>OW386287.2:133619183-136484183 GCA_936432065.2 Rutpela maculata | reverse complement strand
ATACTAAGTCCCTTACAGGTTCGATGATTATTTTTTGCTTTTTAGTGCAGTATTTATAAAAGCGTGTTTTTTTAGTTTTCTTTTTAGTTGAATTAATGAACCCGTAGTGGAATATGGGCATTTTGTTTGTATATATAATATAATACATTAAGACGGCAATATAATGAAAAGCACAGAGTACCTGTACTCCAACATTTTAATCTAAAAATGCATAATTTTATTTACGCGTACATCTGCATATATTTAAAGGTGAAACATGAAATAAAATGTAAATGTTGAAGAGAAATAGTAACGTGGAATAATTTATTTCTAGTCTGACATTTTCAATTTAAAGTTTACCAATTATATAAATTGACGTCGACTCTTTACAAATGTGTTATATTGTAGAAAAACCTGGAAGCTCTTCGATAAAATCGTACAAGAGTCACTGTGCTTTATATTCATTGCTCAACAAAAAGTGGTCCAAATATATGTCTGCCCTCTAACGATATCTATAATTGGTGTCAATGCATTTGACACAATTGATTTTACGCAGTAGTAGTTTGAATTAATTTACGTTTTTTTTTTAGTGGAATACACTTAGATGAAAAAGTAAGCTATTAAGAAATCGACTGGACCTGAATGGATTTGTTTAAAAACTTTTTGATTGTTTTCTATAATCATAAATGAAGTTTCTACTACTCCTTTTTTTATCGATTAATTTTTTTGGAACTCCGAATTAGTTTTTTTTTTTTTTTTTTTTCCCACTGCGGCATCGATTGCTATGATCATTAGCCGCTCCCTCCTCCATCCATTAGGACTATTTAGATTATTATGCATATATCTCATCTTTCATCAAGGTATGTATGTATATATAAGGTTTATCTATTGATATAGTATTCAATAATTTGCAAGTATATGTGGGTAACTATGACTGACTAAATTCGTTGGTAAATGTTAATAGATTTAATGAATGTTAAAACTTTTTCTATATTTTCTCTTTCATTGTCTAATATATTTGTTATATTATTATCCAGACCAATTCTTTCTCGAGGATGGTCGTAGGCTGGACAACTCATAAGGATATGCTCCACCGTTAATCGCACTCTACAGTTAGGGCATCTTGGAGGTCTTTCACCTCTTAATAGATGTATGGACGTCAAGTTCGTGTGTGCAATTCTTAGTCGGGTAAGAACTGTCTGATCTCTTCGGTTAAGTCTTATGGGTGTTTTCCATGTAGTCACGCTTGGGTGTATACTCCTATAGGTTGTTTCTACTACATTCCAATTATACTGCCATCTCATTAGAAAAACTCTTTTCGCCTCTGTCATTACATCTTGAAATCTGATGGGGATACCTGGACAATGTTCATCTTCATCTGCCGCTAGGCGAGCAGCTACATCTGCTTTCTCATTTCCTGAGATACCCACGTGACTTGGGGTAAAGATAAAAATTATTTCTTTATCGTTCTGTTTTAACCAGTGCAGCAGGTTGAGTAAAATATGTGTTAATGGTTCTGTATTATATATATTTTGAATTGATTGTAATGAGCTCAGAGAATCAGAACAGATGAGAAACTTTCGTTTTGGTGATAAATCGCAGTATCGAAGAGCTTGCCAGATTGCATACATTTCGGCGGTATATATACTAGCCATGGCAGGTAAAGACCACGTATGAACTTCTTCTGCAACCACAAAAGCACAGCCTACTCCATGGTTTGCTTTTGATCCGTCTGTGAAAATTGCTTCTACGTCAGTGTATCGATGATATGTATCAAGGAAAGTTGTTTTTAAAGTGGTTGGACTTGTGTCTTTTTTTCTAGTGTATGCACATTCCAGATGACATATTGGTGGTTCCATCAGCCAAGGAGGTTCACTGGAGACGTCTTTTGGATATATTTCTGGGTATTCAATTTCTTGTTCCAGGCGGGCCGCGAGAGGTCTGGTGATTGTGGGTCTTGAATTGTATATATTTCTGTCTTGATTAAATAATATCCTGTAATTGGGGTGAGAAGGTTGAGCTCGTATGGCTATAGAGTAGTTGACCATGAGTCGTTCTCTTCTTAGCGTTAGGGAGGGGACACCTGCTTCAACTTCCAACGCTGTAATTGGACTCGTTCTAAATGCTCCTGTAGCTAACCTTAAACCTGTGTTTTGAATTTGGTCTAAAATTTTTAGTCGTGATCTACGTGCCGACGAGTAAACAATACAACCGTAATCCATTTTAGATAAAATCAAAGTTTTATACAGGTTAATTAAAACTTCTCGCTCAGCTCCCCACTTAATGCTTGAAATACACCTGAGCATGTTAAGTACTTTCTTACATCTGGTTGCCAGATCTTTAATATGTATATCCCAGGTGAGTTTTCTATCGAAGAAGAGACCCAAAAGTTTTAAGGATTCTACGTTAACAATAGCGGTGTTATTTAATGTCAGTTGTGGTTCATTGTGATGGGATCTAAGGCGACAGAAGTGGATGGCCTTCGTCTTTGTTTCAGAAAAACGAAAACCTTTCTGGCGTGCTTCTCTGTTAATATTGTCTATTTCCATCTGAAGAACAGTTTGAATTTCATTCATAGATTCTGAAGAATAGCATATGAGTAGATCATCAACGAAAAGGCATTTCTCAATAGGAGCATCGATGACTTTGATTAAGTCATTGATTGCTATCAAAAATAAAGTGACGCTTAAAGTGGATCCTTGAGGTATTCCGTTTTCTAAAAGGTAAGTATCTGAGGTGTAATTTCCTATTTGAACTTAAATTACGGTCTGTGAGAAAGTTTTCTATGAATATTGGTAGTCTACCTCTTATTCCCCAATCGTGCATCCTTTTTAGTATATCATATCTCCATGTAAGGTCGTATGCTTTTTCAAGATCAAAGAAGACTGCTACTACATGGGATCTGTTCGCAAAACTATTTTGTACATAGTTCTACAGAAACACCAAGTGATCCTGGGTCGATCTATATTTCCGAAAACCCATTTGGCAGTTTGTCAGCAATTTTTTATTTTCAAGATGCCAAATTAATCTAAGGTTAATCATTTTCTCCATTATTTTGCTGAGGCAACAGGTCAGTGAGATGGGGCGATAGCTGGACGGATATTGAGGATCTTTACCCGGCTTAAGAATAGGGATAGTTATTGCCTCTCGCCATTTATCTGGATAAATCCCTGTTGTCCATATTTGGTTAAATAGTTCTAGGAGTTTTTCTTTTTCAGAGTTTGGCATGTGTATAATGAAGTCATATGGGATGGTATCTGGACCTGGTGCTGAGGATTTTTTAACTAGAGCTAGAGCATTCTCCATCTCTTCAATAGAGAACTGAGTGTTATATGGAGATGTGGTAACTTCAGAAAAGTCTAGATTGGTTTCTAAGTCATTTTTAATTTGTAAGAATGTTGGATCACAGTTGTTATTACTACTTATGTTGTAAAAATATCTACCCAAGACATCGGGTAGTTCCCTTGGGTCAGATATTACTTGATCGTTCTCGATTAGTACCGGAGAGGTTTCTGAAAAATTTGTACCACAGATTTTCCTTATTTTACTCCATATATCAGTTGTAGAAGTGGTATTGGTAATAGAGGAGACATATTGGTGCCACGAAGATCGCTTGCTTTCCAATATAATTCGACGGGTCTTGGCTCTGGCTTGCTTAAACTGTATCATATTTTCTGTAGTTGGATAGCGTTTAAATCTATTTAGTGCTTTCTTTTTGTTTCTAATTGCAGTACGTATGTTTTCGTTCCACCAGGGTACACAGTTTCTGGGGCGGTATCCATTAGACATTGGCACATGTCGATTTGCAGTACTGAGGATGGCTTGTGTAAGTCTATCAACTGTTATATTAATGTCATTTCCAGTTTCTGGAAGTTCTAAGTTTTCACTGTAGGAATTCCAGTCGGCTTGATGTAATTGCCATTTTTTAATATTAGAAGGGTGAGCACCATTATGGTTAAAGATCTCAATACATATTGGGTGGTGATCAGTGAATAGATGTTCATTAAGCACATTCCAGCGTAGCCGCGTTGCTAAAGTAGGAGAACTCATTGACAAATCTATGCAGGAAAAATTTCTTGATCTGGAGTTTAAGTAAGTTCCTTCTCCCGTGTTCAGAAGTATGGCATCTATCTCGTCGATAAATTGCTCAATTATTCTTCCACGTGCGTCTATTCGGTTTGAGCCCCATATTGGATTGTGTGCATTGAAATCTCCAGTAATAAGGTAAGGTATATGTAAATGAGATGCAATATTTATCAAATCATTGATGTTCCAGTCGAAATCTGGTAAGTATATGTTGCAGATTACCATCTTACAAGGATATTCAATTTGGACTGCAATTGTTTGCAAGTTCGATTGTATGTCTATTTCCTTCGCAGGAATATTATTTTTGACGTATATGGCAACGCCTCCTCGAGCTCTAAGATTTGGAACTACATCTTTTCTATAAGCTTTGTATCCTCGTAAGTTAAAGGATTCCCCAGGAGTGAAGTGTGTCTCTTGTAGACACACTGCTAGGGGAGAGATTTCCAGCATTAAACTTTTTAATTCTGCATAGTGAGTTTTACATCCATTGCAATTCCATTGTAGAATTTTTTCAGCCATTTTTGATAATTGTAATTTAAATCTCTAAATCCGCTTCATTTTTCGTAGGTTTTTTGGATTTCCCATTTTTCCGTCCAGGTTTACGATTTATGTTTCCTTTATTTGATTCTTGGGATTGGGCAGTTTGATCATCAGATTCGTCAGATGCTTCAGTGGGTGACTTGCTAGCTTTTCTTTTATCCCTACTTTGAGTCGAAGAGTCTGAAGCATATGATCGAGTTATTGGTCTATTCGGGAGTTTTGGCATCAGAGGTAGTAGAGTAGATGGTTGCATTTCTGAGACACTAGGTTTGCTTGATTTATTTTTGTCAATTAAAGCAGTACATATTTTTGTAATCTCGGGAATCATTTGGGCGATAATTTCTTTAATATTAAGTGCTGGTGGTGAAGAAGTCGCAGCAACTGTAGCATAAGATACAGAGTTAGACGGAGCATTTGCTTTAATTTTCCTTTTTGCCTCCATATATGGAATTTTCTCCAATACCTTCATTTTCTGAATGGCAGCTTCTTCTTTGAATATTGGACAATTCTTGGATCGTGCGTAATGTTCCCCTCCACAATTAATACATATAATAGGATCATCACAGGGAGTGCCCTCATGCGGTGTTCTACCACAAATACAAACTGGTGCTTTATCACAACTAATCCTGGAGTGTCCAAATTTTTGACAGTTGTAGCATCTGAGTGGTGGTGGAATATATGGCCGCACAGGAAGAGAGTAGTATATACCAGCTTTGACCTTGTCTGGTAATTTTGTCGAATTGAACGTTAATATTAATGATGCTGTTTCAATTGAAACACCCTCTTTTCTAGTCATAATTCTCTTTACATCTATAACTCCTTGGCTCTTTAAATTTTCCAATATTTCTGTTATAGAACAGTTCAATAAATCTCTACATGTAACAACTCCTTTACTAAAATTTAGAGTTATGTGGGGGGTAACCTCAACATCGTATTCATGGAATTTCTTAAGCGATAATAATTTCTTAGATTGAACTGAAGTATTAGTTTCAATCAGCAAACCTTCTTTCGTTTTCCTAACTGATTTTACATTTCCTACAACTCCACTTAATACTTTTTCAATTAAAAAGGGATTAACTTTCGTAAAATCCCCCTCTTTTCTTTTCACGATCAAGAAGCGCGGAGAGATTTCCGCAACCCCTTGACTTAACAACCTTTGTGGCATGACAAAGTCATGTTTATTTCTTGCGGTAGTAGAATTACGTGAAGCACCGACGCCGCTCGCTTCGCCGTCATTCACGGAGTGCTGTAGCATGTCCATTGCAGACCCAGCATCGCGATCTGCAGTAAGGGCTGTTTCTCTTCGACTGCCCGACGAAGCATCCGAGGCTGTGCCTATTTTTGACATCAGACCATGAAATCCCCGTTGTCGCCGGAGCACACGCCCAGTTAACGCCAGGGTGGCGAACCGTTCGGGACCCACTACCGTAGGGCCACTCATCCCATCAGCACGGTTAACACCTTAGGATTACGTGGAATATGATTAAGTATATAGGGTAGGACTTTCACAGGACGTTCTAGGGATAGGTAAGTAGAGGAAGATTGGGGTAAATTAGGAAGATGCAGTGAAGGTGGGGGTAGGAATTTGCGGTGGGACAGCGGACAGCTGCTCCAGTTAATCGCCTTGTACGACAGGCAGGATATTCCTTGGGGCTATTCTTTGTACACCCGGCACCCACACGAGGGCTCCGAATTAGTTATTTTTGTAACAAGTACCTAAAATAATTTTTTTGTTAAAGGTCCCTAAAACATATTTAAATTTTTTATCAGAGCAAATATTTCTCGGAAATAGTGAATATAATTTTAATTATCATGCGACCATAGTAACCAGATTGTTTAATGTAAACAAAAAAAATTCGACTCGTTCTTTTTCTACAGTATAAAATATACAATCCACAAATTATATCTGAAAAAGTGAAGGAAATTGTGTTAGATTTACTTCCAGTAAAATCTCGTTAAATTTATGAAAAGGAATATAAAGCATTCATTCGATGGAAAGAAATGAACAACATTGTAATTGTAGACGAAGACGCAATGTTGAACTATTTACATGAAAAGGTAAGTGCCACTATTCTTTGTATTCAATATTAATAATATATGTAAATTATTATCGTGACTATATTCGTATCTTCCTATTACAGTCGCAAGAAGTAAAACCCTCTACTCTCTGGTCAAAATATTCAATGATAAAAGCTGTTTTGTCTGTCAAAGAAAATATAGAAATAAACAAATTCGTCAGAGCCATAGCTTTTTTGAAGAGAAATTCAGTAGGCTACGAGCCTACAAAGTCAAAAGCGAGGTCAATAGTTTTGATGCGTCAAAAAATTAATATATTTTTGATAAATGCAGACGATGAGAAGTATTTATTAATCAAAGTAAGTTTAAAATCATACTTTAATGACATGCATCAGTTTCATATTTAATTTCGGAGGTTGCTCTTCTCATTGGCGTGTGTGGTGCATGCAGGCGCGAAGAGCTACATTCACTAAAAATACAAGATATTGTCCAAAAAGACACACGATGTCTTCTTATAACAATTCCCGGTACGAAGACCAGCAGTAAGAAAGTGTTTTCCGTGGAAGCTGAAGGTGAAGCTGTTAATCCCATGGAAGTGTATCAGAAATATGTTCGACTACGACAAGCGAATGTTAAACACGATTATTTTTTTATTTCCTATCGTAAGGGAAAATGTATGGTACAACGTGTAGGAATCCATTATTTTGGGAAAATGCCCTCTACCCTTGCTGAATTTCTTAAACTACCGAACCCAACAGAGTATACAGGGCATTTCTTCCGCCGAAGTTCTGCGTCTCTTGCGGAAAATGCTTAGAGTCGATTTAATCTCGTTGAAACGGCTAGGAGGATGGAAGCAAGTTTTTTCACAATATTATTGTCTATTTATTCTAAATAATAACTAATTCCATGTCACCTTCAGTGGCAGAGTCATATATAGAAGAATCAATTGAGAAGAAGAAAAAAGTGTGCAGAATGTTAATGGGAGAAAAGAAAATCGAACCATCTAGTAACATAATATCGGTTACTACCAAAGCTACTACCACAACATCAAAAGGAATTAACACGATACTCTCGGGTGTTACGGTTCATTTGGCTCCTAAGGTAATAATTAGTAAAAAAAATTAAATAGGTTTAGGTCATTTTCTTTATTTAGTTATAAATATATTGTACATAGTAGTAGTAAGTTAATGATTATTTAATGGAGTACATGGAATCACTAAGGTTGTTTATTATTGTTGGTACTTCTACACCTCTTATACAGTTCCCCTCATATCCCTACAAAATAGAAAACTATTATTATTATTGGGGCGAATTTATGTATTTGTCTGTATACTTACCCATTAGTCCAGTAGTACATTCTGCACTATTCATCTCTTTGCTAAATAATTATTTATTTGACCCCTGTTGATTTTGAAACAATAACAATTATGATTTTCAAAAGGTTGTCTAAATTCTCATCCTGACATCTAGTGGACAGTGGATGAACTGCTCAAATAGGTATCAACAAAAGTTCTATAATTTAGGAACTGTAATAGCTCGAATACGTTTTTTTTTCAAATAGGATTTTTAATTGATATGTAGATCCGTCGATTTCCGGTGATTAGAGGGGCCATTCTTAATTAATTGCTGGTTGTGACTGTATGAAGACGTTTTGTTCTGTGAACATCCGCTCTGGGATTATTCTTTGTGCAGTGTTTTAATGTGATTTCGAAGTTTGGCAGTTTATATTTTTGGATTGTGACTGGGAGCCAAGCCTCATTTTGGGGAATATTTTTTTTTCCTGTCCATTCCGGCGTTCCTGGGCTACAACTTACATTCGTAGAAGTCCTGAAGCGAGGAGTCACCCGAAACAGGAGGATACACAAGTTAAGCTAAAGAGCAATCATATTTTTTTTAATATTTGAAAAATTATATACATTTTTTTTACTTACCTAGTAATTTACAAAATCAAATTCACTCACATAAGGACGTTATTTAGCCTAGTGCAAGTTTGTATAATTGCACTTAATTTATAGTATAGTTTCTTAGTTCTGGTTAACTTTAGTAATTTTATTTTTTTTTGGAAAAATTTTCTATTACAACTTTGAATAGAAATCACCTCTCGTGAACAAAATTTTATAATACATTTTTTTTTGATATTTTTGAATGGTAATAAGTTTTACAAAATGGCGTTATATGGTCATAATTAGTGAGATTTAAGATGTACGGCGGAAATTAGTATATATATATATATATATATATATATACGTGAATATATATTTTAGTTTTAATTACCATTTGATAAAAAAAAATACCAGTTATATTTGGCCTGGTGAATGCGCTTAAGCTTAAGCAACAGTAAAACTGCAGTAATTTATTTTACGACGGCCTATGATAAGTTTTACTTAATTTCTGCTATTTAAAAAAAAACGCATTTTTTTATTGTTCTTTAGTTTCTTTTGGATAAAAGATAAAAAGCAAATATTTGAATAATATTATAGAAACTGATACGATATACTATACTATTTCTATCCACTGGGTTAAATATAATATTACAACATATAATATTACACCTCTAGTTGACTTTGTATTTTTTTTTCTTTTCTATGAGCCTATTTATTTAGCTTATAAACTTTATCATTTAAATATTTTCATTAGTCTGGTCAACTTTTAAATTTTTTTGATCATTTGAAAATAATTTTTTTTTTATTTTAAATATTTTTTTTTACATATTTTTAAATATTGGGGCCACATTTTTTTTGCATCACTTCGAACTTTATATTTAGGTAATTTTGTTTTGTTTTGTTTGTATACCTGCTGAATACTGTTGAATACCATTGAATACTTTTGAATATCATTGAATACTGTTGTAGTGTTTTATCCGATATTTAGTAATAAACTTCCATTTAGATTTTTAAAGTAAACTTGTCATTTCTTTTGTGTGTGTAGAATCTCTGTTTAGTAAATTGGGGGATTTTCAAGATCTTTTAAGGGTATTTTCAGGGGAGTATAATTTACTTGGCGCCCACTTATGAGGTACCTGATTACAAATCTAATTTTTTTAAAATTTATAACTAAAATGACAGAATCATCAACTTGCAAAATTCTGTGTTAATAAATATTTTATATCAAAATTCTAATATACAGCTAGAAAAAATGTTTCCGGTTTACTACATTTTTTGTCCATTTCACCTATAGCGAACTCAATCGGAGGGCACGCTGTAGATGTATTTAGTACTTTCAACATTTAAAGAGAAGCTAAAAAACAAAAATACAGTATGATGGATCCAAATAGCCGAACTTAAGACCAATGTGCAATAATCGGTAAATTAAAAAAAATATTGTGTGAAATTTGTTAAGTAATTATAAGTATTCATTTAATAGTATGTGAGGGCTTATTAATAAATTTGAAAGTGTATTTTAAATTAAAAAAATATTTATATATTTATTATTATAAAAATGCAATCTGTGGGAAATGGTTAGAAACATAAAATGAAATTCTACATTTATTTTTATTTCAATTTTCGTCTTCTTCTTCTTCAGATATGCGATTTTGACTAGGATCGTGGTTTATCACGCAAAAAGTACGATCAATATTTTTCAAACTACTCGGGTGATTTTGAATCAAATGAAAAAAAAAAGAGTTTTCAAGATGTTATTCCTATTTGATTCCCATATTCCCCAACCCTTCTGTATTAGCCGATCCGTTGGCAGGAAATTCAAATCTGATCCCGCTTCATTGACCTATTGTTAGCGTCATTTAACAGTCAATTCTTAAATTCTAAATTCCTCACGTGACAATATTTATAATTATTAATACATTTTTAGTGAAGAAAAAATCTGCGGTAGATAGAATTCAATCCTACAAACTCTGGTTTGTAGCACGGCATTTGGCATTTTAGATATTTATTGATTGTTTCACTCTAACATTGTAAAACTAAATATCTCATTTATTTGATTTTTACAGGCAAATAAATATACAGTGCGTACCTCTAACATACCAGACCACTAAGATAGATAGTTAAGTTAAAGTCGCATAATACTGTTGTACATGAACCAGGATAGAACGCTATTCGACAAGTCCGGCTATGACGTACGATGCCCTGAAACTTACAGAAAATACACAGTAGGATTAGATGGAAAAATGCATTTTATGCGGCGAACAAATCCTCATATTAAATTAAGTATCGCTTTGTAAATAATGAACTATATAAAATAATGCACCTAATGATGCCTAAATCAAGAATGCGACAAATATTCATAGTTAAGTATTGATGATCTCGAACTTTAATAAAAATTAAAATAGACATCTAACGATCAGTCGAATCATATATAACTTCAATATTTCAATTTTAGATTTTTAGATAATACAGAAGGGTTAGGGAGCGGGGGAATTCTAGTGAGGTTACATTGGTCGTCCTGAGTAAGGTGGTCGTAGAAGTAAGGTTGGGGTGAAAAGTGGGGAGACAAAAAGGGTCCACAACACAGGTCTACGGGGGCCCTATTTTGGGCTACAGCATAGTACGTCTTTCAGATTCGAACAAACCGAATCCGTTATATTGAAAAATTTAAACAGATTTTAAACAAAAAAGGAAAGTGGAGTAAATATTAGGCAGGCACTAATGTAGATATTACTTTCAACTGCAGTACCTAGAGATAAACAATATTTAGAAATAATGGTAATGATTTTATGGGTGATTTTCGGAGTAATAGGTATCGTCTTCAGTTTATATGTGATCCCTGTGGTCCCTATACTTGCTCTTACTCTCAAGGGGTGGAAAACAAATCTGAATCTAAAATTTAATATTAATAACATTACTGCTGCTTTCTGTTATAATTTCTTTGTTTTTTACGCTACGAAAATAGACAGAAAGTCACATGCAGGTCGTAATTGTAATAATTTTTTACTTTGGTCACTATCATTTTTGATGTCATTGTTTCTGAAATATTAAATATTTAAACTAAGTGCTCTGTCTTATAAACGCTCGGACGCCATTGTTCGGCATGCATATCTTCGAAGCTACCAATTCTTCAGCTTTCAATATCTGGATGAAGTCTTGATATGTTGCTACACGTTTCCGCGTTTTTATGGCCAATAAATTTGTTTTCTTATATTTTTTCCATACCATAATAATTGCACGTATGCAAATGTTTTGACG
Source organism: Rutpela maculata (assembly GCA_936432065.2). Lineage (NCBI taxonomy): Eukaryota > Metazoa > Arthropoda > Insecta > Coleoptera > Cerambycidae > Rutpela > Rutpela maculata. Next base: position 136,472,424 of record OW386287.2, on the reverse strand, counting down.
AAATCATATTAACTTGATAAAATAATATTTTTAAAGTCGCTACTAATTATTTATTTCTAATTTATAACACAAATTTAAACTCAATGAAACTACCTACTTCAAAATGTGCAAAAACTTAAAAGTTTAACAAAGGAAACGGGTAATTATACAGTTAGTTAAAGGATGTCATATTTGCCCTCCCCCTTTATATTGTAAGTACCTCAATACTAAAAATTTTTTGATTAATACAAATTTCTATGCACTTTTCACGCTCTACAAAGTTCTCTTATATTTTTTCCGTATCTTTCACATTCTCCAAGCTACAAGCATTAACTTCAAATTACAAGCAATAACTTGAAACAAAAATTGAACCTTCTTCAAAAGAGATCTCTAAAAATTATAGAACAAAATTTCACCGTCGGCGTTGCCCAGTTAATTGAACTTTATTACCTAATATAGATATTGAAGTCGGTTAAAAATACGTTTGATTTTATTATTTGTTCATTTTTGCATCGACCCGAATATCGATATTAGGTAATAAGATTCAATTAACTAACCATTTCAAAATTAATTTTCACCATAATAATTTCAATAGCCTCTTTATTTAGCCTCTAAACAGTAAAATATCCATCGTGACTGTTTAAACTTTAACATTAGGCTTGTTGTAGAGGTTGTTGTAAGAGAATTCTGAAATCAAATTTTTTATGTAAATCTGCAAAAATCTTGCAAGTACCGTAGCCTTATTGGATTCACCATATTGAATTCTTAGCTTTTGACAACAGACTCATTATCAGCTACTTCTAAAATACTCAACTACCATGCAATTCCTATGAAATTTGAATTTTTTATCGCAAAATTAAATGAAATTAAATTATCAGTTCGCCAAATTCTCGACTGAAAAATCCTTATTTCTAACATACATATGGGTCGAATTGAGAAGTCTGTTAAAAAGTGTCAACATTTACGCCGTTTTTTTAAATCGAGCTTCCAGTGGGAAATTTGATCTGGTATCCAACATTTTCGTGTTCGTGTGCTTTTCTTACCTGTATTTCCAGCTGCAGATGCCACCAATATAATCAATTCTTGGTTGGTGCCCTTAAACATCTATTATTTTGTTATAGACATTGCATTTAACAACAATTTTCAAAATTTATCAACTGTCACTTTTTCATTATAATTTGATGCCGAAAAGAAGTGTTGGTGTTGGGAAAGGACCCTGCACAGATCTTATGGAAATTGCCCCCCGGTAAAATTGGCTGAATTTTTAATTTGTTGTAGATTTCGATTTTCTGATCAAAAGCTCTCGACCCTACACCCTAGTTTCCGAGATACAGCTATAAATTCTGATAAAATTGTGCATCTTCTCGATCTTTTAATTTATTGATGAGGTATTAGAGGTCAAAGGAGCCATTTCCGAAAGTTCTTCAATTAAAGTTTTTTGATCAGTAAGATACACACTTTATGTAAAAAATATTTGGCCGATTTGACCGAATATTTTTTTCACTTGTTATTTTATCTAGAAATCCCGCGCCTTCGCCAACATTTTTCAAACTTTATTTTTTCTCTACACTATTTTTATTAAAAGAACAAATCCTGTTAGTGCAAAATATTACAAAGGGCTATTAGAACGTATGTAAATATATGAAAAAAAATCTTACATTCGGAATTTTTTTAAATACAAGGAGTCATTATTGTACATTTCTTGAGCTGTATCTTGGAAATAGGATCGAGTTGGGTTAGGACCAAGAGAGTTTTTAATCAGAAAGTCATATATTAAAAATTTAACCAATTTGACCGTCCTTTAGCGTGATTCGAAATTAAAATACTTAATTTATCTTAAACTGAAAATATTCAAAATAACTGAGGGAAAAAAAACGCTTAAGAATCACTACTTCCACATCTAAATTTTCGGTGTGGGCGGTTGATGCCAAAAAAAGTTTGAGACCTTTGGTTCTCGTATACGCAAAAAATTACAATTTTCTTCAATAATAGGGTGGAGGTGGTGATAAAGTGGCTGATGACAAATTTTGAGACCTTGGGTGCTCGTACATATAGTAAATCACAATTTTATTTAGTCTTATTTGCTTGCTTGACCTATTTACCCTCTATTTACCAAGCAAGCCTACACCGGAAAAATATTAAAATATGACATAGCTGCACTTTCAAGGCAGTATCATAAACCGTTCCACAGTAATCGTGCGCACAAAAAAGTTATAGACAGGCAAACCGACCGACTGAAAGAAACAATTTTTTTTTGTCGCTCAAATTTAGAATCTCGACGTTTCATGACATTCTAGGCCAATTTGAGAAAAAAAGATCAATTTTTTTAACCAACCATGCTTCCACGGTGTGGAAGTCAAATAAAAACAATTAATCGAGACAATGTAGATTGTAGACTCAATATTTCAACTATGCAAAAATTAAACTCCAAGTTTTATTGTAAAATTTTCTTATATAGCACTGAATTGTCCATATGCCACTTATACGGAAAAAATATAATAGACATTGAGTTTGAATATATGGAGATGGCATCCTGTACAAATTTCCTATACAGAAACGGCACCGGTAGGCGTGGCTAAATGTAGGAACAAAATGGTGGTTTTGCCAGACCCGAACTATTTAAAATTATAAGAACTTTGTACCCCGATGAGACGGCCTATCTGAATAACGCAAAAAAATGTTGAATTCAATAATTGCAAGATTTTTAGCAAAAAGAATCAGAACAAACATATTCGAATAAAACACAAAATAAACAAATTAATATATATTTATTGACCTCTAAATAATAAAATTTTAATACAATTAATTAGTTGTTTTTTTAATGCGGCTTTGTTTGTTGTTTACACTACCTATGCAATGTTATTCCCTTTAATTCCTTCTTGTCAACACCATCTCTAGAAGAGCGACTTCTTTTGGCACACGATACCATAGTCCTTTTAATGTTTATTGTCCAAAATTTAACAAACTATCAGTAAAAGTCAGAATAAATCGCACGGAAAACAAACTGTCACTATTTGACAGAAAAGTAGTAACACCTCAATGAAGTGATGCCGTTTTTGATCACGTGACTGCTTCTCCCGTTTTTCTAACTCAATGATAATAGAGCATCTGCGGGACGTGACTTTAAAGGCGTAGCTAGTTTGCTTGGAGGTAAAACAAAACAAAAATCGTAACCTCAAAACATTTGGTACGACATATTTATCTGGATTATTTGTGTCTTTTACGTGTACTTTAAGAAAAGACTTTCATTATGTACAGTGATTATTATTACACCTTGGATGCCGAAAGTGCTACTAAATACAGATACAAAAATCGCCATAATTAGCATAGACCCGTTCTTAATAGATATCAAACAATGCAGCAGTAATATAGAACCTTGTCCTAAGACAAAGTATCAAGATTATGTACTTACTGTATACTAAATTGAAGCAGTTCTTTAGGGAGTGATATTATTACAAAGAACTAGTGAGGTTATGATGTATTATTTGTTTATCCTCCAGGCAGGGACCTTGAAGTATGTGACGTCACGTGCAGATGTCTTATTGTTTTTGACGCCATCTTAAATTTCGTAAATACCTCGCGATTTTCAAAATTGGCGATGGGTTGTTTTTCGCTCTCTGAACGATACTTTATCTTGCAAAACTAGCAGATAAACTTTAACATGTCATCTGAGCGGGAGTCAATATTTTAACATATCAACCCACACTATATACTATATAGCGTCTCATCTATATTTGACAGTTTATAGGCAGCGCCGACAATGAATTTGGTAACGATCATAAGTCGCGTCAGTGCGTTTAAACACCTAACATAGCGATGAGAAGAATTATGCTAATGGAAACTTGCTTCAACAAAAAATATTAACAAATTACGGAAACAATTTCATTTTGTTTGGTCTAATGATACGTTTTGCTCAATTTGACGATGAATAGAATAATCTTTCACAAAGTTCTTTATTAAAAATGTTCTCTTGAATGATTCCACGGTTCAATTAAGTATTGTCTGGAATACGTTTCCTCGCTATGATTTTCTGTTGTGAAAATGACCAGAATAATATTCCTTTCTAAATATAGCTGTAGAAATTATTACGTACCTACTACATCTACGATGCATAATTGAAATGAACAATCGCAACGTACAATTCCTCGGCTCTAGTAGAAGAACTAATGAATTTTCTTGTTACAACATGAATACAAATTAATATTCATGCAAAATTCTATACTCGGTCTCCTTAATTGTCATTTTTCTTGGCCGTCAAGGCTAGTTGAATTATCCGGCTTCTCGAAAATTGTAAACGCCACATTTTTTCTTTTTTAGTGGTAATTAGTCATATCTTGTAATTAAGGGAGGCCCTGTGTGTTTGTCACGAACCACGGGAATAATTTATTGTCCTATTATCTTTTGCGCATTTTTGCTGTATAAAAACTATTTCATGTCACATCCTATGTTGCAGATTAAAACATTTTCTGTTTGAAAATAAAACTTATTCTACAAATTTCAATTTATTCAAAGTTCACTTGCAGCTTTGGAGCTCTTTACTGTGATAAACTAACTGTTATTAATGCGATTTAAAAATCTATATCTAACAGTTTCTGGTTATTTGGATACTTTGTTCTTCCACTCTAATTCGGCCATTCTTTCATTGGGAATGTAACATCTAAAACAGTGATATTTTTCTAGCAAACCTATCGAGAATTTTGACGATATTGATTACTCTCAGAAGTAGCAATTTTATTAACAATAATTTATTTAAAACTTGCCATTCTCTGCTCTCATCTACATGTTATTTGAACTTTTCGGAATTAATTTTTACTATTCTTTCCACATCCAGTGGAAGTATGGTAACGCAAAAAAACTTTTTGAAATTTATTATTGTTCAGACAGGCTTATTATGTCATGAAACGTCGAGATTTTAAGTTTGAGCAAAACAAAAATCCTATCTGTCGGTCTGTAACTTTTTTTGTGTGCACGATTACTCTAGAACTGTTGAAGATATTGACTTGAAATTTGGCACACGTATGTATTTCAACAAGATCTGGAACTAGATTTTTTAATATTTTATTTCATTGAAGGGTTGAGAGATAAAAAATGGGATAAATGGAGGTAAATAGCTAAATATAGCAAGTAAGTGTCCATAAAATAGGTATTTATTACATATAAGAGAAGCTAACGTCTCAGCAATTTGTTTGGCATTAGCCACCCCCATTCCTCATTACAATTGCCAAATAGAATTGTGATTTAATGTGCGTGCAAGAACCAAAAGCCTCAACATTTTTTTTTACTTCATCCATTTGGTACAAACAATCATGACCATGACCGTAAGTCTTACACTTACCTTAAATAATTGTTTGCCTAGATTCATAGATGAACTTAAAATAAGTCTACCAAAATATGCAAAATTAAGCAAACGTTAATTACTGCAATTGCTTCTTGATAATATATGTATAACAAAGGTGACGTAAGAAATCCTTAAAAATTACGTCTAGGCTAAATTTTGGGGTCTATAAATTAGAATATTGACGTTCAAAAGATTTATATTATGAATCTTTAGAATTACGCACTTTTTGCATTTATATTGATTACACAGACTCACAAAAACAAAAAACTATTATGGACTAGTGACCAGACCCACATGTTTCCATGTATTTTCACTTGCTGAACACGAATCTGGCATCACAATAGTACCTTTCTCGGCAAATTTATGAGTTATGATGGAAAAAAAGCTCAAAATTCATTAATTCGTCGTATTAACCTTACATATTTCAAGACCATTAGCAGTAGCGTTGGCGTAAGTTGAAGACAGCTCTAATACATACTTGGCGGTGGTAATAATATAGCGGACAAAAATAAGATCTATAACCCAACAATAACGGCTCAATTACCCAATGACTCAGTAAATCAGCAATTCATATTACCAAAGTTCGTAAACTTAAAAGAAAAATTCCTCGTACAGTGATGCTCTCGTACTTTTTATCTTCAAAAGATATACGTAATGACCCAAAAACTAACAATAATCCAACGGCCCAACAACCTAATGACCCAATAAATCAGCAATTCATATTATCAAGTTTAAGTAAAACCAAAAAAAAAAAGAAAAAAAATTCTACCTTTATGTTATTTGAGCTGCAAAATCCGAATCTGGAATCGAAATTGTGCTTACATGTAACTATTTTTTGTAGTCTAATTATAGTCGAAAAATGGACCGGATATGGAACAAAATGACAGCTTAATAAAATCTAGGTAGATGGTAGGAAAAAAATCATGCCAAATAGTAGTACTACTGAATTTTAATTGCTACTTATTTTTGACACCAAACCAAGTGCAAAACTACTCCTCAGAAGAGGTAAGACCACTCCCTAAGTGAGTAAAATCCCTAGTATACATATGAAAATATAAATAAAATCGCTTCTTTTTTTTTCAGTGTACAAGGTCTATAGTTTATTGGTATTTGGAATTTTATTATTAATAACGTGTACCGGATCCGAAATGGAAAATGTGATTCGACGGTCAAAGGATATGAAGAGGTATGAAGAATGGGATTAGATCATTTCCTCACAAAATAAATTTTATCAGAAGGAGATATATTAGAACGTGTACCAGATACCCTCATTACTCCTTTTTAGAATTTAAAAATGTTTCAATTCATATTACAAAAATTTCGTAAACTTAAATGGTAAATTCCTTATGTAAAAATAATACCATTTAACCAAACTTACCTTAGTCCAAAAGTTGATACTAACAGGGTGTCAAAGTTAAATTTTTGTTTTGGTTTTTTAAATAATTTCTTTAAAAATTGAAATATTTAAAAAAATTGATGATTGGAGATATTTTAAGGCGAGGGATTCAAATTTATTCATATTTTTGCTGTTATTTTTAGAGGGCGCCACCTAGGATAGTTTGCGTGTTGTTTATATGTCATATTTTTGGCGATTTTTTTAAACATTTTTAAAATAAAAATTCGTATTTTATTGTCTTTTTGACATAAAAAAGGTATACTTTCTAAATATCGCTACGAGTAACCGTTTTCAAGATTTTGGTTTTAAATTATTCAGTGCAACCAATTTAAATTAAATAAAATATCATATTATTGTTTGATTTACAGAATAATTGATAGTGAAGCGAACAGTATAAAATTAAATTATCTTTTTTCAGATTTCTTAAATTTATTATATTCCAAAAGTAGCAAAAAAAGTATGAAGAACACTGTTTTCCAAATAAATAAACTTAAAATTTGAGGAACAGTTTTTATTTAAATGCAAATTTCATTTAAAAAATAAATAAATAACAAAAACAAAACAAAAACAAAAAAAACTGTAGTTTCTGAAATACAAAATACAAATGGAGGATTAATCGAAAATAAAAGCGATATTGCAGAATTATTTATTGAGTATTATAGTGAATTAGGTAATAAAATGGCAAGCGAAATAGAACAAGACAATTCAATCGCATACACAGAGAAAACAAACAACTCTTCGATATTTTTAAAACCTACTAACCCCGAGGAGATTGAGCAGATCATTGATCAACTAAAACAACGCAAGTCACCTGGCATAGACGAAATAAGATCCGAAACGTTAAAGGTAATAGCTAAGCAAATAAGTGAACTACTATCGTATATTATAAATAAATCTCTAGAATCCGGTATATCTCCAGAAATATTAAAACAAGCATTAATAAAACCTCTGTATAAAAATGGTGATAGTACTCAAATACCAAACTATAGACCTATATCACTAATAACCTCGCTAATAACCAGCATTGCAAAAGTATTTGAAAAGGTAATCAAAAAAAGAATAATACAGTTTTTAAATAAATATAACATACTTTCAAGCAAACACTTTGGGTTTAGAGAAGCTAAATCGACAGAGGATGCAATGGTGAATCTAACCAATAAAATATACAAATCTTTAGATAAGAGCACACCATCACTGTGCATTTTCGTCGATTTGGCAAAAGCATTCCACACAGTCAGCCATTAAAAATTATTATTAACACTACAAAACATCTGTTTTCGAAGTATAGCACTTGATTTAATGACTAGCTATCTAACAAATCGAAAACAGCAAGTAGTTATAGACGACATAAAAAGCACCGCAAAGACAGTAGACTACGGTGTACACCAAGGAACAGTTTTGGGGGCCGTTCTATTTAATATTTATATCAATGATCTGTTCACTCTCTCTACAAATGGCGAAATAATAAGTTTTGCTGATGATACCGCCGTATTTTATACATGTAATAATTGGTCAAGTCTAAAAATGAAGGCTCTTAACTATAAATTACACTAAAACATTCTTTATGCCATTCACTTGTTATAAAAATAAATTGCCTAATTACACGCAACTCGAAATTGACTTAGGTAAAAAAGTAATACATCTGAATTTAACAGAGAAAATAAAATGTCTAGGTGTAATTATAGACTCACATTTAAGATGGAACCACCAAATCGACCACGTGGTAAAAAAATTAAGAAGCTTATTAAGTAAATTCAAATACCTCAGAGAAATGTTCGATATTAAACAACTCAAAATATTATACTATACCCTAGTACAGCCACACATTAATTACGGAATACTGGCATGGGAAGGTATAATGAATAACTATTTAAAAAACTAGAATCTATACAAAAATGGTTACTCAAAATTATATATAATAAAAATTATACTTACCCAACAACAACATTATTTGAAAAAACCGAAATATTTGACCAGAGACAACTATTCTTCCTAAGCATGGCCATTAATTTATATACAAATAAGGAACACGTTAGTCTTGCCCACAGTATTGAAACAGGGTCAAGAGTCAATTTTCAGCCTGTAGTCCCTAAAATGAAAAAAACGGTTAGTCAAAGAAGTTATAATTATTTGAGTTCATTTGTGTATGCAATTATTCCAATAAATTTAAGAAACGCTAATTGCCTTACCTTATACAAACGAAAAATAAAATCATAGTCATAGAATATGTAATTGTAATGTCTCATAGAAGTAAGAGAATGTTTTTTTAATGTTTTTTAAAATTTTACTTGTAAATATATGTGTGTTCCTTTCTTGCTACTTTTTTATTATAATTAGTGATAATTTCTTGTTTGATTGTCATAAATTCTATGTACATAATTTTCTTTTATTATATTTGTATTCAATTGATACTATTTTAAGCATAATCGTTGTTATAAATTAAAATAATTTAGCTGTTACCCAAGACAAGGATAACCTTTGTGGGTTTGCTCGTTTATTTACCTTTATTTATATTTTTTGTGTGTGTATTTTATATACTGCTCTTTTGGTAAATAAATATTATTATTATTATTAATTAATAAAAAAGAGAGATATGTTCGGTAACAAATGTTCGAACGCCGCTTTAAATATGAATTTAAAATAAACATTTGGTGTGGAATTTTAGATAATTATTTTTTTGGACCGTATGAGTTACTACCTAATTTAAACGGTGCATTATACTTAAATTTTCTACAAACTTAGCTAGGTGAGTTCTTCGATGATGTATATAGCGTTATCGCTATAAATAAAATTAAAATCGAAGTTAATATTCGTATATTTGTTTTTAATACATGTTCATATTTTATGTGATTTTGGTATTTTAAAGTATATTGATATTATATTTTTATATCGAATGTTTTTATTTTTCTTAGCGACTCCATGGAAACTTCTCCATTATGGATCGAGTTTTCCTTTTTGTTTCTTAGCGACTCCATGGAAACTTCTCGCTTTTGGAAGTGAGTGAGTCGCTATAGTCGCTATATACACCCCCTCGTTAAAAAAAAAATAGTCAATCAATCAACGTGTCGATTGCAAAACGTACTTTTTTAATCGGGGTAGGCAAAGTGTCACATCTGTCAACTAATACAAAAGCCGGTTTAACCCTATCAATATTGACAGTTATGACTTTGGCTCCTTTCTTAAAGGTAAATAACTTATCTGAACGAAATAAAACTTTAAACGGTCCTTCATATAAAGGAGTAAATGAACGTTTTAAACGTTCAATGCGAACGAAAATAAAATCGCAAGAGGCAAGATCTGAACTAACAAAAGTTTTGTAATTGCCATGCGAAGTTGGAGGAACAAATTTTAAATTATTAAAATAAATGCGTAATTTGTCAATGAAATAAGGAATATCTGGGGAATTATACGATTCAACGAAAAATTCTCCAGGTAAACGAAGGGTTTGACCATATATGAGTTCAGCAGGTGAACATTGCAGATCTTCCTTGGGAGTTGTCCTAAATGCTAATAAAATGATGGGTAATTCATCTGTCCAATGTGATGTATTGGCTCTAGCTAACAAGGAAGTTTTAAGTGAGCGATGAAATCTTTCAATTAAAGAGTTGCCTTCTGGGTGATATGGAATTGTACGTATTCTATGAAAACCTAAAAACTTTGCAAATTCATTAAATAATCTTGACTCGAATTGTACTCCTTGATCAGTCGTTACTGACAAGGGAACACCGAATCGACAAACAAAGTTTTGAAATAAAGTACACGCAACTGTTTCTGCTGTGATGTCGCGAAGAGGGTACGCTTCCGGCCACCTAGTGAATCGTTCAATCACCGTAAGAATGTAAGAGTTACCTTTGGATGGAGGTAATGGTCCTACCAAATCTATGTGGATGTGGTCGAATCTGATTTTCGGGATGGTGAAGTTCCCGAGAGCACTTCGCGTATGTCGACTGACTTTGACAGCTTGACAGTTAATGCACGATTTTGACCATAAATTGCAATCTGTGTTTATTTTTGGCCAAAAATAGTTATTTGAAATCAACAGTCTAGTGGCTTTAATACCAGGATGAGATAAGTTGTGAAAAATATCGAATATCGTTCGTCTGTAAATAAGTGGGACAAAAGGTCTAACTTTTGCACGAGAAACATCACACCAAATAAAATCATTTGAATCTGGAATTTGTATCTTTTTTAAAATGAAATTGGTTTTAGTTAGTGATGATTTATCTGACAATAAATAGTTGAGATTTGAATCTTTCTCCTGAGCTTCACTAAGCAACTTTAGGTCAAAGTTAACATTAAGGAAGGGAGAATTTTTAAGTTGAAGTGGTAAAATATCTTGTTTTAAGGAAGAAGTGTCGTAAATACGTGACAAGCTGTCAGCTATTACATTATGTTTTCTTTTAACATGTTGTATTTTACAAGAAAATTGAGCTATGTATTCTAAATGACGTATTTGACGAGGAGATCTTTCTGCTTTTGTGAATAAAGCGTTGATTAAAGGTTTGTGATCTGTAAAACAATTAAACTTTCGACCTTCAAGTATAAACTTAAAATGTTTAATTGCAGTATATAATGCTAAAAGTTCTTTGTCAAAAACCGAATAATTGGTTTGTGCTGTTGTTCATTTACGGGAAAAGAATGCTAAAGGAGCAAGAAATCCCTTATTATCTTTTTGCTCTAAAACTGCACCCATGGCAAGGTTAGAACAATCGACTGAGAGAGATAAGATAGTATCGTCATTATTGCAAGGATGAGCTAAAACTACTGCATTACTTATTGCGTCTTTGGCTTTCGAAAATCCGTCTAAACATTGATCAGGCCAACTATTTATCTTTGTAATTTTATCATGAGATAAACTGTTACAAAGAGAATATAGGGGAAGTAATATTTCAGCAAAATGAGGTATGAAACGATGATAAAAATTCACCATACCTATGAAACGTTGTAGTTGTTTGAGAGTTGTCGGTAAAGGGAAATTATTAATGACTTTGACTCTCTCAGTTGATGGTAAAATACCTGATGAAGAGATGTGATGACCTAAAAAGGTTAAATTGTCAACTCCTAAGATACATTTAGATGGTTTAATGTTAATTCCGTATGTGTCTAATCTCTTGAAAGCCTTTTCCAAATGTTCCAAATGTTGTACATCTGATTGACTTGCGATTAATATATCATCCAAATAGACGAAAACGAAAGGTAAATTGACAAGTACTTCATTCATAAAACGTTGGAAAGTTTGACCGGCATTGCGTAGACCAAAAGGCATGCGGGAAAATTCAAACAGTCCGAATTTTATAGCTGTCTTATAAACGTCATTTTCAGCGACAGGTATCAGATGGTACGCTCGCACTAAATCAACCTTGGAGAAAATAGTGCAGCCGTGCAACTGAGAGCTAAAGTCGTGGATATGAGGTAATGGATATCTGTCTGGAATGGTAATCGTATTTAGTTGTCGATAATCTCCACAAGGTCTCCAGTCATTCTTCTCTTTTTTCGCCACTAGATGGAGTGGAGAGGAAACTTGAGAAGATGATGGTTTGCAGATACCTAATTCTACCATGTTATTAAATTCTGTTTGAGCTATTTTAAATTTAAGATTGTCTAATCTACGAGGTCGTGAAAAAGATAAATGACCTTCAGTAACTATATGATGTACAATAGAATGTTTAATAGGTAAATTGTAATCTGGTGAACTAATTAGATTCGGAAATTGTAAAAGTAATTTGTTATATTTATCTGTCAAAGGAAATAATTTAAGTGTATCTAATCTATAATTGTCTAAAGGACTATTTTTAATAAAACAATTAACTGACAAATTAGTCTTGTTATCAATTATTCGAGCTCCTTTAAGATCAACAACTAAACCAAAATGAGACAAGAAATCTGCTGCGACTATCGGTATGTCAACATCTGCTATATTGAAAACGAAAGGAAATAATCTACGTAAGTTTAGATTGACTTTTAACAATTTCTTACCGTATGTAAAAATGGTTGAACCGTTAGCCGCGGTTAATATCGTATCAAAATTCTTTTTTAAATCTGTGAAAGTATTGCGTGGCACCACAGATAAATCGGCACCAGTGTCGATTAGGAAGTTCAGGTTGTTAGATCTATCGTAAATAAAAAGTCGACGACGTTTGCTGTTAGAAATGTCAAAATCAGACGTCATAGAATTATCAAACTTCAGTCATCTTTGAGAATTATCAGATTTTTTACAATTCTTACTGAATTTGCACCATTCACCTCCACAACGATAGGCATTGGCACCATAAAGTTGATGGTAGTAACAAATAGTATTGTCTGTACGATCAAATTTATTGGAAACATTATTACGGCTGGGTGAACGATTGCGATTAGTGGTACGAGTTTGTGAATTGCTTCTACTTTTGCAATTGTTGCAGCATGAAGTAGAAGGTTGAGTCTCGAAGGATTGATTGGAAAGTCTAGATTCTAAAGAGTTTAATCGAGAATTAAAAATTTTTTGTTTTTGTAATACTTGATTAATTGAATCATGGAAAGTGATTGAAAAATTTTTGATAGTGGTAGTTAAATCTGATAACGGGGTTGACTCAGAGTCAAAAGGATTTTTGGAGTACGATGCAACCATTGAATTTTGACAGGACTCCCAGATCTGATCCGCAATATCTAGAATCTCTTTTGTGTCTGTTTTCCCTGAAGCTGTAATGGCAATATATACTGTTTGAGGCAAACGTCTTTTCCATAGCTTTATCAATAAATCTTGACTAACCATGCTGAATCCTCCAACCATATTCAGCATGGATCTATAGAAATCTGAAGGTTTCAGATCGCCCATTTGGGAACCTGATAACAGATCATTCAGACGTTTTTCCTCACTCGATGATAAACGTGAAATTAAAACTTTCTTTAAATTTATATAGAGATCCGTTTCCGGGGGATTAGATATTATATCGTATATATTATCTATCACATCTAATGGCAAATTAGCTATAACCTGATCATACTTTTTCTTGTCATTGACAATTTTGCAACAGGAAACTGTGATTCGATCTGGGTAAACCAAATTTCTGGTTTTGATTTCCAGAATGGGGGTAGTTTGACAGACGTGACATAATGGGTTTGAGGAAAATCCTCGTCTGAAGGTTGTCTTGCCATAACTAATCGATTGTGATTGATTGATTGATTGACTGCTCTCTTAGATAAAAAAGGGAATGTACTTTAACTCACTCACCGACAGATGACAGTACTTGTAATGTACAACTTCAGTTGATTGAATTAGGAAATTACCATAAATTATAGGAACATCTATTCAAATTTGGAACCTCTATTCAAAATTCATCGGGAAAATTCTTCTCTTCATAAAATGGTCAATTTATAACGGTAGTTGATATATTGAATCTCTTCTTGAAATTATTGATAATAATTGTTCCAAAACAGGAAAGTGTTATACTTCGATAATTATATCTATCACGTTGGACATAAAATTATCACGTCTGGCATATATTTATGACTTTGGACATAAAATTTTCTCTTCTGGCATAAATTTATGACGTTGGACATAAAATTTTCACCTCTGGCATATATTTATCATGTTGGACATAAAATGATCACGTCGGACATATATTTATGACGTTGGACATAAAATTTTCTCTTCTGGCATATATTTATCACGTTTGACATAAAATGATCACGTCGGGGTCACCAAATTTATAGCGTTATCGCTATAAATAAAATTGAAATCGAAGTTAATATTCGTATATTTGTTTTTAATACATGTTCATATTTTATGTGATTTTGGTATTTTAAAGTATATTGATATTATATTTTTATATCGAATGTTTTTATTTTTCTTAGCGACTCCATGGAAACTTCTCCATTATGGATCGAGTTTTCCTTTTTGTTTCTTAGCGACTCCATGAAAACTTCTCGCTTTTGGAAGTGAGTGAGTCGCTATAGTCGCTATAATGTACCACTATATTTAAGACAAAATATGATTTTTTTGCAAGATGGAGCTCCACCGAATTTTTTTATACCGATCAGAAACTACCTAAATACAAATTTTTCTGGTCGCTGGATAGGTCGTGGAAGCAATATGCCTTGGCCTACGCGGAGTCCCGATTTTAATCCGTTGAATTTTTGCATATGGGGGTACATGAAGTCTCTTGTGTATCAAGGTGCAATAAATAATCGAGAAGAATTATTGCAGAGAATTAGAAATGCAATCAAATCATTTCAAAACGAACACTTATTATTTAGAGTAAGGCGGTCGTTTAATAAACACACGTCAAATGTATTGAAGTAAACGGAAGTCACTTCGGACATTTATTTTGTTACCGAACACAGATCTCTTTTTTTTATTATTTTTATTTATTTATTTTTTAAATGAAATTTGTAATTAAATTAAAAATGTTTCTCAAATTTTAAGTTTATTTATTTAAGTCATTGTTCTTTGTACTTTTTTTGCCAATGTTGGAATGTAATAAATTTGAAAAATTTGAAAAAAGAGAATTTAATTTTATACTGTTCGTTTCCTATCAATTATTCTGTAAATCAAACAATAATATGATATTTTATTTAATTTAAATTTGTTGCATTGAACAGTTTAAAACCAAATATCTCGAAAACGGTTAGTCGCAGCGAGATTTAAAAGGTATACCTTTGTTGCGTAAAAAAGACAGAAAAATATGAATTTTTATTTAAATTTTTTTTAACGGCAAAAGTATCAATAGATTTAAATCCCTCGCCCCAAAAAATCCCCATTCGCCAAATTTTGTTAAAATATTTCAATTTTTAAAGAAATTACTTATAAAAAATTTAAATTTGACACCCTGTATAATATCAACTTTTGGACTAAGGTAAATTTGGTTAAATCGTAATTTTTACGCAAGGAATCTGCCATTGCTCTATGTACCATTACTTATGGGACACCCTGTATAATTCACGGAAATCTCCGAAGTTTTCGGGGAAGTAGTCAATGTGTGAATGAAGGAAATGAAATTTCAAATTCATTTGACAGCCCATTTTGTGGTAATTCTTTATTACGTTGGCTACTATATTTTTGTACTTTTCACTTTTTTTGTTACCTAAAAATTGTTCTACAACTTCTTTGTCGTACAGCTTTTCGATGTCAGTCATTTGAGTAGTGAAATTTTCATCCTTCAATAAAGTACGAATTTGTAGTCCATCAAATATTCCTTCTTTTAATTTAGCTTCTGATACACGACTGAACTTACATGTCCTTTTTAGATAAAATGAAATAATACAATTGTCTATGAAACCACCAAAACCACGTTTAACAAAGATAAAAAAGTACGAAATCATCACTGAATGAGGAATTTTTCTTTTAAATTTGCGAACTTTGGTAATATGAATTGCTGATTTATTCGGTCACGGGGTTATTGGGCCGTTGGGTTACGGGTCTTATTATTATCTGCTATATCATTATCACCTTCATGTATGTATTAGGGCTGTCTTCAATTTACGCCAATGCTACTGCCAATGATCTTGAAATATGTAAGGTTAATACGACGAATTAATGAATTTCCAGATTTTTTCCATCATAACTCATAAATTCGTCAAGGAAGGTCCTATTCTGACGCCAGATTCGAGGTCAGCGAGTGAAAATACATGGGAATATGTGGGTCTAGTCACTAGCCCTTTTTGCTTTCGTGGGCCTATGTTATTATCAATACCGTTGTAAATTTTGAAAATTTGATAACTAAAAGACCTTGCGAACTACTACGAACGGTGTATTGGAGGAGTTAAAAGACCCTAAAACCTAGCATTCAAGTTAAGTACGTCTGTTCTGAATTTAATTTTCCTAAACAGATATATCGGGAATTTGTTCAATGTTTTAATGCATGGAACAAACACGCAGCATGATGAAACCTTCTATTTTGCATATTAAGCCACTTTACTTCGCGTAATTTGTGTGATATTCTTTGGTTTCTACGAATTTCATATATTAACGTAAGCGGTGAATTTTACAATTTTTTTTATTTTACCTGTGTAAAGTGCATCAAAATTTTTAAAGATTTCATTTTCTATTTTTTAATATCATATTTGTATAATATGTCAGATGTATCGGTCGGCTCACCTGAATGGGGGATAATTTAAACATGTTTATTTATATTAATTTATCTTATAAATTTTTTAATTAATTTATTTTTCTGAAATATAGTTTATTTTTTTAATTTGTTTCTCAACGCTAAAATCCTCTCGAAAATTACATCACTAAAAATCTCACCAGTCACTCGAAGGGAGTTCCAACTTGAAGTTTAATAAAAACAAGAAGGCGATATGAAAGGCCTGCGCACATACAATGTATAATGGTTTACAGAATTGTTCAATCATTGCACATTACATATGCGGTTAACTTAGAACTCGTATTTCAACAAAATTTAAAAAATATATATTAAATATTTCGTTAGGACATTCTAAGCTTGATTTTATTTCTTGGCATCACTTAACTTTTTCTTGCTTAAAATATATTTATTTTGTTTCACCCTGTCAGCACACTAGGTGACATTTAAACATTCATTAGTTGCATTAGATGGAGAGGGCTAACATCTGGCAAGTACAGATCAAATAGACTTTTTATCTAGCAGCACTCAGTAATACCAAAAAATTGATTTGGAATTATTGTAACCAGTGCATCTCATAAAAAATATTTTTGTATTCTCTTTATTCACAGCATTTTGCCAGATGTTTTGTAATCCATGAATTGTTCTAGTTGATCTCTGTTTCCTGTATAGCACGTTTGACGGCATCACGTCATCTGCCGCCGCAGCTTGTTAGGCACACAGCCTTACCAAATCTCTTTTCTATAGCTAATTGGTGATATTGTGGTCATTTAGTGCCAAATCATTTAGCGCTGAAGAATTAAAAGGATATATTAAAGCTGTTTTGTTAGAACAGACAGAATAGTTGTATGTAACTATTTATTTATTTATTTATTTATTGTTTGTGCATAGATTGTTTTAGTATTCTGTACTGCCTTACATTTTTTGAACACTTACTTAAGTGCATTATTTATTATTTTTATTGCATAGTAGTGGTTAAGTGGTAGAGCACATTTGTTGTCAGAGTCCAGACCCCAATAAGGGATCACAGAGACTCCTAGTCCAGGATTTTCCTTAAAATATGCGCTGTTCCCAATAGTGCGATCTTCTGAACTTCTTTGCGCTCGGTTGACCAGGCAGTTGTTGTAGACTCCGGTCGTGGCCCTTTTCGACAGTTCCAAGGGCTCCCAGAATTACTGGCACAACTGTTAACTTTTATTTGGAGGTCTTTTACTTGCTCAGCTTCTCCGATTCCTTGAACATTATATTGGTGCCATTCGGCCAGCAAACAGGACTTTTCCTTTTTAACCGACTTCATAATATTTCAAAAAGAAGGAGGTTCTCAGTTCGACCCTTATGTATGTTTTTTTTATTGTGTACGATGACGTCTGACCAATTCGCGCGAATTTCTCTATCAGTTATTATCGGTAAGTCCCACATAATTGTGACGTCGTTGGTATTAACAACTTTCTCGTATATTAATAATATTTTGACGATACCGGTATATCGAAGTGTTTGCACATGACCCACTGGTTACCCTGTTGTGTCGGTGAGTGTACGATGGTGCCAACATAGTACATTCCGCGACCACGTGACTGCCATGCTCTTTTGCTAGGCCGTACATCTTACACTTCCTGCCAACAGGCTGTTCTAAGATTATCCTCTGGTGGTGCCTGGTGTTTAGTCCTTGGTAATGTGTTGCTATTATTAAACTTTCCGTTTCCCCCTTCAAGCCCGAGCCGTTCAACCACTGCATAGACGCCTCTTTGTCTACTGCTGGTCGCTCGAGACCGCGGAAGAATTTTCCATATATCGGCTTTGTGTAAAGTACTTCTTTTTTCCGCTTTTAAATTCTGGTTTTAATTTTCTTCTTGGCGTCTTCGTCGATAGTTTTAGCTCCCAGATATTCTTCCTGTATTTTTCGCGTTTCCTTTTGGATGGAGTATAACTTCCTATCATTCTCCTTAACTAGACGTGTGAATTTTTCCTTTCCCTACCGAATATACGCGCTCAATCCCAAGATAGATGAATCATAAGCAGATTCTATCTCAATGAATCCACGGCCGTCGTCCTTCCTATTAACATATAACCTGTGCACATCTGCTTTTGGATGATGGATTCTGCCCATTGTTAGGATTTTCCTCGTCTTCCTCTCCATTTTCGCGATGTCACTTTGAAGCCAATAGACAATATTATTATTATTGTATTAGCAGAAAGTTTTGGACTGCGTCTTCATCGTCTCTTGCCATATGGTTTTACTTGAACTATTAACCATTCTATATCGTGCTCTCGTCAGTTGATGTAGCCACAGAATGAGAAAATTTGGGAGAATATGCTGGAAGATCTCTTTTGAAGACGTATTTCTTAGAGATTCGAGCAAATAGTGCAATAGTCCAGGAAATTTATAGCAAGCGTCTCTAGATCCACATCTCGAAAGCATCAGTACACCGTCTTCCTGCTTCCTTACTGGTCCATGTTCTAGAGGCGTAAAGAAAGATGAAAATACTAGGATGTCAGCAAGTTTTATCTGTGTGCATCTTGTGATATTTCTATCACACCAAATTTTGGACAACTAGTAAATTGCCGATTTTACCGTCGCTGAATCTCATATTCGCAGTCACCATGTTTGTCCACAAGAGATCCAAGGAACACCATCTTGTTTACTACCTCACACTCACCTATGTTTAATGTGTCTGAGTGGTTATCATTTGCTGGGTCTACAATGATAGTTTTCATTTTAGTTATAATTTGCACTTAAGTCATAATCAGAGCTTATTGTCTGAAGTCTGTTTAACAGGCGTATGAGCTCGTCTTCGCTTGTTGCAACTCAGGTAGTTGTCGCATCTTTTCTTACTTTGTCCTTGCTGTGTCTGTATAGTTCCAGCACTAAAAGCAGCAGGGTCATGATAGGAGTAATGACGGTTGTCAATTTTTGTATTAGAATAAAATTGCTTTATTTTATTTTTGTGAAACTTAAAATGAACCTGCTAGTTACTATACTGTTGAAATTTTAAGTCAATACGATAGTAAAATATAGGTCGTTTTATTAAATTAACATTGGTTTAAATCTTAAATTAGAAACCTTGATTCCGCTTATAGCTATTCCTTTCTGGCAGTCCTCCGTCGGAGTGTACACTATAAATGTTAAAGAAGATCCGTAATAGAATACAGCTTTAGCCCTGTCTGATACCTTTGCCAACTTTAGGTTTATTTATGTCTGACAATTAATATGAAACTTCAAAAGATGAATATACGCGCTCAATCCCAAGATAGATGAATCATCACTCTTTCTACATACTGTTAATCCAAATCTGATCATGTTAGTAGATCAACCAAAAGTCTCCCTTACTGGTGAGTATGGTACTAATAGTTTTGCGGCATCTCAACTCCACGGGATGCCATTTAGCATGGCTATTCCTTACTCAAAGGAGATTCGTTTTTGATTAGGACGCGTCAACATTTTCTCTTAGGAACCAAGATGGCGGCTATTAAAAAAAATTACCATCACTCGTGTTTATATCTTATGTTTATATCATTTTATCTCTGTAACGTCAAAATACGGGTTGGCTCTAGGTCAACGCAGAAAGATTTTTTTGCAATTATTACCCAATATATCTTACCTTGTACTTTTTTTAGGTCTAACATTATCACAGTCCATTGATAAATATTTTCTTCTGAGTGTCGCTTCCGACGGCAGCTGAACATTGTTATATTTGCCACTAATACACTTTTTCAAAAATTGTCTAAAAAGTGTTTTATCCAGTTTCGGCCACGGTATGTTACATCCCACCATAACTTCCACTAAATCTAAATTAAAATTACTATCAGTAGAGCCACTAGCACTCATATACTCTTGTGAGGTAATATGTCTATTAAAATTTGTTATAGATGTCCAAGAAATTGTTTTGTTGCAACTATTACAATGATGGTCTGTTCCATCATATTGCAGTTCTGAAAATTCGCGAATACACAGTATAAGAAGCCTAAGAAGCACGAAACATTTTTGTGTACCATCGACTCTGTATAATTTTACGCTAGGGTTGTAGATACATACATACATATGGTTAGATTTGTACTGCGGATTGCGAAACTGCGATCTCAGATGGGCTACCCTTCCCATTTATTAAGTATTGACGTAAATGTCCAGAATTTCCACAGTATAGAGGTATAGTAAAGGGAATTTTTGCAAAGCAATGTTTCACAATTTCGGCGGCGTCGCTTCATTAGTAAAAAACATATAAAAGTACCGCCGTATACTGAAATCTAATGTTGACACTCGGTCAGGCTCGAATGCCTTCAGCACTGCAATTGTAAAAGAATCAACTACGTCTTTAGGCAATTGTCAGTACGTTTCACAAATGTAGTAGATTTCCGATGAAAGTAGGTTACGTATTAACATTTTAAAATACAATACGAATTCCGTTTTCTCATAGAAAGCTGCAAAGAATTACTAATTGCTTTATTTTTGTGAAACTATTTCTTATTTTAAACGTTTTTTTTATTTTCGTATTTCAATTATATATACTAGTAGAGGCTGTGCAGCGAAATGCCATTTGGCATGATTATTCCTTACTCCGAGGAGAATTTTTTTTATTTTTATCCATTGTTTCAAAATTTTGAAATTAAGTCAGGGTAGGAAAAAATAAAAAATACAGATGGATAGACCACGTGTTTCTGAATAAAAAATATTTTAATAAAATTTATCGCTAAAGCCACGGTATTCCTGTAAAAAAAAGTGAAGTAACTTTGTCACTCTGCGCGGCCAGCGCACGGTTAAATGCATATCATGGAACGTCTAAAAATTCTTAGCTGTTCTATGGAGTAAAATAAAGCTTTTTTCTCTTTCTGATTACACATTTTAAACATTTTTCTTAGTGAATAGGAGGATAAATAGTGAGTATGAAGGGAAAATATATAATTATCAATGCATACAGAGACACCACACATAGCCGCTGAATCGCTGGCATGAATTTTTACGTGACTTTACTGTATTGTATTTATTACAGGTACGCCTATCCACATTTCAGCTATATCCAATGGATTCCTTATACATTTGTTAATGTATTGGAAAAGTTCCAGAATTTATATTCAAAACAATCAAAGATATTTTCATAGTTATAAGGATAAGATCGTGAAAATCGCAATTTCTTATCGTTATCTGATTGATCATATTTTCGAAAAAATGCATACAAGTAAATGATTTTGTGTTTGAACATTCGAAAAATATACATTTTTTCCGAAATAGTGATATTTTATTTTTTCCAATGGGTCAATTTCTCGACAAGTTACAGCCTCCAGTATATATATTTATCAAAAAAAAAATCATCAAGCAAGGAAATTAAAATGATTTGAGATGCACTTTTTTTTTAATCCTTGTTACTACAACTTAATAAACCATAATAATCATGAAGTGTACATACTTTTCAACAGTTCTCAATGAAGAAAGAATTTTTTTGAAGGGCTTTTATTTTTTTCTATATTGCTTATTGCGACGATTGAGTTCGGGCGTGATAATATATATATAAGTATATTTTTCCCATCCATCCTTTGATTGTATTGTTTAAAACAAAAAAGCATCAGAAAGCTACAATTTCCATCTTTTAAATGAACCAACAATCACATAGATTGAACACATTCTGATTTAGTGACATGTAATTCAGTGCGCCGGTCTCACAGTCATGCGTATGCAAGCGCGTGCACGCATGTATCTTGCTCCGAGTTATAACGTTACACTTGACTATATTTTTCCGGGAAAACCGTGGCTTTAAAAATAAATTTTGTTAGGACATTTTTTGTTCATAAATATGTGATCTATCAATCTGAATTTTTATTTTTTTCTAGCTTGAATTAATTTCAAAATTTTGAAAAAAATGGATGAAAAAAATTTTTTTTCATTTTTTTTATGTTCTGCATCCGAGCGAAATGTAAACTTTTCAGGATATTGTTCTATACACTTTCACGAACTGATTAAAAAAAGTTTACTTAGTTTGCAAAATTTTGTGGGTAAATACCTTCATCGACTGGGCTATAACTGACTGTATTCAAAAACGTAATTTTAATTTCGGCGTAGAATGCGCGGTGCTGAATATGTGACGTGACTTTACGGTGTCTATTTTCCACTAGAAAGCCATATGGCCACTATGTTTTGATCAAATTCACTGCATAATTTTTAAAAGAATTAATATTTCCAGCTGCTGCAGTTTAAGATTAATTGAAAAGTGAAAGGCTATGACTGGACAGATGCGGTAGATAACTCAAGTATAAGTTCCACAAGATTTTATAATATGAACATAAAAAATTATATAAAAAAAATATTTTTAAGAAAAAGCTTTTATTTGAAAAAACTGTACTAAAAAGTAAAAATAATTATTTTAAAATTCATACACCGGAAAACCAAAAGCTTTGGAGACGGTCATATAGCGCTATTGCATAGTTACTTTGCACAATTGACCGCCCCCAAAGCTTTTGGTTTCCCGGTGTACGAATTTTAAAAAAATAATTTTTACTTTTTAGCACAGTTTTTTCAAATAAAAGCTTTTTCTTAAAAATATTTTTTTATATAATTCTGTTTTTTACTTTTTAGTCTACTTATTTTACAGACAGACAGACAACCGCCATCCACCCCTTCCCTATTCCGCCTCCTTCCCCCCTAACACTACTTCCCACTTCTTCCCACCCCTTTCCCACCTCTTCCTAGCCCTTCCCCTCCCCTTTCCCATCTCTTTCTACCTTTTCCCACCTCTTTTCACCTCATCCCTACTACTTCCCACCTCTTCACGGCCATTCCCCTCCCCTTTCCCACATCCTCCAACCTCTTCCCCACCTCTTCCCACCCCTTTCCCACCTATTCTCCTCCCCCTTCCCACCTCTTGGATTTAGACCGATAATGGATATACTATGTTGCATTGTCAGCGGACTTATACACGTGTGCCAAATTTCACTTAGAACTAGTCGAAATTCAGCTTGCAAGATTCGACCTAAACAAACAAACAAACAAACAAACAAACAAACTAACTAACTAACTAACATACAAACATTGCAAGTTAAATAAAAGCTTTTAAAAATCGACTTGTATTATTTACATTTCACTTTTATTTCCATACTTCGATTACACGGGACCACAAAATATTTTTTCGAGTTGCCTGGGATCAGACCCAATGTAGTATATGTTTTTGGGGTCGCTGAAACCGAATCTGAAACTTATTTTGCCTTGCCACGTCAATATTTTTTTTTAAATTAAGACCAATTTATTTTTACTTCATATTTCGAAGATTTGGCGAAGTCGCCGGTAATATCAATTAATTCACAAACATGGTATTATTTTTATAGTAACATTCACATGGTGCCCCATTCACATGGTGTGCAATAAAGAGAATGTCACAATAGTTTCCTTCAGTACGTAGAAGTTAAATAAATAAAAGAAGCTGCTAAAAGATTGAAAAAAAAATCTTTTTTTAAATCGAATCGCCTTCAATAACTCTTCAAAAAAATATCTCTAAAAAGAAAGAAACAAAATTTCACTTAGTTTTACAAATATCTGTCTATCTGTTAGTGAAAGGTGGCAAGGAACTGTACCTTATTATCTAATAGTCCAGTCAACCTCTGACTTGAGTGCCACTGAATGGATCTTGATGAAACCTTGTGCAATGTGTTTGTAATGACGTTAATAAAAAAGTTGAAAAAAAGATTAGAGTAGGAAATGATCGGAAGGGGTAGAAAACACCTCTTTTATCACGTGTTCCTTACCTTGTAGAATTAGGTCAAAAATCTAAAAATAAACAATATATTTACCTTTTTTGGCCCAAAATAAGATGTTTTCAATCTTGTGAATTTTTTTGAAAAATGCTTATTTTTCGAGTTATGGTAACTCGAATTTTCCTAAAAATGGGGGAGGGGAAATATAAAAGTTGAAAAAAAATCTGAAAAAATCCAGGTGAATGTATCATCGAAATGCAAGATTTTTTTTTATTTGCAACATTCCTGTAAAGTGCGTTTTCACCGAGTATTTCCGGAAAAACATGAAAAACTACCTTTATCTTTGACATTGTAGCGGGAAAATTTTTTCACATTTTCAATTTAAAATTAGTATTGAACCTTTAAAAATGGTATAACCATATAGTTTTCACATTTTTTTATAACATATATAAATCACGCTCATTTTTCGAATTTTCAGGTTTTTTTTTTTATTGTGCAAGATATGTAGTACAATATTTATCGTGAAAAACTGCCTGTAACTCGGAAAATTAGCAAGTTACAAAAAAATTCCAAGAGACAAAAAATGTTTAGAAGGCCACAGTGCATACGTCTGAATTTTTTCAAATTTTTAAATTATATATTTTTAGGGCGCTACAATGTAGTTTTTCATGTTTTTCCGGAAAAACTCGGTGAAAACGCACTTTACCGAAAAGTTGCAATTAAAAGTCTTGCATTTCGATGATACATTCACCTGAATTTTTTCAGATTTTTTTCAACTTTTACATTTCCCCTCCCCCATTTTTAGCAATTTTCGAGTGGCCATATCTCGAAAAGTAAGCATTTTTAGAAAAAATTCACAAGAATAATAACATCTTATTTGGGCCAAAAAAGAAGAAAGAATATATCATTTTCTTTTCATTTTTGACCTAATTCTACAAGTTACGGAACCCGAGATAAAAGGGGTGTTTTCTACCCCTTCCGATCATTTCCTACTCTAATCTTTTTTCAACTTTTTTATTAACGTCATTACAAACACATTGCACAAGGTTCCATCAAAATCTATTCAGTACCATTCAAGTTAGAGATTTTGGTCATTTTAGCGCTCCGTTGACTGAACTATAATATCAATTTGAAATCGGTACAAAAATATCTAATTTCAAAACTTATTGTTTATAGTTCGTAGGTACCGAAAAATAGGTCTTTCATCTTCATTAGAATTTTCAGTTACGAAATTGTTATTATACAGGATGTTACTCTTTTTCTTGTAGCATTAGACTCTACGAAGGCCAAGTTTCCCACCGACGAAGAGCTGCGGTCGCTGGTTGACGACGCCTGCGGGCCCACTTTCTCACCCTGACCAGCCGCCGAATCCCTGCATCGTAACAGATTTTCTATCTGTGCCTACCATGACAACATGAACGCCACTAACTAGGGATTCCGTCGAATAACGGTATGACTTCGTTAAATATGTCGTCCACATTGCTTTCTCAACATTATATGCGTGTTCAGGAGATCAAAATTAACTATAAATCATACCCTACACGACAAGGTAATTTTGTTTAAAAAAATAGCCGCCATCTTGGTTCCTAAGGGAAAATGTTGACGAGTGCTAATCGAGAATGAATCTCCTAGGAGTAAGAAATAACCATGCCAAATGTCATCCCATACAGCCAAGTGCCTCTGTTAGTATGTATAATCGAAGTACGCAAAAAAGGAGTTTAAAATTATAAATAGATATATAAAAAATTAACTTTTTGAAACAAAGCAATTGATAGTTTTTTGTAGCTTCCTATGGGAAAAATGAATTCATATTTGCGTTCAGGATGAAAAAAACGGCCGAACACCATGCCCAACATATTTAATTTAAAAATATTTTGAATTTTTTAATTGTACAGTGAACTTGGTCAAAATACAGTAGCCATATTGCTTTCTAGTAAAAAATAGACACCGTATTCGTATTCGCCAGATATAATTTATCTAGATATCATTCTTAAACTCTATGTTTTGCTCCAATATGAGTGATTGTAATTAAAATTTTTTTTTTTAAAAGATAGCCGCCATCCTAGTTCCTAAGGGAAAATGTTGATGCGTAATAATCAAAAATGAATCTCTTTGATTTAGGACCAACCACGCCAAATGGCACCCTGTGGGGTTGAAGTGTAGTATTCGCCTTATAATCCGTGGCAAAGTTGCAAAAATCCCAAAAGTGCAAGGGTATCGCCTAAACATGGCTACTCCCCCATTTTCGAGGGCGGCCAACATGATGGTATTAGTCGCGCGGTCCCTACCCCCCTCGAACTACCCTTAAACGCAAAAAATCCTGTTTCCCATTTTTCGTTTTCAGGCATGTGAGGACTTGTTGGATCGTTTTTTTTTTTTGAGGAATCTCAATATATCCTGCAAAATTTCGCAACCAGATATCCTAACGCCCAGGGGGATTGAAATCATCACCTCCCTCAATACTTAGCCACCCACCTCCCACCCCCAACCAACTAAAAACATAAAACCACCCATTTTCTCCATTTCTTTGTTATCAGGCAAGCTAGGACTTGTTGGATTGGTTTTTTTTTTTAGGAAACTCAACATGTCCTGTAAAATTTAGCAACCAGACATCCTACGACCCCCGGGGGTCCCTCTGAAGTGTCCCTCAAAGAGAAGGTTTTAAAGAAGGTATTCCCCGTTTTCAAAGGATGGAGAACACGATCGTGACATCACTTTCCCTCTTAGTCCTCAAAAACTACCCATGCATGCCCAAAACCATCGGTTTCTCTTATAGTGAGATCATAAGCGTACACTGGATCCGGCTTTTTTTCATGTAGGGGTAGTTTTTTAGATGTAAGAGGCTAAATAATATCATTAACATGTTCCCCGCCCTTGAAAATGTGTAGAAAACAATTTTCAGCAAGTATGAAAGTTTCTTACATGTTTCGGTATTGAGAGAATGGGTGGTTTTCAACTTTCGGAGGTCGTTAGGATATCTGGTTGAGAAATTATACAGGACATATTGGTTTTCTCAAAAAAAAAACCGATCCAAAAAGTCCTCGCATGCCTGACAACGAAAAATGGCAAAAAGGAGTATCTTTTTGCGGAGTAGGGATCGCGCGGCTACCACCATCGTGTTGGCCGCAGTTGAAAACGGGGGGTAGTTACGTTTGGTCGCTACCCTTGCACTTTTGGGGGTTAACCTTTTTTTCCCCAATTTTGCTATGGACTATTATTTATGCGGCATACCTTACCCAGTTTTTTCTTCATACAGTTAGCGAATAATAAAGATCAGATATTTGATTGTCCCCATCTCAAATAATACAGCCCACAATTTGTCCCATTCCACATTGTCAAAATCCTTACTGTAGTACACGAAACAAAGTTACATACATAGTATTCTTTTGCCTTTTCGATAAGTTGTCGCAAATTCAGTGTTTGTTCTCTTTGCGTGTAATCTCTCTCACTGTTCGGAAAAGATTCTTTTTTTCTTCCTTACGTTAAATATTTTGTATGGACACAACGGATAAAAAACTAGAATGGCTATTATAATATTTGCCAATTACGAGATGCACTAAAATCAAAAAAAGAAGCTAACATTTGATATTGATTCACTTTAATGAAATGCTAATGTGGTAAACAAATTACTCGTGTTTGATTTAGATCAAACTAAAAATTTTATTTGAGAAGAATAACACATTATTATAACTATAAGATTGCTGTTATTAGATATTTAAAACTTTTAATGTTTTCCAGCGTATTAGGCAATTATACCGAATATGTTTCCTTCTCCTATTTTCAGATTAATTCAGGAAAATTTACTCTCAGTGTTACGCATTAGATTACAGCACATATAACTGACGTGGGCTATGTTTTAGATGCATTATATCTTACATTACTGTCCTGTATAAGTTAGTGAACGGTCAAATTAACTGTAGATTTATCTTTTGAGAAATTGTCTCCTAATGTAAGAAGTTGCGCGTCTAGATCTTCTACTTAATACTTCATTCTATTATCTCACCCATTACTCGAATTCAGCAAATAATTTTCTCATTTGTCAGATTAAAAAAATTCAAAAATAGTAAAATCTTTAAGATATTGATATATTTTCATTATTTCTTGGTCGAGTAAAAGTCTAGTTGACGCTATCATTTCGTTCTTATTTTTGTGCCATATTTGTTGATTTTCATTAATTTAGTAATATTGCTCATACCATAAATTTGATTGTTGATTATTCAGCCGTAGTTATATATTTATACATTACTGTCCTGTATAAGTTAGTGAACGGTAAAATTAACTGTAGATTTATCTTTGAGAAATTGTCTCCTAATGTAAGAAGCTGCGCGTCTAGATCTTCTACTTAATATTCCATTCTATTATCTCACTCATTACTCGAACTCAGCAAATAATTTTCTCATTGTCAGATTCAAAAAAATTCAAAAATAGTAAAATCTTTAAGAATATTGATATATTTTCATAATTTCTTGGTCGAGTAAAAGTCTAGTTGACGCTATCTTTTCGTTCTTATTTTTGTGCCATATTTGTTGATTTTCATTAATTTAGTAATATATACCATAAATTTGATTGTTGATTATTCAGCCGTAGTTATATATTTATACATATTAGCTAAAGGCTAATATATTCAATGACTATTTTTGCAATGTTGGAAAAAATATAGCATATAAAATAATATTCACCAACCCAAATAATAAAAGTGAACAAAGCATGTACAGCCTATTTTTAAAACCGATTCATAAAAACGAAATTATTTTACATATAAACAGTTTAAAAAATAATTTTGCTACCGAACGGGATAAGATCACTGTAAAATTGATAAAATTGCGTCATATATACCTCGTTGAGTCGTTGAGCCTGTAAAACATATTATTAATCTCATTTTTTCAACAGGCTCTGTCCCTGAACATTGTAAAGAATCGATAGTTACAGACCAGAAACAGGGTTTAAAATATAAATTAAAGATTTTAAATAAGTAGACCATGTATTTGATGTATTTTTGACCGCTGAACACCATACTGATGTCAGCTTCAACCAATCAGGTCATGACTTCTTATTTATCCTGATTTATTCTTTTCTGTGGTACCGTACCCTTTTGTCTTCAAATTATGGCTTAATGATTTTCTTTTTCGTTTTATTCCTTTCAATGTCCAACAGCAGTTTGCCATCATATTAACATCCCATCGACCTTGATATTTACGCTCCATTTCTTTATGTTTTGGTGAAAACGTTCACCATGCTCTTCACTAGAATCACCTAAATTTTCTGGAAACTGGTATATATGAGAATGCAGGATATGGCAGTTTTAAATTCATTAGACAACCTTATTTTCTGAATTTATTTAATATCATTAATTTACATTTTAAACCCCATTCTGGCCTGTTTTCCCCCGTTTTTCGTGGTTAAAAAAATTTTTTGACCTGATGGAGCAAAACTGACATCGGGATCGTGTTCAGAGGTCAAAAATACAACGAATACATGGTCTACTATTTAAAATCTTTAATTTATATTTTAAACCCCCTTAAACAGGGGAAAGCAGACCACACTCCCCTGTTTTTCATGATTAAAGAAAAATCCTGACCTGATGGAGCAAAACTGACAAAGTGGTCGTATTTAGCGGTCAAAAATACATGGGAGTATTTATGTGAAACCTCAGAAAATTTACACTTTTTTTATTTTGTGTGCCTGTGTAATTTATGTCCACTGAATATTGCAGGAAAATTTATTTCATATGCTGATGATACTTCGGTAATTTTTGATGGGTCAAATTGGAATGAAGTTGTTTTAAAAGTTTCCAAAGATATGAAAATATTAAAAAACTAGTTGGATAGAAATTCATTATCACTTAATGTATCAAAAACAAAATGAATCATGTTTTCAATACATAATTCCAAGTTACCTAACATTAGGGGATGAGGTACGATCAGAGAGGTGCAGCAACGCTGTGCGCGTCCGGCACTTGGATGGGTGACCCACGATCTCATCTAATAGTCGGTAGGCTGCCAACAGAGGCAATCCTAGGGCTAGTGAACCACCTTGAAAGGCGGTGGTTGGTCCAGGAGACCCGGGAACCTCGGGCTAATGCGCCGCCTTGAAGGGTGGTGTAACGGGACCAGGGTGGGTCAAAGTGGGTGGTCGAGGACCGTGGTTTGGAGTCCACGCTAAACTGTAGATCCCTAGAGCAAAATGGGCCATCCCGGCCTGATTGTCTAGTAAAACAACAGTACTACTACTACTACTACTACAAATAAATATTGTTAATACTACTGAAAATCTGGAGTCTACAGATTAAATTAAATATTTGGGAGTAATAGTGGACAAGAATTTGAAGTGGCATTATTACAGAAAAAATAAGATTACTAATATACAAATTTTACAATCTTAGAGACATATTATCAAGAAAAACACTAGTTACGGTATATAACTTACTTATAGAATTAATTATAATATATGGCATAATTGTATGGGGTAGAACATATGAAAATGCTCTAAACCCCGTAAAAGTTATTAAAAAAATACACAGCCACACAAAAAAAAGTGGTCTGTCCGGCGGACTACGCCAGTATATCCGTATATATTTGGACCCGGTGAAACCGAATCCGAAGTCAGATTGGCTCGTTTTTCACACCCAACCCCAAAAAACACCTCCAAAACAAAAACAAAGTGATCTGTCTGGCGGACCATACCAGTGTATCCCTATGTATTTTGACCTGCTGAATCCGAATTCGAAGTTAGAATTGAAATATTAGGTCGTTTTTCACCCCAACCTCGAAAAACACACCCCCAAGAAAATGATCTGTCCGGCGGACCATACCAGTGTTCCTTATATATTTAAATTCGCTAAAACTAAATCCGAAGTGAAAATTGTCAGATTGGCTCGTTTTTCATCCCTAACTACAAAAAACACCCCCAAAATAAAAACAAAGTGGTCTGACCGGCAGACTATACCAGTGTAATCTTACGTATTTTGACCTGCTGAATCCGGATTCGAAGTTAGAATTGACAGATTGGCTCGTTTTTCACCCCCAACCCCAAAAAACACACCGTCCAAAAAAAAATGAACGGTCCGGCGGACCATATCAGTGTATCCTTATGTATTTAAATCCGCTAAAACCGAATCCGAAGTCAGAATTGTCAGATTGACTCGTTTTTCACTCCAAACCCCAAAAAACAACCCTAAAACAAAAAGAAAATGGTCTGTCGGGCGGACTGTACCACTATACCACTATGTAATTTGACCTGCTAAATCCGAATTCGAAGTTAGAATTGTTAGATTTGCTCGTATTTCACACCGAACCCCAGAAAACACCCCCAAAACAAGAAAGTGGTCTGTCCGGCGGACCATGCCAGTGTATTCTTATATATATTGGAACCCGCTGAAACCGGATCCGAAGTTAGAATTGTCAGATTGGCTCGTTTTCACCTCTGACCCCCAAAAAAACACCTTCCCCCACAAAATGGTTTGCCCGGCGGGCCATACCAATGTATCCTTATGTATTTGGTAAGCATACACTGGTATGGTCCGCCGGACAGATCACTTTTTTTTTGTTTTGGGGGTGTGTTTTGGGGTTAAGGGTGAAAAACGAGTCAATTTTACAATTCTGACTTCGGATTTGGTTTCAGCGGATTTAAATACATGAGGATACATTGGTATGGTCCGCCGGGCAGCATATACGTAATCTGCAGACGCATAAGGCATAGCTGACCGCTTCGGGTTTTTAAGAATAATAGGACCAATGAAAACGAGAGTAAAGTGCAGACGTAGTTATCCTAGTACGTCTGCAGTTTACTACATTTGCAGGCGATGGGCTGTGTGTTTATTTTATTTTGCAACCGTTTTAAACACCTCTAGATTTTTTACTTTTAGAGATAAAAATATGAATTAAAATACTATTCTTATAAAATTTCATGTGTTTGTTATATTGACATAATTGGAAAAAAATAAGCTATAAAACTATCAGTTAATTGCAGACGCTTGAGTTGAGGCTTTTCTGTGCACATTCTGCTCACTGGCTACTGCCGACTGGACTATAGAGTATCTTGTGTTCTCGATGCTTTGCTTTTACAAACGCTTTAGTTACTATTTGTTGCTGTATGCTTTATAAATCAATATAATTTGTCATAAACTATTATTTAATATAAATGGTAGAAACAAAAAAAAAAAAATTTTTACAATTAAATATTTTTTATTTATTCGCTTTTATCATGATTAGAGAATATTATATACAGAAAGTAGGTATTTTCATAATAAATAAAAAAGTGTGTAAGTTGTGATTTGCATGATACCTAAATAATATTCTCTAATCATGATAAAAGCAAATAAATAAAAAATAATTAATTGTAAAAAAATAAATCAAGAATAGGCTTGTAAATAATAATGAATGTTTCTATACTCTACTGATGAGAACTAACGAGTTCGAAAAAACTTGTACTACAACTTTTCTAGAGTTGAAATAGAATGTAAGGTTCAATAATAATTGTTGTGAATGACTGAATTTCAATAAACAATTTAAGTATTTTCAATATATTTTTTTGCCTTAAAATGCCAGGAATCCTATCATGTAATTCAATACTTCGTCAGTATTAGCTAGAAGAGTAGTTGTTTTGATTAATTTTCCAATAATGAGTGTTTTAAAGTGTTTTCCTAAATAGTATATTAGCGTGACCCGGTTAAGGTACCAATATACAGAAAGTAGATCATTTCATATTAAATAAAAAAAAGTGTGAATGACTAAATGTAAATAAATGATTTAAGTATTTTCAATATTTTTTTCTTTAAAATGCTAAGAATCCTATCATGTAATTCAATACTTCGTCAGTATTAGCTAGGAGAGTAGTTGTTTTGATTGGTTCTCCAATAATAAGTGTTTTAAAGTACTTACCTAACTAGTATATTAGCGTGCCCAGATTAGGGCAACAATATACAGAAAGTAGGTATTTTCATATTAAATAAAAAAGTGTGTAAGTTGTGATTTGCATAATACCTAAATAATATTCTCTAAAAAAAAGTTGAAATACATGAATTAGCAAAAAGTGTAATTGGCCATATTCTTGCATTTATCTATACTACAACCACATAAAGGTATACAAGTAATATTATTTTTTTACAATGGCATGGTTTGGTTTTGCAAGTCGTTAAGTATCTGCACTGTGATATAAGATCATTAGGTACTAAATTTTTTAACTAAATCTTTACCAATAAGCAGTGAGACATATAAGCCGGTGACGATTATGTCCGAATATTACCGAATCATTTTGGCTATGCCTTATGCGTCTGCAGATTACGTTTACGCCGCCGGGAAGATCATTTTTTTGGGTGTTTTACAGGGTTAGACGTGAAAAACGAGCCAATCTGTCAATTCTAACTTCGAATCCGGATTCAGCAGGTCAAAATACATAAGGATACACTGGTATTGGGGGTGTTTTTGGGGGTTGGGGATGAAATGTGAGCTAATTTGACAATTCTGACTTTGGATTCGGTTTGAGCAAGTCCAAATACATAAGAATACACTGGTCTGGTCCGCCGGACAGATCTTTTTTTTTTTTGTGGGGGGGGGGGGTGTTTTTCGGGATTGGGAATGGAAAACGAGCTAATCTGTCAATTCTAAGTGGGAATCCGTATTCAGCAGGTCAAAATACATGAGAACACGCTGGTATAGTTCGCCGGTCAGACCACTTTGTTTTTGTTTTGGGGGTGTTTTTTGGGGTTGGAGGTGAAAATCGAGCCAATCTGACCATTCTGACTTCGGATTCGGTTTCAGCAGGTCCAAATACATAAAAATAGACTGGTCTGATCCGTAGGACAGACCATTTGGGGGGGGGGGGGGTGTTTTTTGGGGTTAGGGGTGAAAAACGAGCTAATCCGTCAATTCTGCCTTCGGATTCTGTTTCAGCGGGTCCAAATACATACGGATACACTGGTCTAGTCCATCGGACAGACCACTTTTTTTGTGGGGCTGTGATATCATTATAAATTATTCTGCGAAAATCAACTACATATCCGAGTATATCCCTACTTAAGGAAATAAAATGCCTGTGTGTAAAACGTGTATATTCTTAAATGTATAGTGTATGTAAAAACACATTTAAGTGTAAGCCTCTCCACATGTGCATATAATGCAAAATCAAAGATAAATAAAACCTTAAATGTGAAAAATTTATATCAGAACACAACAACAAAATTTCATAGAATTATTTAGGACCCATGCACTGTGATGTAATACCAGTGGAACTAAAAAATATTTGAAGTTAAAAACATTTTAGGAAA
This sequence comes from Rutpela maculata, assembly GCA_936432065.2. Classification (NCBI taxonomy): domain Eukaryota; kingdom Metazoa; phylum Arthropoda; class Insecta; order Coleoptera; family Cerambycidae; genus Rutpela; species Rutpela maculata. The sequence goes on along the minus strand of OW386287.2, from coordinate 136,437,712 downwards.
AAATTAGTGGAATATATTATAAATAACACAGAAAAATTTTATATGTAATAATCATTGTTTATCAATCCCTGAGATATTTCTCCAAACAATGATTTATTTTGCATTATTGTTAGATAGTTTCTATAATGTATGCTTATGAATGTGTACATATGTGTATATCTGTATAGGTGTACATATGTATATGGGTACATAGGTATACAATTTTCTCTTATTTAATGTTGATACATGTACTATGATGATTATTATTATATTCAATTATAGTTAAGTGCAAACAAACCTCTTCGGGGTTTAGGCACTTTTTTGATGAAATATTATAAAACAAATCTCTATGATAATAATTGAATAAATTAATTGAATTGAATTGATTATTTTTTGTTCTTTTCAGCGCATTACATTTTCCATTTTTCTTTATTGTTCTTGTTTGCACCTATTTACTATTATTGCTCTGTCTATTGTACAACTCGGTATATTGTTATGATATATCAATGTTGATTAATCAAACCATACGTAATAAAAATAAAATAACTTTAATGTAATTATTTAACTATTTAAATTGTTTCACAATTCTATTTGAATGTAAAATGATTTTATTTCCTATCTACAGAATATGTGTAGTTGAAAATGTTTGCTCTTAAATAAATCTGGAGTGGCGGTATTAATTTATCAGCAGTCTTGAAATATTAAAATGTTAGTTACATTACCAATTGGATCAATAACTGCATGGACATTATTAAACCACGACTTGTTTCAAAAATAAGTCCGTGTAAGCGAGAAATTGGATAATGCCAGATATCCCATTATATTTTCCCCTATTTTAATACCTTATTTCCTTTAAACGGATTGAGATCAGAATGTGCAGCTTTCACTAGACTGCTTTAAATGATCGCGTTTTTTTCCTGACTACTTTTCATTTTTTTGCAGTTCTATGAATTTCTAAAACAAACGTCTTTTCAAATTGCCTTTGTCGAGATTTTTTAAATAGAACGCCCTGTCCATTTTTGCTTTTTTTAATTAACCATACAAAAATACGAAGTTGCACAATACATCGAAACTGCAATATACAGTGTGTTTCTCAGATTCGAACAAACTTTACGAATATTAGGAAATATATCAATTTAACTTTAAAATGTTACTATAGTATGTTTAATAATAAGTCTCTTCGAATGAAAGATGCAGTCGGGCTTTGCAGAATGAAAATACCTATTTTTAAACTCGTTAACTTCTGCTGGACCTAAAACTTTTATTTCAAATTTTTGATATATGAAATAGAGAATTGAATTGAAATCGAGCCATATCCGTCATGCAATATTATCACCAGAAGCGTGTAAACAGCAATAACTATATTTTGCTATTTTTTTTTATAAATATTACTAAGGTTCTTGACTAAGCAGACAAAAACACGAAAATATACAAGATATCGAAACTCCAATACTGGGTCTCTCAGATTCGAAGGAATTTTACGTAGATTAGGTCATATAAAGTATGTGCTATTTAATACCGCAACATCCCGTTATTTTGGAAAGCGTTGACCGATTTAAAATTTTTTTTTTGATATATAGTGCTCGATGAACTTTATTTGACTGTTTTGAAAAACTTGTAATTTTCATATTTTCAAGGCCTCTAAATGGGTCGAAATTTCGAGATCGACTATTAGGCAATTCTTTATCGGCAAATTGGCTAGTGTATTCGATTCGCAGTTGTCTCAAATACCTCTATATACAATTTTAGCTCAATACCTCATATAGGGTGTTTGTTGTTCAATAGCCAAATTTAAAATTTCTCACTTTTCGACTGGCCCTGTATAAAAGTCGGTTAGGTTTACTAAAAAGGTAAAGTAGTCATTCGACTTAAGGAACATCAAATACTAAATGAGGATGAAAAAAGAAGTTATTTAAGTAAATAGTGCGTCTATTATACATTATTCGGTTGCTGTACATAGGTGCCTTAATAAAAAATTTTCAAACAAATGGATTAGACGGAATAGCTTTTCGTTTTACAAGCTTTTATTTAACTTGCAATGTTTGTTTGTATGCATATTTGTTTAGGTCAAATCTTGCAACTGAATTTTAAAACAGTTATCCCCAACCGATTGAGCTGAAATTTTGCAAACACGTATAGTTTGGATAACAATACAGCTAAGTAACGTCATTCTAAATCCAATATGGCGGACTCCCAAAGATGACGGACCAGTTATTTTTTATGCACCCCCATGATATGGATATCAAATGAAAGCGTTTGCTGAGAAGAATACGAAACTAAATTGACGTCACACTAAATTCAATATGGCGGACTCCCAAAGATGGCGGACCAGTTATTTTTTATGCACCCCCGTGATATGGGTATCAAATGAAAGAGTTTACTGAGCAGAATACGAGGACGTCATTCCAAATCCAATATGGCGGACCCCCAAAGATGGTGGACCAGTTATTTTTTATGCACCCCATAAGGGTTTGCTGAGAAGAATACGAAGACGTCATTCCAAATCCAATATGTCGGACTCCCAAAGATGGCGGACCAGTTATTTTTTATGCACCCCCATGATATGGGTATCAAATGAAGAATACGAAAATAAAATGACGTCACACTAAATTCAATATGGCGGACGCCCCAAGATGATGGACAAAATTTTTTAGTTTTAACACTATAATTTGATCGTATAGTGTATTCGCTCATACGTTGCTTTCTAGGAAATGGTGAAGGATTCGGTTTAAACTATAAGTTTTATATCAGATAGAAACGACGCAATGAATATATGAAACTAATTAAGGCGTAGCTAAAAATTTAAAAATTAAATCAAATTTAAAAAAACATTTTTAAAAACAAGCTTTTATTTAAATGCTCTAAAAAGAAGAAAATAAACTTTAAATTAAATCAAATCCATCAATTTATTACATTATACAATTTATATGATATAAAATCTTGTCGCGAGATTTACCTGTGTAAATAAACAAGAATATATGTAACTTGATCTTGACACAAGTAATTCTAAGAAAAAATGTGTGTATTTCATAAAATAAATTTACACAGGTAAATCTCGCGACAAGCTTTTATATCATATAAATTGATGGGTTTGATTTAATTTAAAGTTTATTTTCTTCTTTTTAGAGCATTTAAATAAAAGCTTGTTTTTAAAAATGTTTTTTTCTATTTAATTTAATTTATTCCTTATTATACTCTTCGCAAAAACGAAGAGTATATTGTATTTGATCGGCACATTTCTAAATCAGTAAATATCGCTCGTAGAGAAAAATTTTTTATATCGTTATGTTAGTGAACAAATTCTGAACACTATTTTTTTTAATACATTTTACTAATGTGTGTTTCCTAATAATCACAATAAATTTTCTAATGGTATATATTGCACTCATTAACAATTTTAGTAATAAGAAATGGTGGTGTAGCGGCAAGAGTTTCGTCTCGCAATCCCCCCTACCATACCAGGCGTTGCCTATCTTCCGGCAGCTCCCCTAGCCACACTTCCTTCTACGATAACTTACCCCTACCCCCTTACTTTTTTCTTTCCTCAACTTTACATATTTCCAATCCCCCTTTCTCCCCATTTATATTTGTACAATTTTGTTCTTTTATCTTTTTTGTTGTTTTTGTTCCCTTTTTGTCTCTCGAAATCCCCTCTAGGCCGAAAACTTACCTAAATCCTAATTTTTTAAACCACAATTTTATTTCCACCCTACCTTCCTTGTCGGCGATCAGACCACAAGGTCGTCATTTGTTCGAACGGGTTTTTCCGTTTAGTTGTGTTCCCCGTATCAACAATCAAAATTACGAAGTGCGCTCGCCTACGATTTTAGTGTTCTCAGTGTTGTATTTATTTTTAAGCTACTTTTAGGTCCATGTGGACACATAAAAATTGTAATCTAGCTTTTAAGTCTGCACGTGGCAGACAGGAGATTCTACCACCCCCTCGAATTTACTTCCAAGCCGAACCGGACCTACTCCGCCCAGCCTCACACCCACCTCGGCGATGTTCGCCGTGGTTGTCTGGCTGGCTCCGGGCTAGGCTCCGGTGAGGCACATAATGTATAAAACTGTTAATAAATTGTTTATTCATTCATTCATTCGTCTCGCAATCCAAGGGTCCCGGGTTCGATCCCTCACATCGTGATTTTTTTTCTCATATATTTTTTTTTTCACAAGAAAGTTGGCATCACAAAATTTATAATGTCCAAAAACTAACATTATTTACAAGAAAAATGCGAAGAGTATCCATCCTATACAATGTGTAACAATTATATAAAAAGCTCAGTAAATCGGCGAAGAGTATAATGCTTCCTCTAGTTTAGTATCTGATTTGTTGTTTCGAATGAAAATATTTTCATAAACTCCAAAACGTATTGTACTTTTATGAAAAGTCAAATGTATATAACAAAAAAAAATAATAAACAGGTGTTCCTAGACCAGGGGAGGCTACCGAATTTTAAAAAAAATTTTCGCAAACTGCTTTTTCAATTTAGGGGTCGTTAGAGAAGTGCTTCTCATATTTCGTGTGGTTCCCATGCGCCACAGACGAGAATAGAAATATTAAAATTTCACCAGCCCCCACTGGTACCGAGGTTTCTGTTAAAATAAATAAACATACTCTTTCTTATTATCTATATTTCTTACCACTAAAAAATACTGGTTGGCAAATATGCACTTTCCAATCCGAAAACTGGTAAGAAAGTAGCTACTTTCCAACCTGAAATGTCACATTTCAGCCCCATTGTCGAATGAAGTAGAAATGTCATACTTTTCAACTTTTGAGATGTACGACAATTTGATTATGTCTGTATAATTGTGAATAAATAAATATTTTCTCTCAGACACATGCATAAAATTATGTTTCTTATTATTTTGTAATAGCAATTTTGGATCAAATGGATTATATACCACGCTGATGATTTCCGATGAAAATTAAAAATCTTGATCAATTTGTATGTGATTTGAATCGAATCGAAAGTACAAAGGTATTTGATTTATTGAAGACATGCGTGCAGTGAGTGAACTTTTATATGGTTTTTCGTTGTGGTTTTTGATCATTCTTGGCTTTGAAATGTAACAAGTATAGGGCTAGAGATACTTGATAAGATGTCTTGTAATGGAGAGAGAACTACAATTTGGATCGATATAGAAAGAACGAATAGTTTATTTGAAAGTTATCTGCTGAATACCCAAAATAGGATTTTTCAATAGTGTAAATAAGCAGAAATTAATAACATTTATCTAGTTATATTCGTACCAACACTTCGTCTTTGGCATATTGAGATTCTACATCTCGAAGGAATACAGGCGTGAACTATATCCACGAAGACGCGAGGGTTAAAGAGGTATTTAGGATGTGCTTAAAGTGTAATGTAGATAATAAATTCTTATTGCAAAAAGCCATGCAACGTTGTTATTACATTACGGATTAAATGCGTCGTATCTAGAACTCACACCACTGTCGTTATGCGAAACTGAGCTTAAACAATCTAATTATCAAGTGATGACCTGTACTACATATCACAAGGCTTGTCTCTTAATATGCATAGCTTACTCGAAGAGGTACCCTTGAGATACAATTTATGCAGATTGACTACTTAAAACCTACTAAAAATTAATATCCAACTCTCAATTTACCGTATTAACCCAAAATAATATTATTTCCTTCCCGTCACAAAGCTGGGGAATAATAAATTGTTACACGTCCTAGATTGCAGGTACATACGTGCTAGTAACATATAGGGATGATTTTAATTAGATACTTGTATCTGCATAGGTAGATATTAACAATATAGTCCAGGGAAATTAGCATTTGACCTGGACAAAATTAGTAAAAATCTGAATTTTTGCACAGACGTTGAGGTCAGTGAATGTTTGTAGAGAGTTAAATTATCTACAAATCGTATTTTTTATTTTTACCAAACCTCCTTTTTCGAGATATTCAAGGTCAAAGTTTCAAAAACATGGTTTTTCGCGAATATCTCGCGCCAAAAAATAAAGCAATAAAGTTAACATGAAAGTTGTAGATAATTCAATTACAAGATTGGTATTTTCGAAGTTTAAAAAAAAAACGGTTTTTCGCGAATATCTCGTTATGCATAAGGAAGCGATATATTCGCGGAAAAACGTTTTTTTTAACTTCGACCTTGAATATCTCGAAAAAGGCGAGGTCTTGGGAAAAAATGTAAAATACCTATCTTGTAGATAATTGAATTCTCTACAGCTTTTATGTTAACTTTATTCCTGTCCGATTTTTTTGGCGCGAGATATTCGCGAAAAATTATATTCTTAAAACTTTGACCTTGAATATCTCAAAAAAGGGGAGATTTGTTAAAAAATAAAAATACATTTAATTTAATTCTCTACAACTTTCACATTGACCTCATGGGCATCTGACGCATAGGACGCGAGATATTTGCAAAAGACTTTGACCTTAAATATCTTGTGTAGCCATGTTGGGATGTTCGTTATTTTTGTGGATTTGGGTTTGGGACACCTCAAAGAACGCCTGTGCAAAAATTCATATTTCTACTAATTTTGTCCAGGTTTCCTCATTTTTTGGTTTAATTTCCCTGCGGTAAATAGCACGAATGTTACACTGAAATATATTACGCAAAAAATATAATCTTTTACTGATTACACAGCCCCACAAAAAAAATAAAAGTTCAAAGCAGCGAACCAGAACCATGTATCTCTATGTATTTTCGGTCGCTCTGAATCCGAATCCGGGGTCAAAAAAAATCATACACACAAAATCATTAGCTAGAGCCAAAAAACACCCCCGAAATGGGATAAAAAGAAGATTAAGCTACCAGAATAGTTGTTACTTCTTAATCAATCGAATTATACAAATTAAGGTTAAACAGCAGCGTACATACAATAGATATGAAACACACCCCCAGGGAGGGGCGAAAACTAGCCCCCATATATAAAAAAATCGATCCAAAACAGCAAATACTGCTGAAAAAGCTCGAAATGTCTAAGTTTTGTTAAAGTGTTAAGAAACTACATCAGGTCCGACGTAATCTTCATAAACTGCCCCTATAGGGTTGAGAACAACCACCTTTAAGTTCAAAGGACATAATAAAAATAAGAAAAAACGTAAAATCCAACAGGATTTCTATTTTCATGGATGCTATGAGAGTGAAATTGCGTAGTGCTTTAAAAAAGAACCAGAAACTTACGTACCATCAACATCCTACACTGTCAACCTTCAGAGGGTGTGAAAACTACCCCCTATGTAAGGTTCAACTATAAAAAGTTACAGTGACTTCTATAAAAATTCGAAACACCTGCGTTGTGGGTGGGTGGTTGTTCTCAACTCTATAGAGGCAGTTTATGAAGATTACGTCGGACCGGATGCTGTTTTTTATCACTTTAACAAAACTTAGACATTTTGAGCTTTTTCAGCAGTCATTGCTGTTTTGGATCGATTTTTTTATATATGGGGGCTAGTTTTCGCCCCTCCCTGGGGGTGTGTTTCATATCTATTGTATGTACGCTGCAGTTTAACCTTGATTTGTATAATTCGATTGGTTAAGATATAACAACTATTCTCGCAGCTTAATATTCTTTTTACCCCATTTCAGGGCTCTAGCTAATGATTTTGGAGGTGTACGATTTTTTTTGACCCCGGATTTTTTTGACCGAAAATACATAGGAATAAATGGGTCTGGTTCGCTGCTTTGAACTTTTTTTTTTGTGCTGCTGTGTTATGAATGTTGGGTATTGCATTTTCTGCATTATTGTTAAAATAACGTTAACGAATTTACTTACCGTTTCTTTTTTCTTTTGTTTCCACACTTTGCAACGTCAACCGCAATGCGTTGGTGCTATAAAAATGCACACAGAGCTATTCTTCACCGGAATGTGTAGAAGCGTCCACGAACTGACTGACCGAATGACGGAATGACCGAACGAACGAACCAGCAACAAATAATTCAACAAATAACTAGAAGTTTTGAATCTTGACAATGCTGTGCAAGAGGAGGAATGATAATGAGGTATGTTTAATGGCGACTTACTACATTGTTGGTTCGTATTATTTTACTTTTTATTGATTACATTTAATTTATTAAGAGCATCTGTGAAGTGTAAACATCGTGAGTCAGATATGTAAAATATTGGATTACCTTCAAGCATGTTTCCACAGGCAACTAAGAAACCATTATCTTGCAAGAGCATAGTCGTGTGCTTTTAAATTGGATCGAAGTACTTATGCCTTACCAGTAATCAAATTTAACAATAAATGAAAGTTTATTATATTTAACTCGAAATTGATATTGATTTATTCATTATAGTCCTAGAGTGGGCTGGAACCTTCGGAAATACACTGCCTCTGAAATAATTTCCACAAACACCAAAACACTTTAAGACTACACTCGATGCGCGTTTCGCCAGTTACATTGGCAACATCTGGAGATGACTGAAACTAAAAAAATTTGAAAAGATTCCTGTATTTATCTCTTCGATAAACCGTGACCTAATAATCAACGAAACGAACTGTTTGAGATAGATTCATCTCTATTTACATTTTGCATTCTTTGCATTTTTGTGCACAGCCCCCCCTTAAAAAAAGTGTATGTATTTCGACGTGCTGAATACGAATCAGGTGCCCGTTTAACTACATCGTCCACCAATTTTTAATAAATCATGAAAAACCCAAAGAACCTCATAAAAAAAACATGAAAAAATTGGTGGGTGATGGAGCTAAACGGATGAGTTCAGTACGTCGGAATACATGGGGCTTACCCAATGGAGCCCCAGTAATAGACCACTTTTTTAATTTTGTGTGCCCGTGTAATTTAACTGAATAAAAAAATTTGCTATCGTTATGTGGTGCATACGTTGGTCGTGTTGAATTGCATTGCATTGCATTAGTCAATTATTTTCTAATTATTTATTTAGGTTATATGGAGACGATAACAACGAACAACTAGGGATCGGGAAATATTATTTTTATTGTACTTCTTTGAAAACACCTTATTTTCATCTGCATTAGTAATAATGTAAGATGGGCTTTTTCGGACTAGCGCACGGAAACAGCGCTCGGGAAAAGTTTTCCCTATCTCCGATTTTTTCCGTGCGCTGAATAAAAATACCGAATATATGGCTTTAAAATAGAAATATACAGCAAAGTAATCTAAATTTAAGAAAGTTTATATGCTATCTGATATTTAACATGTATCTATTTTCTATTTTAATTCATAAATGTTTGAATATTTGGATTAACTTTTTTTTTATCTGTTTATTTAACGTCGGCCTATTTCCGCTACCAGGGCCTATCACCGACGCCAGGAGACGAGCTAACCCCAACCTGGAAATTTTGCCGAACCTCTTCCCTTAAGAAGAGTAGGGATCTTTTACTTGCCTAACATTTAATAGACAAGGGACAAGGGCCTGCTTTACATATCCTCCGAATTATGGTATATCCACTACGTAATCCTCGTCTGAAATTACATAGCTTCCGCGTATACAATGATATACAAGCCACTAGAAGGTGGGGGTCACCCATCCAAGTACTAACCGCGCTCGACGTGGCTTCAACGGAATATCGACTGACATTCACATTGAAGTCGCCTTTACGCTCGCCCCTTGGATGAACTTCTGTAATATTTTTTAACGTTTTGTCAATCTTATCTGACATAGACTAATTTAAAACAAATCACCTTTGAAATAATTTGGGAGTAACCATGGAAACGCATCATATATACCAAACACTGCATTGTCAGCGTTGTTTATTTTCTGTCAATTAAATTAATGCCGATAAAATGTACTCAGAAGAAAATCCCGAAATTCCCGATAACATCCTAGAGCAAGCGGCACAAGCGAGCGCGAATTTATTACCAGTAAAGTTCAGGTCAAGATATGAATACGAATATCAACTTTTTACTGAATGGCGAAATCTGAACAAAATCAAAACTGTAAGTGACGATATTCTTCTAGTATAATTTGTCGAAAAAGCAAAGTCTGTGAAATCTTCCACGTTATGGAGTCGATTCTTAATGCTAAAAAGTTGTTTGGTCATAAAAAAAATGCTGACATCAACAAATATCCAAAAACTATTGCTTTCTTGAAGTGTCAAGCTGTAGGATATATACTGAAAAAGTTCAGTTTTAACAGCAGAACAAGTAACCAAATTTTTATGTGAAGCTCCAGATGAACAATATTTACTAACAAAAGCAATTTTAGTGTTTGGGATGTTTGGTGCGTGTCTAAGAGATGATTTAATACGTTTAAATTTAGACGATGTGGTAGGATAATGAGCGCTTTCTTGTCGTGTTTTTGGACATGGAAAAACTCATACATCAAGAAGTTTCACCATTACCAATGAAGGATGTACATTTTAGCCCTGCGCACTTTATCGTAAATATGCAGCTCTACAGCCTAAAAATATGAACAGCAGAAAATTATTTGTTACATATCGGCAGGTGTTACGCTCAATATGTTGGATTTCATTGGTGTTCCGAAAATTGTTGCAGAATACCTAAAATTAGAAAATCCCAGAGAATACACCGGGCATGAACTAAGGCGTTCTTCGGCAAGCATGTTGGTGGAAAGCGGCGATGCTTTACTCACTCTGAAAAGGCACGGAGGATGGCGTTCTTCCAATGTAGCAGAAGGATATATAGAGGAATCCATACAAAGAAAAATTGAGGTATCACGAAAACTGTTTAACACTTCTCACTCGCAAAATACAACAAGTGTATCATTCGTTCAAGAAAATCAAAACATTTGCGAAGAGTCTGCTTCAATAATTGCGGTTTCACAAAATGAAACTCCAAAAGGACTTAACCTGTGCAATAATACCAATTGCACAATAAACATAACAATTAATAATAACAATTCAAACTAAAAACATTATTAGTTGGAGCTGTTATTATTAATAGTTAGTTAGTTAATTAATTTTCAATATTCTTACTCTAGTGGTTACATGTTTTTTCATTTCTATAACTTATGAAAATAAAAATGTTCCAAGTTTCTTTCGTATGTCTTTTTTTGTTATATTTTGTTTTTATGTTATCGTTTTCAAAGATGTATAATAAAAAATATCGTTCATTACACGTCCAGAATAGTAGATTGTAATACAAGTGTGGCAAGGGCTTCATTGCAAAACTATGTATGAAAGTACTCGCTGCGCTCGTGTTCCTATCATACGAGTTTTGCAATGAAGCTTGCCACATGTGTGTTACATACTATTTTACTTCCACGTCCAGTGGAAGTATAGTAACGACAAAAAAATTTTTAAAAATTTTTATCGTCTAAATAGGCTTAAAATGTCATGAAACGTCGAGATTTTAAGTTTGAGCGAAAAAAAATGTCTGTCTGTCGGTCTGTCTGTCTGTCTGTAACTTTTTTTGTGCGCACGTTTACTCTGGAACCGTTTAAGATATTGACTTGAAATTTGGTACACATATGTACTTTAACGAGATCTAGAACTAGAATATATTTTCATCTTGTTCCGTCGAAGGGTTGGGGTGTAAATTGGGGTAAATTTGGGGTAAATGGGTAAATCAAGCAGGTAAGAGTCCACGAAATTGGTATTTAGTATATACAAGAGAAGCTAAGGTCTCAAAAAAAAAATTGGCATTAGCCACCCCCTTATTAAAGGGGATGAAAAGAAATTGTGATTTAGTGTATGTACAGGAACCAGAAACCTCAAAATATTTTTTTACTTCGTCCACCCCCCACTACCACCCCCCTATCACCACCCCCACCCCACTACCGATGTGGGGTATCGTTTTATGGGTTTTTGGTGTAGAAGATTTCAAATATTATATTATTAAAGTTCCATAAACAATTATTTTCACATACAAAGTTTTTTCGTTGTGAGTGACTTGGATAGAGAATCTGGATGTGGAAGTAGTGATTCCTCGGGCAGCGGTTTTTTCTACGGTTGTGAAGTTATTTCCCTTTTTTAAAGTCTTTCCAAAATTTTAAATTTGCTGCTCGTCAGATTTTATTTAAAGTGACATTTTCGCAGTCATTCTAAAGTTAGAAAATTTTGGCTTTGTAATTGCAATTCATGTTTAATTAACAGAGCCCGTATTTTGGATGACATTTACGTAAAATGCAGGGACGGCATGGGAGGGTAGTACAAAATTATAATAATTCTTATCTCTTTTTGTAGTTAACTGCTCATCCAATTGGAAACATTAAATCAAACTGTTACATTGCAGATTAATACCACATAATTAACAATAGATAATTAAATATGAGTCTAAATATTCGGCACGAAAAGAACGCCGCGCGCCGTTTCTCTAACAGAATATCACTTGTAAATCCCTATTTTCCTATTGATGGGAGTTAGACGACACATTCCATGTATTTAAAAACTTGGGCGATCATAACAGGGTAATATTGTACCTTTGATAGGTACTTGAGCTTTGCATTATTTAATGTTAGCCCGGCGTCTTCACAAATCCACGATTGTACCGTTTGTATTACGGTAATGGACGCGCCATTAATATACTAAACTGCCGAAATAGTCATTGGAAAGTTTCCCTTACCCATGTCTGGAAATAGTATATCAGCGGGTAATCGACGCATAGTGAAGCACTGAATTTAATTATTATTGTTTCATGTTAAATGAATAAAGAAATACCAGCATAGAAACACGCCAAACACAGCGTATGCAATGACAATATTAGAGATGCAGGTAAACGAAAATATACATATGGAGAAGAAAATATAAAAGCTCTGAAGATATTATGATTTAAAAAACAGTTAAAAGCCAGTACATAAAGTGGATGGCTCGAGATTTCTACAAAAATATTCAACTCTGACAGTCCTTCATTCTTAAACTCAGTGTGAATTAATCGAAAATATACACACGGAGAAGAAAATCAAAAAGATTTGGATATATTATGATTAAAATAACAATTAAAAAGTGTATACATAAAGCCGATGACTCAAGATACCCACAATAATATTCAACTTCAATAATATATTCGACTACATTAGCGGTTGCGTTGCGATTTCATTACCTACTACTGCTGTTTTCTCAATAACAGTTTAACAGCAGTTAGCAAAAACATTTTTACTACGTCGTGTTTCTTATCTGTTGTTTTCTCACCTGTTATTTTCGAACAGAAATAACAGTCTGTTAATGCTATTTACAATAACAGGTTGTTAAATAGCAACTCATCTCTAGTTTGGCTTTGGCAGTGTGCGTTGGGTTTCGGGCGGGTGAGCCACGCAGTGTTGATAGCCCCAACACTCATACTCATACCTTTACTGTTAGTACTTTATAACCGATGAGTTAATGTTTATGCAAGTAAAATGAATTTCATAAATTTATTTTAAATACTTTCAAATCTATTGACATAATTATTATAGTTCGGGCATATCATTGAACAATATTCAATACAACTATTACTAATGTTTTATATAATAATATTAAAATCCAATTTACATCTTTAAAATCTAGATATTGTCTAGGTCGACCAAAAAATAATATTTAAAACTTGCAATATTTAAGAATAATTACTTTACTGTGTAATGACACCATATAATACGACTAATAATTTTTTACCTGTCTGAAGGGTCTTTTTATCTGTAGAGAAACATAAACATCTCAATAAGCGTTCGCCTGGAGGTTTATAAAATAAAAATTTTGTATTTAAAGATTTTTTGGTTTGTGTGGCAATAATACTTATTGTTAGCGACCAATGTTTCTGATTGTAACTTTACAAAAGTATTAGATAGTATCATGTAATTCAGAGTCCGTCTCTGGAATGTCATCCGAAATACGGGCTATGTTAATTAATGTACATTTATACAATTTAATTGTTATTACCAGTAAGTAACATAAAATTCTTTAAGGTAAACACACTATTTTATTTCGGTGTGTGAAGATGTAATCAAGGCATTTGCCACATGCCTGTGATATTTTCTGCAGTCATTTTGAAGTTAGAAAATTTGACTTTCACCACAATCGTAGGAAAATAGATTTTTCCGTGCTTGCATGACTTCCCGTATTCGGCTTTGCCTCACACGATCCTTATTTCCAGACTCCTAATGAAATATACTATTGTAGCTAATTATAATCCTGAAAAAATCACTTACTGAAATGTCTTCGTATTATCATGTTTCAGATACTATGTTGCATATACGAAAATTAGGGTTTTCCATTCTGTTAGTAGCCTGTCTGTAGGTCTGTTATGTCTGTGTCAGGGACCGAAACCGAAATTTATTTCGGTTCGGTTTCGGTTATGGTTAACTGACGTACACTATTTTCGGTTTTTGGTTACGGCTTCGGTTTTCAGAGTAGAGTTAATTTGGTTTTTGGTTTCGGTTTTCAAAGCAGCGTCAATTCGGTTTTCGGTTACGGTTTCGGTTTTCCAAAATCTCAATTTCCGGTTTTCGGTTTCGGTTACGGTTAGGAAAAATTCGTAATTACGGTGCGGTTTTCGGTTAGGGTTTCGGTTAAAATTAAATGAAAGCTTGCAGGGACTGAAAACGAAATTTTCTTCGGCTCGGTTTCGGTTACGGTTACCTAACGTACACTATTTTCGGTTTTCGGTTACGGTTTCGGTTTTCAGAGCAGCGTTAATTTGGTTTTCGGTTTCGGTTCCGGTTTTCAAAGCAGCGCCAATCCGGTTTTCGGTTACGGTTTCGGTTTTCCAGAATCTACCATTTCGGTTTCCGGTTTCGGTTTCGGTTAGATAAAAATCACGGTGCGGTTTTTGGTTACGGTTTCGGTTCGGTTACGGTCCCTGGTTTGTGTATTGGCGTTGCCGTCACTTACAATTTGAAGCTGCCTATTATAGAAGATTAATTACTAAATTATCAGTCTCCGAATTATTATATAAGTGACCTCACAATCTTACGAAATAGAAGACCGAAATCTATATCCCTCAAGCTTTTGCATAACCATGTTTTTTTAAAATGTACCATGATGGTACACGTTAGAGAGTACAATTATTAAAACATTTATCTGCACCCACTCTACCTGTGGAGCCATTAAAAAAAATAAAATAAAATCCAATTTTATTCCAATCTAGTAATAAGTAATAAGTTATGTGGATTTACCAAATTGAATGAAAATACTTTTAGAGATCATAAATATAAAATTAAGTTCAGTTCCTGTGATAATCCTTTAAATCATAAACGGGCACCTAGAATATAATACGGCTTCCTAATGTGATTTCAAAAAGTATTCTTCAGTGCTATGTACCTACTATATGAAGACACAATGTGAGGTCGAATAAAATGCAAAAACATTTGCAAAAAGACACACATACATTTGTGTGCAAAAGTTATTCGGTTCTTACTTCTTGTCCAGTTCATACAATTATTTGAGTTTTACATATTAATATACCTAGTAAAATACAATATTTTTTAACCTTTGTATTTGGATAGTCAATTATG
The DNA here is from genome assembly GCA_936432065.2 of Rutpela maculata. Taxonomy (NCBI): domain Eukaryota; kingdom Metazoa; phylum Arthropoda; class Insecta; order Coleoptera; family Cerambycidae; genus Rutpela; species Rutpela maculata. The sequence continues at coordinate 136,422,361 of OW386287.2, read as the reverse complement.
AAAATTTTTAAATAGAAAATATAGAAAATTACTCAGTGTCAATGTTAAAAATTACTACGCAATTTCAGATTTGACCCAAAAAGTATTACCAATTATAAAGCTGATGACTAATTAATAAATATTTATGTTTCCCGTGGTGACCCTAACATTAGATTCATATGAATTTCAAATTAGAATACACTACAACTTTGATCTATTGCTCTATATGATCATATAATTGACCATCAGAAACTGCAATATAACTTTGGCAATATTTGATATAAAATTGAATAGAACATTCCACACGTGAACTGGTGGTCAATAATTACTAATTATCTAGAGTAGAATATTGTCAACACAGTAGGCAAAGTTATAAACTAAAATAAGATGTTGTTAAATAGGGTATTATTTAACTCTATCAGTAACTACTTTTGATTTTTAATGATAAAATTGTTCAACTTGGCGCGCAGACTTTGGCTTAATTTAAAGGTCATATCTTCTTTATTTTTTGAAAAAAGTTATGTACACTATAGTGTACACTGTGATTCAACAGTTGTAATACTCAAATCTTAAAAAAAAAACTCACTGAAATTAAAACTGCAAATATTTGAAAACATATATTTAGTGTGGTAATTCACAAAATATTTTTTATCCCAAAGCATAATTGGATTAAATTTAAATCAAATGGATATGAAAATTTCTAGAACGTCATCTGCAGATTTTTTAGGTCCAGTGTCGGATTCAACAGGCGCTTGCTTCAGTTCTGCGGCCCGTCACTTTTTATCTTTATAGCACCTAAAGTAAGATATATTTTCTTATTATTAGCTATTGTATTAAAAGATATATAATAGGCGAGTGGTGGAAGAGTCAAAATTGACTAATCTCCTTGTATTATCTTCGAAAAAGTAAATTGATGATTCCACAGGCCCACAAAAACGAAAAAGCATCCTGGGCTAGTGACCAGACCCACGTATTCCCATCTGTTTTCAGTCGCTGATCACGAATCTGGCATCAGAATACTACTTTCCTGGACGAACTTATGAGTCATGGTGGAAAAAATCTCGAAATTCATTAATTCGTCGTATTAACCTTACATAATAACAGTATACGATCCATCCCAAGGAGGTTGAAGTTTCGGGGGTCTCCATTCCTTCCGCTGTGGGTTGTACAGCCAAACCAGATCTCCCGCCTTGAATCCCCCTGTACTGGCATTCTGATCATAACGAGCCTTCAATCGATTACTAGTTTTTTTCATCTGCCCTCGGTCATTCTTCGGCTGTTCTCGATTTCCATTTCTGTAGTTGCTTATGTCAATGGTTCCCCATGGGCAGCACAATTCTTACACTTGCGACACCAGGCCTCCACATCCTGGCGACTATTAACCCAATAGAACTGTTCCCGTGCTCTACTCAATGTCTTGTTTATGCCGAAGTGTCTGCTGGACGTTTCATTATGCGCTTCCTGGAGTACTTCTGATACTCGACACCTGGGAATCACTAGACGCATGGCAACCTGTTTGCCATCTGGGCTTTCCCATGCTCTCCTTAAAAGCCCGTCTACGACCGTAAGTGAATCCCATTGTGACCATAAAGCCTTCAGCCCCACTTCTTTGTTCGAAACATCCCTCCATGCTGGACGTGTTCCCCCTTCTTTTTCTCTCAATATGGGTCCGATTTCTACATCGCGCAATTGCTCTTGCCTCAGAGTTTTCTTTGACCAACTGTCTGGAAGATCGACCTTGACAGTGTTGACTTCAACCATGTTCGGCAATTTTCTCACCTGAGGGTAGCGCTTGCAATCTTCCTTGTCTGGTTTTCTGGATAATGCAGGAGTTTTGACTGCATGCGTTGTCAACAGCCTGGTTTTCTCGCATTGGTTGTTCACTTTTGACAGAATAAATTCTTCGTTCCCAATTCTTAAGACTCGCTTTCCTACGTCAACAATAAATCCATATTGTTCCATAATGTCCAGTCCCAAAATGAAGTCATCCTTGATGTCAGCCACGATGACCCTGCGGTCGAAACTTAATTGTCTAATCTGCAAACCCAGGTCTACTTCTCCATTTTGCCTCTTGGTAATCTTTATGCCCGATATAAATCCTGGCCGTACTATTGATGACGTAGTACCTGTGTCGATGGTAAACAAACATTTTCTTCCATTCACATGGCCTTGTAACAATAGACTATTCGAAATTCCTCCAAGCTGAGAAATCTTTATTTCTCTGTGGTCACTGCATTCCCTAGCCAGAACAACCCCCCTGGTACTGTTTTCCTGCTTCTCTTCAAGATTCACAGCATTTATTCCACTCTCCGAGTTCTGCTGTCGACAGTCTCGTTTCATATGTCCCACCTTGCCGCAGTTGTAACATTTAATACCACCACTCGGCTTTCCTTTGTTTTGCTGTTTTTCCTGCTTTCCGAGGTCATCCAGTTTATTAAATAATTTGGTGAATATTTTCTGCATCTCAGTCAACATAGGGTTCTGGTTCGTTTCTGGTTGTGATTCTTCGATAGTCACAGCTCGCACTCTCGATCTTGGAGTATCCCTGTAAGCGGCTTCTACTTCCAGTGCACGTACCAAAGCTTCGCTACTACTTTGGTGTCTCGTCAGCCTCAGAACTCGCCTGACTTCTTAGTCCCTTATGCCATCTAAAAAGGCCCCTATGGCTAATTGTTCCTGGAATTCTCTAGGTGCACTCGGACACGCCAGGTGTGTCAGTCTCTCTATCGCAGCTTCGAATTCTTGTAAACTTTCCCCAGCTTTTTGTGTCCGTGATTTTAGCTGAGCCTGGTATACTTGGGCGAGATGTTGGTTGCCATATCTCAAGTCCAATGCAGCTTCCAAGACTTTGAAGTCCCTTTGTTTCTCCACTGGGATAGTCTGAAGTAATTCTGAGGCCTGGCCCCTTAACGCCAGAACTAATGCCATAGCCTTTTCCTCGTTATCCCAGTTATTCGCCGATGCTGCTGCCTCGAATTGTCTCTTGTGGGTTGTCCATGAGCTTTGGCCGTCAAAGGAGGGAGGTCTTAACCGAGGACCCGATGATGTTACTAGTTGGTCTCCTTTCTCTCTCAACTGTCGTTTAAGCCGGTCTATTTCTCCTTCGAACTAGCTCATTTTTCCTCTGATTTGACTAACTTCTGTCTCGACCACACCTACTTTATGTTCGACCTTGTTTATCTCTTCTTTAACTTCTTCCTTGACAGAAATGATTGCGTCCTGTTGTATTTTTATTTGATCGCTCAGAATTTTCCTTAATTCTTCCTGGCGTCTTTCTTGTTCTTCTTTTTCTTCTTGATGTCTTGTTTCTTGCTCTTCTTTTTCTTCTTGACGTCGCTTTTCTTGTTCTTCTTTCTCCTCTTGCTGTCGTATCTTCAGGTCTTCCATAATTTGTCTCAATTCGTCTTTCTCTTCTTGACGTCTTCTTTCTCCATCCTCTTTTCTTTCTGACGTCTTGTTTCTGCATCCTCTTTTTCTTTCTGACATCTTCTTTCTTCATCCTCTTTTTCCTTCTGACGTCTTCTTTCATCATCCTCTTTGTCTTTCTGACGTCTTCTTTCTTCATCCTCTTTTTCCTTCTGACGTCTTCTTTCATCATCCTCTTTTTCTTTCTGGCGTCTTATTATCTGATCTTCCATCATTTTCTTTAATTCGTCCCTTTCTTCTTGACGCCGTTTTCCTTCCTCCTGGCGTTTTCTTTCTTGCTCTTCTTTATCTTCCTGGCGTTGCTGCGCCATCATCTTCGTAAATTCCGTAAGTAGGTCCTTCATTTGTTTCTCCGTAGCCATGCTTCTTGTTGTAATGGGCATACGATTATGTTAAAATAAAATAAATTTAACTACCACGTCAATATCGGTAATGGAACTTTCCAGAAAAATCTCGAAACAGCACGAAAAATTCTTATCCAGAGTCTTTTGGCACTATCCAGTTCAGAGAATTTAATAATCTCCACTAATGTCCAAATAGAAAAGTTATAGTAATTTTCACGCACTAACACAAATGAGTCTTTTTCAGTGTCTCTGTCACTTCTCAGCTTAAAGGATTTAATTATCACGCTAATGTCCTAATAAAATGTTCTACAATGTATCAAAAATGCACTTAACACTATTTTCCTGTTCGAAAATAACCCTCGAACAATGTCCAGTAAATTAGTTCTCTGTGTTAGCACTAACCTCGAGAATACTTCTTGAACACTTCAGAGCTCCTCTTGTCATAAAATTCCGCTTCTGACACCAATTTGTAACGTGTTTCCTAGGAAACCACCCTTGTAAATTACGTGGGTTCCAAAAATTATAACAAGAGATAACCACTAACACACTTTATTAAATAATTTACTGGATACCTCACAATACTATTTCAACTTAAATGTACTTTACTGACTAAAAATAACAACGTTTATCACTTTGTTTTCACTTTGAGTCTTAACCTCACTTGTCAAATCCAAACTTCTCTACTTTCTATACTTTCTGAACTACCCGCCGAGAATGCGGTTTTTATACCTAAAAATGACAGATCTCGATTTTTCTGTGATGACGCCACCATTCTCTAGATAATTCCAGATGTCATCACTCTAGAACTACTACTGGTAGGGTCTTTCTCGAGTAGGTGCAAATACATCTGAATTAATTGAAGGGGTTGCAACACATCACATGTGAATGAGGGAAATGCAATTTCAAATTCATTAGACAGCCCATTTTGTGGTAATTCTGTATCATGTTGGCTACTATATTTTTGTACTTTTTACTTTTTTCTTGTTACCTAAAAATTGTTCTACAACTTCTTTGTGCAGCTTTTTCGATGTCAGTCATTTGAGTAGTAAAATTTTCATTCTTCAACAAAGTACGAATTTGTGATTCATCAAATATTCATATTTTTTAATTTAGCTTCCGATATATGACAGAACTTACGTGTTAAAAACTCATAACATTGTCCTTCTTTGTCAATAAACCGATTCAAAGGAAATAATGGAATTGTCTATGAAATAATGGAATTGTCTATGAAACACCATCATGATACAATTTCCGAAAATATTGAGAATAAAATAGATTATGACAATGAAAATAACTTGGATTATAAAAAACGACTCTTAAAGCCTATATACACATTTCTGGAAAAGTACAAAGTAAAACTTAAGGAGATTTCAGTGAAGAACAAGGCGAACCTTGTCATCAAGACATTAATGAAATGGAAAGACAGTATCAAGGGTAGATGGGACATCAATATGATGGCTGACTTTTGATGGGCAATGAAGAAGGAATCATTGCCAAAGAAAAAAAGGAAAGAAGACCCATTACGCATATCATTTAAAGATAAAAGAGCACAAAAGCATCGCCGAATGTAAGAAATTCTTGCTTTAAGTTTACAAACTTTGGTAATATGAATTGCTGACTTGATTTGTCGGGCCTTTGGGTTATTGTCAGTTTATGGGTCATTACATATATCTTCTAAAGATAAAATAGTACGAAAGCATCACTGAATGAGGATTTTTTCTTTTAAAGTTGGGAACTTTGGTAGTATAAATTGCTGATTTATTGGCCGCTGGGTTATTGTTGGGTTATGAGTCTTATTGTTATCTGCTGCATCATTATCACCTCCAAGTATATATTTGAGCTGTCTTCAATTTACACCAACGCTATTGCAAATAATCTTGAAATATGTAATGTTAATATGACGAATTAATGAATTTAGAGCTTTTTTCCATCATAACTCATAAATTCGTCCAGGAAGGTCCTATTCTGACGCCAGATTCGTATTCAGCGAGTAAAAATACATGGGAATAGGTGGGTCTAGTCACTACCCCAGGATACTTTTTTGTTTTTGTGGGCATGTGCTCTTATTGGAAACAATGCGCTGAAAAAGAAAGTCCAAAGGAATTTTTCCCTAGGCCGACCGCAACATTGTTATAAACAATGTTTAATTATTCATAAAAATTTAGACGAAAAACAGTAAGTCCTACACAAGGAAACCTTAATTACAAAATGAAGGTATTTTAAAACGCGTCGTTTGAGACCAAGTAACTAATAATCAGAATATGACTTTCTCATGTGCAAATTGCATACTCCATACCTCCTACATGAACCACAAAGGGCGACAACTTTCAAAAACAAGAAAGTGTTATATGGAGCAAGAATGAAAAGTTTACGTAATCTTTTTCTGTAAAAACTAAAGACTTCTTACGTCCGAAATCTTTGTTCGCTTTTTTCATTTAGCATCCGCGGTTAAATTTTCGATTTCAAGTGAAACTTTTTCTTTATTCGTAGCCAACTATGAAAACTATTAATTAAATGAACTGTCGAACAAGCTTTTAAACAACAATTGCTATATCCATGTCAACAGTATGTGAGAATATCAGATGGGCTACTTCATGAAATGTATTAAAATTTAAGAAAGCTGATTTTAATTTGAATTTAAGGTTTATTTCTCAAGTCAAATGGAGGATAATGAAAAAAATAGTGTATGATACACGTGTATTTTTTTATCTAAAATCGACATATGAAATAGACTTTTTTGCTCGCATTTGACAACGTAAAGTTGACGTTTATCGAAGAGCTATGAATAATGTTACTTTATCGTTCGTCTTCCATGACAACGCGCGGTAATGTACTCTTTCTACGATTATTGAATAACTCATTATAGACACGTTTTTGAACAAGTAATAGGGTTCATTTTTTCAGTTGACTAGAAACAATCACAAGCGTTCATTTTCATTACTGAACAGTTGTGGAGCAATCACAAAAGAGTTAAAAAATATCACGTATATCATAACTCAATTCAATCCAAATTATGCAAATAACAATATGTCATGGTCATCTAACTTTTGTTAAATTTTAAAATTACTGTTTTTTTTTTTAATAATTTGCACACGTTTGTTGTGAAAACATTATTTCAAGCGATGAATAGTCGTAGAAAAATTATAGTATTCTAGTCGCGTGTAATGTCTATTACTCGCACGGATGAATTACATCACTCGCCTTCGGCTCGTGCCGTAAACGTTATCCTCGCGAGTAATAGCTATCATTACACTATCGTTGAATAATATGCTGTTAACGCTCGCTCGTGTACTTCTATCCTCCCACAAGTTTGGTCAGAAAATTGACAATGTATTTTAATGAAATAATAATTCTTCAAAACTGATGTTAATATAATAATAGTGAAAGTAAAAGTACAATTAAATACCTAATTCATAAGACAATTAAAACAAGTTATGTAAATTGACAGCACAACGTTTTGTTCGTCTGTTCATTTTAATCACATATGCAAGGCACACTCATAAAATGTTGATGAATCGCTATTTCCAGCCAAACTTCAACTTAATTATTCCTTTTATTTTGATATTTTCAAATGATCCTAGATAAAATCATGTATGTAATTCGAGCATAAAGTGTCTTTGTCTGTATGATAACTTATTTTTTCGAGCGACAATGTGACACTTTGCGCTCTTAATACATTTGCAACTTTAAGGTTTAATTAGGCTTACTTCTACACTTATATCATACTCTAAATACTATTATTACATATTATAATGTGCAAAAAAAAACTAATTTTGTACCTGTTTAAAATACTACAAGTCTAAAGCTTTAATTCTCCTAATAATTTCTTCTTTTTTAACACTTATTTTTTACGAGTAACGCTCTAGAAAAATTGCAAATTTTAAAAAGTTAGATTATAATATCAGCGGATTATCAGTATCGAAGATGGCATCGTCTGCATAAGCGATTACCAATTTATATAATGGTTTGAATAAAAAGGTTATTGTAGTAGATATCTAAGTGCCATATTTTATGTTAGCCTAAAGTAATTAATCAAAAAGTAGCTTTTGGCAATTTCTTTTGTGTTAGAGTTCGTTTTATATTTTAATTTTTCATTAATATTTGATTAATATTTTAATATTTGAACAATATCTTCATATTTTGAAGAGCTGTAACTTAATTCTAAATTCAAGTTACATTGCCAGTAGCAATTAGCGACTATAATCAAGAAAGAAGGTTGTTATATTATCTCTGGCTTGTTAAATCTATTCGTCTTTCGATGAGCTGTCAAGAGTCCGGAAACTTTTCATCAAGATCTTAGACGTTTGTTTTACATCCTGTATCAACAGTAAACTGGTGCTAAGTTGAATTACTCAGGACGAAATTATTCAGTTCATTAAAACATCATCGTACTCCTATTCTGATGCGAACGATATTCTCACAGTTTTAATAAAGGCTTTATAATAATATAACATGCTAAATAATAAAATTAAAATAAAAATTTTAATTTTCCTTCAGTCAATGAATCTCGTCGGAAATTACTAATAATGCTTTATAATCGTATTTTCATGTCAAAATTATGGTACATTTATAATTTTACGTGGATGAGATAATTTTAGTAAGTATTATTACGTTTCAACTTGGATCCGATATGTACTATATAAGGAAATAAAATACGGCGTATCTAAGATAGTGACAGAATTTCCAAGAATTTACAAAACTATTTGACGAAGAAGAATAAAGAACCATGTCCTAATTTGTATGGATTCTGGGCCATTAACAAACAGCATTGACTTAAATATAGGTATGTAGAATAGAGTGATTAAAGCAATAATATGTTGATTCTAAGTGGCTACGCTGTTTGTACGAGGTGATATAAGGTGTCAAATGTATCATTATAACATCAATTTCAATTGTAACATTCTATGGATTTTTTGTAAATACTGTTACATATTTCTACCGCTATAGACATCCATGAGAATTCCTTCTAAATTCCCTGTCTGAATAAAAGGAAACCACGCATCGTTAGTCAGTTCAGCAATCGTCCCAGAAATGCTGACATCCATCTGGATTATGGAACAATGGTATAGAAAATTCCAGAGCCACCCAGAGTATAAATAGAGGACGATTAGCGCACAGGGCCGTTCAGTTCAGTTAGTGAGTTCAGATCAAATCAAGTAATCAAAGTGATAAAATTACTGAAATACAAAATTATAGTACTCAGTGCTATATTAGTGAAGTAACATTTGTTGTAATTAGTACGTCAGTTAATAAATTAGTGTTTAGTGTCACCAGGGTGTTATAATTTCCGGATCTACAGGGTGTCCACTAAGAGGTGTAAACATGTAACAATAATATCATCTTTAATGGCCTTTTTAAGACCTACTGAGGATAGTCAAACATATTCATCAGATCCCCTTGTAATCAGGACACCTCCTCGCTGTGCTGGTAACGGAATTGACATTTTAATCCGGCCAAGTCTCTGGTCGTTTTTTATGCCGTCATGGCAAGGAAATATAATTTACGAATGCAACTTGATGCCTTTGGAGTCCGTCCTGAGGGAAGACATACGAGCGGCGGATGTACCAGCCTCTGGTACGGGGTAACCCCGAAGGGATTACTGGCTTGGTTGTGAATCTGTGTTGTTGCTCTTGCAACGTATCTCTTTAAAGACACCGAAAATCATGATGAAATCATTCACTTCCTGGCACTGCACAAAGCGAGAGAGCTTATTTATACTTTCAAAATAAAGCGTCGTCTAGTAAAACATTAAACAACGTAATTCCAACCGATTTCGTTTGTCATGCGATATGCTAAGATTATTGCTACTGTTGGAAATATGCCATCAGAAGAAGAAAATATACCATCAGAAGAGGAAAATCCACCAGCTAATAAGGACATTCTACAACAGAGCCTCTAACACACAATCAATGCGCATTTGGGTGTAAAAACTGTTGTTTTCCATTTCACAAAAGACAAGAGCCAAAGTTTTGCAAAATTTAGGTTCTATATTCCTCAGGTTGCAAGGGTATGTTCCCAATATAATAAATATCGCTGGAGTGAAAGCCCAAATGAAAACGCAAATACTTTTACTGCTAAACAAGTTACTGATATGGTAGAACTTCTAAGAGCGTACAAGTAATTAACTTTGATTTTTATAAAGACCTTGAAGAGGTAACTTGTTGAACACTATACCGGCTTAAAGAAATCTCATTTAGAGCATTTAATAAATAATCTTTCAACTTTAAAAGGTATAGAAAAATTCCATCCAGAAACGGCACTGGCAATCTACCTATGCAAGTTGAAGACAGTATCTTGCACAAATATTTGTTAATGAATCTCGATATATTGTGATTGATCTCCTGAGTGAAGTGAGGACAGCTTTTGAAAAGGATTTTACTTCTAGACACCTAGGATTTGAACGCATCACGCGATACAAAATAGCCGAAGAACGTACTTAATATTGAGCGATGATAACTCACCTTCTCTTATTACGATATGGGATTGTCGTTATGTCTATATTCACAAGAGCATTAATAATGCTTTTCAATGGAAGAGCTATAGTATGCGTGAGTTACGGCCATTAGTAAAACCGATGATTTGCGTTGCCCCAAGCAGCTATATAATTGACGTTATTGGGCTTTGTCCAGGATCGAAAAACGATGCCAGTATCTTGTCAGATATCTTCAGAAATATGCCAGACGTAAAATCAAAATTCGAAGGAGATGTCCTTGTGATGTACAGGGGATTTAGAGGGATTTTGTTTCTTATCTTGAATCTAAGAGTTTGATAGTCAAAATGCCAGAAATAATTCCAACCGCAGAGAGTCAGTTAAGTAATTTCTGTACAAATAGATCTCGAATAGTAATAAAGGTTAGATATGCCATTTAAAAACACGCTTTAGTTATTTTCATCGAGTTTGGCAAACGCTATCTCTACCACATTCAATGCAGGATTTGACAAATGCGGCAGCTCTACACAATGTATTTAACTCTGAACTTGTCTCAGATGTTACAGATTCTTGCGAAATCGCTCAGATGATGAAAAAAAAAAGAAAGATCGAAGGAATGTTTTAAAATACATTGTTTTTCCGTACAGCCTTGGCTTTGGATTTTGACATGTGTATATATTTATGGTTATTGTGAAAGACAACAATTTTAACCGCAAGTTGAAACAATTCCATTCCATGAATGAAAAAAACCTCCCTGATTTTCCTATTTTGACGGAGAGAGATATTTATTTAATAACTCTCGGACGATATCAAATAAACTAAGCAAAGTCATATTTTAAAGAACATGTTGCTTCTGACGGACGATTCACAATTGAGCTTTGTACTGATGTTCAAGCCATTGAGTTTGCTTCACATGGACTAGTTATTGATTCTTCATTAAAGATAGAATTCAATCAAGACATGTGAACAAAACAAAGTACTATGCTTATATACTGACTGAGAAAAATATTGAAGGAAAAGACGCTGTATTATTGTATATTATATTATATTGTATTGTATATTGTATATTGTATTGTATATTGTATTGTATATTGTATTGTATATTGTATTGTATATTGTATTGTATATTGTATTGTATATTGTATTGTATATTGTATTGTATATTGTATTGTATATTGTATTGTATATTGTATTGTATATTGTATTGCATATTGTATTGTATATTGTATTGTATATTGTATTGTATATTGTATTGTATATTGTATTGTATATTGTATTGTATATTGTATTGTATATTGTATTGTATATTGTATTGTATATTGTATTGTATATTGTATTGTATATTGTATTGTATATTGTATTGTATATTGTATTGTATATTGTATTGTATATTGTATTGTATATTGTATTGTATATTGTATTATATATTGTATTGTATATTGTATTGTATATCGTATTGTATATTGTATTGTATTATTGCACATGCAAAAATGGAGCTAGAACTGTGGGATGTTGTGTACATACAGCTACCATAATATGATACCTGGGTTATGCAACACACCTTAACAAGAGTATAAGAGCACCGTCTGAGGATATAGAAGAAGTTTTTGTAACGTTTGATAGCTCCGATGACGAGGCCTATTAAACTCAAATACATTTTTCAATACCCTATAAAACTTCACGCATTTATTATTGAGCTAGTTCTTTTTTTTTCTATAAATGAGCTCAAACAACCCTACACACTGGTATATGAATCATTGCAGTTCCCGATGTGGTCCATTTCAGGACACAGTTCTTTGGTAGGTAGTTGACGCTACTGCCAACGAAAAACTGGGATAATTCCAGTGAAAAATATACAGGGTGGACACCTTAAAAGAAATAATTAAGGAAAAATATGTGTCGTAGGATAGTAAATACAATAATCAAGGAATAAACACACTATACTTTTATTAAAAAATATATAGGGTAGACACATTTAAGAAGAATAATTAACAAAAAAAATGTAATGGAGAACAGTAATACTTCTCATATAGTACAACTGTTAAGGAAGAAATCTGCCATATTATAATAAAAAATATACTGGGTGGTCACTCAAAAAAAGAAATGATGGTAAAAATAATATTTGGAGTGTAGTTGACACTAATACTGAAGAGGAAACCTACTATACTGTGTATAGTGAAAATATACAGGGTTGGCACCCTTTAAAAAATAATTTTCGAAAAAATGTGACAGAAAAATAATATTTGGCATTTAGTTAACTCAACTGTCAACGCAGAAATCTTTCAAATTTTAATAGAGTATACAAGGTGGTGATCCAAAAAGTAGTTAAATAAGAAAGTATGATGGAAATAATATTTGGAATGTAGTTAATACTATTAACAACGAGGAAAATATACAGGGTGGAAAATTAATTAACCAAAAAAATATGACGGAGTACAAAAATATTTCGCATGTAGTTAATAGAACTGTCAGGGCAGGAACCTACTACAATTTGATGAAAAATATATAGGGTAGTGACTTAATAAATAACACAGCCCCACAAAAAAGAAAGTGGTATGTCCGGCGCACCAGACCAGTGTATCCATATGTATTTGGACACGCTGAAACCGAATCCGAAGTTAGAATTATCAGATTTATCTCGTTTTTCACCCCCCAACCTCCAAAAAAGTGGTCTGGCCTTCGGGCAATATAAGTGTACCCTTATGTATTTGAACCCTTTGAATTCAAAGTCAGAATTGTAAGATTGATTCGTTTTTCATCTCTAACCCCAAAAAACATCCAAAATGAAAAAAGTGGACTGTCCTGCGAATCATACCAGTGTATCCTTATGTATTTTAAAAAACTAAAATGAAGTAAAAATGAGTTTTGGAAAAAACGAATTATTTGCATGTAGTGGTTATAGTAGTCGAATCCATTTGGATTGGCGCTGACTCAGTGGAGTAACAGAAACTGAGTGCCCCCCCCCGCAAACGTTTTCAGCCCCCCCTCTCTATAACGAGTGGACTTCATTACTGTTAGGTTCAGGTTTATGAATTTTTGAATTAGTTAATCGTGTGATAATTTAATTAACACAAAGGTATTAATAAGTAGTACATAATAAAACAACATAATAAAACAGCAAACAATTCGAATTTATTGCATAATCTTAGATAGTCTGGTAGATATAACATATAGGTAGTTATTAGGTTATTATAAGTAATATTCCAGCAAACATGATACAAAATCAAAATTTTAAAACAGTATAATGTTGCTTACAATGTATGGTAGTAGTGGGGGTAGAGTGACCGAGCGAAAAATAACATTACACGGGCCCACAAAAAAAAAGTTATTTGAACTGGACGTCTGAATATTCTTTTCTTTAGTATTCTTTCCCGCTGATTACGAATCTGAAGTCAGAATGTGGAGGTTAATGCTCATTTTACAGAGAAAAACCAGAAAAACTGTCAGAAAATGCGTTTTTTATGGTTTTTTAGGTTGTATGATGAGTTTCAAATTGCACTTTCTCGATTCACACCTGGATGAGTTTCCAGAAAATAACGGCGACTTCAGCGAAGAGCAAGGAGAAAGATTCCACCAAGATTTAAAAGACTTTGAACGTCGATTCAGGGTAAATGGGATGTCAACATGTTAGCAGATTACTGCTGAATGCTACAAAGAAAAGTGAAACCAAAAGGAACGAAACGACGAAGAAACCCCTTATACAGATCGTTTGAAGATAAGCGCGTACGAAAACGAAAACCCCTATAAAATTGAAATACTATATATTACGCACAATAATTGCGTATCCTGAAGAAAACAAATTTTTGACAGTTTTTTTTTATTTTTCTCAGTGTTTTCATCACTGACCCCAAAATTTGACTCCAAATTCGTGATCAGCGGAAAAAATTACTCAATAAAGGTATATGCAGATCATTGGAACACGCTATGCGTTCATGAATAAAAGCGTCATCCATGAAAAACCTGATTTTTGACAGTTTTTTTGATTTTCCCCAGTATTTTCATCACTGACCTTCAAATTTGACTCAACATTTGTGTCAGCGGAAAAAATTACTCAAAAAATGTATACGCAGGCCATCTTAACATGCTATGTATTCATGAAAAAAACGTGATATCCATAAAAAAACATAGTATCCGTGAAAAACGCGATTTTTACGTTTTTTTAATTTTTCTCAACATTTTGACAACTAGCCCTGTGAGGTCAGTGGGGCAAAAAACATAAGAAGAATACAAACAGCCAAGCCGAACACGCCACATGCATATTTTACCACCCAAAAAACCATAAAAAACGCATTTCTTGACAGTTTTTCGGGTTTTTCTCTGTAATATGCACAATAACCCCCATTCTGACTTCAGATTCGTAATCAGCGGGAAAAAATACTAAAGAAAAGCAAATTCTGATGTCCAGTTCAAATAACTTTTTTTTTGTGGGCCTGTGTTATTTATAAATAACATTATTTATGAATTTAATTCATTGAATTATGAAATGAAATACATATCTGTAAAAAGTAAAGCTGGCCGCGGAGTTTTGAATGGGGGTCGGCCATCCGTTAATGTGCCCCCCCCCTAGCTGGCAGGCCCCCCCCGCGGTGCGGGGTATGCGGGGGTGTCTGTTTCGCCACTAAGCTGACTAATGTCCTCGTACTGCATCCTATCTTCCTGATCCATTGCAGCAGCACCACCAACTTCCTCAAGAAGAGAGTTTTCACGCTTTTCTGTCGCACTGTAACCACATCACCATCTGTCAAACTACCTCTGCAGATGAAACACTCTTCCGTACCGGAACAACTCATTTTACATGCGTCAATTACACAACTGAAACGAGGGAGAAGGGACGCGCACGACCATACCTCTTGATGAATTTTCAACTTTCAGGTACTCATTTGAAGCGAAATTTAACGCTCTTTAATTTTGGTAATAAATGACTTTTCGATTGGATGCATTGTTTTTAAGTTATAGACCACAAACTGAAAAGTGTCAAAAATTCGTGGATTTTTCGTCAACACAAAAATTTGCCAAGGGTTTGGAGGTCTAAAACTTAGATTCTACATACTCTCTAAAATACATACAAGATAAAAAAAATATATACTACCTCGTTTAAAGTAACTATAAAGTACCCCATTATTGAACTACAAGACACTTTGTAAAACAAATATTTTCATTTGACTGCATCAGGTTCAATCAACTGTGAGAGCCTTTGTATAATATCTGGGTTAAATGTAAGCTAGAATCAGCTATTTTGTGAATTAGCAAGTAATCACCAATAATGCAGCAATAGCAGTAAAACTTTCGGATAAATCATGTGACATATTATTAAAGCCAAATTAGATAATTAAAATATATGAATGTTGGCGCTTCTTGCTAACTCCATGTTTAATAATTTACGTTTAGATATAAAGAGCAGTCACTGTGAGGTGTATTTTGACTTTACATTTGGCTTCGTATTTTTCTTTGAAAGTAAATAAACATAAAACTATGCGAAAAGTGGAGAGAGGAAACTGTTGAATGCATATATAGAAGACAATATATAAAATTATTTGTCAATTTTACAAAGAATTCTTATAATTTTAAAATGTTATTATAGTATATTATTCAATGAGCGTGTAATGATGGTTATTACGGTGCGAGCCGAAGGCGAGTATAGTAACTTATCCGAGTGAGTAATAGCTATTATACGCGAGTAGAATATTGTACTTTTTCTACGAGTACTCAACAGGAAATTGCACATTAAGGTAAATTTGCAGATAATAATAATTGTGAAAAATAGCAAGATCTTTACGGAAAAATGCAAAGGCGCACATTGTATCGGTCACAACTTTATTTCATAAGCAGGAAAGAAAAATATAAAAACTTAGCTTAATCGATAATCTCTAAATTGGTTTCTCTACATTTTTGGTGCTAGTGCCACAGTTTCTGAGATGTTTAACTTTTAAAGTAGTATTTTGACTTTAAAGGCGTTCGGCGCCATTTTTAAACTTCTATATATCTTCGAGAAAAAAAACCGCTGCCCAAGGAATCACTACTTCCACATCCAGATTTTCTATCCAAGTCACTCACAACGAAAAAATTTTGTATGTGGAAATATTTACTTATGGAACTTTAATAATATAATATTTGAAATCCTCTACCCCAAAAACCCATAAAACGATACCCCACATCGCACACAGGCGAATTTTCAAGAAATCGTGGTCAAAATATAAATAATACACAAAGGTCGGGTTTTCTGCGAATTATTATGTGCAATTACTTGATTTGTTACCTAGGTATAATAAACAACCTTTTTTGTAGGGTAGTATCACTTTTGAAATTATTTCAGTCTAAACTTGGTGTTTGTGGCAGGTGGTTATTTTTGATTGTTGTGTGCGTTATTAGTAAATATCTTGTGTAATTTATTTTTGAACTTTTTTGGTGAACTATTCTATTAAATTAATACGGAGCCTATAGCTGGAAGTAAGTAGAATATTTTCATGTTATATATATACCGATTTTCTCAATTCGCAGGAGCTGTTGAAGCTGTTGTAAATAAGTGACTTTTAAATTATAAAAAATAAATATCTCGCCTGTTTTCCTAAGCAAAAAGTTATCCATGAAGTTTGATGAAGCCGCAAATTTTTACTTAAGTTATACATTAAAGTTTACGGAATTGGTTTTTGAAAAAATTAGTTGAGGTAATTTGCGATGTTGCCAGATTTTCTTCTTTATATTGTAAAATGTATTCTCACTTAAAATACACATCCAAGTAAATTTACTTTTTTTAAGCGGGACTTCTATTGGCGTATGCGGTATATAATGGTATAATTTTAACAGTATACAGGGGTAGTTCAAAGACTACTCATGGGAGTTTAAGATTTAGCATTCTTACAAAAGATCATTTGGAACATAGCGCTTACTTATTTTGCACTTTTAAAAGCATGCCACTGCTAAATTGGCATTAAACTGAGCATCAGATTTGTATTCTGATATACTATTACTGATCCTAGTAACAGGTCATGAAAATTCTCTATTTTTGTAAAAATTATTTGTGCATGCAGCAGACAATGGCATACCGCTATATCAATATCTTCGCGCCTGTAGTTATAATATATATATGTTACTAGGATCATTAATAGTATATCAGAATACAAATCTGATGCTCAGTTTTATGCCAATTTAGCAGTGCATGCTTTTAAAAGTGCAAAATAAGTAAGCACTATGTTCCAAATGATCTTTTGTAACAATGCTAAATCTTAAATTTCCCTGAGTAGTCTTTGAACTACCTGTATACTATTAAAATTATACCATTATTTACCGCATACGCCAATAGAAGTCTCGCTTAAAAAAAAAAAAGTAAATTTACTTGGATGTGTATTTTAAGTGAGAATACATTTTACAATATAAAAACGAAAATCTGGCAACATCGCAAATTACCGCACCTATTTTTTTCAAAAACCAATTCCATAAACTCTAATGTATAATTTAAGTAAAAATTTGCGGCTTCATCAAACTTCATAGATAACTTTTTGCTTAGGAAAACAGGCGAGATATTTATTTTGTATAATTTAAAAGGCACCTATTTACAACAGCTTCAACAGCTACTGCGAATTGAGAAAATTGGTATATATATAACATGGAAATATTCTACTTACTTCCAACTAAAGGCTCCATATCAATTTAATTGAATAGTTCACCAAAAAAGTTGAAAAATAAATTACACAAAATATTTACTAATAACGCACACAACAATCAAAAATAACCACCTGCCACAAACACCAAGTTTAGACTGAAATAATTTCAAAAGTGATACTACCCGATTTACAAAAAAGATTGTTTATTATACTCAGGTAACAAATCAAGTAATTGCACATAATAATTCGCAGAAAACTCGACCTTTATATATTTGTATTTTGACCACGATTTCTTGAAAATTCGCCTGTGTGGCATCGGTAGTGGGGCGGGGGTGGCGATGGGGGGTGGTAGTGGGAGGTGGATGAATTAAAAAAATATTTTGAGGTTTCTGGTTCTTGTACACACACTAAATCACTTTTTTTTTTCATCCCCTTTAATAATGGGTGGGGTTGGTAATGGGGGTGGCTAATGTCAAAATTTTTTTTGAGACCTTAGCTTCTCTTATATATACTAAATACCAATTTTATGGACTCTTACCTGCTTGATTTACCTATTTACCCCAAATTTACCCCAATTTACCCCCCCAACCCTTCGACGGAACAAGATGAAAATATAATTTAGTTCTAGATCTCGTTAAAGTACATATGTGTACCAAATTTCAAGTCAATATCTCAAACGGTTCCTGAGTAAACGTGCGCACAAAAAAAAGTTACAGACAGATAGACCCTCGGACAGACCGACAGACAGACAGAAATTTTTTTTCGCTCAAACTTAAAATCTCGACGTTTCATGACATTCTAAGCCTATTTGAACAATAAAAATTTTAAAAAAATTTTTTGTCGTTACTATACTTCCACTGGATGTGGAAGTAATACCGAGATATCAGAAACAGCAAATTGTTTCTCGGTTTTTTAACTTTTCCTTAGATATTATTAATTTTTGAACCAGGAGTTATTCGACAAAAATCGTGTTGAGGCACCCGTTTTCGTAATCCGCAAGAAAGGCTAAAGACGAGATCAGATCTTTTTTAATACATGAGTTGAAAGGCGATACGATGTCATTAAGAAAAGAAGCAGAATTGCATTTGATGCACATCGTGAATCGCACCGGCAAAATCGAAAATTCGTGAACACAGGAGCTTACCAAAAGTGACATTTCCTTTCGGCGAATTGATGATCTCCTTATTATTAATAAAACTAGCTGTATACAAATTAATAAAAAAATCTAATTGTAATTTAATATTTAAACAATCCTAAATGTGTATGACAGTTTGATTTGAGTTATGACACACGCGATGTTTTTAAATTTTAAATCATCTTTTATCATTGCTTAGTTGGTTAATGAAAATGTCGATAATTAATGAATTATTTAATAGTCTTAGAAAATATATTTTTAAGGAATGGGTGTCGGTAGCTTAGCACATTTAGCTTGTACTCTTGGTTCAAACCCACAGCGAAAAAATTTTCATAGATAATTATCCCCAAGGAAAAGTTTGAATTCCACTATAAACTATAGGGCCCCGTCTTCTTACACAGAAAAATCTAGATCTTCTAGACTGAAGAGAGCCATTGAAGAGATATATTTTAAATACACACTTATGTAAAATACACACATTAGTAGTTGATTTAACCGGGTGCTAGGCCTCCCCCCACCACTTTTCGGTGACGTTGTAGAAGAACGCACTACCGGGCGTCAAAATGACGCGACACCAATTTATTTCTCAGGGGGCGCCAGTCGCGTATTACCCCGTTCTTCTACCTCCCAGGCGGGTTCGAGATAAGATGACTTCGGTAGCCGAAAAGCGGGACCAAGGCTGCACTACCACAGATCGGAAACTACGCTCTCTCTGGACCCGAATTCCCTCGTTAGGGGTTTAGGCACCTCTTAATTTCCTGAATTTTTGCATAAAAAAATCCCAACCGAAGAATTTCTCTGCGGAGGGATTAGTTTTGGTACGCGAAAATCGCGTTTTGGTCCATTAATAACGGAATATATTTCTCAAAAAACGCATAAAAAAATCCCTATCAAACCTTCGTAAAGCAACCAGAAGGTCGAACGTTAATGCGAATTAACTCGACACATCCGGCTTTCTCTACGAAAGTTCCAGGGATTATAGACCGTCAACAGGCCTCAAGATCAATTAAGAAATATTAGTTCAAAGAATCCGTTTATTTAACAGAATTGGTTATACAAAATTCTCAAGAAAGAATCGTGCCTTCCCCAATCAAGGTAGTGACTTTCAGACCATACAAGCGAGAGCGCTCGCGCTAACGATCGATTAGGTAGAAAAGATTCATACGTACCTTCTCAGAATCAAAATGCGAGCTTTTAGAATCATTTCAGACTCTGGGTAAATGAATAATTAAGGCTGACTGAAATTAACTTAAAAAAGTTCCACTAAATGAATTTAGTTTCGCTAGAGACTACCTAGCTTTAAAGTTCTTGTATCGTGGAAATTCACGTACTCAAACACATTCTGAGGACTTATTACTGCATAAGTTGAGTGGCGTTCGATCAGTCCACGACTTACTAACCCTTATCACAGTCGATTAATATTATCGATTTGGCAGCGTCTCACCTTCGAGCGACTTTTAGGCAAAATTGAATTTTTGGATTTTTATGCACAAGGCGTTTTCCTCTATAACTTTGTCATTTGAAAAGCCCTGTTATTGGCTTTTCTACCATCGCTTTGTCTGGACCACTCAACGCGCTCGACCAAATTGCGAGCCGCTGGGTCAATCCAAACTCTTTCTATGCGAGAAACCGGCCTTGTACATGCGCATTGATTTTTATCAATTTTTGCTTATCGGCACTACGCCGGCTTTGACAAAATCTTCTATTTTGCCTTTTGGATGCAGTGCATCGTTAAAATTTTATGCTCATACTTTAGAATTGGGCTTTCAATGACCGTACCTCAAAGGTCAATGTCTTTGGTTGAGGAATAAAAAATAAAAAATAATTTAAATTATATTTTCGTGGTACTTTTTAAACTGACTTTGTGGTACTTTTGAAAAATCCATTTTAAGACCAATTTTAGCGTACTTTTGAAAAATCGATTTTCGAGCCAAATTTCAAGGTACTTTTGAAAAACTAATCTGCGGGTGAAATTTTGGCGTACTTTTGAAAAATCGATTTTCAAGCCAAATTTCAAGGTACTTTTGAAAAGTTAATCCGCGGGTGAAATTTTGGCGTACTTTTGAAAAATCGATTTTCAAGCCAAATTTCAAGGTACTTTTGAAAAGTTAATCTGCGGGTGAAATTTTGGCGTACTTTTGAAAAATCGATCTTCAAGCCAAATTTCAACGCAGTTTTGAAAAATTAGTCTGCAAGTGAAACTTTGGCGTACTTTCGATAAATCGATTCCTGGGCCAAATTTTGACGCCCTTCCAAAAATATTATTTTTCAAAGTCCAATTTATGGTACCTTTGAAAAAGTATATTATTCATAAATCTTTGTCATTATATACTTCTACTCTCATATTCTGAACCAAAAACATTTTTCCTAAGTGAAAATTCGGTGTTTCTTCGAATTTTCACCTGGTCATTCCCAACGCCTTATAGAACCCAAAACGGTCCTTATGGACTGATCTGCGCCTCTGCAGACTCCCAAAAATGTCTTTAAATGAAATTTTTGCCTAAGTCGAATTTTGATTATGTCTTCAACTTAGAACGATTTTGGAGAGTTCTACAACACTCCCCTCCTTTGGTTGAATCTTTTCTACTCATCGATTGCCTTTAATTTCCATATTCACTTGTATGTCTGTATGCCTTCATTTGACGGTCTGACTTATGGTACAGATGTTTAAAAATAACGGCCTTAATTGGGGCAGACGGCTGATTCGCCTATCTAACTTAAAAATAAATACATTTTTTAAACAATACGCCAAGTTGATACAACATTTTTATCAACTTAATTACACCCGCGTCGAGGTGCGAAGCGAAGCGAAGCGTAGCACAATTTTGATTAGCATCCACTCTCACTAATTCGTTGCACTCGCTTTTTCGCCCTGGCCTCGCTCTTGCTTAACTTCGGCCCTTTCTAGAAGAGGCTGTCTATATCTCCATGCCGCAGCTTGGACGGTCCTCGCCTTTGAGTTCCAGACTTCACCATGCCGCGCCCTTGCGACAGGCTGGGTCATCTTTCCATTTCTGCACATGGAAAATGCAGTTCTGCAACTAGATTGACTTTTTAGCAAGTCGTCGACTGGGACGCGTCGACTAACAAACACAATGTGTTGTTTTTAATGAAATATTTTTCTAACATGAATTTTGTTAACTTATAATGGTTAGAAATTGGTTCTTCGTAAGGTAGATTAAATCGGCTTACGATACTCGTGCGGTCATCACTACTTTGTGAAAAAAGTATAAAAAAAAAAATTGAAGCGTCTTCTTGAGCGAAGAACGGCTTCTGAAACTCGTCTCGTAGTTTCTACTTCGTAAGGTAGATTAAATCGGCTTACGATACTCGTGCAGTCATCACGACTTGTGAAAAAAGTATAAAAAAAAAAAATTGAAGCGTCTTCTTGAGCGAAGAACGGCTTCTGAAACTCGTAGTTTCCATTTGGGGTATACGTTAATTTTGTTGACTTAAAATGATTAAAATAGAAGTTGTCTTCTTGCATAAGAAAAACAGCTTCCGAAACTCGTACTGTTTCGTACTTATGCCTACGTCCATTACTTGAACTTGGTGGCTCTCGCTCTTGAGAAGCTAGGCTTACCGGATCGCGCTCTTGCGTCGGGTTCGCCGTCTTTCCATGTCTGCTCATGGAGTAGACTTTAAATTTTCGATTCGACCGCATATAGGTCAAAATCGCCACTTAGAATTTTGAGAAAAAATATAAAAAAAAGCGAAAACGGCTATTAGCCGTGGTCGACCTCAGAAATATCTAGAGGTGACTCTTCTATATCTGGCTCATCTCGAGCATCTTCGGGATCTCGACTTATTACATCCGGCTCATCTTGAGCACTTGCGGGAACATTGATTTGAACTAGTGTGGTATCGCTACGTCGCTCTGACCTGGGCGCGATCTCATTGTCTGATGAGGAAGCGTCGTCACTAAGATGAATTTCATCCGGACTATCTTCTGATTCTTCAGACAATTCCAATTCAACATCGGGGTCTCCCTTAGGTGCCGGCCTGATGGCATCGACATGTAATCTCGTCGAAGTTACCCCCTTGTGAATGAGGTAAACTTCATTGGACAATCTCTTTAAAACCTTGTGTGGCCCACTCCACGATGGTGTGAAGGTATGATCCTTCCTGATCCTTTTAGTCATTACCATATCTCCCACTTTATATACGATCGGCGTTACCGCCACTTTGGGCGCGTAACGCCATTGGTAATTTGTTTGATTTTTACGAATCTCCTTGACTCTTTCAAGGCGGGGAACGTCCGCTTGATTACGACGCTCTTGTCTATAAGCGAACATATTCCAATCACCAATCTGTGGTAATTCATAGCCGAGTACTACGAAACTGGGCGTATGCCCCGTAGCGGCGTTTTTTCTTGTTCTCAAGATATATGCCATCTGACTAACATGTCGATCCCACTCGTCGTTGGGTGAACCATATAATAAGGTTTTTAAGATCTTCTTAGCTTCTTGCACCCTCCTTTCTATTGGATTGGCCTGTTGGTGGTAAGCTGCTGTGAAGAATCTTTCAATATTGTTACGTGTACAGAACGTATCGTAAAAGCCGGAATTGAAGTGGCCTCCCTGGTCGGAAATGATGACCCTCGGAACGCCATATCTCGCCACTAGTTCCTCTTCGATAAATTGTGCTATTGTTTTTCCACTGACTTGGGTGAACGCCTTGGCTTCGACCCACTTACTAAATACATCCTCTACCATTAATATATATCGGTTATCTGCATCTTTGGTTCGCTGAAGTGGTCCGATTACATCGACGCTTAAAACTTCGAACGGATGCGATGGAGCATGGCTTCTGAGAGGAGCCTTCGGTTGTGACTGTCTGCTTTTTACGGAATTACAAATAATGCACTCATTTAAATATTTGTTAACTAGTCTCGACAAATTATTAAAATAATAGCGGCCCGAGATGATTCTAACAGTTTCATCGCGGCCGGGGTGACCTACTTCCGGTCGGTCGTGAAAATGAGATATTACTCTCATGACCATACGTTTTGGTACGTATAATTTTTCTTTAACATTTTCGCCTCTTGTCCAAAGTGTGCCGCCTATCACTTGTCTTGTATTGACGAATTTCACCTCTGCCTCGGTTTTATCTGCTTGTCGCACTAGAGTATTCCATCGTTCGATTTGGTCTTGGATATCTCTGGAGTGCGTTTGCGCTTCTCTGACCTGATCGTTTAATTCCAATGTGGTAATCACTGATATTCGTTCCTTGTACGAGAATTTTGGTGGGTACATTCTCTCCTCTTCGTCGTCTGCTTCGACGTTTGGGCCTTGAGGATTCCTGCTAAGATAGTCAGCCAATATATTTTCCTTGCCGGGACAATGTTCTATGGTGAAGCTGTATTCCTGAAGTAATAATGACCAACGAGTAAATTTCGTTTTCTCGTCCTTATGCTTATTTAACCATAGTAAAGCTCGATTGTCGGTTTTGACTATAAATGGACGGTCTGCCAAATATATTTTGTATTTCCTTATATAATTAACGACGCTCAAACATTCCAATTCATTAATATGGTATTTTCTCTCCGTCGGAGATAACGTATTACTAGCATAAGAGACGATGTGCTTCTGGTCATTATCCCCCAATTGATATAATACTGCAGATAATCCTATTAAGGATGCGTCCGTCTGCAGTATGAACATTTTATTGAAATCTGGCCGGTGCAGTCCTAGAGGTTTATTCAATACTTCTTTTAGTAAAATAAAAGCTTCTTGGGCTTCCGGATTCCACTTGAAGCGCCAGTCTTTCGAGAGTAGTCGGGTCAAGGGCTTTGTAATTATTGCAACATTAGGGATATATTCACGTACCCAATTACATAAACCAAGGAAACTCTGAAGCTGGCGCCTCGTCGTAGGGGCCGGATAATTTTGTATCTGTAATATGTGTTTTTCTAATGGTTGAGTGGTGTTGGCATTTATTTGATGCCCGAGATAGGTTATGCTTGACGTGGCTACTACACATTTTTCCGGTGACACCTTTAAATTATGCAAACGCAGGCGTTCAAAGACGGCTCTCAGATGGTTTACATGCTGTTCTATATTTTCACTGTAGATGATAATATCATCGAGATATACTTTGCAGAAATGATGCAAGTAGCCGGTCAATACGTCTCTTGCCATAAATTTTTGGAATGTACATGGAGCGGTCTTCAATCCGAAAGGCATCACGTTAAATCGGTAAGATGCTCCATCTAATGTTGTAAACGTAGAATAGTTTTTTGACGACTCCTCAAGAGGGATTTGCCAATATCCGCTCTTGAGGTCCAACACCGTAAATATGTTGGCGTTTCCTAGATCCTTTATACTCTCGTATATCTTTGGTAAGACGGATGCTTCGTCTTCCGTTACTTCATTTAAGTGACGATAATCAATGCAGAAGCGAGGCTTCTTGCCGGGCCTTTCAATTATAATGGGAGGCGAACTGTACTGAGCGGTACTCGGTTCTATGACCCCGGCTTTCAGCATCTCTTCAATTTGATCGTACATAACTTTTTTCTTAGTAGGAGACATAGGGTAGGGTTTGATATTGAACGGGCGGTCATCTTTAATTTTTATTTTATGTTTTGTTGTCACCGTGGTAGCTTGGGTAGGCACCGCGGTGAACAATTCAGCAAATTCCTCGAATAGAGGTTTTAAATTATCGTTTTCGATGATCAGTTCTTCGGGAAGCCGGCATTGCTTCCTTGCCTGATGTGCCGCTTGATTCCAGAAGACGGTTATTCGCTCTTCGGTGCCGACGTAGACACATTTACGTTGATAATCGAATACGACATTGTGAGCATATAAAAAGGGGGCTCCCAGAATGAGCTCTTCGTTTAAATTTTGAATGACCTGAAACGTGGTCTGAAAGGGTACATCTAGTACATTAACGTTTATGGTCGTAGTCCCGAGGGATTCTACTAAACCATCGCCACAAGCCATAACAAAAGTTTGGGGAGCTGTAAGTTGATCAATGTCGTTCAAAAATTTCGGTTGGATAATATTCCTTGTCGAACCTGTATCCAATAAAGCGTTAACCGCTCGATTATTAATTATAATCTTAATGCGAGGCAGAGGGAAAGCGTCGTTGGTTTGATTGATAGATTCTAATGGAGTGAATCTGTGGGGAGATAGGTTGACTTCTTGATCCTTAAACAGGTAATTAAGGTCAGGAAGGTCATCGAAGTTTTTTAATTTAAACTTCTTGCTTCGGAGCTTCCCCGAGGGTCGCTTCGAGCCTGCTGGGGCCTGGTAGGCGGGGCTGGTACAGTTCGGCCTGGGCCATCGCCTCTGACCCCCGCTTGGTTTCCCGTATTCATATTACGATAGGGATTGTTTGGGCATTCTGCATGAAAATGCCACTGCTCCGTTGGGCAATATCTGCAAGGGCGATACGGGACTCGGGAGTTCCTTACGTCTCCAGTACCCCTTCTCGGTATATCCCCTCTAGGCAGCGAGGAAATACTATTTGCAAAATGCACCCTTGGTGCTGGCGGATTATCTCTTCTTTGAGATCCATTGAATGGTGTCCTAGATGCACCAAAGGAACTGGAGGACGGCTTCGTTAAGGCGGAGGGTTCCGTTCTCCAGTTACTGCTCGATTGCTGATTCCCTTGAGCTGAAGCGGTAGAGGTGGACGCTTCTCGGTCTTTGCTTTTCTTTGCATTTTGCAGAATCTCGAATTCTTTATTCTCATCCATGATTTTAGCCATTTGTTCGGTCATCGTCACTAGTGTATTTGTATCTGGTATGACGGCACTCTTTAGGAGCATTTTCATATCAGGTCTCAATTGATTGAAGATGGTAGCCGCCTTCATCGCCTCCGGCTTAAACGGATCGATCCTCTTGAAGAGGCATACCTTCCTTGAAATAAATACTGACGTGTTTTCCTCGGCATCTTGTTTCTTGCCATATAAATTAGCTACTGCTTCGGTGAGTATTTGACCTGAATCATAACGGCTTCTGAACCGCTCGAGGAATAGAGGATACGTGGTAATTAGGGTTCGATATTGTTCGAACCATTTCTTAGCATCATCTTTGAGCTGTTCTGATATTTTATATAGTCGGTCGTTATCCTGCGTAATTCGTACTCGGACGAAAAATTCCTCCATTTGATAAATGAAGGTTTCAGGGTCTTCGTGTTCGAAGCCATGAAATTCCGCATTTGGATGCTTCGACCGATACTTATGCTCGTGCGTGGCTTCGCTTAGAGCTTTGGCAAGACCTGCTGCCATTTGGGCGAACACTTGTTCTGAGGAGGGCTGTATGACTCCTTCAGTGGTACTCGGGCCAACCCCCGAAC
The DNA here is from genome assembly GCA_936432065.2 of Rutpela maculata. Lineage (NCBI taxonomy): Eukaryota > Metazoa > Arthropoda > Insecta > Coleoptera > Cerambycidae > Rutpela > Rutpela maculata. Next base: position 136,395,145 of record OW386287.2, on the reverse strand, counting down.
TACCCAGTACATCCTCCGCGCACGGCCTCTCTAACCCTCTAGAGACGTTGTCCATCACAGATGTCGGCTCGTCGTAAAACTGGAAAGGCGTTGATTCATCCATATCCTTTCCAGAAAGCCCTGCTGACTAACAACGCCCCACGTTGGGCGCCATGTAGAAGAACGCACTACCGGGCGTCAAAATGACGCGACACCAATTTATTTCTCAGGGGGCGCCAGTCGCGTATTACCCCGTTCTTCTACCTCCCAGGCGGGTTCGAGATAAGATGACTTCGGTAGCCGAAAAGCGGGACCAAGGCTGCACTACCACAGATCGGAAACTACGCTCTCTCTGGACCCGAATTCCCTCGTTAGGGGTTTAGGCACCTCTTAATTTCCTGAATTTTTGCATAAAAAAATCCCAACCGAAGAATTTCTCTGCGGAGGGATTAGTTTTGGTACGCGAAAATCGCGTTTTGGTCCATTAATAACGGAATATATTTCTCAAAAAACGCATAAAAAAATCCCTATCAAACCTTCGTAAAGCAACCAGAAGGTCGAACGTTAATGCGAATTAACTCGACACATCCGGCTTTCTCTACGAAAGTTCCAGGGATTATAGACCGTCAACAGGCCTCAAGATCAATTAAGAAATATTAGTTCAAAGAATCCGTTTATTTAACAGAATTGGTTATACAAAATTCTCAAGAAAGAATCGTGCCTTCCCCAATCAAGGTAGTGACTTTCAGACCATACAAGCGAGAGCGCTCGCGCTAACGATCGATTAGGTAGAAAAGATTCATACGTACCTTCTCAGAATCAAAATGCGAGCTTTTAGAATCATTTCAGACTCTGGGTAAATGAATAATTAAGGCTGACTGAAATTAACTTAAAAAAGTTCCACTAAATGAATTTAGTTTCGCTAGAGACTACCTAGCTTTAAAGTTCTTGTATCGTGGAAATTCACGTACTCAAACACATTCTGAGGACTTATTACTGCATAAGTTGAGTGGCGTTCGATCAGTCCACGACTTACTAACCCTTATCACAGTCGATTAATATTATCGATTTGGCAGCGTCTCACCTTCGAGCGACTTTTAGGCAAAATTGAATTTTTGGATTTTTATGCACAAGGCGTTTTCCTCTATAACTTTGTCATTTGAAAAGCCCTGTTATTGGCTTTTCTACCATCGCTTTGTCTGGACCACTCAACGCGCTCGACCAAATTGCGAGCCGCTGGGTCAATCCAAACTCTTTCTATGCGAGAAACCGGCCTTGTACATGCGCATTGATTTTTATCAATTTTTGCTTATCGGCACTACGCCGGCTTTGACAAAATCTTCTATTTTGCCTTTTGGATGCAGTGCATCGTTAAAATTTTATGCTCATACTTTAGAATTGGGCTTTCAATGACCGTACCTCAAAGGTCAATGTCTTTGGTTGAGGAATAAAAAATAAAAAATAATTTAAATTATATTTTCGTGGTACTTTTTAAACTGACTTTGTGGTACTTTTGAAAAATCCATTTTAAGACCAATTTTAGCGTACTTTTGAAAAATCGATTTTCGAGCCAAATTTCAAGGTACTTTTGAAAAACTAATCTGCGGGTGAAATTTTGGCGTACTTTTGAAAAATCGATTTTCAAGCCAAATTTCAAGGTACTTTTGAAAAGTTAATCCGCGGGTGAAATTTTGGCGTACTTTTGAAAAATCGATTTTCAAGCCAAATTTCAAGGTACTTTTGAAAAGTTAATCTGCGGGTGAAATTTTGGCGTACTTTTGAAAAATCGATCTTCAAGCCAAATTTCAACGCAGTTTTGAAAAATTAGTCTGCAAGTGAAACTTTGGCGTACTTTCGATAAATCGATTCCTGGGCCAAATTTTGACGCCCTTCCAAAAATATTATTTTTCAAAGTCCAATTTATGGTACCTTTGAAAAAGTATATTATTCATAAATCTTTGTCATTATATACTTCTACTCTCATATTCTGAACCAAAAACATTTTTCCTAAGTGAAAATTCGGTGTTTCTTCGAATTTTCACCTGGTCATTCCCAACGCCTTATAGAACCCAAAACGGTCCTTATGGACTGATCTGCGCCTCTGCAGACTCCCAAAAATGTCTTTAAATGAAATTTTTGCCTAAGTCGAATTTTGATTATGTCTTCAACTTAGAACGATTTTGGAGAGTTCTACAACCCACAGGGTGGGAGGAGCCACAGGTGGGGCGCGGGGTAAAGGGGGTGAGAGGGGGTGAGTGGCAAGGGGAAAGCGGTGAGTCACACACCGGAAGAAGGGTGAGGGTAGGACCCTTCAACACGTCACACATGAATTATGGCTATTCGTCACGCATGAGTTTTAACGAGATGCAACAACCCCTCTAGTTTAAGCGGATCCTAGGCCTCCCCCCACCAATTTTCGGTGATTCATACCGGAAACACGAGGGCTGGACCCCATTGATGTGTCATACATGTCTCAACACGTCACGCATGAATTATGCACCCCTCTAGTTTAAGCCGGAGCTCGGGCTCCCCCCACCACTTTTCTATTACGTCATTCCCACCCTTCAACACGTCACACATGAATTATAAGGGGGACAAATAAGAAATGGTGACTAATACCTGACGTACGGGGAAATGTTTGAAGAAGCCAGACAATCACTTCCGGTGAGTCATATATAAGGGGTCGAACCCTATTCGTCATGCATGAATTATGCACCCTTCTAGTTTAAGCGGGTGCTCGGGATCCCTCCACCACTTTTCGATGCGTCATGCATTATGGCGTCAGGGTGAAAATATCCAATGATGACTAATACCTGAGGTACGGGGAAAGGTTTGAAGGAGCTAGATAATTACTTCCGGTGTGTCATGCATGATTCACACATTTTGACCCCTTGCTATCGACCCCTCACTACCAACAATTAAATTTAATGATTGCTTTATTTTACGTGGAGCCACTATAGAAAATATAAAGAGCTTTTTACATATAAAAAGACATTACGGCAATAAATAGTACATATGTTTTGATCCCACAATAGTACAGGGGCCAACGACACTTTCAATTGCAATGTTTATTTAAATTAGGTTTATTTTTTTCGATAATATTAATGTAACTTATTCACAAAACAAGTTCTACTGCTTTGTTAACCAATCAACGATTTAGAAGCAAAATTATTAATTATTTACAAATGACATTCTATTTTTTGTTCCCATAAGCCCCCGAACTATACGTATTGATTATTTCAGTCCACCCAATAAAAGAACACATCACTTTACATTTTTCAAGTATGATTTAATTGACCAGAACGAGGGAGCATCCCCTATTTTATTATTCATTTTAGTCAAACGTCTCATTTATTCAAAACCAATTAATTTGTTACATGCAAGTTTTTTCATATTTGAAAACATAAAACATAATACATTGTTTCATGCAAAATAGATTCTTTTCTGTAATTTTTAAAGTCCTTTTCAATCATGTACACGAAACAAATTCATGTAAGACTAATTAAGCGTAACGAACCCAAACAAATAGGGCATATTCGCTGACACCCCATGGAATTGTCTATTTACGAGGGTGATTATGTATTGATTTTTGTCTAACAAAAAAATTTATTTAATTACCGTAATCTATTGCAGTCAAATAAAGTGTAAGACAGTCAAATTGGTCTAGAATTGTTTTTGAACCCTTGCGTTAAATAGGCATAATAAAAAATGGTATAATATTTATATATGGCGCGTGTAGGGTAGATACAGGTAGATTTTATTGCTTGAGGGTTGAGTCAAATAAAGAGAAATAACGGAGAAACTTAAAATGCTTTAAAACGATCATTAACATATATTTACCGAATACAGGGTGTTTTGTTTCTTTCGTAAATAGGCATAAAAATAGTGTTTCCTTTACTAATGTGTTATTTTTGTACTTTGACAATATTATCTTCTTAAGAAAAAAAAATATGCAAATCTGTATATAGGTACCTATTTTCATTGTATTCTATTGAAAAGTATGTAAAACGTATTAAATATATAAAAAATACTGAAATACACTGTCTTTTTTTTCACTAATTTACTATTTCAGGGTAAAAAGGTTTAACAATACTTGATGGATTATATAACAAAGGATAAGTGCCCTAATTATTCCTTTGATTAAGGACATGTGTCCTTAATCTTTTAAGTGCGATTTGTGTACTAAAACATTTAATAGCATTGCGCTAAAAATGGTATAACATTTAAATTTTGCATAAGATGTTTGGAACATCTGGTACAGTTAGATCTTATCGCTTTTAGGGTCGAAAGAACACCAATCTAAAGAGAAACTTAAAATGCTTTAAAACGATCCATTAACATATATTTACCAAATACAGGGTGTTTCGTTGATTGCGTGACAATATCCATTATGAAATTTTGTATTTTGATGGTTGAGATATATGAATCATGCATGTAGGTGGGGGAGGTATGCGACTCTACTATTATAAATGTATTGCAACAGAAGTGAAAAAATAGTTAACATTCAGTATTTTCTGTACTCTCATATAGTAAAAAACTTGGGAACTAAAAGTCAGTGTTGTACAAACACCTGGATTATTTCAAGTGATTATTACTTTCTGCAATTCTTTCTCGGTATTGCCTGGACTATTCTCATATAGTAATACTGCAAGAAAAATATGTCAGATGTAGTGGAAACAAAAACGTGTTGTGTATGTCGTAGAATAATTAGTACACGGTATCTTCCAAGAGAGTGCTGGTTGAGTAGACCCAAACTAATAATAAGTTTTTGTACACGTACGTGTATTCAGACAAGACCGATTAAAGTTATTACATCATATGACTTCGATCCTTGCCGCATTCTAAATTCACCGATTCGAGAAACATTTTAATATAGAGTGTGATATATATAACAAAATATAGTAAATTAAATCCTATAATAATTGGTTTCAAGAAAATGCGCTTTCATCAAACTGTGACAATAGATTATGTCGCTAGCAACCGTAGTATACGTCTCCAATTAAATGTATTGATAATCTTGTTTAGCAGGTTGGACCAATTCCGGTAACATCTCGTCACTTTAAATTTGGTCAGGGGTGCATTTACAAGGGTGAAATAGTGTTTCCTTTACTAATATGTTATTTTTGTACTTTGATAATATTATCTTAAGAAAAAAATATGCAAATCTGTATATAGGTACCTATTTTCATTGTATTCTATTGAAAAGTATGTAAAATGTATTAAATATATAAAAAATACTGAAATACACTGGTTTTTTTCACTAATTTATTATTTCAGGGTAAAAAGGTTTAACAATACTTGATGGATTATATAACAAAGGACAAGTGCCTTAATTATTCCTTTGATTAAGGACAAGTCCTTTAATTATCCCATTGATTAAGGACGATTAAAACATATATAGATATAACCTAATACTTTTTTAACATTCGATGTCGTGCTGCGAAAGAATAAACATGAATTTAATATGTAAAGTTTGCACCAAAAGTTTCAATCGATCTTATGCATTAAGTCGACACAAAAATATACATAATAAAAATCACTATTTCCAATGCAGCTTGTGTAATAAAATATTTAATAGACGAGATAACTTAAAAACTCACGTACAAAAAGTACACAACGGGCAGTATATTCCATCTAAGAATCAGGCGACGATGGTCTCAAAAAGCATTCCATTTAGGACAATTGAAAATCGAGTCATACCATTAATTAAAGAAAAATACGCATCTCCTATTGAATACAGAATAGACCAAAGCGAAGAATTAAAAAAAACTTAGCTACACCATCAATGCATGAGACTGAGAGACATTCCGATAATTACCAAACAACTTCTAAAAGAACAATAAAAAAAGGACGTATTACGCTGGAACTCGGAAACAAATCCTAGTGATATTGTAGCATGCATACGTCTACATCGTAATTTGGGGATCGAATACAGCCGTTATATAAACATATTAAGGGACATGAAGATCATTCAGTGACCTCGAAAAGCTTTACTCATTTAAGACAATTGAAGATCAAGGTAGACATGTAATAATGTTACTTAGGTTTGGGAACGATATGATGTAAGGCTACTTTTGATAACACCACAATTGATCATTGATTAATTACGCAAATTACTCTCTAAAACACAGCATAACCAAAATAAAAGTAAGTACTTAAATAATTCGATATCACAATATTTCATGTCGATAATGCAATTACTATATTACACTTGTCCATTAAGGAGATTTTTACTCTCTCTTCTACGTTATACATTGAATCTAATTGATTATTTTTTGTCATAACTATTATCATCTTATAGATATAGCGGGTCACCATATATTTTCTTTTGGTTTTCATATCGTCTGTACTATAATTTTAGAGTATCATCAACAATTTCAGACAACCCAGTTATTCTCCTTTATGGCCTTATATAATCACCATAGTGGCTTGTCTCATCCTCTCTTATATGATAATCACATATGTATGCCATCATATTTACAGCATTAGTTGTATTTTTTATCAACACTACATCAATTTATATAAAAATAAGGTCTTCATACTAGTACATGCCATTTTTTGTTCATACTAGCATCCCCAAATCCCAATCAAACTACCTATGTGCAAACAGATTAGCCCTAAGAATAATAGAATCGTTTACTTGGTGTCAAAAGTGTATCCAAATCGTCAAGTTTTCTACCTAAGAACATCTCATTCACTTCAGACATTCATATTTCAGCAAAATGCATGCTATGTATTTTGACGGTGGCATTAACAATGATCTACCTCCGTTTTGTGAATAGTGATTTGCGTTAATAAGGAACCATTATTTAAACACACATCAATCACGCATTTCAGGTATTTATTAACTTTCATAAAGAATCTATAGACCTAATAAGGATACTGTTTACTATATTTGAATAACTACTTAATAAAATATTACACACATATAATTTGTCCGATATCAATATTTCTCCGTTTTTAAAAAATACTTTGAAGAAGGGTACCATTCTACATTATTTCTATATAAAATCAATTTGGCAAAACACATTTTTATGACACAAGTTTAAAGAAATCGATAGTATCGTACATAACCTAGCTTGATAATTCAACTATGTGTTTGCAAACCTGATTATTTTATCTACCAGGCATAGCATACTCTTTCCTTACGAAGGACATCGAAATTTCAACGATTCACATAAAACACATATCCAGTTTAAAACAAAAAAAATAATACATGTATACATATATATTTTTTTTCAAAGACTAAGCAATAAATTTATTTAACCACATGTCTGTTGAGTTGATACATAGTACTCAGCACTAGAGAAAAGATTAAATCAATTCAATTTATACGCAAATATCTATACCACTACAAATTTACATAATATTTTACATCAACAAACATTGCTTGAACCTAGATGAAATATGATAAAATACGACAAATGCACGAATTAAGTAATTATGTTTTCTGAAACGACTAATATATATTATAAGGTATACAAATATCCTTCATAAATATCAGTCTAATACGTCGATAATTCCTACTTACCTAAAAATATTTATATACGATCTAAATGAATGAATGAAGAGAAAAATGCATATGATGAATTTTCTTAAAACCTTTAGGTGTAACAACCGCCTAGCACCACCAAATTCGAATATTACTAAAAAATAAAAAACTCAGAGCTGCTTAGTTTGAAAACGATTAATTACGATACACTGAGTTACATTTAACGTAAAATGGTTACTTGGTTACCTAATAGAAAATATTAATGCGAACTATAAACATTTCTAAAATAGAAGCATTTGTTTTCGTTTGTTAACATGTTAATGTTTTAATGAAAGGCGATTATTGCTAATAGAAGACAACTTTTTTTAAGTGATTAAGACTATTTAGGGATAACGATAACGATTTAGTACCAAGTTAAGCATGATACAAATTCAACACAGCGTATACTTATATCTGGTAATATATCTCAAGAGTAGCAACAATACCTACCGAATGCTAGTAAACCAAACAATCATTTAATATTTTGGGCTTTTAATTTATGCCAAATCTAGGTGGTTTGTTCAGGAAGCATGCAAATTCAACGAAATTTCTTTTCCCAGCATAGTAAATAGGTACATTATTTTTCTAAAACTGACAATATTTTTAAAAATTAAATAATAATTAATGGAAATAATAATAATAATAATAATAATAAACATCTTTTATTGAGAACAAACTAAATTACTCACAAAATGTGGCGAAGTTTAGATAACTTTATCTAGTCTTACATTAATAATACAGTTCGCTTTAGAAAACACCAAAATCAGTATGTATGTATATCTATATAGGCTCGTTACCTAGCAATACATTAAATTTTTACGTATACGCGTTAAATTTCTACCCTTTGTTGGTTTAAGTCTTCAATATAAAAATAAGTTAATTAGGAATTGTGAGACGAGATGTATATTGTGGGAATATGTCACGGTTGTCTGCTTCGAAAGCATGTAGTGGACGAGGATATGTCTTTATGAGGATACGCAGCCACGAGCTACAAATGATGTATAACACATATGTAACTGTACATAAAAGGAGAAAATTCAATGATCATCAACTTCAAATCTAAAAAAGTTACGAATTCAAATAAATTCTTTAAAGCATAAAGATCAAAAAATAAATTTTGTTTCTCTTTACAAGTTCTCTATACGAAATATGATCGCATAACATGTTTATCAACCACTACTATGTTTTTATATTAAAATGTATAATAACAAAATATCGTAGCAGTTACATAGTTTCTAAGGTGTTTGCATATATGCATGTAGCAGTCTTTATTTTAAACTCCCTAAACATATTCCCGCGTACCAAAGGAATTAGTGAGAGAGATAATACCAATTCTATAGCATTGTTCAAGCAGGATGACATGAATTTGCACATTTTCTCTGATCATGTCTCGTCAGACGTACCTTTTAAGAATATCAAGAATATCATGTGTAGAATGTTGGAAAGAAAGATGTGGATTTCTTGTGATTGACAAGGATAGAGAAGTAAATGGGGGGAGATATAGAAAAGTCTTGGGAGTTTCAAATATCCATAAACAATTGTAATTAGGACTTCAATCGATCTGCAGACAGCATCTGGAATACATCGGTGAAATTAAGCAGAAAGACAATATGGATAGAGATGTGGGTGCTGAAATAATTCTGAAACGTCAATTAGTTGAGACTACCAATTTCGTACGTAAGAAATTCAGTTCTCTCAAGAATAGAAATGTTGAGGATAAACTAACGTTGGATCCCATAATCACACCTTTAAAAGACTTATCATCCGCTTCAAAGGTAAAATCACAAAACAATATGCTAACACAAACACTTGGGGGGTGTAAGTGCTAGTACTAGTACATTTAAAGCAACATCTGAAACTAGTGATAAAGATGGGGAGAATAATGCAAGTCAATCATATTTTATAGAACACCGCCGAGATCATCGTTAATGAGCACTCCGGGTTCAGGAAATGTCCTTAGTAGTGCAAAAGAAATGGGTGATGTGATTAAACAACATTTAGAAAATTTAAGTCTGGCGATCATAAATATGATACTGTATACGATACTGTATACGGTGTGCGTTTAGATCCCAACAGAAATAAACATCTAATGGGTCTGGCGATCATAAGTATGATACTGTACACGGTGTGCGTTTAGATCCCAACAGAGATAAACATCTAATGGGTAACGATGAAATACGCTTTTTGGTGGAAATATAACTTTGTGGCGTGATAATAAGCAAGTGGGAAAGTATCCTAGTATCCTGACAACCCTAGAGTTGTATGATGTAAATATTTATGAAATATCCGTCAGTTCCGCGTGGTATTGAGATTGGTAATCACTGGCGGCGAAGAGCATGAAATATATCGGTAAATATTAAATTAGACAAAAGCACCATATAACCAATATGATACAAGACTGGGTTTGCATGTAAAGAAATTGAAGAAATTCAGTAAAATTATAAAACCACTGTTATCTCCTACAGTAATGACTAAATCTTGAATCGCTTTAGGCATGTCTATTCAGAAATTATACTATAATAGTGGTGTGGATTAAGTCTATTGGAATAAACCGAATGAACTGATGGACCGTTTACGTCTGCTGTGTAGTTAAGAAATGACTGACAACAACAATGTAAGCAACGAAATAATCAGTATATTGGAGGAAGTAATAGAAGAAACAATAATCAATTAGCGAAAATGAATATGTTATTGTACACATTTCTGTTAAAATAAGTTAAGTAATTTTTAGTTATGTATTATGGGGAATTTAATAAAGAATTTAAGTCCAACGTGTGTATTATTCTAAAACTTCTTACCACAACGAAATGGGGATAAAACGAGGATAAATGGGGATAAACGGGGATAAATCAAGGATAAATAATAACAGACAAGGATAAAACGAGGATAAATTGGAATAAAACGGGGATAAATAGAGATAAACAGGGATAAAACAGGGATATATATGAATAAAACGGGGATAAATATGAATAAAACGGGGATAAATATGAATAAAACAGGGATAAATATGAATAAAACAAGGATAAATAGGAATAAAACAGTGATAAATAAGCACGAAAAGTGAGGATAAATGATTAGCATAACTGTAAACTAATAAGACAAGAATAATCTGCTATGCACTAACCGTTTGACATCAAGCAACAAATAAGTAAACGTGTAGGTATGTATGCATTACTTGTCCAATAATATCTTTCAGTAGTAGAAAAAATATAATACATTACAGGATGTGAAAGTTTACTTTCACATCGTGTAATGTATTATATTTTTTCTACTACTGAAAGATATTATTGGACAAGTAATACATACATACCTACACGTTTACTTATTTGTTGCTTGATATCAAACGGTTAGTGCATAGCAGATTATTCTTGTCTTATTAGTTTACAGTTATGCTAATCATTTATCCTCACTTTTCGTGCTTATTTATCCCTGTTTTATTCCTATTTATCCTTGTTTTATTCATATTTATCCCTGTTTTATTCATATTTATCCCTGTTTTATTCATATTTATCCCCGTTTTATTCATATTTATCCCTGTTTTATCCCTGTTTATCTCTATTTATCCCCGTTTTATTCCAATTTATCCTCGTTTTATCCTTGTTTGTTATTATTTATCCTTGATTTATCCCCGTTTATCCCCATTTATCCTCGTTTTATCCCCATTTCGTTGTGGTAAGAAGTTTTAGAATAATACACACGTTGGACTTAAATTCTTTATTAAATTCCCCATAATACATAACTAAAAATTACTTAACTTATTTTAACAGAAATGTGTACAATAACATATTCATTTTCGCTGATTGATTATTGTTTCTTCTATTACTTCCTCCAATATACTGATTATTTCGTTGCTTACATTGTTGTTGTCAGTCATTTCTTAACTACACAGCAGACGTAAACGGTCCATCAGTTCATTCGGTTTATTCCAATAGACTTAATCCACACCACTATTATAGTATAATTTCTGAATAGACATGCCTAAAGCGATTCAAGATTTAGTCATTACTGTAGGAGATAACAGTGGTTTTATAATTTTACTGAATTTCTTCAATTTCTTTACATGCAAACCCAGTCTTGTATCATATTGGTTATATGGTGCTTTTGTCTAATTTAATATTTACCGATATATTTCATGCTCTTCGCCGCCAGTGATTGCCAATCTCAATACCACGCGGAACTGACGGATATTTCATAAATATTTACATCATACAACTCTAGGGTTGTCAGGATACTAGGATACTTTCCCACTTGCTTATTACCACGCCACAAAGTTATATTTCCACCAAAAAGCGTATTTCATCGTTACCCATTAGATGTTTATCTCTGTTGGAATCTAAACGCACACCGTGTACAGTATCATACTTATGATCGCCAGACCCATTAGATGTTTATCTCTGTTGGGATCTAAACGCACACCGTATACAGTATCGTATACAGTATCATATTTATGATCGCCAGACTTAAATTTTCTAAATGTTGTTTAATCACATCACCCATTTCTTTTGCACTACTAAGGACATTTCCTGAACCCGGAGTGCTCATTAACGATGATCTCGGTGGTGTTCTATAAAATATGATTGACTTGCATTATTCTCCCCATCTTTATCACTAGTTTCAGATGTTGCTTTAAATGTACTAGTACTAGCACTTACACCCCCCAAGTGTTTGTGTTAGCATATTGTTTTGTGATTTTACCTTTGAAGCGGATGATAAGTCTTTTAAAGGTGTGATTATGGGATCCAACGTTAGTTTATCCTCAACATTTCTATTCTTGAGAGAACTGAATTTCTTACGTACGAAATTGGTAGTCTCAACTAATTGACGTTTCAGAATTATTTCAGCACCCACATCTCTATCCATATTGTCTTTCTGCTTAATTTCACCGATGTATTCCAGATGCTGTCTGCAGATCGATTGAAGTCCTAATTACAATTGTTTATGGATATTTGAAACTCCCAAGACTTTTCTATATCTCCCCCCATTTACTTCTCTATCCTTGTCAATCACAAGAAATCCACATCTTTCTTTCCAACATTCTACACATGATATTCTTGATATTCTTAAAAGGTACGTCTGACGAGACATGATCAGAGAAAATGTGCAAATTCATGTCATCCTGCTTGAACAATGCTATAGAATTGGTATTATCTCTCTCACTAATTCCTTTGGTACGCGGGAATATGTTTAGGGAGTTTAAAATAAAGACTGCTACATGCATATATGCAAACACCTTAGAAACTATGTAACTGCTACGATATTTTGTTATTATACATTTTAATATAAAAACATAGTAGTGGTTGATAAACATGTTATGCGATCATATTTCGTATAGAGAACTTGTAAAGAGAAACAAAATTTATTTTTTGATCTTTATGCTTTAAAGAATTTATTTGAATTCGTAACTTTTTTAGATTTGAAGTTGATGATCATTGAATTTTCTCCTTTTATGTACAGTTACATATGTGTTATACATCATTTGTAGCTCGTGGCTGCGTATCCTCATAAAGACATATCCTCGTCCACTACATGCTTTCGAAGCAGACAACCGTGACATATTCCCACAATATACATCTCGTCTCACAATTCCTAATTAACTTATTTTTATATTGAAGACTTAAACCAACAAAGGGTAGAAATTTAACGCGTATACGTAAAAATTTAATGTATTGCTAGGTAACGAGCCTATATAGATATACATACATACTGATTTTGGTGTTTTCTAAAGCGAACTGTATTATTAATGTAAGACTAGATAAAGTTATCTAAACTTCGCCACATTTTGTGAGTAATTTAGTTTGTTCTCAATAAAAGATGTTTATTATTATTATTATTATTATTATTTCCATTAATTATTATTTAATTTTTAAAAATATTGTCAGTTTTAGAAAAATAATGTACCTATTTACTATGCTGGGAAAAGAAATTTCGTTGAATTTGCATGCTTCCTGAACAAACCACCTAGATTTGGCATAAATTAAAAGCCCAAAATATTAAATGATTGTTTGGTTTACTAGCATTCGGTAGGTATTGTTGCTACTCTTGAGATATATTACCAGATATAAGTATACGCTGTGTTGAATTTGTATCATGCTTAACTTGGTACTAAATCGTTATCGTTATCCCTAAATAGTCTTAATCACTTAAAAAAAGTTGTCTTCTATTAGCAATAATCGCCTTTCATTAAAACATTAACATGTTAACAAACGAAAACAAATGCTTCTATTTTAGAAATGTTTATAGTTCGCATTAATATTTTCTATTAGGTAACCAAGTAACCATTTTACGTTAAATGTAACTCAGTGTATCGTAATTAATCGTTTTCAAACTAAGCAGCTCTGAGTTTTTTATTTTTTAGTAATATTCGAATTTGGTGGTGCTAGGCGGTTGTTACACCTAAAGGTTTTAAGAAAATTCATCATATGCATTTTTCTCTTCATTCATTCATTTAGATCGTATATAAATATTTTTAGGTAAGTAGGAATTATCGACGTATTAGACTGATATTTATGAAGGATATTTGTATACCTTATAATATATATTAGTCGTTTCAGAAAACATAATTACTTAATTCGTGCATTTGTCGTATTTTATCATATTTCATCTAGGTTCAAGCAATGTTTGTTGATGTAAAATATTATGTAAATTTGTAGTGGTATAGATATTTGCGTATAAATTGAATTGATTTAATCTTTTCTCTAGTGCTGAGTACTATGTATCAACTCAACAGACATGTGGTTAAATAAATTTATTGCTTAGTCTTTGAAAAAAAATATATATGTATACATGTATTATTTTTTTTGTTTTAAACTGGATATGTGTTTTATGTGAATCGTTGAAATTTCGATGTCCTTCGTAAGGAAAGAGTATGCTATGCCTGGTAGATAAAATAATCAGGTTTGCAAACACATAGTTGAATTATCAAGCTAGGTTATGTACGATACTATCGATTTCTTTAAACTTGTGTCATAAAAATGTGTTTTGCCAAATTGATTTTATATAGAAATAATGTAGAATGGTACCCTTCTTCAAAGTATTTTTTAAAAACGGAGAAATATTGATATCGGACAAATTATATGTGTGTAATATTTTATTAAGTAGTTATTCAAATATAGTAAACAGTATCCTTATTAGGTCTATAGATTCTTTATGAAAGTTAATAAATACCTGAAATGCGTGATTGATGTGTGTTTAAATAATGGTTCCTTATTAACGCAAATCACTATTCACAAAACGGAGGTAGATCATTGTTAATGCCACCGTCAAAATACATAGCATGCATTTTGCTGAAATATGAATGTCTGAAGTGAATGAGATGTTCTTAGGTAGAAAACTTGACGATTTGGATACACTTTTGACACCAAGTAAACGATTCTATTATTCTTAGGGCTAATCTGTTTGCACATAGGTAGTTTGATTGGGATTTGGGGATGCTAGTATGAACAAAAAATGGCATGTACTAGTATGAAGACCTTATTTTTATATAAATTGATGTAGTGTTGATAAAAAATACAACTAATGCTGTAAATATGATGGCATACATATGTGATTATCATATAAGAGAGGATGAGACAAGCCACTATGGTGATTATATAAGGCCATAAAGGAGAATAACTGGGTTGTCTGAAATTGTTGATGATACTCTAAAATTATAGTACAGACGATATGAAAACCAAAAGAAAATATATGGTGACCCGCTATATCTATAAGATGATAATAGTTATGACAAAAAATAATCAATTAGATTCAATGTATAACGTAGAAGAGAGAGTAAAAATCTCCTTAATGGACAAGTGTAATATAGTAATTGCATTATCGACATGAAATATTGTGATATCGAATTATTTAAGTACTTACTTTTATTTTGGTTATGCTGTGTTTTAGAGAGTAATTTGCGTAATTAATCAATGATCAATTGTGGTGTTATCAAAAGTAGCCTTACATCATATCGTTCCCAAACCTAAGTAACATTATTACATGTCTACCTTGATCTTCAATTGTCTTAAATGAGTAAAGCTTTTCGAGGTCACTGAATGATCTTCATGTCCCTTAATATGTTTATATAACGGCTGTATTCGATCCCCAAATTACGATGTAGACGTATGCATGCTACAATATCACTAGGATTTGTTTCCGAGTTCCAGCGTAATACGTCCTTTTTTTATTGTTCTTTTAGAAGTTGTTTGGTAATTATCGGAATGTCTCTCAGTCTCATGCATTGATGGTGTAGCTAAGTTTTTTTTAATTCTTCGCTTTGGTCTATTCTGTATTCAATAGGAGATGCGTATTTTTCTTTAATTAATGGTATGACTCGATTTTCAATTGTCCTAAATGGAATGCTTTTTGAGACCATCGTCGCCTGATTCTTAGATGGAATATACTGCCCGTTGTGTACTTTTTGTACGTGAGTTTTTAAGTTATCACGTCTATTAAATATTTTATTACACAAGCTGCATTGGAAATAGTGATTTTTATTATGTACATTTTTGTGTCGACTTAATGCATAAGATCGATTGAAACTTTTGGTGCAAACTTTACATATTAAATTCATGTTTATTCTTTCGCAGCACGACATCGAATGTTAAAAAAGTATTAGGTTATATCTATATATGTTTTAATCGTCCTTAATCAATGGGATAATTAAAGGACTTGTCCTTAATCAAAGGAATAATTAAGGCACTTGTCCTTTGTTATATAATCCATCAAGTATTGTTAAACCTTTTTACCCTGAAATAATAAATTAGTGAAAAAAACCAGTGTATTTCAGTATTTTTTATATATTTAATACATTTTACATACTTTTCAATAGAATACAATGAAAATAGGTACCTATATACAGATTTGCATATTTTTTTCTTAAGATAATATTATCAAAGTACAAAAATAACATATTAGTAAAGGAAACACTATTTCACCCTTGTAAATGCACCCCTGACCAAATTTAAAGTGACGAGATGTTACCGGAATTGGTCCAACCTGCTAAACAAGATTATCAATACATTTAATTGGAGACGTATACTACGGTTGCTAGCGACATAATCTATTGTCACAGTTTGATGAAAGCGCATTTTCTTGAAACCAATTATTATAGGATTTAATTTACTATATTTTGTTATATATATCACACTCTATATTAAAATGTTTCTCGAATCGGTGAATTTAGAATGCGGCAAGGATCGAAGTCATATGATGTAATAACTTTAATCGGTCTTGTCTGAATACACGTACGTGTACAAAAACTTATTATTAGTTTGGGTCTACTCAACCAGCACTCGGAAGATACCGTGTACTAATTATTCTACGACATACACAACACGTTTTTGTTTCCACTACATCTGACATATTTTTCTTGCAGTATTACTATATGAGAATAGTCCAGGCAATACCGAGAAAGAATTGCAGAAAGTAATAATCACTTGAAATAATCCAGGTGTTTGTACAACACTGACTTTTAGTTCTCAACTTTTTTACTATATGAGAGTACAGAAAATACTGAATGTTAACTATTTTTTCACTTCTGTTGCAATACATTTATAATAGTAGAGTCGCATACCTCCCCCACCTACATGCATGATTCATATATCTCAACCATCAAAATACAAAATTTCATAATGGATATTGTCACGCAATCAACAAAACACCCTGTATTCGGTAAATATATGTTAATGGATCGTTTTAAAGCATTTTAAGTTTCTCTTTAGATTGGTGTTCTTTCGACCCTAAAAGCGATAAGATCTAACTGTACCAGATGTTCCAAACATCTTATACTAAATTTAAATGTTAATACCATTTTTAGCGCAATGCTATTAAATGTTTTAGTACACAAATCGCACTTAAAAGATCAAGGACACATGTCCTTAATCAAAGGAATAATTAAGGCACTTGTCCTTTGTTATATAATCCATCAAGTATTGTTAAACCTTTTTACCCTGAAATAGTAAATTAGTGAAAAAAAAACAGTGTATTTCAGTATTTTTTATATATTTAATACGTTTTACATACTTTTCAATAGAATACAATGAAAATAGGTACCTATATACAGATTTGCATGTTTTTTTTTCTTAAGAAGATAATATTGTCAAAGTACAAAAATAACACATTAGTAAAGGAAACACTATTTTTATGCCTATTTACGAAAGAAACAAAACACCCTGTATTCGGTAAATATATGTTAATGATCGTTTTAAAGCATTTTAAGTTTCTCCGTTATTTCTCTTTATTTGACTCAACCCTCAAGCAATAAAATCTACCTGTATCTACCCTACACGCGCCATATATAAATATTATACCATTTTTTATTATGCCTATTTAACGCAAGGGTTCAAAAACAATTCTAGACCAATTTGACTTTCTTACACTTTATTTGACTGCAATAGATTACGGTAATTAAATAAATTTTTTTGTTAGACAAAAATCAATACATAATCACCCTCGTAAATAGACAATTCCATGGGGTGTCAGCGAATATGCCCTATTTGTTTGGGTTCGTTACGCTTAATTAGTCTTACATGAATTTGTTTCGTGTACATGATTGAAAAGGACTTTAAAAATTACAGAAAAGAATCTATTTTGCATGAAACAATGTATTATGTTTTATGTTTTCAAATATGAAAAAACTTGCATGTAACAAATTAATTGGTTTTGAATAAATGAGACGTTTGACTAAAATGAATAATAAAATAGGGGATGCTCCCTCGTTCTGGTCAATTAAATCACACTTGAAAAATGTAAAGTGATGTGTTCTTTTATTGGGTGGACTGAAATAATCAATACGTATAGTTCGGGGGCTTATGGGAACAAAAAATAGAATGTCATTTGTAAATAATTAATAATTTTGCTTCTAAATCGTTGATTGGTTAACAAAGCAGTAGAACTTGTTTTGTGAATAAGTTACATTAATATTATCGAAAGAAATAAACCTAATTTAAATAAAAATTGCAATTGAAAGTTTCGTTGGCCCCTGTACTATTGTGGGATCAAAACATATGTACTATTTATTGCCGCAATGTCTTTTTATATGTAAAAAGCTATTTATATTTTCTATAGTGGCTCCACGTAAAATAAAGCAATCATTAAATTTAATTGTTGGTAGTGAGGGGTCGATAGCAAGGGGTCAAAATGTGTGAATCATGCATGACACACCGGAAGTAATTGTCTAGCTCCTTCAAACCTTTCCCCGTACCTCAGGTATTAGTCATCATTGGATATTTTCACCCTGACGCCATAATGCATGACGCATCGAAAAGTGGTGGAGGGATCCCGAGCACCCGCTTAAACTAGAAGGGTGCATAATTCATGCATGACGAATAGGGTTCGACCCCTTATATATGACTCACCGGAAGTGATTGTCTGGCTTCTTCAAACCTTTCCCCGTACGTCAGGTATTAGTCACCATTTCTTATTTGTCCCCCTTATAATTCATGTGTGACGTGTTGAAGGGTGGGAATGACGTAATAGAAAAGTGGTGGGGGGAGCCCGAGCTCCGGCTTAAACTAGAGGGGTGCATAATTCATGCGTGACGTGTTGAGACATGTATGACACATCAATGGGGTCCAGCCCTCGTGTTTCCGGTATGAATCACCGAAAATTGGTGGGGGGAGGCCTAGGACCCGCTTAAACTAGAGGGGTTGTTGCACCTCGTTAGGGTCCGACCCTCACCCTTCTTCCGGTGTGTGACTCACCGCTTTCCCCTTGCCGCTCACCCCCTCTCACCCCCTTTACCCCGCACCCCACCTGTGGCTCCTTCCACCCTGTGACGTCACCAAAAAGTGGTGGGGGGAGGCCTAGCACCCGGTTAAATCAACTACTCACATTTACTGAAACAGTAGTTTGTCTGCTAAAAATTGTAAAGCAATTACACAAAAATCGCAATTTTTAAGCTGGACGTCTTACGTAAAAGCTTCTGTAATGAAATAACATGTTTGAAAGAGGGCCATTGAAGTGATAATTTTTAAATACACACATATGTAAAATACACACATTTATTGAAAAGCATTCACACAAAAATCGCTATTTTCGAGCTGGATATCTTACATAAAAGCTTCTGTAACAAAATAACATGTTTGAAACATTACCAAATAAATGTAGATTAAAAGACCTAAATCTTCGTAATGTATGTTTCGTGAAACGACTTTTCTGTTTGATTTTGAGTTTTTCTTTAAAAGTACATAATCTTAATATAAGCTATATTGAGATTATGTACTTCTGCACTAACAGAAAAACCAACGATATCGAAGTGCCTGGATGTCATTATCTGAAAAGTGGGAGATTTGATTTTTCTTTTTCTTCATTAAAAAAAAGGTTTTTCCTATTACTCAAAAATGGCAATCGTATGGTATAAGTGTACCAAATTTCAAGTCAATATCATAAATGGTTCCAGAGTAAACATGCGCACAAAAAAAAGTTACAGGCAGACCCACAGACAGAATTTTTTTTTCTCAAACTTAAAATCTCGTCGTTTCATGACATTCTAAGCTTATTTCAACAAAAAAAAAAAGATATCCTTGGCCAAGGGAGAGGATCCCATGGAATAACTTTGACTTGTGAAAAATTGCTATGGCAATGAGTAAATTAACATTAAATGTCAGTGTTTTCATATCAAAACTGATTAAACAAGGTAAAAGTAAAACTGTTTTATTATTATTAAATGGCAGTCTTGCAACACTGTAAAACCCATGTTATTGATACGACAAGTGAGCGTGATATATTATCCTTCTGTCCTCTGTTTATTACAGTTGTATTGTCTAAACTGAAAACATTGTCTATTTCTAAATAATTTAAAATAAAAAAATAAATTTGAGTTAGAAAAAAAATGTATAAGGATTTTTTACTCCTTTTGGGCCAACATGTCATATTGCAAAATGTTTGTAGTATATAGCAGACACCCTGTATATTAGGTAATCAAGTACAATTAACTGGGCGACGATGAAATTTTATTTCATAATTTTTATCAAACATATTGGGCGTTTAATTTTTTTTTTTTTCAAAAATTTGTTTACATCGTAATGTAGGTACGCATAAAAAATTTTTTTTAATCGCCTTATTTATTTTAATGTCCTGGCGGAGTTTAGCCGATGGCTATTCTACCACTCAACCAGGACGGACACACACATAGACAAGATCACAACACCCATTCCCTACGACATTACCATCTGCCGCAACTGAGACTTGAACTCAGGAGAGGAGAGCGACTAGACCGTGTTGTCTCTCACACAACCCCAGTCTAGCCCACTGCTACCGTCTCGGCAACACATAAAAAACGCCACTACACATCCATTCCCTAGCCAGGATTCGAACCCGGGACCCCGTGGTCGCAAGCCTAATACCTTAAGCACTGCGCCACCAAGCCGGTAAGCCGATTTTGTGGTCATTAAACAATTGCTCATTTCCATTGAAGTGAATGAATTTTATTATACTATAAATCTTACTACTTACTTGCAAAAGTTAAGGTTTTTATCCAATAAGTTTTAATTATATTAAATCAGATAAAAATTTAAGTATTTTGTATAATATGTTAAGCGGCTCTTTTACAAACTTTCGCTTTAGTTGAGTATTCTTTCTATATATTTTCGAAATCCAAGAGAAATATATTTTAATTTTCCAATGCCCACATTCCCTCTGTGAGCGAATTAATAACACTCTAGTTTGGTTTGTTTGTTTGTTGACCTCTTTTTAGGTCACCGAAGTAACCCACAAAATGTAGATATTCGTATGTGTAAAGGAGTTAAGTCTCTATAAAGTTTCTTAAGTGCAAGTCATTGGAGAACATTTTTAATGAAAAATGATTTTGCTGTAAGCACGAGTTAACCCACTTTTTCTTATTATTAAAATACCTATTTGATGTAATCATAATATAATTTCAGAGTTATCAAATAAAATTAGAGAACAAAATAATTTCATACATATGAATACAAAACCCTTAAAAATCCAGAAGTGGTTGCCTCATTGTTTAATGGTTATTTTGTAAATACACCAGTCAATAAAGTTAGTCAAATACCACAAACCAATAATGCCTCTCTTTTTACAAACTCAAAAAGTATTGAGTATATATTGTTTTTAGGATCATTTACTAAGGATAAGATGTTTTCCTTATTAAATACTAAATTTAAAAACAAAAGATCATCTGGTCCAGACGAAGTACCCATTTTAAAAAAAAATGATCTTCATTTTTTAGAATTATAAGCCTTTAACAATGCCACTTAGTTTTTATAAATTGCTTGATGATTGTTTATAATTCATTATTTGTGGCATAGTCATGATTTCTTATAGTGGAGTCAAATTAGGACTAAAAAATTCGCAATGTGAATTATCTGGTCAAGGCAGTTTTTTTTTGTTTTGGCGTGTTCAGGGGATCAACTTGAGTTCACAGTTCAATTTTACAGTGTGTGCGAGGTCGGCGTATTGTTTATTTAAGCAAGTTAATTTTTTAGACCGTTTTGATGGATTTCACAAGGGTGCAAAGTTCTAGTAACAATTGTATATTTGAGTCGTTTTAATAATAGTTTTGATTTAAAAGTGGTGATTGTAATCTACAAGAGCTATATTTTTCCAAAATTTCATTGAATATTATCCATTATTTTTGAAAGGACAGTAATTTGTTCAAAAATGCATAATTTTGGAATGTTCAATTTTTTTTTAATAATAACAACAATTGAAATGAATTATAGTTTATGTACTTTTATTGTACAGCTCAAAACGAACATTTTCCTTCTTTTTATTGTTTTCCATAGGACTTATAGATTTCGAGATAATCAAAGAAAACCGACGGAAAACACAGTCTAAAAAATTAAATTGCTTAAATAAATAATACGCCGAGATTGCAGAAACTGCAAAACTGAGTTGTGAACTCAAGTTGACCTCCTGAATACGATAAAACAGAAAAACTGCCTTGACCAGACAATTCACATTAAAATCCCAATATGACTCCACTATTATGTTTGTTGGGTTTGTTGGGTATTTTGCCACTGCAAAAACATTTTAAAATTTTGATGAAATAAACCTCTGCTTCAAAAGGATCAGACAGAGGCTGCTTTTTAATACTTCTGTTACAAAATGTCTCACATCTAAAGATATATAAACTGAAACTTTCACTTTTAATCATGTCAAACATGACAGTTTGAAAGTGACTCAACTAAAAGAAAACTTAAGGAATCCGCTATTATTTTGTTAAATGAGGATAAATGTGTTTCTAATTATTCTATAGATTTCTGTACCAGCCGGTTGCCGATCCTCAGAGACGAAGTAAGTAAAAATAAAATAAATATAATTTAATATCTCACGTGACTATGGAAATACATAAACAACAAACTGTCATGTTTGACATGATCGAAAGTGTAAGTTTTGATAACGGAAAAAGAAATATTTTCCGAAACGTTAACTGCCTTCGATTTAATTTTTGTCATTATTATTTAACATTTTTGTTTCAGTTTATATATTTTTAGGTGTGAGACATTTTGTATCAGAAGTATTAAAAAACAGCCTCTGTCTGATCCTTTTGGCGCAGAGATTTATTTCGTCAAAATTTTAAAATTTAATTGGAGTGACAAAATACCCAACAAACATAAATGGTTGATTATTATTACCTAGACCGTTTATTCCGGTTTTCAACGGAATTTAACATTTTTTTCGAAAAACAACATGGATCTCGTTGTGGAAAGTGTAGTATACCGACTGTAACAAACAACATTTTACAACCATGCAATTCATTATATTGAGGCAGGAAAATGCCCTGTTGGAATATTTTTTTATTTCAGCAGAGCATACGACTGCTGCAATCGTACAAAATTGTTAATTATATTATATACCTATGGGATTAGAGGACAACCATTAAACTGGATCAATTAATTTTTTACTAATCGTCAACAGTATCTGAGCATTCAACATGTTATTGTTAATATACATATAGTGTTGTTCATGTTGTATATTAATGAATTCGATTTTACTCTATGAAAAGATTTCTTTTCAATATATTTTAATGTATGAATGTTGTATAAAAAGTATCTACATTTTTCAATTAACAGAAGTTGTATTTCAATGCAGAAAAAAGCTAGCTAACTCAGTTTCATAATAGACAGAAAAACTGTGAGTTTATTTCATTTAAGGATAATTAATGGTTTATGACAGGTATCGTGAGAGTATAAAAGTTTTTGGATTTACATATTGATGAGTGTTTAAGCTGGATCTCACATTATGAATATCCAGTTTCCAAACAAGAATAAATTTAATTTTTGTTTTTTCTCAATGTTGGATTAATTTCATTAATGTTTTCATTAAAGTAATTTCATTAATGTTGGATTAATTTTATCATGGCATCAACGTTAAAAAGACTAATATTAAGAAAATGCAAATGGTTTAGCAATACTGATATTAAGAAGTTACTTTACTTTACTGTGATTTTTTTGTACACTCAAAATTTGAGTCCTGCTCGCTGATATGATCCGCAGGATATTCTATTTAGATAAACAATATTGAAAATGTTCAGTTCTGTTTTGTTATGTACTTATTACTACTGTTACTATTAAGGATAGTATCTGGGCGGTAAATGGACATTGAAAAATTATGTGTATATGCGTTTGCATCTGCGTCCGCATCTGCATTATAGTCAACATTTACATGTGTCTGATAAGTTGCGTTATATTAAAATTTTGATTTCAAATTCAGAACATATGTAAAATAGAGCAAAATTACATCAAAAGAACTTTATTTTAAATGAAACACTAAATATTTTCCTCTATTTACACACACGCACCAGGGTCAACCAGATATTAATGATGTGAGGCGCCGTGGCAATTAGTAGGCTGGACGACGGGACCAGGCCAGTTTAGCTTACAAACAATTAAAAAGAACACAAACTGCTTTCACGATAAAACGAATTAAAATGTGTAAAGATTAACAATGAATAAAGAGAAACAACTTAAGACAATTAAAATATCCAAAAGGCGCTATTGCAAAATATGTATAAGAGTATAATTAACGGCCAGGAAAAAAAATCGCTAGTCAAAAAACGCTTTCTTTTTTAAAATATTCTATTTTTCTTTTTTTTTTTTAATTATTAAACATTCAAAATGCTGGCAGCGAAAATGAATTTAAAAGAAAAAAAAACAACGAATAACGTAAAATGACAAACAAAAAAGAAGAAACACAGGAAAGAGTCAAAATTGAAAATTATGTGGGAACGGATGGTAATATTTGACTAGTTAACCCAATAGTGCCCGAGTAATTTTTTTTTGAAAACTTTTGAAAAAAATATTGATTGACCTTCATTTGTGGCTTGTCAGTACCCCCCAAACCACATTTTATTTATTCCTGTGCATTTTCACCAATTTTTTTGACGTATGATATATCATAACATAGGAATATCCATGTACAATATTATTAAAAAAATTTATTTATTATAATACAAAATATTCAATAAATTTAAGAGAAAGTAGCAGAATATATCACATAGAAGGGTATGATATCTTCGAAAGCATATGTCTGGATGTAATCCCATGTTACATTTGACACAAGAAAATTTTGTACATTTGCCACAATACCCACAACGTATTTGTGTAGCAATTTTGTCAATCAAGTGATCAGTTTTGTCGTACCTGACCTCTTTTAATATATTTCTACTACATTCTGGTTTGGGGCCAGCTAAATGTTCAGAGGCAGTTAAGCAATTCTCCTCAAAAATTGCAGAAGGAACACTTTTGGAGAGACAAAACGATAAATAAACCACATGTTGACTACCGATCCATTCAAGCAAAAGCGAATCATTGCCCAATACCATTTGCAAGAGCTGATTCGTATACGATAGAGTCCTCTTATTTTATCGAACATATCCACACCTCCCATTCCTTGGTTATAAAGACTTATAAGTGTCGGTTGATCCACATCAACTTGCTTCCTTTGTTGTTTAGACCATCTTCTGCATGTGACTTTTGTCAAACAAATGTCTTTGTTTTTGATGTTGGTTGCGATATTCACTTGACTATTATCATGCCATCTGGTGAGTTGAATACCACTATTAGAGTCAATCAGAGTATGAGAAGTCCTCGTTTTTCTTTTTCAAGCTCTTTTAAAGGATCTTCCTCTATACGGTCAGAGCGGATGGTACCAATACATTGAATTTCATTATTTTGCAGAAGTTCAAGTAATGGTAAGGAGTTGAAAAAATTATCCAAATATATGGTCGAATGCGGGGGAATATATCTCATACAAAGTTTCTCGGTAACACTGGATCCCAAAGTTTTACCCTTGATTTTATCCCCACTGTCCGTGTAGGGGTTGAATTTCAATAAGAACCCGTGGGGGGTTGTGAGGCACCAAAATTTAAAGCTATAGCGAATTGGCTTTCCCTTTATAAATTGCTCCATATTGTTACGGCAAAATAAGGCTCCATAGCCTCATCCAATAAAAAAGAAGTTCTGAAGCAAAACTAACATTCATACCGCCATCTGCCTACCGTATGATATATCATACGGAAAGTTTTTTCCGCTGCAGCAATTACAGAAAAAATTGATATGACTGTGAAATGGTATAGGTACATCCTATAATATGTATAAAGAATTATTACATGAATGAAAGTCAAATAAATTATATCCAAATGAAAATTGTGAAACACAACCTTACCGTGAGCTCATTTTCTGCTGCGTAGAAATTTACTAGTTATAGAACGCTCGGTTATAACTTATATAAGTATAAAACAATCGAATTTTTGTCCTAAGCTTATTGTCTATATATACAAATAACACTTTAGATGAGTAAAATCTCTGAGTTTATCACACTCGGTTTATTTACACTTCATTAGAGACAACCTAACCTCTGTATGATAAATCATACAATAGGCACTATTGGGTTGTAGATTGTTTAAGGGGTCGCTTGGCCCTGGGTTGGCCTTTCTTCACCTCGACCTAAAAGGTCTTTTGTGAATTACCCTGTATCTAGTTGTTGCCCAGGATTCCAAGACTTTTTGCAAAGCTTGTGATTTTCCTGGGAGCTAATTTCCCTATGTCTTCAGGCGTTATTGGGTTAAGTTGTCGGAAGGTAGACAATGGTAATTTTTTTTTTTTAATGGTGCACTATGCTCTCTGATGCGCGTGATGTTGTTTGTTAGCGGGCTATCATAAACTTTGAATTGATAAAATTTCTCAGATTATAACCTTGATGTAGTACACTAGTGGTGTTTGCAGCGTTCATAGAGATCTGGGTATACCTAGGTGAAATTGATATGAGGCGTATACATTTGTGTTCCGAGACTTTTTTAATTGACAGTGTACAGTTTCGTTAATGTGCAAGTTATAACACTCTCTTATTGAACTTGAGCTGTATTCGTTACACAGGGTAACCGCCACAGGCATATAGACCGCCATATTCTGCATAATTTATGTTTTATTATAATTTTAGAGCAAAATATTACTAAGGTCCTTGATTAATCACACAAGAATTCGAAATGTCTTAATCGAAACGAAACTACGATTACAGTTTGTCTTGCAGATTCGCATAAACTTTGCGTAGATATTATACCAATTTTGCTCTAATATGTTATATATTAAGGTATTTTTATAAGGGCGAGTTGTACCAAACTTCTCTAACCCGGTGTTAAGCTAACCCCGTATTAAAATTTAACACTGGTTTAAAAATTTTGCGAGTGGTACCATCTGAATTAAACTTTGTGTTAACAAACTCAAAAATAACTAAGTATAAGCACATAATAAAGAACTCCCAGAAGCGACATTCTCCGCACCGCGTTTAATGTTTCTTGATCAGTTTTTGTGACCTTCACTATCTTTTTGTAGGTATTTCTTTTAGTTCATTTATTGTTTCAACCTGACATTCTGTGAGGTAATATCCAACAATTCGACTATATTTTTCAATAAATGAACTGACGGAAATACCTACAAGAAGAGTCGCTTCTGGTAGTTATCTTTCCTGTGGTGTAAGTGCAAGAGTGTAAGTTGCTAGCGATGGCAAGTGTGAAGGCGGTCGAGTTATATAAAAAACTTGTCAAGTTGTGTCAAATGCATTATAAATATTAATATATTACAGATCGTAGGTTATACCAATAATGAAAATCGACAATTTTGAGTTGGAGGAAGAAATAGGTGCTCATAAAACTGTTATTAAGTAATTACAATATACACTGTATACTCAAGGCAGAAATGTCAAAATATGAAATGACATATTGTTTATAATTTATTATTTGTGGCATATTCCTATTCATTTGAGCTTGTCAAACCAGACAAGCTCAAAAGTGAAAGTTTTGATAACGAAAAAAGAACTATTTTCCGAAACGTCAACTGCCTTCTTTTTAATTTTTTCTATTTATCATTTAACAATTTTGTTTCAGTTTATATATTTTTAGGTGTGAGACATGTTCTAATAGAAGTATAAAAACCAGCCTCTGTCTGATCCTTTTGGCGCAGAAGTTTATTTCATCAAAATTTTTTAAATATTTTTACAGTGGCAAAATACCCAAAAATCACAAGAAATTATGAAATGACATTTTTACTAAGCCCGCCTTAAACCACCCCATGACCTAGTTTAAGTTTTATGGGGTTAAGTGCGCCGGATAACCTTAAAACTCATGGTTAGAATATTAAACACTGTTCTCTATATAAACTGGATAAACAAAGCAATAGTTGAATTTCTGCAAAAAGTTGAAACTGCGCAACGTACCCCCCCACGTACACGCGTATTACCGACAAACTGTTTACAGACAAGCATGAGCGTCACTGTTGGGTTTCGAAGTTAGGAGTTACTTATAATCATTTATTTTACGAAAAATAAAATCAGTAAAATATCAGTGAAAATAAATCAAAAGAATTATTTTTAGGTATATGTGAGCTAAATGCATATACAAGAAAGAAAACTATTAACCAACTTGCACCACTTGATTGAACACAGAATTATCAGTTATCACTACGCCTATGTTAGAAACTAATATTCTAGATTAAATTTGAAGTTTACGAGGGTTTTGAACATCCGCAATAGCTATTTCATGAGCTCATTTGTGTCTTATTATTTCCAGGCGCAGCCATTAGTATTGGCAGTCCAGTTTATATAGAGGTCAGTGGTATTAAGCAATCCAAACTACGTGACTGTTAACATGGCGTGGTGGGCAAACATCCGGCAAACATTTGTTTTCATTCGTTAAACATTTGTTAAAGAGTTTGTTTTTCGGTTGCCTTGGCTACGTTTCCGCGAGTTAATTAAAATAAACCCCGTGTTTGCCCCCCATGCCATATTGCCAAAATAATTTGACACGTTGTTGGATTGTCTAATTGGTACAACGCGACATTATCTCTTTTAACGCAGTGTTAGGACTAACCGCGTGTTGTTACAACTCGCCCTTAGACTATTATGAAGCGAAGAAGAGCTGCAGTCGGGCATTACCGACTTCGAATATCTATTTGTACCATAAAGATATAAGAGACATTTACATGGACGCATCAGATATAAAGTGAATTGTGCCGTATTTGAGCAAAATATTAATCAAAGAGGTATTGCAGTTGGTCACGCTCAACTGCGACTTCCCTTCGTTTGAAATCAAAATCAAATCAAACTATATTTTATTTATATTAAAATTATAAATATGTGTCTCCCTGGAAACTGGCCCGGAGCCAGCCAGATAACCAAGACGCTCAGCACCTTAGTGAGTATAGGGCTGAGCGAGGTAGGTCCGGTTCGACTAAACAATAATTAATGAGGGGGTTAGAGTTCCTGTTTAAAAGGCATAAACTTAAAACTAACAATAACTTTTAAAAAACATGATACATGAAAATATCAAAAAATAATTAAAATGACACAATAAAACTATCGATTTCGCACACAACACGAGCGCGAACACTTTGAAATTTTGATTGCTGGCACGGGAAAACAAAACTCAACGAAAAAACCCATTCGAAGCAATTCCACCCCTGTGGCCTTCCTGCCAGGAAAATGTGGTAAAATGAAAGTTAAGGATTAAAAGAGTTAGGATTTCGTTTGAAATCGAACCGATGTGACTGAAAGAATGAGTCACTGGCAGTCCCGCCACTGATTTAATAATATACTGTAATAAAATTATTGCTATCGTTGAAAATCACAGAGATATCTTGATTAATAAAATCTCGTTTATATCTCTGTAATTAAATGCTCTGAAATTAACTTTAGCTCGTTTAAGGGGGATTATACTACCTACTAGTGGTTGAAGTAAAAGAGAATAATAAATTTACTCGACTTAAGACGGTGAATAACAGATTGTTAGTATTAAAGCTGTTTAGTAATTAATAATTAACCTTCGAAACTTAAAATATCTGCAAATAATTTTGGAACAGATTTTAAACGCAACTTGGAAATAACTTTAATTAAATTCCAGTAAATGTACTTAATAATGAATGTTGTGTATTTGAATATAATTTAGTGAACGATTCATTTTGTTATTTGCGATCAGTTTTCTTATTATTCATCCATTCCATTCCATATTCATTCATATATAAGTAATGGAGGGTGTTATTAACATGACTTGGCAAAAATTAGTGAAATAAATTAAGAGTTCCGTTCTTTACACATCATCAAAACACCTGACTGAAATCATAAAGAAATTATTATAGTAGAGTGCATTAATACGCTTATTGTGACTTCCGTGGGGGTTTCATTGCCACAAGCTGAATTTTATATAAAATTAATGATGATATACTAATGTTTCAAAATCTCGAAGCCGTCAAAAAATGTCACGCTCAAAAGGGCATTATAATTAAAAAACGAGTTAAGCATATGGCAGCAAAGAAGAGATAAATTGCGATTTTTTAAAATATTTTTCATAAAAAGTTTTGTACCGGAAATATGTTTAAATAATTTTCAAATATTATATTATACATTAGACCTTACGGGAGAATGAAACTTAAAACCGCAATATTTCGGTTTGAACTGCCTCAAAATTTTATTCAATTTAGATAATTTTTGCGTCTCCATCGTATTATCTTCGAAATGAAAGCTCAAATTAAAATTTTGCACTCTTAAAAAAAATTTGCTTTATCCTTTCCGAATGTAATGTCATATTTATAATTTTGCGACTAATAATAAGTAAGATATACAACTAAATGCAATGTGACGCAAATTTCATATGATCCGTCTGAAGTCGTCTAATAGGCGACCCCACTCCAACAGCACCGTCTTGCATTTCACTTTTCCTCATAGCTCCATTGCATTTTATA
Source organism: Rutpela maculata (assembly GCA_936432065.2). Taxonomy (NCBI): domain Eukaryota; kingdom Metazoa; phylum Arthropoda; class Insecta; order Coleoptera; family Cerambycidae; genus Rutpela; species Rutpela maculata. Next base: position 136,364,461 of record OW386287.2, on the reverse strand, counting down.
AAGGGAATGTCGTATGTATTAATTTTATTTATGTGTATTCTTGTTTGAAGTTAAAATTTAAAAAATAAATGCTGATAGGGATTCATTTACAGTTTTGTAAAGTGTTTAAGAGTGGAACGGAAATATTGTTTTTGTGTGTGTTAGTAGCTTTTGTGTTCGGTTTACACCATTTAACATTTAATTTTACTTTTATTGTGAAAAAAACTTTGAAACTGTACCTGTACCTAGTTAACAGATTGTGGTTTGTGACTTTTTTGAGTACCTCATTTCTTTTTGTGTTTGATTAACTAAATTTAAGTAGAGTTTGCAGAAACCCACCCTAAACATGGAAAGTACGGATGATACAAGTTCTGGAAGTGAAATTGAATCTTTAGCAACATTTAAAACAAAACGTCGACCAATTTGTATAATTTGCATAAATGAAGGTGCATCTTTAAATGTTACTGAAAAATCAGGCCATACCTTCATAAGATCTACAGAACTTACGGAAGCCATAACCAAAACATGCGACTCAGACATCCATAAAGTAATTTTTGATATTAAAAATGGAGACTGGACGTGGAAGTAATATAGCTATTATAAATTCAGAAGTATTGAAAAGGATAGGAGCGAATGATTTAATTGCACTGGAAGTGGAATATCAGACAAGGTGCTTAATTAGAGGGCTAAGAAAATTTTAAAAAATCGTCATCTCAGGTACCAACACTGAGAATCGACGTTAAAGAAGACGAAGCTTTAAAAATATTATAAATATGGTAGATAAAGGTATTTCAAAAGGAAAGGCTGTTGCTATGACATCTATATATGACAAATATATTGCATTAGAAGGAATCAAATCAAAACGTACTTTTACAGATGCTTTAAAGAAGAAATTTAGAAAAGGAATTGAAATTGAAACTATCATTACGTATATATATATTATTATTTCTTATGTATTTTTATACCACCGTAGAGATCATATTATCCTGTATAATATTGCGCCTTATAAAGTGGAGGCGCAACGGAGCTTTGAGGAAAAGTGATTTCACTTCACAACAACGCATGTTGCATTTGCAACATGCGTTGTTGGAGTGGGGTCGCCTACTAGATGGCTTCAGACGGATCTTAGGAAATATGCATCGCATTGCATTTAGTTGTATATCTGCTTTATTATTAGTCGTAAAATAATGAATCATAGGCCATTACGTTCGTAAAGGATAAAGCAATTTTTTCTTAAGAGTACAAAATTTTGATTTGAGCTTTCATTTCGGAGATAATACAATGGGGACGCAAAAATTGTCTAAATTGAATTAAATTTTGAGGCACTTCAAACCGAGATATTGCGGTTTTAAGTTTCGTTGTCCCGTAAGGTCCAATGTATAAGATAATATTTGAAAATTATTAAAAAATATTTCCTCTACAAAACCTTTTATGAAAAATATACCAAAAAATCCCAATTTTTGTCTTCTTTACCACCATATGCTTAACTCGTTTTTTAATTATAATGCCCTTTTGAACATTACGTTTTTTGACGGCTTTGGGATTTTGAAACTTCAGTATACAATCATCCATATTATATAAAATTCAGCTTGTGACAACGAAACCCCCACAGAACTTATTTTTATGCGTATATTTGAGCGCTAAGCACTCTACTATTATAAAGTTTCGCACAGTTGACGTTGCTTAATTTCCGTATCGTGAAATTTATCTCAACTCTTCAATTTACGTTATGGTTGTTGTGTATCTCGTCTCGTCTAAGGGTTCGATGTCTGTATTGCTACTATCTTCGTTCCTCAAATATATGATTTATTGAAGCGGCAAAATCTGTTAATTACTTCCACGTCCAGTGGAAGTATAGTAACGACAAAAAAAATTTTAAAAATTTTTATTGTTCAAATAGGCTTAGAATGTCATGAAACGTCGAGATTTTAAGTTTGAGTGAAAACAAATTTCTATCTGTCTGTCTGTCTGTCTGTCTGTCGGTCTGTCGGTCTGTCGGTCTGTCTGTCTGTCTGTCTGTAACTTTTTTTGTGCGCACGTTTACTCTGGAACCGATATTGACTTGAAATTTGGTACACGTATGTATTTTAACGAAATCTAAAACTAGATTATATTTTCATCTTGTTCCGCCGAAGGGTTGGGGTAAATGGGGGTAAATAGGTAAATAGGTAAATGAAGCAGATAAGAGTCAATAAAGTTGGTATTTATTATATACAAAAGAAGCTAAGGTCTCAAAAAAATTTTTGGCAATAATATTCAGTTATATACAGTTAATATATTCGCCAAGGAAGACACTCGCTATATTTTTATTAAAAAAAAATATAGAAGTTGGATATCCTCGAAAAATAATTAATAATAGAAATAAATATTTAGCATACAGTTTATATAATTCTCAAGGGAGAAATTTACTATACTTTTAGTAAAAGTATATAACGTGGAGATCACATAAAAAATAATTAATAATAAATTGTGAAGGAGGACAATAATATTTGGCATGTGGGTGACACAACTATCGAGAACGAAGCTTGCTATATTTTGAAAGAAATATATACACAGTGGCCGCAATAGAAAAATGATTCATTAAGAAACGACGAAGACGGAGGAAAATAATATTTGAAATGAGAATAAAGCTGTGTGAAAGTTCACTCTTCGATATCAGCCTAACGCAACTTTGATTTAACAAATTGAAATACTCTCGTTACCAACGGTTTTGGATGAGGTAATAATGTTCGCTTATTTAATGCATTATTTGACCATCGATTGGTTTCTAGGGGGTATGTTGTACGCGGCAAGAATGTTATTTTTTAGTGTTAAGTATTTCGCTTCAAAGTCTATCTGATTTTTAACGCAATTTTGATCTAACAAATTGAAATACTCTCGTTACCAACTGTTTTGGAGGAGGTAATAATGTTCGCTTATTTAATGTATTATATGGCCATCGATTGGTTTCAACGGGGTATGTTGTACGCGGCAAGAATGTTATTTTTTAGTGTTAAGTATTTCGCTTCAAAGTCTATCTGATTTTTGGCGGAGTAATTTTTTTAGAGCCTGAAAATGATGATCGCTCAAAGAAGGCATACAGCCAGTATCACATCAAAGATACAAAAAAGTCTTGAAACACGGCATAACATAGCAAAATTGGTATTTTATATAAACCCACGTATGTAGTCGAGTAAACTCTAACTTGGCGTGTGTGTGAGTTGGTAACATGACGTACGATTTGATATGCCATGCGCACAGAGTCATTGCAGCGACGCAGAGAGAAACTAGTCGTGCAAGACTGATTCTCTTAGTTTATATGATGAAGCGACCTTTGGACCCGCCAAGTTAAAGTTTCTCGACTATAAGTATACGTTATTATTTTCATATTAATAACAAAGCCACACAAAAAAAGTGGTCTGGCGTGCGGACCAGACCAGTGTATCCTTATGTATTTGGACCCGCGCTGAAACCGAATCCGAAGTCAGAATTGTCAGATTACTTCTTCTTTTCACACCTAACCCCCCAAAAGTAGTCTGGCCTGCTGACCATATCAGTGTATCCTTATGTATTTGGACCCTTTGAAACCGAATCCGTTCTTCACCCCCAAACCCAAAAAACACCCCCAAAACAAACAAAAAAGTGGTCTGGCCTGTGGACCAGATCAGTGTATCCTTATGTAATTTGATCCACTGAAACCGAATCCGAAGTCAGAATTGTCAGATTCGGTCGTTTTCTACACCTAACCTCAAAAAACCCCAACCTCAAAACAAAAAAAGTGGAACAGACCAGTATATGCTTACAAAATATGTAAGGATAACATTGCCACTGGTATGGTCCTCCGGACAGACCATTTTTGGGGTGAAAAACGAACCAATCTGACAATTCTGACTTCGGATTCAGTTTCAGCGGGCCCAAATATAATAGGATACACTGATCTGGTCCGCAGGCCAGACCACTTTTTTTGGGGGGGGGGTGTTTTTTTGGGGTTAGGAGTAATAAAAGAAGCAATCTGACAATTCTGACTTCGGATTCGGTTTCAGCGAATATAAATACATAAGGATACACTGGTCTGGTCCGCAGGCCAGACCACTTTTTTTTTGTGTGTGTTTGTTTAATTTTAATTCTTCCAGATTCACATGGACGCCAACGTGGTTTTGAGAATGGAGATAGGCTTCTAAAAAATTAGCAGTAATATTTCGACATGCTAATACCGTTCTTATTGAATAAAGAACTTGATGAGATGATGAGACACCCGTATAAGTATTCAATTACCGACGTGTATTATGTTAATTAATAAAATCATTGAAATAATGTGCAAGTTTGACTGAATCGATATTTTTATAGTCATTATAATAACGAACAAGACCATTGAAATAAAGTACATATCTCTTTCAGGAAATCAGGCACAACAATAGCCTTTGCTGCACGGGATATATTGTTCTAATTCATTTGTTTTTTTTTTGTTATTGTGTGGATTGCTAAGCAATGAAATATACTTTAACCCTTTCACGACGGAAGCCGCAAAAACGTGCAAATCTCTGATTGACATATGTGCGGGAGACGCATATTTTCGAACTCCGTGAATACTACTTAAAATCGGGAGGCCCAAGATTGTGGTCTGATATTCGCTTAAAAGCATCTTCAAGCTGTAGTTAGTTAGTTGCAGAAAAGCTGTGGTCTGAAAAAGAGTTGTATACTCGCAGTTTATTCTTGAGTGTGTCAGGCAGTCTATTGTGTGTAAACAGCTGCAGATTTTTCTTAAAATAAATTGCATTTTTTACAAAATGAACAGGAAAAGTAAATATTTAGCAGATCTGATGATGAGCTTGAAAAAATTTTTTTTTAGATAAAAAGGCTTGGATGTTATTATGGTGTGGAGAATGTGTTGTGTTGGAATATTGATGCAACTTTCATTAGTTCTTCAGTATACAAATTCTGTATATACCAAATAAAAATGCACGCGAACAATAATAATAATTATTTAAAAAAATGAAGTAAGAACGTTGTATACTTTTAACAATTATATATTATATGTTTGCATACCTATTAAATAAAACGTTTATCTTCTATCTTCGTTTATTTAAACTTGTGCATATAAGCGCGCGTGTCTTTGGATTCGAGAAGCGCATTAATGCGCGAAACTAATAAACGGGAGACGCACGATTGCGCGAACGCAAAAAATCCCCGTTTGTGAGGCCAATTGCCTAAAAAAACGCCCGATGCGAAAGGGGTTAATTACATTTGTGGAGATTTATTTTTTGTTTTAAGTATATACTTTGGTGTGGTACCATATGCATAGTATACATTATAGTGTACACAGTATACTGTGTATACAATCCACTATGCATATACAATATGAGGTACGTAGTTTGTACCACCATGCACTAAACGTCAGTTTGCATGTTTCAAACGGTGTATAGTTGACTAGAATTCAAAGGCGCCGACATTTTTTACACGCATAAGAATTGTGTAGTCAACTTTACCACTATGCCTGAAAGAGATATATCGCCCATTCAAGAACTGATGGTTGTTTTACTAACGAACAATATAATTTAAAGTAATGTACTAATATCACCGAAAAAAATAACTGATGGTTATTTTATTAACAAACAAAGTTTATTAAAATAGTACATATGCAGGGTTACTACAAAGGAATCATCGGGTTTTAAAGAGATATATTCCACAAATTATTAAAGATATAATATTATATGACACGTCACAAGAAAGGGAAAATTTTCAAGTTTACTCGCTTGCAAACTTGGCTTTAAATGCCCAGGTGGCAGCACGACCTTAATATGCAAAATGGCGAATATACAGCAGAAAGCGTTTTCTGAGCTAGAATGTGTGAGATGTTTATCGGTCAGAGCGCGTCCCTGTCGAAACTGTCTCCCTAAATAGGTGCGTGGAATTCCTATTTCGACTCATGATAAGACGTAGATTCGATGAGGACGACTTTTTGAATATTATAATTTTTTTTTTTTTGGGAGGGGGATGTATTTGTTTCTGGAAAATGGCTCTACTCTACTGAATCGATTGCCGCTATGCGTTTGTCGAATTTCTCAATTTTAATTTTTAATAATAAATGTTTAGAGATTTATAAGCAGGTATCTATCGGTGCGAAAAATCTTCACGAAGAAATTTGGTTACATTTATGAAATATTATAAATCTGATTTAGTAAATAATGAATATATTAAAAAAAGTCCACTACGTCGAGGATAAGTTGATCGTTGTAATTAAATTAATAAACTCGTTTAGTGATCATCAAACCTATAGTTTTATTATAGTGGCAATATTTATGTTATGTTTGCATGATATATTCTACAAATACCAAAACATTTCTAGTTTAAAATATTATAAAACTGTTTTTTTTTTCAGTACCTATAGGTACTTAACTTATACATGATCATATTTCATGTTTTATTCAGTAGGATTCACTTTTCTCTTCGCTGTTTTGATTGCGATTACAAACTTTTCTTTCTTTGGTGATACCGAAGGCAATCTGAAATAACTATAACTTGAGTATAATCTTACATACCGTAGGTATTTAGCATTATGCATTTATTAAATATATTAAATAATAAACACATACCAACTACCTGTTAAAGCTTAAATTGGCCTTTATTTCGGCTCGACTTCAACAACCAAATATGACGGCATTTTGTCGTTAATTGGTAACAAATTATTTATCAGTAGTTACTTAAATCTTAAGTAAGCTTTAAAATAGTGTAAAAAATATTATTTTTGCTACTACACTTGTAGGATAGTATTTAGTATTATTTATGATAGAAAGTAAATTTTTTAATTAAATAAGGGAAGATTGGAACCGGACTTTTATTTTACAGATTTTTGTTGGTAGACTACGAATCTAAGCTGGTATAAGAGATATTTTATGATAACAGTATAGATAAATTTTTAAAATATATATGGCCTGATGAAGCCATATGATGAAGCGTTAGTCATTTTAGTGATAAATGTTGCTAGTTAAATAAAATACAAATACAAATACAAATACAAATACAAATACAATAAAATACAACTGCTTACTAAACAAATTCTTTGATTCTAATGTTGATACAGTATACTTAATTACGATAAACAAAATCTGATTATAAAAATTTTGTTTTAAAAAAACCGCTGCCCAAGGAATCACTACATCCACATCCACAGATTTTCTATCCAACGAAAAAATTTTGTATGTGGAAATAATTGTTTGTTGGAACTTTAATAATATAATATTTGGAATGCTCTACCCCAAAAACCCATAAAACGATACCCCACATCGGTAATGGGGTGGGGGTGGTGATGGAGGATGGTAGTGGGAATGGATAAAGTAAAAAAATATTTTGAGGTTTCTGGTTCTTGTACACACACTAAATCACAATTTTTTTTTCATCACCTTTAATAATGGGGTGGGGGTGGCTAATGCCAAAGTTTTTTTTGAGATCTTAGCTTCTCCTGTATATATTAAATAACAATTTTATGAACTCTTACCTGCTTGATTTATCTATTTACCCCAAATTTACCCCAATTTACCCCCCAACCCTTCGACGGAACAATCTCAAACGGTCCCAGAGTAAACGTAGAGTAAACGTGCGCACAAAAAAAAGTTACAGACCGACAGACAGACCGACAGAGAGACCGACAGACAGACCGACAGAAAAACCGACAGACAGACAGAATTTTTTTTTTCGCTCAAACTTAAAATCTCGACGTTTCATGACATGCTAAGCCTATTTGAACAATAAAAATTTTTAAAAATGTTTTGTCGTTACTATACTTCTACTGGATGTGGAAGTAAAATATGAATGAAGTTCTTAACAAAAGTATGTCACCAAATCCATTTATTTCCCTTATTGAACACATGATATGTCCTGCGCCACTTCACCCCTTCACTATAACTTGCCTCAATAATATTTTGCAGGGATTATTTTTTCATCAAATGGAACCGTTTGCAAGGGTAGGGAAGTAAAAATTCCAAATTCGAAAAGAGTGCTTACGAACGTATTATGTTCTTTTTTATTACTTCCATGTCCAATGGAAGTATAGTAACGACAAAAAAATTTTTAAAAATTTTTATTGTCCAAATAGGCTTACAATGTCATGGAAACGTCGAGATTTTAAGTTTGAGCGAAAAAACAATTTCTGTCTGTCTGTCTGTCTGTCGATCTGTCTGCCGGTCTGTCTGCCGGTCTGTCTGCCGGTCTGTCTGCCGGTCTGTCTGCCGGTCTGTCTGTCTGTCTGTCTGTCGGTCTGTCTGTCTGTATGTAACTTTTTTTTGTGCGCACGTTTACTCTGGAACCGTTTAAGATATTGACTTGAAATTTGGTACACATATGTACTTTAACGAGATCTAGAACTAGATTATATTTTCATCTTGTTCCGTCGAAGAGTTGGGGGGTAAATTGGGGTAAATTTGCGGTAAATGGGTAAATCAAGCAGGTAAGAGTCCATGAAATTGGCATTTAGTATATACAAGAGAAGCTAAAGTCTCAAAAAAATTTTTGGCATTAGCCACCCCCAGTAGCACCCCCACCTCCTTATTAAAGGGGACGAAAAAAATTTGTGATTTAGTGTATGTACAGGAACCAGAAACCTCAAAATATTTTTTTACTTCATCCACCTCTACTACCACCCCCCTATCACCACCACTACCGATGTGGGGTATCGTTTTATGGATTTTTGGGGTAGAGGATTTCAAATATTATATTACTAAAGTTCCATAAACAATTATTTTCACATACAAAGTTTTTTCGTTGTGAGTTACTTGGATAGAGAATCTGGATGTGGAAGTAGTGATTCCTTGGGCAGCGGTTTTTAAAAATAGAAAAGGTTTTCAACCAGTAAGTTGGTATGTATAACCAAGTAATACACAAAAAAGAGCCCGAATATTATTATTATTATTATTATGTTATTTCTCGCTTAATGCGGTTTTATTGTAATCATCGGTCGGAGCAAGATGACAACAAACTATTGCAAACTCAGGAACTTGCGAACGATGCGACAAGTATTGAGAATTACGGATTTCTGCAGGTCCCTGATTAAGAAAGAGGAAAGGCCTAGGTTGGTTAAATTCAATGCAAGAGAACGGGGCACAACGCCGGTTGAGGATATTACTATTGGAATGATGACAACACTCTCTTGCCTCTATTGCTGTTTGATCTCGTGGGCGAGGTCAGCGTATTTTGTTAGTTTGTTCTGAACGGTTTCCTCGATGTTGTTGGAGTTTGGAACAGCAATGTCTATTAGGAATGTTTTATTAGCACTTTCTATGGTCAGTCCTGAGGTCCACATCGACTGCACAGGTGTGGCAGTTGGATTTCTTGACCTCCGACATTTAAGTAGCAAACTTATTTGATTTTCCAGATGAATACAGTTATATACTTTTTTTGTGTTGTGCGCTCCCGTTCCATTAATGTGTAAGCAGATAACCATGCGATACATTGGGTCGTGACTCTTACACAGTTTTATTTGTTGGTTTATATAAAGAAGATTACATGAAAGAGATTATTTTACATTTTTAGATGCCTTCGCCCATTTGGAATGTATTAGCAAATAAAACTTTTTTATGTAAATGCGCCTTTGCCTACATATGATGAAGAGATAATGTAAATTTAAATCCATATTTATTTGAAACAGAAAATAGGCTTACGTTTATACAGGTTTATACTTAAAACGCTCGGGCCCATTTTCAATAACTAAAACAGATATTTGAATTCCGTAAAAGGTACTCATTAGAATATACAATGCCGTGCTAATATTTCAAGATGTGATTCCTTAGGTCATTTTATGAAGAAAAGTTCATATGAATCTATGTCCGCAGTGGCTTACATTTTTTGCTACAATTTTTTGCTTGTTTTGCTGTTATTTCTTAATATAAGTAACAGAAAGTACTTTAGATATTATTTTTAATTTTGATGTGTGTCAATAGGATATAAAACCACATATTTTAGTAAGAAAAGTTAATTTAACGCTCCACCAGGTCCTCTGATATTTTTTACTAAAAAAGTAGTACGCCAATGCCATTTCTCCATGTGGATATTTTTTCTGAGTAGCCTGGTAAATTTTACATGAAAACGGTCTCCTGCATTTTTCTCGTCAGACATTTCTTGATTAAAACATGTAAATACAAATTGCTTCATTTAGCAGTACTGACTAATAATTTCTTGAATACATAAATCTAGTTATCCTGAAATAAATGACGTTTTTACAAACATCATTTTCAAAACAATATTTGTTGATATAAAGTAAGCTGTTGGTGTTCAAAACCATCTCATCGCATTATTTCTTCTATTTTTAGTGTTTCATTGAATTTATTTTATTTTTTCGCTGTTTTTATTCAAATATCTCAGTAAATATGGTGAATTATACGAATACGGAAATTGCGACAATGCATTACTTATGTGGTCCAGCAGACGGTAATGCAATAAAAGCTAGAAGTATGTATCAGGAAAGATATCCTAATCGTGCCTTGTCAGATAGCCGAGTCTTTTCGACTATTCATCGCCGTCTCTGTGAAACTGGTAGTTTCCAAAAAGGTATTTCGGAAGATAGGTCTCGAACTGTCAGAACACCCGAAATTGAGAAAGCGGTGCTTCAGGGAATTGAATATCCTGAGACGAGTACGAGGAAGATTGCTAGAACTCAGCGTATTTGTCATCAAATTGTTTGACGCATTTTAGCTGATTTTTTGTTGTTTCCGTACCATATCCTAAGAGCACAGGCATTACTTCCCAGGGATTTTCCACAGCGTGTGAACTTCTGTCAGTGATACCTTCAGAATGTTACACTAAATCCGCAGTTTGAGTCATAAATTATGTTCACAGACGAAACTAATTTTTTTAAGAATACTATTCAATATTTCCATAATAATCATGTGTGGGCGGATGGAAACCCCCTATAACTGAAACCCATTTCCAAAAGCAATTTTCGGTTAATGTATGGGTAGGAATTATTGGTCATAATCTTATAGGCCCTTTTTTTCTGCCAAGATGCCTTAATGGACAATCTTACCTGCATTTTCTCCAAGAAGAACTACCTGTGTTCCATGAAGGTGTACCAATTGTGTTAAGAAATCAAATGTGGTACATGCACTATGGAGCTCCTATTCATTTCGCGACCGTTTACATTGGTTTATCCTAATCGTTGAATAGGTCGCGGAGGACCTCAGTAATGATCAGCAAAATCCCCGATCTCAATAGTTTGGATTTATTTTATGGTATCATCTTAAAAGCCTGGTGTATGAAACTCCCATTAACATTTTAGAATATCTAAGAGAGCGAATAGTTGCCTCGCGTGAAACAATACGGAATACGCCGGGAATATTTGAACCAGTACGCAATTCGATGCGAAGACAGGCAGAAGCATGCCTGTTAAGTGAAGGTGTCCATTTCCAACATTTTTTATAAAACGAAATCTATCATTATCAATGTTAATAATGTTAATCAATGTTAAAAATAATTACTTTCAATTTGAATTTAATTGTGTCTGACGAGAAAAACACAAGAACCGTTTTCATATAGAATTGACCATGCTAATCAGAAAAATATCTACATGGAAAAATGTCAGTGGCTTTTTTGATAAAAAATATTAGGGACATGTTTGCAAGGATGCCACTGGTGGAGCAATAAAATAAATTTTCTAACTAAAACATGTGGTGTTATATCTTATTAACACATACCAAAATTGAAAACAATATCTAAAGTACTTTCTGAAATATTAAAAAATAACGATATAAAAAAGAATTCAACAACACGTAGCAAAAAAGTTAAGCCATTGCGGACAAAATTTGATAAAATTACCTGAAATATTAACACGCTATTAAGGAACACCCTGTATGTAAATAACTTTAGTTTTGAGTAAAAACGGTCATGTTACAAATTAAGATATAGATGGAACACAGTTTTATTTTTGGACTTTCTTGGGAAAAAAACGGCCTACTTACCAAATCTTAACGGATTCGAGAATAATAATATTTTTACTGCGTTGAAGTATAGTACCTCGCGAGTATTTAAAAAAAAAATATTCTCGAATCCGTTAAGATTTGTTGAGTAGGCGGATTTTTTTTTTCAAGATCATCCAGAAAATAACACTGCATGGCATGGCGTCGTGACGCAAAGGCATTGTTCGATCCCAGAAACCTTGGAATGAGGTGTATGTGATGAGACATTACATTTTAAGCAACTTTTGTGATACGAACAATTTAAAAAAAAATAACTGGTTTCGAGATATTTGAACTTCAATATAATTTTTTTTTCGTATAAAAATCGCCATAACTTTTTTAAAGCAAATTTTAGACGATAAGTTCTTTAGGACTTTTTCATAGTGAATCGACTGATTTAGATAGTAATGCAATAAACGATTCAAGTAAAACAAACGTGGCAACGACTTCCATTTGCAAATTAAAGATATTGACGTTACTGCTTATTGTCTTCCACATGGTGCTGAGCTAATGATTTATTAATAAATCAAAGCCAATATTGCGAATACTACTACTACTGCTTATTGTCTATTATCTAATTTCTGTGTTGTTTTTGTTGTATGTTCGTCTGAATTTTATACTGTAAATTATAGACATAGTTAATTTGCAGAAAAAATGCAATTTTTGTTATTTGGAAAATTATATTGAAGTTTACATATCTCGAAAACCAGTGATTTTACGAGAATTATTCGCATTATAAAAGTTTCTTAGAATTCAATGCCTCATCACTATACTTCTTAAATAAAGGTTCCTGGGATCGAATAATTTCTTTACATCGCCACAGCATCTATACCTCAATTTGCAATATTTACATTTTTACTCAAAACTGAAGTCATTTATATATTCTAGTAGATACCTTGTAATAATTCAAATATCTTTTTAGTTATCGAGAAAATGGCCCCGGGAGTTTTAGGTGAGACACATTATATATTTCGAATAATTTTTCTTTTGTTATTTAAAACGATATATGAATTGTTTATAAATTGATCCAAACTAGGAATAGAGTGCTCGTATCCAGTACCTGCTAGTACATTACGTAGAGTTATGCAAAGAGGGACATGTTCCTTTCCATGTACTGCATATGGCTTCAGCAGTCCACAGGCACTAATATTTAACTGAAAATACGTGTGTATCCCAGTTAACTACACTATCCACTGCACGATTTATGTCGTAGAATTGTGAGTGATATTATCAAGCCACTGAACGAAGAGTAGATACGTACATAGTCCACTGATTCTAACATATTGGCATCTGGCACAGGTTAACAATACGTTATAAAATCAAGTATTGAAGAAGTAAACAGAACATTTTTATGCATTCTTCTACTTTACATTTAGGTGGGATTGAGACCAGTAATTAAACAAAAAACTATTTTCTAAACTAGTTGTATTTCTATTTGTTAGTTTGTGCTATCATATCAATAGTTCATAATTTTTTTTTACTTGAATCTTCATAATAGAAATAAAATATCTGTCTACTAAAACATTTCTTGTATATGCTGAAGTTTGCTCCTTAATATGTGCAATACCGCGAGGATCAAAATTATAAATTCTTTGGACAATGCTCTGCACCATAGACAAAAGTTGCAGCAGTATCAACAACTACCTGAATTACTAGTACTATGCCCTTAAAATTAAGGAATATGTAGTAGATGAAATGACTTGATCTTGGTCTCTATATTGTTCTATTACATTCTTACCATTGCCAGTTTAACACTTTCACTGCTAATGACGGTTGTTACCGTCATCCGTGTATTTGCGCCAGTGCGCGCGACGGCGATTATCGTCATCTGTTAATATACACCAATTAAACTATTATGCACAAAAATTTTAGTGGGAGTTGTAAAAATTGCTTTACCACCGATGTTTATACCTTCTATTTTAAGTAGCAGCGAACGTGTTAATACTGTTGAACTAATCGAATTGATCTGGCCTAAAATAAAAAGGCAAGTTACTTGGGAAAAGACCGACTCTCAGTAATGATACAGATTTTGTTATCAGTACCTTCATATCATTTCTCGTGCACAGATTTTGATAAAAAAAATGCATTACAAAAAAAATCATTTTACAAAAATGCACGAAATGTAACTTTAAAATAATATGAAAAATTAATTTTTATCACCATTGTAAAGCACATTCAAAAAATTACAACTTAAGAAAAAAAAATGTAAGTGTGACCAAATGGCAGTTTTATATGAAGCTTCTAAATTTTTTTAAATATCATTTTTACAGTTAAATAATTTTTTCTGTGTATTAAACAATACATGCTATAAAAGTAGGTTTCGAAACCCACTAAACCTACTTTTCACCATTTTTTTTACTTTTCAATTTTAAATAAAATTTAGCTTTTAAGGTCTTTGACCTTGATAAATTCCAAACAATAATTTGCCTTCGGTGCACCCTTTTTGCTCAATGAATTTAGTTTGGCTTTCTTAATAATATGTAATCCGAAAGAAATCTGAAAATATTGCAGGCCATTGCATTAATGCAGTAATTGGCCTCCACTGATTATGTAATGGACTCCGGGCAATATTCTAACTGTGAGCAGATTTTGTCAAATATTTTAGACAAAGACGATTTCGTAGTGTTTCTTAGGAATGGATTATCGAATAATAAAGTTCACCTAAAAATAAAAAAGATAAACATGACACGAAAACGCGCGAATCCTCACGGAGTTCTTATGTATGAGTATAAGTGACATTTCAATATTACACCCACACTACACCTGTCATCTACAACGTGCAAGAAATGCTATTAAGAAAATACTAATTTGACACTCAAAACGCATTCTCAGCAAAAATTCCTAATTTCAAAACAAATTTCTAGAAAAAAAAACCCAAATTAGAAAATTATAACTACGCCACTGACAACGCAAAAATATTTTAATTGACAACAATTAGATGGAAATTTCATACTCTTCAATGTTTCTCTTCTTATATTTTTTCATTTATGATTCGTTTCCGAGAAAAAATTTAAAAAAGTTCGATTTTCACCCCTTTAGAGGAGGTCATATACTGTTTTTCGTTAACATATAGTATGACCCAGATACTTGCTTCAGAAATAAATAACAAATTAAACTATAAAGGAATTTTCGAAAAAACGTACAATTTTGTTTCTTTGCAAATATCTCATTAAAAAACGGTGGATATCAACAATTATGCTTATAAACTGAAAATGATTTTGTTTTCTTTATATTTATGTAGGATTAACAGTTTCGGAGATATTTAAATTTATATATGACATCCGAATGTTTAGAGGATGAAGTATTTAGTTTAAATGTTGAATATCTTAGAAATTATAATACTTCCATCAAAAATTGTAAAGAACAGAATTAAAGATGATTAAACAACTTTTAAAATAAGTTTTTGTTTGTTCCTGTATCATAAAAAATAAATAAAGTAGGTATGACAGAAAAAATGCGCATTTTCATTTTTTTTAAATATCGCCGTTTTGTTATTGTAATTGTCCAGTAATTAATCTTTTTGCAAAAATATTATTTTTTGTTAATATGTAGCATCATGTAGATGCTCATTTTTTGTCCGTTTAAAACACTTGCTTTAGAAAACATTTCCGCCATATTAGAGTCTCCATTTTGAATTTACTATTTTTTTCTTAAGATTCGTAATCAGCGATACCAAAAACATAAATAACCTATGTTTCAAAAATAAATCAGTAATACTTTTTCAAATATTAAATATTCGTAGTTTTCACTGCTTGACGATAAGGGCAAGAAAAAGTATATGATATTATTCCTAAATTTTACATATTTTTTGTCTCCTGGTACTGTACTAATAGGATTTGTTCAGGATATATCAGAAGTATCGAATGTAATATAACGGTACATTGTCAGCTAAAAAATGAAGTGTGAAAAATACAACATAATATATAACAACAGTAATAATATAGATTTAGAATTTAAAAATTTACTTTTTGTTAGAATTTATATCCATTTCTGAAAACAAAAATCGAAGAAATTTGATTTTAATATACATTTTAATTAAAGAATTAAAAGACGGATATTTTTCTTCATCTCCGATTAAGCACCTAGCAACCTAATTATAGCTAAAATAAAAAAGAATTTGATACAGATTATTGCAATGAAATTGACAAAGCGCAAAATAAGTGGATATGCTTAGCTTGCTCCTGACTGTTGATGTCAGGTGCAATAATCTATCAATATTATGTCTGTGTTATCAACAATAATTATAATAGAATTAAGGGGTGAACGCAAGCGCCGGGCTAAATCAGGGTAGCTAGGCATCTCGACGCCACTTGCCTCTTGTTCGTCTCTACGCAAACTTCGCGGGAAATGTTTTTCCTTTATATCACACGTTCTCGCTCGCCACCTGATAAGCCGGGAAATTAGATCATTTAAACCTAATCTGTATTCGCCACAAACTATTTCTTAAGAAGTTTAAAATAATAACTAAATACGCTATACAAATAAATAGTAATAAAAACAATAAAAACTTAGGTGCATAAGTGCTTACATTTAAATTTAAAAGCACGTTAAACTCTAGATAGTTTCTTCCTGTGATTTCCCTTTTAGAAATAGTGCATGTAAAATACTTAATATATATTAATGTAGTTAAATAAAACGTATTGTTAATAACAATAGTGATAATCTTCATATATTCAATTAAGTAATTTAGGTGAAATGACAAATTGTGGAAAACATAAATTAAGAAGTAGTGCTGTGCCAGTTTAATTGCCGTTTTAAGAGTCATGGAGAAACTACGAGGACTATTGTTCACAACGCTTTTGTTTGTCCTTTGCCTGGGTAAGTTTTGTGCCATCTTTATAACTTGTACAACTCAGCTTTACGTAAGTTTTCAGCAATGAAGCACTGTCATTGCAGGCAATTTCAGGGAAAAGTGTTTTATCACCTTCATCTTGCGAAGTTTTATTGTTTAAGGTTGCAGATATGACTTCGTCTCAGTTATATTTATTAATATTGTTTCCTATATGTAATTTTAACACTTAGCATTAGCTAAATTCTAAAACCAATAACAAAAATAACCTCGACTATTATTTAAACTTAGCTGTATCAAATGGGGCATATGAAAAAATATTTGCTCTTCGTAGACTAGTGTTATTTTAAGGATTAAATTAATGCTTTTAACCCCTGAGAAATTAAAAAAAAAATGATTCCTTAGGGACTAAATGAATAAACAAATATAATACATACTAGCCAACTGCTTTAATCAAACAAATCAATGAAATAATTACATATACGAATGTAAATAAGTTATAATTAGGTATTACCTTTGATTAATATCTACATTAATGTTTATATTATTGCAATTAGTAAAATTAAAAACCATAAAAATAAAAATGAAGAAAATTACTGACTAGTTCAGAAGCGGTTGAACTACTGCTTATATTTATTTCATTTCCTTGACCTAAAATTTTTTCGTTTTCATGCCCAATAATTTTTTCTACTAGAACCTTTTTTAATTTATTGAATTCTCAACATATTCCTCGGCGACTGCAGAGGGATTCCATACGACGTGTCTCTTTAAAACATCGATGTTTGCTCCAGAATATGCTAAAAAAGGTGCAGAGTCCGTCGAAAACAATGATATATTATGTATGTGGATGGCTCAGGAAGATTTAGAAAGATTGCACTTTTTTGAGTTAATTTTCCAAAAGAGTTCTTTCCAATGATTGGATTTGTACATTTATTGTTATTGTATTGGACAGAATAAACAATTATATAAAATTAGCAGAATTCTTTTCCGAATTCTTAACGAAGAACGTTATATTAATATATTTTTTTAGTATTTTTAGAAATCAATCTTAAATGTAATAAAATCGGTACCGTCATTAGTGGAAAATTCGAGTAGGCAAATCGTTCTCTCTGCAGCCTCCTGCTATGTCCAAAATAAGCGTAACCTGGGAATTATATATTTTATGTAAGTATCTAGATACAAACAAAGGGACAGAAAATTTGACTTCGGAACTTTGTTTGAACTTGTCTGGAGATGAACATATCAAAAGTCCCCACTCTTAGGTGGTGAGCGGGGGGAGGGGGCCCTTTAAGGGCCCCGTTTTTTGGTTTTTCGCTTATATCTCGGAAACTATGCGTCATATGGAAAAGGTAATCTATGCAAAATTAAACATAATTAAATTTCCTACAAGAATGTCTATATTTATTTTCTTTCTATATGTTATAGTTTATGAGATATTCGCCAGCCAAAATAGATAATTAAAAAAAAAGTATTAGGTACCTTGAATATTTCTATCAAAGCGGTTTACCGTGGTCTGCTAATAAATCACAGTCACAAAACAATCTTTATTTTACAACACTCGACGTATTTACTAACGTAATATTTTGTCGAAATCTATGCATTTCCTTAAGGCTAGGATTTTGCATAGTGAGAGGGAAATATGCGTTTATTTTCGATTTATTATAAATATTTAAAAAAACTACACATAGTATAATCTTAAAACTGCTTTAGATACTTGCTATTGTTCTAACGAATACAACTATATATATTTTTTATTATTAATTTCTGTTATCGTAGTTTGTCGATGAAAATAGTCCCTAATTTCATTATTAAAGTATGGCATTTGACTATATACAAAATTAATGATAAAAACTATATATGGTTGTATTCCTTAGAGCAATGGGAAGTATATGAAATTATTTTAAAGATTATGATTTTTTAAATATTTATAATAAACCGAAAATAAACGCATATTTCCCTCTCACGCTGCAAAATCCTAGCCTTAAATATACAGTATGACTCACTTAAAATGAAGACGCCCTTATAACTTTTTTATTTTGTTTCCGATTTGAATCAAATTTTACTCAAGTATAGAACAAATTAGGATTTACTTATGACCAGAAAAACATTCGCCTGCTACAAAGGCAAAGCCACCTGTGGTACCAAAATATGCTGAAAAATATTAAAAATCATATTGATGGATCTTGACGAATTTCACGTATCCACCACAAATTGCACACCCTTTGCCACATGGGCTTATGTATGAAAAATCCCCCATCCATAACCAAATCAAATTTTGGTGTATTTACGGTTGTGGCGCCGATCCGATGCATTTTTTAGAATTTATAACATTCAAAATGTTTTTATTTTTTTCAGCATATTTTGGTACCATAGAAGGCTATGTAGCAGGCGAATGTTTTTCTGGTTATAAGTAGATCATAATTTGTTCTATACTTGAGTAAAATTTGATTCAAATCTGAAGCAAAATAAAAAAGTTATAAGGGCGTCTTTCATTTTAAGTGAGTCACACTGTATATTTAAGGAAATGTATAGATTTCGACAAAATATTACGTTAATGAATACGTCGAGTGTTGTAAAATAAATATTGTTTTGTGACTGTGAATTATTAGCAGACCACGGTAAACCTCTTTGATAGAAATATTCAGGTACCTAATACTTTTTTTTTTTTTAATTATCTATTTTGGCTGGTGAATATCTCGTAAATTATAACACATAGGAAGAAAATGGATATAAACATTCTTGTTAGAAATTTAATTATGTTTAATTTTGCATAGATTACCTTTTTCCATACGACGCATAGTTTCCGAGATATAAGCGAGAAACCAAAAAATGGGACTTTTAAATTGCCCCCCTCCCCCCCGCTGATCACCTAAGAGTGGGGACTTTTGATATGTTCATCTCAACTAGTCCAAGCAAAGTTCCAAAGTCAAATTTTCTGTCCCTAACATTTCCCTCTACACCCTTTTGTGAGCATTCGTTGCCTGGATTACTTCTTATACTATGTAAATGATTCACTTTAATCATAAAAAATTATCATTTGGAGTTAGCGTTAAAAATTAGTCCGTTTGTTCAGCAGTAATTATTATTTTTCGATTTCTTTGGATTATACTCATCGTTTCTTTTCTTTAGAAGAGCTTTTTATTTTGGATAAATGAAAACATCAACATTATCTTTAACCATTATTATCGCTTTTAGGATTGAAAAGTTTGTCTACAGAGTAGAAGCAGTTCTTGCTTTCTCCTTCAAATAGGTATACTAAAAAACTTTTCTAGACTTTGAAGGCAACAGTTCAATTATAGCCTTTTCAACTGTTTTTTTTCAGTATCATACGCGTCCATTTTAAGCTCTTCGCGGTTCGTATTGACAGAAATCTAAAATAATAAAATTGTGATTTGTTTCTAACATTTAAATGTATTGATAAGAAAGCCAAGTAAGAATTATAAATGATTACGAATTAAAGTTCACTCCGAACAAAAATACTATCAAGACTTGAATCTTAATAATTAGTAATTGAAATACAAAGGAAGAGGTTCCAGTTCAAACTAGTTTGACGGAATTTTTTTAAATCTGTTTTCATATGTTTTTTAAATCATGCAATGTTCAAAGTTAAATAAAAACCTGTATAAATAATTTTTGAACATGTTAGATGTTGCTAATATTAAATAGCCTCTAGGTGTTAAATAATATAATTTTAATTTCAGCTTTCCCCAAAAACTTTTAGTGTACGAAGTGAAAAAATAATAATGTACATATCACATGACTAAAGTGATTCTTAATCCTTTGGAAGGAGATTAAAAGGGATTAAAAGATGCATTTAGTTCCTTAGTATACAATGTACTATACTATCAAAAAGTAACTGAAACTAATAAATTACACAAGTCTACAAATGAAAGATCTTGTCCTAAGATTCTCATCCAGTTTTTCTGAAATATTTTGATGCGATGAAGCCAATTTTGGACAAAAAAAATGTCTATAGTGTCAGTTTTTGTCTACCACTCCTTTTTTTCTCCTAAAAAGGACAAAAAAGGTCTTGTCATAAGGTTCTGATCTAACTTTTCTGAAGTATTTTGACGCGCTGAAGCCAATTTTGGACAAAATAAAATGTCTATCGTGTCAGTTTTCCTCTATCTCCCCAGGTACACATTTAAAGTCTTTTGAAGGAGCATAAGATACATGCCATAATCATACCCATAACTGTGCTAGGAGATTATGGTAAACGTCTCATTTTTGTATGTGGATGTGTAATTAAATAATGGGAAACAAATTTTCATCATATTATGTTTTCCTGTTCGGGACCGGTTACATCGCAACAAGTTCGAAATTGGAGTGATACTAATCCTCATTTTAGAATTTTGCATCATTGCCAATATTTTTTAAAGTAAACATGGGAACGTAAGCTGGGTTTAGACCGTGAGACAGATTAGTTTTACCCTCCTGTTGATTCGATGATCGTCGTTGCGATAGTAATGATGCTCAGTACGAGAAAAACTGCAGGTTCGGACATTTGGTTCACGCCCTGGTTCAAACGGGCGGTGGTGCGAAGCTACCGTCTATGTAATTGTGCCTGAATGACTCTAATTACGTATCTTTTCTAGTCAAAGATGGCAACGATATCTCTTGGAGTTCCGATAGTCCAAAGGCTCAAAACAATGTATTACTTATCATGGAATAATGGGCTCATATTTTTCTAATGGTAACGTTAATAGCCACCTCAATATGTTAAAACATTTTCGTCGCGAACCATGATTTAATTGATTTATTTCTTGATTACCGACAATCAATGTATTTTCAACGGGATGGTTGTCCAGCCCATTATTCTAACATTGCTGTTAACTGGCTAGATCGCAAATTTGGAGATAATTGGAGTAGTAAATATAGTCCAGTTTTATGACCGCCAAGGAGCTTTGACTTGGCAATTTTAGATTGTTATTTTTGGGGGTGTTTGAAACAAATTGCTTGTAATGAAAATTTACTTAATAATGTCGGAATATTAAAAAATCGGATACGAGATGTTATTGCCTACTTAACGATTTAAGAAATCCGTAACAGTTATGAGGAGCTACGACATAGAATTTAATTATGAGCTGAAAGGGGTGGTGGATTAATCGAATAGTTTAAAATATTCTTGAATTAGTTCATTAATTATTTTGTTCCATTTTTCAATTTTAGAAACACACTGTATAATTAAGTTTTAATTAAAGATTTATCCATTTTAAATCAAACATTTTTATTCTTTGGAATTTTTCTTTAAAATTGAAAATAATTTTTTTGTTCTAGTTTCCGATTTTAAGAACACACTGTATTAATATTGAGGTTTTAGTTATTTGTTCATTTCAAATCAAGAAAAAATTTTATGTGATTTATCTATTTTACCATGTTAATGAAGTAAAGTATAGTTATAGCGAACAAGATGTCATTATATTGTATTTTCATACAAGATAGATATCTGCGCAAAATTTTACAACTCTGAGTGGACGAAAAATGCCTGAAAACTCAATTGGAAAATTTGATAGTGACAAAATGAACTTAGATATAAGAGTGTAATAAAATTGAATAAATTGTATAATTTCGTGGATTGATTCTCAAAAACATAGTTAAATAAAGTTCAGAAAGATGAGCACTTGGTTTTGGTTTATTCGGATTTATTTGGCATGTTTCTTAAATGTAATTAAAGCGTTTAAAAATTAAACTAAAAGTGTAAAGTATAATATTTACATGTTTATACTAACCCAGATTTATTTTATAATTGCTACATTTGAATGCTAATAACGCTGTCAGTAATGGGGGTAATACCAAATTCAATTTAGGTGTCTGTAACCTGCTTCTCATTTGTTACGACTTTTTAAGAATTTCTAGCGTATCTAAAATTTTTCATGTTAACATTTTTTTATAATTTAATGCTATTATTATTAAAGAAACTATTCTAAACAATACAGAGTTCAGAATAACTCTCTAAAATGTCTCTTCTATATTCTTTAAACTTATGTCTCTGCACCGCTTTGATTTATATACTATGCACTAAAATCGTTACAATTTACTTCACACCTACTCTGCCTGACGTTTCAATATGTTTTGTTTTATATTCATTGTTAACTAATAATCGGCCAAATAAAAATGATTTATCCCCGTTATTGTTTAACAATACAGATAAAACAAAATATAATAAAAACTCTGGCGTATATGAAATAAAAAGAAATTAACGGTTATGGTGGATTATATACCATCATGGTGATAGTAGCATTATTATTTATTGTTAATACCAATAATCATTATCTGCAGGTAAAACTATTTAATTAAGTAACGAATTGACAAATGACCAACTGTGGAAAACGTAGATAAAGAAATAGTGCTGTGGCAGTTTAATTGCTTGCCTTTTCAAGAGTCATGGAAAACGACGCGGATTATTGTCCACAGCGCTTTTCTTTGTTCTTTACTTGAGTAAATTTTATGTCAACCCTAAAATTTGTGCAACTCAACTTTATGTAATTTTTCTGCAATGAGTCGTTGTCATTGTAAACATTTTCAAGAGAAAAAGTGTTTTATCACCTCCATCTGATTAGAATTGTTATTGTTTAAGTGTATAGAGCCATCCAAGTCGCAGGAATCTGGCGCAATCTGTTCGACTCTAGTATAAATGAGTGCGGATATATTCTTGGTCACCTGTATCATATTCTAGATAGTGTCTAGCTCTGGGATACATACCAATATCCCAGAGAGTAAAAAAGTTGGCTTACCTACCAAAGACAGGTTGTTGGTAGCATAACTGACCAAACGAAGATATTTAGACAGATAAGTCTGACAAACTTTCTTTTGAAGATATTGGATAGGCTAAGAGAAAGATATATAAGGTACGTGGTACTAGAGCTATCACCAATTCACTAGAGTCGGCTGCTCTAAGGAAAAACACAGCAATCGACATTTTTTTGAAAAGTGAGATTTTAACTCCTGTGCAAATACTGTGCTGTGCTGCGTCTTGTTATCCAACAGGGGTTGTTCTTTCTGCAAAAGATATGAAGATATGAAATGATACTGTGTTACTGCACAGTATCTGCATTAAAATTATGAATCACATAATGTAAAACACTATACAACTAATAATAGGAAAGCACAGTATATTATGATTGTATGCTGTGATTCTGAAAGGGATTGTGAAATAAAATGAGAACATATCACAACATAAAACCCTGTTTCTACATCGTACTACGTTTTTCAATAAATTATTTATTGTTTCGTTAATATATTATTTTCTCAAAATGTATGCGAGCTTTTAGTGATAATTTATGAAACTATTGTTTAATTGAGATGTGTTAAAAAATAATAATAAATATTTCATGGAAACCACTTTCAAACACAGTACTGCCTAAAACAGCAAATATTGAAAAAGTCATTTTTGGTATTGGGACAAAATAACACTCATTTATGTTAGTTAAGTGTAATAGCCCAGACGACAGAGAACATTTTATAGTGAAACCCACAAAAATTTTCAAACTTAATAATTTTTTTTTTAATGAGTTTGTGAACGTGTATAGAATAATATCCTGGAAAGTTTACATTTCGCTCGAATGCAGAACATAGAAAAAAGTGAAAAATAATATTATTTTTTTCTATTTTTTCTAAATTTTGAAATTAAGTCAGGGTAAAAAAAATAAAAAATACCACGTGTTTCTGAACAAAAAATATCCTAATAAATTCATCGTTAAAGCCACGGTATTCCTGGAAAAAAATAGTGAAGTAATTTTGTCACTCTGCGCAGCAAGCGCACCTTTAAATGTATACTATGGAACCTCTAAAAATTCTTAGCTCTTCTATCGAGTAAAATAAAGCATTTTTATTAGTGAATAGGATGATAAATAGTGAGTATGGAGGCAAAATATATAATTATGGCCGCATACACAGACACCACACATAGCCGCTGAATCGCTCGCATGAATTTTTACGTTCCTTTATTGTATTCTGTTTACTACAGGTACACCTTTCCACATTTCAGCTATATCTAATGGATTCCTTATACATTTGTTAATGTATTGGAAAAGTTCCAGAATTTATATACAAAGCAATCAAAGATATTTTCATAGTTTTAAGGATAACATCGTGAAAATCGCAATTTATTATCATGACCTGATTGATCATATTTTCGAAAAAATGCATACAAATAAGCGATTTTGTGTTTGAACATTCGAAAAGTATACATTTTTTCCGAAATAGCGATATTTTATTTTTTCCAATGGGTCAATTTCTCGACAAGTTACAGCCTTCAATAAGTATATTTATCAAAGATGAAGAAAGAATTTTTTTGAAGGGCTTCTATTTTTTTCTATATTGTTTATTGCGACGATTGAGTTCGGGCATGATAATATATATAAGTATATTTTTCCCATACATCCTTTGCTTGTATTGTTTAAAACAAAAAAGCATTAGAAATCTACAATTTCCATCTTTTAAATGAGCCAACATTCATAATGATTGAACAAATTCTGATTTAGTGACATGTAATTCAGTGCATCGGTGTCACAGTCATGCGTATTCAAGCGCGTGCACGCATGGATCTCGCTCCGAGTTATAACGTTACACTTGATTATTTTTTTCCGGGAAAACCGTGGCTTTAACGATAAATTGTGTTAGGACATTTTTTGTTCATAAATATGTGATCTATATATCTGTATTTTTTATTTTTTCTAGCTTGATTTAATTTCAAAATTTAGGAAAAATGGATGAAAAATTTTTTTTTCACTTTTTTTATGTTCTGCATCCGAGCTAAATGTAAACTTTTCAGGATATTATTCTATACACTTTCACGAACTCATTAAAAAAAGTTTGCAGTTTGCAAAATTTTGTGGGTAAATTACCTTCATCGACTGGGCTATAAAGGTTTGAGTAAGATATCATCGTTCGTCTCCTAGAGGCAATAAGCCCAAATAAATTGCTCTTCCTGAACACTTTCTAATTTTACACATACCTACTTTGTTTTTTCGTGGAACAGCTGAGCTAACAGAAAAAAAAACTGGTTTTGGTAGCATTTCTGGATGTCGAAGGAGCGTTCAATAACTTAACTTCCGATTATCTCTTGTCATGGACTTCAACGTGGACCATGCCATAGTTGGGTGGATATCGTCCATTTTAAGTACCCACGACGTTGAGATCACGCTTTCTAACGAAACGGTTAGCGCCATGATGGGCCGAATACGTCCGTAGGGTACTATACCCAATACCTTGAAAAGTCATGCTCGATGGGTTACTGGTCGAACTTAACGGGATTTCTCTCGATCTGGTGGAACAAGGCAAATGTGGCTCAGGGAATGAAGAGAAATAAGCGATTTTCAGTTTCTTTCTCTTATGGGCACACGTCGACTTTACTTTTTCCAGATAGAACTTAGCATATCGTTAATGCACTTTTCAACAAATTCTAATTATTTTTATTAATCAGCTTGATGTCAATAAAATAGTTTTTCGATATTTGAAGCAAGCACATATGGCTTAACTAGGTTTAAATAAGTATATGAATGTCTTCCAAGATCATTTAGATTACTTCACGCGATTTTTTTGTAATTTTCAGGTCCAGTAGTCCGGAAATTACCTACTATAAACACACAAACTTAATAAGTTAATACCATTAGTGAAAAAAAAACAGTTGAAGAGACAGGATGTAATGATATTTTTCTAAAAATAGATAATAAGTAAAACATATCAAATAAATATAATTATGTTGGAACATAATATGTTCGTAGCAGAATTTCAGAATTCCAGTTCCGTTAAAATCTACAATGAAAAAAAAATTGTAAAAAAATCTTTCAAATGTTGTGGATATTAGTTTCTTTATACAACAGACCCTTGTTTGAGTTTAGTTGGTAATTAAGTATAAGAAGTAGTTTTAAATAAAACTTTAAAACCCACAAAAGTATTTTCTTAAATGGAGGTCTTAAATCGTCTTATGAGGAGCTTTCGAACGATGTGTCACTCGCCACATTGATGAAGTCATGGTCGTAGCGTCAGCATTAAAACATGAGTATTTTAAAACACAACCATTTCATTTTAATAACATGAACTTTATTCCTTACGTATAAGCAGCTCTGATTATCTGAAATTTTACAGACCTGTACATACACACCTGTAATAACAAATATACAGGGTGGTCCTTAATGACATGCTAATATTTCATGGTGTGATTCCTTAGTTCATTTCATGAAGAAAAGTTCATGTGAACATATGTACGCAACGGCTTAAATTTTTTGCTACAAGGTGTTGAATTTTTTTTTAATAGTTATTTTTTAATATCTAAGAAAGTAATTTAGATATTATCTTCAATTTTGGTATGTGCTAATAGGATATAAAGCCAGACATTTTAGTTAGAAAAGTTATTTTACCGCTCCACCAGTGGCGTGCCTGCAAACTTGTTCCCTGATATTTTTTACCAAAAAAGTGGTACGCCACTGACATTTTTCCATGTGCATATTTTTTATAATTAGCCTGGTCTACTCTAGATAAGAACGGTCTCTTGCATTTTTCTCGTCAGACGCACAGTTCTTGATTAAAACAATTAAATTCAAATTGGAACTAATTACACAGGTTTACAAGAAAAAAAATGTCCGACCAATGAGATTCCATTACCGTGCCCTGAAGGTTTTTGACGTGCTGAACATGATGCCGTAGTCCGTTTTGCGCCATCACGTCAGGATTTCGAGAAAATTTAACCTAAAAGTGCTAAAAATACCTTTTTCGCCTTCGTTTGTGCACAAATTAGTTCACTCAAACTACCCCAAAAACTCCTAAGTAAAAAGTTTTGGGCCACAATCTTAAAATTTTGATAAAAATCTGGATTTTAGCATCTGCCATATTGGATCTGCCTTCTTGGATTTAGAAATTATCAAATTCTGACTTCAGATTCGTGATAAGCGACCCCAAAAACCCCGAGTAACAAAATTCAGGCCAAAATATTGAGTGAATTAATTTGTGCATGAACGAAAAAGATATTTTTAGCAAACTTAAATTTTCTCGAAATCCTGACGTGATGGCGCAAAACGGACTACGGCATCGTGTTCATCATGTCAAAAACCTTCGAAGTACGGTACTGGAATCCCATTGGTCCGACATTTTTTTTTTTGTAAACCTGTGTTATTTTACCATCTGCGAGACCATATACGTAATGAATTTCCGCATTCGTATAATTCACCATATTTACTGAAATATTCGAATAAAAATAGCGAACAAATAAAATAAATTCAATGAAACACTAAAAAATCGAAGAAATCGTACGATGAGATGGTTTTGAACATCAACAACTCACTTTATGTCAACAGATAACCAACCGGCCCGGTAGCTCAGTCGGTTAAGGCGTATTGTGTGGCGAATATGCTGGCCGACTGTCTATCGCGTTCTGGGTTCGACGTAATGGTAATGGTTCGAGCTCCAGCTCCAGCACTGACACTACCGGTGGGTATGAATGTATGTCTGCGTTTATCCAAATGTGTAACCCCTTTTTGGACAGCCTTGGCTTTGGATTTGGGGGATGTATACTATAAGTATGTGTGTTTATATTTATATTGTTTTGACAATATTGTCTGTAAAAACGTCATTTATTCCAGGATAACTACATTAATGTGTCCAAAAATTATTAGTCAATACTGCTAAATGAAGCAATTTGAGTTTAATTTGGTTAAGCAAGAACTGTGTGTCTGACGAGAAAAATGCAAGAGGTCATTTTCATGTAGAATTCACCAGGCCAATCAGAAAAAATATCCTGTATGGGTATTTCGAAATAAATCAAAAGAGGTCGCTAAAATTTCACCGTCGCACGTCGCCCAGTTAACTGAACCTTATTGCCTAATATCGATTAAAAAAGTCGATAGATAATAAAAGATAGGCCCATTTGATTTCCTTATTTGTTCATTTTTACACTGACCTCAATATATATATTAGGTAATAAGGTTCAATTAACTGGCCGACGATACATTTTAAACTAAAACGATCATCCTGGAACGCCAACGGTATTGGTAACAAAATTCCTTTTCTTATTAACTATTTAATGAGGCATAAAATTGACATTATGCTTCTGAATGAGACGAAACTTAACCAACGGGACAAGCTACGCGTCCGGGGGAATCCGACTATACGAAAAGATAGGGCAGACATTAACCTAGGGAGCGGTGTGGCCATACTCATAAAGTCTGATATTGCACACATACATCGTCTTCTGCGGAACACTTCCATGGAGAACGTGTGTGTGTGACGCGGCATGAGCATTGTTGCCGCGTATAACCCACATTCGAACGGGTTCACGGCGGGTTGTCTTGAGAATTTGCTAAACGCGAGCCAACGCTGCTTGCTCATAGGCGACCTTAACGCACGACATAACGCCATCGCAACGCCAACAGCTACACTCTGTACGATTACTTCAGTAATCATAATGTCGTATGGCAGTATCCGGATGATCCCACACATTTTCCGAATAACGGTACAACACCTACTACCCTCGATATAGTGATTAATGGGGGTGTGAGGAACTCCATGCCACCAGTGGCACTAAAAGAACTCACATCCCACCACAATCCAATTCTACTAGAACTGAATAACATATCGAGAGAAGACATGACGCGAAAAGTCACCTCTTATAGAGACGCCGACCGGATCTGACGGACTCGCAGAAAGCGGACGACTTAGATAACTACTTTGCAAATATACACAACGTACAAATACCGAACAATCCAGAACACGACCGCATCGAAAACGACATCAACGAACTGATTGGCCATGACATCCAATTGACGAGACGAGAATTTTTAAAGGTCAAGTCCAGGCGCTCGGAGGTGGCTGGCATCGTCCGGATATTTCTCAACAACAAAGCCCCGGTTTCAGATGGCATCGAATACAAGCTTCTTAAATATCTCCCGAGAAAAGGCATTGTGCAGTTGACGTACATTGTCAACGCGATCCTGCGACTGCAGTACTGGCCCAACCAGTGGAAATGCGCCATGGTCGTGCCAATCCTGAAGCCGAACAAGAATGCGAAGCTCACCGGCAGCTATCGACTGATCTCGTTGCTGACGGCGATCTCCAAGTTGATGGAGAAGGTCATCCTGACCAGATTAGACTCTGCTCAGGATGAACTCCACATCGATGACGAGTACCAGTTCGGCTTCGGGTGGGCAGGGGCACTGTGCAGCAGATCGTCAGGATCGTGAATGACGTCAAGGAATGCAACCTTGGGAAGAGCATAGTCATGGTGCTCCTCGATGTTGAGAAAGCTTTCGATACCGTATGGAACTCGGGACTGCTTCATAAACTAAACGCACTGGACTTCCCCATGCACATACTGAAACTTGTTCACTCTTTCCTGACAGGCAGATTGCTGCAGGTCAGAGTGAATAATAAACTATCAACTCGGCGAGACATTCGCCCCCAGGAAACGTACCTGTCAGCAAAACTATACAACCTATGTCTCCGACTTCCCGGAATTCCCGAATTCGAACCTTGCCAAGTACGCCTATGACACGGCCACGTATGTGGATTCGCACAATGCACAGGCAGCTAATATGTTGCAGAAGGCTCACATTGCCCGTGCCACGGCGTATTACAAGTGGAAAATCCGGATCAATGCCGAGAAGTCGGAATCAATTCTATTCACGCGCCGTTTCACAGAAAATCGGATTATAACACCACTTTCGATCGGGGGTCGCCAAATTTGATTTAGACGGTGCGTGAAGTATCTAGGGGTGAACTTGGACAAGAGACTGACGTTCAACATTTACATAAACGAGACAGTACGCAAGGTCTACTCCATGTCCAGGAGTCTGTATCCGCTCTTGGCAAGGGGTAGCGGGCTCAACAGAATAAATAAAAAATTGTTGTATACGATGGTGATCAGGCCGACCATCACATAAGTTGCGCCAATGTGGTGCAGCATACTGACCACGTCAATGAGAAAACTCCGAGTTCACGAACACAAAATGTAAGCGCTTCATCTCTGATTCGGGCAGATACACCTCCCTCAGATATTTATATATCGTTGCCACGACATAACGCCACTAGCGGACTACGTCCAATAAATCTCCCAAAAATGTTATTAATTCAAACTGGGCGATAGTCGGCTAACCCGCAACATAACACGACGAATCAGACAGCATAATGCGATCCTTTTCGATATATGAAGCCCCTACCTTACCAGTCGTTGCCTATCTTTCGGCTACCTCTCTAACCACTTCTCCTTTCCCAACCTTTAATCTTCATCAAAACCTACAACCACCCAAACCTCTTTATTCCCTCTATTTGTTTTTACCTTTTTTGTTCCTTGTCCATTTTTGTCTCTAAATTCACTCTCGACCAATAAATTCTTAACATACCAAAATTTCACATAACATTACACTTTCAACTATCCACGATACTTTCCTGGCGTCTGGAAGACTATCAGGGTGGAACTGGCTGAAACGGTTTTTTTCGTTGAGTTTTGTTTTCCCGGGCCAGCAATCAAAATCTTTCAGTATGTGCGCGAAATCGATAGATTTTCCGGTTTTAATTTTAATTATTTTTACGTACTACGTGTACTTCTTTGCACGATATTGTTTAAATCTAAGCCTTTCCCCATTAGGCAGGAGTTCTAACTCAACTAATTTTCGACACCGCCAAACCGGATCCTCCCTGCCCAGCCTTACATTCACCCCGGCGATATTCGCCGTGGTTGTCTGGCTGGCTCCGGGCCGGACTTCGGAATGGCGCATTATTGTATCCTGTGAACAATAATAAATGCTTGTTGTTGTTGTTGTTGTTGTTGTTGTTGTTGTTGTTGTTGTTTAAATCATTTCTATTACACCTCTTGTTACATCTATCCTGTGACACACTGTAGACAAACTGACCTCGGATCCGGAATCAGCGACCCAAAAACCTATAAATATATTAAATCGAAGTCCCAGAATAAGCCTACTCATTCCGAAAAAGCGAGTTTATTTCACGGCTTTTTCATAATTTGACCTTGAAATTACCCTAAGAGGGGGGTGGGGTTGATTCCGTTTGTGGTCAAATCGACTCTAAATTGACCCTAGACTGTTAAAAAACATTTTCCTTTTTCTTTTTGCCAAATTTGAGGAGGGCCGAAAACCGGCCTTATTGACCCTCCCCCTTTGCTACTAAGAAATCATGTTTTCAATTTTTGTTCACACTTCACTAGACGTAGCTCTATAAAACTATTATGGAACCACCTCCTAGCCATGCCTTCCACTTTGAGAAAGATTTAATAGAAACTTAAGCCAACTCAGAGTAATAATTGAACAAATATAAAAGAAGAACATACATAGAAGTTGAATAGAGAACCTCCTCGGTAAAAATAGGAAAGTCGAAAGGTAGTTCAATCTTATTGGAATGCTCGGGATTTTCAGTATTTGTGTATTTTCGCAATTGTTATATAAGAAAATTTAACATTATTAATATCAAATAAACAATGCAGAGCTCTACGAGTTATTACTGATTATAACTAAGAATTATAAGGCAATTACTATACATAAGCCTCAGTTCTATTTGTCTGCGAAATTTGATATTACCGCAAATTTGAGTAACAGAATGGTGAAGTACGAAACACAGTGAAAGAGGAATTTCTCCTGGCACGTTTTATCTAATCTTATATAAATTAACGCAATTAATTTATTTAGTATACCTTTCAACTAAGTACGTACAAATAGAAAGGAAAAGCTGGTTTAATATATTATCTCAATTTCG
Source organism: Rutpela maculata (assembly GCA_936432065.2). Lineage (NCBI taxonomy): Eukaryota > Metazoa > Arthropoda > Insecta > Coleoptera > Cerambycidae > Rutpela > Rutpela maculata. The sequence continues at coordinate 136,332,073 of OW386287.2, read as the reverse complement.
TTATTTCAGATACAATGGAAGAATATTAAATAAGATAGCAGTGAAAGCGGCAATGGAAAAATTAATAATTCACTTCAGGGCGTTAATTACCACCGAAATTATTTTGATAAGCATACTTATATAAATATAATGTGTAAATTGAAAAGATATTTTATAGAATTGTTAACTGTTCCATGGAATTTTCAAGTATTTCAATACTATAATGAGATATCTTTTCAGGTATTTAAAATGCATATTGAGATGACTGAAAAATATTATTTTGGGTATTCAGCAGGTAACTTTCAAAGTAATCGCTATTATATCAACAACAAGATATGTCAACAACATATCAACGAGAAATTTCCCCTACGAGGCATCTCATCAATTTCTTTAATATCATATCATTCAAAATGAAAAACAAGATAATAACCGTTATTTCTATATATTAATAATCTAAGTCTGATCATGCTAATATAGTAATAAGAAATCTCCCTTACTTAGAATATCAACTATTTCTAGTCCTACCTAAAGAATATTTCATCATAAATAAATATGTGTCATGGATGAAACTTTGCATGAGGGTTTCTTTAGTGCTCCAGAAGATCTGAAAAGGTTTTGGTTGAGATCGGATTACGTTTAGTGCCGTTTTGGCACAAAAGTTGTTTATTTTATGATTACTTATAATTTGTAATCGAACCATTGAAAAGCAATAAAAATTCCAATTTCAACGATATATCACATTTGCACCCTTTCGATTTGGTTTCCGTGAATAAAATTAAATAACTCGACCCAAAGTAGTTTTTTTGCCCAAAACTGTTAAAACTGACACATTAAAAGTCTGAGAAACTTGAATCCATTTTCTTCAATCTCAACCTAAGAAACATTAACATAACCTAAAAACCAAACCAAGTGCAATACCAACCTAAAAATTTTCGACAACTATCAAAGAATAAAATCCCCCAGTAAAGTTTAGCTAGCTAAAAAATTTGACAGCTGTCAGTTTGACATCTGTCAAAAATCGTCTTCTCCTGAAACCTATTGACATCTGTCAGTTTGACATCTGACATTAGTGACAAACAACCAAACAACCTTCCCCGACCGATTTAGTCAAAAATCGGTCGAGGCCAGAAGATAAAAATAATATTTATTCGCTCAAATTGAAACGGTTCACTATGAACACTTCACCCGCCACAGCTGGCAGAGAAGCTGTCCTCAAAGAATTATATGGTTTTTAAAAATAAATAAAAAAAATATAATTAAATGAGATCGTTCATATTCTTTAGTGCTCTTTTCGGCTTCAAAGATCCACCGAGTGGGAAGGTTCCAGCCGTTTTCCGTAGCTGCTGATTTTTTAATAAACATTTCTTTATTTTTTTTTCACAAAAAGTAATATTTATAATATGCATATACATGCTAATGTAAGTATTCATAATTCTCTGAATATTTTGTTGCAAGGTGAGAAGCATGACACTCCCGAAATAGATCGAATTGCTCCTTCTTGCAACCTAAAATCTAATGCAGTGGTGGGAACAACCCCAAAATATTATCACACATTTAATTCTTGAAAAGAATTGAGCATAGTAGTACGATATCATAACTTTTTTATTGGTTAATTCTCTCAATCTATACAATGCATATGTTACTGGATATAGTTTTTTACATAAGACATCATAGTCGTTTCCCATTCTAAATTATTCTCTAAGTGTACTCTTAAAAATTTTACATCGTTTTCTTGCGCTATTGATTTTCCATTATATTTTATTAAAAATGACTCATTCATTACTTTGGACTGAGCGTAAAATTCATAAAATGCGTCTATTTAAGAATAATTTATACTTATTGAACCATAATGTAAATTTGTTAAGCAGCATTTGGGTATTTTCTATAACATTGAATATATTATCACTAAAACATAAGACGCTCTTGTCATCGTCAAACATCAAGTTTCCAAGTTTCCAACAGATACATTTAACAGGTCATTTACAAATAAGAGAAACAACAAAGGCCCAAGCACACACCCTTGTGGCACTCCATATTCAATATTTAATTAATCAGATCTAATTTTATCAATTTCTACTAACTGAGACCATACTGCCAGATATGGTCCTATTAAATCATTGATTTTGCCTCTCATACCATACACAGTTAGTTTTGCAAGAAGTATTTCATGAACAACTAAAGCAAAGGCTTTACTCAAGTCCATAAACAATCCAAAACTTTTTTATTATTGTCCTAGGTTCGCATACAGCGTATTTAGGAAATTAAATATTGCAGTCTGGGTAGAATATTTTTGTCTAAATCCATGTTGTGCAGAATGTAAAATATCATATTTCGTAAGAAAACTTATTATTCTAGAAGATATTACTCGTTCAATAATTTTGGACAATGTAGCTAATAAAGAAATTGGTCTGTAATTTTTCAGTTTGGAAGCATCTATGACACTATTTTATAAATTGGTATAACTTTTGCTACTTTTAAAATGTCTGGGAATGTACCTTGTAACAAAATCATATTCACTAAATGAGTCAGAGGAGCTAAAATATGATTGAAACAGTGTTTTAAAATGTTAGCGCTAATGTCATCCACACCTACAGTTTCGAGTTTCTTAAGCTGATTATTATGTTAATCAGTTCTGCTTCACTAACTGGATCAATAAACATAGTTGACTCGATGAGTTCAATATTATCAGGTATTTTACAATGTAGTTTTCCTGGCATCTCAGTAAAATATAGGTTAAAGTGGGACGCAATTTCATTGGTATCATATATGTTTTATATCATTAAAATCACTAGTAAATATCATTTTATTATAGAGCTCTTTCAGTTTTTGACTGGAAATGCTAATACCGCTTGTAGTTCACGTTTTTTTATTATTATTTTTAGGACACAGACTTTTTAGTGGGAAAGCAACGTCAATGCGATGTCTTAATACACTAACAAATACTTCAGATCTCTCATTAACACATTTACTACTATAAACTTCATGCCATGTTTCCTTGGATATATAGGACAAAAACCTATCAGAGCATTTATATGTAGTGTGATGCGCTTTAAAAAGCGATTGCGTTCCTGTCACGTATAACGCCCCTGCGTAACAGATGGTTTACACTAGAGCGCCAGTTCTAGAATTAGAAGTGCTGGAACACGTTAAAAAAGTTAAATCCAGGCTATCAGCGCATAAATAAAATGCGCATTTAAAACAACAAGAAGATAACAGTTCGTTATTTACAGAACAAGTGTGAAAGCAATGAGTAAATAGAAAAATGCAAGCAATGTTAATAAGCAAATCAGTAATTAGCGATAACCGGTGTTAATGACTCTACTTTCATGCAAACAAACTACTAAATTACTAATCTATGGATTTACGGTAGCGTGGTAAACAATCGTTAGGGAAGAGGTTCAAGCAAACAAAAAACTTATAGTGATGACCGTAGGGTGGCTTATAGGAAAGATACTGGTCCTTTGCGGTGAGGATGGACGGCTATGACAATAAGTTATTTTTTATGCATCTTTGTAAAGTTACTTCTTAACCCCCTAATTATGCCTATTTAATGATGTATATCATAAACGAATATAATTTTTAATAATAATGGTAGAAATTTTTTTTGTACAAAAATCCATCTTATTACACCCTAAACCAAAATATCCAACACAAAATTTCGTGTGTGTGTGTGTATGTGTGTGCATAGACCACTTCTTGTAAACACCATAACTTCTGTTGGACTTAAGATTTTTATTTCAGATTTTGAACATGTATAAAATAGCATGGTAGAATAATCTCTATTGAAATTGAACCATATTCGTCATACAGGGAGATCAACAGAGGCGCACAAACTATTATTTTTTATATAAACTATTTTATTATAATTTTAAAGTAACTAAGGTTTTTGATTAAGCACACAGAAATGCGAAGACATACAATTTGCTAAAACCGGAATATACAGTGTGTTCCTCAAATTCGAACGAATGTTGCGTATATTACGTGACATCAATTTTACTTTAAAATCTTACTAATATATTTTTAATGAAACAACTGTGAAATTAACTCGGGCGTTGCCGACTGCAAATATAATTAAACAGGAGAACTTCTTTTGGAATTAATGTATTTTTCGCATTTGGAATATATATAATAGTTTGGCAAAATACGCCCTTCTGGGCCATATGCATCATACAGGATAATTTACACAGGCGCGTAAACTGTCACGTTTCATAACAATTATATTTTACTGTAATTTTAGTGCAATATATTACCAAGGTATGTACAAGATATCGAAACTCCAATATAGAATGTGTCTCTCAGGTTCGAGCTAACTTTACAATGATATATTAATTTCAATTTAAAATGTTATTAGAAAAAGCTATTAGGAACTGAATTAAAATTGCACTCGGACGCCGACGACGCGCCTGTCTTAAATATGCAATAAATGTGTTTTAGTGGATAGTATATTTAATTTGTCAAATATTGTGACTTTATTGGCGATTAGTATTTATTACTATTTTTATGAATCATCCCTGTTCATCTCTGAGTCATCTCTGTTGGAACTCCTTGATATCTTATTACTTCCTTTACTAATATATCTTTATTTAAAATAAATAAATAACTTCTTATTATGTCACTGTGTTGCAGTAATCATTTACTGATATTATGTGAAAATATTGTTACCTCTCGATAATGTTTCTTCGTGACGACGTCTTAGAACAACCAAATCATGTCCTAAAATCGAGAATATGCTCTTTCTTGCTCTATAGTATGATCGAAGGACCGCTGCATTCCAATTCCTATATAAATTCTTTGTACAAGAGGCCTCCTAGCTTTATTGAGTCCTGGATTAATGAGATATATGCTTCACTGAATCCTTTATTATGAAGATATAAATGCATGCACCTAAATTTATTTTTGCAGCCATTGATTTATACATTCATTTACCGTATGCTCTTATTTACAGATTTCTTAAGTATACCTTTGTATGAAATGCAGATTTTAGAACAACTTTTTTAAACTCATTGTATTAGTATACAACTTTGCTAGTGATTATAAAAATAGAAAAACTTTCAAAAACGTATGGGAATAAGAATATTTAAAAAAACCCAAAAAAATAATGTGAAGAGGAAAATTTGCCGCCTTAGTTAATTATACTGATCAAAATACTAACAGCCCAACAACTTCTGTGTTAACGTCATCGTTTTTCTCGTACAAGAAGGACTTTTCTTGGTGGAAATGTTTTAATATTGCATGAGGTGCTTGCGAGTTGATATATTGGGGCAAATTAATGCATTTTCGTTTACATGATGACTGTCTGTAGTGTCTGTATAAACATTGCATATGTAATGAACTACGCACTTTTCTGTGAAGTGGGATTTTGCGGATTTGAACTGCAACATTTTTAGTTCAAAAGTTTATTATTATCACAACTCGATCCTATTGACCATTTTCGTATCAGGAGTTAGTTAGTTAGTTAGTTAATTATAGTACTTTAGTAAAAAGTGGAATAGTGAGAAAGAGGTGGAATAGGTTTTAAGAACGAAATATCACTCAGCTTGGATGCAGTTTTTTTCTACTTAACCGATTCCAAACACACACAGACACACAACATTATGTTTCATTACCTACCTACTCAATAATTCTCAATAGACTTATTTAGCTCAGCCTGGTCCTAAAACAAACGAAAGGATAATTCTTGTGGAATGTGTCATTAGATAGCGCATTAAAGAAATCCATATAGGACGAAGATAGAAAAATCCTAATTTTTAAAACGCTTCGCTATTTTTTTCTGCCATTTCGAGTTTTAACGCTTTTACTTTAAAACGCCTTTACTTTTAAAGCTTTTACTCAATAATTCTCAATGTATACTGTTATAATCAATGGACTGATTTAGCTCAACCTGGTCCTAAAATAAACGAAAGGAAAATTCTTGCGGAATGTGTCATTAGATAGCGCATTAAAGAAATCCATATAGGACGAAGATAGAAAAATCCTAGCTTTCGCTATTTTTTTCTGCCATTTCGAGATTTAAGTTTTGTAACCTGCTAAATTGCCTACCCAATAATGTAAAGCCTGTTCCAATCGGTTAAAAAATAAAAAATGGCATCTAGAAAACAAAAATTTTCGTGTTCATTCCCACTCAATAATCTCTCTTAATAGCAAAGATAAAAAAAAGTGTACAAGAAAGAAAATGTTAACAAAGAAGGAGGCTACAATTGGGTCTGAACTGAATTTCAATTTTGCTGCTCTTGATTCCCACAGAATGTTTCGAATTTTTGAAAAATAAAATATAATTTTATTACCTGTATATAAAGAAAAAATAATTTTTATCTAAAGTCAGTATGTTTTGTTAAAGGTAATCTACAAAACAAACTTTTATATTTTCAGACAGATTGATTTCAAAGAAAATATACTTCAAAATCACAGTAAATTTTAGGGTCATTGTACGGAAGAAGTAATAATATAGTATTTTTTAGGAATTACCCCTACCTATCAATTAGTTTTCATGTACATTAACACACGTTCTTTAGCAATGTTTCAGTGCATTTATCTTAGAATGGTAATTCCTCACAGCTGTCAAAATAGTCATTTACTGCTGCTTCCTGCTTATAGTTTAATTTTTTTTCTATTTGAAATAAATAACAGTCAGACAGACTTACATCACCCAATTCTTGAAATCGCAGGAGTTAATTCTGTTGAGAAGACTCTCATGCTGTAATTCCCATGCGAACCGACGAATTGCCATTCTTGAATCTCGTAGGAATCAAATTACTACGAGAGCGTCCGTGGGACGTATGTCAAATTATATGTTAATAATCTCTGTATATTTATTATTGGCAACACTGTAACATTTTTTTATTTTGTTGGTATTTATGTTTAGATTTGCAGGTTAATATTCCTTTTGCTTATCTTTATTATATGAATGTTACCTTCATACGGCCCCTTTCCTTCATTTTTTATTACTAATACAAATAAATTTCTTTATTTAACTGTATAGAATTTCTTCTTAATTAAAAAGTTAATATTTCAATAAAACACTTTTTGTTAATAGTGTCTTAAAATTTTAAAAAATTGGAAGAAAAATAAGTAATTGAATGTGATTTAAAAATGTTTTAGTGTGATCTAAAATTATTTATAATTTGTCGTTGCAGTCTTTCTCGAGCAATTAAATCTGAATTTCAATTTGCAAGCGTTGGTTCAGCTGGTATAACATCATCTTCAAATAAACCGAACTCAGTTAGTTCCTCATCTCCCACAATTAACATCACAAACTATATACATAACCTTAAAGTATTTATAAGAGAATGTCCGAATTCTGCGTCAAAAATTCTTGAGAATTTTTTCCATTAATGTCAAGAGAAATATTTCCTATGATTTATTTCAAGAACACATTTAAATATGACAAAATTATGCAAAAATAAGTTAATTTCTCAAGAGAATCAATCCCTACGATTTCAAGATTTCGGTCCCAGATGAATAAGAAGAATCATACTTCAATTATCGTGATAAAAGTTTCAGCGATGCTAAAGCAAAAAGAAAGAAACTTTACTCTTGAGGTGGTTTAACTCCAATTTATATTTTCTTAGATTATTTTTTAATTGTTGTTGAATTAGTGGAGGCATTGCACACAAAATTCAAAGAACAATGTTAAAAAAGGGGCTTTTTTGACCCATCCGTTGTAAAGTGTGGAAACCATATTTTTTTACCAATTTTGGTGCTGAATACGAATCTGTCATCCGTTTTGACGAAAAATCTCGGGAATACATTAAAAAAACAACCCTTATTTGGGGCTGGCATTGGAATTGATATTAATCTAGTTTCGATAACTAAGTAGAAAAAGAAGTAAAAACCAAATTTACCCCTTCAACCCTCCTCGCCATTCTCTCACCACCCCTCAGAAGGTTGTAAGCTACTATAACTACTATATAGTTATTTACATATTTTTTAAAAAACCAGAACACCTCATTAAGTGGTTGCTATCAGAATATAGTATTCTGATTACTTTTGAGTACACTCATATGCTTCCTCATCCCCAAAAGAGATGGGTCTCACCTTCTCAGGGATATTGATCGGTTTTAATTACAAAAAAATCCTAATACTTAGTTGGATGTTTTTTTATCATATTTTAAGATGACTTGGCCAATTCAGATCACTCTTGAATATTTCTTAACCCTCTAGGAAGGAGGTGTAGGGTGTCAATTTCCCCTTTAAAAAATGGTGCTTGATTTTTATAGTAAAAAATTAATTAGTTATTAATTAAAGAATTGTTTAATATAAAAAATAAGTAATATTTTCTGGATAGTGATATGTATACCGTACACCCCAACCCCAAGAGTGTGAGAAATATTCAAGTTTGAGAAATATTCATCTGAATTGACTAAATCACCTTATTATGATAAAAAAAAACAAATTGTATGATTAGGTATTTCTTTTGCAATTAAAACCAATAAAAACTATAAAGAGATAACATCTACCACTCTAATTGGTGGGGATGGATGTAAGAGTATTTAGAAGTAATCACATTATAACCTGATAATAGTCATTTAACGAGGAGTTCTGGTTTTATTAAAAATAAATAAATAACCGTATATTAGACATTGTAACTTACGAATTTAGAATTTTTGCTTCTTTTTCTACTTACCTAATGAAACTGAGTATTTTGAAAAAATTTCCTGCATTTTTTGTTGCAAGTTCTAATATCAATTTCAATGCCACCCTACAAAGGGTTGTTTTTTACTGTCTTCCCGATGCTTTTAGTCAATTTTGATGGCAGATTCGGATTCAGCACCCCAAAATTAGTAAAAAAAGATGGTTTTCACACCTGACCACGAATCGACCAAAAAAAGCCCTTTTTTGTAAATAACTATATAGTAGTTATAGTAGCTTCTATAGTACCTTCTTAGATGTGGTGAGGGAATGGCGAGGAGAGTTGAAGGGGTGAATTTGGTTTTTTACTTCTTTTTCTAATTAGTTATCGAAACTTAGTATTTAGACTAATATCAATTCCAATGTCACCCCCCAAGTAAGGGTTATTTTTTAAAGTGTTTCCGAGACTTTTCGCCAAAACAGATGACGGATTCGTTTTCAGCATCCCAAAATTAGTTAGTTTACCACGGTTAAAAAAGACCACTTTTTAACATTGTTCTTTCGAGAACATGATCAAGATAAATGTTATTATTCATATTCACACGTAGTTTTTAATATCATTTATATTATTATTATTATTATATAATGGCATAAATTGCGCGTTATGAAAATATAACATGAAACTTAGACTTTTTATTTAGAAAGTTCAATGGCAAAAACGGTGTTAGACGTACTTCAACGATAGGGATTGCCATCTGCGGAAAAATGTTTTGTAAAAATGTATTTGGAAGGGAATTTTACGAATTTTAGATTCCATGTGTAGTGCAAAATGGAAATTCTATTTTAATTAAACTGAACTTATTAACTTGTTAGAACGATTCAATTTAAAGTTGTGTTCAAATAAATATCTGTTCGTGAATTAAACATCACAACAATGCAATATAGTTTAAACAGACTGGAAACATTTTGCACTGTAAATATTTACAATTGATTTGTATACTAATTAGACTAAATGAACATAATTATTCTCTAAATATTGCCACAAACTAAGTAACTGTTATTAAACTACTTAAACATTCAATAGTGAATAGAAAATGTTGTCGGGCTTTGCTGACTGCGAGTACTTATTCGCAAATCGAGGACTAAGAGTGTATTGTATTTGGTTGGCACATTTCTAAAACCGTAAATATCGCTCATAGTCCGTCTGCCCGTCTGCCCGTCTGCCCTTCTCGCCGCCTGCTCATCTGCCACCCCCTTCGATCCATCACGTTTCTTGTAAGCATAATAACTTCGATTGTATTGAAATTTGGAGAACAGGTTAGAGGAGGAACTCTTAACATTTTTGAAAAAATCGAATAGTGAATATAAAAGTTATGAAACGTTAAGAAATTATATACATGAAGAGTGTTGTAATCTTCGATAAAATTAAACAAACACAGAAATACTTCATAATATACTGACGATAATTTCGTCAATGAAGATGGCACCATCGGTAAATGACTAAAATGAAAACTATAGCAATTGTACCTAAAACTCAATCTAAACATATTTTCAAAAAACTTACTAGTGCAATGAATCCGGCGATGAAAAATGGCCAACCGAATATTTTGAGTAGGTAGCGATTCTTTTTGGTTTCTTAGGGAGATGGGGGTTATCCGTGAGTAAGAAACTGAATTTCAGCACCTGGAAAATGATCCGCGTTTACCGGCCTTCTCAAATTGATCTTTTACAATTTCAAAGCCATGTACCGCGCAGCCTGCGGATGCCGGAAGGCTGCCTTAAAGTAGAAAGTGAAGCATGTAAGAACGTAGTGATTGCTCTAAGCTTGCTTGATATAGAGGAAATCGATGTTACCCGCGGAAATGACAAACGACGCACAGTGAGACCAATTGCATCAAAAATGAAATTATTTCTATTCATTTTTTATTCGCATTTGATAAATTAGACCGATTTTAGTATAAAACCTTTATCTGTCATTATTCAATATAAATTTCGTTGGCTCGGAACAAAAGTGTCATAAGTTCAAATTTTTCATTTTGGATATTAGACACACCTGAATTTTTTTTGAGGCCTCTGGTTCTTGTACAGACACTAAATCAGAATTTTATTTTTTTCACCTCTTTTACTAATGGGGTGGGGGTGGTTGAGTATTTGTCTAATTTCTGTATTTAAGAGTGGCGGTGCCGTGCTTAAGAAAATAATTTCGTAATTCGACAATTTCTCCTCTATCCCTGAACCGATTGAGAAAATTCTTTGATAGGCTTTTAAAGAAAACTTATTGAATGATACCAGACCAGACTATTGAAATCAACAAAAAAATATTTTTTTTATTTTCTCACTAGAAATTTTTTCCTTTTTTAGTTTCCAATGGCAGTAGTACCATTCTATAAAGTTGCCTCTAAAAGACCATACATTTTTTTTTAATCGGTTCAGGAATGTAGAAGAGATTGTCGAATTACGTTCACCGCCCACCTTAATCAATATATTTGAGTAGTATATAACTGTAACTTGTATTTATCTGCGATACCTATTATATAGGTTCACATATTTATATAAAAATGTTATACATTTGTATATGTGTGCATATACTCATGTGTATTTGTTTATTTATAATAAATAGTATATTTTATTAAGTTATCTACACACCTACTATTCATGTAAAATCTGAAATAGGAAAACATTTTAAAAGTTTTATACTGAATAGAGTACTCACTATAAAAAACATTGGCATTTTTTCAAATTTGGTGCAGAGATATGGGATGAAGTCTTCAATTATATGATGCAAAGAACCAAAATGGCTGACTTCCGGTTTCGGTGTAATTGACATAAAAATCAAAATTTTAAATGGCACAACATGTATATTTTTGCATATTTGTATCCTGCTGGCCAAAATACATATTGTCTGACCCTCAAATATTATTTTGATCTTCAAAAAACATGCATTTCTTTATTTTTAGTTTTAATAATAGAAGGCCGCGATTTTGCCAAAATTGTTAAAAATCGATCTGTAGGCACCTATAAAATATTATCCCTTCAGATACTAACATTAAATAATAAATAAAATAAATAAATAAAAATGCCTTTATTTAACCTGGGTGTCAGCTCACAAAGCTGTTATAAATGCCAACCAGGGCCAGTACATTATCTTACCTAACAGATAATCAATTGATTAACACATTCGTCATAAAATCCATAAAAATTAGAATACGGATAAAATGATATTCATATCCGACTATAACCTAACCTAACCTAACCTAACTATTATAAAGAATACCTAAAAAAATACCTTATAAGATAAAGAAGATAAGAAAGAACATTACAAAGGAAGCTATCACTAGTACATACGTAAATATAATGAAGTCGGTGAAAGATAACAAGCTTAATCTTAATTCTGAAGATAATACATTTGTACTTTTTTCTTAAAAGTAGAGTAGGATAATGACACAAAAGACTGGGCAACTTTATTATACAAATTCGCTGCTAAGTATGAGAAAGGTGATTTAAAGAGAGTAGTTACATGTCTAGGAATATGCAAAGTATTTGCCACGAATCTGAGATGAGCATTGTGATGTTGATTTCGGAAATTAAGTTTATCTCTGAGGTATAAGGGTGCATCATTTTTTAAAACACAGCAAACAGGGCAAATGAGATGGAGCTCCCATCTCTGATGCATATTAAGCAAATTATTCATTTTTAGATAAGGAGTTATATGCTCACGCATGGGCACACCAACCGAGAAACGAACACATAAGTTTTGAACTTTTTGTAATCGATAGGCCTCCCTTTCTGTTAGACAAGGGCCATAAACGACATTAGCATATTCAATTTTGGTTACATGTTCTTTGAGTTAAATGGCTATCGAAAATAACTCCAAGATTTCGCACGGTATTTTCATTATCAATTTGCTCAAAGTCTATAAATAGTTGCACAAGATTATCTTCAAAAGTATTCCTGGCAGATCTGAAAGTTATAGCAACTGTTTTACTACAGTTAAGTTTTAAACCCTGTCTATCTAACCATATGGATATATTTAAAAGATCTTCGTTAATTTTTGCCATGGATTCTTCAACGAATGTAGGACTATATGAAAAATATATTTGTGTGTCATCCGCGTACGAATGCACTTTGCAGTGCTTTACAACTTTCGGAAAATCTGACAGGTATAAGGAAAACAGTATTGGTCCAAGTATTGAGCCTTGAGGAACTCCCGAATTGACAACTAAACTATCCGAAATTTGCAAGTTACGTACTTTAACTTTTTGCATTCTCTGTGACAAGTAGCTACGAAACCATGCTATAGTGTTTGATGCCAAACCTAAATAGTGCAGTTTTGCTAAAAGCATCTCATGGTTGAGACAATCAAAGGCCTTTGTAAGATCAAGCATAACGGCTGTAGTTACAATTGATTTATCTATAGCTGCTAAGTAGTCGTCATTTATATCCAACAGAGCTGTAACAGTACTATGACCATGACGAAAAACACGATTTATTCTTCGTTAAGTTCAACGATATTGGTTTTTCAACGAAAACTATTTTTTTTCAATGGATGCCCTATGGGACAACCTGTTATTTAATTAGATCTTTAAATTACGAAGAAAACGATATGCATAATGTCTACCTTCTCTTTGTAAATTTATAATTAAAAGAAAAACATTTTTTGATAGGTCTATTTTTTCAATATTTTTTGAAAATCAAAATAATTGAGGGTCAGTTCATATGTATTTTGGCCAGCAGGATCCAAATATGCAAAAATATGCAGGTTGTGCCATTTAAAAATTTGATTTTCGTGTAAATTATACCGAAACCGGAAGTCGGCGATTTTGGTTCTTTACATCATATAATTGGAAATTTCATCTCATCTCACTACACCAAATTTAAAAAAAATCTATTAGCCCATTCAAAAGTTACAAAAGTGCCTCTACAGGCTGAGCCACCCGGTAGCATAATCGTATGTTACAGACTGAAATAGGCGTTCGGGCCACCGAAGTACTTGTATGTTACCGACGTATCCTTACTTTACATCGGTAACATAAAATTTTTGCTTTGTCAATTTTTATTAGGTCAAGGTCGTTTGGCAATAGTTATTGTTTGGGCATTTCTAGGAGGGCAAGGATCATTTTTTATTATATTGCAAAACGCCAAAAATATTCCTTGCCTTTCTCGAAAAAAAAAAAAAAAAATTGCGCAAAAATTTTATGTTAAGGAGGATAGGTACGTCGATAACATTTAAGTCATACTTCGGTGGCGTGAATGCCTATTTCAGTCTGTAACATACGATTATGCCACCCGGTATGGAAATTTTGTCGTATCTAATTTTTATAAATGTGTAAAATAATATTTTGCTCCAAATAAATATACCGTGCGTGTAATTTCCCATTAGGCATGTACATTCACGTAGCGCGAGAGATTTGACAACACCGTCAGCCGTAAATTCGTCCGTCGATAGAGCATTGCAGCTCTGTTATTTCATTTCAGCCAGCTGGCACGCGCGATGTTGTAATTCTTCTCCCCATGCCTAGCCCGCGACTACACACACGGTATCATATAAAGTGTGGGTAACAAGGTAACATCTTCATAGCTCAGTTATTAGTTATCCAATTTCAACCAAATTTGGATCTGAATAAAGACCTTTACTCTTTTTTGAGTAAAACAAAACTGCACTGACGTGCATTTTTATTAACAAGAAATTTAAGATTTTTTTTACAGAAAAACACGAAATATTATTGATCAGCATGCTTTGGAACCAGGATCGGATTTACATTTGAGAGGCCCCTGGGCACTTTTTATGTGGGGGCCCCTTGTAATGCGGCCAATTTTAACAGAATTAAAATATAAATGTGTAAGCATTAAACCCAAGCAAGCTTTGATCCTTTATGTTTAGGGGTCATTTGTAGGCTGTGAATCCATAACGAAGTAAAAAATCTTTAATAATTTTTTGAAAATGTTAATTTTATTATAATTTTATATCAAAAAATCATTTTTTTACAATTTAGAAATATTTTTGGTATAAAAGATGTTTATATTTACAGTGCTTTACATTTCCTCTCCTTAACATTACATTGGTTATTTTTACTATCTATTCTTTGTTTTTTTTATTTTTTATTTTTACTAGGTTATTACTTATTAATAGATATTTAATTGTAAATTGTAAAACTCGCAATGTACGTTAAATTATATGAATTAAACCATATTGCAACAAAATAAACATTAATTTATAATTCTTCGCATTTACTTTTAATCACTTTACCCTTTTCCAAAAAGAACTTTCTATCTACATAAAAAGTTTTCTAGCTTTTTTTTGGGCAAAAAGGTTTATAATTTCATCTTCCGGAGAAAAAACAAAGTAATGATTTTAAACATAAATTAAACATAAAATTATTTGAGATTTGGATGTTACTCTTGTTGAATGGAAAGTTTAACTTTTTTAATTTGTAAATTAACTTTTTCTTGCGTTTTCATCTCTTTTCATTTGTAATTTTTTCATTTATTCCTAATTTTTTTTTTACCATTTTTATACATTTGGGGGCCCCAACTACGTGGGGGCCATGGGCACGTGCCCCAAATGACCCTATGTAAATTCGCCATTGTTTAGAACCCCTGTATTCAAAATTTAACGAAGTTTTGATTTGTGGTTTTGGAATTGCGTCCCCCTTAAAATGACGTATTTCAAATGTTTAATAATGAATAACTTGAAAACGAATTGTGTTCCGAAAAAAATTCTTTCCTCATTTTCTACTTTAATTCACTTTTTTAACCACCAAGTGTCATCGATGCTTTCAAATTCCGTAGGACGAGAATTTCCATTGAAAATTACCAAAAATATTAAATATTAAATAATTAATAACTTGGAAACGAATTATTTTAAGTAAAAAAGTAATTAATTAATTAAAATATATTATCGTATATTTCTGGTGGTATCGACCTCACAACTAGGAGATTAGCGAGCCCTGGCCATCAGATGTAGGTGATACCTCGACCATGCGGCCATCATCGCCTCTATACAATTAATAAAATATATATCTATAATTTAGATCCATGTAAAGCTTGATAAATATACTATGTTAAATAAACGATCTGACACAACCCCACCTAACTTTTCTTTTATTGGAGTAAGGCCGATAAAGTACAGTGTAACTTATTACTAATTTTTTAACCCTTACCTCCACATACTTTCTCGTCGCTTCTGGTTACTCTGTCTCATGCTGGCCATTGACCAAATGAAAAGAGCCAATTCTGAAGCTTACTCCAATCTAATTCTAGTGGTGTGAAATGGGCTCGTTATGTGAAGAATGCTGGATGGCGCATCATAAATTATTAACAGCCTGTCATGCTTTTGTTACCCAATTTTAAAATTTAAAATTGATTTAAATTGACTTATTTATTTGTTTTTTATTTTGTTGCATCCTTCCTCCACTGTTTAATAAACCCCCTCCTCCCTCCCTCCTTACTTACTTATCGTCCTAGCGCAGTTTAGCCGCAGCTATTCCACCACTCAAGCAGGACACGCACCCACAGACAACAGCACAACAACCATTCCCTGAGTCATTGTCTTCTTCCGCAGTTGAGACGAAACTCAGGAAAAACAACAGTAAGTGGCAGTGTTGTCTCACTCAACAATGGACCAGTCCACTGCTACTGACTCGGTAACATATTAAAAACGACACTAAATATCCATAATCTATCCAAGGTTCGAACTTGGGACTGCAAGCCTAATGCGTAAGTACTAAGCCACCAAGCTGGATTTCCAACAAATAGTTTAAAACTAATATTAGACTATGAGAATTTTGATTTGTCATTTTATATGGCCTATATTGCCTAGTGTATTAAGAAAGTAATCATATAATTCATTTAAATAGGGAAATATTCAATTTAATCAAATTTCTTATAAATAAATAAATAAACTTTATTTTCCTCTCAGACAAAGTGTATAGGAATAGTCATATGCTTACTTACAAATTAACTGTTACTTTCATAGAACTCATCCAGGCTATAAAAGCACTTATCAACAAGATAATTGTTTAATTGTCTTTTAAAAGATTTTAAACTTGATGCATTTTTTACGAGATTTTTTACATGTATCGGTAATTTGTTAAAAATATTTAGACCTAAATAATTTGGCGAGTTTGAAGTTATTTTATATTTACAATATTGCACATGAAAATGGTCTTTTTGCCTAGTATTTATTTGGTGAACATTTTTGCTTAAAATATAGTGTCCATTATTTTTATAAATAAAAACATAGTTCATATATTAACAAGCAGACAAAGGTTGAAACATTGTAGTTTTTAAAAAGGTCTGTACAAAAATACCTATTGGACACACTAGCAATACATCTTAAAATAAGTTTTTGTGCAATAAATTCACCTAATGATTGCGTGGAGCTACCCCAGAAACATACCCCATATCGTAGTCTAGGAACAACTCGAGCATGGTACACCATAATAAGTTGTTCAACTGATAAAACAGTTTTTAAGTTTCGAAATAAATAACATAGTGAATTTAATTTTGAAATTAACTTTAGCTTTAGAGAAAAAAATGTTTAATTCTTTATACTCGATCACCCACAGCCTCCCTGCATTTTCGGAGATTAACTAATCATGCACGGTGGCCTAAAACCAAATTTAAATCAAAGTTTTTGCCACTCAGAATTTTTTTTAACACATTCTTAGATGTATATAGAACCAATTTCCACGATACTTAAAATCATTCATCTCAGAAGTCTCTTACTTTTTTGTTTACTGACATAGCCACACAAAAAAAAAAGTGGTCTAGCCTGCGGACCAAGCTAGTGTGTCCTAATGTATTTGGAATCGATGAACCCAAATCCGAAGTCAGAATTGTCAGATTCGCTCGTTTTTCACCCATAACCCTAAAAAACACTCCCAAAACATCCCCCCCCCCCCAGAAAAAAATTGGTCTGTCCGGCGGACCATACTAGGGTATCCTTATGTACTTGGATCTTCTGAAACAGAATCCGAAGTCAGAATTGTCAGATTCGCTCGTTTTTCACCCCCAACCCTAAAAAACACTCCCAAAACAAAAAGAAAGTGGTCTGGACTTCGGACCAGACTAGTGCATCCTTATGTATTTAGACCCGCTGAAACCGAATCCGAAGTCAGTATTCTCAGATTGGCTCGTTTTTCAGTTTTTCAGACAAATGTGTCCTTACCCAATACATCAAAGATACACTGGTATGGTCCGCCGGACAGGCCATTTTTTTGAGATTAAGGGTGAAAAATGAGCCAATCTGATAAGTCTGACTTCGGATTCGGTTTCAGCGGGTTCAAATACATAAGGACATACTGGTCTGGTCCACAGGCTAGACCACTTTTCTGCGTGGCTGTGTCATTTAACAAAAAAAGTAAAATACTTGTAAAAAAATTTCTGCGATGAATGATTTTAAATATCGTGGAAATTGGTTCTATGTACATCCAAAAATGTGAAAAAAAAATCCGAGTGGCAACAACTAATTTAAATTTGGTTGTAGGCCACCGTGCATGCCATTTCATGATATGGATACTAGCGTATCCATATGTTAAAAATCAAATTCGTTAGTCCTTTTAGGGACATACATATTTGATCGTTTTAATCTTACAAATATATATCTTTTAAATATTTGAATTGAGAACTGAAAACATGTAAATTCATCAAAAACCTAAAATCAATGTTTTAGTGTTTTGTGTATATTATGGAAAAGTAAAAATTTTAAAGGTTTGTTCAATCTCATCTTTTCATCAATTCATTTTTTGGTTTAGATCTCGCTTTTGCGATTTTGATTCAGTTGTTTTCCGAATTGCCAGTGTACTTTTTTTTAAAAACATTGTATTAATAATATCACATCCCTATATGTACACAATTTTATAAAATATATTAGCTCTTTCTGAAATATGTATTGCTACCATGAAAATTGTTCAATTTGTTAAAAATTTATGACGTCAATTATTGACAGCCACCCTTTTCATCGAATGAAAAACGAGGTTTACTTGCGTATTTTCTCAGGTCTACCTTATCTTTCTATTTTGCCCCTCTACGATTACTTGTCCATATTGTACATTTCCTCGCTGGATTTCCGTATTGCGAGTTTTTATCGATTTGTAGCCTGCAATAATATTATTTTAGGCGATCGCTATATTTGATTTATCTTTGATTATATTCCTAGCTCGTATAGATAAATAGTTATTTTAGTATTAAATCACTGTCCTGCTTCTTAATTTAAGGTTCCAAAGGAGCCTTGTAAGAGCGCGATTTTGTATTTTAGTGTTAAGTAGTTTCCAGCTGTATTGGCAGTCATCAATCATAATGTGTATTATTTTTCATTAATTATTATCCTTCTATTTACTCAAAACTTTGTAATGATTTTATTTGCTAACAATATTTCTTTAATATCTTACGCGATTTATACTTTACTTAGTCATATTGATATATTTTGTTACTGCGTGTCTTACTGTCTTCGAAAAAAAATGCGTACATAGAAAACAAACTAAAACTAACATTTTATGAAAAATTAAATAAGTTAGATGTTCATAATAATAGAAAAATGCTGATATTCCTAAGCAATTAAAAGATTCTGATGAAATTAACATATGTTTCCTAACTCCATAAATAGAATAAATCTGTCAAACATGTTACTTAACCAGGGGCCATTCCAGACGGTGGGCATAGTGGGCGGACGTCTAGGGCCAGAGCCAGAATTGTATGTGCGGCATTTTTGGCGTAGCGATACGAATATAATATTAAGTATCGCAAATCGTCGACACAAGTTACACGGAAAAAATGACTGATATTAATGTTTCTGTTTAATATT
Organism: Rutpela maculata; assembly: GCA_936432065.2. Lineage (NCBI taxonomy): Eukaryota > Metazoa > Arthropoda > Insecta > Coleoptera > Cerambycidae > Rutpela > Rutpela maculata. The sequence continues at coordinate 136,312,722 of OW386287.2, read as the reverse complement.
GAGAACTTCTATTTTGTTTTAAATGTACACTTTATTTTTATTCGGATTACTCTTAATTCGCAGATAGAATAGATAAAATAATATATATTTTAACCATCATCAAGATCTTCATAATTGACCGAAAGTATATCTTATAAAAAAGAGAATCTTTATATTTCGCTTATAGTGCAGGGAAGGACCAAACGCCATTTCGCCCAGGGCGGCAAAAGAGCTAGAGCGGCCTCTGTACTTACCCTTAAGCAAATAAACAAAACGTTCCTAAGTTTTATATCTCAGCATCCACCGTAAGCAATAGCAATGGACTTGGCTTCCTGTTCCCATTTTTCTAGAAAACCTTCACAATTTCTATTAAAAATAGCAGCTACCGAGGAATTCAAGCATACATGAATTCATGGATTCTGGATTGTTTGGAGGGGAGTAAGCTTGTACTCACGTGCACTTAGATCTCATGGGTGGGCCTATTGTGCTATTCCAGTAGGTGGCGGCATGTCCACGAGCCCTTCATTCCTCAAGCCAACCAACACTTGTGATCTACTTGTAGAGAAGGTCCGGCGATGCGTCACCCATATTAAACATAGTGGGACAGAAGTCTCCCAGTATGGAGCCTCTTTTCGTTGAGACAGCACATGATCTGCAATCTCGTCTTTCAGATTACACCTTCTACCGTCAACTTTTTTGAGGAGAATAGATGCCTATATGCGGCTGTCTGGATTTAAGAGTTCATTTATCTGTGAAAACGCTAGTTTTGCCCTTTTTTTTAGTTTCAAGTACGTTATTGTCTACAGGATGTGAAAACACAACAAAACAACAATTTTCCATTTCCATTTTTCTGTCGCTAAGCCTTATGGTGTTTTGTAAGGTAAGGTTATTATAATACCTACATCAGAATGTAAAAAACGTAGCCTACGGTGAGATTTCTTTATTTGCCTGTCTATATGTCTGTGTGTCAGTTTCTATCTTAGTCAATTACGTTTTTAGTAGTTAAAGATGTCAGGTTTATTTTGGCAAATATTTGAAGGGCACAAGGGCATAAGATATTCAGGTAGCAATTACGATGAAATTTGACAGAATATTTTTTTCACTATTATTTTTATATAGAATTCTTGGCGCCTTTGCCAACCTTTTCCAAACTTTTTTTTTCTACACTATTTTTATTATTATTAAACAAATCTTTTTAGTACATAATATTACAAAGGCCTATTAGAACGTATCGCAATATAAAGTATATGAAAAAAAAATATTGAATTCGAAAATGTTTTAAATGTACAAGGGGTCATTCTTGTACATTTCATAAGATCTGTGTGGAGTCCTTTATAAAAACCATTCTTCCTCCATTATTCATAATCTCTCTCCAAATAGTTATTCACTTAACTATAAACGCTTCCTGGTGAACTTTCTTCTTCGTATTCTCCCCAAGCTGCCTCCAACCAACTGAATCAGGTTAAATTCTTTTCGTCTCAGAGCATATAGTTCAACAATTCTACCTTAAGATATTGTTGTTTAATCTGTTCTCAACCACTACGCCGGTGAGTTTTCGCAGGTTTTCATTCAATTTCCTTAAGCTCATGCTCAGGGTCCATCTACGGCGAATTTTTCTTGTAAGATTTATTTCTACTAGAACTATTTTTCTTCTTGTGCCGCCTCCACGGGAATATGCAGGTTTTCCGTTGCGACAAATGTTGCTTCAGGCGAATTATTATGGTCTTGCCAATGTTAAATATATTGGAGTACCACTCCGTTAATAAATCTTAAACAATTAGGTAAGTCGTTCGTTCGCAATAAAACGTGCCCTTTTAAAAACGACTTAAGTTTATAATAGTAAGTTTAGATGACAATTGACATCGATATTGACATTTACATCATAAGAGAGCCTTCTTAAGAAAAATAACAGGTTTTTAGACAAAAATTTGTTTTTTTTTTCATAAACTAGTGGCTAAAAAATGTGATTTAAAAAATATAAATGTATTTTATTGCATCTCGGTAGTTATTGAGAAAGTTTGATAAAATACATGCTTCCCTTTCCTTTCATGCAGACAGTAATATGTAGCTAAAAAAGAGCATAACTCGCGTTTTGAAAAATAAATTACACAGGTGTACAAAAAAAAAAGGGCTTGCCCTAAGGTTCTGATCTAACTTTTCTGAAGTATTTTGATGCGCTGAAGCCAATTTTGGACAAAAAAATTATCGGCTCAGTTTCCCCTCCATCCCCTAAAAAGGACAAAAAAAGGGTCTTGTCCTAAGGTTCTCATCGAACCTTTCTGAAATAATTTGACGCGCTGAAACTAATTTTGGACAAAAAAAATTAGGGGATGAAGGGGGTGGTAGAGGGAAACTGAGCCGAATTTGGCTTCAGCGCCTCAAAATATTTCAGAAAAAAACTTCTTTTTTACCCTTTTTAGGGGACAAAATGGGTGGTAGAGGGAAGGAAACTGACAAGGAAAAAAAAATATTTTGTCTAAAATTGGCTTCAGCGCGTCAAAGTACTTTAAAAAAGTTAGATCACAACCTTGGGACAAGCAAGACCTCATGTTTGCCTTTTTTAGGGGAAACCGACCCGAGATAATTTTTTTTTGTTTAAAATTGGCTGCATCAAAATACTTCGGAAAAGTTAGATCAGAAACTTAGGACAAGACATTTTTTTGCCGTTTTTAGGGGATAAAAGGGGTGGTAGAGAAAAAATGAGACGGTAGATTTTTTTTTCCCAAAATTGGTTTCAGCGCGTCAAGATACTTCTAAAAAGTTAGGTGAGAACCTTAGGACATGACCTTTTTTTGTAAACCTGTGTTCTCTTAAATTCTGAAAACCGAGTCTCAAAAATTATTTACTTTAAATTCAATCTAAAAATTGCTTGGTTCATTTTAGTTCATCAACAGTTAATATACAACAATTTGCGAGAAAAACTATTTGTCTGATTCATATTTCTGTTGAATTGAGATAAAAATGTGAATTTGACACCTAAATATTTCCTCGTCAACAATGTTGATTGTGTTAACATATTTATACAACAAAAAATGAAATATAGGATATTAACTTTAGTATCTAACTAAAAGTTTAGACTGTACATCATAAATGTCAAAGGTCTCTCTTTGAATAAATCCCGATCTAATAAAGTTTTTAAATTTTGTGAATAAAACATAACATAAAAGCCTTTCTACTTGAAATAGCGCGTTGTCTGTCTTTGTTGATCTCACACCTAACAAAAAACAGATCAAAAATATGTTTTAAGTATACATAAATCTTTGGAAGAAAGCTGAAGACATCCCAAGAGACCCAATTTAAATTATATCAATATGTCATTACATCAATTATCTCCGTATAAAAAAATAGAAGATTTATATCTGCGATTCTGTTACTGATAACAATTGCGTTAATTTATCGCGATGATTTATTGAACTCAGTATAATGGAAAATTGGTGTAATTATTAAATGTGATGTATATCAATTAAATAAATTTTAATGATAAATGACTATCTCTGAAATGATTTAGTAGAGAAATTTAGTAATTAATTAATATCCATGGTATTGTTTTTCTACAATAATTTACAACATTTATCGACAATTTTCCGTCCGATACATGAAATATATATTTTTCGATAATAAAATTCGCAGAAATTTGACCAATGCCACCCATATTGAGTGATAAAAAATATCATATTAACAAATTTGCTTCGAAAAAATTAAATTTAAGAAATCAATGATAAACAAAAGAAAAATGAATGGATTTATAAAATAAATAAATAAATAAAATTATTTTTGTCCTCTCGTTTCTGTAGAAAATATGATAAACAATTACTTTCAAGATTATCAATTAAATAAATGTGTCAATAAATCCATATATTTTGTATCAGTATTGTAGGTAATAATTTAAGTACCGTGGGAAATTTCATGCGAAAAAAGCTTCCAACCATTATTCATAACGTTGGCAAGATAATCACCTCATTTCTTAACATCGTAAACTTGCGACAAAGGCTTACCAAAAAGTGTTTGATGGATTGCTAAAGTCATAAGTGTAATTCATTACTAAGAATAACGTCATGCAAAAGTTGTCATTCGTAAATTCCATAGTTTAACCAAGAACACAAATAAGCAATAAAACTTTTGTGTTAACGTAATTCCCTTTCCTTTTAGTGTCAAAAAAACTCAATTATTAAATAGTCGTACTTGGGATTTGCACAAAATTTGTTACAACTGGTACTTCAACTACTATTACAGAGTAAATTATTCATATACATAATTACAAATACATATTAAATGTTTAAGCAGTTCAGATACACATCAGCTTATTTTCAACTCACTGAGTAGACACCATAAATTACTTGGTCCAGAAAATTCTAATCTACTTATAAACAACCTTCAAAGCTGATATTGTCAGGTAATTTACAAGAAAGAAATCGACCATTTTCTCGCCCTCGAATTTTGTTTCAAACGGTGCTAAATTATTGCTAATGATGAGAACACCTTGAATACAAAATTTCAAGATGAGCATATCTTTGGTTTTTGAGATATGAGGGATTAAAGTTGTGATAAGCGTGAAGTAATATAGGAGCATATCAAAAAATACAAATAGTGAATATTTATCAGTTATGGCATAGCAATCAAGATATTCTTATTATTTTTCGACAAATCCGTATCTCAAAAATCAAACATATACTCATCTTGAAATTTTGTATTCAGGATGATTAACAATAATTTAGCACTTAGTTTAAAACAAAATTCGAGGCGAGAAAATGCGCGATTTTTGGCCTATTTTTGGGGTCGCTCTTTAAATTTCAAAATAGTTATTATTATGCCTCTTTCAACTGTACCCTCATATTGACTGTCAACTTTAAAGACCTTATCAGAACCCTACATACCTCTCTCGTGAACTTATCTTCCCGTCTATATGTCTCAAGGTTCTACCTAAAGCTTCATACCCTGTCTTAGGCAATATATTGCACTCATTCCAGACAACATGAAAATATTTCTGCAACAACTTCTAGTAAACAATGCACACCGCCAAAGCTATTTCTTCACTGTGTCTGACTTTTTCCAACGGAATAATAATTATTATTGGGAATAATTTACCAGTACCCCAGGAGCGGCGATGAAGAAACCTTTCCCAAATCCTTGACGATGATAAACAGCACCGTAACAATACATATTAAAGTGAACAACCAAGCAAATATAAATAAAACAATAATAATTAATAAAAACATTGATGTAAGAAAACTTTAGGGAATAAAGTCCCGTAAAATCTCATAGATAGTTGGCAAGAAGCGTACGGTGTCACCTGTCAAGTTTCTGTTTATGGCTTCAACGGACCCAATCCCAATTGTCCAACATCTGGCATTTTTGCTTAAAGCCATATTTCGCAATCCACTTCACTGATTTTTACGAAACAAAAATGAAATTATAAACTATTTTATTTATTTTAATGTCTTATTTTTATTAACATCCTGGTGGTGTTTAGCCAACGATATTCCACTCGTTTTCTAGAAAATCGATCTATAAATTCTTCATGCCCGGAAATACCAAAAAGTTTTAGGCCTCCAATATGGTATTGGAGACACTATTTTTAATGTTTCAATCTCCATAATTTTCTGAAGTGTTTTAAATTAGTCCCTACATCCGTGTAAGTTAGTTCCTATATCCGTGTAATATTTTAAGTTTCTGCCATGTATGGAAGCGTCCAAATAATTCATGCGAAAACAAAAATAAATAATAGCATTCGAATTGTTTGATTTATTTATTTATTTATTGATTGATTTATCAGCATGCGGTAAGCCTTGCTGCCACTCCCAAGATATACCGCTGGGTCGGCTACATCCACGCTGGGTTGAATTTAAGTCATGCTCGTTGTCAGCAGCGAGAGCCTCATGACGTATGGTACAGGAGTTGCGATTTTTCCTGTGGTATTCATTTTTTTCCCTCGCTTTTCTTTCCAAGTGTGCTTGGTCCTTTCTTAGTTTGTTCATGATCCTCTGGATTGCTGTTCTTCACATGTTGCATGGTTTCCCTATTTTTAATTTGTTGCTGCCCAGTATCAGCGCCCTTTTCAGTAGATGTGTTGGATCCCTCCTTTGAATATGTCCCCAGTAATTTATTCCGTACATTTATCTTTTTGTAGTTGTCTTTCCACCTACTAGTGTTGATGTTTTATGTCGGTCTTTTCCTATTAGCGGCATGGGCGTATATTTATATGCAACCCTCAAATAGTTTGTCAGCAGTCGTATGTTGACTATATATGTAAATATTCATGTATATCATATACTTTATCCAATTAATTTGTAAAACTAATACAGAAAATAGTCAACATAAACAAGTAATAAACTTCTCATTCGCCATTATTTATAAAAACAAATATTTGACATTTCCACTACATACACCCACATTTTCAAATATCAGATAATATACTTCGTACATATCGAAGTATTTTATTTAATATTTGGGATGCTTCCTACAACTAACACTAACTTACTCTCCATTATTTTTCATTCTTCAGTTATCGTGCTTACGATAAAAATGGTGGACGGGCGGACAAATGGTCGGACGGGCAGGTGGATGGACCAAACTTTTGAAAGTTGTTCAGAATTCGTTCACTAACACGCTAATATGTTTTTTTTTTGTCTACGAGCGATGTTTAGAGTTTGAGAAATGTGCCGATCAAATGTAATATACTCTTCGTTTTCGCATTTAGGAATAATTTAATAAAGACATTTTAGAACGAGATATAAGAAACTATGAGTTTCAAGAATTAGTAAATAAATTGGAATTTAACATGGAATATTTGAAACAAAATAATACATTTTGCCTTATATTGTCATTATATAAGTTTTCCCGAATTTCAATACATAAAATGTTTGTATACTATGGTAGAGATTTATTTATAAAATATGTGTGCTATTTTGAGAGTCTTCAAGTTATATTAACAGAAGCTCGTATGTTTTATAGGGCATGATATCTATTACTTATAGTCGACTCCAGGTATCCTTAAAAGTGACATATTTATAACAAAATTTTTGAAAAAAAAAATTGAACCGCCTTCAAAAGCGTCGCTAAAAATTATGAAATAAAATTTCTACGTCGTCTAGTTAATTGAACCTTATTACCTAATATCGATATTGAAGTCCGTTAAAAATGCGTTTGAATTCGTTGTTTGTTCATTTTTACACCTACCTCAATATAAGTAGGTAAGAAGGTTCAATAACTAGGCGACGGAGAAATTTTGTTCCATAATTTTTAGCGGCTTTTTTGAAGGTAAAGGTGCTTCAATTTTGTTTCAATTTTTTTAACCATTTTTAGTCATCTTTATTCAGCTTGTGACTTTTTAAACTTTGACATTAGGCTCCTTATCAGAAAATCCTGAAATCACTGTGCATCAAAGTACCTGTACATCTGCAAAAATATTGCAATTATAGCAGCAATATTCGATTCGCCATTTTGAATTATTAACTTTAACATTAAATTCGTTATCAGCTACTCCTAAAATACCTAACTATAGTGGGCCTAAACTTTATGAGACACATAAAAAATCTCAAAGCTTTGCCGCCAAGCCCCTTATGATAGAGTGGGGCATGCTTTATTTTTCTACAGCCTATTGAATAATAAATATAATGTATTACTTAATACATAAAACATCGCATTTCTCGTGTAAAGTATGTTCTGGCATGATTAAAATAAGAAATTAACAGAAACACGCCTTTATCAATTATGATTTCAAATTATTTTGATATAATTACGCAACTCCCTCCTAAAATATTTGACGACCTAACGCTGGTTATTATTGCTATAGTATCCGTTAGGAGGGAGTTGCGTAATTATATCAAAATAATTTGAAATTATAATTGATACAGGTGTGTTTCCGTTAATTTCTTATTTTAATCATGCCAGAACATACTTTATACGAGAATAATGATGTTTTATGTATTAAGTAATACATTATATTTATTATTTAATATGATGTAGAAAAATAAGGCATGCTCCGCTCTATCCTAACGGGATTCGCGGCAAAGCTTTGTGATTTTTTACGTGTCTTACAACATTCTGGGCAACTATTCCAATTTTAATGCAATTCCGTCTGAATTTAATTTTTTTATCACAAAATTAAATTTTACGAAACTAAATTATTACTAGCGACTTCGACAAATTCTCGACAAGAAATCTTGTTTCTAATTTTTGCTCACAAGCTAACTTATATTAGGGTTAGCTTGATGAAATTAATACGGGATCACCGCCGAGCCATACCAATCTGATAAGATTTGATAAAAGTCACTTAAGCCAATCTCGCAGTAATGTTTGTACAAACATAAAAAACATAAATACGAATTGAGAACTTCCTCCTTTTATCAATCCTATGAAATCGGTTAAAAATTTATTATCGTAAAGAAATTTTGGAAAGTTTACGTCAATATTTTCATGAAATTTTTGAAATTAAAACTATGCCTTTAATTAATTTTTCGACATTTTTATGAACGATCTGCAAATTTAGAAGCAGCTGCTAAAACCTGGTCAAATTCCAAACATCACCACATTATAAAATTTTTAATTGGTATTATGCCTCAAGAATGTTTATATCAAATTTCTTATTTAACTTTTGTAGATGCATAACCTGTAAAAGTTGTATTTACAATGTTTATTTACATGTTTAAACTTTAACTTAATATACATTGTTTTATCTACTGGTATATTAATAAATATATAGCCGACTTTACATTCCTCGAGACAAATATTTTTGTATATTTTTTTAAATGTATATTTTTAGCCTATTCATAGGTAGCTTGTTTGTAGCTATTAAGTCCTTTATAATTTTTCATGAGGTATACTTTTAGTATACTGTTGGTAGTGACAATATGTTGATTATTGCCGATAAAGTAATTCCAATATATCAAGTGCGTACGTTAGGGTGACCAGATATTTTCAGTTTGAATGCTATCTATATACTTGAATCGTGGAGTGAAGTGGGGCCTTTTTTTGTATGCCAATCGTTGTGTAGCGAAATATACATGTATGATGAGTTATTTATAGTAGCGGCATTGTGTGGAAAGAGGGGATGGGATATGAAGGATCCGTAGATGATGATGATGATTTTTTCTTTTGAAAACAATTCCAAATCAGGAACAGCAACGCCGATACTTCAGTGATCTCAAACGGAGCTCAACCAGTGAGTCTAGTAATTGTCATACTGACAATCGCTGAAATATCTCGGAACATTTCATTTGCCTCTATGGAAGGAAATTCATACTCTGATCGCATTGTACACTCCTCCTTGAAACCAGATTCCTGTGACCCTATATACATTCCTGAAAACTTGTCGCGATCATCAAGTTATTCCCTCTATCTCCACAGCTCAATCATCGCTCCAAGTCTCCTTCTGTCTCGAGAATTTGAGTCAGGGCAAGTTTGTCTAACTCAGAAAATTACACGATACAAGTCGCAATCTCAACACTACGAAACCTATACGAAACGTATACGAAACTCCAAACTTTCAGCATTCATCCGGTACTCTGAGACACCCTTAATTGACCGATTATCCAATGAGAAAGCTCGATACATTGCAAAACAACATACCATTTTTCAGAAAAACAGACTTTCCAAATTAAAAATGATATGATTCCAGGCAAACGTAATGCTCTACGTTTTGCTGTATATCCAAGCATGCAGTGCATACCATTAAAATTCTGTAAAATACCGCGAAATTCCGTACGTATGATCACCCTAGTGTATGTCATCACTAGTGATAGTTTGACGTCATGAAGTACCAACTTGAAATGCATTAATGTGCAAATTCCGTATGCATGTATGGATCACCTGAGTTGGTATAACGTAAAACTTTGTTTTCATGGTAGATTGGCATGGCACACATTGCTTGCAATAATTCGGTAAAGCTTCCGTCGTGTTCTCATTCTATTTTATGTTAAAATTAGTTTGTTGGCTTAATTAGAGAATGTTTTATAATTAGATGAAGTTTCGTGAATGTATTTTTTATATTAATATTATTGCGAATATTTAACTAATTTCCCTGTTCTTATAAAAACGCATAAATGTGACCGGAGAAAATAAATATTACATCACATTTAAGAAGTGAGGTGCAAAGTTGATATATTGAAAGCACTCTATATAGTTTCTGTCTTAAGAATATGTTCGTCATTTCTACTGCATTATTTGCTATCTATTACGTATGATTAAACATACGTTAAAATAAGACATTTTGATCTAATATAAACCCACTTTCGTTATGTCCACTTACATTAGAAGCCATCCTGCCTGTGTACTGATGGGTGGATTTTGAGAAGAAAAAACTAAACAAATATGTTATGGATTAAATTAATTGTAAACATTTACCATAAAATACAACAAAATGATATATTAAAATTTTTAGAATTACAATCCAAATGTTAAATATTATGAATACGACAATCTAGTTTAATATCGTAATTCCAATACGACCAAATGGTACTTTGACGCTGTGCCTGCAGGTGACACGGTGTCAATCAATCTTCCTTCGAGTGTTGCGCATCATACCTCCCGTGGATGTCTAAAAGGAACATCATTCAATACCTGCATATTATATTTTGTGTTTCTGATAGCTTACACTAGGAGTATTGATTATTGCAAGCAAAAGGTAATTTTAAAAAAATCAGGTTGCAGTATTCTTTATTATCTCGAATAATATTTACAATTGAACCAGTACCTTCAAGTTAAAGCGACCTATTAAGAATTTTAACAATAAATTATTATTTATGAAGTGGAATTGAGCTTTGTGTTGTTTATTTATTTACTTATTTAACGTCGGCCTATTTCCGCTACCAAGGCCTATCATCGACGCCAGGAGACGAGCTGCCCCAAACCTGGAAAGCCGAACATCTTCTCTGTGTAAGAGTAGGGATCTTTTGCTTGCCTAACATTTAATAGACAAGGGTACTGACTGCTTTACATCCCCTTCGAAGTATTCCATTACTCAATCCTCGCCTCAAATTGCATAGCTTCTAGTTATACACTGATATACAAGCCGCTGAAAGGTGGGACAAGATCGCCGAGTTTTCCTGGATGGTTCACCCATTCTACGTGATGAACGTTGCTTCAATGCAAGTATCGAAATACGAAGAAGAAGATTAAGTTTATTTTTAACTAATAGCTACATGCACCTTTTCGGAACCTAACCCGGAGGCAACTAAACGACCACGACGCGCAGCTCCGCGGTGAATGTAGGGTTAGTCAGGACAGGTCCGGTTGGGCTAAAGCAACAATTGAAGAAAAAAGTTAAAATTTTGTTTAAAGTAAAAGACTTAAAATTAACAATTTGGTTTGGGAATAATATACAGAAATACTTAAAAATAATTAAAAATTGCACTATAAGTTTCCGTAGCATCCTCGCACTGAATAAATTTTTGTTGTTGTAAGTTTGTATTTAGTGTTTGTACAAGAATCAAAGGCATCAATTTTTTTTTCGTCAACCTCCCCCCGCTACCACCCATTATTGAATGAGGTAAAAAATAAATTAGGATTTAGTGTGTGTACAGGAACCAAAAAAATGTGGAAGTAGTGATTCTTTAGGCAGAGGTTTCTGTACATGCTACATGCCGGAATGAAATGGATATACACAAATTTAAAGAAAGTCAAAAAGCAAGCAAGACAAGAATATTTTATTAGGTAGGAAATTAAGTACAGCATTTAGATCTACGTCTAGTATGCTGCAAAATACAAACCACCGTTTCTATACATTCACGTCCTCTTCTTCTCATTTCGGTGGTGGTGATGACACCTAATATTTCTTCCTTAATTCTTGTACCTGTTTCATTAGTTCTCCTGATGAGGTGATCTCGATCAGTTATTTCAACCTCATAAATAAATTTTTTCATTCGTCCTCAAACATGAAAGTCGAGATGCGTCAGGCCTGGGGTCCTTGCTGACCGCAATGTTTAGAAAGGCCGATGTCTCAAAATCTATGATATTTAGTATAAATGATCATATAGATTCTAAATGACTGCTTCTATCACTCCATTAAACATTTCTATCTATGTACCAAACACCCTGCATATACCAATTATTTTGTGTTTATTGATTACCTTTATACACCTCTTAATTCGCACATGAATGCTATAGAAGATTGTGTCTCTATGTTTCAAGTTTCAATTTCTTTTTAATCCAATTCGACCTCACTACGCCTAGCGTAGTGCAACAGCGATTTGCAGAGTGTAAGCATGGCTGGCTCCTGCACGAGTGCTAGGGAAGAACGATATGTTGTATTTTAATTTAAAATAAATTTGTTTTCGATTTGATTTGAAATGTTGCATCATGAAAAATAAAGAGGAGGAGTAAGCACGCTACGCTTTGTGTTCGTAAAAGGAGAATAAAGAAGGTGACAATCGCAAATGGCCCACGGATGCGGGAAGATACGCAGGCGTAGTTGTTATATAGATATTTAATTGTTCTCATTGATATCGGTGCTAGTTTTAGTCCAATTCAAGCAGTGGCTGCGGTCATTCATCTTCACCCCCGAGTTCCAAAGTTATTAACAATGAGTGCAAGCATATCTTTTTAGCAAAGCATTAAATAATCTAAGATAATGGATACAACAAAAAAATTGTACAGCTGATAATTAAGTTTATACTGGCTGCCAAAGTTTAAAAAATGAGGTTCTGAAGCGCTGGCATTTCGTCATTTTTTGGCAGCAACGCTACAACTTTTGTCGGTCATTTAAAATGCAATTAAAAATCCGAAAAATCACAAATCAGTGAATCCCAAGCAACACTTATCATGACACAATTGATTTCTTCTGCCTTTTTTATACAGGGTGTTTTTAAAAAGTACGTCAATTACTTAACCACAGACTCATCACCTCAAAAGAAGTTGATGGAACCTAATTTACATCTATCCAAAATCGCACCCCTATGAAGATACAGCCCTCTAAATTTGGAAATAAAATAATATATAATCTTTAAATATTATACAATTGGCTAGAGATATTTTTTTCAATATTGGTACACTCTAACATATGTCATAGAGTAATAGTTTTAAAGTAAAAATATTTTAAAACAAAGTTTTATAAATGGCTGATTTGGCTAACCCTTCTCTCCTACCCACTTTTTTAGAGGTACGCCTATGACTTTTTTGGTATAATCTATTCTACAGAAAATTTAATTCTACAACTATTTGCGACTTGTATTTTTTTCATTTCAGTGATCATTTTTAAATGAGACAATATTAAAAATATTGTCATGTGTTTTAAAAGGTGAAATGTGGAAAATTGTAGAAAAATCATTTAATTTCAGTTCCACATGTACCTAGAGTGGGTAAAAGAAACAAAGTAAAGTTAGAAATCAAAACAAAAAAAATAGAAAAATAAAATTAACAACATTCATTATTTTTCTCCAGTTTTCAACATTTCACCTTTCAAAATAAATGACAATGTTTTTTAATATTTTGTCTCATTTAAAAATGATCACTGAAGTGATATGAATGAATATGTAATAGTTACTTGTAGTTAGTTAACTTAGCAATTAAAATATTAGATATATTTTTTCCTTATAGTTAAGATAATAATTAAACTTTAGCTTCAACTCACAAACAAGCACTGATAGTTCATTACTGGTAAGTACTTCGTGAGTTCCTTATACGTGTGTTTATTGTTACTAAAATTTGTATTTTGTTCCTTAATTCTTATACCTGTTTCATTAGTTCTCCCGATGAGGTGGTCTCGGTCAGTTATTTCAACCTCGTAAATAAATTCTTTCATTCGTTCTTAAACGTGAAAGTCGAGAAGTGTCAGGCCTGGGGTCCTTGCTGGCCGCAATGTTTACAAAGATGTCTCAAAATCTATGATAGTGTAATTATATATATATATATATATATATATATATATATATATATATATATATATATATATATATATATATATATATATATATATATATATATATATATATATATATATATATATATATAAAATTATACGCTTATTACCAAGACTTAGCCATAACAAACCTTCACAGGTATATCATATTACATGATAACGACTTCTCTTATTAATCGCTTATCTTAGAGATATTATGTTTCACCTTCGTTTCTCACATTTTATGATGACTGTCGAATTGCATTTCCTTTGTTCTATATTTTGCTTACTCAGGTTCTGAATGTTATAAATACGACTAGACATGCTTTGTAAAGTCAGTTATTAAACTCAGTTAGAATGCAACACTTCTAATTTATTATTATATTCCTTCTCCAAGAGCCAACGTTGGCTCCATTTAGTAAAATAAAAGTTTTTAAAAAGTCATTCATGTAAACCGTGATCTAACATTGGCGCAGTCGGTAGGATCCGTAAACATCATCAGAACAAGAAGCCTAACTGGTAGTGAAGCGCAAAAGAACAAGGACAACATCTGCAGAAGGTGCCTAACTAGTGCGTGTACATCTGAGAGAACAAGGAAACCTTCCTCACTGGTGGTGGCGGATCCCTTGACGGACGAAGAACCTACCCATGGAGATGAAATTAACGTAAGTCATTTAAGAATCATCTCGTACCATTTTTACTATTTTATTATTTTTCGCAACTTATTTTATTAAAAGTGTATTATACTGCTAATACACTCGGCGTACAAAGCCAGTTCTCTTGTCAAAGTGAATCCATTCCTTTACAAACGCAACGAAACAAGTTCATTTAATTTTAAGTTTATTTATTTTCGTATTATACTGCTAATACGAAACATTGTGTATTATACAGCTAATATACAATCTATTTACGCACGCAACGTAACAAGCTAATCTAATTTAAGTTCGTATCATACTGCTGATACGCAACCAATCTTTAATTCAAGTAATCTCTAAATACAACAGCAACAATGCCAGATAGAGATACAGCTCAACCAGTAGCACCCCAACCAATAGTACCGGCACCAGCCGAACAACAACAACAACAACAACAACAACAACAACAACAACAACAACAACAACAACAACAACAACAACAACAACAACAACAACAACAACAACAACAACAACAACAACAACAACAACAACAACAACAACAACAACAACAACAACAACAACAACAACAACAACAACAACAACAACAACAACAACAACAACAACAACAACAACAACAACAACAACAACAACAACAACAACAACAACAACAACAACAACAACAACAACAACAACAACAACAACAACAACAACAACAACAACAACAACAACAACAACAACAACAACAACAACAACAACAACAACAACAACAACCAGAGCAAATTGAGCCTTACAAGCTCTCTGAGATATTTTCGTTGATACCTGAATTTGATGGCAATGCCATAAATTTACAAACATTCTTAAACTGTCATTGTGCCCAAAGCATGGCAATTGGAGATCAAAAAATTCTTTTGACCGTCCACATAAAAAATAAATTGAAAGGCAAAGCTGCCGAATTAATAAATTCGCGTAATCCTGGTACCTGGCCAGAAATCAAGGCACTCTTGGAAACTCATTTCGGGGATTCCAGAGATCTAACGGCCCTAATCCAAGACCTACAACGAATTCACCAATTGCCCGGTGAATCCGCTCTAACATTTATTTCGCGTTTACAAACGCACAATGCTAAAATGCACGCCGCAGTGCAAAAGCAAAATTTAACCACAACGCAAGGAGCTGCACAATCAGACCTTATAGAAACCATGACCTTAAATAATTTACTAACAGGTTTAGAACTGAATTTAGGCCGCATCATACGTGCTAGCAACCCTCCTAGTATACTAAAAGCCGTTAGCAGAATCCGTAGAGAGCTACAACTCTCCTACTTCGAATCACAGAAATTCCCAAAAAATAACCAAGTAAAAAATACAATGCCTCCTCAACAAAAACGACCACAAGGTCCCAATTTCCAACAAAAATTTTGTTCGTTTTGTAAACGAAACGGACATGTCATAAATGAATGCCGTACAAGGCAACAAACACAAACAATGCCGTCAACTTCACAAAACTTCCAACGACCAAATTACCCAGGAAATTCAAGTTACCAGAACTTTTTACAAAATAGCCAGAGGACATTTCCTCAAAACGGCCAACCTAATCAATCGCAACAAAACAGGCCCTCAGCCATAAGGCCGAACCCTAACTTTACGCAACAACGACCATCCGCTATTCAGCCTAACCCGAATTTCAACCGCTTTAATCAGCAAAGAGCTCATCATTTAAATTACGAACCTTATGAAAACCAATGCGATCTTAATCAATACAGTAACTATTCTTCTGATTACCAAACTGCAGAAGATACTTACGAAAATTATAACTTTGAAAATAACCAAAATTTCCAAGAGAATTATACAGCTAATTCTGAATACGAACAGTACGAGGATTATACTGCTAATCCTCAGGATTTTCGCCTAGATCCGGAGTACCCCACGGATACTCCAACACAACAAACAGACCAATTCGAACCAATTACGGAACTAGAAACTCAAATACAAACTATGAACCTCAACGACAGTTTCGACCCAATGCTGAATTTCCCAGAACAAACGTTCATGTAAATACGCTTTCCCATACCCTACTAACTGTAAACTCAAAAAATCTCTATTATATGAAGGATGCAACTGGTAAATTTAAAATTCTAATTGACACAGGCGCAGGTATATCAATTTTTAAACCTAAAACAGCTGAAAATTACAGACGTAGATCTCCTGAAAATGTAATTATACAGGGTATCACTGATCAAAAAATTTATATCAACGAATCTGTTCTCATCCCCTTTTCAAATGAGTCACACAAAGTGTATATCTATAATCTAGATATAGATTTTGATGGACTACTAGGCGCAGACTTCCTAGAACATTACGAATGCAAAGTAGACTTTACAAATAAACAACTAGTCACAAATTTCAAAACCGTACCACTATTTAAAGTTACGGAAGAAACTACAGTAAATTTACCTTTACAACCAACTATTAATTATAATACAAAAAATTCAAATTTAAGCAACATCGAAAATTTAATTTCTATTGAACCTCGCATGGAAAAAATCTGTAAACTAAAATGTAACTTGCGAAATACCGAGGCTATACTGTTAGCCCAGGAAAACGAGAAAGTACGCTTACCAAATGCAATTGTCAAAATCGATCACAATGGAGAATTTTTAACTTCAATAATAAATGCAAACGCGATCCCAAAAACCATAAACTTTTCAAACCTTAACCTAGAACCAGTACAAAATTCCGACAAACATCCTCAGACAGACAGAACTTTCGAAATTAGGAACGAATTGCGCTTGGATCATCTAAACGAAGAAGAGGCCGAAATAGTAACGCAGCTTTGTTTAGACTTTCAAGATATATTCTATTTGGAAGGAGACAATTTAACTTTTACTAACGAAATTAAGCATTCCATTGACACGAACGATTCAAAACCGGTTTTCACAAAGTCATATCGCTACCCTCATATCCATAAAGAGGAAGTTAAAACACAAGTCTCTAATATGCTCGATCAAGGCATCATTAGACCTTCTATTTCTCCCTGGTCCTCTCCAGTTTGGGTTGTACCTAAAAAACTCGACGCCTCCGGTAAACAAAAATGGCGAGTTGTAGTGGACTACAGAAAACTCAACGAACTGAGTATTGACGATAAATACCCGCTACCCAATATTTCCGACATCCTTGATCAATTAGGCAAATGTCAATATTTTACAACTTTGGACTTAGCCTCCGGATTTCACCAAATCGAGATTGATGCGAAAGATATTCAAAAAACTGCTTTCACAGTTGAAAATGGTCATTTTGAATTCGTAAGAATGCCTTTTGAACTTAAGAATGAGTAGATAAGCAAAGAGAGTTCTGGAGCGGAAGTGACTTGGATGGCATGTGTCCATCGAGATCTGACCATGAGCTGTTGGTCATTGTCGTCGGAGCTGAAGAGTGCTGCATTACGCGGTATGGGGGTGTGTGTGAAGTCTGTACCTAATGCCCTTCTGGCTAAGAAATTGGTCATTGTCGTCGGAGCTGAAGAGTTCTTGTGGTGAAGAGTGAAGAGTGCTGTATTACGTGGTATGGGGGTGTGTGAAGTCTGTACCTAATGCCCTTCTGGCTAAGAAATATTTCAGCATGACTGTGCAGAGATTTTAAATTTAGGTAAATTGAATATAAACGACGACGACGACGGTTGCTGGCCCCGAGACATAGGAGTGAGAGGAAGTGATAAGAAAACGGATATGTGATAAGAGAGAGTGTAACATTTGTATAGAAATGCAAATTAAATGAAATTTTTATCATAACCGCCGGTTAGGGTGGGCAATATATTTATTTATTATTATTATATTATGGTGATGTTTGAATGTGAACATAGGCGTACATAAATTAAAAAAAAAAACTGTTGAATTTAATCAAATTCAGATATAAATTAAACAAAAATTGTATTGCTATTTCATTTATTACACAAAAAAAAAAACATTATAATATTATTCATTCACACTGCTGCGGAGAGACATGACATTTTTCCTAATAATTTTAATTATACACTTTACAATTAGGAGAGAAGAACAAACTGTAATGTAATACAGCAAACCAGACACCGCTTCCACTCCAATATCATAATTTTGTTTTTCAGAATTTGCATTGCTGATGATGGTAGGTGCAGTACAGGGGGTGGCAGCACAATAATTTTAATTATACACTTTACATAAATTAAAAAAACTGTCGAAACCAGGATTTGAACCCGGGACCTCTAGAACTTCAGTCTAATGCTCTCCCCACTGAGCTATTTCGACTTTAATCAAATTCAGATATAAATTAAACAAAAATTGTATTTCTATTTCATTTATTGTACGATACTTCCAATCTCAATAAAAGTGGCCGTTAATTAATTATATCGCAAGGAAATAAAACCGAGAAAGCGTTGATATGTTATTTCATAGGAAACAGGAAAAGATGATAAACCTGCCTACATAGCCACAAAGTGCACGTGATGACAAAGCAAGTTGAAGGAAGGAAGTTGATAAATATATTCCATTAGTTGGTTATGTGAAAATATCATTTAGTACTGATGTAGATGTCGACGAGTATAAAAGCATAAACTGAGATTGAGATCACTTACTTTCCAAGTTATAAATAATTTTGTTAGCAAGTGTTTGTGCGCATTACTGATTTAACGTAAGTTCTATTAATTTATTTTATTGCAATTTATCTCAATATAATACAAAAAAATATTTTTAGATGGACTTAAATAAACTGAATGCCGTATCACTTTTAGATACAAAGCCAACCATCAAATTAACGGACCTCCCACTAGATACACCTGTTCCAATAATTTCAGCAAAGCTAATAAAAACCAAATTTGGAACAACGGTTCTATTAGAATTCGGTGACAGCACAGCATTTTTACCAAAACGAGTGGTTCCCCATATGAAGGATAATTTGGAGAATTTCACAGCAGGAAAATACAGCCTGATCTTTAAAGGTCAAAAAGATGTTAATAAGCCTGCATTAGGAACAACATTCGAATTTATTGAAACCGAAAGTTGGACTCAAAGTGCATGTAAGTAATTTATTATGCATTTTGAAGATATTTATTAAATGCCATTTTTCTTTTAATTTTAGCTGATTCACAACAATTCTAAAAGTGGCTGTGGGCGGATCCATACACATAAAGAGCTGCAATAATTTAGGAGCTGCAATAATTTAGTATGTATAAGTGCATTATTTGTAGAAAGAAATTCAAAATTCGCTTTTTTGTTGAAAATCACGCATTTTTTTATAATAATAATACAATATACTCGAAAGTAGATATTTCTATTTATTTGTTATATAATGAAAATTTATTTAAACGATTGATTCATCAATTTGTGGGGTTAGATTATACACAAAACATTGAAAAAGTAAAACAATTATTTATAAATATTCAACCTAAGTTTACTGCAGCATTAGAGTTCAAACTCTCGAGCATAGAAGTTTGCAAGAAGTGTATTGTATTATTAGATAAAATTTGATAATGGATATATGTAATTTAAGTGATGAAATTGTGAAGAAGTTTCAAAATGTAACAAAAATTTTGAGTGAGTGTAAAAATATTATAGGTCGGGAAAAATGGTTAAAATTAGTGAAAGGGCATTTAAGTTTGCTTAACCAAGCATTAAAAAATCGCAATTCTATTGGAATTCGTAGAAAAATTCATACAAATATTGGACATTTAAAAAAAGTTAAAATTTTAATAAAAAATTTAGGCAACATTGGATGGGGTTTGAGTGGTAGAGTAAATAGAAGTTCTAGAATTAAATGGGAGGATATAAATTCGGTATTTTCAGGTCGCATACGTTCAGGTTTAATAATAAATTTAATACATAAAGATATGAGACAGTTCCTTGATGATTCCTTCTTTCTATTCAAGTCACGAATAAATAATATTCTCAAATCACAGCCGGCAATCAAAGTGAATGCATGTTTTTGTGGGGAATTCATTAAAAATAATAATATTAAGTCAGAAGAAATGGAATTTAAATATTTCAACACTAAAAATGCCTCAATTGATATCAGCACTGATTTAAAGTTGTGGTTTCAGGAATATATTATAGATAAAATTTTAAATAAATTAGAGGAATTCCAGGAAAAAGAGTCGGGATTTGTGCTACAAAAAATAATAAGTTTAGAAATAAATATTAATAAGGTTGAAATGGGTAACGGCTCATCTTTCATTAGACTTCCCAATCAAATAGCTAAAAAACATGCATGTGTCAATGTTAAAAATTATGATGATGAAGCATGCTTTGCCTGGTCCATAATTTCGGCTTTGTATCCCGTTGACAGTAATTCCGATAGAATATCATCGTACCCCCACTACTCCGAAATTTTGAATTTAAAAAATATTAAACTTCCAATGTCACTACTACAAATTACAAAATTTGAAAAACAAAATAACATTTCTGTTAATATTTATATGCTAAAATTGTTTGGAAATAATTTTCATTCAGTACCAGCTCGTTTAACTAAAACCAAATTAGAAAAACATGTAAACTTATTAATGATTCAAAATAACTATACAGATGAGCGTGAAAAAAGTACTGATGATGATGATTCCAATCTTGAAATAAAATATCATTTCTGTTGGATAAAAGACCTTTCCAGACTTGTGTCTAGTCAAATGAGTAAACGTAATGGAAAACTGTACATTTGTGATATATGTTTAAATTATTTTTCTAGTGAAGCAAAATTAAATTTACACACAGTAGACTGTAAAAATGTTAATAAATGTAAAATATCATTTCCAAAGGAAAAAATTGTAAAGTTCAAAAATTATAATTATAAAGAGCCTGTACCGTTCATATTGTACTGCGATTTCGAATCAATGCTAGAACCATTTTCCGAAATTAGTCAAACTAAAACTTTAAAATACCAAAAACATACTGCTTTCAGCGCAGGATTATATTTTAAATGTTCGTATGATGATAGCTTATCGTATTATTGCAGCAATCGTGGTTTTAACTGTATAGAGTGGTTTTCAAAACAATTAGAGAATATCGGTGAATTTCTCGAATCAAAATTAAAGACTATTGTACCAATGGACATTTCTGAACATCAGCAAAAAGAGTTCGCTGCATCAACTCACTGTCATATTTGCGAATCAATATTTAAACCTGAAGATAAGAAAGTACGTGACTACAACTATTTCACAGGTAAATACCGCGGGCCGATGCATGAAAACTGCAACTTAAATTTTAAAAAATCATTTATAGTACCGGTCGTCTTTCATAATTTATCTGGATATGACGCTCATTTTCTAATCAAAGATCTTGCAAAAACCGGTCAGATCACTTTATTGCCAATCAATAAGGAAAAATACATATCGTTCACAAGAAGTGTTGAAGGCTCGGTAATAAAATTTCGGTTTATCGATTCTTTCCGATTTATGGCCGCATCGCTGGATAAACTATCATCATATTTAACAAAAGGGGAATTAACAAATTTGCAAAAAGAATTTAGTGATTTAGATAGTGAAAAGTTTAATATGCTTACGAGAAAGGGCGTCTTCCCATATGATTTTATAGATTCTTTTAAAAAATTATCTGAGTTGCCGGCAAAAGAACATTTTTACAATAAATTAAATGACTCTAATATAAGCGATGAAGATTACCAACATGCTCGGAATGTTTGGGAAAAATTTAATATTAAAACACTAGGTGAATATTCAGACTTATATCTAAAAACTGATGTAATTTTATTGGCAGATATTTTCGAAAATTTCAGACAAAAATGTTTAAATATTTATCAATTAGATCCGGCACATTACTATACACTACCGGGCTATACGTGGCATTGTATGTTAAAGTTTACAAAAGTAGAGTTGGAACTTTTACAGGACATCGACATGCTTTTATTTATTGAACGTGGTATTCGAGGTGGTGTAAGTCAGTGCTGTAATAGATATGCTAAGGCTAACAATAAATTTTTGTCAGAATATGATTGTTCAAAACCTAGTTCTTATCTATTATATCTTGATATAAATAACATGTATGGATGGGCCATGGAAGCCTTTTTGCCCTACAAAGGGTTTCGGTGGGTGGAGAATTTTGAAAATTTTAATGTGATAGATGTACCAGACGACTCAGAAAACGGATATATTCTCGAAGTTGATTTAGAGTACCCGGAACATCTACACGACAAACATAAAGATATGCCTCTCTGTCCGGAACATCTAGTGCCGCCGGGATCAAAATTACCAAAACTGATGACGACACTCTACCATAAAACCCGATATGTAATACACTATAGAAATTTAAAGCAAGCTTTATCCTTGGGGATTAAACTTATAAAAATTCACCGTATATTAGAGTTCAAACAATCTCCATGGCTAAGACCGTACATAGAGTTAAATACAAAACTGCGCGCAAGTTCGAAAAATGAATTTGAAAAGAATCTATTTAAGTTACTAATTAATGCAGTTTTTGGTAAGACTATGGAAAATATTCGTAAGCATCGGCTTGTAAAATTGGTGTCGAAATGGGAGGGTCGATATGGTGCTAAAAATTACATCGCTAGCCCCAATTTCCATAGCCGTGCTATATTTGACGAGAATTTAGTGGCTATTGAATTAAATAAGTCTGAAATTTTTTTCAACAAGCCTTTATACATCGGATTATGTATTTTAGATATATCGAAAACTTGTATATATGATTTTCACTATAATTTTATGTTGCAAAAATTTGAAAATAATGATGACTGTAAATTGCTGTACACCGATACGGATAGCCTTATTTATGACATAAAATGTGAAGATGTTTATGAGAAAATTATAAAAGAAAACATTGCTAAATTCGATACTAGTGACTATCCACCCAACAACCGATACAATATCCCTTTAGTTAATAAAAAAATTCCCGGGATCATGAAAGATGAGTTAAATGGTAGCATAATGACCCATTTTGTAGGTTTACGGTCAAAGATGTATGCGCTTAGAGTTGAAGGGGAAAATGTTATAAAAAAATCTAAAGGGGTAAAGACTAATATTGTAAAAAATAAAATTTCATTCGATGACTATAAGAACTGTTTGGAAACTAAAACCGAACTGTACCGAACCCAAAGAACCATCCAATCACATTTACATAAAGTCTACTCGGTTAAGCAAACTAAAGTTGCTTTGAACCCCTCCGATGATAAAAGATATTTAATCCAGGATTCAACAGATACATTACCTTGGGGTCACTACTCAATTATGATAGAATAAATTGTTTTTAGTTGAAACGTAAGGGTAAACATGGAATTACTGCCGCACCATGCCAATTTTATCAGCGAACCATTTTTTACACATCTTCTTAGCAATGAAGTGAAAAAGATGAATCCAAAAAAAACTTAGTTTAATAGCGTATACTGCTTTATGTCAAAATCAAACTAAAATAGAATGTGCTTATTGTTAAGATTAAACTATTGTAGTAGCTATTGCAGCTCTTTTGTATTTAAAATAATATTTTATAAAACTTATTACTGTCTGTACATTATAAGCTCTTTTTTATGTGTTTAAAATAATATTTTATAAAACTTATTACTGTCTGTACATTTTAAGCTCTTTTTATGTGTTTAAAATAAAATTTTATAAAACTTAACTCTGATTTTTATTTCTAGGAATTAGGAAAAATCAAAAAACACTTCATTATCATACATACTTTATTTATGATATAAATATTTTCAAAAAAGATGTGATTTTTTGTCTACATATAATACATTTATCAAAATTAACTGAACAATCACTACAACATACTGTATGCTTACAGGGCATAAAAACAACAGAGAGCTCATTTTCTAAACAAATTTTACATAACAGTTTATTACAAGTTTCAACTTGATTAATTTTTACATCCTGTGCTTCTTCTGATACTAGCATTTCTTTTATCGCTAGTGATGACGTTACATTTTTTTCATTCTTGAGCTGATTATATTCACATTTAGAATTAAAGCGGGCATGCTCTTCCCACACATTATCTCCAGAACTCCAATTCATTAAACCCACACCACAGTGAAAACATATGACTTGATCACCTGTGCCGGTATAGTAGAAACCTACCTCAGCTAATTCTCTCGGTTTTTGGCTTATCTGAGGGGGCCAGTTCTCAAATGTTTTTAAGCGGCTTTCCAAAGTCATTTTATCTGAATAAAGCGGGGTCCGTCTTCTCTTAATAAATAACGAATTATCCTCACCATTTTCAAAAAACGCACAGTCGGGGCTCCATCTCAAATGATCTACTGTGGGATCATCACCCTCACACCAATTACATAATTCAATTTCACATATTGGACATTTAACTATGTCTTCTTGACCAACATAAATGAAACCAGCTAGAGCTAGAGTAGACTTTGGAAATTCTGATAACCAATTTTCAAATGTTTCTAATCTTTTCTCATACTGCACATCCATTTTATATACCAGTCAAATAACTACTGAATTGGGATAAATAATAAGATGGTATTTATTTGAAAATATTTATTCAAGCATTTAATATAAACATTTTTCTATCTAAATCATTCATAACCTTAGCTCTATTAAAATGTAAACATTCACGAATACAATGCATTTGAATGGAATGTGGTAATAAATCACATAAATATAACATTACATTATCTGAAGGCAGTTCATAATTAGATTCACATAGTATATTATTGGTGACATTCAAAAAATTATTGTAAAATCCAGCAAAATCTAAACCATTTAATACATGTATAGTTGAATTGATAAGCCTACTAATGTCAATAAATTCACGCACAGTATTTTCACATATATAAAACGTAACAAAATCGTTAGCCACTTTCAACATCTTAGCACCCATAAATGATGATGTGTTGATAATGTAATTTGAAAACTGCTTCACCGCAGCAGCCTCCTCATCCTCCCCAAATCCACTATCAGCATCGAAGTAATTATTGGAAAGTTGTTTAAGGTAAGTAATAAAATCATACCAATCTTCAGCATCGAAGGAAATGTTATGAGCTTTATTGATCTGCTCATTAGCGGCCATTAATATTTTTACAGCTGGAACATTGTTTCGTGCACTACTTAATCCAACTTTTATTCTATATGAAGAGTTTTTCATGGCGAATACACGTTCATAAATGTACTTTTCTTCATTTTGGATTGCAACTCTATACTTTTCGGTAATTCGATCAACTTCCCGCCAATGATCGAAATCTTCAGAAAACGTGGGGCTAGGTGTGTTTGATGCCATGTTTCACGACTAACTAACAGTAACAGGCTTGATATATTTCAAATAAATTAGCTGCACCAGCAATGCTTCCGGTTAATCAAAAGGCCTCTTATCGAGCTGAATTTGTGCGTGTTTTCCATAAGAACCAATGTTAAATCACATAATTCTAGTCAATTGAAACAATTCCCCATTTAAATACATGCAAATCGAAACACATCAGAGTATATTTGTGTTGTCTATCCAACTATTGTGAGATTTATCTAAACCTAACCATTTAACAAAAATTTTATTGCTACGCTTACGTAATACTTTTTCTATTAAATAAACATCCGAATATTTAGCTTTTTGAAGTTCTTCGGCATAAAATCCACCGGCGATGGGATTTCCACGCAAATCCTGAAGAAGGTAGGTGATGGGATTGGTAATCTGTACTTTAACGATTTTAAATAATTCCGTTGTCCAATTGGGAGTGTATCCTTTTTCAAATACATGTTTATGCTTACTAATACGAACAAGGTTGCCAACTTTAAATTTTCTCGGATCTGTCGCCATCTTAATAAAGTTATAAGAGGAATTTAAAATAATTTTTTCATTTTTCTTGTTTATTTCACATGGTTTCATACCCGTAGTTCGATGGCGTTGCGTATTGTAATTATCAGTTATTTGAGGTAGTATATCAAGCCATCTGTACGTTCCGTTCAAACTAAAGTATTTGTATAACTTTTCCTTTAACGTTCTTATAACACGTTCCACAATTGCAGCCTTTTTAATGCTGAACGTACTATAATGGTTAACGTTGTACTTTTTCATCAGGCTGTTAAAACCAGTGTTATAAAATTCAGTACCTTGATCTGATTGTAAATTTTTAGGTATTCGTTTACCATCTTTGAATATTTCACCAACAGCCTGCGTTATCTCTTTTCCCGATTTAGTTTTTAAAGGTTTGGTCCAAACAAATTTCGAAAAACAATCAATCATCACTAATATATATCTAAAGTTACTATTAACATGTGCGTGATCCATTACAGCCAAGTCCATTTGCCAAAGATCATCAAAACCTTTTATGATAGTACGCCGACGCTTGAAATTTTTTCTAGCTGGTTTATGGAGTTCGTTTATCACTTGAATTTTTTCTTTTGTATGCTCCATGACTACTCACCAGCAGCAGTGTTATCAGTGAACTAACTTTTTCTTTTTAAGATTGGCCATATCTAAATAAACTTCAGACATTTGTCTTACGACGGTATCTCTAAATTCATTTAGCTCCCTTTCAATATTTTTTATAAAATTTTCCATCGATATTATTTTAGCAGATTGATTTAGCTCCCCTTCAATATTTTTTATAAAATTCTCCATCAATGTTATTTTAGCAGATAGATCTAGATCTGATATCTTATCCAAGTTTAATGTATTTACCTGTACAGCCGATTTTAAGTTAGAAATTGCATTTGACAAATCAGTAATTATTATAGTTCTATCATTTTTGAGTATATTTATTTTATTTGAAAACTCGTTTCTTAAATTCCCAACATCTTTCTTGATGATCTCAAGCGATTCGTTGAAACTCTTGTATTTATATTCAAATTCTCGAATAGCATCTATTGAAGACATTTCAATAATTGTATGGAGTTCCTTATCTAGAGATTTTAGGCTACCATCTACATATCTTTTATTACAAACATCATTATCATTAGTAGGTGACTTAACATTACTAAGTTTTAGGTTTTCCACATCTATATTTCCATCCTCGGTGAAGATGAAGCCATGCCTATAAGGTGAAAGTAAATAGGAACCACTACTTGGAACACTATCTTGGCCTATATTAGACCTACCGAACTTGTCTACGGGCATATTGTAAATGATGATACTTAGCAAAGTTGTAAATATTTAAGCAATAACACCTATTTCCTTCAGTTCCGATAATATACTCAAGATCTCATTATCGTGAGAATCTGTGTTTCCAGCGCTTTTTGAGGCTATTAAAAGTTTTAGTCTATCAACAAGTTCATTTACGTCATCCCAGTAAACGTATTCTATTGGTTTTTCATTGTACACAGCCATGCCAGATCCGCTTTTCGAAGGAGCATTTTGTGACTTACTCCTAATTCTTGGATCATATCGAGGTTTTACATATAGAGGTTTTATTACACTCGTATATTTATAGTGCCTATGCCCCCTTCGTTGCTCCTGCGGATTGTAATCGCGTTTGTGAGCACTGGTTAAATCTAGAATTTCTTTGTAATTTTTTAAATCAGTTTCATTGAACCCATTGGGGTTTTTCATAAATATCAATTCATATAACCCTTTAGTACCCGGGTATGGTCTATCGTCGATCACAAGGTTATTATCAGCTATTTTCAGTTCTTTATTACCCATAAATAATTTGTTTGCTAGAAAATCAAAACGAGCACCAGATGTTGTATCGTAACTATTACTATCTGTGAAAAATCCTTCAATGTAATATCTCGCTAATGGTGGAAATTGCTCCAGATATTCATCTATAACAGGTTTATTATGTTTAACTAGATTATCGTATTGTTCTTTAATTTCATCAAATGACAGTTCTGGTACTTCTTCTTCTTCTTCTTCGAGAAAGACTTCACCGATTTCCTCATCAGGTAGAAAGTTTACTGATGGTGGTGATGGTATCCGTCGTTCGGTTAGTGGTGCGGGTGTTACCGTTGCTGCTGTCGCCGCCGCCGCCGCTACGCTTTTAGATGTGTTTATTTTAATATCATGTAATGGTTCTACAATTGGTTTGAATATACGATTGAGAGATTCGTCTTCTTCAGCCTTTCCTAGCTTTAAAGCCAAATATTTCTTTCTGATTGCCCTTGACACTTCAGTAATTTTCTTTTTAAGTAACTTCTCCTTTTCTAAATCATGTATGTGTGGTTTTACTACTTTATATTTCTCTAGAGATATTTTTTTATACTTCATTTTTTATACAGGTCTCTGTACAGCTTTTTCACAGGTCTGTTACAGCTTTTCACAAGTCTGTTACAACTTTTTCACAGGTCTGTGACAGCTTTTCACAGGTCTGTTACAGCTTTTCACAAGTCTGTTACAACTTTTTCACAGGTCTGTGACAGCTTTTCGCAGGTCTGTATCTGTTAACGTGTAGAACAGTAATAAAGCTGTATGATGTATCATATACATATATACTGATCGAATCCTTTTCGATAGCGTCCGTTGTTCAAATCAAAATCTTTAACTATTACTAATACACCATATTTGTCATTCCAACATTCAGCGCATAGTTTTTCAAATTTATCAAAAGTCATGTCTGGAGTTACGTGATCATCATAAACATGTTTAAGATTCATACGGTCCTGCTTGAATAAAATAATACAGTTACAATTATCTCGTACCAAATGTTTGCCAATATGTGTATAGGTCTGACATAGATAGAAACAGTCCACAAGTCTATGTCTACCCATACTGAAGTAAGCTCTTATTTTATCTTGTTTGTCGCAAGCCACATCATCGAAAATGAATATGGAATTGGTTCTAGCCTTAGAAGGATCGATTATACCTTCACTATCTGTATACGGGAAATAACCAACACCTTTCACTTTTTTCAATGCATCTTCCAGCAATTTATATTTCGGTTGATATAGAGATTTGGAATAGACGTATACATTTTCAAACCACAGCCCATTAGGATCGAACAATAAACTTAGTAGGAGATTCGTTTTGCCAGCGCCACTGGGCCCGCATACAATCGCTCTTAAAGCGCTAGGAAATAATGGACCATGTTTTTCGGTTGCTGGACATTGTGAGAAAATATCCAAGTTCTCCACTGGAAGTGACAACCGCTGTTTAAGAAGCCGCATCGTAGACTCACACTTTCAGTGATGTGCAGCAGCTTATATATATATATATATAAGTAGGTATGCTTTGATCTTTCTTCAAAAGTTCCCACGGTCCTCAAAAAGTTCCCACGGTCCTCAAAAAGTTCCCACGGTCCTCAAAAAGTTCCCACGGTCCTCAGCGGAGTCCGGTCTCAACCGTCCCCATACCTACTATATATATATATATATATACACTACACCTTTACATTATTACTCATTATCAGTTTAGATGTTGATGTTGAAGGAGGGTAGTGGAGTAGTAAACTCTCTGATAAATAAGTTACCATTTGAAGCGCATTTACCAGGATATCAGTACTGCGGTCCAGGCACCAAGTTGGAAAAACGGTTAAAGCGAGGTGATCCAGGCATTAACGATCTCGACCGAAGCTGTCGCGAACACGATATAGCCTATAGTAAAAGCTCAAATTTAGAAGATAGACATAAGGCTGATTACGATCTTGAGCAGCGTGCCTGGGAACGAGTCAAGTCTAAGGACGCTAATTTGAAAGAGAAGTCGGCCGCTTGGGCTGTTGTTAACGCTATGAAGGTTAAACGGAAGATGGGAATGGGGGTTCGCAGGCAAAAAGTCGGTTTTCGCAAAACTATCGATGTTGTTAAGAGATTGTTTAAAAAACCTAATAATAATAATCTAAGAAAAAATGCTAGTATGGCCTTGAAGCTAGCGAAATCAGCTATGAACGCTGCAGGTGGTCGAAAAAAGATAAAAGCACCACGCATACTACCATTACCCAAGACCGGTGGATTCTTACCGCTAATCCCTATTTTTGCCGGTCTGAGTGCTCTAGGAGCTCTATCAGGAGGGGCTGCAGGTGTGGCAAAAGCTGTCATCGACGCCAAAGCTGCAAAGAAAAAATTGGAAGAGGCTGAGCGGCATAATAAAACTATGGAGGCTATAGCTTTAGGAAAGGGGATGTATTTGAAACCTCATAAGAAGGGCTATGGGCTGTACCTGAAAAAGCAGCAAAAAAACTCCCAGTGAAGCTACCCAATAGAGCCCTTCTTGATGTAGATTTGATGAAGTATGTTAAAAAATTGAAAATTCCACACTTCAGAGGTGTCTTTATGCGTGACTCGTTACCTCACGCTCCTAGAACATATGAAAGCGCAATTATTAATCTCGACACGCAAGAAGGGCCTGGCACGCATTGGGTAGCATATAAAAAGTGTGCTGACAATGTTATTTATTTTGATAGTTTTGGCGCGCTTAAACCACCAGTAGAATTAATACGTTACTTTGGTGATAAATGTAAAATACGATTTAATTATGATAGTTACCAAAAATTCAATACAATCAATTGCGGACATTTATGCTTAGAGTTTCTTTATAAAAACGGTAATATCCCATAAGTTTCATTCAGTATGTCTCAGATATTCACGATAAGAGGTCGAGGTGCCACTCTTTCCATAGACTTTTATAATCCAATTGAATTGGATCCTCAGTACGATTACGCATTAGCTCTAATTGGTTTTCATACCTATAATAGCATTCCTAATATCGAAGAAGGTGTAAATAACAAGCTTTACTATTGGGAGCTAGGTGATAAAAGTAAAGAAAAAGTAATTTCGATTCCGACTGGATCTTATGAAATAAGTGATATTGAAGCATATCTACAGAGTCAAATAACGTCACCGGTGAAAGGTGTTGAATACTTCTCGTTGAAACCCAACAATAATACACTCAAGTGTGAAATTAGGAGCAAGCACGAGATAAATTTTATACCTAGCGATAGTCTAGCCAGTTTACTGGGCTATTCAGCTCGCGAGTTAAAACCCAATATTTTACATCAATCTGATTTGCCTGTAGAGATAGTGAAGGTTATAACGATCCACGTAGACTGTAATATTACCACAGGAGCATTCTACAATAACAAACCATCACATACCATTTTTGAATTCGCCCCATCTGTAAATCCGGGGTATGCCATAGACATAGAACCAAAAAATCTAATATTCCTTCCAGTAAATAACAAACGGGAAATAACTAATATCACCTTGGAGATACTGGATCAAAACTCTAAACCTATTAATTTTAGAGGTGAGGAAATTATTATAAGGTTGGAATTGAAAAAATTATGGGGTTAATAATTAAACCATTAAAGTATTTAAATAAGAATTTTTCAAATCAACATCATTCATTACCAGTCAAGTGTTCAGGTAAGAAGGTGGCATCATCTTTAACGTCAGCAAATATCTTGTATTTAAAATCTCTGGGTTACCATGTTGGAAGAACTACAGTTATTCCAAGATCCACACTTTGATAATTCCTTCAACAGAGAGGAAACTCGAACGTATCACCCGTTCGTTAAGTCGTTCAGAAATAATGATGAAATTGAAATTGTAATTCATCAGCAAGATGCTTTATTATTAATGCATGATGCAGCTTTATTGATTGAAGGAACGTTGAAGAAAACTAGCGGTGATGGAACTATTGAATTTACTAATAATGCCGGGGCATACATGTTTGATTCCATTAGTTATGAGTTGAATGGTAAAGAAGTGGATAAAGTGAGAGACGCAGGTACTGTGAGTCTGGTGAGAGGCTATCTGTGCTATGATAAAGATGATAACACGCTTAGCCCAGCAGGCTGGAATTTTCCTGAGGGCCAGCTGGTAACTTATGATCCAGTAAATGGAACATTTTTCCTGAGAATTCCATTAAGTCATTTGCTCGGGATATTTCAAGATTATAAGAGATTCATGTTTGGAAGACAGATTATAAGATTGGTTAGAGCTCGAACTGACGCTAACTGTTATAAAGTAGCGGCAGACAATGCTGTAGCTGAATTAACTATAACCGATATTCAACTTAAAGTTAAACATGTATTTTTAAATGATGAAAAAAAATTGGAATTGCTAGATAACATAAACAGAGATAAACCGATTTTCATTCCCTATAGAACGTGGGAGATTCATGAATTGCCTTCTTTAACGGCTGGAGCTGTGAAAGAAATTTGGTCAGTTAAAACTTGTACTAACGTAGAAAGTCCTAGATATGTTATCGTGGCATTTCAAACAAAACGAAAAGATCAGAAGAAAGTAGATATTACACACTTTGATAATATTAATGTGTCTAATATAAAACTGACTATAAACTCGGAATATTATCCGTATGAAGATTTGAAATTAAATTTTACTTCACGAAACTATTCCGATGCTTATCACATGTACACTCAATTTTCCAAAATATTTGCTTCAAACAACACACCCATAAAGCCCATATTAGATTTTGTAGCGTTCAAAACACGCGCCTTATTTGTCATTGACTGTTCCAAAAGAAACGATTCGATAAAGTCAGCCACTGTCGATGTCAAATTAGAAATCGAAAGCAGGGTAGCGTTTCCAAATGATACTAGAGCATATTGTATAATTATCCACGATCGAGTTATGGAATATTTACCGCTTAGTGGAATCGTAAGGAGTGCTATATAAGATATATTCACTAAGAAGTTTTCTCAGTCTACACCACACACCACCATGAAGATAATGATTGTTGATATTCAGGGATTCAGTTTACCTGATTTTTATCCGAAAGAAATAACATTTATTAGTGAGCGACAAACAGCTCATTATCTGTTGAAAGCTCCATTTCCAGCCAACAAGTTAGACCATAAACTACGAAAACAGATAAAATATTTAGAGCGTTTTCATCATGGTTTGAAATATGATAGTGGTTACATAGACTATTCCATGTTAGATGACATATTACAGAAGCACTTATTGAATAGTAATATTGATATGGTGTATGTTAAAGGGCATCAAAAGCAACAGTTTCTCGAAAATAAGCTGTGTGAACTGGAAGAAACTTCATCAACCATTCCTAGCATTATCAACATAGAGAATATGACTGGTGTACCAAAATTTATTAGAGATATACCTTATTGTCCTAATCATTTAAATAATAAATCAATGTGTAGTTTAAGAAATTGTACTAAACTTTATAATTGGTTGCATTCTTCTTTACCAAAATAAAAAAAATATTATAAATACATTTTTTTTCTTCCCCCCACCACCCTTTTTAGATGTTAAAAGTAAACATGCAAATCAATGTGAATTAGTAAATAGTAAGATGTCGTCACGTGCATACATATTCATTTTTGTTGCACCGCTGTTGTGTCGTGGTGATTATTTCGAGTCTTCTGTACACACTAATAATGGCTCTGTAAATATTAGTCATCATGTTGATAACACATCGATACATGTACAATACAGCAATCTACATAGAAAATATCCTAGTGTAAATGTTTTACGAAGGTTGTCCAACTACAATCAACAGACTAATTTATCTATTATTTCGGCTGCTACTACTCCAAATCAAGCCCCACCAGCAAGAAATGTATCAGCTACTACTACAATTCAACCCCTACCGGCAAGAGGCTTATTAAATTTATCACACCCATATCATCAGACTCATGCAAATGATATGTATGATGAATTACAGCTATACCGAAAACTATACAGAGATCTGGAAATAAGATTATTGGATGCCAATGCTAGATTTATGAATGATTTAATATCATGTGAAAATAAATTAAAATTGAATTTGGATAGTAGTTGTGAAAGCGCTGAAAACTTAAGAATTTTACTCACTAATACAACGAATGAAATGTTAGAGCTAAGATCTGATCTCACTGCGTGTGTAGCTAACACCGAGGGATTAGAATTTGAAAGAGATAAATACATAGCCAAATATATGGAGGTCAAACGATTGCCTAAAGCCGAAAGTTTTATTTCCCTCAGCAGCACATTACCCCCACCTACAATCTCTAACACTACTGATAGGAGTTTGTTAAATTTGCAATGGCAGTATTCTTCCTGTATGCAGGAACTGAGACGGACGGAAAGTAAACTAAATACTTGTAAAAATAATTTAGTATCCTAGCGAATCTTATAGCAGCATGTCAGAGTTAATAGTGAGGTTAGAAAGACACTGCAAACAGTTGGAAAAGTTAAAAGAGCATATAAAATTTTATGAGCATAAGCAGTGTATGTTCTCCAGTTTCAACAAATTAGATATGAAAGATGAGGAATTAATATGGGATCGAAAAGTATTTAATAATTTAACACGTTTTAATACATCATCATCATCATCATCAGAGAGAGGCCGCCAGAGTCGTCGCATTTCCCCAACGCCCATATAATACGAGACAGGATATGATTTATATCACATTATTTTTACCCACCTATATATGGATTTACTAAAAAAATTATAGTTTGTTTACTGAGAACAATGGTGATGTTAAGTTCGCATTTCATAATTTTACATGCGGTACTGCAAAATATCCTGTACATACATCAACCTTATGGTAGTCGAGAAGTCTTTGTATGTTTCGATGGAAATGGGGGGAAAAACGATAGCTGGCCATCGAACTGGATGTTGATGACTCCATATGCAGTTAATAATGCACCTACTTTTACAGCGAACATTCCAAACAATACAATTCAGTACAAATTAAGAATACGATTTCAAGATAATACAATGGGTGATACCTATTGGGAAAAATTATGTGCTGCCACCCCCTGTACTGCACCTACCATCATCAGCAATGCAAATTCTGAAAAACAAAATTATGATATTGGAGTGGAAGCGGTGTCTGGTTTGCTGTATTACATTACAGTTTGTTCTTCTCTCCTAATTGTAAAGTGTATAATTAAAATTATTAGGAAAAATGTCATGTCTCTCCGCAGCAGTGTGAATGAATAATATTATAATGTTTTTTTTTTTGTGTAATAAATGAAATAGCAATACAATTTTTGTTTAATTTATATCTGAATTTGATTAAATTCAACAGTTTTTTTTTAATTTATGTACGCCTATGTTCACATTCAAACATCACCATAATATAATAATAATAAATAAATATATTGCCCACCCTAACCGGCGGTTATGATAAAAATTTCATTTAATTTGCATTTCTATACAAATGTTACACTCTCTCTTATCACATATCCGTTTTCTTATCACTTCCTCTCACTCCTATGTCTCGGGGCCAGCAACCGTCGTCGTCGTCGTTTATATTCAATTTACCTAAATTTAAAATCTCTGCACAGTCATGCTGAAATATTTCTTAGCCAGAAGGGCATTAGGTACAGACTTCACACACCCCCATACCACGTAATACAGCACTCTTCACTCTTCACCACAAGAACTCTTCAGCTCCGACGACAATGACCAATTTCTTAGCCAGAAGGGCATTAGGTACAGACTTCACACACACCCCCATACCGCGTAATGCAGCACTCTTCAGCTCCGACGACAATGACCAACAGCTCATGGTCAGATCTCGATGGACACATGCCATCCAAGTCACTTCCGCTCCAGAACTCTCTTTGCTTATCTACTAGAATGCTCCATCAACATTTCAAAGAGTGATGGACAACATTTTATTAGGTATCCAAAATGAACGATGTCTCGTCTATATGGACGATATTATTGTTTACTCCCCTACTATTCACGAGCATATTTCTCGATTAACAGAAGTTTTCAAATGATTACAGACAGCCAATCTAAAAATTCAACCCGACAAATGCGAGTTTCTCTGCAAGGAAGTCGCTTATTTAGGACACCGCATTACAAAAGACGGCGTAAAACCGAATCCTTCAAAAGTTGACGCTATCCTAAATTTCCCTCAACCAAAAAACCAAAAAGAAATTAAATCATTTCTAGGCTTAGCCGGATATTATAGGCGCTTTATCCCTAATTTCTCCAAGATTACCAAGCCCTTAACAAAACTACTACAAAAAGACATACCATTTCTCTTCGACAATGATTGTATAAATTCTTTTCAAAATTTGAAACAAACATTAACGACAACTCCGATATTGATCTACCCCAACTTTGATGAACCTTTCGTTCTAACCATTGATGCGAGCGCATTTTCCGTCGGCTCAGTGCTGAGCCAGGGGCCTATTGGCAAGGATTTACCCATTGCCTATGCTCCTAGAACCTTGTGCAGTGCAGAAACTAAATATTCAACGATTGAACGCGAGCTTTTATCGATAGTATGGAGTGTAAAGCACTTTAGACCATATCTGTATGGTAGAAAGTTCAAGCTTGTCACCGACCACAGACCACTCACCTGGCTATTCTCTATAAAAGATCCAGGAAGTAGACTTGCCCATTGGCGACTCAAATTAGAAGAGTACGACTACGAAATAATTTATAAACCTGGCAAAATCAATAAGAACGCGGACGCACTTTCCAGAATCAAAATTAATCATTTTTCTGAATGTTCCAAATTCTATTCAAAGGTTCTAGCCGCGAATGACGAAGAGTCAGAC
The DNA here is from genome assembly GCA_936432065.2 of Rutpela maculata. Classification (NCBI taxonomy): domain Eukaryota; kingdom Metazoa; phylum Arthropoda; class Insecta; order Coleoptera; family Cerambycidae; genus Rutpela; species Rutpela maculata. Next base: position 136,275,930 of record OW386287.2, on the reverse strand, counting down.
GACGAGTCAGACGACGATGAAAACCCAGACGATAACAACGCAGTCACTAACGAACAAATTTCGCGAGAATTTGAAACTTTCACCAACCTATATAAAACAACATCTTTAATTGACTATTCGAAAATCAAAGCCTCGAACAAACAACTTTTGTATCGAGAACATAAAGATATTATAACCTTTTTCCAACAAAACAACTTACAAGATCTACATCACAAAATTATCGAGGACATATTCGAGGAAAACCCCGAATTTCATAACAATAAAATCAATATTGTATCGAGCAAAACAGTCAGACATAGGAGATATTTTATCATCCCTCTACCTTTTGATATCGAATCTGTAATTGAACTTCTATTTTTGGTATTATTTAAAAATCAAGATGTTTTAGACCTTTCTAAGACATACTTTGTCGAAAATAACCTAGACCTCCCCATACTCGAAATTCTATCATTCATTTTTGCAGAAAAAGACTTAAAAGTAGTAATTTGTCAAGATATCGTCAGAACTGCCGACGAAGATGAAATTCCAATTATATTGGAGCAAAATCATTTTGGTAAAAATAATCTACACCGCGGAATAAATGAAACGATTCGAAGAATTAGAGAAAAATACACTTGGCAAGGTCTAACTAAAGACGTTGAAAATTTTATAAAAAATTGCGAAACTTGCCAAAAAACTAAGGTATGCCGAAAAAACCTTAATAACCCTCTAGTAGTCACAGAAACCCCAAGAACACCATTCGAAAGAATTAATATCGATTTATTTGAATTCCCAACTCGAAATTACGCTTTAACTATTCGTGACGAGTTAACTAAATTTACACAAGCCTATGCAGTCCCGGACAAATCCGCAAAATTCGTCGTAAATACCTTGTTGTTATACTTTCAACATTACGGTACCCCGCTAAGAATCCATTGCGATTACGGTGGCGAATTTGACAACCGTTTGCTTAAAGATCTCTGCACCCTCTACGACATAAAATTAACTTATTCAAGCGTAGGACATCCCCAATCGAACGGATCCATAGAAAGATTTCATGCTACTTTAGCTGAAATGATAAGAATTCATAAAACTGAAAACCCGAACGAACATCCGTTCACGATTTTATTATATGCAGTAATATGCTATAACAATTTGGTAAATAAAACACACGGTTTCACCCCATATGAACTTATCTTTGGTCATACGTCTAACAGACCACCTGAAACTTTATATAACCAAAAAGAGTTAATAACCAAATACGTTAGAGATTTAAACAACAGAATATCCCACTACTATAAAATAGCCCGTAGTCGAACACAATCTCAAAAAGAGAAAGCAAAAGTTCGTTTCGACAGAAATGTTCCCCAAAAACGCCCCGAGTACAAAATAGGTGACTTAGTTTATGTAAAAGAATCACAAATTAAGAACAAACTACAAAACAAATTTAACGGTCCTTTTAAAATAAAAGAAATTTTCCAAAATTCTGCTACCCTATTAAATCTCGAAACAAAACAAGAAACCAAAGTAAATTTTGATAGAATGAAACCATATACTGAAAATTAAATTTATTTTGAGGTTTCTCCTGCTGTTCGGATCAGCACTCTGTCAATACAAAATTACCCCAATCAATAACACCGTTGGTGTATACTACCACCAAGACACGGACATCGTGGTGACAAATGACAAATGGACTCTACTAGTGCATAAAAACATTTCATCCCTCAAACTAGCTTTTGACAAAAATCAAAATATCTTAGACAGAATCTTGTACACTCTCAATAATGGTGATCATAAGTCAATTATTTTTACGAGTGAAATTAAAACAGACTTTAACCTTTTAACACAAATATCCAACTCTATAAAAATGAAATTTGACGAAATCTTTTCAGATACAAAAAGATATAAACGAGGAATACTTAACGGTATCGGTACAATATTCAAATCCATAACTGGTAACCTAGATGCTGAAGATGGCCAGTACTATACTAATTATATAAATAAACTAAATAATGACGAACATCAATTGGAAAACTTAATCAAAAATCAAATTTCAGTTACAACTTCTGTTATTAAAAACTTCAACTCGATTATGCAAAAATTACAAATTGACGAGGAAACGTTTAACAAAGATCTCGAAGAAATCGAACACACAATTCAAACCATGACTCAAGCTATCGAAGCTGCTCACATAAAACTAAAATTTTTATACATTTCCGAACAATTAATGGCAAGCTATTTGTATATCGAAGATAATTTGAACGACATTTTGAATTCAATAACATTTGCCAGATTAGGAATTATTCACACTTCAATCATAACCCCTAATCATTTGGTAACAGCATTACAAGAAATTTCACAGAGCTTACGAAGGAACAATTTGCCTCTCCCCATTAAATTATCGGCAGTTGCTAAGTATTTGGATATTATTGAATTACAAGCGTTTCAAATGGATTCTAACTTAGTATTTGTTTTAACAATACCACTTGTTGAACCCCAAAATTATAACACCTATCGCCTATATCCTATCCCGATACTTGATAACAGAACTGGTCTGCATCACATTTTATCTATTTCACAAAAGTATATCGCGAGAGACGATGATTCTTTAATGTACATACCTATACAAAATTTGAAAGAATGCAAAACTCTTTATTTTGGAACCAAACTATGTTCGAACCTGTTTGCCTATCCTATCGACCAAAATGCCATATGTGAAGCCAGAATACTAAAACCATTGCCGAAACTTCCAGAGAACTGTCAAACTTCCTTCATTATTAGTCAGGGATACAACGTCCAAGAACTTGAAGACAACACATGGCTAGTAATTAATTCCGAACCACTTCACATCACCATCAACTGTCCAAAGAGAGAATCCACGACAGAATTAATCAACAAAAATTCCATCATCAAACTACAACCAGGATGTTACGCCTATGCAGGCATTACTCGAATACAAGCCAGTGCCAAAGACTTCTCCGAAATTAAGGACAATTCACATCCTATCCAAATTCCTTTTGAATGCTGTAATCACATGCCCGCCAAAATCGAAATTCCAAAATTAAAGCCACTCAAATTAAACAATCTCGACGTAGAAGATCTAGATATTGCAAAAACCAAATTGGACCAATATTCCAAAGACCTGGATGACCTCATAAACGAGCCTTTTGTGACCAAACACGTATCTTGGTTCACGTATTTCATAATCACTCTCATCATTCTATTAGTTCTACTTTACATAACCTGTAAATGCAGAAGAAGAAGATGTGGAGCATTGCGAATCCAACCCTCAACGGACAACCCTCCTTCACCTCCTTCAGAGCGAAGCAGAGTTTTTACCAAATTTCCTAGACTGATCCCTCCAAGAAAGCGACCCGGTATTAAACCTCAAGAAGAAGGGGACATCGAGTTAACATAGACTTTCATATGTGGAGTTTTACCCTTGTCTATTAATTTAGACCATTGTATTCTATTCTTATCACATTTATGTAATGTACTGCTTGCTTATTATTATTATCATTTACCAATTTTAACTTTTATGAATTTTATTATTTTGCTTTGTATTCATTCAACATTGTTTCAATTTATTTTGCATTATATTCATTTAACGTTCTAACAATTTTCAAAAGTTGCTGCATATCATCAACTTTTTTATTAAGGGGGAAGGGGAAATTATACGCTTATTACCAAGACTTAGCCATAACAAACCTTCACAGGTATATCATATTACATGATAACGACTTCTCTTATTAATCGCTTATCTTAGAGATATTATGTTTCATCTTTGTTTCTCACATTTTATGATGACTGTCGAATTGCATTTCCTTTGTTCTATATTTTGCTTACTCAGGTTCTGAATGTTATAAATACGACTAGACATGCTTTGTAAAGTCAGTTATTAAACTCAGTTAGAATGCAACACTTCTAATTTATTATTATATTCTTCTCCAAGAGCCAACGTTGGCTCCATTTAGTAAAATAAAAGTTTTTAAAAAGTCATTCATGTAAAACGTGATCTTATATATATATATATATATATATATATATATATATATATATATATATATATATATATATATATAGATATATATATATATATATATATATATATATATATATATATATATATATATATATATATATATATATATAAGTTCGAAACCGGTCTATGTCTGGTTAGGAACAGACAAATGATAGTTGGTTACTGATCACGATTTGAAGGTGTAATTCAATGCAGGTCGGGGTATTTGCCCGCTGAGTAGTTGTTTCCTTCAAATCCGATTTCATATATATATATATATATATATATATATATATATATATATTGCATGTGACTCCTTCTGTCACCCCATTAAATATACCAAACACACTGTATATACAATTATTTTATATTTATTGATTATGTGTTTTACTTTATACACTTTCTATTTCGCCCATCCTGCTATAGAAGATTGTGTCTCTATGTTTCAATTTCTATTTAATCCAATTCGACCTCGCTACGCCTAGCCCCGCATTTGCAACAGCGATTTACAGTATGTAAGCATGGCTGGCTCCTGCACGAGTGCTAGGGAAGGACAATATGTTGTGTTTTAATTTAAAATAAATTTGTTTTTGATTTGATTTGAAATGTTGCATCATGAAAAATAAAGAGGACGAGTAAGCTCGCTGAGCTTTGTGTTCGTAAAAGGGGAAATAAAGAAGGTGATAGTCGAAAATGGACCACGGATGCGGGAAGATACGCAAGCGCAATTGTTATATAGGTATTTAATTGTTCTCATTAATATCGGTACTAGTTTTAATCCAATTCAAGCAGTGGCTGAGGACATTCATCTGCCCCCCCCCCCCCCCCCCCCCCGGTTCAAAGTTGTTAAGAATGAGTGCAAGCGTATCTTTTTAGTAGAGCATTAAATAATCTAAGACAAGAAAAAATGTACAGCCGATAGTTAAGTTTTTACTGGCTGCTGCCAAAGTTTAAAAAATGAGGTTCTGAAGCGCTGGCATTTCGTTATTTTTTGGCAGCAACCTTACGACTTTTGTCGGTCATTTAAAATGCAATTAAAAATCCGAAAAATCACACATCTGTGAATCCCAAGCAACAATTATCATGACACAATTGATTTTTTTCTGCCTATTAAAAATATTGTCATGTCATATTGTCATTGTGTTTCAAAGGGTGAAATGAAAACTCTAGAAAAATCATTTATTTTATCAGTCACCTCTTAATGCCAGTTCTACATGTACCTAGTACGGGTGAAAAAAAAATAAAATAAAAAAAATTCATTATTTTTCAACATTTCACCCTTTAAAACACATAACAATGTTTTTAATATTTTTTCATTTAAAATCGATCACTGAAATGAAAAAAACAAAAATATGTAGAATTAAATTTTCTGTACCTAAAATAGAATATACTAAAAAAGTCATAGGCGTACCATTAAAAAAGGGGGCAGAAGGGAAGGGTTGTTTTACCCTAATTAATCATTTATTAAATTTTAAAATATTTTTTACTTTAAACTATTTATTATCTTCTGACATATGTTATAGCGTACCGGTATTGAAAAAATATCTCTAGCCATTTGTACAATATTTAAGGAATATACTTTTTTACCTTCAACTTTAGAGGGCTGTATCTTCATAGAGGTGCGATGTTGGATAGGAGTAAATTAAGTTCAATCAACTTCTTTTAAGACGCTGAGTCTGTCGTTAAGTGATTGACATACTTTTTAAAAACACCCTGTATATGTTGTTATAATATGTATTGAAAAAATTATTTTTGTATTGTTGTAATTGTTTTTGATTTTAGATATCACCCGAGACAATTTTCTTGACATGGAACTTTTTTGTGATGTTTGCGACAAGAAATATATTTATATATTTCTTTGTAGAGTTTTCGCTGGTTTTCCGTTTAAAGGCAAAATTACATTGCGATCAAGGGAAAAACTCGCGTTTTACTAAAAAAATATATTAAGTTGAATCTGTCTTCTAATGGGGGGAATAACATTACCAGAAAAATAGTAAACAAACAACTATTTATTTATATTAAATTCAGTCTTCAGCTCGGTCTTCAGTACTCATGATTTCATCTTTAGTTTTATCTTTTCTGTTCCGCTTTTTGTCTCGTCAGTACTGTTACCCAAGGAAAGTGATTTTATCGATTTCTTCGAAAATAGAACAATCTGCAGCTTCCAGTTTATCGTCTTCAAGAATGATTCCTATATCAATTGTGCACGACACTCCTTGAGCAAATGATAGATTACTGTACGCCGAGTCATCGACAGCCGCATTCTTTTCCACCAAATCCTGTGCAGTTACATCATATGTTTCTCAATAGATGGTATCTAAGACTGGCTAACCTAAAAAACTGACAGTATAAGAAGTCCACATTTTAAAAATGTATATAGAAATAGAGCGGGAGCTAGGTGGCTTTTTCGGCAACTCATCGTTTTATGAACTTTGAGATATTTTTATGGTTTAATGGATGATAACGATTCATAAAATTGACTTCTGGCGGGGCACCTCCTGTCAGGAGCGTCACGAACACTGTTTAAAAATCAGTGAAATCATGTCATCGTTACAAGGCTCATTTTTTGTGTGTACACATTTTATGTTTAGAATGAATAAAATAAGATCGCCAGAAAGTGTGGGCCGTCAGGAGGCGCAGCCAGAAAGGTACTAATGATACAATACATCTGAGGCACGGTACGGAGTCCTGTATATTTAAGAGCCTATGGTACTTTTGTTGACACTAAGAACTTTACGGGGAGGCTATTCTATTATTGAAGGAGCTTATATTTACGTTTTAAAAAGGAGCCAGAACTTGTAACGATGAGTTTAGAGTTCTGAGATGAAATGTGCGAAAAAAAATCCAATTTTCTTAAAAAATTCTAAACATTTTCTTTCTGGCTAGCCTTACTGACGGGAGTTTCTTTCTGGGAATTTTTTCCTGTGTTCAAAACATTTAAATAAACATGCTCAACCTTAAAAAGTTTGTAACGATCATGTTATATAACTCCGTTTTTTTACCTCTTTGACCTTTCTGGTTGTGCCCCTGATGGCCCACACTTTCTGGCGATTTTATTTCATTCATTCTAAACATAAAATGTGTACACACAAAAAAAATTGGCTTTGTAACGATGATATAATTTCACTGATTTTTATATCTTGAACCATGGCCAACTAGACGGACTGACATATGCCAGAAGTCTATTTTGTCGTTATTTAAGTTCGATAGAATTAATCAGCGCTTAGAAAATACTTGTAACGATGAGTGTCCGAAAAAGCCACTTAGCTCCCGCACCAAAACAACATAAAGAAATAAATCTTAAAAATTTATTGTGCCATGAAAAGTGTTTTATAGACGCGTCAGAAGCCCATTTCTGAGACTGACGGTCGGTACAAGCTTAACTATCAACTGTAAAGTTTTCTTTTATATTCATTACTTTAGAAAATTTTGTGTTTTACCAAAAAGGATCATAAACTTTCAGTATCAGTATTTAAGATTGGAATTATTAAACCACTGTATGAAAGCAGGGAAAAAGATGAGGTAATTAATTAAAAACCTAACGTTTAAAAAAAAATAAAACAAAGATTATTGAGTTTCTTAAATGGATATGAAATAATCTCAGATAAGCAATACGGATTTAGGAAAAATAGGTCTATCCAAGAGGCGAAATTTATGAATTCTTGAATAAAAGCGAACTAGCCTTAGCAGACTTGGTCTTAACCTTAACAGACTTGCCAAGGTATTTGTCACTATATGCCACTTTAAACTGCTGCAAAAATTGTATGCTGTTGGAATCAGGGGCAAGCTCCTCATCTTTTAATAAATTATTTGCAAAATTGAACTTATTATGTTGCAATACAAGATATACACAACAATCTCAAAATGATCAAGTATGGAGTTCCTCAGGGAACCGTACTAGGGCCATTGCTATTTTCAGTTTATATCAACGATTTGTTAAGTCTGAATAGTCTGGGGAAAATAATAAGTTTCGCAGATGACACGGTTGTATTATATAAAGGTAAATCATGGGATTCTTTACGAACCGCGATATAAAAACTTTTCTGAGATAATAACATGGTTTAACAATAACACCTTGAGATTAAATTCGCACAAAACAAACTATTTGGCATTCAGCTCATACAAAGCCGGATTACCTCAGAGCAAGTCCATACCTGTACAAATAAAGAATGTCATTATAAATCTAGAAAGACCTAGGTGTCGTTATAGACCATCATTTAAGATGGGACACACAAATAAATTTCACTGTTGAAAAAATCGGAGGCATTACACCAAAATTGAAATACTGAACTGACTTCCTGGATTTTGGCGACCTTAGGACAATATATTTTTCGCTAATTCAAAGTCACATAAACTACGCAATTCTAGCTTGGTGAGGAGTTAATAATAACTTCTTACACTCACTAATAGTATAGTCGATAAGTAGATCCTGATTCGAATAAGTGCGGAAGTTCTGAAACTTCGGGAATTTGTAAATTTCGATGAACTGAATGAAATAAAAGAAAACGCAAAATGTTGTCTCAGCCGCCGGAGCCCCCATATTGAAAAAATGACTCACAAAAACAGTTTTCTTGAAATATCTCGCTTCAGGTGCCTCGTACGGCAAAAAATGTTCTTATGAAAATAAAAGAGCGTTAAATTTTTTACAAAATATGTCTATACATTTTTCCGTTAAACTGAATAATTTTAACGAACACCGATTATATTACCAGGTCAAAAACTTTATCAATCTCTAAAAATATAAAATGTGCAAAACAGTCGGTCAGATATGTTACACCTACTTTTCCTCTAAAATGTACTCCATATTACCTCCAAATATTAGAACATTAAATAGTCTCCACTCGTTGAAAAATACATCAAACAATGTATTTTTGATACTCCTAGGAATGTAATACATACGATGGAAGGAAAACCCTTCGTCAAAACATATTAAAGAAAACTTCAATATTTCCATGAGGTTGCTTACTCCTTCTTTCTATTTCTCATGTGCTTCATGTTCTTCTCTTAAATGGTGGAAATGCATACCGACGCTCAGTGTACGAATTCCCTACTGGACATCGATATGACGGTTTCATCATTTAAAAGATCAAACAAGCTACGTTAGCACCTGACGGCCGTGACAAATTCGCAAATCATATGTCTGCACTGCGACATCGACTAAATGTTAACATTAACACTGAAACTTTTATTTGGTGATAATTTAAAATATATCTCGTAGCTCAACAGAGAAAGGAAAATCCTTCATCGTTCTCTAAAACAAGAATAAATCATATAATCCAATTTAAATTGTTTAGCATTATATGAGATTTAGAAATCCTATTAAAACATAAACATCTAATGGCACTGGATTGAACTAAAACTTGAAAGTTGATATTTAATGCAATTCCGAGAATATTATATACACGCCAGGCTAGTTTATTAAAAGTTTAAAGTTTTGCACGAACGTCTCCGTAGCTCTATTATAAATCATTTAAAATAATAATACTAATTAATTGAAGAAAGTTTTTCACTTCAGTCGTAAAATGAAAATAAAATAATTAAAGTGATTGTCAAAAATCCCAAAAGATACAATACTAAATAGATCAGAGAACGAAAGGGACGACTATATATAAAAATTTCAAATTCAAAGAGATTTGTATAAGTATTATTCGAGCCGTGTGTTCATTACAATTCCTTTTACATATTTCCGTTGTCAATTCGAAATATATACGCACCGAGATAAATCTCATAATATGACCTGGTAGAACTTAAAACGTATAAATCAGATGTCGGCACGATAAAGCAGCTAGTTAAAGCTTGCTGCATAGCAAGCATGTTTGGTTAAGCTATCTATCGTGTACTATGTGTACTATACCTTAGCGGGGAAAGGGGAACAGTGATGAATTGAACTATCAATAGTGGCACAAGTCATTAGCTACGTTGATAAGCTTTTTTAAAAATTATTTTCAATTGCTCCCTCTCCAGATTTAAACGTCAATAAAATCCGCACACACTGGTCACATGCAATTATTATTATCCTAGGTATAGGCTCTATAGACATTCAGCCGAGCCGACACTCCGAGCGACAATAGGCCGAAGATGCAGATTATGGACAATGGGTGAATATGTGATCCATACCACCACCAATGAAGACAACCCGCAGAAGAGACATGACGATCATCCAACCACTCACCCGCTGCGGATACCAGACAAGCAACGTCCAGTATCCGTAATCACCTAGCTCCGTGCAGGCTGAACGTGCTACCAGAAGCACTTAGGTTTGCACTTCCTGGAGCTATACAGCTCATCCCCATCTAACCGACACGACGATCCAAATGACAATATGTCAGTTGACATTCTGTGTACCGGAAGTCAATTCCAACCAAAAGTACCCCAAAGTTTTTCCAAACAGACCGATGACTACCCCCGGGGGTGACAAGCTGGCGAAGAAATAACACTGAGACAGAAAAACGCCAGAAGAAAAAAGGCTTAGTCAGCAAAGTCCAACAGCCAGGACCAGGAGAGGTGGGCCGAAATCATCCACACCGCTCAGATTTGTTTGTGGGGTTGACGTGAAAGCTTACCCGTCCCTCACGAGGACGGTCCAGGTCTACAGTGATGCACTAGGGTAAAGAGCAATAGTCCTACTCGACCCTTGTCATCCGAGACCGTCATCAAAACCAAAGGATATTGACGGACATTCAGCTCCAACAGTGGCATTGTCGGTAAGAAATGGATATTTTCGGCATTTCTTCAAATGTGTAACTACTCTCCTCAGCCTTGGCTTAGGATTTGGGGATTTGTGGACTGATGTGAGCTGGTACAGATACAGGGCTCATCATCAGATGTGCAATGCTATTGATATTGCAATCTATCCAAAGTTCTCTGGTTTTGTAGTTTCAGAAGTTTATACTTAATAACATAGCCCCACAAAAAAAAAAGTTTTTGATCAGGATGACTGACCATAATATTCCTATGTGTTTTTCGACGCTGAATCCGAATCCGAGGTCAAAAAAATTTGTATACCCCCAAACTTTTGCGCTACAGCCAAAAACAACCCCGAAAATAGGGTAAAACCGTCCCATACATCAGGATTCAATGAATGGATGTAAATGAATGGTAAAAAACATGGGAAGGGAAAATGTTTTATATCCAGCGTCACTTACTTGAATATTGACTGGAAAACTACCCTTATAATAAGCTGAAAACTCCCCCTGTACAAGCATAGAGTATATAAATGCCAATAAACCGCGAGAATATAAAAGAAAGCCTGTGAGGAGTTCATTTGAAAATGAGAAGAAAAGATATTCTAAGAAGAAAAATTGAAAAACTGGCATATGTACATTTTATTTTGTAGGGGTGGTTTTTTAGGGATGATTTTGGGTTCCAAGTGAGAATAGGGTAGATCAACGTCACTCAAGAATCTATTCTGGAACTGAAAAAATGAAAACTCCAACATTTCCCACGATTTATTGGTATTCATGCAATTTATTCTTATATAAGTGTGGCCACCACCCTTTATAGAAGAGATTTTGGGTCATGAGTAAGCGAGGTGCCCTGGGAGTCACTCCAGATTCATGTTCTGTACTTAAACTATAAAAGAGTTATTTCCTGTGATTTATTGTCATTTGTGCTTTATTCTGTAATAAGATGGTTTCCACCCTATTATAGGTAGTTTTTGTATCGACTAAGAATAAGGTAGAACAAGGTCACCCAAGATTCTATTCTGGAATTAAAACATCTAAAACTCCTCCATTTCCCACAATCTATTGGTATTCACGCAGTCTATTTTTATATAAGGGTGGTTTCCACCCTGTTATATGGGTGGTTTTGAAACATGCGTAAGATTCATGTACTGTATTCCAAACTATAAAAACTTTAACATTTCTCGCGATTTATTGGCATTTATATACTCTATGCTTGTACAGGGGGAGTTTTCAGCATATTATATGGGTAGTTATCCAGTCAATATTCAAGTAAGTGACTGCTGAATATAAAAAAATTTCCCTTTCCATGTTTTTCACCATTCATTTACATCCATTCATTGAATCCTGATGTATGGGACGGTTTTACCTCATTTTCGGGGTTCTTTTTGGCTGTAGCGCCAAAGTTTGGGGGTATACGAATTTTTTTGACCTCGGATTCGGATTAAGCGTCGAAAAATAGATAGGAATACTATGGTTAGTCATCCAGATCAAAAACTTTTTTTTGTGGGGCTGTGTAATAGACTCGTTCTGAGAGGTACTGCGTTACTGAAGATACAAAGAGGAGGATTTGCCCAACTGCCTTTACTGTCCATATAAAGGAGAATAAATGTTAAACCTTTTCAATAACAACGTTTTTGTGAAAAAAAATTGGCGCTGGTAGATAATAAAGAAGGTGTGCTGGTATATTCGTTCAATGGCGTGAAAAAAATAAACCTCTTTTCCCAATTGCTTTTTCCTCTTTTGAATCTAATGCGTTCCATATTCTGTTTTGTGAATGATGGTCCCATCACCTGATGTAAAATATACATTTTTTCTCACCATGATTGAACACAAATAATTTTCTACGCATCCGCAAATTTCCTCATTTTTGAACATTGAGCAGCCGTTTCAACAACTAGAAGATCCGCATTTCTATTTGCATGATTTGTTTCGCAACCATAAGCTGCCAGCCGTTAATTGGTCGTGTTCATTTTCTATATTTTACTCAGGAAAGTTGTTTTTTTTTTTATTATGTAACCGTTATTTATCCTCTATTTCTAGGTGAATTGCGACTAGTCTATTATTGATAGTTGGTTGTCATATTCATTATATGAATGAAGTAAAAACAATGTTTATGGCCTTTGGTTCTGGTACACACACTAAATCACAATTTTTTTTTTCACCCCCTTTAATAACGAGGTGGGGGTGGTCATGGGGGTGACTAATGCCAAGAAATTTTTTGAGACCTTAGCTTCTCTTATATGTACTAAATACAAATTTTATGGACTCTACTTGCTTGATTTACCTATTTACACCCATTTACCCCAATTTGCTCCCCAACCCTTCAACTGAATAAGGTGGAAATATAATCTAGTTCCATACCTCGTTATGTGTACCAAATTTCAAGTCAATATATTAAACGGTTCCAGAGTAATCGTGCGCACAAAAAAAGTTACAGACAGACCGACTGACAGATTTTTTTTCTCAAACTTAAAATCTCGCCGTTTAATGACATTCTAAGCCTATCTGAGCAATAAAAATTTTCAAATTTTTTTATCACTATACTTCCACTGGACGTGGAAGTAATATGGGGGTAGCTTCAGAATCACGCATTCAAGAGGCTATTGCCAAGAGCATAAGCAAAACGCTTAATGTCTATCATTGTGATCATAAAATTGGTAATGCAGTTTTTATTTGCATTGATATTTCCTTTCAAATATAGTAAAAGATTCCAATAGTAAAAACTACAAATTATTTTACAGAAATCTGCATATTTAAACTGAGTAAAAATATTGTTTCATATTTGAGTACGACATTTAAAAAGAAATTTCAATTCCAGTAAAAAAGGTTATTGTACATTTTGTAGTCATAGTAATAGATATTGAGTTACTTAATGGTCTTTGCATTGACTATTTTATTTTCATGTTCTCTTTATATTTATCTATATTTTTAATACGTTGCTTCTAAAAATAAAAGAAATATTACGGTGAAGAAATAATTAACTTTGTAGTTCGTCCCAAATTGACCTATATTTTTGCGTAGGTTTATTAAGTTATGCTGTATAACAAAGTACAGTTTATTTTTCGTCTACTATCCTCAAGAGACCAGAAGTGGGTGCATGTACCTGCCGCGAAGAGTTTTTATTTATTTTGCACCTAGGTACGTATATTGTGCACGTCTCTTCACCATGCAAACTTTTCAGGATGTTTTTCTTTACGAGATGTGCGTCATCATAGAATTCTGTGTACCGCCCCCTCTTGAGATGAACGGCTGTGCACTTGTCTAACCAGAACTTTGTTCCAATTGCCCCCATTCCTAGAGTACTCTCAGAACATTCTATAGTTTATGCTCTTCTGAAGGCTTTGAAAGATTGTCGGTAATTACGAATCCTCCTGTATATTGCAGTTTTGCACATGTGTTAAAAATATGTTTTCTGAGATCATGCCGTTTTAATCTCTTTGTAGCTCTGTCCAGTCCTAAAAAATAGGGAATTTGCCCAAAAAATAAAATTGAATTAAAATACTCAAAATCGTAAACTAACATCATCAAAAATCCCATAGACAACAAATTTTTTTTTTTAAATCTTTTCCAGAAAAATAATCGATTCAAATCTGCCTGATTTTACCCAGTCTTGAAACGTGACGACAGATAGAGAAAATCTGACGACAGCGTCAAGCGACACCGATTCTGTTTTGGCTTTGACAATTCCGTATGCGCATGCATTTGTCAGAAACAACTAGCAGTGAACACAACCTAACCTAAAATTTAAATACTACTCCGTGTAAAATCCTATATAGACTGGCGGTACATGACCAGTCAGGTGCAACGTTTTTAAAATGCATGCCAATCATATATATGAATGAAATTACCATGAATATGCCAGAAATGCAAATTTTAGGCAGTCGTCGCATGCACAAGGGGGTGCAAATCGGTTTTTTTTGTGTCTTTTTTTTGGGTTCTATTTTTTTATTTTTTTTAATGGATGCCAATAGTGCCAAACGAAAAGCCTTAAAAAAAAATCCAAAATCAAAATCATCCAAAATCAAAATCATCCAAAATCAAGAACACCAAAAATTTTTACGATTTAATGTGCACATTAACAGTTGTTTTGAGCGCGGAAACTGCATGCCAATGAATTTCTGCTAGATTTTTTTTCACGGCTTTTCGTTTGGCACTGTTGGCATCCATTAAAAAAAATAAAAAAATAAAACCCAAAAAAAAGACACAAAAAAAACCGATTTGCACCCCCTTGTGCACGCGACGACTGCCTAAAATTTGCATTTCTGGCATATTCATGGTAATTTCATTAATATATATGATTGGCATGCATTTTAAAAACGTTGCACCTGACTGGTCATGTACCGCCAGTCTAATAGCCAGATACGTATTGGTTGGAAAAACATCTTCAATATTCGTTGATTTTGAGTGATATTTGTTATGTTTATATAAGCTTGTGTGGTAAACATTTTAGTAAAAAATCACTGATGCAGGTTTTTCAAAAGGACAATCAGACAATTTGCCTAGTGTAGATTTGTTTATAGTGGCTTTATACATTAAAAACACTGAGAGTTAAATAAACATGGTATTTAAAGAAATTAAAATTTATAACACTCTATTCAATGGTAAAATAAAATAAGCTTTAACACTGACCTGTAACCTGTAATATAATATCTTATCTAAAAATTAAATTCTTGGTATTTTGACTATACTTAATATACTTACATTAAAATGATCTTCACATACATAATTCAGAAATATTAGCCATTTTGATCGGCGATTTTTATCTTTAGGCACGCGAATAAACATTTTATTTGCTGATTTAATAGTTGTATTATTACACAGTGACACTATACAGTGTTTATAACAAGTATTTTCCATTTCTCAACACAAAAAAGAATCATAAACTAATAGTACGGGAGGCAGCCTGCATTTTTTCGAGGAATTTTATACCGATTATTTCACTCATTAACGCTATAGCCAATGAGAGCCCATTTTTTCAAAACATTGCACCAATCAAACGTCATTATTAGTGGTAATTCAAGCTTTTGACAGGACCAACATGCAAAATTTATCGCTCTAATTTTTTAGGTCGCTGCAGCGGCAAATATGCGAAAATTTTTTGACGTTTTTTGTCGAGCTTTTAAGTTTTATCTATAAATATCTTCTCTAGCTTATTACTAAGTAATTGTTAACGTAGGTACTTACCTTGTAAATTGTAATATTGTATTATGTAGTAGCAAACAAAAACACACCTCAATTCCAAAGCGAATCTCGTCTGAAATATATAGGCTGTAACTTTTGCCTATCTGTAACTATGTCAGTTTTCCTAGTGTTCAATCAGGTAACAATTACACACAAAGATTGTACTTAATATAGCTCATAATACAGGAACAAGTCAAGCACAGCTTTCAATAGCTCAATAACGTAGTTACAAAGGTAAGCAAATCATTTATTATAAATGTCAAGTACACATTCGCTCTGGAACAAACTAAAAATGTATAGTACCTACTTACATATGGTAATCTACCAAAAAGTAACTCATTGAATCAAAGCTGTGCATCAAACATTATAATTTGTTGTATTTAAAATTCTCTTTGCTTAACAAAGCAAACCTCAACATAATTAATTCATAAACTTCGTAAGTTAAAAGTAAGGATTAAATACGTAAATATGAGTCGATGAACATTTATTTATTATGGAATATAACTTGTAGCGCTAGATGGCGCTCTCTATGCCAATCTCGGAACAATGGGTGTATATTTTATTTGGGCGAGACATCGGTACTAAAGTAGTGCTCTCTCTATCGTTCCTCGTCGTATTGCACCTCAGAAACGCCTGAAAGGTGTTAAGCCAGTCTATATATTATAATATCTAAGGTTTCAACTCGTTTTATTTACTAGTTGCCATGGAAACGTCACTAGATTATTTTAAAATATAGCGAATCTCCGTTGTTTCTACTGCGTTTGTTTCAGATTTGCTGTTTTGACAATATGAGTCGGTTTGGAAATATTTCTGTATATCAAATTAATGATGAAATTGAAAATAAAGGTCAGTAAACTCCAAAAAGTGACAAGAAAACGTCTGAAGGCAGTTAATGAGAAAACATAATATTGAAGATGTACTTAATGAATTATTTATTCCTGAAATATTCTCCACAAATACCACTCGTGCTTTAAATTTTGTCTAAAAATTTTTTCTCAAGCTAAGTCGCCCCTAGTTAATATAACTCGTGCAAATTGGCAGTTTATTATCAAAGATTAAATCCCTCCCGCTAAAGCGGTCGGGATTTAATCAGATAATAAACTGCCAATTTGCACTCTTTATATTACCAGGCAACACGCTTTCGAAAAAATTTTCGATAAAATTTTAAGCACTAGTGATATTACATACGAATAAATTTCATTTTTATCAGTTGATTAATATTCAATAATCATCAAAATGAGCGTCAGTCGCCGCACCCGCGGTTTAGCTGGAAGTGACAGCATATTAAAGTTTGAAAAAAAAAAAAATTTGCTACGAATATTTTCATACTCGAAAAACAAATCTAACTTGAACAACTACCTTTATGTTCATATGTTAAACTTTTAATATCACTGATACAATAAAAAAATATATATATTTCGCGAGCAGGATTTGAACCCGAGACGTCCTTACCCTGAAAAAATAGTGTCAGTCGCTTTACCCAATCAATCAATCAATAAACAATTTGTTCACAGTTTTATGCATTTATGTGCCTCACCGGATCCTAACCAGGAGCCAGCCAGACAACCACGGCGAACATCGCCGAGGTGGGTGTGAGTCTGGGCGGAGTAGGTCCGGTTCGGCTTGGAAGTAAATTCGAGGGGGAGGGGGGGGGGGTAGAATCTCCTGTCTGCCACGTGCAGACTTAAAAGCTAGATTACAATTTTTATGTGTCCACATGGACCTAAAAGTAGCTTAAAAATAAATACAACACTGAGAACACTAAAATCGTAGGCGAGCGCACTTCGTAATTTTGATTGTTGATACGGGGAACACAACTAAACGAAAAAACCCGTTCGAACAAATGACGACCTTGTGGTCTGATCGCCGACAAGGAAGGTAGGGTGGAAATAAAATTGTGGTTTAAAAAATCAGGATTTAGGTAAGTTTTCGGCCTAGAGGGGATTTCAAGAGACAAAAAGGGAACTAAAACAACAAAAAAAGATAAAAGAACAAAATTGTACAAACATAAATGGGGAGAGAGAGGGATTGGAAATATGTAAAGTTGAGGAAAGATAAAAGTAAGGGGGTAGAGGTAAGTTATCGTAGAAGGAAGTGTGGCTAGGGGAGCTGCCGGAAGATAGGCAACGCCTGGTATGGTAGGGGGTGTCTTATATCGAAAAGTATGGCATTATGCTGTCTGATTCGGGTAATGTTGCGGATAAGCAGGCTACCGTCCAGTTTAAACTGGTAGAATTTTTGTGAGGTTTCTTGGACGTAGTCAGCTAGTGGGGTTATGTCGTGGCAACGTGCATAAAGATCTCTGAGGGAGGTGTACCTACCAGAATCTGAAATGAGGCGCATAAATTTGTGTTGCCTTACCCACTTCGCTATCTGGCGACTGAGGCCCGGTTTGTAAGAACATAATATGACATGTAGACATACGTGGTGATTTATTTATTTTATTTTTTTTTAAATAATAATAACAATTGGAATTAATTATAGTTTATGTACATTTTCTTTATTTTTGTTGTTTTCCATAGAACTTATAGATTTCGAGATATTCAAAGAAACGATGGAAAACGATGTTTTAACAACTTTAACATGCTCTCACCATTAGCTCCACCGCTATCAGAGTAGCTGACGTTCAGATTGCTGATGTATTAGGGGAAAACTATTATTGTTATGATTTTCAGTCGGTATGAAATGACTTGTTCAAATCAGCGCTGTCTCCCGTACTATAAACAAAGTCTTCAAAATACGTGAATTCACAACACAACATTTTCAGACATGCAAACGTAAACACGAAAGGTTAGGAGGTGACAGAACTAAAACACAAATTAGTCTCAAAGCCAACCGCCGCCCAGTCTGGCGGCGGTTGACTAGTTTTCTTGATGTGACGTCACAGTGCTTTTCGCGAAAATCTCAACTGTAATTATTTATTGCAAAGTAAGTACTGCGATTTAAGAGCTGATATTCGGTGTGGTGTGATTTATTTATAAACACACACTTTAATGAAATAAAACAAAATGGGCAA
Source organism: Rutpela maculata (assembly GCA_936432065.2). NCBI lineage: Eukaryota > Metazoa > Arthropoda > Insecta > Coleoptera > Cerambycidae > Rutpela > Rutpela maculata. The sequence continues at coordinate 136,257,047 of OW386287.2, read as the reverse complement.
GTTCCCCATTCATCCAAGAGGGTTAAAATAAACCAGCATTATGTAAATTACTATAATCATGTTATTTTCAAAGCATATTATACAAACACGTCTCTCTGACATCGAAAGTATTTATCAGTATATCTATATATTTAATGTTTCATGTCATGTCATCACAAATGGTTTTCTAAATCAAGAGTATTAGGCAAAAGTATATTAAGTAACTCATAAAATGTTTCTCTTATTACCAAATTAGTTTAGTTTGTTAACATATGAGTGAAACTTTAAGTATCTTCCGTATATTACCTACAAAGTAACATTTTAGTGCTTCTTTACTACTGTGGGTCTCTAAAGTGTTTCTTAAACGTTTCGTAAACGTGATGTGAAGCTGAAAAACGCTCTTTTCTTTTTTAAAATGCTCAGTCAATCAGACAATTCGACCAGGTTGAATGAGTCAATCTTTGAAAAATTTTTACAATTAGAATTGTTTCCATATTTCTACTTTGAGTATTTCTAAATAGTTCAATTAACATTATATTATCAAGTTCACATATTTTTTATGGGAGGATTTAACAACTTACAGGGGTTGTTTACTCGAATTACAATATACCAGGTGGCTAAGAAATATGGAAACGGTTCACGATTTTTCTCATATTAGAGACATTTTTGAAAGTTAATAAAATAATAATAATTATTATTATACGCATTATTATTATACGCATGCCTTTGTTTAACTTAGCTTAAAGCTGTTGTCTCATCATTATTTTTTTTTTGTTATAAAAGTTTGCAAATTCGACTTTCGGTATAATCGGAAATTATAACCACTTAGTTATTTTTAATAATTAGATGTTTTATTATTTTGGTAACTTTTGCCGACTTAAAAAAATTTTAAAAGGAGGAGGTTCTCAATTCGACCCGCGTGTGTTTTTTTTATAAATAAAGCATTTTCGAGAATGAGTATTTCGGAAGAAATTTTCATCATTTCAAAAATCTGAATCTAATGGATCTATAATTTCTTTTTAATTTGATGGAGGCTTTCACGACCATTACAATATCAATATTGTTTTTTTAAATGAAAACCCCCACTATTTCTTGCAGATTCGTATTCTAAGTGAAAAAATAAACAACATTTATTTCAAACATTTTTCTCTTTGCCCCCATTGTTTGCTAGTAATGGGGTCGTTTAGTCAATTTCATTTTCCACTTTTTAATACGTTTATGCGAAGTAATCGTCGAATAATTATAACACTGAAAATTTGAGGTCGATCCGATAAGTAGTGATTGAAATATACTGCTTTAAACATGAACCGCCACGCTCAAAATGCTGACGTCATTCAATCCGCATGCCTGTCTTGAAGTTGCGTTTACGCTGTTAGAACCCAGCGATTTGTCTAATCTGCCAGAGATGTACTTGATAATGGTGATTTGGAGACTATTGGAGTAGTTTAACACAAGAATATGCAGCATATAAGTGCCGAAAAGAGGGGAATGAAAATGCAACCAGGAGTGAATGACGTCACGCAACGTCGATGTCTTTGATTAATTTTAAAGCCTACAGAGATCTTCTGTTTTTTTGCATTTCTCTCTAATATTAAGAGATCTTTTCGAAAATGTAATAAAAAATATGCTAAATAAGCCCATTAAACATTCAACGTGAAAACGTAAAAACAGCACACCTCTGTAATTGGAAAGAAAGAAATATGGAAAAGTATTCAAATCTTTGCAAACTTTTTCTTTAACAAAAAAAATTTGGTGAAATCAAGTCGATGATCGTGTGGACCAGTGTACTGGACCACGTCGCCCAATCCACCGACGATGATAATCTGATCCAATACTGCACGTGTATTCACTGCATAACTTCTTGAAAATTTACCATTACAAGAAATGAACATACGACTCTAGCACGATGGTTGTCTAGTACATTATCCGGATATTTTTCACAAAATATCTTATTTTCTGGTTATAGTGATGTGCCACTACTAGATCCAATGCTTAATTACTCGCAAATAATGGGGTTGGACCAAAACATGGTTTAAACTAAAGTTGTTTATTTTTTAACGTAAAATATGAATATGTAAAAAAAGTAGACATTTCTATTTAAAAAACTTTACTTTCAAATGGCCGTGGAATCCTTAAAGCTAGATAAATTATAACCATTAGATTCCGCCTTTGAAATTATGAAACTTTTGTCTGAAACGTTTTTATTTTCAAATTATTTGCCCCACCCAGTATATTCAATCATTACTCTGGATAGGTTAAAACAATTTATATGAAATCTTTCTCCAACTGTAAGGTAGACGGTGAGCGCTATAATAATTTCACCAAGCTACGTCTAGTGTAATATTTGAAAAAAATGGAAAAATTATTTTTGTAGTTGCAAATCTGGCGAAGGCACTAGTGTAAAATTTCGTCGGAATTGCATTAAAATTGGTAGTAAGGTATTTTAGAAGCAGCTGAAAGTCTGATGTCTAAAGGTAAGAATCCAATATAACAGTCATAATTTCAATATTTTTAAAGATTTACGTGAAATGTGATAAAAGAGATTTCAGAATTTTCTGATAACGACAGATATTTTCTTTTCCTGTGTAGAAGCTAAATGAAGAGGCCACTAAAAAGAGTAAAAAATAAAAAATTGAACTCAAAAGAGGTCACTAAAACCATGAAATAAAATTTTACTGTCGTCTAATTAATTGAACCTAATATCAAGCTGAGTATGCAATAGAAAAATATAGTTATGTATAACAAAAATTTTGTTATTTATTACATTATTTATCAGTAAAATATATGCGACTCGGAGGACGACTATTGTATATTCTATTACTTCACAGAAATAGTGAACGAATAATTGTAACAACTTTTTGAAGTTTTCAATAAATAATAACAAACCATGGTTTATTATACTCTTCGCAAAAACGAAGAGTATATTGTATTTGATCGGCACATTTCTAAAATCGTAAATAGCGCTCGTAGAGAAAAAAATTTCATATCATTATGTTAGTAAACGAATTCTGAACAACTTTCAAAATGTCCGTCTGTCCGTCCGTCCGTCCGTCTGTCCGTCCGTCCGTCCGTCCGTCACGTTTCTTGTAAGCACGATAACTTAAGAAAGAAAAGTCCGATTGTATTGAAATTTGGAAAATAATTTAGTGTTAGCTAGAGGAAGAACTCTATTGTTTTTGAAGAAAATCGATCAGTAAATAAAAAAGTTATTAATTATTCAATTTAAAAAAATACATTCTCTTAATTTTTGTCGCTTGTACTTAAATAGAAATCTTGCGAAATGTTATCTCCATAAACTTTTGCCTTGCAATCCAAAGATTGTGTGTTCGAATACCACACAGGTTGGATTTTTTTTTTTTTCATATAATTTTTTCACAACAAAGACGGTATCACAAAATTTAGGATGTCCAAAAACTAACATTATTTACAAAAAAACTGCTAAGAGTATCCTATAGAATGTGTGACAATTATATAAAAAGCTCAGTAAATTGGCGAAGAGTACGTTTTTAGCTTATTATTTTTTTAAATCAGATTTTTATAAAGAAACCTTTTTCTCTAGAAATTGTATGATATAAATATAATGCTTCAGCACGATTTGCGATATAAAACGTAGTTGGAGGATTAAGGTCGTTGAAATAGATTATTTTTAATCCTCTTTTTTCAATTAAACCATCATCGTCAAGTTATAGTCCTCGAGGGATGATTTTAATCAGAAAAATAATAAATTCCTGTCTTTCAAGGGATATTATTTTTAATCTCGGAATTCTAATAAAAATAATGTATCAGTTTAATCCATAAGGAACTTATTCAGAGTATTTATTTTCTTTTGCGTCACATAAAAATATACTACTTTTAATACTTGTTGAGCAGATGATTAAAGAATAATAAAAATAAAAATAAATAAATTAAAATAAATTATTTTAATAAATATAAAATTTTATTATTTATGTAATTTTCATCGTATCACTTAAATTACAAAAATATAAACATTTGAAATCAATGTTATGTGCTATCCTTGTACAATGTACAAAAATAAGAAGAACCATAAAGTGATTGCATTTTTCATTCAATGCGTTATTTTTCAAGGTTGATATTATTTATTTATAAAAAATTAATAAACTTAATATTTTTAAATATATTTAAACACTAAAATAATATATAAAAACAATACAATAAAAAACTTAACAGTTAATTATTGTAATAGTTAAGACATAAATAAATTATGACGATAAGTAAGTATTTAGGTACTTTAAAAACTTTAAATTGTTTCCAACTATTGCATGAATTCGCCTATAGACTGTCCATATCATCGGTCTCATTATTTTCAGCATTAATAGTCATTACGCTCTAATGATTTTTAAAATTGAAAATAATTCCTCACACTAAGCTCTCGCTGTGCAAATTGGCACAATTTTGACATCGTTTGTGTAATTTGCTTTATTCATGATGTAAATCCAGATTTTCGTCAAAATTTGCAAATGAATATGTGTCCGAATCTGAATTTGTATGTGAATCTGTATCTGTATCTGTATCATCTTGTTTTTTTCATTCAAGGTAGCTTCTTTTTTTTTTTGGCGAGGGGGGAAACCCACACGGGCTGCCTATCCCAACTAGGAATAGGTCTGAGTGTCAGGCTCCAACTGACTAAAACCCCTCCTCTTAGGGCTCGTCTATATGGAATACTCCGAATGCACTGCAGCCTCCTGAGCTTATTGTGCTTACCCTGTTTTTTTTCTAGTTTTTAGTTTACACTTGTCCATTTTAATATTCCTGTGTCACTGACAAGGTGATACAGGTCTGAAAATGGACGAGTCTTGATGGTTTCCGGGTCTGTTTGTGTTTGCCCGTAGATATTATACCTTCTGCGGACCAATGCCTCGAAGGTCATGTATAATATGTTCTACAGTTTCTGGTACCTTGCCGCACGGTCTGCAGTTAAGGTCGCCAGCAAACTTTCCAATTAAATGCAGGTACTTCTTGACGGGAAACTGTCCCGTCAGAAGACCAGTTATGATTCTCAGCTGAATCCTGTTCCTTGTGAGTAGTTCTTCAGATTGTTTTGAATATGGTCCATTGATAAGTGTTTTCCCATGTCGATTTCCTGGAATATTTCTCCAGTAGTGGTTGTGTTTACTCTTGACCCAGTCTTTGATTACCCTTCTAGCTGAGCCCTTTGTGATACCCAGCGCAGATTCTGGGCCATAGAATATATTCGCTGCTCCTTGTCTAGCAAGTTCATCAGCTTTCTCGTTGCCCCGTATACTGGTATGTCCCGGCACCCAGAGTAATCTTACTCTGTTCCGCTCACCCAGAATTTTGAGCTCTTCGTGGCAGTCCCAAACCAGTCTGGAAGACACTTTGTTAGAGGCTAGTGCCCCAAGTGCCGCCTGACTGTCTGATGCGATTGAGATCTGCTGGTTCACATATCGTCGTTTAACATTCTCGCGTACATACTCGAGTATAGCCAGAATTTCTGTCTGGAATACAGTGGAGTGCCGTACAAGAGAAAGACTTATACTCTCTCTCGGCCTCACACTATGTATTCCTGCTCCAACTCCTGATTCCATCCTGGACCCGTCAGACCAGGCCTCTGCGTAGAGCATCAGGAGTACCTGTCATCCATTCCTTCCTATCTCCAATGGTGAAGTGAAGAGCTTATTGAATGTAATTTTTGGTGTCATGTAGTCCGACCTCATGCTCAATAGAGGATCCACTACATTGTTTATTATCCTCATGTGCCCCGAGTTGCCTCCAAGAGAATTTTGTAGCCTGTAGGCTCCCATTCTGGCCTCCCCCTGAATCACAAGACTCAGCGGAGGGATGTATAGTAGGGTCTCCACGGCTGCTGTTGGGGTGCTTTTCATTGCACCTGTAATTCCCAGGCAGGCCAGTCTTTGCACCCGGCTCAGCCTGTTCGCTGCTGTGGTTTGAGTGACCAAACCAAGACTGCGTATGTGATGGTGGGTCTTATTACACTGCTATAGATCCAGTGCACCATACCAGGCCTAAACCCCCATATCTTACCATACAATCGTCTGCATGTTGCCAGTATGGCAACAGACTTATGTATTACTCTGTCCAGGTGTTGGTTCCAGGTAAGTTTGGAGTCTATAATGACTCCAAGGTACTTTACCTCTCCCGACATCTGAAGTTGTGTGTCTTGGAGAACTAGAAGACCCAATCCCTCCAGGTTTCTCCTTCTGGTGAATGGAACGATGCTGGTCTATTGAGGACTGCTTTTCAGCCCCTCCTCATCGGTCCATTTCTTTACCATATTCAGGGCCTTTTGTAGACGGTCCCTGACTATGTTGTTGAACTTCCCCCTAGATATGATGACTATGTCGTCCGCATATCCTTGTGCTTCGAATCCCCCATTTGTGAGTTTCTTCAGTAGGTCGTCAACTACAAGGTTCCATAGCAGAGGGGACAGTACACCCCCCCCCGGGCATCCCCCAGCAACTGAAGCGCCTAAGGTTTCGTCCATCATTGTGGTGAATACTACCCTGCTTTTGAGCATAGTGCCTATCCACCTGCAGCAGGTGTCATCAATGCCTCGCTCTCTTACAGTTCTGATGATTGAGTTAAAGGAGGTGTTGTCGAATGCCCCCTCTATGTCGAGGAAGGCACCCAATGCCACCTCCTTGTACTCCAAAGTCCTTTCCACTTTCTGAATTAGATGGTGGAGTGCAGTTTCCGTCGATATGCCTGCTCTATATGCATATTGGCCTTGATGTAGTGGACTTCTAGCCAGTGCATCATCCCTAATATGTCTGTCAAGCATTTTTTCCATTGTCTTAAGTTAGAATGACATAAGACTTATGGGTCTTAGGGACTTGGCTTCGTTGTGGGAGTTTCTCCCAGCCTTTGGTATAAATACCACCCTAACCGGTTTCCAGATTTTTGGTATGTGCCCCAGCGCTAGGCTGGCCCTGTAAAGTGTACAGAGTTTTGACGCTAGCAAGTCTATGCCTTGCTGAAGCAGTATTGGCCAAATTCCGTCGTTTCACGGAGATTTGTATGGCTCAAATGAGTTTATTGCCCATCTGATTTTGGATTGATCTATCACCTTTTTTTGACACTGTCCAGTCTTCCCTGGTAGCCCTGTTTCCAGTCGCCTCCAGTTCTGTTGCTAGCCATACCTCAGGTTATTGATCTATTATTGTGGACCCAGGAAAGTGCACGAGGAGTAATTCCTCCATTGTTTCCTTGCCTGTCTTGGTATATTGACCTGTCTCAGTTAAGAGAGAGTTAGTTATGCCCCGATTATCCTTAGAGAGAATTCTCTGGAGTCTAGAGCATTCCGAGATACTTTCTATACTCTCACAGTGCCTCCTCCAGGAATCTCTCTTGGCCTTTCTCAGTGTTTGGTTGTACTCAGTCAAAGAGGTCCTGTAGTCATCCCAGTTTGCTGATATTTTTGCAATATTAAATTTCTTTCTTACTTGCCTTCTCATTGTGTCGAGGTGCTTGTTCCACCAGGGCACGTTCCTGGTGGATTTCCTCACTACAAGGGGGCAGTTGTTCTCATTTGCATATCAAGGTAGCTTGATATTATCTGCAGGCATGTACATCTGTAGCTGAACCTATATCCAGAAATGCATATAATTCTGCTTCCAAAACTTTATCCAAATTTCTAACCTAACCTATATCCAGAAATGCATACAATTCTGCTTCCAAATCTTTATCCAAATTTCTGTCCGAATATGTGTCCTAGTCTGTATCCCAATTTATATTCGAATCTGCATCCAAATCTATTTGAATATATATCTGAATCAACCCGAATCTGTATCCGATTCTGTACCGAATCAGTTACATCAACCGCTTGATTAGAAAAAACAATATCTATCTAATGTTTTAGCTATAGGTGGAAAAGTTTGAGAAAATTGAATTAATTCACGGAAACTTAATTTAAACTTAATTCAATATATAAAGACGAATTGTAGTTGTTATCAATACAATATTTTCAACAACTAATTTTCTCCTAGCCCTTTGAACAAACCAAGTGAAACTACCGACAGAGCTTTATGCGTTCGCCATTTGGTTATGAATATTTATCAATAATAACAGATAGGGAAAACATATCAACAAAACGTGCAATGTGTTGTCAATGTGTTCGGTGTTGAAGTTACTTAAATATATATACATCCCGCTATCAATGCTGCGTCCTTTCACAAACCAACTTTACTGCGTCTCCCAGAAATACGTTAGTTAGCTGAAATCTAATAAAGTATATTGAATCTGCTAATTAAATTCAGTTAACATCTGGTTTTAGAATTGTAATAACTCAAGAAATAAAAAAGTTCAATATACAGGACAATACTGCATCCTTTCAAAAACAGCACGTTATTGCGTCCGAGAATAATTTCATTCTTGCTGCGTCCGAAATGACTACTTTTTGTGAAACTTAGCATATTACTGCATCCGGCGCGGTTGTCATATTTACCCTAATAATTTTATTGCACTTGTAGTAGAACAAATCGATAGCTGTCAGATATTTCTAAATGTCAGTAGAATTCGAAATATGGTTTTTCTGTCAATTATTATTTTAGATTCAGTTTCTCAATTGTGCACTAAAAGTAGCCTCAAAATTGCAATATAAAATGATGAATTTAGGAGATCAATGAAATTTTGGATAGATGTTCATTTTTATTTACTCCCTCAGGAAGCGATGAGTACACCTGAGAATAGAAGGGAGAGCATATTCTTCTTGCTTTTGCTTTTTGCACATATTTCGAATGATAAGCGTTTTAGTTTTGAAAGTTAAAATACACATTTCTTGAAGTACAAATGTAAATAATAAATGCTTTTGGATTTACTTTTTTGTGATGAACAAAAAAGGGCTTTTTGGTCCATCCATGGTAAAGTGTGGAAGCCATCTTTTTTACTAATTTTAGGCTGCTGAAAACGAATCCGTCACCCGTTTTAACGAAAAGTCTCGGGAACGTATTAAAAATTTAAAAAAAACACCTATTTGGGTGCCATAAAGTGAAGATTCTCATTTTCCAAACCAAAAGTCATTTAAATAATTAAAGAATTTTTAATATAAAAAACAAGTAATATTTTCTGGATAGTGATATGCACACCGTACCTCAAAAGTGTGAGAAATATTCAGGGATGAGAAATATTCATCTGAATTGACTAAATCACCTTATTATGATAAAAAAAAACAACAAACTGGGTGATTAGGGATTTCTTTCGCAATTAAACCAATAAAAACTCTAAAAAGATAAAATCCACCACCTTAATTGGTGGGGATAGGTGTAAGAGTATTCAGAAGTAATCACATTATAACCTGATAATAGCCTTTTAATAAGGAATTTTGTTTTTTTTTTAAATAAATAAATAACCTTATATTAGATACTGTAACTTACACCGTTCTTATGGGTGGTGAAAGGTGAGGGGAACGAGGGGGAGTGCCCTTTTTTGGCCGAGGTAAAGTGTGGAAACCATCTGCTTACTAATTTTGGGGTGCTGAATACGAATCTGTGATCCTAATTGGCTAAAAACATCGGGAAGACCGTAAAAAATAACTCTTATTTGGGGGTGGCATTAAAACTGATATTAGAACTTGCAACAAAAAGTTATTCTTTAGTGCAGCAAATTCTTTTAAAATACTCAGTTTTATTAGGTAAGTAATAATTGAAGCAAAAATTCTAAATTTTACCACCCTTCCCCCTCGTTTCCCTCACCCTTCACCACCCACAAGAACGGTGTATAGTTACAATATTACTCCTCGTTAAATGGCTATTATCAGGTTATAATGTGATTACTTCTAATACTCTTACACCCATCCCCACCAATTAAGGTGGTGGATTTTATCTTTTTAGAGTTTTTATTGGTTTTAATTGCAGAAGAAATCCCTAATCACCCAATTTGATATTTTTTTTTATCATAATGAGGTGATTTAGTCAATTCAGATGAACTCTTCTCACCCCTGAATATATCTCACATTTTTGGGGTTGGGGTGTAATATAACTATTCAGAAAATATTACTTGTTTTTTAAATTAAAAACTTCTTTAATTATTTAAATAACTTTTGATTGGACAGGAGAACCTCCACTTTATGGCACCCAAATAAGGGTTGTTTTTTAATGTGTTCCCTAGATTTTTCGCCAAAACGGGCAACGGATTCGTTTTCAGCACCCCAAAATTAGTTAAAAAAGATGGCTTCCACACTTTACCACGTTAGAATTTTTAAAATCTGTTTCTATGAAGGTAAAAGTTTTTGAGCTCATATTTAATATCAATTTAATTTAATTCTTTCCTAAATCAGAAAAAAAATGTTATTAGAAAAAGAGGGGATTTATTTTCTATCTATCTATCTATCCCCAGTTTCAACTAAGGATGTTGAACTCCTTGTAAATAATTTAAAGTCTTCAAATTCTAGTGGTCATGATAATATTTCTAATAATTTGGATAAAAAATGCAAATATGCGATAAGCGGTCCATTATGTCATTCTATAAAGAAAGGTATATTTCCCAGGAAATTTAAAAGAGCCATAGTCTCTCCATTATACAAGAGGGGAGAAATGCAAATGACTATAATAATAATTATGAAGCCATTAGTCTACTATGTAGTTTCTCTAGAATTTTAGAACTTCATCTCAAGGAGCAATTATCAGATCTTTTACATCAGAATATGTTACTGCTTCCTGCTGAACATGGTTTCACTACAAACAAAAGCAATAAGTCTGCGTTGTGTGATTTTCATCACAAAATCATTAAAGCCTTAGACAACAAGAAATCAGTTGTGGGTCTTTTCGAAGATTTCTCACAAGCTTTTGATTTAGTAGACCATCAGCTGCTTAAGGCCAAACTAGCACTATAACGGTATTCGAGTAACTGATTTACAAATATTTTCCTCCTATTTAGACAACAGGACACAAATTGTAAAAATGGCCGGTGGAGTTGAAAGTAATATTTGTGATATTACACAAGGAGTTCCACAGGGGTCAATTTTGGGACCACTTTTATATATAATATTTACTAACTATGTAGTCAGTCATCTACAAACTATACCAAATGTTCATGTGATTTGTTATGCTGATGATACAAACATTCTAGTTACAGGCAACAATCTTATTGAAGCAAAAAAAAACCACTGAAAGAGTTTATGAAGAAATCATACATTAGTCTCAAAATAATAACCTAATTATAATTAAAACAAAGACAAACAACAATTTTCATTGAATAATAATTCCGAGAGCCTAACACTTTTTAGTGGTACCGACTGGGAAATAAAAACTTGTGTTGAAAATTTTTTGCTCAAATAGTAACATCCTATTAAATTCGCCAATTTCTAATCACGTGTGCTGAAACAACCAATCAGAAAAAAATTACACTGATAAGATCCCTTAGGGATCTTTTTACTTATGGCAACCAGTTTGACTGTTCAATAACACAGGTCATGAATGTTGTTGAGCAGCTGAGGGTCATTTTCAAAGTAATTTTTCGAACCGAATCCGAATCTGGCTTCAGAATTGGCCCATCACGTCAGGATTTTGATATATTTGAGGTTAAGTACTTAAAAAATAGCTGTTTAGCAACTTTTGAAGTTATGTCTAGAACTCAAAAAATTTTTCAGCTTATTTCTAATAAATACATCATTTAGTAACCTTCTTCCTCTTTAAAATCAGCTTTCGAATGGTCATCTACGATGTTTCATCGCAAAGTTATAACCATTTCAAGGTGACATGAATTTGAAACCATGTTCCCTACAACCCAACAATCTTAACCAAACGACTCTAAACGAATCAAAATTTAACACATCAAAAGGAATAACCCAACATTCTTAAATAAAAGTTTTGTTAAGATTGAGGATCATGGTACGCATGGTACTCAAGAAAACCCACTACGCATCCATTGTACTCAAGGAAACCCATTGCACATCTATATTACACGTGGAAACCCACTGCGCATCCATGGTACCCGGAGAAACCTACTGCGCATTCATTGCACTCAAGGAAACCCTCTACGTATCCATAGTACTCGAGGAAACCTACTGCGCATCCATTGCACTCGAGGAAACCCACTGCGCATCTATAGTACTCGGGGAAATCCACTGCGCATCGCAATTTGATAACAATCCATTATTATATTTTTCTGTTAAAGCGAGTTAAACGAAAAAATAATTATTTTAATACACAATAGAGCACATGGGCGGGTATGTGTCAAATTTCATGATTAAAAACATCCCTCTCCCTGTTCACCTGTTCGCGGTTTTTAAAAACCGTCGAATACGTGTCTCCTTATTTCCTCAGGAAAGCCTATCGCTGGAGTATCGCGTTTCTGACTTACGCGATTTCAGAATTACGGGTACCCTCCAGACCATCTACCACCCCCGTTTTCACCACTTTAAAAACTGAACATCGAAATTCGTCCTACTCGTGTCTAACAGATTCCAGTAAAGGGTATTTCTGTCATGATTCTGGGTCTCACCGTTGCCGAAAGGCTTAAAAACCTCCTCCTCCCCGTTCACCCGTTCGGGGGTCTCTTTTTGAAAACCGTCGAATACGTACGTGTTTTATTTCCTCAGAAATCCATCCATCACTCGAATATTCACGTTTCTGACTTGCGCGATTTAAGAGATACAGGTACACTTTAAACCATCTACCACCCCCATTTTCACCTCTTCAAAAAGTGAAAATCGAAATTTCGTCTTACACACGATCTAATAGATTTCAACAAAAAATATTTCTGTCAAATTTCATGCATCTAGATCTAACCGTTTCCGAAAAAACCTAAAATTTCGACCCCCTTTTTTCAAAGAAAAAGGTATAATAATGGTTATATTTATAATTATTAGACTTATAATAAACCACACAATTTGACAATATTTGATGAACTTATGGTATATTATTCAACGAGCGGTAATGTACGTAATTTGGCGATAAGAAATAAAGTAAATGTTGGTGTTTCATTATTATATCATCATGATTAATTACCACAAAGTTGGAGGAGGTATTGTTTTTATGATTATATGTAACTAAATATTTGTAAATTATTTTCCATTGAAATTAATTTCATTTCCTGAAAATAAATTTCGGATTATAAGTAAGAAGATAACTGTTTAAAAATGAAACATATCTACTTGCAAACTTATATGTTTTCACAAGAATTTTACACTTGTCCGAACTCACCGGCTTTCCAAGTAAGAATTAAAGAATGACTAGATATTTATTAGTGCCGGTGTTGTCAAATGTCGGACGCAACATTATACGATTTTTGAATAGAGAATATTTGAAGTATATTTCTGTTCACAAATCTATGCGCTCCGAAACATAATTTGATGGAACTAAAAATATACTTTTAGTTTTACGGAACATATGATACTGCGCCCGAATCCAAAAAAAAACTCGGGTCGATATTTTGCTTAATTGAAACGAAACAGAACTTATTTCTATGTTTACCTATAACCCAGGAGACGAAGAACATTCTGAGCTGCTGAAAATCGACCATATCCGAGATTTGTTGAAGATAACACGGGAAAACAATACTGCGTCCGGTATATAGACGCAGTATTGTACAGGACGCAGCAGTGTATGATATCGTGCACATGTACGGACGCAGCATTATTTGCTGGACTAATATATTATCATGTGCAATATTCATAAGTGAGTCATTAGCCAATGAAGTAATAGTTCATGCCAAAGTTGCAAAAACCTCAAAAGTGCAGGGGTAGCGACCAAACATGATTACTCCCCCGTTTTCGAGGACGGCCAACACAATGGTGATAGTCGCGCGGTCCCTACACTCCCCAAACTACCCCATAAATGCAACAAATCACCCCCTTTTTTCGATTTTTCGAGGATATAGATATTAGGATTAGTAAAATGATATATATATATAATAATAATTTCGAATTCATGTTAAATAATGTATATATTCGAAGAATAAATAAAGTTTCAGTTTAACATTTTTGTATAATACATGTTATTATTTTTTAGTTTCAAAATCGTTTTTTTTTTTTTGCTTTGATTCTCCTTGGTTACTTGAAGTCCTAGAATCTGGTATTTACTAGTAAGTGAACTGATCGCCACATTACTCCCCCGCTAAGAAAAAGATCAGTCAGTCATTCAATTCGTCAATAGCAAAACGAACTTTCTTAATTAAAGGTGGAGTGACATCACATTTGTCAGATAATAAATATGCTGGTTTAATCCCGCCAATTTTTACCGTGACGGCTTTAGTTCCTTTAACAAAAGTAATCAATTTATCTGTACGGGACAACACTTTAAAAGGTCCATCGTACAGTGGAGTAAAATATTTTTTAAAACGTTCTTTCCGAACGAAAACAAAACTACAATTCGAGATGTCTGGGCTGACAAATGATTTGTAATTAACGTGGTGAACTGGTGGAATGAACGTTAAATTATTAAATGAAGTACGTAATTTAGCAATAAAATAAGGAATATCCGGACAAGTATATGATTTAATAAAAAATTCACCAGGTATTCGTAATGTTTGACCAAAAACGAGTTCTGCGGAAGAACATTGCAAATCGTCTTTAGGGATAGTTCTGACAGCTAATAGTATGATAGAAAGTTCATCTACCCAATGTGGTGTAGAAGTCCTAGCTCTCAGAGCAGTTTTAAGAGATTTATTAAACCTTTCAATCATTCCGTTCGAGGAAGGATGATATGGCGCCGTACGAATTCTATGAAATCCCAAAAATTTTGAAAATTATTTGAACAGTTTTGATTCAAATGGAACGCCTTGGTCGGTTGTCACTGTGACAGGGACACCGAATCGACAAACATAATTCTGAAATAACGTACGCGCTACAGTTTCCGCAGTAATATCCTGCAGTGGATAAGCCTCGGGCCATCTAGTAAAACGTTCGATCACAGTGAGAATATAAGAACAACCTTTAGAAGGAGGTAATGGTCCTATTAAATCTATATGTATGTGATCGAATCGTCCTTTAGGTATATCGAAGTCAGTAATCGGGCTCCTCGTATGTCTTGTCACTTTATTAGTTTGACAACTAATACAAGTTTTTGCCCAGAGATTACAATCTGAAGTCATTTTAGGCCAAAAATAATTTGTAGAAACTAATGTTCTAGTCGCTTTGATACCAGGGTGAGATAAACCATGAAATATATCAAAAATTGTCCGTCTAAAAACGATAGGAACGAAGGACGAAGTTTAGGGCGAGAAACGTCACACCAAATAAACTTGTCAGAATATGGAATTTTAATTTTCTTTAAATGAAAAGTTCTCTTTGTGTTCGATGAAGTATCTGATAATAAAAATTTAAGGTCAGAATCATCTTTTTGAGCTTCGCTCAATAAATTTAAGTCAAAGTTAGTCATCAACTAGGTTAGACTTTTGAGTAACGATTGGGGAAATGAATTGTTGCAAAGAAGACGTATCATGTTCGCGTGATAAAGTGTCTGCAACAATGTTATTTTTCCCTTTGATATGTCTGATTTCGCAGGCAAATTGAGCAATGAATTCTAAATGTCTAGTTTGCCTGGGAGATCTTTCAGTTTTAGTGAATAATGCTTTGACCAAAGGTTTATGGTCAGTAAAGCAAATAAATGTGCGACCTTCAAGTAAAAATCTGAAATGTTTAATCGCTGTAAATAAAGAAAGAAGTTCCTTGTCAAAGGAACTATATTTGGTCTGTGCCAAGGTAAGCTTTCGTGAAAAGAAGGCTAATGGGGCAAGAATACCTTCGTCATCACGCTGTTCAAGAACTGCCCCCATAGAGACATTAGAACAATCAACAGTAAGCGGTAAAAACGAGCTATCATCACAACGTGGATGTGATAAAAAGGTTGCACCAGCTATAGCAGCTTTGGCTTTGGAAAAACTGTCAAGACAGTCGGTAGACCAATCGTTTATTATTTTAACTTTATCATGCATTAATTTA
This sequence comes from Rutpela maculata, assembly GCA_936432065.2. Classification (NCBI taxonomy): domain Eukaryota; kingdom Metazoa; phylum Arthropoda; class Insecta; order Coleoptera; family Cerambycidae; genus Rutpela; species Rutpela maculata. The sequence continues at coordinate 136,241,191 of OW386287.2, read as the reverse complement.
GTACAAAGTGCATGTAAAGGAATTAATATTTCAGCGAAAGAAGGTATGAAACGATGATAAAAGTTAACCATACCTATGAAACGCTGAAGTTGTTTGACTGTAGTAGGTAAGGGAAAATTATTTATGACATCAATACGTTCAGAAGAAGGTGAAATGCCGGCTGAAGAAATATTGTGTCCTAAAAATGTCAAATGACTGACACCTAATATGCATTTTGACGGTTTAATATTTATGCCGTACAATTCTAACCTCTGAAAAATAAGTTTTAAGTGTTCTAAATGTTCCGAACTAGATTTACTTGCAATCAGGATGTCATCTAAATAGACGAAAATAAAAGGTAAACCTACTAAAACTTCGTTCATGAAACGTTGGAAAGTTTGACCGGCGTTACGTAAGCCGAAAGGCATACGCCCAAATTCAAACAAACCGAAAGGAGTAGTAATCGCTGTTTTAAAAATGTCGCTTTTTGCGACAGGAATCTGGTGATAAGCACGTACCAAATCTATTTTTGAAAAAATAACACAATTATACAACTGCGAGTTAAAATCATGGAGGTGGGGCAACGGGTATCTGTCAGGAATAGTAATTGAATTTAGACGACGATAGTCCCCACAAGGTCTCCAGTCGCAGCTTTCTTTTTTTTCAACCATATGCAATGGTGAGGAAACGGAAGAAGAAGAAGGTACACAAATACCTAATTCTACCATATTATTGAATTCGTCCTGAGCTATCTTGAATTTAACGCTATCCAACCTACGTGGGCGTGAGAAAGGTAAATGACCTTCTGTAACAATATGATGTTCAACTGAATGTTTAACTGGCAAATTGTAATTTGGGGAGCTAATTAAAGTAGGAAATTGTAAAAGTAATGCAGTTAATTCATTTGATACGCTAAATAACTTAGGAGAATGTAACGGACCATTGTTTGAAAATAAATATGTTGACAAACTAGTCATATTGTCGATTAAACATTGTTTTAAATCAACAACTAAACCAAAATGAGGTAAAAAGTCTGCTCCGATAATGGCGATATTTATATCTGCTATATTAAAAACGAAAGGAAATAACCTACGTAAGTTTAAATCAATTTTCAAAAATTTCTTCCCGAAGGTATCTATAACTGAACCATTAGCTGCTGTTAGTACAACATCAGGGTTTCTCCTAGTATTCGTTAATAGATTCCGAGGTATAATTGATAAATCAGCGCCCATGTCAATGAGGATTTCTAATTTATTAGTATTATCAAATATAAAGAGACGAGGTTTACAATCCGAAATTTTAACGTCAGTTGTCAAAATATTATTGACAATTAGTCATCTCTGATTGTCGGTTTTGACATCTTTGGCGAACGTGCACCAATCTCCGAGACACTTAAATGCTTTACGACCATAAAGTTGATGGTAATAGCAAACCTTGGCATTAGAAGGATTATATCTAACGCTGGTACCACTTAGAACGGGGCCTTGAGCCTCTGCGATTTCTTGAGTCGAGTCGACTTCTACAACTATTGCAATAAGTGCCAGAAACTGTAGGGGTAGTAGAAGGAATTGAAGAAACTTTAGATTCAATAGCAAGTAATTGAGATGTAATGATTTCTTGTTTGTGTAAGACTTGATTTAACGTGTCTTGAAATGTTGCGATCAAACTAGATGTAGAAACTGTTGGATTGATGTTACAAATCGAATTCGAGGTAAGGGAAGTCATAGAATTCTGACACGACTCCCATATAAGATCGGCAATCTCGATTAACTCCTTAATCTCAGATTTCCCGATGCTGTAATTGCAATGAAGATTGTTTTGGGTAGTCGCCGCTTCCACAACTTGACCAGGAGCTCCTGGCTCACCACATGGGAACCTCCGACCGTTGATAGCATTGATCGGTAAAAATCTGATGGTTTTTGGTCTCCCATCTGGGAACCAGAGAGTAGGTCCTCCAACCGCTTTTCCTCGCTTGAGGTTAAACGAGAAATTAGTATATTTTTCAAGTTGTCATATAGATCTTTTTCTGGCTGATTAGTGACAACGTCATACCGTGGTAATAATTTCAGGGGGTAAACTGGCAATGACATAATCGTATTTTTTTCGATCGCTAACAATCCTGGGAATAGAAAATTGCGACTCAATTTGAGTAAACCATATTTCTGGTTTAGATACCCAGAAAGGTGGTAATTTAATGGTCGCGACGTAATTACCATGAGATGTCCCTGCACCTGATGAAATTTGAATGTCATCTAATAAAATATTATCTGTTGGTGACGCCATTTTTAAAACAAAAAAATAATAAATCGATGACTAATTGATTGAATGATTAATTGATTGTATATATTACGCTTTTTGCTATGTTTTTGAATGAGATTTTTTAAAGACGTCAACGTTGAATGACTGACATGATTCCCTTTAATAACGAAGGAATAATGATCAATGGCAAAACAATTCACTTACCAGATAAATAAAGCGATCTTTCTTAGCAGTCGTCCTTATATACTTTCTTGGTTGTTGAAGAAATAGATTCCAAATAGAGACGTTCAAAAATTAAGTATGGTATGATATTTTAATCCAATTAATAAATCCAATCCATTCGATCCAATAAATTTACGTGCTGATTCAGCTTAATACTTCCAAGTGGTACATGACCATATATAAACGAATATGATGTTTCCAAAAACCAATTTTAAAGCAACATGTGATATCCAATTCTCAGAATGTTCGAATCGGGGTCAATTTACCAACACATATTATCTCAAATTATATTTTCAGGAGGTATACGTGAACATGCCTGGGGTAACTAATTTATAATCCAATTCAGACCTTCCAATTCAATTTATAGGACCAATTTGCTGGAATCGTCAGGGGTCACCAATTTATAGATATCGGGGTCACCAATTTATAGATATTAGGATTAGTAAAATGATATATCTGTTATATTAAATTTAAGTATATTGTATTGTATTGTATAACGCATTATTATAAGTCCATAATCAAGTCGATTCACACAAGTAATTTAATACCATTACTGATAAAATTATTATTTCCTTTCATATCTTCATTCTTATCGTCGTAACCCGATACCTTCGTCTACCAAAATCACGTACAGGATTATTTTACTCTGTGAAAAGCAAACTAAAGTAAATATAGCTGCAATTCAGCTAAAATAAGTTATAAGTACAACTGGACAGCTATCGCAGTTCAGTTGCCGTCATTCAGTCAAACTCACTAGTTATAAGCAAATGGGCAAAGACCCTCTAAATATTATTTCATATACCATTGTTTGAGCAAGTCTCTTATATTTTAATTATTATTATTCTAAGCTCTTAAGTCGAGCATATTGTAGTGAAATAAGTGTAAACCAGTATAAATCATAACCTGTAAACATTACCTAATAAAATTGTTTTTAAAAGCTCAAAAAGTGAAATCAAGATACAACAATTGGCGCAGTCGGTAGGATCCGCAAAACACAGTCAGAACAAGGAACCTGAACCTAACTGGCAGTGGTGGATCAAATCCTTCAACGGCAGAAACGAACCAAGATCCCTTCAAGAAGAAACAAACACGCAAGAAATAAAAATATTAAGAAGCAATCACGCGAACAACGAACGATAGATCTCCACAAACTCTCATGAAACCACTAATGTAAGTACATTTAACTTTGAATCATTAAGTGCATCGAAAGTGTTAAATTTTTCCCCCGTTAATATTTTTCGCGAACCGTCAGTTCTATTATCCAATCTTCCCCTTTTCCCAATTTAATCAAATCCTGTAAAAATGCCAAACGACCAAGACGAACGTCAACTCGAACAAGACGAACGTCAACTCGAACACGACGTACGTCAATTAGAACCCTACAAGCTATCAGAAATTTTTTCAATAGTCCCCGAATTCGATGGTGACCAAATCTTTTTAAACACCTTTCTTAACGCTTGCGATCATTCGCATGGCATGGCCATTGGTGACCAGCAAAAGCTGCTAACCTTGCACATTAAAAATAAGCTCCGCGGACGAGCAGCACAATTAATTAATTCAAGAAATCCAGCGACTTGGGCTGAAATTAAGCAGCTTCTATCAGTTCATTTCGGAGATTCACGCGACTTAACGTCTCTGATACAGGACCTGCAGCGTATCAAGCAACTTCCAAATGAATCGGCCCTAACCTTCTTCTCCCGTCTGCAAACCCATAATGCTAAAATGCATGCTGCAGTACAGAAATCGGGTCTAACTGTAGAACAAAAAACCGCTCAGTCTCAACTCGTCAAGACGATGACGCTAAACACTCTTCTTACTGGTCTAGAACCCCGTGTAGGACAGATTATAAGGGCAGGCTCTCTGACATGCTCCAAGCATCCATTCGCATCAGACGAGAACTCCAGCTCTCTTATTTTGAAAACCAAAAGTTTAATAAAACAAGCAACTCCCGAGACGTCCAAACCACCCCTATACGAAAACCAAATGTCACAACCAATTCTCAAAAAACGTGCACATACTGCAAACGAACAGGCCACCTCATCAATGAATGCCGCGCACGCCAGCAATCCTCACAATCATTTAATTATACGAGTTTTACTCCACAAAATTTCAACTCGAATCCTCAGAGGCAATATGCTGCCCCTCAACAACAACAACAACAACAAAGGTCATTTCCCCAACAAAACTTTTCTAACCAAAATCAAAGGCCAAATCAATTCCCCAACAGACCAAATCAATTTCAACCTCGACCGTCTGTAATACAACCAAATCCAAATTTTAACCGAAATGATCAGCCCCGAACACATCATATAAATTATCCGATGCAAAACTACCCAAACGAGGAATATCGAGAATACTCTAACACAGAGTTTCAGGAATTCCCATCCGAACCACAAGAATATTATTCAGAAGAGCCGTATCAATACCCTAATACTTCCCAGGATTTTCAATTAGGCCCTCAAACTCTTCACGACCCCCCGAACTATCAAACTCAATGTCCCGAAACTTTTACACAGGAGAACCCTGGTATGTTCCCGGAGATGACTCTGGAGGACTACAACCCAATTTCAGATCTGGCAAGTCCAGTCAATGAACCTGGACAACTTCAACCCCAATTTGAACTTCCCCGAACAAGACTTCATTTAAATCCCCTTCTAACCGTCAAATCTAAAAATCTGTACTATATCAAAGATGCCACCAATACCTTTAAACTCTTGATTGATACCGGCGCAGGAATCTCCATATTTAAAGAAAAAACCGCCGAAAAATTTTCGAATAAATTTTCCGAAAATGCCGTTATTCAAGGAATAACCAACGAAAAAATCTTAATAAAAGAATCTAAACTTATTCCATTTAAAGTAGGCGATCCTCATAAAGTATACATTTACAATCTAGACATAGAATTTGACGGATTACTCGGATCGGATTTTCTAGAACATTACGGTTGCATAATAGACATAAAAAACAAAAAACTCACTACTAACTATAAAACAATACCCCTCTTCAAGGCAGGTGACGAGGCTAGCGAAACTCCAATCATCATCAAAAACACGCATCTTAACGAAAATTTCACAAAAAACATAATTTCCATCGAACCTAGAACCGAGCAAGTTTTCAAATTAAGATGTAGTCTAACAAATACTGATGCTATACTGCTAGCTCAGGAAGTAGAAAAGGTCAGATTACCTAACGCTATAGTTAAAGTAAATGAAAAAGGTGAATTTCTAACTTCCGTAATTAACGCCAATGCTATACCTAAGATAATTGACTTTTCAGACTTAAAATTAGAACCAGTTACGCATTTCGATTTAGCTTGCAATGTAAATATTTCAAACGCGAATTTGAATGAATTACAAAACGATGCCACGGACAGGCTGTGCGAAATTCAGAACCAATTACGTCTAGAACACCTCAACGACGAAGAAAGAGAATCGATTGTAAATTTATGTCTTAAATTTTCGGACATCTTCTACCTAGAAGGTGACTCCTTAACATTTACAAACGAGATAAAACATTCAATAGACACTAACAATGCCAAACCTGTTTTCACTAAATCATACAGGTACCCTCAAATTCATAAAGAAGAGGTTAAACGTCAAATGACAGAAATGCTCAATCAAGGCATAATTCAGCCGTCCATCTCACCCTGGTCCTCCCCAGTATGGGTCGTACCAAAGAAGCTTGACGCCTCAGGCAAACAAAAATGGAGAGTCGTAATTGACTATCGAAAACTCAATGAGCTAACCGTTAACACCAAATACCCGTTGCCTAATATTTCAGATCTCCTCGATCAATTAGGGAAGTGTGAATATTTCACCACTTTAGATCTTGCGTCTGGTTTTCACCAGATTGAAATTAGTAAAGAAGACATCCAAAAGACAGCATTTTCTGTAGAAAACGGCCACTATGAATTTGTTCGTATGCCGTTTGGGTTGAAAAATGCACCCTCCACCTTTCAACGCGTTATGGACAACATTCTGTTAGGCATTCAAAACGAACGCTGTCTCGTGTACATGGATGACATAATAATATATTCACCCACTATTCATGAGCACATTTCCAGAATTACAGAAGTCTTTAAAAGGTTAAGGAAAGCCAATCTTAAAATCCAGCCAGATAAGTGCGAATTTCTAAGGAAAGAAGTAGCTTATCTAGGTCACCTTATTACCCAAGACGGATTCAAACCGAATCCCTCAAAAATTGACTGTATCCGAAACTTTCCAGAACCTAAGACACCACAAGAGATTAAATCCTTTTTAGGATTGGCCGGTTATTACAGGCGCTTTATTTCCAACTTCGCAAAAATCTCTAAACCTCTTACTAAGCTTCTGCAAAAGGACATTCCATTCAATTTTGATTCGAATTGCAAAAATTCCTTTGAAGATCTGAAAATCGCACTAACCTCAACCCCTATTTTGATTTACCCAAACTTCGATGATACCTTTCTCCTAACAACCGATGCTAGCGCATACGCCATTGGAGCCGTGCTATCGCAAGGACCCGTAGGTAAAGACCTCCCAATAGCCTATGCATCGCGAACCTTATGTAGCGCGGAAACAAAGTACTCCACGATAGAAAGAGAGCTATTAGCTATCGTATGGGCAGTCAAACATTTCAGGCCGTACCTTTTCGGACGAAGATTTAAACTTATCACCGACCATCGACCCCTGACTTGGCTCTTTTCGATTAAAGATCCCGGTAGTAGGCTCGCACGCTGGCGCCTCAAGCTGGAGGAATATGACTACGAGATCATATACAAGCCACGCAAAATTAACAGAAACGCGAACGCCTTATCTCGCATTAAAGTTAATCATATACAAAAATGCGTGGCGTTTCATAATAACGCACAAAACTTAGACAACCCACCTGACCCAGAAAACATTCCCGATGACGAAGACGTACCACCTGAACAAGTAGTCCAAGAGTATGAAACGTTCGAAAAACTATATCAGACAACATCCCTAATCGATTACTCTAAAATCCGATTCTCAAATAACCAACTGCTCGACAAAGACCATAAACATATAATTACATTCTTTCAGCAAGACAGTTTGCAAGACTTCCACTATAAAATTATAGAGGATATCCTTGAAGAAAATCCTGACTTTTCTAATAATAAAATTAATACCGTGTCTAGCAAAACAGTAAAAAATAGGTCTTACCATATTGTACCCCTACCTTTCGACCCTATGTCAGCGATATTGCAACTCTTCGTTACAATATATAAAAATCAAAATGACATTGATCAGTCTAAAACATACTACATCGAAAATAACTTGAACTTGCCCATTCTCGAAATTTTCTCCTTTATATTTAGCGACAAAGAAATAAAATTAGTAATTTGTCAAGACGTTGTAACAAACCCCGATGAAGACCAAATCCCCATTATTCTCAATCAATTTCATGCCGGAAAGAACAACCTCCATCGCGGTATAAATGAAACCATACGTAGAATAAAGAACAAGTATAATTGGGCTGGATTAACAAAAGACGTAGAAAAATTCGTAAAAGCTTGTGAAACATGTCAAAAAGCAAAAATCTTACGAAAGAACCTCGATAACCCTTTAGTTATTACCGAAACACCGAGAACCCTTTTCGAACGAATTAACATCGACGTCATGGAAATTCCCACAAAAAACTACGCACTAACTATTAGAGATGAACTCACTAAGTTCACACAAGCATACGCCATACCAGATAAAACCGCGAAATCCATCGCGAATACCCTTCTACTTTATTTCCAATACTACGGTACACCCCTCCGTATACACTGCGATTCCGGACGAGAATTCGAAAACCGACTTCTCAAAGACCTTTGCATTCTTTACGATATCAAGTTAACCCATTCTAGTGTACACCACCCGCAATCTAATGGCTCACTCGAACGATTTCACGCGACGCTCATGGAAATGATAAGGGCTAACAAACTAGAAAACCCTAACGAACACCCACTGACTATTTTACCATACGCAGTTATTTGTTACAATAACTCCGTCAATAACACGCACGGTTTCACCCCGTACGAGCTATTATTCGGGCACACCGCAAGTCGTCCTCCTGAAACACTTTACAATCAGAAGGAACTGATATCGAAGTACATACGAGATTTGAATAACAGAATCTCGCATTACTACAAAATAGCCCGAACAAAAACCCAACTGCAAAAAGAAAAGGCGAAAGCGCGATTCGACAGACACGTAACTGACAATCCATACGAATTTAAAGTAGGCGACAAAGTCTATGTAAAAGAAAGCCAAATAAAAAATAAACTCCAAAATAAGTTCAACGGACCATTCGAAATTAGAGAAATTCTAAATAACTCCGCCATACTTTATAATCCCGAGACTAAACACACCACAAAAACCAACTTTGACAGAATGAAGCCATACTTTGAAAATTAATTTATTTTCAGGTTTCTTCTGCTGCTCAAAGCAGTGTCACCCCAATATTCAATTGACACGATCAACAATACCATCGGAATTTACTATCATGAAGAAGATCGCATTGAAATCTCTAACGATAAATGGACGCTTTTAGTCTATAAAGACATCGAACCGATAAAGTCGATCCTAGACAATAATAACAACATTCTAAACAGCATGATAACGACGTTCGAAACGGACAACCCCCGCATGACATCCTTTCGGTCAGAAGTTAGAACACACATCAGTCTCTTAACCCAAATTTCACAATCGCTACAACAAAAAGTTGAAGAAATATTCGCGGACACTAAACGCTACAAACGAGGTCTTGTAAATGGAATATGTACATTCTGGAAAGCCATCACAGGTAATCTAGATTCCTCTGATGGAGAATATTATACGAATTGTATTAATAAACTCACAAACGATGAACATCAAATAGAAAATTTGATGAAAAATCAAATTTCGGTAACAACTTCAGTAATAAAAAGTTTTAATTCCACCATTCAAAAATTAAAAATCGATGAGGAAACCTTTAATAAGGACATTAAGGAAATCGAAAATTCAATTTATGATATTTCGGACGATTTGGCGTATATCAAATCAAAATTACGAGTACTTGAGCTATGTGAATCTCTGATGGAAAGTTATATGTTTCTGGAAAATAGTTTAGATAATATTTTAAATTCAATCACGTTTGCTCGATTGAAAATTTTGCACAGTTCAATAATCACTCCAAAAGTCACGTCATTACAAGAAGTATCCCAATCTTTACATAAAAATAATTTGCCATTAACTCCACAAATCTCAAAAGTAGCCCAATACTTTGACATTATAGAGCTCCAAGCTTTTCAAGCTGGATCCAAAGTGGTATTTATTTTAAAGATCCCATTAACAGAACCGGAAAGCTACACCCTTTACCACCTTTATCCCATTCCTATATTGGATAATCGAACAGGACTCCATCACATCCTGTCAACAACTCACAAATATATAGCGAAAGACGATGATTCATTGTTATTTGTACCTCTCCCGAACCTTGAAAATTGTAAACGTTTGAACCCTAGTGTAAGACTTTGTTCGAATGTGCTTCCGTACCCGATAGACAGTGACGCGATATGCGAAGCACAAATATTAAAACAATTAAGTGCAGTGCCCCGGACTTGCCAGTCGAACTTATTGTTTGCAAAAGACTACAGTATTCAAAAAATAAGCAACAATAAATGGTTAATATCGGTTTCAGACAATCTACCAGTGACCGTGAAATGTAGCAACCGGGACGTTGTTACCAAACTAATTCATACGAACTCTATCTTGATATTAAAACCGGAGTGTAGTGCTTTCATAGGCAGCACCAGAGTCCATGCATCGACACAACAGCAGGAGAACATCACCTACAGCAATCATCCAGTTCGGATACCGTACGATTGTTGTAACCATCTACCGGAGAAATCCAAACTCCCGACTCTGAAACCCCTGAAACTAAGTAACCTCAACACGGACGATTTAAACATCGCAAAACACAAACTAGATCAGTACTCTGATGATCTAGACAAACTTATTAATGAACCGTTTGTAACCAAAAATATCCTGGTTCACATATTTTATTATAGCTCTAATTGTAATCCTCATTATTTTATATATAAGTTGTAAATGTAAGAAAAGAAGAAGAGATACTAGAATCGTTTCCCCATCAAATGACCAACCACCGCAACCTCCACAACCACCGAGGTCTATATTCAGCGGATACGGACGTTTAATCCCTAAAAGAAGACCAAGCGTAAACATACGGGAACCACTCGAAGACATCGAACTGAATCCTAGTTTTAGTAAGAACTACGCTTAAAAGTTGATTCACAGCATCAACTTTTTTATAAGAAAGGGAGCTGTTATATTAAATTTAAGTATATTGTATTGTATTATAAGTCCATAATCAAGTCGATTTACACAAGTAATTTAATACCATTACTGATAAAATTATTATTTCCTTTCATATCTTCATTCTTATCGTCGTAACCCGATACCTTCGTCTACCAAAATCACGTACAGGATTATTTTACTCTGTGAAAAGCAAACTAAAGTAAATATAACTGCAATTCAGCTAAAATAAGTTATAAGTACAACTGGACAGCTATCGCAGTTCAGTTTCCGTCATTCAGTCAAACTCACTAGTTATAAGCAAATGGGCAAAGACCTTCTAAATGTTATTTCATATACTATTGTTTGAGCAAGTCTCTTATATTTTAATTATTATTATTCTAAGCTCTTAAGTCGAGCATATTGTAGTGAAATAAGTGTAAACCAGTATAAATCATAACCTGTAAACATTACCTAATAAAATTGTTTTTAAAAACTCAAAAAGTGAAATCAAGATACAACATATCTATAATAATAATTTCGAATTCATGTTAAATAATGTATATATTCGAAGAATAAATAAAGTTTCAGTTTAACATTTTTGTATAATACATGTATAGCGTTATCGCTATAAATAAAATTAAAATGGAAGTTAATATACGTATATTTGTTATTAATACATGTTCATATTTTATATGATTTTGGTATTTTTTAAGTAGATTGATATTATATTTTTATATCGAATGTTTTTATTTTTCCTAGCGACTCCATAGAAACTTCTCCATTATGGATCGAGTTTTCCTTTTTGTTTCTTAGCGACTCCATGGAAACTTCTCGCTTTTGGAACTTCTCGATTTCCAGTGAGTGAGTCGCTATAGTCGCTATATACACCCCCTCGTTAAAAAAGAAAATAGTCAATCAATCAATGTGTCGATTGCAAAACGTACTTTTTTAATCGGGGTAGGCAAAGTGTCACATCTGTCAACTAATACAAAAGCCGGTTTAACCCTATCAATATTGACAGTTATGACTTTGGCTCCTTTCTTAAAGGTAAATAACTTATCTGAACGAGATAAAACTTTAAACGGTCCTTCATATAAAGGAGTAAATGAACGTTTTAAACGTTCAATGCGAACGAAAATAAAATCGCAAGAGGCAAGATCTGAACTAACAAAAGTTTTGTAATTGCCATGCGAAGTTGGAGGAACAAATTTTAAATTATTAAAATAAATGCGTAATTTGTCAATGAAATAAGGAATATCTGGGGAATTATACGATTCAACGAAAAATTCGCCAGGTAAACGAAGGGTTTGACCATAAATGAGTTCAGCAGGTGAACATTGCAGATCTTCCTTGGGAGTTGTTCTAAATGCTAATAAAATGATGGGTAATTCATCTGTCCAATGTGATGTATTGGCTCTAGCTAAAAAGGAAGTTTTAAGTGAGCGATGAAATCTTTCAATTAAAGAGTTGCCTTCTGGGTGATATGGAGTTGTACGTATTCTATGAAAACCTAAAAACTTTGCAAATTCATTAAATAATCTTGACTCGAATTGTACTCCTTGATCAGTCGTTACTGACAAGGGAACACCGAAACGACAAACAAAGTTTTGAAATAAAGTACGTGCAACTGTTTCTGCTGTGATGTCGCGAAGAGGGTATGCTTCCGGCCACCTAGTGAATCGTTCAATCACCGTAAGAATGTAAGAGTTACCTTTGGATGGAGGTAATGGTCCTACCAAATCTATGTGGATGTGGTCGAATCTGATTTTCGGAATGGTGAAGTTCCCGAGAGCGCTTCGCATATGTCGACTGACTTTGACAGCTTGACAGTTAATGCACGATTTTGACCATAAATTGCCATAAATAAATAAATCTGTGTTCATTTTCGGCCAAAAATAGTTATTTGAAATCAACAGTCTAGTGGCTTTAATACCAGGATGAGATAATTTGTGAAAAATATCGAATATCGTTCGTCTGTAAACAAGAGGGACAAAAGGTCTGACTTTTGCACGAGAAACATCACACCAAATAAAATCATTTGAATCTGGAATTTGTATCTTTTTTAAAATGAAATTGGTTTTAGTTAGTGATGATTTATCTGACAATAAATAGTTGAGATTTGAATCTTTCTCCTGAGCTTCACTAAGCAACTTTAGGTCAAAGTTAACATTAAGGAAGGGAGAATTTTTAAGTTGAAGTGGTAAAATATCTTGTTTTAAGGAAGAAGTGTCGTAAATACGTGACAAGCTGTCAGCTATTACATTATGTTTTCCTTTAACATGTTGTATTTTACAAGAAAATTGAGCTATGTATTCTAAATGACGTATTTGACGAGGAGATCTTTCTGCTTTTGTGAATAAAGCGTTGATTAAAGGTTTGTGATCTGTAAAACAATTAAACTTGCGACCTTCAAGTATAAACTTAAAATGTTTAATTGCAGTATATAATGCTAAAAGTTCTTTGTCAAAAATCGAATAATTGGTTTGTGCTGTGGTTAATTTACGGGAAAAGAATGCTAAAGGAGCAAGAAATCCCTTATTACCTTTTTGCTCTAAAACTGCACCCATGGCAAGGTTAGAACAATCTACTGAGAGAGATAAGATAGTATCGTCATTATTGCAAGGATGAGCTAAAACTACTGCATTACTTATTGCGTCTTTGGCTTTCGAAAATCCGTCTAAACATTGATCAGGCCAACTATTTATCTTTGTAATTTTATCATGAGATAAACTGTTACAAAGAGAATATAGGGGAAGTAATATTTCAGCAAAATGAGGTATGAAACGATGATAAAAATTCACCATACCTATGAAACGTTGTAGTTGTTTGAGAGTTGCCGGTAAAGGGAAATTATTAATGACTTCGACTCTCTCAGTTGATGGTAAAATACCTGATGAAGAGATGTGATGACCTAAAAAGGTTAAATTGTCAACTCCCAAGATACATTTAGATGGTTTAATGTTAATTCCGTATGTGTCTAATCTCTTGAAAACCTTTTCCAAATGTTCCAAATGTTGTACATCTGATTGACTTGCGATTAATATATCATCCAAATAGACGAATACGAAAGGTAAATTGACAAGTACTTCATTCATAAAACGTTGGAAAGTTTGACCAGCATTGCGTAGACCAAAAGGCATGCGGGAAAATTCAAACAGTCCGAATGGAGTTGTTATAGCTGTCTTATAAACGTCATTTTCAGCGACAGGTATCTGATGGTACGCTCGCACTAAATCAATCTTGGAGAAAATAGTGCAGCCGTGCAACTGAGAGTTAAAGTCGTGGATATGAGGTAATGGATATCTGTCTGGAATGGTAATCGTATTTAGTTGTCGATAATCTCCACAAGGTCTCCAGTCATTCTCTTTTTTCGCCACTAGATGGAGTGGAGAGGAAACTTGAGAAGATGATGGTTTGCAGATACCTAATTCTACCATGTTATTAAATTCTGTTTGAGCTATTTTAAATTTAAGATTGTCTAATCTACGAGGTCGTGAAAAAGGTAAATGACCTTCAGTAACTATATGATGTACAATAGAATGTTTAATAGGTAAATTGTAATCTGGGGAACTAATTAAATTAGGAAATTGTAAAAGTAATTTGTTATATTTATCTGTCAAAGGAAATAATTTAAGTGAATCTAATCTACAATTGTCTAAAGGACTATTTTTAATAAAACAATTAACTGACAAATTAGTCTTGTTATCAATTATTCGAGCTCCTTTAAGATCGACAACTAAACCAAAATGAGACAAGAAATCTGCTCCGACTATCGGTATGTCAACGTCTGCTATATTGAAAACGAAAGGAAATAATCTACGTAAGTTTAGATTGACTTTTAACAATTTCTTACCGTATGTAAAAATGGTTGAACCGTTAGCCGCGGTTAATATCGTATCGAAATTCTTTTTTAAATCTGTGAAAGCATTGCGTGGCACCACAGATAAATCGGCACCAGTGTCAATTAGGAAGTTCAGGTTGTTAGATCTATCGTAAATAAAAAGTCGACGACGTTTGCTGTTAGAAATGTCAAAATCAGACGTCATAGAATTATCAAACTTCAGTCATCTTTGAGAATTATCAGATTTTTTACAATTCTTACTGAATTTGCACCATTCACCTCCACAACGATAGGCATTGGCACCATAAAGTTGATGGTAGTAACAAATAGTATTGTCTGTACGATCAAATTTATTGGAAACATTATTACGGCTGGGTGAACGATTGCGATTAGTGGTACGAGTTTGTGAATTGCTTCTACTTTTGCAATTGTTGCAGCATGAAGTAGAAGGTTGAGGCTCGAAGGATTGATTGGAAAGTCTGGATTCTAAAGAGTTTAATCGGGAATTAAAAATTTCTTGTTTTTGTAATACTTGATTAATTGAATCATGGAAAGTGATTGAAAAATTTTTGATAGTGGTAGTTAAATCTGATAACGGGGTTGACTCAGAGTCAAGAGGATTTTTGGAGTACGATGCAACCATTGAATTTTGACAGGACTCCCAGATCCGATCCGCAATATCTAGAAACTATAGTCGCTATAACATGTTATTATTTTTTAGTTTCAAAATTGTTTTTTCTTTTTTTGTTTTGATTCTCCTTGGTTACTTGAAGTCCTAGAATCTGGTATTTACGTATTTACTAGTAAGTGAACTGATCGCCACAGAGGACTTGTTGGATCGGGTTTCTATTAAGGAATCTGAATATGTCCTGTAAAATTTGGCAACCAGACATCCTAACGACCTACGGGGATTGAAACCGCCCCCTCCCTTAATGCCGAAACACGCAAAAAACATCCAAACGTGCTGAAATCATTTTCCACACGTTTTCAAGGGCGGGGAACACGATGGTGATATTATTCAGCCTCCCATCCCTAACCAACTACCCCTAAATGCATAAAACCACCCTTCTTCCCATTTTTCGTTTTCAGTCATGCGAGAACTTGTTGGATTGGTTTTTTTTTTGAAGAAACTCAATATGTCCTGTAAAATGTTTCCATTAGAGATTCTAACGACCCCAGGGGGGTTGAAACACCCCTCTCTGAATCTTGAAGTGTCCCACAAGGAGAAGAAGGTATCCCCCGTTTTCAAGGGTGGAGAACACGATAATTGCATCAGTTGCTCTCTTAGTCCTCAAAAACTACCCTTGCATGGATCAGATTTTCCTAGGGAGAGACATTTTTTTATTGCAGCTTAAATGGAGTTTGATAGAATGGGCTATGCGCATGTATATATATTCGTGTATGTGCATAGTCCACTTTTTTATTACATGTTATGTACATGATTTTTTTCACATTATGTATAACATGATTTTTATTCTTATTCTAAACATGCGTTATATATTGCTATTATTAAATTTTAATTTATTTCTCGGTATTTACAAATTAAATCATAGGGAGAGGGAGTCGTCTTCCTCTTACGCGGCCTCCATACAACGATCCAGTGAGGACCGACGCACAAAATATATGCCGTAGCCGTCGCCGCGTCGGTTGTGTATTCTCGGTATATACCTTCCATTTGTTACGTCCTCAGTATTGAGAACCCTTGAGAAATATAATTAAATGCAATATATATGGGTTAAAGTCTAACTGTACGCATACGTAGGTATTGGAAAACCCCGATCCAACAAGTCGTCGCATGCCTGACAACGAAAAATGGGAAAAACGGGTGGCATTATGCTGGTTAGGAGTGTGAGGCTAAATAATATCAGCATCGTATTCCCCAGCCATGAAAACGTGTAGAAAACAATTTTCAGCATTTTTTTGCATGTTTCGGTATTGAGGGAGGGGGTGGTTTCAACCCCGGTGGACGTCAGGATGTCTGGTTGCAAAGTTTTACAGAACATATTGAGTTTCCTCAAAAATAACCGATCCAATAAGTCCTCGCATGCCTGACAACGAAAAATCCGAGGAAAAACCGAAAAAAGAGGTGGTTTTTTGCGTTTAGGGGTAGTTCGAGGGGGGTAGGGACCGCGAGACTATCACCATCGTTGGCCGTCCTCGAAAATGGGGGGGTAGTCATGTTTGATCGCTACCTCTGCACTTTTGGGGTTTTACACTTTTTTTGCAAGTTTCGTATGGACTATAAGTAGCTGTCTGATGGAGGGTACTTTTCCATCAAAAATGAAACTCGGGGAGGTGCTTTCCATTTATAAAAAGGGAAACACAACTGATCCAATTTGAGACAAATATCAATATCACCGGTATTCTCAAAATCTTGGAAACTATTGTATTCAGGTTATGGCAGCATTTCTAAATAAAATCAATAGGCTAACAGTTTGGCTTCAGAAATGGACTAACAACCTATAATTGTCGCTGATTAACTATACTGAGGACTCTTTTGAAATGTGTATTGACTTATTTACGGACTTACTAACCTCTGCTTTTGATAGTGTAAATCATAACATATTATTAAATATGATTTCCTACATTTAATAAAGACATATCTAAGCAACAGAATATAATTTGGGGAATGTAGGAATATGAGGAGTCTGCCACTAATATTAAGGAGAGGTTAACTTAGAGGTCAGTATTGGGTCCCCGCTCTTGTTTATATTAGTGATATTTCACAAAACATCAACATTCCAGAGAAAATCTCAGCAATGTATGTGGACGATGTTACATTTGGAGTGAGCATAGAAAGAGAAAGGAAGTGAAAACTAATCCAAAACGAGATAATCAACCTGACTAAGGTATGGATAACATTCAATGAGTTGACCCTAAATGAGAAGAAAACGAATTTTTCTTTGAATTTCGATACCAGACCTAATACCAACAGATTTTTAGAAGTGCAGATAGATTCAAATTTAAGATGGGCAGAACATATAAAAATAGTACATGCTAAACAAGCTAAAACTGTATTTGCAATTAGAAAAATAAAAATATCTGTAAATCAGCAGGCACCTATAACTACATAATTATTATTTATTATTTAATTCTATTCTCACGTATTGTTTATTTTATTAGCACACTCATTTGGAAAAGGTATTCATTATTAAAAAATCTGCAATAAGAGCTACTGTTAATATTAGATGGGATGAAAGTTACCGACCTTTTTTCAAATCACCTAGAATAATGACCCTCTTCTCTATGATCAGCTATCAGAATTTAATAGACAAATAAATATTGATAATCACGAACATAATACTAGTTTCAAAGAAAATCTTGTCATTCCCCAACATAGATATGAATGAACCAAAAAATTGGGTATTGCATTGTTTATCACACTACCAGTTTCGAAATCAATAATTTTCTTTATTTAAACCGAAATAGTCGGGAATCTAAAAGGCCGAATTCGATCATGGGGTATGAACTCGTAGGTATAAAATTTAAAAAATATGGATATTATCCAGAATTTTATGCCGAATTCGATTCCAGAGGGCGCGATGTCGGCCAAGATTGCGAAATTGCAAAAAAAGTAATAATTTCGAAAAAAATTTGGAACTTTAATATTGCATTATCTTTCGTTTACATTGCATTTACGAGCTTATTTATAAAGGTTTTTTGATAATTCTTATATCAATCGAAAGCTTTGTAGTTTCATACAAGAGTAATAGAGAGACATCATCTTCACTATAAACAACACTATGAATTGTTTAAACAATATATGCTCGGAAAGTGTAGTGTAATTTTCGGCATCGAGTTACTTTTATTATTATTGCAGATATATGTGTAGTTATATGAGACGAAATACGTAGAATAGACCAATGAACATTTTTTATTAAAACAATTCTTTAATTCGCTGAATAATTTAGGAGATATGATTTTTTAAATGTAGGGTGCGCAGCCGTAGTCATAACTCATAATAATAAATATAAGCATGGCCTCGGGTATGCGATTTTAGTCACGAATGGCTAAGCTATCCACCGTCACTTTTTCAGCCAGATGTAGACAGTTTCTTTAGATATAGTATGCGTAAGAGCAATAAAGCTGATTTTTTTCATTCCACAAAGGAATGCTTGAAAGAAAATAGATATAGATATAGATATAGTATATTTAAGTTCCCAATTTTTTTAGAAATTATTTTTTTTTTTTTGCAATTTCGCAATCTTGGCCGACATCGCGCCCTCTGAAATCGAATTCGGCATAAAATTCTGGATAATATCCACATTTTTTTAATTTTATACCCGCGAATTCAGGGTTCGACATTTTAGACGCGTCTTTTTGGATGCTAGATTCCTTACTAAAACTAAAAGTTGTCCTCGCAGGTCTGTGTCCGTATCTGCGATTAAAGAACGTATACCTGGATACATAACAGCTATCTCTTCTTCATATACCTTGTTTGCTCCTAACATAGTCACATTATATGTCCATTAAAAAGGCTAGATAAACGTAACATTCCATAAGCAACAGTGGCGGGTATGTGTAGAAGGGTAAATATTTTCATTAAAATGAATTATTGCAATTTCTACATTACCGGCTCTTTATACAACGTGATGTACGCATGCAACATGACAGTAAGATAATGCATGATATATTTTAAATTTAATTAACCTAAAATTTGAAATATATCTATTGTTACAAATCTGTGAAATGTCCCAACATTCATAAAAGTTGCATTTAATAGTAATGAAATTAACATAGCCCGCATATAATATGTTGTGTGATAAACACATTTTTGTTTTTGTGTGATTTCCATGCATTGAAGTTTATCTAAGATATTATATTTATTAAAATAACGACAATATTGTACCTATTTTATGTAATAATTGTTGGTTAAATTTTCATAATATCTAGGAACATAACTGCGGATTTAAAAAATATAATAGGTAGAGACGCTTTATTCAAGTGAAATATGTTTTGAAAGGATAATAAAATTTAATTGCTATTCACCGTATTCCGACTCTAAACTGAACACCATCATGTTACGACTATGAAGTTTTTACCTACTTACCTATGAAATGATTGATTTTCTTCTCTTTTAAACTGCTTTCTGCAAGCGGCACAGCACTTCACTATTTTGCACTAAATATATTGTCACTTAACATGTTTAAATATGACTTACTTCTTCTCCACATTTTGATCGGAAAACACGAAAAACGTTTATTAACATTAATGTCAAACTGGGATTATGATAATCGAACTGAACCGATCTTGCCCGAAATGTTTGGGAAAATGGGATGTTTACAACTGAAATGCCTTCTTAGACTGTCACTATCTCAGCAACAAATAAACCAATACACATTATGTATCTAGATATAAGTTCTTTAATCGGAGGTCCGTATAGCTTGAAAGAGTTTTATCAGGTTATGACTAAAAATCTAAACCTCTTTGTTTTTAATGATGACTGAATATGTGTAAAATTTTAGATATAATTTTAGGTAACTATATTTTTATATTTGCAATGTTATCTCTTCCACACTGATCTTTATTTTATTTTAACTGTTTAACATGTTTTCTTCTAGGCTCAATTTTATATTTTATTTCTGTTTATACACATCGTATTTTATATTTGTATTGCATTTGCGCATTGCAATACTTGACATATCTATAGTATGTATATATTTTGGAGATCAATAAGTTATTGTTGCTATATATTGTCTAATTGTTGGTTGTGGGATTTTCTTAATATTTCTACTTTTCTTGTTGGGATCTTCTGCCACACGTAGTTTCTTCTAAAACAATATCCGTGAAATCTACAGAATAATACAATTATCCAGTATTTTACTGGAAAATATCCTCAGCGCCTTTGATTTTTATGTCAAAGAAACAGTTAGAGGGCAAAATACACTGTTTTTATTTATAGTTTTCTTAGTCATCATTTGTCAAAACGCCCTCTAACTGTCCCTTTGATATAAAACTCACAGGCGTAGACGATTCTAACAAGAAAAATATTATCACTATTATTTCTGTTATTATTACCAGAGAATTATATAATATTTGCCTCTATAAGCCAAGGGCCTATGGCGATTCCCTGTCCGCCATTACGTATAATTGAGTTGCCAGATTTAGAATAAAAGATAAAGTTTAATTCGCTAACTTCTTAACTTCTTTCTGGCTGGAAACTTGACGTGTATTGGAGTCAATAGAAATTTCATTCGGAAAAATTCCGAGAAGCGGTGACTTTTAAAGTACGGGAAATTTCACATAAAAAATGTTGAAGTTTTTTTGTACGATCAAAAATGTAGGCTCCAGATTTTTTTGTTTAACGCACGAAAAGGAACGCGGAGACACGTAAGTACACAAATGCTTAAATGAAAGAAGAAACATGTAGTTATTGGATTATTATATTTTCAAATATACAGATGAACTTATACAGGAATAGTACATATATGAAGTCGGAACATAAAGAGATTTGCGATGAAATAGGTAAAAGCTCTACCATTTCTAAAAATTTAAAGATAAATACTTGGGTCTTTCACATTTTACTTTAATGTATAAAAAGATCCGATGAGTGAAAAAAAATCTCAAACATTTCAAAATGTTGAGAAAATGATAAAATTTTATATATATATATATATATATATATATATATATATATATATATATATATATATATATATATATATATATATATATATATATATATATATATATATATATATATATATATATATATATATATATATATATATATATATATATACAATCTAAATTTAGTAGGGCTTCGGACAAGTGGGCGATGAAGTAAAACTCTTATTTACTATGCCGAGCTTTCGAAAATGTTTATTTTCTTTTTCAAGGCTACAATTAGATAATGAAAATTAGTAAAATTTAATTATAATATTATAATTGTTAACTTACTAGTAAGTTGAGGTTGTAATTTAAAATTGGTGAACTTCTGTACAGACATTTTCACTATCGTACTATTAGAAATGAGCAACAATTGCTTATGATGTTTATGTAATCTATTGGTTTCATTGTTAATTGATTGCTAAATAATTAAAAGATTAACACTGACATCATTCTGCTTCATGTTTTCAGCAACAGCCATGTGATGTATAGCAAAAAAACACCACAGGAACCTATGATGGCGCCATCTTGTATCTAACTGTCAAAGAACTTTTATTAAATTTTACTACGTTTACATGATGGTTTCCATCCACGGTTTTGTGGAAATATGTTGAAGTTAAACAATTTTAATTAATATTAGGTTTAATTATTATTTTAATTTGTCACACTGATCATTGTCCACTTGCACTTCTTGTTATATACCAATCACTTATTAAATTAATTACTCATTAAGAATTGCTAGGGGAGTTAAAGTTATGATTTCAGTTTGAATTTTTTTTGTTAAAAAATTTTTGTTATTCAATTGTTGATCAAAAACACTTTTTTAATATAATATTGGGTCTCATGGTTCCGTAGAACTACTATTGTTATCATTTATGCTGAGTTTTTCTTTATCCAACTTTAATATATACGAATAAATTGTACTTAAACCACTAATATCTGTCCTTTTGTTCATATTTTGTTCATCATTATTGATCTCTACCATTTCAAGAAAAAGTCTTTTTGTTAAGTTAGTTTCGGTGTGCAAGATTTTATAGTTATTAAAATTCATATGATGTCCAGTGTCTATTGAGTGTTCTGAAAGAGCACAAGTGCGTTTTCCCGTTCTGCAATCGCTTTTGTGTAAAGTCATTCGTGTATTGAGTGATCTTGATGTTTGGCCAATGTACTTTTTTTCACAATTATGACAAGGAATACTATATATCACGTTTAATTTTTTAATTGGATCGTCTTTATCTTTAAGCTTTGTGTACAATTTACCTATATGTTTGATGTTTTTTTGTGCAATTTTTATGTTTTGTTCGTTTTTGAAAACATTAATTAATCTTGGAGACAGATCTTTTATAAACGGAATATATATATATATATATATATATATATATATATATATATATATATATATATATATAACTAATTTTAACCACCTACTTCTCTGATATAAATCGAGTTGTTAGATCTCTATAGGTGCGATTTTTAAAGCTTGAAATGTGGACTTTAAGATACTTCAAAGGATTTACCTTAAAAATTAAATTAACCCCCTTTCCTTACGAAAATAAAAAAAGAATTGGCTCTAAAATTCGTGAAATTATAGGTAAATAAACATTAATAACTTTTATAAAAAATTTATTTAGCCCACCTATGCAGCATATGTTTATATTAGGACCTCAAAATAAGTAAATCTGATGGAGAAAAATTTTTGGAATATATATAAACTTATACTTTTCACTTTTCACGAAATATTGAAAAAGTCAAGTTTTTTCGGTAAATAAACTCAATGTTGATTGTTTTTACAATTTTTATCCTGTTTAAAATATCGAAAACATTAAAAACATTCACGTGGTACAGGGCTATGAGTTAAATTATAATGCTTGAGTAATAGAAAGAAATGGAAAGTAAAACAACAACTTCGCAGCAAGCAGTACGCATCACCTGCCCCGCACGCTGCGCTGCGTGTGTGTCTTCAGAGCATTGTAAAAGTAGTTTGGGCACTTTTTCACAGATCATCTTGTAATTCTATGTAAAATATCACGTTTTCTCAGCTTCTTTTTAAGTTTTTATGTGAATATTTAAATTGTGTTTTTAATGAATAGTGTTTTGAATTATTTTATTTCTTGATGGAAGTCGGCCATATTGGATCAGCTATTTTGAATTACCTTTTTTTAACATCATAATCTGTTTCAGCCCCTTATATATCAATTTGAATTAAATTGCTTTAAAATTTACTAACTTACAATAATTTTGTTTAAAACAATTCTTTTTGCAACAATTTCCTCACGATTATATGTTTATAACTTTTTATTTTAAGTTATGTAAAAGTGATATCAAAAGGCTTTAGGAAAATCGAAAAGCTTCCCGTAATTATTCCGAAATAAGGCACATTTTCAGCCTCTATTTACTCCACTAGTGCACACTTTTAATTTACGCAACAAAATACTAAGATTCCTGCGTTCATTCCGCATAAATATTTGCCACATTTTAATAATATGCGAATATTTTTGTCAGTGTTTAGAAAATTTGCCTGTAATATTGAACATAAATTTTCTCGCATATTTCATTATATAATTTTCATCGCCCAACGTAAAATAGTGCATATCTTCTGTGAACCTTCATTATTTCATCTAATAAAAATCACACATAATTTGCTCCGTTATATACACATTACATTAATAACCATTAGTTACATAAAATGGAAGGATGCATTCCCTGGTGACATCACATATTGAGTCAGGTGGCGGAAACAGCGTACGAACTTTTTGAGGACTAAATGACTTCATCTAAACAAAACCACAAAGGTAATAAGCATATCCCTCATGAGTGGGGATAACGTTAGGAGTTCCACTCCTGAAATATTTTAGGGAAGTTTAATTGGCATACAGGATGAATCTTTAGAATATAAAATTAAATTAAATTTTGACAAATATGCGCTAATAATGAAAAATGTTACAAAGAATTATTTTCTATCTTCAAACAATTTTCATAATTTGATATCACCTACTGTGCGATGCAAAGTATTTCGAAATGGTCAGATGACGTCGGCTTCACGATATCCGAGGAAAAATCAGCAGTCTGCATATTTAGTCGTCATAGATATCAACAACCAAACACAATCAATGTAGATCGATACGAGATTCCATGTAA
Organism: Rutpela maculata; assembly: GCA_936432065.2. Lineage (NCBI taxonomy): Eukaryota > Metazoa > Arthropoda > Insecta > Coleoptera > Cerambycidae > Rutpela > Rutpela maculata. The sequence goes on along the minus strand of OW386287.2, from coordinate 136,216,861 downwards.
AAGCAACGTAAAATATCTAGGCATCATTTTGGATAAAAGAATATCATGGAATGAGCATATAAATTACTTAACAAGAAGATGCGAAAACGCCATAAACATATTGAAAGTTTTCTGCAAAAATAAATGGGGGGCAGATCCAAATATCGCCATAATTTTTTATAGGACATTAGTTCGATCGATCCTGGATTACGGGAGCATACTGTATGGAAATTCCTCGGCGACAAATCTACAAAAAGTCGATGTAATTAAAAATAAATGTCTACGAATATGCTTGGGATTATTAGGAAGTACCCCAATAAACACTTTGGAATCAGAGACAGGTGAAGCTCCTATGGAAATAAGAAGACAGTTCTTAAGTGACAAATTTATAACAAAACTGTACTCCAGAAATAGCAACTGCGTAGACAACCTTCATAGACTCACGGTATTAGGTCTAACAGCTCCGTATTGGCATAACAAACGACTACCTCTAATGGTCGAAAGTTACACTAAAGTAGCACAATTTTCAGAATTACTTTACCAAAATGGCAATCTCCCTTGTTTTGCAGTGGACTATGAGATATACCAACAAGATGTAGCTATTCACTATTTAGGAACAAACAGCAGCCCAGGAGAACACAATAATAGTTTTTTCGAAAATGAATTGAAAGCTAAGTGGAAAAATCGTGAATATATTTTTACGGATGGGTCCAAAACAAACGAGGGAACAGGATGTGCATTTTTTCATTCTAATGAAAATATAAACAGAATGTACAAGTTGCCAAAGGTTACATCTATCTACACTGCCGAATTGATAGCTATTAAAAAAGCCATGGAATATGCCATCCAGCATCCAAGCCCACATTTTGTTATATTTACGGATAGCAAAAGTTCAGTCGACAAATTAAGGAATATCAAAACATCAGCGAATCTACACAATTCTAGCGTCGATATTTTGATCACCCACCAACAACTAAAAGAAAACAATAAATCTGTTATAGTTACCTGGATAAAAGGCCATTCAGGCATTCGTAATAATGAAATTGTTGACGGTCTAGCTAAAATGGCAATTCAAAATGGAGACTCCATAGATAGAAATATACTACCACCTTCGGATTTTACTTGCTTATTTAGAGAAGAGCTACAAGATACTTGGCAACATAAATATGAAGAGGCAACAACAGGAATTAGATACAAATCAATTCAACCACTCCTACCTAAAACACCATGGTTTCACAAACATAGAAATCGTTACTTTATTCAGACTCTATGCCGAATAAGAACAAACCATGGACTTTACCCACAACACAAACACAAAATAGGCCTTGCCGACACCCCAGAATGTCTTTGTGGAGAAACTGGTGATCTTCAGCATATAATACTCGAATGTCCCCAGTATATACAGCAAACCGACTCTCTCTATGAAGAACTACCAAAACATGGCATTATGTTACCTACAAATTTGATTTTATTGTTACACAAAGGGGATACAAATATATATGAAGCAATATATAATTTTGTAAAGAATATATCTCAAATATCGCAAATATCTCATTATGATAATGTTTTTCTGGTTTAATATCAGCGACATTAGGGTCATTAAATGAGGTAGTTGTAAACTTTAGGTTAGTTGTATAATCTATTAAGTTAAACTTTAGGTTAGATGTATAAATAATTGATGTCTCTCGTGACCGCGGGAAGATCTATATATTGTTATAAACATAAGGTAAAAAAGGGGAAAAAATAGTTTAAAAAAAAAATAAAAAAAATAATAAAAAAAATAATTATAAGGAAAAAAAAACATACTTAAATATTATGTATGACAAAAAAAAAGTGAATAAACAATAATTTAATTTAAAAATTTTGTGGTAAAAAAAAATAAAATAAAAAATTAAAAATTAATAAAGAAAAAAAAATAATACAGAAAAACGGACAATGTTAAAATACAAAAAATATAAATAATATAGTTTAGTTTAGTATAATTTAATATAACTTAAGTGTTAAGTAAAATGTAATGCCCTTTGGCAAAATATAAAACATGTAATTAATTGTTAACTGTATCCTGCAAAACTTAATTACCATTATGGGCTTTCCTCTAAAATAGACTGGCTAATTGGTTAAGCCAAAGCCATTTAATCCAAAAACACACACATATCACCTACTGTGTAGTGGGTAGGGTACGCGCTGATGATTAAATAAACAGATGAAATCTTTCCGTATGAATTAAACTTCTTACAAAATGTAGATAGATAATTGATAGTAATAGCTTCCTTTTTTAAGAAATAATAATAATAACTCATCCCACGGGCGTGGGGAGTGGCTACCGGTACTACCAGCTCCCCTCTGTGAGGGTCGGAGCCACAGAGAAGGGTGACTGGTTTTTAGCTAGCTAAAAAAAAAAAAATGATTTATTCATCACATAAAATTCCATACAGAAGGTTGTATACAATCTATAGATTGAATCCAAATGAAAGACGAATACAAATAGTATAAACAAATTACAAATAAAATAAGTAGTAATAAAAATAGTGGAGAAATAATAAAGATAATTGTATAAACAAGTAACAAACAAGAAACATTATGAATATCATTATATTTCTAGATATTCAGTAAGCGAGGAAAATGCCAAAGAGCCAATTTAATAAACAATCATTTAGTGTTGATTTAAATTTAATAAAATCACTAATTTCTTCAAACAGTGATATAAACTTGTAGCAAATAATACCTTGGTGTGTATGAAAGTTTTGTCCAATAGAAAATCTCGGAAATAGCGTAATAAAAATAGTGGAGAAATAATAAAGATAATTGTATAAACAAGTAACAAACAAGAAACATTATGAATATCATTATATTTCTAGATATTCAGTAAGCGAGGAAAATGCCAAAGAGCCAATTTAATAAACAATCATTTAGTGTTGATTTAAATTTAATAAAATCACTAATTTCTTCAAACAGTGATATAAACTTGTAGCAAATAATACCTTGGTGTGTATGAAAGTTTTGTCCAATAGAAAATCTCGGAAATAGCGTTATAGATCATTTGTATTGCGTGTTTCTATGTACCGCTATTTAAAACTGATATATGTTTATGATTTTTTGTATTTAAGATCACCAGCAATATGTATATTGTTGGAAAAGTGAGAATCCTGATATTTTTTAATATATCTCCGCAATGCATTCGAGGTCGTACTCCGACCTTAAAGTTTACATTTTTTTTTTACATTATAAATACCTCCTTAAGATTGGCTGAGGGCCCCCAAAATATAAGCCCATACGATAAAATTTATTGTACAAGGTCAAAATATGCCAATCTCAATATATCTGTTGTAACAGTATTACGTAGCTGTTCTGGCAAAAAAACAGCTTGAACCTAATTAAATCATTTAATGAATGCATTTTTCTCAGGTCATTTTTTTCATCCATTCCTAAGAATTTTGTGCAACCTACATGCTCAACTATAATCGCGATTTACGTTTTTTGGTAAAAATGGCAGATATACGGTTTTACGTATATTAACTTACAAATCATGACTTACGCATAATTATTGAAATCCATCAGCACTAGTATTTACCTTTTTTAATAGCTAAATCGGTAGTTTCACTGTTTACCAAAGTTACCAACATCTACATATAGAACTTTCAAATTAGAACGGACACATGAATGAGATATTCATAAATATTGTGGAAAGTAGAGGACCTAGGACGGAACCTCGTGGTACACCTACCATTACTTCCTTTGGATCTGATTTAACATTATCAATGAATACACTTAGATAATTTGGCACCCATTAATTTGCAAAAGCTGTTCTAAAAGCAGTTTATGATTAATAGGAAACAAAATTAAATTTGGAAAATAACACTCACAGACGTAAACTAATATAATCAATTATCAATAAAAAAAAAACTTTTTTAAAACAAGCTTTTATTCAATATTTCAGCCATCCGCCATGTTTAATTTAGTGTGACGTCATTTTATTTTTCGTATTCTTCTCAGCAAACCCTTTCATTTGATACCCATATCATGGGGGTGCATAAAAAATAACTGGTACGCCATCTTTGGATGGATCTTGGGAGTCCGCCATATTGGATTTAGAATGACGTCACTTAGCTAACCATGCATTGTCATCCAAACTAAACATGTATGCAAAATTTCACCTCAATCGGTTTTGGATAATTGTTTTAAAATTCAGTTGCAAGATTTGACCCATACTAACAAGGCAAGTTAAATAAAAGCTTGCAAAAAAAAAACTTTTTAAAAACAAACTTTTATTCAATATTTCAGCCATTCGTCATATTGAATTTAGTTTGACGTCATTTTATTTTTCGTATTCTTCTCAGCAAACCCTTTCACTTGATACCCATATCATGGGGGTGTATAAAAAATAACTGATCCGCCATCTTTGGGAGTTCGCCATATTGGATTTAGAATTACGTCACTTGCTAACCATGCACTGTCATCCAAACTAAACGTGTGTGCAAAATTTCAGCTCAATCGGTTGGGGATAACTGTTTTAAAACTCAGTTGCAAGATTTCACCCATACTAACAAGGCAAGTTAAATAAAAGCTTGTAAAAAACTCGCAGTTCACAAAAGAAGCCGTTTTTCAATTCCTTATATTAAATAAAAGCTATTAAAGACTGAATCATTTCATCTATTCTTGTTACTCGCCGCCATTGACTGTGACGTCAACCAGTGAGCTGACATAATAAGGCGCCACAGCCGCATATACGCTCAGACTACTAGAACGAATTCGATATACATGTGTCTACAAGTTTTTTGTAGTAATTTATTACTTACACAAGCACACAAAATAAAAAAAAATTCGAATCCCCTACCCTCGTGTCTTTTGGCACGCTGAAACCGAATATGACAATAAAAAAAGGTTTTAGTTATCCAATTTTCCCCTAGCACCCACTTACAACCCTCCTGGGGGATTGAAATTAAACTTGTTCTAAATATTTGAAAAGTAGGTTCTGGTGCGCTGAAGCCACCCAGTCACCCCCTACAAGCCCCAGGTAGGGTTGAAATTCCACTTGTTCTAAACAGTTAAAAAGTATGTTTACTTTTAGGTTTTTTTGGTGCGCTGAAACCGAATATGACGATAAAAAATGCTAGGGGTGAAATCAGTAATTTATCGTCATATTCGGTTTCAGTGCACCAAACAACCTGAGATTAAACATACTTTCTAAATGTTTAGAATACGTGGAATTTCAACCCCTCCTGGGGCTTTTAGGGGGTGCTAGGTGGTGACTGAGTGGTTCAAGTTAGTTTTTTTCGTCAGGTTTCATCGGTTTCAGCGCACCAAAAAACCTACTTTGCAAATGTTTGGAACAAGTGGAATTTCAATCCCCCAGGAGGGTTGTAAGTTGGCGCTAGGAGAAAATTGGGAAATTAAAACCTTCTTTTATTGTCATATTCGGTTTCAGCGTCCCAAGATACATCTGGGTTTAGACTTTTTTTATTTTGTGTGCCTGTGTTATTATCAAACGTTGTAAGTGTATATATTGTTTCAAAATGACCGATGAGGATTTCTCAAACGGACAATCGAACAATTTACACATTGTGGATGTTTATGGTTGCATCATTTATAAAATACACACAAAGTTTTTTCTTGGTGAAGTTCGCGGTGCAAGTAGGGTATATCAATATTATTGTTTTAAAGTTTAAAAAAATCCAAGATAATAATTCAAATGATTAAATAACACTAAGAATATTATTTTAAACCCATACAGTTCTATGACCTATGACTGGTCTTGTACGTGCGTGATTTACTATCAAGCATTAAAGCAATAGGTTCGGCCCACGGTGTTCTTAATATAGAACCTAGCAAATCCATTGTAAAATTTAAATAAACTGGAGGAACGGTATAGAGTATACATTTTGTTTATTTTATCTTTTATAAATTTTACAATCTGCATCGCGCCGTAACTCTCACACACCCGCCTAGAACCACTGATTACAAAATTGAAAACGTTTTATTCAAACTTCTACCTGCACCTATAAATTGAAATGTCTCATAGAGTCATACATTTTCATAAATTTCCTTGCGATGTTTGATCTAAGGCAAAAGTTAAATATGTGAAAATCACACACAAATATTCAAGTTATATTTGAGTTTGATGTTGCTTAGCAGAACAGTAAATTTATGCAATACCAATTTAACTTATCATCCCGGAACCTATATACTAAAGCACAAGTATTACTTCTCTCGTCGTTCTGCGTTTATTCTGTGAATATATGAATAATACCTGTAAATGAAATAAAGTAATTGAAAAAAGACGTTTCCAATAAATTGTCTTTGATTGATTTATTAATTTACTTTGGAATAGACAAGTTAAATAGTGTAGTCCAAAAACACATAAATTTATAACTTTGTGTATACAACACAATGACGATGTGCAACAGGACAAACTATCCTAGCTGTATTATTAGAGATGGGAGATCCAAACATCTGGTATTTATTATCTGCCAACTGTATGAAGAAAACACCCACTTTGATGAAAGCACGCAACACTAACTTCGATATGTGTAAAGTCGGCAAAGGCACCAGACAGGGCTGTGTTCTGTCACCAATCTTCTTTAACATCTATAGTGAACACGTGATGTGGCGAGTGCTGGAGGACTAGCACGGTGGAGTAGTGAAACACTAGGGGTTGGTTTTGGAAAAATTATAATTATTTATAACTGGTTTTGGCAACAAATAAAAATATTTCAACCACATCACAAACACGGTGGCGAACAACTAGCTGATTTTATGCGGGTCTGGATTCGTGGATCCAGTTTTTATATGAGTTAGAGAGAGAACCAATAGTTTCACAGGTATTTGTCCAACTAGTTCGTTTCGTGATTAAATAGGGAGTAAAAACATAGCTCTTAATAAAAAGGGCACCATCCACAGTAAAATTGATAATAAACTACTTAATAACTAAATCGACTGCTGTAAAAAGCCTCATAATAAGACAGATACAAACAAATAAAGTAAAAAGATTTAAATTTTAAAATGTATCATTTATTGAACATCCTTTAAACTTGTGAAAATCAATACAAATCAATTCAAATAGAAAATTATATAAGAGTGTGACCACAAGGCTAAATAATTTATAATATTTATCTAAAAATAATGAGATTTGTCAAAGGTAATATGGTAAATACACCGAATATTTCTTGTATTTTTTGGGTATTTTGCCACTGTAAAAATATTTAAAAAATTTTATGAAATAAACCTCTGAGCCAAAAGGATCTGACAGAGGCTGGCGCAGAAGTTTATTTCATCAAATTTTTTAAATATTTTTACAGTGGCAAAATACCCAAAAAATACAAGAAATCATGAATATGCCACAAGTAATAAATTATAAACAATATATCGAATATCTTACAACACTGTGAGGAATAAGCAATAAATATCAAAGTTCAAAAATCATTACAAAATGTACTAGAATATACAAATTACAATACATGAGTAGTTGATCGGATGGTAAAATTCACTAAAAACTTACGACGTAAAATCATAGCACAATAAATATGTACTAAAGAAATATACACATATCTCTCTCCTCCTGGTGATAGACATACTAAGATTGAATCCTGGTGAGGCTTCTCAGCTCCTAGCAATTTGTCTCATAAGATGCGGCATGACATACATCTGCTACTCTGGAACACTTGGGTAACCTGGATAACACTTTTTCTTTACGCGTGTTGAACTTGATTTACTCCGAAAATGACTCTACTGAACTAGACTGAAGGGCATTATACTGAACAATACTAAACTCGAACTGGACTCAAACTCAAAAAGATGACTGGGCTATAAGTTGTAAACCTTCAATCGCTTATTTACTTTGACCATTACGAAATTACGTTAAATACTTGGAACACCTGAATACAGCAATTTACTTGGATGCACCTTATAATAATAATAATTTCACTGGCGATCGATAAATACTCGTCTCTAATCGAACGGAATTCCCACAGACTTATTACTCGATTTTAATTGAATTAAATCGACACAGACGACTTAAAAGGCTTTTCAATGAATTTGATAACAATTAGCTTAAAACGACAACAATACTCTACGTTAGGAAAGAAAGAAAAAATACTCATTAGCGCATGATTGGAAGATAAAAGTTATCATATAAAATAAATTAAATTAGTATACACAATTGAAAAACATGGCTTTTAGCTGCAAAACATCGGGTTGAAGAATGGATATACTTATTCTTGATGGATTCACTACGTAAAATCAGTTAAAATAAATGAAAAAGTGCGTGTCTTTCGACTTGAGTCTAAATTATTAAGGCTGCTGTAGAGTTGGAAATGATTTCCCAGTCTACGTGGCCCACAAGAAATAACCTCTAACTCTACTCTAATTACTGACCAAAAGTACCATATTAAATTAAAACATAAAGAAAACTAAGCATTTACCATATAGGCATCAAAATACTAGTTTGTGTAAAGTAAGACATGTGAACCTTTATGCACATATGTACGTACAAACGTAGATACGTATACATGTATATAAATATACACGTGCACAAGTATACAATTACACACACATATACGTACACATCTACACACAGCCACATGTATACACATACACACATACGCAAAAACAATTTCTTTTCATGCCAATTTGACTAAATTAAATAGGTATGATAAGGTATCATTTATAATAAATACAGAGATAGCCAGCCAGATTGAGATAAAAAAATCGCTAACCCTTTTTGGATTTTCACCATTGATATGAAATCATAGTTGGTAAGCCTTGAAAATTAAATTATGAAATTATGTATCAAAATAGAGTCATTTAAAAAAAACAGTTCAAATCGACCACAAAATGACATTTTTAGAGGGGATAGTCTGCTTTTGAATGGGAATATAGGATTTTTACTATATATAATTTTCAATTTAAAGAGGATAGTCTTTTTTAAATAAATGGTTGGATACCTAAGATTTTTAATGGATAGGGAAATTTACTGAATTCTATTGATTTATTTATTAATGTGGAAATAATTTATAAAAATGCTGAGGAATATTTTATAAATAGGACAACTCTTACTTCATCATAGCCACTTGATTCTTTATTTTTTGGGACCGAGAAAATGAGTTTAATTTCCTCTATCATTATAAATTCAATAATCAATAATTCGTCTGCGGATTTATTAATGTTGTACAGAAGTTCCAAATATTTCTGCTAAATAACTTTTTCGCAAATTATCCATAACCGCATAAAATAATTTTCAAATAAATTCACTCATCAGAAATAATTTTATTTTGAAATTTAATTATTACAATTTCGATTTCGATTTAGTCTTTTATTTTTTTATCTTCATAAAGATCATGCCTTGTTATCTTTTTAAGTTAAACTGAGTAATTTCGAAGTAGTTTCCACAAACATCAAAACACTCAACACTTCACTAGATAGCTCGAAATGCGTTTCACCAACATGATGTTTTTTACTTTACTTTCTTACTGTCTTTTACTTACTAATAAATCGAAATCCTTTCAAAAAAATTCCAGCTTAGTGTTTTTAAATTAAGATCACTCAGAATGTTTATTCCATTATCCCTAATCCCGGAAGTCCATAAATTTTAGTAGAATCTACACTGCCATACGCAAGTTACATTCTGCGACAACTTCACGGAATGAGGACAAAACATAACGGTTTGTGTATTTAGTGTTGTGTAGAGGATCATTTAGCGGTTGTTTTTATTTTATCGCTGCAGAGACTGAAAACAAGGGAAACCCTCTTCGCATTGGCGGTCAAGCAAAGTGTGCTGCAGCACTTGTATTGCATATTTGCCGGAAGGTTATTCAAAGAATCTAGGTCATAAATTATTACAACTTATCTTTCTTTCACAATAAGGACAATGGACGCGTATATATTACCCCTTCCTATATTTTCAATGTCAGTTTCCCGAATTAACATACTCGTAAATGTACAGTTTGTTGACATTAAACTGAGATGTCGTACCTTTAATTTCAAAAGAATAGTTTTTGAGAGCTGATGTATGTCGATGTACTAAAACTGCTATTAGATCTTAAGAACAGTATGAAGGTAAATTGTATTCCAATCTACTTAACAGTTAATACTGGAGCCCCCTCCCGATCCTTGGGGACAGTGTTGCTCATAAAGATTAAAGCCTAAGGAACAAAACTGGCTGTACTTTCAAAATGGCGTCCGTTTATAAAAAATGCAAATATTCAAACTTTCTGCACAAAAAACAAAGTGCATAAAATTTTCTACAATTTTGTTCCTGTACAATATTTGGACAGGAGTTACCATTTTCCAGATAAATGACTCAGCTCTTAAAATAAAATATAAAATTCAATATAAAACGTAAGTAACACCTCATTCGCTTTCAGATTCACTATCGCTGTCTCCCGATACATCGAATATTTCTTCCACGCGCAGGGTTTCCTTTGTGGGTCTACTTCTGTTTATTTGTCGTTTTCTATATACATTTCTTATTGTATTTTTTCCCGTAGATTTAGGATATCAACTTTAAATGTTATGTATTTGTAAATGTTATACGAGATAAATAAACATTATTATTATTATTATTATTAAGTCTTCTTCCTCTATTGCTTCATTTATGATATCGTTATCATCCTCACTTTCGTCTATTATGATTTGATTTGGAATCATCTCCTGAAGAATTTAATTAAGTGATTGAGGCAGTATTTTATCTGCTGAACACCAAAAAGGTTCTCCATTTTATTGCCATCCATAATCATTCCAAGGCTTTGGAATATTGTGAATGCCTTCGTCGTCTAATCGCCAAATACGCGTTTGGTAAACACTCCTTTTAATGTGCTCGATAAAGCAAGCGCTTGATGGTGGAATCGAAGAAAAATCAACTTTAGTGTCATTACATTTCTCTCTAATAGCAATTAGGTGAAGCTCGTCCACGATAGTACATTTCTTTGATCCATATATGGCACATGTAAACTCCTTTAATGATGCGACTAATTTATCATCAATATTCCAGCTGCTCCCCAAATCTTGAAATGTTCGGATATATTTGGTATATTTGGGAGAAAGTAACATTTTTATGGGTTTTATCTTTCTTTTTCCCTTGAAGGCGCTGACTGAGTCGCATCCCGTAAATGAATGAAAGCCCAGTAATGTCGAACATTCTTGAGGTCCGTACTCTTCTGCTAATGTGGATATATTAATAAGCCTTCTTTTACTGCCAAATTCGGTATCAAAGAGTAATTTACATTTAATTTTATCGGAATGAGCCAGCAGAATCCAAAAGATGTCACTATCAATACTTTTAACCCTAATTTGTTAATGACCCATTATTATGTCTGCAAATATTATTATTAATTTTTTTCAGTTTATTTTATTTTTTGTTATGTGAATAATATAAAGTTACATTATACCCCTTACAATAATTGTCAAAGTTATTTCCTCTAAATGATTTACCGATATATGAATTTCCATGTTTTCTTAATTTTGGACTCATTTATCTGGAAAATGGTAACTCCTATCAAAATATTGTATAGGAACAAAATTGCAGAAAATGTTATGCACGTTGTTTTTGTCCATCTTTTTTAGTTTGTTAAATGACAAAAACAACATTGGCAACAGTTTTTTTTTAACATACCTACGGCCACCATTTTGAAGTACAACCAGTTTTTTTTCGGAGACCTGTCTAAAATTGATCGTTAGGCTTTAATCTCTATGAAAAACATTGTCCCCAAGGATCGGAGGGGGGGGTGGGGGTGGGGGGGGTGTACGTACAGCTAGGAAGGGCTCCCCGACTACTATTTTTATTACATATATTAGTAGTTTTTAGTAGAACATTTTTATACGCGTATAGCCGGATAAATACAGTAAAATGGCACAGAAGCTTTTGAATCAAATTTGATATCAGTAGATCAACAATGGGACAAGAGATGTATTCATCGAGTTTCACACATCTGTCACCAATAACAGTAACTGTGTCCTAGTGATTCTTATTTATGCATATTGAGCGCTAATTGTTATGGAAAAAAAAATGAGAATAAGATGCAATTTAAATTTGAGCTGATTTTGCTACCCTATGCGAATTAAAAGAATATATTAATATAAGGAAATGGAAAATTTATTTGTTCATGAAAATAATGATTCCCGTACAGAGAATTTTTAGCAAACTTACACTGATGTGGGTAGTTCATCATCGAATTTTTTAAAAATTTTAATTAATAAGAATTATAAATGTTATGACGCATTGTTCTTGTTTGGTTTATGCGACTATCTTAACAACTGAAACTTTAATTATAGAATATTCAAAAGCTACCGTAATAAAACAAATAGTGCAAATTAAAAATTGAAGTATAAACATATCGATGGCATTATTTTATTCTATGGAAGATTTCATATTTAATCAGAAAATTGTAGATTGTAGATTGTTCAAGGGGGTCGCTCGACTCCTTCAGCCCTACCTCACATCGACCTGAAAAGATCTTTTGTGACTTACCCTACAATTAGTTGTTGCCCAGGATTCCCAAGCTTTTTATAAAGCTTGTGATTTTCCTAGGGGCTAATTTCCCTATGCCTTCAGGCGTTAGTTCCACCTTTTCTAGGTACTTTAGCCTAGTGAGGACTAGCATCTTGCATTAGCAAAGAATATGTTCCGCAGTATCTGCACATATCGTTGTCTGCCTTGCCCATGTTCTTAAGATGATATCTTAAGGGGCAATGGCCTGTTAAAAGGCCTGTCATCAGCCTTAAGTCGGACTTTTCGAGTTCGAGAAGCCTTGTGGCATTCTTAGACGAATAAGTGATGAACTTTTTCGCTTGTCTTTGGCGCGGAGTATTCCCCCAGTAGGACTCTTTCTGTTCCTTTTCCCATTTTTGGACCTCCTCCGTTATGTGTCCCTTAGATAAGCCACAGAACGGTTCGGGCACAAAAAATGGGGCTGCAGCACCTTTTTTGCAAGGTTGTCAGCTAATTCATTTCCTTCTATTCCCTCATGCCCTGGTACCCACATCAAGGTAACCTTGTTGTTTTTTGCCAGTTGCTTCAGGGATTGTTTGCACTCCCGGGCAATTTTAGACTCAAAGGTGTAGGACCTGAGAGCTTTTAGCGCTGCCTGGCTGTCGGAAAGTATATTGCTTTTCGAATGCCTTTATTTATGCATTCCTGGGCACATAGGTTTATAGCATAGATTTCTGCTTGGAAGATGGATGGGGTTTTGCCTAGGGCTCTGGATAGCCTACAGTTAGGCCCCGCTACGCCCTCGCCAACCCCTTCAGCCATATTCGATCCATCTGTGTACCAGATGAGTGACCCCTTCTCCGACTTTGCTCGTCTGGCGGTTCTCGATTAGCACATCAAACGGGCAGTCAAAGTCCCGCTTAATTGGCATAGAGTCAGTAGGTTTGGTCACGGATTCCAGTTTAATTATTTCCAGAATCTTTAGGTGACCAACCAGGTCTCCTGGTTTGAAAGAAAGTACCTGCTGCAGCCTTAAGGCACTAAGTGCTGCCTCCTTCTTTACATACAAATGTAGAGGAAGCAGATCTAGCATTGCCTCCATAGCTGCTGTGGGACAGGAGCTCATTGCTCCTGTAATCCCTAAGCAGGCAAGGCGTTGCAACTTCTGCAACTTTCCTTGCTAATTTTTATTCAGTTTTTGGCCACCACACACATGATGCGTAGGTGACCATGTGTCTCACTACCGATAAGTAGGACCAGTAGACCATCTTCGGTTTTAGACCTCAAGTCTTACCAAACAACCTGCGGTACGTCCACATAGCCGCAATGGCTTTGGTAAGTGTTCTTTCTAGGTGTGAGTTCCAGGTAAGTCTTTGATCCAGGATTGGTCCTAGATATTTAACTTCATTGGAAAAATTCAGCACTGTTCCATTTAGCATAGGAGCTCTTAAACTTAGTTTTCTCCTTTTGGTAAACGGAACAATAACTGTTTTGCTCGGATTGACACTGAGGCCCTTTAGCGAGCACCATTTGGATATTATGTTTAAGGCGATTTGCATGAGATTTGAAATCATCACCTCATGTCTACCTCTTATATTAATAACAAGGTCATCGGCGTAGCCTTGAACGTTGAAGCCAGAATTACCCAGCTTATGGAGGAGGTCATCCACCACCATCGACCACAGCAAGGGCGATAAAACTCCACCTTGTGGACAACCCTTAGCCGCAATCACCGTGGCGGACCCCCCCATATTCGTAGTAATTATTCGACTTCTTAACATGGATTGTATCCATTTAATAGTTGGGGATTGTATCCTCCCTTTTCTCTGCGGGTCTTTGTATGGACTCATATGAGGTGTTATCAAATGCACCCTCTATATATATGAATGCACACATAGCCACTTCCTTTGCGGCGAATGTCTTTTCAATGCCTTTGACCAGGCCATGTAGAGCATTTACTGTCGATTTGCCAGATTGGTAGGCAAATTGTTTTGGATGAAGCGGGGCTCGGGTGAGGATTTCGCTTCTGACATGTTTGTCTAGGATTTTCTCCATTGTTTTCAGGAGAAAAGAGGTTAAGCTAATGGGGCGATATGATTTTGGTTCCTCCGATGGACGTCTGCCTATCTTTGGAATAAACGCCACCTTAACTTCCCTCCATGCTTGCGGGATATAAGCAAGAGCATAGCTTGCTTTAAAAATACTTCTCAGGCAGGGGATGAAGGGCTTAAAGCTCGACACCGCCCATTTAATTCTGTTGGAGGTGAAGATTTTATTCACTAGCCTTTTTCCTTCTCTGGTGGGGCGATGTACAACCTCTTCCAGATAGGTTTGTGCTAGTTCATCTTCTCCTTCAATAACGCGGGAGTCAGGAAAGTGAGTACCTAGAATTACTCTTATATTTTCCTGCTGACTCTCCGCGTAATTACCGTCAGGCTTTTTAAGTAGCCCTATTCCGTTTGAGTGGTTTTTTGCAAGGACTTTTTGTAGACGGACTGCTGGGGCTAATTCATCTATCCCTTCGCAGAACCTTCTCCATGATCTTCTTTTAGACCTTCTCAGTTCTTTGTTGTACTCAGTAAGGGCTTTTTTGTAGCTCTCCCAATCTCCAGAGCTCTTAGCCCTATTAAAAGTTTTCCTAGTCTCAACTTTGAGATGGCTGAGTTCCCTATTCCACCAAGGCACGTCTCTTTGGATTGCCTTTTGTTTTATAGGGCAACTTTTCTCATAACAGGAGATCAGAAAATATTTTGAGATGTGTGATTCAGAAAGCGGTATTTTTTTTCATAGAAAACCTTATAACTCTAGGAAAATAATAGTAAAGATAAACAGTCAGTGTATAATAGGCGCTTTGTACCTAATTCTTTCGGCATAAAAGAAACTGATTTTGAATAGGAGCAAAAATGTTTAGGTGAGTGTCCCTCGTTTTCGTGCTTCGATCTTGCCGTTTGTGTCTCTTTGACAGTTCTTAATGGATGAAATTTGATGAAAATGAAATTTGAGGATTGGAATTGTCATGATTATATAAAACAAAATTGATATTGTTAACTTAAACTTTATATCTGACATTCATACCAATTTATAAAAAAAATGTATACCCTCTTATATGAACTATGTTACAAAGATTTTGGTACAATGGGCTCATTTAATGAATTTCATTTAGTAGTCGCTAATTCTTGTGGATAAAATATTACTTAAAATTAGACGATATTGAAAATTTTAGATGAATCCGATATGTGGTTTTCGAAATATACGACTTTTAAGGAGCATGGTGCGACCAACATCGTGACATCAGAGAACAGTAATATAAATCCGTGAAAATAGTTGATAAACTGAAATTCTTCACAAATACGCATAAGTTTCAAAACACACTGCTTGAGTTAACGATATGTAATACTGTAAAACTATAATAATGCGCTGCGGCTAGCCGCTTCGGCTAGCGGGTTCCTATCAAGTGACGTCACGGCCGAAACTCGACCGCAGGTGCGGTCCGTTTTTATGATTTTTTTTAGACGATTTATAGGTCTCACAAAATTCTAGTTTTTTGCACAGGGTCTTAAAATGATAAGATCTTTCCGATAATCAAATAAAAAAAAAGTGCTAAATGAGCCCATTCAATCAACACGTACTCAACAATATTCTCCAGCTTCAAATCAATTGAGAAAAACATCTATAACATTTGATTTCGGAAAACATTATTTCATTTGTGGGTCTGGGGCTGATATTCGAATGGAGAAAATGAAGGAAATCAATAAACGAGAAAACATTTGTTTACATACCAGTACTTTATTTCAGATTAATTTAGTAGAAATACTGAAAGGCAATAAACAACGGAATGTCTAAAGCTATTATAAAGAAGATTAACTGTAGATTTAATAGCAGCCAAAGGAAAATATCACAAACTATTATTGAATCACTGCTTACATACTTATGTCAAGAAGAACAAAATGCCAGGTCATATAAGACATATTTCTGATGATGATATTTTCGTCGCCATGGGCAAAATATCGAGATATTTGAACTCTGTAAAAACCAATTGTTAGAACGTATATTTGGCTTCAGTTTTAGATATAAATCGTTTTCTTATATATTAAGATGTAGATTTATATTCAAAACGGAAGCCGTTTATTTACTCTAATAATTGGCTTCTACGAAATTCGAACATCTATTAATTATTCTCCAAAATATTTTGCCTGACAGTTTTATTGGTAGACTGTACGGAAATTATAAAAAAAACCGCTGCCCAAGTCTCTCACAACGAAAAAAAATTATATATGTAAATAACACAGCCACAAAAGTTTTTGGCCTGGGTACTACACTAGTATATTCCCATGTATTTTCACGCGCTGAATCCGAATCCGAGGTCAGAATTGGTCGAGTCAAGATAACCCCAAAAAATAGATAAAAACGGTTCTGAAGTAATCGTGCGCACCAAAAAGTTACAGGACCAACAGACAGACTGACGCGACAGACAGAAATTTTCTTGCGCAAACTTAAAATCTTGACGTTTCATGACATTCTTTTAACAATGAAAATTTTCAAAAAATTTTTTTGCGTCAGTATGCTTCCATTGGATGTGGAAGTAATGACATGACAAAGATATAAAAAAATCATTGTGTGCCGTGGAGTACACGATAGAAGTAAAGCTTCTACTTCAAGCATTTTCTTCGAAACCTACTAAGCACTCGGGGAAACCCACTGCACATCTATAATACTCGAGAAAAGCAACTGCGCATTCAAAATACTCAAGAAAACATAGTGCGCATCCCCATTACTAGTGGTAACCTACTGCGCTTCAATGGTACTCGAGGAAAGTCACTACGCATCCATTTGACTCGAGGAAATCCACTGCTCATCCAGTTTACTTAAGGAAACCCACTGCGCATCGATGCTGCTTGAGGTAAACCTACTGCGCATCAATACTACTCGAGTCAATCTACTGCGCATCAATGGTACTCGAGGAAAGCCATTGCGCATCCATAATACTCAGAGAAACCTACTGTACATCTATAGTACTCGAGGAAACCCACTGCGCATCCATACAATTCGAGGTAACCCACTTATTAAAGAATCAACAAAATAATAGAAGATCTATAAACACCGTACATGTTGCATGGTATTCTAATTTGAAATCGTAGAAGCTAGACACACACGCAATGACGCGTCTCTGACGCTATCTCATCATCTTTCCTTTGATGGTCGTATGGAAGAGCATATAGCATATGAATACCGCCATCCTTCTCTAATTTGTATTTTTCTTTTATGTACTTTTCATCACAATAAAGACATATTATTATTATTACTATTTTTATTATTATTATAAACATTAGTGTCAATTTAGCAACCTGCTAAAATAATCTTGAAAGGTAGGCACGTTGATGTTCGTTTGTTCATAGGACTCGATTTACAATGCAATCTTAAAATTCCACACCTAGATTCAAGTTTCTCACAACGAATAAAATTTTGATACTATATTTGCACTTCACTATGTGGAAATTATTGTTTATGGAACTTTAACAACATAATATTTGAAATCGTCTACCCCAAAAACCTATAAGACGATGTGCCATATCGGTAGTGAGGGTGAGGCTGGTGCTGGTAATGGGGGGGGGGGGGGGGGATGAAGTAAAACAAATTTTTTGAGGCCTTAGGTTCTTGTACACACGCTAAACTACAGTTTTATTTTTTTCACTCCTTTTAGTAATGGGGGTGGCTAAGCCAAAATATTTTTGAGACCTTGATCCTCTTTTAAATATACTAAATACCAATTTTACGGACTCTTATTGCATGATTTACCTATTTACCCTCATTTACCCCAATTTATCCTCAAACCCTTCAACGAAATAAGATCAAAATATAATCCTAGTTCCTGATCTCGTTAATATACATACGTGTACCAAATTTGAAGTCAATGTCTTAAACGGTTCCAGAGTAAACGTGCGCACAAAGAAAAGTTTCAGACAGACCGACAGACCGACAGACCGACAGACCGACAGACAATTTTTTTTTGCGAAAACTTAAAATCTCGATATTTCATGACATTCTAAGCCTATGTAAACAATAAAAATTTTCAAAAATTTTTTTTGCGTTACTATACTTCCACTGAATGTGGAAGTAAATATACAATGATCCTAATGATTTTCGGGTCGAAGCCGGCACTTCACTCCTGCAAACCTTTTTGTTCATTATATACCCCAAATACTAGTTCAAGACCAACAAATAATTTGATTAGCCAGTTAGTTCAGGAATTGATGAATTTCATTCTCTTAGATATTTACAAAATAACATAACGGCACCAAATTTGTAGAAGTAAATATTATTTATTCTCCTAATGCCATTCTGCTACTTTCTGTATGCACGTCTTAAAAAGTATATCGAGCTTTCTGAATTGTCCTTTGTCATTTTTCGGAACATTAGCAAAAACAGAGATGTCATAAAATTGAAATTGAGATTTGTTTCAGCCACTCAGGCACGAAGGCGGCAGAATAATGGCATTGTTTCTTTTTAGATACCGCCGCTTATGCTGTGGGAATATCCTCAGGCCTCGTTTTTTTCAGTGAAAGGAATATCGTAAGAAAAGCATCGGTAAAATATTGCAAGTATAAATTTCACAAAGATGTAGTGATGAAACTCAGGCATTAATAATAATTTTAGTATTTATATTCTTAACAAAAGATGTTAAGTGTTCAATAAGCGTATTACTCTAATATAACTGATATTGTTATTAAGAGAACAATTAATAACAATAATATACAAGATCCGTAACTGTATAACTTATACTGTTTGTAATTTACTTCTACTTCTGGTAGCAAATAATTTTTCGTTAGTTTATTTTTGAGCATTTCAAATAACATAATTAGGAGAATTCCAAAATATATTATTAGAAAAAAGTACAGTATCAGAGGCAAACATGGGCTATTCTGGCACTACAATAGTTTAATATGACGAAATACGGTAGAAATGATATTGAGTTCTTTAAGAAAAGAGCCGCTAATCAATACCTCCAAGAGTGCCAAATATCAAGACAATCAATTTAAATGCAAAGCGTGGGTCCATTTTAGTAAATTCGAACAAATTCTTGCATTTATTTCTCTTCTAGGTTTCTGTCTAGTAGAGCCCCTAAGAGCTACCTTGTGCCTGGTGATATGGGGTGATACTGCATATATGGGACATGCCGAGATTATCTGTGTTAGGATCTCAGGATGTGAATTACAGGCCCTGCATATAGTTTGGACATTTATCTCTAGAATAACACTTCGGTATACCCTGGTATTTATTACTGCATCCTGGCACGCCAATACAAAACCCTTGGTCTCCGACCATGCCTGTCACGGTGTGGCATTTACGAGTTTTTAGGTCAAAATTCGACTCCTCCTTTGTGATTCAACCAAAATCAATCTATTTGGGCTCAAAATTTTGGTAATACTTTAATGAAGAATTGGGAAAATTGCAATTAAGCTTATTTTTGACATATTTTGACACATGGCAGCTGTCAAAACCCTGTAAGAAATGTGAAAATCCTATAAAGGCAGAATCTAGACACTGTTATTTACTATATAACTCCTTGGAAGTCCATCAATATAATATTTTATCATGATCTTTGCCTTGCAGAATCTGAATTTCAAGGATCCAAATGACCATTTCTTGGCCGAAATTGGTAATTTTTGGGCCCTTTTATGTATGTAACAAAATCTAAAGTACCAAATACCCTTTTATTTTAAGTTCTTTTATTCTCAGAATTTTTATATAAGTATCACAAACGAGAAGGTCAAAGGGCTATGAACTACGACCATTTTTTGGTTAATTGTGCGCAACCTAATTAAGTATCCATGTATGTCACTGGATAGATAAGGATTTGTTGCATAAATTGCACAATATTCTCCAAGTTTTAACATGTGGTGAGATGATAAATTGTAACCAATTTAAAAAACATTGCAATGAAACAGCCAAAGCGTCTATTAATCTGTACCCATGTCTCTGTACTTCTGTACACAAAATTTTAATTCACGGTAGCGAATATTGTTGAGGCATTTGAATCACCTACCTATTGGATGGTTTTCGGAAGAGCTCCAAGAGGTTAATAACAAAATATTTAGAAAAGCTCGAGCTGATAATAGTAGAATGGTGAGTCGCACTGAAACTAATGAAGGTATTATACATAATTTGCTAATATCATCGGATCCTTATACAGCTACATTATGTGTACGAGAAGAACGAAAAATAAAAAAGCACAAGATTTATTGATTTCTAAGACTTGAAGACTTTAACCATTTTTCACGGAAATATTTTTTAGTTGAATATTTGAGGTTAAAGTTAAAAAATAAGCAATCTACTTTAAAATTTATTGATGAATTTCTTATTTATTTATTTATTTATTAACAGTTATTATAGCCTTACGCAAATTAATATAATTAAAGGTAGTTAATTATTCTATTATACTATTTATTTTAATATTTTCCTTCTAATTACTGTTTTTGTACTTCAATACATTTAAAAGCTATAGAAGTTCAAAGCACAATCTATAAATAAATGTTTTTTCTTAAAAAGAAAAAAAGCAATATTTAATTACATTTAGTCAAGTTTTTTTATTTACTAATTATTTATAAAATTCATTAGATTCTAAAATTTTTTGTTTTTACTTTCGAATCAAATATAACGATAAGTCCTTTAAAAAAAATCTTATACTGCAAATAGTTATTTATTATTTTGATACTTCAGATACACACAAAAAAGGATCCGAAAATTATCAATATTGGCCAAAAATGCCCGTTTCTAAAATTATTTATAGTATTAGGTTTCAGAGCCATGAAATCCTATATGTGCACAAAACATTGCAGAACGTGACATACATAGTTACTTATTTAGTTTGCGCAAAAGTAACCGTTCGCAAGTAGATAAATGACCAAAAATGACCAAGAAATAGTTGTAGTTCATAGTCTTTTGATCTTTTCGTGTTGTGATACTTATATTCATATTCTGCGGATGAAAAAACCTAAAATACATGGGTTTTGGTACTTTAGATTTTGTTACACACAAAATAGGACCCGAAAAATATCAATATTGGCAAAAAAATGGCCATTTCTAAAATTATTTGTACTATTAGGTTTCGGAACTATGAATTTTGAATCCTATATGTCAGAAAAAAATTGCAAAATGTGACGTACATTAGTTCGCGCACAATTAACCGTTCACAAGCAGATAAATGATAAGAAATGACCAAAAGTAACCAAAAAATGATCGTAGTTCGTAGCCCTTTGACCTTTTCGTTTGTGATATTTATATACAAAATCTTCGAATAAAAAAAATTAAAATAACAGGGTATTTGGTACTTTAGATTTCGTTACATACATAAAAGGGTCCAAAAATTACCAATTTCGGACAGAAAGTGGTCATTCGGACCTTTGAATTCGGCTTTTGCATTCCAAAATTCATGGAAAAATATGATATTGATGAACTTCCAAGGAGTTATATAGGAAATAACAGTGTACAGATTCTGCCTTTACAGGGTTTTCACATTTTTTACAGGCTTTTGACAAAGCTTGTATCAAAAATAGGCTCGATTTCAATTTTCGCAGTTCTTCATTAAAGTGCTCAGTATTTTGAGCCCAAATAAATTGATTTTGGTTAAATTACAAAGGAGGAGTCGAATTTTGACCTAAAAAACTTGTACATGCCACACTGTGTGCCGTTTTGAGGAATGCAAGTCATTAGACATTCTCTCATCTCATAGATTATATGTGCATCGGCTTGACATTGTGCCACCTCAGTAGATTTTCATTCTCCGGCTTTACGGTTTTAGATTTAAGTCTTCTATCTTCCTCAAGCCTTAGAGAAGTACCTGCAAGCATAGGATCAGGCGCGAGTTTTGGTAGTCTAAGTTCATGAATTTTTTTTAGAGCGGCTCTAAACTGGAACGCTCCTTTGTTCTCCTTTTCATGCGTCGTAATCATACTCCTAAATATTCGAATGATTCTATCTAGTACTATTCTTGTCCCATTAAACAATCATCATTACGATAATTAGCCTTAAGTAGCAGGGGAATTTTACCCCTCCAATGTCGTCCCATACAATGGCGATATGAGCTGCCAATTTGACCTCCAGCGAAGTGGAGACTGAACTGCGGGCAGTAATGGCGCTCACTTCCTTAAGAAAAAATGGTCTGACACCACCAAGACTGTCAATTATTAAGACCACCAATTTAATTACTAAATTCGATCAGCAAGCCTTTGTATTTATCTTGTGTCTAGACTTCTTGTAATATTTATCTCCGTTGGATAAGAGAACTCGATAACATACATTCTCTTTTCAATTAAATGCCTAGCTTTGTGGCATCCAGCTTTCTGGTCGTTGGGAAAAACTAATTCCAATATATTCTGATATACTTGCTGTTTTCCTCGACCACTTCGATTCCTGTGGCACGTATGACATGATGCGATCTTGGTTGATTCCTACTCCTCCATACTCTACACCATTCCAGGAGTAGGTCACAGCTCACGTTCGTGACCTGTTTCCGAAATATCCCATTCCACTAAATAAGTTACCTAATTCACAAAAGACCTTTTAGGTCGAGGTGAAGAAAGGTTAACCCAGGACCAAGCGACCTTTTAAACAATCTACCTGAATTGCCTACTACTCCTTTCGAGGTGCAAACATTTATCAAATACACCCCTGATAACAAGGCGCCGGGTATTGACACTATTTAGAATGTCGTACTGAAATATTTACCGAAAAAAGCAATAGCTCAAATCAAGTATATTGTAAACAATGTGATAAGGCTACAATATTTTCCCAAAATGGAAAATCGCAATTGTGGTCCCGATTCTGAAACCAGGCAAACCTCCCCACGAACCGGGGAGTTATCGGCCAATCACCCTATTAAACACCCTTTCAAAATTGGTCGAGAGAGTGATTTTGGGTCATATAAATAGGTTCGTGGGGAAAAAATCCCTCTTGCTTATGCAACAGTTTGGTTTCAGGCCGGGCCACAGTACCACACATGCACTTAGTAAATTAGTTCAAGACACGTTGCATAGTTTTAATAAAAAGCAGTGCAACATTGTCCTGTTAATCGATATCGAAAAAGCTTTTTACAGTACGTGGAGGAACGGTTTAATTAATAAATTAGACCAAATCCATAAGTTTCCCAAATATTTAACATCACTGATAGCGTAATTTTTGCCCGATAGATACATTTTGGCATGGGTAAATAATTCACTGTTACTCAAAACTAGGCTCTCCACAGGAGTCCCTAATTTCAGCCATCCTATACATCCTCTTTACCGCTGACATCCCTTCCTATCCAAATGCCTCTCTCCTTCTATAAGCAGATGATGTAACAATTTATTCCAATAGTTTTATGCACAAACTGCTACGCAAAAAATTAGGTACCACCTAAATAAACTCACCGAATTTTATAATAAACTAGCTGATACCCGCGACTTCGTTCGCTTGAAATTTCAACCCCCATGTTTACCGTCTTGGGGATCGAATTTCGAAAAATCCATTCTTAGTGGTTGCCTACGCCATTCGAGGAACTTCTATGCAAAATTTGAAGTTTCTAGACCCAGCGGTTTGAGCTGTGCGTCGATAGATCAGTGAGTCAGTCAGGGTACTCTTTTATATATAGATGGAAGATCTAAATAAATCCCGAGAAAAGTGAACCCATAACATAGGTTCATAGGGTATTTGGGGGGGTCTCTCTGGATAAGAGACTGTATTTTGCACCCCACATTACGGCAGAAATCAATAAAACCTATGGGGCTCTGAGCAAGTGGTACCCATTGGTCAATAGGCGAATTAAATTCACAGTAATTAACAAATTGACCTTATATAAGATTATCTTTAGATCCATCCAGCACGGCAGGGTGCAAGTCACACAGAATATAATACTTCGTCTATTGACTAATTCGTCACGTTACATAACGATCGAAGAGAATAGAATAGAATAGAATCTAGTCTAGGTGCCCGCGTACATAAATGCAATTTATACATATCCTCGTATGACTTCTTGTCTTAGTCTATCACTTTTTTCCTCTGCGAAAATGTTCGTAAACACGGCGTTCCTCCTCGGCATGAAAAAGACGATTTCCACACGTCGGACTGGAAAATCGGCAAATACATTTTCTCGGACAATTTGAGAATTGGATTCTACATATATATTCTACATATTTCTACAAACTCTGACAAAAATTTTGGAACGTTAAGGGTGTCTACCACCCTACACATAACATAATATAACTTTAAAACATTTATTGATAACCAGCTGATTTTTTTCAAGATTGCTTAATACAAATATGTTGAATTCAATTTTCGAATTGTCCGACAAAATATATTTGCCGATTTTCCAGTCCGACGTGTGGAAATCGTCTTTTTCATGCCGAAGAGGAACGCCGCGTTTACGAAAATTTTCGCATAGGAAAAAGTGATAGACTAGGCGCAATTATATATGAGGATATGTATAAATTGCATTTATGTACGGGGACACCTAGATTAATCACAGGCATGCTTAGAACGCAGGATCTTGTCAGAGAGATTTTTTACTTCAAAAGTTAAGAGTTCGAAACTGACACGCGACCTTCCTTTCCAACGTAGACACGACACGTCACATCCATAAACTCCTACACCAGAAACTAGACATACATGACACTAGAAGACAATAACTAATCCCCCAACAGACAACATCCCGTCTCAAAAACCTCCCTCACATAAAATCTCAATCCCCCCTTGAGAAATCCTGTATCAAGAATATAGAATATAGCAAGAGATATTACACAATAAGAAAATTATTGAGGATTTAAGAACATTCTTAAATATTTTACATTTTTAAGAACATCCACAAAATTTAAGTACATAGTCAATTTATTTAAGTACATACAAAATCCACTTTTATAAATTGACTATTAATTATTCTAAGCAGGTTTTTCCTAAATTTTTTCCTGCGTGATAATGAGACATCATGTGTCTGCTAATCTCCTGTCTTTTTATGAACATTTATGACCATTTTTTAAGCTTCGGCATTTCATAGATAAAATGCATTTAATCTTTGGTAAAAATGCCACACAAATATTAATATAGGGAATAAATCAAAATCTCCTGGCCTACCATCGGCCAAATTAAGGCGCATCACGCTTACGCGTTTGTTACGTTCTAATTATATATGAATGTACACTGAGAAAAATGAGATAAATGAAATAAATAAATAGATATGTAAAAACAAAAAGTAAATAATAGAGAGCTTTAAATGCAAATGGAATGGTCGATTCCATAAGCATGCCTAACATGGTAGTAGAGCGCCTTACGAGCTGCATTGTGCTTGGTTATATACAATGTGTTCCACTTTTCATGGAGCCACCCTCATATCTCGCTCACCTGATATCCGAATAGTTTGAAATTTTGGTGGTGAATGTATACCTATAAAGTGAGCCTTTAAACGTAACCACATTCGACTGAAGTCAGAGGCGTTCGATTCTATGATGGAAAAGGGGTCGATTTTTGAAAAAAAAGTATTAGCGATTTTTTTAGAGAAAAATTAGTAAGATATTCTTAATCAACACCTTTAGACAAAATTACATCGTTGTGGGTTCAAAGGTTTTTGAGATATGAGCCGTCAAAAAAAAATTTTTTTTCAACTTAAAATAATTTGTATCTGTAAAACGGATTCTCATATGAAAAAAATGTATTCTTTATTTTTTGTTCAGAATAATGTATTGTACTAGTATGAAATGATTCTATAACAAAATTACTATTTATTTAATAAGACAAAAATTCTAATTTGTACATACCTACCATGTTTCTAACAAATAATCTTCAATAAAGACCTCAGTAAGCCATGAAAACAAAAGTTATTGCAAGTGTCAATGTATTATTGAACGTCAATAAGTTAATACGTTAAAAATTTAATGAATGCTGGTTTAATGTTACATGATAAGTGAACTGAAATTTTTTATGATAATGGCTCGGCGTTTAACAATGCAAGAAAAAGTGGAATTGGTTCGTTTAGTCGGAGATAATACCAGATCATATAGAAAAGCTGCTGATGAATTTAATTTACGGCATCCTGGCCATCAGCATCCCATTCGCCATAAATTGGTAGCAACCATCAATAAAATTTTTGACAATACAGGAAATGTATGTAAGTTAAGACCAAAGAATTATAATTTACAAAATCGGCAAAATCAAAACGAGGAACGCATTTTACAATATTTTAGAGAACATCCAAGATATAGTATAAGGCAAGTAGCATTAAATCTAAATATTAGTAAGAACATCGTTTGGCGTTGCTTGAAAAAACATAGAAAAAGAGCATTCAAGCCAAAATTTCTACACACCCTAGAAGAAGGTGATACTGACAGAAGATTGGATTTCTGTTTTTGGGCCCAGGGTGAATTTTTAAACAATGTAAATTTTCTGAAAAACGTCATATTTACTGATGAAGCAACATTCACTACCAATGGGGTAGTATCTCAGAATTGCCGTTTTTGGGCTGACGAAAATCCCCACTGGTTTATCAGTACTAAAAGGCAATACGTGTCAAAAGTTAACGTTTGGTGTGGTTTATGGAAAGACCAGATTATTGGGCCTTTTTTCATTCCGAGATTGAATGGAGAAGCATATTTAAATTTGTTGCAAAGAGAAATTCAACCCTTTCTCAATAATCTGCCTCAAGATGTCAGAAGGGACTTGTATTATCAACTTGATGGTGCCCCGGCTCATAACGTTGTAAGGGGTTGGCTAGAAGATAATTTTCCAGGTAGATGGATAGGTTTAAGAAGTCAAGTGCATGAGTTTCCCCCGAGGTCCCCGGACCTAACACCACTTGATTTCTATTTGTGGGGTCGTCTAAAAATATAGTGTATAAGGTCAGACCACGTAGCCAAGATGAGTTAATGATCAAAATTAGACAGGTATGTGTTGAAATCACTCCAGCCGAGATTAGGAAAGTTGTACTCCATGTAAGAAAACGGATTGAGCAATATATTCGGAATGATGGTGGTTACATAGAAACGCAAAGAATTATATAATAAAATTATTTGTGTAGATTATTTGTTAGAAACATGGTAGGTATGTACAAATTAGAATTTTTGCCTCATTAAATAAATAGTAATTTTGTTATAGAATCATTTCATACTAGTACAATACATTATTCTGAACAAAAAATAAAGAATACATTTTTTTCATATGAGCATCCGTTTTACAGATGCAAATTATTTTAAGTTGAAAATTTTTTTTTTGACGGCTCATATCTCAAACACCTTTGAACCCACAACGATATAATTTTGTACAAAGGGGTTTCTAAAGGTGCTGATTAAGAATATCTTACTAAAAAAATCGCTAATACTTTTTTTCAAAAATCGACCCACTTTTTCCATCATAGAATCGAACGCCTCTGACTTCAGTCGAATGTGGTTACGTTTAAAAACTCACTTTAGAGGTATATATTCACCACCAAAATTTCAAAATATTCGGATATCAGGTAAGCGAGATATGAGGGTGGCTCCATGAAAAGAGGGACACATTGTAGGTTGACACTGCATGTATAGAATAGAATAGAATAGAATAGAATAGAATAGAATAGAATAGAATAGAATAGAATAGAATAGAATAGAATAGAATAGAATAGAATAGAATAGAATAGAATAGAATAGAATAGAATAGAATAGAATAGAATAGAATAGAATAGAATAGAATAGAATAGAATAGAATAGAATAGAATAGAATAGAATAGAATAGAATAGAATAGAATAGAATAGAATAGAATAGAATAGAATAGAATAGAATAGAATAGAATAGAATAGAATAGAATAGAATAGAATAGAATAGAATAGAATAGAATAGAATAGAATAGAATAGAATAGAATAGAATAGAATAGAATAGAATAGAATAGAATAGAATAGAATAGAATAGAATAGAATAGAATAGAATAGAATAGAATAGAATAGAATAGAATAGAATAGAATAGAATAGAATAGAATAGAATAGAATAGAATAGAATAGAATAGAATAGAATAGAATAGAATAGAATAGAATAGAATAGAATAGAATAGAATAGAATAGAATAGAATAGAATAGAATAGAATAGAATAGAATATAAATAGAATGTTTATTGATCCAATAAGAGCATTACATACATGCTATGGGACAAGTCAGTACATACAAGAGTACATAAAAGAAATATTAAGACACGTAAATATATACATGTACCTAGGTATAAAAGTAAAACATATATAAAAGATCACAAAAGTATATATAAAATTCACAGAAATATTCAAAATTGTAATGTTAGTTTTTCTTTTTTAAACATTTATATCACTATCAAGATATTCTTGAACAGAATAAGCACAAATTTTTAAAAGATATTTTTTGATATTCTTCTTAAAAATAAAAACGTTCTTTAAACTTTTGTATATTGAAGGTAAGTGGTTATACAATTTCAGGCCTAAGATATTATGGGCTCTTGACGACATATTTAATTGTTTGAATGGAACGTGAAAATTACATTTATCGCGCGTATTATGAGAATGTATGGATTCATTTTTATCAAATTTATGTTGATTTTTATAAACATATAGTAGTAATTCTAAAATATGTATACTAGGTAAAGGGAGAATATTATACTGTCGGAAAAAGTTACGACACGAATGAATTTGAGGTACTTTCACTATATACCTTATAATGCGCTTTTGTGCAACAAAAACGTTATGTGCATAAGAGGAACTTCCCCATAGAGTGATACCATAAGATAATCTAGAATGAATTTCTCCAAAGTAAAACAGTAATTAACCAAACATATTCAAGACTGTTTTCAATGTTCTAATCTGGAAACATTTAGAGTGTAAGATACTAGTAAGTCTGCTGCAGTGATTACTGAATGTCAGCGCATTATCGAAATCTATGCCAAGAAATGTCGTACAGCCACATTTTCAATGTTGAAGTTATTTATATTTAAGGTCAGGAATGGTAGTATTTTAATGAGTATGAAATGTCATATAACTTGTCTTTCCAGCATTAAAGAACAACAAATTGTTACTAAACTAGCTACATAAATGATCAGCAGTAGTGTCAATTTTACGTTGGAGCAAATCATGAGATATATCAGAAAAAAGGATGCTGGCATCGTCAGCATACAATGAAATGAAGGCCTCAGTCAGTATATTGGGTAGCTCATTAATATAAATAATGAACATAATTGGTCCTAAGAGCCTTGAGGGACACCCATTTTACTTCTAATTTTGTAGATGTGTAGGAAGTTTTCCTATTTTGATCAAAATAATTAATTTTTACCATTTGGTGCCTTTCACTAAGATAGGAGACAAACCAGTCATATGGTTTGCCTCTTACCCCGTACCTATCTAATTTGTCTAATAATAAGTCATGTTGAACACAGTCAAACGCCCGACTCAGATCACAGAAGACTCCAGTCTCAAGTGCCTCCAATATTTTTTCATAAAAGGAGTGAACCGCTGTGATTGTTGAATAACCAGAACGGAAGCCATGTTGGTTATTATTTAAGATATTATTTTTGTCTAAAAATTGAAGTAGCTGTAACAAAATTGCGTATTCGTATATTTTGGAAATTATAGGTGGAACAGATATGGGACGATAATTGCTCATATCTTTATCGTCACCTTTCTTGAAAATTGGAAAAACCAGGGAAATTTTTAATCTAGAAAGAAATATTCGGTACATTTATTATATGAGTCAAAGGTTTAACAATGTATTCAGCTATCCGTTTAATTAAATTCCCTGAAATATTATCAATTCCAGTGTAGTGTTTATTTTTTAATTTATATTTAATGATAAATAAATCCTCTTCTTCTGAAACATGTAAGAGAAACATACTATTAGAAATTTTAGTATCATTGAGATTTAGATTTGAGTTTGAAGATGTTATTTTATTTATCATTTCATACGGTGCATTTATAAAGAAGTGATTAAATTCATCACATATTTGCTATGGTTTTACAATATTAATGTCATTTATTGATAACTCAATGTTCTATTCGTGTCTAGGTTTACCTGTTATCTCCGATATGATATTCCAAGTAGATTTATTTGTGTTACTGGAACTATAAATTTTGTTTAAGTAAAACTGACTTTTTGTTTCATTAATCAATTTGCTATGTTGTTTTTTAGCTATGTCATATTTACTTTTTAAATTAGGATGGCTTTTTACTTCCACGTCCAGTGGAAGTATAGTAACGACAAAAAAATTTTTAAAAATTTTTATTGTCCAAATAGGCTTAAAATGTCATGAAACGTCGAGATTTTAAGTTTGAGCGAAAAAAAAATTTCTGTCTGTCTGTCTGTCGGTCTGTCTGTCGGTCTGTCTGTCTGTAACTTTTTTTTGTGCGCACGTTTACTCTGGAACCGTTTAACATATTGACTTGAAATTTGGTACACATATGTACTTTAACGAGTTCTAGAACTAGATTATATTTTCATCTTGTTCTGTCGAAGGGTTGGGGGGTAAATTGGGGTAAATTTGGGGTAAATGGGTAAATTAAGCAGGTAAGAGTCCGTGAAATTGGTATATAGTATATATAAGAGAAGCTAAGGTCTCAAAAAATTTTTTGGCATTAGCCACCCTCATTACCATCCCCACCTCCTTATTAAAGGGGATGAAAAAAAAATGTGATTTAGTGTATGTACAGGAACCAGAAACCCCAAAATATTTTTTTAACTTCATCCACCCCCCACTACCACCCCCTATCACCACCTACACCCCACTACCGATGTGGGGTATCGTTTTATGGGTTTTTGGGGTAGAGGATTTCAAATATTATATTAATAAAGTTCCATAAACAATTATTTTCACATATAAAGTTTTTTCGTTGTGAGTGACTTGGATAGAGAATCTGGATGTGGAAGTAGTGATTCCTTGGGCAGCGCTTTTTGTAAATGAAAGAGGTCTTTGAGATTTTTACTAGACTCTTTAACTGTCACATTCACCCGTTCTTTGCCTGATTTTTGTGGTTTTTCTTACATACTTGTGGACACTCTTTATCAAAATAATAAATTAGCGTATCATGAAAACAATTAAACTTGGCTTCAGATCCATTCGATAAATAAGTATCAAACCAACTCTCTTTTGATAATGCCGTAATAAAACCATTCATATTTACACTTCCACACAATTTCCCATTAACAGAAATTCTTTCCGAATTATTTTCTTCCTCACCACAGTTCATTGAAAAAAAAAACTGTACGATGATCAGTATTATTAAATCGTATCGATTAAATCGTATTATCAAGTACTGCAGTCTTACCATTGTTATCAGAAAGGTTTGTATATATCTGGTCAATCACTGTTTGTGTTGTGGGACTTATACGTGTTGGATCTAGAATCTTAGGACTGAGATTGTATGAAGTAAGAAGTTCGGAAAAATTATTTTGTTCACTTTTGTGTAGGTATGAGAGATGCCGAAAGCATGATTGTCAGGATCTCACGATGTGAATTACAGGCCCTGCATGTAGTCTGAATATTTTCCTTTAGAATAACACTCCAATATTTATTACTCCATCCTGACATGCCAATATAAAACACTCGGTCTTCGGCCTTAAGTTTGCATATTTTATTATTGCTATTATGATTACTGTTAGTATTGTTAATAAGCATCTTCTCGCATATTTGACATTTTAGCAGTATCGCAAGCTCCAGATCACGAGATCAAAGCCACTCACTCAATAAATATTCTTAAAGTAGTCGCTGTTCTCCCAGACGTGCGATTTTTTGCACCTCATTTATGCTTACGTCACCTGGAAGGAGTTGCAAATTTTTATAGAGTCCTTTTTAAGGATTCCAAGGGCTCCGATAACTCCCTAGGCAACTTTTGCTGTCACGTTCCAGATTCTCATGACAAGTAGTAGTAGAGAGCTCGCACTGCAAAATTCCTCTTAAAATTGAAATCTGTGGGGGTTTGAAAACTAAAAACTGCGACCGGTCTTATTTAATAGCTTATAATTAATTGTGTTTATGTGTAAAGTTGGCCAAAAATTGGCCCGGGAAAAAGGGCGTTATTCAAAATTTTCGAGATATTGACACTAAACAATTGTTACTGGTAAAGTAAATATTTTGGGGTGAAAATTATCGAAAAGTCTGTAGCGGTTGCTCTAAAAAAAATATTTAATAAAAGGAAAAGCACTGACGCTTATGGAGTTTTAAAACTTTGAACGTCCGTATCTCGCTTCGAGAACCTAAAAAATTGTAATTTTTCGTTGTATTTTAGCGTTCAACAACCGATATTTCGAAACCGAGCACTTAAATCGAAAAATACTTCTCTTACAACATTGTAGAGTAGTGTTTCATGCTTACAACGGTACAACTTTTAGAATTTTTGGACTTAAGATAGCGTATGAAAATTAATAAATGTAAAACAATGCACAGATCTATTTACATCGCGGTAGCCGACCGTCGATCTTCCTCCCTTACGTTGCGCATCCCGCGCGCTCCAGTTGTCCACATTCTGCTTAGATTAAATAGGTAATTTATTACTCTTATGTATTAATATTAATGCACAATATGCCCATAGAGATTATATTACATAATATTAGTAGCGTTGAAGGTTTTATCAGTTGAAAGTAAATTCTTTCCTATTAAAAACTCTATGTCTAAGTTACTGGTCTGTTATTCTATTGTTAGTTTAATCATATAAAAATTACTTTCAGTGTCCAGGTAAGTGGAATTTCCTAAAATTAAATTAAGAACAATATAGGCATCATTTTAGTCTGATTTTCCATAAATAACTAAAAATGGACCGAAGTGGAAGTTCAACATTCGAAAGTGAGATGTTAAAAACAGTTTAATTTGTGGAAAATCTTCTGGTAGCTTAGTAAAGGGCTCTGAGAAAACGTTAGAAAGTATAAGACAAACGTTACAAATTAAGGACAGTATGTATAAATCTAGCAATATTCACTTGCGTCAAGATATTGCTAACGCTGAAACTGGGGACAAAATATTATTAATTTGACACAAATCGTGCTACTGTAGTAGTAAAAAAAGTATTGAATTGCTGCACCGAAAATTTGAATAGGAAATGCTATCAGAGGAATCTGAAGTTTACGGAGCCGAACCTCCAGTTTCAGTACAAAAGGAATATTTAATATACATGTGTGCTTTGTAAAAAGAGGCGTAATGACCGAAATGTATCACAAGTACTGCTTTTTAATATCGAAAGTAAGATCAAAATTTTAGCCCAAAATGATAGCTCTGTTATGAAACGCATTGGCGATAATGATTTAATTGCTATGGAAATAAAATATCACGCGAAATGCTTTTTAAATTCTTGGAGGGTATTAAAGAAGGGTACAGATCTTCAAGTTCTTCAAATGCAGAAACATACAGATTACATTGGAATATTGCTTTATAAAGAATTAAGTAAGTTTATTAAACAAAATTAAACAAAATGGATATTCTGTTTCGTCAATATACAGATCTCGGAGGAAATTTATCAAAGAGACAGTTAATTGATAAATTAAAGATGCATTTCAGTGATGACGTTCAAATTATTGAGTCAACAAGGCCTAATAGATCAGACATATATTGCCCTCAAAATGTTCATCAAAAGATGAAATTCTGCATTCATATATAGAGACTTCCAAGCAATATGATAATCCAATATTTACAGGATATTGCGAATATTCCGTTCTGTATAATATAATTAATAATATGGACAACATTCCGGAAGTTGATGCATTCAAAAATTTGTACTTTTATTTTAGAAAATATATTCCTGAAGGTTTAATTTGGCAGAAATGCAGGTAGAAATGGTGTACTTGTAGAAAAAATGGTATTTCTTGGACAAGATCATGCAGATGCTTGGGACAAAAATCCTGCCTCAATGTAAATGCAGCAGTGAAATTGCCTGCTTCCTCTATACCTACATATTGAAGGTGATGACGATTGACGAAACCGAAACTGATAGTTATTAGTGATTAGTATTTTAAGTGGCTAGTACCAATTTTGGTATATATTTCTTTAGGAATACAGGGAAAACGGTATCGCGAATATAATAAAATTTTATAAAGAAAGTTGTAAATAATGTCAGGTGCAGTCTTAATACAAAGTTTCATCCACATAGACAATAACTAATTGTTTTGCCAATTTTTGTTATTAAATTTTTGTGTAAATTACATTGGCTGTGAATTCAAAAATAAAAAGGCTTACACGCATAGTTAAGTCCATCCGTCGACACACTGTATGCATAAGCATGTTGCTTCCTTTACCTCATAATATTGTTAATTTGTTCCGTTTTATTCACATACTTTTTTAAGATTGTTACAACTTGTAGCGTCAGAATTCAGAATAATATAACTAGAAAGTGTAATACGTACGTTTTGTAATTCGTTATAACACACTGTCTGTTTTCTTGGTATTTCATTTGAAGTAATATTGTTAAATAAAAATCAATAACAAAAAAGACATAAAGCTAAAAATGCAAACCACGGTAGTTGTAAGTTACAATCAGTCTACGCAGAATATAGACAACTGGAGCGCGCGGGCTGTGCGACGTAAGGGAGGGAGATCGACGGTCGGCTGCCGCGATGTAAATAGATCTGTGCATTGTTTTACATTTATTAATTTTCCTACGCTATCTTACGCCCAAAAATTCTAAAAGTTATACCGTTGTAAGCGGGAAACTCTATTCTACAATATTGTAAGAGAGGTATTTTTTGATTTAAGTGCTCGTTTTCGAAATATCGGTTGTTGAACGCTAAAATTCAATGAAAAATTACAAATTTTTTAGGTTCTCGAAGTGAGATACGGACGTTCAAAGTTTTAAAACTCCATAAGCGTCAATGCTTTTCCTTTTATTAAATATTTTTTTTTAGATCAACCGCTACAGACTTTTCGATAATTTTCACGCTAAAATATTTACTTTATCTGTAACAATTGTTTAGTGTCAATATCTCGAAAATTTTGAATAACGCCCTTTTTCCCAGGCCAATTTTTGGCCAACTTTACACATAAACACAATTAATTATAAGCTATTAAATAAGACTGGTCGCAGCTTTTAGTTTCCAAACCCCCACAGGGTGACACCTTTTGTCCAGCCGGGCTCTCTACTATAGGTTTTTGTACTTGCTCATTTTCTCTGCATCTTTAAGTAGCACATTGGTATCATCGGCTACAGACACATCAACGAGTAGACAGGATCTCTCATTTTGGTTATTTACACTGATGCATTGACGATTTGCCTGGATTTTGCGATCTGTTATAGTCGGTACATCGTTATTATATCCTTTAGTGGATGTAAAGAGTCGGAATTTTCTCGGAAAAAAGCAAAATCGTGCTAAAGTTGTGAAACCTGCTTCGCACCTCGTTTTCGAGGGTGCTGAACAGGAAAAACGGGGTGAAAAAAGTTTTTAGTCATGGCCAAGAACTACCCTTTTTTTTGTTTATTTCTCATATGAAACCTTGGCATCGACTATTTTTGCAGAGATTCTTTATTTTTTCAGCTAGTGAAAGGTGATTTCCGGTAGTGGGCCGCAACCGCCCTTAAAGGTGAAATCTACTCTGTCGAGAGGTGTATAATTGTTTCCTTTGTTATTTCTTGTTAAAAACGTTTACCGCCCCCCCTCCGTTTTCGAGGATACTGATCAAGAAAAAAAATATTTTACGCCGATTCGACCCTTCCTTCATCCTTAAACGGACGGAAACCACCCCTTTCACACGTTTCACGATATCAATGCTCATCAGGACGTTCTTGGAGGGAAATAGCTGGAAATTTAGATGGAGTTCTGATAAGCAAAGGACAACGGTAAGAGTGAATTGTGGCAACACCAGGTGGTTGGTCCCACTCTTCCAGGGGGTGGAAAATTGATTTTCTCTCTGGTTTAACCGATTATCCCCTCCGTTTTCGAAGATGCCAATCAAGAAAAAAACTAAAAGTAAAAGCGTCTGATTCTTTCTGCTTTCCAATAAGTATACCTGATTGAAGATTGTCAGTTTTAAGGAACATGAATTTCAAATCCTTGCAAGGATAGGTTCATCTGTGATGAGGAGGTCTAATGAACAAATGATGATTTTGAAACCACTCCTACTCAATATACAAATTAGAGAATTAACCCTGAGAGTGTGACCAATCCACTGAAGTTGTCATAATTCACTCTTGCCGTTGTCCTTTGCTTATCGCCTAAATTTCTAGCCATTCCCCTCCAAGAACGCCCTGACAAGCACCGATACCGTAAAACGTATGAAGAGGGTGGTGTCCGTCCGTTTAAGCGCAAAGGAAGGGTCGAATAGGCGTAAAACCATTTTTTCTTGATGAGAATCCCCGAAAACGTCTATAACAAGAAACAACAAAGAACACAATTTTACACACCCCTCCTGACTAGATTCCACCCCAAGGGAAGTTGCGGTCCACTACTTGACATCACCTTTTACCATCTGTTATATCCCTATGAAAAAACAAAGAATTCGTGCAAAAATAGTCGATGTATTAAAAATAAGCAAGAAAGGATGGTTTTTAAACGTTTGAGGGGCGCATGACTAAAAACCTTTTTCATCCTGTTATTCCTTTCCTATTCAGCTCCTTCGAAAATGGGGAGAGGCACAGGTTTCATAACTTTAGCACGATTTTACCTACTCCCTTACATCCACTATTTGTATTAACCAGCTTTTCAGGCTCATGTTCGTAAAACTTCTAAAGTACCGATACGTTTAAGTATTTGCACATCACTCAGTGTATATATCCGGCTACTCTATTTAGCCTTGTTGCTAAAGTGCTACACCCTGTTACTATGTGGCTAACGTATTTTTCTGCCACTCCATACATCCTGCATTTGCTGCCAGTATTTTTACTTGGTGGTATCTGGTATTCAATGATTGATCCTTAGTACAGTCAATCTGTCATTTGACTCACGAATAATTTATTCAAGAGATCTTCTTTTTTATACTATATAGGGGCTTACTCTAATCATTAATTGAGGTTTTCCACAAAAATATCGTGTCCGCTACGACCGTCATGTTGAAAAGATGACAGTCAAGATAGATTTTCCTCAATTGTCTCCTTTTCTGTTAGTTCTACCCTAATATTAGGTATTATCGATATTGTGGAAAATAGAAAAAGCTACAACTGTTATTTGAACTAATTTTCTTAGGCACAAATTTTCACAAAAACAAAAAAAATAAGTAGTACGAGACTCAAAAATCGAAACGTCTGGGTCAATATTCACGAAATCGATAGAAATTTTGGCATAAACAGACGACATTAACATTATAAGTAGAACAAAAAAAGCTAATATAAAGACTTTTAACGAACTAGAGAAAGCGGCTCAAAAAATTGGTTTGGAAATAAACGAACAAAAGACAAAGACAATGGTTGTAGCACGAAACGCAGGCAGAAGAAATAGAATAGGCCAAAATCTTACCATAAACGACTATAATATAGAAGTAGTACGGGAGTTCATATATCTAGGCTCTCAAGCAAATAATGAAAGAAAAACCGAAGAGGAGGTAAAGTGAAGAATACTTATAGCTAATAGATGCTACTACGGATGTGAAAAACTACTAGTCACCAAATCTGCCACGAAAATCTAAATGTATAATATACAGAACACTAATAAGACCAGTATTAACGTATGCCTCCGAAACGTGGACCCTAAGCAAATATGAAAACCGCCTGGGAATCTTTGAAAGAAAAATATTTTAAAAAATATTTGGCTCCATTCAAAAAACCAAGTATGGAGAAACATATACAACTACGAATTGTACAAATTTATAAAGATGCTGATATAGTAAAAACGATAGAGCTAGGAAGATTAAGATGGACAGGGCATATACTATTGATTGGATAATTAACGACGAATGTTAAGAGCAAAGCCCGATGGAAGTCGAGGAAGAGGCAGACCAAAACTGCGATGCATAGTTAGGGTAGAAAAGGACTTGAGGAACACAGAAGTGATCATTTGGGAACACCGAGCCCAAGATAGAGATGGATGGCAGAGAATCCTTAAAGAGAACAAGACTCAGCCAGGGTTGCAGCCCACCGATGATGATTATCACCATTCTGACGGCTGAAAATCGTAAAGTATTAGTAATAGAGAAAAATAGTTAAATAAAGGTTGTAGCTTTTTTTATTTCCTACAATATTGGTAATATCTAACTTTATGGTAGAGCTAACAGAAAATAAGATAATTGAGAAAAACCTATTTTGGCTGTTATTTTTGCAATATGACGGTCGTAGCGGACACGATATTTTTATGGAAAACATCAATTAATGATTGAGCAAGCCTCCCCCCCTCTATAGTATAAAAAAGAAAATCTCTTGTAGGAGTTATTTGTGGGTATCCTCCGTTTTTTTGCCCTACAGACTGTATCTGCGCTGCCATTATCAATATTTTATTCTTATTATTATTATTATTATTAAGCATGATCACACCTTTATCACACCGTTTTGAAGGTATTATCATGTGCAGATGATTTAAAAATTAAAATGGATGTAAGCAGTAAACGTAATAGCGAAGCCACCGGAACCGTAATTGAATTATACTAAATCTGAGTAGAATCTTACACATATAGTTATTTGCATACGACGATACTTTTTTGCAAGTCTTATTCGTTTGACTTGTCAATCTGATAGCCAATATGGTACTGTTTGAAGTCTTTACACCATTTTTTTTTTTAAATATTCCGTGACATAAGAACGAAAAATGTTGTAGGTGTTCTTAAAGTCAGAGATTTGATAAAAAATTCTGTATAAAGA
The DNA here is from genome assembly GCA_936432065.2 of Rutpela maculata. NCBI lineage: Eukaryota > Metazoa > Arthropoda > Insecta > Coleoptera > Cerambycidae > Rutpela > Rutpela maculata. The sequence continues at coordinate 136,177,758 of OW386287.2, read as the reverse complement.
TAAGGCGGCCACATACATGTCAGTGATGTCTTTATTGGGCTTAGCTTAGCGGTAGGAAGATTTTTATCCGCCTGAAAAAAGAATTATTTGATAGAGAAAATACACTATAAGCCCTTTCTCTTATGTTATATAAAACAAAAGTAATTTTGTTGGAGTCTATAAATATATTTTGCAAGACTTTTTTGTGCTTTAAACTGGATTTCCTTTAGAATCCTCTTTTATTTATTCTCCACATACATACGAAGGTATGTATATTGGGAATAAGTAAGTAGTCTTCGCTCGTATTATAATGAAAAATATACTTGGTGCTACTTTAACGTAATTTAGTTTTGCGATCAATATTCAACAATATATAAAGACATAATGTATATAAATATTTTATTTAGAAGTGAGCTTTCGTATATAACGCATCAACTAGACTTAAATTCTACTCGTCGCGCTATTCATCAACCTATAAATTGTATATTGCACGCCCCGCTGGGTGTGTGCTCTATTCCAGCTCAGCGCACCATCACTCTGTTTCGCTGATAAAAGTAGTTTTGCTTGGCTAATTCTGCAAAGAATCGATTTCAATTGTAGTTTAAAAAAAATGGTATCATTTTTAGATTGATCTGAACTTTTGCTAAGTTTTAAAATGGCTATTGGAAATTGCTTGTTAGTTGGTCTGTACGTACGTACAAATGGAAACACTTTACAGATCATAATCCTTAACGGATCCACTTCATTTTTTTTTTCGCTTCGCCTATTATCAGAATAGAACCCTATTGAATTTCATAATGATCCGTTGAGCAGTTATTATAAATAATTGATTTAATATCGTCACAATCTCTCTCGTTCTAGGTGATAAGTAAAACAAATATGTTTCCGTTTAACTCGCTGTAACTCAAAATCGGCCTAACGAATTCCTCTGAAATTATTACCGTGTTATTATTATAGAACCTCCCAGAATCGACCTAAGTCGAAGAATAAATGAAAACATCGACTTAGGAAAAATTTATTAAAAGACAATTTAGAGCTCGATTTAGAGCATAACTAAACATATTTCAGGCATCAGCGCCGAAGACTGGCAAAAGGACGCATACAAGTTCGCAGAAAGGTAAGGCACGACAAGGCGCCCAATTCAAAAGTACCCCAAAATTTCACTTGGTAGATATTTGTGAAAGTGAACAAAGCACACAATTCAAAAGTACACAAACATTTCACTTAGAATAAATATTATTACGTCGCGTCGTTCGGGGACGACCATGTCCAAGGGCGTAAAATTCGAAAGTGCGTCGAATTTTATCTATTGGAAATATTTTTTTAAATTATTTATCGCTTCACGAAACACAGGGAAATTGAAGACGTAATCATTGTGGATTACAGTCAAAAGAATGACAATAAAATTTTGATGAGGCGATGTACCGAAAAAGCGAGATCGAAAAATGTGGAAAGGGCGCCGTAGCGTCTATATGTATCTGTCTGTATTTATCAGACAAAAATTAGCAAAACTGGACAAGGTCGGTTTTTCGAATGAAGCAAATTTGGATTCATCCAGCGTCTCCTCACTTGGACAAGTGCGTTGGCGAGAATCGGCAAAAAGCTGTGGTAGCCAAACCAAATACTGGTCTTTAAAGATGGAAAAGAAAACCGCCTTGTGCATAAGTGAGATAAAAAGGTCATTTACAAAAAAGGCGCTTGAAAGCGATGTCATATCACATACCCTAATTTGAACCTAGATGGGGCCAGTACGTCGCCGCGCCGTAAATGAGGCAGAAAAGCAAAATAACTCATACATAGTTCAACTCCGTTCTTGTGAATGATATAATCACTAAAAGGAACCACTAGTGTCCAAAAACTTTTGAAGTAAAATATGTTTATATTATTTTCAGTCAGTCCCAAAACCAAAGTGCCTTCATAATCTTCTGAGGAAGTTGTGTCGGTTTTTTTCCAACCGATTGCTATTGCACGCTGTCTATTAACGTTCTCTATAAGAGGCATTCATACTTGCCCTGATTGGAGAGGCGATTCAATTAAAATTTTCATATTTTCTTTAGATAGGATTGCATAATAAAATCTGTATTCTTTGGATCAACCATTAAATTGTTATATTTGAACTGTTGCATTTTACTGAATAATTAATTTTGAGTCTTTTCCCTCGATTCTCGAGGGCTTTCGTATGTTACTTCGGAGTCTCCTGATACCGCAAGTTTGTAATTCAATACACCGATCGGATCGCGAAAGCTTGAGGGGGATTTTCTATAAAAGTGATTAAGAGATCTCTAAGCAATAGATCCTTTGCAGTGTTAGAAATATAAGCTAAAGGGTATCACCAGAGAAGCCAAATTAAGAGACAAAGCTGTAAGCAATATACGGTAAGTACAGCTCTTACCTTTCTCGTCTATCAGACATCTCTTAAATATATAGAACTCAACTGGGAGTAGAAAAAACCACACACAATCAAGGGGGGATGCGACTGGCGCCCATAATAAATATATTACTGTCACGTCCACAAACGCTGTGTGTATGGTTCTTCATTCACAACAATTATTGAACCGTACAGAACGTAGATATTTTCATAATAAATAAAAAAGTGTGTACCAAGTATATCGCGGAGAAATGAAAGTAAAGAATGGACGTAACACTTGAAAGTTTTTTTTTTATGGGAATAGCAGTTTATTGTTGGTCTAGTATTGATATTAATTGCTATTTGATTTCCACATTAAATAAGTTTTGCATATACTCCATCCACTGTTTTACCTTGTCTTCAATCTCCAAAAGTACTACTTTTTCTCTGTTAGTAAAATAACTACAAACTTAAAAAATAGCTGTAGTAATTGTACTCTTCCGCCGATTTACTAAACTACCGGCGCGGTAGCTCAATCGGTTAAGGCGTATTGAGTGGCGAATATGCTGATCGACTGCCTACCGCGCTCTGGGTTCGACCTCCAGCTCCGGTATTGACAACACCGGTAGATGTGGATGTATGTCTGCGTTTTTCCAAATGTGTAACTCCCCTTCCGCACAGACTTGGCTATGGATTGGGGGTTGTCTACTATCTGTGGTGTGTTTATGTTTTTTATATAATTGTTGCACATTATATAAGATACCCTTCGCAGTTTTTTAATAAATGATGTTAGTTTTCTTTTAGGCATTTTGTATTCTATGATGCCCATCTTTGTTGGTAAAACACTCGTTAGTGTAAAATAAAATAAAATAACATAAAATGAAATAAAAACACTACTATTCAAGCTGTTTGTGTCTTGTATCTGCGACCCTTCGATTTCGAACCATCATCATCATCATCAACAACAAATTTATTATAAAATATCAAATGCATAGTAATTCCCGCTCTGGGGCCAGCCAGACATCTACAGTGCAGTTGCGCTGTGGCAATTGAAAGTCGATTTTGAGCCAAGAGGATAACCACTAACCGTCATTGTTCATTAGTTCAATAAACTTCGTAATATATATAGATATATAGATGATGTATATATGATATATAGATGAAAAACATATCGATGATTGGATATTAAATTATTGTTGCTCCGAGGTTGTTTATCGGATATTTTGCATCATTTACACACATTAAAGTTAAGTGGAAGAACGTATTACAAGCGAACTTTCCCCAAATAAAGACCTATTATTATTATTGTTATTATTATTATTATTATTATTATTGTTATGGTTTTAACATGAGAGAAAGTCGCAAAAAGCTTGGGAATAGTTTATTGCGGAAGTGTAATTAGTATTCGAATTAAAACTCATAAGTGTATATTCTTTTCTTGTTATGACTCATATGAGAGTTCTACAAAGAAAATGCTAAAATATAAAATATATCTTTTTGTAAGATTAATGTTTCGGAGCTCGGATAGAGTTTACTAAAGACGCTGATAAAACCACCGATCGGATATTATATTTTCCGTTTCGTGTCTGCAAATATTACATATAAAATTTAATCGCAAACATTTATAATCAAGAGATATTATGTTTATGTTTTACAATTTACTTTAACATAGTAATCTTATTTCTGGAAGGATTAGTCACACATTTTCTACGCTTATAATACACCAAATTCCCGGAGTTAAATGGGTATAATAATACTAACATCATCTAGAACTTCCCCTGGGAAGGAAAAGGTAATGCTCAATTCTCAGATGGTCTGAAACAGTATAACTCTCTACAAGCTGAAGCTTTAATCTTAAAGGAATACATTTTGGATATAAATACATCTCAATCGAAACGGGGCTTTTGTCACGTAAGGATACAATAGTAATACTTAACGTAAAGCGGTTTGCGTTCTAAGACTGAATATAATAAATTAGTCCAATATTTTAGCGATAAAAAATGGAGCTTCAAGATAAACTATACAAAGAAACCGCTGCCCAAGGAATCACTACTTCCACATCCAGATTTTTTATCTAAGTCACTCACAACGAAAAAATTTTGTATGTGGAAATAATTGTTTATGGAACATTAATAATATAATATTTGAAATCCTTTACCTCAAAAACCCATAAAATGATACCCCACATCGGTAGCGGGGTGGGGGTGGTGATAGGGGGTGGTAGTGGGGGTGGAAGAAGTAAAAAAACATTTCGAGGTTCTTGTACACACCCTAAATCACAATTTTTTTCATCCCCTTCAATAATGGGGTGGGGGTGGTAATGGGGGTGGCTAATGCCAAAATTTTTATTGAGAGCTCAGCTTCTCTTGTATATACTAAATAATAATTTTATGGACTCTTACCTGCTTGATTTACCTGTTATCCCCAAATTTACCCCAATTTACCCCCAACCCTTCGACGGAACAAGATGAAAATATAATCTAGTTCTAGATCTCATAAAAGTACATATGTGTACCAAATTTCAAGTCAATTCTCAAACGGTTCCAGAGTAATCGTGCGCACAAAAAAAGTTACAGACAGACAGACCGACAGACCGACAGACCGACAGACCGACAGACCGACAGACCGACAGACCGACAGACCGAATTTTTTTTCGCTCAAACTTAAAATCTCGACGTTTCGTGACATTCTAAGCCTATTTGAACAAAAAAAATTTTTAAAATTTTTTTTGTCGTTACTATACTTCCACTGGATGTGGAAGTAATATATGTATGCAATAGCGCAAAGAAAACACAGCAGATAATGATGTAACTGAGACCAATATTTACTATTTTTATTTAGGCGTTTGTATATTTTGTTTCAATATAGATATGATATTGAAAACTTCATACCTTAAGACGTTCAGGAATATCATATATATACAAATATATAGAATTATATAGATATATCAGCCACATCTCAGGTTCGTATTTCTTATTAGAACTGAAGCCGAGTAGATCTAAACAGGAAAACAAAATGCATATGTTTTTATTATATGAAATAATAGTAATTTTCGATTCAGCTGTTTATTATTCATTCAGGTTTACTAGCATTAATCTATAAATATCAATATTAAATATGTGTTGGAAAGAAATGTAAGAAAGATGCATTGCATTGATAATTGCTACCGTGTGTCTCAAAGGATTATAATCATTAAATTAAAATTATTTCGTTTTTGCGAATTTTCTGTGTCTTCGCTTTCAAACCATTTCTAAAGGGGAAAAGCAAAAACCTTTCTCTATTGAATAATGATAATATGTTTTTGTACAATATACATAACTTGAATTTGTCAATAGTGCTTCAGGCTTACGAATATTATCAAGAGAAAAAGAGTAGAGGTTGTAGTCGGGTTTTGCCGATAACGAATATCTACTTGTTTAACTTTTTCCTATTGAATAATTTACTTTTACGAGATACTACATATATTCAGTACACAGAGAATATTTTTTTACTTCCCTCGTTTACCGTTTCAGACTATGTATAATACGAAAATTAAAGTGTCTCAATTCCGTCACTCTTTCATCTGTCTTTCTACTAGTATATCTGTGTATTGGCGGTATATCTACAAAATTGTTTGACACAGAAGAATAATATTTGATGGGTAGTTGACGCTATTAATTGTTAACAAAGATGGGATACACTCTGAGTGAAAAATATATAGGGTGGCGCCCTAAAGAAAACAAATAATTAAAAATGTAAAGAAGACAACAGTATTTTGCATGTAGTACTACAACTGTTAGGAAAGAAAGCGGCTATAGTATAAATATACGACCTCCACACTCATATACAGACATTACAGATATTACAGAATATACAGAAAAAAATGAAAAATTTAAAACATAAAATAGTTAGAGAATAAAATACACTAAACTTATAAAAATATTCATTTAGGAATTATTTCGATATTTTACACATAGAGCTTTAAAAATAATAAACACAAAACCTAGAAAATTTGCAATCAGGATTCTATTAAGGGCAGGATCGAAATGTCAATAAGTGTATAACTGGTTGTCTAATAATCATTAAAATTTCGTCAAATCTACACTTGGTATTTCATAAATCATTTTTTTATAATTAATACAAACGAAATTTTAAAGTAGGCAGTATTATAACAGAAGTCGGCCGAATACAACCGACCTGTTAATTTGTTTGTTAAATGCACGATAAGTTTGAAATAAATTATTAAAATTGCCTAATTATCAGACGATACATTTTTAGTTATATTAGATATATCAGAGTTATTTAAGTACATTAATTAGATCGTATCGGTGCGTATTACAGTTATTATCTCTAATCTGTGTAAAAAATTACATAAAATAGCTTTTGTACATTGAATTGTATGAAATGTATTTTCAACAAAAATCGATGAATCATCATAATAATTCTAAAGAATATTTCGAATAAGTTTATCATATAACTAGAAGATGGCGCCAAAAGTGTATTGAATGAAAAGCATTAATGATTTTGATTTATGAATGAAATGAAAAGTGTGGAAAATTTAAATTTGTTAAATAAATTAAACAATGAAGGTATTAGATGGTCAACAGATTGCAACTGTATTCAAGCACTAAAATAGCAATCTATCCTAAGTATATAATATATCCAATAAATTATGTTAATTTTTGTCAATAATTTGGTGAATTTTCCGTGAATATGAATATATAAATTAGGTTCGAACCCTGAATATGGTTCATGTGGCATTGGTGTTTTAATCAACTGTTCATAAGAATTCAAATTTATCTCGTTTGTGTTTCCACAGAAAAGAATATCTTATATTTTATAGGGTGACTGCTTGACAAAGAGGAAACAACGTGTAACCTTAACCCAGAAGTTACGAATTCAATAATTCAGTTTTGGGCATTTTTATTGCGTAATAATATAATTAACCCAATATACTTACGAAAATATTGGTTATATTCTTTTCTTGGATATGTACAAAAAAAAATGGCAATTTTTATGGAAAATAGGATAATGATAAAATATATCTAGAGCTCAGGTACGCAGTAGTCATAATGGAGGGAGACTGGTGGCTAGAAAGTAGGCCACATGTGGGCCCTTTTTATCATCCCCCAACCATTGATACTTAGGCATTCTTAAGCGGTCTTTGTCTGAGTGAGGAGGAAATAGATACTTATTTTTAATTTATTTGAAGTTTTGAACATGAGGATGAGGCCATCTTTAAAATAGTTTCAGTTTCAATGTGATCTCGCTGTACTCTACATAAGAAAATATTATCCACATTTTTAATCAGAAATTTTTGTGGTCTGAAAATGAAAACTGGTATTTATTTTCATTGTTAAGAGCATGGCATTTAATTATATGAAGAACTGAGCAAAATTGTATTTGTTGGAATTATACTAAGGTCCTAAAATCAATTTAAAGATTATATTTTTTTGAAATATTTATAATTAAAAAAAATTGTCCATTGTATTCTCTGTGCAAAAATCCTACATTAAAGCTCCTCAATGTTTTAATGAAGGTCAGAAGGTTTTCCACACGAAGGCGCTTACTACTTCCCTTCGAAGCATTCAAGCTCTAAGGGCTTAACGCATTTCATGTACTAGTACAAATAGTTAACTGTCAAAAATCGTTACTTCTGTCCTAAGACAAATCGACATCGAAATATCTTATGGTGTTATCAAGTAAAAGGGTTTCATAATAACTCATTACAAAATTAAAGAAACTTTATTATCACTGACAGGAAAAACATTTTTTCAACTCCCTTATGTAAATTTGCTGTTTTCTCTACAGTCTGTGAAATGGATAAGTAGGCAATTCCAGTTAACTGAACGGATATATTTCACATTAGTTCTAGGATGGATATGAAATGAAACCGACCAATCACAGTTCGTGTATTAAGTACATAGACAATTATTCGTTTTAAAATCAAATTAGTGCGTAAGCTGTCAAAGTAACTGTCAGTGTGTATTTGTGTAATATATCAATGTTTAATAAATTTTGTAGTTTTTTTAAGCTGGTCGTAGAAAAAGTATGCTGCACAACTCGAGTGGATTATCCATATCGCACTTAAGAGATTTGAGCACTCCGCCTAGGCGTCGTGCTCAAACATTTTTATCATGCGATATGGATACCATATGCACTCTTGTTGCACAAACTACTATATAAGCACTATTTTATATTTTCTGAAATAAAAAAATTTTTAATAAAGAATCAAAAACTAAATTAGAAAATAAAATTTTATTTATACACAGGTACACGTATTACTGCAAACAGAATTATAATTAGTATTACTATAATGACGGTGGGTGGGCCTCTCTAATTTTTTTTTTGTTACATTTTTTCTTTTCTTGTGCAGCTAATATGTATGGTGGATCTTTACATTTTAATCCCCGAACCACACATTTTTGAATAATTTCTGGTAGGATACAGAAAAGGTAAAATTTCTCCAATTTTGGAACCATTTTTTCTTTCCAGAACTTTTCATCCCTATGAATCTTTTCAATGTATAATGGATTTTTTTCGCCACTATATACAATGAAATAACAAAAATCTTTTTTTGCAATATTCAATTGCCCCTGTACCTGCAAACAAAATACTGTTTTAACCCTTAGCTGGTAACATATATTTTTTTTTTATTTATACGTAACATCTATCTCTTAATCGGTCTTTAGCGTTATAACCCAACAAACACCGAAGATTGGCCCATCAGCGGGCCATCACTGGGCCAGAAGTTTCATTTCTGGCCCAGTGATGGCCCGATGAAGGGCCAACGTTCGGTGTTTGTAGGGAAGTAACATCCGTTTCTCAGTCGCTAAGTACATGTAATATATATTAGTTTGTTTCTATGTTTTTTAGTTAATAAAACACTAATCTACATTATTGAAACATAATGCGTTTTACAAATTTATCAAAAATTTTAACAGAAATAAAAAATAATTCTGAATCAGAAAATTAAAACAAAACTTATTTTTTCATTGAAGAAAAAAGTAAAGATAAATAAATGAATATAACAGAGAAAATTATAAGAGAAGTTTAAATATTGATGATATAATAGCTATTTATGTAACCAGTTAAGAAAGACGTTATTTTGTGTAACGAGTGATGTAACAAAATAACACGACTTATACAAGATTGTCTTTCGAAACGTGGGACATACATGATTTTTTATAGTTTTAAAATTCTAAAAACAATTTAAACATAAATGAAATAGGTGTATTTAAAGATCTTAAAAATTAAGTAATCTTTTTCATTGTTACCTTTGCTGCTATCACACATTATAATTTTAATGTCAAAATTGACAGACGTTATTTAGCCAAGTTTTAATATTATTTGAAATCCTAATTTGATAACATAAGGTAAATCGTATTAATGAAAAAGTTTTGTTAGCGTATTTTGAAGGAAAGAAGAATTTAGAAGCTTCCACTTTATGGACTTAGTATTCCATTTTGTGTTGAATAAATATTGCTTTTTGATGACAACAAACTTATCCTCACCAGTTACGTAAAATTTTACTTTTCATAACTGGTTACATAAAGTAGCCTTCAAAGCATGTTTGATAGCCTAACTCCATAAATCTGTCGTGTTTGGAAATTTCAAAATCGATTTTCTTGATAACTAGTGAACGAAATCGAAAAGAAAAAGTTATATTGGTAACAATCGATTTAGAGACGGACACAAATCACCCACGTTTTCGGTAACAACCGACTGACAGGAGGGTTTTAATTTACTGTCGTGAGTAGCATCCGACTGACAGGTGGGCCATCTCACAGACGTGCGCTGGTGATGGTGGTTATGAACTCACTGATAACAAACTAAAACGTATCTAACTAAAAATTATCGTAGTCATTCGTGTGGATTCGGTAAAGCAATGAAACTCGTTATTCGCCTTACAGTCGGATGTTACTAGCAAAGGGTTAAAATAAGATATTAAGAAATAAAAACAGATAACATATCTCGAAAGTTCTTAAATATTTTAACACTGAAATATTTTTCGTACCTGATAAAAGTAGCTGTGGGTTTTCTTTAAAATTATTTGGTCATTTATAGTGGTGAGACATAATTGTTTATTTTTACTTATTGCCTCATCTAATGTCATACCTTGTTGAGCCACCTTGTATAGACATTTTACCTCTACTACTGCATTATGTCCTACGAGACCTGAAATGTTACACTTACAATAAAATTTGTTTAAAGAAATAACACTATAGTACCATCTGGCGTTGCTCCTAAATAGCCTCTCTCTATATCAATAAATAGACCACATTCTCTTATTAAAACATTATTTTCTAATGAAAATCTTTCCTTTACCAGGGGTTCTTTTATTTTCCCATATTCCATAGCCGCACTATGTACTCCACTTCCATAGAGTATATTCTTAACAAGACTATGGCACGATGTATGTTCCAGTCTTTTAATGATTGAGCCAAAATGAGAAGCCGTGAGACGATTTTTTCTGTACATGATAAAAGCTTCATTATCAAATTGCCCAATAGTTTTGGACTGTATATCTTCTTGTTCTTCTTTGGTGATCTAAAAAAATAATGCTGAATTATGTTTTCTTGTTATACCTAATTTTCTTTAACCAGCCCAAAAATAGTTATTTTCGAATCACTTTTCTGTGCGAAAAGAAGCTTTCCTAGACTAGTAAAATACTACTTTTAGTACTAGTATGGAAAGCGAAACTTCTACTTGTTATAGATATATTAAAATCAAATTCATAAATACATTTTTTTAGAACTGACGGTTGCACAAAAAATAGATATGCAACATTCGTAAAGTGTTCTTACTAAACTCGTAGACTTCCAGCACTTGTCTGAGATATGTGCTGGAATCTTTTTACTTGTTTAATAAAATATCACTTTCTGAACTTCTTACGTAAATAAATACCTATTATCTAGTCATACCTGCATTTGTCGCAATATTCTATTCCTTTCAGACTCCATTTCTTCTATTGATAATTCAGGTTGTTTAGCTCTTGGTCCATAGTCTATATTAGGCAATTTTGTAGTTTTTCTGGATCGTTTCTTTTTATTTACAATTAAAATTTCTCTTCGTGCAGCATTAAGTTCTACTTTCTTTTTTTCAGATTCCATATATAATCTAAAATAATGTCCTGGGCTCTCATTCATCGTGGCTTGCCAGGGACTAGAATGCCACTCAGCGCCTTTATCATAACGTAACCCAGTCAAATACGTCCGATTTTGGAAAGATCCCCTTTGTGTTAAATTTAGCCTTTTGCCAGCATTGAATCGAGCCAAAATTCCCATGAACAGTTCAGCTCGATTATTGGTTTCGACGTTTCTTAATTTATGGGCTTTTTTAACCACTAAATCGAGTGCCCCTACAAAATTATTCATGTAAAATGAAAATCAAAAACTTTATTATATTACCTTACCATTTATGTGTAATAAAATACCCGTTGATTTTATTTCGTCCAATTTGCTGTTTTCCACAAAACCAACTTCAGCACAATACGAATGTTGACATTTATCGTGGTGATTAAATACATGACGTGGTGTGTTTATAATATCTTCTTTCAAAGTTTCGACATTTCCATTTTTGTTGCTATATATCACATTTTGGACAGCACTTTCAAGTTCTTGAATTTTTTTATCCGTTAAAAATTTTCGACCTGGTAGGTTTATGTTTTTGTCATCTTTTATACGGCGTAAGTTTTTTCCGTAGTTTTTTAAAACATGATTGACACATTCAATCTTCTGAACAGCGGTGCCATAATCTACCTTCTCCCTAATATTAGCAAAAACACTTGAATCACCATCTGCAATGAACATTTTATATCGGAGTCCATGCATTTCGACAGATGCTTTAAATCCTTCTACGATTATATCCGCTTCCATTGCACCAGAGCTTGCTGACCAATTTCGATAACATATGTGTTTATTTGGTGGACTTTTTTTATTCGCTGCTCTAGCACAAATTGAGCAATACTTGTTGCGAACTCCCAAAAATAATAACTTTTTGGTCTGTTGGCCTATAATAACAGCCTAAAAAAATGCGAAAAAAAAGTATAAGTACTATTTAATAAGGTATGAACTGTTTTCATAATTATATAAAGGGCATCTCTCCAAAAAAACAGTTTCAGAAAAATTTCTCGTGATTTAGAAACTTTCTCTGGAAAAAATTTGGTAATATTGACCGTTTAAAAAAATATATATTTTCCATAATACGGTCATTGATTGGATACCTAGGTATATGTAATATAGTTTCTTTCTCGAAAACGGGAGACCGCAGATATAAAAGTTTCTAAATCAACCAGACAATTTAGTGAATATTTTGAATAGGTGTCTGAGAGATATTTCAAGAAGGTTGTTAGTACATTCCTTTAACGGAGGCAACCGAACAAGAAATTGATAATTTTTGCACTTCATTACAGGATATCTTGTATAAATAGCATATAAAGACAACATACCACTCCTGAAGCAGCATCATAGCTATGCCCATATGACCTCTTACTCCAGCCACCATCCAAATAAACAGTAATAAAGGGAACTCCATCTTGGTCCACATCGTTTTTCTCGATTGCAAGTTCACGTTCTTTTTTACCGTTCATCTCCATATCTTCAAAAAGGGCATCCTTCCACACCTAAAAAAGATTAGTCAGTAAAACTTTCCTAATATCATATTAAATATAACTTACATCTCCCAATTCAGCCTCAATTTTTTTAAAAAGATGGAGTGTCATACACGGAATGTCCATAACAGAAAATAATTCCTGTGAATGTCCAAATGTACTGCCACTCGCTAAAGTTCCCCAAACAAAACCATAATTAATTTTTGATTTTTTTGTTATGTCCTCTGTGTAGTGAACATATTCTTTATTGCACATTGTACAGCCAAATTTTAGACTGCTGATCAATCCTATTCCCCAACTATTTTCCTCTTTAAGGTATATTTTACCACAGGTGCAAATTTTAGAATGTTGGTATTGAAGATCGATAGACCAACTTAAAACAAACTGAAGATCGACAATACGATTTCCAGTAATCACGGCTGGTTCTTTGGTACTCTCTACCTCAATGCATAATTCGTGAGCCATTATACTGCAATTTTAAAATATTTTACATACAGAATGGAAATGAGTCAATAATCTCTTCAATTTTTTGTTAAATTATACACATCTTACCTATTAAATTCATCTTCGGAAATAAATGATATATCAAGTGGGGGAGTGTGTTCACTTTCCTCAATTAGAGTTGCCATATCTTCACCGCTTAAAAAAACAAAAATGGTACAGAAGTAAGAACAAAAATGAAATATGAAATGGATAAAAATTAATCATAACAGTGTTATGAAGTTTACCTTTGTTCGATAGATGTATGCTCACTTTTGGAAGCACTATCATCCATAGCAATAAATCTTTGTAAACCTGATGGACCCGGTATGTTTGATATGTCAAGTGGGGGTGCATAATATGTGTTACTTTCCTCAATATTTTCAATATTATCATCGCTTAAAAAACAGAATTGTATAAAAGCAAAAATAAAATTAACAAAATAAAAAGTAATTATAACTAACAGTGGGTTGTACCATCCCAGTTCAGCGAAAATTCAATCACCCATGGTGACGATTGTTAACAATATTGGAATTTATACCAGGTTCAATTGAACTTTCTCTGAAACCAACATGGTATGTTATTAAATTTACCTTTGTTCGGTAGATGTCAGTTGTTCCCTTTTGGAAGCACTCTTATTCATAGCAACTGATGAGGCAACGCATCTTTGTACACCTGATGGACCAGGTATGTTCGATATATCAGTAAAAGGTATATTAGCTATGCCACTAGTTCCTACAGCTTCCGCTGTTACTCTCGCATAAGAATGGTCTAGTGCGGAAATATCACTAAAAAATAAATTGGAAACAGGTATGTTTTTGAAAGGTACAGAAATTTGGCAGAAATTCATTATTTATAAAATGCTAATTCTACCTTTGACATTTTTTAAACCTTTTCCATTTTAAGAGAGCAGCCCTTGACCTATTAGATCTTTTTCTGATACGACCAGGATATTTGGACTCTGCTTTACGTGACCCCATCTAAAAACAAATAATTGAATTAAAATCATTAAAATGGGCATATTTGAATTATTCAGGCGTCCAACCAAATAGGTAGTCAAATTTACTCTATCCGTGTTCTGGCATACAAGGGGTACAGACAGTGAAAAGTCAAATGCATATGGCAAAAAAAAATAAAAATAAACAGGAGTCCCTAGACCCAGGGGAGGCTAACGAATTTTCAAAATTTTTTTTGCAAACTGCTTTTTCAAAATTTTTTAGAGGTCATTAGAGAAGTGCTTCTCTAGATATTATTTCCCAAATTTCGTATGGGTCCCATGCGCCACAGACGAGAAAATTTCACCAGCCGCCACTGGTCATTTCCCACTTATTTTCAAATATTTCGAAATATCAAGTAGTCTGGGACTTGTCAAACTGACAAAATGAAAGTATAATAAAACAATTAATTTCAAATAATTTTTTATAATTTTCATCATAGCACTTATACTACGGGAGCCCACCTTAACTGTACGTTCACCCTCCCACCGATCCTTGGGGACAATGTTTTTCATAAAGATTAAAGCCCAAGGAACAATTTTAGACATGCCCCCCCCCCAAAAAAAAACTGGCTGTACTTTGAAAATGGAGGCCATATTTACAAAAACAAAAAAATTTTTACTAATATGATTTCTGTCTCTTAACTCGAAAACTAAAAAAGATAGAGAAAAACTTTCTGCACAAAAAATACTTTGGATGAAATTCCCTACAACTTTGGTTTAATGCAATGTTTTGATAGGAGAGATAAAAATGTCTGCAAATTATACTCTATTGTTATTAATTTTTTTCAGTTAATTTTATTTTTTGTTATGTTAATAATGTAAAGTTATATTATGCGCCTTACAATAATTGTCACAGTTATTTCCTCTTAAATAATTTACCGATATATATGAATTTCCATGTTTTCTTAATTTTAGAATAATTTATCTGGAAAATGGTAATGCCTAGCAAAATATTGTATAGGAAAAATGCACTTTATTTCTTGTGAAAAAAGTTTGTCTCCATCTTTTTTTTATTTTTTGTATGAAATGACAAAAACAACATTGGCAACATTTTTTTTATAAATAAGGCCGTCATTTTGAAAGTACAGCCAGATATATATTTTTTTTTTGGGACATGTCTAAAATTGTTCCTTCGTGAAAAACATTGTCCCCAAGGATCGGTGGTGGGGGTGCACGTACAGCTAGGCTGTGCTCCCCGGCTGTTGAATTACCGAGTTTATTTGTTTTTTGCTTAGAATTAAGTTAAAAAGAGTTTCTATTCATATCATTCAAAATATACTAAATTTTTCATTATTTAGGCACCTAGGTGGTTATTTATTATAATTTTTTACCTAGGAAGAGAAATACCTCTACTAAGTACTTATTATTAGAGGACTGGAGTAAATAATGGAGATTTCTCAGGTTAGTAGTAAAAAAAACGTTATTTGTGGCACTCTAACAGACTACCTAAAAGTGAGGTTGTGTTTTGTCACTTTTTATGTGCAAGAAATTATTTTGAATTTTCCCAAATAAATAATACCAAATTATTTATCAAATAAATAATAGTCACTTACCTTATTACTTTATAATACCTAATTATAACAAACAAAACAACAAATATAATCACTCAGAACACTGCCGTAATGCAACTAGTCATAGACAAAATAGGAATAATCTATTTATCAATATTCTGAACTTCAACACATCAAGGGGTCACGCAGGTAGAATTCTTGGTAGGTATAAAATAAATACTAGAACTTTATTACGTTCAAGGGCATATTTACAACCGTATTGTTGGAATAAAAATTAGATGAGGAACAGTTGCCAAATGTAAATAGATATTATCTTTGCTATTTTCAATAATTAAAGCTTTGATGAGTTCCCATAATTTTGATAAAAGTCTCTTGCTGTTTAATTCGAAATTAATAATGTGGTTAGGTTTCAAAATACTTAATTTTAAAATTTAAACAATATCCCTATTAATTATTATTAGTTGTTGTACTTGGAATAAATTATGCACACCATTTTCGAATTTACTTAACCATATCCTAGCCGTATTTTACGTAATTAGGTAATATTTATTATTTATGATTATAATTTGTAACAATATTCTTATTTCTTATATGTACAGAAATTTTTGTGCATGTGGCAACTATGCATAATTTCTGCAAATATTGAAACTTGCCAATAAAAATAAAATAAGATACACACAGTGCCACCTACGAGTCAACATAAGTAATAGCTTACGAGTTTTTGACATTCCGTTCCTGTTCTTAAGTTGACTTGAGGTTCCTGCCGCCAAACCAAGAAACTTTGTAAACGACCTATAAGTAGTTAGACTAACATAGAATCAATCTATGCAAATAATTTACTAAAAGAAACATTTCTTCACTATAGTTCAGTAATATAGCGATTTATATCGGACAAATTAAGAAAGTTTTGAAAATTGGTGGAAATCTTAAGGATACTATAAGAATTAGTAAACCGACCCACCCCTAAATAGTACGCTTCCAGTTAACACAGTACATTGTAATCTTTACTATATTCTACTTTAAAGTTCAACGCTTAACGCAAAAGCAGTAGCTACTAAACTCCACTTAAAATTATAATAAATTTAGCGCTTCCACCCTCTCACCCCTAAAAAATATCGCAATTTTTAAAGAAGTGAGAATATTGTATATTGTACTTGTTGCCACGAAACCACAGAGGTAAAGTAATTGGCGCGGTTTTTTTACGTGTATACCTAATACACTAATTCGTCGTCTTCCATAGATTCGACATTCATGCATGCTTGTCTGTGGCAATGGTAACACATTGTGAAGCAACGTAAGCCTGCTCTTCTTCAACTGCACCTTTTTTCCCACCATAATTTGTATGAACAAGAAATCAGTTTCAAAATAGATTCGGGAGCTGGTTCTTTAGTTGTCATAGTTGGGGATAATGTACTGCCGACTTTTTTTCACCCCCAATCAGTAGGTTCTAGCGTAACGTTTTTCCATGTTTGAATTTGGTAAAAAACACGATATGAGTGTTGCCGAGCAGCAGCAGAAGTTGGTGGTAGTTTTGATAACATTATAGTATTGTTCGCTTTACTAACAATTTTGTTAAAAGACATAAATCTGTATACATCTAGACTTTTTTCTGAGTTGGTAGAGTTGTATAAAGCTAGAACAAATCGCTTTCCTACGTCTACAATTTCTTCATGACTATATGACTAGCTTTCTCATTATTAAAAGTTTGCGCGATGTCTTATAAGTCATCTCTTATATTAAGCACATTGATTACATTAACCTCTCCTTTGGAAAAAAAATACTGAGGTTGTGTCGCAACCGCTAATAGCGTGTGCAAATATATTGTTTCTTTACAGTTTTTTAAAAAAAGTTGAGGATTGTAAATCTCCTGAATTGTAAATCATTTTGCTGGTATTACCTTGTTTTTCTTTTAAAAATGTAATGTCTTTGTCGGAGGTAGAAAGAGCAATAAAAAGGACTAGCAGGTCAATATCTTGCCCTACGACAATAGCTGTGTCGCACTTATAATATTTTCGATACCAGTTTGTACTATTAATAAATCGGTATCATCCGCAGCAACGAACACCTCGATTCCTTCATTACTAAATTTTTTCATTAGTTCTGCAATCAAACGTCTTTGTTAAATAAATTACTAAGAAACTTCTGCTGAGTTTCAGAAACAACAGTGTTTTCATCAAATATAATATCAGGACAGGTTTTTGTAGTACCTTTACGCCTTTGTTGTTTTAGGCTCGTCGTTCTGTTTGTATTATTCAAATAACCATCAAACACGACAGTTACTCTATTACCATAATGTTTTCTTATGTAACTAACGTAAGCGTTGTAAACGTTATTAAATTCTCCTTTTTTGGCCATATTACGTGGTGAAGCAAGTATCCTCCATCAATCGCATACCTACTCACTAATTTCGAAAATATGGTCTCGTTCTGGAACAGTATTAATAATCTGGTATAAAGTTGCCTTGTTAGTTTTTCTCATTAGGCCTTTGTCACCGAAGCCAGTTCAAAACTAAGGCACGTTATTAACTCCAGATTCGAATGAATTTTGCAAATAATTCTTTAAAAATTGCGATACTTTTTAAAGGTGAGATGGTGGAAACGCTATAGTTATTATAATTTTAAGTGGAGTTTAGTAGCTACTGCTTTTGCGTTAAGCATTGAACTTTAAAGTAGATTATAGTAAAGATTACAATTTATTGTGTCAACTTAAACCAACCCGTATGTGTGCACCTTATTTCCTAGAGTACTATTAATTTTAGGAGAAAAAGTGTTTGATATATTTTTGATAGAGAATTTTATAAGGAATAATTTTGTATATGAGTATTATAATCAAAAAGTGCACCGTTCCCGAGATAATCTAGAAAACCTCAAAATGGAGGTGGAAACGACCTCCTAGGAGACGAAGCACACTATTTCTTATGCTATCCTTAACATTTTCACCAATTTTCAAAACTTTCTGAATTTGGTCCGAAATATTACAATATTAACTGTTATTTTACTGAACTACTAATAATATTGATATTTTAGACGTAAAGAAAAAATGAAGGATTAAAATTGTCTTTCTATAATTTAAAAAAATAAATACCTTGTATTTCTGCTTACATCATTGTTAAAAAATATTATTTTGGATATTCAGCAGATTAGTTTCAAAGAAACCATTCGTTCCTTTCATATACCATTGATCTAAATTTGACTCAGCTAGAATATCAACAAGAAGTTCCCTTACGAACCGACTTGTCAACTTGTTTCATACACTTACTATATATAACATTCAATATGAAATACAAGAAAATAACCATTCTTTCTACAGCGTGATTTACTACATGCGGAAAACAAAATGGTGTACTAGTCTTCTATGCTGCAAAATTTTAGAGTGATCCGAGGTAATTTAGTAATTTTTGTTCCATTAAAAGTTGCAAAGATACGCTACTGTTACTTGTCTGTGGTCAGTATGATAGGGTAATGAACTTACTTGAGAAAGAACATATCGAAGATGTTTACATTTCCTTAAGTGGCATAAAAAGTTAAGCTTGCGCGTGCCGTACAAGTGCCGCTTTTTTTGCTTTCGGTCCAACAACCAGGACACTGGGAGGTACAAAGTATCGCTAAAGTTTCTTGTTTTTGTGTTGTCGATGGGTTTAAGTAAATATTTCTTTTACCTACTTGTAGTTGTAGAGTTCACTAACATAGTGTCAATGTCTTTTCAACTTATTTTGCTATTTTTGTAGTGTGGTTTGATTAAAACCGAAAAGTCACTTCTACCCTCTCCAGCTTTGCTGTCAATAGTTTCAATCCCAAGTCTGATAAAGGGGGAGGTGAAGTGATATTGTTGCGTATTGGCGTTACGTCAGATTGGTTAAAAGCATTGGCGGCGCATTTCTACAAAAAAAAACCACTGCCCAAAGAATCATTACTTCCACATCTAGATTTTCTATCCAAGTCACTCACAACGAAGAAATTTTGTATGTAGAAATCATTTTTTATGGAATTTTAATAATATAATATTTGAAATCCTCTACCCCCAAAACCCATAAAACGATACCCCACATCGGTATTGGGGTGAGGGTGGTGATAGGGGGGGTGGTAGTGGGGGTGGATGAAGTAAAAAAATATTTTGATTTTTCTGGTTCTTGTACACACACTAAATCAAACATTTTTTTCATCCCCTTTGATAATGGGGTGGAGGTGGTAATAAGGGTGGCTGATGCCAAAATTTTTTTTGAGACCTCAGCTTCTCTTGTATATACTAAATACCAATTTTATGGACTCTTACCTGCTTGATTTACATATTTACCTCAAATTTACCCCAATTTACTCCCCAACCCTTCGACGGAACAAGATGAAAATATAATCTAGTTCCAGATCTCGTTAAAGTACATATGTGTACCAAATTTCAAGTCAATATCTTAAACGGTTCCAGAGTAAACGTGCGCACAAAAAAAGTTACAGACAGACAGAAATTTTTTTTTGCTCAAACTTAAAATCTCAACGTTTCATGTCATTCTAGCCTAAGCCTATTTGAACAATACAAATTTTTTTAAATTTTTTTATCGTGTGTGGAAGTAATAAAAGCTAATTTTTTTGGTCATATTTTTTTTATTTTTCATTTTTTAAGTCCTTTCGGTGAGGACAACCTACTGATAAAATTTTCCGCATGTCATGTATATACTGATAATCTATCATCCATCGAAACAGAAACTCGAATTCGCGGCAAAATAGGTAGTTATTAGTTGTATTATAGTCCGGTAAACTCTAAGGTGGCGTATGTATGGGTTGGTAACACGACGTACGATTTGATATGCGATGTGCATAAAGCTATCGTAGTGAAATGGAGATGAACTAGTTGCGTATGCAGTATTGCCAACAGAGCTTTCTAAAATTCTCCGCCTACTGCCTTAAAATTCTCCGCAAATCGAAGAAATTCTCCGCCAAAAATAAAATATCAAAATCTTCTATACAACAAAAAATATATTGTTCTTTATTTGCTTCCCAATATGTAATCCATTAGTCCATTACTAATTTGCACAAATTGATATTTTAATTCATCAGTAATGAATTAATAAAACTTGGTTGTGATGAATCACCACAATCAGGTTTGGAGCACGCTTGAGATTAGTAAACTCAATATACATACTGGAATTAGTATGAACAATTAGGAACCTATTGTTCCCTTTCACTCCAATATAGGGCGCTTTTCTAAATTCACCGGTGAGTGGCACCGATCTCGACCGATTTCTCACCGAACCGTTTCAAAATTAACCAGTCACCAAAAATAAAATGTTTCTAAATTCACAGGTGCGATCAGCTATTTGAACTGCTAAGGTACTATATCCACCAGGAATTTGAGTTGGAATTTCGGTGAATATGTCAAGAAGAAATAAAAACAATACACTGCGCACGGCTGTTTCTTTATTGCGCATGATTTGAACTATCCGCGAAGTTGGATCCAAAACAAACCTACTGGTAAACCGGAAAGCCTCACCGAAGTGTTTCAAAATGTTTAAGAGAAGCTACGCACCGGCCGCAACTTTTTGTAGCGCAACGTTTCGCAACATTGCGCAACGTTGCACGTTCCAAATTTGCTTTGTAATCAGATGGAACGGGCGCGCCCGTGTGCAACGGTGCCATGCAACGTTTCGCATCGTCTCGCAACAAGAGGGCGATGTTGCGCTGCCGAAGAGGAGTCGTCATGTAGAAAATAGATCGACTTTATTAGAGAAGCCACGCACCGGCCGCAACTTTTTTGTTGCGCAACGAAATAATAATAATAACGTTGCATGGCACCATGGCACGCGGTGCGCGCCCGTTCCATCTCATTCCAAAGCAAATTTGTTGCGGTCGGTGCGTGGCTTCTCTTATTGCATTATTTCGTTGCGCAACAAAAAAGTTGCGAAACGTTGCGCTACAAAAAGTTGCGGTCGGTGCGTGGCTTCTCTAATCAACCGCATGCAACCGAATGTTCACCGGGGAAAATGTTTCTAACTGGTTCCCTCCACCGGTGAATTTACTGGTGAATATTGAAAAGTGGGGATAGTATCGAGCTCACTACTTGAGATCATTGGTCGACAACCGGCCTCTGTTGACCCTTAATGAAACTGAATACGCACATATCGCCATCTGTTATCATTTACATAAAACACTAAACTGCAAGAAAACAGAGCTACCTTATTTTATTTGTTTTAATAAAGAAATAATTATAAATTCTGTCACCCTATATTCTCCGCCAATTCTCCGTCAAAAAGGAATTCTCCGCCAGATCCTCCGCAGGCAGTCAAATTCTCCGAAAAGCGGAGAATTCTCCGGCAATTGGCAACACTGCGCGTATGTCTTATTCTCTTAGTTTATATGATGAAGCGACTTTGGACGCGCCAGCTTAGAGTTTACTCGACTATATTTGCTACAAAATGCATTTTAACAGCACTACCGTGGCCATAAACAAAATATATCTTAAATAGATATGTAACGCTAAATATAATCTTATAGATAGTGAGTATAAGAACATTGCCCTCATACATAAAAAATATTGACAATCGGCAATCCAGGCTTCGATTTTACTCGTTAGTATAAACTATTTGCATATATTTTAGATAATTTCATATTGATGCATACATCATATTTATTTTATAAAGATATTATATAATATATTCATTGTTATATTAATTTTACTGTAGTATGAAATGCTTTATTTTAAAAATAGAAAATGACAGAAAATAAATTGTTAACAGTTCAGAAACTTCTTAGAAAATGAGAATTGCGTTTTAAATTTTAACAAAAGTATGTTTGGGACTAAAAGTTTCCAGAAAACAGTTTATGTGGCGTATAGTAGGTAATTTACCTTAATGAACACATACAACGTAAATTGAATTTTCAATATTTAATCAACATTGGTTTTACCGAAACAGTCTAAATTTAAGGAGTCTGCTGATAGATATATTTTCATTATTTTAAAACTACGTTGCTGTAATTGCCTGTAATTACACCGCGAGCTGTAAATAAAATTCAATTAATCTCTGTAAATATTTATTTTGAGGATATGCAAAGCCGGCGAGGGTGGTTTTAGTTTAATCTCACTTAGAAAGCACAGTGACTCTCAAACCAGTAAAAGTTTTCACGGTAACTCTGATTTAGGTAGATTCAAGCTCATATATTTTTTTAACATATAAAACCGGTTGGTTTTATTACTGAGGAGGTAATATATAATTCGTTGCATAAAACATATTATTTCTAATTGAGGCTAACATTTCTCCAATATTGGTCGCCCTAAGCATCTTCTATGTAATTTCCGCTGGTTCTAAGTTTAAAATATAATTCTTAGGTAGACGAAATTATCTTCATCTTCATCTAATTGAAAATGATCTAATTATACCCATCATGTACCTTATAGCTTTCATTTAATTAGTATTCATTGGTAAGTATAATTATATTCGCGGCTTTGTAAATGAAAAATGTATTTATAGCTAAAAATATGTCTCAAGCAGACCGACATAAATAATGTATTGATATTATAAGGTTGCAAGACAAATTACTATTTTAAAATATAATACTGTAAACAGTAAGAAAATAAAAACATGCATGATATATTGTCTAAATATTGATTGAGGCATTTTCTTCATTTTTCTGTTTCTTATTGGGATGCTCTGCCACATATGTTTTCTTCTTAACAATATCCGTGAAATCTACAAAGTAATACAGTTATCCAGTATTTTACTTGAAAATATGTCTGTGATTTTTACGTCGTAGGAGCAGTTAGAGGACGTTTTTTAACAAATAATGAATAAGGACAAAAATATAAAAATGACGTATTTTGCTGACGTTTCGGAAATCGTATCTGTTTCCTTTCTCAAAGCTATTATAAGTATTTGCGTTCTGTGTATATTAAATACACAGCTATATATTTGTTATATTCAGTATCCATAGATACTTCTGCTTACGTAGATATATCTAGTTGATGGCTTTATTGTAAACAATGTTCAGTTTGCAAAGTTTTTCTTTTGACGTCAGCAGCCAGGTTGTGCAAAAATCTATGGAACAATTCAACACGCATTTATCCTCATTCAATAATGTTATAGCTGATTCTTTAATTTCTCTTTTCTTGCTATCTGTCTCTTTTGTTAAAATTTTTGCCGAGTCCCAGTTTATTCTGTGTCCGTTCTCCCAAGCGTGTTCACAAATCTTCGATTTCTGAATCTCATTTTTCCTAAAGTACCCCTGCGCTTACCCAGTCTAACACTAAATGGCCTGGAAGACTCACCCTCATACTGTTTATTATTATACTTTGAGATCTATTTTAACAAAAACAAAACCTCTAAATCATGAGCAAAATTAAAAAAACTGCATTTATAGTATTCTGTGTGAGTGTAATAACCATTATGTGGGTGAATCATCCAGACCATTTAAAATTGTTTGGTTTTATTACGGAGTTATTGAAAAAGCATTTTATAAACATGCCAAAAGATGTGCTTATATATACACTTCTTATTTGGAACAAAGCAGATAACATGTTTCCAAAGCTACGGTATGGTTGGACATTAACAGAAGACCTAAGAAACAATCGAAGCCAGGCACTTCTAACGCAGGATAATATTTGCAGCGTTGTGTCTTGTGAGTGTCTTGCATTATTGGTTGTATGTGTTTAGGTAAATTTACCTAATGTACTGATAACTACTTATGATTTCTAATTATTAAATGTAATATATTTCGCTTAGTTGGTGTAAATACATTCATATCTATTTTATTTAAAGACAATTTTATTTACGTAAGTATTTTTTCAAGTGTTTCTAAAGTTATGATGAAGTAAAAAAACCGTCGCCTAAGAACTCACTACTTCCATATCCACATTTTCTTCCCAAATATCTTCCTATCCAAGTTCGTCACTACCACTACCTCACCCCCCCCCCCCCTAGGAGTGGCTGATGTCAAAAAATTGCAGGCCTTTTTTTCTTGTATATGTACTAAATTGCAATTGCATATTTTTACCCCCCTTAATGATGGGCCGAGAATGGTAATGGGGTGATATGGGGGTGGCTGATGCCAAAAAATTGAAATCTTGGCTTCTCGTACATACACTAAATCTCAATTTTATAAACTTTTACTTCCTTTAGTTATTTACTCACATTTACGCCCAACCATTCAACGGAATAAGATTAAAATATAATCCAGTTCCAGATCTCGTTAATCTCGTTATAATATGTAGGTGTACCAAATTTCAAGTCAATATCATAAATCCTTCAAGAATAGTTGTGGGCACAAAAATATTACAGACAGACAAAAATTTGTGTTCTTTGCTCAAACTTAAAATCTCGACGTTTCATGGCATTCTAAACAAATTTGAACAGAAAATATTCCATTTTTTTGCCGTACTACTTCCACACCACCTCAACGATGTGGAAGTGATCAAACGTAGGGAATTTTAAACAACTATATTAATAACTTTTTAAACAAAAATAAAACCAGTCAAATGTAAGAGAGAAAAATAGTACTTACTAATATAAATAGTTCTAAATAACACAAACGACTGCCCGCGTTCTTCGGTTTCTTACTTCTCGCTCACAGGAAAACCAAATTAAAAAAATCATATCTATCGTTTCACGCATGATATCAATATGAATCAAACACTAAAAATAATTTTGGTCTTTTTTTGTAATTTTATACCATCTAGTTTTTGTCAATTTCCTAAAATAAAAAAAATTCTCGCAAGCTACATTTTTCAATGTGCCGACGCGCGACGGTGTAGAGGTTCACGCGATATTTTTTTCTGAAATTTGTGTAAATATTAAATGTGTTTTGACTGTTACATTGAATACACTGTGAGCTACAATAATAAAAAAAATAATAGATTTCTAGTTTATGTTTTGGAGAAGAAAACGTAAGTTATATTTTAAAAATTCAATTTTTCACGATTTCTGAAATTCGCGGATTAAGGGTTGAAGGCAATCCCCGATTTTTATGCGCTCTCCGGATTTGGATGGAGCAGAAAATTTTATATCGAATAAGACACTTCTCAGCGGTATGTCTCTCAGGTACTTAGGCTTCAAAACTAAGCTTTAAATTGAAGCTCAGATTCCCGACTAATAAGCCAGCGGTAAAATATTTATTTTTAATTTAAGAAGCTCTCGTGTCGAAAGTAACAGCATCTCTACCTTCAAAAATAACTATGAAACTTGTATGCTTGACTCCAAGATGCCAGCGGTAAAAGATTTACTTTTAATTTAAGAAGCTCTTATGTCAGTTGGGTGCACAACTCCGTCCCTAGATTGGTTTCTGGTTACTGGTTTTCATCGGCAAGGAACATGCGAATACACAGCCACCACGGCTCCAATTTCAAATCATTCTAAGAAAAAAAATAGAATATTTTTTTTTTATTGAACTACTGTTCACTACTAAAATTAGTATCTAGATCTCTTTATCACTGAAATTATTATTCAATATTGGCGTATGGCAAACTAAAGGGTTGGAGAATATTATTTATGTATTAAGCAAATTACAACTTACACACTTTTTAATTATTATGAAATTACCTACTTTCTGCATATTGTTGCTCTAATCTGGGCAAGCTAATGTACTTATTATAGCAGAACCAATCAAAAGAACTACTCTTATAATTAAGTATTACCTTCACAGTCAATGATATTTTAAAATTTGTGAAAACACCGAATTCCAACTTACACACTTTTTAATTGTTATTAAAGGATTGCTTAAACCGTAAATTTCTATATAAAACAGTGTCAAGATTATTGTAGATTAAGTTGTAGTCATGTATTTGAAGTATTTATTATTTATTTTAAAACACCCCGAATAGATACAAATACACCCTGAATATGTGTGCTATCTGATTTCATCTAAAACTTTGTACCTACTTTTATTTTAAATTTTAATAATTTCAGCAGATCGATTTTTATATTTCGCAAAATACCAACTTTCAAATAATGACTACGAAAATGACTAGACTAAAAGAAGTTGAAAGAATGTAGATAAGTATTGCTCTTTTTTTTATAATATTTATTTTATCGTTTTCATATTTGAGAAACTGTATTACAATTTTGTTCTCTCTGAAATTCAGGCACAAAACTAAACTGTATTATATGGATCTTCACGTTAAGAATTGAACTCATTCTCTAAAATTACTTCGTGACAAAATGATCACATCTTTATTGCAATGTGTGAAATGTGTATTATTCTTCTAAAGACGATATTGCATCTTCTGGAGTTGAAATCAAGGAATTTTCGACATCATGAAATTGGAACCTGGCACATCATAATGGATTTTCCTGTCTTTTTTATATCCATATTCTGAGAGTTCTGCTCTAATGCCACTTGATCCAGTCATCCTTTGAAAAGAAATAAAATCTTGAATATCTATTCATCCGATATTTAGAATTTTATTTGTGTAAGAAAGACCACCAGACTTTGATTCTTTGGTTGGTAGTACTTCTGCCATGGAAAAATACTGGCATATGATTCTCACCCATCACAAATAACCCTCTTATAGCAGTTTCCATTTTTCCAACAGTTCTATTTTCCGTACTCATATTATTAGGTTACTGCAAACTGCCATTACATATCCACCCAAAACCTTCATAGCATAATTACTTGAAGTGCCTTCTACAAATAGCCATATGATATGTTCTGAAAAACCAAAAAATGGTTCTCTTACACAGTAACGGTTAACCCATGATGAATATATTTCAAATGTCGGCATCCATGCAATTGGCCAGATTTCATCAACTGTTGGATGAAAGATGCAAGTCTATCGAGGTTGAAATAATTCTTTCGTTTAAACAAATTATGTTTATTCAGTGAACGCTTTGGTATTCTTAGATGCACCATTATTTTGTGGACGTTTTTTAGAAGAGTAATGACTTCCTTTTGACAACAAAAGGAAATTGAATTACAATTAAGTTTGAATTTCTTATTAGGTGGTTTCTAGAACCTATTTAGCCTCTTAGGATAACAATCTGCATCAGAAATATGCATATAATGTAGTATGTGGGTATATGTAACAATATATTGAATATTGCCAACGCCGCCTTATTTGGGTAGGTACTTCATAGTTGATAAAAAATATGAAAATGTGGTTTTCTTGACCTCTCTATTTAGTAGAGACTATGTATATAGGTATATTATTTCTTTAGATTACACAATGAGATTATGAAATGAATTGAGAATTTGCAAATAATTTACTTAACAGCTTAAAAGTATTTTTATTTGCACTACTCTCTTACAGAGTCCTACGGTAGGTACGAGTCGAAAAACGTACACTTATCTGCAGTGCATAATTCGAGAGGAAAGAAACAAAGAGTGTGTGATGGTGTGCTGGGTGATGAAATGAGAAACAATTAACGAAATTATTTCGGTATGTAAGTCAAATATTTCAAATTTTCATCTCGACTTATGTCTCGGAATTTTTACATCAAATTTCGACTTATAAGTCGAAATTTTAAAATTTCGAAATATAAATCAGAATTGTGTCGTAATATTCCCAGTCATAGCACAGAATTTTAAAAAGATAAATTAATTTACTGTAGGTGTCCCTTCTAAAGACAATATTCGAGTGTGATATAGGATCGAGATGAATGTAACACGGTATAGTTGTCTGAAGGTCTACTACTGCACTCAAAAAATGTCGCCGCCTTTGACCATCAAACACGCCGCACCGCACCGCCAAAGACTCCGACTTTTTTTACCCGCTTAACAAGTGTGTAGGCAACTTTACTCAAAGTGATGGATGGTTGACTAATCAAATGGCGTAGATAAGTCAGTACATCATATCAAGAATTTGAATTTCTTTTAATTTTTTACTGGCTTCTACTTGGGAAAAATAAAAAATACATATCCTTTGCTTTTCATTAAGTATCCAAATTGATATATATCAAATTCATGGAAATACTATATTACCGTCAGCCCACACAGAGTTGATAGCTTAATATTCACAAAACTTAATGTATCAAATGAATTGCAACACAGATTATTACAATTGTTACAAGGCACATTATCATAAATGTCTAGTATACAATAGATATGTAATAAATACGAGATAGATATGACAAGCGCTTTCAGTTCAGAAGGTTTAATATGTATATAATATAGGGCTTTTGATTCGTTTCCTGGTTATTGGTAACCCGCACTACAATGTTGCATATAATTTGCTTTCAACTCTATGATAAACTGTTATCAGATTGGACTATGATATGTTGTTCGAGTTAGTATTTACTTATCGCCAACCTTTTGCATCGTCTGTGCATACAAATATTGTTTTGTATCATTTTGTTGTAACTCAAGGATATATCGCATTACAGCAATTTCGATAATTTCCGAGAATGCTCGCAGAACAGATTTGTTGCCGAAGAGTGCATTTAACCGTTAATGAAACGATTTTCTTCACATCAATTGCACACGTATTTTGTACTTATTTCTCCAAGGTTGGTTTATAGAAAAGCCATGTAATTGAGCCAAGTGGCTGTTTCTAGTAAAAGAGATTGTGTTGCTCACATACAGTGCACTTAAGGTAATCTAGCCATATAAAACTTATGATGGTAACGTTTATCGCCCATTGTTGACGTAATCAGACTCGAGTTTTCAATCATATTTGTTATAAGGAAGGTTTAACGTTGCATTACATTGCATTGGATTGTATTATACCGAATGTTAATATTGTGGTAAGGTACTGTCAAAAACACATCAATATATGTGTGTACTTTACACTGTACTCCCTTTTCTAACTTCACCGTCGAGTCATGAAGACTAGTATAGACAAGGAGCATGCACGATGTGCCTTACTATTTCCGTAAAAGTGGAAGAAAGGAAATAGACGCAAACTGTCGCTGCTCTTACGGTGAACATCAAGGTACATACATTTACAGACATGCTCATTCTAGCTACCAGAATCCACCTTACTCTGCATATAACAAATATATGTAAATATTATGATGAGTAATATTCTGGTTTATTTCATATTTGTATTATTTCTTAATGTCATTGATGCAACCCGTGATAAATGCTGCCATATGGGGGTGACTAATAATAATAACAATAACATACTAGCTGAGCCCGTCGAAATTCAACGGAATGGGAATGTTAAAAATGTATCCTAGAAATTATTTCTGTTCTGTTTCAACGTAATGATCTCACATTTTCCTAGAGTAGTTCATAAAAAAAAGAGTCTACTCTATACATCATCCGTCAGATGTTGACGTCTTTAGTCCAGTTAATTATTTTTTCTTTTGGTGACCACGCCGTATATATTTTTCATTACACTCAAAGAAATAGTATGGGTAAATTCAACAAAAAAAATGGTTAACTAACAATATCGTTAATTTTATTAAATATATTGATGGTATTTTTAAACAAGAGGTGATTGTTATTTTAATTAATAAAAAGTTGTCGTACAACAAAACAAACATTAACTTAAAAAATAGATGAATAAGACTATTATTTTTTTCGTCTGAGTATTATTTTGTTGAATTCTGTCAAATTAAACTAGATAATAGTATATTTTATTTTTAACTATTATCGAATTGTAATTCTAACCCAGTATTAGTTCGCTGTATTATTGTACTTGGTAGACAAACCAATATTATTGTCATCTTCTAGAAGTTCTAAAAGAATTACCATAAAATTTGCTTGCTTACCACGTAGTCTATTACAGAAATTATTCCCAGATGACGCCACATACAAATCACTGACAATAATCAATCATGCATTATCTTATACTTTTATGAATTTATAGAAAATTAATAACATGATTGCAATGTTCAAATTCTCTCAGGGATCATCGATATATTTGGATGGATCTTATAAACGATCTCTAATCTTTGGTTTGGGTGGTCTGATGTCTTAATACTGAGATTTTGCCTAACCAAAAAAACTTCATCATACAATAAAGTGTAGATCAACCTAAAAATTAGTTGGTGAACAAAAAACAGAGTCGTTGAACTATTTAATTGTAGACCAAATTGAAAATGGTTAGTCAACATAAAAAAATGTCATTGTACTAGTTAATTTGTTACAAGAAGATATGATTATTAAACTACTATTTGTTTACGAAAACAAATAAAGTTGTATGACTATTCTTTTCTGATTGATTTAACTATGAAACTAGATAGGCGCGATTTCATATGCTCTTTTTGGTTGAATTTACCTATCATTTTCTTTGAGTGTAGAACTAAAATAGGTTTCTTCCTCAGAAATGCCCTCATTTGGCATTTTTTTATTACGTTTTCTGAAAGATCTATTAATTCTAGAGCGAAATGCAAAAAAAATATTCTAGGGTCTCTGAAGGCTTCAAAATTAATCAAGAACATCGACGTGTCGCGCTTTCGTGTTAGAGCTGCCTGATGTCAATCGGTCCTCTATCGCATCGGGAGACGTAGATGTAGCCGCTTGTCTGCAGGGCCTCCACAAGGGGGGGGTAGGTACCGCGGTGCCCGGGCCCGGCTACTTTAAAGGCCCGGTTAGACCAGTAATTATGAGACCTGGACAAAATTTGTTTCTCCTCCCTGCTCAACAATTATTAAACATGGGGCTTACCAGAGATTTTGGCAATTTTTTTTTAATTACCCCGCTTGTCAGCTATTAAGCGCGGGGGCCCATCACAGATCTTGACAATTTTCTTTTCAAATTTCTCCCCCCGCTCATCAGTTATTAAGCTCGGGGGCCCGCCAGAGATGTTGCCAAACATTTTTTTTTCACATTTCGCCCCCCCCCCCCTCATCAATTATTAGGCGCGGGGCCCGCCAGTGAATTTGATGGTGGGGGGCTGCTTGTCTGTAGTTTGTATCATGAATAGTGCAAATACTGTAAGTGATGGAAGAACTATGGCAAAACGTTTTGTTTTTAAGTGCTCTATTGTGCCCAAATGTACAAACGCAGCAAAAACTCCCAATAAACTGTTTTTTAGTCTACCGCAGAATCCTTTTAGGTAAAAATTGTGGCAGAAAGTGATGAGATGCGATATATATCTTGGAAATAAAACAAACAAATATGTGCGGTAAAGATCATTTTAATATAAGTAATATTTTGTATAAAAACAATGTAATGCAAAAAAACCGCTGCCCAAGAAATCATTACTTCCACATCCAGATTCTCTATCCAAGTCACTCACAACGAAAAAATTTTGTATGTAGAAATAATTATTTATGGAACTTTAATAATATAATATTTGAAATCCTCTACCTCAAAAGCCCATAAAACGATACCCCACATCGGTAGTGGGGTTAGAGTGGTGATAGGGGGGTGGATGAAGTAAAAATATATTTTGAGGTTTCTGGTTCATGTACATACACTAAATCACAATTTTTTCATCCCCTTTAGTAATGGGGTGGAGGTGGTAGTGGGAGGTGGCTAATGCCAAAAATTTTTTGAGGCCTTAGCTTCTCTTGTATATACTAAATATCAATTTTATGGACTCTTACCTGCTTGATTCACCCATTTAACCCAAATTTACCCCAATTTGCCCCCCAACCCTTCGACGGAACAAGATGAAAATATAATCTAGTTCCAGATCTCGTTAATGTACATACGTGTACCAAATTTCAAGTAAATATCTTAAACGTTTCCAGAGTAAACGTGCGCACAAAAAAGTTATAGACAGGCCGACAGAAATTTTTTTTAGCTCAAACGTTTCATGACATTTTAAGCCTATTTGAACAATAATTTTTTTTTGTCGTTACTATACTTCCACTGAATGTGGAAGTAATATATGTATGTGCTTATATATACAGGATGCACTTGATTTTAAATTAAAATATCAGCGAGTCCAAAAACTTAGATAATAATTTTAGTGTACGTACTGAATGTTGTGAACTTTGTCCAGTTGTTCGGGATTTTTAGAGTATTTGAAGGCGAACGGGCTTACAAGGGAATACACAATTTTTTTCGTGTAACTTGCCCAATGCACGCCTTACGTCGAGTTGCAGAAACAGTAGTTTTCGCAAAATGCTGATTCCCAATGTAAATAAAGTGTTTCATAAAGCCCCGACGCGCACGGTTGTTATGTAAAATTCGTCCATATATATTTTGCCCCAATTCTCATCTAATAAACCACAAAAAGTTTATTATATCATAATAAATAAAAAAATTTTTCCCATTCCAGTCCGCCTCTGTTAATTACGTCATGGCGCCCAAGAATCCCATGTCTGTTCATTGCACTCTGCGGAACGGTTTTCCTCGATATTTTCATAAATGTGTTGGCTCCTGGTCTATATTTTTCATGGCCGAGTTACGAAGTTGTCAAAGTCAAATGATTTTAGTGAGTTATATACTCGATTATTCCACCAAACTGCGTGGTAACTCTAGAAATTCGAGCAGCAATGTCTAATAATAATACAATTTTATCACAAAATTATCTTGATTGATCTCGTCTTGATGAGAATGAAGACGTTAGTAATTAAAAACATGGTCGGTACCAATACAGGTTACTTCTAAGTCCTTCTCTTAAAATTGATATTTCCCATCTCCTGCTACTATGATTAATACTGCTATATTTATTAAAATCTCTTTTTTATAGAAAAACCGAGAGAACAATCGGAGCGGCACATATTCTTTTGCCAATCCAATATGACAAAGGACAAATGACAAATACACACAATTACTTCCACGTCCAGTGGAAGTATAGTAACGACAAAAAAATTTTTTTAAATTTTTATTGTCCAAATAGGCTTAAAATGTCATGAAACGTCGAGATTTTAAGTTTGAGCGAAAAAAAAATTCTGTCTGTCAGGTAAGAGTCCACGAAATTGGTATTTAGTATATACAAGGTCTCAAAAAAAATTTTGGCATTAGCCACCCCCATTACCACCCCCACCCACTATTGGGGGGGATGAAAAAAAATTGTAATTTAGTGTATGTACAGGAACCAGAAACCTCAAAATATTTTTTTACTTCATCCACCCCCACTACCACCCCCCTATCACCACCCCCACACCACTACCGATGTGGGGTATCGTTTTATGGGTTTTTGGGGTAGAGGATTTCAAATATTATATTATTAAAGTTCCATAAACAATTATTTTAACATACAAAGTTTTTTGTTGTGAGTGACTTGGATAGAGAATCTGGATGTGGAAGTCGTGATTCCTTGGGCAGCGGTTTTTTATACTTGGTTTTCCACAATAATTTTATTATATTTGTAATAGGAAATAAAAATGAAGTGAATACCTATTTGCTCTTGTTCCTACGCTCAGTTTTGCTGATAAAAGTCATTTTTAATTGGTTTATTCTGCAACTTGTAGGGGGTGCACTTTTGGTTCTATCAACGATTGTGTAATTTTGTGATTGTGTTTTTTCATCGCTAGAATCAAGGTTCCAGAACAATTCTAAAAAAGAAACACTACAGTGTAGGAAAGAATTTCCTCTGTACAGTGGTAAGCTTTTATAATATATTTTGTAGAATACCAAGGGTATTAAGGAAATTCTACATGATATTGAACAAAAGGCAGTTTAGGAACTCCGCTGAGCTCTGTTCTTTTTAAAATGAGTCTTTGCTACATCCAATTTTAAAATATTGTTGAATTTTTTTAGCTTAATATTTTATTATTAGATACCGCAATCCACAGGAGATGCATTCGATTTTGTAAAGAAAATGATAACATAAAATAAAAGTTAATTCTGTAAATTAATTTCCCATAATCGTATACATTACTTATTATTTTATATTAGAAAAAAAAAATTGTACGAAATAAGAAAAATGTTTGTTTTAAAGTTCACTGGGAAGTAGATCCTTGTACTATCACAAAAACTAGTTCATTAACTTGCCAACTTAATGAACTTTTTTGTTCGTACGACACCAACTACCCTACAAACTGCTCTACTAGTATTAAACTAATCTAAAAGGATTGTATTATATTTGATTTAAATTTATTCAATTAGGGCATACAAATTTAATATGTACAAAATTTATGAAAACCCTGAAACTATAGTGTATGTAAACTAATATTGGACGCAATTAAAATAGTGTCGTGTCAACATTTATTTACGTTGAATTTTCGTGTTGTAGGAAATAACTACAATGCACACAATTAGTATGTATGATGTTTTCAGATTATTCAATAGCAAGTTCATGTTTATTAATTAAAATTCTAGCAAATTTAAATACTTTAATGAAAAAGTCAAATATTTCTAAATGCAGAGTTAATACGCAAACATTTCCACTCAATAAAACGTCGCTGGCAGCGTAACAGACGAGACATAGACAGACATAGACTGAGGGACTTGCAAGCAAATATTCGCATGAAATTAATTAGTCAGAGAGCAGAGGTGTGGAACAAAAAGATTTCACACTTCTCTCGAGTTGACAATAGTCTTTGGAAGATGACTAAACTTCTAAAGAAGGACCCTCTTAATATTCCCACGCTCATCAAAAATGATAACATATACAGGGAAGATGTGAAAAAAGCTGAGTTGCTTGCAAGTCACCTCCAAACTACAAATACAACAGCACCAAATGAGACCGATGAATAAGAAAATATCACGAGACTGGCCAGACAAATCCCATCCCTCCTAAGAAATTGTCCAAGATTCAAACCAACCCCAAAGAATTGAGACAAATATTGTCAACGTTACCCAATTTAAAGTCCCCAGGGCCGGATAACATCCAAAATATTCTTTTGAAAAACCTCCCTAAAAAAGCCTTGGTACAATTTTCCTATATTCTTAATTCGGTGCTAAAGCTGCAGTACTTTCCTGCATCATGGAAACTGAGGTCCTGAAGCCAAATAAGCCGCCGCATGATCCTGGCAGCTACCGACCTATTTGTTTGTTAAACACTATGGGAAAGGTGGCTGAGAGGGTCATACTGCGGTTCCTACGCAAAAAAATAGCGAAACACCGCCTAATACCGATGGAACAGTTTGGTTTTAGGCAGAAGCATAGCACTACACTCTCCTTGGTTAAAGTGGTGCAGGATATCATTGAGTCTTACAATAAGAAGCAGTGCACTGTTATGTTGCTTCTAGATATTGAACGCGCCTTCGATACTGTGTGGCATACTACAGTATGTTTGTGGACTACCCGGGTATTTGGTTGCCCTCCTCAAAAACTACCTTTGGGATCGGCAAATAATGGTAAATAATACCTGTTCAGAGTCTTATAGACTTTCAGCGGGGGTACCTCGAGGGTTCGTCCTCTCACCTATCCTTTTCAACCTGTACATATCTGATATCCCTAAGCATCCCTCCACAAACCTCCTACTATACGCTGACGATACGACTATCTACGCTAATAGCTTCTACGCACAGACTGCTACACAGAAAATACGATACCATACACTAAAACTACTTGACTACTGTTAACTGTGGAAGGATAAGATCAACCATACCAAATCGGAGATCACAACCTTCCACAGAAAATTTGCAAAGATTAGGAAAATTACAAAAGTAAAACTCGACGAAAACGAAATAACGGAACGAAAGATTGTGAACCTACCCGGACTAACACTAGACACAAGATTATCATTTGCTCCTCACATAACGAAAGTTATAAACAAGGCCTCTGCGACTCTGAGTAAATTATATCCACTTGTCAACAGACGTAGCAAACTTACAATAGAAAACAAGGTCTGCCTATACAAGGTAATTTTTCGCCCAATATTAACATACGCCTGTGCTTCCTGGAACATCATCTCGGACGCACAGTGCCTGCGACTGCAACGGACGCAAAACAAGTTGCCGCGCCTGTTGACAAACTCACCTAGATATATCACTATCGCGGAGCTACATAGGCTTAATGGGATGCAAATGATAAGAGACCACATTGACGAAACAGCACAAACATTCTTTATGTATAAACTGACGAACTCACAACTTACACAAAACATTGCTAACATTAGACGAAGAGACAACATACAACACACACACAAACTAATATATGATCAACTACCAATTTATGACACTCCATTACTTGACTGACATTATATCTAACCCTGAAACCCACATACTCCTAAAAAACAAGTTCCCCTGTAAACCACCACCCCCTATCACCATCCCCTCTACCCCCTCTTGATCCCTCGATGAAGTCTATATCCCCATCTAAAAATTTGTGCAAAGAAATGTTTTTATGTGTTGACACTTTAAGTAGGGTTTTTTAGTCCCTACACAAGTTTAAAATATAACCCTCTTACCTTAATATAAACACAGTAACTAAAAGTGAAATCAACTTAGATATAAAATTCCATAAAATACGGCTAAACTATACAGAGACCGTCTTCAAATTAATAAAAACAAATTCAGAAAATCATCCGGCATAACGCCAGACCGTCGCGCGTCGCGTCACTTTACGTGCTTAGTAGCGTACTTGTCACACAATGTATTATATTAATCGATTATAAACTGAATAAGATGATAAAAAAAATGAATTGTTAACCGCAGTTAAATAAAATAAAAGATACAGTAATTTGGTAATTTGGTTACTGGATGCGCAGTAGCAACTAGTTTAATTTACGGAAAAATATTTGTTTCGATTTAATTATGAATGAACGCTATTTTTGAAATTCATACTTCTGCATCAGATTGTACTTCGAGATACTTTATATAATAACTCTTTCTAACAGATATCTATCTTTGTTATTTCTTTGCGCATTTCACCCTTTCTGTGAGCTGTATGCATTACTCTTTAGCAGTGTTATGTTCTAGAGAGTATTTTAATTATTGATTACACGAGACTAGTAGAATATTGGCAAATGCAAATATTTGGAAAATAGATTTTTGTCTAAAAACTTTTTTCTACTATGATTATAGAAATTTTCATGCAATATACATATTTGATTAAATCAATTTAGTATAATGACAAATAGTCATTGATCGTAATATAAAACTGCTGACAGAAGGAAATATGTTTTATAAACCAATACATTCTAACCACCTGTTTCATATTTTAAACATTCTGTAATGCTTTTGTCAGTTTCCTTTCTATTTGATTAGCCGTTACATATTTGTGGTTAAGTAACGTTAGTCATTAATAAATTTATTGACATTATTAAAATTCTCTTATTATTCGACAACAGGAAAGTTCATAAAACAAAAGAAATTCTTGAAATGCACATAAATTTCGCCGCCTTAAAACATACTCATTTGACTTCATAAATTAAGTATAATAAAGTGCAAAACTACCTCATTACTTTTATGAATAGACACCTTTAATCTAAACTAGCTCAAAGATAGCTATGAACGATATATTTAAGAGCTACTTGGCATGAAATGATTGCAAGAAAGGTAACATTTAACGAATGACCAAGTTATTTTGCCAGTCAAGCTTTTATTGTAACTACATTGAAACGAGCATTATAATGCTACTATAATATTCCTTTCGAAGACTCCGTGTCAGTTTGAGAACGGTGCTGTTTTATCTGAAAATTAGTAAGTTATTAAGTTTTGATGAAAAGTCTTTAAGAGTATTTATTGCTCTCTTTCCGTAATTCTCATGCAATTCTAAAGTTTCTTGTTAATAGACCAGGTAACATCATATCCAACATGCAAAAATATATTGGCTTCTCTGAATAACTGGAGACTTGTTAATCCAATTTTTTGAATTTAAATAATCACATGACAAACAATAAATAAATAAATCAGAAATAAAAATTACCGCGATTTTTAACACGTTGAGTGTCCTGTGACCCGCCTATGGGTCACGGACGCTGGTATTGCAGAGTCCATGAACCGTATGTGGGTCACGCAAAAAAATCGATTGATGGAAAATATAATTACAGGTTTTTATTTAGTTGCAGTGGACGTCTCACGGTTCCCGTTATGTTATAATACGGACAGTCAACGTACTAAATAATTCAAAACATCTAGAAAGGGTATTCTAGGGAATACATGTGAGGCATGAAGAGAGACGCAGCAACAAACTAATTTCTCGCAGATTAGTCATATAAATATTCTTATTTATACCATTCAGTATTAGCACTTTGGATTTGTGGAAAAGCCGTCGGAAATATTCATGAACTTTTAGACAGAAATTTTTACCATAAACACATATTTTTGCATCTTGCATTCAAAGGGCCAAAGGGACACATTATTATTATTAAGCTGTTAGGTTTAGGTTTAAATATCAGTTTTTACTGTACCTAATACCCTTTGTGTTTTGTTTCGACTTCTAAGACACAATAAATATTTTCTATTCTATTCTATTCTGTAACTAATATCTGAGATAGGAGGGGGGCGGTATTAAGAGTGGGCCACGCTCTATATAGTAATAATTCTAAAGGCTTTCCAATGATTAGGTTAGATTTCTGTCTTCGATATTATTTGACACTCTGTGAAGTACTTTATAGCCCAGTTTATTTTGTCACAGGTAAATTAGTAACCTCCCCATCCATAAAAATGGGTAGTTACCTCAACTGGTCGAAAATTCAGATAAGACCAGATCTGTACGCTTGGAGGTCCCAGGAG
This sequence comes from Rutpela maculata, assembly GCA_936432065.2. Lineage (NCBI taxonomy): Eukaryota > Metazoa > Arthropoda > Insecta > Coleoptera > Cerambycidae > Rutpela > Rutpela maculata. Next base: position 136,138,473 of record OW386287.2, on the reverse strand, counting down.
CACGAAACAGTGGTTTTTAAAAAATGCCTGTGTGTTTGTACTTGGACATGATAGCATCGAAACTAGCGAACCAATTTTGATTAAATTTGCCACAAGGAGTAATATTGGTACCGTGCATGAACTGAAAAGATTTTAGTGCACAGAGGATGACAAAATGGCACTAAAGCATTTCGATAAACATATAAACATCACAATATCCATTTTTTTAATTATGCCATTCTTATTTCAACGATAAGGCTTACTTGTAAATATTTCTGAACTTCGCCATTTGTAAATTTTACAACTTGTATGTTTACAATAAAGACGTTTATTATTATTATTATATCATACTTCACCCTTCTCCGGGTGCGAGTCAAAAAGTATTGAGCGAGTCCCGAGATGGTAGGTTGTTAGGTAAGTTCTAGCAGCAGTAACAAGCCTGGTTAATAACTAAATTGAATAGTCCTTGCTAGTGGATGTGAGGAATTGGGATTTTCTCGAAAAAAAAAACAGTTATGAAACCTGCCCCCTCCCGTTTTCGAGGGTGCTGAATAGAAATAACACGATAAAAAAGTTTTTGGTCATGCGCATCCCCTCCAACGTCCACAGTCCACCCTTTTTATTGCTTATTTCTCATATGACAGCTTGGCATCGACTATCTTTGCAGGGATTCTTTGTTTTTACATGGGGATATAACAGATGGTGAAAGATGGTGTCAGATAGTGGACTGCAACCGCTCCTAGGAGTGGAATCTGCCCTGTTAGAGGAAGTAAAATTGTTTCCTTTGTTGTTTCTTGCTAAATACGTTTTCGATGTTGATGAAGAAAAATATTATTTTACACCGGTTCGACCTTTACTTCACCCTTAAGGGGACGGATACATTTCACGATATCAATGCTCGTCAGGGCGTTCTTGGAGGGGAATGGCTGGAAATTTAGGCGGAGTTCACTGATTAGCAAAAGAAAATGGTAATAGTGAATTGTGACAACCCCAGGTGGTTGGTCCCACCCTTCCGGGGGGGATGAAAAATTGATTTTGGCTCTCTCTTTGGTTTAATCAATTACCCCCCGTTTTCGAGGATGCTAATTAACAAAAAATGAAAGTAAAAGCATTTGATTTTTCCTGCTTTCCAGAGGCTGAAGACTGAAGATTGTCAGTTCTAAGAAACATGAATTTCAAATCCTTGCGAGGATGTCCATTAGAAAAATGATGACTTTGAAACCACTTCCACTCAATATACAAATTAGAAAATAAAAAAAATCAATTTTCCGCCCCCTGAGGTTGTCACAATTCACTCTTACCATTGTCCTTTGCTTATCAATGAATTCCGCATAAATTTCTAGGCATTCTCTTTCAGGAACGCCCTGAAGAGCATTGATATCATAAAACGTATTCAAGGGGTGGTTTCCATCCGTTTAAAGGTGAAAGAAGGGTCGAACCAGCGTAAAACCATTTTTTTTCTCGAAAGCGGAGAAGTACCGTCTTTAACAAGAAACAAAAAAGGAAACAATTTTACACCCCCCGACAGGGTAGATTTCACCCCCGAGGGCGGTTGTGGTCCACTACCTGATATCACCTTTCACCATCTATTATATCCCCATGAAAAAACGAAGAATCCCTGCAAAAACAGTCGATGCTAAGCTGTCATATAGAAATAAGCAAAAAAGGGTGGTTTTTGGCCGTTTGAGGGGATACGCATGATCAATAAACTTTTTTGAACCTGTTATTCCTGTTCAGCACCCTCGGAAACTGGGGGAAACAGATTTCGTAACTTTAGCACGATTTTGCCTACTCTACCGACTCCTCACATCCACTATGCAAACATTTGATGAGGAGATTCCAGTCGCTTCCAAAAACAGCCCATTTATTTATGAGTACTCTGTACCTATTACATAATATGGAAAATGATGCCTTCAATGCCTTCAATAAACACATTTATTTATATAGTACGTGTCATTATTTTGACTTTTTTAAATGGACAGAAAGTTATACAGCCTGATCTACGGAATATGCGGAAAATAAAATGGTGTACTAGTCTTTAATGTGGGAAAGGCCCTGTAAAATTTTAGAGGGTTCTGAGGTAATTTAGTGTTATAGATTTGCGAATATACACTACTGATTTTGAGTAGGTCAGGAATAGGTCGACGTCCTTACTGGTGAAAGAGCGTATTGGAGTTGTTTACATTTCCTTAATTGGCATAAAAACTGAAGCCGCCATGTGCCGGCAAGCACAGATCAAAGTACCGCGTTTTTTTGCTTTCGGTCGAACAATCAGGACTCCGCCGTGTTATTGTCGGGTTTAACTAAATATCTCTTATATCTGCTTATTGTTTCAGAGTTCATTACCATAGGGTCAATGTCTTTTCGATTTATTTCGCTATTTTTGTAGTGTGATTTGATTAAAACCAAAAAGTCACTTCTATCTTATCCAGCTTTGCTGTCAATAGTGTCAGTCCCAAGTCTGATAAAGTGATATTTTGTACCGCGTTACGTCAGATTAGTTAAAGTCATTGGCGGCGCATTTTTGCAAAAAAATAAGGTCATTTTTTTGGTATTTTTTTTTAATTTTTCATTTTTTAACTTCTTTCGGTGGGGACAACCTACCGTTAAATTTTCCGCACGTCGTGGTAGATCAAGTTGTATATCTTCATCAAATATCATTTTAATAATGAATATTATATTTCCAAAATACGAGATATTGGCTATTATATCAAGAAGTGATGAAGTGCAGTAAATGCGTCCATCAAATTCAATTGCTAATGTAGTTAAGATTAATGGTCATGAATAATATGTATGTATTATCACCTAATTTGACGGGAATTACTGGGGTATACTAGTGTATGGAATAATCAGTTAGATAAGTTAACTATAGCGTTCGTACCTTTGTATTAATACCAGGTACTATTTCAATAGATTTCCCCAAATTTAATAATGAATATTATAATTGGAGATGAAGGTTAATCATGAACCTGTTTGAAAGATATTGCTTTTCAACTGATAATATAAACTACTCCTAAATGTCAGAAATATTAGAGATAAAGCATAAAAACAACATTTTTTAGTGATGCATTTTATTATACTCTTCGCAAAAACGAAGAGTATATTGTATTTGATCGGCACATTTCTAAATCGCTAAATATCGCTCGTAGAGAAAAAAATTTCATACCATTATACTAGTGAACGAATTCTGAACAACTTTCAAAATGTCCGTCTGTCCGTCCGTCACGTTTCTTGTAAGCACGATAACTCAAGAAAGAAAAATCCGACTGTGCTGAAATTTGGACAGTAAGTTAGTGTTGGCTAGAGGAAGAACACCATTGTTTTTGAACAAAATCGATCAGTAAATAAAAATGTTATTAATGATTTAAATTTGAAAAAAAAATTTTTTGATTTTTATATTTTTGTAATTGAATAGAAATCTGGTGAAATGATATTTCATTTTAATAGCTAAATATTTATATATTTTACAAATATATATTTCATAATGTAATATACAACCGTGGAAATATGATTTTAGCTCCTCTTATAATGTAAAAATTTACATTTTTTGCCGTGTTAGGTAGTGATGTAGTTCTTACGCTTTTGACTCGGAATTCAAGGGTCCCGGATTCGAAACCCAAATGGGGTATGGTATAGTTTTCTTTTTATTTTTACTTTTACCAGCTAAGTTCATACTATAAAATTAATGTCTAAAACTAACATTATTTACAGAAAACTGCGAAGAGTATCCTATAGAATGTGTAACGATTATATAAAAAGTTCAGCGAACAGGCGAAGAGTACGTTTTTAGCTTGTTTTATCTTCTGGTATACGAAAAGCTAATTACCACTTTTCTACCTATTAATAATTTTCTTTTATATTCAGTTAATTGAACAATATTATCTAATATCAATATTGCGGTCAGTTAAAAATACGTCTGAATTCATTATTTGTTCATTTTTACACTGGCTTCAATATCGATATTAGGTAATAAGGTTCAATCCACTGCTTCCCTACGACTTTTCGAATGTCATCGTACCAACGTAACAAGGATCGTCCCCGATTTTCGCCCCACGGTTTCCATTCAGTAGTTTTTCTCGTCCATTTGGATCCTTCCATCCTCGCCATGTCCAGCCCAATGCCATTTTAATGTTAGAATTGTGATTTTAACATCCTCCATTTTTGTTCTTTGTCTGATCCACTCTAGAGATTTTTTATCTCTCAGAGTGATGCCTATTATTGCTCGTTCCATATGGTGCTGGATCATTTGCGGTTTACTCATTATTTTCTTTGTGAGTGCTCACGTTTCAATTCCTTATATCAGCACCGGAATAACACATTGTTGTAGTATTCTGGTTTTCATATACATCTTCTGTTGTTATTTTGTAGAATGTGTTTTAGTCTTCTGAATGCTGTCCACGCTAGCCTGATTCTTCTGTTTAGGTCTGATGTTTGCATTTCCTTATCAATTCTGATGTTTTGCCCTATGTATACAGTATCGGCAAGCGTTTGATTAGGTACGACAATAAGAGCAAGCGAGAGCGAAGCAGCTAAGCTATTATCATATAACACATCCTACTCGTGTCACCTGCTTTCCCCTCCACATGTGCATGTGTCTGTGGAAATTCAATTTGTTTCCGTCTTGCATCCTTCATTTCATCCTTCATTTCTCGTATAGCCTAATAAGCAAAAGTTTTATTTATTTTTATTTACTAGCTACTCAAAATGTCAATTTATACGCCTGCTGAAAAGGTTCAGATACTTAAATGGTCAATGATGTACATATAATTTTCTTGATGAGCATGTCACTATTTGCCCCTCTTCTAGAGCACTGGTAGACGCCTTTATTGTGGGCGGTCGGTTAAGTCGTTGCAACTATGCAATACCTAATCCAGAACTTTTCGATACTGTATATATTGTTCTACTTCCTCTATTATTTGTTCATTGAGAATGAATGGTTGATTATTGGGTGCAGATGTTCTTTTCATTATTTTTGTTTTTCCCATATTTATATTATATTTATTTTTCTGATTATTCTTTGAGTTCTTTTATCATTTGTCCTAGTTCTAAAGGATTTTCCGTTATCAAAACTACATCGTCTGCATATCTTAATTTACTCAGTTTTTGTCCTTCAATATTGATCCCATAATTTTCCCAATGAAGTTTTTTAAATATCCTCTATCCTCCATCCTCTAGTGGAAGCGTGAACAGTTTTGGTAATATAGAGTCTCCTTGTCTTATCCCCCTTTGAATATTTATCCGTTTTATTTCCGTATGTAGTTTTACTGTGCTACGATCTTCTCCATAAGCTGAGCAATTATGGCCTCAACGTTCAGGGCTACGCTGATGACCTGGTCATTACTGTCAGGGGCAGGCATGAGGTTATGATCTCAAACCACATGCAAATTGCCCTAAACATAATATCCAAATGGTGCTCGTCAGAGGGCCTTAGTGTCAATCCGAGCAAAACAGTTATTGTTCCATTCACCAAAAGGAGAAAACTCAACTTGAGAGCTCCTATGTTGAATGGAACAGTACTAACCTTTTCCAGTGAGGTCAAGTATCTAGGAGTAATTCTGGACCAAAAACTCACCTGGAACTCACATTTAGAAAGGACACTTACCAAGGCAACAACGGCCATTTGGACGTGCCGTAGGCTGTTTGGTAAGACTTGGGGTCTAAAGCCGAAAATGATACATTGGTCATACCTATCGGTTGTGAGACCTATGGTTACCTACGCATCATGCATATGGTGGCCAAAAACAGAAGAAAAAGTAGCACAAGGAAAGTTGCAGAAATTGCAACGCCTTGCCTGTCTAGGGACTACAGGAGCAATGCGCTCGTGTCCCACAGCAGCTATGGAGGCAATGCTGGACTTACTCCCTCTGCATTTGCATGTGAGGAAGGAGGCAGCACTTAGTGCCTTAAGGCTGCATCAGGCACCTAAATTCAGACCAGGCGACCTGGTTGGTCACTTAAGGATTCTGGAGTTAATCCAATTCGAATCTATGACCAAACCCACTGACTCAATGCCAATCAAATATGACTTTGACTGCCCGTTTGATGTGCTGATTGAAAGCCGTCAGGCGAGCAGGGCCGGAGCATTGCGGTTGGAGAAAGAGTCACACATCTGGTACACAGACGGATCCAAGATGGATGAAGGGGTTGGTGTGGGCGTAGCAGGGCCTAAATGCAGGCTATCTAAAGCCCTTGGTAACACTCCAACCATCTTCCAAGCAGAAATTTATGCTATAGATCTATGCGCCCAGGAATGCCTAAATAGAGGCACTCGAAGGGCAAAGATCTATATACTTTCAGATAGTCAGGCAGCATTAAAGGCTCTCAGGTCATATACCTTTTAGTCAAAAATTGCCTGGGAATGCAGACAATCCCTGAAGCAACTGACAAAAAACAACAAGGTTACCTTGATGTGGGTGCCAGAGCATGAGGGGATAGAAGGCAACGAATTAGCTGATAGCCTCGCAAGAAAAGGGGCTGAAGCCCCGTTTTTTGGACCCGAACCGTTCTGTGGCCTATCCAGGGGACACATAACGGAGGAGGTCCTAAAATGGGAAAAGGAACAAAAAGAGTCCTACTGGAGGAACACTCCAGGACAAAGACAAGCAAAAAGGTTTATAACCTATTCTACAAAGAATGCCACAAGGCTTCTCGAAATGGAAAAGTCTGATTTAAGGCTGATCACAGGCCGTCTAACTGGCCATTGCCCTTTGAGATACCATCTTAAGAACATGGGCGTGGCAGTAGATGACAAATGCAGATACTGTGAAGCTGCAACCGAAACTGCGGAACATATACTTTGTGAATGCAAGGTATTAATCCGCATTAGGCTAAAGTACCTAGAACAGGCGGAATTAACGCCTGAAGACATAGGGAATTTAGCCCCCAGGAAAATCGCAAGCTTTGCAAAAAGTCTTGGAATCCTGGGTAACATCTAGATGCAGGGTAATTCACAAAAGACCTTTTAGGTCGAGGTGAAGAAAGGCCAACCCAGGGCCAAGCGACCCCTTAAACAATCTACAATCTACTGTGCTCGTTGCTTCTTTGTAGATATTTTCAATTAATTCAGTATATCTTGAATCTACTCGGCAGTTTTGTTTATAATTGCCCACATTGCGATTGAGTCAAAAGATCTGTTATAGTCGATGGATGCTAGGTATAGGTCTTTACTGTATTCTATTGTCTTTTCTATGATGGTACGGAGGGATTGTATGTGATCTAAGGTGCTATAGTTTTTTCCTGAAACTCGCTACACCTTAATATAAGTGAAGTTTATTTGTTAGTCTAGTTCTAATTATCTTCATTAGTAATTTGTATACCTGACATAAAAGACTTATTAGTCTGTAGTTCTTTAGGTCTGATTCATCTCCTTTCTTATAAAGTGTTATAATTACTGCATTCTATCCTAAGGCTTTTTACTAAATACTCTCCCTCATATTTTATTAATTCTGGGATTATTCCATCTTCTCCTGGAGCTCGATTTAATTTCATTTCATTTATGGCTTTCATTATTTCTTCTGTATCGATTTCAAGTATTTCTTCCGATCCAACGTTTGTTGTTTGTCTGTTATGTATTGTAATTGGTTTTTTCAGTTTTTGAGTTGTATAAGTTTTGGTAGTATTCTTTCATTAACTGTATAATTTCTGCCCTATCATGTGTTGTTGTGCCGTCTTCTCTCTTCAATTCGACTTACGCCATCCTTAATATTACATTTTTGAAATATTAAATAATTAATAACTTGAAAACAAATTGTTTTAAGAAAAGCAGTCATTCCTCATTTTCTATCTAATCCATAATGCCAGAATAATTACAGGGCCGCTGATTCAATATTTTAGGTAAATTTTCAATGAAAATTATTGGCTTACGAAATATGAAAGTACTGTGTGGTAGAAATAGTGAATTTAAATAGAAAATTAAGAATGATGTTTTTGCGAAAAGCAATTCGTTTTCAAGTTATTAATTATTTAATATTTGAAAAATGTAATTTTAAGGAGGCCGTAATTCGAAAACCATAAATCAAAATGTTGTTAAATTTGGGATCAATAATATTGCGTCAGTTTTTCAGTACAAAAATGCCTAAATCTCTTATCGAAAAATCGACCACATTTTTCTTAATAAAAATGCACGCCGATGACTCAAATAAGTTTTGTGTTATTCAGAAAGATAAAGTATAGGTCTTTGATACCGATCTAAATTTGGTTGACATTAGATAACTAGTAACTCAGCTACGAAGATGTTACCGTGAAAAGTGGAACATAGAATAGAATAGAATAGAAAAGAATAAATTTATTCACCATAAATTTTGTTGCAGTAACAATATCGGTTTTGTCATTACAAATTCACATAAAATATAAGATACAAAATATAAAAAACCTATAATATAATATATATGTAATATAATATATATGTAATATATATATATATATATATATATATATATATATATATATAAAAATAATGAAGGATAGTCACGTCCGACTAGTTAACGAACAATCTAAATTTAGTAGGGCTTCGGACAAATATTGTCCGAAGCCCTACTAAATTTAGATTGTTATATATATATATATATATATATATATATATATATATATATATATATATATATATATATATATATATATATATATATATATATATATATATTTACAGAAATGGTATAAAGCTGAACCAGAAATATGATTTTTTATACACCATTCTGAACCAGTCCGACGTACCTGAACCATATATGTGGTTCAGGTTTGTTTTCCTCAATAAACTTGTTCATAACGTCCCCGCCCATTATTGATGACATCTTTTTCTGTAAGCTTAAGATTGGCTGCTCGTCTGCCATTAACTTTTAGCGGGAAAAAAAGCGCGGGATGTTTGGTATTGCACGTTTTATGATGGTTCAGGTTTGATAGAAAGATATGTTTTCGAGTTCGAGGTTTGTCCGCATTAAGTTGTGGCGCTGTTTTGAAATCTGTATATAGTGATATACAAATATAAATATTTTTAGCATCAAGTTGAACCAATAGATTTGGCAATACTGTATTTATGGTTCTCTTGTTTATTATAAATAATTGAGTTCGTTTCATATTTGATATTAATATCAGGTATATATCTGAATTACACTAAATTCATTTACGTTGGAAAATAAACGTCTAAAAATAAAAAATTGTCGTATTTGGAAATTTCAATTGATAATGTTTAAATGCGTCGGCTCGTAGAAGTGTAATTTTTTTTTAATTGAACATATTATGCAATGCAATTAAGAAGTTTTTTTAATTTAAACTTTTTTGGAATTTGTTTTTAATTTTCGCAATTGTAGTCAATACAAATTCAAATAATTCTGGATTTTTTGTGAAACCAAAAACAGTAAAGAATTATGAATGTAGATGAGAAATCTACATTTAAAATAAAGAATATGATCTACCTGCATCTGGAGCCGACATGCGTTAGTCTTTGCATTTCGGTCGTTTGTAAATAAACAAAATGATATTTCTTCTTCAAATTTGGACCGGCTATTTCCCAATGCTCGTATTTTTAATTGTACGAGTAATGTTAAAAGTTTTAAAAACCTGCGCACAATACATGGACTTAATATTAGTTGTTCAGGTTAGATCTTTTTTCGCGGCAAAATTAAGAAAGCTATACAAAAAATGCACTTTTTGTAAATAAAGGCTAAACAAATTACTTTACGTAAAATTAAAGTGAACAATCAAATTGGCACAAAAAGAAATCAAGAAATTTAAAAAGAAAGAAAGTTCCAATAAGACAAAAATAAAAAAAATTAAAAATCTATTGATTTTTCTATACAAAAAATTGAAACAAAATATTTTATGTTAAATTAAATAAAAAAATTTAAATTTTAGAAAAAAGACAATAATTAAAGGAAAAAATTCCGATGGATTGAAAATTGAGAAAGATTAGTTATTATAAACGCTAGTTGCAAAATTCGAGGGGTAGGAACGGGAAATTGTTCGTGTGGAGCATGCGTTATGCTTTAGTTGTAATTTTAAAAATTGTAGTTCCAGATTGCTTTTAACTAACAGAGATAAAATATAAGCATTGAAGAAAAACCACACGAAATTTCAAGAAGAAATATCAATTTGTTTATTTGTAAACAACTGAAACGCAAAAGCTAACGTATCTTGACCCCCCAAATGCAAGCACAGGCACAGTAGGTATTGTTATTTTTTGAATATTGATTTTCTCATCTACTCTCACAATTCGTTTACAGTCTGGTTTCATAAAAAATCCACAGTGTGGAATTCGTTCATAACTACAATTGTAAACAAATTTCAAAAAATGGATTCAATGAAGAAAATTTTTTTTTCTTGTCAGCATTGTAAAATACATGTAAAAACCTACATATAAAGAAAATAGTCCTATTACGTGTGATTAAAATATCGATTTTTTTAGATTTCGGCAGTTTAAATAAATATTTTGCGCTAAAAGAAGATTTAGTTCAATAAAAGACATGGTTTCACCTACTTTCGTTAAGATTTATGTATTATTACATTACATTCTGAAATTATCCAAAAAAGGATATTTCTAAGGATTTTACTTTTTTTATTTGTACATTTAATTTTATTCTAAATTTTATTGTGAATAATTTGTAACTTTTATTTTTGCGGCGGAATTACTAGGACCGAAAATAATAGCAGAGAGGAAAATAGCACCAGATTTTGTCAATAGTTTTGGTTTAAAAATTAATACCAAACGACGCGCACAATAGCAAACACATGATTTTCTTTATACCTGCCATATTTGACTCTTTTTAAATGCCGAAAAATGGAGTTATTTTTAAAATTTTCGAAAAATTTTAGAGGAAAAGTTGTTTATTTTTAAATTTTATACATGTATCAACTTTCAACTCTATCTTGAATTTTTTTAAATTTAATGCATTTTTAGAGATACGTTAATTTTACTTTCACATCCACGTAGTGGAATGGAAGTATAGTCATCGTAAAAAAAAGTTTTTTTCTTCAAATAGGCTTATACATGAAATGTCGAAATTTTAAGTTTGAGCAAAAAAAAATTCTGTCTGCCGGTCTGTTTGCAACTTTTATGTGTGCAGGATTACTCAGAAACGGTTTATGATATTGACTGGATATTTGATACACCTTATGTATTATACCGCAATCTTGAACTTGATTATATTTTGATTTTATTCCGTTGAAGGGTTGGGTGTTTGGGGGGTAAATGGGAGAAAATGGCGGTAAATAGGTAAAGCTAGCAAGTAACAATTCATAAAATTGGGATTAAGTGTATGTACGAGCTCGCAATTTTTTTGACATCAGCCACCTCCATTACCACCCCCACACCGTTATTCAAGGGAGTAAGAAATAAAATTGTGATTAAGTGTGTATACAAGTACCTAATGCGGTCTATGGCATCAGCCACCCCCCCTACCAGCCCCATTACTACCTCCATCTCATTATTGAAAGGGGTAAAAAATGAAATTGTCATTTAGTGTCCATACAAGAACCAAAGGTTTCAATTTTTTTTTTTAGCATTAGCCACCCCCTCTACCATCCTCATCGCATTATTCAAAAGGGTAAAAAAGTAAAATTGTTATTTAGTGTGTATACAAGAACCAAAAACTTCAACATTTTTTAAAATATTAGTCACCCTCTCTACTATCACCAAACCATTATTAAAGTGATTAAAAAAAATAAAATTGTGATTTAGTATGTATGAAATAAAAAAGGCCTCAAAAATGTATTTGGTACTAGCCACGCACTCTACGTACCCTATTGTTAAAGGGGCAAAAAAATTAAATTGTGATTTAGTGTATATACGAAAACGAAAGGCCACAAAAATTTTTTTGGCATTAGCCACTCTCTCTATCATAACTATCACTACCACTACTCCATTATTAAATGAGGTAAAAAATAAAATTGTGATTTGTTGTGTGTACAAGAACCAAATACCTCCCAGAGGCAACTACCTCACTACCGTGTGGCATATCGTTTTATGGGTTTTTGAAGTACATGAATTCAAATATTGTATTATTGGAGTTCTATCAACAATTATTTCCACATAGTGAAGTACAAATATAGTATCGATATTTTTTGGTATTGTAAGGGACTTAGATAGGAAATCTGGATGTGACAGTAGTGATTCCTTAGACAGCTGTTTTTGCATTTTGGTCGCTTATAAATAAACAAATTGATATTTCTTCTTAAAATATGTACTAGTTATTCTCCAATATTTATATTTTTATGTCAGCTGATAGACAATAATCCAAAACCACAATTGTTAAAAGGACGCGCATTGTTTCTATATTTTTTATAATGCAGAAACAATAAACATACAACCATTTTAATGTTTAATTGATCGCCTGGTCCTTCATAGTGTAGTGGTTTCTAAGATATTTGACATTTAAACAAACTACTGAATCCTATAAACGTTCGGTTGCCGTCTTTAAACTTAAATTTCTCCAAAACTATTAATCCTATATAAATATAAAAATATTTCGTTCTCAGTGTATAACCTTTATTTTTTATGTTCCCCATTTTTTGCAATTTATTGAGATATTTGCAAGGGAACAATTTCACGTTTTTTTCGAAAATTTTTAGTTAGTTTAAAATGCATTTTTTTTTCTTGTCAAAGGAAGAAAAAAATTGAGCGTGTGATCCTGATCATACTATATTACTATACTGTTAACGAATTTGAGTATTTGAGAATTTTATTTTTGCTGACTACTTACAGTAATAAAATGGAAACTTTTTATTAAAAAAATGTGAAAAAGCATGTTTTTTTTTTCTCACAGCTTATTTGTATTTAATGCTATAGAAATATTTAAAAAAATCATTTGAAAGCTTAATTAATATTTAGTTGTTTTGGTTGATATAATTTTTGACGTAAGTGCCATAATTTCTCAGGTGTTTAACATTTAAACTAAATGCTTCATCTTATAAACACTCGGACGCCATCTTTATAATCCCAGATCTCCAAAACCATTAATTCTGCAGAAATTAGGGAAAAAAATTAGATTTATCCTGTGTTTAGTAGATTTCTTATTTGTCTCTAGCAGTTTTCCCTAATTGTAATCTTTTCCAATTATTTGACGAAAATCGTTTCGAAATACCTTTTTCTTAAAGCGAAAGTATCAATTTTCAAGTCCTCATAAATAAATAATATAGAAATTTTTCTGTGATGCATTCACTACTAAACTGCCAGAAATAAATGAAATCAAATTCAAATGATATTATTTTGAAATTAAAACCTCTACTTACTATACTAACGTGACATACTAGGATTTTAGTGTGGGGGTAGAACGAAAAAAATATCGAATATTTTAACTACAGAATGGTAATTATTTTATATTTTATATTTATTTGCTATTATCACGATTTGCATAACCTAAATAATATTCTCTAATACAGAAGGGTATTTATCAGTTTTTATCAGTACTTTAATTTATTCTCCTAAAATTTCTTTAACTAAATTTTCAGCTCTTGTTATTGCCATTCAATATGTTTGAAAACTGTAATGCGTAAAAGGCGGCAAAAAAGACAATAATGTGACAAACATGTGTCAAAAAGGTACCTATTTAAAGGGTGCACTGACCTGACCTAAATTCGAAGTGAATAATCCACCACGGGGGTCCAGCAAACTGGCCCGTAAACCTTGGAAGATACTTCTATATTACATATTTTTATAATATATATTATAATATTTTAACTTTATTAATTGAATATTTATAATTTCCTATTTATTTTTCTCACAATATTTTCCTTACATTACGGAATATGAAAGAATATTTTGGAGTCACCGTTTTATTTTTAAATTTTTTAAACACCAGACTCGTAATTAATGACGTTTAGGTGAATATTTTCAAGCCAATATAATAGAAAATTTTCTGATTGTAACATTTTCAGCACAATTTTTCATAAGAAATCGATTTTTTTGAATTCTAAAAAAAAAATTTAGCGGGCAAGGAAAAGTGGAAATAGTTCAATGCAATAAGGTTTATACCTGGGAACCAGCTATAGTGAATGGATTTGAATGATTTTTTTTTGTTGGATCTCTAATGCCATAAACTAAAAAGTTTACCCATTGAAAATTACCGCCATTTCGAGAATCCGTAAATTAAAAAATTAAATCAAAATTTTTAGAAATCCCAACAATAAACACAATTATCGGAATTTTTAAATATTTCTTTTAAGAAATTAATGATTGTTATAGTTTTCGAGGTTGTTTATAAAGAATTTGTAATGAAATGAAACTTTAATCTGTATTTTTAAAATATATATTATCGCATTATCAGCTTTTTATTTTTAAAGGCGGAAACCAACTCTAAAAACTGAAGAATTATGTTTCTAATTTTACGAATAAATTAACGAAAATCCAGAGACTTATGTTTTTGAGGTCGCTGAATATGACTGAGATCAAAACATGTGAGACAAAAATATTAAGGGTTGAAACACCCTTAAATTCTAAAAAATTAATAATTCTTCTAATGTTACAAATGAATTCACGAAAATCCATATACTTGTGATTTTTAGGTTGCTGAATATGAGTATGAGGTCTAAATTTATTTTTAAAAAATGGTGGATTATAAATGAGTACGGTAATATGTATAATTTTATTAAAAATACAGATTGTTATAAATAAATCAAATTAATACAATTAAGTAAACTAATTAAATAACATTTTTAATCTGCGCTCTAAACATGCCAAAGTGCTATGTAACCCACTATTTTTGGGTATTCTTCGAAAAATAGACGGTTATTGCTTGTCTCTCTACCTATTATAGACAATTAAAATGCGCGTACAAATTGAAAAGTTTCAAAATTATTTCAAATTGTCATATCTCTGACACAATTTGTCGTAGGAAAAAAAATAAAAACCCAAACTCTTCGTTTTTTTACAAGCTTCATTTCATTCTTATATCATGATTTTATCAATCTTATAATTTTTGAGATATTTCAATTTTAAATACATAATTTTCTTGCTTAGGCGCTGAAGAGCCATCTTTAAACCTTTATATCTCTGGAACAATTTGTCGTAGTAAAGCAAAAACAAACAAGCTATTCGTTTTTTCTATAAGCTTCATTTTTGTACTCTTACCATTTTTTATATAAAAATGTTTTCTGAGCAATTTCCAAAAACCCGATTTTTTTCAAAAAAATTATGAAATTTTTGATTATTGAAAATGGGTACAAAATGAAAAATGATTATTTTAAAAATTCTTTAAAAAATTGAGCATATTAGTAATAATATGTATTAACAGTATATAGAAGGATTTAAATAAAATTGAATTGATAAGATATTAGAGTAATAAGACTAAAAAAAATGGCGCCTAAATTTTGAAATGCGCTACTTTTTTGTTTGTAACTTTTTTAGTTTTCAGTAGGAAAGGTCGTTAATACGTCTCAATCGAAAGAAAATTTTAATGCCTTTAACTTTTACAAGAATACTTAACATATTTTGAGTAATTTTAGATTTTAACGTTGTATATTTTTTTCTGAAAGTGTCGGCGCCATTTTGAAAATGCCATATTTCCAAAACTAAACATCAGAAAAAAAAACATTCGATTTGTTTTCGTGAAAGCTTTAATTTTTTTAAAGTCCACATTTTTTGAGTAATTTAAAAAAAAAAGTCCAGAAATACTGATTTTAGGGGGTGACAATTGCAATTTTATGTGTATTTTTTATTTTTTGCGACAACCCCTAAGAAGGGTTGCCACCACCCCTAACCAAAAAGCAGGAACAATGACAATATAGATTCTCATTAACATACTTTATGAAGCATGTTGAAATGAACAAAATTAATGAACAAAAAATTTGGAAATTCATTATATTGTTTTCGGGATTTAAAAGCTTCACTTACTGTACTATTCATTTATTTCGCTTTTTGGAGCTTCTGCCATCTTCAAATTAATTTTAAAAAGTCTTATTTTTTTACAAATTCTTTAAAAACAACCTCGAAAACTATAACAATCATTATTTTCTTAAAATGAATATTAAAAAATTCCTTTCGTTGAAATTTCCAAAAATTTTATTTTTTTTTTAATTTACGGATTTTCGAAATTGCGGTAATTTTCAATGGGTAAACTTTTTAGTATATGGCATTAGAAATCCAACAAAAAAAAATCATTCAAATCCATTCACTATAGCTGGGTTCCGTCATTTTTCATTTATAATGACTAATTGCACTGGACTAAAAACTTCATTGATGACTATTGAAAGCAATTAAAAAAGTTTTCAGGCAAATCCATTCAGGTCCAATCGATGTCCTAGTAACTTACTTTTTTCGTCTAACTGCACTCAGCTCTTAAAATTTAACATTTTTAAAAACTAAATGAAATAACCAAAAAAATCAGAATGTGAAACATACATAATAATGTCCATTATCAGTATTTTATTATTTCTTTTTTTGGTAGGTACATAGTGTTTCTCCATTTTCACCCTAAGGTTCGTATATTAATTTTAAATTTCATGCACTAGACTAAGTGCAACACATTATCATCTCTCTTTTTACGGTTTTTATTACATTACAATTTAACAAATCGTCAGAAAGTATATTTTTTTGTACAGTTTTATTCGAAATTTTATACGAACATGTTGGTATTTTTGAGATGCGGTTACTAAAACCGAAGATAATAAGGAAAATAGCTGAAAATTTTAGTTCTTCAACAATAACTGTTTAAATTTTATGCGCAATGGACAGATTTAATCCAATACTTCTTATTGCACTTGATGTGACACACCTAAAACAAATTAAAACCATAGAATCGCTGCGGCTAAACAATTCGATTCAAAATTTATTTTGACTCCACTATTACAGTAGCAAATGTGACATGTCGTAAAATAGTAAAATAATCACAGATTGGACCAATAAGTTGATGGGAAGTTTGGCAACCTTGGTATGGTTCAGGATGTTGCATTCAATATGTAAAATTATACATTTTGGCTCAGGTTAGTACGAAAAGTATAACTGGTTCAGCATGGTGCTGTTAATGTGTTGATATACAATTTTTTTATTTATAGAAATATCGGAGTATATATTACAGAATAGGTTCTCCCATCCCATACATACACCCGAATATGCAATTATTTTTTTTCTACCTACTTTATAAATAGATGGATCAGGATAGTATGAATTGTATACTGGTTCAGGTTTGATAGAAAGATCTATATATATATATATATATATATATAGATCAGGATAGTATGAATTGTATACTGGTTCAGGTTTGATAGAAAGATCTATATATATATATATATATATATATATAGATCTTAGATATGTATGTTTCACATTCTGATTTTTTTTGTTATTTCATTTAGTTTTTAAAAATGTTAAATTTTAAGAGCTGAGTGCAGTTAGACGAAAAAAGTAAGTTACTAGGAAATCGATTGGACCTGAATGGATTTGCCTGAAAACTTTTTTAATTGCTTTCAATAGTCATCAATGAAGTTTTTAGTCCAGTGCAATTAGTCATTATAAATGAAAAATGACGGAACCCAGCTATAGTGAATGGATTTGAATGATTTTTTTTTGTTGGATTTCTAATGCCATATACTAAAAAGTTTACCCATTGAAAATTACCGCAATTTCGAAAATCCGCAAATTAAAAAAAAAATAAAATTTTTGGAAATTTCAACGAAAGGAATTTTTTAATATTCATTTTAAGAAAATAATGATTGTTATAGTTTTCGAGGTTGTTTTTAAAGAATTTGTAAAAAAATAAGACTTTTTAAAATTAATTTGAAGATGGCAGAAGCTCCAAAAAGCGAAATAAATGAATAGTACAGTAAGTGAAGCTTTTAAATCCCGAAAACAATATAATGAATTTCCAAATTTTTTGTTCATTAATTTTGTTCATTTCAACATGCTTCATAAAGTATGTTAATGAGAATCTATATTGTCATTGTTCCTGCTTTTTGGTTAGGGGTGGTGGCAACCCTTCTTAGGGGTTGTCGCAAAAAATAAAAAATACACATAAAATTGCAATTGTCACCCCCTAAAATCAGTATTTCTGGACTTTTTTTTTTAAATTACTCGAAAAATGTGGACTTTAAAAAAATTAAAGCTTTCACGAAAACAAATCGAATGTTTTTTTTTCTGATGTTTAGTTTTGGAAATATGGCATTTTCAAAATGGCGCCGACACTTTCAGAAAAAAATATACAACGTTAAAATCTAAAATTACTCAAAATATGTTAAGTATTCTTGTAAAAGTTAAAGGTATTAAAATTTTCTTTCGATTGAGACGTATTAACGACCTTTCCTACTGAAAACTAAAAAAGTTACAAACAAAAAAGTAGCGCATTTCAAAATTTAGGCGCCATTTTTTTTAGTCTTATTACTCTAATATCTTATCAATTCAATTTTATTTAAATCCTTCTATATATTGTTAATACATATTATTACTAATATGCTCAATTTTTTAAAGAATTTTTAAAATAATCATTTTTCATTTTGTACCCATTTTCAATAATCAAAAATTTCATAATTTTTTTGAAAAAAATCGGGTTTTTGGAAATTGCTCAGAAAACATTTTTATATAAAAAATGGTAAGAGTACAAAAATGAAGCTTATAGAAAAAACGAATAGCTTGTTTGTTTTTGCTTTACTAAATACTAGAATAGGTTCTCCCATCCCATACATACACCCGAATATGCAATTATTTTTTTTCTACCTACTTTATAAATAGATGGATCAGGATAGTATGAATTGTATACTGGTTCAGGTTTGATAGAAAGATCTATATATATATATATATGTCATATGTTACAAAAATTGTATAAAACAAACAAGAAAACAAAAATATATAATAAAAAAGGAAACATAAAAAACAAACTAACAAATATATGTACATATAACGGTAAAGCTCTTCCCCATTACCGATCAAAAAACTCTGTCAAGTTATAAAAATAATGTTCATTCAAAAACATTTTCAATTTGCTTCTGAATAATCTAAAAGAATTTTGTGACCTTATTTCTATAGGAAGTTCATTATATATATAACTACCAGCACAGTGGGGAGATTTTTTATATTTACTAAGGTTGAATATATTTATGTGTATTTTCCCCGCACTTCTGGTGGGGTAGTTGTGTATGTCACCATCTGTTTTAAATTTATTCAGGTTTTGTGCATGAAACAAGAAATTTTAAATATGTAAATACATGTCACAGTCATAATTTTATTTGTTTTAAATGTATCTCTGCATGATTCTCTGTGGTTCAAACCAAACAGAATCCGAATAATTAATTCTCTTCTGCATTACAAAAACTCTACTCGCCTCAGCTGATTGACTCCATATACTAATATTGTAGCTAATGG
This sequence comes from Rutpela maculata, assembly GCA_936432065.2. Lineage (NCBI taxonomy): Eukaryota > Metazoa > Arthropoda > Insecta > Coleoptera > Cerambycidae > Rutpela > Rutpela maculata. Next base: position 136,119,215 of record OW386287.2, on the reverse strand, counting down.
CTGAATATGCTAAAGAGTAGTAACATGTCATTAATGCATTATTATTCAATTCTTTTTTTAAATTTAATATTACAAATGTTGTTTTTGCTAACTGGTATCTATTTGAGAGGTAAAATTTAATGTTGCATCTATCACTGAGCCTAAGAATGTTGTTTTCGTGTTGGTCTCAACATATTCTATTTTAGGACTATTATTAGATATAGTATTTGTAAAATACAAAAATACCATTTTTTTCATGTTAATAATCAGAGAATTTTTAAAACACCAGTCTTCAAATTGCTTAATAACTGTAGCAGTTCTATTCTCTAAATGCTGAATGGTATCACTGTGGATTATGACAGATGTGTCATCCGCGTACATAAATACCTCACCTTCTGTTATATAATCCGGTAAATCATTGACGAAGATAAGAAATAAAAGTGGGCCAATAATGGAACCTTGAGCTACACCGATTTCCATATTAACGATGTTAGACATTTCTGAGTTTATTGAAACTAAAATTTTCCGATTTTCCAGATAAGAAGTTAACCATTTCAGAATGTTTCTGTTTATTCCTATTTTTTTTTAATTCGTCCTCAAGAAATTTTGGATTAACTGAATCAAAAGCTGCAGTTAGATCAAAGAAAAGACTAGCTACTTTTTTACCTTTATCAAGGTAATGGTAGATTTTTTGAACAAATTCTAATGTCGCTAGTTCTGTAGATTTATTTTCTCTATAACCAAACTGACTGTCAGTAAATAAATTATTTGATTCTAAATATAGGTGTATTCTATTGGTAACTGCTTTTTCAGGAATTTTAGATAAGTAGCTTAGTAAAGTTATGGGCCTATGATTTTCTACCAAGTGAGGATCATCTTTTTTAAATAAGGGAATTACTTTACCTAATTTTAGAATGTCCGGAAACTGTCCAAAATTTACCGATAAATTAATAAGATGTGCAAGAGAATCTGCTACAACGTAATTACAGAACTTTAATAGTCGGATAGGTATTTCGTCAACGCCAGTGGAATTCTTGTTTTTCATATTATCAATTATACTAATAATTTCGTTTCCTGTCACAGGTTCAAAGGAAATTGTTGAATTAATTATTTTCCTGGATATTGTACAATTATTTGATAAGTTATTTCCAAAGTGGATATCCAGTTTATCTTTAACACATGTGGAAAAATAATTAGCAAATATTTCAGATATTTTTTTTTCGTCATTTATTATTTCATCATTTACTTTTATACCAGTTCTCATTTTCTGTTTTTGTCGTCCCAATCTGTCATTAACCATTTGCCATAAAGTTTTATTTTCATTATTTGAATTTTCAATTATATTTGTATTTATTTCTATTCGTATACAATTATATTTGTATTTATTTCTATTCGTATTATTAATGCATTTTTTATAATTTCTAAAGGATCTCATCAGTTCGGGACAACCAGAGTTCTTAGCAATGTAATAAAGATACTTTAAGTTATTTAATTCCTGTTTCACTCTGAAATCGTTTTCAGGTTTGCTACTTTTCTTGACTGACATAACTTTCTTTTCACAACTCATGTCCAAACACCACTGGAAGTGCGCCAAAAATTCACAAAAGTAGTCGTTGATATTGTCATGTTCCTTAGTAAATAGGTCAAAGTCATTATAAAAAAGGTTAGCAAAATTAAACAACAAAACAAAATGTTTTGTTCTGAGAAAATTCTACACATTGTCTTATTATCTGACACAGGGTCGGTAGAATAATTTTCCATTAGATTATAATTAAATAATTGTCCTTTACGATCTGATATGTGTGAATCTACTATTATTACCTCACAATCTGTTAAATTTGTAACAACATAATCTAAAGCTGTCCTTGAATTGAAGCCTGCTCGCAAGTCAATTCTTGTTGGTTCATTTACTAACGATCTTAAAGAGAAGGAGTCAATTATATCTGATAAGGATTTATTTTGTAATGTGTTTGATAATTTGTCTATATTAAAATCCCCTGTTAATATTATATACTTAAATCTATTAATAACGTCACCTAAGAAAAGGGATAAATTCAGCAAAAAATTATTAATATTTCCGTTAGGTGACCTGTATATATTAGCAACACAAATATGTTCATTATATATGACAGCTACTATTTCAAAATCCATTTCAATACAGTACTTTTTTGTGCAGAAAATTTTACAATTATCAGCTAGAATAGTTCTACAGAGTATAGCTACCCCACCATGTATATGAGTCGTTCTACAAAAGGTACTTACATACTTATAATTTTTGATAGTGGTGACTGATGATTGTATCAAGTTCATGCAGTGTTCACATATACACAGTACATCTGGATTTTTTAGTTCTGATAAAATGGTTTCTAGCATTGGTAATTTAGTCGATAAACATTGAAAATTTATATGGAAGACACTATTTAACTTGGACCCTATTTCAGTTGTCTCATTTACTGCATGTGATATATTTAAATCACATTTAGTCACACAATTTATATTTTGAACGTTTCTTGGGAGAGTCTCGGATATAAAAAACACTGATTCTCATTAAGAATTGTCTTTTTCAAAGTAGGATGGTTATCCACATTTATCTCTTCACAATCATAATTTTCAGGAGAAACAGTAACAGATGATGACGTCAGATCAATTGTTTCTATAAATGGTACATAATTTTCTTCTCTCAATTCATTGTTGTTATTTAACACTCTTCTAACTACGATAGACTATTTTGCTTGTTTAATAGTATAGCAGTAATATCATCAACTATTTGAGTTTTTGGTTTGTTTTTTCTGTTATTGTTAGTTAGTTCAATCAAATTTATTTTCCCTGTGCTGCAATTTTCTAACAAAAAGAGAAATTCGCCAAGTTTATTATTATATTTATGTATAAATTTATATACTGCATATATAAAAAATAATAATAAAAAACATACAGGTCGAATCGAAAGCCTCCTCCCGTTTTAAATTTTTTGAAGTCTGTTAAAAACTAAATGCAAACATTATTCTCTTCGTCGGATTATTGAATAATTGTTGTTCAATATTCCCTGATTTTTTCTTATTAATTTTAAGTTTAATTCATTATTTAAATATTATTATTTAGGTGCTTTAGTTGATATAACCTTATAAATAAACATTATTTTTCTCATTTTCACTTTACCATAAAATAGGTTTAAATAAAAAAAATTGTCTGTTTGCCCGCCTGAATTACAACTTCACAAAAACCTACTGCTCGGTTATTCAAGAAGGATACCGAAGTGATACGATGGACGACAGTTCGATTTGAACGTGAACAGGGCCGCGCCAAGCCTTTTGAGCGCGGTCGTGCAAATACGAACATGCGCCCTTCCGTAGCATATCTAGAATTCGGCTGAAAGGGGAGGTTGAGGAAAAAAGTATCTCAAATAAATCACGCTAAACAATTGAATATAAAAATTCAACATTTTTCAGTTTATGCCAGGGCCGCATTAAGGATTGGCGTGCCTTTAGGAAAATGAAGTATTTGCGTCCTCTTATTTAACGGCGCAGGCAAAATTTTCGACTGTTTCAAGTTCAAGGAGCCTCAAATTAAATTGAAAGTTAGAAATTTGACGTAAAATTATACCACATAACCAGGACGGCGAGATGAGTGACGGACTCGCCCGGCATGTTTAACGTCGCCGATCGAGGTCCAGTCACTGAAACCGGTACCATATCTTACCTCATATTGTCTTCGAAAAATAGGTTTCGTGGGTACAAGACTTCAAAATATAAAATACCAATAAAAAATGTTTTATTATAAAAAAATTGCAGTATTTATATTTTCCCCTGAACCAAAATTAAATATAAACATTAAATATAAAAATAATATACTGAAAAAAATAAGGCATAAAAAAAAACATCCTTTTTCGTGACTTCTTGCTTGCGAACTCTGCTGTAATTTAATTAAATAAGTCTGTAAAATATTGCTACAGAACAGAGGTTATAAATGCGACAATTCTCTCAAAATAAAATAATCAAATAATAAATAAATAATTTCCTTATACATTTTATTTTCCAACAGATCATAGGCCGTTGGAATTAATAAAAAAAAAAAAGGTGATTTTCAAGAAGTTTTATCTCCAAAAGATTTTATTGCATAGAATGCATCTTTTAGGTATAAAAACTTGAAAAATCATACTCCGTACGCACAGAATGACGGGGAAAGTACCTAAAAATGCATAATTATGCAAAAAGTGCATTTTTTGCTGTTTTTGTGCCTTTTTCAAGGGTTTTTCAAAGATATTCATTTAAGATTCATAAAATTTTGAGAAAAATGGTTTGTTTTAGTATTATACAAGCCTTAAGTAACATATTTAAGACCTTTATGGTCCGATTGTAGCCATTAAACGCATCCTAAAGTGCATAATTTGCATCCGTTTAAAAAAAAAATTAACAATTGCTCTAAAATATCGTCCAAATTTTATACTCGGGGGTTTCCGAGGTCACTAATTACGAATTTGAAGAGAAAATCGGAAAATTCAAAATGGCTGACTGATAATGGCTCGAAATTCAATTTTAAAAGTACATTTTTTTCCTATTTATTTCACATAAAATGTATACAAAGCAAATAAAAAAATGAATTTACGTCTTTTCTTTAACTAAATTTTTAATTTTTATTTTTTTTTTTGCATTTTGCCCTCCCCCCCCTCTTATATCTTATTTTTTAACGCGTTGGCATTGAATATGAAAATTGATAAAAAGAATAGTGCATAAAATATATATATTTTTTTAATTATTTTTTAATATATAGCTTATATTATTTTGAAATTCGCGCTATATTTTTAAGTTACCATAAAAAAGTAGAGGCGCTACTTTTAAGCAAGTTATATATATACACGCAATCATCTTCTTTTTTACCGTTATACTTGTAGTAGTATATACGCCGGCTATTTTTTTGTTGTTGAAGAAAACGTGCTGATTTATAAATTTTTATAGAATTAATTAAGAAATTTAAATATAAAAAAGTGCAAAATTATTTTTTAACGCGATGCCATTTAATAAAAAAACTGATAAATAGAAGAATGCTTTGGTAATATATTGGTAGTGTTGAATAAAATAAATTAATACTGGATTTTTAATGTAATTAACTTTTTTGTATGGCTGAAAAATTTTAAAAATAAAAAAAAATATTTTGTTTTAAATTAAAATTTATTTAATACATATTTATTTACAATTTATATAACTGAAAAACATAAATTACATTTTATGAATTTTGCAAGGAGGTTCACCATCAAATGAATCGTCAGAGCTGGATTCGCTTGTATTATCTTCTTCATCTAATTCACATTCGTCGTTTCCTTCTTCATCTAGAAAGCACGAGGGTTCTACAACAATCTCCATAACTTAAGGTTCAACTGTTGGAATTGTTGGCATAAAGTCTTCGATGGTCTCACTGATAGGCATTGACTTCCCTTGCAATGCTTACAATACTTATTGCATTAAGCCAAGTTTCCTGCAACCACATCTGTTAGTGCAATTAGTTTTGCAGGAACATACGAAGTCTTTTACCAATCTATCTGGAATCATAGGTTCATCTGAGAAAATTGGCTCCAAAATATTTTCAATATTATTCTTTTTCCAGCCCCACCTGCAAGGATCAATGTTTTGTCTATGCCATAACTGGCATTGAAAATATACACGTTCAATGTGTTTTTTGAGTGCACTCTCTGTAGGTGGTAGCAAGTTTAATGTGGTTGATTTTATCTCTTTAGAATAAAAATACCGATATTCATTTATAGAAAGCGATGTTGGTACATTTTTTGAAGCATACAGTTTTTTTACTATTTCTATGTCCACTTGATACAATCTGTTGCGATCAACATCTGGGCTGTTAAATATTTATGCTGAATTTCTTAAGATTTCACAATTTTTATGTGACAAAATTTGAAAAATTTTTGTTTTTCCCAAATTATGCAAACTTGATGTAGCGTCACATCCACACATAGCGTGACAAAACAAGGCAATATTTTTTAAATTTATTATATAATATAAAACTGTCAGAACCATAAAGAGTATACTCTCGTGACACTTTTGAAGATTTTTTCAAAAAAATATTTTTTATATTTGCAGCTAGTTGTGTTAGTAAGATAAGAAGATCAGTGTTCTCTCCTAAAATAAAACATCTACCATAATATTAATTTTAGAGCAATTATTAAAAATTTTTTTAAACGGATGCAAATTATGCACTTTAGGATGCGTTTAATGGCTACAATAGGCCCATAAAGGGTCTTAAATGACCCAATATGTTACTTAAGGCTCGTATAATACTAAAACAAACCATTTTTCTCAAATTTTTATGAATCTTAAATGAATATCTTTGAAAAACCCTTGAGAAATGCACAAAAACAGCAAAAAAATGCACTTTTTTGCATAATTATGCATTTTTAGGTACTTTCCCCGTCATTCTGTGCGTACGGACTATGATTTTTCAAGTTTTTATACCTAAAAGATGCATTCTATGCAACAAAATCTTTTGGAGATAAAACTTCTTGAAAATCACCTTTTTTTTATTAATTCCAACGGCCTATCAATGGTAAACGATAAACGTCACCCGTCGGCCGCCAGCCGTCGCGCCGGGAGATAAAATTAGTTAGTTTTGAACTGCTGGAGCGCCTCTTCACGCGTTGGGGCCCCTAGGCAATTGCCTAGTTCGTCTATTGGATATTCCGGCCTTGGTTCATGCTATAGTGTAAAACTACACGTTTATATTTTTTTTAATTTTAAATTTCAAAACTCGCTAAGCCTTACGGCGTCTTTACTTACGTGGCGCCGTCGTGCGCCGTATGACTTGCCCTTATGAACGGCGCAGCCCTCAATGTGAACATACTACTACTGTAATAATTCCTCTTTACTTTTCTCTAAGTTAATATATATCTAACGTAAAATTTGATCAGGTAATTTAGTATAGCTGTTGTCTCCTTAAGTGGACATCCTTTGTGGGTTAACCCATTTACCGTTGCCTACCTTGTTTTGTTTAGAAAAAAGAGTCGCCATGAAGTGAAGTGTGTGTCCCTGTCTATTATCCTTCGTTACTGGTTTCTTTGGTCTTGTGTTAAATAGGATTCAATAATACATTTTCGTGGGCGCAGTTCAAAGCCAACTAATTGGAAAAAAAATAAAAATATATATATATTATACACTGTGTGCTATTTAATACTGCAACAACCCATTATTTTGAAAAATTCATAATTTTGATACTACTAAACTCCTCTAAATGGGTCGAAATTTCGCGATCGACTATTAGGCGATTTTTATCGAGAAGTTGAAATAATGTAAATAATGAATAAAATAATATAAATAAGGCATGAATTAAATTATATATATATATATATATATATATATATATATATATATATATATATATATATATATATATATATATATATATATATATATATATATATATATATATATATATATATATATATATATATATATATATATATATATATATATATATATATATATATATATATATATATATATATATATATATATATATATATATATATATCGCTATCAATGCTGCGTCCTTTCACAAGCCAACCTTACTGCGTCTCCCAGAAATATGTTAGTTAGCTCAAATCTAATGAAGTATATTGAATCTGCTAATCAAATTCAGTTAACATCTGGTTTCAAAATTGTAATAACTCAAGAAATAAAAAAGTTTAATATACAGGACAATACTGCGTCCTTTCAAAAACAGCACGTTATTGCGTCCGAGAATAATGTTATCTTTCTTCAATATAATGCTGCGTCCGAGATGACTACTTTTTGTGAAACTTAGCATATTACTGCGTCCGGCGTGGTTGTCATATTTACCCTAATAGTTCTATTGTACTTGTAGTAGAACAAATCGATAGCCGTCATTTATTTCTAAATTGCAGTAGAATTCAAATATGTTTTTCTGTCGATTATTATTTTAGGATCAGTTTTTCAATTATGCACTAAAAGTAGCCTCAAATTTGCAAAATAAAATGATGAATTTTGGAGATCAATGGAATTTTGCATAGATATTCATTTTTATTTACTCCTTCAGGAAGCGATGAGTTCACCTTAGAATAGAAGCGAGAGCATATGCTTCTCGCTTTTGCTTTTTGCACATATCTCGAATAATAAGCGTTTTCGTCTTGGAAGTTGAAAAACATATTTCTTGAAGTACGTGAAGTACGTAAGTGTTCGATAATAAATGCCTTCGGATTTACTTTTTTGTAAAGAACAATGTTAAAAAAAGGGCTTTTTTGGCCCATCCGAGGTAAAGTGTGGAAGCCATCTTTTTTTACTAATTTTGGGCTGCTAAAAACAAATCCGTCATCCGTTTTGACGAAAAGTCTAGGGAACACATTAAAAAAACAACTCATATTTGGGTGCCATAAAGTGAAGATTCTCATTTTCCAAACCAAAAGTCATTTAAATAATTAAAGACTTTTTTAATATAAAAAACAAGTAATATTTTCTGGATAGTGATATCCACACCGTACAGCCCAACCCCAAAAGTGTGAGAAATATTCAGATATGAGAAATATTCGTCTGAATTGACTAAATCACCTTATTATGATAAAGAAAACAACAAACTGGGTGATTAGGGATTTCTTTTGCAATTAAAGCCAATAAAACTCTAAAAAGATAAAATCCACCACCTTAATTGGTGGGGATGGATGTAAGATTATTCAGAAATAATCACATTATAACCTGAATGAGGAATTTTTCTTTTTTTTTAATAAATAAATAACCGTATATTAGATATTGTAACTTACCCCGTTCTTATGGGTAGCGAAAGGCGAGGGAAACGATGTGATTTTTTGATGTGGAAAACATCCTTTTACTAATTTTGGGGTACTGAATACGATTCTGTCATCCGAATTGACTAACATCGGGAAGACAGTAAAAAACAACTCTTATTTGGCGGCGGTATTGAAACTGATATTAGAACTTGCAACAAAAAGTTATTTTTAGTGCAGGAAACTTCTTTCAAAATACTCAGTTTCATTAGGTAAGTAAAAAAAGAAACAAAAATTCTAAATTCACAATTCAATTCCTCCTCGTTTCCCTTACCCTTCACCACCCTTCACCACCCTTAAGAACGGTGTACAGTTACAGTATTACTCCTCGTTAAATGGCTCTATTATCGGGTTATAATGTGATTACTTCTAAATACTCTTACACCCATCCCCACCAATTAAGGTGGATTTTACTTTTTTAGAGTTTTTATTGGTTTTAATTGCAAAATAAATCCCTAATCACCAAATTTGATGTTTTTTTTTATCATAATGAGGTGATTTAGTCAATTTAGATGAATATTTCTCACAACTGAATATTTCTCACATTTTTGGGTTGGGGTATACGGTGTGCATATGACTATTCAGAAAATATTACTTGCTTTTTAAATTAAAATTTTTTAAAATTATTTACATGACTTTGGGTTGAGAACAAGAGAACCTTCACTTTATGGCACCCAAATAAGGGTAATTTTTTTAATGTGTTCTCTAGATTTTTCGCCAAAACGGGCGACGGATTCGTTTTCAGCACCCCAAAATTAGTAAAGAAAAAGGTGGCTTCCACACTTTACCACGTTAGAATTTTTAAAAACTGTTTTTATGAAGATAAAACTTTTTGCGCCCATATCAGTTCAATGAATTAATTTAATTTAATTCCTTTCTAAACCAGAAACCAAATATTATTGGAAAAAGAGGGGATTTATTTTCTATCTATCTATCTCCAGTTTCAACTAAGGATGTTGAACTACTTGTAAATAAATTAAAGTCTTCAAACTCTAGTGGTCATGATAGTCTTTCGAATAATTTGGTTAAAAATGCAAATATGCGATAAGCGGTCCATTATGTCATATAATATGTCTTTCTATAGAGAGAGGTATATTTCCCAGTAAATTTAAAAGAGCCATAGTCTCTCCATTATACAAGAAGGGAGCGACTATCAGATTTTTTACATCAGAATATGTTACTCTCTCCTGCTGAACATGGTTTCACTACAAACAAAAGCACTAACTCTGCGTTGTGTGATTTTCATCACATCATTAAAGCTTTAGACAACAAGAAATCAGGTGTGGGTCTTTTCGAAGATTTCTCACGAGCTTTTGATTTGGTAGACCATCAGCTGCTTAAGGCCAAACTAGCACTATACGCTATTCGAGGAACTGATTTACAAATATTTTCCTCCTATTTAAACAAAGGACACAAATTGTAAAAATGGCCAGTGGAGTTGAAAGTAATATTTGTGATAAACAAGGAGTTCCACAGGGGCCAATTTTGGGATCACTTTTATATATAATATTTACTAACTATGTGGTCAGTCGTCTATACAAAAAATACTAAATGTTCATGTGATCTGTTATGCTGATGATACGAACATTCTAGTTACCGGCAACAACCTAATTGAAGCAAAAAAAAAACACTGAAAGAATTTATCAAGGAATCATACATTGGTCTCAAAATAATAACCTAATTCTAAATAAAACAAAGACAGTTTCAACACAATTTTCATTGAATAATAATTCCGAGAGCCTAACACTTTTTAGTGGTGACTGGAAAATAAAAACTTGTGTTGAAAATTTTTAGCTCAAATAGCAACATCCTACTAAATTCGCCAATTTCTAATCACATGTGCTGAAACAACCAATCAGAACAAAATTACACTGTTAAGATCCATTAGGGATCTTTTCACTTATGATATTCAGTTTGACAGTTCAATAACACACAGGTCTGCGAATGTTGGGGTCATTAATATTGTTGAGCTGCGGGTTATTTCCGAAGCAACTTTTCGCCCTGAATCAGAATTGGCCCATCACGTCGGGATTTTGAAATATTTGAGTTTAAGTAGGTACTTAATGGCTTTTTAGCAACTTTTGAAGTTATGTCTAGAACTCAAAAAAATTTTCAGCTTATTTCTAATAAACACATCATTTAGTAATATTCTTCCTCTTTAACATAAGATTTCGAATGGTCATCTACGATGTTTCCTCGCAAAGTTATAGCCATTTTAAGGTAACATGAATTTGAAACTATGTTCCCTACAACCCAACAATCTTAACCAAAGGAAAGGAGGACTCTAAACGAATCAAAATTTAACACAACAGAAGGAATAACCCAACATTCTTAAATAAAAGTTTGGTTAAGATTGAGGTTTCAAATTCACATCACCTTAAAATGGCTTTGCGAGGAAACATCGTAGATAGCCATTCGAAAACTTATTTTAAAGAGGAAGGATGGTACTAAATGATTTATTTATTAAAAATATGCTGAAAATTTTTTTTAGTTCCATATAAAACTTCAAAAGTTGCTAAAAAAGACATTTTTTAAACAATTAACCACAAATATTTCAAAATCCTGACGTGATGGGCTAATTCTGATTCAGCGCGAAAACTTACTTCGGAAATGACCCTCAGCTGCTCAACAACATTCATGAACCCTTTATTCACAGACCTGTGTATTTTATTGCGGACTTCGCCTTTGCAAAATAATTATACCTTATATCACCTAATACGTAAACTGCATTCGAACCTGAGAAACATACTGCAATATATGTACAACTTCGTAATTTAGTACTTAATCAAAAATTTTATTTTAAATTTATATATAACTAATTGATTCCCGCGACTTCGTTCGCGTGGAAGACTTCGTCCGTGTAGAATTAAGAACATTACCATAATAACTTATGCCTATAAAGAAGTACATCATACTCACTGAATACTCCTATAGTACTTAGGAAGTACACTCGAAGGAACCCACTGCGTATCCATGTTACGCGGAGAGACCCACTGCGCATTCATTGCACTCAAGGAAAACTTCTGCGCATCCATTGCACTTGAAGAAACCCACTGCGCATCCATGATACTTGAGGAAACCCACTACGCATCCATTGTACTCGAGGAAATCCACTGCGCACCCATAGTACTCGTGGAAACCCACTGCGCATCCATGGTACCCGGAGAAACCTACTGCACATTCATTGCACTCAGGGAACCCTTCTACGCATCCATAGTACTCGGCGAAACCCACTGCGCATCCATTGCACTCGAGGAAACCCACTGCGCATCCATTGTACTCAAGGAAACCCACTGCGCATCTGTAGTACTCGTGGAAACCCACTGCACATCGCAATTTGATAACAATCCATTATTCTATTTTTGTGTTAGAGCGAGTTAAACAAAAAATCATTATTTTAATCCACAATAGAGCACATGGGCGGGTATGTGTCAAATTTCATGCTTAAAAACATCCCTCTCCCTGTTCACCCGATCGCGGTGTCTCTTTTTATAAACCGTCGAATACGTGTCTCCTTATTTCCTCAGGAAAGCCTATCGCTGGAATATCGCGTTTCTGACTTAAGCGATTTCAGAGTACGGGTTAGATCATCTACCACCCCCGTTTTCACCACTTCAAAAAGTGAAAATCGAAATTTCGTAATACTCTTGTCTAATAGATTCTAATAAAGAGTACTTCTGCCAAATTTCATGCTTCTGGGTCTAACCGTTTCCAAAAGGCTTAAAAACCTCCCCCTCCCCGTTCATCCGTTCGGAGGTCTCTTTTTGAAGACCATCGAATACGTGCGTGTCTTCTTATTTCCTCAGAAGAGTCCATCGCTCGAATAATCACGTTTCTGCCTTACGCGATTTTAAAAATACAGGTGCGCATCTGCCACAACCGTTTTCAAAAAGTGAAAATCGAAATTTCGTCTTACGCGATCTAATAGATTTCAACAAAAAATATTTCGGCCAAATTTCATGCATCTAGATCTAACCGTTTCCGGAAAAACCTAAAATTTCAACCCCCTTTTTATCAAACAAAAAGGTATAATAATGATTCTATTTATAGTTATTAGACTTATAATAAACCACACTATTTGAAAATATTTGATAAACTTATAGTATATTAAACGAACGGTAATGTAGGTAATAACTCACGCAGATGAAGTTTACAGCACGAGCCGCAGGCGAGTGCTGTAATTCATCAAGTGAGTTATTACCATTAACACAAGTTGAATACTATACTTTATCTACGATTATGACAATGAATATTAAATTGAGAAAATTTTGTTTAAATTAGGTACTCAGTTTGTTTTTTAATAAAATTAACTGTAAAATTTAATTCAACTTAAGAATTCCTCTCGGACAGAGCCACACTTTCGTGAAGTGCGTTACGTCGATTGGACAGGCTACAGTAACCATAAAATTAGTATAATGTCCTGTTGTAGGCTGACTGCCTTTGTAAGTTATTCACTTTAATCATCTGAAAATGTCACGTTGAGTGCCGAACTGCAGTGAGGTGCAAGTTACAATAATTTGGCGGTAAGGAATAAAGCAAATGTTGGTGTTTCATTATTATATCATCACGATTAATTACCACAAAATAACGGCTTAATAGTTTAATTTTGGCGGAGGTATTGTTTTTATGATTATATATAACTAAATATTTGTAAATTATTTTCCGTTGAAATTAATTTCATTTCGTGAAAATAAATTTCTGAGATAAAAACATTCAGATTATAAGTAAGAAGATAACTGTTTGAATATGAAACATACTTTCTTGTAAACTTAAATAAATTTTCACAAGAATTTTACACTCGTCCGAACTCACCGGCTTTCCAAGTAAGAATGAAAGAATGACTAGATATTTATTAGTGACAGTGTTGTCAAGTGTCGGACGCAGCATTATTCGATTTTTGAATAGAGAATATTTGAAGTATATTTCTGTTCACAAATCTATGCGCCCCCAAACATAATTCGATGGAACTAAAAATATACTTTTAGTTTTACGGAACATATGATACTGCGTCCGAATCCAAAAAAAATTTGGGTCGATATTTTGCTCAATTAAAACGAAACGGAACTTATTTCTATGTTTACATATAACCCAGGAGACGAAGAACAGTTTGATGTGCTGAAAATCGCCCATTTCAGAGAATTGTTGAAGATAACACGGAAAAACAATACTGCGTCCGGTATACAGACGCAGTATTGTACAGGACGCAGCAGTGTATGGTATCGTGCACATGTACGGACGCAGCATTATTTGCTGGACAAATATATATATATATATATATATATATATATATATATATATATATATATATATATATATATATATATATATATATATATATATATATATATATATATATATATATATATATATATATATATATATATATATATAGAGTTATAAACTTTACGTTGTCGCCTCAAGAATAGATATACTAAACACGCTGTGACCTCATATATGACGTTGTGACCTCATAAAGCTGAGGCGACAACGTTTTGCCTTAATTTCGATGTAAAATGAATCCAGATGTCATCCTAAGTTACTTAGCGAAAAATAGTTCTGAGGTCACTTCATACATCTGGTACCTACAATTTTAAGTTTTAGTTCGAGTGTATATCACCAGCGCTAGTGTCGCCGTACCAAGTAGGAATGGTCAACACGAAGTCACCTCTAACTAGTATAAGGCGGACTACAGATATTACGTATTCGCCGTCCCCTCAGGTTACTGGCAACGTTGCATCAATTTGCGTACAGCGTTAGCGGCCAGTGACCAACAAAAATATTTATAGTTCTTGAACCGCTGGCCAATTGAAAGGGACCAAGCAAATTTTTAGGTTGAATTTAAATCGACATTTTTTGAGAAAGAGAATAGATATCGATATGCGGTTTTCAGAATTTAAGAGATTATTTATTTGTTCATTTCTTTTATTTTGAAGCACATTACTGTTTACAGGGTGTGAAAGAAAAGCATGCTTTTTTAACCAACCTTTATAACTACCGAGATTCAACAAACATTATTTAATATTATTTTGATGGCATTTTTTTTTGGTCACTAGTTTAAAAAAATATATATCTTTTTGTCATTAGGCTTCATTGGTTTTCATAACAGCCGATCGTTGTAGATTATTATAATACCTTATGCCGTTCCTTTAAAACAATAAGTGCATTTTTTTGTACTTTCAGTTCATAGTGAATACATATAATTTTTCTCGCTAATATACATTTAACTATTATTGCTCCATTAATAATGAAAAGTATGGTTCTTCCCTTTATCTTTAGTTGACATTTTATATAATAATAGTGCATATAAAAATAGATAAATAAATATTTAGATTATATTTAATTGTATTAAAAAGACATACAATTTTTTGTACACTTGTATTTTTGGTGTGAAAATTAAATCAACAAAATTTGGCAAAATATGTATCTACAGGTAAAGCCATTTTAGTTAGTACCTTCATAGATATGCCAAATTATAGCTTGATATCTGTAATTGTTCCGGAGATAAATGGGTTTCTGTTTTTTATATTTTAATGTAAAAGCCCAAAAAAGATTCCCCAATCCGTAAACATATACCAATTTTGGATACTCCACTGATTACCATGCAAAGATTTACTTTTTATTATGATTTTAAAGGAGCTATTATAAGGTATTATAATAACCTACAATGATCGGCTCTTACAAAGCACAATAAGACATAACGTTAAAAAAATTAAAAAATTACAGGTTTTTAGAAAAAAATCGGCATCTTACAAAATAAGTGAGATATAAAAAATTTGAGAAATCGTTTCTTACAATACACCAGTGACTGAAAAAAATCGCATCAAAAAAATATTAAAATATTTTTTGTGGAATCTCTACGAATCTCGGTAGTTATAAAGTTTGTCAAAAAAACACGCTTTTTTTTAACACCCTGTAAAAGTAACATGCTTCAAAATAAAAGAATTAGACAAAACTCACCTTTTCGCAAATTAATTATCCCTTAAATCCTGAAAATCACATATTGATATCTATTCGCTTGGTCCGTTTCAATTAGCCAGTAGTTTAGTTAAAAAAAGGTTGCTTTGAAACAACGATTTGCAGCATCGTTTGGCAATAGATTTAAACTATGTGCAGAACATTGTACTTAACATGCTCTAGGATTTATTTCTAAGATTTTCTGTCACAGCCCTTACTGTGCTCACTACGCATATTTGTTCCGTTGTCATAATCTTGCAAATCGTATATATTTAAATTTATATTACAAAACACATTTTGAACAATTCCAGATCATTCTAACTCAGTTTGATCGATCCGTTGCTTTTTATAAAATGTTGCCTAATTTCAATTTTCTTTGTAACATTATTTAAGTTGACAAATCTGAAAACAATTATTTAGAGCTGCTCAATATGACTATCATCGGGAGTGTAATCCAGAATAATAGAAAAATATTTGTAGTTTATAATTTTTTTACTAGTTGGTAATAAACCAAATTGTGTTTAATATTTATTGGTTGTTAAATCTTATCCTTACTAAATATCATTCAAACAATACAAGTGATGGTCCACTTGTTAAACAATTATCAGACTTGAAACATAAACGCAAACTCTAAAAAAATTGGTTAATTAACAATAGGCTCATTTTATGAAAAATCGGTAAAAAAAATTTTTCCAACGGGATATTGTTCCTTTAAGTGTCTAAATAATACCATAATTTATTAAAAATTTTAAATTAATATTTAATAACATAAAAAAATATTTTTACTTGTTACGGCCGGTTTCAGAGCATCGTAACGGCTTAGTGTTCAACATTCAATTAAAATTATTAATAATAGAGATAGAGTTTCGGTAGTCATGACTTTTTTATTGGAAATTTCTTCCTCTTTAAGAATCGTTCTTTAAATTTTCTTAAATATTAATAGTTTTCGAGTTATTTGCAAAAAACGAAACTGGTTATTTTTTCAATGTTCATTTGTTTTCAACTTTTGCAGTTGTTTATGTGCGAGTTTGAAACTTTTGCACATTTTTCTAGATGTCACTCCGAATCCAATGAGCTCTCACTCATATTTTTACGAGCTCTGTCAAGAATTAACACTGCATTGAACTTGTGAACTAGCAGTCTATAACAATTATTTTTACTTTTTAATAAAATTAGACAAATTTAGACCACATAATCATATTCAGCGATCTAAAAAACGTTAAGTATATGGATTTTCATGAATTTATTTGTAACAGAAGAATTATTAATTTTTTAGTATTTAAGGGTGGTTTCAACACTTAATATTTCCGTCTTTCCTATGTTTTGACCTCATTATCATATTCAGCGACCTTAAAACATAAATATATTGATTTTCGTTTATTTATTTAAAAATTAGAAGAATTATTAATTTTTCAGTTTTTAGAATTAGTTTCCACCCTTAAAAATAAAAAGCAGGTAATGCGACAATATAGATTTTGATGTACGTATTTTATAAAGCATATTGCAAAAAAAAATTAAGGAAATTCCTTTCATCGTTTTCGGGCCGGGAATTTTACCATTTTTACTGCTTCATTTCACATCAGTTAATAATAAAAAGTTTGGTTCTTTTCTTTTTCTTTAGTTGACATTTTATATAATAATAGTGCTTATAAAAATAAATAAATAGATATTTAGATTCTATTTAATGCCATTAAAACGACATACAATTTTTCGCATATTTTTATATTTTTGGTATGAAAATACATCAACAAAATTTGGAAAAAAAATTTTGTATCTACAGGTTTAGTGATAAATTTCAATTTGATATTTTTAACCGTTCCGGAGATAAAGTGGGGTTCTGTTTATATTTTGATGTAGAAAACACAAAAACGGTCCCCCAATCCGTAAACGCGTACCGATTTTAGGTACTCCACTGATTACCTTGCAAAAAAATTTACTTATTGTTCTAATTTTAACAAGGTATTAAAATAACCTACCACGGTTGGCACTTACAAAGCACAATAAGGCACAACGTCAAAAAAATTGAAATATTACAGGTTTTAGAAAAAATCGGTATTTACAAAATAAGTGAGATATAAAAAATTTGAGAAATAGCTATTTGTCCTATAAACCAGTGACTAAAAAAATGCGCTATTTTGTGGAATTTCTGTAGTTATAAAGATTGTCAAAAAACACGTTTTTCTTTTACGTTCTGTAGATTGAAAAATCCCAAAAAATCCGCCGTGCAGAAATGAAGAAAAAATGCGCCACTATGTTGAAATTAGGCACTTTTCTCCTTTAATCGGTAATAGCTCACACGTTACTCATTGAACATTGCAAAACAAAAAATGTGTACATGATGAGACCCGGTGATGGAGGTAAATCTGATAAAATAACGTGTAAGTTACGTTCAGAAGTGAAAATGTAGTAAAAAATATTCTATTTGCACATGCCAGATGCGATACCACCTCTGCATTTTATAAAAAGGGCAAAAAACAGTATTTTCAGTTGTAGAAAATAATATTGAACTAAGTAACAGCCTATTAATTTTCAAAAGTTTTGCTGAAGCAAATCAGCTTGCGGTAACTGGGGAAGAATTTATTTTTATATGGTATGGCAGTAAAAAAACTAATAGTTTAAATGATTAGGTACAGGTTCGTTGGTATAATCAGATTTCTGCTGGGCAAAATATTTTCTTCGATCTAGCAGTTCTTCCACCAACATCCGATGCCACTAAATATCATATTTATAGAGTGTATTGGCAAATTCAAGTCTGGTTAGGCAACAGTCTTAATCCAGAGAATTGGATATTAAAAAACAAAAAGTAATCTTTTTTTATATAAATCTGTCATTTTGACAACCGTAACTTTGCTAATATTTAAACGATTGCACAAAAATCTATACCACATTAAAACTTAGCTCTTTCTCTCAATATTTTACCTCTTTGCTTTTTTCTTAAAGTGTCATCCGTATGGGCTATTACCGATTAAAGGAAAAAAGTGCCTAATTTCAACATAGCGGCGCATTTTTTCTTCATTTCTGCAACGCGGATTATTTGAGATTTTCAGTTAGAGAGTTCTGAATAGCCATAGAATACAATCCCTAAGAAATCAGGTTGTTACAAATTTGTTCCGGGCCAACTATTAATTTTACTGCCTTAATAGTAATGTACTCAAATTAAAAGCGTCGGGCAAAACCCGCTGTTTCACAAATAAACTATCTCTTAGATCCTCGAAACCGCATATTGATATATATTCTCTTTCTCAAGAAATGTGGACTTAAATTCAAGTTTAGTTTAAAAAATGGTTATTTTAAAAGAACGATCTGCAGCATTGTTTGGCACTAAATTTAAATTATGCGCACAGCATAGTACATAAAATGCTCTAGGATTTATTCCCAAGATTTTCTGTCACAGCCCAGTGTATTCACTACGCATATTTGCTCCGTTGTCATAATCTTGTCCCCGCAAATCGTATATTTTTTTAGATTACAAAACACATATTTTAGCAAATAATTCTAACTCAGTTTAATAAGTTGCAGAACACAATTTTATAAAATGTTGCCTGATTTCAACTTTTTTTGTGACATTGTTTAAGTTGGCAAATCTGAAAACAATTGTTAGAGCTGCTCAATGTGACTAACATCTGGAGTGCAATCCAGAACAATAGAAACATATTTTGAGAAGTTTAAAGGTTTTTTACTAGTTATAATAAACCCATTTGTGTTTGATGTTTATTGGTTGTTAAACTTCATTCTTACTTAATGTCATTTAAACAATGCAAGTGACAGTCAGCTTGGAATTCGTATACATTTTACAAATAAATAACGAAATAAAGGAAAAGCATAAATCTAGATAACCAAAACTAAACGCTTAAAAAATATAAAATCACTAATTCATTTTTGAAGATGAAATACTGGAATACTCAATAACTGTAAATGAACCCTTGTAATTCCGTATTTGCGCCGGCCTCTACCTAGACGAATTTTCAGAAAGAAAATAAAAAAGTCTTTCCTAGTAATCGTAAATGCATTGAATCTGCAATAAAACTCAATTCAAGAAATTTTATTTCTAATGTGATTATTTTATTTATCTATTTAATTATTGGTAGGACTAGATTCGAATTTATATGTTGATTTTAAGGGGTAAAAGTTGCTATCGTGCGTGGCCGACTACGAAAACCTGTTTGATTCATATTTTGTACCAACACGGCACAATTCACTTTTAAAAGGTGCCACTGAAAAGTACACAGTCAATATATATATTTTTTATCAATAAATCAGTCGGCAACGGCAGAGTGCAACTTTCATTCGATTGTAATACTCTTATTAAATACAAACAACCTTTTAAAGTAACATTGATATGTAATATATATATCTACGTAAAGTTTGTTAAAACTTGAGAGACCCAGTGTATGTTAGAGTTTCGACTTTTTATGCATCTTAGCATTTTTTGTGCTTTATTAAAATCCTTAGTAACATTTCTAATACAGCAGCAGAGTCTATATACAAGGTGAACATATCGTTTGTGTTTTTGGGAGTGTGAAGTGGGCTAGGTTTTGGGATTAAAAACCACAAAGGTGACAGGTCAATTTTTATTTTTTTCAGTTACATTCTCATTGAATTTGTGAACAGTAAATAAACATAATTAAATTCGTAAACTAAATAAGAACTTATTTTGTTTAACCATTCTCTGTTCTCTATTTCATTTTTTTTTTGAAATTTTTTTATTGTCTTTTTTTTAAATTTTTTTAAAATTATGAACAAGATAAGTTTTTATTTATTTTTTACTGCTCACAATTTTAATAGACTTCTCTGTTACATTGTCTTACAATTGAGTCCGCTTTGCGCTCCCAACTTCAACTTTCGTTTCGTAATAGTATTATTAAAAATACCTCAATAACATTTTAGGATAAAACTGATATATCATCTAACTCACGTAATGTTCGCACGAACCTGTAAGACTCACTGTATATTGTAGTATAGATATCTTGCATATTTTTGCATTTTTTATGTTCTTAATTATAAACCTTTGGAAGACATTGCTCTAAAATCATAATAAAACAAATTATATAAAAGATGACACATATAATTCCTCTGTACGACGGATATGATCCAATTTAAATAGGAAGTATGTTATCGGGCTATTTTATGTTCCAAATTCGAAAAAAAATTCGTGTACTTCATATATTTATTCGCATTCGGCAACACCCAACAACAACTTTCACTTATTTCAAAACAGTTTTATAAAAAATACTTTGATGATATTTTAAGGTTTTTAAGGTAAGGTTTGATATGTCCTCTAATATATATATAGAATTGTTCAAACCTGTGAGACACCCTGTGTATTGCAGTTTAGATGCCTTCATATTTTTGTTTGTTTAATGAAAAACCTTTTAATATTTTGCTCCAAAATTATAATAATAAAACATAGTTTTTACATATATTAGATCAGAGTTTACACGCCTATGACGATCGCTGTGTATGTCGGATAAGATTCAATTTCAATAAAAAACTATTCTACTGTGCTATTTTATAGATGTTTACAATTTGAAATAAGAATTTTCCAACAGACAAGTCCAACAACAAGTCCAACAGACGTTATCATGTTTACTTAATAGATATTCGCAGTCGGCAACGCCTGTCTGCAACTTTGATTCATTTCATAATAGTCTTATTAAAAATACTTATAATCCAGTCAACGAAGTTCAAAAAGGCCGATTGAGGGAAATAATTCGTGTAGTTAAAAATCATAAATTGCAAACTTTTGTTTACAAAGCACATTATTTTATTTGCCCAAGATATTTTTAAATCATAATTTCAACAAATAAGATTATATTTCTATCACCTTTTTTCTCTTCCTACCCATAAAATTTATGTCCTAGTATCATTTCTTGAAAAGTTCAGAAAGAAATAAATTCTACATATTCTGAACTATTCATTTTCCCCTTATAGTACTAACGCAGGTATAATCAGTACGGACACACCTCAAAAATGCTGGCAACACTGTATGAGGCGACTTGGAATTGCAACTCTCGTGCGGTAATATATATAACTGAGGTCTCTTCGCATTTGTAATATCTAAACATATATACAAAATTTTAAATTAAGAAATCACTTATTTTTTTTTGAGAAACCTATTCCTGGGATTCCCCTTAGAGGATATATGTATAAATAGGTCAATTATTACCACCAGAAAAGGGTGAGGTCAGGCCGCCCAGTCAACGACCCTGAGGTGACAACGTATTACTTATCAATATATATATATATATATATATATATATATATATATATATATATATATATATATATATATATATATATATATATATATATATATATAAAAAAGGTTATTTGCCCATGATGGACAAATTTTTTGATGCGTCATAGATTTCCGTGGAGGGTCAAGGGGGGTAGAGGGGATGGTGGTAGGGTGAGAGGTTTTTATGGAATGAGTTTTTCAGAGAAAGTGTTTTTTATGGTGGGATATTACGTCACTCTGGTATTGGTAAATCGTATATTGGAAGTCTTTCGTAAAGTAATGTATGGGTGTGTGGAATATTATGTTGTCTACGTATGTTTGTTATGTTTTGTGTTAACGGTGAGTTTGTGAGTTTGCATGTAAAGAATTTTTGTGACGTCTCGTCAATGAAGTCACGTATCATTTGCACCCCCGTAAGCCTATGCAGGTCGGCGATGGTAATATACCTTGGTGAGTTGATCAATAGACGCAACAATTTATTTTGAGTCCTCTGTAATCTCAGGCACTGTGCGTCAGAAATAAAGTTCCATGACGCACAGGCATAAGTGAGAATTGGTCGGAATATGACTTTATATAGGCATAATTAGTTTTCTATTGTTAAATTGCTACGTTTATTGACCAAGGGATACAATTTACTGAGTGCTGCATAGGCTTTATTTACAACCTTGGTTATATGGGGTGCAAATGTTAGTCGGATGTCTAGTATTACTCCCAACAGGTTTACAGTTTTTTGTTCCATGATGTCATGATTGTCTAGTCTTAGTTTTGTTATTGTGCGTATGTTTGTAAATTTTCTATGGAAGCCTTTGGATTGCAACGCAAAGCTTTAGCCGCTGCGCCATCACCTATTGCCACAAAAATTGCTTGTCTGTGATATATATCTTTCGACATTCATACATATTTCACTTCTATGAAATATATATTAGTAAACTTAATAAAGAAAAAAAAATTATTATGGAAATAATATCTCTCAAGATTTTAGTACAAGCGACAATAATTAAGAGATTTTTTTTTTTTTAATTAAATAATTAATAACTTTTTTATTTACTGATCGATTTTCTTCAGAAATAGGATTCTTCCTCTAGCTAACACTAACTTACTTTCTAAATTTCAATACAATCGGACTTTTCTTTCTTAAGTTATCGTGCTTACAAGAAACGTGACGGACGGACGGACAGACGGACATTTTGAAAGTTGTTCAGAATTCGTTCACTAACACAATGATATGAAAATTTTTTCTCTACGAGCGATATTTACGATTTTAGAAATGTGCCGATCAAATACAATATACTCTTCGTTTTTACGAAGAGTATAATAATTATTTAACACCGTCACGAGTTTTCGCGGCGCATTTCTCTAGTTTTGGATATATATAACAATTATTTTTCCCCTTAACTCGCTCTAACTCAAAAACGGCACAATGGATTACTCTCAAATTTTTATCGTGTTATCACTATATATTTGTTAACATAATGTGTTAATATGTAGGTCAAATTTTAATAAGTATAGAAAGCATTATTGTTTTTCTAAGGTTATGTCGAAAATTTGCATTCTCAAATGTAACATGCGGGAAACTTTTTTATCTTTCGAAATAGATACCAAGTTTATCGAGAAGTAACGAAGATAAAAGATGGACGTAACTTTTTTATTTGAAACTTTTTTTCTAGAATTAGCAGTTTTCGAGAAAATTGCAAATGAGTGATTTAAGGAGCATCAAATACTAAATGAGGAAGAAAAAAGAAAAGTTATTCTTTAAATAAAGTGCTTCTATACATTATTAGGTTGTTGTATTAGTATCTGATGTTAATGTCACTAATGAAGGAAGAAAAAAGAAAAGCTAATCCGTCCAATCCATTTGTTTGAAAAATGTTCATTAAGTACGTACATCAACCGAATAATGTATAGAGGCACTATTTATTTTTAAAGAATAACATTTCTTTTTTCTTCCTCATTTAGTATTTGATGTCGAATGACTACTTTACCTTAGTAAACTTAACTGAATTTTATACAGGGCCAGTCGAAAAGTGAGAAATTTTAAATTTGGCTATTGAATAACAAACACCCTATATAAAATCAACTGCGAATCGAATACGCTATCAAACTTTTATATATATATATATATATATATGAAATCGCTTGATATTCATAAACAAATATGGTTTAACTATATAGAGACCAGCTATCAATATAATACATGATCTTGGAAGTCATTCTCCGGAACACCTGGTCGCTGTGTCATTCCGCGCGCTTCGGCCGCGACATGTGACACAATGAATATATTATTATTGTAAAACTGACATATTAATGACTTATTTTTTGACATGTTATGATATTTAAATAAAATAAAGGAATATGTAATTTGGTAATTTGGTAATTTGGCAATCCAAAGGTCCCGTGTTCAAATCCCATAGGTTGGATATTTTTTTTCATTTTTTTTTCATACAATATTTTTCACAATACAGATGGTATCACAAAATTTAGGATGTCCAAAAACTAACATTATTTACAAGAAAACTGCGAAGAGTATCCTATAGAATGTGTAACAATTGTATATAAAAAGCTCAGTAAACTGGCGAAGAGTACGTTTTTAGCTTGTTTATAATAAGTTTGATATTTGATGGAGGGTAGACTGATAAAATATTCCTTAACCCTTTGTTCCCGCAAACGCATTATGCCCCCTCTCCCCCTTCCTATTGCTTGGATTGCGATAATTTTTTTTTTAATTAAAGATAAACAAAATCTCGCTTACCTGTAAAAATTTCTCTTCTGAGCCCTTTTCTTCATACTCAAAAACGCATTTACAAAAAAATGCAGAAGGTTTTTCCCCTCCCACAAGTTTGTTTATTTGAAAAAAATTTAAAAAATTATTCAGTCAAATATTAGAAGTAATAACGAACAAATTACATTTTGGTTTTTAAAAATCCCCCGTCAGGGAAAAAAGTTCAAGGGGGTTGAATAATTTTTCTTTCCCTACATCCCTCCCCTCCCCTAATTGGCCCACCGCCCCAATCCTTCGGCTTCATTAATTCTCATCTATTTCACCTACCTCAAAAAAATCTCATCCTCCTAACTTGTTTTTTTCGTAAAAAAATTAAGGAATTACTTTTTGTGTATTAGTGTTAGGGCAAAAAACGAGTATTTTCAAAAAAAATTTTCACGAAAAGTTACCGTCCGATTTGAAAAAATTTACCACATTATGCGCTTCCGCGAGATCTTCAATATTTAATTTTACTTTTTTTTCGTCAGGTCAATAGTAACAAAGTTATCGTGTTTTTGCGAATTTTAAATGCGAATTTCTCCGCCACCCCGTGTGATTAAGCTGAACTAAGTTGATAACATGATAAAAGAGAACCGTGTAACCGAGTTGTCAAAAAAAAAATTTAAAAAAGTTGGTTTCATTTCAAAACCATATCCGCTCCGCTATTAATAAACCGTTTCTGAACGTTGTCGATAATTTTCGGAGATATGCATCGTATTTCTTAACGAATTCTTCCCTTTAAATTTTCCTAATTCACAGGTTGATTTACGTTTATTTTACAGTTAAAGTATCCCCTAGAACGTAATCGATGGATATCAGATCCAGAAATCTGGTTGACCACTCAATTGCCACCCTTCATCCTATTCAATGATTTGAAAATACTTCATTTGAACAGGGGCTGCGTAATGGGGAAGTACTCCATCTTGCTGAAAGAAGAAGTCGTTTCTCGGAAGATCGGATACCTTTAAAACTGCAAATTTAACCCTTAAAATGCCTAAAAAATCCCTTTTCGGGAAAAAACGCGGTTCCTTTCTGCAAATCAAGATTTTAGGGTTTTGTTATACCCGTCATGACAAACAATTTCCGCGGGGTCTACATCCATCTTAAAAAAATTACCAACCCTTTCCTAAACCGACTCCACTATAACATTAGTTCACTAATAAACTACTCTGTTATTTCCACATTCACGTAGTGAAGTTTGGTAGGTAACGGTAAAAAAAAAATAATATTTTTTTTCGTTCAAATCGGCTGAGGGCCCGTTAGGGTTAGGTTAGTTTGTCCCGGGGCTAAACTCCAACTCCAGGCTAAAGTGTTTATCAAGTCAGATTAAAAAGTAACCCTAGGCTAAAGTCAGAGGAACTTAGCCCCAGGTTAAAAAGTTATCTCTGTTAGCCCGAGGTTAGCCTACAAATTTTATGTTTGTTGAATGAAAAGTCAAAATTGTTTTTTGTCTAAATTACTGAAAAAGGAAGCTTTAGATGAAATAAGCGATTATGAACCAGATATTTTGGAATTTTTGGAACACGAAAGACATACTTAGTTTTCTAATGTAGAGCTAAAAGGCAAATATTAAAATCTATCTTATTATATAGTGGAACTAGTTCATCTCCTCTGTCTCTGCACGATATTGCATCTGTCTACCCTTGTCGGGGTTTCACTTATTTTCTCAAAATAAAAATGTAACTATAGACCAGAAAATATTCTAGTTTATATTATAATTGTGTTGCTCATTGCTTTCACTGCCAGGTGGCTTTTCGAAAAAAACAACTGAGTAACAAAAACTTACAAAACTAACAAACAAAAAATGAACCATTTTTCTGCCAATTAAAATCAATCTAGAGCTGACAACTCTGTAGAAAGCGTTACCAACCTCAAGGTTTCCTAACCCACACATAGAATGTGGTGGATAAACTTTGCTCAGAGGTTAAGGAGAGCCCAGGGCTAGCTAACAAGCAAATTTAACCCTACATTGATAAACGGACACTATAATGTTATAAAATTTCGAGATTTTAAGTTTAAGCAAAAAAAATTCTCTACCGTTATGTCGCACAGTGGAAAAAAAAGCCTTTTTTGGACAAAAATCTGCCTACAAGTCAAATCTTAATCAATTTTCATCTACCTTGGCTTAAAATGTAGGTTATTGGCTACACTTTCAGAGTATACTGCCTAAATTGGAAACCCCGATTTCCTAACCTCAAAAAATGTATCAAATCTGTCTCACTTTTTTCTATTTCTACAAGTCAAATCTTGATCGATTTTGACAATCCTGGGCTTAAAAGGCAGGTTATTAGCTACCTTTTCAGTGCATGCTGCCTACATTGTGAATCCCGATTTCCTAACCTCAAAAAATTTATCAAATATGAGAGTAATCACTTTTTTCTATTTCCACAAGTCAAATATTGATCAATTTTGACAATTCTGGGCTTAAAATGCACGTTTTAGCTACCCTTTCAGCGTATACTGCCTAAACTATGAACCTCAGGATTGTCAAAATTTATCAAGATTTGACTTGTAGGAATAGAAAAAAGTGATTACTCTCACATTTGATACATTTTTTGAGGTTAGGAAATCGGGGTTTGCAATTTAGGCAGTATACTCTGAAAGTGTAGCTAATAACCTACATTTTAAGCCAAGGTAGATCGAAATTGATTAAGATTTGACTTGTAGGCAGATTTTTGTCCAAAAAATGCTTTATTTTTCCACTGTGTGTCGGTCTGTCTGTCGATATATCTGACTATAACTTTTTTGTGCGCATGATTACTCTGGAGCCGTGTGTGATATTGTGTGTGATATTGAAATTTGGTACACCTATGTAATATAAAGAGATTTTCTTGCATCAGCCATCTCACATCATCCCCAATACCGATGTAACATATCGTTTTATGGGTTAGCCGATTTCAAATATTATATTACTAAAGTTCTAAGGTCAATTATTTCCACACAGTGGAGTGCAAATATAGTATCAAAATTTCTTTCATTGCAAGAGACTTAGATAAGAAATTTGGAAATGTGGAAGTAGCGATTCCTTGGACAACGGTTTTTACTTCCACATCGTGGAAGTTATAGTAATGTTAAAAAAAATTATGAAAATTTCTTTGTTCAAATGAATGTCAAGACGCGGCAAGATTTTAACTGTGAGCAAGTATGTATCTGAATGTCTGTATCTCTTTTTGTGCACACGATTACTCTGGAATGGTTTATGATGTTGACTAGAAATTTGGTACTTCTATGCAATATAATGAAATATGGATCTAGATTATATTTTGATTCTATTTCGTTGAAGAGTTAGGGGGTAAATAGGTAAAGCATGCAAGTAAAAGTTCATAACATTGGGATTTAGTTTATGCACGATAAGCCAAAATCTCAAAATTTTTTTTTATATATATGTATATATATATATATATATATATATATATATATATATATATATATATATATATATATATATATATATATATATATATATATATATATATATATATATATATATATATATATATATATCATATAATTTTATTACAAGCAGTAAAGGAGTTGAACTATGTGAATTTTAAATTATATAATAATAAAAAAAACTTCTCAAATCTCATTCAACAAAGTAGGATCACGTGAAAAATGAATTATTATTTCCAGTAATTTTCATGCGTTTAATATATATAATAAAATGTATTTACTTCGTGCATCTTGATACAATTTTACCCACTTTCCGTGTGTAGAGACATATAGGAATTAATTTAGGCGTTGAGTGAAAATAGGAATGTTCAATCAAAGATTTGAGTAAGGCAAAATAGCAATAAATATAATATAATTCGAAAGATTTTAATCGACTTGTTTTGCTATATATCAAACTGTCTCGAAAATCATCAAAAGGAAGGTCGAAGTTCACTAATTCTTTTAGAAGCACGTCAATTACTGTGTCTTTTTCAGCTACGACCAGCACTCACATAATCAATCACGTAGCAAATTGAGTATACCACAAGATATTTTAAGCTTTCCCAAGGCGTTTTAAGATTCCTCTTAAATTATTTACTGAATAGAAGCACAAGACACCAGTGAATAAACTAATCACTTGGTTGTATCAGGCTCGATAAACAGTTCTTTATTATACTATAATTTTTGTGTTGTCTCTTTCATTCATACTTTACTTTCTTTAATTAACTCCGCAGAGAGTAAATAAAGATCTTCAAAAACATTATGGTTATGTTCCACGTAATTGTGGTAATAGTGGATGTTATTTCGAACCATTTAATTAGAATTAATTATTTTATTTTCTTATAATACAATGCAATATTTAATTTCTTAAGTACACTGTATGAAAACGTTGAAAATAATAGAAAAGCGTTGGATGGTTTATGGAATTAAGCAAAGCCATTGATCTAGTTGATCATGAAATACTTGCAAAACTAACTGTGTATGGTAAAAGAGATAAAATCAATCATTTAATAGGAACATATCTAGCAGGAAGGTCCCAATTAGTAGAAATTAATAAAATTGGATCTGCTCAACTAAATATTGGAGGATCTGTTTTTGGGCATTTGTTGTTTTTGTTCATTATAAATGATCTGCCAAATGTCTCTGATGGACACTTAGTGATGTTTAATGATGACAACAGTCTCTAACAATAATATATTTGTTTTTAAAAATATATATCTTGTATTTCTGCTTACATTATTGTTAAAAAATATTATTTTGGACACTCAACAAATAGCTTTCAAAGAAATCATTCGTTCCCTTCTTATACCATTGATCTAAATCTGACCATGCTAGCATTTCACAACTTATACACTTTTTAATTATAGGAAATTACCTAGGCAATTTCATACCAAATAAAAAGGGTATAAGTTGCCATAAGCTAGCATGGTCAGATTTAGATCAGTGGCATAAGAAAGGAACGGATGGTTTCTTTGAAAGTTATCTGCTATTTATTTAGGTAATATCGTAATAAATAAGAAGTGTATAAGTTGTCATATGCTAGCATGGTCATATTTAGATCAATGGTATATGAAAGGAAGGAATGATTTCTTTGAAATTTATTTGCTGTATATCCAATAATATTTTTTAACAATAATATATTTGATGTTATAAAAAACATCCAAATGGTGCTTAACAATTTTACGTTATGATTCAAAAAGTATAAATTATTATTAAATATAGATATGGTTTCTTTGAAAGTCATCTGTTGAATATCCGAAATAGTATTTTTTAACAATAATATATTTGATGTTATAAAATCACCCAAATGGTGCTTAACAGAGTGACCAAAAATTTCGTCCTTGGATTCAAATTGGTCTAAATGATAGCTTATGGTGTTTAAGTTAGGTACAGCCCATTTTACAGGAAAAAAATCAGGATTTTGCTGATAATATTCGATTAATCGGTATTTTTATACTGAAGACTTAGCAAATCTCGATAGATACTCCAAACCTTGTATCCGACGGCCTTTGAATTAAAAAGTAAATGTATATTTCTAAGAAAGATTAGGTTTGGTTATATTACTGAAATGTATTTCAATAATATGTAGGCCTTTTCGCCACGTCACGGTACTAATCCAGGAAGAGGTTTATGTTTTTTTTATTTTTTCTTGTTTTGTTGTTTTTTTGGTTATTTTTTTTACTTTTTATCTTTTTTTTTTAGCCGTTTTTCCATTTTTTCCTTAAATTCACAAATAAATTCATCAGCACCCGAATTCGGCAGAGAACTGATTGCTCGTCAAGCCGAGTGACTTCTATAAATCCATCGATATTTGCTATGTTTTCAGTAGAAAAATACCGATTGATGAGATGTTTAGCAAGAATGCTAGTTACACAGGCAAACACACAAAAAAAGTCGAATGCGAGGAGGCAGACCTATGTATTTCCATGCATTTTGACTCACTGGACACGAATCCGATGTCCGTGTTGTCCGATTGGCTCTTGCATTTTTGCTAACCTCACACTTTAAAATGACCGAAAAATCCCAAACAAGTAAATAAAAAGCTTAAATGAGCTGATTACTATATCTATACGTAATTTGTTGCGCTGAAACTGAATTAGCCGATTAGTTAGGAATTTTCACATAACCTGAAAAAACACCCTAAAAAATGTCCAAAAATCCAAAACAAATAAATTAAAAGCTTAAACCAAGAACTTTACAACTAACATAACCTAAGGCAGGAGCATTACACCAAGAACTTTGAACCAAGAACTCTAAACCTAACATAACCTAAGGTAAGAGCTATACACCAAGAACTTTAAACTAAGAATTCTCAATCCAACATAACTTGAGACAAGAACTTTAAACCAAAAACTTAAACCTATTATAAATTAAGACAAGAATTGTTAAATTCCTAAGGCAAGAACTATTAAGGTTTAGAGTTCTTCGTGTAAAGTTCCTGTCTTAGAATATGTTACATTTAGAGTTCTTGGTGCAAAGTTCTTGCCTTAAGTTTTGTTAGATTTGGAGTTCTTGGTTTAAAGTTCTTTGTGTAAAATTCTTGTCTTGTTTTTAGTAAATTCGATATTCCGAAATATCGAAAAAAAAATCAACGATAAAATAAAAAATATTTATCTAAAATATTATAGTATGGAAATAGCCGAAAAAGGTTTTCCATGGTACCTTGCATCATATGTTATAAGATGTTGGACAAATGGAAAGAACGTCGTTAAAAAGTAAAATATAAAAATCCAACAATATGAAAAAAAAAACTGGAATCCACGAAGAGTGTTATTTTTTAGCATTACAAATGTTTCCGGAATTAATGCTAAAAAAGGGTTAATGGAAACTGATTGTTCCGAAACTCCAGAAGATGACAGTGAATATGAAGATAGTGAATGTGAGTGTTCGATAAGAACTAAAACTCTCAATATTTGGTGAAATGATAAACTTAATAATGTTACTAGAAATCTTGGTCTATCTAATGGTAGGGAAGAATATTTAGCGGCGATTATGGAAAAAGACAATTTAGTATCAAGTGATGTTCATTCTAGCTCATACAGAAAAAGAGAAAAATACTTTAGAAAATATTTTGCACAAGGAAGAAAACACTTGCTCTTATATTGTCATAATGAAGAAGGGTTGATGAATATACTTAAACCTATCATATATAGATTTTAGATAATTATTTTTTATTTTATCGCTGATTTTTTTTTTTCGATTTTTCAGAACCTCAAATTTACTACAAACGAAACAGAAGGAATTCGCATTATTTACACAGTTGTGCAAATTTCTTGCAGCTCATACTCATAGGAAGCCAAGTTTCTCACTTCACTAGAGCTGCGGTTGCATGATGTCGGCGCCCGCGGTCCCGCTTTCCCAACCTGACCGGGCGCCGATACTATGGTTTCCCTCCCCTGCATCGTAAACTCTTTCTCTACTTTTGCATGATGGCATTTTTTTTATCGTTGCCCGCCGTCACCACGTGGAAATGTCCTAGTCGCAAAAATAGAAAAAGAAACAAATGACATAATGACAATCAAACAGAATAAAGAAAACTATACAATTCTAAACAGCTCTAAGAAAAAAAAGTAAAAAATCATCAAGTTAGTAAAGGTAAATGTTAAGTCCAAACGATATTCCTCTCTCAACAGAGCAAACTTTTCCTGAAAATTTTTTCCTAAAAATGTCACTGTTCAGTAATATTTTCCTTTAGATACTTGAAAATTTGAGAGTTACCCATCTCTGCTTACTAGAGTTGATGAGAATAAATGCTGAAATGATATTTCTCTATGAAGTTTGCAGGTTTCGCTTTAATTCTGATTACGGTATGATGTTCAGCTTGTGAAAATACGTCGAAAATTATATGTTCAGATATTATGTAGAGCAAAGTCAATTTCGGGCTATGATTCAGTCATTTTTGGGTACGTTTTCATCCTAAATATGGATTTTACAATATATTCGATCGTCGCGTATAAATTCTGACCTTGGATTCGGTTTCAGTGCCCCAAGTTACGTATAGATATAGTGATCAGTTCATATAAGCTTTTTATTTACTTGTTTGAAATTTTTCGGGCATTTTTCAGGTGTTTTTTGAGGTTATGTCAAAATTCCTAACTGATCGATCAATTCTGATCTCAGATTCGGTCTCAGCGCCCCAAAATACGTATGGAAATGTTTGAGATTTTTCGGGAATTCTTAATGTGTTTTTTGAGGTAGGAAAAATGCAAGAGCCAGTCAGGCAAAGCGGACATCGGATTTGTGTTCAGCAGATCAAAATTCATGGGAATACATAAGTCTGTCTCCTCGCACTCGACTTTTTTTTGTACCGGTGTTATTTTCTACAGAAATATTTTGTAACTTTCTTGTACTAGATTTCTGGTAAAATGTAATGAAAGATTAGAAAAGAACGAACAATTTTACGTTGAAAATGGTACTGCTTATATCTGTTGAGAACTTTAAGATAACGCAAGAAGTCACCGAGAATGTCGGATTCGCATTGGTATGGCGTGGTTGAATCAAATAACGTGTTTAAGGGTGGAGGTGCCGTGGTTAAGAAAATGATTTCGTAATTCGACAATTTCTCCTGCATCCCTGAACCAATTGAAAAAATATTTTGATAGGCTTTTAGGGAAAACCTGATAGAATGATACCAGACTATTGAAGCAAACAAAGGAGGAGGGTCGATTTGAGCGGTTTTTGCCCCAAATTATTTTTGGATGAAAAAAATCAGAAAACATTTTTTTTTAATGTCTACTAACAATAATAAGTCGATTTTACCTTAAAAGGATGATCCCCCCCCCCCCCCCCCCCCCCCCTCAATTCTGAATATGCCATCACTTGCTAACATCGTTCTTGGGGAGATATATCGCTTTCAAACTTATATTTGCTTGATAAAATACCACACTACCACACTAACTCCCTTTGAACTGTATCCGCTCTCATTTATCATTTTTTCCCTTTCTACGGGAGGTTGGTTTTACTATTTATTCGTTTGCGGGAAATATAAATGGAAAATATCCAAGACCAGAGTATCCTGGGGTATTTGGGGTCGCTGATTCCCAACCCGAAGTCCGTTAACCTATATCACATCAAGTTTAAGCTCATTTAAAGGTCAAATTAGTCTCAGAATTCGATTTCAGGCTTTCTTGAATCTCTCGCTGTCAATTGGAGGTCATTTCAAGGTCAAATAAATATTATGCTAGAGTGAAGCTAAAGAAAATGCCGTGTAATGAATTTGAATCACTTTGTGTATAGGTTTTTGAGGTAGCTGAATCAGGGGATCAGCTAGAGGTAGTTTCAAGATGAACTTAACACTTCAAGATTGAGCTAAAAAACGCTTTGTATTTTCATACGGTAGATGTAGGCATCTGGAATCGTTGATTTAAATTGGTCTCAAGGTCAACCAGATGTGATTTGTTAGTTGAACTCTTTTTGAGGTTGTTGAATTGAAACAAAGAATCCGTTTAACCATGTAACGTTTGATAGAGGTCATTGTAAGGTCAGTAGTAGATTATTTTCACTCTAGAATAATATTGATTTGACCTTGAAATGACCTCTAATTGACAGCGAGCGATTCAAGAAAGCTTGAAGTCAAATTCAGATACGCCAAAAACGTATTTATCTATTTTTCTGGATTTCTTTGTCATCTTTTTTAAATTTGACCTTCAAATGACCTTAAACTTGATGTGATACAGGTTAACGGACTTCGAGTTCGGAATCAGCGACCCCAGGATACCTTGGCCAAGTCTGGTGAGTAAGCTTGGACATTTTGCATTTATAAACGAATAAATAATAGTAAAACCACCCTCCCGTAAAAAGGGAAAGAATGATAAATGAGAGCGGAGACAATTAAAAGGGAGTTAGTGTGGTAGTGTGGTATTTTATCAAGCAAGTATAAGTTTGATAGCGATATATCTCCCCAAGAACGCTATTAGCAAGTGATGGCATATTCAGGATTGAGGGGGGGCTGGGGGATCGTCCGTTTAGGGTAAAATCGACTTATTATTGTTAGTAGACATTAAAAAAAAATGTTCTCTGATTTTTTCATCCAAAAATAATTTGGGGCAAAAACCGCCCAAATCGACCCTCCTCCTTTTTTTTATTTTCTTAAAGAAAAAAAATTTTTCTTTCTTTACTTTTCAATGACTTAGTACCATTCTATAAAGTTGTCTCTAAGAGCCTATCAAAAAAATTTTTGAATCGTTTCAGTTATGTAGGAGAAATTGTCCAATTACGTTCCCGGTACCGCCCACCTTAACTCGTCATATCGTAATCTATCTCACGAAGTGTCCTATCTCAGTTTTCGTGATTTAGCGCTAGAGCTGTTTTAAGTTTTGGTGGTTTTTAAAATAAATAATAAATATATAAAACTTGCCTTTTCGTTGTTTTTTTTTTGCTTATGTTGTGTACCGGAATATGTAGTTACCGGCACGAGGTCTATATTAAGGTGCGTATTTCCAAATTTTCAGAAAAAATTTGGAAGCGAAATACGACGATACGTGAGAGATAAAAAATGAAACTTTCTATACAATGTGTTACGTCAACTTATGTGATTAGCATTTTATTGTTGAAAATAAAAATATATTCGTAAATATATAACGCAATTAACATTTCATTCGTGAAAAAACAAAAAATTGTGAGTTTTGAACGAAATAATAGCATTTTAATATCTATCGTCTATCATTGTGTTTAAAAAAATTTAAAAAAATATGATACAAAATTATTAAAAACTCTACAATAAAATAATTTTGTATTATTATATCTACCCATCATGACGTGGCAGATTTTTATAAAATTGTGCACGTGTTAATATTCTAATTACAGGTGTGGCACCGTTACAAAGCGCCATGAAATCGTTATACTTGTTCTTGGAAATCTTGGGTTCAGAATTTAAAATTGACAGTTGCATGTCTTTTAAGTTATCTAACTTTAGTTTCAGTGTTATAGAACTGTATTCACTATGAATATGACTCGATTTAAAAAATATTTGCGCTGGCTTATTGACTACTATAATGTTCGAGAGCTAGAATGGATAAAATCAAACTCACGATATAACCTAAGTCAACATACGTCAGTTCGTGAGAAATTAATTGTAACTAAATGTACCCATTCTCGCATAGTATACGCGCTTGACTGACGAGAGTTTGGGAGATGCAAGAACATATCAAATGAAGTATATTTGCCGACCTATCTCAAATTTCGATTTTTTTTAGATATGACACTTCGTGAGATAGATGACATCTCCAAAACAAAAACTATGCTCAACTTGAAATTTCGCCTGCTTTAAAGTATCACCATAAACTATCATTTAAACCACTTTCAAATAAAATTCATGAGGTTCCCAAAAAGGGCCAAAAATAGGTGTTTTTTGGGTTACTCTTTAGATTAGATTAGATTAGATTTTTTATTGGTCTTTTGTTTCTATTTACATGGATATAAGACAGGTCAATAAAAATACACACACAATAAAAATTTCTTAGTTAGATACACTAAAGTATTGACTATAAAAAATAAAAATCACGTTACAAATTTAATGCTAAGTAATAAAATAATGTAATGTATATATGTAGAAAGGTAAGTTTGTATAAAAAATTATTTAAAATTATATTTAAATATTGTATATGTTAAGAAACTTTTTATATAGCAGGCAGTAGGTTATAAAAGCTGCTCCCGGCATATTTTGGTGATTTTTTGTATTGCATGTAGTAAAAGTTTTCTATGTGAATGTTTTCGTTTTTACGCGTTGGATACAAATGTACCTCGTTGTTTTTTTTTTTTTAAATCACTAAGGTGTAAAAATACATGGCACAGTAATTTACGTTACGGTTCAACAAGTATAAATATAATAGGGCAATTATCGGAAAAAGCTCAGGAAGCGAGAAACAAAGATTTAAGAAGATATCGGGAACAGCATAGTAGGAAAATAAACAGAGTTTCTAACAATCAAGATCTAATAAATAGGTTCCTGATTTCTTCAGATCCGTTTATTACATCTTGAACAAAATTTATCAAGAAGAAACTGTCAAAGATTTCTCCACATGTTTTAGCAATTTAAAAAGCTCTTAGTCCCGGTTTCAGAAGATATGCTCACTTATAGTACTGAGCCTCGAACTGCAAATGAAACCGGTGCACTATGGTCAATTTGCCAATATTAGGAGGAAAGTATTACAAAAATAAAGTTTATCCAAAAATTAAAATTAATATATATGTCGATACCTGAATAACCGGACCATCAGAAACCAAAAAAATATTTTGTTTATGCCGCACGTGTTCAAAGTGGTGACGTCAAATAGTAATTGGGTGGTTCCGCGGCAAATAATTTATCGCTAATATTCGTCCAAGCAAGTTGTTTATTGTGTCCAATTTTATAAAACTGTTGTCGTATGCTGTTAATACATGCCTTTAACTATCGAAAAAATGTCACGAGGTATGTGTCCTCTTGGGCAAAACCATATTACCGATTTATTTCGCGGAAGCCTGCATTTGCGCACTTATATTTGAGTTTTAAAAAAAGTTTCACAAAGTTTCACCGAAATTTCTGTTGTATATCGTAGGTCAGTCTCTGTACTTTGGAACATATACTGAGAGTTTACTTTCTTGTACTTTTATTAGAAGATATTTAATTTTACTGCAGATGTTGTCATTTACGTGAAGAGAAATTACCTGTTTGAATTGCTGCTCAATGAAAAATTGTTAGGTGATGGAGCATCCATAAGGATAGTCCATAGGATAATTGAAAATATTGAACAAGAGAAAGAAGACTAGTGCGGGTTATTAGGAGAAAATGAAGAACTTATTCAAATTATTAAGCTATTCTTAGGTATGTAATTTACTTAAAAGCTGGCGGTCTAGTAAATTTAATGTGGCTTCATTTAAAAAAAACATTCTGGTTGGTTAAATGGAGAATTAAAATATGAAACTAATAAAGAAAATATATGTGAGCCTTCTAGGTCGAAAGTAGGTCAATCGTCAGAGTTTTAGTAGTAGTGGACAAAAGTCGAAAAGAAAAAAAGTGCAACCATTATTGGAACATACTCCAGAAGAGTTAAGCTTAGCAACTCAAGCCGCATATCATGCAAGTGGTAAACGTAATGTGGCTTCCGTAATAAAAAACTTGGAAGGAGCTCTCCGCGTACAGTATTCCGGGAGTAAATTTTGAGAAAGTTCCGAAATATAAGTTTGCATACAGCAAAAAAGAGGTAAAGAAAAACGGACTTTTTTTTCTTGAAATCGTCGAAAAAAAGTTGTCACTATAAAGTATCAGCATATAGGTGATTAATTGC
The DNA here is from genome assembly GCA_936432065.2 of Rutpela maculata. Classification (NCBI taxonomy): domain Eukaryota; kingdom Metazoa; phylum Arthropoda; class Insecta; order Coleoptera; family Cerambycidae; genus Rutpela; species Rutpela maculata. Next base: position 136,081,293 of record OW386287.2, on the reverse strand, counting down.
AGAGACATATTAAATAAAAATATATAAGGTGTTTGGTTTGAAAAAATTGAATTATGACAGTTTAAATATGTAAAAATTTAAATCATCGTGGAGAACACCCTGTAGAATTGTTTTCAACTCTGAGAGTTCTATAAATTAGTACATGGTATCGACTAACATTCAAAATGAAATGACGCTCAAATTTACGAAAATGTGTCTTTTGCAGATTTTACTATTGGGTGTTCCATTTAAAAAATTCTGACATTAGCTTGCTACCACTCTGTAAAACACCCTGTAGATCTGGAACTATTTTTTTAATATTACACTCTTCATCTCCCACAATATTTATCTGAAACATTTTTTCTAATTTCAAACGGTTGAGGAAATATTGACTGTCCCCATGCTACTAACTCACTTTTTTTATGCATCGTATCATAAATTTAACATATTTAAACAAAAATATACTTCTAAACAAAAATATAGCTAGAAATGAAGTGTTAATAATATTTTCCTCCCTCCTAAATATGGCAAATTGACCACTGTGCGGTGACTATTCAGCTACATAAGCAACTGCAGCTAAGGAGGCTTAGAGTAGATACTAGAACAAATTTCATATCTACATTCATGGCTATAAACAAATTAAAGACTTGTAATATATAATTTAAACAAACTCATAATTACAGTAAAAAAAAATGTTGTCTTAGAGATAATGATAATAATCACTCCCAAAACTACCCTCATTATTCTTATTTTATATAATAATTTTTTAACACTATTTATGTGACTTAGAACTTTTCGCGGTTAAGAAAACCGTTAAAAATTGTACCCTCAAAAGTCGCTCCATAGATTATTTCTTCTAAAACTACTCCCTAGCCATTGATTGGCCTGTTCTAAAGCTGTAGAGTACAAGAACTATATTTAAAATTGCTCGCTTTGAGTGCCTATCCCTGAAATTCACCTTCGCGAGGTCCCGGCGGCTCAGGCATTTTTTTATTATTTGTTTTTATATCGTGATGGACCTTTTAAAAATTCATGCTAAAATCAGGTTTTTGACGCTTTTTTTCATTTTCTGACCAGTGACTGTGACCTGTGAGGAAATTGGTCATTCATTTGCGACACCAACGTAAATAAAGTGTACGGTTAAATGTGAAAAAAATGTGTGTTATATTTTCATTTCTATCCTACCTGAAACTTTCCTTAAACCAGTCGATCTTTTAAAAAAAAACGTAACATAACTTACCCTTAAAATTTTCTTCATTTTATTATGTGTTAAAACTTCATAATGCTAAGTTTGTTTACTCTTAGAACCGCTAATTATACTATAATTATATTTTCTAAGTACGAGGTTGTTAACTACAAGTTCTTGTATATTTTAATTATTATTGCACTCAAGTGAAAAACGATAAGAAAGCTGCACCACTAAATTATTCCACTCCATTATCCAGATATTCAAGAAGTTTGTTTTAAAACTACTTAGGTAATAGTAGTTATATACTCTATTCACTTTAGAGATAAAACTATATGACAAATATAAATGTGAACAAGCTAAAAACGTACTCTTCGCCAATTTACTGAGCTTTTTATATATAATTGTTACACATTCTATAGGATACTCTTCGCAGTTTTCTTGTAAACAATGTTAGTTTTTGGACATCCTAAATTTTGTGATATAAACTTTGTTGTGAAAAAAATTGTATGAAAAAAAAATGAAAAAAAATCCAACCTGCGGGATTCGAACACGGGACCCTTGGATTGCAACGAAAAGCTTTAGCCGCTGCGCCACCACCTGTTGCTAGGAAAATTGATTGTCTGTAATATATATCTGTCGACATTCATACATATTTCACTTCTAAGAAATATTAGTAAACTTCATATACAAAAAAAAATTTGTTATGGAAATAATATCTCGCGATTTCCATTTTAGTACAAGCCACAAAAATTAACAAAAAAAAAATTTTTTTTTTAAATTAAATAATTAATAACTTTTTTATTTACTGATTGATTTTCTTCAAAAACAATAGGGTTCTTCCTCTAGCTAACACTAACTTATTTTCTAACGGACAGACGGACGGACAGACGGACGGACAGACGGACGGACAGACGGACAGACGGACACACGGACAGACGGACAGACGGACAGACGGACAGACGGACAGACGGACAGACGGACATTTTGAAAGTTGTTCAGAATTCGTTCACTAACACAATGATATAAAAAAATTTTCTCTACGAGCGATATTTACGATTTTAGAAATGTGCCGATCAAATACAATATACTCTTCGTTTTTGCGAAGAGTATAATAATGAACATATTCATGAAAACTAAATTTTGTTGCTGTGATTAAAGAGAAATACGGAACTAATAGCTGGCGGTAATTGAGCAATTTCTAATCCCTATAGCTATTGACGGTTCTCCAATGAGCGAAACAAATCGAAATAATCGTAAGCCAACTTTATAATTAAGTTTTGGAGTTTCAAAACAATCGGTTCATATCAAAACAGAAACAAGAAGACATTAATATGTACTGGCTAGACGGTCGTGTTTCAACATGAATTATCTCTAGCTTGGAAAATCATCTGCGGCAAATAAATATATTCAAATTAATGTGTTAGTTTGGTCTCCGCCGCCTTCATGTTTTGAAACACAATTTATACAATAATTGTTTCACTTGTTTTACATCGTGTGGCTTGTAATTTTGGTGGATATTGTTTTGCAACGTTATTGGACTTTGGATTTTGCATAATTTAAATGATATCACAGAAATGACTATCCACTGTTTATTCAATTTATTGTTCGATATATATATATATATATATACATTACTATACAAAATTATGGTAAGTACCTAGTGCAAATAACACTAATTTCCCGCTTTTATGGTTATAGAAAATTTTAACCAGAATCTAAGATGCACACTATAGTCGGGAGCTGACCCTAGCTGTACGTGCACTCCTCCCCCCGATCCTAGGAGACAATGTTTTTTATAAAGATTAAAGCCTAAGGAACAATTTTAGGCATGTCCCAAAAAAGAAACTGGCTGTACTTTCAAAATGGCGGCCATATGTTAAAAAAAACTGTTGCCAATGTTGTTTTTGTCATTTAACACAGAAACTAAAAAAAATTGACGAAAAACAACATGCATAAAATTTTCTACAATTTTATTTCTATACAATATTTTGAAGGGGTTACCATTTTCCAGATAAATGAGTCCAAACTTAAGAAACATGGAAATTCATTTATCGTTAAATCATTTATGGGAAATAACTGCGACAATTATTGTAAGGCGTATAATATAGCTTTATATTATTAACATAACAAAAAATAAAATAACGATAATAATAATAATATTATAATTCATTCATTTACTGGATGCGACTCACGCGTCATACTCGGTGACCGGCGCCGTACGACACGGCCGGTAGAACCGGCATTTCCGGCAATATCAAATGTGTGAACATCAATGAATGTGTCCTATGTGACCTGTGCCGTCCGGAACAGCCGATGGTTGTGCGGCAGGTCCGATCAAATAATTTGATTTTGAGCCGCAGCTGTCGGACGGCGCCCGATCCGTCTCGCACAACAGTGGTACTCTGGCTTTATGTGAGGACACTTGTGTTGACTTCTTGTACCTCAAAAATTGGACAGCATTTAAGTACTGGTGTTATTGCGTTTAAAATGTAAACGAATGTCTCTGGCAGCATTCTGGTATATCCATGAAACAAGTTGGACAGTTTCTAAGTTTTTCGTATAAAGTGAGAAATTCGCCGTTTTCTCCCATTTCCGAGCCCATTTCAAATATTAAACACTTGTTGAATGTTTTCTTTTCTGTATTCTTCCCAAATGGTACAGTTTTTAATTAAGCACTTTCCTGTAGAAGAACATTCCTTGACTTCATATTGAACTGGTCGGTGTTCGCATTGCAACTAACGAAGCGCACGTAGGACACTAGAGCCGCATCTGCCGTCCGTGCCGGAGTTGCCGTATCTGCTGGTTTTACCGGCCGGTGCCGTACGGCGCCCGCCACCAAGGACGACGCATCAGTCAGCGCCTTTAAGGGAGAAGGAAAGATAAAACCCCTAAAAATATTACTTTGTCCCAAATATACCAAATATATCCGAACATTTCAAGATTTGGGGAACAGCTGGAATAGTGATGATAAGTTAGTCGCATCATTGGAGGGGTTACATATGCTATATACGGATCAAAGAAATGCGCTAGCGTGGACGAGCTTCGCCTAATTACCATTAGTCAGAAATGTGGTGACAAAGATTTGTCTTTATCAATTGACACTAAAGTTTTCTTCAATTCCACCATCAAGAGTTTGTCTTATCGAGCATATTAAAAGGAGTGTTTACCAAACGCGTATTTGGCGATTAGCCCACGAAGGTGTTCACAATATTCTAAAGCCTTGGAATGATTGTGGATGGCAAGAAAATGGAGAACCTCTTTGGTGTGGATATATTTTTTTTAAGATTCATGTATTTCAAGATATATTAAGACTTTTTATAACAAATTCTATCTTCTGCTTCTGTAGAAAATAGAGCAGATGTAAAATCGAAGGCAAGTTTCTCACGACATGGCGACCAACTGGTCGTCTTGATTTCCATTAACATAGTGTTGGTCCCTTGTATACTTTTAAAACTCTTGAATTTTTCTGATGCGGTATAGATAAGTAGATCAAGAGAATTTTGTTGTGGAAAATTGTCTCTGGAAAAGATAAAATAAATAAGGTAAGTAATTAAGATTTTTGGAGATGGCTCCAATGCACATAGCATATTTCAGAAATGGTCAATATTATTAAGAATAAAAGACAGTGTTCACATAGGTATTTATATGCACAGAGCAGGTAGCTTCTTTAGTCAACTGCGGAAGCATATTTTGAGAACTGACGAATAAGATTGGTATAAATAATATTGTATTAGAACTTAAAACTAGTGGAAGCATTATACTCTTCGCCGATTTATTGAGCTTTTTATACAATTGTTACACATTCTATAGGATACTCTTCGCAGCTTTCTTGTAAATAATGTTAGTTTTTGGACATTCTAAATTTTGTGATATCAACTTTGTCGTGAAAAAAATATATGAAAAAAAAAAATTAAAAAAAACGTGTCAAGGATTCGAACACAAGACCTTTGGATTGCCAGACAACATGTAACGTGTTCTCCCTCATCGAAGGCTACATTGATCTTTTTGTCTTTTTGCCCGGGAAAAATCCACAAAACTCTAAGATGGTTGAGTTCTTAACTATGAAGTTTTACTATAAAATTAAATGGGATAAGCCCAAACTGACATCATCACTTACAATTTAATTTGTAGTATTTATTAGCCAAATTTATATTCCCTGGGTGACACAAAACTAATTTGTTTGGACACTAAAATTGCATAAACTCACCAAGGTAATAACCTGTTACCAAAACAAATTAGGCTCGGCTAGCCAGTTTTTGTAGGAGGCCTAGGGCCATGGGTAAGCGTAAGCAACGGTCCCAATAAGGCCAAGAGTGTTTAATGATGTAAAAAAATTTAGAAAATTTGTAAAAGTTTGAAAAAAATTTTGTCAAAAAATTTTTTATATTTTTTTTTGTGTAACAATTTTCAGTTTTTTTGAAGGCAAAATTACAAGAGTTATTTTGGGCGCCAGTCTCTAAAGAAGAGACGGAAAAGGAAAGGTACGATACAGCAGACACCAGAGAAACACAAAAAATTTAAAACTTAACAATTTAATCACAACCAATCGCACGAAACGATCTAAAATTCGAGGGTTAGCAATTAATAACAACAGATGCCAACTTCGTGGCTTTGAATTATAGAAAGTATTAGTTACAAAATTATTGTTAGGTTAGTATCCTTAACACTATTTTAGCATCCCGGCGACATTTAGTGATAAACAATTCCCTTATCCAAAAAAGACGACCTAGCTTAGTTGGTCAATAATCAAAAAAAACCCCAGCAAAAGTTAGGCCAATTAGCTCTGAATAAAGACACCGGTGCCAAGGTTACGTTACAAAGTTTGAGGTTCAAATGATAATTTTCAATGCCTTGATTCACAAATGATGGCCAAAATTTACATTTTATTACAAGTTCACGATACAGTCTCCCCAAGAAAATGGTAGTCAGTAAATTTAGTTAGGCAGAAGGCCAACAAATAACTAAATTTTGAGTAAAGTTTATGCAAGACAAGTCAAATATTTATAGTGAGCCGCTCACAAAGAAAGAGGGAAATAAGGACAAATCCCAACCAATAAACAAACGGAAATTAACTTCCTACTACTATAAATACTGAATTTATCCCATCAACTTAGACTATTAAACATCTATTTCATTTTGACCTGGGAGAACTATGACTTGTTCAGCAAAAACAAAATCAAAACATTTATAGCAATTTACTCACTCAGTTAAGGGAAACTAAAACAATTCTCCCATTAAATTAACCACTGGAAACACATTTCCTAACACTATGTCACTATGAATGTTGAACTTGCCTACTAGAACTTGATTATTGCAATTCTTGTGAAACTAACACGCAAAATTATAATAGAACGTAACCTCACCTCGCGGTCCAACTTTACGGGAGCAACAGAAGTTATGTTACGAAATCTATCGTACTTAGGTAAAAACACTACTGAAAATTGACAACTTAGTAGTATGTTAATTAAACTTGTTTATCACTAAAACACCATAAATCAATAAATAACCCCGTGACCCAAGGTAAATTTCTATCACTAAATATAACGTAGAAAACTAACCTAAAATTTAGCGACTATAATTATAGAAGTATCTATAATAGGCAATATAAATAATTTAAAACTATAAAAGTTTGTACTACAGTACGCAACAAATACTCATGATAAAAGGTAAACAACAAAAATCGATAAAGGTTAAAGCACAGCTGCACTTTAAAATACGACCACACGGTCAACACTTTTGATAAAACAATTTGTAATTGCACGAACCAAAGGTTTAAACATTAAGAAAATATACGACTTAATCGTAGAATGGCTCTATTGTTTCAATAGCGATCTACTTACACTTTGTTTACTTAATTTAAATTTATATCCTGCTTATAGCAGCCGTTGTGATAAAACAACAGTAAACTTTGTTAGAAGGGTGGTAAATGGCAAAAATAAAAAAACTAGACTTATCTTAGAAATAAGACGTTAGTGTTGTCTTATATCGAGGGATCCTCCTAATAAGAACGTGATGTCCCCTGGACGTCAGCAAAAAAATTGACACTTCTTCGTAGGTTAAGGAAGACGAAGATAGCACATCCCATGAGCTACCAATTCCGGCATGAAACAAAATTCCCCAGCTAACTTGATCTCCTTGCCCTACCTCAGCGTCACTGCGTCACCAAGCATGGCTTCCAGACAAAAAAATTATGAAAATTTATTTCTTCCAAGATATGTAAATGTGTTCCTGTTATGACGTCGGAACCGTCCCAGTTTAGTTTAATTCCTATATAAAGCCTTCCATAACCATCTATTCCGCAGGGATTATGTCCGTTGTGATTTACGATTTAATACGTAGTTTTTTAAAATGGTGGTACCATGTGCATTACATTGACGTTAATTAAAATTTTGAATTATGCATTAGGAATCGGAAATCGAAAATAGAATTCAATCAGTATCTAAAATAAAATACCCTGGTTAGGATTTAACTAATATCATAATTAAACAACAATTAACTTACTTAGTTAATCCATTTAAGCGATTGCAACTTTAATTAGGCAGAGCGTTTGCCAAAACATGTGCTCGTTAGACGCACTTGAAACAAAAGAGGCTGGATTTTAAATCCATACCTGCGACGGTCGCTCGAATACGACGGTAATGCCTCACTAGACGGGAAACGCACTAATATCTGCGCGGTTGAAAAGAAGTTAACTTGATCAACGTTCTTAATATTAGAGGTCCCTGCGACTTGCTTCATACTATTGATGCTAATAAGTTAATTATGGCTGTAATGGCCGCTAGAGGTCATTACAAATACCCCCTTCCAACAAATTTTAAAGCGTAAGCTTACTCCAAACCAGAGTTGCCGACACTCAGTATTCAACAACTTATGCCAAAATTTAGACATTTCTAACAGAAATGTTACAAAATACACGAAAGCTTAATACTAACCTAAATCATGGCTAACACTACTAGGTATAAAATATACAAAATAGCGATATACAACAGATTTAAATTACAATTTAAAATTTACAAAATATTATAAAGGGAACAAGGACAATATACTCATGGATAATCAGGGAGACAAATTTACAGTTCTTATTACTAAGCTAGTCATATTTATTTACCTTCAGGTAAGGATAAACTAAGAAAACCCTATATACGTTGGGGATCATCGTCAGGAGCTTGCTTAAGGTCTTTAATATGATATCTACCTAATTCTTTTTTATGTTCATCTACCAGCTCGTAGATAATAGGGGAAATCTTTTTTACAACAGTACATTTGACAAATTTAGGAGCAAGTTTTGCTGAAAAATAACTTGCGGCATCCGATAACACGTAATTTCTTTTATACACCGTGTCTCCAACATCAAATTCAATATTTCTTTTTCTGAGGTCATAATGTTTCTTATTCTTTTGATAAGATTTAGAAATATTGTTGGCGACATCTTTGTATAATTCTTGTAACTTTTGCAGCTCAGAAGCTAATTTATTTCTATTTTCAAATTGAACGGGAGCATTTATTTTCGAAGTTATTTCACCGTAATATTTTCCAGATATAGGGAGTTCTCTCCCAAATGTCAGGACAGCTGGGGAGTAACCCGTAGCTTCATGAACACAAGTATTGATCGCATTTGCAATTTGAGGTATCAGTTTGTCCCAGTCTCGATGATTATTTTCTCTCAAGTAAGATCTAATCGCAGTACCTATGACCCTATTGGCTCGTTCTACATTGTTACATTGTGGGTGATATTTGGCGTTATACCACGCATGCGAGATCGAATATTTGGTTAACAAACTCTTAAACTCCTTTGACGTAAATTGGGACCCGTTGTCCTGGACCATAATTTGAGGTACACCGAAAGTTAAGAAAACTTGATTTTCGATAAAGTTACAAATTTCTTTAGCTGTAGCTCGTTTCATTCTATGTATGAAAGTGAATTTAGTGAACCAGTCGACTACGACTAACAAGTAACAATTGTTTAACTTAGACTTGGGGTAAGGCCCCGATATATCACATGAAAGTAGTTGAAATGGTTGACTTATATTTTTAGGAGACCCCATGAGTCCAATTCGGCCCAGTTGTGATACTTTTTGTGCATGACAGATTTCACACCTATATACGTACTTCTTGACATCAGCCTTCATACCTGGCCAATAGTAACAATTGTACACACGGTGATAAGTTTTATTAAAGCCGAAGTGGGATGACAGAGGGTCATCGTGACATTCTTTCAAAATATTTAACCGATCACCTTTCGGTACCACTAACTTCCATTCCTTAAAATTTGTTCTTAACTTGTACTTGTTCTTAACAAATTTGTAAAGCTTATCGTTTTCTAAATGCCACACTGGGTATAATTCAGGATTTTTATTTACGTTGACTAACATCTTAGCGTACCATTTGTCGGGTTTACTCTGAATACTGTCAATGTGGGTAACAGCTCTGCTTAAGGCATCCGGGACTACATTTAATTTACCACTACGATGTTCGATATCGAAGTCATATTGGGACAACTGCACTGCCCATCGTGCCAAACGGCCACTAGGATTCTGTAGCTTTGTTAACCACAACAACGCGAAATGGTCAGTGATCACCTTGAACTTAACACCCTGTACATAACAGCGATATTTTGACAAGCCAAACATCAAACTCAAAAGTTCGAGTTCAGTAATTGTATAGTTACGCTCGGCCTTGCTTAGAGTACGTGAGGCATACGACACCACTCTCTCGTTCTCTCCCTCCCCTTGTGTCAAAACACAAGCGACGGCGTGAGTGCTTGCATCGCATTGTAAAACAAAAAGCTCGTCGAAATTTGGGCTTGCTAGTACCGGGGCAGTAATCAAACGCTGTTTTAATTCAAGGAAGGATTTTTCCGCAACGTCAGACCACTGGATACTTTGACGTTTTTGCCTACCCTTTATCAACTCGGTTATAGGAGCGGTTAATTCCGAAAAGCCACTAATAAAACGGCGGTACCAAGACGCCATGCCTAGAAACCTTTTAACCTCAGTTGTGTTTTTAGGTCGGGGATAATCGATAATAGCCTTGACTTTATCAGGGTTCGTATGAAGGCCATTTTTGTCTACTACGTAGCCTAGAAAAGATAAACTGGATTTGCAAAATTTGCACTTGTCAACATTTACAGTTAAATTGGCTGACTTCAAACTATCAAAAACCCGTAAAAGCGTTTTGAGGTGTTCGTCGAAAGTTTTGTTTACTACGATCAAATCATCAAGATAAGTGAAAATATGTTGTTCTAGAGAAGGGTCGAATAACCTATCAATAAGTCTTTGTAACTGCTGAGCGGAATTACATAAGCCAAAAGGCATCCTAGTAAATTCAAAGTGCCCCTTACCAACTACTGAAAAGCCCGTTTTTTCGCAGGAGTCTGGTGCTAATTTTATTTGCCAAAAGGCATGTTTAAGGTCTATGGCCGTTAAAAAATGAGCATCTCTAACTTTGTCTAGAGTTTGAGTTAAATTCGGTAAAGGATATGAGTCTTTTTTTGTAATTGAGTTAAGTTTCCTACCATCAAAACACAGACGATATTCCCCAGAAGGTTTTTTAACTAAAATGACATTACTTGAATATGGACTTTTAGACGGTTGTATAACCCCAAGTTCTAACATGTTATCTATTTCTGCGTTCAGGTGTTTTTGCATATATGGTGACATTGAGAAATTTCTTTGCTTAAAAGGTGCCGGCTCTGTTAAAACGATTTCATGTTCAACGAGCGTAGTACAACCTAATGTAGTGGAGTTGGAACTTATTTCCTTGAATTTAGTAATGATTGACTCTAATCTTTTGCTTTGGGCCTCACTTAAATCAGCCTCACTCATGATAGAACATAGAAAATTTTCGTGGTTAAAAGATAAGTCAGAAGGAAGGTCACTCATAACAAAGGACTTATTGTTAAAGTCTAAATTTAGCCCAAATATTTTACAAAAGTCTACCCCCAAGATAATATCATTTCTAATGCTGGGAACCACTAAAGTTTTTATGATTTCGGTTTTATTTTCCAAAGTGATAGGTAAAAATACGGTACCGATAACCTTTTGAGATTGCCCATCGGCCGTAGAGACATTGAAATGTGAGTGGTTGTATTCAATTTCTAACTCTGTGTTCAAAATAAAATTAAGACCCCTTTTTCCTAAAACTGTTTGACTAGCCCCCGTATCTAAAAGAGCATCCATCTTCATACCATCGACAGATATGGTGAGAAAAGGTCTATTATCTGATATCTTACTAACAAATAATGGAGAAATCAATTTCTGTTTATAAAAATCTTTAACTATTAATAACCAATCAGACCATTTATTGTCAATATTTTCATTTAGCGAGGAGAATTTATTAGTAATTTTATTTTTCGAGTTTTTTACAGGTGATCTCATATGACAATTTTTATTATATAAAACTGAGTTTGATTTACCGCGATAATAGGTATAATTTTTATCGGTGGAAGCTAAGTTTGTTCTACGACGATAATTAAAATTTTTACTTATGCGCGTTTTAGGACTAAAATTATTATTTAAGGTGTGGTCGGATTTAATGGGTCCGAAACAGCATCTCCCGGCCTTAGATCTGTTGCGACCTCGTTTTTTGAATTACATTTTAAGCATTTAGTTCTAATAACACCTTTCTGTCCACAAGTGAAACAGAAAATGGTTCTTTTCTTACGGCACTTGTTATAAGCGTGACCCTGTATATCACAATTCCAACATTTTATAGACTTTACGGCCTCTATGGTTACGTTCAGATTTTCAGGCGAGCTTACAGGGTGTTTACTAGTGTCCGCAACACCTTCGGAACTATTAGTGTCGGCCATTTGCAAACCTTCTAATATTTCACTAATATGACCTTTCTGCGTGATACCACGAGTATTAGTTTTAGAGAAAGACAAATCAGGCCCTATAAGGTTCGAAAAATTTCCACTAGACTCCTTAAAGTTACTGTTGCTTATTTTAACATCTTCTATTGTTTTACATAAATGTTTTAGCTCGGAAATATTGTAAGGATAACGCAAGGCTAAACGATCTTGAAAATACGGTCTTAAATTTTTTATGATGATTTTTAACTGGGTACTTTCATGAACAGGGTGGCTAAATCTCCTAAACAAATTTTCCATTACTGCGATAAAAATTAAAACTCTCTCCGATACGCCTTGTTTTCTGTCTCTAACCGCGTCCCACAATTCTCCCTCAAAATCACAGGGTAAAAATACTGATTTTAATTGATTTTCTAAATCTTGCCACGTATGGCAATTTGAACGAACTGACCTAAACAAAATTAATGCATCTCCTTCAAAGAATTCATGAGCAAAAGTTAATAAGTCGTTTTTACTAATTTTGTGGGACATTGAAAATTCTTCCACATGCTCTAAAAAGCTATGTAAAGTTTGGTTTCTACCGTCAAATTTTAATAAACTCCTATTAGCTTGCGAAAGTCTGAAGAAAGCTTTACTGTAATCAAGATTAGGGTGGTTATACGTTACGCCAGGTGCAGTATGCAACCCACTGTACCTAGTATCACTGGAAGGTAATGTATTTTCTGGTCTAGGAACATATAAATTACGATTGGTGGTACTTGAACTAACTATGGGCTCTCTAAGAGGTCCATGGTTAAACAATTGTGTCGAATGACGAGGTAGTGTTGAAAAATTGTCATTAGGTTGATTGATGTCATTGACATTATAGTACTGTTGATACAGGCCAAAATTTGTTCTAGGAACAGTTTCATGAAAATTGTTGTGACTGGGTATAGGTACATTATTATACACATTAGTAGAAATTACTTCAGGTACACGAAAAGAGCTTGAAACTTGATAGGCCCCTGGGGCTACATTATTTGTAAACGGAGAACTTGTAGTGCAAAAATTTATATTTGACTGTGTGTTTAAAGTACTAGAATTTAAGTCGCGTTGTGAATTGCCAGTACTGACATTTGAATGATATAGTGAGTTTAACATATTTCCATTTGGGTTATTTGTTACGGTAAAATTATGGACATTTAAATTGTTTTGTGAATTTAAATTATTGACATTTGGGTTATTTTGTGAAGTCGAATTGTTTACATTTAGATTACTGTATGAATTTAAATTACTGAAATGCATAGTGGTTTGTGGGACAAAACTTGAGCTGGTAACGGAGAATTGGTGACTGGTCGAGGTTTGATTCGACATATTGGCCTGTGAAATTATTACTGGTGAACTAACAGTTACCGCGGAAGGTAAAATGTTATCATTTGCTTGGTTAAACTCAATTAAATTTACTTCTGGTACATTACCAGATTTATTCTCTAGCAAATCCACAAGCAACATAATCTTTGTGGTTAATTCAGTTTTAAAATCAGCTTCTGTCTGATACTCAGCTATTAAATAATCTACTCGATTTTTGACATGTAAAAGTTTACTTTTCAATCTTTTATAATCTGGATGACGTTTATCAAATGCAAACCTGTTTACCATACGTTCCAGCGTGTTGACCTTATCAATACAGATGATTCTTTCCATCCCATTATCTAACGGAACCTTTGGATGAGACGTTAGTTGACACTTTTCGCTCTGTAGGTGTCCTCGTAAAATAGCTCTCTTGACGTCACAGTTTCCCTCGACATTCGTCCCTCGTATATAAAGTTCGAAGTTCAGCTCCTCTACTGACAGATAATTTGGCTCCATGACTGCTTACTATTTTATTCCTACACTAGGGAAAACACGAATTAGTAACAAGAAACTAAAAAAGGTACATACACTAAAATTTTAAACAAGTTAAAAAATTTTGAAAAGCAAGGAAAATAGAAAGGTAAAGACTCTTGAATTTTGTAAATTTAATGGACACTCTTGCCTCCAAATTTTACGAAAACCTCGCGTTGAGGCGCCACTGTAACGTGTTCTCCCTCATCGAAGGCTACATTGATCTTTTTGTCTTTTTGCCCGGGAAAAATCCACAAAACTCTAAGATGGTTGAGTTCTTAACTATGAAGTTTTACTATAAAATTAAATGGGATAAGCCCAAACTGACATCATCACTTACAATTTAATTTGTAGTATTTATTAGCCAAATTTATATTCCCTGGGTGACACAAAACTAATTTGTTTGGACACTAAAATTGCATAAACTCACCAAGGTAATAACCTGTTACCAAAACAAATTAGGCTCGGCTAGCCAGTTTTTGTAGGAGGCCTAGGGCCATGGGTAAGCGTAAGCAACGGTCCCAATAAGGCCAAGAGTGTTTAATGATGTAAAAAAATTTAGAAAATTTGTAAAAGTTTGAAAAAAATTTTGTCAAAAAATTTTTTATATTTTTTTTTGTGTAACAATTTTCAGTTTTTTTGAAGGCAAAATTACAAGAGTTATTTTGGGCGCCAGTCTCTAAAGAAGAGACGGAAAAGGAAAGGTACGATACAGCAGACACCAGAGAAACACAAAAAATTTAAAACTTAACAATTTAATCACAACCAATCGCACGAAACGATCTAAAATTCGAGGGTTAGCAATTAATAACAACAGATGCCAACTTCGTGGCTTTGAATTATAGAAAGTATTAGTTACAAAATTATTGTTAGGTTAGTATCCTTAACACTATTTTAGCATCCCGGCGACATTTAGTGATAAACAATTCCCTTATCCAAAAAAGACGACCTAGCTTAGTTGGTCAATAATCAAAAAAAACCCCAGCAAAAGTTAGGCCAATTAGCTCTGAATAAAGACACCGGTGCCAAGGTTACGTTACAAAGTTTGAGGTTCAAATGATAATTTTCAATGCCTTGATTCACAAATGATGGCCAAAATTTACATTTTATTACAAGTTCACGATACAGTCTCCCCAAGAAAATGGTAGTCAGTAAATTTAGTTAGGCAGAAGGCCAACAAATAACTAAATTTTGAGTAAAGTTTATGCAAGACAAGTCAAATATTTATAGTGAGCCGCTCACAAAGAAAGAGGGAAATAAGGACAAATCCCAACCAATAAACAAACGGAAATTAACTTCCTACTACTATAAATACTGAATTTATCCCATCAACTTAGACTATTAAACATCTATTTCATTTTGACCTGGGAGAACTATGACTTGTTCAGCAAAAACAAAATCAAAACATTTATAGCAATTTACTCACTCAGTTAAGGGAAACTAAAACAATTCTCCCATTAAATTAACCACTGGAAACACATTTCCTAACACTATGTCACTATGAATGTTGAACTTGCCTACTAGAACTTGATTATTGCAATTCTTGTGAAACTAACACGCAAAATTATAATAGAACGTAACCTCACCTCGCGGTCCAACTTTACGGGAGCAACAGAAGTTATGTTACGAAATCTATCGTACTTAGGTAAAAACACTACTGAAAATTGACAACTTAGTAGTATGTTAATTAAACTTGTTTATCACTAAAACACCATAAATCAATAAATAACCCCGTGACCCAAGGTAAATTTCTATCACTAAATATAACGTAGAAAACTAACCTAAAATTTAGCGACTATAATTATAGAAGTATCTATAATAGGCAATATAAATAATTTAAAACTATAAAAGTTTGTACTACAGTACGCAACAAATACTCATGATAAAAGGTAAACAACAAAAATCGATAAAGGTTAAAGCACAGCTGCACTTTAAAATACGACCACACGGTCAACACTTTTGATAAAACAATTTGTAATTGCACGAACCAAAGGTTTAAACATTAAGAAAATATACGACTTAATCGTAGAATGGCTCTATTGTTTCAATAGCGATCTACTTACACTTTGTTTACTTAATTTAAATTTATATCCTGCTTATAGCAGCCGTTGTGATAAAACAACAGTAAACTTTGTTAGAAGGGTGGTAAATGGCAAAAATAAAAAAACTAGACTTATCTTAGAAATAAGACGTTAGTGTTGTCTTATATCGAGGGATCCTCCTAATAAGAACGTGATGTCCCCTGGACGTCAGCAAAAAAATTGACACTTCTTCGTAGGTTAAGGAAGACGAAGATAGCACATCCCATGAGCTACCAATTCCGGCATGAAACAAAATTCCCCAGCTAACTTGATCTCCTTGCCCTACCTCAGCGTCACTGCGTCACCAAGCATGGCTTCCAGACAAAAAAATTATGAAAATTTATTTCTTCCAAGATATGTAAATGTGTTCCTGTTATGACGTCGGAACCGTCCCAGTTTAGTTTAATTCCTATATAAAGCCTTCCATAACCATCTATTCCGCAGGGATTATGTCCGTTGTGATTTACGATTTAATACGTAGTTTTTTAAAATGGTGGTACCATGTGCATTACATTGACGTTAATTAAAATTTTGAATTATGCATTAGGAATCGGAAATCGAAAATAGAATTCAATCAGTATCTAAAATAAAATACCCTGGTTAGGATTTAACTAATATCATAATTAAACAACAATTAACTTACTTAGTTAATCCATTTAAGCGATTGCAACTTTAATTAGGCAGAGCGTTTGCCAAAACATGTGCTCGTTAGACGCACTTGAAACAAAAGAGGCTGGATTTTAAATCCATACCTGCGACGGTCGCTCGAATACGACGGTAATGCCTCACTAGACGGGAAACGCACTAATATCTGCGCGGTTGAAAAGAAGTTAACTTGATCAACGTTCTTAATATTAGAGGTCCCTGCGACTTGCTTCATACTATTGATGCTAATAAGTTAATTATGGCTGTAATGGCCGCTAGAGGTCATTACAAACAACAACAATAACAATTTATTAAACATTTGTATATACATTTATGCGCCTTGCCGGAATCTGTCCCGGAGCCAGCCAGAGAACCACGGCGCTGAGTGCCGTGGTGATTGCAGAGCTGGGCGAGGCAGGTCCGGTTTGGCTTAACGGCGGATGTCTTAGTTAGTACTCCTGTCTGTCACAGGCAGACTTAAAAACTAAAATAAAATTAAAAATGTGTCCACACGGACCTAAAGCTAATTAAAAGAAAACTGTAAAAAATTATCACTCACTAGGCAAAGCACTTATTTAATTTTGGTTGGTGGCACGGGAAAACAGAACTTAACGAAAAAACCCGTTTGAAGTAATTCCACCCTGGTGGTCTTCCTGCCGCCAGGAAAATGCCGTAGAACTTTAAAAAATATATGGTAAGAAATATTTTGGTTTTTACGAATTTATAGGTCAAGATGGAATTTAGAAACAAAAAGGACAAAAGAACAAAAAGGATAAAACAAATAGAACATATAAAGGGGATAGAGAAAGTTGGTTATAGGTTTTAGTAAAGATTAAAGGTGGGGAAATAAGAAGTTGTCGTATAGGAAAGTTTGGCTAGAGAGGTTGCCGGAAAATAGGCAACGCCTGGTATGGTAGGGGGTGTCGGATATCGAAAGGGATTGCATTATGCTGTCTGATTCGGGTTATGTTGCGGGTTAGCGGACTATCGCCCAGTTTGAATTCGTAGAATTTTTGAGAAATTTCTTAGACGTAGTCCGCTAGTGGGGTTATGTCGTGGAAACGATCATATAAATCTCTGAGGGAGGTGTATCTGTCCGAACCAGAGATGAGGCGCATAAATTAATGTTCGAGAACTCGAAGTTTTCTCATTGTCGTGGCCGGTATGCTGCACCACACCGGCGCCGCGTATGTGATGGCCGGCCTGATCACCATCGTGTACAACAATTTTTTATTTGTCCTGTTGAGTCCGCTACCCCTTGCCAGGAGCGGATACAGACTCCTGGACATGGCGTAGACCCTGCGTACTGTGTCGTTAACGTGGGTGTTGAACGTCAGTCGTTTGTCCAAGTTAACCCCCAAATACTTCACGCACTGTTTGATTGGAATTTCTTGACCCCTGATCGAAATTGGTGTTAATATTCGATTCTCTGTGAACCGGCGCGTGAAGATAATCGACTTGGACTGCAATCAAAGCTTTAGCCATTGGACCATTACAGATCATTGTAATAATTGAATGTCTGTAGTATATATGATTCGAGTATTATATTTCAACGAATTAGATATAATATTATAAAATATATATTAGTAAAATGTATAAGCAAAAAAAATTATACAGAATAAAATTTCGCAAGATTTCTATTTAAGTACAAATGACAAAAATTAAGAAACATTTTTTTTTCAATTTAAATGATTAATAACTTTTTTACTTATTGATTGATTTTTTTCAAAAACAATTGGGTTCTTCCTCTAGCTAACGCTGACTTTTTTTTCCAAATTTCAATATAATCTGAAATTTCTTTCTTAAGTTATCGCGCTTACAAGAAACGTGACGGACGGACGGACAGACGGACATTTTGAAAGTTGTTCAGAATCCGTTCACTAACATAATGATATGAAATTTTTTTCTCTACGAGTGATATTTACTGATTTAAAAATGTGCCGACCAAATACAATATAAGTACTCTTCGTTTTTGCAAAGAGTATAACAAATAAGGATCATGGGTCAGATGCATAACCAACTAAAATTGGATGTAGATAATTGGTTATTTTGTTGATCCGTTATGTTTTAGTATCAGTAAATGTATAGAGTGTGAAAAAGTTTCTACAGATTTAAAAAAGCAATAGTAGGGCAATGTTTAAATATAGAGATAAATGTGAGATTTCGGGATGTCATATCTCGTTAACAGTAAAAATATAGGCAGTATGACAAAGGTATTTGAAAAAATAATTAAAAAGCGACTGTGTAGTAGTAGTTTTCGAAAAAATTATCAACACAGGATGCAAAAGCCAAATTAGTATATTTAATACACAGGACAATGGAAAATAGAAACGAGTTATTCGAGTCAAAAACATGCAAAGAAAAACAAAATGATAAGACTTGACTTCTTGTGAAAATTTTTGGATTCGGAGTGTTAGCTGGAAAAAACCCGTCATCTTGAATATTAAGAGAAATTCCGATATCTCCCCTTCATAAAATGTTCAGAATGTTATCTTAGATTCCAGCTGCAAAGTGGCAATCCGTGTTTAAAAAGAGCAGTACACTAACCAAATTTGTCTCAAAAGTATAACAAAAAACAAAAAAAAATTTCAAATTAAATAATCCAAGAAATCACATGAATTGCAGTTTATTACTATTACAGGATAAGTTCACATAAGCCCTAATAGCCCACAAAAGTTAGTCAAAAAAACGAGGAGACCAAATTAGTAAAAATCTGAATTTTTGCACAGACGTTCCCAAACTCAAATCCACAAAAATCACAACATGACTACCCAAGATATTGAAGGTCAAAGTCTTTTGCAAATATCTCTCGTCCTATGCATCGGATGTCCATGAGGTGAAAAATAAAAAAGACAACTTGTAAATAATTTAATTCTCTACAACTTTCACATTGACCTCATGGGCATCCGATGCATAGAACGCGAGATATTTGCAAAAAACTTTGATGGTCCTTCAATATCTTGGGTAGCCATGTTGGGATTTTTGTAGATTTGGGTTTGGGACACCTCAAAGAACGACTGTGCAAAAATTTAGATTTTTACTAATTTTGTCTAGGTCAAATGCTAATTTCTGTGGGCTCTTTAAGCAGAAACAGCATTAGACGAATTTCTTTACTTGTCATACCAGAATGACGTGGTGACATGATTCCAGGCTCTAGCTAGACAGGGTGCCATTTAAAAAAAAGTTGAGGGTGGTTGCTTGGGGGTTGGAAGAGGCAAGACTATTCCAGGGGTGTTATCAGATGGAGTCTTTCATGCGTTTTACAGATTTCTTTATTTATATTTTCAAATAACGGAGATATCACCTATTAACTTAATTCTGGGACACTCGGTATATGCACATTAAAATATGTACATTCAACGTTTGGTTAGTAGCATCAGAACTATACGTCTTGAGGTAGAATAAATTTGGAAGAAGCTGGAATCTTGTACACGGTTTCAAAAAAGCGCTCGATCATGAGGTTGACTCGGCCGTTCCTGGATTATTAAATAAAACAACATATATGCAGAATTTCTTCAATTTTCTCATTTTTTCCTTAATCTTAATATCCCCTATTTTTATCAAATCAAGTGAAATTATGATGTGGTCGATCGAGGGAAAATCTCAACTGAATCAACATAAATTATTATTTAATAATCAAATAAGACTAATATTTGTAGCTAAAACTTAAAGGCAATCATATTAAATTAAAAATATTGTTAGAAATCTAAATATAATAAAAATAAAATGATGTGAAAGTTATAGTCCCTTTTCTTTTTGTGTTATACATAAAAGTTTGCACGATAATTCTCCGACACAGATGTTGTGTTGTTCAAATTTATTGGAAACCAGTTGGAGTTTGTGTGAAAGAAAATATATAAACACTCTTGCCCTAGAAATGCCGAGGACTTAAATTTATTATTGAAGACTTATTGTTACTGGAAATCTATATAGCTGGCAGATATATGTACGGTGTACAGTGAACTTAATTGAGTTTATACGATCATTTAACTCATTTATAATAAATGTTGTTCTTTCTGTTCAATAGTTTATCGCATACAGTTATACTCCAATTTTTGAAACTTTCATGCAGAGCTATGATAATTATGTTACTTGTTTAATATACATTTTTTTATACGAAAATACTCGCATCGCAAATGTCTAGACTAATGACATATTCTATTAATTTTTTGTGCTCAATTAATTAATAAATTCATCAAAATGAAATTGTTATTAATTTGGAAAATATCTTATTTAGCCCAAGAGTTTTCAGCTGGGATGAAATAATTGTTATGTCTTTGCTAGCGAAAAATTATTAAAAAGTTCTCAAGATTAAAATAGCTGAAACATAAACAAAATGGCGTCAAACCCCTAAAAATTGTTTTTCTTTTAATAAATTTTAAAATATGCAAAATACAAAAAAAAATCATAAATATGAAAATTAAAGAGCAGAAAATTCTGTACAAAGAATGTTTCTCACAAAAAAATTCGTACGTGCAACCCTTTTCATGTAACACACGAATCAATGTTATGGGCTCGAGAGCAAACACGAACGCGCGAACACCAAAATTAGCCTTTTTAAATGAAAATTAAAGCTAAGAGCATCTGCTTTTAATTAGCAACGTCCGTTTTATCGTCATAATTCGCATTCAATAAGAATTTGCAAGAGAGTGCTTATAGCCCGGGAGGCAGCGTTGCATTTTTTTATGGTGATTTTACGCCACTTGATTTTGTGTGTAATCGATAGTCTAGATATGGCTAGTAATGGGAACAAGCGTCAGCTGTCAGAATCGTGGTGGACCTGGTCGTGAGAGAACGTCTATTATGTCGAAAAAAAAAAAAAAGAAATTCAATAATGATTTCAGGTCGTTTGAAAATTTGTACAACGAATGTTTACATAATAATAATAATTCAGTAGTAGTCAAGGGGCGATTTGCGAACACGATATCAGAACGTTCACAAATATTGTCGACAGGTGGTGTAGTGAGGAAGGACTTTCCATAAATCCTCACAAAACTACAGTCACCTTTACACGGAAAAGAGCCTTGGGAGGACTCAATGGAGTGGAAATTCCATTTGCCAGCGAGGCTAAATACCTAGAAGTCATTTTTGACCAAAAGCTGACATGGAATTCCCACATCCAACAAGTTACATAGAAAGAAACAATTGCCCTGGGAAGGTGCAGGCAGATGTGTGGAAAAAATTGAGGTTAAACCCCAAGATGACCCTATGGTTATAAACTAGGGTTGTAAGACCCATGATAACCTATGGATCGGTGGTATGGCGGACCAAGACACTGCATCTTGGAGCAGTAAGGCTATTAAGTGACGTACAAGGGCTTGCTTGCCACTGGGGCCATAAAAACTGCTCCCACGGCTGCATTAGAAGTCCTATTAGACCTGACACCACTACACATATTTATCCAAGGAGAAGCTCGTTCAGTGGTACATAGGCTAATGCAAGGCACAACGCCCATAAGGCAACAACACGGAACAGAGCACCAAAAGTTATACTCAGAGCTGAAGGCAGATCCCATTTTGGGAGTGCCCAAGGACACTATGGTCCCAAAGTATAACTTCTACAAAAATTTTCAAATCAAAATACTAGACAGAGAGGACTGGAAAAGCGGTCCCCCAATATCGCCGCGAACGATCTGGTATACGGACGGCTCCAAGACAGAACAAGGAGTCGGAGCTGGGATTTACGGGATAACAAAAATCCCGATGGTCTAGGAATACACGCCACAATATTTCAGGCTGAAGTAGCCGCCATACAGTAGTGTGCAAAGGAAATAATGAGGCAAGGAACTGTAAACCAGTCAATTGCCATTTTTTCCGATAGCCAAGCAGCGCTAAAGGCACTCGATTCCATGTAGGTCGATTCAAGACTAGTATGGGGTTGTATAAATGCCCTTACAGACCTAGGAAGTCAGAGGAAAGTGACCGTGGCATGGGTACCAAGACACGAGGGACACAGGGGAAATGAGAAGGCCGATGAACTGGCCCAAGAAGGCGCATCTAAGGCCCTAGTAGGACCCGAACCCTTTTGCGGTGTGGCTAAGCCACGCATACGAACATCCATTAACGAACGGGTACAAAATAAATCTCTAGAGTGGTGGAAGAATTTCCCACAACAGAGACAGGCCAAAAAGTTCATTAAAGAACGATCGGCCAAATTCACGGAAGACCTACTACGCCAAAATAGAAAGGACATTAGGATAATAGTAGGTCTTCTAATTGGACATTGTAGGCTTAAAAGGGGCTTGGCAGAGGATGCCACACGCAGATTCTGTCAAGAGGAAGAGGAAACCTCAGTACATGTGCTGTGCCATTGCGAAGGCCTAGCCAGACTGCGGATCCAACTACTTGGCGAAGAGAAACCAAGGGCAGATAGCTATTCCAAGGAGCCCTTATCAAGGCTGTGGAGTCTGATATAAAAGACAAAGCTGTATAAGGAGTTCTAAGTAAAATTAGGGAAGGAGTACCACAATAGATCCACAGGGGTCGCGGTCAGCTCCTCTTTTCAATCTAATCTAATCTAATAATAATTAAAAAAGTCAGCTGCGTAGATAATGGGGGATTATACGTCACCCAGTTATATAAACCTGTATAAAAAACAATTGATTTAAAATCAGTTCAGGTTCAATGAAACTTATACAGCTAACTCTTTATATTATTAAAATGATAAAAAACGATCGTCAGCTATTCTTTCAATGGGGGTAAGACCATCAGCTGAGGGATTATAAGTGCTGAGCGAGCTTTCAGTATGAGTATGGCGCAATCCAATGTATGATCTAACTGACGATCTTTCCCCCTTTGTATCAATAGCTGACGTACATTTACTACATTTTCATTTAATATATTGTTTAAGTAATCATTTCTAGAAATTTCAAGTGATTTGAAATCAATTTGAACTAAAATTTATGGTTTCAATTACAATGGTAATATACACTAATGCTGGAAAATAAAAAAATTTAAAAAATATATTTTTCCATTGTATTTTCCTGTAGGTTAAATTTGCAGAGACCTTGACAAATTGTGACAGTAACTATCTGCGCATTTCTACGTAAATTTCCTGCGCCCTTACCTATGACCGTTAGGGCTCTTTGGGATCTATTTAAGTAGAAGAATTCAGAGGATCCATTTGTCTAGCCACTGAAATCGCCATTTTTTTGGAGCGTTTGTAGACTTGCCGAGTTTTATTTTCAGTCGCAGTTGCCAAGCCGTACGAAAAGGACATGTAGGTAAGTATGCAGTTTTTTCAGATTATCATGTTTATATAAAATAAATTTGATTATTGCTATATTTAAAAACGTATATCTTCTTCCTTCATTTCATATTTATTTCTTCCTTCATGTAATTAATACACTTGTAAATTGTAACAAAATAAAAACTAAGCCGACTCTGTCAACTCCGCTTGTGCGTAGCCGGTTCTGTGAATGCTCCCAATAAAATGGCCGAAGGTTGATTATTTAAACAATATATGTAAATAAAAATGTACGTCAACTATTTGTATAACGATGGAAATATCATCAGTTGGCTTATGAATTGAAACACATTATGTATGCTATGAAAACTAGATTAAAACCATAAAGGAAGAGTGTCCATAAGCCCCTTATTTGACCCCAGCTGAGCACAAGCCAGTACCACTTTGATTCTTACATATGTCAAAGATTTTACGTTTTCGCACTATATATTTAAAAATCTTTGCCGTACTCTCTTGCGCTCGGTGTAGAACAACCAACCATAAGCACAAGAAATGGTGATTTTGACGTATTTTTGGATCTTTATCAATGGTAAAAAATCGAACTACGTAAAATGTATATTGCCTGTCGTATCTTCGAATGTTGAAGTTTGAAAAAATAGTAATTTTTTTAATTTTGTCTCAAATTTAAAAAAAAGCGGACACCCTTCTTTCTAGTTTAAATTGATTTCAAGTCACTTGAAATTTCTAGAAATGATTATTTAAATAATATATTAAATGAAAATGTACGTCAGCTATTGACATAAAGGGAAAAGATCGTCAGTTAGATCATACATTGAATTGCACCATACTCAGATTAAAAGCTTGCTCAGCACTTACAATCCCTCAGCTGACGGTCTTACCTCCATTGAAAGAATAGCTGACGATTGTTTTTATCATTTTAATAATATAAAGAGTTAGCTGTATAAGTTTCATTGAACCTGAAATGATTTTACATCAATAAATAATTGTTTTTTATACAGGTTTATATAAGCGGCTGACGTATAATCCCCCCTTATCTACGCAGCTGACTTTTTTTTAATTATTATTATCATGTAAACATTTGTTGTACGAATTTTCAAACGACCTGAAATCATTTTTGAATTTTTTTTTTCCGACATAATAGACGTTCTCTCACAACCAGGTCCACCACGATTGACGCTTGTTTCCATTACTAGCCATATCTAGACTATCGATTACACACAAAATCAAGGGGAGGAAAATGACCATCAAAAATGAAACGCTGCCTCCCGGGCTATTATATCTTAAAGTCTGATTTTATTAAATAAGTCTATTTTTACTATTGGATACTTGCATTTTCTTCAATTGTAGCCTACGGTGAACGAAAGTTAAGTATTTCCTTTTTCGATAATTTGGTGCAGCGGTCGAGACATAAATTGCAGACATAAAATGTTGACGAAGGTTTATAAAAAACCCTAATTCACTGCATTTTCTCTGAACCTGCTATGGCGCCGCTCACAGTGCTACGTATTTTATAGTTGTGATATGTTTTGATATTTTCACTATGTTCTTTGGTCTTTTTATCTCAAATATTTAACCCCAAGCGATACCCACGAACTATGATCAACACTCAGTTTTTTGTTATTCTTTTACGCGAACAGTAGCATGTAAGAAATTTCTTGTAAGGGGATTTTTTGTGAAGAATTTTGTGCTCTTCAATTTTCGCCTCAACGATTTTTTGTTTCGTGTGTTTTAAATTTTATTCTATGGTGCAATCACGGTAACCTTGAGAACCTTTTGTATACTGTTCTGCAAAATTTCAGACTAGAATTACTTTTTACCAGCTTTCGCCATTACTTTTTCTCTGGGGCTGGGCTAATTTAACAAATGTAAAAATAGTACACAGTACTACTAGAAAATGTAGAGTGCACCAACTTTTAAATTTTTCAAAAAACTTTCTAGTTATATTGTATATGTGAAATGGGGAAACACATGTTTAAATATGCATACAACTTATTTTGAAATAAACACAATAACGACGATCACAACTGGATTTCAGTTAATAATTGGTTTTTCCCGAGGGGGCAACCGCTGAGAGGAAATAGTGTACAAATCGGAGGAATTAGGAAGGCATTGAAGGTATTTCGAAAGGAATTATTAGGTATTAAGGGAATTACAGTGGAATTTGGAGGAAATAAATATTATTACAAGGTATTAGAAGGGAATTAAGTGGAAATAAAAGGTATTAGGAGGGAATTAGAGCGTAAAAATATTGAAATGGAATGTTTATCTTGAAGAATTACGTACCAATTCTTCTATAAAGGACGTCAGTGTTGTAAAAACATTAGCGCCGAGGTTAGCGCTAAAAATATCTAGTAAAGAAAAAATATTTAATTTAATTAAACTACCGATGATACTATGGACTTCTAGTCCAGTAATATAACGATTTATATCGGACAAAATTCATAAAGTTTTGAAAATTGGTAGAAATGTTAAGGATAGCATAAGAATTACTAAACCGAAAAGTTCCCCTAGGACGTCGTTTCCACCCCCCATTTTGAGGTTTTCTAGATTATCTCGGGAACGGATCACTTTTTGATCAATTATTCCTTATAAAATTCTCTATAAAAAACGTCTCCACACTTTTTTTCCTAAAATTAATAGTACTGTGGAAAATAAGGCGCACACATAAGGGTTGGTTCCGGTCAAGACAATAAATTGTAATCTTTACTATAATCTACTTTAAAGTTCAATGCTTAACGCTAAAGCAGTAGCTACTAAACTCCACCTAAAATTATAATAAATGTACCACTTCCACCCTCTCACCTCTATAAAATAACGCGATTTTCAAAGAAGCGAGAATATTGTATAGTGTACTTGTTTCCACGCCACCCTAGAGGTAAAGTACTTGGCGTGTGGTGTCCCCTGTAGGCCGAATCCACTAATTATCAAAAGGTTAATTAATCTTCATCATCTTCCGTAGACTCGACATTCATGCATGCTTGTCCGTGATAATGGTAACACATTGTGGAGCAACGTAAGCCTGCTCTTCTGCAACTGCACTTGTTTTCGCACCTTAATTTGCATGAACAAGAAATTACTGTTATAACAGATTCGGGAGCCGGTTCTTTTGTTGTCATAGTTCGGGTTAATATACCGCCAACTTTTTTCCCTCCCCAATCAGTAGCTTCTAGCGCAACGTTTTTCCATGTTTGAATTTGGTAAAAAACGCGAAATGAGTGTTGCCGAGCAGCAGCAGAAGTTGCTGATAGTTTTGATAATATTACAGTATTGTTCGCTTTACCAACAAGTTTGTTAAAAGTCATGAATCTGTATACATCTAGACTTTTTTCTGCGGAGGTACAGTTGTATAAAGCTAGAACAAATCGTTCTCCTACGTCTACAATTTCTCCATGACTAGCTTTTTCATTATTAAACTTTGCACGATGTCTTATAATACTTCAGTAATATAACAGTTAAAATTGTAATATATTGGACAAAATTCATAAAGTTTCAAAAATTGCGTGCTTCATCGAAAAAAGTATAAATATCTGTACACCACCACAATGTGAAAAATTTCAGTTTCTCCCATTACATTTCAGACGACCCAAGGTAACTGCATTATTTTAAAGCTTGCTGTAAACGCTGTTACTGTTCAGGGCTGCCAATGTGCGGGATTTTACGCAAAAACCGGGTATTTTAAACCCACTTTCGGGTAAAATCGAAACCGGAAGTAGACCATTTTGGTTCTTTACATTATATAATTGGAAATTATATCCCATATCACTACACCAAATTTGAAAAACAATCCATTCTCTCATTCAAAAATTACAACAGTGTCCCTATCGGCTCGCTTCATCAAAAATCGCGTTATTTTATAGGGGTGAGAGGAATTTATTATAATTTTAGGCGGTCTTTAGTAGCTTCTGCTTTATCGTTAAGTATTGAACTTTAAAGTAGATTATAGTAAAGATTACAATTTATTGTGTTGACTGGAACTTATGTGTGCGCCTTATTTCCAACGGTACTATTAATTTTAGGAAAAAAGTGTAAAGACATTTTTGATAGAGAATTTTATAAGGAACAATTTTGTATATAGGTCTTTTTATCAAAAAGTGCACTGATCCCGAGATAATCTAGAAAATAATAAGGTATTAGGAGGAAATAAATGTATTTGAGGATATAGGGGAATTACAAGGAATTAAAGGGGAAATAAAGGGTATTTTTCTAGAATAGGTATTAGGTGTACAAAATTTCGCCAGCGGTTGCCCCCTCGGTTTTTCCTTTAGAAAAAAAAAATTATCCAAACGCAACAAATTATTGAAAGGTTTTCATATTACCAGCGCAGATATTTGTGGTAATTGACCGAGACTATATTGCATCAGTCATGCTAGAAACTCTACCAGTAAAAAAATATGACAATATGGACGCCATAATTGTGAGAAATGAAATAAAATATTAAATATGGTTGACGAAAGGTACGTCGAGTGATAGTAATCTAATGCAGTGTTCAAGTGTTTTGGTGTTAATGTTGTGTGTATTTTCGGTTTATTGTAAATATTTAAAAAAATCATAAATGGTACAATCTTTAAAATAGTTTCAGGTACTTCCCATTGCTCTAAAGAATACAACCATATACAGTTTTTATCATACATTTTGTATATAGTTAAATGCCATGCTCTGACAATGAAATTAAGAACTATTTTCATTGACAAACTACAATATTCAAGTACAACAAAAATTTACAATAAAAATAATATATAGTTGTATTTGTTAGAACAATAGCAAGTATCTAAAACAGTTTTAAAGATTATATTATGTTCGAAATTTTAAATATTTATAATAAATCGAAAATAAATGCATATTTCCCTCTCACTCTTCAAAATTTTATCCTTAATGGAAGCTACCAGAGAGGTAACGTAACAACGAAGGTCACAGTTTCCTCCAAGAAAGTTAAATGTATTAGTCAAAGTGACAAATTTTCAAAAGTTACTCCTCATTTCGAGTACAGTCGACGAGATCACTTTCCGGCAGCCATTTCTTTATTTTTTAACGGATCGGGATGAAACTAAGCACGTGTCACATACTACCAAAACAACATTTTTTTATCAATCTATCAACTTTCTATAATTTCCGGTTTCACTGAAAGTAACCTCCATTTCTGTTTTTTAAACGGAACACCTATATTTTTGGCTGTGCTAATTTTATGACTTTTCCCGCCATTTTAAATTTTTTGCAGCTAATTTTAATTATCAATCCAATGTGCCACGACCGACCAGAAATGGTTCTAATATTCATTCATAATTGATGAGAAATACGTACTTTTTGAATTTTTTGCTGTAAGTTTGTGTCACAGAAAGTTCGAAAGTTGATGAAATCACTTTTTCAAAATTTGTCAAAATTTTCAAATGAAGGTGCCTATCACTTTCATACTACAGCTAACTGTAATTTTTCAATACCAATCTAACGAAATATCACAACACATTCTTGAAGGGTCAATTTCTGGCACACAGATTGAAAATTAGAATTGGCTGCAAAAAATTTAAAATGGCGGAAAAAGTCATAAAATTAGCACAGTTGTATATTCCAAAAATGTAGAAAAAATGTTCTCTGGCTAAATTGATTATTTTGAGAAAAATTTTGGAAATTGGGATTTCCTTGGTGAAGTTGACGACACTGTTTGTTTGTTGCCTTGTGCGGCATTCATTGATAATATGTCCATTGCGCTTACAGAATGAACAGAATTTTTGTTGGAAAGTTGAAGTTGATCGTTTTTCTTTAATTACTGGATTTTTGACCGGACTATTTTTCGGACATTTTTGTGATTCAAAGTAGGAAAGTTTTAATTTCATTCAAATTCTACTTACCGATTTTATATAGTCGGAGGGTTACTGGCACGTATAATTCGGCCTAAATTCAGTCCTAAGCCTGTTAATAAATTGTTTAATGTCATCGTTTCGATAAGATCCGATTGTACGGCCTTTTGCATTGGCGTTAAATTTTGTTATTGAATTGCGGCGTGCATTTTCGTATTGTGCGTCTACAAACGCGATACAAATATCAAGGCGGATTCACCTGACAATTGGTGAATGCGTTGCAGGTCCTGAATAAGAACTGTTAAATCTCTGGCATCCCTAAAGTGAGTTTCTAGAAGCGCTTTAATTTCTGGCCATGGATACGAGAATTGATTGGTTCAGCAACTTTGCCATGTAATTTATTTTTGATGTGAACAGTTGATAAGAATTTTTGATCATTAATGGCCATGCCTTGGCCATCACTGCATGAGTGCAAAAATGTTTGTAAATTAATGGCGCGTCGGTGCCATCGAATTCTGGTATTGGTGAAACTAGTTCAGAGAGCTTGTAAGGCTTGTAAGGCTCAACTTGCTCGGCCTGTTCGGCTGTCTGGCATTTTGCTTTTATTTTGAAATTAAGTACTAATTTGTAAAAATTAAAGTTAAATGTTATATTGATATTTTTGAAATACACTGTATGTCTTTTTTTCCTAAAATTAAATAGACTTATTTCGTTGCGTTTGTAAAGAAATGGATTTCACTTTGACAATAGAACTGGCTTTTGTGCTCCGAGTGTATTATTAGTATAATACAAGTTAATAAAATAAATTTGCGAAAAATAATGAAATAATGCGAGATAATTCTTGAAATGACTTACGTGAATATTTACCTCATCTGGTCAGTAGGTTTTTCTTCTAATCAAAGGATTGTGATCCACCACCACGGTTAAGAAGTTCTCTTTGTTCTAATGGTTCTTTTCCAATGGTTAGCACTTTTTGCAGATGAACTCCTTGTTCCGCTGGATACGTTTATCACCAGTTAGGCTCCCGAACTGGCGATGTTAGTTAGATCCTACCGACTGCGCCATTTGTTAGATCGCTTTTTGTGTTATTGATTTTTTAAAAACTTTTTATTTAGTTACATGAGAAGTCAATGTTGATTCCTGAATCAAAGATACAATTTATATGTGATACATTTAATATGAAATGAGTATGATAACTGACTTCTACAAAGTCTGCTAGTAATATTTACATATTACATCAGTGTCAGCTAAACGTGAACAAAGGGAAATGTAAGATAGCAAATCAGCATAAACTGTGAGAGTCTAGATTGAAATATGATACTTAGATAATAGTACAGTATTAAAGGAATAATGTAATATTAAATGGATTTCGTTCATTTTTTCAACCTAATAGTAAACGCATCAAGGAAAAGTTTCTATATTATGCGGCGGCTTGTTATTTTATAGGGGGTGGATGCCACCTCTTTTCAGGGGGTGACAACTAAAACAAAACAAAATCATTGGAGCTGAAAGAGAATTATATTTTAAGAAGAAAAGGTTCTATGCAACTTTTCATATAAAGTGATAGTCCTTAAGTTATAACGAATAGAAAAGTGGGATTTTAGCTTGAAAAAAAGATATTTCACAAATATTGACGAAAACCTATTTCGTCAAATAATTCGAAATATATTACTTTCAACAAAAACGCGCTAAACACAAATAAGAAAGCTATTAAATTGAGGATGAATTTCATTTTTTTCTAATTTCTGTAGAATTAACGGTTACGGAAATCTGGAATTTTAAAGGTGGCGTCCAAACTTCTATAAGACGAAGTATTTAACTGAAATGGTAAATAACTTAGACACTATAGGTCTTACGTTAAAAATGCTAACAATCAAAATGAAAGTCAATTAAATAGGCTTTCAAATTACACAAAAAAAAGTGGTCTGTTCAGCGGACCAGACCAGTGTATCCGTATGTATTTGGACCAGCTGAAATCGAAACCGAAGTCAGAATTGTCAGATTGGCTCGTTTTTCACCCCTAACCCCAAAAAACACCCTTTCAAAAAAATGGTCTGTCCGGCGGACCAGACCAGTATATTTTTATGTATTTGGACCTGCTGAAACTGAATCCGATGACAGAATTGCCAGACTGGCTTGTTTTTCACCCCCAACCTCAAAAAACACCCCTAATACAAAAACAAAGTGGTCTCACCGGCGGACTATACTAGTGGATCCTTATGTAATTTGACCTGCTGAATCCTAATTCGAAGTCAGAATTGCTCGTATTTCATACTTAACCCTAAAAAACACCCCCAAAACAAAAATAGGTGGTCTATCCGGCGGGCCATACCAGTGTATCCTTATATATTTGGACCGCTGAAACCGAATCCGAAGTTAGAATTGTCAGATTGGCTCATGTTTACCCCCAACCCCCAAAAAACACCCCCTCCCCAACAAAATGGTCTGCCCAGCGGACCATACCAGTGTATCCCTATGTATTCGGTAAGGATACACTGGTATAGTCCGCCGGACAGACCACTTTGTTTTTGTACACTGGTGTAGTCCGTCGGACAAACCATTTTTTTTGGGGGGGGTGTGTTTTTTGGGGTTGGGGGTGAAAAACGAGCCAATCCGTCAATTTTAACTTCGAATGCGGATTCAGCGGGTCAAAATATATAAGGATACCCTGGTACAGTCCGCCGGCCAGACCACTTTGTTTTTGCTCTGGGGGTGTTTTTTGGGGTTGGGGGTGAAAAACGAGCCAATCTGACAATTCTGACTTAGAATTCGGTTTCAGCAGGTCCAAATACATAAGAATATACTGGTCTGGTCCGCCGGACAGACCATTTTTTTGAGGGGGTGTTTTTTGTGGTTGGGGGTGAAAAACGAGCCAATCTGACAATTCTGACTTCGGATTCGGTTTCAGCGGATCCAAATACCTACGGATACACTGGTCTGGTCCGCCGAACAGACCACTTTTTTTTGTGGGGCTGTGTTATTTTTTGGTTATTCCTATAGCATAGAAAACAAAAAAGTTATGACAGAAACAATGCCCTTTTTCAAATTATTTTAATAAAAACGTCGCCATTTTGTTAATGTAAGAAGTCAGTAATTAAAAATTATATTCCCATATACTGTTTTTCGTTAATATATAGTATGATATAGATGCTCAAATTTTTTCGTCCGCTTATAGTGCTCGCTTTAGAAAAAAATTGCATTTTAATTTTGGAATAAGCGTAACATTTTTGTTTCTCTGGAAATATCTCCATAAATATTAGTTTTAGAGAAAATATGGTGGACATCAAAAATGAAGCTTATAAGCTGGGAATGAATTTATTTTTTTTAAATATTTGTGTAGGGTTGATAGTTTGGGAGATATTTAATTTTATAGATGGCATCCCATCGCTTTTAGGACAAAGTATCAAGTATAAAATGTTGAATATC
Organism: Rutpela maculata; assembly: GCA_936432065.2. Taxonomy (NCBI): domain Eukaryota; kingdom Metazoa; phylum Arthropoda; class Insecta; order Coleoptera; family Cerambycidae; genus Rutpela; species Rutpela maculata. The sequence continues at coordinate 136,048,302 of OW386287.2, read as the reverse complement.
TTAGAAACTATAACACTTCCATCAATAATTCCAAGGAACAAAATTAAAGATAATTAATCAATCTTTAAAATGACTTTTAGTTTGTTTCTATCTCACAAAAAAATAAAGAAGTTGTGGCCGATACAATGTGTGTTTTCACATTTTTTCTAACAAAATGTCACCATTATAATTCATTGTAATTGCTTAGTAATATTTTTTTTTTTTTTTTTCAGAAATGCTGTTTTTCGATAATTAATAGCATCGCCTAGATGCTCATTTTTATGGTCCGTTTAAAACACTTGTTTAAAAAAAATCTAAACGCCATATTAGAGCCGCCATTTTGAATTTTTTAATTTTGACTTCAGATTCGTAATCAGTGATCCCAAAAGCATAACCATTTTATGCCCCAAAAATAAATTAGTAATACTTTTTCAAATATTGCATATTAAAATTTAGGGGTGATTTTCACCCCTTGAGGGTAAAAGGAAGTATCCGGACCATATAGAAACTGATGATGATACCTGTTAGTACAATAATAACCCATAAAGAAAAACCGCTGCCCAAGGAATCACTACTTCCACATCCAGTTTTCTATCCAAGTCACTCACAACGAAAAAATTTTGTATGTGGAAATAATTGCTTATGGAACTTTAATAATATAATATTTGAAATCCTCTACCCCAAAAACCCAAAAAACGATACCCCACATTGGTAGTGGGGTGGGGGTGGTAGTGGGGGTGGATGAAGTAAAAAAATATTTTGACACACACTAAATCACAATTTTTTTTTCATCCCCTTTAATAATAGGGTGGGGGTGGTAATGGGGGTGGCCAATGCCAAATTTTTTTTTGAGACCTTAGCTTCTCTTGTATATAGTAAATACTAATTTTATGGACTCTTACCTGCTTAATTTACCTATTTACCCCAAATTTACCCCAATTTACCCCCCAACCCTTCGACGGAACAAGATGAAAATATAATCTAGTTCTAGATCTCGTTAAAGTACATATGTGTACCAAATTTCAAGTCAATATCTCAAACGGTTCCAGAGTAAAAGTGCGCACAATAAAAAGTTACAGACAGACCGACAGACAAAAATTTTTTTTTCACTCAAACTTAAAATCTCGACGATTCATGACATTCTAAGCCTATTTGAACAATAAAAATTTTTAAACATTTTTTTGTCGTTACTATACTTCCACTGGATGTGGAAGTAAAATTATCATTTAATATGAAATTATTCCGAAATTTCACATATTTTTCACCTCTAGGTACCGTACTATAAGCAATTCTCAAAAGGAAGCTCACAATAGTAGTGATTTTCATACGTGTTACAAACTATAGTTTTTCTACGACTGTCGTCAGTTTCCATATTTAAATAACTAAATTACAGAATTGACTTGAATGTTAAAATATATCTATAATTCGACGTTTTTAAAGTGAAGGTAGCGAAACAACTCTAGTTGTTTTCAATGCTCTCTAATGAAGAGCATGTGAAAAGTTACTAGTCACTCGCTGTTGGCGTGCGTTACACCTCACACGCTGTGTGAATTCAATAATTTTCAAACGTAATTTGGCTGTGGGCTTGTCTGTGCATTTTTAATCACGTTTCAAAGCAGTCGTAGAAAAATATTTTTCTGCACTTTTTAGGAAAAGTTGAACTTTTATTAACTCAAATTAGCATTTAAATATAGAATTATTTCAAACACTAGTAGGAAAAGGTAATTTTTCTCGAGCTGTTTTGCAAATGTTCACTTTTTACACTTATTTGACATGCTGCTTTACCTAACTAGTATATTAGCGTGCCCAGATTAGGGCAACAATATACAGAAAGTAGGTATTTTCATAATAAATAAAAAAGTGTGTAAGTTGTGATGCTGCTTTAGTTTTTAAATAATCGCAGAAAATGGATGTTGGAGGGAAATAATTGATGCAATTATAAATATGGCCCATTAGTGATTGGACCCCACTGGTCGCATTTCCGAAGTTTCTCCCAAACGGGCCGTTCTTACTTGTCCGAACTTTACTACTCATAGTCGTAGGGGGCTATGAGGGTACTAGTATTCAAAGGAAAGTCAAGATGTACTAGGAATTTTGGAGAATTGTCGAAATTAAGATTTCTTTATACATTCTCAGTTTCTAAACTGTCGAGAAACTAATTTTAAAAATACCTTTTTGACCAATAAAAATTACTAATTTAATGTGGAGAGCATCCGGTAATTATTTAAATGGTATTCTATCTTTGAAGGGGTATTTAAATATCGAATATTAAGTACCATTAAAATTACTGTCGGTAAAAAAAAATGTATTACAAGATCTTTTTCATTACAGATATACAATATTCATCAGTTACTCATAGTACAAGTAACAAGAAATATATAATAATTAGAATATTTGCTACGAGAAAACTGTAAAATCAATAAATGAATTGACCAACTGGTAGGTGAGAACGATTCTTTTGAATGTTCCTTACGGATCCGACTGACTCCATTCGAATATTAAGTAGATGTAGGAAGTATGCTCCCATTGCTTTTTCAAATGCTATAAAATTTGCGAATAGTCCATATAATCCAGACGTGATCCCTAACGTCGTACTACTTAATAGGTTTTTTAAGCATATAAAATGTGTTCCAATACTGTGGGCTTAGTGGTTTATCCTAGACATGAAATTATAATAAATTATTTTCGTATATTGTTTAGGCCACAAGTAGATTTACATGCGAAAAAAATATTAACTGTGCTTTGTGTAACAGTTTTAAAATATTTTGGGTATCATCACACCTATTTGATTTAATCAAATGTGTAAATTATAACCGGGCAAAATTTTGAGTAATCATCATAGAAAAAAAAATTAAGGGGAGAGGCGTCTTGACTATGCATGTATTTCATTGCACGCAGTTAAGCAACGTTCATCGTTGTTAGTACTTAGACGGGTAACCGCCCAGGGAAACACAACGATCTCGTCTCACCTTCTAGCGTTTGTACATCAGCGTATACGCAGAAGATATACAATCCAAGGAGAGGATTTCATAGTGGACATACTACCCTTCGAAGGGGATATAAAGTTGTCCATTAGACGTTAGTCAAGTAAGAAATCATTACTGTTCTTACGAGAAGAGGGTCGGTGTAATTTCCAGGTTGGGGTTAGCTAGTCTCCTGGCATTGGTGACTGATCTTAGTAGCGGAAATAGTCAGACGTTCAATAAATGTTTAAAAAAAAAAAGGTGCAAAAATTCGTTTCAAATCAAGCCAAATTCAAGGATCAAATAAAACATCCGCATTTCTCTATGTATGTTTATCCGTAGACCGTTTATTGATTGGGCCATATCTGTCACTCAGGGTGATCGACAGAGGTATGCAAATTATAATATTTTATATAGATTTGGTATTATCACTATTTTAGTGAAAAATCTTACGAAGATTTTTAGTAGACACAAAAATAAGAAGATGAACAATATATTGTAACCGCAATGTACAGTGTGTCTCCAAGTTCAAAGGAATTTTACGTAAACTGGATAATAGATAAGTTTTACCTTGAACTGTTTTTATTCAAAAATTAAACAAAAGGCTCTTGAGGAAGTACGGAAATTTTATTTTTTAAATATTACGTCAGTCAAATGACATCCTCCTCGTTGCTGACACTATTGAAGCCTAGCACGAATATTATTCATCACCTGCTCCAATATTTCAATTGGGATTGTGTAAATCTCTGTCCGAACATTATATTTTAGTTGTTCCAAAGTTTGCGGTCGATTAGAAAACACTTTTGACTTTAAGTAGAATTCCTAGCAGTATGGGAAGTAGCTCTGTCCTACTGAAATCATAATCTTCGAATATCCACACCAACATTACGAAGTTGTTGGTAAAAGTTACGCAATACATGTTGATAACATTGTGATGTAACAGTAACCGTCAAGCCATTTTCCTCAGAGAAGAACGGCTCAAAAATTCCAAAGACGGATACTGCACACCACACTGTAACCTTTTTGCTATGAAGCAGTACTTCGTGCAATTGCAGAGGACTTTCCGTCGCCTAGTAACGAAAGTTCTGTTTGCAAACAAATCCGGAAAGATGAAACTGAGCTTCGTCTGACATCAGCAAGCAATCACCGATATTCGGGTTTTCAGCAAATAGTCCTTCGAAACGTTCACAAAAATCAACGCGGGTTCCAAAATCTCGAGGCAGAAGTTTTTGTACGACTTGAATTTTGTAGGGGTGGAAGTGAAGTCTTTCAAAATGCGGCGATAACTACGGTTCGAAATATTGAGTACTAATGCTTGTCGTATTGCACATCGTTTAGAACCTCGTGGCACAGCTGCTCTTACCTTTTCAACATTTTCAGGTATGCGTGCTGAACGAGTTCTTCCTTTTGGTGTTTATCTGGCACATGAAGCAGTACTGCGAAACTTGTGTACCCACATTTTAATTGTTATTCGACTAGGAACTTATATGAAATGAAATGGTAGAAGTCATATACCTTATTATATACAACGTGATCTACCAAGAAATGCGGAAAATAAAATGGTGTGCTAGTCTTCAATGTGGGAAAGCCCCTGCAAAATTTTAGAGAATTCTGAGGTAATTTAGTATATTAAATTATTAGTCAATTTGCGAAGGTACACTACTGATGTTGAGTAAGTCCTGACCTAATTCTGAAGAGGTCGACGAACTTACTGGCGAAATAAGGTATTCGAGTTGTTTACATTTCCTTAATTGGCATAAAAAGTGAGCCGGCCGGCGAGATCAAAAAAAGAGGTCTACACACGATTTAGCGGCAGGTAGTCAACATTGTTGGTACGCTTTGAAGATAATTGGAATTCCAGCGGACCAATTCACTTTTACGAATGAGTTCAAAGCATGCCGACAAGGCTGGCTCCGTGCCACTGGATCGTGTGTAGACCCCTAGACAGCCGCGTTTTTTGCTTCCGGTCGTGTCATTGACTGGTTTAACTAAATATCTCGTATATCTGCTTTTCATTTCAGCATAAGATCAACGTCTTCGATTTATTTCGGTATTTTTGTAGTGTGATTTGATTAAAACCAAAAGTTACTTCTATCTTATTATCGAGCTTTGCTGTCAGTAGTGTCAATCCCAAGTCTGATAAAGTGATATGGTTGTACCGCGTTACGTTAGATTAGTTGAAGTCATTGGCGGCGCATTCCTACAAAAAAAATAAGGTAATTTTTTTGGTCATTTATTAAAAAATTTTTCATTTTTTTACTCCTTTCGGTGGGGACAACCTACTGTTAAATTTTCCGCATGTCCTGGTAGATCACGTTGTATAAACTATATTTTATTGATTTTAGGGCAAACTGTTACTGAAGTTTTTTTAATAAGCACACACAAATACGAGATGCAGAGGGTTTTGGAACACAATATGCAGTGTGCCTCTCAGTCTGGCACGGCCGTGTATTTTACAATTTTACTTTAGAATCTTTATGTTCAACAAGACTACTAGATGCACGAATAAAATCTGCAATAGGGCGTTACCGACTGCGAATGCATGTTTGAATAATAAAAATTTTAAAAATATTGACCGTATACCTACTTAATCTGAGTGGCACCACATAAAAGTGAATTGTTCTATGTTAATCAAACAGCTATTCGCAGTAAGCCACACCCGACTGCAACTTATACTTATCTTTATTGGACAGTAATCATCAGTTAAATCAGTCTTATTGTGCTATTGTGCATTATGCAGATAACTATTATTCATATTGTGACGTGCTTACACCCTTTTTGAAAACACCCTGTATCGTGGATCCGGAAATTATAACACCAGGGTGACACTAAACACTAATTTATTAACTTACTAATTACAATAAATAATTACTTTACTGATATACTACTAAATACTATAATTATTCACTACTTGGTCACTTTACTCTCTTCTGATCTTATTGACTTGCTATCCAAACTTAAACTTAAAACTTAACTTGTATTACACTGTGTACTATAGAATTCAATTATTCAGTCACTTTATCACTGTGTTTACTCCTTACTCTCTGACCATCTCAACTGACCATTAGAACTGTTCTTACTTAAGTGTCTAGTTTACTCCATGCCTTATATACCTAAAGATGACAGATCTCAATGCTTCTGTGATGACGTCACCATTATCCAGATATATCTAGCAAGTTCTTTACTATTTCTAGAGCTTCTATTAGGTTCTTTCTCTAGTAGGTGCAAATCCACATTCAGACATCTGAACTAATTGAATTTGGGCCTACTTTTTAGTGCATCATGTAACCAACATAACCTTAAATTTTAAGGGGTTGCAACATATTACACTGCCCCCTCCTTAAGCCTGAACGTCCCGGTCGGGCAATTCAGTCTCCTTCACATACTTCGCCAGTCTGTCCAAGTGTACGATTTTCATCTTCGACTTTTTACTCCTTTGTATTCGATAAACAACGTCATTGATTCGGGTGATGACGGAATATGGTCCTTCCCAAGGAGATTGAAGCTTCGGGGACTTCCATTATTTTCGTTGTGGGTTGTACAGCCAAACCCGATCTCCCACCTTGAATCCTCCTGTACTGGCATTCCGATCATAACGAGCCTTCATTCGGTCGCTAGCCTTGGTGATCTGCTCTTGGATGTTCTTCGGCTGTCCTCGACTTTTATTTACATAGTTGCTCCCGGAAAACGGTTTCCAATTGGCAGCACAATTCTCACATTTGCGACACCAAGCCTCCACATCCTGGCGACTATTGACCCAATAGAATCATTCTCGTACTTTACTCAACGTCTTGTTTCTGCCAAGGTGTCCGCCGGACGTTTCATTATGCGCTTCCTGGAGTACTTCTGGTACACGACACCTGGGAATCACTAGACGCATGGTAACCTGCTTCCCATCCGGGCTTTCCCATGTTCTCCTCAACAGCCCGTCTTCGACGTGAAGTGAATCCCATTGTGACCATAAAGCCTTCAGCCCCACTCCTTTGTTTGAAACAGCCTTCCACGCTGGACGTGTCCCCTCTTCTTTTGCTCTCAACATGGGTCCAACTTCTGCATCGCTCAATTGTTCTTGCCTTAGAGCATCCTTTGTCCAATTATATGGAATCTCTTTCCTTTCGTTTACACAGTCTGGTGATGGTAGATTACTCGGAATTCTTCGAAGTTGGCAAACTTTTATTTCTCTGGGGGCATCGCATTCTCTAGCCACCTCCGCCCCAGTGGCATGTACCTCCTCAGAGTTCCACTCTCGACAATCACGTCTCACATGGCCTAGTTTCCCGCAGCTATAACATTGAATACCCCCATTTGGCTTCCCACTGCTTGGTTGCTTGCTTTGCTTCCCTGAAGAACTCTCCAGCAATTGCTTTACCATTCTGTGTAAGTCTCTCAGTAAAGTCTCCAGATTCTTTTTGTCCCAATACGACTCTTCGACCACTGCGGCATTTACCTCCTCAGGGCTTTGCTGTCGACAATCTCTCTTAATATGCCCTAACTTGCCGCACTGATAACATCTGATGCTTCCGTTCAGTTTCGCTCCACCTTCTTGTTTGTCCTGTTTCCCCAGAGAATCTCGTTTGTCCAATAATTTACTGAACATTTCAAACATGCCCTTAGTGTCCAGATTCTTTTTATCTGAATGTGCTTCTTCGATTGTCACAGCACGCACTTCTGACCGCGGGGTGACTTTAAAGGCAGCCTCTACTTCAAGGGCACGCACCAAAGCCTCGCTAATACTTTGATGTCGAGTTAACCTAAGAACTCGCCTGACCTCTTCGTCCCTTATGCCATCTAACAAGGCTCCCATGGCTAATTGTTCTTGGAATTCTCTGGGTGCACTTGGATAGGCTAGGTGTGCCAGTCTCTCTACTGCAGCTTCAAATTCTTGCAGACTTTCTCCAGCTTTTTGAACCCGTGACTTTAGCTGAGCCTGGTATACTTGATCGAGGTGTTGGTCCAATGCAGCTTCCAAAACTTTGAAGTCTCTTTGTTTCTCCACTGGAATTGTCTGAAGTAATTCTGACGCTTGGTCCTTTAGCGCTCGAACTAATGCCATAGCCTTTTCCTCGTTATCCCAGTTATTCGCACTTCCAGCTGCCTCAAATTGTCTCTTGTATGTTGTCCATGAGCTTTGGCCATCAAATGAGGGAGCTTTTAAACGAGGATCTGACGATGCTCCTAGCTGTCCTCCTTTCTCTCTCAGCTGTCGTTTAAGGTGCTCTACTTCTGCTTCAAACTCATTTACTTTTTCTTCTACCTTATCTACTTTTCCTTCAATCTTATCTACTTTTTCTTCTACCTTGTTTATCTCTCCTTTGACCTTACTCTTTAGTTCTTCCTTGACGGAAATGAATGCGTCCTGTTGTATTTTTATTTGGTCGCTCAAAATTTTTCTTAATTCTTCCTGGCGTCTTTCTTGTTCTTCCATTATTTTTCTCAGTTCAGCTTTGTCTTCTTCACGTCTTGTTTCTTGCTCTTCTTTTTCTTCTTGACGTCGCTTTTCTTGTTCTTCTTTCTCCTCTTGCTGTCGTATCTTCAGGTCTTCCATAATTTGTCTCAATTTCTCTTCTTGACGTCTTCTTTCTTCATCCTCTTTTTCTTTCTGACGTCGCTTTCCTTGTTCTTCTATAATTTTTCTCAGTTCGGTTTTTTCTTCTTGACGTTGCTGGTCCATCATCTTCTTAAATTCCGCAATTAGGTCCTTCATTTGTTTCTCTCCTTCCATGCTTCTTGTTTCTATGGGCATAAGATTATGTTAAAATAAAATAAATTTAACTGTCACGTCAATATCGGTAATGGAACTTTCCATAAAAATCTCGAAACAGCACGAAAAAGTCTTATCCAGAGTTTTTTGTCACTATCCAGTTCAGAGAATTTAATAATCTCCACTAATGTCCCAATAGATAAGTTCTAGTAATTTTCACGCACTAACACAAATGAGTCTTTGTCAGTGTCTCTGTCACTTTCCCGAAAACGCACTTTTTCACAGTTTTGAGTCCAAAAATAGTCCTTAAACAATGTCCCGTAAGTTAATCCTCCGTGTCACCACTAATTCCCGAGAACACTCTCCAAACCTTCTCGAACAACCAGAAATCTTCTGTTATAATTCCGCTTCTGACACCAATTGTGACGTGCTTACACCCTTTTTGCAAACACCTTGTATCGTGGATCCGGAAATTATAACACCAGGGTGACACTAAACACTAATTTATTAACTTACTAATTACAATAAATAATGACTTTACTGATATATTACTAAATACTATAATTATTCTCTACTTGGTTACTTTACTCTCTTCTGATGTTATTGACTTGCTAACTGTTCTTACTTAAGTATCCACTCTAGTTTACTCCATCCCTTATATACCTATGATGACAGATGCTTCTGTGATGACGCCACCATTATCCAGATACATCTAGCAAGTTCTTTACTATTTCTAGAGCCTACTAAGGTTCTTTCTCTAGTAGGTGCAAATCCACATTCAGACATCCGAACTAATTGAATTTGGGCCTACTTTTTAGTGCATCATGTAACCAACATAACCTTAAATTTTACGATGTTGCAACATATTACAATATATTTCATTTCTTAATGAAGTAATTTTCACATGAAGTATTTATTTATATGCATTTCGCGAGGCTTAGAAAGCAACTTAGTAATATTTCTTGACATAATTTACATTACGCTAAACAAAGTTTGTTTTCGAAGTACTTTCTTTAATACACAGCCGAAAGAAGATATAAGGAAGGATAGTTTAAAACTTTGTCAAAATCTGCTTTCTTTTAACTTAATTATAAGTTTTCAGGCTCAACTTTGTAGTAAGAAGCGTGAAATATATTATACTTTGCATGTAAGGAAGAAGTAAATTTCTCAGAAAAATATGAGAAAATGTGTCGTTTGAGTATTTTATCTACATACAGTGTGTCTCACTTAAGAGTATAACAGCGTAATAATTCTTTTGTTTTTTGTCCGATTTAAATCAAACTAGTCTCAAAAGACGGCGGTCACCAAGGTCTATTTAAGACCAGAAAATCACTTTCCATCTTTAAATGCAAGACCATCTACGATGCTAAATTATATGAAAAAAATAAGAAAATCATAGTAGGCATTTTTTAATCAAGAAATTCTATTAACAGAACTTGTTCGAAATCATTCAAAAACCCTGGATCCGAAGTTTAGTTAAATTAAAAAAAACTGAGGTTTTGATTAAAAAAATTATTTTAGGCATTTTAATAAAAATTATTTCTAAATTTATTTTTTTGAAACAAAATTTACACAAATGAATAATAAATACAACCAAAATAATTAAATAATATATTCTATCAAACCTCCATCAGCCCTAATGCATGCCTCAATTCGCTTTCTGTTCTTGTTCATAACTTTTCAGAGGACTGCAGACGTAATTTCAGTGCAAGCTTGCCTAATCCGGTTTTCCATTTGTACTCTATTTCGTGACTGAGTTTTGTAGACTTCATTCTTTAAAAACCCCCATAAAAATTAGTCCAAGGGCGTGAGATCAGATGACCTCGGAGGCCAATTAATAAAAGGGCTATTTCCTCCAACCCATATCCGGGAAAAGTTGTCGTTTAGCAAATTCCGTACTACCATTGCATGAGTTGGGGCCGCATCAAGTCGAAATATCACATTGTTGTATGCAATAAGGGGCAAGTTTTCAATTTCGATTCAAAATTCAGTTTGCAAAAAGAATTAGAAAACGTTCCGCATTCAAATTTCCCTCAAGAGATATGGCCCAATTATTTGTTCGTTCAAAATACTACCACACCTCACATTCACCTGTTCTGAATACTAGCGTCGACAGTTTAAACCCAATGGGGGTTTTCAAGGAACCAATTTCTAACATTTTGAGAGTTAACTGTGCCATTAGTGGTAAATTTCGCTTGATCTGAGAATAAAATAATTAAAAAAAAATTTAGGGTTGTTCAAAGACTCTCCCTGATACCAAAAGCAATATTCCAGCCGCCTTTCTTCGTCTCCTTCTTCTAATGCGTGTAAGAAAACAGGCTTGAAGGGACGTAATTTATTTCAACGGAAGCATCACCAAATTGTATCCTTGGGTATATTTAAATTGTGGACATTCTCCTTAGGCTACACCTTGGATTTTCTCTCACAAACTGAAGAATTTCTGCATCTTTAACATGATCCCTCACACGTTGTTCTTGTTTGTTACACACTTTGCCAGTTCTATTGAATAAGATATTAATTCGCCAAACTTTTACATGGTCTATTGGGGGTCGATCTAGATGCCCATTATTAAATTCTGTAGCAGCTTTCCTCAAGAATTTTCACCAACTAATCTAACAATTTCCACTTTTTCCGCAGTTGTAAGCATTTTAATTGAAATAAAATATAATAAAATGCAATAAATCAAACAAAATGCCAACAGATTTAGACTAATCTGACATTTACAAAATTTTCTTTCAGTAGAAACAAAGGAGTCAAAGCATGCTTATCAAAACGAGAAAGGACCCCGCACTAAACCTAAGGGAAAATGGGTCCCAGTCGAATTTTATGAAAATTTGGTATAATGTAGTTTATGATGTCCTGAGTTACAGGGGGTCAAACATGCGGAAAACGGGTTCATTGGATTATTGATTTCACAGAGTTAAATATCACAAATATTATAGTTATATAGTGCGCAGTTTGAATAGTTTGTGTATACCGGCACGGTAGCTCTGTGTTTTTCCGAATGTGTAACCCCCTTTCGGACAGCCTTGGCTTTGGATTTGGGGGTTGTCTACTATCTGTGGTGTGTTTATGTGTATGTTTATGTTTATAAGGTGCGCCATTTAACTTGAGGCAGCCATATATCTCAAAAACGATGCATTCTACAGGGTGGGGCAATAGTGCGTCGGACTTCGATATCTCGAGTTCTACGATAGCTCGAAATTAAAAAAAATATAAATAAACCAGATAAAAAAGATTATAGATTTTAAGAAAAACTTTTGGGAATGCTAGCTACGAGACATCTAATTAATGTTCTTGAATCATATTTACTTCCTAAAAACGTATAGGGTGGCCAAAAATTATTTTTCAATTAAGAACTTTTTGAATTGAATTTTCTCAATTTTTTCAAATGAAACACCCTGTACATTTTTCGACGATGTAATGTAGAAATAAAAAACGAACATTTTTTATAAATACTGTGGCTAATTGCAACCATTTTCGTTTTATTGAGCAATAAGTACAAAATTCAAAAATAAACGTAAAAAATAGAGGTTTCTGCAAATAATTCATTTGAAAAAATTATAATAAATGCTCTACATGTTGCCCGTTTTGATTGACACATCTCTATGCTCTTTTGAAATGACTGTTCCTAAAATTACTGGTATAGATCGAAAAGAAGTTGTTTTCCTTTGTTTCATATTTTGTACTGTTGTTGGTGTGTCTTTATAAACAATTTCCTTCACGATCCCCATAAAAAAAAATTAATTTTTGTAAGATCTGGGGATCTAGCAGGCTATTTAGTGGATCAATTTCTTCCAATCCATTGAAGTGGGTAGGGTATTATTTAAATGGTCTCTAACTGCATTTAAATAATGTGGTGGAGCACCATCTTGCTGAAACCACATCCTATTTCGAATCCTTTCAGGAAGATTCACCGATAATTGTGGCAGATAGTTTTCCAGAAAATGAAGATAAATAGCTCCAGTCAATGTACCATCAAAGAAATGTGGCCTCATTTCAAAACTGCATAAAGACGTATGTCAATCAAGATGGGCAACATATGGAGCACTTATTAGAATTTTTTCTAATGAATTATATGAAGAAACCTCTATTTTATAAGTTTAGTCTTGAATTTTGTGCTTATTGCTCGATAAAACGAAAATGGTTGCAATTAATCATAGGGAAGTACTTACAAAAAATGTTCGTTTTTCATTTCTACATCACAGGGTGTTCCATTTGAAAAAAATTAGAAAATTAAATTAAAAAGTTCTTAATTGAAAAATAATTTTTGGCCACCCTGTACATTTTTAGGAAGTAAAAATGATTCAAAACCATGAAACAGATGTCTCGTAACTAGTACTCACATAAGTTTTTCTTAAAACCCATCATTGTGACTTTGGTGATTTTTTCCATATGCATCTGCAGATGGCATTATTTCAACAAAAAAATTCATTACATCCAAGTAGTTGTACTGATATACATAGCATTGCATTAAAAAAAAAAAGGCTCTTGATCCTGTAATTTCGTCTTGGCTCGCCCTGTATATTCGAAAATAATTTACGGTTATAGACTTTTTTACCTAGTTTATTTGTATTTTTTTTTAATTTCTAGCTATCGTAGAACTCGAGATATCGAACTCCGACGCACTATTGCCCTTTAACATTTTGTTATAGAATGCATCGTTTTCGAGATACATGGCTGCCTCAAGTTAAATATTCAAACTGCGCACTATATAACTATAATATACTATGTGAAATCAATAATCCGAATAATCCACATGTTTGACCCCCTGTAACTCGAATACTGTCCATTTTTCTATCTCGCTTCTTTAAGACTTTTGATCAGGACGTCATAAACTACATTATACAAAATTTTCATCCAATTCGACTGGGACAAATTTTCCCTTAGGTTTAGGGCGGGGTCATTTGGGACTGGAATTTTTTTCGTCTAGACCTCATTTTTTTAGAATTTAAACTAAACTTCGTATTTAAGGTTTTTGGATGATTTCGAACAAGTTTTGCTAATAAAATGTTTTGATTAAAAAATGGCTGTTTTTTGATTTTTTTCATACAATTTAGCATTTAGAGATGGCAAGTGATTTTGTGGAATTAAATAGACCTTGGTGACCTGTATCTTTTGAGATCAGTTTGACTCAAATCGGACAAAAACAAAAGACTTATTACCCTGTTACACTCTTAGAGACACACTGTATGTTCTCAGTTAATTAAAAAGGTTATAAATCTTTTAGAAGTATTGAGACAATTTATTTTAATTAAGATTCACTTAAGTAGAATAAGAACTAATAAAATATAATATCATGCTACACTGTTTTATGAAATGCTAAATATATATTGTAGAAACTTTGAAAAATTGTTGTTTTCAATTTTATTTTATCGACATTATAATATTATGTATTAATATGCTTGGATTTTGGTATAGAGAATCAAACCTGCTGTCGATTAGTTAGTAACCTCATATTTTCTTAGATGATGCTTTCAACTAATGGGAATATCTGGAAACTGAAAAAAATCAATTTATGAGAAGATGGCTCAAAGATTTTTACATCACAGTTGAAATATCATAATTCCAAATATTATACAGATTTGTCATATTATATCACATATTATATAACACGTATTATATACCCCATATAAAAAATTTCATAGACTTAATTTAGGACCTGATCACATAAAATCAGTTAGCATAATTAGACCAATATTCGGCAAATTATACGAATTTCCTTTCTGGAAATCTTCCTTATTTATTAACCCAATAGTACCCGAGTAATTTTTTTTGAAAAACTTTTGAAAAAATATTGATTGACCTTCATTTAGGGCTTGTCAGTACCCCCCAAACCACATTTTATTTATTCCTGTGCATTTTCACCAATTTTTTTGACGTTATGATATATCATACCATAGGAATATGCATGTAGAATCCCTAATAGCACAACATTGTCCTGTGGACATCTGAAGGACGTCCTCGACAGACATACAGTACATCCGATTGGCGTTCGTTTTTGGTCCAAAGTACATCCGACGGGCAGCCGAAGGACGTGCAAATGTCACAACTTGGGACAATATTTGTACATTCTAATTATTTAGAAAAAAAAAAAACCGGAATGAGCAGGGATCGAACCGTCGATCTCGTGATTTGTAACTCCATGTTCTCTCACTCAACCACCAACTTGGCTTATTAGTGTTTACTTAAAGACTGTCCAGTTGACTAATTTAACTATTTATTTCAAAATGTAGAAGGTACATATTTGAATGTTTAATAAATATTTAGTATCAAATAATATCATTAATAATTTACAAAAAAGATTAAAATTAAATTATTAATGATAAATTACAAACTACTATAAAAAATAAACTACAAATTTTACAGAAATAACGGTCAAATGTAAACAAAAACATTAAATTTGTTTTTATATTAAATAGACGTCCCGACGCTGTTGTCCCTATAGGGACCTAAAATGTGCCTACTTGCCGAAGGACATCCGTTGCGGCACATATGTTGGACGTTAAATGTGCTATTCGCTGGTATGTATACATATTTCGGAAACGTGTTGGAGAGAAAGCGGTATGGAGATATTATCATTTATTGCAAAAATATAATATTTAAATCAACGGACACGAAAAGGACGTCCATCTTCTGTCCCTGTATGGACATAAAATGTACATACTTCCCGTGCATAAAATGGACATACAGAGGACGTCCATTCCGTACAATTTCAAAGTAAATCCGATGATGAACGTCCGGTAGGCGTCCAGTTTATGTCCATGGACGTCAGTACATTAAATGGACATAAAACAGACGTCCGGCGGACATCGTGCGCTATTAGGGATATTATTAAAAAATGTATTTATTATAATATAAAATATTCAATAAATTTCAGAGAAAGTAGCAGAATATATCACGTAGAAGGGGTATGATATCTTCGAAAGCATATTGTCTGGATGTAATCCTAAGTTACATTTGACACAAGAACATTTTGTACATTTGCCACAATACTCACAACATATTTGTGTAGCAATTTTGTCAATCAGGTGATCAGTTTTGTCATACCTGACCTCTTTCAATATATTCCTACTACATTTTGGTTTGGGGCCAACTAAATGTTCAGGGGCAATTAAAGTTGTGAGAACAATTCTCCTCAAAAACTGCAGAAGGGACACTTTTGAATAGACAAAACGATAAAGAAGCCACATGTTGACTACCGATCCATTCAAGCAAAAGCGAATCATTGCCCAATACCATTTGCAAGATCTGATTAGTATACGATAGAGTCCTCTCATTTTATCGAACATATCCACACCTCCCGTTTCTTGGTTATAGAGACTTATAAGTGTCGGTTGATCCACATCAACTTGCTTCCTTTGTTGTTTAGACCATCTTTTGCATGTGCCTTTTGACAAACAATTGTCTTTGCTTTTGATGCTGGTTGCGATATTCACTTGACTATTGTCATGCTATCTGGTGAGTTGAATACCACTATTAGAGTCAATCAGAGTATGAGAAGTCCCTCGTTTTTCTTTTTGCAGCTCTTTTAAAGGAGCTTTCTCTATATGGTTCAATACATTGAATTTCATTATTTTGCAGAAGTTCAAGTAATGGTAAGGAGTTGAAAAAATTATCCAAATATATGGTCGAATGCGGGAAAATATATCTCATACAAAGTTTCTCGATGACACTGGATCCCAAAGTTTTACTTTATCCCCACTTTATCCTTATAGGGGTTGTGAGGCACCAAAATTTAAAGTCATAGCGAATTGGCTTTCCCTTTATAAATCGCTCCATATTGTTACGGCCAAAATAAGGCTCCATAGTCCCATCCAATGAAAAAGAAGTTCTGAAACAAAACTAACATTCATACCGCCATCTGCCTACCGTATGATATATCATACGAAAAGTTTTTTCCGCTGCTGCAATTACAGAAGGAATTGATATGACTATGAAATGGTATAAGTACATCCTATAATATGTATAAAGAATTATTACATGAATAAAAGTCAAATAAATTACATCTAAATGAAAATCGTGAAACATAACCTTACCGTGTGCTCATTTTCTGCTGCGTAGAAATTTACTGGTTATAGAACGCTCGGTTATAACTTATTTAAGTATAAAACAAATCGAATTTTTGTCCTAAGCTTATTGTCTATATATAAACACCACAGCGTTCTAAATAATAGAATAGATTAGAACGGAACGGAACGGAACGGAACGGAACGCAATGGAATGGATTGAAATGGAATGAAATGGAATGAAATGGAATGAAATGGAATGAAATGGAATGAAATGGAATGAAATGGAATGAAATGGAATGAAATGGAATGAAATGGAATGAAATGGAATGAAATGGAATGAAATGGAATGAAATGGAATGAAATGGAATGAAATGGAATGAAATGGAATGAAATGGAATGAAATGGAATGAAATAGAATAGAATAGAACAAAAATTTAATTGACCAAGTTATATATTACAATATTTTTAGCAAGGCAAGGGAAAAAATTTTTCTCGAATGCATACAGAAAGACATGTAGTCACATATAATCAAAAATAGGAAAGAAAATACGTACTTACCAACAGCAATATTTTATAGAAAAAATTGTAAAAACAAACAATAACTTAATTATTTTATAAAATACTGATAACGGTAAGCGTTTTTCAAAGACAATATATTATATATCCTTATAAATTAATTAATTTCTGTCGTATGGAATATAATGTCAAATGGATTTGCATATATTCCTTAACTGAATAAAAAGAATAAGTAAGGAAATGCTTTTTTATTACACTATACATTTATTAGGGTTATACAAAATTTCGAGTTATTTGGGAAATTATTGAACAGTTTAATATGCAAAGAATTTTTGTTGATTTCGAAAGTAGAAAGCGTGGGATTCGGAGATCACCTCGATATCTAGTATGATAATTATGAACTTCAGCGTTTGTTGCAATCTGATTTTTATTTTTATAAATTTCTAATAACGTGACATAAAGATGGTAAAGGTATTATATTAAGAATTTTAGAAATTAGGATGCAGTGGTTGCTGAAGCCCACACCAGCCACTATTCAGACAGCTTGTTTTAGTAGCTGCGGGGAAGGAGTTAACCCTACAACAGTGTGCCATAACTTACGCGAGAATGAAATAGCGCAAAATAGTTCATTCTGAGAGTCTCCATTGATAACGATCTTGTTAAATTCGGGAAAACAAATAGAGAGCTCAATATTTTATGACTTAGCTGTGCATCGTATGAAGACCAATTTAGTATTTCGTCTTTCGTCATTGGTGATGTCGAGGAGTTTTGCATTCTTTCCCTTAGTTAGAGTTTGACTGATACAAAAGACTAGATTTTGAGTTTTTTCCTCATTGAGTTTCAGTTTATTAGATGTAAACAATTGTTTGGCTTCAGCAACAGTGTCGGCATATTTTAACATGAGGCAAATGCAACACAGGTGTTAGGAAATATGTTATAAAATAAGTCACTGACGCAAATGGTATAGAACAGAGGTCCCAAATTGAACCTTGGATTACTCCAGATATAACTGGACTACGGAATAAAGATACTGATAATATATCCTTCGTCCTACAACAGATATCACGCCAGCCAAGCCGATAAGCTAGTGACGTGATCCAATCAGAAAGCGTTCATTTAATTTAAACGACCAAGAGATTTCTACAGCAGTTGTTATCATAAGGATTGATTGTTTTTCCAAATATATTTCAGAATTTGGTAATACGAGCTCTTATATATGATTTTAACTAGTAATCCTGTCAGTAGGAACAAAAAATGGCCTTTGCCTTGCAAAAGGTGGAGTAGCGAGGGGGGGAGGGGGGGAAGCGCGAGTCGCCATCTTGATTAAAAGGTGCAAGGAATTGGTTTTTCCAAAATAACTCGGCAACGCTCGATCGTTGTCTTTGCTTTTGATGCTGGTTGCGATATTCACTTGACTATTGTCATGCTATCTGGTGAGTTGAATACCACTATTAGAGTCAATCAGAGTATGAGAAGTCCCTCGTTTTTCTTTTTGCAGCTCTTTTAAAGGAGCTTTCTCTATATGGTTCAATACATTGAATTTCATTATTTTGCAGAAGTTCAAGTAATGGTAAGGAGTTGAAAAAATTATCCAAATATATGGTCGAATGCGGGAAAATATATCTCATACAAAGTTTCTCGATGACACTGGATCCCAAAGTTTTACTTTATCCCCACTTTATCCTTATAGGGGTTGTGAGGCACCAAAATTTAAAGTCATAGCGAATTGGCTTTCCCTTTATAAATCGCTCCATATTGTTACGGCCAAAATAAGGCTCCATAGTCCCATCCAATGAAAAAGAAGTTCTGAAACAAAACTAACATTCATACCGCCATCTGCCTACCGTATGATATATCATACGAAAAGTTTTTTCCGCTGCTGCAATTACAGAAGGAATTGATATGACTATGAAATGGTATAAGTACATCCTATAATATGTATAAAGAATTATTACATGAATAAAAGTCAAATAAATTACATCTAAATGAAAATCGTGAAACATAACCTTACCGTGTGCTCATTTTCTGCTGCGTAGAAATTTACTGGTTATAGAACGCTCGGTTATAACTTATTTAAGTATAAAACAAATCGAATTTTTGTCCTAAGCTTATTGTCTATATATAAACACCACAGCGTTCTAAATAATAGAATAGATTAGAACGGAACGGAACGGAACGGAACGGAACGCAATGGAATGGATTGAAATGGAATGAAATGGAATGAAATGGAATGAAATGGAATGAAATGGAATGAAATGGAATGAAATGGAATGAAATGGAATGAAATGGAATGAAATGGAATGAAATGGAATGAAATGGAATGAAATGGAATGAAATGGAATGAAATGGAATGAAATGGAATGAAATGGAATGAAATGGAATGAAATGGAATGAAATGGAATGAAATGGAATGAAATGGAATGAAATAGAATAGAATAGAACAAAAATTTAATTGACCAAGTTATATATTACAATATTTTTAGCAAGGCAAGGGAAAAAATTTTTCTCGAATGCATACAGAAAGACATGTAGTCACATATAATCAAAAATAGGAAAGAAAATACGTACTTACCAACAGCAATATTTTATAGAAAAAATTGTAAAAACAAACAATAACTTAATTATTTTATAAAATACTGATAACGGTAAGCGTTTTTCAAAGACAATATATTATATATCCTTATAAATTAATTAATTTCTGTCGTATGGAATATAATGTCAAATGGATTTGCATATATTCCTTAACTGAATAAAAAGAATAAGTAAGGAAATGCTTTTTTATTACACTATACATTTATTAGGGTTATACAAAATTTCGAGTTATTTGGGAAATTATTGAACAGTTTAATATGCAAAGAATTTTTGTTGATTTCGAAAGTAGAAAGCGTGGGATTCGGAGATCACCTCGATATCTAGTATGATAATTATGAACTTCAGCGTTTGTTGCAATCTGATTTTTATTTTTATAAATTTCTAATAACGTGACATAAAGATGGTAAAGGTATTATATTAAGAATTTTAGAAATTAGGATGCAGTGGTTGCTGAAGCCCACACCAGCCACTATTCAGACAGCTTGTTTTAGTAGCTGCGGGGAAGGAGTTAACCCTACAACAGTGTGCCATAACTTACGCGAGAATGAAATAGCGCAAAATAGTTCATTCTGAGAGTCTCCATTGATAACGATCTTGTTAAATTCGGGAAAACAAATAGAGAGCTCAATATTTTATGACTTAGCTGTGCATCGTATGAAGACCAATTTAGTATTTCGTCTTTCGTCATTGGTGATGTCGAGGAGTTTTGCATTCTTTCCCTTAGTTAGAGTTTGACTGATACAAAAGACTAGATTTTGAGTTTTTTCCTCATTGAGTTTCAGTTTATTAGATGTAAACAATTGTTTGGCTTCAGCAACAGTGTCGGCATATTTTAACATGAGGCAAATGCAACACAGGTGTTAGGAAATATGTTATAAAATAAGTCACTGACGCAAATGGTATAGAACAGAGGTCCCAAATTGAACCTTGGATTACTCCAGATATAACTGGACTACGGAATAAAGATACTGATAATATATCCTTCGTCCTACAACAGATATCACGCCAGCCAAGCCGATAAGCTAGTGACGTGATCCAATCAGAAAGCGTTCATTTAATTTAAACGACCAAGAGATTTCTACAGCAGTTGTTATCATAAGGATTGATTGTTTTTCCAAATATATTTCAGAATTTGGTAATACGAGCTCTTATATATGATTTTAACTAGTAATCCTGTCAGTAGGAACAAAAAATGGCCTTTGCCTTGCAAAAGGTGGAGTAGCGAGGGGGGGAGGGGGGGAAGCGCGAGTCGCCATCTTGATTAAAAGGTGCAAGGAATTGGTTTTTCCAAAATAACTCGGCAACGCTCGATCGTACGAAAAATATATTCGAGATAAAGTTGAAAAGGACAAAATTTCCTACATCTTTATTGTAAGTCTAATTAATATGTAATGAGATACAGTGGTGGGAAAATGAAGTTTAACGTTTTTTTTGAAGTTGTCAAACTCCATTTGTACATTATCTATCAACAAATTATACTTTATTGTTTTTAATGGTTTTTCCCCATCACAATGAGATTATATAGGGAAACTATTTCAAAGTTCAGCGATTTTTCTTATTATATATACATTCTCTTACGACTACTGTGGAGTTAATTTCAAGTTTCATTCTATGTTTTTTGTAGTAGATGTTTTCTAGAGCAGGTATGTGTTTTTTTGTTTCTTCTGATTAATAGCCGAAAAAGACGTCCTTTTCCTCCCTCGATACAGCAGCACAGTAGCATTCCTCGCCTCGCGCGTACGTTCCTACTTTAATACGCACAGGTTTAGTAAGCAGTGTTTTCGATTTGCTAGTAATTACTTACATTTTTAAATCTTTTGAATGTTTCTAAGCAATTGTTTAAGGATTTTTTAAGGAATTTAAAATTTTGTAGCCAACAAAAAAATTTATAATTTGAAATTTTTATATACCAATAAGGTCATCAAAAAATACTGGATTACTTATATAAATATAATATAAAGAGTATCGGAGCAAGTACCGACCCTTGAGGTATTCCATGTTTTATAGCCAATTCTTCTGAATAATCATTAAATTTAATAATTTGTTTCCTATTTTCAAGGTCTGATGTAACCCACTGTAATACTACTATCCCGTCAATTTTTTAGTTTCAATACAAGTCGATCTTTATTATAATAATATAAATAATATAAAATTATGTTATGTTGTAAACGTACATTATTTAATACAATTTTTTTTATTTTTAAATCCATTTTTATGACGCTGTATCTCTTTAAACATTAGACTTACAATAAAAATTTATATACAAAATGTAGGAAGTTTTGCCCTCTTCAACTTTATCTTAAATATTTTTCTCGTAGGATCGAGCGTTGCCGAATTATTTTGAAAAAAACAATTTTCTGCACCTTTAAGTCAAGATGGTGACTCCCCCCCACCAAGGTCGAAAACTTCAGGGCCTCATTACTACTCCACCTTTTGCAGGGCAGAATACCCACTGATTGGCCTATAGGATTAACATACATTATTATACACTTCGCAAATACGAAAACGAAGAGTATATTACATTTGATTGGGACATTTCTAAAACAGTAAATATCGAAATTTCATATCACTGTGTTAGTGAACGAATTCTGAACAACTTTCAGAATGTCCGTCTGTCTGTGCGTCCGTCTCGTTTCACGTCAGCACGATCACAAGAAATAAAAGTCCGCTTGTATTGAAATTTGGACAGTAAGTTAGTGTTAGCTAGAGAAATAATGCTATGGTTTTTGAACACAATCAATCGGTAATTAGAAGAGTTATTAATTATTTAAATTTGAATATTTTTTTTATTTTTATATTTTTGTAATTGAATAGAAATCTGGTGAAATGATATTTCATTTTAATATCTAAGTATTTATATATTTTACTGATATACATTTCATAATATAATATACAATTATTATAATATGCAACCGTGGAAATATGATATTACCTCATCTTTTATAATGTATAAATTTACATTTTTCTACGTGGCAGGTGGTGGTGTACGCTTCCAAGTGTTTCGGGTTCCAAATCCACATAGGTTTTGGTACAGTTTTTTTATTTTTATTTTATTTTATTTCACCAACTAAGCTAGCACCATAAAATTAAAAATGTCTAAAACTGACATTTACAAAAAATTGCTAAGAATATCCTACAGAATATGTAACAATTAAATAAAAAGTTATAAATCGGCGAAGAGTATATTTTTAGCTTGTTTTAACTTGTGGATATGCCTATTAATTCGGTTAAACCACGAATTGAAAACTAGAACTAGACGGAGGCACGGTGGAAGGAAATTTCTTTCATGGAGAATTGTTTATGTCGTCCGGGTCCAGGGCAGCGAAATGCTAACAATAGCCTGTTGTTGCACTTCCTCCACTATGATAGCGGTTACACTGCTTTTGGCTCATTTGTTATTATATAAAGTTTGATATAGTAATTCCTGCTGCAAGTAATTAATATTATTGAGTAAATCACAATCTGCTAGAAGTATATAATAAACAGTTCGGTATGTTATAAGTTAATAGTGGTAATACATAGATTAAAATATAAGTGCAATGTACTGAACATACGAATTAAAGTATATAATAATAAATAATAAGTTTATTGGATCATATTGGTTCATAATATAATTCACATTAAGTTGATAGAATAGTAATTATTGTAATGATTATAAACTTAAGGTAAGCTTCGCAATAATTAAGTGACTGTGACTGTAAGAAATCATGATTTATTGAAATTTTCTGAATACTTATACAAAAAAGGATTTTTTTTGCAATATTTTATATATTTTATTATTTCCACATTCAGTTGAAGTACGCAAAAAAAAATATTCAAATAGGTTTAGAATGTCATGAAACGTCGAGATTTTAAGTTTGAGTAAAAAAAATTGTCTGTCATTTTGTCTGCCTGGCTGTCTGTAACTTTTCAGACTACTTTGGAACCGTTTAAGATACTGACTTGAAATTTGGTATACGTATGTATTTTAACGAAATCTGGAACTAGATTATATTTTTATCTGATTCTGTTGAAGTGTCAAGGGGTAAATTGAGGTAAATGGGTGTAAATACGTAAATCAAGCAAGTAAGAGCCCATAAAATTGGTATTTAGTATATATAAGAGAACCTAAGGTCTCAAAAAATGTTTTGGCATTAACCACCTATATTACCAACCTCACCTCGTTATTAAAGGGAACGAAAAGAATAAAATTGTGATTTAGTGTGTGTGTACAAGAACCAAAGGCCTCATTTTTTTACTTCATCCACCCCCACTACCACTCCCATTCCACTACCCCCATCCCCACTACCGATGTGGCATATAGTTTTATGGGTTTTTGGGGTAGACGATTTCAAATATTATATTATTAAAGTTCCATAAACAGTTATTTCCACATACAAAATTTCGTCGTGAGAGACTTGATAGAAAATCTGGATGCGGAAGTAGTGATTCCTTGGACAGCGGTTTCTTTTTTATTTTTACCATTATATGTAGACAGAGATTCTTATTTTAATAATAAGTATAATGCTATATATAAAGAAATCTGTGAAAGCATGTCAAATAAATGGTAGATATACAATTATATATACATGTACATCGAAATAATATTACTAATGATTTTATAAACTTTAAAGTTATAATTAGGCCAACATTCACGCATATTTAAAATATTAAATTGCTTCAGCAGCTGTTTACTGGGAAAGGTCATTTTTTAAACATTATCTTTAGTAATCGTTTATGACATTGTATCAAAGGGGCTAGGGGCGCTAGGGCGCCAGTTATTCCGTATTTAATGATTGACTCTACAAGTCGGTAGTATATTGTTAGTTGTTGTTGTTTTTCATTTAGGATTACACTGGTTTGCTTGAATGTCGGGAGCCTCGCCTTAGTATCTTGCACAACATATTCTATTAGGTATGGTAATTCCACTTTAAGTGAAAATTAAGTATAATAGGTACCTAAATACTTTACCTGCTGTGCCCGTTCTATTTCTATATCTCCATTCTCAATTATTATCATATTATATTATGAAAGATGATTATTATATGAACAAATAGGTGAGTATTTAGTTTAAGAGAATATTATTTAGGTATTAAGAAAATCACAACGTACACACTTTTTCATTTATTATACGAAATTACCTACTTTCTGTATGTTATTGCCCTAATCTGGGTATGCTAATATACTAGTTAGATACAAACTTTAAAACACTCATTATAGGAGAACCAATCAAAACAACTACTCTTCTAGTTAATACTGATGAAGTATTCAATTACAAGATATGATTTCTAACACTTTAAAGCAAAAAAATATATTGAAAATACTAAATCATTTGCTTAAATTCAGTCATTTATACTTATTTATTTAATACAAAATTATCTACTTTCTGTATATTGGTATCTTAATCTGGTCACGCTAGTATACTACTTAGGAAAACACTTTAAAACGCTCATCATTGGAGAATCAATCAAAACAACTATTTTTCTAGCTAAATTTGACGCGGTATTACATTACATGATAGGATTCCTAGCATTTTAAGGCAAAGAAAATATAATGAAAATACTAAAATAATTTATTGAAATTCGGTCATTCACAACAATTCAACTCTAGAAAAGTTGTACTTGGTAGTTCTCAACAGTAGAGTATAGAAATATTCATTCATTATTTACAAGCCTATTCTTGATTTAACTTTACAATTAATTATTTTTTATTTATTTGCTTTCATCATGACTGGAGCATATTATTTAGGTATTAAGCAAGTCACAACTTACACGCCATTTTTATTTATTATGAAATGACCTTGTTCTATATTTAGTATTCACATAATTCGTATTACAATCGAGCTATGAAATATTACTAAGGTGTTGAAGAAACGTGTATGATAAAACAAAAATAAACCTGGTAAATATTCCCTCTTCAGTGATTTATAGTCAAGCGAACAGCAAATCTAAAGCAGATGGCAGCCGTTATTCTACATAACTTAAAAAAAGAACAGACGATTTAAAAGCGTTACGTTAACTTAGATTGATAAGTAAAACTTGAGACTAAGACAATGCCTAGCTGGGAATTAATTCATGTAAAAAAGCACAATTTACAGGTTTTACAAACTTTAGGTTTCGAACAAAATTCCAAGTGGATTCTTATTTGAATCGATGCAGCAGCATTGCGGTCTGTAATCAAAGTGCTTTCTCAAGCCTCCGCTTCTAACGACCTTGATGACATGAGACGAGAGAAATTGGAAAAAAAGTGAAAACCGTTCCATGCACTGACAAGTATTTTAGATGATGGCAATGTGCGTAATATTTTCTTATTTCGGCTTTATTAAGTAAATATTTTAAATGTTTCATATCAAAATGTAATGTATAAAATCTAAAGCATTCAGAAGTAATCGAAAATTATTATCACGAGGAATTTTAAAAATTTCAGCAATCATGATTTTCAGTATGATTAGGTAAGTTTACCTGAAATGGTATAATATATTTACGAAATATTGAGATAAAAGTACAGTATATGAGGGGTATATATGCAAAACTGGACATATCCACGTCATACAATTTTATAAAAATTGCAATGTAGGAAAAAATATATTTACAGTTGTACCTATCATATTTTGACACAATTAAGAGATGCAGTTTAGAAGCCTTTTACATTTGTGTTATTGATTTTGTCTAGGATTTCGTTTTTTATAAAAGCAAGTAAAATAATTATAGTCAAGTGCCAATCAAAAAAGGTGGAAGTAAGGTACAGTAGAGGTTTTTTACGGTTATCGGCACTTTAGTAGGTCTAGTTTAAGAATCCGGTTGATACCATGGGCATTTTGAGATATTCAAGATGGCGGCTTATGTAATGTGTTATTTTTTTTAAATTTTAATTTTCCAAATGTGGGCATGTGATACATCATTTTCTGTTTTTCAGGTTCTAGAACACAAATCCGAGGTCTAAAAAGACTTAGAGGCAATTCCTTTTGTGTTTCCCTATCAAAATATAAAATAGGCGTAGATTGTGGGTGTTAAAAACAAATTCGATACAAAAAAAAACACTCAAAAATAAAATGCAATTATGTTTTACAACAAACATTATTTCCCCCACAAAAGGCAACATTAATCAGCATTGATGAGAATAAACAACTGATTAATCTTTAATGCCAGAATATCAGTGTAAATATCACAACATTGCTTTTAAAAATCGTTTAATCGTTACGGGACTACAAACTAATCCCTTTCAGCTACAAAGCGATGTGATATCTGAGAGAGCTGATCTAGCGACGCTAGTGAAGACATCGATGTTTTTGTCTTACCTGTATATTATTATAATTTACTAGATTTGAAAAACGAGGTTTCTATGGTTTCTTTTAAGTCACTGCGAGCCACCATAGATATTAGGGCTACGGTTTTAAAACACAAACAAATCATATATAGTGGCCCAGAATGTTATAAGACACGTAAAAAATCACAGAGCTTTGCCGCGAATCCTCTTAGGATAGAGCGAGGCATGCCTTATTTTTCTACATCATATTAAATAATAAATATAATGTATTACTTGATACATAAAACATCATTATTCTCGTGTAAAGTATGTTCTGGCGTGATTAAAATAAGAAATTAACAATTACGCAACTCCCTCCTAACCGTTGCTATAGCAACGATAACCAGCGTTAGGTCGTCAAATATTTTAGGAGGAGTTGCATAATTATATCAAAATAACTTGAAATCATAATTGATACAGGCGTGTTTCTGTTAATTTCTTATTTTAATCATGCCAGAACATACTTTACACGAGAATAATGATGTTCTATGTATTAAGTAATACATTATATTTATTATTTAATATGCTGTAGAAAAATAAAGCATGCTCCACTCTATCCTAAGGGGCTTGGCGGCAAAGCTTTGAGATCTTTTACGTGTCTCATAAAATTTAGGTCAACTATACCATATTTACCAGCTGCACATTCTTTATCTGGTTGCGATACGGTGGCTCAGTACCATGGGATTGGAAAAAAATTAAATGTTTAACGGATGATCAGGTTCTAACGCATTTGGATCGATTAAACAGCAATATTGAAGATGTTTCTCGAGAATGTACAATGTTCGTAGCTTCGTGTTAAAGAGTAAACTATGACTAAGGGCTAAAAAAGTCGAACAAGCCCAACTAAAAGCTCCATCATTCTCTGCGCTTCCATCAACTACTGAATGTTTTCAAGAACGTAAAAAGGGCATATTTCCAAACATATTTGTGGTTGTCTGCAATGAATTTCTCTTGGCCAAATATAGATGCCACTCAATGCGAATGGCAGGCTGACGAGGATAAAATGGATTCCGATCGCCTTGCCAAAAAAGATTTAAATTGCCGAGGATTACATTTTGACATTAGCAAAATGACAAATCAACGGATCCATATAACACAACACGATGTAGCTGCGTGGCTTGTCATGCAGTTTAATGTGCAATTGTCTGCTACTAAGCACAGAATATTCTTGCCAGAATCCTCATACGAGAATTTCTGAAAATATAACTTCTAACAGTGAAGATTCCGAAGAAGATTAAATGTTGATTTTGATATTTGGCTGTTTACAGTTTTTACAATAAGAATTAAAAAAACAACAGCAAAAAATTTAAAAAAAAGTAAGTAAATCATAAAAAACTATAAAATAAAAAAAGGGATGATCAAGCCTTTCCACCCTAAAAAAATACAGAATATTAAGTTTACGTTTGTTTTATTTTTTAAAGAACTTAGCAACACTTAACGGTTAGGTATGTCCTACACGATTTTTAACCTCAAATAGGTACTAATTCACAGACCTTAAAAACATATAAGATGACATGTCACACACCCATATAAAGAAATATTTGGAAAAACCTAGTTTTTCACTCACATCTTGAATATCTCAAAATGCCCAAGGGTTCCAAATTGGCATCAATCGAAATCGCAATATTGACCCTTCGAAGAACCTAAAACAGCCAAAAAAACGAAAAAGAGGCTGCACAAATATGTTTTAGTCGTGGCGCTTAAGTCGGAAAATTTATTTTTTTGAAATTGTCTCAAGAACTACCTTTATTTTTGAAGATATCAAAAAATGTTATTAATGCCTATACCTAAAGCATTGAGTGCGCCTTCCAGTAGGTTACTTATTTCGATGCCTATTATTTATTGTACTGCAGCCATATTGAATATAGAAACATCACGTGTTCCCCAATCGTTTTCCTATTGGCTCTGCTAGATATGAAGCATTTTGCGTCTCAATGCCCGGCTCCCAAGTCGTATTTTGCATTTGACTGGTAATTTTAAATTTGTGTTATTACGTTACTATGGAGTTTTGCACTTTTAAGACTATAACAATGTAGCACGTTAAGCGACAAATCTAATGCTATAAATACCTTAATTTGGACAAAAAGGGACATATCGAATTTTGCATCTATACCAACCACTCATATGACGAATCCAATTCTATCTTTATTCAATGAAAATGCGCCACTATAAGTAATTATGGTAAGCATAGTATAACCTCGAGATATTTTCAAACATCAGCAATCTGAGCGTTATATATTTTCTTAAATAATTAATTTATATAGTATATTTTTCATTAAAACTATAACAGGTTTCTTTCTTGACAGTCGTGTTAACTACATGTGAAATATTATTGTTTTCCATAATATATTTCAATTATTTCCTTAAAGGTGTGCACCCTGAATATTTTTCACTAAAAATAGAATAGGATTCTTCCTTGCGATTGCATTAACTACATGTCAAGTATTATTGTCTTCCAAACGTTTAAATTTACCGTTTCTTGACGTATAGTTTGGCAGCACCTAAAATATTTCTGAGACTTATTAATGTTTTTTGGGTATGTTGAAAAAAATATTTTTACAGATAATTCTAAAAAATTCAATATAAAAATCCAGTATATCTATGTTAGATCACGGTTCACATGAATGACTTTTTAAAAACTTTTATTTAGTTACATGGAGCCAACGTTGGCTCTTGGAGAAGGAATATAATAATAAATTAGAAGTGTTGCATTCTAACTGAGTTTAATAACTGATTCAACAAAGCGTGTTTAGTCATATTTATAACATACAGAACCTGAGTAAGCAAAATATATAACAAAGGAATTGCAGTTCTGCAGTCTGCACAAGTTATGAGAAACAAAGGTGTAATATGATATCTTGAAGATAAGCAATTAATAAGAGAAGCTGTTATCGTGAAATATGATATACCTGTGAAGGTTTATTATGGCTAAGTCGCAATAAGATAGCGTGTAATATTATATAACAACTTCCCCCTTAATAAAAAAGTTGATGTTATGCAGCAACTTTTGAAAATTGTTAAAACGTTAAATGAATATAATGCAAAAATAAATTGAAACAATGTTGAATGAATACAAAGCAAAATAATAAAATAATGTAAAAGTTAAAATTGGTAAGCGATAATAAAACATTACATAACGTAATAAGGATAAAATACAATAGTCTAAATTAATAGACAAGGGTAAAACTCCACATGAAAGTCTATGTTAACTCGATGTCCTCTTCTTCTTGAGGTCTAATACCGGGTCGCTTTCTTGGAGGGATCAGTCTAGGAAATTTGGTAAATACTCTGCTTCGCTCTGAAGGAGGTGAAGGAGGGTTATCCGTTGAGGGTTGGATTCGCAATGCTCCACATCTTCTTCTTCTGCATTTACAAGTTATGTAAAGTAGAACTAATAGGATGATGAGAGTGATTATGAAATATGTGAACCAAGATATGTGTTTGGTCACAAAAGGTTCATTTATGAGGTCATCCAAGTCTTTGGAATATTGGTCCAATTTGTTTTTAGCAATATCTAGGTCTTCTACGTCGAGATTGTTTAATTTGAGAGGTTTTAATTTTGGAATTTCGATTTTGTCGGGCATGTGATTACAGCATTCAAAAGGAATTTGGATAGGATGTGAATTGTCCTTAATTTCGGAAAAGTCTTTGGCACTGGCTTGTATTCTAGTAATGCCTGCATAGGCGTAACATCCTGGTTGTAGTTTGATGATGGAATTTTTGTTGATTAACTCTGTTGTGGATTCTCTCTTTGGACAGTTGATGGTAATGTGAAGTGGTTCGGAATTAATTACTAGCCATGTGTTGTCTTCAAGTTCTTGGACGTTGTATCCCTGACTAATAATGAAGGAAGTTTGACAGTTCTCTGGAAGTTTTGGCAATGGTTTTAGTATTCTGGCTTCACATATGGCATTTTGGTCGATAGGATAGGCAAACAGGTTCGAACATAGTTTGGTTCCAAAATAAAGTGGTTTGCATTCTTTCAAATTTTGTATAGGTATGTACATCAAAGAATCATCGTCTCTCGCGATATATTTTTGTGAAATAGATAAAATGTGATGTAGACCAGTTCTGTTATCAAGTATCGGGATAGGATATAGGCGATAGGTGTTATAATTTTGGGGTTCAACAAGTGGTATTGTTAAAACAAATACTAAGTTAGAATCCATTTGAAACGCTTGTAATTCAATAATATCCAAATACTTAGCAACTGCCGATAATTTAATGGGGAGAGGCAAATTGTTCCTTCGTAAGCTCTGTGAAATTTCTTGTAATGCTGTTACCAAATGATTAGGGGTTATGATTGACGTGTGAATGATTCCTAGTCTGGCAAATGTTATTGAATTTAGAATGTCGTTTAAATTATCTTCGATATACAAATAGCTTGCCATTAATTGTTCGGAAATGTATAAAAATTTTAATTTTATGTGAGCAGCCTCGATAGCTTGAGTCATTGTTTGAATTGTGTGTTCTATTTCTTCGAGATCTTTGTTAAAGGTTTCCTCGTCAATTTGTAATTTTTGTATAGTCGAGTTGAAGTTTTTAATAACAGAAGTTGTAACTGAAATTTGATTTTTGATTAAGTTTTCCAATTGATGTTCGTCATTATTTAGTTTATTTATACAATTAGTATAGTACTGGCCATCTTCAGCATCTAGGTTACCAGTTATGGATTTGAATATTGTACCGATACCGTTAAGTATTCCTCGTTTATATCTTTTTGTATCTGAAAAGATTTCGTCAAATTTCATTTTTATAGAGTTGGATATTTGTGTTAAAAGGTTAAAGTCTGTTTTAATTTCACTCGTAAAAATAATTGACTTATGATCACCATTATGGAGAGTGTATAGGATTCTGTCTAAGATATTTTGATTTTTGTCAAAAGCTAGTTTGAGGGATGAAATGTTTTTATGCACTAGTAGAGTCCATTTGTCATTTGTCACCACGATGTCCGTGTCTTGGTGGTAGTATACACCAACGGTGTTATTGATTGGGATAATTTTGTATTGACAGAGTGCTGATCCGAACAGCAGGAGAAACCTGAAAATAAATTTAATTTTCAGTATATGGTTTCATTCTATCAAAATTTACTTTGGTTTCTTGTTTCGTTTCGAGGTTTAATAAGGTAGCAGAATTTTGAAAAATTTCTTTTATTTTAAAAGGACCGTTAAATTTGTTTTGCAATTTGTTTTTGATTTGTGATTCTTTTACGTAAACTAAGTCACCTATTTTGTATTCGGGTCGTTTTTGGGGAACATTTCTATCAAAGCGAACTTTCGCTTTCTCCTTTTGAGCTTGCGTTCGACTACGGGCTATTTTATAGTAGTGAGATATTCTGTTGTTTAAATCCCTAACGTATTTGGTTATTAACTCTTTTTGGTTATACAAAGTTTCAGGTGGTCTGTTGGACGTATGTCCAAATACAAGTTCGTATGGGGTGAAACCGTGTGTTTTATTTACTGAATTGTTATAGCATATTACTGCATATGGTAAAATTGTGAAAGGATGTTCGTTCGGGTTTTCAGTTTTATGAATTCTTATCATTTCAGCTAGAGTAGCATGAAATCTTTCTATGGATCCGTTCGATTGGGGATGTCCTACGCTTGAATACGTCAGTTTTATGTCGTAGAGGGTGCAGAGATCTTTGAGCAAACGGTTGTCAAATTCGCCACCGTAATCGCAATGGATTCTTAGCGGGGTGCCGTAATGTTGAAAGTATAACAACAAGGTATTTACGACAGATTTTGCGGATTTGTCCGGGACTGCATAGGCTTGTGTAAATTTAGTTAACTCGTCGCGAATAGTTAAAGCGTAATTTCGAGTTGGGAATTCAAATAAATCGATATTAATTCTTTCGAATGGTGTTCTTGGGGTTTCTGTGACTACTAGAGGGTTGTTAAGGTTTTTCCGGCATACTTTAGTCTTTTGGCAAGTTTCGCAATTTTTTATAAAATTTTCAACGTCTTTAGTTAGACCTTGCCAAGTATATTTTTCTCTAATTCTTCGAATCGTTTCATTTATTCCACGGTGTAGATTATTTTTACCAAAATGATTTTGCTCCAATATAATTGGAATTTCATCTTCGTCGGCAGTTCTGACGATATCTTGACAAATTACTACTTTTAAGTCTTTTTCCGCAAAAATGAATGATAGGATTTCAAGGATGGGGAGGTCTAAGTTATTTTCGACAAAGTATGTCTTAGAGAGATCTAGAACATCTTGGTTTTTAAATAATACCAAAAATAAATGTTCAATTACGGATTCGATATCAAACGGTAGGGGAATGATAAAATATCTCCTATGTCTGACTGTTTTGCTCGATACAATATTGATTTTATCGTTATGAAATTCGGGGTTTTCTTCGAATATGTCCTCAATAATTTTGTGATGTAGGTCTTGTAAGTTATTTTGTTGGAAGAAGGTTATAATATCTTTATGTTCTCGATACAAAAGTTGTTTGTTCGAGGCTTTGATTTTCGAATAGTCAATTAAAGATGTTGTTTTATATAGGTTGGTGAAAGTTTCAAATTCTCGGGAAATTTGTTCGTTAGTGATTTCGTTGTTATCGTCTGGGTTTTCGTCGTCGTCTGACTCTTCGTCATTCGCGGCTAGAACTTTTGAATAGAATTTGGAACATTCGGAAAAATGATTAATTTTGATTCTGGAAAGTGCGTCCGCGTTCTTATTGATTTTACCGGGTTTGTAAATTATTTCATAGTCGTACTCTTCTAATTTGAGTCGCCAACGGGCAAGTCTACTTCCTGGATCTTTTATAGAGAATAGCCAGGTGAGTGGTCTATGGTCGGTGACAAGCTTGAACTTTCTACCATACAGATATGGTCTAAAGTGCTTTACACTCCATACTATCGATAAAAGCTCGCGTTCAATCGTTGAATATTTAGTTTCTGCACTGCACAAGGTTCTAGAAGCATAGGCAATGGGTAAATCTTTGCCAATAGGCCCCTGGCTCAGCACCGAGCCGACGGCAAATGCGCTCGCATCAGTGGTTAGAACGAAAGGTTCATCAAAGTTGGGGTAGATTAATATCGGAGTGGTCGTTAATGTTTGTTTTAAATTTTGAAAAGAATTTATACAATCATTGTCGAAGAGAAATGGTATGTCTTTTTGTAGTAGTTTTGTTAAGGGCTTGGTAATCTTGGAGAAATTAGGAATAAAGCGCCTATAATATCCGGCTAAGCCTAGAAATGATTTAATTTCTTTTGGATTTTTCGGTTGAGGAAAATTTAAAATAGCGTCAACTTTCGAAGGGTTTGGTTTTACGCCGTCTTTTGTAATTAGGTGTCCTAAATAAGCGACTTCCTTGCGGAGAAACTCGCATTTGTCTGGTTGAATTTTGAGGTTGGCTTTTTGAAGGCGTTTAAAGACTTCGGTTAGACGGGAAATGTGTTCATGAATTGTAGGAGAGTAAATAATAATATCGTCCATGTAGACGAGACATCGTTCATTTTGAATACCTAACAGGATGTTATCCATAACTCTTTGAAAAGTTGATGGAGCGTTTTTGAGTCCAAATGGCATTCGCACGAATTCATAATGACCGTTCTCAACTGTGAAAGCAGTCTTTTGAATATCTGCGGGATTAATTTCGATTTGGTGGAAACCAGAAGCCAAATCTAAGGTTGTAAAATATTGGCATTTGCCAAGTTGGTCTAAAAGATCGGAAATGTTGGGCAGAGGATATTTGTCACCAATTGTAACCTCGTTGAGTTTGCGGTAGTCGACTACGACGCGCCATTTCTGTTTACCAGAAGCGTCCAGTTTTTTGGGAACTACCCAGACAGGAGAGGACCAAGGTGAGATTGAGGGTTGAATAATACCTTGACTTAACATTTTCGATACTTGGGACTTAACTTCTTCTTTATGGACCTGAGGATATCGATACGATTTAGTGAATATCGGTCGGGAATTTTCGGTGTCAATAGGGTGTTTGATTTCATTAGTAAAGGTCAAATTGTCTCCTTCTAAATAGAATATATCTTGAAAGTCTAAACAAAGCTGCGTTACTATTTCGGCCTCTTCTTCGTTTAGATGATCCAAGCGCAATTCGTTCCTGATTTCGAAGGATCTGTCCGTCATTAGTTGTTGGTCAGAGTTTTGCGCGTTTAAGTTAAAAATTGACTTGAATTTTTGTACTGGCTCTAGGTTAAGATTTGAAAAGTTTATGGTTTTTGGAATAGCGTTTGCGTTTATTATTGAAGTTAAAAATTCTCCATTGTGATCGATTTTGACAATTGCATTTGGTAAGCGTACTTTCTCATTTTCCTGGGCTAACAGTATAGCCTCGGTATTTCGCAGGTTACATTTTAGTTTACAAATTTTTTCCATACGAGGTTCAATAGAAATTAAATTTTTGATTTTGCTTAAATTTGAATTTTTTATATCAGAATTAATAGTTGGTTGTAAAGGTAAATTTACTGTAGTTTCTTCCGTAACTTTAAATAGTGGTACGGTTTTGAAATTTGTGACTAGTTGTTTATATTTAAAGTCTACTTTGCATTCGTAATGTTCTAGGAAGTCTGCGCCTAATAATCCATCGAAATCTATATCTAGATTATAGATATAAACTTTGTGTGACTCATTTGAAAAGGGGATGAGAACAGATTCGTTGATATAAATTTTTTGATCAGTGATACCCTGTATGATTACATTTTCAGGGGATCTACGTCTGTAATTTTCAGCTGTTTTAGGTTTAAAAATTGATATACCTGCGCCTGTGTCAATTAGAATTTTAAATTTACCAGTTGCATCCTTCATATAGTAGAGGTTCTTTGAATTTACAGTTAATAGGGTATGGGAAAGCGTATTTACATGAACGTCTGTTCTGGGAAATTCAGCATTGGGTCGAAACTGTCGTTGAGGTTCATAGTTTGTACTTGAGTTTCTAGTTCCGTAATTGATTCGAATTGGTCTGTTTGTTGTGTCGGAGTATCCGTGGGGTACTCCGGATCTAAGCGAAAATCCTGAGGATTAGCAGTATAATCCTCGTATTGCTCGTTCTGAGAATTAGCGGTATAATTCTCCTGGATATCTTGATTGGTTTCAAAATTATAATTTTCATACGATTCGTTTTGACTTTGGCAATTTTGATAATTGTCGAAAGAGTAGTCGTCGTATTGGTTATAATCACATTGGTTTTCGTAAGGTTCATAATTTAGGTGATGAGCCTTTTGTTGATTGAAACGGTTGAAATTCGGGTTAGGCTGAATAGCGGATGGTCGTTGTTGTGTGAAGTTAGGGTTCGGCCTTATGGCTGAGGGCCTGTTTTGCTGTGGTTGATTTGGTTGGCCGTTTTGAGGGAATGTCCTCTGGATAAATTGATTGTTTTGTGAAAAGTTTTGGAAACTTGAATTTCCTGGGTAATTTGGTCGTTGGAAATTTTGCGAAGTTGACGGCATTGTTTGCGATTGTTGCCTTGTGCGGCATTCGCTTATGACATGTCCATTGCGTTTGCAAAATGAACAGAATTTTTGTTGGAAATTTGAAATGGGTCGTTTTTGTTGTAAAGTGGGATTTTTGACCGGACTATTTTTCGGAAATTTCTGTTGTTCGAAATAGGAGAGTTGTAGCTCTCTACGAATTCTGTTTACGGCTTTCAGTATGCTAGGAGGATTGCTAGCACGTATGATGCGGCCTAAATTCGGTTCTAAACCTGTTAATAAATTGTTTAAGGTCATCGTTTCGATGAGATCTGATTGTGCAGCTCTTTGCGTTGTGGTTAAATTTTGCTTTTGCACTGCGGCGTGCATTTTAGCATTGTGCGTTTGTAAACGCGAAATAAATGTTAGAGCGGATTCACCTGGCAATTGGTGAATGCGCTGCAGGTCCTGAATCAGGGCCGTTAGATCTCTGGAATCCCCAAAGTGGGTTTCCAATAGTGCTTTGATTTCTGGCCAGGTGCCAGGGTTGCGAGAATTTATTAATTCGGCAGCTTTGCCTTTCAATTTATTTTTTATGTGGACGGTCAAAAGAATTTTTTGATCTCCAATTGCCATGCTTTGGGCGCAATGACAGGAGTTGAGGAATGTTTGTAAATTAATGGCATTGCCATCGAATTCAGGTATTAGAGAAAATATCTCAGAGAGCTTGTAAGGCTCAATTTGCTCTGGTTGAGGTTGTTGTTGTTGTAGTTGTTGCTGTTGTAGTTGTTGTTCGGTTGGTGCCGGTGGCACTGGTTGAACTGGCTCTGGTTGAGCTCTATCTGGCATTTTGCTTTTTGTATTTAAATATTATTTGGACAAAAATTGGTTGCGTATCAGCAGTATGATACGATCTTAAATTAAATTAAAATTAGCTTGTTACGTTGCGTGCGTAAATGGATTGTATATTAGCTGTATAATACACAATGTTTCGTATTAGCAGTATAATACGAAAATAAATAAACTTAAAATTAAATGAACTTGTTTCGTTGCGTTTGTAAAGGAATGGATTTCACTTTGACAATAGAACTGGCTTTGTGCGCCGAGTGTATTAGCAGTATAATACACTTTTAATAAAAGTTGCGAAAAATAATAAAATAATAAAAATGGTACGAGATGATTCTTAAATGACTTACGTTAATTTCATCTCCATGAGTAGGTTCTTCGTCCGTCAAGGGATTGGGATCCGCCACCACCAGTGAGGAAGGTCTCCTTGTTCTCGCAGATGTACACGTACTAGTTAGGCACCTTCTGCAGATGTTCTCCTTGTTCTCTTACGCTTCACTACCAGTTAGGCTTCTTGTTCTGATGATGTTTACGGATCCTACCGACTGCGCCAATGTTAGATCACGGTTCACATGAATGACTTTTTAAAAACTTTTATTTAGTTACATGGAGCCAACGTTGGCTCTTGGAGAAGGAATATAATAATAAATTAGAAGTGTTGCATTCTAACTGAGTTTAATAACTGATTCAACAAAGCGTGTTTAGTCATATTTATAACATACAGAACCTGAGTAAGCAAAATATATAACAAAGGAATTGCAGTTCTGCAGTCTGCACAAGTTATGAGAAACAAAGGTGTAATATGATATCTTGAAGATAAGCAATTAATAAGAGAAGCTGTTATCGTGAAATATGATATACCTGTGAAGGTTTATTATGGCTAAGTCGCAATAAGATAGCGTGTAATATTATATAACATCTATACTGGATAAATATACTGGATTTTTATATTGAATTTTTTAGAATTATCTGTAAAAATATTTTTTTCAACATACCCAAAAAACATTAATAAGTCTCAGAAATTTTTTAGGTGCTGCCAAACTATACGTCAAGAAACGGTAAATTTAAACGTTTGGAAGACAATAATACTTGACATGTAGTTAATGCAATCGCAAGGAAGAATCCTGTTCTATTTTTAGTGAAAAATATTCAGGGTTTAAATTTACCGTTTCTTGACGTATAGTTTGGCAGCACCCAAAAAATATTTCTGAGACTTATTAATGTTTTTTGGGTATGTTGAAAAAAATATTTTTACAGATAATTCTAAAAAATTCAATATAAAAATCCAGTATATCTATACAAAAATGAATTGATGTGCTTTCTATTTCCATTCGTGCAGAGATTTGAAAATCTCAAAAAAACTGGATGATTTAGTTGAATTACGATTATAGCGTACAGAATATTTGCTTTAGGGTATTTCTAAGGAAGTAAGTTATGTTAGTAAGAACAGATGGTAAGTATGTACTACGAGAATATAACAATGCTGTAAACTTATTAGTGAGAATCTTGAAATTCTACTCCAATTGTGAGACATTCCACTAAATTCAAATGCGATGTAAAGTGCCTTTGACCAACATAGTCAGAATAATTGTGTACGCGTTAGAACGCCATCTTATATCAAAATCTGTTTAAATAGATGTATCAAGACGTAGAGATACTCGTTTGACTTAGCAAGCAGATATACAGAAGCAGAAATACAAGCAGATTATTTTTTAACAAAATTTGAAACATTCTGAAATAGAAATAGAGTTACTAAATTGTATATTGCAATTTGTTCTTATGGTCCAGTCCCTAGGAGTTTTCTAGTTGAAATTACTTTGACACCATGCCATATTAAGAGCTTGTGGCGGGTCTATTCGAGTATAATGCAAGTCTCTGATCTCTGTTGTCACGGTGGAAATGCCGCCATCTTAAAATTTAATTTTTTCGCGCCGTGACAAATTTACGAAAAAAAAAAACACAATTTTGGGAACCATTAAATTTTCTACAATTTTGGTCCTATTACTTTTTCTTCATGGGATTCATATTTAACAATTTGTAGCTGGGAAAGACAAAAGTTAATGCATTGAACATGTTTTTCTCCTTTTTCGCATCTTCGGTAGTTTATATTGCATGACAAAATCAACAAATTTCATATAAGATTTTTTTCATGTGCGATTAATATTTACAATTATACAGCGCTGCAAAGGTCATCAAGTAGACACAGAATGTTTGTCATGGTCTTATGTCGTATCCCAATAAAACTCTTCTCCACGCCATCATAAAAGTTGAGTTCAAAGCGCATTTTTTATGTTTTTAACGTGGTGTCCCCAAGAGGTCTAACTTTTTAAAACAATATATTGTGTTACGTCTTTTTTGGATGGTCCTGATTGAATTTCGTGGATTTCGTTTGTAATATCTCCATCTTCAATCTGCTCAGCGCCTGCTTTACATGTTCTTCCATCACCGCAATTCCATTATCATCAATTTCATTTTCTTTAAACACGTTTGTGATATCTCGTACACTCTGGCAAGTTTCTCCGCCACAATTTGATGATGGAATACTTTATACCTGCTTCGCGGCAACCACAACCTGCCAACCTCCTTACATTTGCATGATATTAATTTGAGAAGAGCTCGTAGTGCGAGATAGGCTGTGTTCGTAATTGGTTTGAGTCCACGTTCGGTTCGGTGCCAGCCTCATCCCTTAGGATCCTTGTCAAATTCTAGTCATATCTGCACCTATGATATGTTCTATAAGTGTGCTGTCATGCTCCTTTTTCTGTTGGTCATATCGAAAGGTTTGAAGTTGTCTTCTGTGAATGGTTCCGTGAAGCGCTTGAAGAATGAAAAATTAATGAATTATTCAGCTTTGTTGCCTCCGTTTAAGGCGATGAAATGACATTCTCCTGCCTTAGGAAGAACATTTGGATCTACGTTTTGTACAATTTCAAAGTTTCAAGCGCTCATGTTCTTCGCATCATCTCTTAACCACTTAACACTTACCGACTATAACGAAGCTATTTTCGTACTATAAAAAATTTATTTTCACCGGTTTCGGTACATTCCTGTGTTAAAGTAAAAGTTATAAGTTGCTTAAATGGAAAGGCAAGCAGTCTTAAAAGACACCGAGTGCACAACCTACTAATATCGAATGAACCTGTAAGGTATTTCATTCACGAATTTTGCTCAGCAAGGAGAATTTGGTCCTTACTGGTTCCTCCTGTTAACATCGGTATTGATACCAAACTGTCCCTAAAACCAAAATTAGTCTCTTTAAGCGTTAGGAAATTATTAAAAGTAGGTAACCTTATATTGTTAAATTAGCTATCTTACTAATATGTAATTGGATCATTCCTAAGTCATGAGGCCAATACCATCAAAATAACATATTAGCTGGAGACGTTCCCATACCACAAAAGTGTCGATATTTGTATCGATGCCGTCAACGAAATAAAAGTATTGGTATTGTTATTGTACAGCATCGTATCGGAAAAATGTATGCATGCTACTTAGATACTGTTAAGGTAAAAGAAAAACAATTAGATAAGAAAATTTTATTTAACAATGATATAATTAATGAACATAAATAAAAAAAATAAGTAAACATTTAGCTTTAAACACAGAGAATTCCGGACAAAAAATAAACTAGTAACAAAAAACATCATTTAGTAAATATAAATATCGTAATAAACAAATAAACATAACATCATAATAAGCGAATTGTATAAACCTATCTTCATCACTGCAGTCGCTTAAGAATAAAACTTTTATTAGCCTTTTCCCCGGTAGCAAATTCTGGCCCTTGGTAATTGTCGCCACTGCTCTTGAAAACAAATGGTTTTCAGGTAAAAATGTTGCCGCAATAGCAAAATGTCACAGAACCAATTTTAACAGGTTTGGGTAGAACCATGATCAAAACAGACATGGTCTGCTCCTTCTCCTGAAACCCTTGAAAGCTAGCTTAGTGGGGGGATTTCAAACGTTTCACAGTCGTCACTCGAATTTGCCATTTACCTCTCAGTATCTAAAACTCAAATTAAAGTGTGGACTGGGTGTGACGTAAAAGAGAGCTGCGCTAAAACTATGCTATTTGTATGGGGAGAATATATATGTTTGTTTATATTATGCTTTAAATCTTCCCAGATTTTAAGCGGTTGAGATTTCAATGGAGAAACCGGATGCTTGAAGCATGAGATATTTCTTCAGATATGGGAGTCCTACTCTTCTGGCTATCACTTATTTTGTTTTGTTTCTCTTGGACTATGTCTTTATGATTGATGGGCATCAGACTATGCTGGCTCTGGCATAGAAGTAGTCTTTTGTGCCTGTGGTTCACAGATATTAATATCAACAGTGTCGCTGCTTGCACTCATTTCTTCCAATGTTTTTTCGATAGTACTTTGCTTTGCCAAAGTCATTCGCGTCTGGAAAGTTCAAGTTCTCGCACCGTCTGTCCAAATCATTTTTTAATTCTGACAGTAAAGAGCTCTTACCGCTTGAGATGATGCGACTTTTTGGCTCAACTGACTGTACCTACTTCATACAGAAATAAAACATCGGTATTTTAGGGCAAATAGTACCAATACGATCTCAATATGTTATACAACTTCTGCTATTATCTAACCGTTGCAGAAGATGGAAGGGACATGGCAGGCCTCAATTATCACACATGATTCGATATCGATTAAAAAGTATCGATTCCGGGTTTGTATCGAAAGAAAAAATATCGAGTGTGAAAAGTATTAGGTGTCGTTGAAAAGTATAGACACCGGTATCATACTGGAATCTCCCTAGTATCGCAGAGTGTGGCTGTAAATAATTCATGTAACTAAATTTTGGTTTAATTTTTCCGCCTAAGCTACTTACTAGTCGGGTGATGATACTCATTAGTGAGTTGAACTGTTAGTTTTAATTATTTTTCACAGTTGATGCTTTCCCGTACCGTCAATATTATCTTTTGCCACGATTACCGTGATGACACTCACTAATAAGTCTGAAAAGTTACTCGTTGTCTGCCCATCTGTTCTCACTGTAAAAGATAATATTCTTTAATACCTAAAGTCACTACGGTTAATTTTCGTTTAACGCTTGTAGAACCCATAGGTCCATAGATTAGTAGTTTAATTGCACGAGGATAAATAAATGAATCTCGATTTATCGTGAATTAACGAACTTTTAAAAATTATAGAAAATTTTAAATTTTACAGAACGTGTGTTTTATTTTCGTAACATTGACAGGAAGCGAGATATTTGAAAAAAAAAACGAAACTCGACCCTTTTTTAGATTCTCAGTGCGACGGGTATGTTTCTTATGTGCAATGGTTATTCTGGATTGTCTTAAACAATTTCTATGAATTCTTTCTCAAACTACAAGGTTTGGCTGGACGGTGGTCCCACAATAATTTCATTGAGTTACGTTTAGTGCAAGGTGAGCAAAAATTGGAAACAAAGATTTTTTACTTTCAAATTTGGCGAAGGCACTAGTATAAAATTTCGTCGGAATTTCATTAAAATTGATAGTTACGTATTTTGACAGTAGCTTATACCGAATCTAACGTTAAAAGTTAAAAATTCAAAATGGTGAATCCAATATGACCGCCGTAATTGTAATATTGTTGCAATTTACATGAAATTTGAAACAAGGAGATCTCAGGATTCGATATAAGGAGGCGGTTCAATTTTCTTTGAAGTTGGCGGTGATTCTGCCGGAGCAACAGAGGTCAGAACTTGCATGTACACTTGGGATAAAACTTTCTACAACCTTTTAAAACTGCATGATGTCAAATTCACGTTAATTACCCCTATACTACGGGAGCCCACTCTAAGTGTCCGTGCACTCCCACCCCCCCGATCGTTGGGGACAATGTTTTCATAAAGATTAAAGCCTAAGAAACAATTTAGGACATGTCCCCCAAAAAAACAAATTGGCTGTACTTTCAAAATGGCGTCCGTTTAAAAGAAAATTGCAAATATTGTTTTGGTCATTTAACACAAAAACTAAAAAAGATGGAGAAAAACTTTCGGCGCAAAAAACAAAGTGCATACAATTTTCTACAATTTTGTTCCTATGCAATATTTAGATAGGAGTTACAATTTTCCAGATAAATGGTTCAGCTCTTAAAATAAAATATAAAATTCAATATAAAACGTAATACTACGGCAGCTCACCCTAACTGTCCGTGCACCACCCCCCTCCCAATCCTTGTTGACAATGTTTTTCATAAAGATTAAAGCCTAAGGAACAATTTAAGACATGTCCCAAAAAAAAACTGGCTATACTTTCAAAATGGCGTTCGTTTAAAAGAAAATTGAAAATATTGTTTTTGGTCATTTAACATAACACAAAAACTAAAAGAGATAGAGAAAAACTTTCTGCACAAAACACAAAGTGCATAAAATTTTCTACAATTTTGTTCCTATACAATATGCACGTGCAATCATGTGCATCGTATAACTAACATAACCTCAAATTTTTAGGTTTTTTCGTTTATTCTCATTTTTAATGTTTGTATATGCATTTTTAGCTTGGAGCCATACTGGCTCCAAGCAAATATTTAAAAATTCACGCAAATAAGTTTTCAATATTGTTGATTAATAAAAATAAACTGTTAATTATAGGATAGATTCCTAACCTGCAAAAAGTGTCATATTTTATCGTGACAAACTATTTAAAACTTCATACACATTACGTTCAACTTGATTTTGGTTGAAAGTACAGGAACTAGGCAGAAATTTTAATAATAGCTACGTAATACTTGTAAATCTTAAGAAATATATACATACAGCTAGAGAGGGCTCCCCGACTAATATAGTTATATTAAAACATGCAGACTGAACTGTCAGGTCAAGTATCTAGAAGATAACTCCTCAGTGAATGAAGCA
The DNA here is from genome assembly GCA_936432065.2 of Rutpela maculata. Lineage (NCBI taxonomy): Eukaryota > Metazoa > Arthropoda > Insecta > Coleoptera > Cerambycidae > Rutpela > Rutpela maculata. Next base: position 136,004,168 of record OW386287.2, on the reverse strand, counting down.
AGATTGAAAGAATTACTCTTAATATATATTTTTTTAAATGTATTAATGCCATTTTTCTATAATATACAATTTATTTAAAAACGTTGAATAATATTATGTACAATACCTGTTCAAAGCTGACAGTATTGACGTTTCATTTCCATAACAGTTTTAATCATATAACTGTAGAATGGATATATTAAAAAATATAATACCTATCCGATAAAACCGTACCAAACTGTTGGATATGTGATGGATGAGTAAGCGAGAATGCATATAGGGTTATTTAACCATCATCGAGGTGATTACTTCGGTAACTCTCGTAGGTTTTTAATATTGACCATATAAATTGGAATGTTAAAATGGTTGCATATATTTTTATGTTCAACTAAAAAAGAAAATAATGTTTTAACAAAAACATAGTTCTTAGGTATTTATTACACTTTAATATTAGGTATTTATTACCCTTCAATTAAAAAATAAATAAATACATTTAAAGGAAACTTGTTTAACCTTTAAAATTATAAAACAAAAAGCTGACAGTTCTCTAATATATCAGGCGCTAAGTTACAAAAAGATTACCATTCGGATAACGATTACCAAAAATCTAGAAAACGTTTTTATCGCTTTATATTGAGGGTTTAATTAGTATATTAACCTCGTGCGAGGTCTGCCTTCGACGACATATTTGAAATATTGCATAAAAAAAATGTTTGTGCCTTTTTCCTTTCGTTAAAACGAGTTATCGCTAGTACCAGTGTCGGATTGTGGGCGCAAGGGCCCACCGGGAAAAATATTTAGGGGGGCCTCAGACCAGAGATGTGGAAAGTCTGGAGGTGTACCCCCAGCGCCTCAGGTACCATTTCAGAAAATTAATTTTAAACTGTAGGAAAAAATTATAAATCTAAGACTTGGTAGCACGAAAATAGTTTTTATTCTTTCTCTGAATAATAGTACAAGTTTTATTTTAAAATAAAATTCATTTATTCATAAAAATAAACATACACAAAAAAAAGCTTTTTATAAAATATTTAAAATAAAAAACTCTTAAAGTTAATATTAAACAGGAAACATGAACAAACAAACCTTTATGCGCACAAAAGGTAACATGAATATATTTCTGTTAAAAAGTCTTAGACATCTCACTAAAATAAACTTACATTTTGTTATTTTCAAACTGAAAGTAGTGTAGAAAGTTTATTCAGTTTCTTAGCCAGCTCCAAATTTTCTAATAAATCTCATTCAACACTCATAATTAGAAATGCTTCTAACCTCTCCTGACCCAATAACGATCTTAATCTATTTAATATAATTTTAAGCTTGCTAAAAACTCTTTCGCAAGACACTTGTGTGCAAGAGAGGGTTAAATAGTAATTTAAACTACGCATCTTTTCACATGAGTGAAACGAATCTTTTCACATGAGTGAAACAGTTTGGTGAAACGAGCAGAAGGCGAGTTCCACAAGTCGAATGAGTGTGAAAAGATGTTTTCAAACGTGTTGTTTACAATATTTTTTCTACGACTGCAGAAATGACCATTTTTAAAAGTGATGTTGTTTGAAGACTTCAAAACTGATGTTTAGGTGTTAAATATAAGTCGGTTGCTATGAACCTGAATAGGCTGGCCTACTTCAAAAAATACAAATAAAAGGTATCAGTTGTATTTGACAGGCCTGTGTGAAAAACATGATAGTACTGTTTTTTGGATTTTTGCACACATCGTGTGAAAAATAGCATATTATTCAACGGGCATCTAATGATGGCTATTATTCACGAGAGTGAAGTTTAAGACATGAACTGCAAGCGACTGTCGTAAAACACCAGAGTGAATAGTAGCCATTATATGCGAGTGTCCACGACTATGAAATATTTTTGATTAAATTGTTTACTGAAGAAATTAATTAATGAATTAATTATATTATTCTTTTTGAGTAATATGTAAAATTATTGTAAATAACGCTGAAGTTTAAATTTAATTTGACAAGCCGTTCTCTTGACACATAACGGCCTACTCAATAAAATTTAAAAACGAAATTGTATGTTAAAAAGGTCTGTTTCTGAAACGTTAAATAAAGTTATCTATTCATAAATCTGATGACAGTAAAATTGTTCACACAATTGTAGCTATGACAGTTAACGAATAATTCCATTTAACGTTTCAGAAACTGGCCATAAATTCTACTAAAAAGTTGCGAGATTGCACTCGAATTGAAGAAGAACCTGCCGTGATTTCTTATAAACAACTGACTGTCTTCATTATTCACTAGTGAATAATGAAGAGAACACATACATAATGAGTACATTGTCTAATAGTCGTGAACAAAGACGTGTCGTGGCTAGTGTGCGTTATTTGTCGTTCTCGAAAGCAGTCGTAAAAAAAAGATATTTATAGACAAGATACAAATTAGAGTATGCCGCACGGTGAAGATTATATTTTTTCTAAAATCTTTAAAAAGCAGACAATACAGCCCGAAATCGCACTATTTTCATTTTCGTTATGGCTGCAAACAGGCGACTTGAAGCATCTTCATCATCACTATGTACATGTTTGTCATCTTGATTTTGGGGTGATGGTGAGTATGACTGATTAAAACCCAATAGTGCCTATTGTATGATTTATCATACAGAGGTTAGGTTGTCTCTAATGAAGTGTAAACAAATCGAGTGTGATAAATTCAGTGATTTTACTCATCTAAAGTGTTATTTGGATACATTGCCGATAAGCTTAGGACAAATAGTCGATTGTTTTGTAATTAAATAAGTTATAACCGATCGTTCTATAACCAGTAAATTTCTACGCAGCAGAAAATGAGCTCACGGTAAGGTTATGTTTCACAATTTTCATTTGGATGTAATTTATTTGACTTTTATTCATGTAATAATTCTTTATACATATTATAGGATGTACTTATACCATTTCATAGTCATATCAATTCTTTCTGTAATTGCAGCAGCGGAAGAAACTGTTCGTATGATATATCATACCGTAGGCAGATGGCGGTATGAATGTTAGTTTTGTTTCAGAACATTTTTTTCATTGGATGAGGCTATGGAGCCTCTTTTTTGGCCGTAACAATATGAAGCAATTTATAAAGGGAAAACCAATTCGCTATGGCTTTAAATTTTGGTGCCTCACAACCCCCAGGGGTACTTATTGAAATTCAACCCTTACATGGATAAAGTGGGGATAAAATCAAATGTAAAACTTTAGGATCCAGTGTCACCGAGAAACTTTGTATGAGATATATTCCCCCGCATTCGACCATATATTTGGATAATTTTTTCAACTCCGTACCATTACTTGAACTTCTGCAAAATAATGAAATTCAATGTATTGAACCGTATAGAGAAAGCTTCTTTAAAAGAGCTGCAAAAAGAAAAACGAGGGAGTTCTCATACTTTGATTGACTCTAATAGTGGTATTCAACTCACCAGATGGCATGACAATAGTCAAGTGAATATCACAACCAACATCAAAAATAAAGACATTTGTTTGACAAAAGGCACATGCAAAAGATGGTCTAAACAACAAAGGAAGCAAGTTGATGTGGATCAACCGACACTTATAAGTCTCTATAACCAAGGAACGGGAGGTGTGGATATGTTCGATAAAATGAGAAATATACGAATCAGATCTTGCAAATGGTATTGGGCAATGATTCGCTTTTGCTTGAATGGATCGGTAGTCAACATGTGGCTTCTTTACCGTTTTGACTATCCAAAAGTGTCCCTTCTGCAGTTTTTGAAGAGAATAATTGTTCTCACAACTTTAACTGCCCCTGAACATTTAGCTGGCCCTAAACCAAAATGTAGTAGGAATATATTGAAAGAGGTCAGGTATGACAAAACTGATCACCTGATTGATAAAATTGCTACACAAAGACTTTATGGGTATTGCGGCAAATGTACAAAATGTTCTTGTTTCAAATGTAACATAGGATTACATCCAGACATATGCTTTCGAAGATATCATACCCCTTCTATGTGATATATTCTGCTACCTTCTCTTAAATTTATTGAATATTTTGTATTATAATAAATAATTTTTTTTAATAATATTCTACATCCATATTCCTATGGTATGATATATCATACGTCAAAAAAATTGGTGAAAATGCACAGGAATAAATAAAATGTGGATTGGGAGGTACTGACAAGCCCTAAATGAAGGTCAATCAATATTTTTTTCAAAAGTTTTCCAAAAAAAAATTACTCGGGCACTATTGGGTTAAAAGTTTCAAATTACTAAATTTAGTGCAAAATAGTAACAATATTACGGTCTCTCGACGCCTTAGGGTGCCCCAAAACTGGTAAGTCGAGGACCCACCGGGAAATTTCCCGGTTTCCCGATGGTACAATCCAACGCTGGCTAGTACTAAAGAAAACTGAATTCATGTAAGAATTTCTGGGCAAGTTTTTCGTGATGCCAATAGTTTATTCTGAAATTATAGCCTCAAGAATAGTGATACCGTGAAGAAAATAGCACAAAATACAAAATTAGGCATAGCGGCACTTGAGCAGAACACTTTTACCTAGATAGCCTTCATTATCATAGTCATTGACCTCAGTAGAAGTACTGGGGGTTTCGCTAATCGCTTTTTAATTACCTGTCACGTGACCGCGGGTTCACCGACCTCCCCGCGTGCGTGAAAGTGCGAACCATTTTTTTACCTGGGAATTCCGCGGTTCGTACGTGCACTGTAGCGTTGGGTGGGGGTTTCGGTATTCCCTGTCTTCCATGCATACATTTATTTTTATCAAATATGTGTATATAATGCACTACATGTTTACTAGCTTTCGACAATGAAGTGAATATTTTTTTCTGGGAAATCCAACTTTTTCAACAATGGAATTTAGAACGCTTTCACGTCAGCGGCTTGCTTATTGTGAATATTTATGGTAGATATTTTTACAGGTAAGAACCTACTCGTATACATTCATTATTTGGATTTACAATCCGTCGTGGCTGATTTGCATGACATATCTAGCAAGCAGATCGTTAATTACTTGAAAACCCCGCCAGTGTTTACGTTTGAAAGTATAATAATTCTACATGGCAGTTATATACGCCATATCGGCTTAACAGTATATTTCTTTTAACCTATAACTGCTTTTCTTTATGTGAAGGTATAATATTGCATACCTAGATAGAAATCTTGAAAATGAAAGCGGTTTAACATTAGTAAATAACGATGAGGGACAAATTCATTGCACTAGTCTATACCAACGCAGGAATTAGAAAGCTAAGGTGGAAAGACCCATATGTTTGCGTAGCGGCGTGACATATTTCGCAGGCAGATCGTTAATTACTTGGAAACTCTGGCCATCCACTGCTTTCGTATACTTATTTGCGCTTTCACTTTTTAAAATACTGTTGACTTACAACCGTTAGAAAGCCAAACAGGAAATTACTTAAAGTTTTAACAATGCTTCTCGTTTTATTTTGAGGTTGGGAATACCAGTATATGTATGCTTATCAATGCCGTATTTTACGTAAATCGAGCCACCTGGTTTTTTCCAAAATATAATATATTCCATGTTTACGTTACATACTTGGCTATACACAATGGGATTTACATTGCTTTCATTCTGCTCAAAAATACATCGTTTTGTTCGACCACGTAATTGATCTTTATCAGATGCCATACACAATTACCCAGGGAATTTATATATTTTTAAAACGCGAGCCTAACGGCGTGTGTTGGGCCCTTTCCAAAATTACGTCGCTTTCACTTCTTTCTCAAAACAACTTATTATTTATACACGTAAATGGGTTATGCCACCTTTTGAATGTCTCCGTGTATCGGGCAGATTTGGTCAATACGTACACCTAATCGTCGTGTCTGTTTTGCACGCCAGCTGTTACCTAGCTATCAATGTCGCATTTTACGTAAATCAGGTCACCTAGTTTTTCCAAAACATATTTTTATCTGCGGATCTCCCCATTATATATATATTTTTAGGTGTGGTCCATTACTTTACTTTACTACCACGAATAGCTATCTCTCCTGCTGGTGCCTTCATATACTGTTTATTTTGTATTCCTAACCCCACACAGAATTTTTTGACACATTTTTCTCCACGTTGTCGTATACAGACTGTTCCTGCACGACGCATTATTAAGGTATTTTTAAAAAATAGAAAGTGTCCATGTCACTTCGCTTCAACTTATGCTATAATGCCTCCGTGTTTATTTAAAATGGCCGGTTCTATTATTAATACTAGAACCTGCATTATTATATATGTTATCGTCATTTTTGGTATTATCTGGGGGTTTATATATTTATTTAAGTAACCTGCTTTAGTGACTTGTACGTTCACGGTGCCCCATCCGTCCCCTCCCTGTCACACCTAGTTATATATTTTTGTGTGTGTATGTATGTGTATGCGGACTGAACGCACATGCAGAGTAATGTCGACGTGTTAAATCATTGAGTGCACGATTGTTCCAAATTATATTTTTTAACGAGCTCCCCGTCACACTAAGCGCGTCTCTGCACGATGTGAAACAAACTCTCTACGCCAGTCAACTTCTGTGTTTTTTTTTTAACAATATACCTCGTTTACCTGCGACCACACACACTACATTACATAACTTTATGCATACGTGCTAGACTCGACCCTTATGAATGGGGGAGGGGAGGTGAATAAAACAAATTGTTAAACACCCATTTTATTTTTATTTAATAAGAATACAGACACATCAAAAACAGATGTCTGCTTTGTACATATATGTAACTATCGCCTCGTCATACAGTTCTCTATAGTCTTGCAGTGGACATTTTGCATTTATATGAACTAAATTGATTTACGTATAATGCCTAAAATCTTTAACTGCCATACCTACCTGGTTGTATGTGTCAGGGGACGAGTTTTTCAAAGCAGTGTATTTAGCAAGGTAATAATTTATCTATTTAATATGTGTATAACATTGTTAGGTACCAGTGGATAGAAAGCCGAATATCTTTATGACCAGAGGGCCACTGAATAATATTAAACACTTATTTTTTATTTATTTATTTAATAAACATACAGTATTATTGCAACATAAAAAAAAAAAAAACCCCGGATATATTTAATGCTTTCTCATATATATACGAGTGTTTAAGAATTTCCACTAAAGTCATGGCTAGCTGGCGGGTCCAAAAGAAAACGAGTCTCCATTGTATTTTGAAATATCTTGAACGGTTTTTATTCAGCGTTATCTGAAGACATTCGAGTATTTGAAGGCCTGTTATTGTACCAGCATATAATGTTTTTAATATTTTGCTGAGAGCATAGATAGTTACTGCCGCCTAGCTCTATGTGCGCCATACAGCTAACCTGAGAATACGTGCCTCTTAAAACATCTATTGTAGGACACCCAAGATCTTCAATGTTTTTTATTTTGCTGCTCCCATCACGCACATGTTTTGTTAAAATTTCTTTTTTGTCATATCCCTTTACATATATTAACGAGGACCTTTGACCGATATCTTGAAATATATTTAATGTTTTCTCATAAGGTATAAAGCCACTATCCCATTCAAGACCGTGAAATGGGTATGATAACCATGTGGCTGTCCTTTTAGATTTTTTCGATAGCTTTTCAAAATCATACGGTGGCATGAAAAGAAAATGATCGTAAATTTTACCGTTCAGCGATGTTATTGATACTTCTTTAAAAATAAACTGACTATCGTTGTCGTGGAACCCCTGGAAGTCACATACTATCTCCATGTTTACTTATTATTATGATTAACTGCAAAGGTAAAATATGTACTGATTAATATTTCGCTCGAGCTGTCGACATCTATAGTGGCTGCCCCACTACGTCAAGCAATAAAACGTTCAGATGCCGGCGGAAAAAAAATTCAAGACTATTGAAGACCGACAGCCCCGTGAAAAAAAAATGCTCGAGGTGATGTATGTACTACACTCGATGACAATGCATAGGTGTGTGTGTGTGTGTGTGTTCACAGAGACCGACATGGGTGGTATATTAATTAATTAATTACTGTTTCTATTCAATCAGGTTTCCAACGAGGGAGTGTTTATCGTGTGTATGTGAGTGAGCTTCTCGGGCGTTAGAGCTCGCGAACCCCAGCGGCGTCTACTGCTACACGCCGCGGCGATGTTGACGGGAAAGACATGAATGGGAGGCGAAGCGCACAACAGCTTAATGAATACAAAACAGTCATTCATTCATCCATAACTATCATAATTTTTCGCCATGCATGCGTGTCGATATCAATACTGCTCACAGCGGTTATGACATCAACATGTATAGACGCTATGTATTGACGCTTTTACTTTTTTAAAATGCTGGTGGCTGACCTGAATGACACGTTTTCCATGAGGCTGCATATGTGTGCTCGCAGAGATCGGTATGGGTGTTGTAGAGAGAGAGAGAGAGAGAGAGAGAGAGAGAGAACTCATATTAATTACTGTTTCTCTCTCTCTCTCTCTCTCTCTCTCTCTGTGCTTAGGGCATACACAAGACGGGCTGTTGTAAAAACGCAGGTCTGGGGCTAGCATCTCCCTACAGAATTCATCTATGTTTAAACCACCGAAAACATACAACCCCATCGTCGATGTTATGTATTGCATTCAATCACAGTGCATATGCGCTCGCAGAGACCGATATGAATGTGACGGGATCGCTGGGGGCAGATTTCTTAGATAACGACATGTTCTATATGTAATCATCAACTTCGGCGATTACGTTTCGTTTGCTTTACTTGTGTATATAGTTTTGACCTCTACCACCGATATTCTAGCCTCTCGGTGATGGAGCCTATTGTGCCTATATGGTATAAGTGGATATGTGCACCTCCAACCATCGCTCTAGAGCTTGTCGGCCGATGTCTAGATAGCCAGCCAGCCAGCCTGGAGATATTCATACAAACACATGTCAAATTATTGTTACTGCTACCAAAACTCGGGTGTGTCCTGCATGACTAATATCGTCGACTCTCAGGCCGCCATCCCCACCTGATTTTTTCGAGGTGCTCTGTGTACTGCAGTCGATTAAAATGATAACGGTGCATATGCGTGCTCACAGGGAGAGAGGGAGAGAGAGAGAGAGAGCGAAGAGAGAGAGCGAACGCGGTATGGATACGGTAGAGGATGGAGAGGTGAGTTTGGCTCGTTAAACGTTCAGATGCCGTCTCTGCATGCCCCAGCCTCTTCTCCAAGCGGTCTGGACCACCGAATCACATTAGGTCTGGTTCAGCAAGTCGCGGGCGACTCGCTGAACCAGACCTAATGTGATTCGGTGGTCCAGACCGCTTGGAGAAGAGGCTGGGGCATGCAGAGACGGCATCTGAACGTTTAACGAGCCAAACTCACCTCTCCATCCTCTACCGTATCCATAACGCGTTCGCTCTCTCTCTTCGCTCTCTCTCTCTCTCTCTCCCTCTCTCCCTGTGAGCACGCATATGCACCGTTATCATTTTAATCGACTGCAGTACACAGAGCACCTCGAAAAAATCAGGTGGGGATGGCGGCCTGAGAGTCGACGATATTAGTCATGCAGGACACACCCGAGTTTTGGTAGCAGTAACAATAATTTGACATGTGTTTGTATGAATATCTCCAGGCTGGCTGGCTGGCTATCTAGACATCGGCCGACAAGTATCTAGAGAGAGATGGTTGGAGGTGCACATATCCACTTATACCATATAGGCACAATAGGCTCCATCACCAAGAGGCTAGAATATCGGTGGTAGAGGTCAAAACTATATACACAAGTAAAGCAAACGAAACGTAATCGCCGAAGTTGATGATTACATATAGAACATGTCGTTATCTAAGAAATCTGCCCCCAGCGATCCCGTCACATTCATATCGGTCTCTGCGAGCGCATATGCACTGTGATTGAATGCAATACATAACATCGACGATGGGGTTGTATGTTTTCGGTGGTTTAAACATAGATGAATTCTGTAGGGAGATGCTAGCCCCAGACCTGCGTTTTTACAACAGCCCGTCTTGTGTATGCCCTAGGCACAGAGAGAGAGAGAGAGAGAGAGAGAGAGAGAGAGAGAGAGAAACAGTAATTAATATGAGTGCCCTCTCTCTCTCTCTCTCTCTCTCTACAACACCCATACCGATCTCTGCGAGCACACATATGCAGCGTCATGGAAAACGTGTCATTCAGGTCAGCCACCAGCATTTTAAAAAAGTAAAAGCGTCAATACATAGCGTCTATACATGTTGATATCATAACCGCTGTGAGCAGTAATGATATCGACACGCATGCATTGCGAAAAATTATGATAGTTATGGATGAATGAATGACTGTTTTGTATTCATTAAGCTGTTGTGCGCTTCGCCTCCCATTCATGTCTTTCCCGTCAACATCGCCGCGGCGTGTAGCAGTAGACGCCGCTGGGGTTCGCGAGCTCTAACGCCCGAGAAGCTCACTCACATACACACGATAAACACTCCCTCGTTGGAAACCTGATTGAATAGAAACATTAATTAATTAATTAATATACCACCCATGTCGGTCTCTGTGAACACACACACACACACACACACACACACCTATGCATTGTCATCGAGTGTAGTACATACATCACCTCGAGCATTTTTTTTTCACGGGGCTGTCGGTCTTCAATAGTCTTGAATTTTTTTTCCGCCGGCATCTGAACGTTTTATTGCTTGACGTAGTGGGGCAGCCACTATAGATGTCGACAGCTCGAGCGAAATATTAATCAGTACATATTTTACCTTTGCAGTTAATCATAATAATAAGTAAACATGGAGATAGTATGTGACTTCCAGGGGTTCCACGACAACGATAGTCAGTTTATTTTTAAAGAAGTATCAATAACATCGCTGAACGGTAAAATTTACGATCATCTTCTTTTCATGCCACCGTATGATTTTGAAAAGCTATCGAAAAAATCTAAAAGGACAGCCACATGGTTATCATACCTATTTCACGGTCTTGAATGGGATAGTGGCTTTATACCTTATGAGAAAACATTAAATATATTTCAAGATATCGGTCAAAGGTCCTCGTTAATATATGTAAAGGGATATGACAAAAAAGAAATTTTAACAAAACATGTGCGTGATGGGAGCAGCAAAATAAAAAACATTGAAGATCTTGGGTGTCCTACAATAGATGTTTTAAGAGGCACGTATTCTCAGGTTAGCTGTATGGCGCACATAGAGCTAGGCGGCAGTAACTATCTATGCTCTCAGCAAAATATTAAAAACATTATATGCTGGTACAATAACAGGCCTTCAAATACTCGAATGTCTTCAGATAACGCTGAATAAAAACCGTTCAAGATATTTCAAAATACAATGGAGACTCGTTTTCTTTTGGACCCGCCAGCTAGCCATGACTTTAGTGGAAATTCTTAAACACTCGTATATATATGAGAAAGCATTAAATATATCCGGGGTTGTTTTTTTTTTATGTTGCAATAATACTGTATGTTTATTAAATAAATAAATAAAAAATAAGTGTTTAATATTATTCAGTGGCCCTCTGGTCATAAAGATATTCGGCTTTCTATCCACTGGTACCTAACAATGTTATACACATATTAAATAGATAAATTATTACCTTGCTAAATACACTGCTTTGAAAAACTCGTCCCCTGACACATACAACCAGGTAGGTATGGCAGTTAAAGATTTTAGGCATTATACGTAAATCAATTTAGTTCATATAAATGCAAAATGTCCACTGCAAGACTATAGAGAACTGTATGACGAGGCGATAGTTACATATATGTACAAAGCAGACATCTGTTTTTGATGTGTCTGTATTCTTATTAAATAAAAATAAAATGGGTGTTTAACAATTTGTTTTATTCACCTCCCCTCCCCCATTCATAAGGGTCGAGTCTAGCACGTATGCATAAAGTTATGTAATGTAGTGTGTGTGGTCGCAGGTAAACGAGGTATATTGTTAAAAAAAAACACACAGAAGTTGACTGGCGTAGAGAGTTTGTTTCACATCGTGCAGAGACGCGCTCGTTAAAAAATATAATTTGGAACAATCGTGCACTCAATGATTTAACACGTCGACATTACTCTGCATGTGCGTTCAGTCCGCATACACATACATACACACACAAAAATATATAACTAGGTGTGACAGGGAGGGGACGGATGGGGCACCGTGAACGTACAAGTCACTAAAGCAGGTTACTTAAATAAATATATAAACCCCCAGATAATACCAAAAATGACGATAACATATATAATAATGCAGGTTCTAGTATTAATAATAGAACCGGCCATTTTAAATAAACACGGAGGCATTATAGCATAAGTTGAAGCGAAGTGACATGGACACTTTCTATTTTTTAAAAATACCTTAATAATGCGTCGTGCAGGAACAGTCTGTATACGACAGCGTGGAGAAAAATGTGTCAAAAAATTCTGTGTGGGGTTAGGAATACAAAATAAACAGTATATGAAGGCACCAGCAGGAGAGATAGCTATTCGTGGTAGTAAAGTAAAGTAATGGACCACACCTAAAAATATATATATAATGGGGAGATCCGCAGATAAAAATATGTTTTGGAAAAACTAGGTGACCTGATTTACGTAAAATGCGACATTGATAGCTAGGTAACAGCTGGCGTGCAAAACAGACACGACGATTAGGTGTACGTATTGACCAAATCTGCCCGATACACGGAGACATTCAAAAGGTGGCATAACCCATTTACGTGTATAAATAATAAGTTGTTTTGAGAAAGAAGTGAAAGCGACGTAATTTTGGAAAGGGCCCAACACACGCCGTTAGGCTCGCGTTTTAAAAATATATAAATTCCCTGGGTAATTGTGTATGGCATCTGATAAAGATCAATTACGTGGTCGAACAAAACGATGTATTTTTGAGCAGAATGAAAGCAATGTAAATCCCATTGTGTATAGCCAAGTATGTAACGTAAACATGGAATATATTATATTTTGGAAAAAACCAGGTGGCTCGATTTACGTAAAATACGGCATTGATAAGCATACATATACTGGTATTCCCAACCTCAAAATAAAACGAGAAGCATTGTTAAAACTTTAAGTAATTTCCTGTTTGGCTTTCTAACGGTTGTAAGTCAACAGTATTTTAAAAAGTGAAAGCGCAAATAAGTATACGAAAGCAGTGGATGGCCAGAGTTTCCAAGTAATTAACGATCTGCCTGCGAAATATGTCACGCCGCTACGCAAACATATGGGTCTTTCCACCTTAGCTTTCTAATTCCTGCGTTGGTATAGACTAGTGCAATGAATTTGACCCTCATCGTTATTTACTAATGTTAAACCGCTTTCATTTTCAAGATTTCTATCTAGGTATGCAATATTATACCTTCACATAAAGAAAAGCAGTTATAGGTTAAAAGAAATACACTGTTAAGCCGATATGGCGTATATAACTGCCATGTAGAATTATTATACTTTCAAACGTAAACACTGGCGGGGTTTTCAAGTAATTAACGATCTGCTTGCTAGATATGTCATGCAAATCAGCCACGACGGATTGTAAATCCAAATAATGAATGTATACGAGTAGGTTCTTACCTGTAAAAATATCTACCATAAATATTCACAATAAGCAAGCCGCTGACGTGAAAGCGTTCTAAATTCCATTGTTGAAAAAGTTGGATTTCCCAGAAAGAAATATTCACTTCATTGTCGAAAGCTAGTAAACATGTAGTGCATTATATACACATATTTGATAAAAATAAATGTATGCATGGAAAAGACAGGGAATACCGAAACCCCCACCCAACGCTATAGTGCACGTACGAACCGCGGAATTCCCAGGTAAAAAAATGGTTCGCACTTTCACGCACGCGGGGAGGTCGGTGAACCCGCGGTCACGTGACAGGTAATTAAAAAGCGATTAGCGAAACCCCCAGTACTTCTACTGACCTCTACCTAACATCTGAGCTACATAAATAGAAATAAAATATATTTAGAAAATGTTGGCTCAAAGCTGCATATTCAGATTCACATTAAACTATTCTGTGGCTGACCTAAACACAAAAATTGACGTATCTCGACCTCAAATGCAAGTATACATTAACTTTTTTAGAAAAATATTAGGTATTTCAACTATTTTCACAATTCGTTAGCCGTTTTTGGTTTAATAAAAAATTCACAGTCATTTAAACTTGTCTATACCTATAATTTTGACTACCTATAAAACGATATGCCACATTCGTACTGGGGTTGGTGATGGTGGTTGGTAGTGGGGGTTGATGAAGTAAAAAAAATTGTTGAGGCTTTAGGTTTTTTGTATACACGCTAAATTACAATTTTATATTTTTCACCCCCTTTAATAATGGGGTGGGAGTAGTAATGGGGGTGGCTAATGTCAAAAAATTTTTATACCTTAAGTTCTTATACTAAATACCAGTTTTACGGGCTCTTATTGCTTGATTTACTTATTTAGCCCAATTTATCCAACAACTCTTCAACGAAATAAGATCAAAATATAATTTAGTTTCAGATCTCGTTAAAATACATACGTATACCAACCAAATTTCAAGTCAAGATCTTAAACGGTTCCAGAGTAAACGTGCGCAAAAAAAATAGTTACAGTCGGTAGACCGTCAGACAGAAATTTTTTTTTGCTCAAACTTAAAATTTCGACGTTTCATGACATTCTAAGCCTATATGAACAATAAAAACTTCCAATATTTTTTTTGCGTTACTACACTGCCTCTGGAAGTGGAAGTAAAAATTGGAGAAATATTGATACTGACTTTCCATTTGTGGTGTGGCCATTAATTTGAAAGATTCTTCGAATTTACAACAATTTTTTGAGCCAATCTGTTAAAAGTAATGTGAAATTCAGTTCAACAGACCAAAGTACATAGGGAATGCCGCATGTCCAGTACATTAAAAAACCTTTTTTTTTGTGTGCCTGTGTAATTTTTTCTCAAATAAATGAAGAAAATAATTTGTTTTAACAAACATTTTAAACTTGTCTCAAAAATATTTATTTACCAAAAATAGATTCTTTCTAAGCACACCTAATTATTTGCTGATTATTTTGGTGAATTTACGTCCTCATAAAATTGTGTAAATTTAAAAAATTGTGTAAATTTAAAAAATTGTTAGAGCTTATTCATTTAAACTTTTAACATGAATTGTACATCTTTTAAAGCTTTCCTAGTATATTCACAACGCTTCATTTTTTAGTAGCCTCTTTATAAAACATAATGTAACTCGTGTGTCCTTTATGGGTTGCTATATTTTACGCTGAAAGTTTTGTAGGCGAATGAACTAGAAGAACATTGACAAAATGAAGAGATGTAGTAGAAAATTGTTACATCCCTCATACATTATTTGGCCTTTCTTTTAGTAACTAATTTCAACAAGCAACAGTTTTGTAGGGAATTTACCCAAGATATTCATTTAGATATAAGAACACTTTGAGTTTAATTAATTCTATTCATAGAGGTATTTAGGTGTATCATAAGTTGACAATAGTTACCTCTATTGGAAAATATACTGTTTTAATGAGTTTATTAATGTTGAAAAACATAATATTTGATATATTATCTAGAAAAAGAATCCTGAGAACAAAAGCGGATTTTAAATATGCTTATAGCCTAGTAGAGATAGATTCAAAAATCAAGAGGGTAGCGGAAAATTAACGGAGAAGATTTTCCTGCTGAAAAGTGTGGTATGATGTATAAGTTTAATGAAATGAAAATAAAAATTAGTGCTAAATACGCCAATAAGAAATAGAATGCAGCTGCGGAACGTGTTTCGGAATTATTGCTTCTCATCAGCTTAGTTTAGAGAACGTTATAGATTAGGAGCAAAACTTTTTTTCTTTTCTTATTCACGCCATCAACTCTTCTATTCATTTGTTTATATTTGTCAGATGAAAATAGGTCAATACACATAGGGCTGACTACTCCATATGATGTGACACATTCGGTATGAAAGTCCATAATGTAGTAGTGTGTACTTTCCTGATTTTTACTTCCAAGTGGAAGGACAGTAACGCAAAAAAAAATTTTGAAAATTTTTATTGTGATAGGTTTAGAATGTCATGAAACGTCGAGATTTTAAGTTTGAGCAAAAAAAAATTTCTTTTTTGTGCGCACATTTACTCTGGAACCGTTTAAGATATTGACTTGAAATTTGGTACACGTATGTATTTTAACGAGATTTGGAAAGAGATTATATTTTGATCTTATTTCGTTGAAGGTTTGGGGGATAAATTGGGGAAAATGAAGGTAAGTAGGTAAATCAAGCAATAAGAGTCCGTAAAATTGGTATTTAGTATATTTAAAAGAAGTTGAGGTGTAAACAAGAACCTAACGCGTCAAATTATTTTTTTTTACTTCATTCATCCATCCCCACTACCTACACCTATGAACAAATGAACATCAGCGCGCCTGCCTTTCAAGATTATTTTAGCAGGTTGCTAAATTGACATCAACGTTTCAAGGACAGATGAGGAGCTAGCATCAGAAACGACGACGACTATTTCAAATGCTATATTATTAAAGTTCCATAAACTAATTTTTCTCATTGTGAGACTTGGATAGAAAATTTGGATGTGGAATTAGTGATTCCTTAGGCAGCGGTTTTTAGTCTTAATCTGTAACAGTTCTATAAGCTACGCTACGCCGATAAGGTGTTATAACTTCGAAATACGTGTATGCAACTGCATCTTTATTTCATATTGGCAATCATTCTTGTTTTCTTTCTTATTGAGCCCTATTTCTAAAACCATAAATATCGCTAGTAAGGAAAATATTTTCATAATATTGCGTTTGTGAACGAATTCTGAACAGCTTTCAAAATGCCCGTCCTTCTGTTCATCCGTCCTTCTATCGGTAAATAAAAGAGTTATGAATCATTAAAATTTATACAGTGTGTCCACTACCGGGGACACTCTGTAGAAAGCTTGACGCTTTTGTAAACTTTTATTTTTGATTTGCTGAGAAAAAGTCATTCTGTATAAAAAGTTTTTCTCGTCTTAGGAAGTCACAAACAGCTGTCAAACTTAAGATAAATTATACAGGGTGTTCGAAAAATTAAAAAATATGAAATAGATTTACCTTGAATAAATTAAATACCCTGTATAATTTACCTTAAGTTTGACAACTTTTCATGACTCCTAAAGCAAACAAAAAGGCGCCGAGGTATACAACATATCAAAAATTCAGCCAATTCAACGGAAACCATTTATACATAAGTGTGCGTGGTCCTTTTATAATACCTGCTATTTTTTTGAGGATTAGGTTTACTGGGGACTCTCCCTTAAATAAAACTTGCCATAAAGTGGTGTTGAAACGAGTTTAGAAGATGAAACAAAGTTGTAACTTCGTCTCATAAATACTCCCCAAGTATCCATGTATTCTTCATGGCTTTTAATGAGAATGTCCGGTGTGTTATGTCCGTCTTGCATTTGCAACAAATACATTTTAGTAAAACGAGAGATCTTTTGTATTTTTCACTACAATAAGTCCATTCTCGATTATTGGCTAGCCCCATTTCTCTGAGGATTCGTTTACCGTACCAATTTTACACCTGATGGTATGGGGAAGTGCAGCAATATTTAATTTATTCTTTGTTACAGATTCACTAAAACTGCGACAAGTCCAGTGTTTCTTTACCTCTGTCTCCTCCGAACAATGTGACTAAAAACTGATCCATGTTTTGTTGCTTGAATGATTGAATTGGCGTAATTGGTTGTTGAGGTTAATCAACACGGTTTTCCCATGCCAATAACTTTGAGGAGAATATTATTTCTCGGCAAATTTTTCTTTTCCAGTTTAATCTGTTGATTGTAACTTAATATAGAAACTGGTAAACTGTCGAAGTAATGTCGTATCTGAGAAATTCAAAACTACTCACGAAGTTGATGTTGTACAGTATCAAACCAGAATTCCGAAGAAAATTTTTAAAGGGGATTATATATTAATGATGTGAAATAGTATCAGAGAACCGTTCCTTAGAGTAAATAACCGATCAGCTATTTTCAGAATCGTTCAATGATTAAAATTCAAAGCCACAGGATTGAAAGACTCAATTTATTAAAACTTCTATGCTTTACTCAACTTCATCTTTATTATATGGTACAGATCATTATACAAACTGACATCATATCAGAAGTTCTTCATAGAACTTATCTGACCTCATTTCATGTTTTGATGATATGATAGATTTTATGATTTTTTTAGTTTCCTTTATGATAGATCTCCGAATGAACTCTATAATGACAATGAGTGTCTCTCTCTTAAAACAATTTGAGTGGACACAGTATTTGCTATTGTAATTTTTTTTTCCGGGTTTAGATTGGCCTCGGGTATTTCCCATTAGCCATCTGCTCAGATTGTCGTACTTTGCGCTATAAAAGAGAAAAATAAAATCAACTAAAAAACTATTATTGTAATACTTCTGTCATTTTTTTTTTAGTAAAAGAACAAAAACAAGTTAGTAATTTTATTAAATATATAAATCGTTATAACATGGTAATAGGTAATAGTTAAAACTATTATATATCGGTTATAGTAACAACATAAATTTCTAATTTCAACTAAAACTTCATTGGCCCTTTCAGAACAATTTCCTATATCCCTTCGCTATAAATACCGTACAATAATCGCTTATGATAAGATTTAACCCATTACATTATATTAATTTATATAATAAGATAATTGAGGGTCTCCCCTCTGGTATTCCTATCTGAATTAATAGGATGTAAACTTTATCGGGTTTGCTATCTATTTCCTAAATGTATTCTAAGTTTGGACATAGTTGACCATGGTTATAAATCATGTGTTTAAAAGTTAATGTGAGAGTAAACTGGGTGCAATAATCGTGTTTTGTTTTTTAAATTTTTGTAATGGAATATTTTAAAGGAACAAGATATTTGGTCGTCTGCAATTATCAATATGTGTCATTTGTTGGGATGTTAACCTCAATGTTTCCTTACCTAGTTTTGCTGTGTTTGTGTATCCGGTTTGTGATTTGATGACGTTCTTTTGAAAAAATTAAACATATACAATTTTAAAACTGTACTGATGATTTTCGAAAATGGTGAAATATAGTAGTGGAGGAGTTAATTTAGTTATATATTTATTACAAAAAAGTATGGAATATAATAAACGAGGTTACAGGTTCAAAAGACAAAAACAACTATAAGTATTGGTGATATAATAAACGATAAGGATGAATGTTTAACACATAACAAAAATAAAGCAACATTATTCAATAACTTTTTTGTCAACGTAGGGGCCAATTTGGCAAAAAATATTAAATCAAACCCCAAAGAAACTAATCTAAATATAAACAGGCTTCCAAACTCATTTTATATAACTCCGGTAACAGAAAGAGAAATCATAATGCACAAAAACAAATTAAAAAATAACACGGCGCCGGGACCAGATGGACTATCGACTAAAATTCTTAAAATTACAAATAAATATATAAAAAATCCTCTTAGCTATACAATAAACTTATTTTTTTCAAAAAGCAAGTTACCTGTGGCCTGGAAAACTTCAATTGTTACGCCGGTTTTCAAAGCTGGTAACAATAAAAAAAACTACTAATTACAGACCAATATCGCTAATCAATAATACAGCAAAAATTTTGGAATATTGTTTGAAACAAAAATTAATTGACTATTTAGAAAAATTTAAAATTCTAGATGAGCATCAATATGGTTTTAGAAAGAATCTTAGTACAGAACACGCAACGAATGAACTTATCAAGATAATCATAGATGGTTTCGACGGTAACAAAAAATGCTTAGCCATATTTTTAGACTTGGCTAAAGCCTTTGATACCGTCAACCATGATATTCTATTAGAAAAATTAGACATCATGGGGATTAGAGGATATGAACAAAGACTATTTAGAGATTACCTGACAAAAAGAATGCAAACAGTTAAAATCGATAATGTCCAAAGTGAACCCTTAGAAATAACCACAGGCGTCCCACAGGGAACGGTAATTGGTCCGATCTTATTCCTGTTATATATAAATAGTATGCTAAGAAATACCATAAATGGTCAGATAATATCTTAACGCCGACTGCACAGTCTTAATATTTAGAGACAATACCTGGGAAAAAGTATATAATAAAGCTGAAAATGGTTTGAAAACCATAAAAAATTGGTTAGATAATAATCTTCTATCTTTAAATGTACAAAAACTAAATTTCTAACATTTTCCATATTATCAGACGATCAACCAGAAACCAACCAAATTGTTGCCCATGAATTGTCCTGTAAAAATACTTTAAACTGTACTTGCGATAAAGTCACGAGGGTTACAGAAATCAAATATTTAGGGTTAATGGTTGATCAACACTTGAGATGGAATGTACACGCAATGTATCTCGCAAAAAGACTTAGAAGATTAATGTATAAATTTTATCAGTTAAATAAAAGACATCTAGTAATTATATATAATGCCCTGGTTGAGTCAATATTAAGATATTGCATAACAGTTTGGGGTGGTTTATACAAAAATGCATTAAAAAATCTACAGATCATACAAAATACAATTATAAAAACCGCTGCCCAAGGAATCACTACTTCCACATCCAGATTCTCTATCCAAGTCACTCACAATGAAAAAACTTTGTATGTGAAAATAATTATGGAACTTTAATAATATAATATTTGAAATCCTCTACCACAAAAATCCATAAAACGATACCCCACATCGGTAGTGGGGTGGGACGGGGGGTGATAGGGGGGTGATAGTGGGGGGTGGATGAAGTAAAAAAATATTTTGAGATTTCTGGTTCCTGTACTAAATAACTTTTTTTTCATTCCCTTTAAAAAGGGGGTGGGGGTGGTAATGGGGGTGGCTAATGCCAAACATTTTTTTGAAACCTTAGCTTCTCCTATATATACTAAATACCAATTTTATGAACTCTTTCCTCCTTGATTGACCTATTTACCCCAAATTTACCCCAATTTACCCCCCAACCCTTCGACGGAACAAGATGAAAATATAATCTAGTTCTAGATCTCGTTAAAGTACATATGTGTACCAAATTTCAAGTCAATATCTTAAACGGTTCCAGAGTAAACGTGCGCACAAAAAAAGTTACAGACAGACAGACCGACAGACCGACAGACCGACAGACAGACAGAAATTTTTTTTCGCTCAAACTTAAAATCTCGACGTTTCATGACATTTTAAGCCTATTTGGACAATAAAAATTTTTAAAAATTTTTTTGTCGTTACTATACTTCCACTGGACGTGGAAGTAAAATTATATTTAAAAAAAAATCAAAGGTACTCAACAGAACTCTTATACACAGAAACGGGTTTATTTAATATAAGATTACTCTACATTTTTCAAACCATTCAATGGATAGTAAATGCATGTCAAATAGATATCCAAATGGATATACCATACAACACCAGAGCAGTCTCCAACCAAAACATAAGAATTCCTGCAATGCATAAGTCTCACACCCAGCGACATATAAATTTCCTTGGCCCCAAACTATACAATCTCCTACCAGTTAATTTAAAAAACATAAAAAAAATCTAAATTTAAGAAAACTTTACGAACTTACCTTCAGAAAAATTATCATACATTTGAAAGTATTTTAACTAATGAACATTAACCCAATAAATATTTTTCTTCTCCTCCTCAATAACAAAATTATTGTTAAGAATAGAATTACGTTAAGAACTTATATATAATTACATATTAAATATTTGTATACAAAATATAATATACATCTCAAATACAGGCCTCACAGCTTAGATGGGATGTTATTATTTGTTTAAAAATTGTAACTGTATTTTGTTTGAAACTGAATAAATTGAAATTGAAATTGAATTGAAAATATAGATGAAAAATATATTTAAAAAATTTCTTGACTATTTGAATATGCTGCGAAAACGGCAGTGACGTTAAAAGGGTAGTTAGCTATTAACTTGTCTGTAGAACAAAAGGAAAGGAACAAGTTGAAAACAAACAAAGTAACTTTATCCGTCAAAAGTTACCTTGACGTTTAGCTAGCAGAGTTTAGTGCATAGAGACTAGAGTTGAGGAATAAGCACATTGTCACTTTGTTCGCAACAGAGGAAAAAGTCCTGCTTCCTCTTTTACGAGCGTAGTTTAAGTACGCTGTGCTTACTCCTTTTTTTTTATTACTGATAGTTTTTTTGTTAGAAAAATTATATCGATAAAATGAAAAGTCTACATAATTACGTTCTTACACACGCCTACACTTAAATTCTACTATTTCTTTTTGTATTTATGTTTTCTCTCATGGTCTCTTACAGTCTCTCACAGTTTATTTAGTAGTCCACATTATTTAGCTACAGATGAAATTCCCACAGTCTGCTCCTTAGTATTATCTAGTCTTTTAAATTATTTGGAAGTTTTAAAGATTGTCTATAATGACTAGATTTTCTACAAATCAGCACAATATGTTCTATAGTAAGCGCAACATTGCAAGTGTTATTGGATGTTGTTCTCCTCTTATTAGATGAGGTGAGATGAGTATGGCTGATTCTTAGTCAGATAAGAATTACTTTTCTTCTGGTCAGATTTTGGCTCAACTACTTTTAATTTGGATTTCTCTCTCTGCCATTCGATTTTCCATGTCTCTTCAAATACAGATCTTAAGTTAAAGGGTCAAAAAAAGACATAGATAAGGGGAGGTAAAGGTGGTAATTACCCCTCCAATAAGAAAGTCCAGGGCATAAAATGTCAGGTCTTAGTAGGGTGATCCTTATTTTGAGACACTGGATTTTTTTTCGGTCTCGCCAATTTTTGTTTTTCCAATTATTTTAAAAATGAAGTATGTAAAATTTTAACTCGATCGAATAACGCTAACCGGTGCCACAAGGTCATTAAAAGTCACTAAAATACGCAATTTTCATATATTTTCAATAGTATCTCGTGATTACATCGAAATGTTATACATACATAGGTAATTTGAAGAAAATTTACTTCTATAAAATGTAATTTCGTTCCATTTTTCTCATACAATTAATAGTTGAATATGAATAATGAAGCTTCGGTTGGCATAAACAGGCACCAGAACATCCATGTTCTCATTGAAATGCCAGGATACACGTTTTGTATCCCATGAATTAATCAAATTAGCTTCTCTTATAACAACACGGTATCTGTCGTGGTTGTCTGTTAGGCGTACGATCTCAACAAACTCTTTTTCATTGGTCGTTTCTTAACAACAATGATTCCCTGCGATATTGCCATCTGCTGCAGCTGAGGCTCCATACATCCATACT
The DNA here is from genome assembly GCA_936432065.2 of Rutpela maculata. Lineage (NCBI taxonomy): Eukaryota > Metazoa > Arthropoda > Insecta > Coleoptera > Cerambycidae > Rutpela > Rutpela maculata. The sequence continues at coordinate 135,980,969 of OW386287.2, read as the reverse complement.
CTACTAGGGTATTTAGTGAAACAACGTGGTTAGTCGCTGTTGTCTCTACTGAGTTCGAGCCTCAGCTGCAGCTGATGGCAATATCGCAGAGAATCGTTGTTGTTAAAAAACCACCAATGAAAAGAATTTGTTGAGGTCGTACGCCTAGCAGATAACTGCGACAAATACCATGTTGCTATACATATACAGTTGATATACAATAAAGGGAAGCTAATTCGATTAATTCGTGGGACATGAATCGTGTATCCTGGCATTTCAACGAGAACATGGATATTCTGGTGCCTGTTTATGCCAACCGAAGCTTCATTATTCCTATTCAACTATTAAATGTATGAGAAAAATGCAAAGAAATGACATTTTATAAAAACAAATTTTCTTCCAATTATGTATGTTATTATGTAATATTTCGATGTAATCAACAGTTCACGAGATACTATTGAAAATAGATGGGAATTGCTTATTTTAATGACTTTTAATGGCCTTGTGGCACGGGTTAGCGTTATTCGATCGAGTTAAAATTTTACATACTTCATTTTTTAAATTTTAGGCGATGAGGCCAGAAAAATTGTAAGAAAAAACTATCGCGTATTTTAGTGACTTTTAATGGCCTTGAGGCACGAGTTAGCGTTATCCGATTAAGTTAAAACTTTGTATACTTCATTTTTAAAATAATTGGAAAAAGTTTAGGGGGTGAGGAAAAATAAAGACCACCTAAGCCACTTTATCGAATAAATGATTATTCTCAACCAATCATAAAGACATTGGAACTTTATTAAGGCCATAGTTAAAGTGGCTAATCTGCAGATGTATAAAATTTATTATGCTTACGCTTTATTTTAGTCATAGTTAAATTTATTGCCACTTGACGCTTCATAGAAAAGAAAACCCCTCAAAAAAGAAAAGTCATAAATTGTAATTCTGTCCTGATGCACTTGATATGATACTCGAGTCAAATATAAGGTTTATCATAAAACATCACCACGATTGACACATTTTGTAAACAATACTTTTATTTTTTTAATTTTTGATGGTAGCCCCCTCCCCCTACAAAAAAAATATTTACGCCCTTGAGGTCAAACTGGGATATTGTCTATATTTTCTTTGCCCGCTGCTTGTGGTGCAGTTTTGTCTGCTAATTCACTCGCATTTATTTCAATGTTACTAGGCGATCAAATGAAACAAATTGCCTATATTCAACCAAGAGCTGGCAAAAAAGCGACCATCTCTTAAGAAATTGAAATTCTGACGTCGTAGATGCGCAATATCGCACAATATCTCACAAATCATTTCTATATTATAGTAATAGCACTGGGAACATGCAGGTAAATTTGAGAAAACAATAACAAAAATGTAAGGTAAGCCGATTTCTGCCTACCTTATATTGAAAAATATATAATATTGAGAAATCTTTGCCTACATTTTAATAACTCACTTGCTATGTTGTATCTGCTATAAAGACTTACATTAATCATTTCCACAGATTCTATATTTTTGCACAGCAGTGTATTTTCAATGTTCACAATTCTTCTTTATATAAATTCAGGAAAGTATATTAATGTAAAAATGTGAATTTGTAAGTAAAAAATCGTTTAACTGGAAAACTTGCAATCTATTTGAATTCCTTTATTTAACTAAACTCTCATAACGAGTTCAAATTGTTAATCCAAACAACAAAAACGTGTATGCCCTGCAAATTTTTTTATGAGGTAAATCAAAACGCATCGATTGTGTTTTATCCAGAGTAGACAAGCTTTATAATTTTTTGCATTATTTATTACAGGGATGGACAATTTCTCAAAATACTTTTAAACATTTAGAGGTTTTCAATGGGTTTAGGTATGTTTTGTTTTACACTCTTTTTAACTTAATTATTACTACATACGAGATATATTAACATAATATTTTATTTTCACTAGAAAGATGTGATATAATAGCAATTTAACAACTAGTTAGATGAATATGAAATTTGAATGATGATAAGTAGCATAAAATATTTTTTCTAGGATTATTAAAAACATTTGAAAAGTGACTTCGCTGTAACTTTTTATCCATTTGTTAAGATGCTTGCATTATAATCGTTTATAAAACTGTTGATATTTAAACTACAATTAAAACTTGTTTGCACTGTTTTGCATTAATCTTAAGCTTAGGAGATCTAGATTTATCTGAGTAAAGGAAACCGGGCCCTGCAGTTTATGAAAGAAATTTTTTTGTAAAATTTACAATAGAAAATTATTTCGCCGTATGTGGGTTTGGAACCGAACCCATCTCTCTAGGTGTATATGTGTGTGTGTGTATGTATATATATATATATATATATATATATATATATATATATATATATATATATATATATGTATATATATATATATATATATATATATATATATATATATATATATATATATATATATATATATATATATATGTATATATATATATATATATATATATATATATATATATATATATATATATATATTAGGCTACCCACTGAACTACCTGCATTTAAAGGAAGCAGAGAAGAGAATGGACAGTTTGGTGTGATAAATTAGTTTTAGTCAAGTATTTAAAGATTTTTACTTAGATATAGAAAATTATACATTATTTCACAATGTTATATAGCACGAAGAAATACTTAAACATTTTGATTTGTAGCAATTACCTTTAGAAAATATATGATTTACTAATGATGTTGATGTTAAGGTGGGTCTATTAAATCAATATTTACTTGCACTGTTGGATAAACATCTGCCACTAGGCACCATGTCTAACGGATAACATTAAACTTATATCTCAAAGAGACAAGGCAGAAGCAAGACATAGGCGAACTAAATCTCAAGGGCACTGGGAATACTACAAAGAGTTAAGAAATTATACACATCACGCGATAACCAATGAAAAAAGGCCTATTTCAATCATGTATCTAGAAACAATAATTCTAAAAGACTCTGGAGGGAACTAAAATCCTTGAACATAAGAAATAATACTACAGTAACTCATATTCCCGCAAATCTACAAAATTCAAATCTGATTAATAATCACTTAATAGACAGTATCCCAAAGAATTTAAATTATAATATTTTAAACACACTGAATTACTATCAGCAGAATGTAATTTGTCAAGCTAGTTTTACCTTTAGCCTTGGCTCAGAAGATTATGTATTGAAAGTTCTTAAAAAATTGAAGAATACCTCTCCTGGATCAGATAATATAAGTATAAGTTTAATTAAAGGTTTTAACATATTCTGACTTTAGACCTATAAGTATCCTACCGGTCCTTTCAAAGTTAACAGAAAAAAATATAGAATTACAGATACGAGATCACCTGGATTCAAACAATAATTTACCTTCTGTGCATTAGGGATTTCGGGTCGGTTATAGATGTTCTACAGCATTGTTAACCGTAACTCATGATATTATTCAAGCATATGATGATGAGAAAAGAACGGCACTGATATTACTCGATTTCAGCAACGCTTTCGGCACCATAAATGATAATGTCTTATTGGCTATTTTACAATCTTGTGGCGTTGATGTCGGAGCTATTCTGCTATTTCGGTCATATTATTTAGAGGGTCGCAGTCAAAGGATTAAATTAAATGGAACTATGTCTGATGTGAAATATTTAATAAGGAAGGATCTGTCCAGGGCTCTTGTTGTTTTCGGTCTACACCGTTATATTATCTTGGTTAATAAAAGAATATATTAACCTCCGACAAGTTGTCCAAGGGCGGATCCAGAAAGGTTACTGGGGGGGGGCACTAACATCTACAAAAAATTTTAGAAATCAGAAAAAAAAATTTTTTCGCCTCGGAATCTAAAAAAATTTTTTCACCTCATACAGAGAATCCTATTAAAAATGTAAAATACAAAAAAAAATTTTCCCCCACCTCATGCGGAAAAAAATTTATCGCCTTGAAAACGTAACAAATACTTTTCTCGGGGGGGGGGGCAATTGCCCCTACTGCCCCCCCCTGGATCCGCCCTTGAAGTTGTCAATGTTAAAATCAATGAATAGTTAAAATAACCATGTTCAATAACCATGTTCAAAACTCGTGCATACCTTTTATACCGGATGCCACAGGCTAGTGGCTCCCCCCATATATTTCCTTTATTTTTTTACTTATCTATTTGAAATTTTGGGGTGCATTAACTACCTATAAAAATGGATTTTTGGACATAAAAACGGTATGAGACGATTTTCGGTTTATCCGGAAATGACCGCAACTTTAGATTTTTAAGTGGAACACCCTGAATATGTTTACATATTTTGATTCAAGGCAACATATTGAGTATACCATGAGATTTTCGCGAATTTTTGAATCGATGTTCAGTTTTTTTAAGCATTTTAAGACATTCGTCTTGAGTGCTTTGGAATACCCAAATTTTCTTACGCGGATATACAAGCCGTAGAAATACACGTAATACGCTGTATTTATTTGAATACCGCATATTTAAATATACACTTGATTGCCGTTGTTTCACTATTCGTATCGAGATGCCAGTGTAGTCAAGCCGGATTTGTTCTCACCTCCTAAAATATCAAAGAAATATTGACAAAATGGTAGTTTTTTAATAATTAAATAATTTTTTTATTCTTGTATGTCCAAATAATGTTTTAAAGTAGTTTAAAACCGCTATATTTAACGTGCATAAAATATAAATTTTATCATAAAACTAATAGTATTTACACTGGTTGTTAAAACGTATTTTATTCAAATTTTTATTAATGCGGTAAAATAAAGTAATCAACAGTTTGAGAGAGATAAATCATTTTCCCATTTAATTATAGAGTATTTAATGATAAAATATTTATTAATGCAATATTAGTTAGTGGAAATGGGCTAAAAAACAAATTATAATGTAAAAAAATATTTTATCAATTTCCCGTGTTCAATTTTAATATTCAAAATTGTTAATTCAAACATTAAACAGATAGAAGTAGCATTTGGGCGGGGATACTTATTTGATTGACATTTTGCTCCAATGACACAAACCACTTTTACGTGATACTGTTGTAGAACTTTAGAAAATCAATAGTAAAAAAATAGTAAAAAATCGTCTTAAAATAGTAATTTACGTTACAAGACCAGAAAATGGTGTTTTGCAGGTCAATTTAAGCAGATTCCAGGGCGAACCGCAGGTGAGTCCTGGAAGCTTGGGGAGACCTGCAAAACACTGTTTTTCGGTCGTGTAACGTACAATTTTTTTTTCAGCCGACACTTCAAAATCTTAATACATATTTTCCATAACTTGTGAATTAACTTTTGACAACTAGTAAAAGTCAAGTGTATTTATCTATTTGACACTTATCTCAACAATTCGGAAAAGACTTTGCCGATCTCTAATGTCACTTTCCGGTTTAGCTCGGGAAACCTTTTACCTTTTATTTTCTTCTTTATATCAATATTATCTCTGCCGTAGGAAGATAAAGTGACTATTAGATATTTATACTCATTTGCCGACTTCACCACTTCATTTTTCTGTCATTAAATCTGTCCCTTGTCCTCCAATTGCCATAATATACTCCGTTTTGTCCATATTAATTTCCAAAACTCACCTCGCATACTCTTCTTTTAGTTTTCTTAACATATAGTTGATGTCATCTCCATCCTCAGCTCTTATGATCTGATCATCCGCGAATAATAAAATATAGATATGTTCTTCATTAACGAGCACACCCATTGACCTACATTTCCGTCTCCAATTTCTCAATACTCTATTTATATACACTTTAAATAAAGTTGGTGTTATGCAGCATCCTTACCGTAGACCTTTAATTACGAAAAATTCTTCAGAGTAGTTATTCCTTACTCTTACTCTGCTTAAGTTATCTTTGTGCAATTGTTTAATTGCGTTTATATAGGTTGTTTTTACTCCGTTGTCTTTCATTGCCTGTCATAATTGATTTAACAGAGACACTGTCATAGGCTTTATTTTTGTATATTAAACAAAGTGCCTCATTGTCGCTTGAGAGAGTAAGTTGCATTGGAAGAAGTCAAAAAGAACGAGACACTGGTTCATGTTTATTGGTAAATCATCAAAATCAAAACCAACGAATCGCTAAAGCTGAGTAGCTGATGTATGCAGTGGGTAACCTAACAGGATATTGCACACTAAATAAACATCTGACTAATATAAGGGTGACAATCCGAATTGAAGAATGTGTGGTAAAAAGGAATAATCACCACACGATGTCACATAATCCAGAAAAATTAATAAAAAAATCATCATATATATACGACAAAATTCATGAAGCAACAGAAGTAAATAAGAAAAGAAATTAGTTAAAATCAGTTTTTACTGATTTTGGTTTTAAATAGTAACATATATAATAAATGTTGCCAGATTAGAAATATTCAATATTCAATACATATATATTTTTTAATTAAGAAAAGTTTATAATTTATAATGCGGTGGTATTTGTGCCTTCCAAGAGAGCGGACGTGTGTCTGAAACGGTCTCACTTAAAACTTGAAAATACCGGGTAAGACTCCGTCAAATTTGATAAAGCTTAGGTGAATTGTAGCACAAAAAATTCCGCGTAAATCGATGTGCCATTACAAAAGAGCAAAGTTGATATAGAATTAATATTTGAGAGTAACTAATACAGAGTTATTTAGTGACAAAATCGACCAGTGCAGTGTATAAAGAAACGAAAAGAGTGTAGGACGCAACACAGGCAAAGAGTTAAGTACCCTTTTCATTTCTAGTTACCTACTCTCAATGCAAAGAAGTGAAAAACAGGGTGACAAAGACCGAGTACTCGACCAAAAACCACCCAGGAAGTAATAAATCATAGTGTATACAAAGACAACAACAAGGCTAAGACCCCAATTATTTACGCCTTATGTACTTGGTAAGGCTATGGTAAGTCTAAGGAACTTTATTAAAAAGTTTAAGACCGTAATAACAACAAGCAAAAAATAAGCAAGAAATAATAACGCTCCAGAAATCGCAAAAATAATGTGCCCATTACAGAATGTATGAACGAAGACATATCAGCTAATAAAAATTGACGGCGACGGGAACTGACTATACTGACTATATGGAGCACTAAGCCATTAGTTAGAAGGAGAAAACATAACAACTCGGGCACACACAATACACACTATACCGTGTGTGTAGTCGCGGGCTAGGCATGAGGAGTAGAATTGCAACATCGCGTGTGCCAGCTGGCTGAAATGAAATAACAGAGCTGGAATGCTCTACCGATGGACGAATTTACGGCTGCCGGTGTTGTCATATTTCTCGCGCTACGTGAATGTACATGCCTAATGGAAAATTACACGCACGGTATATAAAATAACAGATCATTTCACCCTGCCCATGCTGGCATCCATCAACGAACTGGAACCCCATAAACTAGCAAACTAAAAATAAGGAGACCAGGTCACACGTGGGAAACAACAATCGAGAGAATCATGAACTGGGAAAGGACCAAACATACTGGGAAAGAAAAGCGAGGTGAAAAAATGTATTTTACAATGAAATCGCAGCGATATATACTCTACCAGAACCAGAAACCGAGGAATCAGAAGACTCAGAAGAAGATGAAGATTTGTAGAAGCAGAAATACAAAAAGAGGAGCACAAACACTCCACATCATGGCACAATGTGGCCACCCATTTCACAAATACCTACCTACACTACCAGAACCAGAAACGGAGGAATCAGAAGACTCAGAAGGAGAAGAAGAAAATTTGTAGAAGCAGAAACACAAAAAGATAAAGATAATAAACATTAAATATCAGGAACACAATGTGGCAACGCATTTCACAAACCCCCACTCCTGTACCATGCGTAATGTGGCTCTCGCTACTGTCAACAAGCATGACCCCAAATCCAACTCAGCATCGGAAAACGAGGAATCAGAAGACTCGGAAAAAGAAGACTCGAAGCAGCAGAAACACAAAAGAGGAGTATAAACTCTCTATATCACGACACAACGTGGCAACATATTTCACAAGAAGACTCAGAAGAGGCAGAAGTCCTGAACCAAAAACACAAAAAGGGAGCTTAAACGCTCCATCACGACTCAATACGGTAACGCATCTCACAAATACCTACACCTCCTATCCCACATTCCTTTACCATGCGCCATGAGGCTCTCGCTGCTGGCAACAAGCATGTCTCTAATCTAACCCAGCATGGACGTAGCAGACCCAGCTGTATAACCTTAGAAGTTGCAGCAATGCCTACCACACGCTGGTAAATCAATCAATCAAAAGTTTATAATTCATAAAATACCAATGCTATTAGTTTGTACGCTTTGATATTTGGTTAAAAAGCAACAAATTTCATGTTACAATTAAAAAAGATTTTTATAACGATGAAAAATTATTGTATTAAATATGATGGTTACTTTAGAATTTCATTTTAAACATTAAATACTTATTCAAATTAACTTCTTTGACGGATATATAAAAATTGAAACAGGATAGATAGATGTGTATGATACGATTAATAGAAGTGGAAGTAATATATTGAAATAGCAACTATATTGCAATGAGTGAATTCGACCGCACTGTTATTGAACACAATAGTTTGAAATAGCTTTCCCCAGGCTTTATATTTTGTAGGAAATTTTCATTTATTACACAAATATATTTGAAGATCAGTTTACTCTGTACTATTGACTAAAATAATATTAGACCTTTTATAATGTTCAACAAACCAAACAGATGAACGGTATTATTATTAGATAGAGATGAATTGACATTTGCAAACAATGAGAATGCTTTAACAGAATAGAACTTGAAATAATTCTTATCAAAGAGAGGAAAATATAATGAAAATTCAGGACGAAAGAATATTACTAGTATTATGTCTTCATCCATTTATATGAACAAAATGTGAATAGGAGACGCGAATGTTTTTACATCATTACATTTATTCAACTGTGTACGAATAAGCAGTATTATTATTATTTATATGATAAATGGGGCTCTAAATAAACAATGTCAACAACATAAATTATATTACAAATGCACAAAATGAGAAATAGCATAAAAGACAAAATATCGTTCAGCATACAGGATGTTCCAAATTTCTGGGAGTAATAGAAAAATGTATCTTTCTATTTCTAACCTTATGTAACGGAGCTACTTTTCTGTATAGAATTCTAATCTGCCCGGCTTCAGTATATTCCTATGTTTCGAAACATCAGTTACATGTCTCTTAAATGGAGAGGCCAGTAGTCTTAAAAGGTATTGAGTGCACTAATTACGACTCTCCAATTAATATTGCATGAACTTATTACACACACGCGAATATTGTCTCGTAAGGAGAATTTACTTCTCAATTCAATAGAAATACTGATACCGCGACAAACCAAAAACTAATTTCTTGCAGTATTTAGAGAATGATTAGTAGCCGGTTGTGCACTACTGTTAGCTAGATATTCATACTTTGTAATTTGACCGATTCCAAACTTGTAGGCCCATAATACGAATATTATCTACTAGCGGAGTAAGACACTCGGTAGTAGGTAATCTGTTCAAATTTTTTTCATTTTGATTTCATTTATTTTCCATTCTGCTACAATATATTACGTATTTCAAATTAATACACTAATTTGGAGCACCTAAATTAAAAAAATTGTAATGTGCACCATGTAGTATATAGATGGGCAATTAGTGCAAGTGCTTAATGTTATTTAATAAAATGCCCATATGTTAATAAGAACATGGATGTGGATTGCAAGAAATAAAAAACATATACATAATAACCTACACCGAATGTTTGCCTACCTATGTATAATATATACCTAAACAACACCGTTACATTAATGGAATCCACCTACCCAGCAAATGCAGGAGGAGAACAGAGGACCAGACCTCAGTCTGTGTGATTTAGCAGGAAACTATTAAATATATTGCATGAAGCGATTTTTGTATAACGTACATTTTCACTTTGTATTTATATGTTTTTTAATTAGTTAATGTTCTTATATTATTTGGTATATTATTATAAAATTTTGTTCCTAAAAGAGGAACAAACGTTGATTTGTAAAAAATTGTTCTTGAATATAATTATTTGATATTGCTCGGGTGTTGGTATTATGTTTTAACGAATTTTTCTCACATTTTGTACGTACCGAAACGATTGACTGCATAAGGGTATAATATACATAAGCCCAACATTTAATAGCTTGGTTTCACCATATAGCAGTTGTGTGTATGACTTTTATCACATAATTTTGTGCTATTTGTAGCATGTTAACTATACCCTCCCAACATATATAATAGCATATCTGATTATACATTCTGACAAGGGTTTATACACAAATATTAATTGTTTTTTGTATAATATATTGCATAGTTGGTAAAAGATGTTCTAATCTTTTTTGACATTAATTCTTTGTGGCTTCTCCATTCGGTAATTATTTAATATACAGCTATTATTATGTAGAAGTAAATTTTTGATTACAGTTTACATTTGTGATAGAAAAACTAATCAATTTGGTTTTAAGATAGTCCAATGTTAACAGATTTTTATCCAGCCATGTTCTAACTGTACTTAGACGTATTGATGCATTTTGAAGTGTTTTGCTAATTATTACAATGAAATAATAATACCGTATCATCAGCATATGATACTATTTTGATTTGATTATTTCACTCATTAACGCTATAGCCAATGAGAGCCCGTTTATTCACAACATTGCACCAATCAAATGTCATTATTAGTGGTAATTCAGGCTAGATCGGCTTTTGACAATACCAACATGCAAAATTTATCGCTCTAATTTTTTATGTCGCTGCAGTGGCAAATACTGCGATAATTTTTTGACGTTTTGTGTTGTGAAATATTTTCGGCAAATAGGGCAGCTCGCGCTTTTAAATTTTATCTATAAATATCTTCTCTAGCTTATTACTAATTGTTAACTTACCTTGTAAATTGTAATATTGTATTATGTACTAGCAAACATAAACACACCACATATATAGTAAACAATCGTCAGTTCCAAAGGGAAGCCTGTCTGAAATATATAGGCTATAACCCTTGCCTATCTGTAACTATTTCAATTTGCCTACTTTTCAATCAGGTAACAATAATATACAAAGATTGTACTTAATATACCTAGCTCATAATACAGGAACAAGTCAAGCACAGCTTTCAATAGCTCAATAACGTAGTTACAAAGTTAAGCAAATCATTTATTATAAATGTCAAGAAAACACATTCGCTCTTGAAACAAGCTAAAAATGTACCTAGGTACTTACATACGGTAATCTATAAAAAAGTAACTAGTTGAATTAAAGCTGTGCAATATTTTAATTTGTTGTATTTAAAATTCACTCTGCCTAACGAAGCAAACCTCAACATAATTTGTAAACTTCGTAAGTTAAAAATAAGGATTAAATACGTAAATATGAATCAATGAACAATTATTATGGAATATAACTCTAGTAGCGGTAGCGCTAGATGGCGCCTCTATGTCAATCTCGGAACCATGAGTGTATAGTAATAAATAGGCGGGACATCGGGAATAAAGTAGTGCTCGCGGATTAAAATGTAGTGCTCTCTCTATCGTTCCTCGTCATATTGCACCTCAGAAACGCCTGAAAGGTGTGAAGCCAGTCTATACATTATAATATCTAAGGTTTCAACTCGTTTTATTTACTAGTTGCCATAGAAACGTCACTAGATTATTTTAAAATATAGCGAATCTTCGCTGTTTCTACTGCGTTTGTTTCAGATTTGCTGTTTTGACAATATGAGTCGATTTGGAAATATTTCTGTATATCAAATTAATGATGAAATTGAAAATAAAGGTCAGTAAACTCTAAAAAGTGACAAGAAAACGTCTGAAGGCAATTAATGAGAAAACATAATATTGAAGATGTACAATGAATTATTTATTCGTGAAATATTCTCCTCAAATACCACTCGTGCTTTAAATTTTATCTAAAAATTTTTTCTCCAGCTAAGTTGCCCCTAGTTAATATAACTCGTGCAAATTGGCAGTTTATTATCAAAGATTAAATCCCTCCCGCTAAAGCGGTCGGGATTTAATCAGATAATAAACTGCCAATCTGCACTCTTTATATTACCAGGCAACAACGCTTTCGATAAAATTTTAAGCACTAGTGATATTACATACGTATATTTAAAATAAACATACTGTTGATAAATATTATAACAGTATTGGTTCCAGCACAGTGCCTTGTGAAACACCAGTTTTAGTGGTTAGTGGCTCAATAAACTTATTATTAATTCTGACATACTGCTGTCTATATTTTAAATAATTTTTTATTACAGTTAGTGCAATACCTCTTATGCCTATTTTTCCAATTTATTTATTAGCATATATAATGTGAAACAATACCAAAGGCTTTAGCCAGGTCTAGAAACACAGCTACACACTTCTTTTTCATTTAATTGGTTATTTACAAAATTAATAACATCATAAATCGCAGACTGTATTTTGATTATTTCTAAAACCCTACTGATAATGTGAAAGTAGTCTAAATTTCTCAAGATAATTCACAATTAGTTTCATTGCTTTTTTAAATATTTTTGCGATGTTGTTTATTAGTGTAATTGGTTTGTAATTACTAACATGTAATGAATCACCTGATTTGAAAATTGGCGTTATGATAGACTCCTTGAATTTTTGCGGAAGTATTTCGGTTGTAAAAATTGAGTTAATAATATATATGAGTCGCTTTAAAATAAGAAAATAATTTGTTTTAATTGTTTTACTTGGTATTTCATCTACATTTATGTTTTTTGAAATTTATAATATTTATTAGTTCCTTTTCATTCACAGGGTTTAAAAAATTAAGAGTATGTATTAGGCTCTTCATCATTACATGGATTATTATCACTGTTTATTTCATTCACCATTTTACTTCCACATCCAGTGGAAGTATAGTAACGACAAAAAAATTTTTTAAAATTTTTATTGTTCAAATAGGCTTAGAATGTCACGAAACGTCGAGATTTTAAGTTTGAGCGAAAAAAAAAAATGTCTGTGTGTCGGTCTGTGTGTCTGTCTGTGTGTCGGTTTGTCTGTCGATCTGTCTGTCGGTCCGTCTGTCGGTCTATCTATCTGTCGGTCTGTCTGTAATTTTTTTTTGTGCGCACGTTTACTCTGGAACCGTTTGAGATATTGACTTGAAATTTGGTACACATATGTACTTTTACGAGACCTAGAACTAGATTATATTTTTAGTAGTAGTTTTTACTTCCCCCGCAATTTTCAACCTTATTAAGATTGGGTGGTTGTGGTACCAGATTTGTATATTTGACACGATGAACTACAAGTATTTGACCCTTTCCGAATTTCAATAGCACCTAAATGCAGCATTTGAGCTCTTACCAAGGGTAGACTCTATTCATGTGTCGGTGGTTGGAACGAATTCACTCCATATTTGTTCGCCCTGCCTAAAACTACAAAAGCCTGATTTTTTTCCCGTTTTGAAACCTGTGAGATGTGGGGGTAGTTTTAACACTCCACAGGGTTGAGTCTCTACCCTTTAGGAGTAATGACTAGTTGTCGCACCAGAGGCAAATATTTTGCACTAAGAGATACAAAAATTTGGCCTTTACACTCACCTGCGTCTTTTGAATTTTAGCGGTAGTTTTCACCCCCCATAAGAGCGGATTTCAGTTTAATTTATAGAAATACCTTACTGTGGCCCGAATTTATATTCTCTACTCTCGTCTACAAAACATCTACGTTTTTTACGTCTCTTAAGTTGGCATGACAACTTTTACCAAACGAAAAATAAACAAGTGAATAATTTGTCATAAGCTATCCGTAAACTATCCGTGGAGTTAAATATTTTGCCGACACTTATTTAGGAAAAAAAATCGTGTGCACTGCTAACTTGATATTGAGTTAGCAGGACACACCTAAAAGAACTGCGAAGGAAAAATGATAAAGCAATAAGCCAGAGCTTAGAATTTGCCGTAAATTATCCGTAATTTATCCATGGGGCCAATTTGTTTGCCGCGACTTTTTTTATCGTATGTACTGCCAGATATCAAATTAGTTGGACACCTCAAACAACTATGAAGGAAATACCAAAGAACAATGAGACAATTTACTGAAAATAAAATATATATATAAACTACAAAGTCTATATTATTTTATTTCTGTCAGAGGGACCGTCCAGCCCAGTCTTTCAGAGGCGGAGTGAAGAATTTTTTCTATTCAGGACATAATTTGAAAACATGTAAAAAATGTGTAAAAGCTAGACTTTATTAAACTATGTCGTTTTATGTAACTCTTCGAAAAATATGATATAATAATAATCATAATAATATATAAATGGTAAGGCCACACTGCAATTATATCATCGCGTCCTTTGAATTTTTTTCATCAGTAAATTATCCTTATGTAAATTTTCGGGAAAAAACTAATAATGACATGTAAGGTTTCTATGTATTATTGTAGTACAAAATTTGAGAAAAGTCATTGGAGCCGTTTTTCAAAAAACCGTTTTTTATAATATAATATTAATATTGTTCCACATGTGAAACATTGCCCCAATTTAACCATTAACCAAAAATGGAAGTAAATTGGAAAAACAAGGACAACTTTTTCAATAAATTCAAAAGTGAATTTGAGATACTTGGTAGGTGTGCATAGAAATAAACCAGGAGAAGTTGCAGTCAGGCGTGTCCGACTGAGCATACCTATTTGATACGTATTTCGTACGAACACAACACAATTCACTTTTAAAGAGGTGTACTCGCGTACTAATCGAAAACGAATTTCCTTAGAGTAAAGAATAGTCACGCCAAATTGCATCCCGTGGAGTTGAGATGTCGAGAGCCTCTGCTAAAATATTATAAGTAGGTACATAAAAAATTTCACTTTTTTAAGTAAAGCAATTGGTAGTTTTTTTGTAGCTTTCTATGAGAAAAAGGAATTCATATTTGTGTTTAGGATGCAAAAAACAGCCGATACCCAACATGCAACATGTCCAATTTGAAAATATATATATATTTTTTAAATTAGTGTATTTGATCAAAATATAGCGGCCATATAACGTATGTTTTGCGCCAATATGAGTGCCAAAAATATTTTAAAAAATGGTTCTCAAGAGAAAATGTTGACGCGTCCTAATCGAAAACGAATCTCCTTGGAGTAAGGAATAACCATGCTAAATGGTATCCCGTGGCATTGAGATGCCGCAGAAAACTCACCCACTATTATGCTCCTTTTGTTTTCTAAATATATTTGATTAAGTTGCTGACTGAATATAATTTACGTTAAATTGTCTGATTATTCTAATATGCTTCCTTCATAGTTGTATGAGAAGTGTCCAGCTAATTTGATATCTGGCAGTGCATACGATAAAGAAAAAAGTCGTGGCAAACAAATTGGCCCCACGGATAATTTACAGCAAATTTGAAGCTCTGCCTGTCATTTCGTAGATTTTTGAGGTGTGTGTGTGTGTGTGTGTGCTAATTTAACACCAAGTTGGCAGTGCAGACGTTTTTTCTTTTAAACAAACCGCGTCAAAGAAAATGACTCCACGGATACTTTACGGATAATTTACGACAAATTCTAAGCCCTGGCTCATTGCTCTATCATTTATCCTTCTCAGTTTTTTTAGGTGTGTCCTGCTAACTTAATATTAAGTTAGCAGGGCACACGATTTTTTTTTAAAATAAGCCTCGGCAAAATGTTTAACTCCACGGATAATTTACGGATAACTTACGACAAATTATTCACTTGTTAATTTTGCGGTAGGTAAAAGTTGTCATGCCAACTTAAGAGACGTACCATTTCTCACAGTTCATTAAGAGTTATTACATTATTTCGATGATTTTACACCACTTTAAGGGATGTTTTTCACTAAAAAACAAAACCGACATGTTAGATGCTTTTTTCGACTATGGATTCGGATTCAGCGTCGAAAAATACACCAAATCAATATAATTTGGTCCGCTGAACCGAACTTGTTTTTTTGTGTGTGTGGCTGTGAATTAATGAGCGTGGATTGCGTTTACTAGTCTAACCGGGCTCCTAAAGTGGCTGGATCCCGGTACCACGGTACCTACTGACCCCCTCCCTTGTGGGGGTCCTGATTATATGCTCGGAGGATTTACGACACTCACCTTCAGCTCGTGCCGCAAATATCACCGTCACCCAGTAATAGCTGTCATTATACGCTCACTAAATAAGGTACTATAATAAGTTGAAAGTCATTTAAAAATAGTCCATAATCATTTTTTATGTCTAAATACATGATTTGTCAGATTAATTTCTCAATTAAACCAGCCGATGGTCCGTTAAATCGTGTAAATCACATTCTCTAATAGATATATATCTATAATTATTTATTAGTAATTATCGGATATATTAATATTATTATTTAAACGGGCAAGCTCGTTAATTAATTGTAATAAATTATAAGCACACATTAGCTCAATAGCTGCAATGTAGCATTATTATTTAAAATAAACACAATATGAATGTTTAAATTAGCCAATATTGCAAAATTTAAACTATAATATGTAAAGCAAATCTCCTAAAAACTTGTCCCCTGAGATCTTAAATGATACAGGTATGGGACTGGTACTGTCGTGAGCAAAAACAAATAGGACAACTATTTTTTTCTAATGTAAATTTGTCTCTATTTACACACTTGCAATTAATTTTAACAAATAACTGACAATCAGAGCTGTTGAAAGTACCCAATGAAAGTACTTGAAGTACCAAATACCAAGTACCTGACAAAGTACTTGCTGCTCCAATTCCCAAGTACTATGACCTGAAGCAAAGTAATTCAAATACCAAATACTTGTCGAAAGTACTTCAAGTAAATCGCAAGTACCGTATTTCAAATATTTCAGATTATTTGAAGTACTTCACTAGGTACTTCAAATCTCAAAGTAGTTCAATTACTCTAAAGTATTTCAAATACTCAAGTATTTCAAGTACTTTAACATATTTCAAATGCTCCACAGTTCTTCCAATACCCATAAAAAAATGTATTTATTAAGTTTTTCTCTTAATAATTTGTTATTATTATTATTATTTATTAACAGCTTTCTTTAACTCAGCATCATTCAAAAACAATAGAAAAAATAATTTATTATTATACAAATATAAAAACCAACAAAAAAAATATTGCTGCGGTCGATTTCCCTTCAAATGTCAGGAAAGTAATAAAGAAAATCAACTTATACACTATCGGAAAATGTTCGCTTTGGTATGGGCAATAAGAGCAAGCGAGAGTAAAGCAACTATTCTATTCTTTTTTATCATATAACACATCCTACAATCGTGCCACATGCTTTCCCCACCACATGTGCGTGGGCAGCCTGTCTGTGGAATTTCAATTTGTTTCCGCCTCGATGCTTGATGATTCGTGTCACTATTTGCCCCTCTGCTAGAGCTCTGGTAGACGCCTTTATTGTGGGCGGTCGGTTAAGTCGTTGAAACTATGCAGCACCTAAGCCAGGACTTTCCGATACTGTATATAAAACATAGTAATAATTTTAGGTAAGTACAAGTACAAATAATAAAATTGAGGTCTATCTATTTCCATTAGCTTTCAATAGCACCAAATCTTCGAAATTTCCATTAGTTAATGCATTTCTTCTAGGAGCATTTATAATTTCAGTAAATGAAAAGAGTCTTTCTACAGCTGATGATGCAAGGCATGTATTAAACCGATAAAAAAACTGTTTTTACTGAGAAGCAAGTTGGGTGTCAGAGTCATTTAAGTATTGAAAAATTTTTAATTCAATTCTTTTTTATCACTGGCTTTTATACAGTGTGTTTCACTTGAAATGGTAACAGCCCAATAACTTTTCATTTTTTTCCGATTTGAATCAAATTTTACTTAAGTATGGAACCAATTAGGATCTACTTATGACCAGAAAAGCATTCGCCTCCTACAAATGCAAAGCCACCTGCAGTACCAATATATGCGGGGAAAATGAAAGAATCATATTAGGCATATTTTTATCGGAAAATTTTGTTAATGAAACTTGTTCAGAATTGTCCAAAAACCGTAAGTCCAAAATGTAATCAAAATTAAAAAAATGTATACATTTTGATTAAAATAATGTCCAATATATATTTGGAATATTTAAAAAAAACCAAAGTAAAGCTCGTATCTCAGAAATTTGACTTTTAATTGTTTTTCTGAAATGATTTTTGGAAAATAAACGTGACATCTCATAACTTTTATTTTTAAACGTGTTTACGTAACTCAAAAAATAACGAAGTTAAATGAGGTTCTAACGTTGGCGTGACCACCCTGTACAGTTGACTATAATAAGGAACTTTAGTCTAGTTAAAATAAAAAACACATTTTTAAATAAATTAATGTTCTGATACTTAGTATATACTAATAATAATATTTTTTTGTTTTTATGTGCCTTTGCTATTTTTCAAAAAGTTTGCCGTCCCTGGATTTTGCCGCCCTGGGCTATAGCCTCTATAGCCAACCCCCTAAATCCCCCACTGCCCACATAATGTTAACACTGATTACTGAATAAAAACAGCTATGCAGTAACAATTTTTTAGTGAAATATGTTTTTTAAAATATCTAAAACATGGAACTACAAGGACTTCAAATACTTTTAACTAATTTAAATATCAAAAAACATATTTCAAATACTATAAATTGTTAAGTCTAGTACTTCAAATACCGGGACAGTACTTGAAATACCGGAGAGTATTTGAAATACCAAGCAAAGTAATTCAAATACCAATATTTCTGAAAACCAAATCCCAAATCCAAATACTCGAAGCAAAGTATTTCAAATACCAAGTACCAAATACTAAGATTCAAAAGGATTTGAAGCAAAGTACTTCAAATACTGAAAGTATTTGAAATACTTTTTTCAATTACTTTTATTTGAAGTACTCCAGCTCTGCTGACAATGTCACAAAAATTAAAGTTAGATGTCTAGTTCCTGATCAAAATATCATGGACCCAACTCGATCCTACCTCTAGTTTCTGAAATACAGCTGAATAATGTTACAATCAGTTAAGTTTAAAAAATTAGGATTTGTAAAAGTTTTTAATATATTTTTTTATTATGAACCTACAATATTTTTAGTTTTAATTAAAATAGCATAGAGTAAAATAAAAATTGCTAAAACTTTTTTGCGCAAACTTGGTGTCTTCTAATAGAAAATCGTCTATACTCCATCAAAGTATAAGAAATTCAATATTACCATTGTTTTACTTTATATAGTATATACAGAAATCAAAGGAGCCATTTTCAAAAATTATTATTATAACTATGCTCTACAATGGGCCAATTTACAGGCAATTCAGTGGCACTAAGACTTAAAAAGCAGTATTATGAAATGTCACCACTTACAGATCTTTGTTGGAAAAATATTAGATAATTTTAAACCGGGATTTTGTATATATCACCACCGAAATGTGCAACTGTAGTTGTGATCCCGAAATTTGTAATAATTGTTAAGTAAATCGGAACGTTATTTTATGTGACGAAGATAATGTCATAAACTTATTTGGGTAATACCACTATTTAACTTAACCTTTATATTATACAGTAATCAATTATATATTGAAAAATTCACTTTTAAGGTAAATCGTAATCAAATTTATTATATTTTTTTATTTTATTTCATTTAACCTCCCCCACAATAAAATTGTGGGAGGTTACTACAATTAGTCCAAAATCGAAAATTAAGGTAACAGCAAATCTTTACGTTTTAAGGTCCTAGGAACCAAAAAAGTGGTTTTTGAAAAATGTCTGTGTGTGTGTATGTGTGTATGTATGTTAGCATGATAACGACGAAGCTACTAAATAGATTTGGATGAGGGTTTCTTTAGTGCTCCAGAAGATCTGAAAAGGTTTTGGTTGAGATCGGATTACGTTCAGTGCCGTTTTGGCGCAACAAGTTGTTTATTTTATGATTACTTACAATTTGTAATCGAACCATTGAAAAGCAGTAAATATTTCGATTTCAAAGATATATCACACTTGTACTCTTTCGATTTGGTTTCCGTGAAAAAAAATTAAAAAAAGAAAATAACACGCTTCTTGTGCAAGATATATTGTATAGTCTGGTCTAACCTAACGTTCGATAGACTAGTGTGTTAAAGCGTGCAGACTGTATGCTGAGTATTTTTGACGTGTCAAGTGCATCGAGAGTTTACAAGTTTTTTCGACGTTTATAAAGCTCACGGAAGGTGTGAGAGGCCTTCGTGAACCGCTCATAAGCCCTACAAGGGTAAGCAACCCCACCGGAATGCTTTAGGTGAGTTTTTTCCAATAAAGCTTTAAAAGTAAGAGTGACATTATATTTTGAAAACTATTTCCGCTACTTTCGGCATCCCTCCGGAAACTCTTCCCGCATCATAACCTTAAAATAATGCTACATAACCTAAAAACAATTTATGACATTGGTACCAACCTAAAAATGTTTTTCGAAAACTGTCAAAAACCAAATTCCCCCAGAAAAACATTGGAATCAAAAATTTGACAGTTGTCACTTCCCCGATCGATTTAGTGAAAAATCGGTCGAGGCCAGAAGATAAGACAAAATATATCAACTCAAACTTAAACGATCCACCATGAACACTACCCCGGCCACATCTGACAGGGAAGCTGTCCACCAAGACATATGGTTTTTCTCAAAGATGGCCATCTCTACCACCCATTACCAATGAACGGGTTTTTTTGTTTAGTAGTGTTTCCTGTATCAATGATCAAAATTATTAAGTGCTCTTGCTACGAACTTAGTTTTTATAGTGTTCTGTTTATTCTTTATATTAATTTTAGGTCCATGTGGACACATCATAATTTTAACCTAGTTTTTAAGCCTGCCTACAAAAGACGAGCTACTATCCCACATTTCTATTTTTCTCCATGCCAAACCGGACCTACCCCGTCCAGACTCATACCTGTCTCGGCGGTGTTCACCGTGGTTGTCTGGCTGGCTCCAGGCTAGGATCCGATGAGGCATATATTTGTATTAAAACATTGAATAAAATATTAATGTTGTGCCAACTATAAAAATCCCACCGAACGCAAGACTTTTTTTTTCTGTTTTAATATGAAAAAATATTTCAACTTAATAAATATAATTAAATGAGATCGTTCATATCTTTCAGTGCTCTTTTCGGCTTCAAAGATCCACCGGGTGGGGAGGTTCCAGCCGCTTTGAGTAGCTGCCGATTTTTTTTTATATATTTTTGTATATTTTATTATATTTTTTTATATATTTTTGTATATTATATTATATTTTTTTATCACAATTTCAATTTCAACATTCACATTTCTAATTAAGATGGAAAGCAACATGGAATCGAGTATTAAAATACAAAATGTATACCAAATACAATATATTATATAGCTTTAAATTGAAATTGAAGTAATAGAGCGGGCGCTAGAAGGAAGTGAGTATGCAAAATGTGAGGACCGCATTTTATCAATGGATATTAGCTGAGAATAGTTCAAAGATTAATAATCCGGATGTTGCCGTTCCATTTTTTGGTCCAATTTTTTTATCCCTCCTCCTTTTGTCTACACAGGATGGACCATTATTAATAGGCCATTGTTCAAGGGTAGATTCTTTGGATCAAAATATGAGGATATAACTAAACATGCTTTAGTAAATTTTTGCCGTGGAAAAAGATACAGGGTGTCAAAATTGTAATTTTTCTTCTTTCCTCTTGCAATATCTCAACTACCTCTTGACCGATCCTCTCCCAATTTGGTAGGGAAACATTTTTTAATCTAAGAAACAATAATTTATGATGGGCATAGCTCATGAGGCGTCCTCCATGAGCTAGCGTGATGTGATACATAAATTATTGTTTCTTAGCTTAAAAAATGTTTCCTTACCAAATTGGGAGAAGATCGGTCAAGAGGTAGTTGAGATATTGCAAGAGGAAAGAAAAAAAATTACAATTTTGACACCCTGTATCTTTTTCCACAGCAACAATTTACTAAAGCATGTTTGGTTATATCCTCATATTTTTATCCAAAGAATCTACCCTTGAACAATGGCCTATTATTAATGGTCCATCCTGTGTAGATAAGACGAGGAGGGATAAAAAAAAATGGACCAAAAAATGGAAAGGCAACATCCGGATTATTAATCTTTGAACTATTCTCAGCTAATATCCATTGATAAAATGCGGTCCTCACATTTTGCATACTCACTTCCTTCTAGCGCCTGCACTATAAGGTAAAAAAAACGTTCTCAAATTTCGATATATTGTAACGTTTATGTTTCTCAAGAAAAGATTCAAAAAGCAAAATCTCCAAAAATTGAGATACAGAATAATTTGCGTTATTTTAGATATTTAGGAAGTTTGTGCTCTTAAACTATTAACTTTAGGAAAAAGTGCAATGATCAAAAAACGTTCTTTAAGATGAATAAAGGTCAGATACTTTCTTTTAATTTATCAAGTTGCGGTAAAAAATATGCATGACATACTAAAGTATACATTATTAAAAGTTGATCAAAATTCTGAAAATATTTTCTAATCTTTATTGGACATAAATAAACATTTTTTGTCTCTGGTGATTTCACTCTTTTAGCAGTTTAAGAGTAAAACTTCTTGAATATGTAAAATTATGCAAATTATCTAGTTTTAACAAGCTGTATATCAAGAAATATCTATTTTTGAAGGTCTTACCCATTTAGATATTTCATCAGAAACATAAGCACTACAATATATCAGCATTTTGAAACGTTTCTTCGAAACCTAAATTATTTTTAAAATATAAGGGAGTGTCAACTATTTGGAGGCTAAAATCTTTCCTATGGGGGCATCCCTTATATCCTCCAGTACAGGGAAACCAATGCCAAAATGTTTGTACCTCAAGCTCATAAAACTAGGGTAGGAAATTATAACGATAGTTTCTTCCTCATTCCCGCAGAATCTGCAGTCGGGGTTATTAATCACCTCAATGTTGGGCAGATGTTCTCTGATTGAGCTGTTCCCAGTCAAAAGTCCTACCACGATACTGACAAATGTCCTACTTAGCCGCAAGATTCGTTCTGCTCGGACAAGGATCCTGATTATCAGCCCCCCCGTATGGGGGGGTCTATTGGGTACTGAATTTAGGGGCCCGCCAGAGATTTTGGCAATTTTTTTTTTTAAATTTTCATTTTATATGACGGCGACCTGTGAAAAATAATGTCCGCAAATATTCCGTGTATTCAGTTGTTTAATTAATCGGTATTGGTACAACATAGATATTTTTTAATACTTTAATTTATCCTCGTTTCAGGTATTTTAGAAAATTCGTAATTTAATATGTAATTACTAAAACAGCATTATTAATATTAAGAACAAACAGTAGGTGCACATCGCAAATAACACAGGCCCACAAAAATATGGTCTGTTTGGCGGGCCAGACTAGTGCATTCTTATGTATTTGCACCCACTGAATCCGAATCCGAAATCAGAATTGTCAGATTAGCTCTTTCCTCATCCCTAACCTCAAAGAACACCCGTAAAACCAAAATAGTGGTCTGTCCGGCGGACCTGACCAATATACTCTTATGTCTTTTGGCTCGCTGAATCCGAAAACGAAGAATCAGAATTGTCTGATTTGTCAAGGAATAAAAATATGAAAAAAATACAGACTGGTCACACAAAAAAAAATTGAAAAATGTGACGGAGGACGATAATATTTCACATGTAGTTAAAACACAACTGTCGAAGAAAGAAAATATGCAGTTTATCAAAAAAGTTTGCTTCTTGCAATAATGATATTTCAGTTTTTTTAACAATATATTTTTTATCTTATACACATTGATTTTTCAAGACATTTTCATTTGTATTTTTTTTTCAATTTGTTATATTTAAAGCTTTTAAAAAAATGGCAAATGTTTATATTTATTTTCTACGAAGGCGTAGAAGGGTGATTTTGAATCTCGAAATTTCTATTTTAATCTCAGAATTCGAACTTTAATCTTGGAATTCGCTATACGAACGAATTTTGAAATAAAATCATAATTCCGACTTTAATCTAGGAATTCCTAGATCTAGGAATTCCTAGATTAAAGGCGGAATTAAAAAAAATAGTGGCCCTTTTACGCCTTCGTAATTTTTAACATATATCAACAAATTATCTATTACCAAGTAGTTTACATTAAGAAAGAAACATTTTTTTGTTATTGTTACAAAACGAGCCGAACGGATGCTGATGTCTTCCCGTGCCGGTTTACCGCTGCACACTGCACGTAATTATAAATTTACGAGTAAATGGAATAATGTCTATATGTCAAGATACATCAAACCGAATGTGGACAATGAAATTACGAACACAATAAGGGACAGCGATGTAATGTTGGAAAAATGTCATTTTATAGTAGCGTTATTAAAATTTAATCATTGCGATATAAAATTTTATGTTTTTGATTTATTTTTATGTCCATTGTTCAATTTAAACTGTGCCCCAAAATACTCTATGCTCTCCAATACTATCTAAATTAATCGTTTTTCCGTTCAAAAACGGTTTACTCATTGTACAGCAAACAAGTATAAAATTTAAATACGTTTATAAATGCATAAATCCAACAGATTAAATTCAACTGTCGCTTCCAAATACGCTGCTGATTTACTATCAAAATTAAACCGAAATTAAGTCATGTTTTACGCTCGTCGTATTTAGAAAAATTTTATTGGTGGTTAGTGAAACGCAATGATTTACTTTCATTGCTTATACTAAAATTCGTTATTATTTTAATGAGTATAATTGGTGCATTCATGTCTAAGTAAAGTATATATTGTAATATTACAATTAATGACGTAAAAATATTTTAAAAAGTTTGCTTGTTGTGGATACAGACTGCACAGCCAGATAACACAGAAAATGTATAAACAAAATTGCTTAAACGGCCAGAGAGCCATAAATTGTTTAAAATTTTCCGGTTTCTTAAAATGATTAGTAGTAGACTTACAATAAAGCTAAAAAAAACACATCCTAGACTAGTTCACAAGTTCAAAGCCGTATTAATTCTTGATAAAGCTCGTAAAAATATAAGTGAGGGCTCATTGGATTTGGAATGACATGACGTCTAGAAAAATGTTCAAAATTTTCAAACCCGCATATAAACAATTGCAAAAGTTATAAACAAATGAAGATTGAGAAAATAACGAGTTTTGTTTTTTGTGAATAACTTGAAAACTATTAGTATTTAAGAAATTTTAAAGAAAGATTCTTAAAGAGAAAGAAATTTCCAATAAAAAAAGTCCCGACTACCGAAACTCTATCTTTACTATTAATAATTTTAATATAATGTTGAAAATATAGCTCCACGCGGCGAACACTAAGCCGTTACGATGCTCTGAAACCGACCGTAATAAGTAAAAATATTTTTTTATGTTATTAAATATTAATTTAAAAATTTTAAAAAATTGTGGTATTATTTAGACACTTAAAGGAACAATATCCCGTTGTAAAAAAAATTTTCACCGATTTTTCATAAAATGAGCCTATTGTTAATTAAAGAGTTTGCGTTTATATTTCAAGTCGTATAATTGTTACAAAAGCCACTAAAATTATTTCGCTTCCTGGAGACCTTATGTCAACTATACTTTGGGATTATGACATTGCAATGTTTTTAATTGTTATAGTCTATTAGTTATTAATTATTTAACCTAACAAAAAACTAAAAAATGAAAAAGAGAGGTTGAATTTTTTTTTTTATTAATTTTAATTATTATTACTGTTTTTATATCCAAAAGTACTATAAGATCACATAAACATTAAATTTTCACTGCTAATTATTTAAACAAATTTTATAAACAAATAGATATATTACCTATTTTTGAATTTTTTTTGCCATTTTATTGGTTATAAAATATTATGATTAAAAGAAAAAAAAATTTCTTAAAAAATTTTTTTAATTGTCTTTCCTTTTTTCAATATTTAAACAAATTATTAAGAAAAAATTTTATTCTTAAAATTTATTATTTGCAATTTTCTATAACCTGGTAAAATGAAAAATTTTTTGTTATTAATTTATTTGTTTATTTAATAAACAATTTGTTATCAACAATCGCCGAATGTGTTTATATTTTCTTAGACAGAAAAAAAAATAACAAAAACAACTGTATACATAAACATGTAAAAAAAATTAATATTTTTTTATAGAATTTTAAATTAATTTTTTTTTCGACATGTTTATGTATAAAACTTCTTAATGACACTTTTGATTAATGTTGACGAAATTATAATTTGCTTGCAATTTAAACATGTTTTATTTATTTAAATGCTAGTATTTATATGGTTAAAAAATACGTAAAAATGCAACAGTTCAAAAAAATAAGTATCCTCTTATTGGATGTCGAGATATCGTACTTTTTGCGTCTATGTTATTTAGAAATATACAATTAATTAATTATCGGTACTGAAATTTATATAGTTTAGTTAATCATTATTGAGCAATTATCAGGGGCTTATTATTTCTTTTTTGATGAAGTATCGCTATTCTCTGAAAAGCGTGAGGGCTTCTAGACATTAATTACTCACCCTCCTAAATTTTATGATTTAATTAACATTAATTTTCTTTATTTCTGTTAATATAATGTTTATTTTTAATTTTAACGTCTGAATTAAAGCTCAATTAATTTGTTGAAAAAGCTATATATTGGCTTTTAACTGTTTTTGAGGAGTACATATTTAATACAGGTCTTGTATATTTATATCATGCCGCATACCGGACACGACAATGAATAAACTTAAAGTTCTCGAACATAAATTTATGCGCCTCATTTCAAATTCTTCACGATACATCTCCTTAAGAGATCTCTACGCACGTTGTCACGACATAACGCCACTAGCGGACTACATCAAAGTTACATAGGAAAAATTCCACCAACTTGGTGATAGCCCGCTAACAAACAACATTACACAAATTGCACAGCATAATGCACCTTTTCGCATAAAACACAAATTACCATACCAGGCGTTGCCCATCTTTCGGAAACATATCTAGCCACATCCCCTTTCTCCATCCAACTATAAAATCTGACAAACACAATTTCCGATCTTTAACTCTATTCTATTATTTGTTTCCTTTTGTTATTTTTCGTTTGTTTTTGTCTCGTTAAATTTTCTCTTCCCGATCACAATTTTTCTTTGAATATCAAAATTTCTAGAAAGACAAACATTTCAAACCATAAATTGTGCACTGTCTGGCATAGCCGCTCTCTCTTGCTGCATTGCTTAGAACGGGTTTTTTGGTTTTCCCGTGCAGACCAACCATATCTGTGACATTTCATTTACACCAGCGTCTTTTGCATTATATACCAATTATTTTAAGTTTATTTTTTTTACACGTTTTATCTCATTCACTTTTTAATTGTGTTTAATGTTCAAATTTCTATTAATCTTACTCGACCTCGTTCCGCCCAGCCTTTCAATTGCCACGGTGATTTGCATCGCGGATGTCTGGCTAGCTCCGGATAAGTGGTCAGGTAGGACATTTGTGCATTTAATTTAAAATAAGTTTGTTTTTGATTTGATTTGATTTGTATATCGAGATTTCTTCGAAATTCATTACGAACAATCTAAATTTTCGGTTTTTGCAATACGACTAATACGACCAGAGATATTTGGTAAAAAAACGAGAAAGAACTATTTTTTGCGTTTTCAATTGTGTAAATGCAGCCATACTTGTTTATATGTGTACTTTATATTCCAGCAAAAGAATCCCCTCGCTAAATATTTCTTATTAAATTCATTTTTACTCCACACAGACAAGAACATGTTTTTAAAGCTCTGGATTTTTTAAAGTACCTACTTTTTAATGATACTAACGAAAACATTTGTTTTGTTTATTTAACTGTTTTTTTCATTGGTTGGTATTTGTGGGATTATTTTACAAAACTAAAAGGTTTTAATATAACTACAACATAGCTAACAAAAGCAGCAATAATTGAAATAATGTTTTTACAGCTGTTTAAAAAACTGCGTTTTTTACAATTTTTAGTGCGTAAAACAAATGTTTATGGTAATAGCGAAAAAAAGTAAAAAGCGTTAAAAAAAGATAACATTATTTCACTCTTTTGTATAGCCGGGTCCATAAGTGCATTAATAGTTATTTACATAACAAGTTCCGAAAGTGGTCTTTTACTGGACGAGCAAGCAAATTCCAGGACCAGCCGTAGATGAGACCTGGAAGCTGGTGAGTCCAGTAAAAGCACTTTCGGGGCGTGTTACGTACAATATTTTTTCTTCAATCGTCTCTTTAATATAACCAAAAATTAATAACCATAAATTGATATATTGACTATGATTCACTATTTATAAATATTAATATTAATAATTGTACAATTATTATTATGGTTTATGTTTAGTGGGTATTTTCAAAATCACTGTCCATTTTGAAATACTATTATCTGACAGTTTTAAGCGTCATTATTTTATTACCATACACGACTGTTTAGCGTCGAGTACGAATGTGATTAATGTGATTCATAGCAAAATATAACCTCCAAATTGACATTGACGTTTAGATGATCTTTCACTTTGCAGTACGTAATAGCTACTTTCGGGGATGGTACTAGAATGCGCCACTTTCGGTAAAAAAAATCGTACCGAATGTACCTACTTTTGGAACGATTGAAGAAAAGACAATTGAAGTTTTGTCTTACAATCTTCGCATTAGAAACGTCTAATTATGAATTTGTTTTAATTTAATTTGGAAATATAATTATATAAATATGGAAATTATTCAGCAGTCATAGAAAAAATATTGAATGAAACACAAGCATAAAGTCCATTTTTTTCACTCATCTACGGTTCGTACGTCAAACTTCACATTCGTCAAGAAAAAGAACTATTTTATACGCTTGTTGTATAAATTACTATTTCATCATTGATTGAAGAATATATCACAACACCCATTCCCTGTGACATTGTCATCCGCCGCAGCTAAGACTCGAACTCAGGAGAAGAAAGCGACTAGCTGTCTTGTCTCTCACCCACCCGCGGTCTAGTCCATTGCTACCGTCTCAGCAACATGTGAGAAACGCCACTGCACGTCCATATTTTAGCCCAGATTCGAACAAGGGACCCTGTTGTCACAGGCTAGAACATAGGCACTGTGCCACATAGTAAATATTTTTTCTACATATAAATGCAGAATAATATATAATAAGTTGTTGCCATTCTCTGAAAAGTGCTAGAGCCTCGAAAGGTTCCTTATTTCCACCTCTTGAAAGTTTCGTGTGTCCGAATGGCTTAGATGTTTATTTTTACTATCTCTCACCGTATGGATTTTCTTAAAAAACTGAGAACCATTACATTGAAGGAAAAGGTGAAGCAAAGGTACTTTTAAAAAGCCAAAGTTAAAAAAAGCCGTTGCCCGAGGAATCACTACTTCCACATCCAGACTTTCCATCCAAGTCTCACAATGGGAATTTTTTTTTTATCTATTTATTTAACGTCGGCCTATTTCCGCTACCAGGGCCTATCACCGACGCCAGGAGACGAGCTACTCCCAACCTGGAAATTTTGCCGAACCTCTTTCCTTAAGAAGAGTAGGGATCTTTTACTTGCCTAACATTTAATAGACAAGGTACCACCTGCTTTACATCCTCCGAAGGATGGTATATCCACTACGTAATCCTCGTCTGAAATTACGTAGCTTCCGCGTATACACTGATATACAAGCCGCTAGAAGGTGGGACGAGAACGCTGTATTTCCCAAGATGGGTCACCCATCCAAGTACTAACCGCGCTCGACGTTGCTTCAACGGAATATCGACTGACATTCACATTGAAGTCGCCTCTACGCTCGCCCACATGGGAAAAAATTGTTTATGGAATTATAATGTTATAATATTTGAAATCGTCTACCTCAAAACCCCATAAAACGATATGCCACATCGGTAGTGGGAACGGGAGGTAGGAGGGGGTGGTATTGTAGGTAGATGAAGTAAAAAAAAATTTTTGCACGCACACTAAATTACAAATTTATTTTTTTCACCCCCTTCAATGACGGCTGTGGGTGGTCAGCGGGGTGGCTAATGCCAAAAAAAATTTTGAGACTTTAGATTCTCTTATATACACTAAATACCAAATTTTATGCACTCTTACTTGCTTGATTTACCTGTGTGCCCACATTTACCCCAATTTACCCTTCAACGTAATAATATAATCTTGTTTCAGATCTCGTTAAAATATATACGTGTACAAATTTTCAAGTCAATATCTTAAACGGTTCGAGAGTAATCGTGAGCACCAAAAAGTTACAGACAGACAGACAGACAGAAGTTGTTTTTTTGCTCAAACTTCAAATCTCGACGTTTCATGGCATTCTAAGCTTATTTTAACAATAAAAATTTAAAACATTTTTTTTACGTTACTATACTTCCACTAGATGTGGAAGTAATAGTTAAGAGATTCGATGTATCGTAAAACTCGAGGACATTTCCATGAATTCGGCAGTGATTACAGAGATTACGAAGAAGAGAGTTTTCGGTATCTCTTCTTGTGACAGAAAAATCTAGGCATATAACCTATTTATTAATATGTACAACTCTGCCTACCAAACATGGCAAGGACGGACGCCTCCTTCAGAGAACGTGTATCTCAACCACCATGTAATTTAGGGTAACAGTAGCAATCAAGAAATAATAGCAAGATTCTGAACTTCCTGGAAGAGTACGAGTAAAATTCGATTTGGACTGACGGTAATAAATTTTCTTCTAAAAGTTTTGATTTACTCGTGGCTAGCTTTGTAGTTTCTAATGTGATTCACAAGAACTTGTCAATTAAAAGACTTTATACGGCGTTTTACAGCAATATATTCTCGGCTTTCCTGCTTTTGCAAAGGTATTGGCGGCATGTAACTCAATAAGGATAGCTTACTCCGGCTCCGATCTAGAGCGACCTCTATGGAGATAAGTCTTTTTATGGGCTAATTGGCATTTTCCATAATTTTGCTAGAATTCAAAGTTCATTTCTAGCATGAAACTGTATTGTTCTGATAGCCATCCGGTGCTTCTGTGTCAGGGTCAAGTCGCTGGATGAAAATAATTTGCCTTCATTGTAAAAACTGCCACTTAACAATTTTAGCATTTTTCTTTTGCACTTTCCTCTTTTCGGTACTTCATTCTTGTCAACTTTTAAAATTTTAAAATCCTTTGTTGAACGCAGTTCCGAAATTTGTGCCTATGGTATTGAACGCCCTCGAGCGACATTAAAAGATGTTTTTCAATCAAATCATTGCGTAGACGTCAAAAAGTTTGCTTTGTTTTGCCATCAACCGTCTCTTCAGACGAAATATTTTCTAAGACGATTTCTGCTAGTTTTCAAAAACAATATTAATCAAATAGTCGAACGTGACCGACTGTATCTTCTATTTGTTATTTACTATGAAGTCGTTCTTCGTATGGGATGACTTGTTAATTCAACTCATCACAGGACACCTCACTCTCAACATCGGAACTCCACTAACATCCTTCAGTATTCTGGTAAATTAAACGATTCCACCACATCATATCTCGCACAAATATTGAGTTAAGTTAAGACATTTGGTTTGCTAAGGGAAATCCTACCTTAGTTAAACTTCTCGAGTGGGTATTCAGTTGTGCAAGTTGTGTACAGTCGCGCGTTATCGCGTTTAAGAATATAATTTTTCACTATTTCTGCTGAGTGATTTTCACTTGCCCTGTCTACAGTCATAATTTTCCTTTTGTTATAATTACACTTAAACCAAGTATGTTAAATAGAAATTTGCGTTTTAGATCCTACTTTGATTTCAATCTCCAGTTCAATAGTTCTAGATCTTTAGCATCTCTAAAAGAAATTTCATATCAACATTGTTTGTTTCTACATATTTGCTAATTACATTTTATATTAAACAGCTACTTTTAAACAAACTTTCTCATTCATTTTGTATGTGAATATTTTCAGGAAAGCATTAATCTCAATTTTAATTCATTCCAACATAATAAAAAATTTAAGTATTCTTTGCATTTCACGTCCATTTTACGAGATCATAAAATGGACGTGGGCAGTCTAGAGAATAATAACTACTGCTCTGTTATAATGATTTCCAGCTGCGACATATTGGTTTAAGTACAGTGAGACACTTTTATGCCACCAGTAATGTTTCCTTACTATTCAGACTAGTTAAATGAATCGGCTGCTTCAGAATCAAGTTATACCAATTTCTAGTATGTTGGTATAAATAATTATTTTTCGGTACAGAAATAATTATGGGTAAATTTCCGAATGAAAATGTGTATAATCAAAACAAAAGGGGACACAAATTTTGCTGGAGACATAACAGTGTGATTTTTTTATTCTGATACAGAATGGAGAACAATAAAAAAGAAAGAAGAGGCCGGATTAAAAATACTGACAGATTTTTTTATCTGGAAGAATGGTCACTTTTCTGTTAGCGATTAGAAGTAAGAAACCTTTCGCCTTTTAAGTTTTATTTTGTGGCTTACACGATTTGAGGCGAAAAGAGTGACACCGAATGTTGTTTTATCGTTTGTTTACTTTTTCGTTATTTTGTTGTTCTTGCCACAGACAGCAGATTTTCTGTATTTTCCTTTTTCACACTGAACCGTTATCGCATATTATTTAAGTTTGAGTACTTCTAATACCACCATCCCACACTCAGGAGAGGATGCTATTTTGAGCCGATTTTAAACTGTAAGTAATTTTTGTCTTTTTATATATTTCTCTTCTCGAGATTAGTCGTTACATGTTTCCTCTTCCCCGAGAACATATAAAACTTGCTTTTTCATGCCCGAAGGGAAACATTCTCTGGTCTAAGATTAGTATGTGTCACTGAGTCAATTACCAACTTTCTAGCCCCATTTTTGGGTTTTGACTTTTCCCATTGGGATGAATCCATTACTTATAACCGTAATAAACTTCAACTCTCTAACTCATCTGCAAGTGGTTTGGAATTCAGTGAGAGCCATTTTTTTCCTCCGTCCATTTATCTGCTGGCTTGTCCGTGCATTTGAAGTAAAATTTATTGCTTCGCGCTCGGCGGGCTCTCAACTCTCATTCTCTCACAGTGAAAAATGGGATGATGAAGTCAAAGCGAATTGAATTTCATTTTAATCTTTTGAAATAATTAGTAGATACTTACACAACAAAAGTACCACTTTTGTCAAATTTCAAAATTCGAGATCGAGATTGATACTACCTCGTGTTTGGCGAAACATTTAACCAATAATTTTTCTTCTTAGTCTTATTCACAACGTTTTGCCAGACGTTTTGTAATCGGTGTCTGATTATAGTTGGCCTCCGCTTGCTGTACAGAATGCCTGATGGCTTCACGCTACCTGTCGCGATTGCCTGTTAGGCGCACAGCCGCACAAAAGCTTTTTTCCATTAGATCTTTAGAGACATCAACTTAAAGTTTAGGGGGGCGTCTTCTACTGCTCTTGCCATCTGGTTTTCCCTGAACTATCGATCGTTCTATGACCACTGTTCTTTCTTTTGTTGATGTAACTAAGAAATGAGAGAATTCAGAAGAACACAATACCGGAGAGTTGCCTCGGGGGAGGAATGTCTTAAAGAATCGAGCAATTGGTGCTACGGACTAACCGTCCAGGGAATCTATAGCAAGCATCTCCAGATACTCATCTGGAAAGCATCAATATGCCGTCTGTCTGCTTCCGTAATAGTTCATGTCTCAGAGGCGTAAAGAAAGATTAAGAAAACTAGGGCCTTAGCAAGTATGATTTTTATACGTCTCGTGATATTTCTGTCACGCCAAATTTTGCTCAATTCGTAAGTTGCCTATATTTTTCGTTAAATTTCATGTCCTACTTTAACCTCGTCCGATTTCAGAAATTTACTTCTTAGTAAATACTTGTATATCAAAAGCAACATATCCACTAAGCTTCAGATTTTCAGATATAGCCGTTTGGTCTGGGCATTAGGGTGGAATGGAAATATAGGATTTTTTTGTTTTCTCAGTTGGATTTTCTAATAGTAACAAAAAGTTGCCTTTAGACGTGGTTATTGAGCACGCCAAATTTCAGTTGCGCTAAAATTAAAAATTTTTTTATTTTTTATAAAAGGAATTTCTAATAACGAAAAGACGTAGTTTCAGACGCTTTTTAAACATAAACAATTTCAATTATTTACGAAATCTTTTTGAGGTGCCGCAACTAGTTAGAACCTCAATATTTAAGTA
This sequence comes from Rutpela maculata, assembly GCA_936432065.2. NCBI lineage: Eukaryota > Metazoa > Arthropoda > Insecta > Coleoptera > Cerambycidae > Rutpela > Rutpela maculata. The sequence continues at coordinate 135,946,858 of OW386287.2, read as the reverse complement.
TATAATAATATAATAATAATAATGTTTATTTACCAAGAAAATAATTACAAAAAATAGACAGTACATAAGTAAATAGATACGGTAAATATACAAAAGAGATATCACTGAAGTAGATATATACATCTACTTGTGCGTGATTAAAGGGGGTAAGGGGGGAGAGAACAATTTGTATAATCATAATTTGAAAAATTGTTTGAATATTAATTTGAATATGTAATAATAGTTTGAATATATAATATATAATAATACATAGTTTGAGTATATAATAATACATAATTTAAATATATAATTTGAATAATGGGAATAATTTGCATAAACAAAAGAAACTTATGAATAAAAATATACTTCTAAGTGAAAAATTGATGTTATGGAATTACTTTTATATAATGAAAATATTGATGTAGCATGTCTAACAGAACACAATCTAAAATATTTTGAGAAGGATAATGTAATTTTAAATGATTATACCTTATGTAGTATTTTCTGTAGGACTCTATATATGAAAGGTGGTACAGCAATATTTTGTAAAAATACCATACTAGATAGTGTCAAAGAACTAAAATATTTAAGTAAGTTTTGCAAAGAAAAAATTATTGAGGTTTGTGGCATTGAATTATTATTTACAGAATGTGCAGTAAGAATTGTTACTATATATAGATCACCTTTGCCAAATAATGTTAATACATTTATTGAGGAACTTGATAAAGTTCTAAATTTTGTATGTGCAAATAGAAATGCTAAAGTAATAATCTGTGGAGACTTAAATATTGATCAACTTACTAATTCGATTGCAAAGAATGAATTAAATGACCTTCTATCCTCTTATAATATTACTAATTTAGTAACTAGTGCCACAAGATTTTCAAATAATATTCATAACACCATTACATCTATAGATTACATGTGTACAAATTTAGAAGACCCAGAAATATTTTATAAAGTTATACCCACTGGTATATCGGATCACACCGGTCAGTTGTTATCTTTTAAATTAAATGAAGAAAAAAGTAGTATTGATAGGAATGTGTACACAAGATTTCTGAGTAAAAACAATTATGATATGTTTTTGTCACACATATGCAATGAATCATGGAGTGAGGTTTATAATTGCAGTAGTGTAAATAAAGCATATGAATTATTTATTAATGCTTTGACATATTATGTTGAGATAGCATTTCCATTAACGAAACTTAAAACTAAATCTCGATATTGCAAGAAAAAGCCATGGTTAAGCAAAGGCATTACGATCTCATCAAGGAACTTAAAAAAATTATATTCTAAGAAGTTAATCACAAATGATGAAAATGTTATTTTATTCTATAAAAAATATAAGAAAATATATAAAAAGGTAATTCGTGAGGCCAAGAAATTGTACAATGATAAACTATATTGTAATACCGAAAATAAGTCAAAAGCTGCCTGGAAAATTATAAACGATAATGTCAAAAATTCTACCAAAACACAAATAAAAGAACTACATACAAATAATAAAATAATAAACAACAAAGAAGAAATGGCATATGTTTTTAATGATTATTTTATAAATGTTCCAAAGGTATTAAATGATAAAATAGTTAACAGAAATTTAGATCCTATACAATTTAATGCGAACAAAGAGTACCCTACAATGGTTCTTGATTATGTCAGTGAGAAAACAGTACTTAGTGTAGTAAAGGGATTCAAAAAATCAAACTCTTCTGGTATAGATGGAATTAGTGCAAATATTTTAAAGTCGTGTATTGATTATATCTTGTCCCCTTTAACATATTTAGTAAACCTATCCTTTACATATGGAATTTTTCCGGACATTTTAAAAAATGCTAAAGTTATTCCATTACATAAAAAAGGAGAGATCGTAAATCTGGAAAATTATAGGCCTGTGTCGTTGTTATCCACTATTTCTAAAATACTAGAAAAAATTATTTTTGAGAACATTACTACCTTCATATCAGAAAATAATATTTTAAACGACGGTCAGCATGGATTTAGAAAAGGTAAGTCTACAAGTTCAGCAATTTACATCTAAATTTAGTGTATGAATATATGGACAGTAATAAGAAATGTGTAGGCCTATTCCTGGATTTAAGTAAAGCGTTTGATCTGGTGGATCATGCTTTACTTTTGACAAAGTTAGAAGCTTATGGTTTAAGGGGATTAGTTAACAATCTAATAAGGACATATATTTCAAACGGGACACCGTTAGTAGAAATTGATGGAGTAAGATCAGAGGAAATAGGAATTGATTGCGGTGTTCCACAAGGGTCGGTCTTGGGCCCACTGCTTTTTCTTCTGTTTGTTAATGATCTTCCAAGTATTGATAGTAGTAAGCAATTAGTTATGTTTGCAGACGACAACAGTTATATTTCTGCTAAGAATTCATTTTTGGACTCTATATCGGATACGCAAATTATGTTGGATAAATTTATTATATGGTTTAACGAAAACAAGTTATTTCTAAATGCAAGTAAAACGGTATTTATGAATTTTACACCTAGAATTAAAACAGTATTTGAAAGTCACCTTATAAAAAACAACGGCAAAACAATAGAACAAGTTACCAATACAAAATTTTTAGGTATAAATATAGATAACAGCTTAAGTTGGGAAACACATTGAAATGATTTGCAAAAAAATGTCGTCTACTTGCTTCGCTTTGTACAGACTACGTCAAATTACTTCAAAAAAAGTTATGTTATCTTATTATTATGCACTAATTTATTCCAGAATAAGGTATGGCATTATATTTTGGGGATGCTCTCATCACGCAATAAGAGCTTTTCGTTTGCAAAAAAAATCGGTTAGAACTATTGTAGGAGTTTCAAGAACAACATCATGTAAAGAATTTTTCAAAAAATTAAGACTGTTAACTTTGCCGTCAATCTATATCTTTGAAACGTTCTTGTTTATTAAGGGAAATTTAGATAAATTTACTAAAAATAATTATTATCATAGTTATAATACACGAAAGGGTAACGATTTGTGCTTACCAATACATGCATTATCAATTTATGAAAAAAATCCTGCTTATATGGGTATGTTATTTTATAATAAGCTGCCTCAAGATATTAAGTCCATTGATAATTTAAATCACTTCAAAAATACTTTAAGGAATTACTTAATAGATAAATATTTTTATAGCATAGACGAATATATGAACTGAAATTATTTTTATCTATTTATTGTTAGTTATTTATGTCTCTTATTGTATTTATTTTATTTTATTTATAAACTGTGTTTGTTGACTTGTCCTATACCATGTGTATGGTCGTTTTTGGATAAATAAATTATTATTATTATTAACTATGGATCAATATAATGGATAAAATCATTTTGTCTATAATCAGTTAAATATGTCAACAGTAGGGTGTCAAGTCAAGTGAGTAAATCATAAAAATGCTTTAGTTCCATGAGAAGTAGAGTTTATATAAGAACTTTTCGATTCACGATATCATGAAAAACATGCCGGGGTGTGTGTGTTATCCATTGTTTTAATTTTGTCTTGAACAAATTTAAACTCTTTATATGTTTAATATTCAATGGAAGAAGGTTGAATAGTCTAGGGCTGAGGCATAAATAAGTTTTCTGTCCTACGGTTTTTTCACTCCTTGGCTTGTGGCAGTTATTCTGTTTGTGTCGTGTATCATATATCTTTGCGGCTTTTCAGAATGTCTAGTGCTAGTATTAAAAAAAGAAAAGGATTTTTTTTTAAATTATAATGGATGTAGTTACATATATTTATCATAACGTAAAATTAAAAAACAAAAAGTAGATGACAATTAACAGTTCCAATTGTCTCTTGGCCTCAAAACATCTTTGTGCTAGACTGTAGCCTTGTTTGGACACATCCATCTTTTGCAGTTACTCCACAAACACTAGAAGCTTCGATCATTAGTTTAACATGTTCTTATACATCTTGGATATGACAAGGGAACTGCAAACATAACTCAACAGTCGCTGGAGCATGACTATCAACGTCGATTTAAACTTTTCTGGTCTTGATCTTCTAAGAGGATTCTGACAGCTTGCAATCCTGCAAATTTATGTTCTTGTATATTTTTCTTAAATTGTTTGGCATCAAAATTAATTGTAGGAATATAAAAGCTTCCAATTCCTCCTGTATCTTGTGATATAGCCTTTAAAATTCGGAGGAACCTTTGTGCTGTAGTTTTCCTGTAAAATTCGTTTGCTTTCTTTTCTTGGATTATAGTCCTTGTCGCTATCGAAATATACCAAATTGCATTCAAAATCTTGCTGAGTCCTCCACGATTTTTCGACCTTCCTCTTTTAATGTTTACTATTTCACCTTATCATTATCTTCATCTACAATGAGACTCAAATATTTTAGTATTACGCTTGCTATTATCTAACTCTCTCAGATATGCCTGTTCTATCGCAAGCCAAAGCCAAAAATGGTAACTTCAATCGCATTTGTAAAAATTACGGCGTTGATTCTTTTGAAGTTGACAGAACGAGAGTCTTATTTAATTCTTCATAACAATCAATTAATTTGCGAGCAATTTTTACTTGAATAGAATGTTCGAGTTTTTTTTGTCGACCTAGCTAGAATACATGATTTTTAGGGTAGCGGTTGGCTGTACGGCTAGTGGCCAAATGCCAAAAAATTTGATCCTGCAGAAACGTATGTTCCAAATCTGGCATTTTAGACGATTTATTTTGGTTATTACAAAGAAAATTCAGGACATTTAGAGCCTGCAATATTAAATAGTTTTTTGGAATCCATTTTAACAATGTTCAGGTTCAATTAAAAGTAGGACAATTTTGTAGTTCTATCGTTTATACTTGACATTTTGCAAAAGGCCCAGCCATTTTCTAATTTAATATAAAAATTTTAATGATTTTCGTAAAATAGATTTGGCTATAATAACTCAAAAAGATACTAACTACGTTTCACTCTTTTCCGAATACACAATATCCACCGTGATATGACATCCATTAGTTAATGCATAGCAATGTACATATCAACGCATTCGCACTCTGTAATATACGGCTTTCCATGAGGTTACAGCCAAAATTTAATAGAAAGATTAGTGGGCGTGAAATTAGAAATTTTTAAAAGTTTAACTAGCTTACGGCATCTCAGAGACTAAAGTTAGAAGCTTTACAAATTTAACAGTTAATAAACATATCAAACTTAACGCCATTGTTAGAAATCGCATATCCAAATTTGATTTTTTGAAATTTTTAAATTTTCAAGCAGCTTGCGGCACTTCTAAGACGAGAGGTAGTAGCTTCATATTTTTAACAGTTAACTAACATGACAAAATAGCAACTACTCGCCACTATTAGAAGTACCTTATCCAAATTTGATTTTTTTGTTCCACTCTACAGTGGGTATTGATGTGCACTCAGCAAGGAAAAACTACTTTATGCATGTAGATAAATTATGATGACTTTACGTAAACAAATTATAATTGAATTGGTAGTAAAATACAGTATCAAACATATCTTTCACTTCAAACTTTAAATATGTCTTTATATATCTTCTGTGCAGTGTATTATTTTTTTAATGACCTAAAAAATAACTCGTTTTAAACCCCAATACCATTCTAAAAATGTTGACGGATATATTTTGATGATTTAGAACAGTTCAAAAAACATCCTCTTGGCTTTTGTTTGTTGCTTTTATTGTTCCACGGCGGGCAATCGGTGACCTATTTAATGTCAGAGACAGCTAACCAATTTTAATGAAATATGATACACATAATATACAACAAAATAAATATTTCTCGGTTACCCTCAGCAGATAATTCCATAATCTCTATATCAGTATATCCATCTCTCTCTGCAATTATTTCTAAGAATTTTTAGGACTTGAACAATATTGGAGAACATTATTTAGCGTGTATTCTTTAATATTTAATTACATTTAAATTTTTTTTAAATTTTCACTAGCTAGCCCATTAGCCCGGGAGCCAGCTACTATATTTCAGGCCCGTTTCATTAACATGCTTTTTAATATTACTCTACTATTTCTGTGCAACAAATAGTGACAATGATTGTCTGCCAGGCAGTCCCTCCCCCCACATCAAATCATGGGCCCCGGTAGCAAATTCACTGAGGGGCGCCCGCGCCTACTAATTAATGAGCGGGAAGTTCTTTTTTGTCAAAATCTCTGGCGGGCCCTGGGAAGCCAACGGGCCCCCGCGCTTAATAATTGTTGAGCGCGGGGGGGGGATTTTTGTGAAAATCTCTGGCGGACGCCCGCTACGGGCCCCTCGGGAACCCGGGTCCCTAAACTCAGTACCCAATAGACCACCCCTATACGGGGGGGGGGGGCAGGGTACGCGCGTGACAAGGCTCGACAGGAGCATTTCAACTATGTAAGAGAATGTCTGTAAAGGTATTTACCAAAAATTTCCTCACTATTTAGCATCTTTTATTTACTTATTATCTTTTCTGTATATTTTTTTTTAACTAAAACTGTATAAGGTTTTCTTCCTGGCCATAGTGACAACTGCATTTTATATATTATTTACCTATGTAGTTTCTTAACTAATTATTTTTTAGAGTGACCACAACGTATATTTTTCACTAAAAGTTTATCATGCTAATCGTTCTAACTACATGCCAAACGTTATTATCTTCCATAATATTTTTTCATTAATTACTATTTTTAAGGGTATTCACCCTGTATATTTTTTTACTAAAAATATGCCAGATTTCTTCCTTGATAATTGTGTTTACCACATGCCAAATATTATTGCCTTCCATCATATTTTTTTCATTAATTATTTTTTTAATGTGCCCACCCTGTATATTTTTCACTAAGAGTAAATTCTAGGTCTTCGCTGGCTGTAGCGTGAACTATCTAGCAGACACCAGGACCGACAGACAGACAGAGAGACAGACTGACTTACGGAATTGAATGACTTTAATTTTCGTAATCTACATAGACTGAAACGTGAAAACTTGAAGAAATCTCGGAGGTTGTTTTTCCGTTATTAACATACTTCCCATCGGTATGCGAGGTAAAACAGTGTCGTTGACTGAAACCATTAATGCTGAATTTTACTGATGAATTATACACAATACTACCTACTACCTACTACCTTAAATTAAAAGAGAAAAATTAAATAAATGCTAAAATCTAATGTAAATGAACGAGTTTAAATAGTTATAAAAGCTTTCCTTCACGTCAATCTATTTCCACTTCCAAAACCTACGGCGACTCAGGTAATACATTCGTAAGTACTAATGTAAATACCTAACCTGGAAATTTTACCAAACCTCCACCTTGTCGTGGGAGTACATGAAGACGAGTGCTAGTAAGTTTCTATAACGAAAAAGCAGATAAGCTGGCCAAAGAAGGCACAAAAACAGCCTTGGTGGGACCCAAGCTATCCTGCGGGATATCATACAATACCGCAAGAGGAATGGTAAAGGAAAATTAAAAGAGAAAAATTAAATAAATGCTAAAATCTAATGTAAATGAACGAGCTTAAATAGTTATAAAAGCTTTCCTTCACGTCAATCTATTTCCACTTCCAAAACCTACGGCGACTCAGGTAATACATTCGTAAGTACTAATGTAAATACCTAACCTGGAAATTTTACCAAACCTCCACCTTGTCGTGGGAGTACATGAAGACGAGTGCTAGTAAGTTTCTATAACGAAAAAGCAGATAAGCTGGCCAAAGAAGGCGCAAAAACAGCCTTGGTGGGACCCAAGCTATCCTGCGGGATATCATACAATACCGCAAGAGGAATGGTAAAGGAACTAACGAGTCAAAAACATATCTTGTATTGGACTGGCGCGCCGGGGATGAGACAGTCATGCATGTTCATCACCGGCGGGCAATCCAAGACAAAGACTAATGAATTGCTAAAGCTGAGCAGAAAACAGCTGAGATGTGCAGTGGGAATCCTAACAGGACACTGCACACTGAACAGTGAACAGGCACCTAATTAACATAAGTGTAAAGGATAACCCAGAATGCAGGATGTGTGGTGAGGATGAAGAAACTCCTCACCACATACTATGTGAATGCCCAGCCTTGGTGGCTGGGAGGTTTTCATACTTCGGGGGACTAACCGTAACCCCGGAAGAAATAGCCAGAACCCCCATTGACCATATACTCTCTTTTTGGAGAGGAACGGGATTAATGGGATAACGAGACTATGAGTACAATAAGCTTAAGCTTCAGTACAGCGGGGCTTCGGCACCGCAACCCACAAGGAAAAAAAAAGTTTCAATAAAAACAAAAATACTGTATAGTATATACTGACGAGTTTTTCGCTAACCAAACTGGTATCATCGGGAGATGATTGAAATTAAAAATATAACAAATATAGGCATCGAGCGAATATTGCGTAACAGCTCCTCGCTGAAGAGAATTGTAACACTTTCGATAGGGGCCAGCTGTCAATCTGTCCAATTTTAATAAAAAACCCAACCTAATAATTAGGTATTTTAATAATCTTTGATGATCAATTATGCTGCACAAATATTCAACAGCTGACGCCACTGAAACTTTAGATTGTCAGTGATTTTGGCGCTAGTTGCAAATTCGCTTAATGCCTATACCTAGAAATTCACTTACTTTCAAAAAAACTGAATTATTTTTTTAATGTTTTAACCAGCGAAGAACGTTTACATACAGATTTTAGTTAGTTTTGCTATTTAAATAATTTTCGTAATATTCATAGCGCTCATATATCATTTGATTATTTTCCCCCTTTAATATGTCTTTTACTTCCACATCCAGTGGAAGTATAGTAACGACAAAAAAAATTTAAAAAAATTTTATTGTTCAAATAGGCTTAGAATGTGATGAATCGTCGAGATTTCAAGTTTGAGCGAAAAAAAATTCTGTCTGTCGGTCTGTCTGTAACTTTTTTTTGTGCGCACGTTTACTCTGGAACCGTTTGAGATATTGACTTGAAATTTGGTACACGTATGTACTTTAACGAGATCTAGAACTAGATTATATTTTCATCTTGTTCCGTCGAAGGGTTGGAGGGTAAATTGGGGTAAATTTGGGGTAAATAGGTAAATCAAGCAGGTAAGAGTCCATAAAATTGGTATTTAGTATATACAAGAGAAGCTAAGGTTTCAAAAACATTTTTGGCATTAGCCACCCCCATTACCACCCCCACCCCATTATTATTATTAAAGGGGATAAAAAAAATGTGATTTAGTGTGTGTACAAGAACCAGAAGCCTCAAAATATTTTTTTACTTCATCCACCCGCACTACCACTCCCTATCACCACCCCCACCCCACTACCGATGTGGGGTATCGTTTTATGGGTTTTTGGGGTAGAGGATTTCAAATATTATATTATTAAAGTTCCATAAACAATTATTTCCACATACGAAATTTTTTCGTTGTGAGTGACTTGGATAGAAAATCTGGATGTGGAAGTAGTGATTCCTTAGGCAGCGGTTTTTACTTCCACATCCAGTGGAAGTATAGTAACGACAAAAAAATTTTTAAAAATTTTTATTGTTCAAATAGGCTTAGAATGTCATGAAACGTCGAGATTTCAAGTTTGAGCGAAAAAAATTTCTGTCTGTCTGTCGGTCTGTCGGTCTGTAACTTTTTTTGTGCTCACGTTTACTCTGGAACCGTTTGAGATATTGACTTGAAATTTGGTACACGTATGTACTTTAACGAGATCTAGAACTAGATTATATTTTCATCTTGTTCCGTCGAAGGGTTGGGGGGTAAATTGGGGTAAATTTGGAGTAAATAGGTAAATCAAGCAGGTAAGAGTTCATAAAATTGATATCTAGTATAGACAAGAGAAGCTAAGGTCTCAAAAAAAATTTTGGCATTAGCCACCCCCATTACCACCCCCACCCCATTATTAAAGGGGATGAAAAAAAATGTGATTTAGTGTGTGCAGGTACAAGAACCAGAAACCTCAAAACATTTTTTTACTTTATCCACCCCCCACTCCCACCCCCTATCACCACCCCCACCGCACTACCGATGTGGGGTATCGGTTTATGGGTTTTTGGGGTGGATGATTTCAAATATTATATTATTAAAGTTCCATAAACAATTATTTTCAGATACAAAATTTTTTCGTTGTGTGACTTGGATAGAAAATCCGGATGTGGAAGTAGTGATTCCTTGGGCAGCGGTTTTTAAATAATGGCGAAGGAGAACACTTTTAAATAAATCCATTGTTTTCTATGGTTTCATTTTAAAAATATATTGTTTTACCTTTTTTAAAGTCGTATACATTTTAAACTCTATATATCTACTACTTAAATTTATTCACAAAGTTTTTGCTGGTGCTGTTTACATCATTTTCCCTTGTATCGCTTTACTAAGTTTCACTATTAGTACAATAAATATATAAACATAAACATAAACACACCACAGATAGTAGACAACCCCCAGATCCAAAGCCAAGGCTGTCCGGAAGGGGGTTACACATTCGGAAAAACGCAGACATACATCCACACCCACCGGTGTTGTCAATACCGGAGCTGGGGGTCGAACCCAGAGCGCGGTAGCGAGTCGATCAGCGTATTCGCCACTCAATACGCCTTAACCGATTGAGCTACCCTGCCGGTTATGTTATGATAACTTTTTTATTGGTAATTATTGCAGTTGTAGTTCTTCAGCTTCTATATGGTCCCGAAATTTAGATATTTACTATTTGAAGAAGTATTACTGATTTATTTTTGAAATGTAAAAAATTGGAGTTTTTAGGAACGCGAATACAAATCTAAAGCTAAAATTACAAAGTGATTTTTTATTCTTAAATAAATTCAATAAAATAGGAAAACAAATAGATAGATTTGCATTGGATATCAATGAATTCAGAAAAAAATCTATAATTTATTGAACACTAGGAGCCACCACCTTCTCACTTGAAAAAAAAAGTTTTCGATAAAAAAGTGATTTGTTCAATTTTGGAGGCTTCGTAAATAGTTATTAATGAAATTAAACGAAAAATTATATTTTTCCCTTGGACTTCACCTGCTGTAGAACAAATTTTGGTATTCCAAAGCACTCTAGACGAATGTCTTAAAATGCTTTAAAAACTGAACATCGACTCAAAAATTCGCGAAAATCTCATAGTATACTCAGAATGTTGTCTTGAATCCAAATATGTAAACATATACAATATGTTCCATTTAAAAATCGAAAATTGCGATCATTTCCGGGTAAACCGGAAATGGTCTCATACCGTTTTCATGTCCAAAAATCCATTTCTGCACTCCAAATTTCAAATGGATAAGTTAAAAATAAAGGAAATATATGGGGGAGCCACTAGCCTGTGGCACCCGGTATGTTAACGAAAAGCAGTATTTAAGAATTATGTTTTTATAATTACAGACTACTTACAGCAACAAAATAGCGACATCTATAAGGGAAAATGAAAGCTTAATTAATAATCTTTTATTTTAATTGTTAGTTCTTGTTTCGGAGATATTTAACCTAAAAACTAAATACTTCATCTTAAAAACGTTCGGAGGCCATTTTGTACTTCCAAGTATCCGAAACCACTAATTCTACGGCAATTAGAAAAAAAAACAAAATTCATCTTTAGTTTTGTCGCTTTCTTATTTGGCTCTAATATTTTTTCTCTCAATATAATACTTTTCGAGTTTTTTGAGGAAAACACCTCATTTTTAAAGCTAAAATTGCAATTTTCAAGTCCTTATAACTTAAAGACTATCAATTTATATGAAAAGTTGTATAGAATATTTTCTCCTCAACATCTGATTATTTTTCAGCTTTAATATTTTTTGTTTTTTTTAAGTGCGCCCGAAGAGGGATGGCATCCACTTCCTATGAATTAACAAGCCCTCGCATAATATAGAAACTTTTATTGATGCATTTTCTACGAAAACGAAAACAAAATCTAATTTATATGAGATTATTTCGAAATAATCCCCTCTAGTTACTAGAGTTACTAGTAATAATTTATTGATTTTTTTCATAACTATATTTCATTTGTTTTAGAAAATATATAGAAACCATTAGAATTTAATTACATTACAAAAACATTATCAAATAAATTTTATTCATAGTCTGCAACATTCCAGCGCAATTATTACAAGCTAGAGAATTCTCAAAAGCCTTTGCTGCACGATTTGTAACTGAAGAGACACTTATCTTTGATAATGATGGTAACGTGCCTTTCCACCGCAGATTTCTTTGTTTTCAAAATCAATTGCTGCAAGCTTGTCTTAGAAACCACTTCAAGTTACAAAGTTGCACACTCCCAAGATCTGAGATAAATCTTATTTAACTTCAAGTCTTAGCAATTCCAACTATCGTACGTATCAAGAACAATGGTCATTCTGAATTTCTGCGTATCCCGTTTAGAGTATCTTAAATATCGATTGTGTATTAGGTGTTGTCGAGTTTTCCTAGTAGTTTTAAAATAACACGCTAATTAAAACTATAAACGTGTTTAATCAACTGTGCCGTAGATTTCCTTTTTAGAGAAATCCATTTCATAACACACAAAACTGAAATAAAAGAAATCTGTAAAGAGGATAAGCTTAGTTAGACTTAAAGTGATGGAATACTCAGTATTGAAATTGTGCCATATCCGTTATAAAAGATGAACTCCAGAGGTATGTAAACTGTCATGCTTTCTATAAACTTTGTTTTATTATTATTTTAGACGAAATATTTCTACAGTATTTGAAAGAATGCAAAGATTTAAAATTATAATTTTCTTAAGTAAATTGTATTTTGATTTTTCATATTATTCTTTCTGGTGTTTGCGAAATCCTATAAAAATATTCTTTACTGTGACTATAAGCAAGAAAAAAATGATTTACTTCAAAACATTCATAGAGTATGTAAGCTCCATTGCTAGACTTGTGAATTCTATTTGTTTTAATTTGTGAATCTTTTGCCTGTCACGCATTTGACAACTAATTGCAAAAATTCAATTTTTATGAAAAAATTTTTGATTCGTGTTTAAAATATCTTGAGAGTGGTTTTATGTCTTTCTGGAGAGCTTAAAAAATCTCATAAAATGCATTTCAAAGGCTAAGCGTGTAGAAGAATTTCTGAATGATAGTTTTGACTTTTGATAGTTTTAAATTTTACAGATGAGTCCTGTTGTATTAGAAACTTTAAGATACAAAGATTAAAAAATTATATTTTGATTAGATTTTCACTGTTGATTGAATAGATAGTTAGGTATTTTGTAAATTTTATTTTAAAGCTTCTTAATTTCCAGCATAAGGAGAAGTAGATTAAACAGGCCTACAAAAAAATGCTGTGGACTAAACCTATCATGCCTTAAGTATTTTTGTGTGCTGAAACAGGATTTTCAATTTAAAAAATTTCTACCGGATAGCTTTCGAGTAAATGTCAAAAATTGTCAAAAAACCGTATTTTGACAATAAAAAACGGGATTTACTTGAAATCTACGCGGTAGAAAGTTTTTTAAATTGAAAATTCGGTTTTAGCACACAAAAATATTTAAGGTAAGGTATAAACATTTTTTTTCTTTTGTAAACCTGTGCACGCATGATAGGTTTAGTCCTTGGAGCAGAATTTTTTCTTTTTTTGTGGGTCTGTGTTATCGAAAGAATGTAAATATTTAAAATCAATATTTTCTTAGATAGATTGTTTTTTGTTTTTTCATGGATTATTCTTTCTGCTGTTTATAACCATAAATAATCAGAAAATGACTTTAAAACGGGTATATAAATAAATAAATAAATAGTATCTTTATTCAATGAAATTGATTGGTACAGCAATTATTCTCTTGTTTGAGAGAAGTTTATGCAGATTTATCAATTTATATTAATATGTTCTTAAGATATAGGTATGGGAAAAGAGGTTCATTTTGTATGGGTAGAAGCACACATTGGCATAAAAAATAATGAAATTGTCGTCTCTTTGGTCAACGAAAGCAAGACTCCCATTAGAAAAAAAAAATATGTCTATCTGACTCTTTCAACATTTTAATATCTAAACTTAGAAATAGATGGCTAGAGTTGTGGTGGGAGTTTTGCTATTCCAATCTTACTAGATATGCACCTATTCATCCTGACTTCCCATCTAAGTTTTGGCAGGAAAATTATCAATATCCAAGAAAATATGTCACAACAATAATACGCCTCAAAGAACATGCCTGTTTTCAAGCACGTTTGCATGAAATAAATGTTCTGTCTTCAGACGATTGTGATATTTGTAATATTGAAGGTGACCTGGGTCATATTTTCTTCCAACGTTCTAAATATGCAAGTGACAGACTATATAACAATCTTATTAATTGTAATATTCAGGCTCCTTTTAATATACTTTCTCTCCTCAGCCACCATAATAAACAAATTTTTGATTGTATCATCGGTTTTTTAGAAGAAATGAATATTTTATTATGAACTGAGTGAATGAATGTTTAAGTAGATTAGCTTCGTATCCTCTATTGTTTTTTCTCTGTTATAGCCCTTAATTTATAGTGGTCCTCTAATTTTGTTTGTGTTTAAAAAAATAAATCACCTGATAGATCCCAGGACGAGAAGCGTGTTTATTCTCCTTTGCTGATCTTCAATATTTCTTTTTTCATTGTCGATATAGGTTGATTGGAATAAATGGTTTTTAGAGTAGCGGTTGGCTGTATGGCTAATGGCCAGATGCCAAAAAAACAAAAATTACTAAGATATTAAAAAATATATATTATGATACAAATGAAAGTTGCAGTCGCTCGTTGCCTACTGCGAGAAACTAATTCACCCATAAAGAGAAGAAGATATTGGCTACTTACTTAATCTCAGTGACACAAAATAAAATTAAATTCTGCAACATATTACTCAAGTAGGTGTTTGGCATCGGCCACTTCCAAATGCAACTTTTACTCGTCTTCTATCTAAAATTTGTTACAATTTGTCATTAAAATAAATAATTTAGTTTAAGTCAAATAAAAATTTAATATTATAGAAAGTATATACATTATTAAACCCATTTGGATACGGGTTACATGAGATATATATTCAGGTTTCCCTTAGCGCACCGTTTCCTCTTGAAAATTGTTCCAATCAGTCTTCGGACAATTTCAATCCATTTACTTGGGAGTAACGAACGTTTACCGACGGGCAAAAATGCTGAGTGGCCCCATGCCAACAAGTATTGGAAAAACGGTCACGGAAAATTCAGATTATATTTGCAAGAGAGCAAAGGATATTTCGATTAAATCGCATGAAAATCTACGAAAAGGGAAAATGTATTAACATTCGAATGAGTGTATTAAAAAAGTTTATGTCTGCAAAGGGGCATATCAAATGCCGACATGTTCTTGTAATCTCTGCAGTTTATATAATAAGGTTTAAAGTTAAAAGCTGTTACGGCATTTATATTGGCTCGATTGGTGTTAAAATATATTTTAAAAGGAAAACGATATTTTTACTACAAGTGTAGTAATAACTGGTATTAATTCATTTTTAACCAATGGATTTTCGAGGGTAGCAGGCAACATGTGAGATCTAGGGTGGAAAGATGAACGGCCTGGAAAATCCAAAATCGATTACTTGTCTATCTTTCATGATAGTCTTTAGAGCTTATTAAGAATAGGATAGGCTCTACTATCTTCCGGAAATCAGAGGATCGGTTATCACTCATCTTGGCGCCTTAAGAACCCATTATGTGGAGAATTTACAAAAACTTTATTAGAAAAGACGCTTCGTTACGTAATAAACCTAAATCTTAAAACAGTTTGTTTTATGTGTGTATTCAAATATAGTAAATAGTTTAAAATATTTCCTATAGACATTATTTCGAAATCGTCTACATTATAATAGCTAGTGGCAATTTAGGTATATAATTTTTTCGTCGCTGGGAATAATAAATAATAAAATTTACGTTGGTGTGATTAGGGAAATCAAGGCTACGAACTCGGATGAAGCAGATTTTTGCAAAATTTTTTTTCAAAATTGCAGAAAGAAAGGCTCTTCTATATTATTCTTCGTGTCTGGCATTTATTTATTGTGTTAAATTATTGCATAGATGTCAAAATTACAACTACTGGTCATCCAGGTTGCTGTGTTTTTAGTAACAATTATTAACATTTAACAAAATCCGTAAAAGTATTTACACAAAACTTCCCTCGCTATTTAGCATCTTTCATTTATTCATTTTTTTGTGAGATAACTACCCTGTATATATTTTTTAACTAAATGTATATCAAGTAATTCTTCGTTCTGGCAATTCCGAGTATCATTCCCACCATAATTATTTTTATAGTGACCACCCTGTATATTTTTCATATTTTTTTCCCTGACAGTTGAGTTAACAACATGTGAAATACTATCCGTTATAGGTTTTTATTAATTTTTTTTGGTGTGACCACCCTGTATTTTTTTTATATACTTTTTTGATAGTTGTGTTAACTACATGCGAAATATTATTGCCCTCCATCACATTTTTTTCGCTAATTTTGTTTAGGGTGACCACACTTTCATATTTTTCTTCCCTGGCACTTGTGTGCCAAATATTATACTTCACCGTCATATTTTTTTCATTATAATTTTAGAGTGGCATCCCTGCCTTTTTCTGATATCTCTATTCCTTGACAGTTGTGTTAACTGCATGCGAAATATTATTGGCGTCGTGCGTCAATTTTTTTCATTAATTTTTTTAGGGTGACCACCCTAGTACCTCTTTCCTGTATTTTTCTTCCTTGATAATTGTGTTAGCTACATGCGAAATATGGTTATCCACCGTCACATTTTTTCATGATTCATTTTGTCACCACCCTGTACATTTTTTATAGTTTTCTTCCTTGCGTTATCTGCATGCTAAATATTGTCGTCCTTCTTCAAATTTCATTATTCATTATTTTTGTAGGGTGACCACCCTGTATATTTTCCGTTTCATATTTTTCTTAGACAACTGTGTTGGTTACATGGGAAATAGTGCTGCCCTCCATTACATTTTCTCATTATATTGTTGGTGACCACCTGTATATTTTTCATATTTTTCTTCCTTGATAATTGTGTAGACTACATGCCAAATATTACTGTATTCTGTCACATTTTACTTCCACGTCCAGTGGAAGTATAGTAACGACAAAAAAAATTTTAAAAATTTTTATTGTTCAAATAGGCTTAGAATGTCATGAAACGTCGAAATTTTAAGTTTGAGCGAAAAAAAAATTTCTGTCTGTCGGTCTGTCTGTCTGTCTGTCTGTAACTTTTTTGTGCGCACGTTTACTCAGGAACCGTTTGAGATATTGACTTGAAATTTGGTACACATATGTACTTTAGCGAGATCTAGAACTAGATTATATTTTCATCTTGTTCCGTCGAAGGGTTGGGGGGTAAATTGGGGTAAATTTGGGGTAAATAGGTAAATCAAGCAGGTAAGAGGTCATAAAATTGGTATTTAGTATATATAAGAGAAGCTAAGGTCTCAAAAAAAATTTTGACATTAGCCACCCCCATTACCACCCCCACCCTATTATTAAAGGGGATGAAAAAAAATGTGATTTAGTGTGTGTACAAGAACCAGAAACCTCAAAATATTTTTTTATTTCATCCACCCCTACTACCACCCCCTATCGCCACCCCCCACCCCACTACCGATGTGGGGTATCGTTTTATGGGTTTTTGGGGTAGAGGATTTCAGATATTATATTACTAAAGTTCCATAAATAATTATTTCCACATACAAAATTTTTTTCGTTGTGAGTGACTCGGATAGAAA
Source organism: Rutpela maculata (assembly GCA_936432065.2). NCBI lineage: Eukaryota > Metazoa > Arthropoda > Insecta > Coleoptera > Cerambycidae > Rutpela > Rutpela maculata. The sequence continues at coordinate 135,929,205 of OW386287.2, read as the reverse complement.
ATCTGGATGTGGAAGTAGTGATTCCTTGGGTAGCGGTTTTTTCCTAGTTATATTTTTTATGGTATAATTATATCCCAGTTTTTCGTTTGAAGTACCTACCAGATATTATTCTTCTCCATCTAGTGGTCGTGTAGATATAGCGCCAACAGGCAGTCAACAGATCGACAGGCAGACGATGACGGAATTAAATGGATTTAATTTTCGTAATCTACACACTCCGAAACGTGATTTTTTTACAGTTACAATACTTCCCTTCTATAAGCGAAAGAAGTAAAAGCTCTATTAAATAATTTGTTCGTATTTTGTTTTTTTAAATTGTTGGTTTTTGTCCCCAGAATAAGGGAAGAACAGTGCAAAACGTGTATGTCTCTAATTACTTCCACGTCCAGTGGAAGTATAGTAACGACAAAAAAATTTTTAAAAATTTTTATTGTCCAAATAGGCTTAAAATGTCATGAAACGCCGAGATTTTAAGTTTGAGCGAAAAAAAAATTCTGTCTGTCTGTCGGTCTGTCTGTATGTCGGTCTGTCTGTATGTCGGTCTGTCTGTCTGTCGGTCTGTCTGTAACTTTTTTTTGTGCGCACGTTTACTCTGGAACCGTTTAAGATATTGACTTGAAATTTGGTACACACATGTACTTTAACGAGATCTGGAACTAGATTATATTTTCATCTTGTTCCGTCGAAGGGTTGGGGTGTAAATTGGGGTAAATTTTGGGTAAATGGGTAAATCAAGCAGGTAAGAGTCCACGAAATTGGTATTTAGTATATACAAGAGAAGCTAAGGTCTCAAAAAAAAAAATTGGCATTAGCCACCCCCATTATCACCCCCACCCCCCTTATTAAAGGGGATGAAAAAAAATTGTGATTTAGTGTATGTACAGGAACCAGAAACCTCAAAATATTTTTTTACTTCATCCACCCCCCACTACCACCCCCCTATCACCCCACTACCGATGTGGGGTATCGTTTTATGGGTTTTTGGGGCAGAAGATTTCAAATATTATATTATTAAAGTTCCATAAACAATTATTTTCACATACAAAGTTTTTTCGTTGTGAGTGACTTGGATAGAGAATCTGGATGTGGAAGTAGTGATTCCTTGGGCAGCGGTTTTTTAAGAGGTATTCGCAAATTACTTCATAAATGAAAAAATGTGTAGAAAGTCGTAAAGTAACCTTTAGTCATAATTACAATAGTTATAAATTATTGATTGATTGATTGATTTACCAGCTTGCGGTAGGCATTGCTGTCACTCTCAGGTATACAGCTGGGCCTGCTACGTCCACGCTGGGTTGGACTAAGGTCATGCTTGTTGCCAGCAGCGAGAGCCATATGGCGAATGGTAAAGGAATGTGGGATGGGAGGTGTAGGTATTTGTGAGATGCGTTACCGCATTGTGTCGTGAGGGAGCGTTTAAACTCCCTTTTTTGTGTGTTTGGTTCTGGACTTCTGCCTATTCTGACTCTTCTTGTGAAATATGTTGCCGTGTTGTGTCGTAATATGGAGTGTTTTTGCTCCTCTTTTTGCGTTTTTGCTTCTTCGAATCTTCCTTTTTCTGAGTCTTCTGATTCCTCGGTTTCCGATTGTGGTAGAGTATATATCCTTGCGATTTGTTAGTGGTGTTCATTTTTTGTTGCTCCTGATCCTTGCAATTGTCGTTCTCCACTGTAGCATGGTCTCCCTATTTTTAGTTTGTTGCTGTGCGGTGCTAGGGCTTTCTTCAGTAAATGTGCTGGGTCCCTTCCTTGGGTATGTCCTCAATACTTCATTGCGTATATTTCTATTATGTTGATGTTTTGTGTCGCTGTTTTCATCTTGTTGTTTTAGTTGGACGCTGCCCTTTCTGCTCTTCTCAAAAACTTCTTCTGTTGGCTTTTGTTGTTGCCGCGTTTTGACTCCATATATCATCGTTGTCCGTATGACAGCTATGTACATACATTTGGTAAGGTCCCACAATAGTTTATTTTTCTCATTGAACGGTATGTTACCCTTGTGCCGTTTTGATTGTATCCTTTACTGTTTCTCTCCGCTCCAGCTGGTCTGTTCCTAGGTACTTCAATTTGTTCGGTATTCTTAGGGAATATTCATCTATTTTGTGTTCCTCTCCGCCGGTCCAACTCTTCTTCTTCTTCTGCATCGATTGGGAGATTATCGACGTATGTGTGTGTTTTCTTAGAGAACACCATTTTTCTGAAAGAAACCTTCACTAGGCATACCTCCACTGAAGTGATGTGCGAACTCAGCCCTGACGGAGTATATCAACAATACCTCATTGATTATTTCGAGTTTAATTTTAATATTATCACTACCGTAATTTCTAGCATTTATTCCTTGGATGGTGGCTTATTACAGCATTTATGATGCAGAATGCAACACCACAAAAACACACTATTTTTAATACAAATACAAATTATGTACGTAATTAATCACTAATTGCACCCAAGATATGTATTATTCTTCAAACCTGTCGCTTACTTGACAAAAAAATATGCAACACCACAAAATCACACTCTTTTTAATACAAACACAAATTATGTACGAAATTAATCAATAATCGCATGTCCCAGGTATGTATTATTCCCCAAACCTATCACCTTAAAAATTTGCATAAAAAACATACAACACCACAAAACACATTCTTTTTGATACAAATATAAATTATGTACGAAATTATCTATTTATTCACTTGACACCTCAAAAGTTATATTTTTTACACTTTGTATTTAGCTAGGGCTTGGACCTAAAAAGCATTGCAATGGTTTTATCCGGCAAACACTTGTTAATCATTAAGACATAAATAAACTTAGATAAATAAACTTGGGTGGTACTTTAAAAATGAGAAGCTTATCTATTCCTCTTGTGTATTGCCTGGTCCTTTAAGCTTGTTTCTTTATGCATAGCACTGCACTATGGGTTCTGCCACTAAACACTTTGTATTAGTTATTTTCAAATATTAATTCTATTTCAATTTTGTTCTTTTGCTATGATATATCGATTTGCGCGGAATTCTTTACTCTACAAATTCACCTTATTTTTATCAAATTTAGTGGACTTTTAGAGGGCGTTTTCACGTTTTAATGGCAGCGTTTTTCGGACGCGTCCGTTCGCTCGGAAAGCACAATTCGAACTCCCTCATAATTACAATAGTTATAAATGAAGAAAAAAGAAATATGAAGTCTCCAGTTTATATAAATAATTATAATTTTAATAATAATGTCTAATAATGTAATAATTGAATAAAAATGTATGTTTCTCTATATTGCACCTTGAGGCAGATGTTTATATACTAAAATTACGGGCTCAACTACGCAAAATTGAATTTATACTACACATAGTTAATAAATGAGAAACAAAATGCTACTTCCACATCCAGATTTCCTATCCAAGTCCCTTACAATGCAAACAAATTTGATACTATATAATGATAATAATAATAATAATCATTATTCATAGAACATTAATAATATAATATCTAAAATCATATACCCTTAAAGCCCATAAAATGATAATCACATCAGTAGTTTAGGTAGCTGGATGCCAAAAAAAAAAAAAAATTAATTTGAACTCTAATTCCTGTACACACACTAATTCACAATTTTGTTTTTTACCCCCTTTAATAATGGTCATCGGAGTGATAATGAAGGTGGCATATGCCAAAAAAAAAAAAAATTGAGACTTTGGCTTCTTGTACATACACCAAGTACCAATATTTTGGACTCTTACTTGTTGCTTTACTTAATTACCGCCCAATTATTCAACGGAATAAGATCAAAATATAATCTGGTTCCAGATTTCATTACACATGGTACACCAACCAAGGTACACCACCTTTCAAGTCAATATCGCAAACCGTTCCAGAGTAATCGTGCATACAAGAATAGTTAGAAACAGACAGATATTTAAATATATATATATATATATATATATATATATATATATATATATATATATATATATATATATATATATATAAATAATTTAAACACTTTTTTATGGACATGGCTCCGGAACTTAAGTGAAAACCGCAATCAAGTTTGGTTTCGCGAAATCAACATTTTTAATTTTTTGAACACCCTGTATGTTTGGCCCACATCGCCCTTTATCAAAAGTCACCTCTAAAATGTATTTATTTCATGATTTTCTCCTAGATCTACAGATATAATAGTACTATTATTTTCACAAAGTCATATATTTTTAAATTATATTCATATTTAAACCCCCTTAGTGCTTACATTTTTAAATATTTTTGAAGTATTCAAGGGCTTAATGTTGTCAATTTCGCAAAGTATCAGAATTATAAAATATTATTTATTTTCACAATTTTTTGGTATATTGACAGGCATAATATTATCATACCCACAAGTTTCAGAACTTTGAAACGAAATGAATTCTTCACTACCTTGGTGCCTAAAGTATCTTCACCATTCTTCCGGTTTTCTAACAACTATCTTGAGCTCATTTAGAATTTTGTCCTCCTAAAAATTTCAATAGCCCAGTGGGCGACGGATCGGTCAGAGTAGCGGTAGCATTTGTCGGCTGCTTTACCATCTTACCCCGCTGGCATTTTCGCAATATTTCTTGCCTCTACTCTACATTATAGACACTTTCATTTTAACGTATCACTAATTCGTCGTCTCATCTATCTAATAAAGCAATAAATGTGTTTTGAATATTTTATTAAACTACAATTGCTACACATCAGATATTGTCTTTTACATACAGGGTGTAATCAGTTTCATGTCATTAAAAAAAAAACTGGTAATGGAGACCGACTAGACAAACAAAAAACCTTTATGACTTTTCACCTTAGGGGCACTTTGAAAAAACTGACCTAGGTCAACAATTTGAATATTAGAGTAAGAAACATTTGAGAACCACTGCCTTTCTGGGTCAATGGACGTGTAGTTGTTTCCAATTATACAACTTTTAAATTGTCATAAAAAAGTGCAAAGATTACCGACCGACTCGTTCCGCCGGCCGGCCCGGCGCTGCGGTTCAAACAAAGGAGGGCGGCACCTTTGATGAGTGCCTCAAATAAAAATGTAAATAATTCGTTATATCTTTTTGCAGAACTGCAAAAGCAAATGGTGGGCGTAGAAGTTAAATACAGTATTTCTTAAGATGTGTGTTTTTTTAATTTAAATCAAAATATTGGAGCTCTTATTGTTGTTTGTGATTTATCAGATTTAAATGTGGTTTATTAACATTTGTAACCTAAATTAGTTTTCTGGGTTAAAAGCTTAAAAAATGAATAATTATTGCATGCCATTGACGTATGAGATACACGATAACAGAAAACAATTATGTGTATTTTAAGTTAGGAAAAAGTCTGATTTATTTAACGAATTGCCGATCAGGTATCGAAAACTAAAATATTCAGTAAATTCAGAACTTACCAATAAATTTGTTGATTTACATAAATTGTTGAAATGGCTTCCGTCTGCATCAATACACTTTTTGGCACATACTCTCTCCGTTCAACATATTTGGTGAATTAGGATCATTTGTTATGGTTTCTATGCACATTAAAATACCACACTAAACTATTAACTAACGTTGTCAATAAAGAAAATAAAAATAAAAACTTGGTCCAAAATTCACAACAAACACAAAAAGAACGAACAAGTAGAGTCTGTACGTAATCAAAAACTTACGACTTGAACAGTAAGTCAATAAAATAAATCTTAACTGTAAATACGTGGTCCAAAATTCAAAAGAACAAAGTAACATACAAAACAACGAATGGCTTCCACGTGTGTACTTAACGAAATGCCTACAGAAACTAAAATACCGCACCACTAAAGACCTTACCTTACCTAATTTTAAAAAGCCATAAAAAAGTGTGACTATCAACTCGTGTCCTCATCGACGCGCGGCCTCTAACAAAGAAATGCGGCACTTTTGATGGTTAGAGGCACCGACATACACGAATATAAAAGCCTATCTCAACATTCCAGCAGTTCTCAAACAATTTTACTAAAAATGTTCGAAATTTTTTATTATTTTTTTTTTTTTCTAAAACTATGGTATGTTATATAAGGTTTTTTGTTCGTTTAGGCGTTCCCCACCACCAGTTTTTTTTAATGACATGAAACTGATTACACCCTGTATAGCGCCAAATCGCTCCTTCTTCAACGTAGGTTCGATTAAATTTATGTGAAATACCAAAGACCAGATATTAATTTTCACACTCTAAATAAAACCGCATAACTTCGCATATTCCTACAAAAAACGAAATTCGACGCGTAACGACTTGGCAACGCTTTTACAGGTTCCATCCATTGATTTAAAAACCGCGCCAAATAATACGCCATCTGACAAAAAAAGCTAGAACATGGCGTTTTTTATTGGCTAGACTGGTGCAAAATTAACGCATCTTTTATATAGTTAAATAAAGACAAATATACTCGCTCATTACGTGTGTTTAATATATAATCATTTTTAAAGTTTTTTTGTTAAATCGCACAATGTTGCACAAAATCGCATAATTTTGGCCAAGATGTGCATAATTTTGTTCTTAACCATTGGCAGCACTGCCAAGAACAGAAGTCCCGTAATAGACGAGATAAGGTAAAAGTTACACCTATCATAGATGTGCCTCCTGATAGTGCACATGTCATCTCTAAACACTGCTTAAAACTCTAATCACTTCTTAGTTTCTTAATTACTTTTTTAGAATTTCTCACATTAATTGAGGATGAGGATTCAATAAGGATCCCTTTACATTCAGTTATCGACCTAACACACGAAAACGTCTGAAAGATTAAACTTCAATCAAGAAAAATTCAAAAATTCAATAATACCATTTGTTGTAAATAAAGTTCAAAAATATGTACAAATAAACGTGGCTATTTAATCAAATTATTTCATTGGTATCTGCCTACCAAACATGGCAAGGACAGACGCCCACTCAAAGGGCATTATCGGAATTATATGCAATGGAGAATAACAGTACCATTCGACTGGCACAGAAAAATTCTCAACTCTTTAGAAGTTTATGTTATGGCTATTTTACTTGGGACTGACGGCAACAGTATATTCACTTAAATTATGGTTCCTTTGTGACTAGCTTTAAGAGTTCCAACTATGGGATTTTATCATTCACAGAACTAGGCACTTGATAATTACGTTTTTTAAGAGCTTATTTACAGGAGGAGTTCTATGAGACTTTCTTACCTTCTTGCGAAAACGTACTGATGGCGTATAATTCGATAAGGGCGCTCTCTCGAGCTACCTCTATGTAAATATCCGTATTTTCATATGCTTGGGGATCTCTGAAGTAGTTTCCACAAATACCAAAACTACTACAGACGAAACTTCACAACAAAGATTCCAGCCCCCTCCAGGATGTGCTAAGGGACTTTTTCTAATAACCTCTCCAAAATTCAAAATGCGCCCTCTCGCATGAGGTCGTATCTTTCTGATAGCTATCCGGTGCTCCTGTCCCAAGGTCAAGTCAGCTGTTGGACTTAATTTACCTTTATGGTAAAAACGGGCCTTGGAAATTTTTGTCTTTTTAGTTTAAAAATCCGTTTGGAGGTTACGTGTCTTTTGCACTCTCCTCGATTCAGTACTTTGCGCTTTACTTATCAGTTTTACAACACATATAATATTCTAAGTCTTTCTTAAGTGTTCTTTTGAGAATACAAGTCGTGAAGCGATATAAAATCCAAGTGGAGCTCCGGATTCTGTGCCAAGGGCGTTGAAAATGTCCAAATACGGCGCAATTTCGATTTTTAAAATTTCAGCCTACTTTAGACTTTTTTGCCTTTAATGTTAGACGTCGCATGTCGTTTGGATGTTAAAAATAAGTCGAAGTTTGGTGCACTTTCGACTTTTTACTTTTACTGCCATACGTGTTAAGAATTATTTTAAATCAGTTTAGGGAGTAGTCCTCAAAAAAATCTATTGTAACCTGCTATAAGGTGAGGAATTCTTCTTTATTCATTTTTTCCCTGTATCGACCTAGACTGATATTCCAGGGTTCTATAACAAGACCACGGGGTCCCGGATTTTAATACTGATTAGGGTATGGATGTTTAGTGGCATTTTCACGTATTGCCGATAACACAACAGAAGACTAGGTCGCGCTTGTGTGAGAGTTAACACGGTTAGTCGCTTTCCGTTCCTGAGTTCGACTCTCAGCTGTGGCAGATGGCAATGTCGCAGGGAATGGTTGTTGTGTTGTTGTCTATGTGTGCGAGTCTCAGCTGAGTGGTGGAACAGCTATAGCTGAGCTCCGCCATGGTGTTAAAATAAATAAGGCCATTAAAAAAATTACACATTTATAAGTATAAAATATAATATAATATAATATGATATGATATGATATGATATGATATGATATGATATGATATGATATGATATGATATGATATGATATGATATAATATAATATAATATAATATAATATAATATAATATAATATAATATAATATAATATAATATAATATAATATAATATAATATAATATAATATAATATAATATAATATAATATAATATAATATAATATAATATAATATAATATAATATAATATAATATAATATAATATAATATAATATAATATAATATAATATAATATAATGTAATGTAATGTAATGTAATGTAATGTAATATAATATAATATAATACATAAAATATTTCAAAACTTTCTGTATTGCATTATTATTAGAAACACCCGCCAACTAACAATTTAGGAAACATTTTAGTATATTTTAGAGAGTAGCAATATATTTTTCCAATTAAATTACGACTTTCCTGCTTTAGATATAATAAATTGACCTATTTGTTGGCCTGAACAACACTCTTGTTTGTATACAACATTGACATAAAGTGCAGTACGCGAGAGATCGATCACAAGACCGTTAAAAAGTGAGCGTAGAAAACTGACAGGAACAAATAATAACCTGTTTTCCAGTTCTTCTGTTCCGCGCATTTCTAAACTACGCACGATATTTTTCAGCCCGATACATTTTTGACAAGTCAATTTTATTGACATTAAATTGAGATCCCTACTTTAGAGTTATGAGAATTTAACTTCTGAAATTTATTAAAATTTATATTAGAAAATTCTTCTAGAGATCGATTTGTCAGCAAGGTATTTTATTTAAACGGATTATTTCTTATAGACAATATAAGTTTAATACTGATGAAAGCGATCGGTGCTATGAACTGTGAGGGAGAAAAGAAATTTAATATAAATTCAATTTAAAAGATATCTGCCAAGTCATTGATTGTGGGTATGAACCATCCTAATGATTTACTGGATATAAAATACGTTTAAAGAACGTAGTAAAACTAAAAAATTCACTGGTAATCTCCTAAAAATTTGAATTACTTATATCCGAAAATCTTTTCAAGGTCACGAATATTTCTGTTGCGAAAATTGTCCGAAGTGGAAGATGTTTTTCAGGAATATGAGTGAAAAGAAATTCTGCTACTCAAGCACGTTGGAAATTTTGGAAAAAAAAATCACACCCAAATATGATAAAAGAATGTACAGTTGAATTTAATTCACTAAAAGCGGCGAAATATTAATTTTTACTACTTATTTGGAATTGTAAATTATATATTTCGCTGTCAATTATTTAAGTTCGAGGAAAATTTATAAAAATGTTTGGTATAAAAATTTAGTAAAAATTTATTTATACATTTTTTTAAAATATTTTTTACTAACAAGTTACTAAATGCAGTGGATTATTTATTTCTGTCAAATTAAAATTAAAAGAACAATAATGATAAACGGCCACTATTACAGTGAAACTCTTTCACAAGTGTCCGTGACGTAATTTTTTCTTTCATTATACAACATCACTGCTTTTATACTCGACGACAGTTTTATTCTTTTATGTTTATTGATCAAAGTAATCAAATAAGGTTCCATCTTATGTGTGCTGGAATTGAATATTCTTGAAATGTTGGGTTCCTTTGATTAATTGCAGTTACCACCAGCACCACAGAACACAAATTTCCCTATTATGTGCCAGTACCTCTTCTCAAGCTCGAACCAAAAGCCAAACACTAAGCAAAATAAAACACCAATAATAAGTTACAAATTTGACTATAAATTTAATTATTAAATGAGCATGTATATGTTGAAAATACATTATTAAAAAACATACAAGCCACTATAAACGATAATTCTGTTAATTAAATACGATGTAAACCCGCAATTATTTAAATTCTTAAAAAATTTCGTTAACATAATCACACTAATGCTGTCCTTATGTAAAGATAACGTCGTGAAATTGCGAAAGAAATAAAAAATGTTGACAATACTACTATCAACAACTGAAAAATTCAATTTTACTTGATTCAGCTGAATGAGATTTAAAAATGACTGTTGAGCTGCGATTAGCTCTGAACATTAGTTCATCTTGATCGCTATATGGTACAACCAGCCTTAAGACATCAAAAATATAAATTTACCTATCTACTTTACTTGATTCAAGAGTGTAATATCTCTGTTTAAAAAAATGTTATCAAGACAATTCAGGATTGTCTGTTAAAGATTTCTACAAAGTTTTTCAATATTCCTAGAAATATTTAACTAACTCACCGGAAAATATTACATTTATTTTGTTAAACAGAAGTTTCATTTTTAATTCAAGTTCTTTAACTCTTACTGATTCACCTCTAAAGAGGTTTTTTTATAGAATTCCAGCAGTATTTAGATTTCGTGCAAAGACTTCATTTTGTAAGAAATAAATTATAAATTTGTTTAATCATTATAAATAAAACCCTAAATTAATAAAACATCAAAATTTCGTATATTATTTTTCTAAATGTACAATACATCATTGGACGAGAGAAAAATTTTCAATATAGTAGATCAGTTTAGTTCTTTGCTGTGAGGCCTTTCATAAGAGAAAATAGTAAAAAACAAAATAAATGTATTGTGCAAAATTGCATGCTCTATTGAATGCCTTCTCTATCTCTCACCCTTTTTGAGAAAAGATATAGTGGCCCCTTTAAGAAGGACAAGACGAGCAGGCATCATTTTTTCAGGTAGGTCTCTTCGCAAATATACTTTTTATTGCTCTATACATGGTTAAAAGAGTTTGCTTTTACTCAAAAGTGGAAGTATCAAACATCTAAAAAGCTATTGACAATTCGTTTGTTTTAGGCGCTCGGGCGATAGACTTTTGCTGCCAAAATCGTGCCCTACGAAAAAAATTTTTTTATTGTGTTTATTTGGACGTCTTGAATAACACTTGGTAGTTACGCCAAGATACACCTGGAGGAGTTCGTGAAAACCGCGTCGGAAGGTCGCGGAAACCACGGATTCGCGATTAACTCAGTTTTTATGGCCCAAACGGGAACAACACCTATTATAAAAGTTGTACATCTGTAAAGGTCCTATACATTTTTTTCGTACGCCTAACCGTTTTGGAGATATGACGCGGACTAAGTGCAAAATGCATTTAGTTCCGCCAAACCTCTTTCGCACCACATATTTCGCAATTATCTTGCTTTCTATGTCTCAGAATGAAAATTAAATATTGCTGTTATAGAGCTCGGTGATCTTTATTCTCTACCAGAATGTCTTATAGATTTTATTTACATTTATTTACAGTGAATAAGCCAAAAAATGCATTCGTTTCCGCACCACCCTAGAGGTAGAATGCTCGGCGCGCTTTTTTTTACATGATTCCCCAGGAGGCCTAATCCATGCCGGATCTTAAATTAGTCAATATTTCCGACTTCTTCGGTATCTGAAACGTTATCGTCGAATGAAAAATATTTGTCATTACTTTCATTCTGATAAGATTCTACGTCGCCCATTTCGTCTTTCATAGCAATTATAGGTGCGGTATTCAAGCAGGACTGACCGTGGCAATGGCCACAAGCTGTTGAACAATTCAGTCCAACTTTCCTACAGCTACATTTGCCTGTACAACCCTTCGTACAGTTGCAAAAAATTAAATTTAAAAATATGTTTGGTGCTGGTGGTATCTGCATTGGTACTGGCTGCAAAATATCATTCTTCCTAATTCAGCCCCACTGCTCAGGATCAATGTCTTTTCCCAACCAGGTTTGAACTTGATATTTAATTTTCATTTTGAGACAAATAAACCAAGATAATTACGAAATATGTGGTGCAAAAGAGGTTTGGTGGAACTAATTGCATTTTTCACTTATTCCGCGTCGTATCTCCAAAACGCTTAGGCGTCCGAAAAATATGTATAGGACCTTTATGGTAGAGAATTTACAAATATACAATTTTTATAATAGGTGTTGTTCCCGTTTGGGCCATAAAAACTGAGTTAATCGCGAATTCGTGGCTTTCGCGACCTTCCGACGCGGTTTTCACGAAATCCTCCAGGTGTTTCGTGGCATAACTACCAAGTGTTATTCAAGACGTCCAAATAAACATAACAAAGAAAAAAAAAATTCGTAGGGCACGAATTTAGCACAGAGGTAAATTTTATAACTAAAACGCCTGGATTATTAATTTGTATGAGACAAATAAACTTCTGTCACTCCAACACTCTTGATTCTCCCGTCTAGTATAAGTCTTCTTCTTCTTATTATTCAGACATTTGCCAGAATTTTGTGAACCATGAATTATTCCATTTTTACAGAATAGGTAGTAGTTTGTTTATTATCCATTTTGTGGCTCTGCCAAATATCTCGTAGGTTGGTTCAGGTCTCGTCAAAACTGTTTCCTGCTTTTTCATTGTTGTGTTGCCTTGGTATCCTCACATCTATTATACCAGTTGTATATTATTGTCTTCAGCTAGTTATGCTAGAGTCTCCAGGTGATTTCTTACCATTATTGAACGCATCTTCCAAAGCTTTTAAGAGTTGCTTCGCTGTTAGTGACTTTGTTTTTTTTTAAACATTACCTAGATTCAAGCTTTTGTCGAAATATCAAAAAACACTTCTTGTAGAGATTTTATTCCCTCGGGGCAGGATGGATGAGGCAATGATTAAGCGAATTTGGGGTTAGAAATTTGAAAAAAAATAGAGGAATAATATATCAAAATAAAAACAGAATTGAAGAAAAAATGTAATAAGTATCTCTATAAGTATTTTTTCAGGACCTTCAGCTACAGTAAATTTTTGGAAAACGACTACTTGTCGCTAAAATATTTAAATTGTTAGTTTTACTTGCAGAGGTACTTAGACGGAGTTAATGCGAGATTCTACGTCGAATCTAGATTTACAAGGACTAACGTAGGACCTATTACTAAAAATTACCTACTTGTCTTATATCGTAACTTTAATGCTGTATTTAATTGCTTGTGTGCAATTTCAACGTTACGCTTGTTATGTTCGAGATATTCAGGATTAAAACGTAAAAATAAAATATCAATTATTTTTAAAAAATTTTTTATAATAGTCAAGAAATATCGATAAAACTATTCTGTCTCTGTTGAACTTTCAACCCATAAAAACTCTGTATATTACTACTAGTGACACGTTTGGCGTTGCATATCTTGAAAAATTTATCATATTTTTTTTCTCTCTGAAATTGATGAGTATAAGATTTCGGCATTGAAATTTGACCGAGCAACCTATACACATATTCTACATATTACAATTTCATATAAGAAGCTTGTTTAGCTACAACAGACACAATATATTATTGATATTTTACCTTTCATACCCGACCCTTTTCTATTGTTATTTTTTAGCTCTCGAACGGTACATGATAAATAAATAAATAAAATAAATAAATAAACAAACACACTAAGGTTTGTCTACAAAGTATGAAATTCGAGTAATTCCTAGATTGTAAACTGTGACAAAATATGAGTCGAAAATAGATGCATAACGGAGCCAATTCAAAAGCTTCCGGTGCAACCAAACTATGTAAACACCATATATTCCATTGTGTTCTTGATTTGTGTCTTTCCTTTCTCAGAACTATGCCAATATTGTCATTAGCTGGTTGGGCACGTTCGATTTCTGTTTCACAATGCATTGTACAAATTCCTGCTGGCTTATCGATATGATATTTATGACACCTATTTGTATAAGCGGCTGTTGGCTACAGTAGTTTAAATTGCAAACCGACTAATCTGGTATTAAAACGCATTTAAATATAGCAGAACTGAAAATAAATATATGTTTATTTTAAATTCTGTTGTTTTAAAGAGTTTTAATATCAAAACAGCATTTTAAACTACTGTAGTCAAAAAGCGTACCAGGAAATAAGTTTAATTGTCTAAAATCTTTGTTTGTTGGTGAAACAACTTGAAGACTCAAACATGAAAGTAACAGAACTTTCTGAGATACACCATGGACATTTTATATCCACGATAGGAAGCATGATACCTTCTCAATAACAACAATAACATCAGCCGGAATAGATATCTAAAGAAAAAAATTTGATCAATCTTGAGATATAAAGATGTCAGCGATCGGATAATATCCCTATCGATCAACGTCAAGAAAACAATGCACAGTATTTGCACCTACAACTATTATTACTGAAACCTTACTCCACACTATTCAGAATAGCCATATTACTAATGTTGTGGGTGATTTCAACATCACAGTTGGTTCTACAATAGAAAATGAGTTAAAACGTTATAGTTAGTTTCTGTAGATGGAATGAGAACTTCACAGAAACTGCCAAAAACATATGATAGTCAGAAATCTTGCTAGGTCATTGAAGAACCTCAATCTTCAAATCACTACGTGAGAAGGAAACAACACGTGTCTGGGACAATTGCAGATTGATGACATAAATATCACACGACAGTAAAATGGTGACATATATTCTTCAATCCAGACTTCATTATTATTTTTTTGGACAAATATCTCCCCAACAAATAGGATTTGTATCCTTATCCTAACTGTTTCCAGGGACAACGCGGACCTGGTTCGTTTCCTCACCAAGCTCTGTCCACCCAGGGTGTCGGTCGGGGAGTACATTAGGCCTGCAGTATCCCAATGTCATCACTGCCAAAAGTTCGGATACTCATCCCAGCTATGCAACCGTACCTCACGATGAGTGAGGTGCAGGGAATCGCACGAGGGTGCGAGATACTCCGCAGGGGCGCACAAGTGCGTTAACTGTGGAGCAGGACAACCTGCAAGCTACAGGGGCGATGGCCAAATGAAAACAAAAACAAAATATCCAAACAGATAGAAACGATGGATAAACAGATCCAGTCACCATACCTTATAGAAACTTAGACACTATTGATAACACACAATTTCCACCACTCACAGTCGGTAAAGGCAACCAACTCAACGCATGAGTTTAGACAACCCGACTCTAACATACAAGGAAATTACAATCACCTCGATAACGAATTCAACATCGACATCATTTTGAAGCGCGTTAATATCTACAGGTTTTTACGAAATTTTATAACCGAAACTTTACAAGAATTATTTCAGATTTTTTTGGTGCGCATTTTTTTAGTCATTAGCCTATGGGGAAAAAAGCAATATCTCAAATTTTTTATTTATTTTATAAGATACCGATTTTTTCTAAAAATCTGTCATTTTTCTCATTTTTTGCCGTTAGGCCCAATTAATACAGTAAGTGAAGCAGTAAGAATGGTAAAATTCCCGGCCCGAAAACGATGAAAGGAATTTCCTTATTTTTTTTTGCAATATGCTTTGTAAAATACGTACATCAAAATCTATATTGTCGCATTACCTGCTTTTCATTTTTAAGGGTAGAAACTACCCCTAAAAATTGGAAAATTAATAACTCTTCTAATTTCCATACACTTATGTTTTTGAGGTAACTGAATATGATTGTGATATCAAAACTCATGAGACGAAAATATTAAGGATTGAAATCACCCTTAAATACTGAAAAAGTAATATCTTCTAATTTTACGAATAAAATCACGAAAATCCATATACTTATGTTTTTGCGGTCGCTGAAGATGATTATGAGGTGAAAACATAGGAAAGACGAAAATATTAAGGGTTGAAACCACCCTTAAATACTCAAAAATTAATAATTCTTCTAATGTTACAATTAAATTCACGAAAATCCATATACCTATGTTTTTTAGGTCACTGAATATGATTATGAGGTCTAAATTTATATAAAAAAAATGGTGGATTAAAAATGGTCACAAAAGGGTATAGTAATATGTCTAATTTGATTAAAAATACAGATTGTTATAAATAAATCAAATTAATACAATTAAGTAAACTAATTAAATAATATTTTTAATCTGCACCCTAAAACATGATGAAGTGCAATGCAACCCGCTTTTTCTGCGTATTCTTCGAAAAATAGACGGCTATTGCTCGTTTCTCTACCTACTATAATAGACTTTTAAAATGCGCGTACAAACCGAAAAGTTTCAACATTATTTCAAACTGTCATATCTCTGGAATAGTTTGTCGTAGGAGAAAAAATAAAAACCCAAACTCTTCGTTTTTTTATAAGCTTTATTTCATTTTTATATCATGTTTTTATCAATCTTATAGTTTCTGAAATATTTCGATTTTAAAAACATAATTTTCTTGCGTGTGCGCTCAAGCGCCATCTTTAAACCTCTATATGTCTGGAACAGTTTGTCGAGGGAAAATAAAAACCAACTATTCGTTTTTATAAGCTCCATTTTTGTGCTCTTACCGTTTTTTATAAAAAAATATTTTCTGAGCCATTTCCAAAAACCCGATTTTTTTCAAAAAATTATGAAAATCTATTATTGAAAATGGGTACAGAGTGAAAAATAATTGTTTTAAAAATTCTAAAAAATTTGAGCATGTTAGTTAATAATGTTTAGAAGGATTTTTTTAAAAATTTCAATTAATAAGAAATTAAAGCAATACGACTAAAAAACCGCTGCCCAAGGAATCACTACTTCCACATCCAGATTCTCTATCCAAGTCACTCACAACGAAAAAACTTTGTATGTGAAAATAATTGTTTATGGAACTTTAATAATATAATATTTGAAATCCTCTACCCCAAAAACCCATAAAACGATACCCCACATCGGTAGTGGGGTGGGGGTGGTGATAGGGGGGTGGTAGTGGGGATGGATGAAGTAAAAAAATATTTTGAGGTTTCTAGTTCCTGTACATAAACTAAATCACATTTTTTTTTCATCCCCTTTAATAAGGAGGTGGGGGTGGTAATGGCGGTGGCTAATGCCAAAAATTTTTTTGCCTTACCTTAGCTTCTCTTGTATATACTAAATACCAATTTCATGGACTCTTACCTGCTTGATTTACCCATTTACCCCAAATTTACCCCAATTTACCCCCCAACCCTTCGAAACAAGATGAAAATATAATCTAGTTCTAGATCTCGTTAAAGTACATATGTGTACCAAATTTCAAGTCAATATCTTAAACGGTTCCAGAGCAAACGTGCGCACAAAAAAAAGTTACAGACAGACCGACAGACAGACAGAAAATTTTTTTTCGCTCAAACTTAAAATCTCGACGTTTCATGACATTTTAAGCCTATTTGGACAATAAAAATTTTTAAAAATTTTTTTGTCGTTACTATACTTCCACTGGACGTGGAAGTAAAAGAATGGCACCTAAATTTTTAAATGCTCTACTATTTTGTTTGTAACTTTTTAGTATTCATTATAATAGGTCGTAATATGTCTCAATCGAAAGCCAGTTTTTATACCTTTAATTTTTACAAGAATAAACATTTTTCTCACGGTTGTAGATTTTGAATAATTTTAGATTTTAACGCCATACATTTTTTCTGAACGTTTCGGCGCCATTTTGAAAATGTCATATTTCCAAAACTAAACATCGGAGAAAAAGAAAGAAAAGAACCATTCGATTTATTTTCATAAAAGCTTTAATTTTGTTTCCTTGCATGTTTTTATTAAAGTCCACATTTTATGAGTAATTTAAAAAAAACGTCTAGGATTACCGATTTTAGGGGGTGAAAATTGCAATTATCAGTTCGCAATATCTCGAAAAATATACATTTTAGCAAAAAAGTGTATAAGACCTTTTTTCTTATAATTTGATTCTCTATCAGATTATGTGTATTTTTTGTTTTTTTTTTTGTGACAACCCCTAAGAAGAGGTGGGAACCACCTTAAATCAAAAAGCAGGAAAAATGACAATGTAGATTCTTATGTTCATACTTTATGAAGCACGATGAAGAAAAAAATTTGGAAATTCATTACATCGTTTTCGGGCTGGGATTTAAAAGCTTGACTTACTGTACTACATTGTGTTTCTTAAGAGGCGATAAAAAAATTTATAAAATAATCTTTGTGGATTCTCGGAAGTTATAAATTTTGGTAAAAAAACGCACCTTTTTTCACACTCGGTAGAAAGTAACGTGCTTCGAAATAAAAGAATGGGGCAAAACTCGCTGTTTCGCAAACAAATTATCCCTTAAATCCTGAAAACCGTACATTGATATCTATTCTTCTCGAAAAATGTAGATTTAAATTCAACCTAAAAATTCACTTGGTCCGTTTCAATTGGCTAGCAGTTTATATCAATAACCTAAAATACCAGCCAGACCAAACAGGAGCACGTTATGTAACAAACTACGAGACAACTTATGGCAAGCACCATAAGAGGTAGAAACCATATAGGATCACCACTTTGGTACCAACACTTACAATGACTAACGTGCAGCTTCCACACTGGAAATGTCGGTGGGTAATGGATGTTGGCTGCGTTTTCTTCAAGTGTGTAACTTCCTTCCAGACAATCTTGGCTTAGGATTTGTGAGTTATGTAATATGTGTAGTGTGCTTACGTTTAATTACACAGGCACACATAATAAAAAAGTGTTGTTTCTCTGATATTCCATTGGGTAACTCATATGTATTTCGATGTGCTGAACACGATTCAGCTGTCTGTTTAGCTCCATTGGTCACCATTTTTTGTAAATCACGAAAATAACCTAAAAAAAACTCATAATTTAGGTTATTTTCGCGATTTACTAAAAATTGGTGAGTGGCGGAGTTAAACGGGTTTCTGAGTCGTATTCAGCATGTTGAAATACATAAGCATCGGGATTATCTAATGGGGTCCCAGAAACAGATCACTTTTCACTTTTTTTTGTGTCTGTGTAATATATTTCCATATGCGATTTTCTAGAAAACACAGACAAAACAGACACACACACAAAAAAAGTATCTTTCTGGGATTCGTGTTCGAAATACATATGGGTGACCCAATGGAGTACCAGAAAAAGACCACTTTCTTATTTTGCGTGTCTATGTTATTATCAGAAGATTTGTATATGCCATTCTCATAAATTCAGTCAATTTACTAATACACTAAAGAAAACAGTTTATACAGTAGTTCAGTATGACTGTTACTGCCAACTGAAATATTAGTCAAGTATATGCAGTCGACACCGCCCGACTAGATGTTCTACTCTTCTAAAATAGTTCAAATAAAATAAAATAATTTATGTCTAGCTGCAGCACATTCAACTAAAACATTTTCATTGAAAAATATAGATCTACATAAAGTCGAGAATTGTTAATTAGAACTTGAACACTGTCAATCAGTCTATCTTTTCTAATGTCTTATTAACTCAAAGCCTCATTGCAACATTGTATTCCGACTATTCTGGATTTCTTCAAAAGGATGTATATATAGATACATTTAGATTATTAAATTATGACCTTATTACATACTTAAGAAGAATTAAAAAAAAATAAAGCAAATAATATCTAACTTCAGTCAATTGATTTTCCTTATATTCCTTAATCGTTCTTATTCTATATTTAACTGTTCTAAAAGTATGCCTGCGTCCCCTTAAAGGGATAGGTTGAAAAACCATATTGCGATAAGATTTCGCTGAAATATTAGAAGTGGTAGAAGGATAGATTGATTGTTTTCGTGATGAATATTCTTTGTACTTCGAAAATTTTCTAGATAAATTTATTTTAAAACCCTTAGTGTTCCAGTATAGACTATATGTTATCAGAAAAGTACAAGTATTATATTTTAGCATACATACACTATTGTTTCGGCTTTTTACTAAATACTATAGAAATGTTTTCTAATTTAACCAAAAGCAAACAAAAAAATATTCGTGTCAAAAAATAAACTAACATTTCACTGTACCCTCAATAATAATTTTTATGTTTGCTTTTGGTTAAATTAGTAGGTAACTTAAACATTTGTGTTTACGCAAATGTTATCACTACAAATGTTAAATTAATATTCTGTGCGCTATGCAGCCACTAATAAATGATTTGTTTGAATGTCATTCGCAGCTCTTATCAACACTTATCTGTAAAAACCTGTTATTAATCGATTTTTAAATATTTTGGTATATGTGCAATGAATCGTAAGTTTAAATGAATGCCTTTTATTTTCAGTTATTTAAATAGATGGGATAAATGGACGCATATTATTTGCCAGAAAATGTGTTTTGTTTTTATTTCATATTCCATAATTCATGATTTTACACTATGATACCGACCAGTGTAAAAATTTTAGGGTGTTTACCTAAATTTTCATTTATGTGGTAGATGTGGTTGAAATATGAGAAAAGATAAAGCTTTTAAAATGAAAAATGCTACAAACCATTATTGATTAATGAAAGAATATTTTTATTGCCCTGACTGCCAATTCAAATCCAATAAAAAATGAAAGGTGCGATTTGCAATAGCTTTATTTTGTTATTGATTATATAATCGAATGGTTATACCGGGTGTCCAAAAAGTCTGGAAACGGTCAAATATCTCAAGAAATACACATTGGATCCAAAAACCAAAAAACACGTCCTTAATAATTTTGAAAGAGCTATCTAATGATACCAAACCCCGCCCCACCACAACCCCTTGGATTGGGGCGGGGGGCAACTTTAAAATCTTAAATGGGTACTCCTATTTTTTATTGCAAAATCGGATTCTACGGCAAACATTACGTAGTAATTTTGTCTGAAAGGTTTTTCGATTCGGGACAGATGGCGCTGTAATCGCAAAAATATTTCTTTTCGTAATTTCTAAAAAATTCTACGGAAGAATGAAAAATAATAAAGTACGACTTCATTTTTTTGAAAAAGCCATTCAATTGTGTTAAATTTAATATCCCCCCACCCCCCACCACCAACACCACCACCGTGGGGGAGGGATAATGGAGGGAAATTTTCAAATGCTAAATCATTTTTTATTATTCGTGAAAAATGAAATTGAATTGTTTGTTCGCCAGACTCTACATCCGCCAATAAAAAATATGGGACTCCGTTTAAGATTTTAAGGTTGCCCACCACTTCCCCCCTCATGGCGGTGGCGGAGGGGGAAGGGGGGTATTAAATTTAACACCATTTAATGGCTTTTTCAAGAAAATGAACTCGTACTTTATTATTTTTCATTCTTCTGTAGAACTTTTTAGAAATTACGAAAAGAAATACTTTTGCGATTACAGCGCCATCTGTCACGAATCGAAAGAAACGTTTCAGACAAACTTGACGTAGTTTTTGCCATAAAATCCGATTCTGCAATAATGCTTTAAGATTTTAAAGTTGCCCCCCGCCCCACTCCAATGGGTGGGGGTGGGGCGATCGCGTTTGGTATCATTAGATAGTCCTTTCAAAATTATTAAGGACGTGTTTTACTTCCACATCCAGTGGAAGTAGAGTAACGACAAAAAAATTTTTTAAAATTTTTATTGTTCAAATAGGCTTATAATGGTCATGAAACGTCGATATTTTAAGTTTGAGCGAAAAAAAAAATGTCCGTCTGTCGGTCTGTCTGTAACTTTTTTGTGCGCACGTTTACTCTGGAACCGTTTGAGATATTGACTTGAAATTTGGTACACATATATACTTTAACGAGATCTAGAATTAGATTATATTTTCATCTTGTTCCGTCGAAGGTAAATTGGGGTAAATTTGGGAAAAATGGGTAAATAGAGCAGGTAAGAGTCCATAAAATTGGTATTTAGTATATACAAGAGAAGCTAAGGTTTCAAAAAAAATTTTGGCATTAGCCACACCCATTACCCCCCAACCCCATTATTAAAGGGAATACACGAACCAGACACCTCAAAACGTTTTTTTACTTCAACCACCCCCACTACCACCCCCTATCACTACTCCCACCCCGCTACCGATGTGGGGTATCGTTTTATGGGTTTTTGGGCTAGAGTATTTCAAATATTATATTATTAAAGTTCCATAAACAAATATTTCCGCATACAAAATTTTTCGTTGTGAGTGACTTGAATAAAAATCTGAATGTGGAAGTAGTTTGTTGCTGCCTGACATTGTTTACCAAGCTATAGCCCCTACTTCAAAGGAAAATATTACCCCCATTACAAAAAAGATTTGAAGAGTCCAGCTACAAAAGTAAGAAACGTAAAATTCTTCATCTCCTTAATTCTGCTTCCCACGAAGAACTCTCGCTTGTAAGTGCAATAAAGTTGCATAAAGTAGTAGGTAAAAGGGATTCAGCGTCGATAGTTAAAGAACTCTCGGGTGCCCCAGTAAAGCAGGGCACATTAATAAAAAAAGACCAAGGAAGCAATGTCAGGTAGCAACAAACTACCATCAAGCCAAGAACCATTATGTTTTAAAAATCGCTCCTGATGTCTATCCGACTTAGCCCATCTTTGCCCTATCTTGCTGCAAACAAGGTCTACTGACTTACGAATGCTGCTCAGAATGATATTTGGGAACGAGTGGTTACCTAACTATTGTAAAATATAAGACATTATGGCATCTGTCTTGCTTTGCCTGGGATTGGAGACCTATATTTCAAAAACTGACCTTCGAGATATTTCGATACTCATTCTGAAATTAAGAAAAAACTAGTGAGAGCGCAAGCTCGCGCAACTTTTTCTTTCTAATATTAGAAGTACACAAACTAACCTTTTTGTTGAATATAAGTTGAGGGTAGTCTGCGGAGTTATCAGTTAAAAGTTTAATTATTTATTTCTAAAATATAATTTTCCCATGTTATCTCAAGCTTAAATTCTTATCTTCTTTTTTAGTCTTATAGAATAATTTTTCAAAAAAAATTATATGGCCACTTACTTTCAAATATCATTAAAATAATATTGTCACTAAAACATATGTAAACCGCAAGAATACTTGTACTTAACTAAAAAGTTGAAACGTGTCCATTCAGATTATCCCTACTTGGTATAGCATGAACAAGGAAACACGACAGTTTACGACACTTGTTTGAATGTTTTGAATGTTGCTGATAAAAAAAATATATATGCTTATGAAATTTGATCATTTTACTTTCAGAAATTAAGATGTTTATTAAAATATTATACACTTGCAAAAATGGTATTTTGTCCGCCTAGATTACGAAAATTCCACACTGTGCGCCGCCCAGTCTATTAATTAGGGGGAATGGCTAAAGTACGCCATCTGTTGGACACCAGGTGAGACTAGTTTTCACCCGGTGACGTCACAGTGCTTTTTGTGAGGAGTGGCAAGGATTTCAACTTTAATTATTTATTGCAAAGTAAGTACTGCGATTTAAGAGCTGATATTCGGTGTGGCGTGTTTTTATACATAAATACACACTTTAATGAAATAAAAAAAAGTGGGCAAGTTCCCCATTGACGGGACACCGCATTTAAGCACCCCATCTCAAATAGAAGGTCTGAAAATTCTAATGTCACCCAAATTGACTTTGGCAACAATTATAGAATTGGTATCAATAACTTAATAATAATAATCCATGCAAATTAGAATTCTTAAGAAATAATTTTTCTATACTCTTTTCCCATGCGAATTACTTAAGAAAAATTTAAAAAAACCAGTAGGTATGAGGGAAGTTTTTCCTAAAATAATGGATGCTCTCTCCACCGATCGGGTAGGAACTATGCGTGCATTTATTCCTACCACTATTGAAAGTTCATATTCGAAACTATTTATAAATTATTTCTCTTATTTGCCATTTTTATCTAATTCGCGTATACTACAAGATACATTGTAATAAATAAAAGTAATGCTTTTTAAAACTTAGGAATTAATAAATGTAATTATGGTATGAACAGTAATAAAGAACCTAACCCAAATAACGTGAAAAGATTCACGCCATTACCCATGGTAGGTCAACTCTACCTGAGGCACATTACGTCTACAACCTGATTTGGGACTAGTAGACCTTGAGTAAAAATGACCTGCTTAGTTGAATTAGGTCATGATCTGACTCAACGAAGCAGGTTCGTCTAACCGTTAAATTAGTTCATAGGAAACCAGTGTAGAAAAAACAGTTTACATCATCTCCAGATAATGTCAAAATGGTTGATGACTCACGTTGAATGTTCAGTTTCTGGAAACTACAACTTTATGTCGAAGCATGAGAGCACTTTATTATGCTATATTATTTCAGTTTTTGCTTCCTGTAATACTCCTACAAAAATAATATATCCAATTTCTATGGTTCAGTGCTAAAGAAAAAGGTAAAACCCTAGCTGAATTGATTTTCATCTAATGGATTAAAACAGAACACAGTTGTGCTTGCTAATTCAATTCCAGATGCAATTTGAATTTAGCTTATTAATCTAATAAAGTCACCATCAAGCAGAAATTAATAACGATGTGTTTTGTGAATAATTTTTTGCATAATTCTACTTAGCATCCGAGTTAATTTCATAAAATATCAATAATTTGCAATATGTGTTCCATTTATCATTTGATTTATTTCTGGTAAATGTGAATTGAAAACTGACTATGACCGTAAAACAATGACTGTCATTAATCACTTTTTTAATCCTTTTTCTCTAATGTCTCAATGTCCGTTCATACAGGGTGTGTTGATACCGTTATTACGATAATAATAATAATAATAATTATACCGTTAATACTTCTTCCTCCTGATGTTGTAATTACTTATATTTCATCACTTGTGCATCTATTGTGATTAAACTAGTCAAACAATAAAATCAAAAAAAAAATTATCAACAATTTTACTTCCACGTGCAGTGGAACTATAGTTCCCAACGCAAAGAAAAAATTTAAAATTTGTATTGTTTATACATGCTTAGAATGTCATAAAACGTCGAGATTTTAAATTTTAGCAAAAAAAATTCTATCTGTCAGACCGACAGTTACAGACAGATAGACCGTCTGTAACTTTTTTTCTGCTCACGATTACTCTGAACCTGTTTAATACGTTGCTTGAAATTCGGTACACGTATGTATTTTAACGAGACCTGGAACAAGATTATATTTTGATCTTATTCCGTTAAAGGGTAGGGTATAAATTGGGGTAAATGGGATAAATAGGTAAATCAAGCAAGTAAAAGTTCATAAAATTGGTATTTAGTATACACTTAAAAGAGAAGCCAGGTCTCAAAAAATGTTTGGCATTAGCTACCCCCATTACGGTAGCTAATGCCAAACATTAAAATGAAAATAATAAAATTGTGATTTAGTGTGTGTACAAGAACCAAAGTCCGCAACATTTTTTTTGCTTCATCCACCCCCCTTCACTACTACCCCGCTACCACTACCCTCACTACCGATGTGGCATATCTGTGTATTGGGTTTCAAATATTATATTATTAAAGTTCCATAACCAATTATTTCCACATAGTGGAGTGCATATACAGTATCAAAATTATTTTCTTTGTGAAAGACTTGGATAGAAAATTTGGATGAGGAAGTGGTGATTCCTTGGGCAGAGGTTTTTTTATTGAGTAGCATTAAGAACGGAATCTGTCTATCAAGAATCAGATGCTTTTAATTTAAATGCTTGGAAAGACATGGCATCTACGTAGCTTGTAAATTGTGCAAATTGGCTGGCAAGAATTTTACAACCCCAATTCGTTTCTAGGTAACGAATCAATACACATACAAAAGTTTTTGACAATTTTTAAAACGAACTATATGTTATTGTTAGTAATTAAGTTATTATTAAGTTATTTTTTTCAATGTTTTGCCGCTTGAGGAAAAAACAGTGTGCGTACATTTTACTGAATTTGCAGGCCTTCCACTAGTAAAATTATATCTTTTGGACTTGATAAGATATAATATACCTTTATACCACTGCATTTAAAACCGAGAGGGTGACCGCGAAATAAATTTTCTTCTCCAAGTGTCCCGGAATTTCTTAGAGTTCCTCGGAGTTCTTCAGTCTTCTTCGGAGTTCCTCAGACTTCATCCTGAGTACCTATAATTTGTAAAATGATTTCCTTCTGCGGTCACCCAAATTGGGTTATGCAGTTGTTTTGTGGGGAAATTCTCTCCATGCAATAAAAGCTTTTCGGCAACAAAAGAAAATTGTAAGAACTTTAGAGAACACTGTCAACCTATATTTATTAAGGTATGCTTATGCCTCCTCCTTCGCTTTACATTAGGGTGACCATACGTCCGGAATTTCGCTGGACAGTCCAGCATTTTGCAGTACTATCTGTGTTCAAAAAAAATTTTTCCTCTCGGTCATCAAAAAATGTCGGGATCAAGAAATGATTTTTCGGATTTCTGCCCCCGCTCATCAATTTTTTTTGTGTCAGTACAAAAATCTGGTCACCCTAATTTACATACATTACAGCTTGATTGAAATCCATACAATTTCTCTACCCACTCTGTTTACCACGAATACAATATTCATTCTACAGGCCTTTTTATGAACCCCCGACACAGATTGGCAGCAAGTAAAAAAAACTCCCTCAATTTAAATCTGTACAATCGTTTACCTATACAAATCGAGCAGTTAAGTCTAGTTGCCTTTAAATCTAAAATTAAAAAGAATACATTAAAACATTATTTTTATTCTGTAGAAGAATATTTACGAACTCCTTACATATAGTGATCTTATAGAATTGAATGTTGTATGCACTTACTTTACAGAATATCTGTTATTTCATTCTATCATCTTTTTCTTTATTATTTCTATTCCCTACTCATATGTTTGTTGTTACTATTAATGTTTTATATACAATGCATCTGTCATCTGTCATATAAATATTTTTGTGATATACTTAAAGTTAGTCATTATTTTACTTTCTTTGTACTTTTATCGCCGACTGGTAACCAGTCAGTTCCATGTTGACTTGCTACAAATATGAATGTAGTCAAATAAAGCCTATCTATCTATCTACCTACGTGCATAAATTGCAACAATTTGTACAGTCCACTCTAAATGTAAACATAGCAGGAAAAATAAGTGATTAACCATCTAATATTTAGCGTCACCAAGATCGCATGAAGGTGCATCGCTACGAATTATTTAAATCGTACATTTCAACGAAGATGAACTCGGTCACTTGACCTAATCCCAGCGGACTTTTCTGAGTTATCTAAAAAGTGTTCTATACGAAGAACCTATTGAAAATATGCCATCTTTACAACAAAATGTATGCTTTCGTGGTGGTGCCGTGGTTAAGAAAATTATTTCGTAATTCGATAATTTCTCCTATATCCCCGAACCGATTGAAAAAATTCTTTGATAGGCTTTCAGAGAATGATACCAGACTATTGAATAAAAATTAATTTTTTTTTTTTTTGATTTTCGCACGAGAATAAATATTTTTCCTTCTTTAGTTTTCAATAGCCTAGTACCATTTTATAGTTGTTTTTAAAAGCCAATCAAAAATTTTTTTGAATCGGTTCAAGGATGTAGGAGAAATTGTCGAATTACGTTTACCGCACCGCCCACCTCTAAAGAGATAATATTAAAAGTTTATGGAACTGAATTATTAAAAAAGTATGTGTGTTTATAACTGCAACCGAACAAATTCTGTTTAAAACCAATTTTATAAAAAAAATATCAGCACTGTCACTGTAATATCTATTAGAAGCATCATATATATGTCATCATAATCGTACTTTTGTAATTAAACATTTTTCCAAGGTTTCGCAAAAGTCAACTCTATTCTGAAACTAACTATACTTGTAAACTTTTTAATTTTTGGCTTTCTGATGAAAGTCATTTTCCATAAGAACTTCTGCTTATTCTGAAAAGCCCTTAGCCGTCATCAGGATTACGATTTACTATATAGGGTGATCAGAAATGAAGAAAATATAAAATTTTACTAATAATAAAATATTTTCTTTCGTTTAATTAATATAATCAAATTCTATGAACAAAGTTGTAAATAGTGCCAAGTACAGTCGTAATTTATGGAAAATTTTTTGATATTATAAATAATATTAATTCAATTAATTATTGCCGGCCTGATTTTATTCATTAAAAGAAAAGTACTTTACCGTGGAAAAATTTTATATTCTCTTCATTTTCGATTATCCTGTATAGTAAATCGCAATCCTGAGATTGGCTAAAGACTTTTCAGAATAAGCAAAAATGTTTATGATGTTCTATCAAAAAATCAAAAATAAAAAAGTTTACAAGTATAGTTAAGTCCATTCGTGGGCATAGTGTACATATAAGATCTACAAAAAAATATATTTATATAAATCAAAGCTAATCTTTTTTCTTTATTTTCAGGTAAGTCTGAGGAAGACATATTAAGCAGTAAGTAGTGCAAATAACACTGTTTTGTATTATTTATTTTCTCCATTTGTGTGACATTTGAAATAATAGTAGCAGTTCACCCAGTGAGAAGAAATTGAGTGCAGTAGCTTCCCGACAGCTCCAGTTAGGCCAAAGACTTACGCTAGGTGACGACCGTAAAAAAGCTTATGTCAACATGTACATGAATGAAACTATTTTATAGGGGAAATAGACCTTAAGTAATTCTAAAAAAGTTATGTAATCTGGAGCATATCTGGTAGTGAAGTAATATGTTCACCCTTTTTGACACCCTTAGTTACGCCATAAGATACATGCATGAATCTAAGCTGTTGGGGTATAGTCGATTAGTAAAACAAAAATAAAACTGATTTGAAGAGCTCTACCTTGAAGCATTTTGCTGTCCGAACTTTAGGGCATCTCACGGTAGATCTAATCGAGTCATCGAGTACATTAATGAAATCGACGTGTAGTGGTAGTTCATATCAAACTAATTTTATATCCCTCTGTATGCCGATTTGCAGCCTGGAAGTTTTTTGTGTTGAAAAATTTTACCTTGTATGACGATATGCTGTTTTTCCTCATTAGCCCAGTCGATGAAGGTATTTACCCATAAAATTTTGCAGACTGAGTAAACTTTTTTAATGAGTTCTTGAATGTGTATAGAATAATATCCTGAAAAGTTTACATTTCGCTCTGATGCAGAACATAAAAAAAAGTGAAAAAAAAATTTTCATCCATTTTTTAATAATTGTGAAATTAAATCAAGCTTGAAAAAAATAAAAAAATACAGATGGATAGATCACGTATTTATGAACAAAAAATATCCTAACAAAATTTATCGTTAAAGCCACGGTTTTCCCGGAAAAAAATACATACAAAAACATTATAACTCGGAGCGAGATCCATGCGTGCACGCACTTGAATACGCATGACTGTGACACCGACGCACTAAACTACATATCACTAAATCAGAATTTGTTCAATCTATATGAGTATTGGTTCATTTAAAAGATGGAAATTGTAGCTTTCTGATGCTTTTTTGTTTTAAGCAATTCAAGCAAAGGATGGATGGGAAAAATATACTTATATATATTATCACGCCCGAACTCAATCGTCGCAATAAACAATATAGAAAAAAATAAGCCCTTCAAAAAAATTCTTTCTGCATTGAGATCTGTTGAAAAGTATGTACACTTCATAATTATTATGGTTTATTAAGTAACGAGGATTAAAAAAAAGTACATCTCAAATCATTTTAAATTCCTTGCTTGATGATTTTTTTTGACAAATATATGCATCGAAATATATCGAAAAGATTGGGACAATGCTTATCCGTAGATTCTCGACATCAAAACAAGGCGATTTAACTCAAAAAGTATTGGTCTTACTCTTTTCGTTTTCAAGATACAGAGTGGTATAATAAAAAAAAATGTTTTCGTATTTTGTCTCTAACTTGGAGAATATTATACGTATCTACAACAAGCACTATTGACGATTTCAAGACTTCATACTTGATGTACACCTGTACACTAGGTAAGAAACCGCTTTTAGGTACAATTGAATTTCCTCGAACTGGTGTGTGAAAAAGTTGAAAATCGCATATTTCTCTGAAAGCGTGAATTTTATCGCGTTTAAGCAAGTACATCTTTTCTTTAGGAAACTAAATTGCGTTCCGATTATAATAGAAGACGATGTCCAAAACCTAACCTCAAAAAAGTTATGGCTTAAAGTGTCACGTAAAAGTCCTGTAACTAGCGCCATCTATAAAATATGGCAACGGCAATATCACCATTGTAATTAGTGACCTGAAAAACATGCCGTTACCAAGTGTTGTCCCAATCTTTTCGAAACACCCTGTATATTGGAGTCTGTAACTTGTCGAGAAATTGACCCATTGGAAGAAAATAAAATATCACTATTTCGGAAAAAATGTATATTTTTCCAATGTTCAAACACAAAATCGTTTACTTGCATACATTTTTTCGAAAATATGATCAATCAGATCATGATAAGAAATTGGGATTTTCACGATCTTATCCCTATAACTATGAAAATATCTTTGATTATTTTGAATATAAATTCTGGAACTTTTCCAATACATTAACAAATGTATAAGGAATCCATTGGATATAGCTGAAATGTGTGTAGGTATACCTGTAATAAATACAATATAGTAAAGGCACGTAAAAATTCATGCGAGCGATTCAGCGGCTATGTGTGGTGTCTGTGTATGCATTGATAATTATATATTTTCCCTCCATACTCACTATTTATCCTCCTATTCACTGGGAAAAATGTTTAAAACGTGTAATCAGAAAGAGAAAAAATCTTCGTTTTACTCAACAGAACAGCTAAGAATTTTTAAAGATTCCATAGTATGCAGAGTGACAAAGTTATTTTTTTCCAGGAATACCGTGGCTTCGGCGATAAATTTTATTAAGATATTTTTTTGTTCAGGAATACGTGGTCTATCCACCTGTATTTTTTATTTTTTCCTACCCCGACTTTGTTTCAAAATTTTGAAAAAAATGGATAAAAAATTTTTTTTTCACTTTTTTTTGTGTTCTGCATCCGAGCGAAAATGTAAACTTTTCAGGATATTATTCTATACACTTTCAGGAACTGATTAAAAAAAAATTAATCAGTTTGCAAATTTTTGTGTGTTTCACTATAAAATGTTCTCTGTCGTCTGGGCTACATATATCCGTAATAAAATGAATACAAATGAAACAAACCACTGTCTAGTAGTAGTTAGTTTACAGTACCGGATATATTTATACTCTTTATGTATAATTACTTCAGACATCAAAGATGGATATAATATTAAAGAGTGAACCCAAAAATCGCCCAGTTTCTCGCCTTCGAATTTTGTTTCAAATTAGGTGCTAAATTATTGTTAATGATGAGAACGTCCTGAATAAAAAATTTCAAGATGAGCATATCTTTGGTTTTTGAGATATGAGAGATTAAAGTTGTGATAAGCGTGATGTAATATAAGAGAATATTACATTAAAGTAAATTCTTTCACAAGGATAATAAATGGCGCCCTCCATAAGATTAATGTCCTAATGGTCTATTTTAGAGAAAATCCTGTACCAAGGGTTTTCAAGAGTGCTCTTTAGGAATATCATGGCCTCGTGATTATTTCTCACCGCTCCAGAGAAATTCACAGGGGTTAGACGGTGGAAATCTGAGCAATTTTGCAATCATTACATTGTATCGAAAAAAAATTCTGACATGAGTCTAGAGGCCCGTTTTTAACCGTCAAGTAGATTTTATGAGGGGGTAAGGGTGCGAAGGGACGAATATCGGAGCAATCTCGTAATCGGTGCATCACATAAAAAATACTGACGTAGCGGTTTCCAAGAGTGCTTTTCTCTTATGTCAGGGCCTCTTGATTCCTTTTCATCCTACAAATGATCCCGACGGGGGTCAGGGGGTGAAAACCCACCAATAAGTTTTCGTCCCGTTCTCTTACTCCATCGTAGGTATGTCATAAAATAGTTACAAACATTCTAGTTTTCGTCCCATATTCATACCTACTGCAATCAAAATGCGATATCTGGTACATTCACTATTTTTTCCCTGACTCAATCAAATTCATAATTCAAGATAAGTAGTTTTTTACCCTGTAATGGATTGTTTTAATGTACTAGGTCGTAACAGATTTATGGTTCATTCCCATTAATAAAGCTTTTTCACCAGTTAGTTATTAGAGCTTTTGTGCAGTTCGATATTGTATTGGGGTAGTTTTCACCCTCTTAAGGGCATGTTTCGATTTCCTTGTGTGAATCCTAGTCACACCTTTACTCATATATTCTGCTAATAGACTTTTATTATATTTCTGTTCACGGAAGCTCTATAACTCAGTAGCATCATTTTTTTTCTATTTTCATCCTTTTTGATTCTTCTGAATTAATCATACGGATTATGTGATTTTAGATTTATATTCTAAGAATATCTTCATTGTTCTGCCATAGCAGATGAGTATTCATTTTGATATGCTCCTATATTGCATCATGCATATCACAACGTCAATCCCTCATTATCTCAAAAACCAAACATATGCTCATCTTGAAATTTTTTGTTCAAGATGTTCTCATTATTAACAATAATTTAGCACTTATTTTAAAACAAAATTTGAGGGAGAGAAAATGGGCGATTTCTTTCCCATTTTTTGGGTCTCTTTTAATTATTAGGTCACAAAACTAAAGACGTTAAAATATTATTGTATTATCGCCCGCACTCAAAGGTATGAGATGTCTTCAAATCATGTTATTTCATAAGCATTTTCCTTAGCCAGGAATTCTCAAAATGAAGACTATCCGATTCATCACTTTTTCTCTTTCTTGGACCATGTAATGCTTTTGAAATCATTCAAGATACACCCGTCGTACCTGTCAAGCTCTTCTAAAACTCTCGCCTCCTACTCGCCCTGATATTGTCATAGGAACAGATAGATTTTTTTATTTATATCTTACACCTATCTGTTCCCTAGTTCTAAAGAAAATCACACTTTTGTACTCCTCTGTGTTCATGTACATTTTTTTTCCTGATTAACTGTCTATCGACTATGCGAGGGCCATCTGTAAATATACTTAACAAAGTAACCAAACATATAAAGCGAATGACAAGTACTTTTCTTTTCAGTTCCTTCTGAATCTGACATATCGTCTAAAACAATAATTAATCATGCTTGAATGATAAATATATTTTATCTCGGAAACTCATCCTTTATAAATCGTTTACGTGATGTAAAATGTTATAAAAATGCGAGACATTTTATAATCTGAAGACATAGTATAATTCCATAATTTCAAACCAATCAGGAATCAATATTTTTTGTTGTTTTTTAAAATATCAGCATGGCAATGCCATAGTGAAACTAAATAAATACTACGGGAATAGTTTTCATTAAATTAATTCAATGAAAATTTAAGTCATTGTTTTATATAAAGTTCTAAAATAGTATATTGTAATACAAGTGTGGCAAGGGCTTCATTGCAAAACGATGTATCAAAGTAGGAACACGAGCGCAGCGAGTAAATAAACACCCTGTTCATTCATTGGATTTTGCAAATTTGTCAGAACCAGTTACCGAACATGCCATAATAATGTAATAATATAAAATTTTAATTTGTCTCTGCAGAAATAGTTATTTCTTAAATTTACTATACTTTACTTTTTACAGAAACTTAACTCTCTTCTCATTTAGTTTTAAAGTATGGATTTAAAAAGGAGTAAAGCTGACTTACCTTAAATAAAATGGTTTCCAGTCCTGCCAAGGCACAATGACACAACTGCTAACCTAACTTTCACTGAAGTGTTAAATTTTGAAATTCATCCAATGATTGAACGAAATAACGCGCAATCGCAACTTACACTTGGAACATATGTGAATTATTTAAAATCAATCTTATCCTTATTTTAAACCGAAAATCGCACCTTTGTTCATTTGCTGGCCGGTGTTCATTCTCTGAGCGATCTACCCTGGGTAATATACAGAGTGTCAAATGAAAGTGGAAATAGTCTGTCTGTCCTGTTTTCGAGTTAGACTTTTAAAATGTTGGGGATTAGAATTACATATAACAGTTACTCACATTTTGAATTGAATCATTATGTTAATTCGAAAACACCTTTATGTACCACTAGTTGTACTATATTTCTCAAATTCCATGTGCCACCCACAGTAGAATTGAAAGAATTAAATATCAGATTTGAATAATTTCCTATGAGAACTCTTAAACTTACATAAGAAGACTAGCTGACCCAGCAAACGTTAATTTGCCATATAAATTATAAATCTTTGTCCAAAAAATAAAAAGAAAATTTCTGGATAGGGCCACCCTTATCACCTAGGGGTATAAAAAATAGCCTACGACCTATTGTCAGACCTACCAAATATACACCAAAAATTTCATAAAAATTGGTCAAGCCGTTTCGGAGGAGTTCGATAACAAACACTGTGACACGAGATTTTTATATATTAGATATAAGAAGATTTATAAGGGCAAATGGGCATAGAGATGATTATGTAGAGTTTTATAATCTCCCTATTTGTAGTATCTACACTAAATTCTTATTATTGTATTCATAGGAAATATTTTTTTAAAATTTCGTCGCGGATTCTGAAAAAACTACAGTTAATAGACCACATGCCAAAAACTAAATAACCGTTTTACATATAAATACGTCTAGCAATTGCAAGGTTTATAATAATATACAATTCTGTAAATCTAGGGCGTTAATAATCTGAGATAAAAGAAATTGCAAACAAACGTTAAAAGAGATCATTTTAAAATATTCAGTCTTCCTCAACTTTTAAGTGTGGGAATGGAAAGAAACCTTTAACTTCATTCTAATTTTAATTATTTAAGTGCCTACATTTCATCTGCAATTTAAATTTAGATTTAAATTGTAATTAAACTACCAAAGTCATTCTATGCAATTCAAATTTGCATTCATATTGCTAGAGTAGGCAAAAAAATATAAAGCTACTTATTATCAAGATAATTCAATATTTCGTTATAAAATTATTAATAATAATGAAGTTATAATTATTGCTGATTATCAAGTCTAAACAATATTATAAATTATAAATAATATTTTGTTCTTTTATATTCTTTATTTGAAAATAAGTAGATCACTGTAATTAAAAACTATTAAAACGGCGTTATTCCCATTTTAGGTGACAGCGATTGTTTATTTAGAGCTGTTACTCATTGTATTGTATATATGGAGACGATAACAACTAAAATGTTGGCTAGGGTTCAGAAAATATTATTTGTAGCTAATTATAATCGTAAAAAAATCGCTTTCCGAAATGTCTTCGTATCATCATGTTTCAGATTATGCAGAATACGAAAATTAATGCTTCCCATTCCGTTAGGCTTAGTCTGTCTGCATGTCTGTCGTGTGTCTGTGTTATTTTACTATTTTATTATTTTCCTAGCTAACCGATGATAATTATTTTATTCATGAAAAAAGGGGGATATACTTCCACTGAAAAATGTACAGGTTAGACATCCTAAGAAAAATAATTAGGAAAAATGTGACGGCGGAAAATAATACTCGGCATGTAGTTAACACAATTGATATTGAAGAAATCAGCTAGCTATACTTTTAGTAAAAAGTATACAGGGTGGATTTGGTTAAAAAATAATTAACAAAAAATATGACTGAGGACAATAATATTTCGCACATAGTTAATAAAACTGTCAAGGGAGAAATCTGCTATATTTTAACGAAAAATGTATGGGCTATATAATTTCAAAATAATTAAGTAAGAAACTATGGTGGAAATAATATTTGGAATACAGAAGAAAATATTATCGAGGATAAAACTTCATATACTTTTACAAACGTACAGGGTGGTCAGTTTAAAAAATAACTAATAAAAAGCAATGAAAGAAAATAATATTTGTAATGTAGTTGCTACTATTTCTAGAAAAAAAATCTGTTACAATTTTAGTAAAAAAATATACAGGGTGATCATTCAACATAGAAAATAATAAATAAAATCTGCCAACCAGAGAGGGACATTTTGTGTAAATACCTTTACAGATTCTTTTATTGAGACATGCGGTAATCGAGATTTTATATTCTTTTTATTTTTACTCTTTAATAAATCAACTTTGAAATGTAACAGATATTTTATTAATTAGGTAGCACTAGAGATACTTCATTATCTTTTGAGATCGATAAAAATCTCGGGGGGGGGGGTTGATTAATAATCGTTTTAGAGAAATGATGTATTATTATATTTTCAAAGTAAAGTTTGACTACACAGGTCTACGAAAGAAAAAAGGTCTTGTCATAAAGTTCTAATCTAATTTCTCGAGACACAAATTTTTTTCTAATGTGTCAGTTTTCCTCTTCCACTATCTTTTATCTCCTGAAAATGAGCAAAAAAAGGACTTGTCCTAAGGTTCTGATTAAACCTTTCTGATTTTGACGTGCTGAAGCCAATTTTGGACGCAAGAAAATGTTATGTCGTGTTAGTTTTCCTCTACCATCACTTTTATTGATTGACTTATTTATTTATTTTTTTATTTACTTATTTATTCATTCATTCATTCATTCATTCATTCATTCATTCATGCATTCATTCATTCATTCATTTATTTATTTATTTATTTATTTATTTATTTATATAGTTACATCACCTCACAGTGCAAACAAATTACGGGGTGAGAAAAACACAATAATTTATACCTAGTGATAAAAAATACACAAACAGAAGAAAAACGAAAAGAACCAATTATAAACATTCATAATACACTAACGGATTAAAAGCATACAAAAATTAAATTATAAATTACTACGAAAAGATACACTTAATATTTGAAATACTCGAGTATTAAGAATATCAAGCTGTCCTTCAACAGACATGTAAGTGTTACACATAAAGAATGAGGTAGAAAACATCAGAACATTTGTTCGTGGAGTGGGAAGATAAAACGTTTTATGATTACGCGTTTTAAATAAAAATTTAACATATTCAAGGTATTAGGGGAATTGAAGAGATTAAAAATTAACTTGTGCAAGAACAAAAGAAGGCAAAGTTGCTTGCGGTCGTGTAAACTAAGAAAACCAAATCTATTTATGTTCGAAGCTAACAGCGGGATATAAATGATTTTGTATCAAACGAATTTTTGGTATAGTTGAGGAGCATAATGCGCATTTACCTACTCCGTGGGATTTTTTGTGAAGGGAAGGTGCGACTATGTGGAATCTCATTATTATATGCTAGATAATGGTGTAGTACCGGGTGTTTACCTTAGAATTGCGCTGTTTGGTTTTTATGGCGTTATACATCCAAGATGGCCGCCATGCGAGACATTTATTCTTTACATCAAGAATAACTCCTTCCAGAGTACTCATACGCAAAATCTGCATAAAACATTTTCTGTTCTACATGAGCCAAATAACAAATCTAGTT
The DNA here is from genome assembly GCA_936432065.2 of Rutpela maculata. Lineage (NCBI taxonomy): Eukaryota > Metazoa > Arthropoda > Insecta > Coleoptera > Cerambycidae > Rutpela > Rutpela maculata. The sequence continues at coordinate 135,891,936 of OW386287.2, read as the reverse complement.
CTTATCAATTTTTTCGTATCTTTTACCAATTAAGAGTTATGATTCACTATACATATCACTATCGGTTTAAAACATAATTTACCCATTTATTCAAGTCTGGAATTAACAAATGCAGTATAAAGAAGTTTTAATAATTCAATGTCATCAAAAACATTTGAATCTAATCACAAAACCCAAATTTTTATAAGCAGAGAGAACAATATTTTCTATATGTTTTTTAAAATTTAGTTTCGGCTCGAATAGAACCCCCAAGTCGTTGAACTCGTCTGATCTATTCAATACGGTATCGTTCAACTCATAATCAAATAACAATGGATTATTCTTCTTGAAGAAAAACAGAATGTTACATTTGACGATGTTTAATGGCAGATGATTTTGAAGACACCAGTCATCAACATCATTTAAATTACTTTGGAGTAACACACAATTCTCGTCGGTATCAACAGTACAATATAATTTCATGTCATCAGCATATAGTAGGCAGTTGACATCAACACAAGTCACTAAATCATTAATAAATAAATTAAATTAAATAATAGATGCCCCAGTACTGAGCCTGAACTAGCTAGGAATTGATCAGACTTGAAGCCACGATATTCTATGTATTGATTTCTTCCCGTTAAAGAAAATGTCAGCAGGGAAGTTAGCAAGTCCGAAAAACCGAATACTTTAAGTTTATGAAGTAGAATGCCGTGGCCAAGCCTGTCAAAAGCTTTGGAGAAATCAGTGTATATAACTCGTTTGCCCGCATCGATAGCCCCAGAAATAAATTGTGTGACAGTAAATAAATTTGTAACTGTCAACCATCCTGAGAAATACTTGCACATTATTATAAATTTGGTCGTAATTTCAAAAAATTCAGCGAAATTACAAATTATCGTAATAGGACGATAATTTGCAGCATAACTTTTGTCACCTTTTTTAAAAATTGGGCACACTCTGGATAATTTTCACCGGTCTGGGAATACACCGTATTTTGAACATAAGTTAGAAACAATAATTAGCTGGTAAACAAAAGCGTACGCACAGTCTCTAATAATAATATCCCCTAAAAGGAGAAGCTGATACGATAGAATTTTTTTGTGTCCAAAATTGACTTCAGCGTGTCAGTATACTTTAAAAAAGTCAGATCTGAACCTTGGGACCCGACCTTTTTGTCCCTTTTGGGGTGTGGTAGAAGAATTTTTTGTGTCCAAAATTGGTTTCAATGCATCAAAATACTTTAGAAAAGCTAGATCAGAACCTTAGAACAAGACAATTCTTTTTGTAGACCTGTGTTATTATATCCATTTGATTTAATCAAATAGGTATATTATTACCGAACATAATTTTTTAATAGTCATCGAAAGAAAAAATTGTTTGTACAGAAATCCGTTTTATAACAGGCTGAATTCAAATATCAGATTTTCATTATTGATTAAATAGATTTTTAGGACTTTAATTTCTAGCATAACCAGAAGTAGGTTATCAAAAGAATGCATAGATTCAAAATTAATATTTTCTTAGATAGATTTTCTTTTGATTTTTCATACATTATTCTTTCTGCTGTTTGCCAAATCCTATAAAATATTCTTAAGCAATGTCACAAAAAAATAATAAAATCGATCTCTATTCTAAAAAGGCTGTTCAAGTATTCATTACCAGAGCATATTTCCAGTAAAAAGCCTTGCGTGAGATCACAATTTTATTTCACCTAACAAGAACCCATGATGTACCCTAAAGAAGGTCGCGTTTTATATATACCCAAAACATTAGATAACATTATTAGCTTGCGAAGTTTGAAAAGCAGAGCCACCCTAGTAAAGTCGTTATTTGGTGAAACGTGTGAAAATACAAACGTTTATAAAGGATAAGAAATTTATAGCTGAAAATTTCCTTAAACTTTCAGGTAAATTTGAATAACTTCTCATAATGTTACACGAAATTTTAAATAATTGTTTAGCCTAAGGGTAACGATATCACTTCTAAAACTTTTCATTCTAGAGCAGTGACGCTCAATGCAGATATTCATTAAAGGGAGATTCCTAAGAAAGACAATATTCGAAAACAATGGGTTAATCTGAAAGGATTAGGGGAAGATAATAAGGAGCATGACAAAGAATGTTTGATGGAAGTGTTGCCTACGATGTAATAATCTATAAAATACATGCTATTAAACCTATTTATTTTATTAAAGAATGCTAATAAAGTTATGGGGTACATATATTCATGCACACAACAAAATAATTTAAATCGTTGAAGTTGGGAATCGTCACTAATCCTGAACCTGAATGATACAATTCAACAGATATACAACACCAAAGATTTTATTTAAAAAAAACGTGATAAAATAAAACGAAAAGATTTTTTTATCACTTGTTGTCTCTTGAAGCTTGGGGATGCGAAACAAATATTTGTTCACGAAAATGATAGCAAATGAAATAATTTTTGTGAGAAATAATCTTTTTGGTTTCTTTTATCATGAACTTCTACTATCATGAAACTGATCTACCTTTGTTAAAAATAGTTCAAACGAGTGAATATTAATGCAACGATTTACGACACTCATTGTGAGTATAGAAAAGATATGCTACAAAGAAGTCATATTCAGATGTTGAAGTTATAAATTCATATACATTTACAGGTAAGTGAGGATTTTTTTATCTTTAATTTAAAAAAAATATACCGCAATCCAGGCAATAGCATGGAAGAGAGAATGCATTTGCGAGAATATAGGGTTAAGGAAAAGGGATAGAGACTTCGGACCTTGATAATCGGCAATATAAATCTTTTTTCCATCTTAAAATTTAATCAATCTACCCTTTATCAAGTATTAAACTGCCGAACCGGCAGTTTATAAATAAGTTACGCTATTAGTATAGCGTTCGCATTGCCCAAACCTTAGATTCGGACGAGTACTCAATAACTAAGTTGGCGTTATAACATTAAAAATGCTTAAAACAAGCATAATTTGTTTTTTAACAAAATCAATCGGTAAATAAAAAAGTTGTTAATCATTTAATATTAAAAATATTGTTTTCCTATAATTTATTTATATATTTAACTAATATATTTCATAAAAATATAATATTAAAACGTAGACATGATTAGCAATAGTATCGCTTTCGAAAATTGGTTGTGTAATAGGTAGAATTTTAACTTGAAATCCAAGGATCGCAAGTTTGAAACACAGGCAGGTTATTATAGATATTGCTCCATTTTACTTTTTTTTATATACTGACAAGTGTTTTATCAAATATACATATTTGTCGATGTGGCCAAAGTATTTGGCACGATATATGAGCTATAATAAACTACTGAACGGATTGGACCGAAATCTTAAGAAATGTTATCTGAATAATAGAAAACAGTGCGCAAGCATCCGATGTACATTGTCCCCCAAAAAGTCTGCACCATATGGGAAACTCTGTTGTTATTGACTTTCTGAAAAATTTTATGCTTGATAAAAATGTTCTCTAACGAAAAACTGGCTGTACAAATTTGTGTTAGTCTGGTGCAAAAGTTGAAAAATTAATTTTTTTGAAATTGGCTGAGGTTCTATTTTTAAAATAGAAAAATTTCACTTTTTTACGCATATTTCTTGAACTATATTTTTTAATATTTTTCCCCTATTAATAATACTCCCTATAATATAATAGTTTCAGCCTGAGTAATGGATTAAAATCCACTCTAAATAACTTTTAGCAGTACTTTTTTAACCAAATGTGTCGTTTTTTTTTGGCGTGGAACCAGAGGAGACTGTAGATTTTGTAGAGTGAGTTATCTGGAACCTGTAATGGGCAATTATGATATTTTTCTGTGGTTCAGGACTTTTTTATTTCGAAAAAACTTCAGAATTTACATTGCCATATCTTGAACTATCGATCTGATTTTTTTTTTAATTCGGTGCACAAACAAGCGCTTCCAGTGGTCCTTTTGTTTCTATCGATTATTGTTTATTATTGTCTTTAAATATAATAATGAACTTATTTCTTCGCTAAGAATTTACACATATTTTGACTAAGCGACAAACTTTTTTATTTTTGCAAATTCTCATATACATGCAGCAAAGCAATTGAAGTCAAGATACGGTAGAAGTTTTTGAAAAAAAAATTTTCATCAAATATTATGACACGCTGCTTGTATATGATGTATATGACAATTTGTAAAAATAAAAAAGTTTGTCGCTTAGTCAAAATATGAGTACATTCTTAGCGAAATAAGTTTAATGTTATTTAAAGAAAATAATAATAAACAATAAACGATAGAAACAAAAAGACCATTGGACGCGCTTGTTTGTGTACTTGAATTAAAGAAAATAGATCGATAGCTCAATTAGATTTGAAGATATGGCGGTGTAAATATCAAAAAACGCGATTTTTATAAGCAATCGATTTCTCAAGTTTTTTCGAAATAAAAAATATCTACATCTTAAAAAAATATCGTAAATAGCCGTTTCTTACGTAGAATTGTTCACTTTATAAAAAATATGGTCTGGTTCTACGCTGATTTTCTTTTCTCGAGAACGGAGAGGCTTTTATGGTCTATTTCGCTTCTCTAAGATTTTTTGGCGGACACTATTTGAACATATTCATTTTTCGTCATTTGCCTACCGATATACTAACCCTGTAATTTCTCGTTTGCTCACACTATCAGAATGATGTACTTAAAGATAAAAAAGTTGTCCCAATGAGCTGTCTTGAGCATCTTTATCTTGCGATGCTCTGGATACATTATTCCTTTTACGTACCTATCAGTAGTGCACGTATTAACTTAAGGTGCTTTTTGTTGTGAGTGTAAAATAGTGTAAAAATGTCCAAAAGACCACATAATGTTTTTGTACCTTTTGGCTGCTATGCAGACTCATTACTAAACTTCACTTCACTTTGTAATAAACTTTTATAAAATATTGAAGCTATAGAAAGAATAATAAATATTTAGGAATAACAGCAGATTCTCATTTAAGTTGGAACCATCAATTATAATAATGTTTGCAATCAGAGCCCTAGATAAACATACAAATACGGCTACGAAGATACTAATAGACATGGGTATAAGGTATCTCATATATTTAAAAAATGCAGTTATATAGGGTTTAATAACTTTATAGTTGTAAATATTTGTGATTAGTTTTTTTTGTTATTTTTTACGAGTAGTAATATGTTTGGTCAAATATTTGTATCGCGGGTACGCACTGACTTGTGAAAGCGGACACAGGCCGAAGACAAGTGTAAAAGTACGTGACAGCAGCACCTCAAGCAATTTTGGTGGATTTTATTAATATATTTCCCTTTGTTTGATTTCATATCTTCAGAATTGATTACTTGTATCCTCAAAAACCACAGGTAAGTTAAATATTTTGTTAGTTTGGTCATTTCATTTAGCAAACTGTAAAATTTACTAAATGAAATAAATAATAAATATTGGATTGTAATAGGCTTTGTCAATATGAAATGAGACAAACTGGAGGCTGTATTATTGGAGATGAAGACATCCAAAAATTTGCTCTTTATTATTCACCGACTGTATGAAGAAAACCGTTTGGTAAAATTAGACAACACTAACTCGTACAAATATAAACTTGACAAAGGCGATAGATAGGGCTACGTTCTATGACCTATATTTAACATCTATACCTATAACATCTATATATCATGATGCGGCTTGTGTGGAGAACTAGCAGAGTAGAACAGCAATAGCCGGAACCAAGATTATTAACTTAAGATTTGCAAATGATACCGCCTTAGTTGCAGCAAGCCAGGATGAGTTCATACACTGGGCAGATTTCAGATAATAATCTCTGATTATGGTTTAAGTGTAAATTATAACAAAATGTAAATCATAATTGTAGACCGAGCAAATGATAACCACGTTAAGAATAGGTGATTGTGAGGCAGTAAACAAATTGGTATACCTTGAAGTTTTCGTGGACAATACTGGTTACTGTGAACATGAGGTTTGGTGAACTTACCAGTTGATTTGACGGAAATAACACGAGTCTCGCAAGAATCAGATAGACTCAAACAGAAGGAAATGCATATCTTACTTTCTTCCACGCGCCAGACTCGCCTACAAAGGACCACGCACACTACAAGTGGAATCGGTTAATTTCGCCCAAATTTTGATATGTTGCTCTAGTGGCAGAGCAGATCAAAAGTCTCCGTGGGCCCAAGTCCCAAAAACACACCTTTCTACCCCTTTCCATTCTTTAAAAGGGTAAAAAGCGTTGGAGTAAATGATATCCCGACAATAATATTTTATACTTTCAATAGTTACGAAAAATTCAGTCAACGAATTTGATTTATATTTTGACACCCTTCCACCTTCTTACCCGTTTCCACCTCTTATGGAGAGTGTAAATACCTTTGCGGATGCATTTCTATATTTTTTTGAAAATGTATCACGAATTACTTTATCCTTCATACAAGTGCGCATGTAAAAATATTATGATTTTGCTACTACGCATGTAGTACCATTTTTCGTTTTTTTTTTCGTTTTTAATAATAGTAACCACCTAGAAGGGGCTTAAAAGTGTAAGAAGTTCTCTTGGAATAATTTCTGTACCTACTATTGAATATTGTCTTCAGTTCATTGAATTAATAGCGTTTTTGTAAAAGAAATATAGGTGTTAAAGCGTTGATTGAAGAGTCTATAAGATACGCAGCTATACGGCCAAAACCGTTCCTCGCTCATCACGCTTCCCCCACACGTCCCTATCCACATATTGTTCGTTGACTTGTGGTGCCACCGCGCGGTGTTATTTTGCGCGAACCGCGAATAGAAATACTGGACGTTGATTTCCAGCGAACGAGGGTACATAATATATTTATTAAGTTATAATTCTCCACGCAGGTTGTAGACCGGCGCAATCAGTGCCGGCGTCAGGGCATTTGGCACCTGTAGCAAACAGTTATTGCTTGCCGCCCTGATAAAAAACATTTACAAGTTACTACTGTTAGGACAAATTTATTAATAAAAACTTACAAACAAAAATCTCAGATAAATAATTCTTTCACTAGTTTCACTTAAAATTCAAAAACAAGAGAAACCTTTAACTATCAATTATTGTCGCATTTCATCTTTTAAGTCGCCACGTTGTGCGCTGTAACAATCGTGTTTTGTTCGAAATTGCAATTGTTCCTTGTCCTCGAGACCCATTTGGGGTTCAAAAAATGTTTTTTTGAGATTTTTGTTCAATTTTGAATTTCTGAAATTTATAAAAATGTGATAAATTAAAAATATTTTATTTTGCTATTCGGTTCAGCTTCATGGAATAGTATTTATGAGTACGTTTAAGACCTCCCAATTTTTTAAAATAATTAGAAAAAGAGTATGCAAATGTCGAGGATGGTGTTTTTGATCTTTCAGCGCTTGCGTAGCGAGAACGGTAATAAATACGAAAATGCACCGCACTTTTTTTTGTACAACATGGAATTTTCTACAAACAAGTCCGCGAGGGCATATTCTTATCTACTATAGTTTTCGAGCTACAGGTGCTCACGTGTAAACATAAAAATGACTGTTTTTTACGCTACTCTGCAAGTGGCACTGGCGACTTAATTAACAAACAAAAAATTAAGAAAACGGCGATGCTAATAGTCAAATTTAAATTACACAAAACATAATGAGTAACTTCTGTTTAAAACTATTTTTTATTCGATGCATAATATTAATAATGGAGTTACAAGTATTAAAAAAATGTTGAAATAAAATAAAAAAATAGTTAAATATTCTTTGTGTTATTGAAATGTATGTACAATTGTACAGAAAAAAACACTAATTAAAAAAAATATGCGGCAAGTTCCAGTTATATAGAAATCGATGAAAATGAAAAATTACACTTTTCGGCCGTAATATTAATTGTTTATATGTGATAAATAAAAACAAAATGATATGTCAATAATAGATACATTTTTTTAATAAAGAAAATTACTTCCTACAAGGTGGAAAAGTTCAAATGTACGATTTTTTTAATGTTTTTTGCATTAAAAAACGTATATTTAAGAAAAATGAAGGACGCCATCGTGCAGAGCGATCAGAAATTCATAAATAAAAAAATCGACCACAACTTCTCATTGGACAAATAATATTTAACTGCTTTAACGGGCTGCTTGGAGAACAGCGCGAAAAACAGTTACTTTGAGGTTTGCGCGCGGGCGCCTTTGGCATGTGAGCCATAATAGATAAAAATATGCTCTCAGGGACTTTTTTGTACAAAATTCGATGCTTTATAAAAAGTGCATTGTGTACCATTTGTGCGATACTTTATCGCCTCGAAAACTATGCTCTCGAAAAAGTAATACCTACTTGTAATAAAAAAAAAAATTAACCAGTCTTTCCGCAGATATTCAAATTAAGTTAATTACTTCCACATCCAGTGGAAGTATAGTAACGAGAAAAAAGTTTTAAAAAATTTTTATTGTTCAAATAGGCTTAGAATGTAGTGAAACGTCGAGATTTTAAGTTTGAGCGAAAAAAAAATTCTGTCTGTCGGTCTGTAACTTTTTTTTGTGCGCACGTTTACTCTGGAACCGTTTGAGATATTGACTTGAAATTTGGTACACGTATGTACTTTAACGAGATCTGGAACTAGATTATATTTTGATCTAGTTCTGTCGAAGGGTTGGGGGTAAATTGGGGTAAATTTGGGGTAAATAGGTTAATCAAGCAGTTAAGAGTCCATAAAATTGGTATTTAGTATATACAAGAGAAGCTAAGGTCTCAAAAAAATGTTTGGCATTAGCCACCCCCATTACCACCCTAACCCCCTTATTAAAGGGGATGAAAAAAAAATGTGATTTAGTGTTTGTACAGGAACCAGAAACCTCAAAATATTTTTTTACTTCATCCACCCCCCACTATCACCCCCCTATTCCCACCCCCCACCCCACTACCGATGTGGGGTATCGTTTTATGGGTTTTTGAGGTAGAGGATTTCAAATATTATATTATTAAAGTTCCATAAACAATTATTTTCACATACAAAGTTTTTTCGTTGTGAGTGACTTGGATAGAGAATCTGGATGTGGAAGTAGTGATTCCTTGGGCAGCGGTTTTTTTATTATGTTTACTAATTATTACCCTTTTTCCCAATAAAATCGCTTTTTCGTTTTAATTATTAAAAAAAGCAATTACAGAGAAAAGCCTATAAACAAATAAATAACTTTAAATGAATCCATCACTGCAGTAGCAGTATATTTGGGAGAGGATAAAAAATATTTTTGTACAAATTGGTTATTACAGTTCAGCAGAATTAAAGAAGGGAATGGTGTAAACCCGAAAAATATTGCAACATGTAATATTTTTGCGGCAGTAGTAAAGGAAAATGTCATCTAAAACATATTCAAAATTTACTAGGGTGAAGACGGTTAAGAAAGGTGCAAAATGGATAATTTTGTGATATCTTAAAAATAACAGTTTCATCATAAAATGTCAATATGCCTTTTACTTCCACATCCAGTGGAAGTACAACAACGACAAAAAATGGCATTTAGTAAATACAAGATAAGTCAAGGTCTCAAAAAATTTAACCATGGGGGGGGGGAAATAAAATTGTGAGTTAGTGTGTGTACAAGAACCAAAGGCTTCAAACATTTTTTTTTACTTCATCCACCCCCACCCCCACTACCGATGTGGTATATCGCTTTATGAGTTTTTGGGGTAGGCGATTTCAAATATTATATAATTAAAGTTCTATAAACAATTATTCCCACATAGTAGAGTGCAAATATAGTATCAAAATATTTTTCGTTTTGAGCGACTTGGATAGAACATCAGGATGTGGAAGTAGTGATTCCTTGGGCAGCGGTTTTAACATTTTAAAATGAAAACCGCAGCCCAAGGAATCACTACTTCCACATCCAGATTTCCTATCCAAGCCTCTCAAAACGAAAACACTATATTTGCACTCCACCATGTGGAAATAATTGTTTATGAAATTTTCTAAATGAAAACCAAAAAACGATATGCCACATCGATAGTGGGGGTTGGGGTGGTGGTAGGAGGTGATACGCGGGTGGATGAAGTGGAAAATTTTTTGAGGCCTTTGGTTCCTGTACACACTAAATCACAATTTTTTTTTCACCCCCTTTAATAATCGCGTGGGGGGTGATAATGGGGGTAGTTAATGCCAAAAATTTTTCTAAGAATTTAACTTCTTTTATATAATAATAAACTAAATACCAAATTTTATGGACTCTTACTTGCTTAATTTACCTATTTACCCCCATTTATCCCAATTTACCACTCAACCCTTTAACAGAATAAGAACAAAATATAACCTAATTCCAGATCTCGTTAAAACACATATGTGTACCAATTTTCAAGTCAATATCTTAAACGGTTCCAGAGTAATCGTGCACCCAAAACGTCAGAGACCGACGCGATAGAAATTATTTTTTGCTTCAACTTAAAATCTCGACATGTCATAACATTCTAAGCCTATTTAAATAAATGTTTTCAAAATTACTACACTTATACTGGAAGTGGGAGCAATACGTAGAAAATGGCATGACAAAAATATAAACAATTATAATGTGCCGTAGAGTACACGGTGGAAGTAATCTACTTCAAGCACTTTCTTTGAGGAAACGCATCTATACTGCTCGAGGTAACCCACTGCGCATCCGTTTTACTCGAGGAAGCCCACTGCGTATCCGTATAGGTAACCTACTGCGCATCAACAGTACCTACTCAAGGAAAGCCACTGCGCATCCATTATACTCGAGGAAACCTACTACGCATCCATACCACCCGAGATAACCAACTTCGCATCCAAACTACTCGAGGTAACCCACTGCGCATCCATGTTACTCGAGGAAACCCAATGCGCATCCATACTACTTGAGGTAACCTACTGCGCATCTATTTTACACGTGAAAACCCACTGCGCATCCATACTACTCAAGGTAATCCATTGCGCATCCATTTTCTTCGAGGAAATCTACTGCGCATCCATATTACTTGGAGTAACGTACTGCGCATCTATAGTACTCGAGGAAAGCCACCGCGCATCCATAGTACTCGAGGAAATCCACTGCGCATCTATATACTACTCGAGATAACCCACTTATTAAAGAATAAAGAAAATAATAGAAACACCGAACAGGTTGCATGGTATTTTAATTGAAAATCGTAGAAGCTAGATAAACACGCAAGGACGCGTTGCTATATCCTCATCTATCCTTGAACCATTGGTATCAATTTAGCAACATGTTTATAAACCTTAAAATTCCACATCCACGTTTTCTATCCAAGTCTCTCACAAAGAAGAAAAAAATTGCACTCCACTATGTGAAAATTATTTATGAAACGTTAATAACATAATATTTGAAATCGCCTACTCCAAAAACCTATAAAACGATATGTCACATCGGTAGTGAGGGGTGGTGGAAGGGGGTTGTAGAGGGGGCAAATGAAGTAAAAAATATGTTGACGCTTTTCCACCCCCCTTTAATAGTGAGGTGGGGGTGGTAATGGGAGTAATTTTTTGAGCCCTTATCTTTTCTTATATATACTAAATACCAATTTTATGGACTCTTACATGCTTGATTTACTTATTTACCCCCCCTTTATCCCAATTTACCCTTCAACGGAATAAAATGAAAATATAATCTAGTTCCAGTTCTCGTTAAAATACATACGTGTATCAAATTTCAAGTCAATATCTTTAACGGTTCCAGAGTAAACATGCGCACAAAAAAGTTACGGGCAAACAGAATTTTTTTTTGCTCAAATTTAAAATCTCGACGTCTCATGACATTCTAAGCCTATTTGAACAATGACAGTTTTTTTAAATTTTTTGCCGTTACTATACTTCCACTGGATGTGATTGATGTGAAAGTAATAAAATTCACTTTATCACGTTGTGCGCATTTGTGATGCACATGGTACATGGAACTTTTACTTAATTTTCTTTGTTATGTATTATTTAATATTATATCAAAATGGTTTATTTTACTGGGAAAAAAAATGTTTTATGTTGCCAGCAGCTCATTGGGTTTTTATATTTAATTGTTATGAAAATAAACAGACAGGCAGGCAGGCAGAATTTTTTTTTTCGCTCAAACTTAAAATCTCGATGTTTCGTGATATTCTAAGCCTATTTGAACAATAAAAATTTTAAAAAATTTTTTTGTTACTATATACTTCCAATGGATGTGAAAAATTATACTATGTTTGGTTTCTCAAATATTTGCGATAAATCGAAAATAAACGCATACTCCCCTCTCATTCTCCAAAATCCCATCATTAACAATAAAAATGTCAAGTCGGCCCCTTGTCAACAATGTATCGACTAGACTGATAATAAGGTGGCAAAGAAATATAAAGATAAATCAAGTCTACAGAGAATTATCGTATACCATATTACGCCTTTCTTTCTCGATGTATTACATATTAAACACATTGTCCGAATATTAAATTTATTGCATCTTACCGAAGACGAAGATACATTTTCAATTTCACTGAATTGGGAAAGATTTTTAAGATTTTACAAACTAATATAGGTTTGTTTGCAGGCTATATGAAATTTCACTTTGACTTTTCCACTTAAAATATTTTCCTCTTGTTGCAAAATCTTTTCGACACAAATGTCTCGCCTTTTTACCGTGGCATATATAATTGTTTTTACTCCTTGCAATCTAGGATTTTGTCTCACTAATTTGTCATTATCTTTCAAAGTTTGTCCACAGAATAAACATTCCATTGTTAAGCACTAAATAATATGTAATAACTCAATAAAAATAACTAATACTCATTTGCATTCACATTATATAAAGAAAAGTTTGTTTCTAACTGGCATAATATAATATAAGATTACTTGTATTAAATAGTCCACACTTGCCGGACATCTAGGCCTCTAGGATCGAAAAACTCAGCTTTAAATAACAAAATTTCGAAAACTATAAGTCGTAGAGACCTGATTTTTGTTTTAAAAACTTCCTTGAGGTGTAGACTTTATTTCATACGCAGATGGTATGTCAAAATTCCTTAAAATAAAAAAGTTTTTCGCTTACTGAAAAAAGCGCTGCAAGGGAAGTAAATGTTCAAGTTTTACCTCGTTTTACAGAAAAATTAGATTTTCCATAAAAACAAAATTTAAGCAGTGACCTTCGCCCACATTTCCTCCATCAATTAAAAAAAAATACGTATAATTATCTCAATTGGTTCCGGAGATATCACGAGGGATGTGTGAAAATGTAAGAAAAATTAATTTTGACAGATTTATAACATTTTTCGTCATACAAATAGTTTGACCTCCCAAAAAATATTGTAATTGGACATTACAGATGGCCAAGGACCTAATCTATCATGCTGTGAAGGTCCCATGTGGTTGTACCTTCAAAAATTTTTTTTCAAGAAGGAAGCTACTTTTTTTTCCTCGTTTTACGGTGCACTAATACAACAAATGACACGAACCATGCGAGTGCTATCAGCCGACTGAGGGACTGAGGACTGAGATTGACGAGATTGCTAGACCCCGGTCGGTGGCGCCTAACTATACCACAGACCCTGCCCGCACTACGATATTAAGTACACGGCTGCATCTCTATAAGGACTCTTCACTCAACGGTTAAAGTAATATATATTATTCAAAAGGGAAAGGGGTTCTGTGAAAATCATTTCTGAATCCACTTTTGAGTATCCTCATCAATTGTATTTTCGTGAAACAAATACAGATGCCCAGCTGTCAAAGCCATTTTCAACCACCAGAAGGGGTTAATAAGGGTATATGAGTGGCATAACCAATTGTCATTAAATCTCTCGAATTATGCCAGTTATCTTAATATTCCTATAATATTATTTCGAAAAAGATACCTACCGTTAAGCAGACATGAGAGTATTTTTTACCTCTCGGAAAGGATGTGAAATGGTAAATAAATCCTTTAAAGTAATTGCCCCATCTTTAATCGAGATACGATTCTCATCTTAGTGGCTCCATAATATTTTTGAAGGAGAAATACAGATTCGCACTGGTCAAAGTCATTTTGGAACCCCCAAAGTGTAGTAAAGTCCTTTTCACCCCCCCCCCCCCAGAAGGAGTGGGAAAGGATAACGGGGTGCATCGGAATAAAACCTGCACCTATCATTGGCCGTTTTACCCATTTGAATGATTTAATAACATTTTCGTAAAATAAATGCAGACACGCAATTTTTATAATCAATACCGCCCCCGGAAGGAGTGGAGAATGGTGAGATGGTGTCTTGGAATAATTCCTGCATCAATTATTGAATGTTTTCCACAATTGAGTGGTTGAATAACATTTTTTAAAAAGAAATATTAGTGGGCAATTTTCAAATGCAGTTTCACCTCCCGGAAGGGGTGGAAAAGGGTAAGGGGAATAAATTATGCACCTGTCATTGGTTGTTTTCCCTATACTCACCTTTATTCGAAATATGCTTATCATGATTAGAAAATACTATTTAGGTATTATGCAAAACACAACTTACACACTTATGCTTATCATTTTAGTGATACTGTAACATTTTCGAAAAAAATATAGAAAGGCATGCGCAAAGGTCTTACAAAAAGTATAAAATATTATTGTACTATGTAAAAAGCTGTCTTCAGTTTGTTTTATGTTATATCGGCTAAGAGATAAATAAATAAATCTGTAATATTGTCACATTACTATTCCCAATTATATTCTAGAATTGTTTATGGTATAATTTTGTAGGGCTTTTCTCATCACACTGATAGGGTATTTATAATGCAGAAATAATTAGTCTAAATGAATATTCAACTTGTAGAAATGTATTTAACACCTGTGGCATGTGTCTACATACTTGAAATTGTTTTTATTTGTTTAAAATTCACCATTTTTTAAAAAACACGCGTTACCATAATTACTCAACTCGTAATCAGAATGATTTATTAGTCCCCATTCACACCTTATCTATATATAAGAAAAGTTCCAAATACTTGGGAATGAAATTGTACAATAAATTGCTATTAAAGCAATTACCATCATTAAATTATTTAAAAATGCTGAAAACTTTTACTGCTTCAGCATTGTTTTTATTCTGTAACTGACTTTTTGAATCATATATTTTAACTATTGTCATTGTGGGATATACTGATAATAGTTTGTTTGTAATTTACATTGTAACTTTGTACTGACGTTACCTTATTCAATTTTGTTTCTATTTGACCTATCCTGTCATTTTCCTGTATGATCTAATGGACAATAAAGATTATAAAGATTATAACTCAAACTTAGCAAATGCCACTATATTCTATATTTTTAATTAATACGTTACAACGAGTGTTTAATTTAGCGAGTATTTAATCTATACTCACAATATCTGTTTCTGTGCTGCAGATCTGAGAGTAATATAGTTAAGGAAATACTCAATACTTACTTTCTGTATCTGATTAATGTAAATGTAAGAAAATATATATTATAGTGAATTTCAGTGATTTTAGAGGTGGGCCTAAGTAAATTCTCCTTGATTACATACGCGTGGAAGAAGCTGGGAATACATTTATCTCTGTCTGATGTATTATTGCGGATTTCCTTTTACAAAATAATTGTACTTTACAAATTTCCATCGCATTAATGGCTCGATTCTCCAAGAAATACGTACATAGAGGCGACTCTTCAGTATCCTATTTTTTCAAATCCTCTGTTTTTTTATGCATCAACCGAAGGGAGGACAATATGGAATATCTGATAGTTCAGGGAGAACTAGATGGCAAGAGGCCCAAAATGTTGGGCTGATTTTAGCAGGGAGCTGATAGGGAAGAGCTATGGAGAGACTAAGTGCTCAACAGGTAACCACGACAGAAGGCGTGGTGCCGTTAGACGTACTCTACAGGAAACGAAGGCTAAATATAATAATACATGGCCGCAGAACTTCTGGTAAGACGTTTTAAATAAAAACAAGAACGCGAAATTTATTAACTAAAATGTGTTTCGAAAGACCGCTAGAATTTATCGAATATTTGTATGTGTTCTTACTTCTTATTTGCTCCAAAAATTATATAAATATTTATGGACAGTAAAAATATGTGTAAATGTAAGATTGACATGTATTTTGTCATTTATTTATTGTCACGATTATTACTCTTAACTTTACTCAATTTAACATAAATGAAAAAAGTAATATATAAAACTACCATGCTTTCGTTGGTAACACGAATTAAAATCCTAAAAGTTTCCATCCATCGCATCGGGTGGATAAAATAGCTCCGTTTTCGTATTTATCACCAAAAGATTGCTCGGATGAAAATTACGAGGGACAAGCCGCGAAGGAAATCTGGTGCACACTCGAAGAAATCCGAGGAAATCTTAGGAAATCTGGAGGAAATGTTAGGAAATCTTTTGTTTTTTGGATTTGTCCCCCCACTCCTCAAAAATTAAAAAAAAAACACGAGGAAATCCGAGGAAATCTTTAGAAAATCCAAGGAAATCTGGAGAAAATCTGTGTAATCTTCGTCAAAGTGGAAATCTGGCGTACAAAATCTTGGGCGCGGTTGATCCGTCGAAAATTACACATAAACATAGGCGTTATTAAATTTATACCAAATATACAAAAATTCTTGTCTAGTCCTTTAAGCGCCCTTAAGGTCCCTAAAGGTTTGAGCGCTTTTATTATAAAAAAAATAAATTGAACAGCCTTCAAAAAAGATCGCTAAAAATTGTAAAATAAAATTTTACCATTGTTGCCGAGTTAATGGAACCTTATTACCAAACATTGATATTGAAGTCGGTTAAAAATACGTTTGAATTCGTTATTTGTTCATTTTTACATCGGCCTATGGAGTTTTATTCATTTATTATTCTTATTTTTTGCTTGACATGACCAGCTAAACAGAATCCAAAACAGAAAAATAGGACAAAAAGAGGTTTTTCCAAATTAAGCTTAATTTCCAAAGGACGCCCAACTCCCAGATTGTACGAAATTTTACTGTAACTTCCTGTTAACATATAGATTGCATTTCAATAAGAACTACCGCTGTTTAGTTTTATTCCACTTTTTTTTTTAATTATCATGGCTTAAGGAATAGCTTCATACGATAAGTCACAATTTGAAAATCAGAACAATTACACCTATACCTAAAGTAACAAGACAGAAGAAAACGAATAAATATGGATCGGAAAAAATTAAAGTTAAATACAGGGGCATAATTTCTTCTGGCTTAGGGACACGTCGAGGTATTTTAAAATTTTACACATACTACTGGAAAAGGGACAATTATAAACTAAGGATAAATACAGAGGTTACGATATTTCTAACTAATTGGAACAATATAATGTGATAACGGTGGAAGACCATATATGACATATACATATAAGTATATACAGACATATGCATGTTCTTATACCTCATTTACAGTTTTAAACTTTTGTTTATGATGAACTGATATGTATCTGAAAGTGTTTCTCGTCTGATAAGAGATAATAAATTAAGTATGTGGTATGTGACTGTTTATATTATGTTATTGTGTAAAAGATTGCATTCGTTATGGTTTTTCTCACAGTTAAAAAAAATATGTTCACTCAATATCACAGGGATCGCAGAAATTGGATTATACAATGCCAATTCTTGCAGGGAGGATGGATAACAAGCATGTTCAAATTTTATTCTATTTATGATGGTTATGTGCTTTCTGGGAATATGTAAATCTTCATATCGTGGTTTGCAAGGAATGGTCGGCTGAATAAGTGTACATCTATCCGCGTCAATATCACAGTAGAATTGCCACAGTTTTGACCACTGGTTTTTTAAACGTTCCTTATATGTGCATATACAATCTTCTAAGCAATTTTCATTTAATCTGATAATTCTGTTGTAAATGCTTTTCTAAGCTACTATGTCAACACGTTCATTATTCTCCAACCCTGCGTGAGCTTTAACCCAAATGAAAATTATTTTATTCGACTATTAAATAGTAGTTATTTAGGAACAGTATTTTAGGGCACATTTATATTATAATACATTATTTAAAAATGCACTGAACATTGCACGTTATTTCAAAGCACGCAATACAAAACGAAATTGCAATAAAATCCAGTTGAAATATTTATTCGGTGTGGCGAATATTATACCATCTGTATGCCTCAGTTTCTGTCTGGTTAGCCAATTATTTTTATGTATTAAATCTATAATAAGAAATATTATATGCATAATCACCCTAGCCTCTGTAATTTCCCTATAATCAGTGACTTTAATCAAGCTGAAAACGTACGCCTGTTCACTGAACTTTATATATAATTGTTACATATTCTATAGGATACTCTTCTCAGTTGTTTGTAAATAATGTTAGTTTCAGATATTTTTAATTTTATAGTACGAACTTAGTTGGTAATAGACTCAGTGTAAAATAAAGTAAAAATAAAAAAAACTATACAATACCCCATTTGGGTTTCGAACCCGGGACCCTTGGATTCCGAGTCAAAAGCGTAAGAACTACCCACCACCTGACACGTAAAAAAACGTAAATTTTTACATTATAAGAGATGAGCTAAATCATATTTCCACGGTTGTATATTACATTATGAAATGTATATTTTTAAGATATATAAATATTTATATATTAAAATCAGATCCCATCAGATTTCTATTCAATTTCAAAAACATAAAAATCAAAAAATTTTTTTTAAATTTAAATCATTAATAACATTTTTATTGACCGATCGATTTTGTTCAAAAACAATAGGGTTCTTCCTCTAGCTAACACTAACTTACTGTTCAAATTTCAGTACAATCGGATTTTTCTTTCTTGAGTTATTGTTAACGTGACGGATGGACGGACAGACGGACATTTTGAAAGTTGTTCAGAATTCGTTCACACTAACACAATGATATGAAAATTTTTTGTCTGCGAGCGATATTTACGGTTTTAGAAATGTGCCGATCAAATGCAATATACTCTTCGTTTTCGTATTTGCGAAGAGTATAACAACACACTAAAATTCACCACATTTATTATCCCAGAAATTAAACAATAGAACTAATGCAGAGTATCCCAAATTCTCCACCACATCTATAACTTTTTGCTTCCACTCCACAAGTGAAATGTAATTTTATGTATTACATGTGTAATTGCTCTTTGCCACCCACCCTAAAGATAGGATCGAAATAGATCCTAATAATTAAGGTCCTAGTCCCTTGCCTTCCAAAAGTAATTAAGAGAGTCATCGCAATATAACGACTTGACACTAATCTTGATTAATTAATAAGTGAAGTTAGACGTCTCCAAAACACATTTTCGTTTAAGTGATGTATATCGATTATCTCAATTGACAGGCATAAAGAATTTCGAGCGAAAACTTAAGCTCATTATAAAGCATTTGATCAAGTAACTACCCACGCTTGTTAAACAAGGTAACGTCTTAGCTCATCATTTTGCTCATAAAGTTCATATCCCCAATAGGTCGCTTCAACTAACATACTTGGCAACGACAAAGTTATAGCATTTACCCTTTTCTTTGCTATGTATGATTGGAAACTATTTTCATTAGGCAATCCTTACACCATCGGATATAACGATATTATTCTGCTTGTCATATTCTAAACCAGAAATAAATGCGGAGAGGCATAATAGGCATAATGAAATTATTCAAAATAACATGTATTCTAACAATGAATAGAATTTTCTTTTTAAATGTAAATTCATAGCATTCTGTTTAATTAATGAATTTGTCGACATTTTAATTTTAGCATTTTAAACGATTTAGTCTATTTGGCGATACTATGGCTATAATTAATAAAATACCTGCAATATCGGCGAATAACCATTAATAAAAATCAAATTAAAATAGCTCAGAATCTACAAAATGCCTATCCAAATTTCTATATACCTATAACTGCAAAAATTAAGCACACTGCGTTTGTTAAAAAATGAAAATGAATATTATCAAAATAGCCCAGACGACAGAGGAAATTTTATAGTAAAACCTCCAAAAACTTACAAAATGAATAATTTTTTTTAACGTGTTCCTAAATGTGTATAGAATAACATCCTGAAAATTTTACATTCCGCTCGGATGCAGAACAAAAAGGAAAAATGAAAAAAAATTGTTTATCTACTCATATTAGGTTATATACTAATTAATGAACTGCTTTTGGTCAATAGTATCCATAAACAAACAGCGTGAGTTATAATGCGTGAGTTATTATAACTCACTAGGCACAGAAGCAATCACTCACCTTTATCTTCATGCCTAGCTTGTCCAATCGACGTAACGCGCAACAGACGAAGGTGGAGCCAGGGAGGTAGTGACAGATTATTCGCGTTAATTTTTATAAAGATTTTCTAAAATGTCACAAAATGCTACTTTTGATTCGTTCGTGCCTAGCCGAATTTTCGAATTTCGCAGTGCAATTTACGATCAGATTTATTTGGAAGATTTCCTCTTTACGTCGCGACATCGTACGGCCGTCCCAATGGTGTTTTCGAAAAATATGAACGTGTCAAGATTGCATGTTTTTGCAATTTTTTCGGCTCCGAAATGTAAGCTGTTTTTTGCTATTTTTCGCAGGTGGGAGTTAGCTCGAAATAAAAAACAAGGTCAAACGAGTATTTTCCATTGCGAATCTTTTGCTATCAGAATTTTGATTTCTTTTTTTTCGTTTCGGAGATAACTACTGAAATGTTGGCCATGTACGGCAAAAAATCGCAAATCTTGAGCTTCTACAGTTGGCAACTTTTTAATCTTGGCTCCTACGCAAAAAGACTACTCCAGTTAACTTAAGTGGATTTAAATTTGCTGCAACTCCTTTTTTTATTTTTTGAATTCCGACAAAAATGAAGGAATTAAAGGGGGCGGGATTTGGAACTTTTTCTTTTTCGGTAAAATGTCTCCCTTTTGTCATTGTAATTAATCGGTAATTAACTGAAATCGATCTCATATACGAAGTTCACTTAATATCAGGTAATATTTTGACGCTCCGTTAATCTTGGCCCTTCGAAACAAAGGTTTCTGAGAAAAATTATTTTTTACATACACTCTGTAGGAAAACGTGTAATTTCCTGCATTTCCTCGATTATCTCGATAATTATCGTTTTTTTCGAAAACTTTGTAGACAGCTTATGTAAAGAGAATTGATTGAGTTTTCCGACGATTTTTTAAATTTTTTCTCTAACATAAAAAACAAGACTTTTGACCGAATATGCGCTCCGGGCTATTGCAGTTCGCGGAGAAGTTTTGCATTTTCCGCCGCGTAATATTAATCTACAAATCTGATTTTTTGTTTACAAGCAGCTTATGCACTATTTCGATTAAAAATCACATTCTACCTCCTCCTAAAGGCGGCTAAATCTTTGAAGACAGCAAATATAAAAGGGTGCACAAAAATTAAATTTTACAGTTAATTTTATTAATAAACAAACTGAGTAATTTAAATAAAATTTTCTCAATTTAATATTTATTGTTATAATCGTAGATAATATTTAGCTTGCGGTAATGGTAATAACTCACTTGATGAAATACGCCTGCGGCTCGTGCTGTAAACTTTCATCTACGTGGGTTATTACCTACAATACCGCTAGTTGAATAATATACTATTTTCATCAATTTTTTCAAAATTTTGAAATTAGACAGGGTAGAAAAAAATAAATAATACAGGTGGGTAGGCCACGTGTTTTTGAACAAAAAATGTTCAAATAAAATTTATCGGTAAAGCCATGGTATTCCTGCAAAAAAATAGTGAAATAACCTTGTCACTCTGCGCGGCCAAGCGCACGGTTAAATGCATACTATGGAACCTCTAAAAATTCTCAGCAGTTATAACTGTAAAATAAAGCCTTTTGTTCTTTCTGATTACGCATTTTTAATATTTTTCTAAGTGAATAGGAGGATAAATAGTGAGTATGGAGGGAAAATATATAATAATGAACGCATACACAGACACCACACATAGCCGCTGGATCGTAGCAGATCTGCCGCGCCGTCACTGACATGCATTTTTACCTGCCTTTACAGTATTGTGTTTATTACAGGAACACCTATCCACATTTCAACTATATCCAATGGGTGCCTTATACATTTGTTAATGTATTGGAAAAGATGGAATGTAAAGCAGGCGGCCCCTTGTCTATTAAATGTTAGTTAAGTAAAAGATCCCTACTCTTCTTACGAGACGAGGTTTGGCAAAATTTCCAGGTTGGGGGTAGCTCGTGTCCTGGCGTCGGTGATAGGCCCTGGTAGCGGAAATAGGCCGACGTTAAATAGGCCGGCATTAAATAAATAGATAAAAAAAAAGAATGATTAGATATGTACTTTTTTAAATCTACGTTACTACAACTTAATAAACCATAATAATCAAGAAGTGTACATAAATTTTAACAGTTCTCAATGAAGAAAGAATATTTTTTTCTATATTTTTTATTGCGACGATTGAGTTCGAGCGTGATGAGTATATTTTTCCCATCCATCCTTTGCTTGTATTGTTTAAAACAAAAAAGCATCGGAAAGCTAGAATTTCCATCTTTTAAATAAACCAACACTCATATAGGTTGAACAAATTCTGATTTAGTGACATGTAATTCAATGCGTCGGTGCCACAGTCATGCGTATTCAAGCGCGCGCACGCATGGATCTCGCTCCGAGTAATAACGTTACTTGACTATTTTTTTCCGGGAATGCCGTGGCTTTAGCGACAAATTTGGTGTTGCGACATCTTTTGTTCATAAACACGTGATCTATACATCTGCATTTTTTATGTTTTCCTACCTTGACAATTTCAAAATTTTAAGAAAAGTGATGAAAAAAATGTTTTCTTCACTTTTTTTTACGTTCTGCATCCGAGCGAAATGTATACTTCTCAGGATATTATTCTATATACATTCACGGACTCATTAAAAAAACTATTCATTTTGCAAGTTTTTGGAGGTAAATGCCTTCAACGACTGGGCTAAAATAAATGTTGGGTGGAGTGCTGTCGTAGAAAAAGAGGTAGGAAAATCTATCTATTATAATATTAATTTCCCATGTTCTTTTGATAACATGCATTCTGATCAAACTAGAAATAAAAAAAAAACAAAAAAAAATTGTTTCCACTATAACTATAAGTAAACAAAAAATATTTTACTTTAATACATTGACAGAAAATATTGTGACTGGAAAAATTCCATTTTGAGTTTTTAATACATTTACACGTTTTCAAGTCCCCGAATCCAAAAACGTGATTTTAAAAACCTCTGCCTCTTATCGTATATTGTTGTCTGTGGTTGTACCTAGACTCCAAACCACTGCACCACTTTTACTGAAATTTTTCATGCATTTTCGGGTCGACCACACCTCGACGAGAAACGAAAAAAATCAATTCTGTGGTGTGAAGAGGGGGAGGGGGGGGGGGGCGAATCTCATTTAGCCAATGACACGCAAATCGAATCCAGTGAAATTTAAGAAAACCCGTACATAAACACATATTATATAAAAAATACGCTATATCTTTGAAATATTAAGTAACCTTCCAAATAGTATCTACTAGAGTATTAGGTAACAGCTTCTCTTGAGAATTGTTTATTTAAATATTATATTTCATCATAGCTTCTCATAATTTATGCTGATTTGCTATGATGCATTTCCTATGTTTAAATTTTTGCTGACGCTTCTGTAAAATTTTGTAAATACTATTGCCAGACTTTTGTAACCTCAGCATTGTAGTATTTCAAAGTGCTACGACTCTAATTTCTAGTAATTTGTATTTAAAATCAATTCAGTGCTGCTTAAACAAAACCACTATTTATTTTCATGGACTTTTAACCTCACATAAGTAGTTCTTTTAGTAACAGTTCTTTATTAGTAAATTTATTAGCGAGAGGGCACTGCACCCTGTCACATACTTAAATTCATTTGCAAGCAATATAACTTAGAATTCTTCTGATTGAAATTTTAATTTGAATCACCAATATAATTAACCATAAGTGTTTTTGTACATAAAATTTGGGTATTTTCAATAAATGCTGTCCATGTTTAAGTGCTCTCATTTTTTGATACTCTACTAGAATTTATTAAAATTTGATAATTAATAGTCAGAACTAATACTAGGTAGTTCGAGCTTTAATATTTTTCATCGCATATCATATGCCAGCAAAAATGTTGTTTATTGGCTGTCAAAACTTCTCTTCTAAACTAATTATTGACCAAGTGGCGCCCTCTTTTATTTATCTGTGTTTACTCATTTACTCACTCCTCTTTTTGATTTCCGAAATAAACTAGCTGTCGTACGCGAGTCAATATTTTTTTGCATTAGACATAAAAAGTGTTGGAGCATTATACTCACATTCTAAATTTCTTAAGGAATCAACGTTGATTCTTATATTGTTTCACTAAATATTTTTTAAAAAACTTAATACACAAAGCCAAATGTTATCAATTCCTCTTATATGTGTATATCTCCTGGGGTCTTTAATTCTCATTCACATCTTTACTCGACCAATTCATGAGATATTAAGTCTCTTCTGTATAGTAGAAGCTCTCACTCTCCTTTCAGCTTACTTTACAGTCCATGTTATACAAACTTCATTCGAGTACCTTGACAAAACTATTCCTTGCGTCAAGATTTAATTTATATTCTCAGTTAGCTACCCTAGCTTCTTCCCATTACATATTTGCTTTAAAACGGTATTTAGAATAGTACTTTATTCATACTTCAGAGCATTTTAAAAATAATAGATTCGAGATCGATGAATAGAAAGAAAAACAAGACCAGAATTAAATTTCGACAAAAATCCGGCACACAACAAAATGTCATGTACTAAGGGCCACTATTTCCTTATACATTTTGGTGTGGTGAATTTGAATCTGACATTAGAATTGCTCTATAACGTCACGGTTTTTCTTCCAACTTCAAAAAATAGCTAAAATCCATAAAAAAACTATTTTAAGTACTCTTTTATTCGACGATTCATTATTTTTAGCCCCTCATGTAGCCTTCTTTGGTGCTCTGCTCTGCTCTGCTCTTTAGTCTCTGACGAGAAATTTGTAGAAAACCTCTTCGATACAATTGATTTATACTAACTATTTTTATTTAAAACAATTTTTGATTCAACTAATACTAGTTCCTTTGGGCACTTCCGGAGCCTCCTCTTGATCTCTTACGAGAAACTGAGAGAAAACTTTGTTAATACTATTTTTCATCATAAAAAATATTTATTTGAAACTATGTCTTAATTCAACGTAGACTTTCTCAACTCCTTAGGAACCTTCCCTAAAGCCTTCCCTGTTTTCTTGACGAGAAACTTGCAAGGGATCTGTAGTTCATGAAGTTTTCTATCTTTTATCTTTTTTTCTCAATGCCTTGCCAGACGATTTGTGATCCATACATTGTGATCGATTGAATCCCCAAACAATTTTTAATTTAAACATGTTTAGATTCGAAGACAATTTGTTTTTGACAACTCGTATGGTCCTAGAAAATGGTTCCCAATGATATCAAACCAAACATTGATTTTGAACTCATGTTGGAAATGTTGTTCTCGCAAACTGATATCTTAATGAAAGGCCGGTAGGCAATAAAATTGGCACATGTGTAAAATGATATGGATGATATTTCTCTGCATGCAATATTTTTAAAAGTCTAAGTGTTACTGATTCTTTTTCTTTAACTAGTTTGTGGATCAATTGCAATGCGAGCTAATATTTCGTCTTCCTGGTCAGGCTTAATCATTTTCAGTTGACCTAAACTATCACGTTTAGGAAGAAATTAACCACTTTCGTCTACAATCCTGAACAAAATTTGAAATAGTCGATGACCAGATTGCAATATGTTTGAAAATCTTCGCAAATGTTCACGTTGCGCAGGACTGTAATTAAGTTGAAAATTTCACATCTCTACTTTTTAACCAATAAGATACCTTAATTTTGACTAGTTACCATGGCAATTAAAAAAATTTCCGGAAATTTTTTCGAGGCGCCACGATATTTAAGTGAACATTTTTTGACAGTTGAAAAGGTAAACATATGATCTACAACCATTAAATAATGTAGATATACCTGTGAATAATGCAAAATTTCTGAATTAACATTATTATTTATTATTCGCTATAAAGTTTCATTAAACAGAAAACACAAATTTGTTAAATTATTATGCATTAACAATTTATAATTCAAAAAACGTAGGATGTACAAACATAGTAAGATTTAAATGTTGCTTGAATTCTAACCCATCCTTAATGGTGAATAGGAAGGTGACGAATTAATTAGATGTCTGTGTTTTAAGACATATATGTAATATTTTGAAACAATTTTGTTCAAATCTCTTTTACGCAAAAGACCATATTTACTTGACATCTGCAGCAGACTTTCTTGGATTTTCGTAAACAAACCATTCGACTCTAACGCTTCCTGATCGCAATCTTCCATTAAATTCGTTAAATATATTAATCTTGGATGACATATTTGCGCTTGACTCAACTCTTTGCAGTATTTACATAAATTGTACTTTTCAAAGCATTCCATTTTTCTCAAATTGTTTAACGCAAATGCTTACAAGAAATGTTTTACATAAAAATATCTTTGTTTGCTGGTTTACTATACAGTAACTTAATGTAATTTACCAATATAAACCTCATCTATCAAAAGCATGGCCGCCTATATCACGGCCACCTACTGCAACAAACCATGTTAATATTATATTTTTTAAATGAGTAGTGTTATGGATTACTTTAACAAAAAATACATTTCTACCACCTTTAGTAACCTAAAATTATGAAAGGGCGATAGACTGAACTAATACCCATCTGAGTTTTAGCATTTGGTGTAACTAAAGTTGGTAATTTTTTTTTATTTAACGAAATATAGTGGATATACCTATATGATTTTTTTAGAATTTATTTCATGTTGAACTAATATCTTCATTGCCAAATCTCTAATGATATCGACTAATAAGCAAAATAATAACGAAATAAATTTAATTATTATAGGTTTTATTAATATTAAAAACACAATTATTATAAATGTTTGTGGGCTGGCTTGAATTGGTGGGTTAAATCTGGGTACTTTCTGTTTTATTTTGCATTGTGCTCTGATCATGATTAAACTTGCTAGTACTTGATGAAATTCTCCTCATGGATTCAATCATCTGATGATGATATTCAACGTCCAATTGTAAGTAAGGTTTGATAGACTGACTATTACTGTGTCCAGTAATTTTAATGAGCTGTTGTTCACCAACTCCTTCCTTGGCCAATTTCGAAACAGCTATTGCTCTTGCAGAATGATTAGTTATTTTTACTTTTTTAGTGTCAATTCCTATATCAGAGGCTGCTGATTTAAACCATGAAGATACAATGTTCTTACCAACTGGGCTATTCTTGTACCATCCTTTCGAATTGGGTTGACTCCAGTATGGGTTTGGTGTTAAGAATAATCTGTCGGTCTGAATAAGATTTCCCCTTTTTTCCATCAACTTCTTAAACAAACGAACCGGACACATTTGTGGATTATCGAAATTTGTAATCAACCATTTACTATCCGACAGTTTTTTAGAACCACCTTGTGTGGTTTTGGAGAATATTGGATTATATTCTATCCGACCTTTTGGGTTTCCGAAATTATCAGTTTCTTCTTTGAAGTATTGGATACACGCAGAATATCCTTCCCCTCCTCTCCATGCCAGCTCGTGTAAAACTAAAAAATTACGCTGCAATCCATCTGGAGTATTTTCATCCCACATTTCAATAATTTTTTTGTATTCGTCGCTGATTAAGGCTGAAGCACTCACTTTTCTTTTTAATGGGTCTCTCTGTAATTTTTTGCGCTTAGCATCGCGTGCAGCTCTGGCGGTCGCAAATTCCACATCAGAAAACGGATTAAATTTTATTTTATATTTTTCGTAATAAATTTCTTGTAACTGCTTAGCAGTAGAGTTCCACATCACTTTGACCACACTTTCCTTATAGTCTTCAAAATGTTTCTTTTTCATATTAAATGCGTAGTCCTCCAGTATAGTAGCCACCTGTACTACACTCTACTATAATCATGAATATTATACAACTTTTCGTCACAAAATTCAACAAACCGTTTCCATACACTTGATTTTGATTTTCGGGTGTTATCTGGCGTTATATTTTGAATTTCTTGTCTAATTACTTGTTGATTTTCTTTACCAAATCGCGACATTTCGCTATCCACTTATTAAACTCAACGACAGACCTTTTAAACTAGTAATTATTAAGCTTTGTGACAGAACCGGTTAAACAAAAATGACAAATCAACATAATATGTCAAAAACAACAATACCCTGGCCAACGTGACAAGCAGTGAAATTAATTTAAAATGTCAGGTTGGATTAATAATTTTTTTCCAAATTATGGTGTTAAGTGGTGTGAAATTTTCTTACCGAATACCACGCAAGCTTAAATTATTCCGGGAAATTTTCTTTCGGGCACGAATATTTTAAGAAAATTATCCCTCGTCGCTTCGCGGGAAATATTCGTGCCCTCAAGAAAATTTTCGGAAATAATTTAAGCTCTTGTGATATTATAAGTGACAATAAATAAGAAACATATCTCTCATATCTGAGTTTGAAAAATTATTATGCCTTGGTATGTTCTGATTTTCGTTAGTTAACTAATATTAACCAACAATTGATAAATAAAATTGGAAAAAGTGATTAATTGTTACAAGAAGAATATTTAATTGTCTGAAGTATTGTTTACATCGGCACCTACTACGTTAATATTTCTTATAATAAATTATGTGGTCGATTGTTAAATGCGATCATATCGAAAAAAGATAATTTGTAAGGCTAATGACAGGTATACTTTTTTTGCGCCAAAATGAGGTAGATTTAGGATTTGTTAATAAAATAAGCGATAAAATTACGGGTAAACAAGTGAAGCGTACACGCCTGACGCCCTCTAGGATTTTCACCAAAAATGGGAACAGATTTGAATTTCTCATCTCAGTAAACCCCTATTCAATCTCAATATTTTATTGTCAAAAATCCAGTGTTACTCTATGGACCATTTCTTATGGGCCACCATGTTTATAAAAATAAGAAATAGCCAAGGGGGGGGGGGGGGGGGGTAAGCATGGGATAGCGTAATCATTTCAAAAATTGACAAGTAACGACTTATTGACTTTTCCAGAACTAAGTGAAGAAGAATTAAAGTTACTTTTTACCGGGAGTTATCATATGGTCTAGCAATTTGGTACTTTGCTGAGATGATGAATGAAAATATAGTTTTTAAAAAGCAATCGAATATGTTAAAACTTCAGGACCTGACCTGAACATAACAAAACAATCATATCGGTTCTTTACAGAATACGTTCCTGATACAAATGGATGCAAAAGGATCAATAGATATTATTGCGAGTGTCCCAATTGGTGTAGAATCTTCGGATTTTATAAACGTTACTTGTCCAAAATTCCACGTCCTGCGGAGCAATTAAGTTATCTATTTAAAAAAGAAAATATCATTGCAGGCATTGAAGAAGATAGTGATGAAGACTGATTTAAATGTTTATAAATTTAAATTACTTTTGTGGAGTTATAAATAGCGTAAATATTTAAATAAACGCATTTTCTAATAAATAAATATATGAAGTACCTGTCTGTGTTATTAAAGAGTTTAGACCTGACCTTATCTGCCCCATTTTACCACCCTTACAAAAATATATATGTTTTAGTATAAAATTAAGTGGCTTCGTGATAAAAATTTCGTTATTGTGCCAGGTCATATATAAGCAAAAAATTATTTATTTTCAAACTTTCCTCTCAATTTTTTAATAAATTTATTGTTATATGATACCACTTTAATGGGTCCATAATGTAAGAAAAAGCAGCCAAAATATATTAAGCCATTAGAGATAAAAAGATATTTCCAATTTTTTTTTTATTTTCCGTATATCTCAAAAACTAGCTCTCATCGGCTGGGCGTTTTACATAAAAATACCTTTTAATGAGGCCGTCCTACAGAAAAAAATGTCGCCCCCACTTTCCATTAGGGCCGCTATCTCAGGCCCAGGCTCTTTGCGAATTTGCCCCAAGCGTTAAATCTTTTTTTTTCAATTTTTGGCCTTGGATTGGTTCCAGTAGCCAGCTACACAGATGGGGAAAAGAGAAGGAAGTAAAAAGGATAGACGCATTTCACGCCCAGGAGTCCATCAGGGCGACACATAGACACAGACTGAACCGCGGATAGTAGGTTAAACCACCTGGTTATATAAACAAAGGCATATTAGGAATAAATATCACAAGTCAAGATAACTAATTGACAAACGGCAAGTAATGTTAAACAACTGTACCACACTGAGATAAAAAATTATAGATTAATCGGAATACATTTACATTTTTCAATGAAAGAACATAGTTAAAATTCATTGGTAGCTGAAAACCCATATGTCTTAGTGCACTTAAAGGATCAATGATTTAAGTGTAAATAAATTAAATGAAATATGATTAATGTCACATTTCTGTTCACAAACACATATATTATTATTTAGGATTCCAATTTTAAATAAGTGATCTGGAAATCTACCGTGATTAAAACTTTAATAGTAATTGTATAGGTACGCCTTTGTGTTATGCAATTTTTTTATATCAAATATTGCTTGGTATACTAGGCCGACATAAAGAAAAATAAGTACATTTTTATTATTACTATTTTCCGTAGACTAATGGTCGATAAACCAGCGGCATCATTATGAATATGCCTCAACATACTCGTTTAAGGAAAACATGAAGATTGATTGATTCCTTCATAGAAAACTCTATATGTATCTTTCTTGTACCGCCATAATTCAGCGTGACGTGACAAATTGACATCATGTATAACAATAGTACGTGTATGAGTTTTTAAATTGATTGTCTTCCATTTAACCAAGGCGCATAAAGTGTTATGATTAATAGTAAAGTAAATCGTTTTATTGCCAATTTAACCTTATCTATTACGTGTAAAAACAAAATATAGAGGGATGTACGTAATAGCATTAATGTGAATTACATGAGGAAAGTGATATATTACACTAATGTAGAGGGTCAGGAATATAGGGTGCCTGCGTATACGTGTATACGTATATTTTGCATGATAATATATTAACCGAAAACAAGCAAAAAATTCTTATAAAATTTTTGTTTTGCTCTAACGGTTTTGCTTATTTATTTATAATTAATTATTTTCTAAAAATCCGATACTTACAGACGAGGTAGTATTCGGGAATAATATCTAAAATATTGTGTAGGTCAGTGTAGTTCAATGTCATCTTGCGACCTACACCTCCATTTTTATTATGTTTATTGCACTGATAACAAAGGTCTGAGAATAAAGGAGTCAGCTGAGGGTCATTTCCGAAGTAATTTTTCGAACTGAATCCGAATCTGGCCTCAGAATTGGCTCATCACGTCAGAATTTTGAAATATTTGAGGTTAAGTAACAAATGGCTTTTTTGGCAACTTTTGAGGAAATGTATAGGATTCAAAAATTTCTTCAATTTATTTCTAATAAATATATAATTTAGTACCATCCCTCCTCTTTAAAATAAGCTTTCGAATGGTCATCTACGATGTTTCCTCGCAAAGTTATAGTAATTTTAAGGTGATATGAATTTAAACAAGCTAAAAACGTACTCTTCGCCAATTTACTGAGCTTTTTATATATAATTGTTACACATTCTATAGGATACTCTTCGCAGTTTTCTTGTAAATAATGTTAGTTTTTGGACATCCTAAATTTTGTGATATAAACTTTGTTGTGAAAAAAATTGTATGAAAAAAAAATGAAAAAAAATCCAACCTGCGGGATTCGAACACGGGACCCTTGGATTGCAACGAAAAGCTTTAGCCGCTGCGCCACCACCTGTTGCTCGGAAAATTGATTGTCTGTAATATATATCTGTCGACATTCATACATATTTCACTTCTAAGAAATATTAGTAAACTTCATACACAAAAAAAAATTTGTTATGGAAATAATATCTCGCGATTTCCATTTTAGTACAAGCCACAAAAATTAACAAAAAAATTTTTTTTTTAAATTAAATAATTAATAACTTTTTTATTTACTGATCGATTTTCTTCAAAAACAATAGGGTTCTTCCTCTAGCTAACACTAACTTATTTTCTAAATTTCAATACAATCGGAATTTTCTTTCTTAAGTTATCGTGCTTACAAGAAACGTGACGGACGGACAGACGGACGGACAGACGGACAGACGGACAGACGGACATTTTGAAAGTTGTTCAGAATTCGTTCACTAACACAATGATATGAAAATTTTTTCTCTACGAGCGATATTTACGATTTTAGAAATGTGCCGATCAAATACAATATACTCTTCGTTTTTGCGAAGAGTATAATAACAACCCATCAATCTCAACCAGTTCAGTTCATTTGCGAGAGAGATTTATTTTTTTTTTTTTAGTTTAAAATCTTGATTCTTTGGAGTCGTTTGGTTAAGATTGTTGAGTTGTAGGGGATCATGATTTCAAATTCATTTCACCTTAAAATGGCTATAACTTTTTAAGGAAACATCGTAAATCATCGAAAGCTTATTTTAAAGAGGAAGGATGATACTAAATGGTGTGTTTATTAGAAATAAGCTGAAAAAAAAATTGAATCCTATACATTACCTCAAAAGTAGACGAAAAGGCCATTTTTTAAATACTTAAGCTCAAATATTTCAAAATCCTGACGTGGTGGGGCAATTCTGAGGTCAGAATCGCATTCAGCGAGAAAGAGTCCTTCGGGAATTACCCCCATCTGCCCAACAACTAAACTTCGCAGACCTGTGTAATGAGACATAAATAACTCTAAAAAACGTCTGTGTTTCTTTCATAAAAGGAATCCTTCGCTATCGGCGCCGATGCTTCGAAGGAAATGTTCATGTTTTTCATACTTTGTTGTTTAGCCGTAGGTCTCTCTACTTCCAATCATACAGTGTTGTTAATGTGTTCGATTTATTTAGCTTTAAATTAAATTTATTGTAAAAATAATAAAACCGTGTAATAAACGTGATGAATTAAGTGTTTATGAAAATTAAATTAACCACTATTAATTTATTACTATGGTTGAAGAAACTTTCTATAGTAAATAAAAAATGGTATCATTTTATTCTCGTCGTTATAATACATTTTTTTGCAGACACAAGGAGCTTCAAAAAAACAACTTTTTCTAATAAAACCTATGGAATAATTGTGATTTGTGAAACATTGCTATGGCAATGTGTAAATTAATATTAAATGTCAGCTAGTGATTTCATTTAAAAACAGATTAGACAAGGTAAAAATAAAACTGTTTTATTATTTTGAAATGACAGTCTTGCAACACTGTAAAACCCATGGTCAAGTGAGTGCGATATCCTTGTTCTTCCGTCTTCTGTTTTTAGTTCTACTGTCTAAAGCGAAAACATTGCCTATTTCTAATTATTTTTAAATCAAAAAATAAGTCTGAGGTAGAAAAAAAATTATAAGGATTTTTTACTTATTTTGGGCCAACATGTCATTCTGCAAAATATTTGTACATATACAGTAGACACCCTGTATTACCATTTATGTCCATTTGTCTTTTCATTAAACCAGTTATGGTATTTGTTTTAAAAAGAGTGTCCCATAACCGCTGGTATTACAGCTAAACTTAATTTAACTAATTTTTTAATAATGGAATTCAAACAAAATAATTTGTATACCTTTTCAGTAAATTAATTCTTTGCGAAGGAACAATTATAGACCGGCAGGTAGTGGCAGATTTTTAGTTGTGATTTTACTCAGTATGCCTTTCAGAGGGCATCATGAGGTGTATATTCTCATGCCAAAAATGAATAAAACCGAGTGTCATCTTGGGTTCCTCATATGGAAAAATGAATTTTTCTTTGTTCGCAAACTATGCGTATTTGTTAGAATTTAATCAGTCCAAGTACTAACCGCGCTGCACTTTGCTTCACTGGAGTATCGAGGATACATACAACAACAACAACAACAATTGTTTATTCAATACTTTTGGTACGTATATACGCCTCCTCGGATCCTAACCCGGAGCCAGCCAGACAACCACGGCAAACACCGCTGAGGTGGGTGTAAGACTGGACGAGATAGGTCCGGTTTGGCTTTGAGAAAAATAGAGGATGTGGGTTAGTAGCTCCTGTCTGCCGTAGGCAAACTTAGAAACTAGGGTAAGAGGTCCACATGGACCTAAAACTAATTTAAAAATAAATACAACACTGAGAACACTAAAATCGTAGGCGGACGCACTTCATAATTTTGATTGAAGATACATACACAGTGAAGACGCATCTACGCTCGCCTCCAAAATATAAAATGTCCTTTACTATAATTTTAGAGCAAACTGTTACTAAGGTTCTTGATCAAGCATACAAAAATATGAAAACGTACATAACGAAACTGTAGTGTCTGTCAGGTTTGGATGTATCAGTTTAACTTTGAAATGTTATTAAAGTATGTTTAATACGACTCCTAGATACGAATGAAAGTTGCAATCGGGCGCTTTCGAATCAAAATATCTATTAAGGATAGGATTTTGCAGAGTGAGAGGGAAATATCCGTTTATATTCGATTTATTATACATATTTAAAAAATCAAACATAGTACATTCTTTAAAACTGTTTTATATACTTGCTATTGTTCTAACAAATACAACTATATATTTTTTTATTGCAAATTTCTGTTCTACTTGAATGTAGTAGTTTGTCAATGAAAATACACTTGCGTGCATAGAAATCGGCCCACTGTAAACTTTTGACTTTATCTATAATATTTTTATAAACAATTCATAAAAATATGTTGTTTGAAAGACAATTTAATATGCTTTAATATGAGTTTAAATTTATTCAAAGTTATTTCGACTTCTTCGTCTTAACATAGTGAAATTAATGCATGAAATAAGTTAACTTTTTTATTACTAAAAGAAGTATGGTTATTGACATTTTACGCATTGTCATGCATAAAAGTAAATTCGTCTCCAAAGTAATCGACGTAAGGTACCACATGAACTGCTACAATCTCCTCGATGTATCCAACACCCGTTAAACCTCCTTTTCCTTAACCACGGTTGCCCCTACGGATGAAAGCAACGTCGGTTCGTGCTCCCATAGAAGTTGCATCCCAGATCATGCAGGAACCACCTCCATAAGCAATCCGCTCTTCAATGCAGCATTCTGCAAATCGCTCTCTTGATCTCCGGTACACTTTTCTTATTCGGTCGCTACCATAAAGGCATATCCTGGTATCATCTAAGAACAGAACAGACCCCCACTGTCCAATTCAAATGATCTCGTGCAAAACGCAGGCGTGCTTGACGATGAGCTGGGGTAAGTTTTGGATCAATCGCAGGTGTTTTGAGGATCAGGTTACTTTCCTGCAATCTTCGTTTTACTATCCACTGACTAATAGCCACCTCTCGTACTTCACGGAGCTGTTGGTGCACTTGAACCGCATTAAAGCGACGATTTCTTAATGTTGTTGACCCAATGAAGCGGTCATTATGAGCCGTTGTAAATCGCTTTCTACCTGTTCCAGTTCGCCTATGAAAAGATCCAGTCTCCTCATAACGTTGGCACACCCTTCGGACCACTGCGCGTGTCATATCTAGTTGTCGAGCAACAGCTCGCTGGCTAAGTCCATTTTTGATTAAAGCAATTACTTGAGCGGCTTTCTGATGTATAGTATCATTAAACTAACACATTTGAAAAATAATCAAATTATAAAAAACGAATAATGTGCAAATTTCAATTGTAAAGGCAATAATTTCAGTATTTCACAAGTTTGTTATTCTCTTTATAACCACCACATAAATACGTTTGATTTGTTTACTGACTGCTATACACATAAACGATAAGCACTCTTCATAAATTTAAACTCATATTAAAGCACATTAAATTGTCTTTCAAACATCATATATATTTTTTTGATCTGATGAATAGTTTCTAAAAAAAATATAGTTAAAGTCAAAAGTTTACAGTGGGCCGACTTCTATGCACGGAAGTTTAGTTCCTAATTTTATTATTAGAGCACGGCATTTTACTATATACAAAATGTATGATAAAAACTGTATATGGTTGTATTCCTTAGAGCAATGGGAAGTAATTGAAACTATTTTAAAGATTATGATTATGATTTTTTAAATATTTATAATAAACCGAAAAAAAACGTGTATTTGCCTCTCACCAGAGATGGGCAAAGTACTACTTCAAGTATCAAGTACTTGAAGTAGTTTTATGTGCAAAGTATATGGTGAAAGTACTTCAAGTAAAGTACTTGAAGTAGTTTAAATGAGTACTTTGCCCAGCTCTGCCTCTCACTCTGCAAAAGCATATCCTTAAACACTTCTGTTAACATTTTTATTTCAAATTTGGCAACATAATGCAGAATAGTGCGGTAGAATACTCTATATTGAAATAAGGACATATCCGCCATAGAGGATGGTCGCTAGTGACGTGTAAATAGTTATGTTTTACAGGAATTATATTTTAAAACAATCTTGACGTAAAAGTCTATTATGGTTTTTAACTAGGCAAACAAAATTACAAAGTTGAAGAAAAAGATGAAAGATCAACTGCAATATTCAGTGTTTCTCTCAGATTCGAACGAGCTTCATGCAGATTAGATCATGTGACAGTTATTATATAAAATGTTATTGAAATAATTTTAATAAAACTCTTACGAAACGAATGAAAGTTTCAGTTGAGCGTTGCCGATTGCGATAGAGATAACTACTGTTATAGTTAAAAAATGTATTTCAGTCCTCTTAAATACCATATTTTGTTGTAATTTTAGAGAGTTAGAAGATATTTTAAAAATACTATTACGAAACAAATAAGAGTTGCAGTGGAGCGCTGCAAACTTCTTTCTGTGCCATTTTATACTGAAGGTTGGTATCCATCATGTGATATGCTTCTCTGTTCTCCGCCGCATGAATTACACAGCCACACAAAAAAAAATATTTCTGATCTGGGGATCTCACAATGTTTACTATATGTTTTTGGGGTCACTGAATCCGAATCCGAGGTTTATTTAACCCCATCACATGAGGATTTTTCAAAAACCCATAACTTCAGCTAGTAAACGCATATAACTCTGAGAATGAAGTTGTAATCTGAAAACCCAAGCTCTTAAACGCAACAACCCCATAACCCAGTTAATCCCATAACCCATTTAACCCCATAAGCTACTTAACTCCATAACCCCAAGAATGAAATTGTAATCTGAAATTGATTTCACAATCACACAAAAAAGTGGTCTGGCCTGCGGGCCAGACCAGTGTATCCTTATGTATTTGGACCCGCTGAAACCGAATAGATCAGAAAAAGATCAGACCAGAAAAAGAAATTTTTTTGTGTGGCTGTGTTTTAGTTGAAGTTTCTAGTATTTGGAACCATTCACGTAAGTTTTTCATCCGTGATTCTATCTTTGCCTCCATGATACGTTGTAATAGACCATGCTTGTCATTCCGAAACACATCGCCCAAGTAGGATGCTTTTATTTTCTTAACAGTTGTAATTCCAGATCTTCATCCATTCTTCTCAAAACAAGCTTAAAAAGCTTGTTTGTCTCTGTCCAACAGTGACGATATTTCGTTTCTCTCTGC
Organism: Rutpela maculata; assembly: GCA_936432065.2. Lineage (NCBI taxonomy): Eukaryota > Metazoa > Arthropoda > Insecta > Coleoptera > Cerambycidae > Rutpela > Rutpela maculata. The sequence continues at coordinate 135,854,459 of OW386287.2, read as the reverse complement.
GCTACTTGCCAACTTAGGATGGTTGACTAGTACCTCCGTATTGGTCACCCTTTCAGTTCACTGTTCCAGTTTTTTCATTGTTGTTGTTTTTAATGTCCACCCTTTCACGCCATAAAGCAACGTGGCTCTCCATCGGGTACCAATGCTTATGGTTGCGGATACTCAGGAGCCATCTTATTTTTATGATTACCTATTTAAGCAATGAAAATAGAAAAATTGGCTATATATTTAATCTCACGTAAAACTGAATTGAGCCGTATTCCAGCAATATCTTAATCAAATAAGTATTCGTCGTCGGCCATGTCCGACTGCACCTTCTACTCGTGATGATACTGATCTCAACAGAAATTACCTGGCAAAATGTCTATCATTTCATTATTTAAAATATTTTATGATAACAAAAATTATTAGTTTGTTGTCGGTATGTATAGGAATCTATACGTTATTTTGAAAACCAGCATGTAGCATCTGTTCATATCCATTAGTCCGCTGAATATTTTATATTTTATTCTTCCCAGGCTAATGTGTTTTATCATAAAATAATAATATTGCATCAATTAGGTTTAATGTTATAATAGTTAGATATACATTGCAGTCTACATGTAATGCATAAATTCGTTTTTTGAGTTATTAATATAGTGTACTAGGAAATCAATGGGACTTAAAAGTTTATTGCAGAAAACATATAAAAAAAAAGTGTTAAACTTCAAAAGTATTACTTTCAATTTGAGACTAGTCCCGTCCAATTTGGTCGAAAGTTGACCGAGATATTACTTTTTTAAAGTTTGGTGTTTTCAACCCTCTGTTTTTCTTGATCAACCGAAAAACCAAGGCTTTACGAAAAAAAAATGTGCACTTAATTCCCTACAATTTGATTTTTAATTCGATAGATATTGACCAAATTATTTGTTGTTATAGTACAGTACCTAGAGGTAAAAATTATGTAAAATTTCGGAATAATTTCATACGTAATGATAATTTTTTTATGTTATTATTGTAGTAAATAGTGTCGTCTTCAGTTTCTATATAATCCGGATACTTGCTTATGTCCTCAAGGGGTGAAAACCAAACCTAAATTTAAATATTCAATATTTGAAAAAGTATTAATAATTTATTTTTGAAACGTAGGATAGATGTGTTTTTGGGATCGCTTATTACGAATCTGATGTTAAAATTAAAAAATTCAAAATGGCGGCTTAAAATGGTGTGTTCTAAACGGACAAAAAAAAATTAAAATTAAAATTATTTGAAAGCCTAAATAATAGTCTTTCATCTTGGTTGTCAGAGCTTTTGGCCTAAGTGACATAGTTTTTGAAGTATTTAACATTTAAACTAAATACTTTCTTCTTATAACCTTTATACTTCCAGATCCCCGAAATCATTAACTCTATAGAAATTAGAAGAAAAAAAACAAAAATTATCCTCAATTTAGTAGCTTTCTTACATTTCTCGAGCATGTTTTCACTCAATGCAAAGCCTTTCGAGTTATTTGAGAAAAACCTACTTGAAATACGTCTTTTTCAAGCTAAAATCACAAATTTCTAGTCGTTCTAACTTGATGACTATCAATTTAAATGAAAAGTTGCATAAAACCTTTTCTTCTTAAAATCCTAGTCTCTTTCAGCGCTATTGTTTATTTTTAGTTTGCGACCCCGTGAAAAGGGGTGGAATCTACCCCCTATAATTTAACAAGCCTTCGCATGATACAGAAAGTTTTCTTTGAAGCATTTACTATTAAGTTGCCAAAATGAACGAAATCCGTGTCATATGACATTATTCTGAAGTTAAAACTTCTACTTACTGGACTAAGGAAGTACGTTTTTATGAAAATCGAAATTGCAAGTTTATTCCTTTAAATTTTGTGTTGGCAAAAAGTTTATTGTAGCTTCATAATCATAAATAATAAATCAAATGGTATAAATTATTTTCCCTAAAAATAACTTTTAATCTAAAAAATTCAAAATTTTTCAGGCACGTATTTTATCTGAATTTGTTATAAACAACCATCTTTAAACAGACAAAATATTACACATTTCTATTGTGAAATAAAGTTTATTCAATGTTTTTCAAATTGAACTAACTTGAATCTGGTAAAAACATGACAAAAGAATATGGTGTAGTTTCTTTGTGTCATGAGGAGGAATGTCTTGGAACGCTAAAAAATATTTTTTCGGTAGTTTTTATCGTAGTACTTTTACATTAGTAAACTAGTAAACTAACAGAGACCATGCAAACAATAAACAGTAAACTGACATTTGACAAATCATAACGGCTGACGTCACAGTTACTGGCGCCAAATAACTGTCGTTTTGAAATATTCAAATTCTTCACCAAAGAAATTTTTTTTCTTACTGTATTAACATTCAAAAAATCATAAATTTTGCATTTTTATAATATTATTTTGATGCTTTATCGATTTTCACAATAAAAAAAATCATGCAACTTCTCTATCTTCGAGAACCGTAAACGCCAAGGAGAGCCAGATCAAGCAAATCTGACCGCACGGTGCCGCCATTACTATGACGTAGCCGCGCGCCCTATTCCAGCGCGCTGCCGCTTAAAATGCATTATGTGGGGCATATTCTTTCAAATAATATTAACGCACACACACAATTTATTGAAATAATTGAGGCATACAACATTTTCAGTATTATTTTTATATAAATATCGTGAACTAAACGTGTGTGGAAAGTTTCAAGAACGTAGCAATTTTTTCCTTTTCCACTCAATGTCAAATTATAATTGTTGATCATTCAGTTTATTTTACTTAATTTACGATTTTATTTTGCTTGAATTAAAATCTGCATTTTTCCTCTTCATTGCCTTAACCTGATTAACTTTTAAATTCCTTAAATTTATGTGAATTACAGTGCAAGCAGGCAAAGCGTGGAACAAAAATTGACAAAATTATGTCAAATCTATTTAAAGCAAGCCATGGAAATGAAATGCCTGGTTCAAGGGAGCGTATATTTTTGTTTCTCTATTCGGCGGATATTAATCTTTGATTCACAAAAAAAAATCTGATGAAAAATTGTCTTATTTACAGTGGATTCTGATTCAATTCACAGAAAAATCTGATAAAAATGATCTAAATAAAATATTAAATTATGAAAAATATGTATTATAAAAATTAACACACAATATAACAAAACATCTCGGAATGACCATGACCATGACCACCAATGAGAAGTCACGTGAAACGTGACCTTTCTGCGAGGCCACTTGTCGGGTTAGCTCAGGCGCCCACTACGCCTCCCTCACACAGCAGAGGGCCAATAACACGTAGCCAGTCGCGCAACCAAATAGAAACACGACAACCCCCGGTGACCAATAGAAACGAGGAAGCACGCCCATCAACGAGAAGTCACGTGAAATGTGACGTTTCAGCGAGGCCACTGGCCGGGTTAGCTCAGGCGTCCACTACGCCTCCCACACACAGTCGAGGACCGATAACACGTAGCCAGTCGCGCATGCGCACTCCAGGCCCAAGCATATATAAGGAACCGCACAGTGCGGAGAACGTCAGTCCAGTTCGAGCAACGAGGAGCAGCAGTAGGCAGCTTTCAGCGAGAACCTAAAGATGGCAGATAGGATTCTGCCGAAACGTCGTTTAGACAACAATGGCTCCAGCAGGAGCCTATCAACTACGTGGGAAAACACCCGGAAGTACACCAACACTTCATATGAATATATATATATATATATATATATATATATATATATATATATATATATATATATATATATATATATATATATATATATATATATATATATATATACCGGGTGTAAACGAACTTCCTTGTTATTAAAGATATCGGGATGAAATTTTATATGGTGAAATTAGGTAAGATTTTCAACTTTGTCAGACCTATCCGCCATATTTATCACTTCCGGTTTCATCGGAAATGGCCCCAATAGTCTTTTCTAAATGGCCCACTCTGTATGTTTTTACAGTTTTGAAATAAAGATCACATTTTGGATACATTTATACTATTTTGAATAATTTATACAGTGTTGCACGAAAAATAATTCGAATTTTAGTTGTCAATCTAGATGGCTGCGAATATGTTAAAATTATTTTTGTTCCAATGTAATTCATATAAAAAATACGAAAACGTCAATATGTCCAATAATACACTATACAGGATGCTGTAAACTCATTAAAATCACATTTTTCAAAATGACTCATTCGTTTTAAATATTATGATATGGGCCACCTAGATATTCAGAAAGCTCTATTTAGTAGGGGTTAAACGGTATCAAAAGTTCCGTAATATGTAATCGTTACCAGCAGGAATGACAATTTTTTTAAAGAAATTTATGATTTATATCTAACTTCAATTAAATTTTGATCAACCCTGTATATTTGTGTTAATATTTTATGACATGCAACAAGAATGAACCAGAGGCCCATTCTGTCTCCTGCGGAGGGTGGCATACCATAAAATATTAACACAAATATACAAGGTTGATCAAAATTTAATTGAAGTTAGATATAAATAATAAATTTCTTAAGAAAAATTGTCATGATATGATATGCAACAAGAATGAGCCAGAGGCCCATTCTGTCTCTTGCGGAGGGTGGCACAGCATAAAATATTAACAAAAATATATAGAGTTGATCAAAATTTAATTGAAGTTAGATATAAATCACAAATTTCTTAAGAAAAATTGTCATTTCTGCCGATAACGATTACACATTACGGAACTTTTGGTACCGTTTAACCCCTACTAAATAGAGCTTTCTGAATATCCGGGTGGCCCATATCATAATATTTAAAACAAATGAGTCATTTTGAAAAATGTGATTTTAATGAGTTTACAGCACCCTGTATGGTGTATTATTGGACATATTGACGTTTTCGTATTTTTTATATGAATTACAATGGAACAAAAATAATTTTAATATATTCGCGGCCATTTAGATTGACAACTAAAATTCGAATTATTTTTCGTGCAACACTGTATAAATTGTTCAAAATAGTATAAATATGTCCAAAATGTGATCTTTATTTCAAAAATGTAAAAACATACAGGATGGTCCATTTAGAAAAAACTATTGGGGCCATTTCCTGTGAAACCGGAAGTGTTAAATATGGCGAATAGGTCTCAAAAAGTTGAAAATCGTACCTAATTTCACCATATAAAATTTCATCCCGATATCTTTAAAAACAAGGAAGTTACAGATTTATTCGTTTACACCGTATATACACCGTATATATAAAAAATCACCATAAAACACCAATAATAATAATTATCTTTTGAATACTATAAAGGTCCAAAATAGTGCAAGCAATAGTATGTCCCTGTTTCTGCACACATTTTCAGTAATCAAGAATGTGTTTATAACTCAGAAGAACGTATAAAACACACACGAAGATGTAGCTATGAGATTTACAAAGAAGAAACAGTAAATAAGTAGATAACACTTAATATAATCACACCACTAAACACAGAGACAACGCCGTCAGAAACGTAAACAACATATTTAGGTCTCGCCGTGACGTCACAGGTTTGCCGACAAGTGGCGAACATTGCAGTATAGGGAATTGTTTATGTTTATTGAGTTTGACCATGATCTTTATAAATTCTCTTCTCGTCTCGTAGTTGAATATCGTGACCAATAACATGTCCTTTTCCATACGGTGGTGGTGTTCTAAAGTGTTCACTCAGGTACGTTCAGAGTACGTTCAGGTTATTTATATTTTCAAAGTGGTCAGCCTATTGACTTTTTGCGTGTTTGTCATTGCCGTCTGTTTGTTCATTCATTCCACAGCGACTTGTCCTGAGGACTAAAAACTTCCAGCTGCGCACTCCATTTCCGGTTTCTCGCTGTGTTTATGGCGGTTCGAATGTTCCTTTGCCAATCCATTTCAATTTTAGCGTCGACATCACGATTTCGTTACAATCGCCGTCGCAGTTTAGGTTTTTCTCTTATGGCTCTTACTACCGCTTTGTCAAGTCAGTCTTTGTAATGATCACTTGTTACGACACCCTGCTTGGCTACATGAACACCCTCGCGAACTCCCCAACCGGACTTTCACGTTATGACCATAGTGTGAATCGTGTTCGTCAGTGTCATATTCACGTTGATGTAATTCTTATGGAGAATATTTTGGAATCAGCTCTATGTCCTAAAAAGGAACACCTTGTATATGTGTATTTGCAGAAGGACTGATTTCTTATTCAAATATATAGGTATAATCAGAGTAACAGATATTTAACTGAAAACGTTGACGTTATTTCCGGACAAACCGAATGTTAGATATGTACCCGGGTGTAATACATATTTATGACTGAAATGATATACTGCATTTATCCGGGCAATAGCGTAGAAACATTCTTTCTAAAATGTAGCCCATAACTTATAATAAATCTTGTTTCTTTTCACAATTTAAACTAGCAGAAATATACTAGGCGACTATTTTTTAAAATAAGTACTTGATTATTGATAAGGAATACGGCGGGCCAATTTAAAAGATTTATTAGCCAAGCTCTATGCAAGTTTAATTGCTCTATTTTACAAGATAGCTTTTTACTTTTTCATAACTATTGTTATGAGGAAGTATGAAAGTCATAACTTTTTCAACTACTGATATATTTTATTTCCATCATGTCTGAAAGCATTGTAAGCATTTATTCAATGATACCTTTATCTATGCCTGTCACGATGTTCGTCTATTCATTTGGTGTGTATCCAATTGAAACAATTCTCTAGGAATATTAATCAAATTTTACGTTCAAAATTTTAAGTGAGCTTATTAAATTGGGATAGCGTTCTATTTACAGGAGGGGTACTTAAGAGAATTCGGCTTTTTAAGGACACACATTTTTTAAATTTATTCTACGATTAAGGAGATACAAAATTACACAGATATCAGTTTCATGACACGCTGAATTCAAATATCATACAAAAAATGCCTGCTTGCCTGTATCAATATACAGCGTGCCCATTTTTAATGCTCCCTTTCATTTCTCAGTTATTAGTCCTGTGTTCTCAACCAAATCTGGACCGGTATCAAACATATTTGCTATGTCTGAAATAAAACCTATTTCAGTTACTAGCATGCGTTTTTATTAAAGAAAAAAACGATTGATTTTACGATTTTAAGTCATATTAATCATTTTTTTACCAAAAAGCTAATGCAATATTGTTGATCACTATGCTTTAGAATCCCTATATCAAAAATTTAACATTATTTTGGTTTATAATTTTACAATTATAGCCCCCTTAAAACTACCTTTTTCAAATATTAAATAACTAATAACTTGGAAACGAATTGTTTTTCGAAAAAAGTTATTCCTCATTTTCTATTTAAATTAATTTTTTGTACTAAAGAATCTAGGATTTCCAATTTGAGAGCTGCAGATGATCTTAGGTGCAGGAAGTAACAATGAGCTCTTATGCTTACTCAATAATCATTTAGTAGCTGTGACTTACGTTCGTCTTGAGATCAGTGAGTCACGGGTTCGAATCCTGGTTAAGTTGTGAATATTTAGTGTTTGTAATGTTGTTATAGTTGGCTATAAATGTATACTGCATATAAAAAAGGTCATAAAAACCGGCCATAAAAATAACAAAATCGGCGCTATTACACACTGTCAAGGTACGTACTTCAAATTTTTGTGATTAGAATGGTAATACTAGAGATTTAAAAATAGTGTTTTCGTTAGAAACTTGACGTATCTGGTGAATAAAATAAATCTTACTCTCTTTTGCGTCAAGATAGGAATATCTTATATGCATTGGTGGACGCATTGCCCATCCCTCGCGACATTGACAGATAAATTCAAAGTACGGTGCTGTTCATCTTTACCCTGGTATAAACGCCAACAATAAACTCCGCGCCATTCCAGTTACGGCCGTTAGGGGCGATTCGTTGTTCACTAAAAGGAGAAAAATAAGCGATTTCCTGCTTCCTTCTCTCATGGGCACACGTTTGTGTCTTTTCCGTGCAGTGGGATATCTAGGGGTAACCCTGGACTCCAAACTGTCATGGAGGCTCAAACGAAGCAAGCGTGTGCATCTCTGTGGATGTGCAAACGCATCTTCGGTCCTAAGTGGAGTAAAGTCCAAAAACTACTCTCTGGGCTTACACCGTTATGGTTAAAACCCCTCATTATATATGCGGCACTGGTGTGGTGATGCTCCCTAGAATGTTCCACAATCAAGGCTCGCCTATGCCAAGTTCAAAGACTAGCGTGTCTGGGTATAACAGGTGCAATCAGGACTACTCTAACGATTGCGATGGAGGCCATTCTTGGACTCACTCCCTTGCTCATTGAAGTGAAGCTTGAAGCTAGGAAAGCAGCAAACAGGCTGTTGAAAATTGGAATGTGGAACATGACGGGCCAAGGGCTAGGGCACACAAAGGCTCTGGCTCTACCGGCAAGGGACCAGGTTATCGCTCAATCAGGTGATAACCGCTCTCACTGTCTACTGTTTCACAATTCCATATACTGTCGTGTTTCCCAGTCGAGATACCTGGGAACGCGACATAACGCATCTCCTGAGTCTGGAATGGTATACAGACGGATCCAAGACTCAGAAGGGAACGAGCGCGTGCACACACGGATGCAAACCAAGGGCTGTATATCGGTGCCACTTGGCAGGTACCTTAGTATGTTCCAAGCAGAAGTGTATGTCTTACTACGGTACGCAAGCGAAAATCTCAGCAGAGGTTTCGTAGATAAACATATTTATATATGCAGCGACAGCCAGGTGGCTCTGAGGTCAGTTGTATCAAACAAGGTGCTACTCAACTGTCGAAATATTTTGACCTGTGAACGCAACTCGGTTAAACTTATATGGATGCCCGGACACAGTGGTGTGGAGGGCAACGAAGAAGCAGATCGACTGGCGGGAGAAGGAGCGAAAACTCCCTTCCCTGGCCCTGAGCCAGCCTTCGGTCCGCCAAGAAGTCTTATTCACTCAGAACTGCGAGACTGGGCTGCGGCACAGTTAAACAACTATTGGTCTCAGGCCCCCGAAATGAGGCAGTCGAGGCTCCACATAAAGGGGCCCTCGGCTGCCTCCATCGTAAAGTGGTTGCTGGGACTCAATAGAGAAAAAATGAGATGGATGGTGGGCCTAATAACAGAGCACTTCTGAACAAACACCTACATACAATGAGGTTGAGAGAAGATCCTACTTGTCGGATGTGTAGAGTGGAAGACGAAACCATCACTCAGCTGCGCTCCACTAGAAGCGCCAAGGCATAGACACCTCGAAAGGCAATTCTTGCATCCAGAGGAACTACAGGATATCCCTTGGCACATACTGCTCTCTATGTGGAGAGCACTGGTCTCTTCTAAGGGATCCTACACGTCGCGAATGTACAATGGGCCGACAGGCCTGAGTGCTGCGGATTTTGACATCTGTTCGCGTTTTCTAATAATAATTAAAAAAAAAAACGATTCAATAAACATAACGACAAATTCTGTTATTTGGATGTTAAATAAATGGGTAAGACAAAAATCGGTAAATAATACATCAAACTTATGTATTTTTGCTATTTAAATTTTTTTTTCTGTAAAGCTTTGTTTTCAACAATCTAGTACCATTCTATAAAGTTGTCTCTAAAAGCCTATCAACAAATTTTTTGAATCGGTTCAGGGATGTAGAAGAAATAGTCGAATTACGTTCACGGAACCACCTACCTTAATGAAATTTGTGTATGATGATATATCCAAAAATTTTTTGTTATATCATCGAAGTTATTACATTTAAAAACCGCTGCCCAAGGAATCACTACTTCCCCATCCAGATTTTCTATCCAAGTCACTCACAACAAAAAAATTTTGTATGTGGAAATAATTATTTATGGAACTTTAATAATATAATATTTGAACTCCTCTACCCCAAAAACCCATAAAACGATACCCCACATCGGTAATGGGCGGGGGTGGTAGTGGGGGGTGGATGATGAAAAAAATATTTTGAGGTTTCTGGTTCTTGCACACACACTAATTCACATTTTTTTTCATCCCCTTTAATAATGGGGTGGGAGTGGTAATGGGGGTGGTTAATGTCAAAATTTTTTTTGAGACCTTAGCTTCTCTTATATATACTAAATACTAATTTTATGGACTCTTACCTGCTTGATTTACCTATTTACTCCAAATTTACCTCAATTTACCCCCCAAACCTTCGACGGAACAAATGAAAATATAATCTAGTTCTAGATCTCGTTAAAGTACATATGTGTACCAAATTTTAAGTCAATACGTACAGACAGACAGACCGACAAACAGACAGACAGAATTTTTTTTTCGCTCAAACTTAAAATCTCGACGCTTGATGACATTCTAAGTCTATTTGAAAAATAATAATTTTTAAAAAAAATTTTGTCGTAACTGGATGTGGAAGTAAAAATAAATTGGCTAAATAATTTAACGAACTTTAAGTTTGACTATCTGCATGCAAAAGACAAAACAGGGAATAGAAAATAATGGACGCCTTGCGTCTACTAAAATAATCAAGGATATGTAAATAAAGATCCATTTTAGTGATTGTCTGCAGGAGACGAGATACTTTCACTAATCACGGACATTTATATGACTCCTTTGTCTCAAGGAATATTTATTCATACAATTTGTTTTGTGTTCATAAACAAAGCTAACACTTAATAGTCGATATTTCTTCGTATTTTGCACTGAAAATTAATATTCTTTATACCATCTAAAGATGTATAGAAAACTTGAGTTTAACTCAAACATTGCAGCAATGATTTAATTTAGAAATCATCCCACTCGGCTAACATGGCTCGTATAATCTAAATATTTTTGTTTTTTATCATTAGTTTCGTTTTAAAGAAGATGGAATATTATCTAAGCAATTATGACTGAAATCTTCTATCCGATTAATCAGCGGAAATTATTCAGTTACATTACTTTTAATTTTATATACATATTTGATTGTTCAACACCGAAAAAAATATGTTCGTAATATTAATGAATGAAGGTTCATTGGCTGAAAATTTAGGAATCTGTTTATTGATATAACGTACGTTCATTAATACAATGTACACATTTATTAATACTACATGCATTATATTAATAAATGGATTTATTAATTTTCAGCCGAATAACCGATTCATTAATATTACGAACATATTATTTTCAAGGAAAATCATTGTCATGAAAATAATCTCAATATTGAATAATATATAAATTAAATTTCTATAATTTACGAGCTCCAAAATTAGTTTGATTAGTTCTCAGCGTACTGCAATTGTTAACGTCAGGTACATATAACATCTATTATTAATAAACTAATATTCTCTAGCGAGTAGAATTATTTAGGTGTACTACGTAGTAAAGTGTAGGTATATATTACCTTTATCCAGTAACTTCTATGAAATTCACTTAAAAGAGATCAGATTAAACGCGTAGTAGCTGCTATCGGGAGTGGCCGACTGCGAATACCTGTTTGGTTAAAATTTTGCTCGAATATGGTACTATTTACATGATGCCACTGAGATTAAATGTACCACCAATATTTTTTATATTCACATCATGGAAGTATTATAGTAGCAGTAAAGAAGAATTTGATTTTATTTATTTTTGTTCAAATAGGCTTAGAATATCACGAAACGTCGAGATTTTAAGTTTGAGGGAGGTAAGAATTCAGTCTCTCCGTCGGCCTGTTTTCTGTCTGTTGTGCGCACGATTGCTCTGAAATGGTTTATGATATTGACGTCAAATTTCGTACAGCTGTTTTGTAACGAGATCTGGCACCATATTGTGTTTTGATATTATTCCACTGAAAGTTAATTGGGGGCTAAATAGGTAAAGTAAACAAGTAAAAGTCCAAAAAATTGTGATTTATTATTATGTACAAGCTAAGGTTTCGCAAAATTTTTGGCATCAGCCACCCCCATTATCACTGCCACCAAGTTATTGAAGAGGTTAAAAATAAAATTGTGATTTAGTGTGTGTCCAAGAACCAAATGCCTCAAAAAAATTTTGGCATCAGCCAATATCACCCCACCATGTAGCCATGCCACAATCGATGTGGCATATGATTTTATGGGTGTTTGGGGAAGACGATTTTTATTATATAATTAAAATTATACATATGAATAATTATTTCCAGATAGTGGAGTGCAAATAGAGTATCAATTTTTTTTGTCGTAAAAGACTTAGGATAGGATAGGAAACATGGATGTGGAAGTAGTGATTCCTTAGTCAGCGGTGTTTTATTTTCATTGCTCAATGGATACCCGCAGTCCAACCACCCACGTTCAACTTTCTTACGTAAATTTCGTTCGAACCATAAATACAAACTGTATACAGGGTGGCCACGAGTCAATGTACGCTATCAATTTTTTGGTTGTTCTTTAATTTAAAAATTTGGTTTCTGGTACACAAATTAGACAAAAGTAGGCTACTTTTGGATTAGGAGGAACGAAAACAACAGGTTAAACGGATTAAACCAGAAGAAACATCAACTTTTTTTTTCTTAAATAGAATGACTATATTTTTTAATGGTTTCTTATTATACAAAAAATTCTAAGTACGACAGTTTTTTCCGATTTAAGAAATTCCAAAAAATAATTGAAATACAATTTTCAATTTTTTTCAAAATGGCCGCGTCATACTAAGTAGGCTATGGAAATTATTAGTAAGGTTGTAGACTTGTCTGTAAAGAACAAAGTAGTTATTTGAATTGCTGATAGGTATGACTGTTTTTAGGTTTTTCTCAAAAGTCAGAATTTCATTTTTATTCTCGTAGGGGGTAGAGGTCCTATGGAAAATTTCTTAATGGAACCGTGCTACTTTTTTTTATTAATCAGAAATAATGATTCATAAACATTAACTTCTTTCACCAATAATCATTTCCTAACGATATCCTTCTTAATAATAAAAGTATTTTTAAAAGTTAAGCGCCAACAGATAATTATAATAAGGTAGGTACCTATCTACATTTAAATCCAAAATTGCAGGTATGAAAATTACAGATATTCGCAACAATTGGATTACTCTAAATGGCTGAAGAATATTCAAGAGATGAAAAAATTGACATGTTGATTACTTACGGAGGGACTCAACTTAATGCAACTAGATCACAAACTTTGTGTGGATAGAGATATCCAGAAAAAAAGACAACATCCGAGAAATTATTTCTCCCGGTTGGAGCATAAATTTAGAACTGAACCTGATATAGAAATTAATGAAAGATTTATTGTGAATCAAGGAACGGAAGTTAATGTATTAGCTTTAGTGCATGTTTCGATAAGACAAATTGAACATGAATTACCTATTTAGAAAGAATCAGTCAGGAGAATTTTAAAGAAACACGGCTATCGTTCTTACATATACAGCGTGTTCCAGGATAGATGTAACAAGAGGTGTAATGGACCAAAAATTTTGGAATTTTGGAATGGTATTTGGGAATTGAGTCCTGCTTGTTGTAAAACTAAAGTATACCAAAAATGACTTGATTTGGTGTTCTACAGGGTGCTTTATAAGCAAAGTTGTAAAAATACTAATAAAGTACCTTTATTTTTCAAAATATGAAAAAATTCCACTAAGAAAAGTTATTTAAAATGCAATTTTATACCTCTATACCAAATTTCAGGAATATAAAATTATTTTTTTGAAACTTCCCATTTTTTGCGAATTAAGAGTTGAATTCATATTTAAAGTTGTGTAGGAGCAAATGTTAATCATCTCAAAAAGTAGGCTATTGGTAAATAAAAAATTGAATATACGAGATGTAAGAAGGTATAATGTTAATCGAACTAATTGTAAAACAAGAAACAATTACTAACAGAAGATTAATGAGGTTTAAAAATTATAACAAGTAATAAATGTCAAAAACATAACAGATTCACAAACAAATTAATTATTGACCAATACAAAACAATGTTTACAATTTTTTTATTATTCGACGTAGCTACCACCCACATCCACACACATTTCGATCCTTCGCCTGAAGTCCTTAAAACTGTTTCGAATACGATCTAACGGTATGGAGTTTACGGCATTTGTAATTCTCTGTTTCAATACTGCTACATCGTTAGGAAGTGGTTCAGCGTAAACTGCTTGAGGCGACACCATAAAAAGAAATCCAATTTTGAAGGTCTGGGGATCTCGCCGGCCACTTGATCGGTCCATTCCTGGCAATCCAATTTTCTCCAAAATTTAAATTCAATCACCGATTAACCATTTCTGTGGAGTGGCCAGGGCAATCATCATGTTGAAAATAAATTAAAGGCATATCTCTTAAAATATTTAAATGTCCGTCAGAAAATCTTTCAAGGAGCTGTAAATAAGTATGTTGGTTTAACCTTCCCTCAATGAAATAAGGCCCAATAACTTCAACGTGATAAGAAACGGCACACCACACATTCACTTTTTTATAATATTGTCTTCTACAATGAATTCTAAAATTTGGATTTTCAGAAGCCCAAAACCGACAATTCTGAGATGAAACAACACTATTGGTTGTGGATGTGGATTCATATGAGAAAATTATGAAATGATGAAAAAATCTCTCTTCCATGATTTTTTCTCCAATGGTCAAACAAAAATCCAACCTACGGTCGTCATCTCCCTCTTCAAGCGTATGTTTATAATTTGGTTTATATGCCCTAATTTTCTTTGCCTTGTAAATTCTTTGGAGTTCAGACTTGCTAATATTAATAAGAGCTGATCTCTCTCTTAGTTTTATCCTAGGATTTTCTATAACAGAGGCATGAGCTATAATAGCCCCAACATTGTCCTCATCATATGCTTTTATTTTTCTTTTCATGTTAAGAACACTACCAGTAGTCAGAAACTTTTTAATTATTCTCATAGCCTTAGTACGTGACAAAGCAGTGTTTGGAAATTTCAAATTAAATTGGCTTACCACTTCTCTTAGCGAGTTTTCACGGCCAATTCCGTAGCATTGCACAATATAAATTTTTTCGCGCACTGTGAGTACCATTTTCACTTAATTTTTTATGCTTGGTTCGTTAATTTGAAACAGAAATTAAGGATAATATTGACTACGTTTGACAGATATGTCAATAATAAATGATAAATGTGTATCCACTGCTTTTCTCATAGCCTACTTTTAACTTCTACATAACTTTAAATATTAATTCACAAAAAATCATTTCTATGCAGTTTTAGTTGAATGTTTCAAAATAAAATACTAATTTATTGAAAAAATGGGAAGTTTCAAAAAAATAATTTTATATTCCTGAACTTTGGTGTGGAGGTATAAAATTGCATTCTAAATAACTTTTCTTAGTGGATTTTTTTCATATTTTGAAAAATAAAGGTACTTTGTTAGTATTGATTTTTACAACTTTGCTTATAAAACACCCTGTAGAACACTAAATCAAGTCATTTTTGGTGTACTTTAGTTTTATAACAAGCAGGACTCAATCCCTAAATACCATTCCAAAATTCCAAAATTTTTGGTCCATTACACCTCTTGTTACATCTATCCTGGGACACACTGTATATATCAATTGCATCAATTTTTGTATGAGAATGACTATCAACGAAAAATAGCCTTTTGTAACTGGTTACAGTTCCGCCAACTAAGAAATGAGAATTTTATCAAAAACATTTTGTTCTCTGATGAATCGAGATTTACAAATCTTGGGTTATTTAATCGGAACAACGTTTGATATTGGGCAATTGAAAATTCTCATATTATGAGACACGGGCAAATTCAGTTCAATATTTGGTTAGGCGTACTGGGCGACCATAATATTTGACGAAAATATAGCTACATTCCTGTCTGTAGATTTGTCTCACGCAACTGACGGCTAAAATGCAGAATGTAGCTCTGTTGTGAGGTCACACGAGACTATATTTTAGGTGAAGCCACTGTCTCATATCTCCATTGTGTCGAATGAAATTGTAAGAATGAAATTGTAAGACTGAAATGTCCGTACTATTTTGAGTCTATTTGCTGGCCATATTTTAACGGTGTACTTGGAAGGATTTGAATGTTACGGAATTATCCCGCTAGAAATACGATTAGTGAGTGGGTTGGCAACAATACCTTCTTTACCCGCTACAGTTTACTGTCGCGGACTGATCAGGTTTACACGTCAACGGTAATGTTAGTTAGTGGTTGGCGACCGGCACAGCATTCGTCCGTTTGTTTACCCTTGTAGTTAAAATTAAAGATAATTTTCAAAATCAAGTGGATCGGTTTCTCTCAATTCTTGTAATAAGGGTAAATGGCTTAAGATTTCTCTTTTGGCTATCCACTTCTTCCTCCATTTGGTACGAGTTTTCCTTCTTCGCAATATTGCTAAAACCTTACTGCCGCAAAAGCAGCTAATTTTGTTCTATAATTTATTATCATAGTGCACATATATGTTTCTTCTTCAACTAATGTCACTTTTTACCACAAAAGTACAAATGCGTTCATCAAGACTTCAGATGAGTCAGAATGTCACGGATTTGATAAACTTAAAAGTGTTAACGAAGGTATTTTACCATCAACTAGCATTCTTGAATTATGACAAACTTAAGAAAAGTTTTGGCCTTTCATTGTACTATTTGTGTTAGTGGTCTATCAACGTATTCGCCTGTGAAAGTAAAATAATGGCAGTCCAAGCCTGTCATCCAAATACTGCCGATTATACTTCTAATGTATGGCCAGCTATTGTTGTAACGGTGATTAATGATAATGAATAGTAATAATCAAAGGACCAAGCGCTAAATACTATATACCATCAGAGATTTGTCTTGAATCAGTTTGTAGAAGGTGCGGCCTAACAGAAAAACAAATCAGTCACGTGGTGCTGATGGGAAGTACTACACTCACCAACATAAATAGAGTAGTCACATACTTATACTGAGTTATGTGTAAACAGTTCAGAATTCTCTGAAAAGATTTTCATTACTAACAACGTCACACTTATGTGGCCGATTATAACTGATAGGGGAATTCACGCAAATGAACCAGACATCGCCGTACATAATAAAATGGAGAAATCCTGTTTGCTGATCGATGTATTGCCAAATATTGCAAACGTAATGCTCAAGGAAACTCAAAAGTCGAGCAAGTACAAAGACCTCCAAATTAGTTAGTAGACGTTGACAGATTGTGGAATGCAAAAACTACAGTAGTTGTGTCAGTGATTGTAAGAGGCCTCTGAACTGTTACAAAGGACTGTAACCGTAATATACAGCAACAGGCTGGGGTGGATGATATCAATCCAACAGGCCCTGACAATATTAGGGAAATGGCCCAATCAAGCACAGAATTAGAACCTCAAGTTTGAATGTGCCAGGGAAGAATAATTTTTTTTTTTTTTTTGGTGGGCGAAGGCTCAAGGAGAAAAAATGCGCTGCATACGAAAAATTTTGTATTTTTCAGGGTCAAACGCTCTAAAATGAAAAGTTAGAAATTCGAGTAGCAAAAACATTTTCTTTGAAAAATAGGTTTTGTCAAACGAATTTTCCTTTTTTCATGCAAAAGCAAAAATTATTTAAAGGTTCAAAGTACTAACACGTAGTCTGACTCAACCACGGTATAAGGCAGACTGCTACCGTCTTGCTAATATTTTAAAAAACGCCACTAAACATCCATACTCTTTATTAAAATTTATTGACATTGAAAAACAAAGAACGAAATAAAATTTTTTAATATTTTAACAGTATAACAATAAATAATAATCAATAATAATTAGGACTGACATTATCTACATAAACATCTCTAAACAAAAAAAAAAAAAACAAAACAAAAATAATTATAAAGTTTCAGAGGTCAAGAGAAAAAGTTTGCCCCCCTGTCCCATCCACCCCTGTACAGCAACTGCCTGGTCAGCCGAGAGTACAAGAAATGCAGAAGATCGCTCTATTGAGAACGGCGCATATTTTAAGGAAATATTGGAGTCTCTGTAATCACTTGTTGAGATCTGGACTCTGAGCTGTTGGAGGAGACATTACCAAATGGCTTCCAAACGGCTGAGAAAGTTTGTCGCTTAGGTTTGTAATAAAAATCATAGCGAAAATTAAGGTAGAAATTAGTCCTCAGAGAAATCAGAATCTTCGAACAAAGTTTGTACATTCTGGACATTCTAAATGTATGATAATTTATAAAAGATCTTTTAGATCCGTGCGTGAAATAAGGCTAAAATCACAAACGATCTCTTGAACAAGATACAACCTACAACAGAATATAGAACTACAACAATATGTCACTACTTTGGCTGCTGAGAAAGAAAGAGTGACCCTAAAAATAGCCCGTTTGGTTGATTAAAGTTTTTCATGGGTTTTTTTTGTTTTTTTTTTTGTCTTGTTTTTCGATTTTCTGCTTTTGTGCTTTAGATTAGTTTTTAATTTATATTTAATGAGTTACTGTTTCTGTATGGTCAATGATATATTACATATATCGGGATTTGGCATATGTATTTCATGATACTGTGCATAGTCCAAGAAGCATACGATTGTCATAATATGACTGCAGATCGAGATCCACTTTTACATGTAAAATAATACTCTTGCATTAAGTCTCGTTCGTTTTTAACATGATCTATAAGAATGAATATATGGTGATGCTTTTTGCTGCGCTTCATATAAGCTTTAATTAACAAGGTCTTTTTGATTGTGATACCATATTTAGCATAATCGAAAGCTGCAGTTGGATGCTTAGGTGATTGATCGATTGATAGATTGATCGATTGATAGATTGAATTTTTGCACAAGAAAAATTCCTGCATGTTTATAATCGGCGAAATATGAAGCTGCGTTATTTATTTGCTCCCATCTTGCCTGCAGCTGTAGAGAGAGAGAGAGAGAGAGAGAGAGAGAGAGAGGTCTATTGTGGGACCCATCATTGTATGTACACATTCTTTACCTGATTCTTGCTAATTACTTAGCTGCATTTGAAAATATTAACGTAATAAATAGCTTATAACTGTCTCCAAGAGCGCCCTTAAATAATGGTTATAACTGCATCGAAACCGTTTGAGTAGTTTTCGAGTTTATCGCGTTCAAATATAAAAATCGACGAGAGGTAGTTAAAGAAAAAGAAAAGAGAAAAAGATAGAAAAGAACAAGAGATTTTATAAAGAAACTGGTATTTTTCATTGAATTATCATCTTCATTCACTGTAATATGTGAGTCGATTTTGATCTCTCCGACCCTCTCTCTATATCTTTGAAACCTTTCTTATGCTCAACTCCAAATTTTTTTACGATTAATGTCTCATCATAAGGTATCATTAAGACTACAAGTCAATCAAAAATTCGCGGACCCCCAAACGAGCTAAAAACCCCCTTGTTTTTGGGGTCACTCTTTTAGACATGGGTGAACAAGATTCAAGTCACATCACAAGAGATATCGCGCGGGAAGAAGAAGATTTTGAATTAGATCGTTTATGGAATTAGATTGAATATATTACTAGGATTATTTAATAATTATTACAAATTGTTCTCACGTAAAATTTTGCATTACAGGCTTGCCTACTGCAATTACTATTGTGAGTTCAACTACATTATCACAAATTATCGTATGATACTCAATCCGGCGCACAGTGTGGCTAAACAGTCAAAAATTGCTCTGAGAGTCAAATTTTTAAATACTTGCAAAAGAGTGAGGAATAGTGAGTCACTGCCGCTTTGACGAATTTTATAATTTTTTTTATTCCCTTTACTAATAGTGTAGGGGCTGATGCCAAAAAAAATTTTGGGACCTTAGCTTCTCGTATATACCCTATATCCCAATTTCATTAACTCCTACTTGCTTTCTTTACCAATTTATCCTCATTGACCCTCATTTACCCCCGTTTACCCTCAACGGAATTACATTAAAATATAATCTAATTCCAGATCTCGTTATAATACATAAGTTTACAAAATTTCAAGTCAATATAATAAACGAGTAATATAGAGTAAACTTGCGCACAAAAAAAGTTACAGACACACATATCGACAGACAGGCAGACAGATTTTTTTTTTGCTCAATCTTAAAATCTCGACGTTTCATGACATTTTAAGCCTATTTCAACAAAAAAAAAATAATATTTTTTTGCCACTACGTGGACGTGGAAGTCAAATTCGTCAAAGCGGCAGTGACTCACTATTTCAGACTTCTTTGCAAGTATAATAAAAAAAAACATTGATGGCCCAAAAGTGAACCCTTAGAGCGATTTTTGACCGTTTTGCCACACTGTGCGGTGTTAAAAAAGTGCATTTTGGGTACGACGCGATTTTATTTTTTTATTGTGGGGGTTCCAACATAAGTTTAATTTTGAGTTTTTGGGATCGCAGGTGCACACATGGCAGCCATCTTGAAAATGAGGATGTAAATATATTTTTTTAAATATATCTTGAAAACTACAACTCCTACAAAAAATTTGTAGAAAGCTCTTTTGTAGATAATAGTATTAACTACAACCTTTATTATATTTATTATATTATTTTTGTTGTAACTTCGATAATTAAGAAGTAATTTAATGAAAATTTAGGGGATGGAAAAACTATTATTGTTAATTACTTTTTTCTCTTTATTTCTCTTTATTAACTGAAAAAAATGCATCAGGGCTTTTATTATGGAGCATTTTGTAACAAATAATTTGACCTACTATGTTTTTATATTTTGATCATTGTTAAGGGCGTTTCAGCGCTGCAAAAGGAGGAAGGTCAAATAGACCAGGAGCCCGCCGACCACTAATTCTGTGTCAATGTATGAATTGTTGTTAATTTGGGGTAGTAGAGCACAGACATGTCCATGCCAGCCCTTTTTTTTTGCTACAGGGGCGTACGGCAGGCCCCCAAATGTGTAAGAAATATGACTTGTAAAAGTAAGACAAACAGCCACAAATAAGTCATAGGCTTACCTATGGGGGTTGGAGGGATTTCTTAATTTACCCTCAAAAGTCATGAATCCAGACTCCCATTCATTTTGGGTGGTACAAGGAGGCGCTACGCTCGCCCAATTTTGAAAAAAAAAAGCCAGGTAAAGAAAATGGAAAGTTTATGAATGGCAGTCAGATACTTGGTAAGTGGTAAGTAAGTCCTGAGTTCAAAAAAACATTCGCCATCATTGAAAATTGGTGCGAACATCTTGCCTTTCACGATTATTGAGGACGTATCGGCTCTTCATCCGCAGGCACTAGTTACGCTTGTAATTTGATATCATAAATTCACGATTGACAATCAGATACTTGGTAAGTATCAACCTCCTGAGTGCGTTTGAAAAGTGGTGAGAAGGTCTTGCCATTCACAGTAATTGGTGGAGTACCGGAGTTTTCTACTGCATGGTTTGAATTATCCCTTTATTTCGATGAATATCATAAAATTACGACTGATAGTCAGAAACTTGGTAAGTATGAACCTCCTGAGTGCGAAAATACATTCGCCGTCTTTGAAAAGTGATTGCTTTCCACGGTAATTGACGGCGTATCGGAGCTTTCTACCACATGTACTACATTTCAACCCCTCTAGCTGGCCCTTGTACCACTTGTCAAAGATGGCACACGTATTTTCGCACTCAGGAGGTTCATACTTAACAAATGTCTGACTGCCAGTCGTAAATTTATAATCTTCATCGAATTACATGGATAACCAATACATGCGTTAGGAAGAGCCAATACGCCGTCAATCATCGTAAAAGGCAAGACGTTCGCAACACTTTTCAAAGATGGCGAATGTATTTTCGCAGTCAGGAGGTTCATAATTACCAAGTATCTGATTGTCAGTCGTAAATTTATGATCTTTATCGAATTACAAGAGTAAGTAGTACATGCGGTAGGAAGAGCCGATACGCCGTCAATAGGGAAGATGCATGAAATTTTAAAATGCTTGAAAAAGTGATTTGCTCTTAATTTCCATTACGTAGAAAATGATTATAACAAAAGAAATTCAAAATAAAATTTATTTTCCGTAAAATTAATATTTAGATTATGCTGTAATTTGTAAACAAAACCACGTGACTGCAAACGGTTTCTTATTGGCGTGAAGTCAATGACGACATCCGTTATTCGGATAATTTGTCCAAGACGCAGTAGACGCAGTAGACGCAGTGCCCTAACCTCTCGTTGACGTCTGTCTACGAACTAATTTTGGAGAATCTTGAATGTAAAATTACCATATTTGTAGTGATACTCTTAGTTTTACATTTAGGCACAATGCAATATTTGTAATTCATAAGTCATAATATTGTTGTTCACTAGCTAATTAACCAAGTAATAACACAATAACACCACAAACAAGAACTTGGTAAACTGACTGTAAACAATAAACAGTAAACTGACATTTGACAAACCCATCGAAATTGCTTTAGATATACGAAATTACAGAAGCATGTTTCAACGGAAAAAGAAACTTCCGTTCACTATTCCGCCCTTGTCTGACAAGATCTGATTGGTTGAAGAAAACGTCCGATTGGCTTAACACAGACCGAGAAAAGGATGGAATATAGTGCACGAAAGTTTCTCTCTCTGTGTCACTTTCTCTAGTCGAGTGCACCTTCCAGTTTGTTATTAATTTCGATGGACAAATCATAACGGGAAACGTCACAGTTAATGGCGCCAAATAACTGCCTTTTTGAAATATCCAAATTCCTCACCGATGAAATTATTTATTTTCTCGCTGTATTAACATTCAAAAAATCGTAAATTTTACATTTTTATAACTGTTTTTTGATGCTGTATCGATTTTCATTATAAAAAAAAATCATGCAACTTCTCTATGATCATGAAAGGCAAGACCTTCGCACCACTTTCCAAAGATGGTGAATGTATTTTCGCACTCAGGAGGTTCATACTTACCATATACCTGATTGCCATTCAGAAACTTATCGTTTTTTTACTTGTTTTTTTTTTTAAATTAGATGAGTCTCCTTGTACCACCAAAAATGAATGGGACTCTGAGTTCATGATTTTTGGGGGTAAATTAACCAACCCTCATGCGTAAACCTATGACTTGTTTGTGGTTATTTGTTTTACTGTTACAAGTCGTATTTCTTATACATTTGGAGGCCTGCCGTACGCCCCTGTACAAAAAAAAAGGCATGCCATGAACATTTCTGTGTTCTACTATCCCAAATTAACAACAATCCATACATTTTGGGCGTAAACCTATGACACACAATTAGTGGTCGGCGGGCTCCTAGTCTAAAATGTAAGTGAGGTATATAGGTAGAAGAAAATTATTGGTACTTTATTTCTACCTACATACCATTTATATTATTATATTTTATGTTTTTGTATTTAATTAATAATTTTAATTTATTTACCAAAAGATATAAATTACAAAATAATAGTGGTAGCTACAAAAATTGATATAAATGGTAAACAAGCAATCATAATACCCACAGAAGTAAAAATTATTATTATTATTATTTTTTATATTATATATTTTTCTTTGAAAATATCATCCTATTTATATTAATTATAAATAATATAAAAAACATAAAATATAATAATATAAATGATATGTAGGTAGAAATAAAGTACCAATAATTTTCTACCTATATACCTCACTTACCTTTGACCTTCCTCCCTTTGCAATGCTAAAAAACCATTAAAAATAATCAAAATATAAAAAAATAATAGGTGAAATTATTTGTTATAAAATGCTCTATAAAAATGCCCTGATACATTTTTTTTTCATAAAATTAATTGAAAAAAGTTATTAATAATAATAGTTTGTCACTCCCTAAAGTTTTGCTTACAACTTCTTAATTATTGATTGTTTTAGATAATATTATTATTTACAAAAAATGAAGTATACAAATTTTTTGTGGGAGTTTTCAAGATATATTAAAAAACTATTCACACCCTTACTTTCGAGTTGGCGGCCCCGACCTCGAAAACTCAAATTTAAACTTATGTTGGATCTCCCACATAATAAAAAAATAAAATTGCATCCCACCCAAAATGCCCGGTTGAATCCCCAATTGACTGGACTATAACTTGTGTAACTCAGTGTTACTAGATACTCTAGATAGTTTTATTTAGTTACTCGGTAGAAGTACGAGATTGAAAATAAAGTTATTAATATTTTTATTCCCTATTGTTTTATGATCATCTAGTAAAATTGTAGCTATCATATTCTAACACCCTCATGATTTATTAATTTACTTTATGCTATAATTTACCTTATATAACGAAAGAGGAATTATTTTGAGATAAGATTATAAACGCCGGCATAATGGAAATTCTTTACTACCCTCAAGTTACTACTACAGCCATAATATATCCCGAACCAAAAATAAAATTTGGACATAAAAAAATTATATCTTAGCAGTAAGGAGTGTTACTGGTTCGATATACGTTTTAAGGTGCTCTTAAAATATTTACGATGTAACAATTTCTTTTTAAAACCAAGTAAGGAATAACTTCTGCAGTTCAGTAATAAAAAAATTTTGTGTCCGATTTTATATGCCCGGTGAGTTACTTTTAATAACATGAAAACGAACGAAAATACGTTCATCTTCATTAACCTTGATGCTCTCTAGTATCATAAAAATAATACATAGACATTTAAAATTTGAAGACAATTCATATCTAAACTCTGTTCGCTGAAAGAGGTGTGACGTCACGAACATCTGAATTAAGATGCCGTAGGCTCGTTGGTGTTTTCGAATACACAGTGGCATCACTATGTTTATATTTTACTTGATGTATTTAATTAGGTTTATTTAAAGGAAATTGAATTATAAGCATATCTAATACATTTATTGCAAATTTGTAGTAATTTAAGTTAAATAAGTAGATTATAATATTGAATTGTTTTTGTTTCAAGTAAAAAAATATGATACAGCAAATATACAAAATAAATACACTTAAATAGTTGCAGCTAAATCTTTTTTATTCATTATATTTTATCAAATAAATATATATAATCTTAAAATAAAAAATATATACTTAATACTAATTATGCCTAACCCTATATAAAACAAATATGGCAGTAAAATACAAATACCTGGTATAAGATAAATAAATAAATTTAGTTTTCTTCGTCGATGTCTAATTCTTCCGAGTCTTCAGCGTCGCTTTCATTATTAATACTTATAATGAGTGGCATAACTTCTTCAATATGAACCTCTCGATCATATGTCCCAAAAATCAATTTATTTGTGTTGTCCAAATTGAGCTCGACACTTGAGATAAAGCCTAATCCCACATAGCAAGAACGGCTTCGTCACTAAAACCATCTTTCCCGGTATGTTTGGCGTAATACTCCTTACAAATTCCCCAAACAAGTTCTATTGGGTTGAACTGACAGTGATATGGTGGAAGCCGTAGTACTTCATGTCCATGCTCTCTAATTAAATTATCGACAACATAGTGTTGCTCTGTTCTGTTAGCTCCAGCTATTTGGAGCAATTCGGCTTACATGCGGTATCACTGAAATCTATGTCTCTGGTCTTTAACCATGTTTGTATTTTTTTTTCGTCCAAGATCGGTTGTTTTTCTTCAACTCGAGAGTGATACTTAGCATTATCTAAAACAATAATGCTTGGATTTTGTAACACCGGCAAAAGTCGTCAGCCACGTTTCAAAATTTTCAGATAACATATTTTATTTCATATTTTACAGCATCGTGTAACTCTGTTTTGGACTTTTTACGATTCCGTTTAACCGAAGCCTCAGGTTTCACATTTTCTTTGTCGTTTTTAGCTATCAGCCTTTGAACAGCTTTTATTGACAATAAAAGTCCACCATTTTTATTTTCCTTTTCAAAATATTTCAATAAATTAAAAACTAACTGTTGTGATTGAGGACTTAAAAATTCACCAGGATGCATATTTACTATTTTAACAATAGAACAAGACAAAAATTGCCCTCTTAGGAACTAATTGAAATAAGTGCACTATACCGTCTTCCGAGAAAATCGACCCGCCTCTGGAATCGCCAGTCGCATTTGACGATGACACGTGTTACGCAAATTGGTTTGCTGTCGAACAATAGAAATGCCGCACGTCGGTCGTAACTTGGCCACAAAAATTAAAACTTACCTTACACATTAGGTTGCAAACAATATTTCAATAAAGGCAAGGAAGAATAGAGCTCTGGACGATATTCCTTACACTACATGGTGATTCTTTTAAGACGGCCATTAGAATATCTCCCACTTGCAGATTAGATAACCATTTTAAATTTGGTACCCTAACATAGTCGAGCATTGCGAGTCCGAAAATAATAATTTCAAAATGGCGGCACTTCCGGAAATACCGGAAGTTGATACCAACTTGCTTATTTTAAATGGAACACCCTATATATTTTCGACTTTTCGAATTGATCATAAAATTCTGAGTCGAAACATGTAGCACACCCTATAGCTAAACCGAGCAGTTTCGGAGATATTTGACATTTTATAAAAAAAATTGACAGGTGCAATGGTTTGCAAGAACCGTTATAATTTTCTTCGTGTAGGAGATCCTTATTTGCTCTTTGGTACGTAGAAAGAACACAAGATGAGCTACTCTTTACAAAAAAAAAAAATAAATTCCAAAATAGTATACCATGTGTTTTATTTTTCACGTTACATTTTGTCAAATTCAAACCTCAAAAACTTTTTTATTTCAAATGGAACACTCTGTATTTTTTTACATCAAATTATGCTAAATTAAATTTCCTTTTTTCTAGTATAAGCATTATAGGGGTTAAAGTTACAACTTTTCGAAATATTGGCGATTTTCTTAAATGTCCAAGAATTTTTAGTAAAAGTTGCCATCAACTTACCCATGATTAGAAACAATGATTAATGTCAGTCATTCTATTTTGTTAAAAAATGTCAGCACATTTAAATTACACCCACGAAGATTTTTAGATTTGTTTATTATTTACGGAGAATGTGATAAAGTGAATAATACCAAGAACATGTACCACATTTGCTACTCGATACCCACTTTATTGTTTCAATTGTTTCATAGGCTTCTACGTTTTTTTGGATAAATTATAATTTTCAACAAAAACTTGCGAATAATTCAAAAAGCACATGTGTTAGATTTAGGACATGCTGATATAAGTCCACCTCAAATTTAATTCTAGATCGATTGCCATAGTAAAATTTGGCATGTGCCATTTGACAGAG
Source organism: Rutpela maculata (assembly GCA_936432065.2). Classification (NCBI taxonomy): domain Eukaryota; kingdom Metazoa; phylum Arthropoda; class Insecta; order Coleoptera; family Cerambycidae; genus Rutpela; species Rutpela maculata. The sequence continues at coordinate 135,827,448 of OW386287.2, read as the reverse complement.
CCAAATATTCTAAAATTATCCAATATGCCTTTTACAATGTATGGTGGATGGTTTCTGTTCTTGTGGGTATCGAGTAGCAAATGTGTTACATGTTCTTGGTATTACTATATCACATTTTCCATAAATAATAAACAAACTTAAACCTTCGTGGGTGTAATTTAAACGTGCTGGCGTTTTTTAACATGAAAGAATGACTGACATTAATGATTGTTTCTAATCATGGGTAAGTTGATGGCAATTTTTATTATAAATTTTTGGACATTTAAGAAAATCGTCAATATTTCGAAAAGTTGTAACTTTAACCCCTACAATGCTTATACTAGAAAAAATGGAATTTAATATAAGATAATTTGATATAAAAAAATACAGGGTGTTCCATTTGAAATAAAAAAGTTTTTGAGGTTTGAATTTGACAAAATATAACGTGAAAAATAAATCACTTGGTATACTATTATGGAATCTATTTTTTTTTTGTAGAGAGTAGCTCATCTTGTGTTCTTTCTACGTACTAAAGAGCAAATAAGGATTTCCTACATTAAGACAGTTATAACTGTTCTTGCAAACCGTTGCGTCTGTCAAATTTTTTATAAAATGTCAAATATCTCCGAAACTGCTCGGTTTAGGAATAGGGTGTGCTACATGTTTTGACTCAGAATTGTATGATCATTTCGAAAAGTCGAAAATATATAGGGTGTTCCATTTAAAATAAGCAAGTTGGTATCGACTTCCGGTATTTCCGGAAGCGCCACCATTTTTAAATTATTATTTTCGGACTCGCAATGGTCGACTTTGGTAGGGCACCAAATCTCAAATGTCTATCTCATCTGCAAGTGGGAAATATTCTAATGGCCGCCTTAAAAGAATCACCCTGTATATGACCGGAATTCTCCCAGCGAACAGGCTTTGTCTATGTAACTTTGTATAAACATTATTCTATAGTCAAAAATAAAAAAAATAAATGTTTGAGAGAAACATGAGTAAAAAATACATCATCGGATGATCTCATAGAAAAACTAAATAGGTATTTCATATTTGGGTTTCAGAAAAATATTTAAAACAAAACAGTTATACAACTTAATAAAAGACATCATAGTATATAAAGCATGATAGTTTACTCTACCCTCGCGATTATCCAGTATGATGGATGTAGCCTATTTCAATAGGAAGTATTTTATAACGCCATATATGCCAAATATGATGTAAAAATTTTAAGTTCTAACGGAGTTAGGTGTTTAAAATATTCGCAGTCGAATTAAAATCGAACCTTATAGCACGAGAGACCACCTAAAAAAATGTAACACTTGTTGGAGAGTCAAAAATTGGTGGGAGTGCTTATCAAGTCATTCTCTGGACGTGTGTAGTCGATCATAGCAATCATGGTTGTAGCGGCGCAGGGGCAGCCATTTTTGTTATATGGCTGAAATAATTGTGACTCTTTTCCATGATGTCCAATCAAAAAAAGTTTCAGACAAAAGTTTTCCAGTTTTGTGGGCTCTACATAATGGCACTATGGGGTTTTACTTTTAATCGGGTTTAATGGGTTTTCATGGGGTAACATGTTTTTTATATAATCAACCCTCCTTTTTTATAGTGGGTTTCGATTCTACGCCAAAAAATTTCAATCTTTTGTTCTTTGCAATTTTTTACCCCGAGGCCAATTTGCGCCAGAAGCTTTTCAAATTTCAATAATTTTTTACGGCAAAAGTATGCTCTCTAGTGAAAATTTGTAAAAGAGAAAAATTGTTTCTTTTTTTTATGTAGAATATACATGCATTTTTTCAGATTTTTGGTTTGAAAAATTTTTTTTTTGTCAAAATTGGAAAGAATTTTTTTTGCGAGAAAAATCTTAAAAAACATGTATATTCTACATAAAAAAAGAAACAACTTTTTTTCTTTCACAATTTTCTCTAGAGCGCATACTTTTGCCGTAAAAAAAATATTAAAAATTGAAAAATTTCTGAAGCAAATTGGCCTCGGAGTAAAAATTGGCAAAGAACAAAATATTAATATTTTTGACGTGGAATCGAAATCCACTATAAAAAAACATGTTACCCCATAGAAACCCCATTAAATGTAAAATCCCATAGCACCATTATGTAGAGCCCAGAACACTGAAAAACTTTTGTCTGAAACTTTTTTTGATTGGACGTCATGGAAATGCGTCACATTCAAAAATTATTTGATATTAGTTCTATTGCAATTTTCATCTGTTTTGTATTAGTCTTTTCAAAAATACCTTAATAACATTTTAAAGTAAAATCGACATATATCCTAGTCCACCTACAGTTGATTCAAGAGGGACACACGACATATTGTAATTCGAAACTCTTGGACATCTTCGTAATTTTTTGTATTTGATCAAAAATCTGGATGACATTTTGATTTGAAATTAGAACAAGGCATAGTTTATATGCAACAAAATAGTTTACACGGCTCTAACGAACATTCCGTATGACGTATATGGCCCAATTTTAAAGGGAGGATGCACTATTCTATTTTATATGTTTGAAACTTGAATACAAACTTGTAAGTCTCACAAAAGTTATCATTCTTACAAGCAACCGTCTACATGTACACATACGTGCACACATATACATACAGACACACAGACTTGTTTTATTTATTAACTAAATCAACAACTTTTGTTCGGTTATAACAGATATACCTATTTGGTTAAATCAGATAGGCACGGTAAGTACAATAAAATCCAGAAACCGTAGTAACTTGTTAGTTCTAATTGCTTTTTAAGTAGCAACCCCTAAAATGGGTCATCCCACACATCTAAATCGTGATATTTAAATATATGTGATGAACAGCTTAGAGGTTCTAGTAATAAATACAGTGATAAAATTTTAGTTTATCTTCTCCTAGTATTCTATTTTTATGTTTGAAATTTGAATTCTGGCGGGATGACGTATGTAATCCCCAAATTCAAATATCGTGCACGGACGTGCACGAGCGTGCACGAGCGTGCACGAGTCGGTCCGAAGATAATGGCGAGATGTTTATTAATCAACAACAGGGACGGCTTTAGAAGTTGTGTTATCGCGTAAACATTTTCACGCATATATTATTATGACAAATGGATAGAAATAGGAGAGAAGAAATTTTCTTCTGTGAAAATAGTGTGATGTTTCTCTTCCACTCTACATCATCCTATTTCTCGCTTCTGTGGGTATTCGAGAACGCAGATGACTATTTCTTTTATCAAAATTGAAAAACTAAAACGGCGGCTCCAAGACGGCGAACCATATTTTCATTTATGATCCGATACGATTGAAAATCGATATCTGTACGTTTTCGGGAACGCAAATTACTATTTTTTTTTTTAATCAAAATTGAAAAATTAAAATGGCGGCCAGTTTTTCATTTATGATTCGATACGACTGAAAATCGATATCTGTGCGTTTTCGGAAACGCAGATTACTATTTTTTTATCAATATTGAAAAATTAAAATGGCGACTTCAAGATGGAGGACCATTTTTTCATTTATAATCCGATGCGACTGAAAATCGATATCTGTGCGTTTTTGGGAATGTAGATTACTATTTTTTTATCAAAATTGAAAAATTAAAATGGCGGCTCGAAGATGGCGGATCATTTTTTCATTTATGATCCGATACGACTGAAAATCGATATCTTGGAGCCATCATTTTGATAATTTTAATAAAAGAATAGTAGTCTGCGTTCCCGAAAACCCACAGATATCGATTTTCATTCATATCGGATCATAAATGAAAAAATGGTCAGCCATCTTGGGGCGCCGTCATTTTGATTTTTCAATTTTGATTTAAAAAAATCGTAATCCGTGTCCCCGGAAACCCACTTATATCGATTTTCAGTCGAATCTGATCATAAATGAAAGAAATAGTCCGCCGTCTTGGCACCGCCATTTTGATTTTTCAATTTCTTTCAATAATATTGTCAAAAGACTACAAATGTGCAAAATGGGCTCATTTAATGAATTTTATTTAGTAGTTGTTACTTCTTGTGGATAAAGTATTATTTAAAATTACCCAATGTTGAAAATTTTAAGTGAATCCGATATGTGGTTCTCGAAATATACGAGTTTTAAAGAGGGAAGTGGAAGCGCGGTGCGACCAACATCGTGACGTCAGAGGATAGTAAACGAACCGGTCGCGCAACATATCAAAGTTCGTGCATTCCGCTTGAGGCTGTGGAGTCTTTCTCTGTGCGACTAGCTTGTTCGTATCAAGTGACGTCACGGTCGAGATTCGACAAGGTGGGTGCGGTCCATGTTAATAATTTTTGTTAGATGATTTACAGGTCTCACAAAATTCTAGTTTTTTGCACAAGGAATTAGAATTTTAAGATCTTTCCGATAATCAAATAAAAAAAAAGTACTAAATGAGCCCATTTCAGCTTGATGTGATAATAGGAAGTGCGATAAAATTCCATCACAAATTTTTAAACGGAGAGACATAATAGTTACAAACATTGCAAGTTAAGTAAAAGCTTGTAAAATAGCGAATTTTTTGGAAAATTACTTTTATCGCATTTCCGGGAAACTTTTGATTTCTTATTCCAAAAATAATTTTAATTATTATTTCACACGTGTATTATTGATACGCACAAGCAAAAGCCGGCTCTGGAATTTATCGACCGAGTACAATTAGGTAGTTGAGCAGACTACAGTTTCTAGGTTATCGGCGACAAAAGCGGCAACCAATGAGAAGGCCCCGAACCTTCTCATTGCGGCGGGATTAGCTACGTCATGAGCAGCGCGGGAAAACTTTATTATTATTTTTCTTATATCAAACGATGTAATATAAAAAATACGGGTGTATCATTATTTAACGAACTTTCATAATTTAAAATTAAAAAAATATGCGGGTTGACCCCATTCTTCCACACGTCATTTTGGGCTCACTGTGATCGGTCTAAGGGACTCCTTTGTAAGTAATACTTGATGTTTGTTAATCATCCAAAAAGATTATGTTTGCATTTAACGAGAGATAACATCAACGGCTGTGGTTCTCAAAATTAGCGTGGTCAGACAGACAGACAGACAGACAGACATAAATACAATTTCTTTTATACCATGTGCCGATGGTGAAATAAAACTTCTCGGAAAGTTTCAACAATGTTTCCTAATGAATTCTTAGTATTGCATTTTTTATTCAAACCGGTATATCAACCGTTCGCTTTTATAAAGTTTTGTTAATTCATTTTCAAATATTGTTTGTTTGATACTAAACAAATTGCCTCATGCTATATGTATTCACCCAGCAAGAAATGTTGACCACAGCCTAAGCTCTTACATACTTTCACGCCGTGCTTGTATACGACATGTACAGAAATCTGCAGTATCTATTGAACATGTTGGTATGTAATATGTCAATCCTCGCAAAGAGCGCTTTCCGTTGCAGCTGTAGTTTGAAGAGTCGAAAAGCCCATGAGAATTGTTTACAGCTTCGTTCAATGGTACTTGGGACAGGCACCCATCAATGCTTACATGAAAGCTAGATATAGAGATACATGTTTATCTAATAATGTTTCACTTAAAATGCATCTGACACAATGGAGAATGATAGCTCAGTATTTGGCATTCATATTCTAAACATATTTAATAAAGTGTATTCGAGTTTTAGCACAGTAAGTTAAGGTTTTAATCTTGGAAAAATGTCATATGAATTAAATTTCATTTTTCTTTGCAGTTTAATAGTAAATGCATCAAAGAAAAGTTTCTATATTGTTCTATGAGATTACTAAATTTATCAATAATATTGGTTGTATTATTTTAAGTAATAACTATATAATTAAACAGTCTTATTTTTAATACTTAGAATTATTTTTTAAATATAACATTTTGAATAAAATTTAAAACACAAATAAACAAATTGCAACAAAAGTAATAGCAATTAATATTAAGTAATTGCTGCATCCCCATCTAAAATTGCTTGTAGCCTCCTAAGTATTAATAAAACTAAATTTTCTGCAATGTGGGTATTACACAAACTTTTCCACTCATCTTCAATCATGGCACGAAGTTGCTCCGCATTTTGAGGACGATGATTTAATTTCTTTATATGCTTCACCACAATTCCTCAAATATTCTCACTGGAATTAATGTCGAGACTTTTAGAAGTCCACGGTTGCTCTTCCACATTATTATCCCGGATCCATTGTAGTCGGGGAGCCCTTCCTAGCTGTACGTGCACCCCCCGCCCGATCCTTGAGGACAATGTTTTTCATAAAGATTAATGCCTAAGGAACAATTTAAGGCATGTCCTAAAAAAAACTGGCTGTACTTTCAAAATGGCGGCCATATGTTAAAAAAAACTGTTGCCAATGTTGTTTTTGTCATTTACCACAAATACTAAAAAAGATGGACAAAAACTTTTTTCACAAAAAACAACGTGCATAAAATTTTCTACCATTTTGTATCTATACAATATTTTAATAGGAGTTACCATTTTCCAGATAAATGAGTCCAAAATTAAGAGAACATGGAAATTCATATATCAGTAAATTACTTAGAGGAAATAACTGTGACAATTATTGTAAGGCGTATAATATAACTTTATATTATTAACATAAAAATAAAATAAAATAAACCGAAAAAAATTAATAATAATAATATAATTTGCAGACATTTATCTCGAAAACGGTAACAGTGGTACCTGGAAAACGGTAACTCCTATTCAAATATTGTATAGGAACAAAATTGTAGAAAATTTTATGCACTTTGTTTTTTGCGCAGAAAGTTTTTCTCCATCTTTTTTAGTTTTTGTGTTAAATGACAAAACTATATTTGCATCTTTTTTTAAACGGACGCCATTTTGAAAGCACAGCCAGTTTTTCTTTTTTTAGGACATGTCTTAAATTGTCCCTTAGGCTTTAATCTTTATGAAAAACATTAGGGTGGGCTTCCGTAGTGTTATGTTTTATATTGAATTTTATATTTTAAGTTAAGAGATGAATCATTTATCTGGAAAATGGTAACTCCTATGCAAATATTGTATAGGAACAAAATTGCAGAAAATTTTATGCACTTTGTTTTTTCTGTAGAAAGTTTTTCTCAATCTCTTTTAGTTTTTGTGTTAAATGACAAAAACCATATTTACAAAGTTTTTTTTTAAAGGACATGTCTTAAATTGTTCCTTAGGCTTTAATCTTTATGAAAAACATTATCCTAAAGGATCGGGGGGGGGGGAGGGTGCACGGGCACTTACGGTGGGCTCCCGTAGTATTGCTTTACAACACGCGCAGTATGTATGGAGCAATTATCCTGTTGGAAGATAAAATTATCTGGATATAGTTACCTTACTGACGGCAACATAACATTATCAAGAATCTCAATATATTTAGCGGAATTAAGCTGACCATTAATAAACCAATACATTCCCATTCCTCTTTGACTAATTTATGGACAGGTATTAACAGGCAAACGTCCCGATTTAATTGGATCGATCGTAAAATTGTATCTCTGCCCACGAGGGCTATAAATAAGAATATATCCATCATTGCACTTCTGGAAAACTTTTTCATCAGAAAATATGACCAAAAGTCTTTATTGTTCAACATATGGTTGAGTGCAAAAATGATTCGTCCTTGTTTTTTTCCGTTAATTTGTATTTTTTGCAGCAGAATAATTCTTCTACAGGCAGTGGATCTTGAGGCAGGAACATTTATTTCAAAAACTGCGTCAACTGCGATCTCAAATGGATTTTCCTGAAGGTAATTTATAAGGGATTCATCTTGTTGCTCATTACTTCGTTTAGACCTACCTGATCCATGCTTTCGGGATACAGTTCTTTTATTTTCCAATCTTTTTTTTAACTTTCGTTACACTGCATTTATTTATGTTATATTCAGAAGCAGTTGCTCTTATAAACAATCCATTTTTCAATTTGGAAACAATACTATCTTTTGAATTTCTGTTAGTTGTTCAACCATTATTAAAAACTAGCAAAAATTTTTAATTTTCAGGAATGATTCCGTAATCAAAACTTGGGTATTAATAAACTCCAACTTGAAAAAAATTGTGACAGTTGACGTTTAGATAATGACTGTTATCAATATTTTTTGCAATGTTTACCTCCTAACTACCCTCAACACATTCCTGAAGATGAAAATTCTCCCCTCCGCGATTTTCTCTACACTTTTGGGCTATCATGTTTACATTGCTAAAATAAAGTGTACTACTTTTTTTTTTAAATCAAGTGTACCTTGCTAATTTATATAAGTTGGATACAAACACTTTTCAGTGCGTGGCATCTAAAAAAAGACAGAAACATTGGAGCTGAAGAATAATTGAATTTTGAGAAGAAGCAAGGCTCTATGTATGTTTTCATATAAATTGATAGTCTCTAAGTTATAACCACTTACTTAAATATTGCGATTTAGGCTTACAAAAAGAGGTATCTCAAAACGGTTTTCATCAGATAACTCGAAAAATTTTACATTTAGCGCAAAAATGCTATAGGCAAATAAAAACGCTACCAAATTGAGTATGAGTTTCGTTTTATTATAATTTCTGTAGAATGAATGATTTTAGAGATTTGGAAGTATAAACAAGGCGTCCCAACGTATAAGACGAAGAATTGGTTGAAATTTTAAATATCTCAGAAACTGTACCATAGCATCAAAAATTCGACGAAAATAAAAGATTATTAATTAGCTTTTATTAATAGAGTTTTTGACTGTTTCTGTAGCATAGTTATGACGGAAGCAATGCTTCTTCGCATTTTTTTAATGAACACGTCGGCATTTTGTTACTGCAAGTAGTCAGTAATTAAAAAAATATAAATTTCAAATACTCTTGTTTGTTAACATAACATCACCTACCCAGCAAACACACTCCGCCACATCCACATTATAGCCACTCACATTTTGGTGGATTTTGTGAATGGCAGAGCATCTCATCACTGTGATGACACTCTTTGGACCGTTTCAGAACGTACACATCATAACCACTTCTATGTGAGTGGAGATTGGGACGTCCACAATCACCACATCATTTTAATGAAAAATTTTATAACGTGGATGTAACTAACTGATCCACCACTCACTTTGATATCCCCATTTCATACTAAATTGTGACCATCGCCGCCAGCGCCACTAGTCTAGGACTACTGCTGGCGTTTCCTCCCCGCACCTGCGCAGTCATCTCCAGTATCTGTGCTCCAAGCTCCAGTTTACACTTGTTTGTGTTGGGTTGTAGACATTGATGTCAATAACTTTTGTTTAATGCCTTTAGTTTTTGTTTGTTAAATATCAACACATTTTTACGTAAAGGTAAGTACCTGCTTGTTTTAACTTCACTGTTACTATGAAATTATGCATTTTTATTTTTATAATTTCATATTTCATGACACCGAATGGATGACGCCATTAAAATTTAAGGGAAAAAAGCAAGTTAAGCTAATTTATCATTTAATATGTTGGTTAACACTGGTTCTTTATTTTTTTATGTTGAGCATATTTAGCTTATTTTAGATTTAAATACTGGTAATTAAGTATTTTCCAATTTGCGACAAAATGCAATCACATTTGAATTAATTATTACCTATCAAGGTGTTTATAAAAAAAGTCCCAGTCCTAACTTATTCTACCTTAGCTTAATTTTTTCCCTAAAAAGTTAAATGTACAGGTTACCCGTACTTATGCCGTTTATAAAAGTCGTAATCCTGTATTGTTCCTAACTTAACCTAAAATTTTTAGGTACATTTTTCCTAGGGGCTAATACCACAGAATAGATCAGAAATCAATTCCAATTGGCGTGAAAAGTTCGCGTATTTATTTTACGATCAACTTAGGACAAAGGCAAGTTTTTATAAACCATCAGATATGTTTTAGGGAAAAATTAAGACTAAGATAGGCTAAGTTAGGACTGGGATTTTTTGATAAACTCACCCTCATTTATTTTGCTCTAGTAGAGGTACCCTATATTATTTTAATACCCGAATAACGAATATCCCAGTTGGTCCAGTCAACGAAGCGCTAAAATCTCCAAAATCTCTAATTTGAGTGCTAATGAATGAATTTTGATGAAACCTTGCAATGCGTTTGCAATGTGTGTGTAAATGTGCAATGTGCAAATGTGTGCAATGTGTTTGTAAAGTTGAAAAAAAAGGTTAGAGTAGGAAATGATCGAAAAGAGTAGAAAACACGGGTTCTGTAACTTGCAGAATTAAGTTAAAAATGAAAAAAAAAACAATATATTTACCTTTTTTTGGTTCAAAATAAGATGTTTTTACTGTTGTGAATTTTTTCGAAAAATGCATATTTTTCGAGACTTGATCACTCAAAAATTCCTAAAAGTGGGGGAGGGGAAATGTAAAAGTTGGAAAAAAATCTGAAAAAATTCAGGTGAATGTATTATCGAAGTACAAGACTTTTTTTTAATTTATTTGCAACTTTTCTGTAAAGTGTGTTTTCACCGAGTTTTTCCGGAAAAACATGAAAAACTACCTCTTTCTTGAAATTGCAGCGCTTTAAAAAGATTTAACTTAAAAATTTGAATGTATTCAAGTGTGCATTCAGGTCTTCTAAACATTTTTTGTCTCTTGGAATTTTTTTGTAACTTGTTAATTTTCCGAGTTACAGGCAGTTTTTCACGATAAATAATGTACTACATTTTTTGCACAAAAATACATGAAAATTCGAAACATAAGCGCGATTTTTTCAAACAAGCATTTGTTTCGTAACAATAAAGAAGATAAAATTCGTGATGTACCTTTTCGGATGCCATTTAAGAATAGAGTGCAGTAAACAAGCAGTGCATAAAAGCGCGTTATTTCATTATCTTTAAATGAGATTAAAAATCGTTAAATTTATAAAAAAATGTATCATGTAATTTTTTTCTTAAGGAATAATTATTCATCTGACGATAAGAATTCTTGTGGATGTGAGGCACGACAAAATAATTTAGTACATTATTTATCTCGAGAAATATGCATTTTTCGAAAAAATTCACAAGATTAAAAACGTCTTATTTTGTGCCAAAAAAGGGCAAACAAGTATATTGTTTTTTTTTTTCATTTCTGACTTAACTCTACAAGTTACGGAACCCGCGATAAAAGAGATGTTTTGTACCGATCATTTCCTACTCTAATCTTTTTTTTCAACTTTTTTATCAGCGTCATTACACGTTGCACAAGGTTTCATCAAGATCCATTCATTAGCACTCAAATTAGCGTTGATTGGACTATGTCAAATTGGAACAAATTTCAACGTTTGACGGAAAAAACTGAAGTGTTGAAACTTGGCAAGGATGTTAGGATTTACTATTAAACATACTAAAAGTCCCCAGCTCAAACTGTTGCACTCGAGCGGGCATCTTGGAGAAATGGCGCTCCAATTCAGCTTATTTCTTATACATATCTCTCTAACCATTAGCGATATCAAAAGTATGTTTATGTAAAAAATAAAGGTTATAAAATTCTCTACAGAGTGTTATATGCCTTTTTTTCTAATCTATTATTATTGAGTGTTGTAATCTTTGATAAGATCGTGGATTTAAGTGACATAGGTACTTGCAATTTTAATGATTTCCCGATAATACCATCTTGATTGTCCAAATGGTCAGTATACTAAGTATGTAAGTATGTCAATCACCCCAATTAAATAAAAATTATGAAAATAAAACATCAAACAACATTTATAAAATTCCTGTGTTTGTAGAATCGTATCAAAGGTGTTACAACACACTCTTCACATGCATTTTTTTTCATAAAATGTTTTATAAACCTTTATAATTACTAATCGATTTTTTCAAAATCAATAGGGTTCTTCCTTTAGCCAACATACTGTACTATACTGTCTAAATTTCAATAAAATTGGATTTTTCTCTTTTAAGTTATCGTACTCACAAAAGTGCTGTAAAGAGAGCCAGATGGACAAACCGACAGACTGACAGACGGATGTTTTAAAGTTATTCGGAATTCTAGAACCATCATAATATCGAGTTTTATTTTTTTCCCAGTGATATTTCCGCTTTTAGAAATGCGTTGATCAAATGTAATTTTCTTATTTTAGAAGATTATAATAACAGATATGGAAAAAAATTATATTACATTTTTTGTAGAGAATTTCATAAACTTTATTTTTTATAGGAGACATAATTTCGATATCTCTAATTAAAAGTTTAGCGAGACATAAGCAAATAACTTAATCTGAGCACCATTTTTTCAAACGCAAGAAACAGAGTTGGGGACTTTAAGTATGTTTAATAGTGGGCCTTAATGAACATCTCTGCCAAGTTTCAAAACTTTATTAGTTTTTTTCCATTTATTTTCCATATTTGACTGGAATAATAAAGGTATTTATATATTTTTTTCTATTTTAGAATGTAAAACAGACAATTAAAACTATGTCAGTTCGTGGAGTTACTGACAATGGCAGTACAATTAGAGAAAATACGGTAAGTTTATATTTTAAGTTCTAAAATCTTAGACATTTTGCATTTGAATTTTGTGAAAACTGCTTTTTTTACCAATTTTCTTCTGTATATAATAAGGCTCTATAAGAAAGATTTTATTGTTTATTATTTCATATTGAAATACTTGTTTCGGTAATGAGAAACTTCACCTTCAGTTACTTTTTTTGCCTAATTTTTAATTTAGTTTATACCTACTTACTGTTTCATTTTAAGTCTGCCAACTCTCATCGAAACTTTGTTATTTTGCTAGATGAAATTCAAATTTTGGTGTTTTATAAGTCCACGAAGTTCAAATCATTTTAGAACCGTATTCTGCATGCCCTGCTAGAATCAAATTCTGAATTCTTATCTGTATTGCTAATTCATGCTTTGCAAAATAGTAGTTTATTTTCAATCGAAGTAGCCTCGGCCTTTTTTAAAAATATTTCATTAGTGTCAAAGAAATGGTTCCAAATTCAATTTAATTTTACTTTAATAACAAAAACAAGTGTGTGGTTGAACTTGAAATTCGATAATGTGATATATTTGGATACTTGTCTTGTTTGTTTTTATTATTAAAAATTATTAAGTACAGAACATGCAGTAGCAGGCTTAAAATGTTTAAGTGTACATTTCAAATGTTATTATGTACATACTGTGACCATGCATAGACTTACTATTACTATTACCTAAGTAAAACCCAAATAAACAGATTAAACGCACTTAAACAAAATCTGAAATACTAATATTAATACTGCCACTTTTGACCTTTAGCTGTGGTGTTTTATTAGTAAAGCAAAAATAATTGAACGTTTGTATTGTCCAAATAGTCTTAGAATGTCATGAAGTCGAGATTTTAAGTTGTCGGTCTGTCTGCCTGTAGTTTTTTTTGTGCGCACGATTACTCTGGAAGCATTTAAAGGTGGGTACTGATTTGAGCATTTTTACTCGCACGAACGGTTTACGCGTAAAAATGATCAGATGTGTACTGAGCGCACGCATGTGCGCGTAGGTATTTTACTCGTACAAACAAGATCCGGCGGTTGTCGGTCTATTGAAAAGAACAAAGGGTTTTCGTGCGCACAAAACGCTCAGTGTAGACAGTTATTTGCATTAATGTCACATGTCACATTTTCATATAAACTACGAAAATTAAAACGGAATGGAACAATGAATTAGCACTGCAATTGATTGATGAGTATGAAAGATTTCCTATTTTATGGAATCCAAAACATCCTATGCACTTTAATAGAATTAAGAAAGTAGATGCTTGGGATATGTTGGCTAAAAATCTAAAAATCTTCAGATGATATGCGAATAAAATTTTGATAGTGACCACTGTTTTCCTGTAGCCTCATGTTACGTGTAGTGTACTACTACTCATTGGTGTATGTGATTTCTTATAATAAAAACATTCGAGCTGTTATGATATAACTGCTGACTCAGGACAAGGATTAGGACCAGGCAGTCAGTCTTTATATGATAGCAGAGTGAAGTACAACAGTAAAGAGTGTGTTTTATTTAAACAAATTTAAGTGATTGTTCATCACGTAATAAATTACATCCACTGTATGACTGCCGGCTTTGATATAATTTTGTCACCCACCATCGTTTAGGCCTTTTCTTCTTTGCCTCTGCTTCCAATATTAACCCTTTCGGGACTAATAACGTACCCGTACGTTTTCACTAAGCTGCTGTTGACGGCCGAGTGCCGTACTAGTACGAAATCTGTTAATATGAACGTGACCTAGTGTCGTATGGAAAATAATAATTTTATATTTTTCCTTGCCTACACACGTACAGGTACGGCGCACATGACACATATTAAACATAAAGGTGCCGTACGCGAACGTCGCAAGATTCTAATTTACAGGCCGCGTGCCGTATCGATACGTTTCTCGTGAAGACCGGGTGCCGTACTGGTATTGCAAACAAGTTTTCGCGTCTTTTTTATTGCTTTTATAGTAAATAAAACTACAAATACATTTATTTCAGAGATTTATTGCTAAGTAACACAAATTTAACTGAATTGAACTAAAGCTTAGAAAATAAGTAGAGATGTATACTTTTCAGTTTGCTTGTAATTTCTGATTAACTTCCGTGGAAAAAATACTAAAAAATTTTTTCACCCCTTTAGGGTGAAAAGTATAAAAATATTGCAAACAATGTGAAGTGTTCATTTATCAAGAATATTTCTACATTCTACTTCAATTCCCTGCAAGCTTGGGGGTAGTTTTCACCCCTAAAGGGCTGAAAACATTTTTTAGTGTTTTTATCAGAAATTACAAGCAAACTAAAAGATATACATCTCTACTTATTTTCTAAGCGTTACTTCAATTTAAAAGCGATATAGGGGCAGTTTTTCCAACCCCTGATGGAAAAAAAATTTCTTCATTTTACAATTCATCTAAACTCAAGTCAAAAAGTGAAAAGAAAATTCCATCATTTTTCCATTTTACGTCAATTTAGAGGTAACCTCAGCATAAAATTTGTTCTTATTTTAAATGAACATACTGAAATTGCAAAATATCATTACAATTAGTACATTGATAACATTATTTTAAGTATTATTCACATTACCGCGAATAAAACCCGAAAGGGGTGGTTTTTGGCATTATTTTTAGAGCCGCGGGTCTCCGATTTTCGTGATCAGCGACCCAAAAAAACATGAAATACAAGTGGAGGGCATTTCGAGCGTCAACCCGCGTTTTACATGGACTAAAAGGCGCGCATTTTCCTGCGCTTGGCCGGCACAAACAGGAGTATAATTCCTTGGCTCATCCCGAAAGGGTTAAGCAGACGGCACTTGCAATAATGATATTACGTCTGCTTTGCGACATTTCCACAAAAACACTGGAACGATAATTTGCGCACAAGAATTTAAATTAAGAAAACCATTTTCGCAAACGAATATATTTCCTCGTTCGCATTTTGTACGCGCACATTTTTCGTGCGAGTAAAAATGCTCAAATCAGTACCCACCTTAAGATATTCACTTGAAATTTGGTAACGTAAGTATTTTAACGAGATCTGGAACTAGATTATTCGCTTTAGATTTGAAAATTACTGTTTCCATAATGTTTTTTTTTATTGTTGCCTTGTAAAGTACACATATTAATACGCAACCTTGATCCATTTTAGTTACCAATGGGCCAGCCTCTCTACTACCAATACTCAACTTTAACATTATTTTTACTCATGGTCATTAAACTGTAACGGTTACCTCATCCAGTAGCTTCTAGACGAAGGAGCGCGCGGGGGGGGGGGGACTTGGGTCTATCGCCTACGTCATGTAGCCACCTATATCTTTGTCTCTATCTTTTGCATGGGCATAGGATATCTGTCTCTCTTGCAGGCTTTATTTGTTTAATTATTCAGGTCAAGGTCAAAGTCTAGGTAGATCCAGAGCCGGCACTAGTTGCCACGTGTTGTGTTTTCAATTTGTCTGGCATACTACGACAGTGTGTTTATTTTTATATTGTTTGTTGCACTGTCACTGTTCGGTATAATAAACTAGTTTGCTGTCGTCCCAGTGTATACTATTCGTCTATATCAGTGTTCATTAATTGAGTGAGTAGCAAAATGTCTAGTGCCGGCCCTGGCTGGGTCTAGAGGCTACGTCATTTTCGGTTACTTCCCCCGCGCGCTCCTTCGTCTAAAAGCTGTGGGATGATGCAACCGTATAGTTTACTGACCGTGATTTTTACTGACATAAATGACATGACATCTTATTAAACATTTTTAAACTATGATAATTTATTTCTTATAAATTTTTAGATGTGGCATGAAAAGTAGTTCCAACCCGCAGACTTTGAATGTGAACATTGTGAAAGACTTAATCCGTTATGGAGATCAAAGAAGATCAAGAAAGAAATAGCTAGGTGAATTTTTATTATAAGGCATATAACTGTAATCATATCTTGAATATATATAGTTTCGGAAATGTTTGTTTCATTGATCTCTTCAAATTCATTTAATACTTTTTACATTTTTAAATCTAATTTTTATTATTTCACTTAGAGACATTTTTCTGGGGCCCCACTTTAGTGAGTAATATATAAAACAATTAAAATATCTAGGTATACGTGCAAGATTTATACGCAAATATCAAACAATTATGTTGCCTTTTTATATATTTTCCGAAGTCTCAAGAAAAATGTAAGGAAAGGGTAAGTAAAAAGAGTGAGAAATATACCTTTTGAGTAAAATTTCAGCAATATCAGGCTACTTTGATGAAATTTTTTTGTCTGAAGTAAGCCATTACTTTTAAAATGAATAAAAAGAATCTATTTTTCAACAAATAAGTCTTCTTTTATATTACGAAAAAATAACTCAATGAAACTCAAAAATCACTGATGAAAGATGTATATTTTATACCCCGCTCGAACAGAAAATGATTAATTTTAAATAAGTTATGTTTCCTCATATTGAATTTTTTGATACTGTTTTTTATCGAAAAAAATTATTTCATCAAAGTCGGCTGACGTTTTATACATAGTGTATAATTTTACATTCTGAACAACTTTTCTCCTTTTTTTTTCATTTTGAAAAATAAAGGTGTATTCATATTATTTCTTAAATATTTGTTTGCAAATCACCCTGTATACTTAAAATTATATTCTCATATACAGCCACATAATTATATATGTAACTATATATATTATGCAATGAGAATAATTTTAGGTATACAGGGGGATTTTGAAAAAATATTTAAGAAATAATACACTTTTATTTTGAAAATGAAAAAAAAAATGAGAAAAGTTGTTCAGAATGTAAAATCACACACTACGTATAAAATGTCATCCGACTTTGATGAACTAATTTTTTTCGACATAAAACAACATAAAAAATTCAATATGAGGAAACATAATTTATTCAAAAATTCATCATTTTTTATTGGAGCCAGATATAAAATATAGTGAAATCAGTGATTTTAAAATTTCAATGGAGTTATTTTTTCATAATATAAAAGTAGATTTATTTGTTGCAATATAGATTATTTTTATTTATTTTAAAAGAAATTGGGTGGTAACATTCAAGTTGTTATAATATATATTTTTTGTACACAATATGATCATATCTGCATCACAAATGGGTGGTGCTGATGTGGCTGAAAAGTGGAAAATAAGTAAGTCACTTTTGACGACGTGGCTGAGTGCGGCCGTTTAGCGTCACTGTGACGGCATTACCACGTGGTTGCAAACAAGAATGACGACGTCACTGTTGCAAAAATCACATCATTATGATGTTAAAATGATGTGGTTTGGTTTGCTGGGTAGATGCTCATTTTTTTTTGTCCGTTTACAGCACTAGTTTTAGAAAATAATTGCACTATAAACTATAAAGAAGAGATGCAAAATGCAACATTTTTGTGTCTGCAAATATGTCAATATTAGTTTGAGCAAACCATAAAAAATATTGCTTATAAACTGGGAATGAATTAGTGTTTTATATTTATGTAGGTGATATTTAGGTTAAAGTATGGTTTCCGAACGGTTAGGGGATGAGGATAAGGTTTAAATGTTGAATACCTTAGAAACTATGATACGCATAAAAAATACTAAGAACCAGAATTAAAGACAATTAGTCAAATTTCAAAATGGTTTTTGTATGTTTCTGTATCCTAAAATACAAAGAAGTTATGGCTGAAACAATGTGCATTTTCTTTAACAAAAATGTTGCCATTTTGTTACTGTAATTATCCTGTAATTAAAAAAAACTTCGAATATTGTTTTCGTTAATAAATAACATCACCTATATACTTAATTTTCTTTTTCCATTTAAAACATTTGCTTTAAAAAACACTTTCATCCGCCATATTGGAGCTGCCATTTTGAATATTTTCATTTTGACTTCAGATTCGTCATTAGTGACCCTATAAACATGAACATCCTACGTTTCAAATATAAATCAATAATCAATACTTTTCAAATATCAAACATCTAAATGATTGGTTCGGTGGTTAAGTATCAGGACCATATAGAAACTGAACATGACACCTTTTACTACAATAATTTACCCACATCGTTATATATGAGATTACTTCTAAATACATATTTTTTACCTCTGGGTACTGTACTGTATTTCGCTTACTGCGAAATCATAAATACATTTTTCAGGCATTCGTTGTCCTCATAAAATGATTTTTGGATCAAATGTATTGTTATGCATTGAAATTAGACGACCTCAAATAATGTAAAGTATCAAAAATTAGTTTTGGTGTTATTATACAGGGTAAGGCAATAATGCGTCGGACTTCGATATCTCGAGTTCTACGATAGCTAGAAATTAAAAAAATATATTCAAATAAACTAGATAAAAAAGTCTATAACCGGAAATTATTTTCGAATATACAGGGCGAGCCAAGACGAAATTACAGGATCAAGTACCTTTTTTTTAAATGGAATGGTATGCATATTAGTACATTTTTTGAAGCCTCTTTCTAGACTCATTCGTTCCTATTATTATGTTTTGCCTTTGAAAATGAGGAAAATAAATATTTTAAATTAAATTTGCATGAGTGTCTGTTCTTTCAGACTCACTCTTCTCAGGGTTGAAGTAGGTTCAAGTGAACTCAGGAAAGAAACGATCAATAAAACACTGTAGTTGAGAAAAGCAAATTTATGTTTTATTTAATTAACTGGAATATGGTTGTTTTAATATTTAACAAATAACGATTTTCACAAATACTTAATTTAAAATTTGTTGGGCGCCAATGAGATAATTAATTGTTTAAAAATCTCATATGAAAATGATTGACAATGAATGAAAGAAAACTCTGGTTTGGTTTTATTCTTAAATACTAGTGAAAACTTTTACCTTAAGTCCGACCGGTAGCTACCACGCGACCGCACAACCAAGGATGTTTGGAGAGAAATCCGCTTTGGCCTGATGTTAGCTAGCTAGCCAGTGGTGTTGACAATCTACAACACAGCTGATGTGATGTGTATGACCTTTCTATTTCGTTCTTGTTTTGTTAATAAGGAAACTTCTCTGGATACTGGATTATTAATAATCGATGCACTATTTCGTTGCACTTAAATTTTATGTCGAGGTGAGTACCAAATTATCTTTTCGATGACACTTCTACATATAGGGAAACTGCCCATGTTTATAGCTTTACAATTTGTAAATCTTCACATTCATTTATTTAATTCTCGTGTTCATATAACCAAGGAAACTATATTTGAATCATTACTGTACTTCAACTTTGATTTACACCTTTATACATAAACTTGACTTCAATATTTCAAATTTTTCTTTTAATTATTTTTAGGTTATGTCTTCCGCTAAATTTTTGCGTGTGGTTTGTTTCGTACTTGAGTAATGACTGAATTATAAATTCTGGCTTTCTATTGGGCCAAATGATGCATTTTGACAGGAGTTTACAACTCGATTTTTTATGGAAATAAAATTAATTTATGAATTTACTTTTTCTAGCTTTATCTTTTATTAAATGTTTATTCTACTATTTAAGTTTTATTCCTCATGCTTTTCTGAGTACTCTGATATGCAATACATATCGATTAATGCCTCATTTGTAATTTTTCATGGTTATGTGAACTCGAACATATTTTTACAAAATTTACTCGTAATATCTAATTTAAGCTACCAAACCATATTCCTGCTTAAAGTTTAAACTACATTTAACATTTATAAACATAAATTCAATACCTTACTCTATTATTTTTACTAATACTGAACTATGCATTTTAGCATGTCGTTTGAGGAGAAACTTGTCGCCCCATACAAAATACTACATGATGTGTTGGACAAAACTACACTAAATCTATGGAGCAAGCAAAACTCTATAACAACAAAGTGAAATATGCTAAAAAAACGTCTTTTTATAACTAATTTACACAAATTTAAGAAAAGTTCATCTGACAGCCATGTGGTTTTATCACTGTGGGTCCCATTTCGAAGTTTAATTTAAGGAAACCTACGTCGTAGAGTAAGTATAAACCATATTGTCTCTGTTTTGACACATTTTATCCTATTACGATAAGTCTTTTTATGAAATACTTGTAAAGTTTAGTTTCAAGCGTAACCTGCCGTTTTAACTTTTTGTTATTTTCTACCCTGCTTATGTAGTCCTTTTGTTATAAGTTTATGCTTGTCTAAGCTTATAAATGATCACAATTTTAATTGTTTATTGTTAATTTTATGATTACACACTTTAGTTATTGACAAATTTTTATTATTTTTAGGTTCAAACCACCCTCTCATGTTTGTCAAGAGTTCCTGTTGACTTGCCACCATTTAGCTTTGTGCAAAAGTTAATTTAAGCATTGTTGTACCTTTTCGATACCTTGTTTTAGTGTTTATTACAAATAAAGTCTTTCAATGTACAGGTATGCACTATTTTCTTACTTCTAGATATGGTAATAAATTTATTAACAATTTTAACTCTTACTACTAAATTTAACTGCAGTGCTTTATTTTTACGTCACAATCCTACCCTCAGCATGTGATTGGAGTGCCTCTGCATCTCACAAGCACTCGTGCATAAAGTAACAACCAGTGGCGTTTTGTGCTTTATTTTAGATAAAATTATTGATTTTTTTGTTTGAAGTGAAATGTTCCAAATTATTATACTGTTTGGGGAGAATATTGCGACACTATATACTACGGGAGCCCACCCTGAGTGTCCGTGCACCCCCCTTCCGATCCTTGAGGACAATGTTTTTCATAAAAATTAAAGCCTAAGGAACAATTGGCTGCACTTTCAAAATGGCGTCCATTTAAAAAAAATTTGCAAATATTGTTTTTGTCATTTAACACAAAAACTAAAAAAGATGGAGAAAAACTTTCTGCATAAAAAACAAAGTGCATAAAATTTTCTACAATTTTGTTCCTATACCCTATTTGGATAGGAGTTACCATTTTCCAGATAAATCATTCAGCTCTTAAAATGAAATATAAAATTCAATATAAAGCGTAATACTACGGGAGCCCACCCTAACTGTCCGTGCACCCCCCCGATCCTTGAGGACAATGTTTTTCATAAAGACTAAAGCCTAAGGAACAATTTTAGATATGTCCCAAAAAAAAAAAACTGATTGTACTTTCAAAATGGCGTCTGTTTAAAAAAAATTGCAAATATTGTTTTAGTCATTTAACACAAAAACTAAAAAAAGAAAAACTTTCTGCACAAAAAACAAAGTGCATAAAATTTTCTACAATTTTGATCCTATACAATATTTAGATATGAGGTACCATTTTCCAGATACCATTGTTACCGTTTTCGAGATAAAAGCCTGCAAATTATAATATTATTATTAATTTTTTTTAGTTTATTTTATCTCTTGTTATGTTAATAATATAAAGTTATATTATATGCCTTACAATAATTGTCACAGTTATTTCCTCTAAGTGATTTACCGATATGAATTTCCATGTTTTCTTAATTTTGGACTCATTTATCTGGAAAATGGTAACTCCTATCAAAATATTGTATAGGAACAAAATTGTAGAAAATTTTATGCACGTTGTCTTCTGTGAAAAAGGTTTTGTCCATCTTTTTTAGTTTTTCTGTTAAATGACAAAAACAACATTGGCAACAGTTTTTCTTTAACATTTGGCCGCCATTTTGAAAGTACATCCAGTCTAAGGACATGTCTTAAATTGTTCCTTAGACTTTAATTTTTATGAAAAACATTGTCCCCAAGGATCGGAAGAGAGGTGCACGTACAGCTAGGGAGGGCTCCCCAACTAATATTATTATTAACTATCTCCCAACCACTTGAATGTATTGATTTTTTTTTTGTTGAAATAATGCCATCTGCAGATGCATATTGAAAAAATCACCAAAGTCAAAATTATGGGTTTTAAGAAAAACTTATGTGAATACTGGTTCCGAGACATTTAATTAATGCAGAGATTATTCCTCTTCCTTAGACATTAATTGCATGTTTTTTAATACACTTGCCTAGTGGCATGTTTAGCTTTTATTCTGGGAGCATCCAACTGGAAAACGATATAAATAGCAAAGAAGCTTTAATCAAATAAACAACAAAATACTAAGCTAAAAATAATCCCAAATATTTCAAACCTAAGAAAAAACAAAGAAATTAAAATAAATGTATCAATTTAAAAAACTTAAGAAAAATAAAGGTATAAACATAACAATACATAGTCCATCCTTAAAAATAAAGAACAGGTATAAAATAAACTAAGCTAAGGTTTAAAGATTTTATTGTATTCTTCGCTAGCTCATTTACCACCTCTAAATAAAAAAATTGTTTAAATATCTTTATCTCGAAACGAAAATATGTAGTTCCAGGATTTATTTCCAAAATAATGTGGCTAAGAAAAATATCTCATATTATCATATATCAACGCTGTAAAAATTTGAAATATATATTGAAAGACCATATCATATATGGTCAAACGTTTAATTCCAACAGGGAATATAACTCTGTATCAGAGGTTGACACGATATGCTTGATTTATGACCAAAGTTGGACATTAGCTTTAAATTGTTTACATTTTTGTAAACCTATTATCAAATATGTGATAAAATGAGATGATCATGAAAAATTATGCATATGTTAATAACAAAAAGTACACATAATTAGACCATATATATCAGTTTTAAGGCCGAGAAAAATGATTTATTTAAAATTCAAAATGATTACATAATAATGTAAAATAAATGAATTTATGGAAAAGGACATAATATGTCTTTGATTTATTTATTTTAAGTTTAAATTAAAATTATTACATATTTGTACGTCAATCGCTACGTGATTTAGTAAGCACCCATGTGAAATAATTGTGGGTTAATGACAAACCAAAAGGTAATGAAATAATATACTGTGACATTAAACAAAAATCTTTTATATTACTATTGGGAATTAAATTAAAAAATGATGTGCGCCATTTAATAAACATATTCATAAAAAATGGAATATATCACAACAGAAAAACAACAAGAAAATCCATTCAATATACACATCGTTCCTAAAGTGAATGGGCACAAATACCAGAATTTCATTCAAGAGACATTTCTTGCATGAAATTTAAAAAAATTCTATTGTTTCTTTATGTCAGAAAGATGCTCCTGAATTTGTAGCGTGTATTTTTTGAATATCCTGTATGAAAAACAAAGTATGTTTGTCAACACAATGTATCTAATCTAGTAATAGTATATCATTTTACAGCGCTTTCCAGAATCACCGAAACGACCATGGATTTCTATAAAATGTCTAGTTTTACAAAACAAATATCACTTTCTAGAACTTGATCAATTTCTAACTCATTTTATGGTCGATTTGTTTTTTTAACAGACAAATTGAATTACTCTTAAATGATGACTCTTATCAAATACAAAATTGCAGAAGCAACATTAACACTCTGAGCATCATAGGTCGGTCTAGAAATTTCGACATTCCCTTTTAGGTGCTGATTTTACAGTGAAAAATAGTACGAAAAATTTCTATTAATAAGAGTCCCGAAATGCTTCTTAAGGGGGTACGGTCTCCTGGGGATGAAGTCTAAAAGTGGATTTTATTGTTAAGTCCTTTAAATCATATTGATTTCACAACTCTAAGAAACCACCCTCAACTTTTGTTTTTCAAATAGCATCACCTGAAATTTTACAAATTGAATCCCGACTTCATGATACATACTGTGATTGTGCCATCTTTAATATTTTAAGAAGGGTTCCCCCATAAGAAAACAGTAAATTGCCGTATATTCACAACTATTAATAATTATAATATACAGTTGCTTTCACAAAGCACTTGTTAAGAAGTTTGTGTGAAGTTCGGAAGAGCACGGTTTGAACATCTACTTTAATATATTTATAAATCCTGCTACCATTACATTTGTGTAACAGAAGCATATTAATATTTTTTTATTATTTTGCAATCTGTCCTAAATATAATGATTATGCGACTGTAAAATATAAAAAATGACATGTCACAACATATACAATGAAATGAAGATTCAACTGCAGTGAACATTTAATATAAGGCAATTTAAAAAAATAAGATTGGAGCAGTTTATTTGGGGTTGTAAAAACAACAAAATGTGAAAGGTGTAATCAGAAGTGTCCCTTGATGTCTTTCATAAGTTTTCTTATACAATCTTTCTATCTTTTGTAATAACGAGATATTGCTTATTAACTAAATTTTGTGACACCGTGACTATTCCTGCGAAGTATACCTTACTATTTTTATTATGCATGGTGTGTCTACTTCAAAAAATTATAATGCGAATCCTTTAGCTACTGTAAATGTAGACTGGAAAAAATATGTAGAAATAAAAGGTAACTGCCACGTTTCGGGATCCTTTCTATATTTTTTATTAGTATTGCTCCGTCATATTTTTCATCAATTTTAGATGAGATTTGTATACTGTTTAAGCATATCTTAATTCTTCACCAATAGGTATTATCGCTCAATCCAGATGATTTGCCTCCTATTAACACACCAGGTTCCAGGTCGTTTTGCTCTCGACTAAATCAGATATTTTATAAACTTCGTGAATATACAGTTTATAATATCCCTAATAATATACTAGATTTTCATCCTTGCTCCCTTTAGTTCAGCTCACCTTATTGCCTCAAAATACAGCTTTCTCAAAATATGCTGATAATTCTCTGGAATTCTCCCGGATGGATATTCATCGTTACTACTGCCTCTTAAAATGACTAAACTCAACATCGCATCTTTGCTGCCTATGGTTGCATTGCAAGGGAATATTCACTAAGAACCTACTAACAAGTCCAGCGGTGCAGTAAGTTACAGAAAAATATGAAAGAATGAGAAGTGAAAAGAACAAAAGCGGGTCTTACTTCAATTACAACTCGAAAGGCTTTGCTTCTGCAACGCTGGTTAAATTGAAAAAAAAAAAAATTATAAATCTTGCAAATGCAAGAAAGGATGTGAAGTAGCATATGACAGGAAATCCCGTTGAATATGTTTCTGCAACTGAAAATCCTGTGTAATTATACTGAAGATACGAATCTGATAAAAGATGAATATTTCGATAGCCCTCGAAACGTTCTTTTCCAGTGCGGACACAGACAAAATAGTTAAATTAGAGAACAGCGACATTAAATGAGGCACAGAAGCAAGTACCGCTGAATACCACAGCGATGAATCTGGTCCATCAACATCGACAAGATCGAAATGAAGAAAATTGCAATAAACATGCAGGCTGTGACATAAATATCTTTACGCCTCTGAGAAATGGACACGCCTGTTACGAATTCTCTAGACAACTCATCTATAATAAGTCCTCCAAAGCGAATCTCCCAAATCCTCTCATTTTTTGGTCACATCAAACAGAGAGGATAATGTAGAACAGTTGATGAGTGAGGTAATCGGCGCAGATTGCGTGATGCTGTAAAACGTGCCATATACCAATAGGTCAACTAGAGTAAACACAGATAATACGACTCTCTTCATCCCTGAAGAATAAGGAAAAGTCTTGTACGAAAGGGGCCATGATATTATGAAATAGGAGATACGCTCGGTACGAGTACCAGCTTTTGACCTCTTGTGCTCATAACGTCACTCTACTTTCGTCACTATCAAATCGAGTCCAAGATCCCGTGAACGCCAGACTTACGTCATTTTATAAAATCTGAAAATTTTTCTACGGAAGTACACTACTACAAGTAAGAACAATTGGCTACTATGAACAGTCGGTCGCGGTGGCTTTGACAGATAACAGGTAGCAAAGGTGTATAAAATCTGAATTTAATATATGTTACTTGGGCAACTATTTTAAGGTGTTTGTACATTCGTACATCGGTTTTATAAGCAATTATTACCTTAAAAAAAAACAACTAAAATTTTTTTCGCAATTATTTTAACAAAAAAAAAAAGAACGGAATGAGCAGGGGTCGAACCGCCGACCTCGTGACTTAACTCACTCGACCACCTACCTCTCTCAGAATATTTACTTAAAGACTTTATAAAATAACGTAAGTACAATTACAATTTTTTATACCATAGAAAGTGTCTGGCAGTGGAGGACATGAATTATAGTATCTCGTAAACAATATCAAAAAATTATGCTTTATGGCATGATGATTTTGAACAGCATTTCTATACACCTTTGCTACCTGTTATCTGTCAAAGCCACCGCGACCGACTGTTCATAGTAGCCAATTGTTCTTACCTGTAGTAGTGTACTTCCGTAGAAAAATTTTCAGATTTTATAAAATGACGTAAGTCTGGCGTTCACGGGATCTTGCTCTATAAAAATACATCGAAAACCGTAAGACCGAGAAAGCTGAAATTTTCAGGCAGATATTTTTTTAATATCATAGAATAACAAAATAATTGATGCAAGCACGTACGATCTTTTGGACCATTGATTTTTCAACGGGTTAAAAGCTATTAGTATATTAGTTGCTATTTATTTTGTTTTTATTTAATATCAAATCTATTTCATCTAATTAAACGCAAATAGTTGTAGTAAATAATGTACTATTTTAATTAATTTAATTATGAAACAGTGCATTTATCTATCGTTATTCAGGAAAATAGACAAACAGTCAAGAATGAAAAATGTGTATTCTGATATTTACTAATTTTTACATTTTTTTTTTTCGAGATAAATTGCCGGATTCCTTAATGTTTCTATTACGAAAATACATTTTGCGTCTGCAAAATAGCTTTTTCGTAGTATGCTTTAATTGCTCAATTCAATAGCGCGGGGCATAGCAATGTGTTTTTTCATATAATTATTACAAATATTTAATGACTCTAATGATTTGCTGAAAAATCTCATTAATTTTTTGACCCTGTATGGTACTTCTAAACACTTCGGTGAAGTAATTTTAGTTTACATTTAAAATAAAAATTGACCGCTGAACTAGTTGACTCTTTCGTGGCGTAACAGCAGAGACTGTGAAGACCATCTCATGGTGGCATGAGGATGAGTATTTCAGCTGTGGAAAAAAGTGTAATTGTTAAGTACCAGTTGATAAGGTGATTTGAAGTGAAAAACTGAAGTTTTTAGAAGTAACTGAAAACTATGCCTCACTTTATTCGGCTGCTGCATTACAACTATTCGCTTCACAACAAAAGTGCTCTTTAAATTTCATAATAACTATTTTTGTCACAGGATGTACAGAGAATGTTATCAATATCTCGGCGCGAGCAACAAAGGTATGAAGGTGCCAATCTAATCTAGTGCCTTATCAACGCCACTAAAATCTGCAAATTTATGAAATTAGAAAACCTCCGGACTTATTCGAAGCCAGACACATTTTTGTCCTCTTGGCACCTGATCTATAATGTGGATTAGTCAGTGTTTACTATACTTCGATGTCAACTTTGGTTTGCATTTGAACATAATTTTACATTATTTTGTGAATTAGTTTTATTATATTTTAATTTTAGCCATAATTTATTGGATGCCGCTACAAAATAAACTAAACATACGCTGCATTTTATTCATATCTACATATTACCCGTAATACACACACCGCTACAACAATTAATTTACATTGACATTTTTTTTATAATCTAACCAATTCTCTTTAAATATAAAATTGTATATTTAAATTACTAATATTTAATAATTATTTATATAAATTTATCATAATAAATAACAAATATATTAAAATATTGTTTCATGTTTCTTTTATTTTAGATTATTATACCTATTTAATTTAATCAAATTTATCCAGCATACAATGTGTCACCGGATGGGGTACCGCACTCTTGTACACTTTATCATGTTTGAATTGCCGAGAAAAAGTAATTCTTTGTAAAACATTTTGCTTGTTGAAGTCATGAACAGTTACAATATACAGGGTACTCAAAAAATTAAACCATATGAAATCGACTTTAAGCAAACTACCTTTCATACATTTTTATTGAAAATTTTATTTAACAAAGTTTTTTCAATTATGAAGAAAAGCTTAAATATGGAGTTTAGTTGCAAAATAAAGAAATACAATTTTCAAAAAAAAAATATATTTATATATATATATTATTTAACCAAGTTGAAAGCTATTATTCTACATGTAGACCTACTAGTGTGCAAATTTTTCTAATCTTCTAAATTCTTCGTAGACAGATGAGATCATCACTTCATTTATGGTTGCAACAGCATCCACAATTCTTTGCTTCAATAAATCTACGTCGTCTTCGAAATCGTTTGCGTATACGCTTTATTCTAAATAAACAAATATAAGAAGTAATCCAACGGGATTAAATCAGGTGAACGGGCTGACCATACTGTTGGTCCATAGTTTCTAATCCACCTGTCGCGGAAGTGATTGTCTAACCAATGTCTAACTAGAATTGCAGAATGTGCTGGGCAATCCATCTTGCTGAAACATTATTTTTCTCCAAAATTTTAAATTTTCATAGTCCAGTTCGCCCAAAATAAAATTATTCAAAATTTCTAAATAAGTATTTCGATTTAAATTTTCATCCATAAAATAAGGACCGATTATTCTGTGATGCATTATGCTGCACCAAACATTTACTTTTTTAAACTTTTGACTGTTAGTGGTAATTCGGAAATTAGGATTTTTCTGAGCCCAGTACCTACAATTTTGAAAAGAGACGTAGTCGTAAAAGTAGATTCGTATGTGAAAGAAATGTTTCTGCTAAAATTTTTTCAACAATAGTTAAAAATCCAAACAACGAGCACTATCTGAATAAAAGGTGAATAAAAGGTTTGAATGCATACAACTTGTTGCTGAATATGAGATTTGCCTAAATTTATTGATTTTTTCCTTAACGGCTATCTTGAGTGTTCTTTCTAAAACTACGTCAGGAGACGTATATCCTACGAATTTCTTAGATGAAACCGTGAACATTGAGGACATTAACTCAGATACGCAGAGCAATGACAATAACACAGAATTTTGTAAGATATCGACGCGTAATTTTTTTACCAGCCATTTCTTTAAGTATTACTTTTAAGAGAAAAATAATATATAATCTTTTTTATCTTAAATACTCTAAACTAGTTTTGATAATAAGTATATTTGTCATAAGGCTAATAGTTTTTAGGATATTTGCAAGAAACTGTTTTTTTTAACTTTGACCTCTTTTAATAGTTCCAGTGGTATCTATGAAGACTTTTGACATTTTATTTAAAATGTTGAAAATATGCTTCATTCAAAAATTCAGCTGGGTGGGAATTATTATTCAAACAAAATCTAATTTAATTGGAGTGTCTAGTGTTTCGTACTTCTTTACAAGCAATTTAAAAAAATATAAACTATCGAAGAAATGCCGGTTATTTCAAAAATTTTGTTCCTGATAAAAAATTATAAACATAATGGACTACATAGGACATAATGAATGAAGTTTTCGCTTGACAGGGAAACAAATAAAATTGCATATAATACGTGAAAATGAAAAATGAAAATGAAAAAGAAAAAATTTACTTAGCAGATTTTAAAAATGTCTACCCCGTTTCAACACAAATTCTGCATCTTCTTAAGCACCACCAAGTCAATTTTGAACCACTTGAACCACGACGTCAAATGGACTGAAATTTTATATATACGTTTAGTTCTGATGACAATACAATATTATGGTACCAATGGTACAGTATTATGGAACCCAACAATAATATTATGAAACCCCCTCGAGATACTACGTCCAATTGAGCTGAAATTTTGGATACACGTGTAGTTGTGATGATAATAAAATATTATGGTACCGATGGCACAATATTATGGAACCCAGCAATAATATAAAGAAACCCCTACGAGATACGACGTTCAACTGAGCAAAAATTTTGCACACACGTGTAGTTCTGATAACAATACAATTGTATGATACCATAATAATTATGGTACATTATTATGGAACCCAACAGTAATATAACTGAGAACCTTCGAGTTTAGGCTCGTTGAATTTGTCTCGTGCCCATCTGTGTAGCTGGTTGATGAAACCGATCCAAGGCCAAAAATTGGAAAAAAAAATTGTCTCGATGAGTAGTCTATCTGGTCGTAGGTGGTACTCAAGGTCTCATGATGAAGCCGAAAGGTGGTCGATGCACTATCAGAATTGCATAGGTTAAGACGTAACTATAAATTCAAAAATAAAATTATATGTAAGAACAATTTTTTAAAAACATTTCATTATTATATAGGTGTACTAAAATGAAAAAATTATATTTTGTTGAATTAATTGTCTTAAAAGCTTGTCTCGTGAATAAAAAAAATAACTACTTAGGACTTATAATCTCAGTCAAACAAAATTAATACCTTTATGAAATTCTCGCGCTTTTAAGACAATTAAATGAACATAATATATTATTATTATTTTCGTTTTAATAATAAAAGCTTGTTTTAAAATGTTTTTTTTTATTATAATTTAAAGATTACTGTCATAATATCTCCGGCAGGCCTGTAGCTAGGAGGGGGGGGGGGGGGGGGGGGGTCAGGACGGGCGGCGCCCGTCCTGGAATAAGTTTCGCCCGACCTACGGTGATCGTAATGGGGGCAATTTTAACTGTCCTTTTAATATTTTGAAAGAGTTTGGGTAAAAATTTTCTAAATTTGTCGGATTAAAAAGTTTTTTTTTATTAAATTTTTTTTGCATTCTCCCCCCCCCCCCCGCTTATCAAAAAATTTTTCGGACTGTTTTACTGGCCCGCGCACAGTGGGCCAGAATTGGATTCTAGCGCGCCAATATTCCAAAAATTCGACTTGTAAAAATTATTATTATTCCTTTATATAACCACTGCCAACATTCCAGGAAGCAATAAACCGCCGCGAAAAAATATTACTACCCACTTGGGTGGTAGAGACTGACAAACCGACCGGTATTTACGTACTATTTCGCAGGTTAATCAGTCGTCCGTGCGCTTGCCTTTGTAATAATTGTGTACAGCGTAATTTCAAAGTTTATTATTGTGAATTTTATCCGATATGGTTGACATTATAATTTATTTGGAAATTATTGTAATTATATAATTGCCAGAGAAGCTAAATAAAATACGACAAAAAAATACTTTATTTTTATTAAAGTCGCGTATTTATTAGCCTGCAACTTTTTTGCTATGCGTGTCTATCCCAGTTTCATTACTTTGTTGTAAAGTGTAGTTCTTTAAGACTTATAGGCATTGATTTGAAGTGCAAATTCGTGAGAGTTTAACTTTGAGATTTTTTTTTGCAGGTCAACAACTAGTTCTTTCAAACTACTATTTGATAAAATCAAAGGAGACGATCCTCCAGTGATAAAAACTGAGGATGAGCTGCTAAAAGCTGTAAAGACAATTCTGCAATTATCCCATTGCTCACAAGAAATGGAGAACGAACTCAAAAAAAAAAATGCGCTCTTTCTGGATTATGGTGAACGATAGATGGAAGCGATGTAGCCGCAACAAAAATATTTTTTTAAGCAATCACCATGACTAGATCTGTGGTGACATTATAATAAAAAACTGGGATCTTCTTGAAACCAGTCAAAAAGCCAATGAGTCAACCTCTCCTACCCCCGCACAGTGGGCCATTTGCAACTTCTAGATGGACAAAATTCTACAAATTTCTAAATGAGCTTAAAATGGTCTTTAGAAGAGCGGAAAAATAGTGAAAAAATTCTAGACATTCAGGGGGTGGTTTTTGAGGGGTTGAAAAATAAATTTGCTTCTAGAATGCCGAAACTCTGTGAGTATAATATCTGTGAATATAAAAAAATAGTTAAAAATTATAAATAGTAGCAATAACATCAGATCAAACTTGCGTTAAGAAACGGGTGGAATTTATTCGAAGTATGAATTTCATTAGAATGCCAATACTTTTGTACATTTTTGTATGTTATGTTTTTCATTTTATTTTATTATACAATTCTTGTAGCTTTTATGTATGTAACATTTATATGCGTCCAGTTGTGATTTAAAGAGATATTTGTGTTTTTACAGGGATACTCTTTACTGTGTCAAAAAGAGAACTTTATGAAACATTAAAAGATGAAGATAATAACCCTGGAACAGCCAGAGTCAAAAAATTATGTGTGATGTGATGTGAAGTGATGTTAAAAAATTAAAACATTTACAACAAAATTTTTTGAAACTTTCTTACATAGTTATTTTTCAATCCTCTCAAATCCAACCCCTTATTGTTTAGATTTTTTTTACTATTTTTAGCGAACTCGCGGATATAATATTATCATGTCCACAAAGTTTCAGAATTTTTAAATAATATTTATCTTTCAACCCCCTCAAAAACAACCCCTCTACTATTTATACTTTTTTAACTATTTTTTTATATATTCACAGATATCATTTTATCATACTCACAGAGTTTCGGCACTCTAGAAGCAAATTTATTTTTCAACCCTCAAAAACCACCCCCTCAATGCCTAGAATTTTTTCACTATTTTTTCGGTCTTCTAACAATTATTTTAAGCTCATTTAGAAAATTGTAGAATTTTGTTCACCTAGAAGTTGCAAATGGCCCACTGTGGCTCATCCTGAAAAATTGTTTGCCCGCCCTGAAAGCACTTTCTAGCTACAGGCCTGATCTCCGGTGTACTACTCATAGGCCTAATTTTAATTAGGCACATAGCAAGGCAGTTTTTGAAATAGCGGGAATTTTTGTGTAGTAGGTACTTAAAAAAAAAAAAATTAAATAGAGTATCACAAAGCAATAAAATTCTGTACAAATAAACAAAATTTTACAAGTTTTTTTATTCGATTGTTGCAATGGCATTTGAATGAATGGTATTTGGTCAGGGCATTGTTAACTGAAAATATTAAACATGATAACGCATGTGTGTAAAAATATTATTTCTTTGGAACTTGTGTAAAATAACATGACAGAATATACTTATATATTTAAACATATTCGTCATACGAGGTAATCGTCAGAGGCGTGTAAACTATACCGTTTTATATACACTATGTTATATTATAATTTAAAGTAAAATGTTAGTATTGAATTTTTAATAAGAGGCGAACGAAAGTGAAGCCGTGTCGTATTCGAGCATATTATTAATCAAATAGGTATTAATAGTCAGCCACTTCCTACCGCACCTTCTATTTCGTATGACTGCTTTAGGAGAATCGGGTTGGAAAAGCGTTCATGGATGTGAATTTTTTATCTGAGAAAATATTTCACGATATCTTCAGATATTTATTTTATTTCAATTACCTTATTTATTTTAACGTCCTGTGTGTAGGTTGTATATGAATACATAGTCTTTTCACACAAGGGTTACGAATATAGTGTAGAACTAGATTTGCCTATTTTGATGCGTAAAACATACATACGACATTTTGCTTTTCAATGTTTTGCAATATGAAAGAAAATAAAAAAATTGACAAAAACTGAACAACTGCTAAGTCTGTGTTTTAATTTATCACAAAATACAGAAGACGTTAGGTATTATATTGTCTTTGCAAATTATTCAAAATTCAATAGCGAATAAAAAAAAAGCAAGCAAACGTATTATTACTTGCCAATTTTTTACCAATTATATTATCAGATATTGTGCTTTTAGCTTCCTCCAAAATTAAATATTTGGATAATTAATTAATTTTGAAAGGTGCTAATCAATGTAATAAACAAGATATTGGATTTCATAAAATATGTCTACAGAATATATTTGGTAAAAAAGGAACGCAAATAATAATCCAATCTTGTCGCATAGAAAGACAAATATTAAATGTCTTCTTTCTGATTCAATATTGATGTGTAAGAAAATAAAAATAAAGAAATTCTTCAAGTTAAAAGGGTGACAATGTTAGAAAGACGAACAAAGTGCCTTCAAGTATAATAGGTAGGTATCACTACAAAGGAAAGATGAGTACAATAAAAAAGAAATAAATTAACAAAACGTTTTTAAATAACAATGCTTGAACAGTAAGTTAATTACCTAATATAACATTCTATTGTTATGTTCTAAGTATATTGAATAATATAGCCTAGGAAAGTTAGATGAGATGGCATTCAAACCTCGAAAGAAATAATGAAAAGCTGAAAATTTGCAAACAGGCTCACTAAAGTGTACACGAAATTTATTTTATCTACAATCGACATATAAAGTAGGCTTTTCTGGTCACATTTTAAAAGTGCAAAGTTGACGTTTGCCGAGGAGCTATGAATAATGTCACTTTGCCACTCGTCTCCAATGACAACGAGCGGCAAAATGCTAAGAGTGTATATTTATTTCACGATAGTACGAAGGGTACAATTCGAGATGAAATCAAGATCTGCAACCATGCTAAGTGCAACATGTTGCACACAACATTTTTTTCTACGAACGAATTAAATAGATTTTCTAATTGTCAACAGTTTTATAACTAAATATTCAGATTTCAAACTAACAGCTGAAAATTAATTCCAGAAATTATCACTGTCAAACGTCAAAGTAGGTACTGCAAAAAGTAACCTACTTAAGTAGTCACTTTTTTCAAACTGTAAACAGTGTGAAAACTATTAACTTTTTGTACGATCGTAGAAAAAGCACTCTACGATTGCTCGAGTGCACCTGTCCTTACACAAGTTTTGTCGGAACAATGTGTATTTATGAAATAATAATGCCCCAAAACTGTTACAAATAAAATAGAGTAACAATTAATTAATTAATTTATTTATAATTTATATATAATTAATAAAACTTAAATAAATTGACAGAGATTGTGTTTGGTTCGTCTGAGTATTTTAATCACATATGCAAGGCATACACATAATATGTTGATGAATCGGCGTTTCCAGCCAAAATTCAACTTAATTATTCCTCTTATTTTGATATTTTCAAATGGTTGTAGATAATATCATTTGTGTAATTCGAGCGCAAAGTGTCATTGTCATTCGCGAGTGATTGACGTGCTCTGCTTCGCGTTAACTTACAATATCGAGCCACAATGAGGCACTTTGCGCTCTTTATACACAAATAGCTATTTTGTAATATTTGGGAATTACCACAATCTTTAACAAAAATATCTTTGCCGCCTCGGCCGCCATATTAGAAAAATGACGCTTAAATCAGGTTTTTCTCGATTATATCCTTTCTTGCTGGTTCTATTTTAAAATTAGATATTACCAATACTGTAGGGAAAAAAAGGTACAACTTTTATTTACACAATGGTTTTCTATTGTTAATAAATACTTTACGATTTACATATAGCCACCAGAAAAACGAAAACTTGTGCTTCACTGCAGATTGGTGCAATTATCTCTGTCTCCGTTGTTCCTAAGTAGCAATTAGTTATTACAAATATTGTAGATTTTAAAGAAAACCACGGCCAATTGTTTAAAAATTACAGCTCCAGATTCCTTGGTACACATTCGTGTGGCTGCAGATTTCTATGTGCAAGTGGCTTCTTCTTCGTGATTTGTGGCTCCATTATGAGTTTACAGCTGTAATGGTAGTAGGTCGTAGCTAATAAAGACGGATGACATTTTGTTAACACACACTTGAACTGGTTTTGGAAATATTTTTATTATTTACGCAATTTGTTCAAATAGTTATAAAGGAAACGTCGAATCAAGTATAGTAAAATAGAATTAAATTAGGACCAAACCCGGAAAAAATGCGCCACCATGTTGAAATTAGGCACTTTTTTCCTTTAATCGGTAATAGCTCACACGGATGACACTTTATGAAAAAAAGTAAAGAGGCAAAATTTTGAGAGAAAGAGTTTAAGTTTCAGTATGGCATAAATCGGTTAATTATTAACAAAGGTATGGTTGTCAAAATGACAGATTCTTATAAAAAAGGGTATTTTTTTGTATTTTAACACCATAAAAATGTAACAATACTCAACAAAAACTTTTGTTGGTAATACTTAAACATGGTTAGAGATATCTCAAAACTAATTTTTAGCATCAGCGTCAAATAAAGATCAGTTAATTAAACTTCAAATTTTTCTCAAAACAATATTACAGTCAAATGTACGGATTCAGATGCTGATGATTTAATTGTATAAACTGCTATTGATTGCTCAGCTGATATGTGTAACCCAGTTATAGATGCGGGTCAAGATACAGACTTAATAACGTTACTCATTGAACATTGCAAAACAAAAAATGTGTACATGATGAGACCCGGTGATGGAGGTAAATCTGATAAAATATCGAATATCTATAAGTTACGTTCAGAACTAAGTGAAAATGTAGTAAAAAATATTCTATTTACACATGCCATCTCCGGATGCGATACCACCTCTGCATTTTATGAAAAGGGCAAAAAAACAGTATTTTCAGTTTTAGAAAATATTATTGAACTAAGTAACAGCCTATTAATTTGCAAAAGTAAATTTGCTAAAGCAAATCAGCTTGCAGTAACTGGGGAAGAATTTATTTTAAGATGGTATGGCAGTAAAAAAACTAATAGTTTAAATGATTACAGGTTCGTTAGGTACAATCAGCTTTCTGCTAGGCAAAATATTTTCCAACACTTCGACTTAGCAGTTCTTCCGCCAGTATCCGATGCCACTAAATATTATATTTATAGAGTGTATTGGCAAATTCAAGTCTGGTTAAGCAACAATTTTAATCCAGAGAAATGGATATTAAAATACAAAAAGTAATCTTTTTTTATATAAATCTGTCATTTTGACAACCGTAACTTTGCTAATATTTAAACGATTGCACCACATTAAAACTTAGCCCTTTCTCTCAATATTTTGCCTCTTTACTTTTTTTCTTAAAGTGTCATCCGTGTGGGCTATTACCGATTAAAGGAAAAAAGTGCCTAATTTCAACATGCGGCACATTTTTTCTTCATTTCTGCACGGCGGATTTTTAGGGATTTTCAGTCAGCGACTCCTGAATAGCCATAGAATATAATCCCTAAGAAATCAGCTTGTTACAAATTTGTTCCGGGTCAACTATTAATTTTACTCTGTTATATCCTATGTGACAATATAGTGAAGCTAGAGTAATATTCAGCAAGAAATTATTATTTACACAATTTTTGCATGGACATTTTTTTTGTAAATTGTGAATAGACATATGTTTAGTATTTATCTAAATGCTATAAACAGTTTAATAATAAAATAGCCAGTCTCAGAAGTTCCCGATCATTAGGTCATTTCCAGCAAACACGAGAAGTTAAGCAATTTTTATTATATTGTTCAATACACTTAAGTAAGCCTGTTCGCAAGTCTTCAGCTTTGCATTATTTTTTCGAAGTCAATAGTTAATATCATAGGCTGGTGCCAGAGAGGATTTTGAATGCTGAAAAAAAAAATTATTAACAGGCAAGGACCATCCGGAGAATTTATTTAAGGTTATAAAGAGAAAGAACAAAAATTAAACACGAGATAAAGTGAAATTGTGAAATGGGGATGCTGTTTATGGTTTATGGGTTGAAAGTGGAAAGTGGAAAATGTCTTTCACAAAAGTTGTAGATAACAAAAAAATCTAAAACTTTCCTATATTTTTCATTTCCAAGAAAATGGCGGAAACCCGATTTTTCGGTTTTTTATTTTTTTCTCTCTTAAAAATAATTCAATGTACATGAAATTTTGTGAAAGTATACATTTTTTGCATTGAATAAGCACGATTTTTTTGGAATCTGGGAAACAAGTAGTTTCCAAAATATTTACATTTTTCGAAAAAAAAAAACAAAATTTTCCAAGGAAAACTTTTTTTTGATTTCGATATTCTATCTGGGCTAATTTTAACCGTTCAAATGTTTACTTTAAAATGGTCTATACACGTTAAATTAGGGGGTGAAGGGGGTGGTAGAGGGAAACTGAGTGATATAAAAAATTAGTTTGTCTAAAATTGGCTTCAGCGCTTCAAAATACTTCAGAAAAGTTAGGTCAGTACCTTCGGACAAGACCTTTTTTTTGCCTTTCTTTAGGGGACACAAGGGGTGGTAGAGAGAAACTGACACGGTAAAAAAAAATTGTCCAAAATTGGTTTCAGCTCGTCAAAATATTTTGAAAAAGTTATATCAGAACCTTGGGGCAAGCAAGATCTCATTTTTGGCTTTTTTAGGGGATAAAAGCGGGTGGTAGATGGAAACTGACACGATATAATTTTTTTTTGCCTTTTTTTAGGGGACAAAAGGGGTGGTAGAGAGAAACTGACACGGTAAAAAAAATTGTCCAAAATTGATTTCAGCTCGTCAAAATATTTTGAAAAAGTTAGATCAGAACCTTGGGGCAAGCAAGACCTCATTTTTTCCTTTTTTAGGGGATACAAGCGGGCGGTAGAGGGAAACTGACACGATATATATATTTTTTTTTTTGTTTAAAATTGGCTTCAGCGCATCAAAATACTTCAGAAAGGTTAGATCGGAACCTTAGGACAAGACCATTTTTTTTGCCCTTCTTGTGGGGTAAAAGGGGTGGTAGAGAAAAAATGAGAAGGTAGAAAATTTTTCTTTTACAAAAAATTGGCTTCAGCGTATCAAGATACTTCTAAAAAGTTAGATGAGAACCTAGGACAAGACTTTTTTTTGTAGATCTGTGATCATTGTAATTCATTAATGGCTATTGAATATTAACTTAAATTTTACTATTTGTCATTCGACAAAAAACAAGCATATTAATATACTTATTATGTCCTCGAGGATGCTGCAATTTTCGTTGCGAAGCTGCCTCTGAAGTAGTTTCCACAAACACTAAAACACTTGAATACTATTACTAGGCGCGCGTTTCGAGAACTATGTTGGCATCATCTGGATTAAAACTAAAGTATAACGCCAATATTCTTGGCTAAAGATGTCGGTCTCGGATGACTGGGGCCGGGCAGGACTATTGCCCTTTACCCCAATACATCGCTGTAGACCGGGGACCAGCCTCGTGCAGGGCGGGCGAGCTTACTTTACGTCGGCCCCACTCACAAATGTGAGCGGTGCAGACGATTTCGGCCCACCTCCCTGGGTCCTGGCTCGTTGGACCTTGCTGGCTAAGGCCTCTTCTGGCGTTCTTCTGTCTTCGTCTTCTTTTCTTCGCCAGCTTGTTTGCCCCCCGGGGGGTAGTCATCGGTCTGTTGGGTGTTTTTGGGTTTGTGGCGGGAGTGACTGCCGGTACACAAGGTGCCAAGAGGCATCCTGTCATCCGGATCATCGGTAGGGTAAGGATGAGCTGTGTAGCTCGAGGAGGGGCAGACCTAACTGCTTTGGTAGCATTTTTGGTCTGCCCGGAGCTAGGGGGACTACAGGTACTGGACGGTTGTTTGTCCGGTTCCCGCAGGGTCTTGGGTGGGTGGTTGGGTGATCGTCATGTCTCTTCCGTGGGGGTGGATCGTCGGACGGTGGTATGCTTCTCATACTCACCCGTTATCCAGGAGCTGCACCTTCGGCCGCTTGTGCCTCGGAGCATCAGCTGGGTCATAGTCAGTTGCCTCCCTGACTAGTGGGTTCCCATGCTCCTCGGCAAGGGCGTACATCTTTCTGGCTCTCTGCTTGATGATCTCAGTGACCGGGGTGTATTCCAGGTCCCTGTAGATGTCCTCATTGCGGATGAACCAGGGTGCGTCGACGGCTGATCTGAGGGCGACGTTCTCCACTCTCTGGATCTGATGGAGGTAGCTCTTTGCTTGGTAGCCCCAAGCTACCGAAGCGTACGTCAGCTGAGGCCGGATGAGGGACCTGATAAGCGTGAGCTTGTTCCTCAGGTTGAGTCTGCTCTGTCTACCCGTCATCGGGTAGATTAGGGCTCTCGTCCTCCTGGCCTTCTTGACGATGGCCTCCGTGTTCAGTCTCCATGTTAGGCCTTTGTCCATGACCACGCCAAGGTAGTTGGCGGAGTCGTGCCATTGGATGTCCTCACCAAACATGGAAACGTGACCTGTGGGGTTTTGTTTTCTTACCTTCTTGAAGAGTACCGCCTTGCTCTTCTCGGCGTTGACGGCTACCTTCCATCTGTTGCACCAGTCCTCTAGGAGGGTGGCCGCCTCCTGGAGGTTTCTGGTGGCTAGCCTGGCACTCCAGGATCTGGCAGTCAGGGCTGTGTCATCGGCGTAGAGGGCCATGGAGGTCCTCTCCGTCCGGGGTAGATCGGATGTGAAGATGGAGAACAAGTGGGGGGACAGCACTGAGCCTTGGGGGACTCCTGCCTCCATTGTTCTGTACGTGGACACCTTGTCCACGATCTTCACCCTCATCTGTCTTCTGTGGAGGTACGATCTCACTAGCTTGACGAGTGCAATGGGGTAACCCATACTCATCATTTTGGCTAGGAGACCGTCGTGCCAGACCCTGTCGAAGGCTTTGGCAACGTCCAGGAACAGCGCTGCCGTGACCTGTCTTTGGTTGAACCCCTTCGTGACCTCCTCGGTGAGGCGGAGCACTTGGAGTTCGGTAGAGTGCCCTGTCCTGAAGGCGAACTGCTCGTCTGGGAGGACTTCCAGCTCTTCTGTCTTCTCGGCTATCCTCTTGAGTATAACTTGTTCGGCTACCTTACTCATCGCTGGGAGTAGACTGATGGGCCTGTAAGAGGAAGGAAACGTTAGGTTCTTACCTGGCTTTGGGATGACTATGACGTCGGCCTTTTTCCACCTGGATGGGAAGTGTCTCAACCTCAACATTGCGTTGATGATGTTGACCATCGCCGCTACTCCTTTCCGGGGCAGCTTCTTGAGGGCGATGTTCCCAATGCCATCACATCCTGGAGCTTTCCTGGGTTTTAGACTCCTTAGGATCTCCTTGACCTCCTCTGGGGTGGTCGGGGGGATGTGGTCTTCATCTGGCAGACGGTTCATCCTGCGTACCCTGCGTCTCACGTCGTCCTCCCAGTCCTCGTCCTCATCATCGAGTTGGTTTTCCCTACACTGCAGTTCCAAGCTGTCGGCAAAAGCCTCGGCTTTTTCCTGGCGAGTGTAGACAACACCATTCTCTCCGTGGATCGGGGGCATGGGAGTCCGCCGGTTTCGCAGGGCCCGTTGGGTGGTCCAGATGCTCCTGTCCTGTGTGTCCAGGGATTCCAGGTGGCGTTGCCACCCTTCTTGTCTGTGTTCCTGAAGGGCGGCCTTGACTCTCCGGCTCAGGGTGTTGTAGTGTCTCCTGTCCTCCGGGAGTCGGGTTCTCTGGGCCCGTCTCTTGGCACTTCGTCTGTCCCTTATCAGCTGCCTGGTTTCCTCTGGGAGGTTAGCCAGGGGAGCTGGTGCTCGCCTTGTTTCCGTCTCGGTGGTACTTACCCTTAGTGCCGCCTGGATCTGGTCCTCCAGGGAGGTGATGGCCCTCTCCACGTCTGCCTCGGTTTCGAGTCTGGGAATGTGTGCGATGTTCCTCTGCAATTCTGCACGGAACACTTCCCAGTCCGTCCTCCTTTTGATGAAAGTTGTCGTGTTCTCACCGTCCTTTTCTCCTAGTTCTAGGAGAATGGGGCTGTGATCGGTGGAACCATCCATCATGGCGGTGATTTCGGCTTCGAGGGGCATCTCCTTCAGCATCGCAATGTCCAGGACATCCGGCCTACCAACACCATTGTCATGGGTCGGTCCCTCCGGGCCAAGGACCAGTAGGTTGCCATCGTGTCGTCCCAGGAATCGCAGTAGCTCTCGTCCTCGAGTGTTTGTGATCCTACTGTGCCATTCCGGGGACTTGGCGTTGAAGTCGCCGATGGCAACCGTCTGGGTCCCTGGGGGAAGAACCGAGTCCAGGTCTGCGTCTAGCAGCATGTTGTTGGGTGGCTGGTAGCAGGAGACCACTCTGATGTCGCCATTTCGTGCCGTGGACACTACTATGGCTGTGGCCTGCAGGTTCTCCGTCTCTGGGAGTAGTATTGGGTGGTGTGCGATGCTCGTCTTCACTAGCAGGGCTACTCCTCTCATCACTCGTCTGTATGGCCCGGTCCAGTCCTTCCTGTATACGTGGTAGCCTGGGAAGTTGATAGCCTGGTCTGGTCGCAGCTTCGTTTCCTGCAGTGCCATGATGTCTATGTCACCCCTGGCGAGGAGTTCCTCTACCTCGAGTTTTCTCTCTCGCAGTCCGTTAACATTCCATGAGGCGATCTGCAGGAAGCCTGGTTTGACCTGTAAAAACATTATATGTTAGTGAATTTTGGCATTTGTGCAAAAAATGCGCTCATTGCTGAGCACATTTGTTGCATTTGTGCCAGCACCGCGGTGAGGTTTTGGGCCTCAGCGGGTGCCTGCTG
The DNA here is from genome assembly GCA_936432065.2 of Rutpela maculata. Classification (NCBI taxonomy): domain Eukaryota; kingdom Metazoa; phylum Arthropoda; class Insecta; order Coleoptera; family Cerambycidae; genus Rutpela; species Rutpela maculata. Next base: position 135,785,062 of record OW386287.2, on the reverse strand, counting down.
CCTTTGTGTTGGTCCTGTTTTGCCCTGGGCTACTTTTGCGTAGCTCAGTCCCCCGGCCGTGGTTGGCTTCCTGGTTGTCGGCTGGGTAGGCCTGGTGGGTGCTGGTTTCGTCGTTGCTGTTTTCTTTGGGAATTTCGGGCATCCCCTGTAACTGGCTGGGTGTGCCCCCTGGCAGTTGGCACACTTGGCAGGTACATCTCGGGGCTTGCGGCATTCCCCAGAGTGGTGTGGCTCACCGCACTTCACGCACTTGGCCTGTGCGTTGCACCGACCTTGTGCATGGCCGAAGCGTTGGCATCGGTGGCACTGTGCGACGGCTGAGGCAGCTCGCTGTCTTTCCGTCCTCACCACTAGGGAACAGCAACGGTTTACATCTAGGATCCTCTCCTCGCTGAGAGGGACCTGGACCAGCATGAGAGGAATCTCCTGTTTGGTCCGTCTAGATGTCATGCGGTGTACGGAGGCTGGTGAGAAACCTTTTCCCATCAGGTCCTCCTTGACTTCGTCGCAGGTTACACTACTTGGGATGCCCCGTATGACTACTCTTAGCAGTCTTTCCTCTGGCAGGGCGTATGTGTGGTACTCCCTGCTTTCATTGGCCAGCATCCTGGTTAGCTTGCGGTAGTCATCGGGGGTGCTGGTCTCGATGGCGATGCCGTCGGCGACTACTCGGGCCTTCTCGAATTTGATTCGAGTTTCGTCCATCCTCTGTTTTACCGCTGACCAGGTTTCTTTGTTCCTCAAGATCACGGGTGGGATCTTGGGGGCCTTTTCCCTGGGGGGTTGTTGATCGGAGGCCTCTCGGACAGCTTGGCGGGAAGTTGGTACATCCGTGCTGGTGCTGGGTTGCACCTGGTTTTCAGGCTGGGCCGTCTTTTTCGCCCTTGTCCTGGTGACAAGGGTGAATTCGCCATCACTGTCCTCAGTGTCGGCTTTCCTCTTTGGGGCCTCCTTTGGTGCGGGTTGCACCACGGGGGCCAAGAGCTGGACCTGGGGTTGGGCCTGGGGTTGGGCCTGGGCTTGGGCCTGAGCTTGGGGCTGGGGGGTCCTCTCGGCTCTTATGGCTGCCAGGAGCTCTGCATGCTGGGTCCTTTGGGCCTCCAGCTGTTTGGCCACATCTGCTCTGAGCTGAGCCATCCTCTGGTTCATATCTGCGAGCTGCGCTTTTAGCGCATTATTCTCGGCGGAGAGCGTTCGGATTAGCTCGTCCCTGTGGTCCTCCTGCTCCATGGGCCTGATAGTAGGGGTCCCTCTTTGAGAGGTACCGTCGTCTCCTCGGTCGGGCATACTGTCCTCCACAGTATTGTCCTGGCTATCTGAAAAGAAATTTATATTAGTGATGGTTTGGGGTAGGGAATCGGGAAAGGTAAAAATAAATTGTGTCTCCAGTGAGGGAGACTTTATTTATCTTTTGATATTAGCGTCTTAATAAAGACGTCTAATATTTCTCCTCTTCAACTTCAGTGTGGGGCTGCCACTTCGTAGTTCTCGCCTCGCTACGTTGCTTGCACTTCACTTCACTACACTACTGCTGCTAGGTGACCTGCTCGCTTCGACTGCTGCTTGAACTGAAAAGTATAACGAATAAAGCTCTGGTATTTATAGTAAATAATGTCATGGTTGAATGCACTCAACCAATTCTATCATCGCCACCTAAACTCTGCTTCAGCTCAACGAAACGTGACCTAATAATCAATAAAGCATACTAGACATCACACGAGAGATCCGGGATTTACGAAATTAGTTGTAAATATTGTAACTTGAAGTATGTTGGGCAAAGAAAACGTCTAATTTTAACAAGATTTAAGGAACATGTGGCCCACCTCAAAAGTGGTAAAATTGAAAAATTTAGTGATGTCTTTAATATCAATCATAGAATAGATATCAATAATTAATTCGAAATGTAACAAATAACAGACGCTGGATGCTTGAAAGCTTAGATATTCCAAAATATAAAAATAGTATTAACAGTGACATAGGGCCTATTCCTAATAGTCCAATTTATTGGTTATTAGGTCACGGTTCGTTGAACCGAAGCAGTGTTTAGGTAGCGATGATAGAATTGGTTCTTATTATACTTTTGGCAAATACGAAAACGAAGAGTATATTGAATTTCTAAAACCGGAAATATCGCTCATAGATAAAAAATTTTCATATCATTGTGTTAGTGAACGAATTCTGAACGTCTGTCCTTCCGTAAGCACGATAACTTAAGAAAGAAAAGTCCGATTGTGTTGCAACTTGGGCAGTAAGTTAGTGTTAGCTAGAACCCTTTTTTGAACAAAATCGATCAGTAAATAATTATTTAAATTATAAAAAAACGTTTTTTTGATTTATATGTTTTTGTAATTGAATTCAATTTAATTCAATTCAATTCAAAAAGTATTTATTTTTATTTTGGATAGATATATGCGTCTAACCGGAGCCCACCCCAGTGCCAACCAGACAACCACGGCGCACATCGGCGTGGTGAATGTGTGGTTGGTGGTTGGATGGGGTGGGTCCTTTTTGGCTTGGCGACAATGTTGTAATAGCTAAGGGCACCTGTCCGCCGCGGCAGACTTAAAACTAGGTTACTAAATAAAAATGTGCTTACATGAGCCTAAAACTACTTGATAAAACTTAAAACTAGCACTGGCACTACACTCACAAAATTTGTAATTGTTGATACGGGAAAGCAGAATTAAATAAAAAACCTATTCGAATGAATGACGACCTTGCGGTTTGATCACCGGCAAGGAAGGTAGAGTGGTTAAGTGCTGTGGTTTAAAAAATTAGGATTTATCAGAAATTTTCGGCCCAGAGGGGATTTAGAAAAAGGAAAAAGAGGAGAAAATGAACAAAAAGGATAAAAAAACAAAATTGTACAAACATAAAGAGGGGGGAAAGAAGGATTGTAAAGTTGTAAAGTTGATGAAAGATAAAGAGTAAGAGTAGATGTAAGTTGTCGTAGGAGGAAGTGTGGCTAAGGAAATTGCCGGAACATAGGCAACGCCTGATATGGTAATGGGTGTTTTATATTGAAAAGTATGGCATTATGCTCTCTGATTCGGGTTAAATTGCGAGTTAGCGGACTACCACCCAGTTTGAATTGGTAGAATTATTGTGAAGTTTTTTGGACGTAGTCCGCCAGTGGCAACGTGCATAGAGATCTCTGAGAGAGGTGTAATTGAATAGAAATCTGGTGAAATGATATTTCATTTTAATACCCAGTTATATATTTTAGTAATATACATTTCATAATATAATATCCAACCGTGGAAATATGACTTCAACTCGTCGCTTATAATATAAAAATTTACAAGTTTTCCTTTATCGTTCCTCATCTGTATATATCTAATCCTTCTCTCCCCCCTTTATGTTTGTACAATTTTGTTCTTTCATCCTTTTTGTTCTTTTTGTCATTTTTTTGTCTTTCTAAATCCCCTCTAGGCCGAAAACATCTCAAAACCATAATTTTTCAAATCGCAAATTTTAACCTACTCTATCTTCTTCGACGGCGCACAGTGGGACTTTTCGTAGTGAGTAGTCCAAAAAATGCCTAGAGATAGTGGAGTAAATTTCGGTCCGAAATGTTCCGTTTTTTTTTATCGGCGTAGAACCAGGTGACACCGATATATTCTTGTTGTGTATGTCATTAGCTATGCAAAATGGCTATTTACGAATTTTTTGGTCGGTACCAAACTTTTGTATTGATAAAAAAGTCGAAAATTTTGAAATCTAGGAAAACTGTTTTTTTTGTATAACACTCAATATTTCCAAAACTACTGGAGATATCGACTTGATTTTTTTTTATTGTAAAGCTAACGCCTAAGCGCTTCTATTGACATCTTTTTACTAACCTAAAGTTTATAAATTTGTTTGTAGGATAAATAAGAATGTGTCTGCTTATGTCTCTTGTAGTGAAATTTTCAGTAATTGACAAAAAAATTTATTTCAGAATTTTTTGTGTATTTTCAGTGAACAAAATGTAGTTAATACTTTGAAAAAGTTTTTTAAAAAATCATGTCTCTCCTAAATGGCACGGTTTTTGAGATATTCATTTTTATTTAAACTATATTGTACTCTTATCTGTAGTACGTGGAGCGTACTCGAACTATAAATGTCTCGTTTATTTTTTTCTAGCGTAGAACCAGATGAGACCCTGTAGATTTTGTAAAGTAGGTTTTTTGTAACCTGTAATGGGCATTTACGATATTTTTCTGTGGTACAAATATTTTTTATTTTGAAAAAACTTGACTGTTTAGAAGATTCATGTTTTTTAACACACCGCCATATCTTCAAATCTAATTGAGCTATCGATGAAATTTTTTTTTGAATTCAAATACACACCCAAGCGCTTCCAATGGTGTTTTTATCTATCGATTATTGTTTATTATTTTCCTTAAATAACAATGAAATTATTACTTCGCTGACAATGCATTCATATTTTCACTAAGCGACAAACTTTATTTTTGCAAATTTTCATATACATGCAGCGAAGCAATTGTAGCCAAAATATGGAAGCAGTTTTTGAAAAAAAATCCATCTAGGATAGTTTTTTATTTATGAATATTTTTGTGACGCACTAGCAAATGGCTCATACACTCGGCAGGCGCGCGATTGTCACTGCATGATGAAATATCACGACTATAACAAAAATTTGGAAACAAGTAGAAAGTAACAATTTTAGTCAAAGGCCATCTTAACATACATGTTTATTATTTTATAAATTTTTAAATTTTAACGATAATTAAAAAAATTCCTCATAATCGTCAAATTCATCCATACATTCTAGACAACTATTGCACACGACACATTTACACTGCACACAACATTTTAAACCTTCTTTCACACAGTTACATTTTTTGTTATTGTAATTTTATCGGAACAATAAAGGCTTAAACGTTGCCGCACAATATCTGGAATTGGTTTTTGAATTGAAAAAATTGGATTCCAACAATAATTTATTAAAGTTCACCCCCCAACCTTCTGTATCTTCCAGCAGTGGATTTGGATCATTACTGGAGTACCATATTTTTAACTGATGTATACATCTGTAATTTTAGTATATATTGTTAAAGTTCCTTCTAAAGAATTTAAATCACTAACCTCAAAAAATGTTGGTAAAAGCATCAGTTGGTGGAAGTTCGGAAAATGGTTTAATAGATTTGATGGCCATTCGTAGACATAAATCATTAAGAGTTCGAATATTGATATCCTTATTTTTGTATAACAAGAGAACATACTTCGCAGCTGTTTTCAATGCTTCTTGCTTAGGCAGTAGAGGCAGTTTCGACATTTTCTCGAGGCAATCAACGTTCTTCCTCAAAACATCAAATACAGTCCTTTTTCCTATTTTATAAAATGCGTCCTGTCAAACATGAATTGATAGAAGACATGAACAAATTGTTATTACCAAATTTTGATTTATTTTATTTATCAATATGAATCTCTTGTTTGTACTATGTCCGAATGCATATAATATAATTGTACCCAAACTAGGAAGAGAAGAATAAAAGTGAATATGCAAAATCAGGACGTCAGTATCACTGATTTAACCAATATTATTTGTTGAGAGGACTTAGACTCACAAACTACATGTAAAATTATATTATTCTGGGTCTGTCTACTACAGATTTGTCACTACGCAGTGTGTTTTTTTAAATATAATACATTCCATTATTAATAAATAATAAATCTTAAAAAAAACTTCAGAAAACTGTATTACACACGACACCATTCACGATGTACACGAATTAACATTGTATTATTATTATTACGACAGCACAACCATCGTACTTAGCGGTACCTGTAGTCACGCGCTTACCGGGTGTACATATGCTACTGCGTCAGAAAAATATTCATAAATAAAAAACTGTGAGTCCTAGATGAAAAATTTTTTTTTCAAAAATTTCTCCCGCATCTTGGCTTCAATTGCTTCGCTGCATGTATATAAAAATTTGCAAAAATAAAAAAGTTTGTCGCTTAGTGAAAATATGAGTGCATTGTCGGCGAAGTAATAAGTTCGTTGTTATTTAAGGAAAATAATAAACAATAAGCGATAGAAATAAAAACACCATTGGAAGCGCTTCGATGTGTACTTTAATTTAAAAAAAAAATCAGATCGATAGCTCAATTAGAGTTGAAGATCTGGCGGTGTAAATGTTAAAAAACACGAATCTTCTAAACAATAAATTTCTGAAGTTTTTTCGAAATAAAAAATATCTATACCATAATAAAAGGTCGTAAATAGCCATTTCTCATGTAGAATTGTTCACTTTATAAAACCTTTAAGGTCCGATCTGGTTCTACGCTGATTTTTTTTTCTCGAGAACGGAGCGACTTTTATGGTCTATTTCGCTCCACTAAGACTATCAAAGTGACCAATACAAATATATTTTTTTAAATGTTCCTTAGAAAGTTTCTAAACGATCGATCCCTCTAGTAGGCCAAAAGGTCGGAAAGAAATGAGATTTGGTGGGATGGTAGACATAGGTTCTCTGATAGTACACCCGAGTTTGCGACCTCGGGGGGTTGCCTCTCGAGAGGTGGGGGCGGGGCTTGAAAACTCTGCGTCGTGGCGCTTTTCAGGAAAAAGTACCATCGAAAAAAAGTTCAAATGAAATATGTAGGGAACGAAATTATGCACAATTTTGGTATTTTGTATTTTTCGTCTACGACCGCTTCACGGCGCGCCAAAGTTGGGGTTTGATTTGCAATGTTCAACAGAATCAGAATTTAATCGTGAATTAAGACGAAGATCGCTATCAAACAATTCTGTAATATTTTTTTTCTGAAAAAGTAATGTTTTCTGAGTCTGCAGATGCCAGATTTGATACATTTGGTCGTATATAATAAAAGATACGATTTTTTGAAGCGCGCAGAAACTATTAGTCGTAGGCGAAAAATACAAGACCAAAATTTTGCACAATTTACATATCTCATTTGAACTTTTTTTCGATAGCACTTACCACAACGGCGCTATTTCCCAAAAAGCGTCGCGATGCAGAGTTTTCATCCCCACACCTCCCTCCCAACCCCCCCCCCCGAGGTCGCAAACTCGGGTGTACTATTAGGGGACCTATGTCTACCATCCCACCAAATCTCATTTCTTTCCGACCTTATGCGAATAGAACCCCCTTTTTTGTACCCACTGCTTGGCCTATAGAGTTTTTTTGAAAAAGAGTTACTAGAAGTTGGTTTACATTTTGATTATTGATGTAAGAAATTGCTTTTTTTAAAATCTCAGTGAAATCAATATTATAAAAACACACCATAAACACACCACAGATAGCAGACAACCCCCGAATCCATAGCCAAGGCTGTGCGGAAGAGGGTTACACATTTGGAAAAACGCAGACATACATCCACACCCACCGGTGTTGTCAATACCGGGGCTGCGGGTCCACCCGCGCGGTCCACCCAGAGCGCGGTAGGCAGTCGATCAGCATATTCGCCACTCAATGCGTCTTAACCGATTGAGCTACTGCGCCGGTGTGATAAAGATGATAAAGATAAGTGATAAAAAAGCAAAATAAAGCTATAAAAAATTTATTGACATGTAAAATTTACACTAAGATTTAATTTTTTATAGCTTTATTTTGATTTCTTACTACTTATAATATTGATTTCACTGAGATTTAAAAAAAAGCAATTTCTTACATCAATAATTATAATGTAAACCAACTTCTATTAACGTAAAGTAACTTTTTTTCAAAAAAACTCTTCTAAGGAACATTTAAAAAAAATATATTTGTATTGGTCAACTTTGATAGGTTCTTGGCATTTTTTGGACTACTAACTACGAAAAGCCCCACTGTGCGGCGCGGCAATTAGACCACGAGGTCGTCATTCTTTCGAAAAGTTAGCTTCGCTCATTTGCGCTCTCCATATCAGCAGTCAAAATTTCATATCAGTGCTCAGTGTTTAATGTTACGTTCTCTATATTAATTAGTTTTAGGCTCATATAAGCACGTTTTTTTAAATTTTTAATCTAGTTTTTAAGCACGCCTGTAGCGGACAGGAGTTTTATTTCACAAATCATTACCGTTAAGCAGAAATGGACCCACCCCGCTAACCACACGTCCACCACGACGCTACATGTCTTGGTTGTCTAGTCGGATCCGGGACGGGTTCCGGCTAGGCCCATCACATGTACTAAAATATTGTAGTTTTAGTATAAATTCAGGAACTTTTTTAGTTATACTTTGATTTCAATTGCCTCCAACATGGTTGACGAAACGCGCGTTGAGTGATAGTATTCAACTATTCAAGATCCTTATTAGGTAGCAGAATTATGACTGAACTAATTTCCGATTTTTTTCACAGTGTCTCATCAATAAAATACGAATTTCTCTTGCTTGTTTTATTACGCTTCTGGGACTCTCTGAGATACTATTTCTATGGTCATCTCTTTAATTTGTTTCCATTCAATTTAGCCCAATAAATTTGTTTTGTAATACGGACTTCATCGATTTTGCCTCACATGATCAAACTAAGCCAATATTCTCGTGCTAACCTTTTATTGTCATTTTATTCCCCAGTAATTCTACACCCGCTCAATCTTGAAATTTTCTAATTTAACTCCAGATTTATCATTATTAATCAGTACGACAAACAAAATAATAATAGTGTTGCCCATGTACCTAGAGGTAAAAAGATGTAAAATTTAAGAATAATTTCATATGTATTGATAATTTTTCTTTATGGGTTATTATTGTACTAAAAGGTATTATAATGAGGTATTATATTAAATAATTCGAAATGGCGGCTCCACTATGGCGGATGTTATTTTTTTTAAAGCAAGTGTATTAAACGGACAAAAAAAATTAAGCTTCTAGGTGACGCTATCTGTATATTAACGAAAAACAGCATTTTTGAAAAAACGATGTAATTACTGGACAATTACAATAACAAAATTGCGACATTTTGTTAAAATAAATGTAAAAAGGCACACTATTCCAGCCATATCTTTTTTACTTTCTATGATACAGAAGCAAACAAAAAACTATTTAAAATACTGATTAATTACACAGGCCCACAAAAAAAGTGGTCTGTGCTGGGGTACTGACCATACTTATCTCTTGTATTTTAAGCCACTGAACACTAATCTGACCTTAATTTTTCCCCAGCATATCAGGTTTTTTTTAACAACAAAAAAGTGTTTCGTAATATTGCTTAACCAGCTCATTTAAATCAGACTCCAAAAGTGATTCAAATTAAAACTTCACCCTAATAACATTGTGGTACTTCAGTATTGACCTCATAACTTAAAGAAACCGTAAAACCCCATAACTCCTTAATCCCTCAACCCCAGAACCCTGGGAATCTGATGAAAATGGTATAGAATCTTGATTGAGGAGTTAATGAGATCGTGACCTCGTATCCTTGTGCTTGAGTATCATACATCCACAACGTCATGATCCGATAACCTCAGTATCCCATAACCTCAGCATCCCATAACCACATAGCCCCATAACTCTGAAGATCCAGTGGAAAAAATGGAGATTCTATGTAGGGAAATTCGTGTCATTGTGACATTAAAATCTTAGAATCAAGCACCCCATGGTGCCATAGCTCTTCAACGGCAATCCCTGTATTCTCATAACTTAATGACCATGAGGATTCAATGAAAAAAATAGAAGGCTCTCGATTGGGGAATCAATTAGATTGTGCCCTCAGAATCTTGTTACCTTGTTACCAAATAAGCCCATAACGCTCCAGAAGCAAACTCTTCTACTAGATAACCCAGTAATCCCATAACTGCATAACTCTGGGGGATATAATAGAAGAATGTAAAGAATCTGAACGGGGTAATTCGAGAATGTGATCTTAGGATCTTGAAATCGAGTAGCCTTAGCTCTTGAACAGCAAAACTTTTAGCTGGGTATTCAATAATAGCAAATTAGGGAATTTTAATTGATTATTCAGTGAAAATGTAACTTTTCATGTGATTTCAGTTTAAGTGACTTCATTTGATTTCTTGCTTTTGCGAACTCTTTTATCTTACGATATCAAGAAAGGTGGGATGATCATATGATGGTAGACTTTGTTGGATGTTGACGGTGGAACTTGTGATGTAGAGGAAGAAGCGTAAAAGAAATCCGTTATGTAGTCATTCGAAGATAAAAAAGAGTTCGCAAAAGCAAGAGATCAAATGAAGTCACCTAAACAGAAATCACATAACACATCACATATAGTAGACAACTCCCAAATCCATAGCCAAGGCTATCCGGAAGGAAAAATGCAGACATATATCCATACCCACCGGTGTTGGGGCTCGAACCCATAACATGATAGACAGTCGGTCAGCATATTCGCCACTCGATCCACCGTGCCGACATGAAAAGCTACTCCACTTACAAAGTTACATTCTCAATGAATCCCCAATTAGGATTCCCTAATTTTCTTTAATTGAATCCACAGAATCACGAAGTTATACGGGTAAAAGTTTTGTTGTTCAAGAGCTGAAGGGTCACGGGCTACTAGATTTCAAGGTTCCGAGAACAGAATCTCATGAATTCTCCTGCTCAGATTCTTCACATTTGTTACGTGCGTTTTGGCGCTGGTAACGTTAGGTATGTCCGACTAGACTCAGTGGAGTCGGGGTGGGTATTATGTTCTTACTTATTACGTCATAAAAAAACGACTGTCAGGGCGCCAAGTAATTTTCCTATAATTACATACCCGCGATACTGAATAAAATCACTAAACTTAGATCTGGCAAAACGACACTACAGTACTAACTAGGTTTAAATAAGTCAACAACCAAATTAAAAATCACCTTCTGTTTATTGTAGACATAAACAAATATATAGTAAGAGCCAAATATTACGATTACACTAATTAAACGAATAGTTCAAACAACAAACAAACAAAAAAATTACATAACAAATAGTTTTCAACTAATATTCTAAACAAAAAAATAGGGTGGGGCTGGTAGTTCCCCTGACCCTCGAGTGGGTAATTCGGGATAAAGGTGAACACCTCCAAAATCTTTTACTTAAATACCTTTATCCTCAGATGGATACTTAACTATTAACTTTGCCTAGGTAGCTCTTACAAAATAATTATACTAATGCTACTTCGTAGGCCTATTAACGCAAACACAAGAACGTACCTTATAGGTTTGTAATACTTTAGTTGCCGTAAAATTAATTTTAATAAAAACCTCCACTATGTGGTACTTATCCTGTAGAAGAAAAGAGTTGCGATTTACGAAAGAACCTGGGACTGAGCTAGCGACTGCAACGAAATTCTCCCCGTCTTATTTTCCTGTACAGCCCACGGGTTTTCCTCCCATACGACGAGTTCTACACTCCTTCTCTGAGGCCTTCCTGAACGCCTTAGAATTATACAACACAGGTACCTCTCTGTTATCGCCTGACCAAATAAAAAAACGCCTAAAATAAGATGTTACGAAATAGTATCGAGAGGAATTTTCTGAGAATCACATTATAACAAATAGCAAAGAAATTAAATAAAACTCACCTCCCGTGCCTTACGCCCGATGCACCAAGAAGACGTTTTATAATTTCAGCACTTTCCCCGAAGAAAAGAATCCAATAAAGTTGTTTACGGACGATATTATCCACCTATGTATCACCGATACTCCTTATAAATATCGCCCTTCTTCAGACTACCCTGGATCAAGCCGTTTCAAACGTAACTTTGTTTAATTTTTAATTATCCAAATGGTGTCTGTTCTTCTAATTCTCACTATAGAATAAAATGTTCCTACCTCGACTCGGCGATGGCTACCGCATCGATAAATCCCTTTTTATTCCCTATAAAAACGATTTCTCGGCAAAAACGACGGCTAGACATTTATAATTAATAAAAACTATAAATAGCTATTAACTTGTGCAACCGGCATTCACCACTTATGCATCGAGCACGAATTTATGATATACCGGGTGAGACTAAAAGTGTGTGCCTAAAACATTTATATCAAATTTTCGTGTTGGTCGAATTTATGTCCTAAAAATTCGTAACACATTCTTCTATTATATTATGGGATTATGGGTTCTGGATGTGTGATACTCAAGCACAAGGATCCAAGGTCACAATCTCATTACCTCCCCCACTCAAGATTCCCCAGTGTTTTCATCGGATTCCAGGGATTATGGGGTTTTACGGTTTCCTTTGGATTAGGTGGTCAATGCTGAGGTACCACAATGTTATTATGTTAAAATTTTAAAGTTGAATCACTTTTGGAGTCTGATTTAAATGAGCTGGGTAAGCAATATTACGATCCAACAGACATTTTAAATGTTAAAGAAAAACCTCACGTGCTGGCGAAAAACTAAGGACAGATTTGTGTTCAGTGGCTCAAAATACAAGGGATAGGTATAGTCAGTAGTCGTCAGTACCCCAGCACAGACAACTTTTTTTTGTGAGCCTGTGTTATTATTTTTAATTCTGTTCCTTAGAGTTTTTAATGAAAGTGTCATGTAGTTTCTAAGATACAATAAATACTTCATGCTATAAACATTCGGGTGCCACCTGTAAACTTAAATATCTCCGAAACTATTATGCCTACGTAAATATATAAAATATTCAAAATTCATTACCAGTTTAAAAATTTTATTTTTGATGTCCATAATTTTTTCGCTAAAACTAACATTTATTGAGATTTTTGTAAATGAACAAACATTTTAGGTTTTTTTCGAAAATCCCTTTATAGTTTAAAGCGCATTTTTTTTCTAAAACAAATGGTGCAAACAGGCGAAAAAATTTTTGAGTATCTAGGTATTACTGTATGTTAACGAAAAATAGCATATGAGAATATATTTCTTTAAATACTTACATTAACAAAATGGCGACGTTTTTATTAAAAAAATGTGAAGAGGCACATTGTTTATGTCATAACTTCTTTATTTTTTATGCTAAAAAAATAATCAAAATAATCAAAAAATCATTTGAGCCTATTAATGATCTTTCATTTTAGTCCTAGTATTTTTGTCGTAAGTGCCACAGTTACTGTTATATTTAACATTTAACTAAGTACTTCGTCTTCTAACCGTTTGGACGCCACCATGATACTTCCAGATCTCCGTAGCTATTTATTCTATAGAAATTAGAAAAAAAAAAACTAAATTCGTCCTCAATTTAGTAGCTTTCCTATTTGTTTCTAGCATGTTTTCACTCAATGTAATATTTTTCAAGTTATTTGATGAAAATCGTTTTGAAATATGTTTTTTTTTGAGCTAAAATCCCAATTGTCAAGTCGTTATAACTTAAAGACCATCAATTTATATGAACAGTTGCAACTTTTCTTCTCAAAATTTTATTCTCTTTCAGCTCAAATGTGTTTGTTTCTTTTGTGCCACCCACTGTGGCATTCACCCCTATAAATTAACCAGCCCCTGCATAATATAGAAACTTTTCGATAATGCATTTACTATTACGTTGCCAAAAATAAACGAAATCTAATTCATATGACACTATTCCGAGTTAAAACTACTTTCTGTACTATATACATATTCTTATAATCAACTTAACACCATATTTTCTTAGTACGTTGCCAAAAATGAACGAAATTCAATTCATATGACATTATTCCGAAGTTATAACTACTTACTGTTCTACATATTCTTATAATGAATTTATCTCAACCCAATATTTTCAGATAATGTTTATAATTTATTATTTGTGGCATATTCCCAATTTCTTATGTTTGTTGGGTATTTTGCCGCTGTGAAAATATTTAAAAATTTTGATGATATAAACTTCTGCGCCAAAAGGATCAGACAGAGTCTGGTTTTTTTACTTCTATTACAAAATGTCTCACACCTAAAAATATATAAACTGAAACAAAAATGTTAAATGATAAATACAAAAATTAAATCGAAGGCAGTTAACGTTTCGGAAAATATTTCTTTTTCCGTTATCAAAACTTTCACTTTTAAGCATATCACACAATACAGTTTGTTGTTTATGTACTTCCGTAGTCACGTGAGACATTAAATTATATTTATTTTATTTTCACTTGCTTCGTCTCTGAGGATCGGCAACCAGCTGGTACAGAAATCTATAGACTATAGAAACACATATATCCCCATTTAACAAAATAATAGCGGATTCTTTAAGTTTTCTTTTAGTTGAGTAGCTTTCCTTGTCCAAAATTTTCGCAGAGTCCCACTGGATAATATGATTGTTGTTATCCCACGCGTGTTCACAAATTTTTGATTTCTGAAATTCTGCCTTTTAGCATAATCTCTGTGTTCACCAAGCCTTACGTTGAAAGGTCTAGATGACTCACCTACATATAGGGTTTATCGGATAAAAAGACTAAGCTCGTGAATATTGCTCAAAATTCCGAGGATTGTATTTATACCGTTCCGTGTGAGTGCGGTTAGCAATAAGTAGGTGAGTCATCTAGACCTTTCAATGTAAGGCTTGGTGAACACAGAGATTGTGCTAGAAAGGGAGAATTTCAGAAATCAAAAATTTGTGAACACGCGTGGAATAACAATCATAGGACCCTTTGAAACTCCGCGAATATTTTGGAAAAAGAAAGCGACTCAACTAAAAGAAAACTTAAGAAATCAGCTATTATTTTGTTAAATGAAATGCAAATACATAAACAACAAACTGTCCTGTGTGACATGCTTAAAAGTGAAAGTTTTGATAAAAAAGAAATATTTTCCGTAACGTTAACTGCTTTCGATTTAATTTTTGTATTTATCATTTAACATTTTTGTTTCAGTTTATATATTTTTGTAATGAAGCGTATTTTCAACCCGAATAAACCATTTATATTTTCCAAGAATAAATATATTTCTGTTGAATTATTTAATAAAAACTACCAGGCTATGAAAACAATTATATCACCGTATAAATACACCACAGCGCAAACCCTGATAGGCCCCCACCAGGCCCAACCATTCTGAAAGTGTATACTAAACCGTGATCTCTGCAGAAAGCAGTAGTGATGGGCGAAATCGTGATTTTTCAATCACAACGTAAATCGTTACTGTGATTTTCTTATATCAGTGAATTTAAAACGTGATGTGATCACGACTTTCATAATACGACGTACGGGAGAAATTGTTAATTGTTCCCTATCCCTAAACAAGCGCCGATAGACGGTGAATGGTGAATTAGCTACTTTGGTAATCTGTGCTGCCGCAGATATGCATAATATGTATTAATATATATTATGATTTGTTTATCCAAATAACCTCTGATGTATGGATTGGTAATAAAGAAAAAGCACTAGGTTTTGAATGGAACTTGATAATAGGATATTTTTGTAAAGTTGTACTGTCGTACGCAAAAAAATGGGACAGGTTTTATAACGTATTTTTGCTAAAATCTAGTTGTGTACATCTAACTGTAATTTTTGTGACATTGTCAGTTATTTGTCAAAATTCATTGCAAGTGTGCAAATAGAGACAGATTTACATTAGGAAAATAGTTTTGTTCTGTTTGTTTTGCTCACGACAGTACGTACAATAGTAGATTGTAATACAAGTGTGGCAAGGGCTTCGTTGCGAGCGCAGCGAGTGTTCCTATCATACGAGTTTTGCAATGAAGCTTGCCACATGTGTGTTACGTACTATTTTTTCTACGGTTGTGAAGTTATTTCCCTTTTTTAAAGCCTTTCCAAAATTTTAAATTTGCTGCCTGTCAAATTTTATTTAAAGTGACATTTTCCGCAGTCATTCTGAAGTTAGAAAATTTGACTTTGTAATTGCAATTCATGTGTAATTAATGTACATTTATAGAATTTAATTGTTATTACCAGTAAGTAATATAAAATTCTTTAAGGTAAACACACTATTTTATTCCGGTGTGTGAAGATGTAATCAAGGCGTGTGGCAAATTCTTTGCCGCACGGCGTGCGGCAAAGTGATATTTTCTGCAGTCATTTTGAAGTTAGAAAATTTGACTTTCAGCACAATCGTAGAAAAACATTATTAACATTTCGGAGCACCAATAAATTTCTTGTTTATATTTATGTTTATGTTTATTTTACACGAATTTTTGTTAATTTAAAATGGTAAATTTATTTTTTAATGTTTTTTTTTTTGTTGTTTTATAATATATAAGGATGTTTTTTTTTAAATGTTTTCATTTGCTTATTGTCGAATTCCATATTTTTATTCATATTTCATGCCGAAACGTAAATGCTCAATATTTGCAATAAAATTGCTAGTATACTCAATCATATAAAATATTTTTACGCATGGTTTTAGTAGTTAGTTACTACTGGTGTTATAACAAAAATGTTCCGTCACGACCCTGCCTCGAATCGCCACATCACATCGCCAGTCAATAAAAGACATAAAGATATTTATATAAATATCTAAATAGTGTGAAATGCGTATCTAATAACGCTAATAAGGCACGGGATCGCTTGCTTTACGTGTTAATACATACGGCGGTAAACAATAATCGACTTAAAGTAAATATCGTGAAAGATATATTGGTCTTGATTGTATCATAATAGACCAAGGGAACGAAATACGGAAAGTCGTGATCACGTCACGCTTTTCTGCCAACTTTACTAACAGTCGTTACCTGTGATTTCTTAATATAAGTGATTAAATCACAGTTCGTGATATATCGCCCATCACTAGAAAGCAGTCAGTTACTACCAGTGAACGACGGCGAGCAGACGTGCCTTCTCCAGCCAGCAGACGTAAGTTACAATATTTGAACTAAGTCGAATTAAGCTGAACTAAGTTTCGCCTACCGAAAACAGTCAGTAAACGACGGCGAGCCTTATCCAGCCAGCATGCGTAAGTCCACGCGCACCGTCTCCCCGTCATTACCGTGAATAGAGGGAATAGTGGACTAGATACCCGTCACGCTGAAATCGGACAGTGTAGTTCCTCACGAGCCACCCAACTGACTGAACGTACTGCAGCGAGCTCCGGAAATAAGAGTAAGTGAAATTTTTCTAAGACCGGGAGACAGAAAATAATGGTAAAGTCCACGGTCAATAAACGATACGGTTACCTCGATCAGCAGCTTTAGGACGAGAGAGACGCGGGGGGCGGGAAATCGAATGAAAGAGACAGACATATCTGATTTCCGTGCAAAAGACAGAGACAAAGATTCCGGTAGGGTCTACAGCCTACGTCACCTGTAGACACTACAGGCATCTTTGTCTCTGTATTTTGCACGGAAATCAGGTATGTCTGCGATTTCTGACGTAAAATATTTTTCATTTAACCATTTCACCTGTAAATAATACAAGTCGCCATTTACCGCTACGCACCGTGTCTGCACATTCTCCCACTCTACCGGCTTACTGAGAGAGGAAAGTTTGTATTAGAACTTGCGAGAATAAATAGTCGTGGTCGGCCGCTCCACGGCTCTAGACGTATTCAGCAGTAAACAGGAGCCCCGCCAACCGTGCGAAGACCGATCCTCGAAGATTGCTCCTACCGCGACTACGTCATTACTGCACGCAGCAAATATAGAGTCCCTCACACTAACCGTGAATCTTCTGTTATAGTCACCGCTGAGAAGACCGGACCGGACGTGGGACTAGGATGAAAGTGAGTAAAGTAAAAGATAGTAGGTAAAAGTAATGACTTGGCTGGTATTACGGACCTATTAATCATCTGCCTTATCTCATCTTTTGTCACTGTTGGTTAAGTTCTGTGCCCTCGAGATATCGAGTGTTATCCTTTTCGCTGCAGGTATCTCATGAGCATAAGATCACCACACCACTATTTTGGGCGTTATCCATTTCACCCAACGTAGTTGATGTGAATGCCTTTCCAGATGACCACAATTACAGGTTATGAGTACGAGAGGACTTGCCCCGCTGCTGTTACTTTCGCTAACCTCGAGATACCCAATGTTATCCACTTCGCTGAAGGTATCCCGTAGACATAGAAAAGGTACCCTGATTCCCCAGGCGTCATTCATTTCACCTGGCACGATCAGTGTATGCACATTACTGTATTCATACCTTGTTTCAGATTAGAGTGCTGTTGCTGTCATTGTCACTTTCGCTGCCCTCAGGATACCCAGTGTTATCTATTTCGCTGAAGGTATCTTGTGGACAGGGCAAAGGGTACACAAATTTCCCAGGCGTCATCCATTTCACCTGGTACGATTGGTGTACGAGTCGCTTTAACCATAACTTGTTTTCAGGCCAGGAGCTGCGGGCCGCTCTATAACTAATGCTATCTTTTTTCAGCTTTAGGGTTTCTCGTATTAGCCAAGTCTTACAATACTTGTTTTGACTGTTGCATTGTTTGGTGTATTGCTTGCTCCTTCCTGGTATCTATCGACGGTACCATCCCTGCACTGTAACCTGTCACCTTGCCATTTTCGCGCCATTAACCGTTCATCACCGCATTACTTCGATTTCATACCGCTGCTTTACTTCTGCCTGCTCTTTTTTTTTTTTAAGAGGGGAAACCTTCAAAAGGAAGGGACGCAGCATGGTGTTTTCGCTGCAAGGTACTGTGGGATTTGACCTCCCCTCTCCCATATCCGGAACCGCCGTCAGGCATTACTTCGGATCTCCAGACTTTCTTGATCTAGTCAGTATGCATATCATCGTAGTCCTTACTTCTTAGCATGTTACAGCACATAGTACTGATAATCGTCCATTCATCTTCGCTGTTTAACAAAATGGGGACAAAGTTATTGGCCCTTACATCCTGGCCTATTGCTAAAGCAGCTACGGCACGCTCTTCCGCTCATCGAGGGCAATGAAGTAGGGTATGGTCCGGTGTATCCTCCTGGTCACAATACTTGCATGACGTGTCTGGCCTCTTCCCTATGCGGAAGAGGAATGTACTGAAGTTTCCATGCCCGGTAAGAGCTTGAGTCAAGTAATAATTTAGCTCGCCGTGCTTTCTGCTGAGCCAAGGACGGACTTCCGGAATCAGTAGGTGCGTCCATCTCCCTGCTTCCGCCGTAGACCAGCGTTCGGGCCACCTGTCGAGTAAAAACCTCTATTAATCAGTTTGTCAGCATTGCTAGCATCATGATTGAAAGCTCTTTCCCTCGCAAGGAGGTTAATAGGCGGGACACCCGCCACCACCTGGAGGGCCACTGTGGAGATAGTGCGGTAGGCACAGCTAATGCGGATAAGCATCGCCCTCTGTGCCTTAAGGAGTCGGTCGCGATTTCTCGCGATGTTGAGGGCGCCATACCAGACTGGCGCTGCATATAGTAAGGCTGACGTCGCCACCGAGTTTAGGAGGCGCCTGGTACTAGTCCTAGGGCCTCCAATGCGTGGCATAAGTTTGCAGAGTGCCATTGACGAGGCTTCCGCCCTCGCTATAGCCCTCTCGATATGAAGTGTCCAAGACATTTTTCTGTCTAGGAACACACCCAGGTATTTTATTGCCGGCTTACTAACGATCGTGTGGTCTAAGATGCTTACGATCATCTCAGCGACCTGTTTGCGCCTCACAAGCGCGATAGCCTCAGACTTGTCCGGGGCGATTTCCAGCTCATATTACGTGTATTCAGCCCGAGAATGCCATCGTACAAGACGTTCCACAGAAGCCCAGGTCGAACTCCCATTCGGTGGCAGCATGCAGGGGGAACAACCTCTCAGTCATTTCCATTTTCTGCTCCGAGCTCATCATGAGCTGATTACGGATATCGGTTCTTTTACAAGCTATCATGTATCCACTGCCCCACATGTCGCTGTCGACTGACTCTATGATGGCCTCAACACCTGCGTTTGGACGCCTTAATGGCGATGCTGCTAGCCAATCGGCCAGCAAGAGCCCCCTTGGGTCGCGCGCAGCCGACCCCCATAGCGGATTTTTGGCGTTGAAATTGCCCGTCACGACGACTCCGAGGTCATCGCCGAGCGATCGGAGTGACTCCGAGAGCTCCTCAAGGAAGCCTTCAAACTCCTTAAGTCCGCAGTTCGGAGTTTTGTAGCAGGAGTAGACACGGACTCCCCTAACAGTACACCAGGCTATGCCATTGCCACTGCCCGATTCGCAAGCGTCTACCCCGTACACCCTGACCGCTGCGTCGCAGAGCTGGTCCTTGAGCCAGCCCGCGTTGGAATTCACGTGCTTCACGTTTGGTGCTGTGACCAGGAGAATGTTAGCACCATAGGCCTTCTTGGCCTGGTAAAGCAAATCCTGCCCCCCCCCCCCCCCCCGCTTCTATTCAGGTTGACCTGCAGCACGCAGGTCTTCCTGATTATCCGCGCGGGAGTATGGTCGCTGAGGCTCTCTGAGAGGGCCTCCGCTCGAGCCGCTGTCGGTTCTCCGAAAGGGCTTGTCTCGAGTTCTGGCCTCGGACAGGGCCCTCCGGAAAGCAGGGCATCTGCCAGCGCCAGCCTTGTGGCCCGGTTCCAAACAAACGGGTCACTTCTCAGCATTGGGGCATGCCTTGGCGGCGCGTCCCGCCTCCCCACACTTAAAACAGTTTTTAGTTCTGTCCTCCGACTTGCAGTTAGCCCTGATATGTTCATAGAACCAGCACCGGCTGCATCTACTGATTTCCTCTCGGCTTTCGATCGAGCACTTCACCAGCCCGATCCTGATGAACTTGTCCGTGAGAAGCTTATCAGCCTCCACTTTACCAATTCTGAGCGTCACGGCCTGAGTGTTGCGGGCATTAGCCCGCAGATCGCTCAGCCTATAGCTCTTGTCCGGGAAGTCACCTAGCCTGGCCGCAATGGCCGCGATGACCTCGGGTTTGCCGGTGTTCGCGTCCATTCCACGGATAGGAAGCGTCTCTAAGTCCGCGTCAGCCCCAATCGTGTGGAGTGAAGAATTGTCTGTTGACTCGCTGCAGGCCTTCCTAATGTCCTCCAGCGCCGCGTCATCTTTATTCAGGGTGATGAGGAGCATCGTAGCATAACCGTCACCATAATATCATAGCCTGGGTTTTTGTCTTGTATATACTGGTATATTTTAGCGTAAATAATAATAATAAATAAGATAGTATTGTAGAGTATAGGAAATAAATAGATATTGTTTACCGAATTGTGAGTTTCACTTTGTGTGTGTGACAGTCCAATTTTCCCAATCGACCCACTGGAAGTTACTGTTTTCTCCACTGTGGTTATCCCAGCCCTACTGTAATAGGCTGTATTAACAGGCTAGTGTGGGGCCTTTGCCCTACGTAAAAATTGTAAAGGTGGCACCCGAGTAACCGAACCGTTGCTAAGGTGCCAAAAGTGACCGCTTTCCGGCTTCACCGGAAAGTACACGTCACATTTTTATGTGTGAGATATTTTGCAATAGAAGTATAAAAATCAGCCTCTGTCTGATCCTTTTGGCGCAGAGGTTTATTTCATAAAAATTTTTAAATAATTTGACAGTGGCAAAATACCCAACAAACATAAGAAACCATTTTTTCTTTTAATAAAACTTACAATAACGTGAAAACAGATTGTAAAACAGATAATAAAAGACCAGGAGTTTTTTACGAAGTTGTAAATTGTGTTCAAATATCTACAATACAATTTACGTAATAAGTTACAAAAGATTCGACAACCGTAATATAAATATCTGACCCAAGATTTGGAACTTATTCTGTTCGTTAGAGATATTCAGTGACCTGAATAAAGAGAAACTGAAACATTTTCCGTTACGTCTTTTTCAATCGCGCTGAGAATATACCACAGGACGAAAAGGATAACCACTATAAATGAGTTCATAAAAAGTCATTTGTATAAGAAACAACCGAACTAAACTGTAGTTGTTTTTGCGCATACGCGGAGAAAACTGTTTTTAGCATTTTATCCCAGTTATAAAAAATTACACTCCAAATTGATTTTAATAAAATGGAACAGACACAATTTGTGCAAATAAATAATACATTTTTGGTGCAATGAGAAAAAGCACTAGGTTTTGAATGGAACTTGATAATAGGATATTTTTGTAAAGTTGTACTGTCGTACGCACAAAAATGGGACAGGTTTTATAACGTATTTTTGCTAAAATCTAGTTGTGTACATCTAACTGTAATTTTTGTGACATTGTCAGTTATTTGTCAAAATTCATTGCAAGTGTGCAAATAGAGACAGATTTACATTAGGAAAATAGTTTTGTTCTGTTTGTTTTGCTCACGACAGTACGTACAATAGTAGATTGTAATACAAGTGTGGCAAGGGCTTCGTTGCGAGCGCAGCGAGTGTTCCTATCATACGAGTTTTGCAATGAAGCTTGCCACATGTGTGTTACGTACTATTTTTTCTACGGTTGTGAAGTTATTTCCCTTTTTTAAAGCCTTTCCAAAATTTTAAATTTGCTGCCTGTCAAATTTTATTTAAAGTGACATTTTCCGCAGTCATTCTGAAGTTAGAAAATTTGACTTTGTAATTGCAATTCATGTGTAATTAATGTACATTTATAGAATTTAATTGTTATTACCAGTAAGTAATATAAAATTCTTTAAGGTAAACACACTATTTTATTCCGGTGTGTGAAGATGTAATCAAGGCGTGTGGCAAATTCTTTGCCGCACGGCGTGCGGCAAAGTGATATTTTCTGCAGTCATTTTGAAGTTAGAAAATTTGACTTTCAGCACAATCGTAGAAAAACATTATTAACATTTCGGAGCACCAATAAATTTCTTGTTTATATTTATGTTTATGTTTATTTTACACGAATTTTTGTTAATTTAAAATGGTAAATTTATTTTTTAATGTTTTTTTTTTGTTGTTTTATAATATATAAGGATGTTTTTTTTTAAATGTTTTCATTTGCTTATTGTCGAATTCCATATTTTTATTCATATTTCATGCCGAAACGTAAATGCTCAATATTTGCAATAAAATTGCTAGTATACTCAATCATATAAAATATTTTTACGCATGGTTTTAGTAGTTAGTTACTACTGGTGTTATAACAAAAATGTTCCGTCACGACCCTGCCTCGAATCGCCACATCACATCGCCAGTCAATAAAAGACATAAAAATATTTATATAAATATCTAAATAGTGTGAAATGCGTATCTAATAACGCTAATAAGGCACGGGATCGCTTGCTTTACGTGTTAATACATACGGCGGTAAACAATAATCGACTTAAAGTAAATATCGTGAAAGATATATTGGTCTTGATTGTATCATAATAGACCAAGGGAACGAAATACGGAAAGTCGTGATCACGTCACGCTTTTCTGCCAACTTTACTAACAGTCGTTACCTGTGATTTCTTAATATAAGTGATTAAATCACAGTTCGTGATATATCGCCCATCACTAGAAAGCAGTCAGTTACTACCAGTGAACGACGGCGAGCAGACGTGCCTTCTCCAGCCAGCAGACGTAAGTTACAATATTTGAACTAAGTCGAATTAAGCTGAACTAAGTTTCGCCTACCGAAAACAGTCAGTAAACGACGGCGAGCCTTATCCAGCCAGCATGCGTAAGTCCACGCGCACCGTCTCCCCGTCATTACCGTGAATAGAGGGAATAGTGGACTAGATACCCGTCACGCTGAAATCGGACAGTGTAGTTCCTCACGAGCCACCCAACTGACTGAACGTACTGCAGCGAGCTCCGGAAATAAGAGTAAGTGAAATTTTTCTAAGACCGGGAGACAGAAAATAATGGTAAAGTCCACGGTCAATAAACGATACGGTTACCTCGATCAGCAGCTTTAGGACGAGAGAGACGCGGGGGGCGGGAAATCGAATGAAAGAGACAGACATATCTGATTTCCGTGCAAAAGACAGAGACAAAGATTCCGGTAGGGTCTACAGCCTACGTCACCTGTAGACACTACAGGCATCTTTGTCTCTGTATTTTGCACGGAAATCAGGTATGTCTGCGATTTCTGACGTAAAATATTTTTCATTTAACCATTTCACCTGTAAATAATACAAGTCGCCATTTACCGCTACGCACCGTGTCTGCACATTCTCCCACTCTACCGGCTTACTGAGAGAGGAAAGTTTGTATTAGAACTTGCGAGAATAAATAGTCGTGGTCGGCCGCTCCACGGCTCTAGACGTATCCAGCAGTAAACAGGAGCCCCGCCAACCGTGCGAAGACCGATCCTCGAAGATTGCTCCTACCGCGACTACGTCATTACTGCACGCAGCAAATATAGAGTCCCTCACACTAACCGTGAATCTTCTGTTATAGTCACCGCTGAGAAGACCGGACCGGACGTGGGACTAGGATGAAAGTGAGTAAAGTAAAAGATAGTAGGTAAAAGTAATGACTTGGCTGGTATTACGGACCTATTAATCATCTGCCTTATCTCATCTTTTGTCACTGTTGGTTAAGTTCTGTGCCCTCGAGATATCGAGTGTTATCCTTTTCGCTGCAGGTATCTCATGAGCATAAGATCACCACACCACTATTTTGGGCGTTATCCATTTCACCCAACGTAGTTGATGTGAATGCCTTTCCAGATGACCACAATTACAGGTTATGAGTACGAGAGGACTTGCCCCGCTGCTGTTACTTTCGCTAACCTCGAGATACCCAATGTTATCCACTTCGCTGAAGGTATCCCGTAGACATAGAAAAGGTACCCTGATTCCCCAGGCGTCATTCATTTCACCTGGCACGATCAGTGTATGCACATTACTGTATTCATACCTTGTTTCAGATTAGAGTGCTGTTGCTGTCATTGTCACTTTCGCTGCCCTCAGGATACCCAGTGTTATCTACTTCGCTGAAGGTATCTTGTGGACAGGGCAAAGGGTACACAAATTTCCCAGGCGTCATCCATTTCACCTGGTACGATTGGTGTACGAGTCGCTTTAACCATAACTTGTTTTCAGGCCAGGAGCTGCGGGCCGCTCTATAACTAATGCTATCTTTTTTCAGCTTTAGGGTTTCTCGTATTAGCCAAGTCTTACAATACTTGTTTTGACTGTTGCATTGTTTGGTGTATTGCTTGCTCCTTCCTGGTATCTATCGACGGTACCATCCCTGCACTGTAACCTGTCACCTTGCCATTTTCGCGCCATTAACCGTTCATCACCGCATTACTTCGATTTCATACCGCTGCTTTACTTCTGCCTGCTCTTTTTTTTTTTAAGAGGGGAAACCTTCAAAAGGAAGGGACGCAGCATGGTGTTTTCGCTGCAAGGTACTGTGGGATTTGACCTCCCCTCTCCCATATCCGGAACCGCCGTCAGGCATTACTTCGGATCTCCAGACTTTCTTGATCTAGTCAGTATGCATATCATCGTAGTCCTTACTTCTTAGCATGTTACAGCACATAGTACTGATAATCGTCCATTCATCTTCGCTGTTTAACAAAATGGGGACAAAGTTATTGGCCCTTACATCCTGGCCTATTGCTAAAGCAGCTACGGCACGCTCTTCCGCTCATCGAGGGCAATGAAGTAGGGTATGGTCCGGTGTATCCTCCTGGTCACAATACTTGCATGACGTGTCTGGCCTCTTCCCTATGCGGAAGAGGAATGTACTGAAGTTTCCATGCCCGGTAAGAGCTTGAGTCAAGTAATAATTTAGCTCGCCGTGCTTTCTGCTGAGCCAAGGACGGACTTCCGGAATCAGTAGGTGCGTCCATCTCCCTGCTTCCGCCGTAGACCAGCGTTCGGGCCACCTGTCGAGTAAAAACCTCTATTAATCAGTTTGTCAGCATTGCTAGCATCATGATTGAAAGCTCTTTCCCTCGCAAGGAGGTTAATAGGCGGGACACCCGCCACCACCTGGAGGGCCACTGTGGAGATAGTGCGGTAGGCACAGCTAATGCGGATAAGCATCGCCCTCTGTGCCTTAAGGAGTCGGTCGCGATTTCTCGCGATGTTGAGGGCGCCATACCAGACTGGCGCTGCATATAGTAAGGCTGACGTCGCCACCGAGTTTAGGAGGCGCCTGGTACTAGTCCTAGGGCCTCCAATGCGTGGCATAAGTTTGCAGAGTGCCATTGACGAGGCTTCCGCCCTCGCTATAGCCCTCTCGATATGAAGTGTCCAAGACATTTTTCTGTCTAGGAACACACCCAGGTATTTTATTGCCGGCTTACTAACGATCGTGTGGTCTAAGATGCTTACGATCATCTCAGCGACCTGTTTGCGCCTCACAAGCGCGATAGCCTCAGACTTGTCCGGGGCGATTTCCAGCTCATATTACGTGTATTCAGCCCGAGAATGCCATCGTACAAGACGTTCCACAGAAGCCCAGGTCGAACTCCCATTCGGTGGCAGCATGCAGGGGGAACAACCTCTCAGTCATTTCCATTTTCTGCTCCGAGCTCATCATGAGCTGATTACGGATATCGGTTCTTTTACAAGCTATCATGTATCCACTGCCCCACATGTCGCTGTCGACTGACTCTATGATGGCCTCAACACCTGCGTTTGGACGCCTTAATGGCGATGCTGCTAGCCAATCGGCCAGCAAGAGCCCCCTTGGGTCGCGCGCAGCCGACCCCCATAGCGGATTTTTGGCGTTGAAATTGCCCGTCACGACGACTCCGAGGTCATCGCCGAGCGATCGGAGTGACTCCGAGAGCTCCTCAAGGAAGCCTTCAAACTCCTTAAGTCCGCAGTTCGGAGTTTTGTAGCAGGAGTAGACACGGACTCCCCTAACAGTACACCAGGCTATGCCATTGCCACTGCCCGATTCGCAAGCGTCTACCCCGTACACCCTGACCGCTGCGTCGCAGAGCTGGTCCTTGAGCCAGCCCGCGTTGGAATTCACGTGCTTCACGTTTGGTGCTGTGACCAGGAGAATGTTAGCACCATAGGCCTTCTTGGCCTGGTAAAGCAAATCCTGCCCCCCCCCCCCCCCCGCTTCTATTCAGGTTGACCTGCAGCACGCAGGTCTTCCTGATTATCCGCGCGGGAGTATGGTCGCTGAGGCTCTCTGAGAGGGCCTCCGCTCGAGCCGCTGTCGGTTCTCCGAAAGGGCTTGTCTCGAGTTCTGGCCTCGGACAGGGCCCTCCGGAAAGCAGGGCATCTGCCAGCGCCAGCCTTGTGGCCCGGTTCCAAACAAACGGGTCACTTCTCAGCATTGGGGCATGCCTTGGCGGCGCGTCCCGCCTCCCCACACTTAAAACAGTTTTTAGTTCTGTCCTCCGACTTGCAGTTAGCCCTGATATGTTCATAGAACCAGCACCGGCTGCATCTACTGATTTCCTCTCGGCTTTCGATCGAGCACTTCACCAGCCCGATCCTGATGAACTTGTCCGTGAGAAGCTTATCAGCCTCCACTTTACCAATTCTGAGCGTCACGGCCTGAGTGTTGCGGGCATTAGCCCGCAGATCGCTCAGCCTACAGCTCTTGTCCGGGAAGTCACCTAGCCTGGCCGCAATGGCCGCGATGACCTCGGGTTTGCCGGTGTTCGCGTCCATTCCACGGATAGGAAGCGTCTCTAAGTCCGCGTCAGCCCCAATCGTGTGGAGTGAAGAATTGTCTGTTGACTCGCTGCAGGCCTTCCTAATGTCCTCCAGCGCCGCGTCATCTTTATTCAGGGTGATGAGGAGCATCGTAGCATAACCGTCACCATAATATCATAGCCTGGGTTTTTGTCTTGTATATACTGGTATATTTTAGCGTAAATAATAATAATAAATAAGATAGTATTGTAGAGTATAGGAAATAAATAGATATTGTTTACCGAATTGTGAGTTTCACTTTGTGTGTGTGACAGTCCAATTTTCCCAATCGACCCACTGGAAGTTACTGTTTTCTCCACTGTAGTTATCCCAGCCCTACTGTAATAGGCTGTATTAACAGGCTAGTGTGGGGCCTTTGCCCTACGTAAAAATTGTAAAGGTGGCACCCGAGTAACCGAACCGTTGCTAAGGTGCCAAAAGTGACCGCTTTCCGGCTTCACCGGAAAGTACACGTCACATTTTTATGTGTGAGATATTTTGCAATAGAAGTATAAAAATCAGCCTCTGTCTGATCCTTTTGGCGCAGAGGTTTATTTCATAAAAATTTTTAAATAATTTGACAGTGGCAAAATACCCAACAAACATAAGAAACCATTTTTTCTTTTAATAAAACTTACAATAACGTGAAAACAGATTGTAAAACAGATAATAAAAGACCAGGAGTTTTTTACGAAGTTGTAAATTGTGTTCAAATATCTACAATACAATTTACGTAATAAGTTACAAAAGATTCGACAACCGTAATATAAATATCTGACCCAAGATTTGGAACTTATTCTGTTCGTTAGAGATATTCAGTGACCTGAATAAAGAGAAACTGAAACATTTTCCGTTACGTCTTTTTCAATCGCGCTGAGAATATACCACAGGACGAAAAGGATAACCACTATAAATGAGTTCATAAAAAGTCATTTGTATAAGAAACAACCGAACTAAACTGTAGTTGTTTTTGCGCATACGCGGAGAAAACTGTTTTTAGCATTTTATCCCAGTTATAAAAAATTACACTCCAAATTGATTTTAATAAAATGGAACAGACACAATTTGTGCAAATAAATAATACATTTTTGGTGCAATGATTTTGTAAATTTTATGTACTTACTAACATTATTTGAAATTTTTGTACAATATTAGGAATCACATAAATTGAATCCTTTGCAAATTGGTTGACGATTCCACAAAAATATAGTATTCTTAGTTCACTTGTGAATCAAATGAAGGCTCAGGTTCAGTTAGTTTTACCATTTGTGTGAAATTTTTAAATAGATTCTGAATCTGAATCTACAAATTCTGTTTTCATTGTCAATTTTGTAATTATTTTGCATAATATGTACAGTAAATTCAAAAACAGATATAATATATCAAATGTACAACATTTACATTTTCTTCTGCTAATAATGCAATTTATTTTACACAATGTTCATACTTCTGTTAAAAATATGAACCTGTTATTTATAATATTTTAAATGTAATTACCAAACAAACAATTTTTATCATAAACCCTCTATATATCAAACACTAGCTGAAACAGATTGGGAATT
Source organism: Rutpela maculata (assembly GCA_936432065.2). Taxonomy (NCBI): domain Eukaryota; kingdom Metazoa; phylum Arthropoda; class Insecta; order Coleoptera; family Cerambycidae; genus Rutpela; species Rutpela maculata. The sequence goes on along the minus strand of OW386287.2, from coordinate 135,756,251 downwards.
TTTAAATAAAACTGAAACTGTAGACGAAGCTAGTGATCGGTTCTATTCCAAATTAAACTCAATATTTATTAATACTGTAACTCAATATAAAATTGTAAAAAGAACATATCCACCCTGGTTTGATTATCCGTTAACTAAATCTGTTAAAGAAAAGCATAAAGCGTTAAGTAAATACAAGCAAACAAGTGATGTAACTTATCAGAATGAATTTAACAGATTAAGGCGAAACGTGAAAATTGATTCCGATAATTCTTATAAAATATATTGTAATCATATTGAGGAAAATATAATTAATGATCCGTCTTCGTTTTGGCGATTTATTAATTTTAAACGTAGTTCATCTGACCTACCAAACTTTATGAATTACTATAATGAATAATCTATCCGATCCTCCACAAATTACTAATTCTTTTGCTAACTTTTTTCAGCAATCTTATTCTGAGTCTAAAAATATCACGCATAATTCTAAAAATTTTGTTGAGAGTAGCTCATATTTAAATATAGCCTGTTTTACGGAAGACGAAGTATTTACAACATTAAAGAAAATTAAACCTAAATTAACTTCTGTGCCTGATGGGATCCCCGCATTCATATTACTTGACTGTGCTGCTATTTTTGCTAGCCCCCTTACTACATTATTTAACTTATCATTAAAATCCTCTAAATTTCCACTTAGAAAAATTTGAATTTTTTGGATTTTCGGATCACCTCATCGTACTTTTTAAATTATTTATTTGCACAAATTGTGCCTATTCCAACCGATAGAAGACAATATGTTGTATATCATGGTTTTAGATCTATCGAAGTTTTAGCTATGTCAGGAGTCCCCCAATGTTCAAATTTAGGACCACTTTGTTTTTAATTTGTTTGTTAACGACATAGTAGACAATGTCACTGTTAACTGCCTTTTATATGCAGATGATATAAAACTATTTTGCAATGCCGCGTGTGAATATGACTGCCTTAAATTACAAAATAATATTGATCGAATTAATACATGGTGTATAATAAACAAATTACCTTTAAATGAAACAAAATATAATACTGTAACATTTACAACAAAACATAATGTTATTCTATTTGATTACAAATTGAACAATCACACACTTTCCCGTTTTGACACTTTTTGTAACTTGGCTGTGACATTTGATAGAAAATTATCATTTGTAAACAACATCGAATTTACTGCAAGTAAAAGTTATAGAATACTGGGTTTTGTCATATATAATATCATAAGTGACATAATTTTGTCGGCAAAATTTAGTGATTATTAAGAGAGTTTGTTGCTTGGCAATTTCGCGATTGACGTTGACAGATAAAATAACGAGCCGTCAGGCGAATTATTTTTGTCAATGTCAAGAGCGAAATTGCCAAAGCAACAAACTCGAGTAGAATAATCATTAAATTTTACCAGACGAAATTATATCACGAATGGTATTCGTTATGACTATTTCATGAATAAAAATTCAGGCAAAAGAAAACAAATTTATTGGATATAGGAAGTAAATTTTAAAAAATAAATACATAAATCACCAAATCTTGAACATTTGGGGCCGTTATAGGGCATCTGCATCATGTAACCAACATAACCTTAGATTTTAAGTTTTTCAAGTTTATTCTCATTTTTAACGTTCGTATACGCATTTTTAGCTTGGTGCCGTATTGGCTTCATGCAAATATTTAAAAATTCACGTACATAATTTTTCAATATTATTGATTAATAAAAATAGACTGCTAATTACAGGTTAGAATTCCAGCCTACAGAAAGAGACCTATTTTATTAGGACAAAGTATTTAGAACTTTATAAACATTAGACTGAAGTAGATTTTAGTTGAAAATACGCGAACCAGGCAGAAATTTTAATAATAGCTGCGTAATACTCTTAAATCTTAAGAAACACATATTTTTGAAGTTAGCTGAGACTTCACGTGCAGATGCCCTATTCTCGCATATTTTTTACAACTGACGTGAACTGACGTTTGCAAAAATTATTGTAATGACGCCCCATTTGTTGAATCGGTTACTATATTTTCAAAAAATAAAGGAAAATTTGCCGCTGAAAAACAGGTTGGTTGTTTTATTCTGGCTTTTCATTGGTTGAGCAACCCTGGCAAAATTTAAAATGTTAAATTTTGTCGATGCGAAACTATTTTTTGATTAAAATGATCGATTTTGACGAAATTTATAGAAATGAAATAGTCATTAGAAACTCCGCACATTTTAATAACGTGAATACATTAAAACAACTATACACTACTGTTGTTAGACCACATCTTGAGTATGCTTCAGTAGCATGGTGTCATGTTTATAATGTACACACACAAAATTTGGAAAGGCTTCAAATTCGATTTCTAAAATATGCGCCTTTTAAGACTGCTGGAACCTATCCTGCTATTTGTTACCCACATCAAGAACTACTCTCTAAATTCTAACTAGATAGTCTAGAAAACCGACAATTAATTTTCTTATATAAAATTTTACATGGTAACATCGACTGTGGAGAAATTTTGAGTATGCTTAATTTCCAAATTCCTAGGGCGGCCTCTAGGCACAACTATTTATTTTACTTGCTGTTTTTAAGAACAAATGTAAAGACATTTTCTTGTATTCAGCAAGTGTGTAATATATATATATATATAATAATTTGAATACTTCTTTAGATATTTTCACCTCCAGTGCTGCAAACATAAAAAATTTGTCTCTAGCTTAAATTTATTATTGTTCTTTCTTGTTGACTTGCGAACTATTAGACTCAATTTAGAGTGTACTTCTTACATTCACTTTGTTTTGTATATAACAATTGCCTTGTATTACTTTAGTTTAGTTTAATTTAGTTTACTTCAGTTTATTAGTTTAATCCAGACATATAAATAATGTTTATATATTTTTTTGTTCATAATGAAGATAAGTATTGAATTACTTTGTATTTTCCTATTCTGTAAATGGGTTTCACCTGTTGAATAGTATATCAAATAAATAAATAAATAAATAAATAAATAAATAAATAAATAAATAAATAAATAAATAAATAAATAAATAAATAAATAAATAAATAAATAAATAAATAAATAAAAATATTTACTGCTAGCGCTGGCATTCTGGAGTACATGAAATAACTAAAGGATATGCTCGTAAAGTAGTTTCTGGTATGGGACAGTAGATTCTTTGATGGAGTTGCTGAATTAGAAAAGTTTGTAAAGAGTTTTTATAATATGAAATTCTCTATTGTAGGGGCTTCTGAAAGGTCGTGAATGGTTGTACTGAGTGGTAGTTTATGGCGAGGCGAAGGAGTTTGTTTTTGACGGTTTGGAATTTCTTTTGATGGATCGGAAAGGTTAGGATGTACCAGTTTGGGGATGCGTGGGTTAGGATTTGTATATTAGTATTGCAAGGTGGGGTGGGTAGCTTTGTAGGAGGGAGAAAAGTGAGGAAGTTTGTTTTTGCACTTTCAAACTGTTAGGTCTATGTGTTTTTTGAAAAGAAATTTGTAGTCCAGCGTAACTTTTAGATATTTTATGTCCTCTTGCCAATTGAGAACATGTCCCGATATTGTTAAGGTGGCAGTATCTTTAGCTAGTTTTTTTGAAAAGTATATGTTTGTTATTCTAAGAGTGATGACATTAAGGCCCAAGTTGGTTGTGTTGATCTTAGTTTCAAGTAAGTGTGCCATATCAGGTTTTTTGGATGAGGTGAGTATTGCGGTGTCGTCAGCGAATAAACACAAGGAAGTGGCGGGTCGTTAATGTAAATGTTAAAGAGAGTGGGACCAAGCATGGGCCTTGGAGGATGCCGGATAGGATTGGGATTAAAGGAAACTGACTATAGTCTTCCGTACGGTCTCCATTCGGTCGTACCCGGCTAGTCGTAAGACAGCAACTTGAAAATCAAATCATGCCTTTAATCACTCCAAATATTTTTGAAAACCCGGATTATTTAGCTCCAATGTTTTTGTTTTTTTTTTAGTGCCACCCCCTAAAAAGGAGTGGCATCCATCCCCTAAAATTTTGCCAGCCCCGGCATAACATACAAACTTCTCTTTGATATATTTACTATTGGGTTGCCAAAAATGAACGAAATCTAATTCATATTAAATTATTCTGAAGTTAAAACCTCTAGTTTCTATACTATTTAGCGACATATGGAATATGTAATAAAAAAATATGAAAAGAAAAAACACGTCGGATTTCTTTTTCAAACACGTCGTGTTGTCTGAATTTTTCCTACGTGTTAAGAATTATAACATTAAGTTTAATCGATATGCATACTGTATATTTGCGAAATAAAATTAATCGTGGCTCTTAGGTGAATTCAAAACAGAGTTCTAAACCTGTGCTTTATAAAGGATTGTAAATCATAAATGGTAATGAGGACGTATTCACTCACTGATGGTCAGAACTGCAAATACGAGATGGCACCATTTAACTGCAGAGATGTGTTAATAGAATTACGCGCTAAAAACTTTACCTCGGATGTCTCGTTAAAAGAAGCTTTGTCTTAATTAAGCCGCTCATACCTAATTAAAATTGCCAGTTCTTATTAATTAGAATGTATTTTTTTCTTTATTTAGAGATTATATCCTGGTCTGCTGTTTGCTCTCACTTCAAATATATCATTAATTGCTTGTGGTACAGATTATGCCATTTAATTTTTGCAAAGACGGAAGTGCTTTTTTGGTAATTTCTCTACTTTATTTGTTTTGATCGCGTATTCTTTACGTATTTTGTATTATTTTCACTAAAAATTGATTAGGATCTGAAAATGGTAATATCTATTACCCAATCAATTTTTAGTGAAAATAATACAAAATACGTGAAAAATACTCGATCAAAATAAATACGGGTAATAGATATTTTACTCTATTCAGATCTTAATCAATTTCTAGTGATTAGAATACAAAATACGTAAAAAATACTCGATCAAAACAAATAAAGTAGAGAAATTACCGAAAAAGCACTTCTGTCTTTGCAAAAATTAAATGGCATCATTTGTACTACAAGCAACCAATAATATATTTGAAGTGAGAGCAAACAGCAAACCAGGGTATAATCTCTAAATGAAGAAAAAAAATACATCCTAATTAATAAGAACTGGCAATTTCAATTAGGAATGAGCGGCTTAATTAAGACAAATCTTCTTTTAATACAGTTCTTTAGATAAAGAACTGTTTACTGACACAACCGTAAACCCTACCACTATCAGTTCCAAATTTTCATCACACATGATTGTCCGCCTACACAGATCTACAAAAAAAAAAAATTCTGCTCCAAGGACTAAACCTATCATGCCTTAAGTATTTTTGTGTGCTGAATCCGAATTTTCAATTTAAAAAATTTTCTACCGCGTAGATTTCGAGTAAACGTCAAAAATTTTCAAAAAACCGTATTTTGACGATAAAAACCGGGATTTACTCGAAATCTACACTTTAGAAAAAAATTTTAATTAAGAATTCGGATTCAGCACACAAAAATACTTAAGGGATGATAGGTTTAGTCCTTGGAACAGAAATTTGTTGTGTAGAACCTGTGAACGTGCACGGGTCGGGTGCACCTTGTGCACAGGTCTAAAAAAAAATCTGTTCCAAGGACTAAACCTATCATGCCTTAAGTATTTCTGTGTGCTGAATCTGAATTTTCAATTAAAAAAAAATTTTCTACAGCGTAGATTTTGAGTAAATCCCGGTTTGTATCTTCAAAATACGGTTTTTCGACAATAAAAACCGGGATTTACTCGAAATCTACTCAGTAGAAAATTTTTTTAATTGAAAATTCGGATTCAGCACACAAAACTACTTAAGGCCTGATAGGTTTAGTTCTTGGAGCAGAATTTTTTTTCTTTGTTTGTATACCTGCGTTATACTCGGACAGAGCAGTAAAATTAGTATCGTTCTGGAGCAGACGTACATTCCTATATTTAATAACTCGCCCATTAAAGACACTTGATGTGTGTCAGTGGAGGCCTCTTGACTGTGCATGAGATACATGACCTGCATAGGCTTACAAGGGTGCAAGTGATTTGAGATGTCGCAAAAGTTTTTTACATATAAAATGACCAACTCAATACTAACCCAAAACTTAACGAACATTCGACGAGAAGACAACATACGGCACACTCACAAATACATCTAGAAACGTCTACCCATTTACGATTTACCCCTACAAGACTAACAAAACCCTTTCTCATAAAACCCATATTCCCATAAAAACACTTTTCCCTCAAAAAAACCTTCTTAGCATCTTCTCAACCCCCTTGACCTCCGTCGAAACTACATACAATATAAATCTGCACCTTTGCGCAGAATATGTTTTTATCCACTGACAACTTAAGCAGGGTTTTTTCTTCTCCTTTCCTTGCACATTCACTTATGTAACTAAAATCATTTTAAAAGAAATAGAGCGATTTTACCCGTAGCATAAACATAATTACTTAAATAAGGTTGAGATTTTAGAAGACCATCATAAAAATTAAAATACAATATAGTCTAAATATCACTGGCCACAACATCCGGCTCCTGCGTCACTCTGCGTGTTCAGTACGCGTTTATTGTTACGTAGTTTTGTTTATTTAATAAATTGTAAAATGATATAAATGAATACAAATTGACAATGTTCACGAAGGTTAAATAGAATAAAAGTATAATAATTTGGTAATTTGGTATTTTGATACCTACAGTGAAGCAACGTTCCTCGCGGTTAGTACTTGGTTGGGTGACCCATCTGAGGAAGCCAAGTCATTTCAAGACGGGGATTACGCAGTGGATATGCCATCCTTGGGAGGAGATGTAAAGCAGTCTGTAACTTATCTCTTTAATGTTAGGCGAGTAAAAGATCCCTATTCTTCGACAGAGAAGAGGTTCGGCAAAATTTCCAAGTTGGATTTAGTTCATCTCCTGGCATCAGTGATAGGCCTTCGTAGCCGAAATAGGCCGACATTAAATAAATAAATTTAAAAAATATGTCAGTGTTGGTGCTAGTGAAATTAGTACATATTTTTTGGCATGGTTGCGAGGGTTCTAGGCACGAATGACAAATATGTACTTTTTCCGCTTAATTGCATTGCTGCACAAAAACTGTCATTGTATTAAATTAATTTTTAATATCAGATTAATTTGTATTTTACAATAAATTGAAAAATTGTTTATATAACAATTATATCTCTGACTTTATTTTATAATAATAATAATTTATTTCCATAAGACTTACAGAGAAAGTATAGAATATTGTCATACACATCTTACGGTATAAAAATACAAGAACAAAAGTAATAAATATAAATATAAAATTGTATACATTAAGAGTTAAAGTAACAAAAAATAAAAATAATAAAAAGTAATAACAAGCCTAAAAAACCTAAAATACAAATAGTCATAAACCCGACGTTACTCTTCCATATTGGCACAATTAAAATATTCAGATACAGAATAAAAACTGTATTTTAAAAGCATAATCTTTACTCTGTTTTTAAACACTTTGTTGCTAGTCAATGTTTTTAGAGACAGGGGTAATTTGTTATATAATTTAATAGGCATTATCAGAGGTCCATTAGCTACCAGTGAGAGTCTATGATGGGGTATGTCTACATTGTAAGTGGGCCTTAGGGAATAATTGTTTATTTCTGATCTGTTGGTGACAAATATATCTCGATTATTTTTTAAATAACAAACACAGTTAAAAATATATAGACAAGCAATCGTTAAGATGCCCAGCTCCGAGAATAGATTCCTGCATGAGTAACGTGCATCTTTAAATGTCATGGTTCGAACTATATTCTTTTGCAAGATGAAAAGTTCCCCGACTCTACTACTGTTTCCCCAACATATTATGCAGTAGTTCAACCTTGAATGTACATATCCAAAATAATTTCCTTGGTATACAATGTTTAAAAAAAATTCCACCCGACCAGTTTTAGGCGGCTGAACTGGGCGGTGAGAAAAGATTGTAAATTGAGTTATTCATTGCCTAATCTCGATATGGGTCACACAGCTTAACTTGATGTTGCAAAGAGAGTATTTTAACATATATAAATGTTCTTAATTTGAGTCTGTTTTCTTGAGGGTGATTATAGGTGTAATGGGGGCGCCATCACACCTATAATATACACTGCACTGACCTTCAGTTGAATAATAATTACAGGCAGAAAATGACACAGTCTTTAATAGTGGTTAAAAGCCATTAATCGCACAAACCAAAGAAGCATCGCTTCAAAAAAATTGAAAAAATCGGCACTAAAACCTCATACGGGAATCATTATTTTCATGAAAAAGTGAATATTTTAATTTAGTTATAATTTTTCTTTTTTTAATTCGAATGTGGTTACAAAATCAGTCCAATTGTTTTCTGAAAGAGTATTTAAATGATATTTATATTGTATATCCATTTTCGTAAAAACATTTTCAAAATATTTTAAAATATTTATAAAACGTAATACAAATATTTAACTTAACATTTTATGCATAATTCAGAAAATATTTTTAAAATATTTCTGATATTGTCATTTCACTTCCAATTCAACGGTTCTTTGCAAAGCGCGCTGCAGTCGCCGATAATTTCATTAGTGCGTCGCTGACGTCAAATCCGTCTTCCGGCCGGCATTTTATATTTTGCTCCTTCTTGCACGCTGTTGCTGCAATCTGCATTACTGGACTGCATTGTCTTTATGTGCTGGCTGTGTAATATAAAAAGTGTTTTTACGTAAAAGAGGTTAAATTGAAATTGGATATTTTGCAATATTATATTCTTAGTGGTCTTGGACAGTTGACACGTCTTGAACGCGAACGTATAAGTATTACTTTTAGGTTAGGTTTAAGAAACGTCGAATTATAACGGACAGCGTTTAAAAAAAAATGTTTGCCAAAACCAACGTGCCTCAAAAATGTTGATAGAGGACGCTATCGAGAATCCTCATAGAAAAAACTATGAGCTTAGTATTAAATTGACTCGGACTGAACAACTCGAACAAGTCCTATCCTGTTTGTATGGCTCATCTTGTAGGACAAAAGTGCATTTTATTCGAAAACGTCAGGTTAGGTAGATTTATCACGGTTTGTTCTGTTGCTCATGAATTATAGTTTTATAAATATCTAGATATTAAAATTAACACATTATACTTATGCCTATTAAAATTTTTGTATATTTTTGTATGTTTTTAAAATAAATGAGTAATATTGAAATTGTAATGTGTATTTTTTTTATCAAAGTTAAAATGTTGAATGGTAAATCTTCATTGAAATAAGTATTTTAAATTGTAAGGTGTTCCCTTAGTTATTCTCACAATCTTTAAGATAGAAATTTAAAACTTGTAGGAGCGATTAAATAACCACCCACACTGAATAATTTCAAAACGATTTCAAAATTAAGCACGACTGAAAATGCTAATGTTATGTTCAACTTAATTAGACGGTAGTATTAAATAATTTAATCTGTTTTCAGCCGTCTTTTAAACTATTTTTTTCCAATTGTTTGGATTAAGCATTATTTTTGTGTTGTAGGTAAGTAAATTAGCTCAATAGGCCTTTTCATTATAAGCGCGCGCATGTGCTGCCGCTATGTTTGTTTGCGGGAACTATGAAATGTTCGAACACTTGGACGGTATCATTTTTTCGCATTAATTTAGACGAAAGTGTGATTGGCGGTGCAAAATTAGTACACAACATTGTGGAAGAACACACTTGTGCTCAATTAAGGCGCTAGCTCAAGTATCCTGGCCGTAAGATGACTAGAAGCAAGAATAAAGAACTGGTTGCAAGATTAGAATCTAACTATCAACTTATCAATTTATATACAAGTGCATTAAAAGAAAACAAATGTGTTTAGTCTACAATATGCTTAGTAACATTCTTCGTGCAGTAATTGATAATGCAGTAAAAATATTTTCTGTTTTTTTACGAAAATGTAGTCAAAAAAGCAACTGAAAATGAGGTTTTTTGTCGATCCTTCTGCGGATAAAGCTGGCTCCTTTTTTCCAATTTTTTCAAATAGGTAAACTATACGATATGGCACTACCTATTTCCAAAAAATTGGTAACAGATTCATCATTATTTGTTTAAAAAACGTCGAGTTCCGCCATGTTCCTTCGGACAGTTTTCGCATGTCAATATTGGATTTGACATAAACATTACGTTTTTTAACCAAATAATGATGAATCTGTTACCAATTTTCTGAAAATAGGTAGTGCCATATCGTATAGTTTACCTATTTGAAAAAATTAGAAAAAAAGGAGTCCGCTTTATCCACAGAAGGATCGACAAAAAAACCTCATTTTCAATTGCTTTTTTGACTCTACATTTTCGTAAAAAAACAGAAAATATTTTTACTGCATTATCAATTACTGCACGAAGAATGTTGTTATTAAGCATATTGTAGACTAAACACATTTGTTTTCTTTTAATGCACTTGTATATAAATTGATAAGTTGATAGTTGAATTCTAACCTTGCAACCAGTTCTTTATTCTTGCTTCTAGTCATTTTACGGCCAGGATACTTGAGCTAGTGCCTTAATTAAGCACAAGTGTGTTCTTCCACAATGTTGTGTACTAATTTTGCACCGTCAGTCACACTTTCGTCTAAATTAATGTGAAAAAATGATACCGGTCCAGCCATTTTGACCACCAAGTGTCCGAACATTTCATAGTTCCCGCAAACAAACATAGCGGCAGCACATGCGCGCGCTTACGATGAAACGGCCTATGGGTCGCGTGCGCCGACACAGATTTTGAGACCTTAGGAAAAACAAACAGCTGTCATTGAATCACAATGTTTTTCTTTAAAGTGAATGTTGCTGTGTTTGTGCCATTTAGAAGCTTAATGTTGGATTATTTAACATCTGCAACTATTATTAATAATCTTATATCCTCAATATCATTCGTCAGGGTGGCGGTTAGTTCGTATTTTGCAGAATTATCTCATGATGTAGAGGTTAGGTATTCTGCTGCCATCGAATTAAATCCTTATATTTTGAGAAAAAAATGCTTTAGTATAAATATTGATGTATTTGCAAATATTACACATGGGGATACTACGAATTACTTGGTTCTTGAGAGAAGTGTATAGACAGAAGGATGAGTTCAAAGCTTTCAAAAGTCGCGAAGCTGTTTGTGGTTAGATGAAAGAAGTACTCTGCAAGAAATTTAGATAATAAAAGCTATAATAAAAGCTTGTTGCAAAGGTAAGAATTGTTATCAATGATCAACCATTCTTTTCATATATACTTGCCTAATTAAATGTGCTTTATACATAATTGCAAACGTACAAATTCATTTTTCAGGTTATGAACTCGTAGCATCGTGAACAAAAGCAATTGACTCCTTGGACTATTGCAGATTCAGATGGTTCCTTAGTACTTACTGTGAATGCGTTGATAGTCTAGGCAAAACATGTTCACTACTTAGTGACAAGAAACATTTTCTTTTAGATTTTTAGCAGTAAACATGGCAATGGTCAAGGAATTAGCCGCTGTAAGTTTTGTGAAAAAGATACCGTATAAATTGAACAATGAAGATTGAGGTGCTATAAACTATTTGAGGTACCCATGTAATCAGACGTACACAATTTCTTCCAGCGCTTGACCCCTCGTCTATATTGTATCTATAGATTGGACTATATAATCCATTGTAATTTCTGAATTTTTTTTTTCATATATTGTTATGTAATATGTCTTATAATTTTATGTAAGTCATTTGTTCATTATTATTTTATTAAATATTCCCTTTTTATTATGTTTTATTCATCACTCCTACTACTATATATTGTTACAGTAGTAAATTGAAATAGTCAATTACATCGAACTTGGACTTAGGTACACACGTGTAACTGAAAGTAAAACAAAATATCTTTATTAATTAAATAATATATTATCCAAGGTCTATTACCCAGTACTTTTAAGAATAATCGAGAAGTTATGAGTTATAAGGGTTTATATTGTAACAAAAAAATAAATGATTGTAACATAACATAACATATATACTTTATATTAATATCTATCTAAGCAATAAAAGTAACATTCATAGTTTATATATAAGGGCTTTTATAGCTACAATTCAACACTTTCATAGCCCATTCAGGCTGTTTGTGTTTATTGAACTTAGACCACTTCAAAGTTTTAATTTTATACTTCTTCAATGTTCAATAGTCCAACATTGAGTTTTTAAACACTACAAGATACACTTTGAAAGGGCACATTGCGGGTAGGTACTTTGGAATTTCCTTTCTTAATTTATGTACTTCATCAAATATCTTTACGAAGCCTGCAAATTTTCCTCTTGAAGTGTACCTTATTTAAAACAATTTCTGCTGTTGCACTTTTCGCTCAACTAAATTTTAAACAAGAAATAATTATTAAAAATACTGACAAACCAATACAAAATGTTAATTTTCTTTACCGTGAATTGTTTATTGCTTACTTGAGCAGCTGTAATTATTATCATAAGCAGTTTCAGTTTCACATGGGTTTTAAATTATATCCCTCATTAACAGAGGATGCCCAACGGGATGGCATCATCATGGTCTGGTAATACGGCTGTTTTCCTACAACATAAACCCACGTTAAAAATCAAATTCTTACATTAAAATGCAACAACGTACCACTAATAAAAACCTTGGAAGACTCTTGTAAAATAATTTCTTTTAATTGTTTCAAATCAGTTGCAGTCTTTTAACCTCTAACTTCTTCTGGTTGTAAATGCAGGTTATTTCATGAAAAATGGCATTGTTTCGGATTGTCACACTTCCACAATTAATAATAAACCAAAGACTGGTCATTTTGTATGTATAATATGCATAAAAATAATATTACGAAAAGTTCAATCAGTTGTCATTTGACAGTTAAACAATTTTAGTTTGTTTTTCCTAAGGTCTGAGACTGTAACGTCACGCACACGCGACCTATTAAAGATTAAATGTATGATTTTATAGTGATTATTTCACTCATTAACGCTATAGCCAATGAGAGCCCGTTTTTCCACAACATTGCACCAATCAAACGTCATTATTAGTGATTATTCAAGCTAGATCGGCTTTTGACAGTACCAACATGCAAAATTTATCGCTCTAATTTTTTAGGTCGCTGCAGCGGCAAATATTGCGAAAATTTTTTGACGTTTTGTGTCGTTAAATGTTTTCGGCAAATAGAACAAATCGTGCTTTTAAATGTTATCTATAAATATCTTCTCTAGCTTATTACTAATTGTTAACGTAAATTGTAAATTGTAGTAAGTATTGTATTAATAACCTAAAAAGCCAATGCTCTGTGGAACTTATATAGGTTGGGGACAAGTTATACACAGCTTTCAATGGCTTAATACCTAACTTAATTACAAAATAATTTTCACAACTAAAATTAAATATAAATATCCACGAAGCAGACAAATTAGTTATTTCATGATAAATACACAAATGTAGGTACTCACGTATGGTAATTCATCAATCATCACAAAGCAGCTAACACTTATTCGGAAAATCAAAACTCTGCAGTATCACTATATATATTATAATTCGTTGTACTTAAAGTCTCTCTACTTAAACAAGCAAACCTTAACTTAACTATTAAACTTCTCAAATTAGAAACAAGGATTAAATACATAAATATGTATTAATAAACACTTTAATATAATAATTCAATTCACTGTTTAGGCCAGCAGTTAAGTTAAGCTAGCGTTACTAGATGGTGGTACCATACCATCTGAGTCGGCAGCCTTAGAACGTAATAGCGATAGATTGGTAATATGCAATTTATGTCGTTTATCCCGTAATGTGATTGGTCGAAGCGTGCTTTGTTGGGATGACTAGTCTTATAAGTTACATGGTTTAACGTATATTGTTTTTCTTGATTGTCATAATTTAAACCTACTTTGTTTTTTATTAGATGAGTCTCTTTGGAAATGCATTTTTATGTGACGTAAATTTTATCTATAAATTTTTTCTCAAGCTAAGTTGCCATAAGGTTAATATAACTCGTGCAAATTGACAGTTTATTATCAAAGATTAAATCCCTCCCGCTAAAGCGGTCGGGATTTAATCAGATAATAAACTGTCAATTTGCACTCTTTATATTACCAGGCAACAACGCTTTCGAAAAAAATTTACCGATAAAATTTCAAGCACTAGTGATATTACATACGACAACAGACAAGTTACCAAAGTGTCACTTTATTGTTTTACCAGTAAAACACACTTAATTGAGTAAATTTTTGTTTTGGTGGTGTCGTTAGTCATTAACTTCATATATTATAGCAACCTTTAGGGTGCAGGTTTAGCCAAGGGTGGTATGTATGAACGTGCATTTGCAGTTGGATTTTTTACCAATTGACCATAAAACTACATTCAATCATGTGGTCCGTCCAGCTGAAAGGTAAGATGAAGAATATGACTGGTCAGATTTGACATTTATGGGGTAAATATTCTTCATCTTATGACATCTTTCAGCAAGTCAGACTACGTGATTGAATGTGGTTTTAACGACAATTACTTCCACATCCAGTATAGCAACGACAAAAAATGTTTAAAAAATTTTATTTTTCAAATAGGCTTAGAATGTTATGAAACGTCGAGATTTTAAGTTTGAGCGAAAAAAATTTTCTGTCTGTCGGTCTGTAACTTTTCTTTGTGCGCACGTTTACTCTGGAACCGTTTAAGATATTGACTTGAAATTTGGTACACGTATGTATTTTAACGTGATCCGGAAATATTATATTTTCATCTTGTTCCATCCAAGGGTTGGGGGTAAATTGGGGTAAATAGGTAAATTAAGCAGGTAAGAGTCCAGAAAATTGGTATTTAGTATACTAAAGAGAAGCTAAGGTCTCAAAAAAATTTTTGGCATTAGCCACCCCCATTACCACCCCCACCCCATTAATTAAAGGGGATGAAAAAAAATTCTGATTTAATTCTGATTTAGTGTGTGTACAAGAACCAGAAACCTCAAAATATTTTTTTTACTTCATCCACCCCCACTACCACCCCCTATCACTACCCCCACCCCACTGCCGATGTGGGGTATCGTTTTATAGGTTTTTGGGGTAGAGGATTTCAAATATTATATTATTAAAGTTTCATAAGCAATTATTTCCACATACAAAATTTTTTCGTTGTGAGTGACTTGGATAGAAAATCTGGATGTAGTGATTCCTTGGGCAACGGTTTTTTTATATTATTTACAAAACATTTTAAAAATATTTCACTAATATTTCCCATAATATATTTTCAAAATATTTTATATATATATATATATATATATATATATATATATATATATATATATATATATATATATATATATATATATATATATATATATATATATATATATATATATATATATATATATATATATATATATATATACATGCATTTAGTACTCATACACCTCCGAATGTTATATGGTTAGGTGGTGTTTGCCTCCGATTTTACGCGTTCGCCTCCGATTTCGGAGGCGGAGACGTTTTGTGTTGTTTTCATCGCGAATGTCTTGATAATTAGTAAATTCATGACTCATTATTATCAATAATCATCAGCTTTATTGGTGCACATATAAGATTATGACAAAAAGGGAAGAAATAGAGAGATAGAAGCATTTAACGACACTTTTTTTGGAGGCGGAAAATACCTATAAACATATGTAAACATACACCATAGTCCACTACATTTTTTACCAGGTGGCGCTGCTGTTTTAAACACTTGATGTATATAGGTATTAAATGCTTCCTTACAATAAAGTAGCGATATCGCCTCCTAAACTTGGCAACATAGTAAGGAGGCATACTATTCCTAAATACATCTATAGATATGGTAACTAAAATTATCTTACTAAAAATATAAATAACTTTTATACACAGAAATAATACTTTCTAGAGATCAATGGGTTTTTAAATTTTTTCAATTTGGGAATAAAAAAACGTTTATTTTGTTCAGAAACAAATATTTTTGTACCCCTTTATAGCTTAGAGCAAATTAAAAAAGGTACTTGTTTAAGGTATTTATTTAACAGGACACGAACATTCCTTAACGTAACTAGTTGCCCTTAATCCACTATTTGTCACTGCTGCTGGCCTTATATAGTAAAATTTAAAAAAAAATTAGAAGACAATTTTTATTGGGGGGGGGGGGTGCTAAAAAGCAGAAAATAAAAGAATAATAACACAGGTCAACATTTAGTTTAAAAAAATACACAGGACTCTACCTAGGTACCCAGGGGTTTTGGCTGATTTCGATGCCGAGGTCGGTTAAGCTCTATCACGTCAGGTTCAAGGACATCTGAAGGTCAAACCAAGAAAAGGTAGTTGAAAAAATCTGAGAAAATTTACACATAGGTTTTTGGGGTCGCTGAGTCCGAATTCGGTGTTCGCTTACCCTTAAAAGGCATCCGGAGGTCATTTCAAGGTTAATTTGAGAAAAACGGAGAGGAAGCTGTTAAAAAATCTGAAAAAATTTACATACAGGGTTTTTGGGTCGCTGAGTCTGTATCCGATGCCGGTTGACCTCTATCACGTCAGTTTCAAGGTCACTTAAAGGTCAAACTAAGAAAAGGTGATTGAGTCCGAATCCGGTGTTCGTTTACCCTTAAAAGGCATCCGGAGATCATTTCAAGGTTAATTTGAGAAAAACAGAGGAGAAGCTGTCAAAAAATCTGAAAAAACTTACATATAAGTTTTTTGTGTCGCTGAGTCTGCATTCGATGCCAGTTGACCTCCATCACATCAGTTTCAAGGTCATTTGAAGGTTAAAGTAAGAAAAGGTGGTTGAAAGAATCTGAAAAAATTCACACAGGTTTTTGGGGTCGCTGAGTCCGAATCCATTGTTCGCTTACCCTTAAAAAAAAAGAGGCATCCAGAGGTCATTTCAAGGTCATTCTGAGTTCATTTCAAGCCGGCATTCGTCCTCCAGCTTTAGCTGCACATGAAGATTCTTCGGCTATCTCAGTGCAAATATATTTAACTCAATGAATCACCTACCTATTTTCTTCTGTGAAAGGATGGCCTTTAGGTATAGTTGCAGAAGCAGAGCAAACATGCAAGTAAAGAGTACCACGGGCGTTGGCTTCACTCACTTGGAGCTCAATCAGTGCTGGTTTTGCCTATAAGCTGAGTAAACGCCAGCTTAGGGCCTCGCATTTAGGGGGCCTCAGAACTCAGATTTCATACGCAGATATGCACGTTTATTTTATTAGAAGAGAAAGCTTCAACAAAAAACATACCTAGAGCTTAGGGCCTCCGGTTACCTAAAACCGGCCCTGAGCTCAATCCTGTCAGGGTCAAAGTAATTTAATGGTTTCCTGAGTCAGACAAACTGACAAGGAGGCAGACAGACTGTCAGATAGAAACATTTAGTCATTCAGTCAGACAGAATTACTGACAGAAAGGCAGGATGTCAAATAGATGGACAGAGATGATAAATACAGACTAACAAGCAAACAAACAGGTGTGCAGGTATAAGGGCAGACAGATAAACAGACAATAAGTAGGCAGGTGAGCATTCGTATAAATTTTTTCTAATTTTTTTTACCTCCTATTCTTACTTTAACCTTCAAATGACCTTGAACATGAGATGATAAAGGTCAACCGACATCGGATTCGGACTCAGAGACCCCCCCAAGAGCCTATGTGTGAATTTTTTTAGATTTTTTGAAAAACCTCTTCTTAGGTTGACCTTCAAATGACCTTGAACCTGACGTGATAGAGCTTAACCGACCTCGGCAATGGAATCAGCGACCCCAAAACCCCTGGGTACCTAGGTAGAGTCCGGTGTATTTTTTCAAACTGAATGTTGACCAGTGTAATCTTCCACCTTCCAAAGATATTTTAAAAACCTAGATTATTCTGGAGCAAAAATGTAAATATTTCCCTAGCAAGAAATAAAAATGTTTTAAAAAGCATTCGAGACCAAAACTCTAGAATATATTTGTTGGTTAATCATAAATTTTGCTATACTAATTAATGATAGTTTGTTGGAGTCATCTCGAATGCTTTTCAAAAATTTTTAAACAATTCAAAAATTTTTCTCTTGCTGGAGGAAAATATTTACATTTTTGCTCCAAAATGATTAAGTTTTGAACATTTTACTTCTTTAAGTAAATCATCTCTTTGAAATATTTTATATTATTTTCTGCTTTTCTGCATTCCGTTGGTTCCAAGTTTTCTCCTCGTCAAACATGAATTTGGAGAAATAAGCTGTAAGAATGTTGACGTAATGCCTCGGATGTTGCTGGCAGTCTTCGTAGAATCCCGGTAGTACTAGATTGGCGGACTAACTTATTGAAGATAATGAATCTTTGATGATTCAAAGATGTAATTTCGTTGAGCTACGGTTGTTGAATATACGGACAACCTCTTCGAGATCTTTTCTTTTACTGACGCATTCCACCGTTTGCACTTTTCCTTTACCAAAGAAAGCTGAAGTGTTATCGCATCCACTGAACGTGTGGCCATACAGCTTTTTAAAACTTCCGAGGACTGCAAGTCACGAGAACTGTAATCTTCATTTTTTATTTATCTCTGAGCCTCTCTTAAGAAACGGATATCTTTATCTTCAGGTGCGAGAACGATAATCAATGCGAGAAGATCAATATCTTGTCCGAGGATGACCTCTGTATCGTTTCCATGAGATTCGTTTAAGGCGGTTTGAACTATGAGTACGTCAACGTCGTCTACAGCAGTAATTGTTTTGATTCCCTCGTTTTTAAATCTCTCCACCAATTGCGAAATAAACCGTTCCTTTTTGTGAGATTGTTTATCATTTTATTTTGCGTTTCAGTCAGTGGCGCGTTCTCATGAAAAACAATTTCCGATGAAATGCGTTTCAAAAGACGCTGCTGTCTTTCGATGCTCTTCATACTGCAGTCAGCATATCCGTCAAACACTACAGTCACTTTTTGGCCGTAATGTTTACGAATAAAGCTGCTTCGACCATACTACACGATGAATCAAATTGCCGCCATCAACAATGAACTGGCAATCGGAAAAATCTATTGGCCTCTCTCGTACAGCATTGAAAATATCATACAGACGATTTCTTAATTTTCCTCATTAACCCTTTCTTATTGAAGAGAAGAAGTGGAATTGAAGCAAGCTCAGAGTTGAAATATGACTCCAAATCTTCTTTTGTGTGAACAGTACAGATTATCCTCTAATATAATTACAAAGAAGGGGAAAATACATAAACTACTTGCGACAAAACCCTCTATATATGCATCTAATGGAGAAAATTCTGCTCAATAAATTCATTCCTGAGCATTTTTCTCGTTAAAGTAACCGGTTTTAAGATATTCGGAGTCAAACTTGGAATAGGATGGATTTTTACCTCTGCGCCCCAAACTACGCCTCTGTTCGGACGCTGTTAGCGCGAAATAGGTGAGGATAAGCTACAAGGTTAATAGTACATTTTTTATGCAGAATTTGACATGACGATTTTTTTATTTCCTATACTTTTTTCTCTTTCGACGAACGGTTTACAAGATAAAAGTGAAAAATCAGCGTTAAGTCCCCGTAATATGGCCGAAGCAGCTCTCTTCATAATCATTACGGACGTTTCACCTCTAAATTGTGGGGAACTATTCGGGTATCTATTTCGAACCCTATCTAGATTACGTATCCCAAATATTATTACTTTATAAATTATTTCTTCTAAAATATCTAATTTACGTGGACTAATATGTAACAATTGTGTTACAAAATTAAACTGATTCAGTGATGTCTTTTGAAAAGCATTTTAAATAGTAATAATAATTCCCTTAAGAACATATTTTGAATTACATACATTATTCTACAATAGATATTTAGCGTCAACGGTTCATTTAAAACAGATAATCGCACATTATCGGGTAAAACACCAATGTAATCTGATAGAGTATAACTTACACAATATGAATCATCATAATAACAAACGCACACGATTGCATAGGGCAACTAATTGCGCAAGCGCTAGAGGATTTTACACTATAGAAGTCTGGCAACCTCGAAGGAGGCAAAGTCTACCGTTATATATAACAGTTTTAAATACATTGAGTCAGAGAGGTACTATTTATATAACGAGGTGTAAACATACCAATCGTATGAACAAAAAAGTGTATGTAAAAAAAGATAAAAATCCTTTCCCCTCTCCGCTTGCCCTTGGTAAGTGAAATTTGGCGGTTATGTATATGTAAACAGAACTAATCTATCTATATTATTTCTAGTGGAGGTGCGGGCGCCACAAATTTGTAAGGAGGCGGACACGATACAAATGCACATATATATATATATATATATATATATATATATATATATATATATATATATATATATATATATATATATATATATATATATATATATATATATATATATATATATATATATATATATACATGCATTTAGTACTCATACACCTCCGAATGTTATATGGTTAGGTGGTGTTTGCCTCCGATTTTACGCGTTCGCCTCCGATTTCGGAGGCGGAGACGTTTTGTGTTGTTTTCATCGCGAATGTCTTGATAATTAGTAAATTCATGACTCATTATTATCAATAATGATCAGCTTTATTGGTGCGCATATAAGATTATGACAAAAAGGGAAGAAATAGAGAGATAGAAGCATTTAACGACACTTTTTTTGGAGGCGGAAAATACCTATAAACATATGTAAACATACACCATAGTCCACTACATTTTTTACCAGGTGGCGCTGCTGTTTTAAACACTTGATGTATATAGGTATTAAATGCTTCCTTACAATAAAGTAGCGATATCGCCTCCTAAACTTGGCAACATAGTAAAGAGGCATACCATTCCTAAATACATCTATAGATATGGTAACTAAAATTATCTTACTAAAAATATAAATAACTTTTATACATAGAAATAATACTTTCTAGAGATCAATGGGTTTCTAAATTTTTTCAATTTGGGAATAAAAAAACGTTTATTTTGTTCAGAAACAAATATTTTTGTACCCCTTTATAGCTTAGAGCAAATTAAAAAAGGTATTTAACAGGACACGAACATTCCTTAACGTAACTAGTTGCCCTTAATCCACTATTTGTCACTGCTGCTGGCCTTATATAGTAAAAGTAAAAAAAAAATTAGAAGACGATTTTTATTGGGGGGGGGGGGCTAAAAGAATAATAATAACACAGGCCAACATTTGGTTTAAAAAAATACACAGGACTCTACCTAGGTACCCAGGGGTTTTTGGGGTCGCTGATTCCGATGCCGAGGTCGGTTAAGCTCTATCACGTCAGGTTCAAGGACATCTAAAGGTCAAACTAAGAAAAGGTGGTTGAAAAAATCTGAGAAAATTTACACATAGGTTTTTGGGATCGCTGAGTCCGAATTCAGTGTTCACTTACCCTTAAAAGGCATCCGGAGGTCATTTCAAGGTTAATTTGAGAAAAAAGGAGAGG
Source organism: Rutpela maculata (assembly GCA_936432065.2). Lineage (NCBI taxonomy): Eukaryota > Metazoa > Arthropoda > Insecta > Coleoptera > Cerambycidae > Rutpela > Rutpela maculata. Next base: position 135,734,887 of record OW386287.2, on the reverse strand, counting down.
AAGCTGTTAAAAAATCTGAAAAAATTTACATATAAGGTTTTTGGGTCGCCGAGTCTGTATCCGATGCCGGTTGACCTCTATCACGTCAGTTTCAAGGTCACTTGAAGGTCAAACTAAGTAAAGGTGATTGAAAAAATCTGAAAAAATTCACGCATAGGTTTTTGGGATCGGTGAGTCCGAATCCGGTGTTCGTTTACCATTAAAAGGCATCCGGAGATCATTTCAAGGTTAGTTTGAGAAAAACAGAGGAGAAGCTGTCAAAAAATCTGAAAAAACTTATATATAGGTTTTTTGAGTCGCTGAGTCTGCATTCGATGTCGGTTGACCTCTATCACGTCAGTTTCATGGCCATTTGATGGTTAAAGTAAGAAAAGGTAGTTGAAAGAATCTGAAAAAATTCACACAGGTTTTTCGGGTCGCTGAGTCCGAATCCATTGTTCGCTTACCCTTAAAAAAAAGAGGCATCCAGAGTTCATTTCAAGGTCATTCTGAGGTCATTTCAAGACGGCATTCGTCCGCCAGCTTTAGCTGCACATGACGATTCTTCGGCTATCTCAGTGCAAATATATTTAACTCAATGAATCACCTATCTATTTTCTTCTGTGAAAGGATGGCCTTTAGGTATAGTTGCAGAAGCAGAGCGAACATGCAAGTAAAGAGTACCGCGGGCGTTGGCTTCACTCACTTGGAGCTCAATCAGTGCTGGTTTTGCCTATAAGCTGAGTAAACGCCAGCTTAGGGCTTCGCATTTAGGGGGCCTCAGAACTCAGATTTCATACGCAGATATGCACGTTTATTTTATTAGAAGAGAAAGCTTCAACGAAAAACATACCTAGAGCTTAGGGCCTCCGGTTACCTAAAACCGGTTACCTAAAACCGGCCCTGAGCTCAATCCTGTCGGTCAAAGTAATTTAATGGTTTCCTGAGTCAGACAAACTGACAAGGAGGCAGACAGACTGTCAGATAGAAACATTTAGTCATTCAGTCAGACAGAATTACTGACAGAAAGGCAGGATGTCAAATAGATGGACAGAGAGAAAATGCAGGCGGATGATAAATACAGACTAACAAGCAAACAAACAGGTATAAGGGCAGACAGATAAACAGACAATAAGTAGGCAGGTGAGCATTCGTATAAATTTTTTCTAATTTTTTTCACCTCCTATTCTTACTTTAACCTTCAAATGACCTTGGACATGAGGTGATAAAGGTCAACCGACATCGGATTCGGACTCAGAGACCCCCCCAAGAGCCTAGGTGTGAATTTTTTTAGATTTTTTCAAAAAGCTTTTCTTAGGTTGACCTTCAAATGGCCTTGAACCTGACGTGATAGAGCTTAACCGACCTCGGCAACGGAATCAGCGACCCCAAAACCCCTGGGTGCCTAGGTAGAGTCCGGTGTATTTTTTCAAACTGAATGTTGACCAGTGTAATCTTCCACTTTCCAAAGATATTTTAAAAACCTAGATTATTCTGGAGCAAAAATGTAAATATTTCCCTCTAGCAAGAAATAAAAATGTTTTAAAAAGCATTCGAGACCAAAACTCTAGAATATATTTGTTGGTTAATCATAAATTTTGCTATACTAATTAATGATAGTTTGTTGGAGTCATCTCAAATGCTTTTCAAAAATTTTTAAACAATTCAAAAATTTTTCTCTTGCTGGAGGGAAATATTTACATTTTTGCTCCAAAATGATTAAGTTTTGAACATTTTACTTCTTTAAGTATATCATCTCTTTGAAATATTTTATATTATTTTCTGCTTTTCTGCATTCCGTTGGTTCCAAGTTTTCTCCTCGTCAAACATGAATTTGGAGAAATACTCTGTAAGAATGTTGACGTAATGCCTCGGATGTTGTTGGCAGTCTTCGTAGAATCCCGGTAGTACTAGATTGGCGGACTAACTTATTGAAGATAATAAATCTTTGATGATTCAAAGATGTAATTTCTTTTTTCGTTGAGCTACGGTTGTTGAATATACGGACAACCTCTTCGAGATCTTTTCTTTTATTGACGCATTCCACCGTTTGCACTTTTCCTTTACCAAAGAAAGCTGAAGTGTTATCGCATCCACTAAACGTGTGGCCATACAGCTTTTTAAAACTTCCGAGGACTGCAAGTCACGAGAACTTTATTTTTTATTTATCTCTGAGCCTCTCTTAAGAAACGGATATCTTTATCTTCAGGTGCGAGAGCGATAATCAATGCGAGAAGATCAATATCTTGTCCGAGGATGACCACTGTATCGTTTCCATGAGATTCGTTTAAGGCGGTTTGAACTATGAGTACGTCAACGTCGTCTACAGCAGTAATTGTTTTGATTCCCTCGTTTTTAAATCTCTCCACCAATTGCGAAATAAACCATTCCTTTTTGTGAGATTGTTTATCATTTTATTTTGCGTTTCAGTCAGTGGCGTGTTCTCATGAAAAACAATTTCCGGTGAAATGCGTTTCAAAAGACGCTGCCGTCTTTCGATGCTCTTCATACTGCAGTCAGCATATCCGTCAAACACTACAGTCACTTTTTGGCCGTAATGTTTACGAATAAAGCTGCTTCGGCCATACTACACGATGAATCAAATTGCCGCCATCAACAATGAACTGGCAATCGGAAAAATCGATTGGCCTCTCTCGTACTGCATTGAAAATATCATACAGACGATTTCTTAATTTTCCTCATTAACCCTTTCTTATTGGAGAGAAGAAGTGGAATTGAAGCAAGCTCAGAGTTGAAATATGACTCCAAATCTTCTTTTGTGTGAACAGTACAGATTATCCTCTAATATAATTGCAAAGAAGGGGAAAATACATAAACTACTTGCGACAAAACCCTCTATATATGCATCTAATAGAGAAAATTCTGCTCAATAAATTCATTCCTGAGCATTTTTCTCGTTAAAGTAACCGGTTTTAAGATATTCGGAGTCAAACTTGGAATAGGATGGATTTTTACCTCTGCGCCCCAAACTACGCCTCTGTTCGGACGCTGTTAGCGCGAAATAGGTGAGGATAAGCTACAAGGTTAATAGTACATTTTTTATGCAGAATTTAACATGACGATTTTTTTATTTCCTATACTTTTTTCTCTTTCGACGAACGGTTTACAAGATAAAAGTGAAAAACCAGCGTTAAGTCCCCGTAATATGGCCGAAGCAGCTCTATTCATAATCATTACGGACGTTTCACCCCTAAATTGTGGGGAACTATTCGGGTATCTATTTCGAACCCTATCTAGATTACGCATCCCAAATATTATTACTTTATAAATTATTTCTTCTAAAATATCTAATTTACGTGGACTAATACGTAACAATTGTGTTACAAAAAACCGCTGCCCAAGGAATCACTACTTCCACATCCAGATTCTATCCAAGTCACTCACACAACGAAAAAACTTTGTATGTGAAAATAATTGTTTATGGAACTTTAATAATATAATATTTGAAATCCTCAACCCCAAAAATCCATAAAACGATACCCCACATCGGTAGTGGGGTGGGGGTGGTGATAGGGGGGTGGTAGTGGGGGGGTTGGATGAAGTAAAAAAATATTTTGAGGTTTCTGGTTCCTGTACATACATTAAATCGCAATTTTTTTTCATCCCCTTTAATAAGGAGGTTTGGGTGATAATGAGGGTGGCTAATGCCAAAAATTTTTTTGAAACCTTAGCTTCTCTTGTATATACCAAATACCAATTTCATGGACTCTTACCTGCTTGATTTACCCATTTACCCCAAATTTATCCCAATTTACCCCCAACCCTCGGCGGAACAAGATGAAAATATAATCTAGTTCTAGATCTCATTAAAGTACATATATGTACCAAATTTCAAGTCAATATCTTAAACGGTTCCAGAGTAAACGTGCGCACAAAAAAAAAGTTACAGACAGACCGACAGACAGACCGACAGACAGAATTTTTTTTTTCGCTCAAACTTAAAATCTCGACGTTTCATGACATTTTAAGCCTATTTGGAAAATAAAAATTTTTAAAAATTTTTTTGTCGTCACTATACATCCAGTGGACGCGGAAGTAATTGAACTGATTCAGTGATGTATTTTGAAAAGCATTTTAAATAGTAATAATAATTCCCTTAAAAACATATTTTGAATTACATATATTATTCTACAATAGATATTTAGCGTGAACGGTTCATTTTAAAACAGATAATCGCACATTATCGGGTAAAACACCAATGTAATCTGATAGAGTATAACTTACACAATATGAATCATCATAATAACAAACGCACACGATTGCATAGCGCAACTAATTGCGCAAGCGTTAGAGCATTTTACACTATAGAAGTCTGGCAACCTCGAAGGAGGCAAAGTCTACCGTTATATATAACAGTTTTAAATACATTGAGTCAGAGAGGTACTATTCATATAACGAGGTGTAAACATACCAATCGTATGAACAAAAAAGTGTATGTAAAAAAAGATAAAAATCCTTGCCCCTCTCCGCGTGCCCTTGGTAAGTGAAATTTGGCGGTTATGTATATGTAAACAGAACTAATCTATCTATATTATTTCTAGTGGAGGTGTGGGCGCCACAAATTTGTAAGGAGGCGGACACGATACAAATGCACATATATATATATATACTTAAAATCTCCGGGTCGCTGAGTCCGAATCCGGTGTTCGATTACCCTTAAAAAAAGGCATCCAGAGGTCATTTCAAGGTCATTCTTAGGTCATTTCAAGCCGGCATTCGTCCGCTAGCTTTAGCTGCACAGGAAGATTCTGCGGCTATCTCAGTGCAAATAATAATAATAATAATAAATGTCTTTATTGTAAACATACAAGTTGTAAAATTTACAAATGGCGAAGTTCAGAAATAGTTACAAGTAACCTTCTGCTCTTCCACTTAACCAGAATATATTTAACCCAATGAATCACCTACCTATTTTCTTCTGTTAAAGGATGGCCTTTAGGTATAGTTGCAGAAGCAGAGCGAACATGCAAGTAAAGAGTACCACGGGCGTTGGCTTCACTCACTTGGAGCTCAATCAGTGCTGGTTTTGTCTATAAGCTGAGTAAACGCCAGCTTAAGGTCTCGCATTTAGGGGGCCTCAGAACTCAGATTTCATACGTAGATATGCACGTTTATTTTATTAGAAGAGAAAGCTTCAACGAAAAACATACCTAGAGCTTAGGGCCTCCGGTTACCTAAAACCGGCCCTGAGCTCAATCCTGTCAGGGTCAAAGTAATTTAATGGTTTCCTGAGTCAGACAAACTGACAAGGAGGCAGACAGACTGTCAGATAGAAACATTTAGTCATTCAGTCAGACAGAATTACCGACAGAAAGGCAGGTAGAAAGGCAGGATGTCAAATAGATGGACGGAGAGAAAATGCAGGCGGATGATAAATACAGACTAACAAGCAAACAAACAGCTGTGCAGGTATAAAGGCAGACAGATAAACAGACAATAAGTAGGCAGGTGAGCATTCGTATAAATTTTTTCCAATTTTTTTCACCTCCTATTCTTACTCTAACCTTCAAACGACCTTGAACGTGAGGTGATAAAGGTCAACCGACATGGGATTCGGACTCAGCTACCCCAAAAACCTATGTGTGAATTTTTTTAGATTTTTTCAAAAACCTTTTCTTAGTTTGACCTTCAAATGACCTTGAACCTGACGTGATCGAGCTTATCCGATCTCGGCAACGGAATCAGCGACCCCAATAACCCCTGGGTACCTAGGTAGAGTCCGGTGTATTTTTTCAAACTAAATGTTGACCTGTGTAATCTTCCACCTTCCAAAGATATTTTAAAAACTTAGATTATTCTGAAGCAAAAATGTAAATATTTCCCTCTAGCAAGAAATAAAAATGTTTTAAAAAGCATTCGAAACCAAAACTCTAGAATATATTTGCTACTAATTAATGATAGTTTGTTGGAGTCATTTCGAATGCTTTTCAAAAATTTTTTAAACATTTCAAAAATTTTTCTCTTGCTGGAGGGAAGTATTTACATTTTTGCTCCAAAATGATTAAGTTTTGAACATTTTACTTCTTTAAGTATATCATCTCTTTGAAATATTTTATATTATTTTCTGTTTTTCTGCATTCCGTTGGTTACAAGTTTTCTCCTCGCCAAACATAAATTTGGTGAAATACTCTGTAAGAATGTTGACGTAATGCCTCGGATGTTGGTGGCAGTCTTGGTAGAATCCCGGTAGTACTAGATTGGCCGACTAACTTATTGAAGATAATGAACCTTTGATGATTCAAAGATGTCTATTTTTTGGGGGCTTTGTAAACTGCCAGCGCGAATTTCTCTCCAGCACTTGTAATTTCTTTTTTCGTTGAGCTTACCAAAGAAAGCTGAAGTGTTATCGCATCCACTGAACGTGTGGCCATACAGCTTTTTAAAACTTCCGAGGACTGCAAGTCACGAGAACTGTAATCTTTATTTTTTATTTTTCTCTGAGCCTCTCTTAAGAAACGGATATCTTTATCTTCAGGTGCGAGAGCGGTAATCAATGCGAGGAGATCAATATCTTGTCCGAGGATGACCACTGTATCGTTTTCATGAGATTCGTTTAAGGCGGTTTGAACTATGAGTACGTCAGCGTCGTCTACAGCAGTAATTGTTTTGATTCCCTCGTTTTTAAATCTCTCCACCAATTGCGAAATAAACCGTTTCTTTTTGTGAGATTGTTTATCATTTTATTTTGCGTTTCAGTCAGTGGCATGTTCTCATGAAAAATAATTTCCGGTGAAATGCGTTTCAAAAGTCGCTACTGTCTTTCGATGCTCTTCATACTGCAGGCTTTGTCAGCATATCCGTCAAACACTACAGTCACTTTTTGGCCGTAATGTTTACAAATAAATCTGCTTCGGCCATACTACACGATGAGTCAAATTGCCGCCATCAACAATGAACTGGCAATCGGAAAAATTTATTGGCCTCTCTCGTAAAGCATTGAAAATATCATACAGACGATTTCTTAATTTTCCTCATTAACCCTTTTTCATCGAAATGAAGAAGTGGAATTGAAGCAAGCTCAAAGTTGAAATATGACTCCAAATCTTCTTTTGAGTGAACAGTACAGATTATCCTCTAATATAATTGCAAAGAAGGGGAAAATACATAAACTACTTGCGACAAAACCATCTATATATGCATCTAATAGAGAAAATTCTGCTCAATAAATTCATTCCTGAGCATTTTTCTCGTTAAAGTAACCGGTTTTAAGATATTCGGAGTCAAACTTGGAATAGGATGGATTTTTACCTCTGCGCCTCAAACTCTCTGTTCGGACGCTGTTAGCGCGAAATAGCTGAGGATAAGCTACAAGGTTAATAGTACATTTTTTATGCAGAATTTAATGCGACAAATTTTTTATTTCCTATACTTTTTTCTCTTTGGACGAACGGTTTACGAGATAAAAGTGAAAAACCAGCGTTAAGTCCCCGTAATATGGCCGAAGCAGCCCTATTCATAATCATTACGGACGTTCCACCCCTAAATTGGGGGGAACTTTTCGGGTATCTATTTCTAACCTTATCTAGATTACGCATCCCAAATATTATTACTTTATAAATTATTTCTTCTAAAATATCTAATTTACGTGGACTAATATGTAACAATTGTGTTACAAAATTGAACTGATTCAGTGATGTCTTTTGAAAAGCATATTAAATAGTAATAATAATTCCCTTAAGAACATATTTTGAATTACATACATTATAATAGATATTTAGCGTGAACGGCTCATTTTAAAACCGATAATCACACATTATCGGGTAAAACACCAACGTAATCTGATAAAGTACTACTTACATAATATTAATCATCATAATAACAAACGCACACGGTTGCATAGTGCAACTAATTGCGCAAGCGCTACAGCATTTTACACTATAGAAATCTGGCAACCTCGAAGGAGGCAAACTCTACCGTTATGTATAACAGTTTTAAATACATTAAGCCAGAGAGGTACTATTTATATAACGAGGTGTAAACATACCAATCGTATGAACAAAAAAGTGTATGTAAAAAAAGATAAAAATCCTTTCCCCTCTCCGCGTGCCCTTGGTAAGTGAAATTTGGCGGTTATGTATATGTAAACAGAACTAATCTATCTATATTATTTCTAGTGGAGGTGCGGGCGCCACAAATTTGTAAGGAGGCGGACACGATACAAATGCACATATATATATATATATATATATATATATATATATATATATATATATATATATATATATATATATATTGTTTACAAAACATTTTAAAAATATTTTAATAATATTTCCTAAAATATTCATTTAACATTTTGTTAGTGACAAAAAAGTGGTCCACAAAAATATTTTTAAAATATTGTGACAATATTAAAAACGTTATGCACAATATTTTCAAAATATTGAAATATTTAATAGGATATATTTATAAAATATTTTTAAAATTCTTTTTGCTGTCTGGGTAAATATAAAACTATTTTCTAAACAAGAAGATATATAAAATATATTTATATTGTCACATTTGTATTTCTTCAGCATTCCTAGCAACAACATTACATTCACTTATTACCACCATGAATGTAAAGATTAATGTCCTGTCTTGTCTTCGATTTAAAATTTTCAAATAGCAATTATATAAAATATATTAAAAGACACTAACGCCTGAAGAACGTATTTAAAATAGCAACAAAATGATTAAAATAAATTGTTCTCCGCAGGCCGGTTAACCGTCGTACGATATACAACATTCCTGAGGGTAAAATAACCAAAAAACTTCGGACAATTTAGTGTGATATTATTTTAAGGTTTTAAATACAGGCACTGCGAATTATGGCTGTCACTTAGAGACTAGCTACACAGTATTTAGATTTACATTTTTAACCGTTTTTTTTCTCGTTTATGTCCTCTAACATTTTACTGCCAACAATGTTAACATAATTTTATTACAAATAATGCCTATATGACCCTGAACTGTGGTCATTATAAATTTAGTTTTGCCTTATATATTATATGTATATTTATGCATGGATATAATGAATTTCGATAAAAGTAGTAGCAGGCTACTGGAGCAACGAGAAGCAATAGTAGGCAGCGAGCTAACAGTGAGAACCTGAAGATGGTTGATGTGATTCTGTCGAAATGTTTAAACAACCTTACCTCATCTAGGGGCCTACCAATCACTCGGAACTACGCCCGAACCTTAACATTAACAAAACTTAATATTACACCCGCGAAAATATGAAAACCAACAGATGTAATTTGAACTGTTGTTGGTTTTCCAGGTACAGTCCCGCATGGTTGGTAGGCCCATAAAGGGGCAGAAGATATCTAAGCAACGTTTCGATAGAATCACATCTGCCATCTCCAGGTTCTCACTGATAGCTATCTACTGCCACTTCTCGTTGCTCGATCTAATAGGCCGAGCGACGACCACATCGAACGAACGACTAATTCTTGATAAATTCGAAAGAATATATACTAACAAACACTAAACCGTTTTTGATTTTATGGACTCTTGCTTGATTTACCTGTTTACGCCCATTTATCATAATTGACCCCCCAACCCTTTAAGAGAATGAGATCAAAATAAAATCTAGTTCCAGATCTCGTTAAAATTCATACGTGTACCAAACAAGTCAATATCTTAAACTGTTTCAGAGTAATCATGGGCGCATAAAAAAGTTACAGACGGAACGATAGACGCGCATTTTTTTTCAAACTCAAAATGTCGACGTTTCATGAGATTCTAAGCTTATTTGAATATAATTTTGTTTGTTTTACTATTCTTCCACTGGACGTGTAAGTAAAAATCCCCTTCGGCCAATAAACTCTAACAATCCAAATATTTTAAATGACAACCTCAGCTACATTTATTCGTTGAATTTCCCCCGTATCAGAAATAAGAAATTAATTTGTGCAAAGTGATAGTGTTTAAATATTTTTTAAGTTTTTAAAAATTCCATGAATTATTTATTGAAAATTGTTAGCTTTAAGTTTTTCCTTTTTAAAACAGGAGTGCTAACTCTGAATCCAGCCAAACCCTGACTCACCCCGCCTAACCACAGCCGATACGGGCCGTGGTTGTGCGGTTGGCTACGGGCTGGGCTCCAACTAGGCGCATAATTGTATATAAAACATCTAATAAATGTGTTTGGATTGATTGATTGGACGTAAAAATAACAGCTGTAAAATATTATTGAGGCAAGGTAAAGAGAAGGCACAGGACACATCATATTTATATTGAAATAATATATTTTGTATCTAATGTGAAAGCACTACACTCCCGGACGATGATGTTGGCCGAGACGCTAGCCGAGGCCAACAAGCATCGAAGTCCGGGAATGTGCTTTCACACCGAAGTACACATACTATTTTTTTCTGAAATCACAATCAATATTATTATAAATTAAGGAATTTGTATTAATGCATAACATTTTTTCGTTACAATCTAACTGCTTACTAATAAATGCAATTTTAATTTGAGCTGGTTTGTCTGCATGTATTTATTTACTGTTTAAAATATACATAAAAACCGTACGGGAACGTTACTTTCCCGGCCTAGACCGGGAAAGTAACGTTCCCGTACGGTTTTGTTGATCGTTGCTTGGCAACGGATCTTTTCCGGTCTGTTTTCTGATAGTTTGTTAGCAACGGACTAAAATACTGGAATTGTGCATTTTTCGATCTGAAATCGCGCCGAAAATGTAGACATTGCCGATCGATTTCAGAAAAATATTATCACATTATGAATATAAAATGTCTCTTATACTACCGTAAATCCGTAGTCTAGGAAAAAAATTGTAAAATAAAAATCCTGTTTCAATCTTCTCTTATTTTGTTCAAAAATTTATATAATTTTCAGAACTAATAATACTAAATACTATCCTAAATCTAAGTCTATAAGCAAAAATAATGTTTTTTATACTATTCTAAAACTTGTGACAGTGTTTCTTCTTAGACAGTTAGGAAACGTCATTAAATAATCCTTTACAACTTAGATCAAAAATTGTTTTAATTTTTTGTTAAAATTTCATTGCAGTAAGCTTGATATCAGTTTCAGTTGAATTATTTACAACTTTAAGTTTATTTACAATATTAAAACAGTGTTTATAAGACTCATTTTCAAGTTACTGGATAATTTTCTGAGAATTCTAAACTCAAGCTTAATTTTTCAAAGAACTGTTTACTGTTCTCGCATATTAAGTCTTGAATTTCCTTGTTTTTAATGTCATTAATCTCACGAATCATAAGTCGTCTAATGACTTCTTCATTTCGTGTTCTTTTACTTAGAGCTTGGTGATAACCGAAACATCGTCATCAAAAGAAGACAAACCAACATTCATTGGATTCATGTACCACAAATGGTTTTACTTGCTCTTAAAATATTTCTCAATATTTTTATAATTAATAAATTCTTTACAAAGCTGAAAATCATGAAATGGTGCTTTGAACCAAACCTATATATAAAGTTTTACGATAAAAATGCATAATATATCTTAAACAGCTTAAACATTTTATTTTGGGTATTCAAAGAAACCATTCGTTTTCATATGCCATTGATCTAAGTCTGACTATCCTAACATATCAGCAGGAAGTTCCCCCTAAGAAAAGATTTGTCAAACTTCTTTCATACGTTTACTATATCTAACATTCAGTATGAAAAACAAGAAAATAACTATTCTTTCTATATACTGATGATATAAGTTTGATTATGCTAGTATGTCATAAGAAGCCTTCGTTACAAGGCATTCTTTCTGGTATCTCTAGCCCCATACTCCATTATAATCAAAAATTTGTTACATTTCAAAACCAAGAACTACAAAGTACAAAGAAAATAGGTATAAAATTTCACTCACCGCATGCATGTCTTAATAGTCTAGGACTCTAATTCATTCAGAAAAAAATATTGGCACTCACGTGACTATTCTTTGGTATGAAAACTGCAAGTTTGAGAAGGTGCCATCATTTTTTTTGAAAAGCACCAGTTTTGGCCCGCTTTGGGAAAAAGTCCAATTTTTGACCCAAAATCTGGAAAATGGGCAAGAAGAAAATGTTGGCATATGGTTTTCCAGCAATGAGCACCGACAACGAAAATTTTCCGCCTGGTCAGAAAGTGTTATAGTACTTTCCAATTTTGGCCATAATCAATGTCGCCAGTGCTGCCAATGCAGAACTTGCACATTTTTAAATTTTATTAAAGTGTCTGTTTATGTACAAAAACATGCCACACCGAATATCAGCTCTTAAATCACAGTACTTACTTTGCAATAAATAATTAAAGTTGAAATCCGTGTCACTCCTCACGAAAAGCACTGTGACGTCACGTCGAGAAAACTAGTCTCGCGTGGTCTCCCACAGATGGCGTACTTTAGCCGAGCGGTACGTCTTCACCCTAATTAATAGACTGGGCGGCGGTTGGCTTTGAGATGTTCGCATATTCGGTCATAAGTCTTCTGTTTTCTATGCTAGAGGAAAAATAAAAAAAAGTGTGGGAAAGCTTAATCAATTCTCTTTACATAAGCTGTCTACAAATTTTTGGAGAAAAACGATAATTATCGAGATATTCGAGGAAATGTAGGAAATTACACGTTTTCCTATAGAGGGTATGTAAATCTTAAAAAAACAATTGTTGTCAAAAAGCTTTGTTTCAAAGGGCCGAGATTAACGGAGCGTCAAAGTAGTACATGATGAGCATCTTATATGAAATCGATTTCAGTTAATTACCGATTAATTATAGTGATAAAATAGAGAAATTTTACCGAAAAAAGAAAAGTTCCGAAAAGTTCCGAATCCCGCCCCCTCTAATTAATTCATTTTTGTCGGAATTCAAAAAATAAAAAAAAAGAGTTTTAGAAAATTTAATTCTATTTACGTTTAAATTTTAGGTTAGGTTGTGTTCTCTGCTAGTTGTTTCTGACAAATGCGCATGCGCATGAGGAATTATCAAAGCCAAAGCAGAATCGGTGTCGCTTGACGCCGTCATCCGACTTTCTCCATCTGACGTCACGTTTCAGGAGTGGGTAAATTCCGGCAGATTTTAATCGCTTATATTTCTGGAAGAGATTTTTTTTTTAAATTTTTTCATGTTTATGGGGTTTTCAATGATGTTAAGTGTTATTCTGTTCCACAATTGAATATTTTCTGGGGCGGCTAGCGCCAAACGGTCCGGGGGGGAGGTCTGACTCACATAAGATAAAATACTCAGAAAAATGTTTGCTAAAATATAACAGCAATGCCAATATTATTATGATATACCCCAGGCCCCACATATGTAGCTATCTCCTAGACTATAATGAATAAAATATTTCCTTCTACTTTCAACTAATTAAATCCCTCTAAACACAACTTTTTCGTTCTATTTGAAATTCATCGGGAGACATATATTTTCAATTCGAAACAAAATTACTATTAAAAAATAATAAAAAAATGTTTTCATGTAAAAAAGTGACAGGAAAAAATTTATTTACTTGACAAATATAACAAAAACCAGAATTCCCAAAATCTCCTAAGCGTTTAAATATTGGTAGGTTTAAACCAGACGAAGTAGACATTTTTATATCGTATGAACTTCTCAAAACAAGTTCAAAAATGTGACTACAAGGAAAGTACAGAATATTTCTTCCTAACATTTGTTGAAATATTGTGGCTTAAATAACCCATATTGGATGCTGTGGATAAATTTTATGGTTAAAATATTTAAAGCAGTAAATCATTGTAAAAAAAACTACTAATTCTTAGTTCCAGTATTGTGCATGTTTTGAATCTATAATTTTATGATTTGTAGTACAGTTTAAGATCAGAAACATTAAATTTCTTTATTTCAATAATAATGAATTAATACTGTAGTGTTCCTGTCTTAATTTACATTTCTCGTTCAGTAACCTTCTGTATAAATAATAAATTATAGTCTCGACGTGTCTAGAACTTAAAACGTTTGTATAATATCTTGACGAATTAAAATTTAAACTATTCTGGTTGAAATATCAGAATGTACGTCCTCAAGCAAACATTTAACACACCACAATATGCTGCGCTCTTAAATATTTTACGAAATCTCTCTCAAATGTCTCTCAGTTGAATATTCAGAATGAGCTGTTTCTTAAACTAGACAAGATACTTTGAACTAAAAATATATCTTGATATTTCTTCACAATGCAATGGAATCGTCCTTTCATGTAATCAGACTTTTAAGAACATGTCTGGTCAATTTATGTGATTGTCTAGTTTTTTTTGCTTACATAACGCCTTTATATTATATGACTAACATTGTAAATCATACCAAAAGATTATAGTATAGCCTTTGTTATTTTCATATAATTAATTTAATAATAATAAGAATAATAACTTGTGTTTATTGAAATAAAATTTTATTACAAATCATAATCTAATTCGTCAATAAAGCGAGGTCACAAGCTACTCAATATTTAAGATAATAATAGCTACCATAACTTAGATTAGGCAAGATAATATAATATTTGATTTTACAATGCTATTTGTCAAAAATAATATTAAAAAAATACCTATATGAGTACATATTACATATATACATAATTGATAAATTACTATACCTCCATAATGTTGGCTCTAACGTATTTCCATTCCAGGTGGTGTACTCCAAAGCACATACGATAAGAGTGTTGTTTAGCCGTATCACTGCCTGAAGGAAGTGCTAAAAGATCGAATGCCTGACTCACGTGCTGTTTAGATGTAATATTATACCAACGGCACCTCAGTTCATTGAGGCTTTTATTTTTTCTTGTAATCATACATATCTAATAAAATTTTCTCTTCTACAGAACTAATGAATGAAAGAGATAGTAATAAGAGGCAGGAAAGAGATAGATAAAGGCTGCGAATTAATAAATGGCGTATATCTCTTGTATTCTGTTAGGAACAATGTTCAACGACAATTTGTACCTCCAAGATTGATCCAGCAAAGAAAATGTTAATAAAAGTTGTAATTTAAAAATTTTTATTTGAACTTTTTTGTAAGGCGAATGTTTTTTTTAAGGTCCAAACCTTATTTTTCCGATCATTTTCCAATGTGGTGGCTAGAGCACAATTTTATTTTGGAGGGAGGGATTTTAGAGAATTTCCAATAGCCCAGACGACAGAGATCATTTTATAGTGAAACCCACAAAAAGTTGCAAACTGAATAATTTTTTTTTAATGAGTTCGTGAAAGTGTATAGAATAATATCCTGAAAAGTTTACATTCCGCTCGGATGCAAAACATAAAAAAGTGAAAAAAAATTTTTTTTTATCAATTTTTTAAAATTTTTTAAACCAAGTCAGGCTAGAAAAAACAAAAAATACAAGTGGGTAGACCACGTGTTTCTGAACAAAAAATGTTCTAATAAAATTTATCGCAAAAACCACGGTTTTCCCGGAAAAAAATAGTGAAGTAACTTTGTTACTCTGCTCGGCCAAGCGCACGGTTAAATGCATACTACGGAACCTCTAAAATTTCTTAGCAGTTCGATCGAGTAAAATAAAGCTTTTGCCTCTTTATGATTACACACTTTTAACATTTTTCTTAGTGAATACGAGGATAAATAGTGAGTATGAAGGGGAAATATATAATTATGAACGCATACACAGACGCCCCACATAGCCGCTGAATAGCTCCCATAAATTTTTACGTGCCTTTACTGTATTGTATTTATTATACAGATACACCTATCCACATTTCAGCTATATCCATTGAATTCCTTATACGTTTGTTAATGTATTGGGAAAGTTCCAGAATTTATATTCAAAACAATCAAAGATATTTTCATAGTTATAAGGATAAGATCGTGACAATCGCAATTTCTTATCATGATATGATTAATCATATTTTCGAAAAAATGCACAAAAGTAAACGAATTTGTGTTTGAACATTCGAAAAATATAATTTTTTTCCGAAATAGTGATATTTTATTTTTTCCAATGGGTCAATTTCTCGGCAAGTTACAGCGTCCAATTTATATATTTATCAAGAAAATCATCAAGCAATTAAATTTAAATGATTTGAGATGTACTTTTCTTTGAATCCACTTTACTACAACTTAATATACCATAATAATCATGAAGTGTTCATACTTTCTAACAGTTCTCAATGAAGAAAGTATTTTTTTGAAGGGCTTTTATTTTTTTCTACATTTTTTATTGCGAGGATTGACTTCGGGCGTGATAATATATATAAGTATATTTTTTCCATCCATCCTTTGCTTGTTTTGTTTAAAACAAAAAAGCATCAGAAAGCTACAATTTCCATCTTTTAAATGAACCAACACTCATATAAATTGAACAAATTCTGATTCAGTAACATGTAACTCAGTGCGTAGGTGTCACAGTCATGCGTATTCAAGCGCGTGCACGCATGGATCTCGCTCGAGTTATAACGTTACATTTGACTATTTTTTTCCGGGAAAACCGTGGCTTTAGCGATACATTTTGTTAGCACATTTTTTGTTCATAAATACGTGATCTATCCATCTGTATTTTTTGTTTTTCCTAGCTTGACTTAATTTCAAAATTTTGAAAAAAATGGATGAAAACAAATTTTTTTCACTTGTTTTTATGTTCTGCATCCGAGCGAAATGTAAACTTTTCAGGATATTATTCTACTCACTTTCACGAACTCATTAAAAAAAAGTTTACACAGTTTGCAACTCTATGGGGGTAAATACTTTGATCGACTGGGCTACAACGGAAATCTACAGAGACTATGTATATAAATTCCCTTGCTTATATGAGATTTTTTTGAAGAGACCTCATTTGTAACGTATAATTTTTGCACTACTGTACCTACTATATTGCTAAAACTTATGTCATATTTCGACTACTCACTTTAATATCTTCAACATAGGGGAGCTGTTTGATCAATCTAAATACCAGAGGCGGGCATATGGACAAACAATCGATTATATTACATAGACCGCTGAGCTCACCGACAGCGAAAATTTTGGTCGAGGGCTTTTCAAATTTTTATTAGCTTTTTTGCATGTTGTGTGAAGAATTCTTAGTCTATGCTCACTAACGAACTTGAGCAGCTATGTCATGATATTATCGACCTCAACTGCTTTGCCAGTTGTTAGAAATTAGCTTATGAAACACTTTAGCTTATTCCTCCATTAATCATATTGGATGAATAATCGCAAGAATATTTAATTTCCAAAAAATTTGATTAATTTATTTCCTAATTTATTCCTTCGCAACCACCTCCACTCCTGATATCAATATGGCGAGATCGCATTCGTAGCCCTGCTGCTATTTAGTTTTAACAGGAGCTTTATAACGATTGACTGATTAACGAGGGACTTATGTGACATTCGCATTTCGTTTCCAGAATTAAAAATTCAGTTAGTCATAGCAATATATTTTTGGATATAAAAGACATCTCATTTAAATTTATTTTTTAAGTATTGTAATAGTGAAAAATCATCCCCGAGCTTTCTCCGGATTTTCACGTTTCAGACAGACTATGTAGATTTCGAAAATTCATTTAATTCTATCAGTCTACCTGTCTGTCTGCCTGTTTGTCTGTATTAGCGCTATATCTACAAAACTATTTGACTAAGAAGAAGAATATTTGGTGGGTAGTTGACACCACTGCCAACGAAGAACTGGAATATGCTTCCAGTGAAAAATATACAACGTAGACACTAAAAAAAACCGCGGCCTAAGGAATCACTACTTCCATATCCAGATTTTCCATCCAAGTCTTTCACAACGAAAAAATTTTGTATGTGGAAATAAATGTCTATGGAACTTTAATAATATATTATTTGAAATCGTCTACCCCACAAGCCCATAAAACGATATCCCACATCGGTAGTGGGAATGGATGAAGTAAAAAAATATTTTGAGGTTTTTGGTTCTTGTAGACCCTTAAATCATAATTTTTTCGCCCTCCTTTAATATTGGGGTGGGAGTGGTAATGGGGGTGGCTAATGCCAAAATATTTTTTGAGACCTTATAGTTTCTCTTATACATACCATATACCAATTTTATGGACTCTTAACTGCTAAATTTGTCTATTTACCGACAGACAGGCCGACAGAAATTTTTTTCGCTGAAACTTAAAATCTCAACGTTTTATGACATTCTAAGCCTATTTGAACAATAAAAATTAAAAAAATTTTTATTGTCGTTACTATACTTCCACTGGACGTGGAATAATTGGAGGAATAATTAAGTAAAAAGATGTGAAGGAAGGCAGTAAATGTTTGGCATGTAATTAACATAACTAAAAAGGAAAAAATATACAGGGTGGACTTGTAAATTTCGTATTCTTATGTGGTTAATAAAAAAGTTTAGTAACATTTTGCTGTAAACTTATTGTTCAAATCGATTTGCACAGTCACCAACACCCGACGGCAACTTTAATTTAATTCGGAGTAGCCTCTATAAAATATCTTAATAACATTTTAAAATTAAATTGAGTTCTTAAAACTGGTTCACGCTACAAAATATTGTAGTATTGATATCTTGTACATCTTCGTATTCTTGTATACTTAATTTAAAACGTTGGAAATATTTTGTTCTAAAATGATAATAAAATAGAGTTCATAAAAAACATGAAAGTTTAGACTACTCTGAAGGTCACTCTGTATAACAGATATGGCCAGTTTTAGCAAGGATTATTCCACAATGCTATTTCTTATATGTTCCAAACTTAAGCATTAATAAGCATTTTAATTCTAACAGAAGTTTACAAGAAATGGTCTAGGCCATACACACATACGTACACACATACGTACACACATACGTAAACATACGCGTACGCACACTTTACACATATATACATATATATACACATATGTGCACACATACATGTAGACATGTGGACATCTGTTTAATTAAATTTGAGTTCAGCATTTTATGAAAAGGATTTCTGTACAATATGTTTTCTACGACGGTTATTAAAACGTGTTAATCGGTTTTATTCTGTTATAAAGCTTACGCATATTTGGTTAAATTAAACATCTATAATAGAGACGTTCAGAAAAAAGTGTTTCCCTTGACGAGTCTTCTAAAATGTTAAAAGGGCTTACAAAATATATTCAAATAATATATGGTGAAAGTAAACAGTTAATACTACAAATGAATGAAATCATGGATACTAAAGACAATTTTCCTAAGAAAATAAAGAGGAAGGTTTTGAGAACTGAACTGACTAAAACCTAAAATAGTTCTGATATCCTTTGTAAGGTGCTGGTTGCAATGACCCTTTAGAGATACGGCCCTCCCATTATTAAAAGATTTTTTTCTCTACCTTTAAATTCCTATACTATAATTGTCGCATTTATCGTAAACGAAATTATTATTCATTCCATTAACTAATATGTGTATTATATTCGACGTCATTAAAATGTTTACCTGTAAAATTATGAAGCTTTTAAGCATTGAGTAAAAAAAAATTAGTTAATTGGTTGAAACTTATTACCTCACGTTATTATTTAACGACATATACTTATAACTTCATCCAGAACGTTATGGTTCCTTTTACGATTATGCCACCACTTCGTGCTACATAATTATGTAGCGAAATTTCTGGGAATGCGCTCAATGATAATTATGCAGTAAAATGAATTCTCTGATTTACGGAAATTATCATAGCGAAGGAATTTGAATGTGTTGATTTAATGAGTGATAAAATAATTATTATTATATAACAATAACTTGATGGGAATAGTATTTAAGCAAATCTTCTAAAAACTTGGGAACTTTAATGATACAGGTATGGATCGGGATCTTTTCACAAAGAAACGTAGATTACGAATCAACACTGTGATAAGCTAAAAATCGTATGGGAAAAAGTTATGGTTTGAAAACAAAACTCCGTCAAGGAATTAGAGCACAGAATTTGGATTTGTTTGTTTTAGAATGTAACGTAATTTTTTTTTAGATTCTAATGTACTTTATTACACTCCTAAAGTTCCTTACGAGGGGCAGCCAGAAGTAGGGCAGAGCCTGGGCCCTGTAACGTATACTTTCCGGTGAGGCCGGAAAGCGGTCACTTTTGGCACCTTAGCAACGGTTCAGTTGCTCGGGCGCCACCTTTACAATTTTTACGTGGGGCAAAGGTCCCACACTAGCCTCTTAATACAGTCTGTTACAGTAGGGCTGGGATAGCTACAGTGGAGAAAACAGTAACTTCTAGTGGGTCAATTGGGAAAATTGGACTTTTACACAAACAGCAGTAAAACACAGAATTTCGAAATAATATCAGTTATTTTATTTCCTATAAGCTACAATGATGAAGAAACTATTTACAGCCTAACCAGTTTAATATGTAAGTACAGTACATTCATAATACACAAAAGAGCAAATCCAGGCTGTGTCGTGCTGATGATTACGGTGCTACCATGCGATACGGTGACGTTACTAAGGTAAGCAGGAGTGAAGCAGCGGTATAACGGTAAAAATGGCGGTGACGTACAGTTTGACAGCAGGCAGTGATAGGCAGCGGTATGATGGTAAAGATGGCGAAGGAGTGAATTGCCGAGTTAATCAGGTTACGGGTTGTCGTTAGATACCAGGAAGAAACAAGCGGTTAACAAACAAAGCAGCAAAATTAATTATTCTAAGGGTCAAACTTGGCTAATACCAGAAATCTCAAAGCTGGAAGAGAGGTATGATTAGTCAAGCGGCATTCTGCAACTCCTGGCCTGAAACAAGGTATGATTAGAGTGGTATGCACACCAACGGTCTCTGGGAAAAGCGGCTAGACCCCAGAGTGGTTAGTGTGCTGATCCTATGCCCACGACGTACCTTCAGGGAGGCGGCTAGATCCTCGGGTACCCCGAGAACACAGAACTCTACCTAACAGAACAAAAGGTATCCTGGAAGCGGCAACCCAGCAGATGCTCCCGTCCCTCTGGCCTGAAAAAATGTATGATTAGGGCGGTACACATACCAGCAGTCTCTGAAAAGAACGACTAGACCTCAGAGTCGTTAGTGTGTAGATTCCATGCCCACGACGTACCTACAAGGAGACGATTAGACCCTCTGGTACCCCGAGAACACAGAACTTTACCAGTGATAGTGTTATAGGTAACAAAGAATGATTAAAGCGATAAACACACCAACAGCCTCTGAAAAGAACGATTAGACCCCAGCGTCATTGGTGCGCCCAACCCATGCCCACGACGTACCTTCAGGGAGACGACTAGACCCTCGGGTATCCCGAGAACACAGATCTTACCAAAACAAATAACAGAAAGATATGAATCCCTAATATCAGCCAAGTCGTTACCTTTACCTATTATTTTTGAACCTACTCACTTTTCGTCCTGGCCCACGTCTGGTCCGGTTACGGTCTTGATTAGAACTGCCCGGTCCGGTCTTCTCAGCGGTGACTATAACAAGAGTCACGGTTAGAGTGTGGGACTCTATATTAGCTGCGTGCGGTAATGACGTAGTCGCGGTAGGAGCAATCTTCGAGGATCGGTCTTTGCACGGTTGGCGGGGCTCCTGTTTACTTACAGCTGGGTACGTCTTGAGTCGTGGAGCGGGCGACCACGACTGTTTATTCTCACGAGTTCTAATACAAACTTTCCTCTCTCAGTAAGCCGGTAGAGTGGGAGAATGCGCAGACACGGTGCGTGCGGTAAATGAAGACTTGTATTATTTACAGGTGAAACGGTTAAATGAAAACTATTTTACAAGTCAGAAATCGCGGACTTTACCATTATTTTCTGTCTCCCTGTCTTAGAAAAATTTCACTTACTCTTATTTCCGGAGCTCGCTGCAGTACGTCCAGTCAGTTGGCCGCAACTTAGTACAGTGTCACGGAAATATAATTCAAATATTATAACTTACGTTTGGCTGGCGGGTGCTCTGGAGAAGGCACGTTCACTCGTCGTCGCTTGCTGGTAGACTCTGACTGCTTTCTGCAGAGATCACGGTTTAGTATACACTTTCAGAACGGTTGGACCTGGCGGTGATATAATTGTTTTTCACAGCCTGGTAATTTTTATTAAATAATTCAACAGAAACATATTTATTTTTGGAAAATATAAATGGTTTATTCGGGTTGAAAATACACTTCATTACAGCCCTCCAAAAAGTTGAAAGAACCCGCTGTTTTCTTATGGAATTTGAATTTAGGCCAATTTGGTTCAAGCCAAGTTCAGCTTATCCAAGACTAAAATCCATAGTTACAATTGTTGTAACAATCGTAACCTTGGCTTTTGATCTGAATCAAGCTGAACTTGGCTTGAACTTAGTTGGTACAACTCGCCCTGAATTTTGTTGTCGATTTCGAGTTCGTAAACAAAATTTCCCATGGGCCCACTCAATCATACCTCTATTTCCTGAGATACAGATCGAGAAAGTTACAAACAGTCAAGTAAAAAAAAAATCAGACTTTATGAAAGTTTGTAATATATTTTATATTGTGATACTTTCTAATAATGAAAAAAAAAATTAAATTTCAAAATCTTTGGCGAACGCGGTAGGAAATATATCCTAAAAATAACAAATTTAAAAAAATCTGTTATATTAACTAAACATTTTTTGAGTACATTTTGTACCTTCCTAATAACAAATGGCAAACTAATGACAAATTTTTAAAGATTTCCATAATTTAAAAATGTGAAAATACAAGAAGACTTAAAAATATGTATACAAGAACATGATCAAAAAACTCTTATTGAAAAACGAAATACTCCATCAAAGTATTAAAAGTTCAGTATAGTCAGTATTTTACTGTATACAGTGTACAGTAATGATGTCAAACGAGCCGTTTCCAAAATTTATTATTATCACTATGCTATGCAATGGGCCAATTTACATGCAATTCAGGGGCAGTAAGATTTTAAGTATTCTAAAATACCACCAGCTATAGATCTTTATTGGAAAAACGGTAGTGGCAATTTTGAACCGGTATCTTGTACACTACCCTGTGCCCTGCACCAATTATAGAACTACAGTATCGGAAGATTTTGGATTTGGGTGGCAGGCATAGTTTCAACGGCTTGACAGACCGCCAACAATAAAGGCGTGTACCAGTGCTCTAGTAGAGGGAGCAAATAATGACGCGCTATTAAGAAAACACGTACATCATTGCTATTAAAAATTTCAGGACCATTTATTCAAAGGAAGAATGTAGTTGGCTCTGTTCAGTGTAGGTAATATTATTACGTGCTTTAATAACTAAAATTATTTAACTCGTTATACTTTCAAAACGAGTCAAATAATTATTTACATTTCCCGCAGACAGAGCTGCCCACGTACATGTGGTGGGGAAAGCAGGTGGCACGGGTAGGATGTGTTATACGATAAAAAAGAATAGCCTAGTTGCTTCGCTCTCGCTTGCTCTCATTGCCGACCCAAATGAAACATTTTCTGATACTGTATGTCTATACACATGTCTGCAAATAAAACAAACTAAAAACGTACTCTTCGCCGGTTTACTAAACTTTTTATATAATTGTTACACATTCTATAAGATACTCTTCGCAGTTTTTTGTAAATAATGTTAGTTTTAAACATTTTTAATTTTATAGTACGAACTTAGTTGGTGAAAGACTCAGTGTAAAATAAAGTAAAAATAAAAAAAAACCATATCATACCCCATGTGGGTTTCGAACCTGGGACCCATGGATTCCGAGTCAAAAGCGTAAGAACGACCTAACACGTAAAAAAATGTAAAAAATGTAAATTTTTACAAAAACATAAAAATTAAAAAAAAAATTCTCAAATTTAAATCATTAATAACATTTTTATTTACTGATCGATTTTGTTCAAAAACAATAGGGTTCTTCCCCTAACTAACACTAACTTAGTGTCCAAATTTCAGTACAATCTGATTTTTCTTTCTTAAGTTATCGTGCTTACAAGAAACGTGACAGACGGACGGACGGACAGACGGACGGACGGACAGACGGACATTTTGAAAGTTGTTCAGAATTCGTTCACTAACAAAATGATATGAAAATTTTTTCTCTACGAGCGATATTTACGATTTTAGAAATGTGCCGATCAAATACAATATACTCTTCGTTTTTGCGAAGAGTTATAATAAGATGTAGAAAAATATACACTGAAAAAAGTGCGCGCAAGATTAGAGCCTCATTACATTAGAATTCATGGAATTTTACTGTAATAAGAATAATGTAATAAGAAATCGCTACAGACAAATATGTAAAAATACATGCCACATGGAAACTTCGAATTTATTCCTTTCCTAATGTGATTTTACGTAAACTTTCTGTTAAATTACAATGCAATTATCCACACTGAGTGCAAATTTACTAGCCCTCGTGTAAATTTACAGAGTTTTTTGTAATGTTACAACAAATATGTCAATTCACATTACTACTGTAAAATTACAAGAATACTGTAGCACTGTAACCAATAGCATTGGTAAAGTTTATCACGTGATGAAGACTTACAAACTACAACTTGAATTAAATCATAAAACTTGTGCATTTGTCATTTCTGGCGGTGATTAATTCGTTAAATTTCAAGTATAACATAAATCTACAAAACACAAGTAAGTATAAGCAAGAATGCCACCAAATAGGCCAGTAGGCTTAAATAAATCATAAAACTTGTGCATTTGTCATTTCTGGCGGTGATTAATTCGTTAAATTTCAATTATAACATAAATCTACAAAACACAAGTAAGTATAAGCAAGAATGCCACCAAATAGGCCAGTAGGCTTAAAATCCAAACCGGAAATAATTGCTACAAAAGGTTTTATTGTTTTAATGGGTTCATTTGTTGCCTAATATGTCTATCCTAGGTTCCCTCCCCTCCCCCCCCCCCCCCGGGGAGTTGTTTTTATGTTGAGGGGGCTTACAAATGTACCCCCAAAAGGGGTATTTTTGCGGGTTTACTGTTAGATCTCGTAAAGGACACACAATATGGAAAATCTTGTCCTATTAAAAGTTGTAGGGCATCAAATCCTGCATTGAATGAGACCAGACGCATATTTTTTGGACCACCCATTCCCATACTAGTGCTCATCAAAGTTGGACAAATTTTACATATTTATGAAAAATGTGTTATTTACACTATATTAAACATAGTACTATAGCACTCCATTGTGCTAGTCTTGTACTTAGTAAATATATAAAATATTAAAATTGTAGAATATATAAAAAGATAATATTAAAAAATGGTTTCATATAGAATATTATGAGATCAATTCAACTGATATAAAGATGGAGGCAGGATAAGATACACAAATCTTGAAATCAATTAGTGATGATTATATTTCATAATAACAAAAATTGTTGTTAAAAATCGTAGGCCAGCTTCGGCAATAGCTTCAGCTTGAGTGTCATGCTCGAAGAAAGGTTTGATTTCTTCGAGAAAACATTTATTTTCGACCAACAGCTTGACCACCTTCTTCTTACCCTGCTTGAAGAGTGCTGAAGTTGTGTCACATCTACTTATGGCGTGGAGAGATATGAGTGGCCTTCTGATGTTGTCTGCTAGTTTGAAGCTCTTGGGACCAAATACTTTTGATGGGGTCGTTCCTCTCCCAGATTTTGAGAAATATATGTTTGCTGATGGTGTGGCTAGTGTATTGATCATGATGAGGAGATACGTATCCTCACCAACTACCACAACCTTCTCATGCGCCTGTGATAACCTCAAAGGCCATGGCAGCAATCAGAAGATCTGTGTCTTCATTAGCTTGCTTTACTGAGAAGCCTCTTAGTAAGCAAGCTAATAAGACGTGCTTTATTCCTGTCGTTGGAAAGGAATTGCTCCTGAGTCATGGTCACCACTATTAACTCGGTAAAGATGACCTAGTGTGTCTTTTGCTTCGATTTCAAGAATTGTGTATCTTATCCTGCCTCCATCTTTATATCAGTTGAATGGATCTCATAATATTCTATATGAAACCATTTTTTAATATTATCTTTTTATATATTCTACAATGTTAATATTTTATATCTTTACTAAGTACAAGACAATGGAGTGCTATAGTACTATGTTTAATATAGTGTAAATAACACATTTTTCATAAATGTGTAAAATTTGTCCAACTTTGATGAGCACTAGTATGGGAACGGGTGGACCAAAAATACGCATCTCATTCAATGCAAAATTTAATGCCCTACAACTTTTAATAGGACTATGTTTTCGATATTGTGAGTCCTTTACGAGATATAACCGTAAAACCGTAAAAATACCCTTCTTACCAGCTTACAAATTCATATATAATAGTATATTACATAATGAGTGATGTAAGAGGCATATTACGTACGAATGGAAAAGTTACGCACGATGCCGCGTAGCGGCGAGTGCGTATTTCCATGAGTGCGTAATTGCCTTACAACTCGAATTATGTACTATACTTTACCTACGATCATATTTATTTAGTTATTTAGTAAAATCTGGATTTAGTTTACTTGTCAACAATATTATTCAACAAATATTATGTCAGTTTTGACAGCGTTTGAAAATTAAATAGGCGCATTTATTTTTTTAAACCCCGCGTCAGCGATAAAAGCCACCTATAATTGCGTGTCCCGTGCGTTTTGTTTACCGTGCGAATTGTTTACAGTGCGAATTGTTTACAGTGCGTTTTGTTTACAGTATGTAAAATTCAACTTACATAGATGGCAGGTAGTGTGTTTTTTACTATTTACAATAGTGACCGTAGGTAAAACATATTTTCGTATTACACACTACATTGCTACATCTCATTATGTAAACGCTAATTTTTTATTATATTTATAAATGTTTATACTCCAGAGTGCCTCCTGATGAAGTTTTATTTTAAGTTATTTACTATGATGTATGTTTAATTTAGTTTACTATTTTGTGTATTTATTTTTTATACCATTGTGCCTCAGCATGATGTTTTATTACTACGATGTATGTTTAGTTAAATTTACTTAAGTTCAGTTTATTAATTTGTGTATTTATGCTTGGTGTAGTGCCTGGGAATGAAGTTTTATTTTAAGTTATTTACTGTGATGTATGTTTAGTGAAGTTTGGTTTAGTGTATTATTTTGTGTAGGTATATATGTTTTATACAGTAAAAACAATATTCTCCTAATAAGTGGTTTTTATTACTTATATTTAATTTTTTCTGTTTGTGCCACATCAGGAAAAGCATGTACTTACTTTTATCTGCAATTGTATATATGTGTCAAGTTTATTGTATTTAAGTACCTATAATTTAGGTAGTTTTGAAATGTTAAAAAATGTGAAAACGTGTTTTTTGTATTTAATCACCTCTGAAACGGTTAAATACAAAAACACCTTGGGTGTCGCTATTTTATAACATCTAAATTATACTTAAAAAAAAAATAAATTTGAGCCATTCGTGTTCACTGAAAATCACATGCACTCAGTAAATTTACAACAAAAATTGTCAGGAATTCGCGTATAATCACGTTGCAAAAATTATGGCCTCCATGTAACTATGCCAACAAAACTCAGAAATTCGTATAAAATCACATTGTATACTTATGGCCTTCATGTGCACTTACACCGAGGAATTATAAGATTATACGTAAAATCACATTAATTTGCGCATGTATTTTTAAAACAGTGGTGTAATTTTACATCCAGTCTGTGAAATTCTAGTCATTATCACTGGTCACAGAACTATATGAAGAACCACGTAAAATTACACAAGTACTTTTTCCAGTGTAGTGATGATTTCGAACTTTGTAATAATTTTGAAGAAATTTAGAACATTATTTTATGTGTCATAATTTTATGCTAAGAAGAGAACAATAACTAAAGGTTTATTGAAAATTATAATACCTTTTTGATTTAACCAAATAGGTATTTTTATAACCGGACAAATTTTTTAATAATAATCGTTGAAAATAAAAAAATCTGTTTCGTAACAGACTGAACACGAATAACGGATAAAAAATGTCTGCGTATATATGTGTGTGGATGTGTGTGCGGATCGTTTCTTGTAAACACGGTAACTTCTGTTAGACCTAGTACTTTTAATTCGAATTTGAAACAGCATAGTAAAACACTCCCTATGGAAATTAAGCAACACACGTCATACAGAGCGATCGTGAGAGGTGTGCAAACTGTCATTTTTATGTACATGTTTTATTTTAATTTTTTAGCAAAATATTAGTAAGGTTTTCGATTAAGCACACAAAAAAAAATATCTAAAAATTATGAAATAAAATTACACCATCGCCCATTTAATTGAACCTTATTACCTAATATCGATACTGAAATCGGTTAATATCCGCCGTTGTGACTTTTTAAGCTTTAATATTAGGCTTGTTATCAAAGAATCCTGAAGTCACAATGTAACAAATTTCATGTATGAATCTATAAAAATATTGCATTCATCGTGATCATATTGTTTTCGTCATTTTGAATACTCAACTTTTGACATCAGATTCGTTATCAGCTACTTCTAAAATACCCAACTACCAATTTTGTTATGGCGATTTCGTCATAATCTCGAATATTTTCGACTAAAAAAATTTTCTTTCCAATATTTGCTCACCCTATACTAGATGTAGCTTGTTGAAATTAGTAGGGGACCACTGCCGAGCCATGCCTCACAACCTGGGGAGATTTCATAAAAATCGCTTAAGCGAATCTATAAGAAATTATTGAACAAATATAAAAAAAACATACATACAGGTCGAATTGAGAACCTCCTCCTTTTTAAATATTAATGAAGTCGGTTATAAATATGAAGATTTCTAAACCGCAATATACAGGGCGTCTCTTGTATTCGAACCAATTTTATGTAGACTAGATGGTTGCTGACTGCGAATATATGTTAATAAAGATAAGCTCTATTGAATTTAAGATTATTATTTACAATTTAGAATATATATAAAATCTCATGATAGAATACTTCCTATTGAAATTCAATCATATTCGTCCTTCAGGACGATAAACCATGCTTTATAATAATTTTAGAGCAAAATCCTACTGAAGTTTTTGGTTAAGCACACAAAAATAGGAAGGCGTACAAGATATCTAAATCACAATATACACTACAAGACGTCTTACAGGTACGAACCAACTTTATGCAGGTTTATGTAGGTTACATAATATAACAGCTTAAAATATAATAAAGGTAATGTTACTAGTTTAAAAACAAATCCTAACTCATTGACGCCATTTTGTTTTGTCATAACTTTTTTCCCACACGATTTACAGTTTATCACTATGTCAATTAGCAATCCAAGTTTCTCGACGAAGAGATTGATATCAGGCCCATACCTGTATCATTAAAAATACCACGGAAGTGCTCTTGCTGATAGACTATATATCTAATCTGTCACTTTATTAAAAGCTCAGAAAAGCATTTTGAATAAGAGCATTATGTAATAATACTTTATGACGAAATCAACTCGGCTGAGCTGCCCTGTAAATTAATACCCCATTATAAGTAAATTATCTCGAGGAATTATATTCCGATAAAATTAGACATTTCCTCGGAAAACCAGGTGATATTTTTAGCTTAATATTCAATGGAATGTCTTACAGTTACAGATGTTTTTACTTTATCACATTATCACTTGAGTTCGGAAACCTAAGAAGAATGAAAACTGAACACCTAATAGGAATGAGTTCGTACTTTTATTGTTCAAGATAGATGATCTATTAAATCAATATTCGATGGTTATAAGGACTCATCACAAAAGGATAATATGCTTTATCGAGTTATAATAAGTTCTTTATATTATCACTATTATCAGCAACTTATATTTTGTAGAACAATCTCCATGAAAATGGTAAAATTACGAATGAAGGTTGCAGTCAAGCGTTGCTGCTGCGAGCTTGCCACGACCAAAGCCAGCTGCGAGCGTGCTGAGAGCATGATTCGTGATATTTGTACAGTCGACGTGAGCTTAAACTCAACACTGTTGGAGATGCTCTCTTTCTAACACGCGCCACTACAAATAGGTTAGAAAGGGAGCATCTTTAACGGTGGTGAGTTTAAGGTGACGGCGATCGTAGGTCTCCTTGGGCCTCCTATAAGCAGCTCGCAAGAAGATCGTCGCAATATACCCTCCAGTCGGTTTTTGCAACGAACACAAAGGATTCGCAATTTCATATTTGGACGCGATCGTAGCAGGCTCGTTAAGTTTGTACGTTACCATGGGCCTCTACCTGCGAACATCATGGATTTGTGACTCTTCTGCTTAAAATATTATTTATTAAATGCACTGTCGCAAATCAAATCAATATTTTAACAGTAATAATTATAGATATAAGGAGTCATATATTGTTTTTTTGTTATATATTAGTCATGTCCTATACTTAAACTAGTGATGTCATTGACTCATTCATTTTATGTTACTTCGTGTTTTATAAAACAATGTAAATCTCTTTAGTATAGAAATAAGAGATGGTGATTCGTATCTGTCTTACTAAATATTGATTAGTAACCACTTTTCAGTATTTATACTATCGGGAACGTGTTCAGCACCCTAAAAAACATGTAAAATGACACCTCACATGCATATGCAGTGTATTTTCAATAAGCATCAAAGATGGCGTCGATTCTCCAAAATGACCACTCGCACAGACCATCACCCAATTTTTTTTTAATCACTGTTCAATTACTAACAATATCCAAATGGGTAAATCTCTGGCAAATGAATGACATACAGAAGTACGCTCAGCGGTTGTATCATAAATATATATTTCTTGTTGTATAAATTTCGAAATTTTATTAGATTTGGTAATTGCTTAGAATAGCGTAACACTGTAAAAGAACATTTTTTTCACAAAAAGATATTAGAAATTATTTGCCAAAACTCCAACAACTAATACAGCATGCCGATACCTAGTAATGAGAATAATTAATATACAAAAATAATTATATTAGTCTATTATTTAAATATTTTGAGATAATCGATTAAGACTTATAAAAATTAGTATTAGAAAATTGTATACGAATACAATGCACGGTATCAATACGACGCACAATGGGAAAAATGTGCCCTTTTTTTGGACAAAAATCTGCCGACAGTAGAGATTTCAATCAAATTAAATAAAAAAAATGGCAAATACTCTTAAGACATTGTACTTTAGAGTAGTGCTGCGGCAAAGTGGCTTTGGATTAACCTCACCTAAAAATCGCAGATATTACTCCCACATCCAGTGGAAGTATAGAGACGACAAAATTTTTTAAAAAAATTTTATTGTTCAAATAGGCTTAGCATGTCATGAAACGTCGAGATTTTAGGTTTGAGCAAAAAAATGTCTGTCGGTCTGTCTGTAACTTTTTTGTGCGCACAATTACTCTGGAACCGTTTAATATATCGACTTGAAATTTGGTACACATATGTATTTTAACGATACCTGGAACTAGGTTATATTTTCATCTTATTCCGTTGAATGATTGTGAGGTAAATTGGGGTAAATGGAGGTAAATAAGTAAATCAAGCAGGTAAGAGCCTATAAAATTGGTATTTAGTATATATAAGAGAAGCTAATGTCTCAAAAAAAATTTTAGCATTAGCCACCCCTAATACTACCTCCACCTCATTATAAAAGCGGGTGAAAAAAATTATTTCATCGTAGATGACCTTTCAAAAGCTTATTTTAAAGAGGAAGATCTATCTATCTAAATTCGAGAGGATGGCTAAGGCTGCTTGGCCATTCGCACAAGAGGAAGATTAAATGATGTATTTATTAGAAATAAATTGAAAATTTTTTTGAATCCTATACATAACCTCAAAATTGGCCAAAAAAGTCATTTTTTAAGTAACTTAAAATATTTCAAAATCCTGACATGATGGGCCAATTCTGAGGCCAGATTTGGATTCTGCGCGAAAAATTACTTCGGAAATTGGACAATGTTAGAGTTAAAACTGAATGAAGTAAAAAAAAATTCAGGCCTTTGGTTCTTGTACACATACTAAATCACATTTTTTTTTTCACCCCCTTTTATAATGGGGTGGGGGTAGTAATGGATGTGGCTAATGCCAAAATTTTTTTTGAAACATTAGCTTCTCTTATATATACTAAATACTCTGGAACCGTCTAAGATATCGATTTGAAATTTGGTACACATAAGTATTTTAAGGAGATCTGGAACTAGATTATATTTTCATATTATTCTGTTGAAGGGTTGGGGGATAAATTGTGGTAAATGTGGGTAAATAGGTAAATCAAGCAGGTAAGAATCCATATAATTGGTATTTAGTATATATAAGAGAAGCTAAAGTCTCAAAAAAATTGTTGGCATTAACCACCTCCATTACTATCCCCACCCCATTATAAAAGGGGGTGAAAAAAAAATGTGAATTAGTATGTGTACAAGAACCAAAGGCCTGAATTTTTTTTTACTTCATTCAGTTTTAACCCCAACATTATCCAATTTCCGAAGTAATTTTTCGCGCTAAACCCGAATCTGGCCTCAGAATTGGCCCATCATGTCAGGATTTTGAAATATTTTAGGTTACTTAAAAAATTACTTTTTGGCAAATTTTGAGGTTATGTATAAGATTCAAAAAAAATTTCAATTTATTTCTAATAAATACATCATTTAATCTTCCTCTTTAAAATAAGCTTTCGAATGATCATCTACGATGAAATAATTTTTTTCACCACATTTTATAATGGGGTGGGAGTAGTATAGGGGGTGGCTAATGCTACATTTTTTTTTGAGACATTAGCTTCTCTTATATATACTACATACCAATTTTATGGACTCTTACCTGATTGATTTACCTATTTACCCCCATTTATCCCAATTTACCCCACAACCATTCAACGGAATAAGATAGAAATATAACCCGCTTCCAGATCTCGTTAAAATACATATGTGTACCAAATTTCAAGTCGATATCTTAAACGGTTCCAGAGTAATCGTGCGCACAAAAAGTTACAGACAGACCGACAGACATTTTTTTGCTCAAACCCAAAATCTCGACGTTTCATGATATACTAAGCCTATTTGAACAATAAAAGTTTTTTAAAATTTTTTGCCGTTTCTATACTTCCACTGGATGTGGAAGTAATATCTGCGATTTTTAGGTTAGGTTAATTCAAAGCCACTTTTCCGCAGCACTACTCTAAAGTACAATGTCTTAAGTATTTGTATTTGAGTATTTGTCATTTTTTTTTAATTTAATTTGATTGAAATCTCTACTGTCGGCAGATTTTTGTCCAAAAAAGAGCATATTTTTCCCACTGTGCGACGGGTGAAAACGCGATGCTTCGCATATTAGCTCGGCAGTGAAGCGCAACCAAGACAAACTCATAAAGCTTAGATTTCATTAGTAGAGTTAGCGGTAGAGTATACTGGCATACTTTTTAGCCAAATTACTTTACTCTACCAGATTTGGGAGTGTACATGTTTTAACACACAAATCAAAATAGTGGTCGAGTCGTACAGTGCAAAATTGAAATCGCAACAATCCCATCAGTCGCCTGTACCAGACCTGTTTCCATTAGTATAATAGTATAGCGGCGGTCGAGTAAAATAAAAATCGGTAGTAGGAGAAAGCGAGTGGACGAGTTACTTTACCACCGTTTAATTCTACTTTACTCTACCATGATCTAGTACTCTACTCTACCAATTACGTTTACATTGGTAGAGTTAGAGGGGCAGTTAGTACTTACCCAAATTACTTGACCGCTAACTCTACTAATGAAAACTAGGCTTAAGGCTTGTTTTAGTTCCGGCAATAATCATTTTAGAACAGTTCCCATCATGCGCAATAAAGAAACAGCCATGAGCAGTGTATTAAAATAGTGAATTTATTAAACTGCGTAAGACGGAAACAGTTCTAGAAGTCTGAAAATTTAGAATCAAAGCAAACCTATGGTTAGTACTTATACAAGTCTCTACCTACGAACGTCATGGATTTATGGATTGAGGAAAAAGTTTTGCAATTAATAGAAACGTATCGAATGCATTCGGTTTTGTGTGTTCTTTATATAATTCAGTACACCATCATCGTCGAGGCTTTCGTTCTTTTTTAAGTAAATTGGCTATGAGTAAAGTACCACTATTTAATATTAGAGCTGTGATTTCATCGTTATCAGACATGGTTGACATTTGAACAATAGATGATGTATCCACAAAAATGATATAAATGAAACTGAAAGGGAAAAGACCGTCACCTGCTCGTGCTGAGCTCCTCCCGCCCCATAGATTAGAGAAAGCTCGAAGCATGCTCACGGCACGTTCGTTGCACCATTTCATCGCTGCGAGACTCGAGCAGTATTTGGTCGTGCTAGGCTGTATCGTGGATTACCAGGGTAACACTAAACAATAATGTATTTACTTACGTACTAATTACAACAAATACAGAAAAAGAGTATAAATTGGTTAGAAACTCGATATATTAATAAATATATAAATGAACAACTGCTTGGATTATATGTACTGACTACGTATTTTTTTGAAATAACGAGATGTATTTTTCACAATACATATATTTTCTACAAAGCCCCATCGAAACGGTAATACACAAAAGAATTATATGTTTAATAATAATAATACATAACAAAAAAACATGTTATGCTAATGATTTATGATAATATTAGTCTTCTTCATCACTGTCCTCATTTATTGTAACACTGATGTTTTCTGCGAATAATTCAGACAGTTTTACTGATGATTTCGGAATATCGGCGAAAAACCTCGCATATGATAAATCCATCTACAGAAAATTATTATTTTTTTATTTTATACATGAATTTATCATATGCAAGGTTTCTCGACGATATTCCAAAACTGTCTGAATTACTCGCAGAAAATATCAGTGTTACAATAAATGAGGACAGTGATGAAGAAGACTAATATTATCATATATCATTAGCATAACATATTTTTTTATTATGTATTATTATTATTAAACGTATAATTTTTTTGTGTATTACCATTTGAATGGAGCTTTGTAGAAAATATATGTATTGTGAAAAATACATCTCGTTATTTCAAAAAAATACGTAGGCTACTCCAAAAAATTTTCAATACATGTAATCCAAGCAGTTGTTGTTCATTTATATATTTATTAATATATCGAGTTTCTAACCTATTTATACCTTTTTCTTTATTTGTCGTAATTAGTACGTAAGTAAATACGATACAGGGTGTTTACTAAGGGGGGTGTATGCACGTAACATTATCTTTGCCAATTTAACTCCGATAGAGTTTTGTGAAAAATATTATGTTATAGCTTATTGTATGATGTATAATTGGTAAAAAAAATGGAGGTGGTCGCTAACGTGTAAGTACGTATATAAATTTTTCAAAAAATTCAAAAGCATCAATTTTTGTTTTCTTCATGAAAATATTTCCTGAAAATATCATTAATAAATTGTCTCAAGTATATTTACAATATATGTGAAATACAAACAAATTGGTTCACTTGATTAAGAAAAAAAAAATGTTTTTTTCGTACTTTCGAAAAAAAAAAATTTTCCCAGATATTATGAAATTCTTGAGGTCAAAACTTTTTGTGGTAGTATCTTACGCAAAGACATATTACTGGAAGGAACCACACGCAAAAAGGTTGCAAAGGCACGGACCTGCCATGGCCTTTCGAAGATGTAACATAACAGTAAAATGATTTTTATTGAAATTGAACTATATCTATCATATGAAATAGGAATGAATTAGTAGGGTCAAAAATAAATAGGTAAGGCAAATTGCGCCATATACCCTAAAGAAGAAACCCCAAACAGTTACGGACACGTGTTTCGGAATTATTATTCCTCATCAGCGTAGCGTAGCATCAAAAATGGTCTCGAAAGACATAGGAACAATAATTGAAGGTTGAAAGTACAGTACATAGTCCTCTTATTTATGCATTCCTATCTAGATCGGCCTAATTTTAGACCTTCACCGACAGTCGACATGTAGAGCCCTATGTGGACTGCCCATTTCAACCTGGCGAGTCAAATTAAATAGGAAGGAATTAGTAGGGTCAAAAGTAAATAGGTTAAGGAAAATCGCGTCATATACGCCAAATCGGGCCATTTGATGCTACGCTACGCTGATGAGGAACAATAAATCCGAAACACGTGTCCCTGGCTGCTTGGTGTTTCTTCTATAGGGCATATGGCGCGATTTTCCTCACCTATTTATATCTATTACCTCTACCAGAGGCGTCTAAACTGCCATGTTTTCATTATAAAGAGTGACCCCAAAAATAGGCCAAAAATCGACCATTTTCTACCCCACGAATATTGTTTCAGACTAAGTGCTAAATTATTGTTAATAATGAGAACATCCTGAATACAAAATTTCAAGATGAGCATATGTTTAGTTTTTGAGATATGAGGGATTGAAGTTGTGATATGCGTGATACTATCAAAAAGTACACAGCCCCACAAAAAATGAATACTCATCAGCTATGGCAGAGCAATAATTAAGAGTATTTTTCGACTCAGGATTCATATCTACTATCGACGAATCTGTATATCCATTGATTAATTCAGAAGGCCCAAATACATCCCATATACCGGGTGACACAGGAGACATGTAACACGCCGTAGCATGTTTATTTAAAAAGATATTATTTTGAAATTTGGTACACTTATATAATGCGTGATTGTCCTTTTTTAAGTACAAAAAATTTTTGTCCACCACTTCCGGTTTCACCGGAAGTGACATCTACTCTGTTATTTTAAATGGTACCCTGTATTGTTTTTTTACCTATCTGATTCGTCTCTAGATTCTCTTTTCAACCATGTATCAGAACATGACATTTGTTTTTAAAATGACAGTTAATATCAATTTTAGTTTGTTAAGTCTAGGTGGCCCTGATATGAACCTTCGCAGATATTGATGCGTAGTGTGCCGTGATATCGAAAGACCTCTGGCATGCAACTTTGTGCCTCATATTTTTTTGGGAATAACCAGTAGCTGAACAGACTAATAAGATCTAACTTATTTAAAAAAAAATATCTTTAAACAACCCACGATATCTTAAAAACCAAGATAGGAACCCCATTTTTTTACTTCACCTAGTTAAAAAATACTTATTTATCTTTTATTTTTGTCCAATACAATTGCTGTGCCTATCCTATTTTGCTCTCTTCATTAAAATTAGTATCGAATGATATTGCATAGTAATAAATATTGTACTGCAACAAAAATATTTAGTAAGCAGGCGGTGGAAACAAAAGAAGGTAAAACGACGCGTCATTTTGATTTAACAATTAATAATTGTTTACTTGGCAGCAATTTAAGTATTTTTCATTAAATTATACCTAAGTTATCACGTTTTTAACTCTATTTTGCCATGTATTCACGAAATGAAAAAGTAGATATGCTACTAATCTATGGCGAATGTAAAAAAAATAGCAGGCAGGCTGCTATCTTATATGAAGAAAGATTTCCCGAAAGAATTCATCCATCAAACAACTATTTTGTAAGAGTTGAACAGCAATTCAGAAGTGAACCAGAAGTACCGGAAAATAATTTCATTATCGATGAAGAGTCGGAAATCAATGTACTTGCAGTTGTCGAGGTAGATCCCACGATTTCGATAAGACAGATCGAGGATCAAACCGGTGTAAATCGGGAATCAGCTCGACGCATTTTGAAAAAACATAAATTTAAATCATACAAGTACCAAATACACCAGCATTTATACGAAAATGATTTTCAAAGAAGATTGAACTATTGCAATTGGTTTCTGAACAGACACAATTTGAATAATAATTTTCATGAACAAATTATATTTTCCGACGAGTCCAGGTTCACTAATTTGGGATTATTTAATCGTAACAACACCCGTTATTGAGCACAAGAAAATCCCAGAAATATGAGAGAAAGTGCATATCAGGAGCGATTTAGTTTTAATGTATGGTTAGGAGTAATTGGCAGAAGAATTATTGGGCCAATAATTTTTGATGGTCCATTAAATGGAGAAAGATATTTGGGATTTTTACAAAACCAGATACAAGATTTTTTGGAAGAACCGCCACCTAATGTTAACCCAATAATTTTTCAACAGGATGGGGCTTCACCACATAACAGCAGAGTTGTGGTGAATTATTTAAATGAAAGGTTTGGAGAAAACTGGATAGGAACAAATGGGCCCGTTCGATGGCCTGCAAGGTCACCAGACCTTACGCCGCTTGATTTTTTTGTATGGGGCCACCTCAAGGAAAACGTTTATAGGACTCCACCAACAAACAGAGAAGACATGGAAATGAGAGTCAGAAGAGCAATCGATGGGATTACTGAATTACAGTTAGATAACGTGCTTAGGGCTACCGTCACAAAAACACGATTGTGCAGAGATAATAACGGACAACATTTTGAGCATCTGTAGTAAAAAATGTTTTTTGTATGTAGTACTTCAGTAAATATTTTATTTTAATTTCATTCAATCGTTGTAAAAATGTATTACATAGTGTAATGGTTTTTCATCAATTTTGTTCAAATGTGTTTTACTGATGTTTCTTATTTATTAAAGAAATCGTTTTACCTACTTTTATTTTGTTTTCACCGCCTGCTTAGTAAATATTTTTGTTGCAGTACAATATTCATTACTATGCAATAACATTCGATACTAATTTTAATGAAGAAAGCGAAATAGGATAGGCACAGCAATTGTATTGGACAAAAATAAAAGATAAATAAGTATTTTTTAACCAGGTGAAGTAAAAAAATGGGGTTCCTATCTTGGTTTTTAAGATATCGTGGGTTGTTTAAAGATATATTTTTTAAATAAGTTAGATCTTATTAGTCTGTTCAGCTACTGGTTATTCCCAAAAAAATATGAGGCACAAAGTTGCATTCCAGAGGTCTTTCGATATCACGGCACACTACGCATCAATATCTGCCAAGGTTCATATCAGGGCCACCTAGACTTAACAAACTAAAATTATTATTAAATGTCATTTTAAAAACAAATGTCATGTTCCGATACATGGTTGAAAAGAGAATCTAGAGACGAATCAGATAAGTAAAAAAAATATACAGGGTGCCATTTAAAATAACAGAGTAGATGTCACTTCCGGTGAAACCGGAAGTGGTGGACAAAAATTTTTTATACTTAAAAAAGGACAATCACGCATTATATAAGTGTACCAAATTTCAAAATAATATCTTTTTAAATAAACATGCTACGGGGTGTTACATGTCTCCTGTGTCACCCGGTATAAGGATGAAAAGAGGGAAAAATGATGCTATTGAGTTATAAAGCTTCCATGAACAGAAATATAGTATAAGTCTATTGGCGAATGCATGAACGAAGGTGTTGACTAGTAATTGAGACACACCCTCAAGAGCGTGAAAACTACCCCAATATTATACAAAACTGCATAAAAGCTCCAACAACTGACGAAAAAGCTTGAACCCTCCAAGCTTTATTAATAGGAATGAACCATAAATCTGCAACGACCTAGTACACGAAAAGAATCCATTACAGGGTAAGAGACTACCATCTTGAATTATGAACTTGAGTCAGGGAAAAAATAGTGAATGTACCAGATATCGCATTTTGATTGCAGTAGGTATGAATGTGGGACGATAACTATAATTTTTGTAACCATTTTATGACACACCTACGATAAGGGTAAGAGAACGGGACCAAAACTTATTGATGGGTCTTCACCCCCTGACCCCCATCGGGATCATTTGGAGGAAGAAAAGGAATCAAGAGACCCTGACATAAGAGAAAAACACTCTTGGAAACCGCTACATCAGTATTTTTTTTATATATAATGCAGCGATTACGAGATTGCTCCGATATTTATCCCTTCACACCCTTACCGTTAAAAACGGACTATGGCGTTCGAGAAAGGGATACTTATCTTTATGTCAAAATTTTTTTCCATACAATATAATGATTGTAAAATTGCTCAGATTTCCACCCTCTAATCCCTGTGAATTTCTCTAGAGTGATGAGGAAGAATCACGAGGCCATGTATAGCGACTATAGCGACTCACTCACTGGAAATCGAGAAGTTCCAAAAGTGAGAAGTTTCCATGGAGTCGCTAAGAAACAAAAAGAAAAACTCGATCCATAATGGAGAAGTTTCCATGGAGTCGCTAAGAAAAAAAAAACATTCGATATAAAATATAATATCAATATACTTAAAAAATCACATAAAAATATGAACATGTATTAAAAACAAATATACGTATATTAACTTCGATTTTAATTTTATTTATAGCGATAACGCTATAAATTTGGTGACCCCGACGTGATCATTTTATGTCCAACGTGATAAATATATGCCAGAAGTGAAAATTTTATGTCCAACGTCATAAATATATGCCAGAAGTGAAAATTTTATGTCCAACGTGATAAATATATACAAGAAGAGATTCAATATATCAACTACCGTTATAAATTGACCATTTTATGAAGAGAAGAATTTTCCCGATGAATTTTGAATAGAGGTTCCAAAGTTGAATAGATGTTCCTATAATTTATGGTAATTTCCTAATTCAATCAACTGAAGTTGTACATTACAAGTACTGTCATCTGTCGGTGAGTGAGTTAAAGTACATTCCCTTTTTTATCTAAGAGAGTAGTCAATCAATCAATCAATCACAATCGATTAGTTATGCCAAGACAACCTTCAGACGAGGATTTTCCTCAAACCCATTATGTCACGTCTATCAAACTACCCCTATTCTGGAAATCAAAACCAGAAATTTGGTTTACCCAGATCGAATCACAGTTTTCTGTTGCAAAAATTGTCAATGACAAGAAAAAGTATGATCAGGTTATAGCTAGTTTGCCATTAGATGTGATAGATAATACATACGATATAATATCTAATCCCCCGGAAACGGATCTCTATATAAATTTAAAGAAAGTTTTAATTTCACGTTTATCATCGAGTGAGGAAAAACGTCTGAATGATCTGTTATCAGGTTCCCAAATGGGCGATCTGAAACCTTCAGATTTCTATAGATCCATGCAACATTTGGTTGGAGGATTCAGCAAGATTTATTGATAAAGCTATGGAAAAGACGTTTGCCTCAAACAGTATATAATGCCATTACAGCTTCAGGGAAAACAGACACAAAAGAGATTCTAGATATTGCGGATCGGATCTGGGAGTCCTGTCAAAATTCAATGGTTGCATCGTACTCCAAAAATCCTCTTGACTCTGAGTCAACCCCGTTATCAGATTTAACTACCACTATCAAAAATTTTTCAATCACT
This sequence comes from Rutpela maculata, assembly GCA_936432065.2. Lineage (NCBI taxonomy): Eukaryota > Metazoa > Arthropoda > Insecta > Coleoptera > Cerambycidae > Rutpela > Rutpela maculata. The sequence continues at coordinate 135,693,846 of OW386287.2, read as the reverse complement.
TTCCATGATTCAATTAATCAAGTATTACAAAAACAAGAAATTTTTAATTCTCGATTAAACTCTTTAGAATCCAGACTTTCCAATCAATCCTTCGAGCCTCAACCTTCTACTTCATGCTGCAACAATTGCAAAAGTAGAAACAATTCACAAACTCGTACCACTAATCGCAATCGTTCACCCAGCCGTAATAATGTTTCCAATAAATTTGATCGTACAGACAATACTATTTGTTACTACCATCAACTTTATGGTGCCAATGCCTATCGTTGTGGAGGTGAATGGTGCAAATTCAGTAAGAATTGTAAAAAATCTGATAATTCTCAAAGATGACTGAAGTTTGATAATTTTATGACGTCTGATTTTGACATTTCTAACAGCAAACGTAGTCGACTTTTTATTTACGATAGATCTAACGACCTGAACTTCCTAATCGACACTGGTGCCGATTTATCTGTGGTGCCACGCAATGCTTTCACAGATTTAAAAAAGAATTTTGATACGATATTAACCGCGGCTAACGGTTCAACCATTTTTACATACGGTAAGAAATTGTTAAAAGTCAATCTAAACTTACGTAGATTATTTCCTTTCGTTTTCAATATAGCAGACATTGACATACCGATAGTCGGAGCAGATTTCTTGTCTCATTTTGGTTTAGTTGTCGATCTTAAAGGAGCTCGAATAATTGATAACAAGACTAATTTGTCAGTTAATAGTTTTATTGAAAATAGTCCTTTAGACAATTGTAGATTAGATACACTTAAATTATTTCCTTTGACAGATAAATATAACAAATTACTTTTACAATTTCCTAATTTAATTAGTTCCCCAGATTACAATTTACCTATTAAACATTCTATTGTACATCATATAGTTACTGAAGGTCATTTACCTTTTTCACGACCTCGTAGATTAGACAATCTTAAATTTAAAATAGCTCAAACAGAATTTAATAACATGGTAGAATTAGGTATCTGCAAACCATCATCTTCTCAAGTTTCCTCTCCACTCCATCTAGTGGCGAAAAAAGAGAAGAATGACTGGAGACGTTGTGGAGATTATCGACAACTAAATACGATTACCATTCCAGACAGATATCCATTACCTCACATTCACGACTTTAGCTCTCAGTTGCACGACTGCACTATTTTCTTCAAGATTGATTTAGTGCGAGCGTACCATCAGATACCTGTCGCTGAAAATGACGTTTATAAGACAGCTATAACAACTCCATTCGGACTGTTTGAATTTTCCCGCATGCCTTTTGGTCTACGCAATGCCAGTCAAACTTTCCAACGTTTTATGAATGAAGTACTTGTCAATTTACCTTTCGTTTTCGTCTATTTGGATGATATATTAATCGCAAGTCAATCAGATGTACAACATTTGGAACATTTGGAAAAGGTTTTCAAGAGATTAGACACATACGGAATTAACATTAAACCATCTAAATGTATCTTAGGAGTTGACAATTTAATCTTTTTAGGTCATCACATCTCTTCATCAGGTATTTTACCATCAACTGAGAGAGTCGAAGTCATTAATGATTTCCCTTTACCGACAACTCTCAAACAACTACAACGTTTCATAGGTATGGTGAATTTTTATCATCATTTCATACCTCATTTTGCTGAAATATTACTTCCCCTATATTTTCTTTGTAACAGTTTATCTCATGATAAAATTACAAAGATAAATAGTTGGCCTGATCAATGTTTAGACCGATTTTCGAAAGCCAAAGACGCAATAAGTAATGCAGTAGTTTTAGCTCATCCTTGCAATAATGACGATACTATCTTATCTCTCTCAGTCGATTGTTCTAACCTTGCCATGGGTGCAGTTTTAGAGCAAAAAGATAATAAGGGATTTCTTGCTCCTTTAGCATTCTTTTCCCGTAAATTAACCACAGCACAAACCAATTATTCGGTTTTTGACAAAGAACTTTTAGCATTATATACTGCAATTAAACATTTTAAGTTTATGCTTGAAGGTCGAAAGTTTAATTGTTTTACAGATCACAAACCTTTAATCAACGCTTTATTCACAAAAGCAGAAATATCTCCTCGTCAAATACGTCATTTAGAATACATAGCTCAATTTTCTTGTAAAATACAACATGTTAAAGGAAAACATAATGTAATAGCTGACAGCTTGTCACGTATTTACGACACTTCTTCCTTAAAACAAGATATTTTACCACTTCAACTTAAAAATTCTCCCTTCCTTAATGTTAACTTTGACCTAAAGTTGCTTAGTGAAGCTCAGGAGAAAGATTCAAATCTCAACTATTTATTGTCAGATAAATCATCACTAACTAAAACCAATTTCATTTTAAAAAAGATACAAATTCCAGATTCAAATGATTTTATTTGGTGTGATGTTTCTCGTGCAAAAGTCAGACCTTTTGTCCCACTTGTTTACAGACGAACGATATTCGATATTTTTCACAACTTATCTCATCCTGGTATTAAAGCCACTAGACTGTTGATTTCAAATAACTATTTTTGGCCGAAAATGAACACAGATTGCAATTTATGGTCAAAATCGTGCATTAACTGTCAAGCTGTCAAAGTCAGTCGACATACGCGAAGTGCTCTCGGGAACTTCACCATCCCGAAAATCAGATTCGACCACATCCACATAGATTTGGTAGGACCATTACCTCCATCCAAAGGTAACTCTTACATTCTTACGGTGATTGAACGATTCACTAGGTGGCCGGAAGCGTACCCTCTTCGCGACATCACAGCAGAAACAGTTGCGCGTACTTTATTTCAAAACTTTGTTTGTCGATTCGGTGTTCCCTTGTCAGTAACGACTGATCAAGGAGTACAATTCGAGTCAAGATTATTTAATGAATTTGCAAAGTTTTTAGGTTTTCATAGAATACGTACAACTGCATATCACCCCCAGAGCAACTCTTTAATTGAAAGATTTCATCGCTCACTTAAAACTTCCTTGTTAGCTAGAGCCAATACATCACATTGGACAGATGAATTACCCATCATTTTATTAGCATTTAGGACAACTCCCAAGGAAGATCTGCAATGTTCACCTGCTGAACTCATATATGGTCAAACCCTTCGTTTACCTGGCGAATTTTTCGTTGAATCGTATAATTCCCCAGATATTCCTTATTTCATTGACAAATTACGCATTTATTTTAATAATTTAAAATTTGTTCCTCCAACTTCGCATGGCAATTACAAAACTTTTGTTAGTTTAGATCTTGCCTCTTGCGATTTTATTTTCGTTCGCATTGAACGTTTAAAACGTTCATTTACTCCTTTATATGAAGGACCGTTTAAAGTTTTATCTCGTTCAGATAAGTTATTTACCTTTAAGAAAGGAGACAAAGTCATAACTGTCAATATTGATAGGGTTAAACCGGCTTTTGTATTAGTTGACAGATGTGACATTTTGCCTACCCCGATTAAAAAAGTACGTTTTGCAATCGACACGTTGATTGATTGACTATTTTCTTTTTTAACGAGGGGGTGTATATAGCGACTATAGCGACTCACTCACTGGAAATCGAGAAGTTCCAAAAGCGAGAAGTTTCCATGGAGTCGCTAAGAAACAAAAAGGAAAACTCGATCCATAATGGAGAAGTTTCCATGGAGTCGCTAAGAAAAAAAAAACATTCGATATAAAATATAATATCAATATACTTAAAAAATCACATAAAAATATGAACATGTATTAAAAACAAATATACGTATATTAACTTCGATTTTAATTTTATTTATAGCGATAACGCTATACCATGACATTCCTAAAGAGTAATCTTGAAAACCCTTGCCACAGGATTTTCGCTAATGTGATACAGCGATTGCGATGTCTCTGATATTCACTCCCTCGCACCCCCCACCTTCTTATAAAATTCACTTGAAGTTTGAAGACAGATCATTAGGACATTAATTGTATGGAGAGCGCCCTTTATTATCTTTGTGACAGAATTTATTTTAATGTAATTTTCTCACAACGAGATCGCTTATATAAATGTGAGTTGTTTTCTCACCCCTTCATAGGTGTGTAAACAATCTATTCTGGGAATATTGGTTATCATTTCAGATCCAGACACACTGCAATCAGAATGCAATATCTGGTACATTCACTATCTTTTCACCGACTCAAGTTCATAATTCAAGATGAGGGGTAGTTTTGCACCCTCTGATGGGCTGTTTTCGTGAACTGGGTCGTAACAGTTTTATGGTTCATTCCTATTAATAAAGCTTAGAGAGTTCAGGCTTTTCAACCAGTTATTGGAGCTTTTATGTAGTTTTGTATAATATTGGGGTAGTTTTCACCATCTTAAGGGTGTATCTCAATTACTTTGTGTAAAGCCTAGTCAACACCTTCGTTCATGCATTCAGCCAATACACTTATACTATATTTCTGTTCATGGAAGCTCTATAATCCAATAGAATCATTTTTCCCTATTTTCATCCTTAAATAGGGGATGTCAGCCTTTTCTCTTCTTGGTATATTCTGGTATATCCCGTTTCAACATCCAACAGTAATCTGCCATCATATTCTCATCTTATCTTCCTTGTTGGAACCGTGGAACAGTTCCCCGTGCTCTTCACTAAATTCTCCTAGATTTACAGGAAAAAAATTTATATGGGGGTGCAAGAAACGCAATTTTAGGTTCATTAGGAAACCCAGGTTCCCTGAATTCTTCAGAAGTTCAGCCACTATATTTTTATATAAACTTACCTACACGGCTCTTTCAAGGTGTTCTTAAAATTTTCATCTCTTACGAATTTTCGAATTTGAGGTCCATTAAATATTCCCTCTTTTATTTTCGCATCGGATATTTAAGAAGATCGTAACGCAATTTATATAGATTTTTTGGATTCGGTTTCAGCGCCCCAAAATACATATTAGTAAAGTGGTTAGCTCGCTTAGGCTTTAAATTTAATTTTAACTTCAGTTTTGGCCGTTCAGTTTTTGAGCTTATGTCAAAATTCTGACGTGATGTGCCAATTCTGTCCACACAATCGGTTTCAGCGCCCCAAAGTACGTATATTTATAGTAGTCCGTTGGGTAGTGCGAAACTGTTTTTTGTTTTGTCTGTCTGCGTTATTTAAATTCGCATAAAATATTTCCCTTACTAGTCTAGGAAATAGCGTGCAAATTCGACGACCATCTGCCAGTCGCTAATCGAAGAGACCATATAAGTACAAATTTTTTTCCTCTCTGGAACTTTTTGGTATGGTGGGGAGATAGGGAGGGGGGGCATTTATTTCTAAATCGAATGATTATCGATATCTGTCCGCATAGGTAGTTAGTGTATGTACTTCATATACCCCAATTACGTTGGCAGACGAAACTTCCGGTCGGCGCGCGCGTTAACCGGAAATATAAACTAATTTTTTTCTTCTATTTGAGGTTAACGCGCGCGCCGATCGGAAGTTTCGTCTGCCAGCATAATTGGAGTATGTGAAGTACATATACTAACTACCTATGCGGACAGATATCGATAATCATTCGATTAAAAAATAAATCCCCCCTCCCTATCCCCCCACCATACCAAAAAGTTCCAGAGGGAAACAATTTTGTACTTATATGGTCTCTTCGATCACCGACTGGCAGACGGTAACCATTCGTCGTCGAATTTGCACGCTATTTCCTAGACTATTTATCAATCTGACTTTCGTAAATTTCACATCACCACCATTGAGCTGTTGTGTTTCTGAAATCTTACTTATGCAGCTGTTGTCAGTATCTGTCAATAATTCTATTATCTCCTGCTCAACAAATTTTATCAGGCAAGGATCCATTCTGGGATCACTATTGTTTGTAATCTATACAGCGGATATCTTTGACCAAATTAAACATTCTCCCTTTCAGCCATATGCTGATGATACTTAACTTCCATTTCATATAATTTATCACATAGCGAGAACGCTTTATTGAACGAAGATATAAATTCTATTTCTGGTTATTCTAAGAAGCATAATTTAAAAATTGATCTAAATAAAACGGTTGCATTTCTGTTCAGTCCGAAAAATAGAAGAAATTTCTAAAAACGCAACTCAACTCAGTTATAGATGGGGTTAATACTGAATAGGCATATCCTCAAAAAAAAAATAATATACGTTATTAACGTATTAGTTAAAACCATACATTAGAGCCCCCAGTACCAAAATTAACCATGTTTAGACTAAACCACAACCAAAAATCGTACACAAATTGTCCAAAACAAAACATGTTGTCATTTAATTACTTCCACGTCCAGTGGAAGTATAGTAACGACAAAAAAATTTTTAAAAATTTTTATTGTCCAAATAGGCTTAAAATGTCATAAAACGTCGAGATTTTAAGTTTGAGCGAAAAAAAATTTCTGTCTGTCTGTCGGTCTGTCTGTCTGTCTGTAACTTGTCTTTGTGCGCACGTTTACTCTGGAACCGTTTAAGATATTGACTTGAAATTTGGTACACGTATGTACTTTAACGGGATCTAGAACTAGATTATATTTTCATCTTGTTCCGTCGAAGGGTTGGGGGGTAAATTTGGGGTAAATGGGTAAATTAAGCAGGTAAGAGTCCATGAAATTATTATATAGTATATACAAGAGAAGCTAAGGTTTCAAAAAAATTTTTGGCATTAGCCACCCCCATTACCACCCCCACCTCCTTATTAAAGGGGATGAAAAAAAAATGTGATTTAGTGTATGTACAGGAACCAGAAACCTCAAAATATTTTTACTTCATCCACCCCCCACTACCACCCCCCTATCACCACCCCCACCCCACTACCGATGTGGGGTATCGTTTTATGGGTTTTTGGGGTAGAGGATTTCAAATATTATATTATTAAAGTTCCATAAACAATTATTTTCACATACAAAGTTTTTTCGTTGTGAGTGACTTGGATAGAGAATCTGGATGTGGAAGTAGTGATTCCTTGGGCAGCGGTTTTTTCAACCTACGAAGATACGATCATGTATCGGCGAAATTTATTGATTTTATGTGGTTAAAAATGGACAACACAGTGAAAGTTCATTATCTTATATTTTTGTATCGTTAATTCTATTCTTCCATCTCCCTGTATCTTCGTGAAAAACTCCTCTTTAGAAATTTTGCTCATAACTGTAGTATTAGACATCAGAATACATCAGAATACATTTACAGAATACATCTACAATGCCTTATCACTTTTTTTAACGCTGCGATAATGCATTATTCTGCGATAATGTTTACAATTCTGTAAAACTTAATAAGTGTTTTAGCCTTTATGCACTTCGTCGTAGAATGCAGTAAATACTAAACTTATTCACTGCCAATTAAAATTAACTCAATTAACTCCCTAAAGTAACAAATTCATGTATGCCATTATCTTTTAATACAATTTTCATGTCACAGTTAACTATAAGTTAATTATAAGTTAATTATAAGTTTAATATAAAATTTATGCATATTATTGCAATACTGTTCGATTACTTGTAGAGTTGGTTAAATATAAGATAGCCACGTCAGTGAACTTCACCAGCTTTATAAAGTGCAGAAGTATCTGGGGGTTAACTTGGACAAAAGACTGACGTTCAACACTCACATCAACGAAACCATATGGAAGCTCTACTGCATGTTCAGGTGATTGTACCCGCTCCTGGTTAGGGGTAGCGGACTAAACAGACAAAATAAAGAACTGTTCTAAACAATGGTGATCAGACCGGCAATCACATACGCGGCGCCGCGCGCTGGTATGGTATAGCATCCCGGTAATGACAATGCGAAAACTTCTAGTTCTCAAACACAAATTTATGTGCCTAATCTATGTCACGACTTAAATTTCTCAAAAATTCTACGAACTCAAACTGGGCGATAGTCGGCTAACTCGCAACACAACTCGAATCAGACAGACAGTTAACTTTAAAATCTCCAATCATCTCTATTCTTTCTGTATATGTTCTATTTGTTCTTTTTCACCTTTTTTGTCTCTAAATTACATTCGGACAAATAAATTATAAAAATCCCAACTTATTTAAACTCTAACTTTCACTTCACCACATTTTCCTGGCAGGAAGACCGCCAGGGTGGAATTGCTTCGAACGGGTTTTTCATTGAGTTAGTGCTGGTGACCGCACAAAATTTCAGTGTTATATATTAATTAGTTATAAGTACCTTTGTGTATTAAGTATACACCGTAACTCGCCGCGGTTGTCTGACTCCTTCTGTCTCAAATCTGTTCTGCTTGCTTGCTTGCGTATTGTGTGGCGACTATGCTCGTCGACTATCTACCACGGTCTGGGTTCGAGCCCCAGCCCCGACACTGTCAATGCCGGTGGGTTTGTCTGCGTTTTTTTCAAATATGTAACCCCCTTCCGGACAGCCTTGGCTTTCACCACTATATGTGGTGTGTTTATGTTTGTGCTTACAAAAACACGTGTATTGAAAATAAGACTTAATTAGGCTCTTCGCAGTTGTAAAATACATTTATAACAGTTTGTGTACGAAACAGTTTCAAACACGTGCTTCATAAATTTAAACTAATAAATGTATATTAACAAAAACGAAAATATCTTTCCATTAGACGATCAGCAAGACAAAGCACCCGGAAGACACATAGTGAGTCTCACAGCATTATGAGGGCTTTAATTAAATTTAACAGGTAAATTATTAAGTTAAGCGATAAAGCAGAATAACGAATAGCATAAGGTGCACAGATTAATTCAGAATTTCGTGTTTGGATCGTTTAAGGGAACATTATTAAATGGTATCGACAACTACCATATAATTAATAATACTACGTTTTAAAATAAGCTTTTAAATATTTTACGACATTACCATTACTAGGATATAAATTATAGTATTGTTTGTCACCTAATACTGCATATGCCAATTACATATTAATAATAGCTTGTTTTACTGATACTCAGGTTTATTATTGGCAAATTATCAAAACAACCCACTTCCGCCGAACAATACAATGCGAAACAAAATTCACTTTAATTTAGACAGATCCACTTCTGTAAAATTTCACTTATTTAAGAACTCTTCAAAAAACTATACTGCCGACTAAACAGGAAGGAATAAAAAATAGATCTGACCGAAAAAAGTATTTACCTCCTAGTTTTCCTAGCAACGTACTTTTTGTTATACAGCGTGATTTACCATGATATGCGGAAAATAAAATGGTGTACTAGTCTTCAATGTGGGAAAGCCCCTGCAAAATTTTAGAGTGCTGCGAGGTAATTTAGTATATTAAAAAGGATTAAAACTTACAAAGATACGCTACTGTTACGTGTCTGTGGTCAGTAATAGGGCGATGAACTTACTTGTGAAAGAAGATATCGGATATGTTTACATTTCCTTAATTGGCATAAAAAATGAAGCGGCGGGTGTGGTCAAAGTGCTGCGTTATTTGATTTCGGTCAAACAATCAGGACACCGGCAGATACAAAGCACCGCCGAAGTTGGTGTTTTTGTGTTACTGGCGGGTTTAAGTAAATATCTCTTATATCTACTTATTGTTGTAGAGTTCACTAGCATAGGGTCAATATCTTTTCGATTTATTTCGCTATTTTTGTAGTGTGATCTGATTAAAACCAAAAAGTCACTTCTACCATCTTCAGCTTTGCTGTCAATAGTGTCAATCCCAAGTCTGATAAAGTGATATGGTTGTACCGCGTTATGTCACAAAAAAATAAGGTAATTTTTTTGGTCATATTTTTTTAATTTTTCATTCTTTTAACTCCTTTAGGTGGGGACAACCTAGTGATAAATTTTGCGCATGTCATTGTAGATCACCCTGTATATATATTGATATTCCAAATAATTGAACTAGACAGACATTTGTGACTGGCAAATGTAAAATGAAATATATGATTACTTTTCTGTTTTCGGTCTTGTTAATATGTTTTGAATAAACCTATAATATTTAGTTTAATACTAAAAATACTTTATTTATGGACACATGTCCATTACATTAACATACATTTGCGATACAATAATTGAGTATATGCACAATATATTATTACGCTTATTAAAGGTAAGGTAAAGGTAAAACATAAATATGACATAAAATGTTTAATCATAATCAATATTGCTTGTTGCAGAGTGTGCTGTAATTAATATTAATGGTATCTACATGCGCTCCGAAAGTGTTATAGTTATTTCATTCTATTCAAGAGTATATGGCATCCATAAGAAGTTCTGTGAAATTTCGGTTTAAAAACCGCTGCCTAAAAAATTACTTCTTCCAGATCCAGTATTTCCTATCCAAGTCTCTTACAACGAGAGAAAAAATTGATATATTTGCGTTCCTCTATGTGGATATAATTAACAGATCAATCGACTTAACCTCAAGGAAGGTTGATCCAAATTATATGAGTGTCGCCTGTCGAAGAAAGAATCAGCAACAAGTGATCTATTTATAAAATCTTGTAAATATTTGTCCATTTGTCCATCCAGCAGCTTCATGAATAAGCTTTATAGATACATCCACTCTTAAGGCGGGTGATGCAGTTGCATAACGAGTATTGTAGCTGTAAACTGGATTATATCGATGCCCACAGCTTGGAGGCCTTTTTTTATGTAGAAACTAATTTGTTGTTCCAGACCCTAGGATGGATAGGTTTTTGAACTGTAAAAATTAAATGAGTTACTCCTTCTGGGCGAACGTCGTTGATTCGGGTAAGATAAGTCTGTGTATCTGAAGCTAAACAGAGTGAAGGATTGTCAGTGAAGAAAAGAATGACCGATAAGGGTTTGAAAGTAGGTGGTTTTGATTTTATCAGGAATGCGAATTTCCAACAAATCCGTGAAGAATTTGATTTTGTTAATGTCGATAAAGGAAAAATTTGGAGTGTGTGACCCGTAGCTAAAGCCAACGGATTATCGTTTTAGTTAGATAAAGTTTCTAAAAGGTGTAAGTAACTAAATGTATTAAACTAAGAGACATTTAAATCGAGATGAACGTTGATGAATACTTTTTCGAATCCGTTTGAGGAGATGTTTATGTTCTGACCTAATAAAAAAATAAGAGCCATTGCGGAACTCTTAGAGTTGTGCACCAGGATGCACCACTGTCATATAAATGTCAAGTTATATTGCTATAGTGTGCTGAAAGTTATCGAAGATTTATTGGTGTGTAGAGCTGTTACGGGGAAATGCCTTCCGAATAAAGGGCCAACCTCCAAGGAAAGTCTTTCCAAAAGAGGTGTGGCTTCCTGAAAGGAAATAACTGTAAATTCATATTCAGTTTGAATCGTAAAGGTTAGAATATTTGTAGTTTACACAAATAGGATACCACGGCCGTGTGGCCAGCTTGGAATGATGAGTATAACGATAGCACAGTCATTATTGTTAAAAGCAATAATAATGTAATAATTTGGTACAATGAACAGGTACAATCAATATTTTCGCAGATTGTAACAACAATAATAAATTATTTTAAATAAATTCATTATGCACATGTGCATCTTTCTTTTTGTACGCCACTGACAGCTTTATATAAACAAATAACATATACAAATAATGTACCAATCGATAGAAAAAATAATGGTCTTTATTTTTTATATTTTGTAGAACTTTGATTTATTAGGCCGTCTAGCCAAACATGTGTAGTTATTGGAAAGCTCCTCACTCTTTTTTTGCTGTGGGGCCTTAAAAAAAAGAAAATAGCAAAATGCAAATGGAGGGTCTTATGCAAAATTTTATACTCTATCGAATGGCGCCAAGATCATTCCTCTAGCTCCTACCGTTTTTGAAAAAAATATATATATAGACAGATACAGGCAGCCCATTTGAGCAGGGGCAGGGGGAGCAGGCATGATTTCTCGAGGTGGGTCTGTTCGAAAATTTACTTATTTTGACTAGTTCTATTCATGGTTAAAAGGATTTGCTATTACTCAAAAGTAGAAATATCAAAACACCTAATTCACTAAGAAATAACTCGTTTTTTGATTATAATGACCTTTTGAGTAGGACATTTTTTGACGGCTTTGAGATTTTGAAACATCAGTATATCATCATTAATTTTATATCAAATTCAGCTTGTAACAACGAAACCCCCACGGAAGTCACAATAAGCGTGCACTCTACTATAGTAATAATAAGATGGAGGTGGTAGAGAGGTGGCTAATGCAAAAAACAATGTTGAGGCATTTCTTTTTTGTACACATAACACTAAATCCATATTTTATTTCTTTAATGATTGGTGTAAGTGGTAATAATAGTGGTGTGAAAATGGGGGTGGCGATGCCAAAAAAAAAACAGAGACATTTCGTTACTGTACACGCACTATATAACAATTCTATTTTTTTACCCCCGTTAATAATGGGTGGGGATGGTAATGGAGGTGGCTGACGGGGTGGCTGATGAAAAAAAGGTTTTGAGGCCCCTGGCTTTTATACACCCATTAAATTACAATTTATCTTCTTCAATAAAGGAGTGAGGGTAGTAATAGAGTAGTGGTGGCTGATAACAAAAAATATTTTGAGGTCTTTATTTTTTGTACACACACCAAGTCGCAGTTTTATTTTTTTACCCCTTACCTGCTTTACCGATGTATTTTCTAATTATCCCCAACCCTTCAACGGAATGAGATCAAAATATAACCTGGTTCCAAATCTCGATATAATACACAATTTGTTCCAACTTAAAATTTCGACGTTTCATAACCATTCTAAGCCTATTTGAACTTCCACGATGTGGAAGTAAAATAAGTAAACAATAGTATATTATTCAACGAGCGTCTAATAGCTTTTACATGCTAGTAGAATCCTATACTTTTTCTACAACTATTCAACAGGAAGTTGCACTTTAAAATAGATTTGCCGAAAATAATAATTGTGAAAATTTTACGTAATGTTAAATATTACAAATTATTAATAAAATTAGTTATATTTTTCGTACCGGTAATTTTATCGTAGCTTGAAATAATATTTTTTTTCAACAAACTTGTAAAAATTAGAAAAAAGATCTGATTTTAAAATTTAAAGAAATCTACTCCGAAAAAAATTTTTGAAAACACCAAATTGTTTCTCAGGTCATAATAGTCCAGTCGAATTAAACATAATAAAAAATTTTGCGTACTGCGGACTTTTTTTTGTGGAAGTTGTTTAGGAGGGCATAATAAGCAAGCACAGAAAACTACACCCTGCTACACCATGTGCGTCAACTATTTTTAGGGGTTGAAACTTTGAAATTTTACTTATGTGTCCATATCTGTTTCCCTATTGCCCGTAGGGCTCTTTACCAAGTTACACTTTTTGAAGATTCATCCCTCCTCTATATAATATATATATATATTACACATTTGCCGTAGGACAAACGGTTTTGGCTGTACGAGGCTGGAAAGGTCGCGCTGTCCGAATTTGGGGGTCTTCTGTACAGAACAAACGGCTATTATTTCCAATCTACAATACTACACATACTAATGCCCTTAAGGAGGGATGATGATTTGTGAAAAAACTTTCATCGAATACCGAGCGGTTTTCATGATACGGGATGTTGAAATTTTGAAAACTCCTTTTTTAAAAGAAAAGTGAACCTACTTTTTTTCGCCCATTTTTTTTTCATATATGTGCGACCCTAATATAAGAAAATTTACGTTGGTTTCATTTTAATACATTTCGTTGGTTTAGGAGCTAGACAGCAAAATATGCCAAAAATGGCTATTTTGGTATTGTTGCATTAAAAAAACCAAAACCAGTATAATTAAATGGTTAGTGTTTTTGTTTATCCTAAAAGTCCAATTCATTGCGCATAGAAAATGTGTTTTTGTATTTAAGTAGGATCAACACCTATTGTGTAATAACGATTTATGTCATGTGTTCTCCAGTCTCCTTTTTCACAATTTTTTTTTGCGGCCTTCATAATATGGCAGAAAGCATTATACACGTGGATAGGGCACATAATAGGGTGTTAAAATGGGTCTTTTGTTAAAATGCGATAGGACGTACTGTTTTCGAGTAAAACACACTTGTTTGGTTATATTTGCTTTGAGTTTTTATTGTGTTCTGAATTGTGATCTGATAAATAAATTCTACATTTTGGTGTTTTCTTTCTTATGAGTTTGTTTTTTTAAATAATTTTTCGATGAAATGGACTTATAATAACTGTTTCGCGAGGAAGGTAAAATTACTGTGGATTTTGTTATAGACACAAAATAAGTTGCAAAGATGATTTCAGACAAGCGTGAACCCTCAAATGGGGGGGTGAGAACCCCCTATTCCATCCGAGCCCCTTCATTTTTTCATTAGCAATATCCGTCATAAACAGAAAAAGCAAGAAGCGACACATAGTTGTATTTTTTCGTAGTCAGCGGTGAGTATTTACTAGTCAATCGATGAAAAGTGTAATCTGAAGTAATTTTTTGCAAACAAGTGCGTTTAAAAATTATATTAAATAAAGAATATACTTATTCAAGTAATAGTTTGCTACAAGAAATGGCTGTTATGGACATCCGTCAATTATATGGTTACTCTCTTCTAATGAACCTTCAAAAAACAAAAAATATAGATTTTAAGAAACATGGTTATGACACCAGACTAAAAAATATAATTACAGTAAAACCAAAAGTTTATAAAACAGTTGGTGTAAAGAATCACACTTATTTATCTGTAAAATTATATGACTACTTACCTGATGATATAAGAAATGTGAAAAATATGTTTATGTTTAAAAAGAAAGTAAAAACATGGATTTTGGAATTTCCTAGGAACCAAATGAATAATATCCTGCAAGGCAATTTTTTGAGAAGTTATTGAGATTTATATGATGTGTTTATTTACTTATCGTTATTTATTAAGTTATGTGGTATGTGTATATTTGATTTTATAGTGTCTAGTATGTAAGTAAATGTATATGTGTATGTATGTGTAAATATTATATTATACATAGATATTAGATATAAATGTAATAATAAAATGTCCACACTCCCAACATCACAAACAAGTATCTACTAGAATACTTCTGTGAAACCTGAGTGTTTATTTGGAAAATTTCTTTCTTTGTCAAATGATGTATCTAATCTTTTAAATTCAAATAAACATTATTATTATTATTATTATTATTATTACTCGAAAACGGTACGTCCTATCGCATTTTAACAAGAGACCCATTTTAACACCCTATTATGTGCCCTGTCTACGTGTATATTACTTTCTGCCCTACTATGAACCATAAGGCCGCAAAAAAAAATTGTGAAAAGGGAGACTGGAGAACACATGACATAAATCGTTATTACACAATAAGTGTTGATCCTATTTAAATACAAAAACACATTTTCTATGCTCAGTGAATTGGACTTTTAGAATAAACAGAAACATTTATCAGAATTATACTGGTTTTGGTTTTTTTAATACAAAAATACCAAAATAGCCATTTTTTGCATATTTTGCTGTCTAGCTCCTAAACCAACGAATGTATTAAAATGAAACCAACGTAAATTTTCTTATATTAGGGTCGTACATTCATGAAAAAAAAAATGAGCGAAAAAAGTAGGTTCACTTTTTTTTTTAAAAAGAAGTTTTCAAAATTTCAACATCCCGTATCATGAAAACCGCGCGGTATTCGATGAAAGTTTTTTCACAGATCATCATCCCTCCTTAAGGGCATTAGTATGTGTAGATTGAAAATAATAGCCGTTTGTCCTGTACAGAAGACCCCCAAATTCGGACAGCCCGACCTTTCCGGCCTCGTACAGCCAAAACCGTTTGTCCTATGGCAAATGTGTAATATATTTATATTATGTAGAGGAGGGATGAATCTTCAAAAAGTATAATTTGGTAAAGAGCCCTACGAGCAATAGGGAAAAAGATATGGACACATAAGTAAAATTTCAAAGTTTCAACCCCTAAAAATAGGGGACGCACATGGTGTAGCAGGGTGTAGTTTTCTGTGCTTGCTTATTATGCCCTCTTAAACAACTTTCACAAAAAAAGTCCGCAGTACGCAAAATTTTTTATTATGTCTAATTCGACTGGAGTATAAGCTATTCCTGAGATTTATTATTTTAGATACTTTTCTAGTTATTCGACAAAAACCATGTTGATGCGCCCGTTTTCGCAATCTGCAAAGAAGGCGAAATACGAAATATTTAAATGTTTATATCTTTTTTAATGATTTTAATATATTCGGAAATCTGTATGTACGTGTATTATGTATGTATGTGTGGGTCAAATTTACTGATTGAAATTTCACCCACTTCCCGTTATCCTATCGAGCTGAAATTTTGCACACAGCTTTGGCTCTGAGGACGATATAATAAGTATATCTAATATCGTTCTAAACCCAATATCGCGGACGCTTTAAGATGGCGGATTACCTTTTTTGTCATAACCCCCCTGACATGGATATCAAATGGGGCTTGATGAGTAGAATACGATAAGCTACGTAAGACCCAAGATGGCGGCTTACTTTTTTTTTTCGTCGTAACCCCTCTTGACATGGGTATCAAATGAAAGGGTTGAAGTAGAATACGATAAGCTACGTGACGAAGAATAAAAAGGTAAAAATAAATAAATTTAAAAATATCTTAAAAAAACAATGGTTTTATTTTAAAACCAAATTGCACTAAAATGTAGAAAATAGTTTTTAAGTTTGTAAATAGAAAACCATTGGGCGCTCATAAAATATAAACGTAAATCAAAATGATTAGACGAAGTAATATTTTGTTAAGTTAAAAATTTCACAGGCCGATAATACTCGACGAAACTCCAGACCCTATGACCAGAGTATACTTTCCCAAAGGTTGATGCGCTGAATCCGAATCCGATGCCAGAATCACTCCATCACATCAGGCTTTCGAGATATCCTAACCTAAAAATGTAAAATACACGGTTTTTCGCTATATTCGGGATTATATTACGCCGCTAATTAATTTTTCTCTACAAAACTCGTTGCGGTATATGGAAAGTACTACTTTTTCCAGTCAAAATGCATTTTGAATTTTTCAGATATCTTATTTCATACGTACCGCACTTTTCTAAAGGATAAGCAATAAGCCAAGAAAATTGACATTGGCAAAAAATATAACTATATATTTTTTTATATTTTTTATTATTTTAGTCAAATACAGGACACTAACTTAACGCTACAATAAATTAAAAGTAAAAATGACCACGTTTTCTTCACGAGAAAAATCGACAAACTGAGGTCAAAATGGCTTTGTTTGGAAAATTGTACAGTTTTTTTTACTATATCGAGTTTTTTTTAGACATGAGCGCATTTTTTTAGCATGGTGATTTTTTTACATGTTGTTCTTTAGACGTCAGCAAATATAAAAATACAAAAATTCATGTCTAAAAAAAAGTCGATATAGTAAAAAAAGGGACTCATTTTAACACCCTATTATGTGCCCTATCCACGTGTATAATGCTTTCTGCCATACTATGAACCATAAGGCCGCAAAAAAAATTGTGAAAAAGGAGACTGGAGAACACATGACATAAATCGTTATTACACAATAGGTGTTGATCCTACTTAAATACAAAAACACATTTTCTATGCGCAATGAATTGGACTTTTAGGATAAACAAAAACACTTACCATTTAATTATACTGGTTTTGGTTTTTTTAATACAAAAATACCAAAATAGCCATTTTTTGCATATGTTGCTGTCTAGCTGCTAAACCAATGAATGTATTAAAATGAAACCAACGTAAATTTTCTTATATTAGGGTCGTACATTCATGAAAAAAAAAATGAGCTAAAAAAAGTAGGTTCACTTTTTTTTTTTAAAAAGAGGTTTTCAAAATTTCAACATCCCGTATCATGAAAACCGCGCGGTATTCGATGAAAGTTTTTTCACAGATCATCATCCCTCCTTAAGGGCATTAGTATGTGTAGTATTGTAGATTGAAAATAATAGCCGTTTGTCCTGTACAGAAGACCCCCAAATTCGGACAGCGCGACATTTCCGGCCTCGTACAGCCAAAACCGTTTGTCCTATGGCAAATGTGTAATATATATATATATATATATATATATATATATATATATATATATATATATATATATATATATATATATATATATATTATGTAGAGGAGGGATGAATCTTCAAAAAGTATAACTTGGTAAAGAGCTCTACGGGCAATAGGGAAAAAGATATGGACACATAAGTAAAATTTCAAAGTTTCAACCCCTAAAAATAGAGGACGCACATGGTGTAGCAGGGTGTAGTTTTCTGTGCTTGCTTATTATGCCCTCTTAAACAACTTCCACAAAAAAAGTCCGCTGTACGCAAAATTTTTTATTATGTCTAATTCGATTGGAGTATAAGCTATTCCTGAGATTTATTATTTTAGATACTTTTCTGGTTATTCGACAAAAACCATGTTGATGCGCCCGTTTTCGCAATCTGCAAAAAAGGCGAAATACGAAATCTTTAAATGTTTAGATCTTTTTTAATGATTTTAATATATTCGGAAATCTGTATGTACGTGTATTATGTATGTATGTTTGGGTCAAATTTAGTGATTGAAATTTCACCCACTTCCCGTTATCCTATCGAGCTGAAATTTTGCACACAGCTTTGGCTCTGAGGACGATATAATAAGTATATCTAATATCGTTCTAAACCCAATATCGCGGACGCTTTAAGATGGCGGATTACCTTTTTTGTCATAACCCCCCTGACATGGATATCAAATGGAAGGGCTTGATGAGTAGAATACGATAAGCTACGTAAGACCCAAGATGGCGGCTTACCTTTTTTTTTTTTTTTTCGTCGTAACCCCTCTTGACATGGGTATCAAATGAAAGGGTTGAAGTAGAATACGATAAGCTACGTGACGAAGAATAAAAAGGTAAAAATAAATAAATTTAAAAATATCTTAAAAAAACAATGGTTTTATTTTAAAACCAAATTGCACCAAAATGTAGAAAATAGTTTTTAAGTTTGTAAATAGAAAACCATTGGGCGCTCATAAAATATAAACGTAAATCAAAATGATTAGACGAAGTAATATTTTGTTAAGTTAAAAATTTCACAGGCCGATAATACTGGACGAAACTCCAGACCCTGTGACCAGAGTATACTTTCCCAAAGGTTGGTGCGCTGAATCCGAATCCGATGCCAGGATCACTCCATCACATCAGGCTTTCGAGATATCCTAACCTAAAAATGTAAAATACACGGTTTTTCGCTATATTCGGGATTATATTACGCCGCTAATTAATTTTTCTCTACAAAACTCGTTGCGGTATATGAAAGTACTACTTTTCCCAGTCAAAATGCATTTTGAATTTTTCAGATATCTTATTTCATACGTACCGCACTTTTCTAAAGGATAAGCGATAAGCTAAGAAAATTGACATTGGCAAAAAATATAACTATATATTTTTTTATATTTTTCATTATTTTAGTCAAATACAGGACACTAACTTAACGCTACAATAAAATAAAAGTAAAAATGACCACGTTTTCTTCACGAGAAAAATCGACAAACTGAGGTCAAAATGGCTTTGTTTGGAAAATTGTACAGTTTTTTTACTATATCGAGTTTTTTTTAGACATGTGCGCATTTTTTTAGCATGGTGATATTTTTACATGTTGTTCCTTAGACGTCAACAAATATAAAAATACAAAAATTCATGTCTAAAAAAAAAGTCGATATAGTAAAAAAAGGGTACAATTTTCTAACAAAAGCCATTTCGACCTCAGTTTGTCGATTTTTCTCGTGAAGAAAACGTAGTCATTTTTACTTTTAATTTATTGTAGCGTTAAGTTAGTGTCCTGTATTTTACTAAAATAATGAGACATATAAAAAAAAATATAGTTAAATTTTTTGTCATATTGGGGTCAATTTTTTAGCTTATCGATACCCCTCCTTTAGAAATCTGACATCATTCTCTTATGACGAAATAATCGAGTTTATGGCGGATTCGCCGGTAATACACCGTATGATTGTAACAAGAAAGCCAAACTAATTAATTTCAACTGATGATTTCTCCGAGAAGAAACAAAATATCTGAAAAATACAAAATACATTTTGATGGGAAGGAGTAGTACTTTCATATGCCGCAACGAGTTTTGTGGAGAAAAATTAATTCGCGGTGTAATATAATCCCGAATATAGCGAAAATCCGTGTTTTTTTCATTTTTAGGTTAGGATATCTCGAAAACCTGATGCGATGGAGCAATTTTGAGGTCAAATTTGGATTCAGTGTATCAAAAACCTTTGAAAAAGTATAGTCTGATCTCGGGGTTTGAAAAATGTCGGCCTGTGTTATTTTCTACTTTTTAGTGCAATTTAGTTCTAAAATAAAGTCATTGTTTTAAGAAAAAAAATTTATTCATTTATTTAAATGAGTTGAAGGGCCATACGATGTCATTATGGAAAAGGGGAGAATTACATTTAATGCACATTGTGAGTCGCACTAGCAAAATCAAAAATTCGAGCACGCAGAAGCGTACGAAATATGGCATTTTTTGACTTTAAAAGAAATCTATGATCTATTTATTATTATTAAAACTAGTTGTATTTTTCGTATTAGTAAGTTTATCATCACTTGAAGTCATTTTTTGACAACAAACTTATGACAACAAACTGTGCAAATTAGTAAATTAGTAAGAAATCCTGTTAGCACTTTTAAAATTTAAAGAAATTCACACGAGCATGAGAGTCTGAATTGAGTTATGGCATACGCGATGTATTTGAACTTTAAATCGTTTTTTCTGATTGCTCCACAAAAACTGTTGAATAATGTGACTCTTCTTAGCCCACGGCCGTTAGTAATACTATTACTTGTTCAAGAACGTATCGATAATAATTAATGAATTAATCAATTACTGTAGAAAGATGAATTTATTTTGTCTTAGCGGCAATTCAATGATCGTTATCGTATAGGTTATTTCTCTATATATGTATTCTGTACAGCTAGTATTTTGTTTGACCATTTTTGTATCATGTATCAGCCTTTCTTTCTTCTAGTTGTCTACTTCTTTGTTTTTAGTATTCTCTTGGATTTTCAGGTTTCAGTCGATGTAGATTATGAAAATTAAATTCTTTCAATTCCGTCAGTCAGTCTGTCTGTCTGTCAGTCTTGTGTCTGTCTATTGCCGCCATATCTACAAAACTATTTGACGGAGAGAAATAATATTTTGTAGATAGTTATCGCCTCTGCTAATGAAGAAATGAGATATACTCTTAATGAAACATATACAGGCTGGACACTCAAAAACAAGAAATAATGAAAAAGATGTGGCGGAGGACAATAATATTTCACACTTAGTTTACACAAATGTCAAGGAAGAAATCTGCTGTCCTTTTAAAGAGAAATATACAGAGTGGGACACACTTAAAAAATAGTTAACGGAAAAAATGATGAAGAGAACAAGGTTTAATATACTTTTAGTTAAAAGAATATACAGGGTGGTCAACCAACAATGAAAAGTAATTAATATAAAATAGAGGGAAATATTCTTCATGAATAAATTAGCGAATTATTTTATGGCCAAGAAACGAAGTATGATAATCATGATTTCCTATCACTGCTAGATTTTAATTTGCATTTTTTGCTTCCCTCGCTTACCGAAGAGAAGTATTGCGATCGTGAAAAAATCACCCTCCCAGAGATCTCAGGATTTTCACATTTCAAAGTACATAGAGTCTGTCTGTTGGCGCTTTATCTACAAAATCACATGACGGAGAAGAATAATATTTGGTACGTAGTTGACGCCACTGCCAGCGAAAAATTGGGAAAAATTCCGTTGAAAAATATAAAAGTATATAAGATGGACACCATAAATAGTATAGTTAAGGGGAAAAAAGGACGGAACTCAGTAATATTTGACATGCGGTTAACACAACTGCCAACGAAGAAAAAAATTTTAAAAAAATATATATCTACAGGGTGGTCACATAAAAAAAATTAAGAAATGTGATGAGGGAAGATAATATTTTGAATGCAGTTAGTACAACTGTCTAAGAACAAAAATATCAAAAAAATATACAGGGTGGTCAACCAAAGAAAAATTAAAAATGTGTACAAGCACGGTAATATTTCGCATGCAGTTAACACAACTGTTGAAGAAGAAAAATATAAAAATATGTATAGAGTGGTCACCCAAAAAAAAATTTAAAAGATTCGAGGGAGGACGATAATATTTCGCATGCAGCTAATACAATAGTTAAAGAAAAAAAATACAAGGTGATCATTCTAATAAAATTTAATAAAATGTGGCGGAACACGATAATAGTTCACATGCAGTTAATACAACTGCCCAAAAAGAAATACATGAAAAAAAAACATACAGAGTGATCACCCAAAGAAAAATTTAAAAATGTGGCGGAGCGCGATAATATTTAACATGCAGTTAACACAACTGTCGAAGAAAAATATGAAAAAATATATGGTGTGATCACTCAAAAATGTTTTAAATAAAATTAAATTAAAAAAACATTTTTAAAAACAAGCTTTTATTTAAATGCTCTAAAAAGACGAAAATAAACTTTGAATTAAATCAAACCCATCAATTTATTACATTATACAATTTATATGATATAAAGGATTGTCGCGAGATTTACCTGTGTAAATTTATTTTATGAAATACATACATTTTTTCTTAGAACTACTTGTGTCAAGATCAAGATACATATTGTATTCTTATTTATTTACAGGTAAATCTCGCGACAAGCTTTTATATCATATAAATTGTATAAGGTGATAAATTGATGGGTTTGATTTAATTTAAAGTTTATTTTCTTCCTTTTAGAACATTTAAATAAAAGCTTGTTTTTAAAAATGTTTTTTTTTTATTAATTTAATTTTTAAATTTTTAGCTACGCCTTAATTAGTTTTATATATTCGTTGCGTCGTTCCTATGCGATATAAAACTAACCGAATCCTTCACCATTTCTTAAAATGCAACGTATAAGCGAATACACTATACGATCAAAATATAGCGTTAAAACTAAAAAAAAATTGTCCGCCATCTTGGGGCGTCCGCCATATTGAATTTAGTATGACGTCATTTTATTTTCGTATTCGTTTCAGCAAACCCTTTCATTTGATACCTATATCATGGGTGCATAAAAAATAATTGGTCCGCCATCTTTGGGAGTCTGCCATATTGAATTTGGAATGACGCCTTCGTATGCTTCTCAGCAAAATTTGATACCCATATCATGGGAGTGCATAAAAAATAACTGGTCCGCCATCTTTTGGAGTCTGCCATATTGGATTTGGAATGACGTCACTTTATTTTCGTATTCTTTTCAGCAAACCCTTTCATTTGATACCCATATCATGGGGGTGCATAAAACATAACTGCTCCGCCATCTTTGGGAGTCCGCCATATTGAATTTAGTGTGACGTCATTATATTTTCGTATTCTTCTCAGCAAACCCTTTCATTTGATGCCCATATCATGGGGTGCATAAATAATAACTGGTCCGCCATCTTTTGGAGTCTGCCATATTCGTCTTGGAATGACGTCACTTTATTTTCGTGTTCTTTTCAGAAAACCCTTTCATTTGATACCCATATCATGGGGGTGCATAAAAAATAACTGGTCCGCCATCTTTGGGAGTTCGCCATATTGTATTTGTAATGACGTCTTCGTATTCTTCTCAGCAAACCCTTTCATTTGATACCCATATCGTGGGGTGCATAAAAAATAACTGGTCTGCCATCTTTAGGAGTCCGCCATATTGGATTTGAAATGACGTCATTTTATATTCGTATTCTTCTCAACAAACCCTTTCATTTGATACCCATATCATGGGGGTGCATAAAGATAACTGGTCCGATATCTTTGGGATTTCGCCATATTGGATTTGGAATGACGTCTTCGTATTCTTTTCAGCACCCATATTATGGAAGTGCATAAAAAATAACTGCTCCGCCATCTTTGGGAGTCCGCCATATTGAATTTAGTGTGACGGCATTTTATTTTCGTATTCTTCTCAACAAACCCTTTCATTTGATGCCCATATCATGGGGGTGCATAAGAAATAACTGATCCGCCATCTTTGGGAGTCTGCCATATTGGATGTAGAATGACGTCACTTAGCTAACCATGCATTGTCATCCAAACTAAACCTGTATGCAAAATTTCAGCTCAATTGGTTGGGGATAACTGTTTTAAAATTCAGTTGCAAGATTTGACATAAACAAACGTACTTACAAACAAACATTGCAAGTTAAATAAAAGCTTGTATAAATGTGAACGACGATAATATTTCGCGTGCAATTAATACAACTATCAAAGATGAAAATTATGAAACAAAAAAATATACAGGGTGGCCAGTTAAATTTAAAAAAAAATGTAAAAGAGGATGATAATATTTCGCATGTAGTTAACACAACTGTCGAAGAAAGATATGACAATTTTTTTTTAAATGCGACGGGGGACGATAACATTTCGCACGCAGTTAACACAACTCAAAAAGGAAAAATATAAAAAATATGTACAATCAGGTTACCCTAAAAGATAATGAAAAGATGTGACAGAGAACAATAATATTTGGCATGAAGTTAACACATTTGTCAAAGAAAGATATAAAAAAATTGTACAATGTGGTCACCCTAAAAAAATGTATACAAAATTTGAGGAATAATATTTCACAACTGTCGAAGAAAAATATGAAAAACAGAATATGCAGGGTCATTATCCAAAGAAAAAATTAAAAATATGTGACGGTTAACGTAATTTGTCAAAGAAGAAAAATATGGTGGTCACCGGGGATGGTCACCCTAAAAAAATGAAAGAAAAGGTGATAGTTGGCAATAATATTTCACATGCAGTTAATAAAACAGTCTAGGAACAAAAATATAAGAAAAATATACAATATTAAAATATACGATAATTTATGAATCATAAAATTTACGGCAATACGTTGCAGATAAGTAGAATAAAGAAAGTACGATGAAAGTACGATAAACAGAGAGAAAAGTTTCTTTACATTTTTTATAATTTTATTATTTGCAGAAAATTTTTTTTCAAAAATATTAAAGTTCCTCATATAATCAAGACTAACTTACTGTCCAAATTTCAATACGATCTTACCTTTTTTTATTATCGTACTTACAAGAAACGTGACGGAAAGACGGGCGGCAGATGGACAGGCAGGTGGACGGACGGACGGGCCGACAGATGACATTTCGAAAGTTAATCAGAATTCGACGACTATATAAATATATATATGAGAAGAAAATATCTATGATATTTACTGTTTTAGGAAAGCGTGTGGTAAATACAATATACTTTTCATTTCTGCAAAAGGTATAATAAAACTGTAGGTGGAAAAATTCTAACACAGTACAATGTATTAAATTACATTCTCTTGAAAGATTTTATAATCCTCTTAATAAATACAGTTGAAATACTATATTTGTGAAAAGATTAATGGCAATGAAAACTTCTCTGTTTTGTAACTGATCAATAAATTTATCTTAACAAACCGATGTTTACGACTTGGTCAAAGTAATTTAAAACCGCGTTCTGATGTAGATATAAAATTCTACAAAGTCGGTATTATAGCGGTATTTACTTAGAAGTTCTCGGAAAAGATAGGATACGGGACGGGCCAAAACCACACAAGTGACCGGCAACTGAGAATATATGGCAGCCACCGGAAATTACAAGATCCTGAAGGCAAGTAGATAAGTGCAGATGAGCAATATTCTTTGGCAAACATCTCGGCGAGCTGCACCAAAGGTATTCCAACTTCCTATAATCAACTTCCTCATGGGAGAAAAGCCCACAGTTTAGATATACTTCTGCATAAAATTTTATTATTTCTTAGAAAAGTTGTAAATCTTGGCAAACGCATTTATAAGTGCAACTGAAGGACACAAGAGTTAAACAAGGGTAAAACAGTAGGTAAACTTAATTATTTTAACGTATTTTGTATACACTAGTATACAGGCTATTCCAAAAAATACGACGTCACTTAAAAGGGATATTCTGAAAGCAAAGTAAAAACAATTTAGATTTAGAGTGATAATAGAGCGGGAGCTAGGTGGCTTTTTCGGCAGCTCATCGTTTTATGAACTTTGAGATATTTTTATGGTTTAATGGATTATAACGATTCATTAAATCGACTTCTGGCAGGGCACCTCCTGTCAGGAACGTCACGAACACTGTTTAAAAATCAGTGAAATCATGTCATCGTTACAAGGCTCATTTTTTTGTGTGTACACATTTTATGTTTAGAATGAATAAAATAAGATCGCCAGAAAGTGTGGGCCGTCAGGAGGCGCAGCCAGAAAGGTAATAATGATACAATACATCTGAAGCACGGCACGGAGTCAAGTTAGCCGAAAGTGTTAAATTCCTGTATATTTAAGAGCCTAAGAACTTTAAGGGGAGGCTATTCTATTGTTGGAGGAGCTTATATTTACGTTTTAAAAAGGAGCCAGAACTTGTAACGATGAGTTTAGAGTTCTGAGATGAAACATGCGAAAAAAAATCCAATTTTCTTAAAAAATCCTAAACATTTTCTTTCTGGCTAGCCTTACTGACGGGAGTTTCTTTCTGGGAATTTTTTTCTGTGTTCAAAACATTTAAATAAACATGTTCAACCTTAAAAAGGTTTGTAACGATCATGTTATATAACTCCGTTTTTTAACTCTCTGACCTTTCTGGTTGCGCCCCTGATGGCCCATACTTTCTGGCGATCTTATTTTATTCATTCTAAACATGAAATGTGTGCACACAAAAAATTGGCTTTGTAACGATAATATAATTTCACTGATTTTTATGTCTTGAACCATGGCCAACTCGACGGGCTGACATATGCCAGAAGTCTATTTTGTCGTTATTTAAGTTCGATAGAATTAATCAGCACATAGAAAATGCTTGTAACGATGAGTGTCCGAAAAAACCACTTACCTCGCGCATCATAAGATGTAATCATCTTAACATACAAATAGACGGTTTTTCGCTCAGAATTCTTTCGGACACAACCGATTGACGTGAAATTTGGACAGTAATTAGGGAATGGCACAAGGAACAAAAGTTATATAGTGCCGTACTTTTACTCTGGTACTTTTACCCTGAGGGTGGATGCCGCCCCTTCTCGAGGGTGGAAGTTATTGCATTCAAAATAACTGCAGAAATCGATAGGGGAATAAATTTTAAGCAAAAAAATGTTCTATAAAGTTTTTTCGATGAGTCAATACTTTTTGAGTTAATCGTGATTGAAAATGTTGATTTTTCATCTAAAAAATGCATGTTTTAGAACGATTTTTCGCGAATAACTCTAAAACTTTACGTTTTATCAAAAAAATAATTATATGCAAAAATGAAGCTTATAAAACAACAAATCGATTTTTTTTAAATTTCTGTAGATGTAATACGTACCGAGTTATGGCTCGTGAGGTTGACTTTTTGTTCGCAGAAAACTGAATTCGAACTTTTCAACGTTAAATAACGGAAAAACGGAAAATTTTTGGAGAAATTACGTGAAGAGACCTTTAAAATGAGCTTTGGTAAAAGTCGTTAGCATAAAAACTAACGGAGTTGTGATGGAAATAAAATGGCTTCACCGCAAGCATTGAAATTGAACGTAATCCATTTACAATTTACTTTATTTAAGTACTAACAATATGTTCTAGAAGTTTAATTGCTTTGGGATGCCTAGATTTGAAAAAACGTTTGATTCTTTGAAATGATTTTTGAAATTTCTTAGGAAAACAAAATGTTCTTTCAGTGGTGTATTCCTCGAAAAGTTTTGAAGTGGATCATTCAAACAGTATGAAATTAATCCTTTTTTCGCATTGTTTTACTGGATATGATACAATGTCCGCGTTCTACAATAAAGGCAAAACAAAATTTTTCGATCTTATAGAAAACCGGCCCGATTTAAGAGATCAGGTGGAGATATTTTATGATAGTACTTCAGAGTTGGAAGAAATTTTAGCACTACAGCACTATATTACTGTACGAAGCTGCTAAGGAGGTACAGTTAAAAAAATTGAGCCGTGTCAGCCAGCCTTATCAGCGTGTCTCGAGCAGATGTGCTCTAATTTCTTTATTAAAGCTACCATTAAAAACAGTGCTGTGAGATTACCATCCCTTATTCCTACAGTTGATGCTTTGAATAAGCACATTAAGAGAGTTTATTTACAAAACCAGATGTGGCTTGAGAACAAAAATATTCGTCCAACCGGTTGGGGATGGATTAATAATGAAGGATAATACTACCAATTAAAATGCTGGATATGCCTGTACCGGAAAATGATATTTTATAATAGACTGGCGGTACATGACCAGTCAGGTGCAACGTTTTTAAAATGCATGCCAATCATATATATGAATGAAATTACCATGAATATGCCAGAAATGCAAATTTTAGGCAGTCCTCGCGTGCAGAAGAGTGTGCAAATCGATTTTTTTGTTTTTTTTTTGTGATTTTTTTAAATTTTAAAGTGGATGCTAATAGTGCCAAACGAAAAGCCTTGAAAAAAAATCCAAAATCAAAATCATCCAAAATCAAGAACACCAAAAAAATTTACGATTTAATGTGCGCATCAAAAGTTGCTCCGATGACAACTGTCAAAATTGTCCTCCAATTACAGACCAAGAGGAGGAGGTCGATAGTGATGATAGTTCTTCTGATAATCCATAGATTTTCAGTAATAAAACATGCTATTATAATATAAATAAAATGTTTATTTTTCCCCTTTAAACTCATTCATTAATTTCAGTTTTTAATTTTAAGTAAATATGGTAGTTAATTTTATCACGAGGGCGGTTTGTAATGGATGAAATGTTGCAATAAATCATAAATTGTATTATAAACAGTGACGGAATTTTAATTCATTATAAATGTACCATTAAAACATTTCAAGCTGTTGAAAACTAATTTTTTTAAAAAAATCGTTATAAGGGGTGGTTTTAAAGGATTGAAACGTTGTAACACTTCATAAATTATATTTCAGGACATGAAATAATGTTTATTCTACATATTTAAACATGATTTCAATCTATGTAATGCTTAAATCTATGTTTTTAAATTTCTTCTCAGAAGGAGTAGTTATCACCCCCAAAAAACAAAAAGCACACATCAGGAACATATAAATTTTTATAAGCTTTTATTTAACTGGCTTAGTATATATGTTAGTTAGTTAGCTTGTATGTTAGTATGTTTAGTTCAAATCTTGCAAGTCAATATTGGACCACTTAACGACATCCAATCGAGCTGAAATTTTGCATACTCTTAGTTCTGGTGACAGTGGTGTGTTATTTAGTTTTAACACTATAATTTGATAGCATAGTGCATTCACTCAGACGTTGTATTCTAAGAAATAGCAAAGTATCTGATATTATTTTAATTAAGGACGACGCAATGAATATTATAAAACTAATTAAGATGTAACTAAAAATTTAAAAATAAAATGTAAAAGAAAAAATTTAAATACAAGCTTATATTATTATTTAGGTGTACTAATATGAAAAAAATAAGTTATGTTGAATTAATTGTCTTAAAATCTTGTAGTGTAAATAGAAAAAAAAAACTTACTTATGTACTTACAAACAAAATTAATGCATATATGAACTTCTTGCGCTCGACAAGCTTTTAAGACAGTTAATTCAACATGACTAATTTTTTTTGTTTTTGTTTTCGTACACCTAAATAATAATAACAGCTTGTTTTTAAAAAGTTTTTTCGTATGCTCATCTTGTCAAATTGCATAGTAAGTGTAGGGGTAGCACGCTCGTGTAATATAAAATTACGTTACCATAAACTTGCGGTTTTCCTGTTCATTAGTTTTAATTAAATGATATAATTAGAGAAAACAAAACAAATAAGATCATATGAAACCAAGCGCATTGTAAAATTACAAAGACTCATATAGAATAAGTAAAACAAATGTTACCGGTATAGGTTGTTGAATCATTATTGATTTCACTTTACTTAATTTTTTCTCTGCCATACAATTCAATTGACTTTGGTTGCAGAATCGTTAGGTTATTAATAATTTTCTTGAAATATATTCCATGTTGGCCACGATTAAAAATATGTATTATATCCAGTAACAATTTCTAAAGAACTTACAAATAATGTCCATAATTAATTAACTGTGGCGTATTTATGATTTTCTATGTTCATTGGGTATTTTGCAACTTTCTGTAAAATTATTTAAAAAATTTTATGAAAGAAACCTCTGCGCAAAATGGATCAGATCTCGGATCAGATAGAGGCTGGTTTCTAATACTTCTGATTAGTAGAAAATATATTTCACCTGAAAATATATAAAATAAAATATAAATGTTAAACGAAAATCCTATAATTAAAAATTAAATTGATGACTGTCAACGTTTCGGAAGAATTCGTTATATTTTCATAATCAAAACTGATTTTTAGCACGTCAGCTATGATACTTTGTTGTGTATGTATTTTCAAGTCAAATGAGACATTAAATTATTTTTATTTTATTTTTACATACTTCCTTATCTTACTTCTGAGGATCGGCAACCAGCTAGTACCGAAACCTGTAGAATAATTTGATATACCAAAATAATAGGATATTTCATAAGTTTTCTTTTAGTAACGTTTCTTTCTTTTTCCAAAATTTTCGTCCCATTGGGTCCTATAATTGTTCACACATTTTTGACTTCTGGGATTCTCTCTTTCTAACGTATACCTATATTCATCAAGCCTTATATTTACCGGCTTAGTTTTTAATAAAATAGATTTTAATGCGGCGCCCGTTTGAAAATCCGTTCGGACAGAAAATCTATTTCCTATTCTTCTTAATTTATCCAATTCTAATGTATAATGGAGTTACTGCAAAATAACCAATAAAGAGTAAGAAAACATACATAAAAAGCAAAATCTTTAATATTCCATAACTTGATATTCCAAATTTTTATGCAAAAGTTTACCATTTTGAATGTGGAATTCCCTAATATTTTCTAATGTAACCCGATTTACCATTTTTTTTATGTAGTTAATATATGTTTCACTTTTTCGTATGCTTCCTTGTATGCCTATTGCCTAACCTTTTTATTATTTGTATTGTGACCTAATAGCTGGCAGGTTTAATATACTCCACACAATTTAAGGTGGCAGATCCGGGTAATGTTATTTTTGTTAACAACTTTTTTCTTAATAGATATATTGAGAGAAAACTACAATATTGCCTAAACTGAACTATTGCAAGGGTAGTGTTACGATTTTCACTCGACAACTTCAGTTGTTTGCAAAATCAGTGGATTTAAACTTAAAAATTATTCCAATCTTTGTATTTCATGATGTTATATTTTGTACTGTAACAGTTCAGTTTTGCCACACCCTGTATAAGTCAATTATTTATAGTATTTCTTAAAGTTGCTAGTCTCTTGAACATATGTAAAAACCAGCGCCGTTTTTCTGTCGTAAAAAGTAGAGAGTAAAAAAATAGGACTTGAGCGCCAGAACTGACAGAGTAGAGAGAATTAACTGAGAGTGCAGAGTAAATCTGTTAGATAAGTGTTATTAAACATTATTAGTGAAAAAGGGCCTAAAGAAAACCTAAGGTAATTCAAATTATTTTATATAGTAATTAAATTTCGGTTTTTATAGTGATTGTTCGCGATTTAGATATTTAATTATTATTTTAGGCCTTTTGGTTGCTATTATAATTACTGTTGGACACTCTGGTTATTCTTGACTACCTACTGGTTGCCTTTTGTTATCTTGTGGCAAATCTTATGAGCAATTTATAACACCTCTGGATAAACCTATGCAATTTTACGTGTTGGCCGGCGACAGATAAAAGTCTCCAGGAAGAGGTCATATGTTGAACAGGCTTTGGTATAGCCCGGGAGTAAAACCGAAAACAGCGTAATTGTTTCATCGGAACCTATGGTATAGTTAATAATATAAAACAAAATAGTATTCTACCTTTGGAGATGACCAGGTATTTATGTAGTGTAACTTCTTTCTAAGATGACTATAGTTGCCGACGGAAAAATTGTTTAGAGTACAAAGAAGCACCTGGGACCCTTTAGAAATATTTTCTGCGAAGGATACTCATTATTTATTTATTTGAAATACACAATAATATATAATCTTATTCACGTTTAGAAATATTTAATTCATGTAAACCATTTAACAGCTGTTCAGTGGGTACCCTTACAAACATTAGATCTGTTAATAATTATTTACTTGCCCCAGAGAGGCTAGCGAGATATTTTTTTTTTTTGCGTTAACAATGCATTTGTTCTATATTCATTTATGTTCTTAGTAAACGTGTAGTTTTGTAATAAAAATAACAAACGTTTTCATCATCTTAAATGATATTCTTTCTCGGTTACCTAAAATTAGGTGTTTTATGTATATGCTAAATTTTTTTGTAATTTTACCTTTTCAAATTATTAAAGGCTTTAATAATTTGTTTTTACTTAATTTGTCTATTTTGTCTCCCCCTTCTCTGCCGATTTCGGCTGGCGCCCACCCCAGCTTACGTAACAACTCATTAACCAGTAACCCTTGAGATATTTCTTTTTTGTGTAGTAAATACCTTTTTTTTATTTCTTTGCTTTTCTTTCACGACCCTGAGGCCGGAGCAAGGTTACAGTACCTATCACCATACCCATATGATCATCTTAAAGGTACCTATATCTTAGCTGAGAAAGAAGGATGGCGATGATCAATAGTGTCAAGCGGTACATGTTATTGATCGACGTTGATTTGTTAATCTTTTGCAAAAATTATTTTTAATTACACTCGCTTCAAATTTAAACGCCAGTGTATGTTACACGCACTGATCATGTGAATTTAATAATATCCCCCTTTCGTAGCTAAGGTCTAGTGGCAATTGTTTTTCGACATTACCATTTTATGTCTAGAATTGTTTCGGACAAGATATTTTTTCTTTTATTTTATTCATTTTATTTTATTTTACAAACCCAACAGAGTTCACATTCTAACTACTTGGTAGGCACATATAGTCAGATGTAAATTGACACAAAAAATACCTAGATACTCGATATACTTAACTATACGTAAATATACTTACTTTAAATTATTAAATTCGTGACACAAATATAAATAAATAATAATCATCAATAGAAGAAGAAAAAGAAGAAAATACATTATCATTAAATAAACATTTAAACAAAAAAAAACAATAAATGTTACAAAAATACATCAAAGAAAATACACAAAAGAGAAAGTTTTAAACTCCCTGTATAACTGTATATGTATAATACAGACTTTTAAAAATACTAAACATTAAAGAATTATAGCTTATACATTCGGCTGTCCGAAGTCAAAACACTGTATAAACCATTTAAAAAATTATGGAATTCAGTGTTTTAAATTAGTAACCTGATTCGGTTAGTGGATATACAGTGGATATTATTATTTACACATGGACTTTGGACATGGAATTTTAGTTTTCCTCAATCATGGATTGGTAGATGTTGATACTGTATATCCAAAAATGTAAAAATATGATTTTTGATGAAAATGGCTTATATAGTGTTTTGACTTGGGACAGCCGCATTATGCTTTATGTCTCATTTTCTGATAACGCTTGGGGGCATATTTTATTTCAAATTAACATGCCTCGGACTACTTGTGGTCAATTTTACGGGTGCAAAAGGTTTACAGGTGTGTCCAAATGAGGTTATACATTTTAATTTCATGTAAAGAATCAATTATTTTACTGAAGTTTGGCGAAGTGAGGTCTTCTGTGAGGTTACTTTTGAGGTTGTGGCGTTGTGGCTTCAGCATGTTGAAGGCATTCTGAAATAATGTACTTCACTGTAAGGCGATAGTTATACAATGACTGCATAATGGCGTGTCACCGGATTTTATCAGGTAGCCGTGTGTGACACGGGTATGCCCGATTCTTAATCTTATCAGTATGAATTTCTCTCTCTGCTCATGTCTGAAAGGTTATTTACATCATTTTTGGGTTGTATCGCATACAGTTTGGTTTTTGACTGGCTTCTTGTTTCAGAGATTTATAATTATAGTTTTTTTTCAGTGTATTTTTT
This sequence comes from Rutpela maculata, assembly GCA_936432065.2. Lineage (NCBI taxonomy): Eukaryota > Metazoa > Arthropoda > Insecta > Coleoptera > Cerambycidae > Rutpela > Rutpela maculata. Next base: position 135,659,948 of record OW386287.2, on the reverse strand, counting down.
GTCTCTAAGGAGCTGGATCACTTCTACGGGCAGGTCAGACTCTAAGGTTTCCTTAGCTGCTTGGTCGGATCTCTCATTGCCGGCGATACCGACGTGTAATGACACCCAGATGATAGTATTAGGACGGCGTGTAAATAGCAAGTCTCATATATATATATTTTGAGCCAGAGGATTTTTGGTGTACTTATTATTTATAGTCTGGATGAATGCAAGTGAATCTGTGCAAATTGCAACCATTCCACTCGCTTCTGTTACCGTCTTGAGTACCATTAGGACAGTGGCGCAGCCAGAAAATTCATCTGGGGAGGGGGGGGGGGGGGTTTAAACCGGCGTCCCCAGACGATAAGGAAAATTTTTCAGAAAATGGTTGAAAACGGATGTGTATGTAGATTCCTCTATTAGATAATATTGGCATTAATTACAAAATATTTATTTCAAGAGATAATTTAGATACTGCTTCTTTATTTTTTGGCTCATGGAAGACGGCTTGGGGGGGGGGCATGGCTTTCCTATATGCGCGTTGAAATCTCCTAATATTATGATGGGCATTTTTCTTTTTTCGTTTCTTCTGGTTTCTTGAGTTAGCTGCCTGAATACCATTCCTGCTCTCTTGTCTGACGGTACGTGGACTCCTATCATCCAGATGTTGTCCTTTCCATTTTGTATGATTGCCGTGACTATGTTTTCGTTTATATTTTCCGTCTTTATTTCGATGGGCCTCTCCCGTCTTCCCATCTGGTTACCCATGCAACTCCTCTGCTGGTCTTTTCTTGCCACCCCCCCCCCCCCGCTTAGTTGCCATTTGTAATTTTGTGTGATTGCTGTTCCGTCTATCATGGTGTGTTTTTTGTATACATGTGACGTCGATGTTTTCTGCTTGCAAGGCCTCGTCGTTTTTTTCCCTTTTTAGCTCTTTGTATGCATCCTCTGACGTTCCATGTTGCCAGAGTTATCCAATCATCTGGTGCTTCCTGATTGTGTCCCTCTTCCATTCTTTGCGATATTTGGTACCTGTTGATATTCGTCGTTTCCTCCCATTCTGGGCGGGGCGTTATAGCTATGCTTGGGGGGTTTGTTTTTTCTAATCGTTCTAGTTCGTTTCTTTTCTGCGTAGTGATTACGCTGTCGTAGTGATTTCTGTTGTTTCCCTGCTTCCTGTACACAATCTCAATTGGCATGTTGTCGTCTTCTTGTTGGTTGTTGGGGTGAAAAGGTATGATTTCGCCCTCTTCTTTGTGCATTGTTATTGTCCTCCTCTTCAAGTTTGCTGTTGCTGCTATGCTCTCCTGCTCGCCCCAGAAACCATCTTTTCTCAGGTCTCCGATGAACGCCTCTATCTTTTCTTTGTTGGTGCTTTGTTGATTGTAACCAGGTTCCAGTTCGTTGATGGATGCTAGCATGAACGGGGTGAAATAATCTATGTTGTTTTGTATATAGTCCGCTACTTGTTTCCGTAGATTTTTCATGGCGTTGGTGTGTGCCGGGGTTGTTATATTTTCTCGTTCTAACTGATGGCTTATTGCTCCATATAGACAGTTCCCGTGGCCGTCGATTTTTTGTACCAGTAGTTGATGTGTCTTCGTTCTTACGTTCTGTAGTGGATACATTGTTTTTTTTTGCGTTTTCTGGAGAGTTGTTATTTCTTGCTTACTTTTGCTTATTCTTACTGACCTAAACTTTTTAATAAAATAAAATTCCTTAGCCTTACCAGAGCCGTACCAGACGTGAAGTGTAAACAGTCAGTATGTTTTTAAAGCATGCATGAGAATTTTCAAGATTTTAATGGCTCTGAAACCAAGCCAATGGGCAACAATTTTATCCAAAATTTTTGTTATTTTTAAATTAATTTAATTTGGTGCTATGTACTGTTACTCTGATGGTACGCCCCTGGAGTTTAGTCATATATGTAGCTGGAAGAGAAATTGTTTATTGACTTATCTAATTTATTGCCAGACCTGTTCATGAAATTCTTTAAGTTGTCTACAAGTACCTAAGATGTGACTAGTTTATAAGTGGTAATTGGGAACTTAGCTTGATTTATGGCTTCCTTCATGGTCCGTCCCTTCGTCGTATGCTCGATCTTTGTCAGCTTTTTTTCACTGCACAACACTGAAGAATTTAATCACGTATTAATTAATTATTGGCACTTATCACTTAATTGTTGTTATGTTGTCACCACCACCGGAGAATTCTTTACTCAATAACTAAAGTAATTTTGAGCTATTTAGGCAAGCTTATTACTGGTTTTTTTCCCGATTTACTGGCCGTTTGTAAAGAGCGTCTATTCCCCGTAATGTCTCTAGACAGACCTCTGTAGCTTTCTCTACAGTTTTGAATATAAATTCTGGAACTTTTCCAATACATTAACAAATGTATAAGGAATCTATTGGATATAGTTGAAATGTGGATAGGTGTACGTGTAATAAATTCAATACAGTAAATGCAGGTAAAAATTCATGCGAGTTACGGCGCGGCAGATCTTTTTCGATCCTGCGGCTATATGCGGTGTCTGTGTATGTGTTCATAACACAGCCCCACAAAAAAAAAAAAGTTCAGACCAGCGAACGAGACCCTTGTATGTATTTTCGCTCGCTGAATCCGAATCCGAGGTTAAAAAAATTCGTATACCCCCAAAATCTTGAGCTAGAGCCAAAAAACACCCCTGGACTGGGGTAAAAATAATATTAAGCTACGAGAATAGTTGTTACATCCTAATCTATCGAATTATACAAATTAAGGTTAAACAGCAGCGTACATACAACAGATATGAAACACACCCCCAGGGAGGGAGGGGTGAGAAATCGATCGAAAACATCAATGAGTACTGAAAAAGCTCGAAATGTCTAAATTTTGTTAAAGTGATAACAAACTTCATCAGGTCCAACGTAATCTTCATAAACTGCCCCTATAGGGTTGAGAACAACCACCTTCAAGTTTAAAGGACACGAGAAAAACAAGAAAAAACGTAAAATCCAACAGGATTTCTATTTTCATGAATGCTATGATTGGCTGAAATTGCGTAGTACTCTAAAATAGAACTAGAAACTTACGTATCATTAACGCCCTACAGTGTCAACCCTCAGAGGGTGTGAAAACTACCCCCTAAACTAAAAAGTTACAGTATAAAAATGTAGTGTAAAAATTCGAAACACCTGCGTTGCGTGGAAGTGAGAAGAAACTAGAGTATGTTCGACGCTATGCTTGAAAACCAGCCCCACGGGGTTGCGAGATACCACCCCTATATATGTAGGATGCTGGAAAAACAGAGAGAAACTAACCGGATTTACATTTTTATGCTATGATTAGCAAAAATCGTGATGCACACTTCCAGTGTCCTACGGATATAGGGGTAGCATCTCGCAACCCCATGGGAGTGGTTTTCAAGCACAGCGCCGAACATAGTCTAGTTTCTTCTCACTTCCACACAACGTAGGTGTTTCGAATTTTTATAGAAGTCACTGTAACTTTTTATAGATAAATAGGGGGTAGTTTTCACACCATCTGAGGGTTGACACTGTAGGGCGTTGATGGTACGTAAGTTTCTAGTTCTATTTTAGAGTACTACGCAAAATAGAAATCCTGTCGGATTTTACATTTTCTCTTGTTTTGCGTCCTTAAACTTAAGGGTGGTTGTTCTCAACCCTATACGGGCAGTTTATGAAGATTACGTCGGATCTGATGCACTTTAACAAAACTTAGACCTTTCGAGCTTTTTCAACAGTCACTGCTGTTTTGGATCGATTTTTTTATAAATGGGGGCTAGTTTTCACCCCTCACTGGGGGTGTGTTTCATATCTATTGTATGTACGCTGCTGTTTAACCTTAATTTGTATAATTTGATAGATTAGGATGTAACAACTATTCTCGTAGCTTAATATTATTTTTACCCCAGTCCAGGGCTGTTTTTTGGCTCTAGCTCAAGATTTTGGGGGTGTACGAATTTTTTTGACCTCGGATTCGGATTCAGCGCCCGAAAATACATAGGGATACATGGGTCTGGTTCGCTGGTCTGAACTTTTTTTTTTTTTGTGGGGCTGTGTAATTATATATTTTCCCTCCATAGTCACTATTCTCTAAGAAAAATGTTAAAAATGTGTAATCAGAAAGAGAGAAAAGCTTTATTTTACTCGTTAGAATCGCTAAGAATTTTTTGAGTGTCCATAGTATGCATTTAACCATGCGCTTGGTCGCGCAGAGTGACAAAGTTACTTCACTATTTTTTCCAGCAATACCGTGGCTTTAACGATAAAGGACAATGTTAAAATTAGCTGATTTTTGGCCCCCATCTCGGAACGCATAAAACCCAGAGAAAATGCTTGGAAAAAAATCAAAATTAGTAAAAATATATGTTCGTGGTATCAAAAGGCTGGGGAAAATTCTATTTCATCCCTAAAAACATAAAAACAACCCCCAAAATTGAATGATAGCTTATACTGAATGTGAAAATTATATTTATTTTATGATAACTATTAGGTATCGATTCAATAGAGATATGAAAAGGGGTGTTTAATACTACTTGAGACAGATCTTCAACTGATCCGGACCTCAGCATCCCCGTTTTCAAAAACAATCCCTATAAGGGTATGAAATAATATTCGCAGCAAGTATTATTACAAAAAGGCGCTTTAGTTAGCGAAACCACCAAACTACCTATTCGGGGATGAAATTCTATTCACAATCTCGAATACTAAAAAAAATGCCACGGCATTTAGTAATGCACCAAATTATTTTCTACTAGTAAAAGCTTTGTCTACCTTGTCTTGACCTGAGTATCCTTATTAGTAAAAACTACCTCTATATGTATAGTTTTAGTCAACGTGTTTTTTTTAATAAAGAACAAATAGCGAGTTATTTAGCAACCTCGAAAACAACCAAACTACTCTATTTAGGTGGTAGAATCGTATTCACCGCTTCAAATACTAAAAAATAGGAAACAAGGTGACTAAAATGAATCAAAATCAACTCCATTTTAGGGACGACAGGCAAGTAATATTAGAAAAAAAAAAGATTTTTATTTTATGGAATATACAGCATGATCTACCGTGATATGCGGAAAATAAAATGGTGTAGTAGTCTTCAATGTGGGAAAGCCCTTGCAAAATTTTAGAGTGTTCTGAGGTAATTTAGTATATTAAATTATTAGTAAATTTGCGAAGATACACTACTGTTCTTGAGTAGGTCAGTATTAGGGTGACGAACTTACTTGTGAAAGAACATATTGGAGTTGTTTACATTTCCATAATTGGCATAAAAAGTGAAGCCGGCAAGTGCGGTCAAAGCACAGATCAAAGTGCCGGGTTTTTCGCTTTCGGTCGAACAATCAGGACACCGGCGTGTTATTGACGGGTTTAACTAAATATATCTTGTTGTTTCACTACCATAGGGTCAATGTTTTTTCGATTTATTTCGATTTATTTCGATTTATTTCGCTATTTTTGTAGTGTGATTTGATTAAAACCAAAAAGTCACTTCTACCCTCTCCAGCTTTACTGTCAATAGTGTCAATCCCAAGTCTAATAAACTGATATGGTTGTACCGCGTTACGTCAGGTTGGTTAAAGTCATTGGCGGCGCATTTCTACAAAAAAAAAAAAAAAATTTTTTTAATTTTCAACTCCTTTCGGGAGGGACAACCTACTATTAAATTTTCCGCATGTCATGGTAGATCACGTTGTGTAGAATCACAATAAAATATTACATCAACAATTATATTAATTACTTAATAGTATACCTATAAAGAAAAACTGCCGTTATTTAGAGATGTTAGAACAACACCTAGTACAGAATATTTACAGAGCAAATTGAAATAAAATGAAAGGTTTCTATTGGTTCTTGTGTCTGCATTTAATAGATAGATATTAAAGATGGCTAATCACTGTAAGGGGTTGAAAATGATATGAGTTTATTCTCTGTTATATTAGTCCATGCAAAGGTACTTCTGGGTAAGATATGGAACTTCATTTGTTGGAGAAACGGGCACAGTAAATATGCAAATGAATCCTTGCAATGGAGGATCATTTGGTACCTATTTTTTTAATATTAGGTGCTGTGTATGGCGTTCCACCCCTGAACAGGGGTAGTTTTTATCCTTTTTTTATCTTTTTTTTGTCTATTATTATATCGATATCTAATAGTTATCATAAAATAAATATAATTTTCATATTCAGTATAAGCTAGTATTCAAAGCAATTTTAGAGGTCTTTAGGGGTGAAATAGAGTTTTCCCCAGCCTTTTGATACCACGAAGACGTATTTTGATTAATTTTGAGCCTTCTTCAACCATTTTCTCTGGGTCTTATGCGATTCGCGATGGGGGCCAAAAATCAGCTATTTTTAATATTGTCCTTTCATTAGGACATTCTCTTGTTCAGAAATACGTGGTCTGACCACCTGTATTTTTTAGTTTTTCCTGCCCTGAGTTAATTTCAAAATTTTGAAAAAATGAATAAAAAAAAAACTTTTTTACTTTTTTTATGTTCTACATTCGAGCGGAATATAAACTTTTCAGGATATTATTCTATACACTTTCACGAACTCATTAAAAAATATATATTCATTTTGCAAGTTTTTGGAGGTTTCACTATAAAATGTTCTCTGTCGTATTTGTATATATCAATGATATTTCTATAGCTTCCTCGGTTCATCTAGTTGGTTACTTATCCACAGTTTTCCTCTATTTGTTTACCTTACCTGTTAGGTAATAATAGATATTCATATATTCCTCCTTTTATCTCGAGCAAGCTTCTTCCAGTGGTTTGACAATATATATATATATTGCTATCGTGTATGTTTGTTTATTCATTAATTACATTAATTTGACCTGGTTTCTGAGTGAAAAATACTGCATGCTTGTTTTGGTGTACCATAGTATAATTCTATATTCTCATTTTCATTATTATGTAGATGACTCCAGGAAAATTAAATGTTTTGTTTACAAACTCATATAGCTCTATAATGGTGAAATGAGAAGAAACGAGGTTGAGTATTAATTAAACGTTCGTTCTTTGTACCATGTTAATTGAGTTATTATTAAATTTTCAATTATTGCGGATGTCCGTAACTAAACAAGTTATTTTACAATATACAGGGTGACCCACTTAAAACTCCCGGTACCTTTAAATGGGGTGTATGTGATGTTAACGTGATTCTAAGCAACGTTTATGGTACGAATAATTTTCGAAAAATCACTCGCTCTCAAGATATTTGGACTTTAATATAACTTCTTTAAGTATAAAAATCACCATAATGTTTTACAATAAATTTTAGACGTCCTTTGGGATATTTTTCATAGTGACTCAGATTAATTTAGTTAGTAATGAAACAATTTCAAAACATTCAGAACAGAAATGTTTACTTAATTACTACCACATTCAGTGGAAGCATAGTAAAAACAAAAAAAATTTAAAATATTTTTTTGTCCAAATAGACTCAGAATGTCATGAAATGTCGAGATTTTAAGTGTGAATAAAAAAAATTCTGTCTGCCTGCCTGTCAGTCTGTCTGTCTGCAACTTTTTTGTGCGCACGATTGCTCTGGAACTGTTATGATATGGACTTGAAATTTGGTACACATAATATATATTTTAACGATATCCGAAACTAGATTATATTTTCATCTTATTCTGTTGAAGGGTTGGGGGTGGGGGGTAAATTGGTAAATCAAGCACGTAAAAGTCCATAAAATTAGTATTTAGTATATACAAGTGAAGCTAATGTCTCAAACAAATTTTTGGCATTATCCACCACCATTACTATCCCCAAATCATCATAAAAGGCGGTGAAAAAAAAAATGTGATTTGGTGTGTGTGTACCAAAGGCCTCAATTTTTTTTAATTCATCCATCCCCAGTACCACCCCCTATCACTACCCCCACCCTACTACTGAGGTGGGATATCGTTTTATGGTTTTGGGGGTAGACGATTTCAAATATTATATTATTAAAATTCTATAAACAATTATTTCCACATGCAATTTTTTTTCGTTGTGAGAGACTTGGGTAACAAATCTGGATGTGAAAGTAGTGATTCTTTGGACAGCGGTTTTTTCCAAGTAAAATAAAAGTGGCTGAAACTGCTATTTGGAAATTAAAGATTTTGAAATTTGTTTCATTGCTATCAGTTTTAGCCACTATGAAATATACCTCAAAGGACTTATCGTCTAAAATTTATTTTCAAAAGTTATGGTTATGGTTTTTTATACTTTTTTTTAATTTCAAATATCTCGAAAACTAGTGATTTGTGAAATTGTACATATTGTAGAACTTGCTTAGAATGTAAACCCTCATCACATGCAACCCTTTTAAAGATTCCTGGGATCGAATCATATATTTGTATCGTAATTCCAACTATACCCCAATGTATAAAATTACCGTTTTTACTCAGTACTGCAGTTATTTATGAATTCTAGTGGATACCGTTTCCAGAATTCAAATATCTCTTTTATTTATCCAGAAAATGGCCCCGAGAGTTTTAAGTGGGACAGTCTGTATATATTTTTTTACATTCATAGCGAATTAAGTACGAGACTAGTTCTAACACTAATTATATACTACAATATACATCGATAGAAAGTTTTAAGGTGATAGTAGATGGGGTTATTTAGAACCTATATGACTATACAGGGTGTCCCACTGGGAATGGCATCGAACGATACAGGGAAAACTAAACACTAGAAAATTTTGAAAAAGGGAATTACTAATGTCAGTATGGTCAATTCAAAGAAAATAATTACAGGCATCCGCTTATACCGGAAGTCGATACCAAATTGCTTATTTTAAATAGAACACCCCATATATTTCGAAGTTTTCGAAAAGAGCGAAACATTCTGAGTCTCTCTATCCCTGAACTCAGACGTTTTAGAGGCATTTGACGTTTTATAAAAAAAAATTGACGGGTGTAACGGTTTGCAACAACCTTTATAACTTTTTTCGCATAAAAGAGAATTTAAACTTGTATCTTAATGGAAAATTTGTATCTTAATGAATCTCATTAAAGTACAGGTAGAAAATGACTAATAAACCAATTAAAGTATGGGAGTAGAAAAAAAATATTTATTATAATTTATAATAATAATTTGACAATAAATTTTTCTTCCTTCCTGAATTACCGGATTTTTTTATGAAATTAAACCCTTTTTTACTTCTCTCGCTAACTAAAGGGAAGTATTGCAATCACAAAAAATCACCCTCCTCGATTTTCACGTTTCAGAGTTTGTAGATTACAAAAATTAAAGCCACATAATTCTGTCTGTCTGTCTGTGGGCACTATATTTACAAAACTATTTGACGGAGAAGAATAATATTTAGTATGGAGTTGACGCCACTACCAACGAAGAACTGAGACATACTTATAGTGAAAAATATATAGGGTTAAAAAGACAATTGGGGAAAAACATATGACGGAGGGACAGTGAGCTTTGGCATGTAGTTAATATCAGTAAGAAATCTGTTGTGTTTTTAGTGTAGAAAATACAGAGTGAACACACTTAACAGGAATAATTAACTAAAAAAAAGTGACAGAGAACAGTAATATTTCTCATGTAGTTAATGCAACTGTCAAGAAAGAAAACTGATATATTATAATGTAAGATATACAAGGTGGTCACTTAAAAAATAATGGCATTAAATTCTTAAAAATATTTCGCCTCGGGTGCAACTTGTAAGTTACAATCCATGAGCAGGGTAAATTAAGTTTCAGTTGTATAAATGTTTATATGAGCCCTATTTTCCATCACAAAACTAACTTCTAAGTCCGCCCCTGATTAAAATTTTTCCAAAATATTACAAATTAATAATATAATTATTGTTAATAGATTCCGTTTATTCCATTAAAAGCTTCTTTATTCCCCAACTCTTGTTTTGAAATACAGATAAAATATTATGTATTTCTTAGCTACAAATAATTTGTCGTTGGGTACTTGTTGCTCACAAGAAAGATAAGTTGACAGAACATAACTCTATAATTTTATCTTTAAAGAAAGTAGATAAAACATATAGTAACTGACATTTAATATGAAAAAAATTAACTAGAAAATAGGTGTAGTCGTGCGGCATGTCAGACCCTTATCAACCCAACCATATAGAAAATATCATACTAGACCCTCCCGATCGGTATCGATTTACAATCTGAAATTAGTTTAGGTACTAAACTCGGTGTCTTGATGCCTAAATAATACGCAAGGGGGTAGAAATATTGAGTAAGTAGTGTTTCAATTCATTAAATGTTTTAATTTTTGTATTCGGCTTTTCTGTTACAGCGGTAATATTAATTTGTTTTATGTTTTATCGGTGTCCTTCAAAGCTTGATTTAATTTTATAGGTGTCTTAATAACTGAAATGGCAGTCCATGAATAAAACAATTCGAAAAACAAAATCGTTAAAGTTATAATGATTTGAAAAGTGGCCTGCGATTGTAGTTAGCTTTACAATAATATAACTTGATAAATATTATAAAAAAAGATATTGTAATCATATAAGAAATGTTAAAAAAAAGTATGGCTTCAGAAATGTTTAAATTTAGAAAGAATTGAAATGTTGTTATTAGCAACAATGATCACTCAGTATATGAAAATTTTCCAACAGTAATTACAGGTTACACATATATACAAGATAATGTTACTGCTGCAAGCCTGTTAGATTATATAAGCTCTTTTAGATGATTTTTTATTTTAACGTCTTATTATACTCTTCGCAAAAACGAAGAGTATATTGCATTTGATTTTGGCACATTTCTAAAAAAATAAATATCGCTCGTAGAGAAAAAATTTTCATATCATTATGTTAGTGAACGAATTCTGAACGAATTTCGAAATGTCCGTTTGTCCATCAGACACGTTTCTTGTAAGCACGATAACATAAGAAAGAAAAGTCCAATTGCACTGAAATTTGGAAAGTAAGTTGACGTTAGCTAGAGGAAGAACACCATTGTTATTGAAAGAAATCAATCAGTAAATAAAAAAGTTATTAATTGCTTAAATTAAAAGAAAAAAAATTCTGAATTCTTGTCACTTGTGCTTAAATAGAAATCTTGCGAAATGTTATTCTCTATAATTTTCTTTTGTTTACACATTTTACTAATATACATATTTCATAATAATATATCTAATCCGTTGAAATGTAATTCTTGAATGATATACATTACAGACAATTTTTGTAGAAATGTGTGATGGTCCAATGGCTAAAGCTTTGCCTTGCAATCTGCAATTCGCACCATGGATGTATAGGTTGGCTCCGGATGTGGAAAATATGTATACTTAATTTAAAATAAATTTTCCTTGCCTTGCCTTGCCTTGCCTTGCCTTGCCTTGCCTTGCAATCCAAAGGTCGCGTGTTCAAATCCACCACCCTGAGAGAGGGTAAGGGAGAGGTTGTTCTCTAGATTGAAACAAATCTTACTAGAGAGATATTTCTAATGTGGTTAACTTAAAATATGAAAATGAAATATTTCAATCATTTACCTCATTTCTCAGAGTGGTGTACCTAAATTTATCAAAAACTGATGAATCAATAACATAACTTCAAAAGAAAAGTAAAGTCCATGCTTTTGAAATATAGTTTTTAATCTGAGTTTTACAATAGCGTAAGATCATACTATTTATGTTGGTGTTATCTGAAGATGATGAAAACTAACGTAAATTTAAAAAATGCTGTATTTGTACCAAACTAATGTCATGGTTCAGTGAATTCACCAATCCCTACCTAAACTCTGCCTCGGCTTGACGAACCGTGATCTACTAATCAACAAAGCGAGCTATTTGAAATAAGGCCTTTGTGACTATCCATACTATTTTTACATTTTGCAATTTCTAAGATTTCATAATGATCCCGTCGTCTATTCTTTGTTACATTCCTAATTCTCTTTGAGTGATTCATCATAGAATAAAATCAAATCAAAAAAAAGGCCCGGGATTTACGAAATCAGTTGTAAGGATTATATTTTGAAATATGTTGAACAAACGAAGTTCAATTGTAACTAGATTGGAGGAGCCTATCTTAAATTCATAAAAATTTCAAAGTCAGAGTTGGCCAACATGCCTTTGACAATAATCATATGGTAGATATCAATAATTTAAGGCTAATTATAAATATAACAAGTAATAGGTTAGATGCATTTTAAAGCTTAGAAATTGCAGAATGTAAAAATAATATGAATATTGAAGGCTTTAACCCGAATAGTCTGTTTTATTGGTTAGTGTTAGTAAGTTGCGTTGAACCATGATATTAATGGAATATAAATACAGCATATATTGTCCAATTGACTTCAACCTTAATCCATTCCAGATGATGCCAATATTGCTGGCAAAACGCGCGTCGAGTGCCTGTAGTAGTCGAGTACTTTGGTGTTTGTGGAATCTATACCATCGTCTGCGAATGCCGACTTACAATTGTGAATTCAGAGTTCTAAAGAAAAATATGAATGGTACATGGCCTTTCTACGCTTTTGTAGCTATTTGTATATTAAGAGTGCCTCATTGTCACTCAATAGTGTAAAATGACGCGACGCGAAGTGGAGCGCGTCAACATTTGAGAGCGACAATGACACATTGCGGTCGAATTACACATATAATTTTATCTGCAATCATTTGAATATCGCACAGCCCGAAGAAAAGTGCAATAAGTAAACAGTGCATTTTACAGAAGAACAAAAACTGCATTTTAAAATTCGTAAAGGCTAATAGCACACATTCTATTGTATCTAATTGATTATAACTTATGCTGGTTTGAAAACAATTATACTACAATAAACTTTATTACTATTTTCTTCACAAGAATGATTGTTTATATTTATGATTTTTATCTCATTCCTAAACATTTTGATTTATTATCCTTTTCTCGGGATGTGCAATATGTCAAAATAAAAGGACCAAGCTAAAAACGTACTCTTCGCAGATTTACTGAACTTTTTATATAATTGTTACACATTCTGTAGGATTCTCTTCGCAGTTTTTTGTATATACTGACAGTTTTAGATATTTTTATTTGTATAGTACGAACTTAGTTAGTGAAAGACTCAGAGTAAACTAAAATAAAAATTAAAAAAACTATCATGTGGGTTCGAACCCGGAACATTTGGATTCCAAGTAGTAGTAGTAGTAAACAAATTTATCAGATATTTTAATACATAGAATAAGCCTCGTTGGATCCTGGTCCAGAGCCAGCTAGACAACCTCGGTACAGCGCGGTAGAATGAAACATGTATAAAATATATCAATTTTTAAAAGGTTTTTCGGTTTAAAAAGAATTTAGAAAAAAAAAAGAGGGCAAAAAGAACAAAAGGATAAAAATAAGAACAAATAGAACATATCAAGGGAATAGGAATAGAAAAAGTTAGATTACAAAGTTAAGAGAAAGATTAAAAGTAGGGAAATAAGAGGTTGTGGTGCAGGAAAATGTGGTTAAGGAAGAGAGTGCCTGTAGTAGTCGAATACTTAGAATTTTTGGGAGATTTCTTGGACCGTGCGTATAAATCTCTGAGGGAGGTGTATCTGTCCCAACCAGAGATGAGGCACATAAATTTGTGTTCGAGAACTCGAAGTTCTCTCGAAAGCGTAAGAACTACTTTTCATTTTCCCCGTATAAAAATGTATTGTTTTTACATTATAAATCAGGAGCTAAAATCATATTTCCACAGTTGTATATTATATTATGAAATGTATATTAGTAAAATGCATAAATGCTTAGGTATTAAAATGAAATATCATTTCACCAGATTTCTATTCAATTACAAAAACATAAAAATAAAAATTCAAATTTAAATAATTAAAACTTTTTTATTTACTGATCGATTTTGTTTAAAAATAATAGATAATACTAACTAATTAACTTACTGTTCAAATTTCAATACAATCGGAATTTTCTTTCTCAAGTTATCGTGCGAACGGACGGATAGACGGAAATTTTGAAAAGTTGTTCAAAATTCGTTCACTAACACAATAATAATTTCGTCTGCGTCTGCGAGCGATATTTACTATTTTAGAAATGTGCCGATCAAATGCAATAAACTCTTCGCTTTCGTATTTGCGAAGAGTACAATAATTAAGTCGCTGTCAATTTATACAAGTTTTATTATTTATTGTAATGTCCGTATTCTTCATATAAATAAATTAGGTAATTAATTGTTACTATTTCATCAAGTCTCATTATATTAACAACAATCTTTATTTCATAAAAATACTTTGTCGTGTTCCAACCAATCTTGTGTAAGGACAGGTGCTCTCGAGTAAGCGTAAAAGTACTTTGCCGATCGTTGTCGTGGAAGACGAGCAGAAAACTGATATTATTCACAGCTCCTCGGCAAATCTCAACTTTGCGCTTTTAAAACGCAAAAAAGCTTACTTTATATGTCGATTGAGGATAAATATTATGTGCAAGTAAAAATAAGTGATTCTGATGTTCGTATCCATATGTTTATCACAACCATCTATTCTGTACATTAATAATCATAATTTTAATTCATGTATTTTCAATTTAAATTGTTAACCGACAGTGTTAAGTTACGATGCTCTTATATTTTGAAAAAATTATCAATTTGACTTTTGAGTCAAATTCAGATTGATAAAGATCCTTAAAAAGTAGATCATATGGGGAATCGGTATATTCCTCAAAGTGCTGTGTTAGAACTGAACATTTGAAAGTTTGAATATAAAATTATCCAAAAATCTAATTTAAGTCTAATCCTCTTGCGATTTTTAAAATATGAAATTTATGTACCTACATCTAATCATCTGACAATTCAACATCGAAATCCCAAGTACTATTAGCTAACACATCATTATAACATCATAGAAAATTAACCTTTGTATTCACGTGTTTCAATACGTTACTCCAGAATCTCAGGTAAACTAATAAACTCATATGCAGAGTTTCTATATAAATTTCAATGTACCCAGATGGCTTCAAGAACAACTTAAGGTAACGATGGTGCTGATAAAGCTAAAGTGTTGTTTTAAGTTTTGTTAGCGGCAAGTGGAAGCCATCTGCTGTATTTTATTGTATACACTAAGCTTTTACTGCTTTTTATATGGTTAAACTGAAAAATACAGCTACAAATTACGACCCAGGGGTACTCTTTCACTTGCTTTATTGGTCGAGTTTAGATTTTGCAATGATTTCTTTTCCTCCATCTCTGATTCGTAATTGTTTAATTAGAACTTAAATGACGTTTTATATATTAAACGTTAAAATCCAGTTTAGTATATAGACTAAGAGGATGATATTGAATTCAATCATTCATCAGTGCTTTTAGAATAAAATATAAAATGATTTTGAAATCAAAAACTGGCTCGAACATTTCTAAAACACCGGATATTATTATTGCACTGATACTAACAAGTTATTTAAAAAACCAGTTATGTATTTAATGTTGTATTTACATTTGTACCTATTATAATCGTAATTTTTTGCTTGAACGTTAGAAATTGTTTTACTTATTATATCTACCTATTACACCCACGCACAAGGTCCGCCTTTGAGGGTTACTTGTTTGCAAGAAATTTGAAATTTAGAATGCTGTAAATAAACTTTAGTTACTTATTATCTCTTCAAATTTGTTTGACGAGTAGAATTTGTAGTCGGGTGTCATCAACTGCAAATACCTATTTCATTAACATTTCGAATAAGGTACAGTTTACTTTTACGTGGATTTCAGTGGCACTACGTAAAAGTGAATTACACACAGTTAATTTCTTTTTCATCTTTAATGTTCAAACCAGTGCGTGAACCTAACTCACTAACACGCAAGATTGAAGTCTGGGAATCCAAAATATTGTATTCAATATCTTAAACGTGAATGCAGAGGGCGTAAGGTAACTTCCCTGTAAACTATAATTTTAGAAAATCTAACGTCATTCCCTGACCTGATCATACAATACTGTACGTATAATTTATAGATTAAACGAACTTACCTTAAGTGAAGTTCCAATCTAAATTATATGAACTACATCGCCTGAAATGATTACTATTATGTAGTACCTCCATCTACTAGCCAGAAGTCGCAATTTTTAAAGTCAAAACTCAAATTTGGCGCCATACATATGGTAACAGCCGGTAACCTAGAATTCTCCATTTCTTTGAAAGCTGCTTGAAATGATCCCGGGTATATAAATAATTGGGATTAATATGAAGGGCGGGAGTGATCATTTCAGGCGAGGTGGTTCATATGATTTAGATTGGAACTTCACTTAAGGTAAGTTCGTTTAATCTATAAATTATATTCCCACCTCGCCCTCATGATCACTATTATGTAGATGTTTAAAGCTTGCTGCGACCGAAAGATAAAGACATTCTCTGAATATGAAACAAATTTTAATGAACATGAAACATTAAAACAAATAATAATAATAAAATAATTAACTGTAAAAATGAAACATCGGTTGGATACAACTGATGTATCATATTAATAAGTTGCATGCAAAGCACTTATTAAAATTCCGGAGAAGGCATTAGAATCGTTCTCACAAACTCCCCTTTGTCAGAAATGAGACGGTTATAAAATTTGGCGAAGACTTGGGATTTTGCTGACCATCCTGCAGACTTTCGTATGACATCTAGCTGTAAGCCTTTTCTCTTAGCTGCTGAAGCTGCCGCATGACGGGTACTATGTGCTGAGAACTTGTCTGTATTAATGCCGCTATTCCTGAGAGCGGCCTTGACCCAGCGACTAAGCGTTTGTGAGGACGCTTCCTTGTGAGGTTTTTTGTAGAAAATGAACAATTTAGTTGCGTGATTTCACAGCTTATCTGTTCTATCGATGTAGCAGTCCAATGTAGAGGCTACACAGATTCTACGATCTTCTAAAAAATATGGTAAATATATGGCCGGTTGAGAACCACCTCTTGAGGATGTCTTGATTGGTAAGTGAACTTTAATTTCTATACCATTTTCCGAACGTTCAATGTTCACCAACTCAATTAGTGCAAAGGTCTGCATCATTTGAGCAGTTACCAGGGCCAAAAGAGTGACGAGTTTTATGGTTAATTGTTCTAATGAAATATTATGGTTCGAGTGTAGGGTTTTCAGATAAGTTAAAATAGTTATTGGGTCCCACGTTGACTCATATTTCGGAACAGGTGGTCTAAAATTGTATAACCTTTTAAAAAATCGTTTAATCTATAGTCCGTACCAAGATCTGGAGTTGCGAGTAAAGCGACGGTAGATCTAGCTGTGTTCAGTGAATCGTATGAAGCACCCCCTTTAAACAGGGCGGTGAAATATTCCAAAACCAAGGGGATTGGTAGATCGAAGATATTAGTATGTTTACGTTCACAGAAGTACCACCATCGTTTTAGAGCACTGTTATGTTGCTTCATGGTGGACTTCGATATTGAAGATAACATTATTTCTATGGATTTTTGAGGGAGTTGTCTCCGGGCGAATGCTTCCCTGATAAGATTCCTGCCACCAGGGAAAGGCTGTGTGACATTGGTTGTTTCCTGTGAAAAAATGTCATCAGGGTCTGGAAACCACGAGACATATTTATTACATTTTTTGCTGATCCTGCTTGCAAATAAATCTATACTTGGGATGCCCAACCTTCCTTAGGGTCCAAAGACCATTCTGTTTCCGGATTAAATCTTCGAGACACTCTATCTGCATCTGAATTCGCTAAGGAGCTAATATAGGAGGCATATAAACAAATTCTCCGCTGGTCGCACCAGTGCCATATGGTACGAGTTAACTTGTTTAGTTCGGGAAACTGAACACTTCCAGTTCGGTTAATGTACGATGGCAGTAGTATTATCGATACGCAGTAAAATTTCACAATGTGAAAGGTTCTGGCCGAAACATTTTAATCCGAAAAAGGCAGAAAACAGTTCCAAGTAGTTAATGTGCTTACGCCTTTCTATTTCGTTCCAATGGCCATGAGCCTGTAGGCCATTACACATGGCTACGTATCCCGTCGAAGAGGCATCGGAGAAAATTTGTTTTAAATGAGACTTGTCTTATAGGGCAGTAGAAACCAGGAATATTCTGTTGCCACCAGTTAAGATCGTTTATTATTGATAGGGACACATCCATGAAACTATTATAATTTCCACCAGATTTTTGGAGAGCCAGGAATTTTTCACTCTCCAAAAGCTTGGTATAAAGCCAGCCATACTGGGTGGCAGAACAGAGGGAGACCAAGGTGCCAACAATTTGAGCAAATATCCTTATCTTACATCGACTTAGCTCTAGGAAGGATCTGATAAAGTCCTTGGTGCGATATTGTTTTTCTAGGGGAATTTTAACTATTAATTTAGTTGAATCGTATTCAAAACCTAAAAAGGTACAGACAGTGTTGGGGATAGTCCTACTCTTTTTGGTATTTATTATAAATCCTAAGGAAGTAAGTAAACTAGAAGTCTCCCGTATGTTGAAAGAGCAACTCTCGAAATTATTTCCGAAAAGAAGAAAGTCATCTAAATAGACCGCTGATAGCAAGCCCTTTGACCTTAATTGGGCCACCACTGGTTTCAAGAACTTTGTAAAAACGGAAAACGGAAAGCCCGAATGGCATACAATTAAATTCATATAATGAGCCATTAAACTTGAAACAAAGGTATTTCCGATCTTCCGGTGCTATTGGAATCATGAAATATGCATCTTTTAAGTCAAGCGTAGCCATATAACAATTAGTACAGTACCTAGTGGTAAAAAATATGCAAAACTTCGGAATAATGTCATATTGAACGGATTTCGCTCATTTTTGGCAGCATAATAGTAAATGCTTCACAGAAAAGTTTCTATATTGTGCGGGGGCTTGCTTATTTATAGGGGGTGGATGCCACCTTCTCTCCGGGGGTGGCACTTAAAAATATATATATATTTATTGGAGCTGAAGTAGAATCAAATTTTAAGAGAAAAGGTTCTATGCAATTTTTCACACAAGTTGGTAGTTTTTAAGTTATAACGACTTCAAAATTGCGATTAAAAAAAAGATATTTTCAAAGGGCTTTCGTCAAGTATCTCGAAAAGTATTACTTTATCGAAAAAATGTTACAGACCAGTTACAGAAAGTACAAACTGGGAATTATTTATATTTTTTATTTGTTGCTGTAGAATTAACAATTTCGGAGATATTTAAGTTTACATTTGGCATCCAAGTGTTCATAAGATAATTATTTGGAGTGAGAGTTAAATATCTCAGAAACTGTGACACCTACGTCAAGGATGCTAATAGGTAGAATAATAGGTTATTAATTAAACTTTCAACGGTTTTTTAATTTGTTTCTGTAACATAAAAAACAAAGAAGTTATAACCGAAGAAATGTATGTCTATACATTTTTTTAATAACAACGCCGCCATTTTGTTACTGTAATTAGCCAGTAATTAAAAAAAAAGGGATTTCAAACACTGTTTCTCATTAATATATAGCATGAAGTAGATGCTCAAATTTTTTGGTTTGTATACAGCACTTGCTTTAGAAAAAAATACAGTTTAAACTATAAAGGTATTTTTGATAAAACGTATTTTTTTTTCATTTTCCAAATATCTCATTAAATATTAGTTTTATTGAAAAATGGGTAGAGACCAAAAATAAAGCTCATAAACTGATAATGAATTTCGCTTGTTTATTTATTTACATAGATTTAATAGTTTCGGAGATATGAAAGTTTACAAATGGCGTCCGAGCGTTTATAAAACGAAAAGTGCAGTTTAAATGTTAAATATCTCAGAAATTGTGACACCTACGTGACGCATGCTAAGAAATGAAATTGAAGACAATTAATTGCGCTTTCAAAATATTTTTTACTCGTTCCTGTAGGATAAGAAATAAAGAAGTTATGACGGAAAAATATGCGTATTTATATTTTTTATATAAAAAGGTCGCCATTTTGTTACTCTAATTAGCCAGTATTTTATCTCAAATACAGTTTTTCGTTAAGATGTAGCATTACCTAGATGCTCAAATTTGTTTGTACTCATTTAAAGCACTTGCTTTAGAAAAAAATGCATTTGAAACTTTAAAGGTAATTTCGAAACACTTGGATGCCAAATATAAACTTAAATATCTCCAAAATTATTAATCCTACATCAGTAAACAAAAATATAAATAATTCCCAGTTTGTACTTTCTGTAATTGGTCTGTAACATTTTTTCGGTAAAGTAATACTTTTCGAGATACTTGACGAAAGCCGTTGGAAATACCTTCTTTTTAAGCTAAAATCGCAATTTTGAAGTTGATATAACTTAAAAACTATCAGTTTATGTGAAAAATTGCATAGAATCTTCTTAAAATTTGATTCTATTTCAGCTCCAATAAATATATATATTTTTTAAGTGCCACCACCTGAGAAGGGGGTGGCACCCTATAAATTAGCAAGCCCCCGCACAATATAGAAACTTTTCTGTGAAGCATTTACTATTATACTGTCAAAAATGGACGAAATCCATTCAATATGACATTATTCCGAAGTTAAAACCTCTGGTTACTGTACTAAATGTTTGTGCATTAATTTCATAACTATGGACCTATCTTTCAGTTTAAAATGATCTGGTAATAAGAACTCATGGGCTTTTTCAAATTTATGATGAACCTATTAGGCCCATCCGGTTTGGGAACAAGAAAAATTGGAGATATAAACTGATTTTTGCGTGGTTTGGTTATGGAGATAGCTCCAACAGTTAACAGATCATCAAAACTATATTGCACTGCATGAAATTCTCCCTCCGACCAGCTACCTTCAGCAGGGGGTTATATTGAATCACTGGGGAAGGGAATTTTATAACCTGATATCCAAGATACTATTACAAGGTCTGATGTTATATTTTTCCACGCAGATAAAAAGAACTTAAGTCTACCTGCCTTAAGGGAATCCGGAATCAGTGACGGGGTCGACGAAATTCGGTCTTCTTGTAATTATCCTTGGTGTCCCTGTCTTGACGTTGTTGCCTGCTGAATGTCAAAGTTCTTGAGTGATTTTGTTTCTGACGACGGTTCGCCCCCCCTGGTCTGTTCAGGCGAATTTGTTGACGAGGAGGACCCAGGAAGTTTAAAGATGTGGTTTTGATGGCGTTCGGTAAGCTAGGTTCCTTAAGTTTAAGTTCCCCTGATGTTTTATCGAGTGATTTAGCAGCCCTTATTCTGTACGTTAAATTACTTCCAGATAGTAATCCATCTACAGGAGCCTCAGTAAGAGTCTCAGCTAGATCCTTGTTAAGGTTTTGTTTTAGGATTATACTTCTTGTTTGAGATTGCTCAAAGTGAATATCAGTCATAAGTCTAGCTGCATCGCTTGCCATTCCAAGTAAGTGTTGGATTATTTCTGATTCTAAATCATTCGCCAATAAAATGTTCAAAATGCTCCCTAGAGCCGGTAGGGCGATTGCAATACGATTTTGCATATCTTTTACATGATTATCTCTGACAATTTGAAATGGGATGATATTTTTTAATACATTCTGTGGGACGATATTTTTTAATACTTCTGAAAGACCAGAACGTAAAATAGCGCTCCAAATATTCACTACTTTACTGTGGATCACCTCTGACTTATCAGAAGCAGTTTCTGTCTGTCCCAAAATCTTCAGAATGTTTTGCTGAAGTGATGCTTGGTCTTCATCTTCATTCGCTATCCCAACTTCCTCCCCCTCTCCATCTCCTGATAAATTGAGCGGCGGATGGTCATTAGGACCTATAAAAGGATGAAATTCTTACTAATAAAAAGATATTTTGTTACTAAGTCCCGTGAAAGAGAAGTAATTTCTGTTGTTGATACCCATAAGGATATCGGTGTAAAGGTATTCAAAATATAAACATATTGCACAAGAATACCCATGAGGGCATTTTATGATAATCTTATCCATGAGTATAAATTAATTGGACCCCAAGGGGCCGCACCATATCATAAAATAACCATAGAACGCTCAGTAATTTTGAGGGTATATTGGAATTTGGACTGAAACAGAAAAGTTGGTACTTACTCAAGATATTAGAAGTTACTTCGACATTATCATTAGTTGCTACAGCTTGATTTTGCTGCCTTTCATGCCGCTCTCGCTCTTCACGCCTCTTTTCGAGAACCCGACGAAGTTTTTTAACATGGTAATCAACTGAGTCTTCAGAATCACTTGATTCATAACGCCTGCGTTTATAATATCTGTTGCAAAAGTATTATATTTCACCAAAACACAAAAACGTGTATGACACTTCTGGCGCAAGAAAGAGTAATGGAGAATTCTAGGTTACCGGCTCTTACCATATGTATGGCGACAAATTTGAATTTTGACTTTAAAAATTGCGTCTTCTGGCTAGTAGATAGAGGTACTACATAATAGTGATCATGAGGGCGAGTTGGGAATATAATTGTCCATTGTTAAAAACTACTTTACGCAAATATATCTAAAATATGACCTTGCGATTTGCTAGTCGAAGAGAACGCTAGTCTCTTCATAATGCAAAGAAAAGATCTTGTTAATGAATAATCGTCTTTATATTTTCTTGCTATGCAGGATTTTCAAATCGAACCAGGTGTTTCACGATGTGCTGAGTCTGCCCAAATTTCACTTTCAATAAAAAAATAAATTAAGAACATTGATAATATCTTCGGCCTTACTATTCGTTCGATCTTACTCAATAGAATCATATTAAATTTATTGGTACACGGATATATAAAAAATTATTCATAAAACACGGCTATGGAACAAAAACTCGCTTGATCTAACCGTAATGGACTTAGCTACATCGATCTGCATTCAGACGTGCCATAAATTATCGAAAAAACACGATAAGAATCAAAGGAACATAAACTGACCCAATTTGACCTTTATAGATTTATTATCATCGACGCATATCCGAAAGCATAACAATTTAAAGACTTATCGATAACTTACTATGGAAAGCGGTGGAATACCAATTTACCTGATCTAACTCCGGTGAACATAATTACGTCGACCTGTATGCAGACTCACAGTGTACTATGTATAAGAGGACCAGACTCCATCCAGACTTCGCTACGTAGATGTAGTTTTAAAATAAACTCATGTATTGTGCTGTTCATCTTAGCTTCTTGTCGTACATTAAATATCGATTTTTTTTCTCATAGGGAAATTCTCTTGGCCTCGCAGTACATTGTCGAAAACTTGGATTATATTTTGATCCTATTCCGTTGAAGAGTTGCGGGTAAATAGGGTTAAGTTAAGCAAGCCAGTAAGCGTTCATAAAATTGGGATTAGTTTATGTACGAAAAGCTAAGGACCCAAACTTTTTTTTTTGTATCAGTCACCTCCACTATCATCCCAATGATCATCTTATTATTATAGGAGGATAAGAAATAAAATTGTGATTCAGTGTGGATTACAAAAACCAAAGCCCTCAAAAAAATTTTTTGGTATCTGCCACCGCCGCGCCACTGCACCCTTTACTAATGAGGTGAGAGTAGATACGTGCATAAACAGAAATAGGTTATCAAAAGAATAGAAAGATTTCAAATTAATGTTTTTTTGTGTTCTTAAAACCAAACTAAGACACTATTGAATTTTTTACAATTTTGGAATTTGCACAGCAGATATTAACTCTAGCCGTTTAAAAGCCAACCAATCAAAATTATTCATCGCGCATGGATGAATTATAATTTAAACTAGATGGCTCCACCACGCGTGATGATTATTATACTATTCAAATTTAATTAATAACTAATTTTATAGAAGCAACACTTCCAAAGAGCTGACAACGAATTAACCTAACTTATAGTAGGGCCAAAAAGTGTAGTCAGTAGAGGAATGCGAGTATGGGCTCCTAAAAGTGGAGCGGCACGTGTTTAGAATACGTATAATACGGCAGTGTGCGCCGGCTGAGAGCGGGCCGCTCCACTTTTAGGAGCCCGTACTCGCATTCCTCTACTGACTACACTTTTTGGCCCTACTATAAACTATTTCTAGACCGTAACAGTTTTAATTGCAAAATTCTATAAATAATGTAAACAAAAGGGATTGAAGAGTTACGGGGTCCAATAAAAAAAAAACAAGAATGAAAAAGTACAGTTACGTCCGAAGCTGCATCTTAGTTTTTTATTGAGATATATGGCACTCATTTTTATTTCTCTTTTTTTCTGTGAGTAATGTTTTAGTTTCTCATGAACAAATACTATTTGCGGTGTTTTCAAACATACCTATGTTTTACACTGCTGTGATTCTTTGATTCTTCATTAGTTTTAGCTCTTCGACGAAACTACGAAAACGCGTCTACGAGTAGTTATTTCAGGATGTTTCTTAACTATATCCGCATTTAAGGTTTCACATTTAATTTAGCATTCTTCCTTTATCCTGGTACTATAGAGCGTCTCAATACGTTAATACAGCATCGATTTATTCTTTATTTGTTAAAAGCATTATCATCATTTGTTATCTTACTAGCACAAAATGTGAGTGAATGAAACTGAGACCAAATCAGAGCAGATCTGTCGCCTTAAGTTAGACATTAATTTTTATGTTTTATCTTTAAATGGTATCTTTTCTTTTGCAGGTGAGTACTGTTTTTCTACCTAATGGATATGCTTTTGACTAAAGGTGAGTTTAAGAAAAATATCAAAATATACTAAATGTAACAGAAGGCTTATTAACGGTTAAAAAAAAAAGAAATAATCAAAGCTACTAGATCAGTAGTCACATATTTGACATTTGGCCTCAACCGTATTTCTCTGGCGAATTGAATATAAATTCCAAATCACTTACGTATCACTCGCAGATCATAAGTATGTGTCAAAGAAACATAATTTTTATTGAGTTCAAGCACCATCTGCCAAATATAACAACCATAAGCTGTGAATTTGTCTATATTTCTGTTCTTAGAATTTAAAGTGGATTGTTACATTGTTCTGTGTTAGTTCAGTCCACCTCTAATTTGAGTCCTAATGAATGGGATTTTGATGAAACATTGTGCAATGTGTTTGTAATGATGTTAATAAAAAAGTTGAAAAAATTCGAGTAGGGAATGATTGGAACATCCCTTTTTTCACGGGTTCCGTAACTTGTAGAATTAGGTCAACGATGAAAAAAAATAATAAATAATATATTTACATTTTTTGGCCCAAAATAAGATGTTTTTACTCTTGTGAATTTTTTCGAAAAATGCATATTTTTCGAGATATGGCCACTCGAAAATTCCTAAAAGTGGGGGAGGAGAAATGTAAAAGTTGAAAAAAAAATCTGAACAAATTCAGGTCAATGTATCATCGAAATACAAGACTTTTTTTGTTTGTAATTTTTCTGTAAAGTGCGTTTTTTCAACTTTACCATTTCCCCTCCCCCACTGTTAGGAGTTTCATCAAAATACGTTTAGTACCACTCAAATTAGAGATTTTGGTCATTTTAGTGCTCCGTTGACTGGATTATATGTAAATTAATGTTTTAAACTGCATCCATATTTAATTACACAGAATATAATGCTCTGTTAACCTTTCCCCTTAAGCTAGGGTTGGGTTTCAGATTTTCCGGTTCTCGTTTATTTAATGGATACTGGGTCGTGGTTCGACTTTATTAAATAGAAAATCAAAAAATCCTCTGGGCGTCAATAGCCACATTAATATATACCTATGTTGTACCTGTCTGTCACTGCAAATACTACCTATGGCTATTCAGTGACCTTAATCCTTCATAGGTATTAAAATAAAATTTCACAATCAAATAAACTACTCAATAAGGTGAAAAGGTGTATATTACCAAATGTAATCAAAATATTTAACAACCACGGCATCAAATATGAACCGTTAAAATATGGACAATACTAGGTATATGGACAAACGACATAGATATTAATTTATACACAAAGTTATATAACCATAAATGAGGTCTAACGTAGTAAGTAATGTTGCTACAAATAATTTGTAGAAAATAGCTATTTTCTTCACAATGTGATATACATGTGAAAAACTAAATAACGCTGAAAGCGGTAATACTTTGTTGATTGTGAGATAAGTACTTATACTAATATTAAAAGCTGAAGACTAATCAATAAAAATTATCAAAAATTATCATGGCAGAAGGCCTAGACGAAGTAAAAAGGTTGAAACTAGAGTGTCGAAGTATGAGTTAACGACACAACTCATGTCGTTAACTCATACTACGACACTCTAGTTTCAACCTTTTTACTCTCACCACTTCCTTGGAACTAACACTACTGCTTTTCTGTCTCACTCGGCTCCCAGTTACACGGTTGAGAATGGTGATCAGCGAGACATGTCCTCACGTACCATCAACTCACAGCTGCTACTAATATCTAGTCGTGCGTCAAAACCATTACTAGATCAAGGTAGAATTGTACTAGCGGCCTACAATCAGGTCCATAAAATTAACAAACATTCAAAGCTACCAGGGTCCATGAAATCTTTTCATGCGCTCCATACAACTTCCAAAAATAGAGCTCGAGGTTAATTTAGCTACTGCATAAATACTTCATCACCTAGAAGAGTCCAATCTGTTATTTCACCTGTTAAGCTTTGTGTGAAAGGGGCACTCAAGGTGCGTTATTAGTTCTTGACTACTTTTACAAGCAAAATTCCCAAACTTAAATTCCATACAAATCATTTTTATTCAAGGTACCCTATCGCCCCCACTGATCAGCAGATTTATTTGTCCATATGAAAAATACGAAAGTCTTTCAAAACCGTACCGAAACCCTACATACTGTACATAACCTCTAATTAACCATGACTTACTCTCAAAAATTTCTTAGTAAATTATATCCTATTTACTATTAAAAGCTGAAGACTAATCAGTAAAAATTAGTTAATTTCAGTTCTTGGCCAAACGTAGTTTTATATGTAACCTATTTTGAACGAATTTAAATGAACAGCCAGCGTGGTCTCCATACCTCAAAATCTACGTATTTCAACCATCACCGACAGTTTCAAGAAATAAACACAGATGCAATAATCAGTTACCATCATAGCTGGAAATTAGATAGATATACAGATTTTTATTTACCTAACTCTGGATGAAGTATTTAGTTTACGGCAAGGCAACCAATGGCGTACGGCAAATGATTCTGTCTCTGCAGCCAAACGACAAATGCCTGGTTGCTCAGTTGTTGCCTTCCGGTGACGCGTTTCTTGTAAACAGTGCTACCAACGGTCTTACCCAAAATGTGAACTATCCGTGAGGACATGAATCTACTACGTAAACTAATTAATGATCAACGTAATTTCATATGACCTTATCTCAATAAATTAATAAATTCATGTTAAATAATATTATTGAATTATAATGACATTGCATTCAATTGAAAACTGTAATGGTACGGGTTTCTACATTGCTTAAAAGGAAATTTAAAGCAACTAACAAGTGAAGCAACATATGGCGCTAGGCTTATGTTTCGTCTAAATTAATACGACGTTGTTTGTCTAAAGAACTCCGTTATTGAAGCACTTGAGTGAAACAGATCGACAGCAGCGGTCCATAATCTGCAATACATTAACAAATATTAAGGTGGAGTAACCCACTTAATACTGAGATACAACACATCAAATATGCTAATCTGGCAATAAATCTGCTACCGTATTTCGGTGCATACTACTAAAATCAATGATAGTATTGGTTTAAGACCCTTAAAACTATGTAAAAATGGAGAATATATGGCCATGTAGCGATCAGGTTAAAGTGAACGCTACAATAATCATAGAAATAATAATTATGAAACATAACAAACCCACAACTTTATGACGTACTGATTTAACAGCAATATAGCTGAACCAAGTAAAAAGCTAGGTCAACAATCAACAATCATTTATTTAAATTAAACATTTACAGTCCTTGTGAAAAGTATCTTGACAAGCCCCATTTTTTTTTTAAAAACCTATAATATTAAAAATTAGAGTTTAATAAATATTTCCAACAAGAATTGAGAACGCCGAGTCCACCGGGAACCGAGAATGACTAGAGAACTGCTTGACTTAAGTGAGCTGAGCTTGTTCATTCTGTCGTCCACACTTATCGTCTCATGTGAGTCGTAACAGGTATATTTTATTTTCAAGAACTGGTTCACTGAACGGTCACCTGATAATGCGTTCTCAAGAATGGTTCGATTCTTTTTATACCAACCTTATTGGAGAGTGAGGCTGTATTGGAGGAGAAACTTTTGAACCTCTGCGCAGAGGAATTAAGTCTGTCGAGAGACGAAGCAATATCATTGATAGGAAGAATCCCACACAACACAAGGCTGTCCGAGGGACGTACTATGGCATTTTCCATTTAATATGTGGGCTTGCCTATGGACATCCTAATATCCCAGTTTATATGCTTTTCGGCACTCTTTTGGTCATCCCAATGTCACAACTCGGTAACACATAAAAGTAGTACGAGGGACGTCCTGAAAGATATACCGGCGCTTGTACCAAGGACGTACCAGGACATCCCAGGATATTTCGGGATGACCTAAGTATTACGAATAGGCTGTACAAACTACGTACTGGAATGTCCCAGGACTGGAAATAGATATCCACGGGCAACCTAATTTTTCTGTTTTTTATTGCCACATGTTTTCTTCTAAAACAATGTCCGTAAAATCAACAAAATAATACAATTATCCAGAATTTTACTGGAAAATAACCTCTGCACCTGTGACTTTTACGGTATAGAAACGTAAAGATTATTTTCGAGTAAAATACTGGATAATTGAATTATTTTGTAGGTTTTACGGACGATGCTTTAGAAGAAAACATGTGGCAAAGAATCCCGCCAAGAAACATAAAAATTTAGAAAATGCCACAACCAACATTTATACAATAATGTTATACTTAAATTTAAAAAATTGAATTGTAGAAATTTTTAGAATTTTTGTCAAATATGCACATTTTTTAAATATTTTCACTTGCCTATTTTTCTTTATAACTTATACGTAATTTCTTTGGTTTATGGTCAGTTAAAAAATAAAACATTATTTTCTCACGATTCAGTTTGTTAACCATCGTCAAAGACACTATAATTAAAAAAAACAGAAATATTTTGTATGTATATGGAATTAAATGCTACTTAAATAATAATAAGTGATGTTTTAATAATAGAAATAAGCTAAACGCATTCAATATTTAAAAACATTTGTAATGTTAAAAAGCAAACTTCTTAGGGAAATGTAAAACAAATACCTATTTTACTTTTGCAATTTAATAATAGCCGAACATGAATTTTTAGGATGTAGCACATTCCTACTTCTCTGTTCTATTCTTTGCCTCGCTCTTCTCTTTTGCACTTCTCGGATAATTTTTTAACAGCTTCTCTGCTTCGTTTTCCATAATATACTCATTCATGCTAAAATGCATTCGTGCAGCTAAAATAAACGTAGTTATTATTATTTAAACCACTATTATTAAAAAGATATATGAAAAATGGGCAAGATAAATATAATAGAAATTATTGAAGGATATAGGTATGATAAACAGTGAATAGAGAGATATGGCAGTCAGTGATACAGCACGACGTTCGTTAATTACGTTACGTTATTGATACAAATAACGAGACTTTGTTTTAGACTTATTGCACTGCATTTCCATTCTAGCGTATACGTTATCTTCTTCGATCGATTTATTAATAATAGACTTAATTAAAATTGAATAAATAAACTAATTTCCTATCTTTTCTCTAAAATTGAAAAAAAAAGTAGCAAATAAACCTCAAATATATTAAAATTATCAACGTAACCTCAAAAATTTATAAACAAAATAATGAACGAACCCGGAACGAACTGACAAATGACATAAATACAGATCGGCTGATTTCAAGATTTATACTCTACAAATCTTGGGCTTCCCGATTTTCACCGAGATGAGGATAACGTCGTTTACTCGCGGTTCGCTAAACGTACCGAAATTACGTCAGGCGCTAAGTTATTACCGCAGCCGCATGCCTTAACGCAGATTAAAGGTGCGCATGCTTAGATGTCAAATAACGCGATCCTGTAATAGCGAATGCCGTTATGTGACTATGCCATATCTCTCTAGTGAATAATAATAATTTACCGAATTATAAATTAAAATCCATAAAGTATACTCTGGCAAATAGAATTTCAAGATAAAAGATTATAATAGGTCTCTGTATTTTCATGCAGTCTGTCTACCTATTTTCATCCACAATTAGTTGCTAGTTGGTTTTAAAATTATTAACTAAGTAGGCACATTCTTTGTCGTCATTCTCAAATTCAATTTCATCAGGTTTATTGGTAGATTTGACAATACTTTCATGTAATTCACATTTTCTCTTCAAGCTGATTTCAGTATTCAATTCTTGAGCCAAATTAATATTTTATTTTGTAGGTTCAATTCCAAATATCTTTATTAATACTTACAACATATTTGTTGAATTGTTTGACATCAATATTTTTCTGTGATGGTCCTCTCTATACCAGTGAGAACATGTATATTCTACTCGTATTATAAATTTTCCTAAATTGTTCATAGAATGGTTTCACATGCAATACCCACAATTTCGGTTCAAAACTAGCAGAATATCATGGGTGCAAATTATAATGGCAGCTATACCAATTATGGAAATTACCTGCAGTTTACTCACAAGCGGTGCCAGTGTAATATATAGATAAGAATTGTAGTCAGTAACCGCTAGTTTCAGGTGTCAACCGATAATTTTCGTTCTAAGTGTTGTAAGGTATCGCATTGTATCAGGCACATCTGACGGCCGGCAATCCCAGACATTTGAAATATACATAACTTTTCACTACAAAAATGTGTTTCAGATTTAGGAAAAGTATTTCATATTTTAAAATTGTATATGAAATCCTCTTGAATTCATGATACCTTTCAGATTAAATAAAAAAAAAAAAATAAATATAAATGATAACATAATATTACTTGTGTAGGTTCATTTTTCTATCATAACTTTTCATAAATCTTTAGACTAGGGAGTAAGTAGTAATTTAGACTATATTTTAGTAATAATATTGAGTATATGCATTTCTTTTGATTTTTATAAAACTAAACAGTAAATTATCTACATCAGAAAAAATTTAAAGAAAAATGCATCCTTAAAATTGAAATTGATACTACTAAAATTATATAATAAGTCTCATAGAACACAAGCAAAAAATATTAATGTTATGGTATTATTCAAAGTTACTTACTTGGACTACTGTAGTTCTTGCTGCTACCGACTTTGTTTATGCGATGCTATGAACTGCGATGTTGTTTCTTAGGTTTTCGCGGGTGTTGAATGAAGTGTTGGTGTACTTCCGGGTGTTTTCCCACGTAGTTGATAGGCTCCTGCTGGAGCCATTGTTGTCTAAACGACGTTTCGGCAGAATCCCATCTGCCATCTTCAGGTTCTCGCTGAAAGCTGCCTACTGCTGCTCCTCGTTGCTCGAATTGGACTGACGTTCTCCGCGCTGTGCGGTCCCTTATATATGCTTGGGCCTGGAGCGCGCATGCGCGACTGGCTACGCGTTATCGGTCCTCAACTGTGTGTGGGAGGCATGGCGGACGCCTAAGCTAACCCGGCCAGTGGCCTCGCTGAAACGTCATGTTTCACGTGACCTCTCGTTGATGGGCGTGCATTCTCGTTTCTATTGGTCACCGGGGGTTGTCGTGTTTCTGTTTGGTTGCGCGACTGGCTACGTGTTATTGGCCCTCTACTGTGTGTGGGAGGCGTAGTGGGCGCCTGAGCCTGAGCAGTTAACAAAGGTGAACCGTTGGAACCTACAAGTGTAGTCCATAATCTGTCCAAGTACCCTCTTGATGAGGCCTCTTTAAATGTCCTAGCCAAAGGATTTAATTTCGCAATCGCACCAGCTCGTATTCCAATAGAAGATATAATTTGTGGAGTAGAATCAGCAATTTCCTATATGGATAATAACATAGTCGAAACTATACGCCAAGACGCATCGCGTATACCAAGAACAGCAAAGGCGCCAAAGAGAAATCTACCACAGGAAGAATTAAGGGCACTGAAGGCGTTACGACAAAAACAGGACATTATCATCTTGCCAGCAGACAAAGGCAACGCTACGGTAGTGATGAATAGCGAGGACTACCACAGCAAAATCGAAAGACTATTAGAAGACACTGCTTACCAAGCAATTGCAACAGATCCCACCACGTACCTGGAGAAGACCACTAAAACCAAAATTAAAGAGAGCCCTATCGACGATCAAGTAAAAAAGCAGATTATACCGCGAGAGAAATCTTCGAGATGTCCCAAACTAAATGGTTTACCAAAGATCCATAAGGAAGGAGCCCCACTAAGACTCATTGTTAGCTCAGTAGGATCACCTTTACAGGAATTAGCGAGATATCTGGCTAAGCAGCTGCAGCCACTAGAGCAACATCCTATGTGAAAAACGCACAACATTTCATCAAGTTACTAAGCAACGAGACTGTCCAACCAGAACACATTCTAGTGAGCTTCAATGTAGTGCCGCTGTTCACAAACGTACCAGTAGAGGAATCACTCGAAGCGATCAAAGAAAAGCATCATCCAGAGGAGCATATTCTTAGCCTAACTAAACACTGCTTAAACAACACATGTTTTACATACAATGACCAGAGGTAAAAGCAAACGGAAGGAGCGCCGATGGGTTCACCTTTGTCTCCAGTCATTGCTAACCTTTTCATGGAGAACTTAGAAATCCGTGCAATAGAAACTGCGCCACTGAAACCAAAGCTTTGGTTACGATATGTCGACGACACATTCGTAATCTGGACTCATGGAAGAGAACATCTCAATGACTTCTTAGACCACCTGAACAACAGTCACGACAAAATCAAATTCACGATGGAGGTAGAAACAGAAGGCCAGCTTCCATTTCTAGACGTATTAGTGAAAAACAAACCAGACGGAAAACTAGGTCACACAGTATACAGAAAACCTACTCACACGGACAGATATCTAAATGCGGAATCACATCACCATCCAGCACAACTAAATTCAGTGGTAAAAACTCTAATGACACGCTCCCGAAGGCTGGCAGACGGCGAACATATTAACGAAGAGATGTCATCACTTCAGAAAGCACTAATGAAAAACGGATTTTCAAAGTACACAATACAGAAATTGCAAGAGCCATCCAGACCAAGAACCCAGGAAGAATCCGAGAAACCAGTGGCAAAAGCATACCTACCATACGTGAGGGGGATAACGGATAAAATAGGGAAACTTCTGCGTAGACACAACATAGATACAATATTCAAAACAGACCGAAAAATCAGCACAGTCCTTCGTAACCCAAAATCAAAAATTGCCCTAGAAAGCCAAGGAGTATATGAAATCCCGTGCCAAGATTGCAATAAATCATACATAGGACAGACCAACAGACGTATAAGTGTAAGAAGGGAAGAACACAGGAATGCAGTGCAAAATGAGGAGAGAACATCATCCCTAGCTCAGCACGTAAAAATCACAGGACACAAAATAGACTTCGACAACACCAGAACAGTAGTCAATATCGAGCATTGTACATCAAGAATTACCAGAGAGGCCATAGAGATTGAAAAAAGACCACAAAATCTTAACAAACTAGATGACACGCAGAGATTACCCACTGCATGGAAGCCCGCACTCTCAGGCAGACATATAACGAGAAACACACGACGACCCACGGCAAACGACCCAATCTCGAGTCGGCACGTTCGAGGAGTGACAAATCACGAAGAGACTCCACAACCTACCGCAAGAGGACCTATCACGAGAAGCCGGAGCCAAGCGCAGACCAATCTAACAGAAACACGGCAACCTTCGATGACAATTAGACATGAGAATGCACGACCACCAATGAGAAGTCACGTGAAACGTGACGTTTCAGCGAGGCCATTTGTCGGATTAGCTCACTACGCCTCCCACACACAGTAGAGGGCCAATAACACGTAGCCAGTCGCGCAACCAAACAGAAACACGACAACCCCCGGTGACCAATAGAAACGATAATGCACGCCCATCAACGAGAGGTCACGTGAAACGTGACGTTTCAGCGAGGCCACTGGCCGGGTTAGCTCAGGCGTCCGCCACGCCTCCCACACACAGTCGAGGACCGATAACGCGTAGCCAGTCGCGCATGCGCGCTCCAGGCCCAAGCATATATAAGGAACCGCACAGCGCGGAGAACGTCAGTCCAGTTTCGAGCAACGAGGAGCAGCAGTAGGCAGCTTTCAGGCTCCTGCTGGGGCCACGGTTGTCTAAACGACGTTTCGGCAGAATCCCATCTGCCATCTTCAGGTTCTCGCTGAAAGCTGCCTACTGCTGCTCCTCGTTGCTCGAACTGAACTGTCGTTTAGACAACCGTGGCCCCAGCAGGAGCCTGTCAACTACGCGGGAAAACACCCGGAAGCACAACAACCTTTCATTTAGCACATGCGAAAACCTAAGAAACAACATATATATATATATATATATATATATATATATATATATATATATATATATATATATATATATATATATTTATTCAGTTTGCAAATTTTTGTGGGCTATTTTATATCCCCTAAACATTTTTCGGATAAGACCTGTATACCTGCATATTTTATAAATACTTTATATTTTTGATAACTAACACTGTTCCTATTTGATTATTCTTTCACACAGGTCTGTTTTATTCAATATTTCACATTTACCAGTTTGCATACTTCAATAACACGAATGTTGTTAGGCAGCCGAGGGTCATTTCCGAAGTAATTTTTCTCTTCAAATCTGAATCTGGTCTCAGAATTGGATCATCACGTCAGGATTTTGAAATGTTTGGAGTTAAGTACTTAAAAAATGACTTTTTGCCAATTTTTGAGGTTATGTACAGAACTCAAGAAAATTTTCAGCTCATTTTTAATAAATACTTCATTTTGTATCATCCTTCATCTTTAAAATGAAGTTTCAAATGGTCATCTATGATGTTTCCATAAAGTTATAGCCATTTTAAGGTGACATGAATTTGAAACCATGATCCCCTACAACCCAACGATCTTAACCAAACGATTCTAAATAAATCAAGATTTAACACAACAAAAGGGGAAATATACCGAGCTCTTAACCAAAGCACTCCAAATGAATCAAATTTAACACAACAGAAGGGAAAATGCAACAATCTTAACTAATGAGTCAAAGGACAAATTGTTATATTTTCTATTAGAAAATATATAACTTTAGGGCAACAACCAACGCATCTCCAAATTGTATCGAAACCAAACCCTTAGGAGGGTGAAAACTATCCTTATACAATACCAAACTACCTAGCTTTCACCTCAAAGGGAACCGAAGAAAAAATTATTCAGAACTCTTAAACGCCAAGATTTTAATACTTAAAAAGTCTTTAACACTAAACATAAACAAGAAAAAACCCAAAACCCTAAGCCATAAACCCAAAATCATAAACCATACTACCAGAAAATTCAAAACTCTAAAACCTGAACCCGGAATCGTTTGAATTTTTATGAAATATACTTTTCTTGTTTTCCAAAGACCTTGTATCAGAACGCCTTTTATGATGAGCACTAGGATTATCACGTTGAAGAGGCCAGCAAAAGTCAGCCAGCATCGAAGTAGATCATTTTCCTTGATATCTTCTTTCTATCTCTTTGATGTCCTGATGGAAACGCTTAACTTGCTCTGCGCTAACATCGCCTAGATTTTCTGAAAACCAATATAAGTGGAAGTACTTTTCTGTTGTGTTAAGTTTGATTCGTTCAGAGTCGTTTGGTTAAGAGCTTGGTATGTTCGCCTTTCTGTTTGTTAAATTTGATTCTTTTACAGAAGTGTGGTTAAGACTGTTGCGTTTTCCTTTCTGTTGTATTAATTCTTGATTCATTTAGAGTCGTTTGGTTAAGAGTTTGGTATGTTTTCCCTTCTGTTGTATTAAATTTTGATTCGTTTGGAGTCGTTTGGTTAAGATTGTTGAGTTGTAGGGGATCATGGTTTCAAATTCATATCGCTTCAAAATGGCTATTACTTTGGAAACATCGTAGATGACCATTCGAAAGCGTATTTTAAAGAGGAAGGATGGTACTAAATGATGTATATATTAGAAATAAGCTGAAAAAAATTTTGTATCTTATCCTGAAAAGTAGACAAAAAAGCCATTTTTTAAGTACTTAACCTCAAACATTTGAAAATCCTAAAGTGGTGGGTCAATTCTGAGGAAATTACCCCCATCTGCCCAACAACAAAACCTCACAGACCTGTATAATCGATATCAGTTAAATTATACTCTTCGCAAATTGAGAAAATAGCGATTGACTTGAGCAGTTAATTTGTCTTGTCTCTGCTAGTTTCTTATAAATTCTTATAAATATAAACATTTTCTTGAGACATTTCCTTAAGCAAGTCAACGAAGTATGAAATGTATAATAGTAAAATATATAAATACATAATGATAGGACATTTCACAAGATTCTATTCAATTAGAGAATATAAAGATTAAGAAGTAGTTTTTTAACATATAAATAGTTAATAACTTTTTTATTTACTGGGCGATGTTGTTAAAGTAGGGTTCTTCCTCTAGCTAACACTGACGTACTGCCAAAATTTCAATACAATATGACTTTTCTTTCTTAAGTTTCATGCTTACAAGGAACATGACGGACTGGCAGACAGACAGGCGCATAGATATTTTGAAAGTAGTTCAGAATTTATTCACTAACACAATGATATGACTTTTTTCTCTATTAGCAATATTTACGATTTTAGCCGATCAAATGCCATATACTCTTTCGCATTTGCGAAGAGTATAAAAATTTAAATTTTTTTATTCACATCAGAATACAAAGTAAATTGACGTCAATAATATTGCAATTAAGAATAATGTTCGTATAATAATAACAAACTTTTCTTCATTAACCGTTACCCTGGAAACGATCATAACTTAATTTTGCATCCATTGGGATCCAAATCAAACTCACAAGGCTTATAAGTTTATTAATACTACATGATACTAATTATGGTCATGTATTTTTAGGTCGTAAGATTCTGTTTCCGATTCCATATGCTGACAGCAAAATGTTCTAACACAGAGTTTTATTTTTCATATTAAGTGGGTGCTCACTGTGAAATTAGCAGAGAAGTATAATGAAACAAAAACAAATGATAACATTATTTCTGACCCTAAAAAATATCTGAAAAATTTAAAAAATTAAAAATAATGAAAATGCACGGTGAGACAGATTTTCATTACGGTAAAAGGATTTAATTATTGGAAAGGAGCAATACTCTCTTTTGTACACATGAAATCGATATCCTTTCCACCTTTCAGAGATCAATTAAACGTTCACATAAATAATCCCTAAATGGCCCGCTTGCTAAATAAACATAAAAAATATCATTTCCAGCTCGGTCATTAGCATAGAATATATGTCATCGTTTTCAACATGCGTACTCGACATATGACAGTAATGGACTAGAATTGGGATGACTGATTCACTTTTTACTGTCGCAGAAGTTTCGTCTAACATATTATTTTTTGCCCTCTGTTACATCGGTCCTAATATTCCACTTTCTTATAGAAATGAACAAAAACAGACATTTTCTTGTAGTCTTCTAGCCTTTGACATGTTAATAATAGCTTTGTTCGTCACAGAAAAGCTACGACCAACTATAATTTAAATTGTTTTATTATTTATTATATTGTATATTATCATCTTTCAGTTTTATAATTTTCAGATATAAATAAAATAACATTTTGCGAGACAAATAATTTGATCCATAGCAACAAGAAAATTGCGATTAATCAATTAAATTTAGAACAGCAGAAATGCCACCTTATTTAGTTCACACAGATGATAATTATGTATTCTATTGTCTTGGCTTTGACCACATCAGATATTTATTATTAATAATATAAACACACCACATATAGTAGGCAATCCTCAAATTCAAAGCCAAAGCTGTACGAAAGGGGATTGCATATTGGAAAACCGCTGCCCAAGGAATCACTACTTCCACATCCAGATTTTTCTATCGAAGTCTCTCACAACGAAAAAATTTGGTATGTGGAGAAAATTGTTTATAGCACTTTAGTAATATAATACTTACTTGAAATCGTCTAGCCCAAAAACCCATAAAACGATATCTCACATCGGTAGTGGGGTAGGGGTGGTGTTAGGGGGTGGTAGTGGGGGTGGATGAAGTAAAAAAATATTTTTAGGTTTTTGGTTCTTGTACACACACTAAATCACATTTTTTTCACTCCCTTTAATAATGGAGTGGGGGTGGTAATGTGGGTGGCTAATGCCAAAAATTTTTTTGAGACCTTAGCTTCTCTTGTAGATACTAAATACCAGTTTAATGAACTTTTAACTGCTTGATTTACCTATTCACCTCCCATTCACCCCAATTTATCCCCTAACCCTTAGACGGAATAAGTCGAAATTATAATCTAGTT
Source organism: Rutpela maculata (assembly GCA_936432065.2). Lineage (NCBI taxonomy): Eukaryota > Metazoa > Arthropoda > Insecta > Coleoptera > Cerambycidae > Rutpela > Rutpela maculata. The sequence goes on along the minus strand of OW386287.2, from coordinate 135,621,680 downwards.
CCAGATGACATTAAAGTACATACGTGCACCAAATTTCAAGTCAATATCTTAAACGGTTCCAGAGTAATCGTGCGCACAAAAAAATTACAGACAGACAGGCCGACAGACCGACAGACAGACAGACAGAATTTTTTCACTCAAACTTAAAATCTCGACGTTTCATGACATTCTAAGCCTAAATTTTTTTGTCGTTACTATACCTCCACTGAATGTGGAAGTAAAAACACAGGCACACATTCATACTCACCAACATTGTCAGTGCCGGGGCTGGGACTTGTATATTCGTCACACAATACGCTGTAGTCAACTGGACTACCGTGTCGGTGAAGATTGACGATAAAAATTAATGGTTAATAAGAAAGCAGTAATTAAATATCAACTACTAACATATGTTCAGAAATGGTTACCGATGATAGTTTTCATTTGCGACTAAAAAAAAATCACGTTTTCCTCTAAAACCGATTGAAAAAAAAATTAAATATTTTTTTTCCTTCCAATTTTGAGAAATTCATATCCGAATTGTAGTCCAGTCGAATTTTCACAAGGAGTATTAAAATGTGGCAAAAGTAGATAACTACGATTTTATTGTTTTAAGTTGATTAGTTGGATATCCAAAACAAGCCCTTATAGCCAAGTGATGTAATACCGGATAAGGGAGGTGGGGGATCGTAAAGTTGAAAAATCGGTTTTTCGCGTTTAAATAGAAGGCTAATAATCTGAGAGGAAAGTTCAAATGAAAAAGTTATAGTTATTAAAAAATCCTATAAAATGAACCCCCGAACGTTAAGATATCTTCATTAGGTCAGAAGTAAATTGAGAAAAAAGGGATATTTTGAATACAATTTTTAATTTCAGCAAAATTTTAGAATTATTGAAATTTTATTAAAGTACTTGCTATATAGGAGGGACGGGACTATCTAGTAAAAATTTCAGATCGATATTTGCATTATTTTTCGAAAGATTCAGTTTCTTGGAAAAAAAGGGTCTTCGAAAAATGGCTGAAGTACTTCACTTTCTGTCAGATTTTGCTGAGAAGAAAAATTTGATTCTTCGAGAGTTGTTCAACAATTACAAATGTTTTCTATATAGTCATTATTCAGAAAAAGATGGTGAAAATTGACCTTGAAAAAAAAAAAGATTTTTTTGTATAAAAAAATTTCAATTAAAGTCAAATACGTTTTTGTAGAATCGAAAAATCATGTGTACCATTTTGAAGTGCTATTTCTTTAGTTCACTTAAAAAAAAAACATTATTCTATGATAATTGGTTTTCGAAAAATATGAAAAAGTAGTGTGCCCGAGAGTAACGGTACGCGAATTGGGAAGTCAGGCGACCGAGTTTTCAAAAAAAAAAAAAGATTGTACGTTTGTATATATTACATTTTTTATATCTGTAATTATTTTTAATACACCTTCAGAATGTAAGTTACACAATTTTGGAAAATGTAATTGACGCTATCCTAATACAATTTGTTAATTATTACTATACATGGTATTTAATTGTAATGATTTCGTTGAATCGTACATTATTTTTGGATTTCAAAGATTTAGAAATCATTATATTCTTGAAATTTTTACAATTTAAAGGTTTAAATTATTTTATTCTTTTTAATTATTTGTACGTATATATATCAAATAGATTCGTGCAGATGAACACATCTATAGGGACGCGTCTCTGTGTAGTGTAGTGACACCTGCTTACTAATACCTACAATACCCTCTTTGATATGATGAAGTAGACCCAAATCCTTCAATGGATTTCCGGCGAATTGTAAACCAGTTTGTCATGAGCCTTGGAACAGCGAAGAGTAGAATTTTTAGACAGGAGTGTATGGGGTCAGTCCAACTGGCCCTGGCAATTTTAGGGAAACAACCCAGTCAGGCACCGGAATCTCAAATTTGGGTGGGCCAGTCTAGGGTCATTTTTGTTGTGGGCCAAGACCCAAGAGGAAAAAATATCCCGCAGGCGAAAATTTTGTATTTTCCAAGGTCAAACGCTATAAAATGAAAAGTTAGAAATTCGAGTTACAAAATTACTTGCAATTTATTATACAGGGTGTCCCATAAGTAATTGTACACAGAGCAATGGCAGATTCCTTACGTCAAAATATTACGATTTAACCAAACTTACCTTAGTCCAAAAGTTGATAATAACAAAGATACAAGGTGTCAAAGTTAAATTTTTTGTTTCTTTTCTTTTAAATAATTTCTTTAAAAATTTAAATATTTTAACAAAATTTGGTGACTTGGGGTTTTTTGAGGCGAGGGATTCAAATATGTTCATAGTTTTGCTGTTGTTTGTAGAGGGCGCCACCTACGGTAGTTTGCGTGTCGTTTATACGTCATATTTTTTTTGGCGATTTTTTAAAAATTTTTTTAAATAAAAATTCCTGTTTTCCTGTCATTTTTACGCAAAAAAGGCATACTTTCTAAATGTCGCTACGAGTAACCGTTTTCGAGATATTTGGTTTTAAAGAATTCAATGCAACCAATTTAAATCATGATTTAGCGATGTACGATTTTTCAAAGTAGGCTTTGATTAAAACAAAAACAATATGTTAAATCGCTTTTGCCAGTGGCGTACAACATAATTGAATAGAATAGAATAGAATAGAATAGAATAGAATTTTATTCATGCTATACATATATATAATGTTTGCATATGTCAGAGATAAAAAACAAACGACTTACTTTAAAAACAAGTATAAAAAAAACAGAGTCACGATAACACAATATAAAATAAGCAGTAGTCATAAAAACTAGTACCTCAAGTAGAGGAAAAAACATAAAATATAACATTGTCAAAAACACAGAAAAAACAATTAATGCAAAAATGCTAAAATATAACGATAAATATAATGAATCTAATTAAACAGACGATAAATTGGACAAGGAGCCAAAATATTCAAAATATTCGTCATATGAGTAGAAGGCATTCTGTAAAAGGATATTTTTTATTTTTAGCTTAAACGTGTTTACACTCATATCAAGATTTTGTAAATCTTTAGGTAACACATTAAAAAATTTTATTGATAGATATAGGTAGGAATTCTGAGATTTACTTAGTCTATATTTGGGCAATCTTAAGTTTGTTTTTGTCCTAGTGTCATGGTTATGTATGTCCTCCTGCTTGGTGATTTTGTTACTTTTTAATTTTTTAATATGACACAAGCATTCATATATATAACATGACGGCAGTGTTAATTATATGGAGACTTTTAAAAAGAGGTTTACAGTGGTCATCACATTTAGCTTGAGTCATTATTCTTATAACTCTTTTTTGTAATTTAAAGATTTTGTTCGAATGACATGATGACCCCCATACTATCACTCCATACGTCATTATGCTGTGAAAAATGGAAAAATAGGCTACTCTTAAGCAATCTGCTGTGATTTTGCTGCTGAGTTGTCTTATTATATAAATACAAGTCGACAACCTTTTTGATAAACTCTGAATTTGGAATTGAAAGTTCAAAGAATTATCCAAATGCACACCAATAGGTTCGTTATTTATTTCTCTTTTTTTCACTGCAAAATTTAGAGTTTTTGTTTTGCCATTATTTATGGTAAGATAATTACTCCTTGTCCAGTTTTTTATTAAATTGTCAGCTTCTTCTTCCTTAGTGCATAACTTGGAAAACAGCTCGTTGCTTAGCAAAAATGTCATGTCATCAGCATACATTATTGGAGACACTTCAGTAGCACAATTAATTGATATATCATTAATGTATATTATAAACAGCACAGAACCCAGAACTGACCCCTGTGGCACTCCGTAATCAACACTAGAAAGTTTTGATACTTTATCATTAAATTTAACACACTGTTGACGATCCGCAAGATAAGAGACAAATAGATTTAAGGCTTTTCCTCTAATCCCATAATATTCCAATTTTTGTATTAGAACACCATGGTTAACTGTATCAAATGCTTTAGACATGTCGTAAAATTTTGCAGTGCACAGTTCACATTTCTCAAAAGCTTCTATAATATTTCCGTACAGTTCACAGATTGCGTCAATAGTGGATCTCTTCTGTCTATAGCCGAATTGGGCATCAGTTAGTAAATTGTTTTTTTCGAAGTATTCTAGCAGTCTATTTTTAAGAACGATCTCAAATATTTTTGCGATAATAGGTATAATAGAGATAGGTCTATAACTGTCTGTATTATTAAAGTCACCTTTTTTGTATACAGGTGTAACTTGTGATTTTTTGAATATATCAGGATAAATTCCACTTTCAATACATATATTTATTAAATGTGCAATAGGCTTTGCAAGAACATCACCAGCTAATTTTAAAATTTCACTATTAAGATTATATATATCCTTAGATTTACTATTTTTTAATTGTGATATAATAGTTAAAATTTCCAGATCACACACTGGAAATAGAAAAAAAGATATATTTGCATTAGGTGCATTCTTTAAAAAATCTGAAAACTTTGTATTGTTAACATTATCAAAGTTAGTCATTAAGTTATTTATAGCATCAACAAAGTAGTCTGAGAAATAATCAGCCGTTAAGTCAGAAGTTACATACGTGTTTTTATTTTTTCTGTTTTTGTTGATAATGTCCCATGCTGTTTTTTGTTTGTTATTGGAAGTTAGAATTCGCTTATTATTTAATTCTAATTTGGCATGATTTATTTTGCTTTTATAATCTTTCTTTAGAGTATAATACAGCTGAACATCATTATCATTTTTGGTAGAACAAGCGATTACATGGACAGCGTCTAATGTTGATAAACCCCTTCACCCTTCCTAAATTACATATTACGTCACTGTGCGAATATCAATTTCAACTACTTAATTCATATTTTCCAATGTCTTATACGTAACATATAAATCATTTAAATTGGTTGCATTGAATAATTTAAAACCAAATATCTTGGAAACGGTTACTCGTAGCGACATTTAGAAGGTATGCCTTTTTTACGTAAAAATGACAGGAAAATGGGAATTTTTATTTTAAAATTTTTTTAAAAAATCGCCAAAAAAAGTATGACGTATAAACGACACGCAAACTACCGTAGGTGGCGCCCTCTACAAACAACAGCAAAACTATGAACAGATTTGAATCCCTCGTCTCAAAAAACCCCCAATCACCAAATTTTGTTAAGATATTTAACTTTTTAAAGAAATTATTAAAAAAAAAAACAAAAAAAAATTTAAATTTGACACCCTGTATCTCTGTTATTATCAACTTTTGGACCAAGGTAAGTTTAGTTAAATCGTAATATTTTGACGTAAGGAATCTGTCATTGCTCTGTGTACAATTACTTATGGGACACCCTGTACTGCTTAAAAACGAAAACATATAACACTCAATGAGTATCGCTTTCAAAAATTAATTTCTCTAAATCCAGTTTATATTGAAGAAAAGTTAATTCCAGAAAAGTTATTAAAAATAGCTAGTTGCGCATGTGAAAGTAGATGTAAAGCAATGACTTACAGCTGTAAAAACATGGTTTGAAATGTACAAGTATTTGTGTAGCTTGTCGCGGCGAAACTTTTTGTAACGTTGAACTTAACAATATTGAGTTACCTGACGTGATGACGATGTAAATATAGATATAGATGGCGGGGAAAATCCAGATGAACCAGATGAAAACGAAGATTTAGATTTAGAAAGTAATAAAAGAAAGATGTTGGATGAAAATGAATCATAAGTTAAGCTTGTGTATTGCGATATATTATGTAAGTGATTTATGTGACGAGTGTAAGAAATTAATGTAATTTTCAAAAATTTTATATGAAATATAAATAATTATTCTTAAATAATTGTGTATATAATTGCAATTATCTTCACATTTTAACAATATAAAACATAAAAAACAAGTAGCTAATATTTTGTCTCAATTATTATACCTGAATGCATATTATGACTGTCCAATTCGCGCACGGTTACTCTTGCGCACACTACGTTTTCATATTTTTCGAAAACCAAATATTATAGAGAAAAGTTTTTTTTTGGAGTGAACAAAATAGTACACATGATTTTTCGACACAACATTCCATTCAAAAGATATTTAACTCTAATTGAAATTATTTATGCAAAAAAAACCTTTGTTTTTCAAGTTCAATTTTCACAACTTTTTTCTCAATAATGGCCATATAGAAAACATTTGTAATTGTTGAATAACCCTCGAAGAATAGAATTTTTCTTCTCATATCAAAATCTGACAGAAAGTGACTTATGACCATTTTTCGAAATCTTTTTTTTCCAAAAAATTTAATCTGTCCAAAAATAATGCAGATATCGATCTGACATTTTTATCAGATATTCTCTCCTATATAACACGTACTTTAGTAAAATTTCAAAAAGATTTCTAAAATTTTGCTGAAATTAACTTTTTTTTTTTAATTTACTCTTGTGATGATAAAGCTATCTTAACGTTCCACAGTGGGCCAGAATCCGAAAAAGCTGGCCAAAAGTCGAAAAATGGAGTACTGGTTTTGAAAATGTTCACTTGGGGGTTTTTGAGGTCGCTGATTACGAATTTGGTAATAGTTTTTTTAAGAACAAAATGGCGGCTCCAATATGGCGACAAACGTTTAAGAAAAGTTAGTCATTTCAATTTAAAATTGGTATTCGGGGGTTTTCGAGATCGCTGATTACGAATTTGATAATAGTTTCTCCAAGAACAAAATGGCGGCTCCAATATGGCGACAAACGTTTGAGAAAAGTAAGGCATTTTAATTGGAAATTGGTATTCGGGGGTTTTCGAGGCCGCTGAATACGAATTTGGTAATAGTTTTTTCAAAAGCAAAATGGCGGATCCAATATGGTGTCAAACATTTGAGAAAAGTCAATCATTTTAATTGAAAATTGGTATTCGGGGGTTTTCGAGGTCGCTGATTACGAATTTCAATTCAAATTTAAAAAATTATATTAGCTAATTAATTTAAATTTAATTTTACATACTTTTACATTTTTATTCTAACAAAAAATTAAATAATTTTTCAATAATTATTTTTGACACAATAAAATGCTTTAATTTTTTAAAAAATTGTTTATAACACATAAATATTATAAACTGTTATGTTTAAATGGAATTTTTATGCTAAAACAACACTACAAACCAAAGTTAACGCGTCGCTGTATTTTGCACCGTGTCAGAAAAACGATCACAGAAATAATAGTGGTTCCTAGAGGTAGCCAATTTTTAAATTTTTTTAAATAGTAATTCGAAGCAGTTACCGAGCGAGGGCCCGTCGTCGTGTTGTACATATATTTTCAATTTAAGACCTCGTACTTGACCAAATTATTACTCATTACTTCCAAACCGGGTTGAACCGGGTTCTAAATTTTGTACTATAATTTGAAAAAACTATAAGAAATCGACCAGTAAAAGTATCATGCTTGGAACATGTTGCGCTTTTTTTGTAGCTCAAACAAAAGGTACCCGTTAATTTTTATTTGTAGAACCCCGCTTAACACAATTTTATGACCCAATGTAAGTATCACATTTCACAAACAGTAAATGCATGCAAAGTAAAATACTTACTAGATTATCTTCCTAAAATTTTACTATGTTTTTGTTGAAATTACACAAATTACAGGAATATCGAATAGTACGTTCGAATGTGGCAAGCAACTATTCACAACTGTACGCTAACAGAACGTTGTGTTTTTTAGGATGTATCAGGTAAAAATGGGCAATAATACGGTTGGAATTTACGGTTTGTAATGAACTGAACATTTCTGACTACAAAAATATTACTTTGAATACAATTAAACCTCTTTCGAATTTTGGACTTTTGGCCAGATTTTTCGGATTCTGGCCCACTGTGCGTTCGGGGGTTCATTTTATAGTTATTTTTTAATACCTATAACTCTTCTTTGAACTTTCTTCTCAGATTATTAGCCTTCTATTTAAATCACTTGGCAAGCCATAAGGGCTTATTTTCGATGTCCAACCAATCAACTTAAAACAATAAAATCGTAGTTATCTATTTTCGTCATATCAAATTACGATTCTACTGGACTATGTGTCCAAGCTAACTTCATCATATTGTCGCTAGAATTGAAGGAAACGCAAGTGCCATACTTTTGTCACGGGTGCGTCATGTTCAATTTTTTTTAAATGTTCATTTTGTATTATATCCTACTGAATAATTTTTATTTGTATCGACAGTTTTTATAAGAAAACCTGACTGAAAAGTGCTATACTATTTCCACGGATGAAAAAGGTTGCCATACTAAGCTTAACTGGTAAAATATTGAATGGAAAAAAAATCGTCTAACGGCTAATTTTTTCTACAATACCTATAACTATAAAATACTGAAAAATACTTGTGCCTTACCATTTGACTGGATGGAAGGACCCGCTATACTCACGCAAAAGAGTGTTTTTTTCAGTGAATATTGTATAAAAACCTACCGTATGACACTTGATTTTTCATTAATTTAAAATAAATGTTTTCAATAAATATTGTTACCATACCAATTATGTGGGTGTAAAGTTTTGCTGTACTCAGACAAAAATTTGATGTAATAATTGAGTGTTGTATTACTTCAAAATAATGCCTTACCGTGTGGTTCTTTATTGTTTATTAATAGTTAAAAAGTACTGTTGCCATACCAAACCTGTGGATGAAAGTGGTTGTCAAGTAATTTTAATTTGTGCGTAGGCATCAGATGATATTTCAAATTACATATTAAATATGTGAAATAGCAGTCTTTTTTAAATACACACGTCGCGCAAATAAACACGTTGAAGCAAGTAAAAATTAGTTTAAATAAAAAATAATCGACTAAAAATATCTTTAATAACATGAAGTATTCCAAATACATATAAAATTAACAAAAAATTATCATCATCCTCGGCGTCAATATCATCATTATCATCATTTAATTAATCTTCTTCCTCCTCAGTTCCATTGAACTCGTCGTCACTGGAGTAACTGTCATTGCTTTCTGCTTCATCTGTTATAATGACCATAATTATTATAATATTTATAGTGCCACATGATAATTGAGATATATTTTAAAAAATTCGAAACATTAGTGCAATAAAAACTAGTAGGTATGTATATTTTACTCTAAAAATTAAGAACGCATCTTAAAGTAGATGAAAAAACCTTTCTGTTAGTTGAATCTTAACAATAGTAAACTATATCGACTACATCAATTACAAAGTCTCTTTACTCTTCGCCGGTTTACTAAACTTTTTATATAATTGTTACACATTCTATAGGATACTCTTCGCAGTTTTTTGTACATAATGTTAGTTTTAGACATTTTTAATTTTATAGTACGAACTTAGTTGGTGAAAGACTCAGTGTAAAATAAAGTAAAAATAAAAAACAACTATACCATACCCCATGTGGGTTTCGAACCTGGGACCCTCGGATTCCGAGTCAAAAGCGTAAGAACTACCTAACACGTAAAAAATGTAAATTTTACAAAAACATAAAAATCAAAAAAAAATCTCAAATTTAAACCATTAATAACATTTTTATTTACTGATCGATTTTATTCAAAAACAATAGGGTTCTTCCCCTAGCTAACACTAACTTACTGTCCAAATTTCAGTATAATCGGACTTTTCTTTCTTAAGTTATCGTGCTTACAAGAAACGTGACGGACGGACGGACAGATGGACATTTTGAAAGTTGTTCAGAATTCGTTCACTAACCTAATGATATGAAATTTTTTTCTCTACGAGCGATATTTACTGATTTAGAAATGTGCCGATCAAATACAATACACTCTTTGTTTTTGCGAAGAGTATAATAATGTTAATTATATTAATTTAACATAATTATAAGAAAAACTTTCCACATAAAATTTTCATTATACAGTAGTGACATTGTAAAATATTAAGTCGTTGTAGAAGAGAAGAGAAATGGACAAATAATATGCTGAAAAGAAACAGACTTAACTTACGCTGTTGCCACTTTTCTCTTTAGCTACTTTTAGTCGTCTAAATAATCCTTCCTCTTATACCGAATTTTCTTTGTGATACATTTGCGTCAACTCATTCTGTTTCTGTCATTTCTTCATAATTAGACAAAGAATATGTTTTGACAACATGGATGAACTATGGATAAAAAAAACGGCACGTCCTTATTAACCTGTCTGTTCAATTTTGACAGCCGAGCGGGAGGCGCACACGTGTAGACTATGGGAGGAGGGGCTTCTGACCTGTTGCCGGCAAAGCATGCAGATATTTGACATTGGAGGAGATTGGGGTAACGTAAATTATTTTACGCCATATTAAAATACGCAGTGTAAATCTAAATAAATTTAACAAATCATGATGTTTCTATAAACCACTCTTACAGGGTTCCCACCAACATCTGAATTTAAAATTCCCTCACTTTTCCATGATTTTCCAGGTCCAGATATTACATTTTCCAGGACCAAAATAAGAGTATTTTTCACATTTTAATTGACATCAACTCAGTATTAATGTATCACTATGAGGCTATTAATTTAACCTTAGGTACTTGTTAAACAGAGTTGGCTTAAGAAAATTAATATCATAATACAAATATAAAATTCAAATTTTATAATTTTTGTAAAGGAAATAATTAAAAGAATTTATATATGGAGATTGAAAATTCAGGTTTTTCCAGGATTGTAGAGGATTTTACTCTAATTCCCTGACTTCCAGGGTCACTTTTGGATTCCCTGACTTTTCCAGGTAGGTGGGAATCCTGTCTTAATTAAGTTATTTTAGCAAGAAACCAATTACAAATAAAGCCGTATTAGTCAATAATCGGATTTCATCTGATTTCTCATTTTCTTATTTACCCCACTATCCCATCACTGCAGTGTTTCGCCTAGACATCCCTACCTAAAATGACTGTGAACTGGATTTATTTAATGAATTTTCATATTATTTTGTATTAGATTTATGTTATTATGTACAGAATACTAGTTTAATTTTCACGCCACACGGCTAAAAATGTGCAAAAATAAAATAGCATATTTAGTTATTTGGGCATTAAAAAACGCATCAAATAACTACTCTCCAGCAAATTCCAATACGCCTTATCTTGAAATGTACTAATCAATTTTTCGGAAACTTCTGTTTTTATCATGAAGGTCTCAAGCCGTAGGAGGGACAATAAGAGGGGATAGAGAGCGGAACTCTTAACATGTTGAAGTGCCTCTGACACCAATGTTAATATATCCCTTTCTTTCACGTGCATTATTTTCCTATTTATATTTCACTCTATCTTATTATAGGGATCGACCCAAGATCTTTAGCTGCCACTAGTGTATATTCATATAACGTTAAATGCGAAACTAAAAATGTATTTATTTAAAGAAGGTTTCGCTGAACACTTCTGTGTCATTTTTTTACAAAACTGAATAAAAGTTATTGCCCACGTAGCACATTAATGCTGTAATTTACTGTTTACCAATGTTATTTCCATAAAGTTTCTATAAGAAGAAAGCAAAATAATAACACAGGCCGACAAAAAAGGGGCTGCTCTTTTGATCAGAACCGTCTTATCCTATATTTTTTAACACGCTGAAATCGATTCTGATATTAAATAAAATCTACCGCATCAGTTTTTGTCTAGCACCTTCTCATCCCCTAAAAAGGACAAAGAAAGACTTGTCCTAAGGTTCTGATGTAACTTCTCTGAAATATTTTGACACACTGAGACCAACTTTGGGCAAAAAAAAACTTAAATAATTTAGCCTTTTGTTTTTTTTTTAATTTGTTATAGTATCTGGGAAGAAATTATCCTGAGTTATCCTGAAGTCGTATTTTTATTTGTCTTAGCATCGACGCCAATCCGTGCTAACGAGTTACGACATTCTTGTTTACCATTAGCGCACAAATGGGGTTAAATATAACCATCGCTTTGTCCGTACAGTGATGTAAAGCAATAGCAGTTTATCGGCAATACAGCGAATGCTTACATAGGATTTTCAATATCTGTGTGTTAGGGGAGTAAATCGACGTTGATATTGTAGACCGCCCAATCTATACTATAACAAATTTGTTCAGGAATATGAACATGTAATATATTTTATATATGTTTGCTATCATTTAAAATCGCCGACGTACGGAAGTGGAGAAGCTGAGAGCAAAAACAAGAATAAACCAGAAAGATACAGGAGCTTAAAAACATATATCGATACCTTCTTCTAAATTCTAGTATAGTATAAATAACAAAATTTTGTACTACAGTTCATTTTAATGATTTCCATTTATTATAAATGAACATTCAAGTAATAAAACTACTTAAGGGTACGGATATGCCGAAGATACCTCACTGCTAGAGGTATAGGTCGCGATTGCAGTCGTTACATCAATACATTGATGCCACGATGCTGCGTGGACATACCAGATAGGTTAATCCTTTCAATGTTAGAAACAAAAAGGATAGGATAGAGTGGAAGGTCCCATATGGCCACAATGTATTTTTCTGTACAAGGTTTTCCAGCGTCAAATGTCGAATCCTAAGCAGCATAAAATCTCCCCACTATCACACATAACGAGAAACTGAAACTCAAGGTCCTCAATCCATGCACCCTGCGCAGATTGTGAGATATCTAAAGCTACTAGACTTGTGAATGCAGATACATCTCATTGGTCGAAACTGTCGAAAGCACAGGAAATACGAGCCGTTGGCTCAAAATTGAAAACACGATATTTGCGATTTATTCTTGCCCTAAATAAAATTATTTGGGGCAAATATAATGAGAATGAATCCCGTATTGACTCGTATTTCATGTGCTTTCGACAGTTTCAACCAATAAAATGTATCTGCGTTCACAAGTCTAGTCTCTTTAGAAATCTCGCGCGCGGATCAGACGCACAACGGAACTTTCCCCCCTTCCATTTTTAGCGGGAACTTTAAACTTGGAAGTACCGAGCCAGCGCCCTCTGCAGATTAGATGTGTAACTAAATCCCCCGCAGCCCACTACCACTATTACCGGGAAAGGTAAACTATTTAGGCATCGCACTCGTGCCACTGGATTTCTTAAAAATTAAGGAAAAAAGAAACAATACACGTGGAAAAATACTTTATTTTAAGGTTTTGTATTGTACCCTTAACAAAACAAATATTACGAGTAATAAGTGAACTTACATGTTATTATTTTATCTTAAATAATTTATAAAATAAAAATTATTTAAAAAATATTCTACAATTAAATGACACTGATAATAACTTACAACTACAAATATGTATGAAACTGATGAAACGATATAATAATTCAAGAATATATACATTTTCTCGATGAGAAAGAATTTTATCCTCAGATCAATAAATCTATTTAAGAGAAAATAAAAATACTAATCGTACACTTCACGAAAACAATTTTACCAGTGGAAATAAGAAACTGTCATCGCACTTTTAAATGTATTCTCACACAAGAATTTACCAACTAGTAATATTATTATATTGAGGTGTGGATTTTTGTCATACACTTTTATTTTACTGTTAATAACGTACCGGCAACTATATATAAAACAACGTACCTTCATTTTATGTTTTAGGCGTCTCCTTCTTGGGTTGTGTCCTTTTAGTTACACATGTCATGGCATTTGAGGCTAGCATCCTTATCCCTAATAAATCATTCGATGATTGAATTAGTCCTCACACAGACGATAATACTTGTGATTGCGGATCTCTTAGGTCGTGCTCTTTGTCCATATTATTTCTTCTCCGCAATTAGTAAAATTGCATGCCACAACCATTTTATTTTGCTCTACTGGAAACTTTACTTTTACCAAACTCTTTCTTATTAACAATAACTATTATTCTTTTACATTCACATCTCTTTTTGAAATTGAAGGCTACTCTCTGACATACAGCAAGGGAGATATAAACCAAAATGACGGTGTTATAGTCTATACAAAAAATTCTTTAAATCACAATGTAAAAATCGTAAATATAGGTGAATGTCGCTCAATAGAGGTAGAGTTGGTAATAGAAAATAAGAATATTACTCTAACGGCCATTTATCGACCACCATCAACAAATGCTGAAATTTTTATAACAAACATTCACGAATATTTAAACGAAAAGTCGTTAGATAACAAATGTAATTATCACCTAATTGTCGGAGACATAAATATTAATATTTTAGAGGAGAAGGTTAATCTAACATGTGATTATTTAAATACTCTCAGTGAATTTAATTTTCATTCTACAATAAATGCCATTACAAGACCGCAAGAATATTCGGGAACCTGTATAGATCTCATATTTTTAAAGTGCAAAGAAAATGATTTAAATCATATTTGTTCTCCTTTCGTTCTCAAAACACATACAACTGACCACTACAGTATCCTCTTTAACTTAAATATTAATACTAATAATTCACAAAAATTAGCAAACACACACTTTGTTAAATATATTATTTACAAAGATTTAATAAAAGATTTACATAATTATAATTGGTATTCATTTTATAACATAAAAAAATATAGATAAAAAAACAGCGTTTTTTGTTAAAATATTGACCGAGAAAATTAAGAATAATACGAAAGTAATTCCACAAAAAAGAAACCAACAAAAAAGAGAATCATGGATCACACAAGGATTAGTAAATTCTATAAATAAAAGGGACAAAATGTACAGGGAATGCAAAAAATATCCAGACAATGAAAAACTTAGACTAGACTTTAATAATTATAGAAATTATACAAATAATCTTATTAAAATAACGAAAGTTAGCTACTATAAAAACAAAATTGATAATAATAAAAATGATACAAAAAAATTATGGAACACAGTAAATGATTTAAACAATAAACCTAAGATTAAAAGTAGTATTAAACAAATATTAACAAAAAAGAACGAAATTGTTACGGATGATATTTCCATAGCAAATACTTTTAATGACTTTTATGCAGATGTAGGAAAAAATCTGGCGGACAATATAATTAAACCATCAACTTTGCCCCCTTCTAAACGCGCAGTTCTATGTTCACTATTATTTCAACCTACAAATAACGTTGAAGTTATTAATACCATAAAAACGTTAAAGAACAATAAGGCTCCGGGAATAGACATGATTACATCTGAAACGTTAAAAAAAATCGCTGAAGAAATAGCACTTCCCTTGACACATTTAATAAATGAAATAATTGAAACAGGTATATGCCCACAAGAATTTAAAATTGCAAAAATAAAACCTTTAGATAAAAATGGAGATAAAAATGTAACATCCAATTATCGACCGATTTCAATTATTACCAATCTAGCAAAAATTTTCGAGAAAATTATAAAATCAAGAATTGTGAAATATACAAAAATTAATAATTTGATTTCAGAAAATCAATTTGGATTTCAAGAGGGTAAATCAACACAACAGGCCATTACGACATTAACAAATGAAATATATAAATCGCTTGATAGTAATCAGAAATGTTTGTGTCTATTCCTAGATCTTGCCAAGGCTTTCGATACTGTTGATCATGAACAGTTGTTGGAAGCCTTGCAAGATATGGGCTTTATCGGAAATTCACTTAAATTAATGACAAGCTATTTAACTAACCGCAAGCAATCCGTTGAAATAAATTCAGTAATTGGTGATGAGAGAACAGTAACGTGTGGTGTACCACACGGCACTGTTCTAGGTCCTATTCTTTTTACCATCTATATTAATAATTTACTATCAATTGATTGTGAGGGAAAAGTTATTAGTTTTGCAGATGACACCGCCGTTTTCTATACAGATACATCATGGGAGGGCCTTAAGCAAAAAGTGGAAAATAATATGAATATTCTCATCGATTGGTTTAACCACAAGATTCTAACTATTAATTTCGAAAAAACTCTATTTATGCCTTTTGGCTGCTACAAGAACTCTTTACCTACTTACAACAAATTAACCATCAACAACCATGGAAAAAAAATAGAAATTATGTCAGCAGAGAAAGCTAAATATCTTGGAGTAACCTTTGACAAACATCTACGATGGGATTATCATATCGAGCGTGTAACTCAAACTCTAAGTATTTGATATAAGTTTAAATATTTCAAATCATTTTTAGATATACCACATTTAAAAATATTATATTTTGCGTTAGTGGAATCACACATATCTTATGGAATTCTTGGATGGGGCGGCGCTGCAAATAGTTACTTAAAAAAATTAGAAATTTTACAGAAAAAGTTTTTAAAAATAATTTATCAAAAAAATAATACTTACCCTTCCAATTTACTATATCATGAGGCAAAAATTTTGGACTTGCGACAAATATTTTTTTTAAAAGCTGTTACTCACCAGTGGAAATACAAACATCAATTAGTTTTAATTGACCATACGTATGAAACTAGGAATAAAATGAAGGGCCAAGCGAAAACGCCTGCTGCTGAAAAATCGGTGGGTCAAAGAAGCTTAGCTTTTTTGGCCCTTAGATTATATAATGAACTGCCAAGTCAGGTAAGAGATGTACGTTTCTTAAATCAATTTAAAACTAGGGCTAAACAATTTGTACTCAATATGAGCAGGGACGAGGTATCCAAATTATTAAATGTAAATAGGGATTAAAATATATAGTTATAGTACTGTTAAGATTAGATAGACAAGGTCAGTGTTTACTTAGGTGTTTTTGTGTGCATGTGTGTATGTATGTATATTGTTGATAAGTACATGGAATATATATTGTATGGAGTGCTGATGAACTGAGAAATTATTGCCACTTGCAAGTGTTACTTTTGTGGTACTTTCTTTTGTTTATTTACTTACAACTTTATGTCGTACATGAACTTTTTAATATATGCTATAATGTAGAGAGTTATTATGTAATGTGTATTAGTCTATGTAATTTATGTAAATAAACAGATTATTATTATTATTATTATATTATTCATTTTGACATATTACCACCATTACCACTGTCATTTTTGATATTTTTAATACGCAGCCACGATATCACATTACACCAATGTTCCCTCTTTTTCTCTGTTCTCTTAATATTTCCAGATGCCAACAGCGAAGTCAATACTATACAGAATCGGAAAGCCTTGGTTTTGGGATGGCATAAGAGCAAGCGAGAGCGGCAAGCGAGAGCGAAGCAAGCAATCATGTATAAATTCTCTTAAGGGGGCGTGTCACTGTTTATCTCTGCTAGAGTACTGGTAGACGTCTTTATTGTGGGTCTTCTTCTTTTTGGAATATTAACAGAACCACTAATTCTAAATCATCTGTAGAGTTTCACGAAACAAGATTTACTTGGAACTCTTCTCTCGGTATAATTCTGATGATACGTTCTGACAGCAACGCTACACCGCTTTCTGCATTCTATAAATGTTTCCAACATATCGCAACATTCGTTTTTACTGAATCTCATATTTGCATTAAAAAAATGTTTGATAACATCACAACAGTTCATTTCCAGTAGAAATATACAAGGTGTTTTTTTTTTCGAAACATATTTTTCCAGAATATTTTCACCGTTTGATCTTCTATTGTTTTTTGACCTCATATTCGGAATGCCAGGAAAAAATACCATCTTTTTAGCATTATAATTTTTTTCCTATTACAACCATAAAGCCGCTATGTCAACTATAGCGTTATCGCTATAAATAAAATTAAAATGGAAGTAAATATACTTATATTGTTTTTAATACATGTTCATATCTTATGGGATTTTGGTATTTTTATGTATATTGATATTATATTTTTATATCGAATGTTTTTTATTTTTCTTAGCGACTCCATGGAAACTTCTCCATTATCTGGTTGAGTTTTCCTTTTTGTTTCTTAGCGACCCCATGGAAACTTCTCGCTTTTGGAACTTCTCGATTTCCAGTGAGTGAGTCGCTATAGTCGCTATATACACCCCCTCGTTAAAAAAGAAAATAGTCAATCAATCAACGTGTCGATTGCAAAACGTACTTTTTTAATCGGGGTAGGCAAAGTGTCACATCTGTCAACTAATACAAAAGCCGGTTTAACCCTATCAATATTGACAGTTATGACTTTGGCTCCTTTCTTAAAGGTAAATAACTTATCTGAACGAGATAAAACTTTAAACGGTCCTTCATATAAAGGAGTAAATGAACGTTTTAAATGTTCAATGCGAACGAAAATAAAATCGCAAGAGGCAAGATCTGAACTAACAAAAGTTTTGTAATTGCCATGCGAAGTTGGAGGAACAAATTTTAAATTATTAAAATAAATGCGTAATTTGTCAATGAAATAAGGAATATCTGGGGAATTATACGATTCAACGAAAAATTCGCCAGGTAAACGAAGGGTTTGACCATATATGAGTTCAGCAGGTGAACATTGCAGGTCTTCCTTGGGAGTTGTCCTAAATGCTAATAAAATGATGGGTAATTCATCTGTCCAATGTGATGTATTGGCTCTAGTTAACAAGGAAGTTTTAAGTGAGCGATGAAATCTTTCAACTAAAGAGTTGCTTTCTGGGTGATATGGAGTTGTACGTATTCTATGAAAACCTAAAAACTTTGCAAATTCATTAAATAATCTTGACTCGAATTGTACTCCTTGATCAGTCGTTACTGACAAGGGAACACATAATCGACAAACAAAGTTTTGAAATAAAGTACGCGCAACTGTTTCTGCTGTGATGTCGCGAAGAGGGTACGCTTCCGGCCACCTAGTGAATCGTTCAATCACCGTAAGAATGTAAGAGTTACCTTTGGATGGAGGTAATGGTCCTACCAAATCTATGTGGATGTGGTCGAATCTGATTTTCGGAATGGTGAAGTTCCCGAGAGCACTTCGCGTATGTCGACTGACTTTGACAGCTTGACAGTTAATGCACGATTTTGACCATAAATTGCAATCTGTGTTCATTTTCGGCCAAAAATAGTTATTTGAAATCAACAGTCTAGTGGCTTTAATACCAGGATGAGATAAGTTGTGAAAAATATCGAATATCGTTCGTCTGTAAACAAGTGGGACAAAAGGTCTGACTTTTGCACGAGAAACATCACACCAAATAAAATCATTTGAATCTGGAATTTGTATCTTTTTTAAAATGAAATTGGTTTTAGTTAGTGATGATTTATCTGACAATAAATAGTTGAGATTTGAATCTTTCTCCTGAGCTTCACTAAGCAACTTTAGGTCAAAGTTAACATTAAGGAAGGGAGAATTTTTAAGTTGAAGTGGTAAAATATCTTGTTTTAAGGAAGAAGTGTCGTAAATACGTGACAAGCTGTCAGCTATTACATTATGTTTTCCTTTAACATGTTGTATTTTACAAGAAAATTGAGCTATGTATTCTAAATGACGTATTTGACGAGGAGATCTTTCTGCTTTTGTGAATAAAGCGTTGATTAAAGGTTTGTGATCTGTAAAACAATTAAACTTGCGACCTTCAAGTATAAACTTAAAATGTTTAATTGCAGTATATAATGCTAAAAGTTCTTTGTCAAAAATCGAATAATTGGTTTGTGCTGTGGTTAATTTACGGGAAAAGAATGCTAAAGGAGCAAGAAATCCCTTATTATATTTTTGCTCTAAAACTGCACCCATGGCAAGGTTAGAACAATCAACTGAGAGAGATAAGATAGTATCGTCATTATTGCAAGGATGAGCTAAAACTACTGCATTACTTATTGCGTCTTTGGCTTTCGAAAAACCGTCTAAACATTGATCAGGCCAACTATTTATCTTTGTAATTTTATCATGAGATAAACTGTTACAAAGAGAATATAGGGGAAGTAATATTTCAGCAAAATGAGGTATGAAACGATGATAAAAATTCACCATACCTATGAAACGTTGTAGTTGTTTGAGAGTTGTCGGTAAAGGGAAATTATTAATGACTTCGACTCTCTCAGTTGATGGTAAAATACCTGATGAAGAGATGTGATGACCTAAAAAGGTTAAATTGTCAACTCCTAAGATACATTTAGATGTAAAGATAAACGTCTCCAGAATCTGGACTGTATCTTATGTAAGTAAATCAAATAAATGTTAATACAGCAATTATGAGAATGCACAATATTTTTAACGATTATTTAATATTGAGGTCGTTAAGAAATTTTCTGAACTCGATATTGATTTAAATATTATGTCAGAGCACTTAAGTATAGTGGGTATCTGCACTGCGACATTACTTCAAGAATTTCATTTCACATGAAACTTCTTTTTACGGCCATCTGATTGCACCTAGGTCAACGCTAAAATCATGAGATATAAAAATATATATCACGATTTCTCGACAATGATAAATCTACGAAAGTGAATTTCTCTAGAATCTTAAAAGATTCGCCAATTACTGTCACTTACTCTTTATATTATCTATTTATATTCGGAAAATTTAAAATGAGTTTGTAAAAACTACGATACAAAAATTTCATGAAGGAAAACATTTTTAATTTGATTGAGCTTCTTCTGTTTATCTGTCTGAGTTTGTTCCACCACGGTTCAAAAAGGTTTAACATATCTTGATAAAATGTTATAAAAATGTAGACATCTTTCTAATTCAGAGAGTATGGCACGGAAAAAATATATTTTAAAAGAGAAAAATTTAGAGTCAATAAAAATTTGAGGAATTGTAGGTTTCACCCTAAATATTAATAAACTGATGAGTCCCTAACTCCAAAGTGTGCAGAAGGGCATTTTCGAGTGGATTAAAGATGTGAAAAGTGTGTCTTTATTAAATATCTCGGAACTTATTATTTAAAAAATATATTTTCTGCTGATAGATGGGTCAAATACATTTTTACTGACCTCTGTACAATAATAATGGACCAAGATACAGAGAATTGAAGGTAGGGTACCTTTCACTTTTTCTCTATTTCTTATTGGCATGCTCTGCCACATGTATTTTCTTCTAAACAATGTCTGAAATCTACAAAATAATACAAATAACCAGTATTTTACTGGAAAATTACCTCTACGCCTGTGACTTTTACGTCAAAGGATCAGTTAGAGGGTGGTTTTTGACAAATAATGAATAAGAACAAAAATATAAAAATTACGTATTTTGCTGACGTTTCGGAAATCGAATCTGTTTCCTTTCTCAAAGCGTATTATAATGTTTGTGTGCTGTGTATAGTAAATACACAGCTTTAAGAATATATTTGTTATATTCAGTATCCATAGATACTTACTGCTTACACAGAACTGTTGATATATCTAGTTGATAGTTTTATTTTAAACAATGTTGAGTTTGTTAAGTTCTTCTTTTAACATCGGCAGCCAGGTTGTGCAAATATCTACGGAACAATTCGACACGCATTTGTCCTCATTCAATAATATTATAGACGCTTCTTTAATTTTTCTTTTAATATATTAGGTTATTTTCTAGTAAAACACTGGTCAATTGTATTATTTTGTAGATTTCAGACATTGTTTAGAATGAAATACATGTGGCAGAGCATCCCAATAAGAAATAGAGAAAAATTAAGAAAATGCCACAACCAACATTTAGACAGTACCTTTCACATTCCCATTAAAAACTACATTTTTTAGCGAGTTGGGAGTGTGGTGAGTATGTACGCGTGTGTGTATGTGATTGCGTATGTCGCGCGAGTGTCTATGTTTAAGTTTTATATAAATATTAGTAATGCACGTTATACCAAAAACGCAGGACATATTTGTATATATGAAGTTTTGTCATAATTATTTCAAAAATGTTTATTTAAAAATATTTGAATTTAATGATTCAAAAATATAAATAATTGTATTCTTCGGTATCAGCGTCGTAAGTCTCAGGATCAGTGTTATGTTCATCCTCATTTTTATATTGCTTTTCATCATCGCTTACATTAAAATAATCGAAATCATTAGCTTCAATCAAATTGAGTGCTTGATCCTGTTCTCTGTTCGCTGTTTAAGCAGTTGGCAAGTTTTACATACAGACATATAATTCAAAGACAATCAATTCACTCCAGCTTTCACACAGCGGCATCTTTAGGTAATACAATCTCCCGTGCAAGCGCATGATATTAAATTTAATATGGATTCAGATGCGGTTTCTAAAGTTGTTCTTATAGGTTGCAAGAATCAATTTATTCTAGTTCTGCACCACGGTTCTGGTGACGTCTTATTATCAAGCCACTATTGCATTTAATATTAGGTTCTGTAAGACTATTGTGCAGCGGCTCCAGAAATAGGAGGAAATATTTCAATTTTGCCGTTTCCTTCAATAAAGATATTCGCCAAGGGAACATTTTCCGCCCTTTAATCTGTAATGTAAACAAGAACTTTGAATTTCATCGGTACTGGAATCGGCATTATTAAATGCTCTCGTGCAGCAATTACACAGCCTTTCTTTAGTTGTATGTATTTGTTATGATTAAATTTTTACTATCGTTTTCGCACAACATTGTCACTTAAAATCACTTCTTCGCAAATAAAATATAAATCCGATTTCTCTAGATTTTCAGCTCTTATTTATAGGATAAGCAAACTAATGATTTTTGTCTGTAGCTCGTCTATTACATTCAACGTATCTATTCACCCTGTATGGCAGGTCTTGAAGCTTCCGAAAACGAGATGACTCACACACACGTACGCACGCGCACACATACACGCAACCTCGCACATGCACGCGTGCAGAGTCACCGCACTCTCACTCGTTAAAAAATCCTTGTTTTTAATAGGGATGTGAAAATATCTCTTCTTCCACCCTCTGTATCTCGAACAATTTTCATCGTACAGGAGGTATTTGACACAACTATCAGTAAAATAAAAGATTTTTTTACGAGAGCAATATTTTCGATATAATTTTTAAAAACGCATTTTATATACACTCCTAAAAAACACCATTCTGCAACCTTTGGAGTTAGGAATTCATCGCCTTATTGATATTAATTGTGAAAGCTACAAACCGACTTATTATTTTCGTTGGTTCCATACTTTTTCCTTTTTCAGGGAATATTCTTAATATTTTACCAGAACTAATAAGCTACTTTATATCGAATGTGGTGGGGTGGGAAGACGGAGAATGAGGGAAGATCGTAGGAAGGTAATGTGGGAAGGCACGAAAAAGTATTATGGATATATGGAAGTACAGAAAGAGTATGGATTATTTTCCCTATTGGGCGTAGTAAAATGTCATACTGGACTGTATTAACAAATATATGTGATTTTTCATGTTCAACATTTAACACAAAACTTTAAAGGAACCAGATTGATTATACTTAAATCTTGAGAGGTCAGTATATTTCTTACTTCAAAATACGTGTATGAGATTAGAAGTTACATTTACTCTTTCAATCTATTTACCTAGAAGTTTGGTGATACGATTTTCAAATTAAAATTCCAATTATTTATTCATTAACCTGTATGAAATTACAAGTTAATATTTACTAGTGTTTCAAATTTCCTCTCCATGTTTATTGGAATTAATTTTTAATCGCATCAAGGATATTAATTTGTATAAAAGCTGTTTGATACTAATTTTTTAGAACTTGAATTATTTATTTAAAGGTCATTTGATAACTTATAATTACTGGTTCGCTTGTGAATTCCGTAGACCCATAATTGAGCAAAAATATCTGTTAAGTGGTTTAGTTAATGGCAGAAATAATCACTACTGAAACTATCTGATAATTTGCACTGTTAGTTTTAGATAGCTTCCTATAAATTACAAAACATAAAACTTTTGGTAAACTGTCCAAGAAATAATTGCAACTGTAAGCGTGTAATTGGAGCCAGAACTTTCCCAGCAATACCTACAGCTTATCCAGTATACCGCGAAATTCCTGAGGGCTTCAGCGGCATTGGCGTACTTCTACTTTTAAATATTTCACTATATAATAATTTCTAACACTCGTGACATATATTCATATGTTTAAGGAATGTAATTATTTTATTGTAGGTTATGTTACGTAGGCAGAATTATTTGATTTTCTTTACCTCAGAATTTGAAAGATCCCAATGATTTGATGATGGACAGAGCTCGGAATTTAGGCATTTACGACTTTAGAATCAGAATTTATTACGGGTTATGTGTCAGCGCGTAAAGATTTTCATGAATATGACACAGTATGTCTTACCCTGCATTTTTTTTTAACAAACTCCGTAATATCCAACCTTTTATAAAGGTTATAAATATCTTCCAACGATCAATAAAACCAACAGTACTTTAGAACCCAAATCTGCAAGATGTTTTCAAGTCTATCATAAATCCTTTTATAAAATCTTCATAAAACCGTTAGCGCTTGCAATCAAATTTTAAGCCTGCTTTGAGAACATCATAAATAATTGTCTCTTTAATAATTTTTGTCGAAAACTTGTTGCATTTGAACTGTCTAAATTAGAAAACATCGCCAAGTAATAAAATATGTCTACCTCGATTGAAATATCTGCATGTGCTAACGTTTTAAAATTTGATATTAATAAACACACTAGTATCAAAAAATTGTCAACGCAGACCACTTTATTGATAAAGTATATCAAAAAACTTTAAAAAAATCACGCGCCTTTGATTTGTCAGCTTATTAACTATTGTTTAAAATTAATAAAAAAAATATTAACCCTAGTTTTAGCTTACTCACTATGATTTTGGGCTTTTTAGGGGTTTATATGACATTAACACATTTTAGATAGTTGCAGGCTAAATGTAAACAGTAAGAATAAGAAAAATATAACTAAACATTGTTGCCCCAACTTTATTCAAACATGTCTGCCATAGTTAACAGAAAAAAACTTGGCCGAAAAATTAATAAAACCGTTTATTTAAATAAAATACCCTATTAAGAGTTTGTGGCTTTAGGAAATATTTTTATAAAACAAAAGGTTTTGATAAATTCCAATTGCTCCACTTTATTACTATTTTAAAGCCTGTAAGACTTTACCCAGCCACTACTCTTCTTTAAAACCCTCAAGATTTGTCTCTGGCAATCTCTAATCCAAATGTACTTAGCTTAAAAAACATTATTTATTTCGTGTATTTTTGCGTGTGTGATCACAAAATGGCGTTTACTATGCGTTATATTTCCCCTCTCTCAAACTTTACAGGCGTAAGTGGGGGAACCAAAGGATTTATAAGTGCTTTAAAAAAACCAAAAAGTTTTAACGTAGCTTGATAAAGCTACCAAAAAAACGATTAGGTTTTAAGGAACCTTTACCAATTATCGTTAAAAGCAAATAGTACTTATGATAACATATATTAAGGGTAGGACTACTCAGAGTTATTAATTTTATTGCTTGATCATAAGGACCATATTTTAAAACTCCCATAAAATCTAAAGATTTATAGATGTCTACCACAAAACTTAAAATATTTAAAATCCACTATGAAACTTAAAGAGTTTATTGTGGTTTTGAATAATGCAGCAATTAAGTGGCTATAAAATCAATAGGTCTTAAAGACAAGTCCATAGGCCAGAGAAGTTTTACATTTCTCGCACCCAAATTATATAATGAATTCCCGGAACAAATTAGAAATCTGACTAATTATCATATATTTAAAAAACGTTCCAAATCTTTCATCTATAATGCAAATAGAACAAAAATTTATGATTTAATAACAATGAAAAATAACTAAAATCACAAAATTCTGAAGATGTACCTCATAAAATATGATTTTACATATGTTGGTAAAAATATATATTTTACGTTTATACGTACACCTAGTGTATTTTATTATATTGCGTATATTTGACGTAAACTTATATTAATATTTTCTGGTTTTAAGATAATTCTTAGTTTATATCTAGCTTAGTAATATAAATATATATATTTGACGTATATTTATATTAAATTTTCTAGTTTTAAGATAATAATTCTTGTACAATCTAGCTTAGTAATATAATTATTTTGTTAAATTCCATTTTCAGTAGGTTTATATAGTTATGTTTCACATCATTACTACATTTATCGATAAATAAATATCCTATCTTCGTTTATTTGTAAATAAAGAGTAATAATTATACATGTGCCGATTGTATATTGTAAAACTTCTGAGCAAATAAACATTATTATTATTATTATTATAAAGACCAAGGAGGTTTAACAAATTGCTTTAAAGATAACTTGATGGCCTTTTTATAAGTACATATTATCTGCAGATAAATTGGTATGTACAAAAGAAATAATAAAATCCAGTTCGGTTTATTTACCTTCTTAAATCTGTGATAAAACTCAATAAATACTTGTTGGCATTTAAATTGTTACTTGGGAGGTTCTGATTTTTAAAAAAAGGTTTTTCTTAATTATTGAAGAACCAACAAAAATTTTATATTGTTATTGTAAAACTATACAAACTTTTTTCTCCATGTTTTTTTAATGTATCTAAACAACTGTAGTAAATTCTGAAGTTTAAGATTCCGTATGGTTGCAGGAACTCGTGAAAATCTTCCTGTTGCACTATTTAGATTTCCTTGCCTGTTTGGCCTGTGAAATAATCCATCTGGATTCAACTGTTCTCAAACAGACTTCACATTTTCAAAATTAGAGTAATAATATGATCCTGCTCCTAAGTGCCCCCTCTGGTAGAGTATTTAGCAAATAAATAACTTCATATCTAATATCCGATATGAATAGACAAGAAATAACCTATTTTTTATACAACTATAATTTTAATCATGCTAGTTTCTAATAAAGTTAATCAGTTACGTCACTCTAAAATACAATAATATATCATTGTCTGAAAAGATTTGTAAGAAACTTTCCCCTTACGAGAAGTCACGATCAAATACCTGTTTTTTATTAATATACGAATAAAATAAATGGAAGGAAACTTTAGGTAATTAAAATCTTTGTATATTATTTTCATTATTGATTATTCTAAATGTATCAACCTGCAGTAAATTTTTCTCTTATAGTCGTCACTTTCTTACTAAGTTAAACTTCTTCAGAGAAAAGGATCGTTTATTCTTTCAATGCCGTTAGAAATACGTAAAGTGTATTACGTCCTTTCTTAGAATTTTTATCAGAACTTTGTTCATGACGTTCTTAAATTCACTTTAAAAGTATGTGCAGAAATGGTGCAGAACACTGATTGAATTTTCAATAAAAATTTTATTTCTATGCATTTAAAAATACAAAAATAAGGTCATAGAGATCTATATTTTAATATAATAAAATTTATTAACAATACCAACTTTTATTTGATGAAGACACTTAATGTTATTACATTTTTGTAGAGAATTAATGTTGGATCTGAGCAAGATGTTACCAACACCCGATTGCGATTACTCAATTGAATAACATTCTACAATGACAATGCAAAAGAAACCTATGTAAAACCTTGTATACACTTTTATTATCGAAAGTAATAAACAGTAGAACAAGTATTTTCTAATCACGGTAATTTGGACAATGCATATTATGTGTAACAACTGACGGGGACCAAATAGTGAATTTGAAAATGTTGAAAGGAACTATCCGTGGGGATAGGAACACCCAAATATTTGATCTGTATTATTCGTCGACTGTATAAAAAAATTCTGCTTTATTAAAAGTCTACGTATTAGTCCATACTAAAGTTGCAAGAAAGGGTAGCGACCAAACATCCCCCGTTTTCGAGGGCGACCCTCTAAACTCAAATAACCACCCTTTTTCCATTTTTCGTTTTCAGGCATGCGAGGAATTGTTGGATCGGTTCTTTTTTTTTGAGGAAACTCAATATGTCCTGTAAAATTTCGCAACCAGACATCCTAACGACCCTCGGGGGTTGAAACCACCCCTTTCCTCAATACCGAAACATGCAAAAAATATCCAAATGTGCTGAAAATTGTCTTTTCGTTTTCAAGGGCGGGGAACACGATGCTGTGACTAATGAATTATTCAATGTAGGCTTGAAATTAGTTGGTAAGCTGCACTTGAAAAAATATCCCGCGTTACAAGATTTCAATAAAATTCGATTCGATTACATGTTGAAGCATGACAAAAACTTAGATATATACATATATATATACATATATATATATATATATATATATATATATATATATATATATATATATATATATATATATATATATATATATATATATATATATATATATATATATATATATATATATATATATATATATTTCCCCCTACAGAGGGGGCAATTAGGGAACATGTAAAATTAGTGTATTTTCATGTTCAGGTGTGGTTACAAAATGAAATGAACCCCGCTGACTGGAGTTGGACAACGGAAAATGGCTTATTACAACAGAAACTTTCCTCCGAATAGCTAACTCCTGACTCATTTTTTCAAACAATATAACTGTTGTTGTAAGACCGGGTGTAACACGAGGTGTAGCTGCATAAATTTACGTGTAAAATGTAGTCAACTAGAGGTAATGATTGCGATAATAGCGAGCGTGCTGAAAATCCAGATCTATCAGAAGATGAGGATTGATGATATTCAAAAGCCGATCCCGGAAATTTTAATACAAAATTATAATGTTAGTGACGATGAGACTGACGATAGTGGCGATGATGATGAATGTACCCAGATGTTAGCAAGTCTCATTGAAGAGAGTAATATCCATTCAGATTGGCCAGAAAAATGTGATCTAATTTGTAAATGCCGAATAATAAATTAATATTGTCACGAGCCAAACCCCATTTGGGATTGCTTGAATCGTTTATTGACCAAAAGCGCGATGTTTACAGGGTTCCCCCATACTACCCCGTTGCCCGGGGCAATACCGGCAATACCCATGGCTAAAGTCGCTTGGCATACGAGAGGGTTTAATTTAATTATTGAATGAATACTTTATAAATTAAACATAGTAGTAGAAAGCAACAAGGTACAGGTTTATTAGACAACAATACAACACAAAATAGAACAAAACGACTTTTAGTTACATGAATTACCTCTGGTGGGGGGGGGGGGATTTTGCCACGCACCTCACAGCAACTAGCTGCCCCCAAAACCAAAACCCAACCAACTTTCGAAAATCAAATATTTCCCAGCTATCATTCTTGCTGTTTCAGCATTGCACCATAGTTACAAATGATACCAACTTCCTGCTCACATTACAGTTGCTTTGTTTCTAGGTGCAATGTGCAAAGGTGTTTCAAATAAATTTGGCATAAATAAATTATAATTACTGCGTAACAATATTTAATAACAATCATATATGACGCATGCCTAGCATAAGAATAAAAATATGTACATAATGTGAAAATAAATATATAATAAAAAAAGTCGACTATGCACATACACGACTATATATACGTGCGCATATCCCGTCCTATCAAACTCCTCTTAAGCCGCAATAAAAAAATTCTCTCCCTAGAAAACATGATCCAATGAGCGCTTGTGATCTCACTATAAGAAAAACCGATAGTTTTGGGCATGCAAGGATAGTTTTTGAGGACTAAGAGAGAAAGTGAGACCACGATCGTGTTTTCCATACTTGAAAACGGGGGATACCTTCATTAAGACCTTCTCTTTGAGGGACACTTCAGGGTTGAGGAAGGGGGTGGTTTCAACCCCGGGGGTCGTTATGATGTCTGGTTGCTAAATTTTATAGGACATATTGAGTTTCTTTAAAAATAACACCGATCCAACAAGTCCTCGTATGACTGATAACGAAAAATAAAAAAAGGGGGTGGTTTTATGCATTTAGAGGTAGCATCGTGTTCCCTGGCCTTGAAAACGTGTCGAAAACAATTTTCAGCGCATTTGAATATTTTTTGCATGTTTTGGTATTGAAGAAGGCGGTGGTTTCAACCCCCGACTGTCGTTAGTAAGTCTGGTTGCGATATTTTACAGGACATATTGAATTTCCTCAAAACAAAAAACGAGCCAACAAGTTTTCCCTTGCCTGACAACGAAAAATGGGAAAGAGGTGTGATTTTTTGCGCTTACAGGTAGTTCGAAAGGGATAGAGACCGCGCCACTATCACCATCGTGTTGGCTGCCCTCGAAAATGGTCGTTTGGTCGCTACTTTTGGGGTTTTTGCAAGTTTGGCATGGACTATATTGGCAAAGGCGTTAGACAAGCTGTGTTCTGTCACCGATTTTCTTTAATATCTATACTGAATACATAATATGTCGTGCCATGAATTCTTAGGGAGGCAGTTAGACGGCGTATTGACATTTTCGAGATATGGATATTTACATGCATATTTCGAATTCTCTGGACAAGTGAGTCTTCAGCATCATATTCTTCCGAAACGTCTAATTTTCTTTCATCTTCACCGGAGATATGACAATATGGAACGGTTTATAGTTCAGAGAAAACAAAGAGGTTAACTAGAATACTGCATGAATCGTAAATCGTCTGGCAAGATACTTTGAATAAGAAGGAACCTGTGTCAAAATTTTTGTAAAATCCCACTTTATTATACGTTCGTTTAATCAAGTGAATCATTTTATCTGCTGGATGACCACTGTGTACATTTTTTTTTACTAAAAGTGTATCAGATTTTTTTCTAGGCAATAGTGACAACTACGTTCTAAATATTATTTTCCTCAGCTGTTTCTAATTTTTTAAAAGTTACCACCCTGTATATTTACATTAAAAATATATCAGGTTTGATCATCGGTAACTATGGCAGCTATACTTCAAATGCCATTCCCGTTTTAGTTTCTTCATTATTTTTAAGGTGACCACCCTGTACACTTTTTATATGTTTCTTCCTTAACAGTTATGTTAACTACATTTATTTTAAAATTACATTTTATGGCTTAAATCTTCAATTCCCACCTCCTACTAGTAGCAGTTATAATCCAAAAGGGACTTCTGATCCCTCATTTGAAAGCTATATTGATTATCTATTCAACAAACAATTTCATCAATATTATTACAAAAGCAATAAATTAATCAACAAATCTCAAAAAAATTAAAAGAAAAAATACAAAACTGACACCTTGGATTACAAATGGATTAGTGAAATCTATACATAAAAAAATGAAATGTTTCAAAGGCTACAACGAAATCCAAATAATGAAAATTTAATATCAGAATATAGAACTTACAAAAACAAACTAACAAATCTAATACAAAAAACCAAATAAATAAACACAAAGCAGATTCCAAAACTTTATGGAAAACCGTGCAGGAAATTAGCAAAACAAATTCCAACAATACCGTAATTAGATCTGTAAAAAATTGTAATGACGAGCAAATAACAGATACAAAATCTATAGTAAATGAATTTAACATAACATTTACAAAAATGGGAGAAAACTTAGCCAAAAAAATAAATAAAGATCCCAATTACAATATCGTTAAAAACACTACACAAAATTCCATGGTGCTTCTACCTACGGACACTAATGAAATCAAAGAAACTCTAAGAGAATTAAATGATAAAAAATCGGCTGACTTAGATAATATAAAAGCAGAAGACCTAAAGTTAGTATCAGACGACATCCTGCGTCCATTAGAATATATCTTTAATAAATGTATGACACTCGGAAAATGGCCTACAATTTTTAAGGAATCTGTAATAATACCTGCACACAAAAAAGGGGACAAAGAAATCTTAACCAACTACCGACCGATATCTCTCATAACGCACCTATCTAAGTTATTCGAAAAGATAATAAAAAAAAGACTAACATCTTATATCAATACAAACGATACAAACTACTTTCTAAGAATCAATTCGGCTTCAGAGAGAACGTATCAATGCAAGACGCAATATTAGCACTAACTATCCAGATTTACTCCGCTCTGGATGAGGGCAAACCATGTTTATGTACATTTTTAGACTTATCAAAGGCATTTGATACGGTTAGCCACGAGTTACTGTTAGAAACATTAGATGACATTGGTATTAGGGGAAATACGTTAAAACTATTCAAGAGCTATATTACAAATAGAAAACAGCGCGTCAGAATAAACAACGAAATGAGTGACACAACGATAATAAGATACGGAGTACCTCAAGGTACAGTCCTAGGACCCACTTTGTTTTCAATCTATATAAATGGGCTGTTTTCATTACAGAGCGAAGGGGAAATCATAGGCTTTGCCGATGATACTGATATACTATATAAACCAAACTCCTGGGAAGAACTTAGATTAAAGACTGAAACTGACTTGACAAAAATCAAGAACTGGTTTGACCATAAATTATTAACAATCAACTTCGATAAAACGCACTATTTACCTTTCAGCTGTAATAACTCACGCAAACCATCATTTGAGAGACTTGAAATAAACGTACTAGGAACGTTGTATACCATATTACCTGTAAGAAACATAAAATACCTGGGCGTATTCATAGACTCTCATTTAAGATGGGGTACTCACGTGAGCTATCTGATAAAAAAAATTACAAACCATTATTTATAGATTCAAATACTTAAAAAATATCCTAGAATTTAACCAACTGAAAATACTTTACCATTCCCTCGTAGAGAATCACTTGAATTATTGCATACTTGGCTGGGGTGGCGTTGCTAAAACGCACCTAACTTCTCTGGAAACCATACAAAAAAGATTTATAAAAATAATGTTGTCAAAGGACCCAAGATATCCCACAGACCTGCTGTACGCAGAGGCAAAGCTATTCGACATCAGGCAATTATACAACTACAACATAAATATAAAATATCAAATTACAAAAAAAACATAAAATCATTGCCTGCACACGAACACAACACTAGACAGAGAAGCCAATTCATTGTACCATTTATGACAAAGACAATCGGCCAAAGATCTTATACTTTCTTAGCCCCAAGGGCTTACAACACCTTGCCCAAGGACTTACAAAAAGTAACAAAAACATATCAGTTCAAGAAACTATTAAAACAGCATATATTAGAAATCCCTAGAATATTAGTAAATGACGTCATTGACCTAAAGAATAATTAGACCGTATGACTTTGTTCCGCTTTTGGCACTCCGACTGACCGGGACTACGCAGATGCGTGTACCTACTAAAATCACCGTATTCTCACAACTGCACACGAGTAGTTCAGCTTCGGGCTGACGGGACCACCGAGAGAAAACATCCTAACGTTGCATTAAAACAATGATAGAATTCACTTTAGCCAACGGACTCTCCGACCACAACATATACTCCTAGCAATATCAATAGTGCAAGTTTTGCCCCTCATTGTCTGTTTATTCTTAACACTAGTTTTTATATAAAAATAGTTTGTAGTATTAGTTTAGTTTAGTCTTTTTTAGTTTCTTATATGATAAGTTCGATTTGATAAGTTCGTAATTCGACATACAATATCCAAAAGTTTTACCCCGCTTTATACTCAATCTACTCAATACTCAATTAACGATCATTAAAAATTACATTTTATCACCCACCATACCAAAACAAGTGTTAAGTCACTTATTGGGAAAAAAATGTTTATTTACAACTATTGCACCAATATTATCATTACACCCAACTCGTAACTATTGTAACTTGTAACTCACTCTTATTTTCTCCTCTTCGTAAATAAACGTTATTATTATTATTATTATTATTATTATTATTATTATTATTATTATTATTATTATTATATAACAATGTCAACTTTTTCCGATTTGGTTTACTAATTATCGAGAAAGTTAAATTTTACCCTGTACAATTTTTATACGTTTCTTCCTTAACAGTTATGTTAACTACATTTATTTTAAAATTACATTTTATGGCTTTAATCTTCAACTTCCTACTAGTAGCAGTTATAATCCAAAAGGTACTTCTGATCCCTCATTTGAAAGCTATATTGATTCTCTATTCAACAATGTCAACTTTTTCCGAATTGGTTTACTAATTATCGAGAAAGTTAAATTTTAAATGCCGCAGCAAGATGGGACTTCATCGCATTTTACATTGAAGTCAGGGCTTATTTAAATTCAGTGTTTCATGGCAGGTGGATTGCTAGAGGTGGCGCAATATAGTGGCCAGCCCGTTCTTCTGACTTGACGCCACTAGATTACTTCCTATGGCGATACTTGAAACCGAAAGTATATGTTGATAAACTGGGCAATATTGAAGATTTGAAATTAAGATAAAGCAAGAAGTTGAAAGAGGTCATACAAAACGTTCTTGGAGACTTTAGTAACCACCTTGAGTGTTATCAGGAGTCAAGAAGTTTGAAATTTGAACATTTACTTTAAAGTAACTGTTTAATTTTTTTCTGTTAACTATTTCTTTACTAATGTACATAGATATTCAGGTTTTATATGACCGAAGGACTTACTTGTTCAACTTCTCGCGTTATACTATTTTTAACGGTCTCTTTAACTTATGCTATCGACCTCAAGTGTCTCGATAAGAAGTAATCTAGTGGTGTCAAGTCAAGAGAACGGGCTGACCA
Source organism: Rutpela maculata (assembly GCA_936432065.2). Taxonomy (NCBI): domain Eukaryota; kingdom Metazoa; phylum Arthropoda; class Insecta; order Coleoptera; family Cerambycidae; genus Rutpela; species Rutpela maculata. The sequence goes on along the minus strand of OW386287.2, from coordinate 135,587,594 downwards.
CTCCATTGCGCCACCTCTTCAATCCACCTGCATGATTTCTAATGAGTTCTAATTTCAATAGAAAAATGCGGTGCAGCTCCTTCTTGGTGGAACCAAATATTCATGTTGTGACATTTAAAATTTAATTCAATTGATTAATAGATAATTAAAATAGCTTTCAGATAAGGTATCCTCTTCCAATTTAAACATTTACGAATTGTACTCGAAGGGGGTGAAAATTCTGAAACAAAAAGTGTAATTTTAAAATAAAATTTTACCTATTTCGGGATTTCGCGTAAATATGATAACGTTGAAAATTAATGTATTCGCTACATATGAACCACAGCGCATATTTTTCAAAAATTGTGAAAGTGTCTTATAGAATGTTATATAAAATCCTACAGAAAATATAATGTTTACAAGTGATATTATTATTGTTCTCTTTAAAATGTCATGAAATCTATCATCTACTTAGCGTTAGCTAAAAGATTAGTTGAGTTAATTAATTTTCCAAGAATGTGTCTTTTCATTTACCTTTTATTTGTCTGCCTGCCAGAGTGCTCTGATTAGAGTAACAACGCGCATAAAACTTCATAATTTATTATTTTATATACACACATAAAATCGCTAAAAGGTTTTCATTCAGATTCTACCATTACGATTTGATTATTGAAAACTATATTTTTATGCAAATATTTAGAGCGTATATTAATACAATTATTAACCGGAAGGTAGGTATATTTTTTTAATTCTGTTAAATTTTTCAATTGTGTGTAAAATATATTTTGCCTTGTGTCCGGCGAGACATATTTTTTGTTAGAATGTCGTAACTATTTGGTAGTGCTTCATAATGAATTTCTATTACATGTTTCAAGTTTATAAAATATCGAGACTGCAAAATCAAGAAACAATTTCAGTTTAGTCTCTTAAGGAATAAAGTTTTCCACTTTGGCAAAAGAAATATCTATCTTCGAGTTTAAGTAGATGAAACTTACGTCGTTAACTGATAAAAGTCAACTTCTTTATTTCAAGTTTTAAAGTACTATTTTAATATTTACTATCTCCATATTTCATATTTCATTTATCAAATGCTAAATACCATATTCATCCAATATAAGATATTATTGTCATGTTGGATCGGTGGGATACAATTTAAAATTATGTTATTGAAAATATTCATTTTATATTTAATAACAGAAAAAATAAATCCAGAAATCATATTATAGTCATTTATTCAACAAATGCATAAATTTATCACAAGTGGGAAAAAGACACTTTGTTCGTGAGGTTCATAAAAAACAACTTCAGTTGTTTTCAAACACTTTCATGATCCGGTTATATGCTAGAGTGAAACAAATTTCCTTTAGAAAAGTTTTTTTTTGCATTTTTAGGGGATAAAATGAGTAGTAGAGAAAAGCTGCCACGATAGAAAATTTTTTTCCAAAATTAGCTTCAGCACGTCAAAATACTTAACAAAAACCGCTGCCCAAGGAATCACTACTTCCACATGCAGATTTTCCATTCAAATCTCACAATGAGCAAAAATTGTTTATGGAACTTAATAACATAATATTTGAAATCGTCTATCCTATAAAACTATATGCCACATTCGGTAGTAGGAGTGGGGGTGGATGAAGTAAAAAATTGAGGCTTTTGGTTCTTGTACACACACTAAATCACAATTTTATTTTTTCAACCCTTCAATAATGGATGGGGGTGGCTATTGCCAACAAATTTTTTGCGACCTTAGATTCTATTAGATATACTAAATACCAATTTTATGAACTCTTATTGGCTATTTACCTCCATTTACCTCAATTTACCTCCCAACACTTCAACGGAATAAGATCAAAATATAATCTACTTCCAGATCTCGTTAAAATAGATACGTGTACTAAATTTCAAGTCAATATCTTAAACGGTTCCAAAGTAATCATGCGCATAAAAAAAGTTACAGACATACCGACCGACAGATCGACAGACAGACAGAATTTTTTTCTCAAACTTAAAATCTCGACGTTTCATGACATTCTAAACCTATTTGGATAATAAAAATTTTCAATTTTTTTTTTCCGTTACCACTGAATGTGGAAGTAATTAGATGAAAATCTTAGGACAAGACCTTTTTTGCCGTAAACCTGTGTTATTAACATTCAAGCATCCGTAACTCCAAAAGTAGGGAGTTTGGAGCAATGTGTCCATAAAGGTCTTCACGACCTACAAAATCCTGCAATATGAACAAAGGGCTAAACACAATTTCCGTAAGATTAGTGCGGGGCCCTTTCTGAAAAAATGTTGACTCTACCTAGCATGGTTTCTTTCTCAAGCGCTCTACAGTTACAAATTTTTTAAACTGTGCAGGGTATATACATGAAACTTTGAGACATAGTGAACAGGTTGATGTTATTAGTAGGTATGCTTTTAGAGAGCAGAATATTTAATAGTGAAATATTTTTGTCGAACTTCTCTACACGTTTCCTTAAATATATAAGGAATAAAAAACCAGACTGCAACCAACAGCTATTCTCCGCCGAGCGCTGAATTACGAATTACAAGCCTGGCTGCGTTAAGTGCAATAATTTTGTATTGCCACAAAACGCTAAAGTTTCGATTGTTACAGACACCAGTCGAAAGACTTATTCCTACTACAGGACGTTTAAAAACCGTTTACAAAACTTTATCTTGTAAACTTCAAACTTTTATAATTAAAAATAATTCTTAGCAGTTCCTGATCATAATATCTAGGTGGGTAGTTGTCGTATGTCTTATAATACAGAAATCTTAGAAAGTTTTCGAGTGAATTTATTTTTACTTCATATTATGGAACCACACCATACAAGCATACTCCAAATTCGGAATAATTAATGCATTGTACAGTGCTTCTTTGTTGCACTAATGATGTAAAATCGGCTAGTATTATTATATACATACATATTACACAAGAGAAAATATTACATTATGATTCACTAACTGTTTTATTAATACGGTTCGTAAAATTTAATTTTTCATCTAATAAAACACTAATATTTTGAGACTTTTTCTGACGAATGTATAGTCAAATATAAGCACTACCTCTTTACAATAAGATAATATTACAAAACATTTGGGAGTGTTCAAAGTGAATTTAAAGTCAGAACACCATTGAGCTCTATTATTTAACTTACTCTGTAAAGCACTACAATCATCTGTGTCATTTACAGTTTGAATGATCTTAAAATTATATGTTCACTCTTGGTACATGACGAGATTTATAAAACCATGACAAAAATGGCAGGTTCCAGACATCTCAGACCTACCTTGAACTGACGAGAGCCAATGGCTCGAAACTGCAGTCTGAAAGTGGTGGAGTTTTTGAGTTTCATGGAAGCTAATATAACGTTGTATAGGCGAATTGTTTTTTAGTTCTTTCTTGAAGTTTTATTAAAGTTAACACCAGGTGTTTTATAAAAGTTATTTATTAGGTAGTTCTATTTGAAGTTGTACTGAACTGTATGCGGTGTTGAATAAGACATTTATTAAGTAAATGTAATTTTAGGATTCGCAAACGTTTATGGATGCCATAATAAATACATATATTAATTTGTAGTTTTATTTGGAGTTTTATAATGGTTTTGCCCGAAAAGGTTTTTTGTTGAGTTATTAAATAGTTGTTTTATTACATGTCAAATGTAACCTCTAAAAACGTTTGTGACGCATTTGTCTTATGTTGTGTTCATGAATGACGAATGTTTAATAGACAAAAATGCTTAGAGAATTATAAGAAACATATTTCTAAACCCTACAAACGTCACAGATTATTACCGAAAAGTAAAATTCTCGATAATATTTTCAACCTCATTAATACTTTGCGTGTTGTAGTGCTGTTTTATTAACCGCTTTACAACTATGCTATATCTTTACAAATTATTAGTTGTTGGTGAGTTGCAATTCAAGTTTAAGAACTCTTCTACTACTATTATATATGTACCATAACTTTACAAAACCCAGTTTTATTAAAGTTTGATTCTAGTTTTTTTTACGCTTTTAAAACTCTAATAAAACTCTACATATATGTGTAGCTTTAAAAGGTGAAAATAGTTTTTTCTAGTTATTAAAACTTTCAGGTTTGAAGACGTTCAGAAGCCATCCATACTTATTATGTGTAATTGTAAAAACGTAATTTCTTTTTAAATCTAAAAATACTTCTAAGGACGGCTAATACTACGTCATATTTCCTTGTTTTCAAGCATTCTTAACAGTTTACCATAATTTTGGAACCGTGTGATGTTAAATATGAGTGTGGATATATTTTAAATACTAATTAACTTTCTTTATTTTAAATTATTTTCGAAGTCCTTTGTTTTTATAGAGCTAAAACAATTATATTCACATACAATATTTGTTTGCACATAATTCTCAACATCAGATTGCTCATAACAGCTCATTATTATATTAAGAATACTTATAATGTATATGTACTCTAAAATATTAAAGACCATAACACAAAGTTATCATTTTAGTCGCACGCGTTCACGCAATAACTCGACAAGTTATAAATATAGAAAAATTGTAGCGAAAGTTTTAATAAACGATGGAATGATTCTTTTCTTCTAACTGCTTTAACCTCTTTGCATAGCATTATACGCATGTTATTGAAACGACGATTTAAATAAAACAATACTGTCAAGGGTTAATTGTTTAGTGATGTTATAAATAGTTTCTCAAACGCTTTTGCAAGGTTTCGTAATGGTCTTGTAGATTCCTCACTTTATTATTCTAAACGTTTGAAAAACGTTGATACAACTATGTTTTAGTTTTATTAAAGTTTTAGTATAAGTCAAGCAAAGTTTTTCTAACAATTAGTAAACCATTATATTATAACCAGTCTATGCTACTTGAGACTTTTTATCACAATATAGAAATTACCCACGTAAGTGATAAAAGGAAACTTTAGTGCCAAGGTGCATATTATGTGTTTTTTGAAATTCAGAAATTGTGAAATTAAGATCAATCAGCCCTATTTTTTAAAATAATTGTAAGTGACATTAAGAAATGCATAATTATTTAAATGTCAAATCTGAATAATTTTTTGTGAGAAAACTATTATTTTAAACATAAAAAAAATCTGTCACCTCCGCCAATTACAAGAAATTGTACATTATTGGATTACTTTACTTACTATTACTAGCACTTTAATGACAATTAAGAGGTTCTTTAGTGTCGATTTCAAAAGAATGGATTTCCTTTGCACAGAAATTGTAGTTTAGTCAGAAAAATTACAGAATTCTATTAAAAAAATTAAGATTGTCAAAAATAAGACCAATTTAATATTTTCTAAAGTTTTGAATTTAGGACAATATAAATGTTATTTTTGAAGAATATATTTATGTCTCTTTACTTCTACATTATATATTTTTTATCAATCCAGCAAAATGATCCTGAAGAAAACATAGCTGTTAGCTGAATTAAAACTTATTTCGAGGCTTATTATATAACAACAATATATGATTTATCTTAAAGGAACCTTACTTTCCCGGCTCAAAATGTTTGAGACTATCGGCCCCTGAAGATAATATTCCTATAGTGTTAGTTGTAAGAAAATCACTTTGCAAGTTGCTCTGGCTGGATAACCAGTTATATTTATGCCGTAACCATATTCGTACTTTTCAAAACTTCATCATGATGAATTCGTTTTTCTAGTAAGTTGCTGATTACTACCCCTTATACTGTTAGTCTAGTGTTCTATGTAATTACTAATGTACACAAGAAACAGCACTGAAGCTATAAATTGTCCATTACTCCTATTTAGGGTAGTATTCCGTTGGGTCTTAAGCCCAGTAATTAAGCGATGATACATGGGAAAGATATTATCAAAAACTGATGTATTTTCAACAAATGAGGTCAACCTGATGAAATTATGTATTTCGATATAAAGGGTTGGTTATTTATTTAAGGAAAATATAACAGATGTAATAGTGTTTCAAATTAGTAAAATAACAAATATAATGATGATTAAATAAACTACCTATCGCTAAGAAAATCGGAACCCATCTTATTTGGATGGCGTTCCCGGAAAACGACCCAACTATCATTTTGAAGTTTTAAATAAAATTGGTTTAAAGTTTTGATTCGCGCAAAAATTACCTTTTTTTATTTTTTTAATGTTTTATTAAGGACTTCGAATGAATATGTCTTTATTTAGTTGTTCTCAAGTATTCAAAGTTAATTTCATAAAACTTATTTTAGTTGATAATTATACCTTTGGTTCCTTTTAATTCATCTTTTGAGAGAAATGGCTTAGGCGCTTACTTGCTTCTTTTCTAGTAAATATCAGAATATGAATTCCTGTATACAAATCTTTATCAAGAAACATAACAGATTTAAGCAACAAAACAAATTTTTCAAACAACTGTTGATGTCAGTCATCAGTTTTTTTATCGAAAGATAATTTTCTATTTTAAGAAAAATCTATATTTACAGCTGATCTTCCTCTTGTATTTTTCTTATGTCTACTGCTACACATTTTAGTTTTAAAAATTACTACCCAAGGAAGCAAATGGCACAAAAAAACAGGTGAATTAACTTTTTTTAAAAAGAACCAAGCGACCAACGTGAACCAGTGGTAAAATATAAAAGAAACCAAGCGGCTGTCCGTTCTTAAATCATTTTTCTAGAAAACGGAAATCTGTATCTTGATATTTGTTGTTTGGTCCAACTACCAACCAGGGGCACCAAAGGCTTTTAGTATCTAAATAAACTTGCTATAGTTAAATTCTTACACGTCTAACCAACGAGCAAAGTTACTTGTATCAATAAAAGATGACTTGAGGAAAGTATCAAACGATGGAAGCTTCAAGCATCATCAGCGAATATTACGAATCTTGGTGAAGTTAACTGAAAATTTCAATTTTGGCGCTTAGATCGTCTTCCAGTAACTCCATCCATTTATGCTCTTTATGCACATTTTGGCAGTCAATTTGTGTTTAATTGATATATGTAGATAAAAGAATATGGATGTTTGTATTTTTTATTACTGATATTATTGTATAGAGAAATAACGATACAAGATTTGTTTGTTAAGGCGAAGGCAAATTCATCAGAATTCACTTGGATGTTTACAGCTACAGAAAATTCGCGTTTGTTTATGTTCACTCCAATCAAGGAAGAGTTTGGTCTACCCCAGCTCCTGATTTTACTTGGTGCTGACGTTCTCTAAAAGAATGCAACAACTATTCCAATTTTCTTAATTTCCGCTACATTTGTAACATTATGGAATTTTACTAAAATAGCGGAAATTAGGAAAAAAATTGAATCGTTGTTGGTATCTTTATTATTTATTTCTATGCATAATTTTTTTCTTATTTTAATTTGTAACAATTATCTTTCGAATCCTAAAAACATGAAGTAAATGAGTTAAACATAGTGCATTTTTATTTGACAACTCCATTGTCATTACGTGCAATAGTATCAGTCCTTATTTTCTCCACTTCTCATCTTTAACTGCAAATGCTAACGAATGGGTCATTTCGGCATTTAGTGTTATGTTAACAACATCAAATTCGGTCATTCGTTAATATTCATTCACCTTCGTTCGATAGCTGAAAACGTGCCTTTAGAAATCCACGTTATTTTTGAACTTCATTCATCAAAATATTTCTTATTTTAAATCAATTAATGTTTCAAAAACACAAAATTCTGACTCAGTTATTTTATTTGTTGCGTGTATATTTATGATTAGGTATCAATCAAACTACTCTCCCGAGAATTTCTCGAAAATAGCATTTCGGCTTTATTTTCAAAATTATGCACTGTAAAAGACTTGATTGATGCATCAGAAAATCTAAAAAACTTCTATTCTGATGACTTAAGCTCACAATTTCCGATGCAAATGGTATCTTTCGTTACCACCATGCGAAATGATCTTACAAAAATTGCACACAGTAGGATCAATTTGATAATTGATATTTAAAAATTAATTACTTTCACATCCAGTGAAAGTATAGTAACGACAAAAATTTTTTAAAATTTTTTATTGTTCATATAGGAGTAGAATGTCATGAAACGTCGAGATTTTAAGTTTGAACGAAAAAAATTTTCTGTCTGTCTGTCGGTCTGTCTGTAACTTTTTTGTGCGCACGTTTACTCTGGAACCGTTTGAGATATTGACTTGAAATTTGGTACACATATGTACTTTAACGAGATCTAGAACTAGATTATATTTTCATCTTGTTCCGTCGAAGGTTTGGGGGGTATATTGGGGTAAATTTGGGGTAAATAGGTAAATCAAGCAGGTAAGAGTCCATAAAATTGGTATTTAATATATACAAGAGAAGCTAAGGTCTCAAAAGAAATTTTGGCATTAGCCACTCCCATTACCACCCCCACCCCATTATTAAAGAGGATGAAAAAAAATTGCGATTTAGTGTGTGTACAAGAACCGGAATCCTCAAAATATTTTTTTACTTATCCACTTCCTATCACCACCCCCACCCCACTACCGATGTGGGGTATCGTTTTATGGGTTTTGGGGTAGAGGATTTCAAATATTATGTTATTAAAGTTCCATAAACAATTATTTCCACATACACATTTTTTTCGTTGTGGGTGACTTGGATAGAAAATCTGGATGTGGAAGTAGTGATTCCTTGGGCAGCGGTTTTTTAATGGAAAACACCTATACTGATCTGAAGTAGTAACGGCTTTGATTCTCTTTTTAACGATTCCTGTAAGCGTCACTACTGAGGAGCGATCGTTCTCAAAACTGAAGATAACACAGGCACATAAATAAAAATAATTTACAGACTATCATATCCATAGGTATTTTGCGCGCTGAAATCGAATCTCAGAATAGTCACATGTCATCAATATTTTCATGTAAGCTCAAAAAACAGTTTTAGTCCAGGAAATATCTTCGCACCCTTTGGGGAAAATATTCTCAGTCGGTTTTTTTGCATAATCTTATGGAAAATGGTCACCTGAAAACAAATCTGCATGTTGCCAGGGTCAAAAATTGTTTAAATCATTTTTTTTAAACAAATTGCAAAAATTGTTTATTTTGCTCCGAACAATTTTTCTAGGTTTTTTGGGCGATTTTGAACAAAAAAAGTCTCTTGCAACTTTTCTCTAAAGTTGATAGTTTTCGAGACATTAATTATTTAAAGTTCGAAAAGACGCCAAAATGGCCATTTTCAACCCTGAAAAACAATATGAAAAACAAAAAATTTTAATGTTCCTAAATATTCTTTAAACACCCCTTAACAAAGTCCCAAAGCGTTTTAGGCTATTATATTATTGCAACCCCTTGTTTTTTAATTGATAATTAAGCGCGTGCATCATTATGGTCGGCGCGACTTCTATGCTCCGTCTCTTTTGCAGTCAAGCGGAGTATACGTACTATGTTGGCACTCATATTTCAATGGTAAGTACCTTATTCTTGGATGTAGATTTTGCAAAAAAAAATGTGGGTCTGTGTTTAATATCGCAAAAACCCAATCCAGCTCAAAAATTACTGAAGCGCCATAACAACCTCAATTAGCCGCAGCGAATTTAAAAAGCATCAGGATTTATTTTTAAATTGATTTTAAAATTAATAACATTCATTTACATTTCATAATAAAGGACCCCGGAACAAAACCCATGAAAATGTTGATTCGGTGGAATCGGCTGAAATTTTAGTATTTTGTAGTTCAACTCATGCTGATCAAAAGTTCTGATCACATCAAGTCAATCCTATGGACAGTTTTTGAGATACAGCTTGTCAAAGTTAGGTAATTTGCGTCATTTTAGACATTCAAGAACTTTTTACTCCTAAACTATTAACTTTAGCAAAGAATTGCAAGGGTCGAAATATTTTTGTTCTAGTCCAATAAAGCTCAAGAATTTTTTTTAGAATTTTTTTATCAATTTTTAGGTTAGGTGAAATATATATATGACATATTTCGGCATGCTTCGGTGGGATTGGCTGAAATTTTGCTATTTTGTAGTTAAAGTCATGTTGATCAAAAATTCCTATTGCACTGAATCTATCCTATGAGTGGTTTTCGCTCCAGGAGTGCCTGAAGGTCTAACAACGAGGTGACGGGTAATCTTTATGTACGTGTTTATGAATGACTTCCAGCGTGTTTGTGTACGTGCGTGCATGTGTGTGTGATTATTTTTATCAAAGAACCTGCTCTTACCGGCACTATGTTTCTTATGAGAGCGTTCTCATTGCCAACCAGGGTGATCCCATTTTTTTGGTTTCACTTTCTATCTGTTTATTTTTACTTTTTGTTGTTTTTTAATATTTTCTTTTTAGTTTTTAAATATTGAGAACATCCATAGGATTTTCAGGAACAAGTGGTCTGTTTCCAGCATCATGTATCGTTCGAAGAAGAATCATTGATGGATATTTTATGTGATTTTCATGCCGTGCGTACCCCAAAAACCATAATACGCTTGTGTTTTCAGCGGTTCCGCATCAAACTCATTAGAACGATTTTTCTCACACTAGTCCTACGACTAAAATGAAAAAGGACATTTTTTGCGTATTTTTAATTAGTGAATGAAATTCTTGTACCAAAGTGAAAAAAAATAAAAGACAAGAAATTAATGCAAAATATCGACAGCTCCCCTCAATACCACTTATGGTAAAAAATATTTTTAAAAAATGCTATAAAAATAAGCTTGTATTATTGTTCAATATGCGTATAAAGTCGCGTGCCTGTAAATCAAAAGGTTTCTGAAATATAATAATAACAATAAATATAATAATCAATTTTTGGGTGCCATTTTCAAAGGGCCGTAGCTCAATGTATTTGCGAACATATTTTTGCATGTAGAATCTGCACCAGAAGTTTGTCATCGATATTTCCGGAGAACTCTGTATACACTGGCACATACATACACACAAACGCATACACACAGTACACAAACACGCTGGAAGCCATTCATAAACACGTACATATAGATTATCCGTTACCTCGTTGTTAAGACCTTCAGACACTCCTGGAGCGAAAACCACTCATAGGATAGATTCAGTGCAATGGGAATTTTTGATCAGAATGACTTTAACTACAAAATAGCAAAGCTTCAGCCAATCCCACCGAAGCATGCCGAAATATGTCATATATATATATATATATATATATATATATATATATATATATATATATATATATATATATATATATATATATATATATATATATATATATATATATATATATATATATATATATATATTTCACCTAACCTAAAAATTGATAAAAAAATTCTGAAAAAAATTTTTGAGCTTTATTGGACAAAAATATTTCGACCCTTTCAATTTTTTGCTAAAGTTAATAGTTTAGGAGTAAAAAGTTCTTGAATGTCTAAAATGACGCAAATTACCTAACTTTGACAAGCTGTATCTCAAGAACTCTCCATAGGATTGGCTCGATGTGATAAGAACTTTTCATCAGCATGACTTGAACTACAAAATATCAAAATTTCAGCCGATTCCACCGAATCAACATTTTCATGGGTTTTGTTCCGGGGTCCTTTTATTTGAAAAATATAGAATCAAATGACAATAAATAATAATATATTTCAATAATCATCTTTTACAGATGTCACATAATATTTGTTTTCGCAAACATCTAAATTACAGCCACACAGAGTTGTGCAATTTAAACCATTATTTTTACAGTGGCATGCTTTAGTTTTACAAGTTTTTTTACAGTTACATGGCAGTACTACATTTTCTGGTAAAGCATTTTTTTGTCATAAATTTAGGCATATAATATTCTCTTCTGACATATAATATCCCCATTGCGTATAGTCAATTGGGGTTTAGAAAGAATATAAGGCATTCTTCCAAATATATGTTTGAGCAGAAGGTCTTAAAGTGTGTTGAAAAAGTGCATCAGAGACATAAGGTATATTAGCGATTTAATGCCTATACCACAGGAACGATTAAATATCAGTCTTCGTGCATCATCTGCTGTTTCACCGTTTTTTCCTAATAACTGTAAATACATATTTTCTATTATTCTAAATTGTTCCTTATCAAATTCATAGGTAGGTGCCTAAAGTAGATGATGCATTTACGTATTTTTTATCAACATAGACTATAATAATAATAATAATAATAATAATAATAATGTTTATTGACCATTTTAGATACAGACTAGTATATATGGTAAGTCATTGTAAGTAAATTAGTAACAAATATACAAACATAAAATATGTTATTGCTGATACAATAAAAAAAAAAATACACAATACACAATACAAATTTAAATACATACGATATATAATACATTGTATAATCATATTACATAAAACATATAAATATACGCAATACATATAAATTGGGATGACAAATAAATATATATATATACACATATATATATATATATATATATATATATATATATATATATATATATATATATATATATATATACATATATACACATATATATAAAAAATTACACTGAATGAGTAAATTAAATACTTATTCATTTTGTCAAAGTTAAAGTAATATATGAGTAGTTCCTCAAGGTTCTCTATTTAAAAAGTCTTGAACGCTGTAAAAGCTACCTTCAAGTAATATATTTCTAACTGCTGTTTTATAGTGTCTATAGTTTTGGATATTTGGAATTAAAGCAGGAAGACTGTTAAAAAGTAAAATACAGTTATAGTACGGTGAATGTTTATAATTTGAAGTATGATGTGAAGGGATACTAAGTAAATCACCACATCTTGTACTGTACGAATAACAATCGTTTCTTTGAGTAAAAAGATTTATATTTTTCTTGGTGTACATCAAACATTTTAATATAAATATACATGGAGTGGTTAGTATTTTTTTCATTTTAAATATATGTTTACAGCTCTCATTATAATCCATGTGAAATATAAGTCTAATGAGTCTCTTTTGACTAATAAACACCCTATCCTTGTCTCTTGCACTTCCCCAGGCAATAATATTATATGAAATATGTGAGTAAGCAAGAGCATAGTATATACTCAATAACCCCGCTTCATCTAATGAACTTTGCATTTGCAATATAGCAAAATAGGCCTTATTTAGCTGTGAACATACATGCTCAATGTGCTTGTCCCACAGCAATTTAGTGTCCAAGTGTGTACCGAGCAATTTCGTGTTGTGAGACAACACAATATTATCGTGCAACATTATATCGTGCGGCAATTGTCTTTGTAAACCAAAATTAATAATAACTGTTTTATTTCTATTCAATATCAGTTTATCTCTTTCAGCCCAAGTAGTAATCTGTTGGAATGTTTGGACAATCAATATATGGAGTTGTTCTATCGAATCTGCTGATAATGTTACTGTTATGTCATCAGCAAACATTGTTAAGTGTCCCGTGGTTAAGTAGTTAGGAAGGTTGTTTATATACAACATAAATAATAGCGGCCCTAAAACAGACCCTTGAGGGACTCCGTACATTAAATTCTGCAAATCAGATAGTGTATTATCTAGTTGTACTTTTAGTGTTCTCCCTTCCATAAAGCTATTTATCCATGCGAGTAAGTTTCCTCTTATCCCCATACTATATAACTTTTTTTCAAGAAAGGAATAGTTTATCGAATCAAAAGCCTTTGACAAATCAAACATTATTGAGACAACGTACTTGCCATCATCTAAACAGGTGTATACATAATTTAATAAGTGATAAGTTGCTGTTTCTGTTGATTTGCCAGCCGTGAAACCATGCTGAAACGCTGTTAGGATATTATATTTTGTGCAAAAAGATATAATTCTGTTGTAAACTATTTTTTCTAATAATTTAGAAACTACACTTAACAAAGAAATTTGTCGATAATTTTCAATTTCTTCTGGTGACCCTTTTTTTAAAATAGGTATCACCTTTGCTAATTTAAGTATATCAGGGAAACAACCCTGGTCTATTGATATATTAAATAAATGGACTAACTGGTGTAATATGCTATCCTTAATAATTTTAGCAAATTTGCTGTTATGCCATCGAACCCAGTAGATGGTTTATTTTTTAAGTTATTTATGGCGTCATTTATTTCCTCAGGAGTAATTGGTGCAAAATATATTGAATGCTCCCTATATGATGAAACAGTACACGGTAAAGATAAGTTCGAACCAAATATATCCAATGCTTTTTTCTTTGTACCGATTTTGCTTGTTGTGTCGCAGTCGGTAAAAGCATGTAAAGCTGGCAAAATATTACATATCTCTGCTGAAAGATACTCCAGTCGCAAGAAGCTACTATGGACCTAACAGGTACAATCTTGCAGACACTTCGGCTGTTTTGTTATTGTCGATCGTCTTTTCTTTATTTCACTATGAGTCGCGGCCGACCATAATGATGCACGCGCTTAATTATCAATTAAAAAACAAGGGGTTGCAATAAAATAATTGCCTAAAACGCTTTGAGACTTTGTTAAGTGGTGTTTAAAGAATATTTAAGGACTAACATTAAAATTTTTTGTTTTTCGTTTTGTTTTCAGGGTTGAAAATGGCCATTTTTGCGTTTTTTGAACTTTAAATAATTATTATCTCGAAAACTATCAACATCAGAGAAAAGTTGCAAGGGACCTTCTTTAATCAAATTCGCCCAAAAAACTTGAAAAAAATTCGTCTGGAGAAAACAAACAATTTTTGCAATTTGTTTAAAAAAAATTGTTTAAACAATTCTTGACCCATTTTTAGACCTGTCGACATGCAGATTTGTTTTCAGGTTATCATTTTCCATAAGATTATGTAAAATAACCGACTGAGAATATTTTCCCCAACGGGTGCGAAGATATTTCCTGGACTATTTAGAAAAGCCTGAAACCGGGTAAAAAGTAAACTGAAGGATTACACGAGTTGACCCACGTTTTCATATGTATTTTGGGGCGCTGAAACCGAATCCGAGGTCAGAATTATCACATGTCGTCAATATTTTCATGTAAGCTCAAGAAATAGCTTAGAACAAGCCTGAAATCGGGTTAAAAGTAAATCTATGGATTAAATGAGTTGACCCATATTTTTATACGCATTTTGGGGCGCTGAAACTGAGTCCGAGGTCAGAATTGTCATATGTCGTCAATATTTTCATGTTCGTGCTCAAAAAACAGCTTAGAAAAAGCCTCGAATCGGGTAAAAAGTAAATTGGAAGATTAAACGAATTAACCCATGTTTTTATACGTATTTCGGGGCCCTGAAACTAAACTCTAAGTCAGAATTGTCACATATCGTCAATATTTTTATGTAGCTCAATAAACGGCTTAGAACAAACCTGAAACTGGGTAAAAAGTAAATTGATATGAAAAAGAAACGAAATTGAAAACGAATTGGCCCATGTTTTATACGTATTTTGGTTTGCTGAAACCGAATCCGAGGTCAGAATTAATACAATTTTCAATAGTCAATAGGCAATAATCGGACTATGCTGGGGGATGAAGTATTTGTTACCAAGATGAATGACGTCGACAAATCTGCATGGGTTAGTTTCAAAAACGTCTTGGAGAATTTTCCCAGAAAATCTCGGAGATTATAGCGAGGAGCAAGGTGAACGGTTCCACCAAAATATAAGAAAGATGGAGCGTCGCTACCAAGGAAAATGGGACGTAAATATGATGGCCGATTGCCGTTGGATGCTTAAAAAATTTGCCAGACAGTGGCAAGAAAAGGAGGAGAAACCCACTGCATAGGTCTTTTGAGTCAAAACGAGTACGATATCATAAGAAGAAATAAAGAGATATTTTTTACGAATTCTCAAGGGACGAGATTTTCTCGACCTTTTTTTTTATCTTATAAACGGGTTTTTTGAAAAATGTAAACGTTTTAAGGTGTGAATTCCATTCTGAGACATATTCGATTTTAATGACCAAAAATACGTGCTGGTATGATGACTTGCTCATTTAAATTTTTTTATTCTACCTGTACATGCATTTTTGACCATTTTTGAGGTATTTTTTGAGATTTTTCTGGGGTTGTCAAAATCCTGACATGATAAGAAAATTCTGACCTCAGATTCGGTTTCGGCACACCAAAATACGTTCAAAAATAAGGGTTCTATAGCGTTATCGCTATAAATAAAATTAAAATCGAAGTTAATATACGTATATTCGTTTTTAATACATGTTCATATTTTATGTGATTTTGGTATTTTTAAGTATATTGATATTATATTTTTATATCGAATGTTTTTTATTTTTCCTAGCGACTCCATGGAAACTTCTCCATTCTGGATCGAGTTTTCCTTTTTGTTTCTTAGCGACTCCATGGAAACTTCTCGCTTTTGGAACTTCTCGATTTCCAGTGAGTGAGTCGCTATAGTCGCTATATACACCCCCTCGTTAAAAAAGAAAATAGTCAATCAATCAACGTGTCGATTGCAAAACGTACTTTTTTAATCGGGGTAGGCAAAGTGTCACATCTGTCAACTAATACAAAGGCCGGTTTAACCCTATCAATATTGACAGTTATGATTTTGGCTCCTTTCTTAAAGGTAAATAACTTATCTGAACGAGATAAAACTTTAAACGGTCCTTCATATAAATGAGTAAATGAACGTTTTAAACGTTCAATGCGAACGAAAATAAAATCGCAAGAGGCAAGATCTGAACTAACAAAAGTTTTGTAATTGCCATGCGAAGTTGGAGGAACAAATTTTAAATTATTAAAATAAATGCGTAATTTGTCAATGAAATAAGGAATATCTGGGGAATAATACGATTCAACGAAAAATTCGCCAGGTAATCGAAGGGTTTGACCATATATGAGTTCAGCAGGTGAACATTGCAGATCTTCCTTGGGAGTTGTCCTAAATGCTAATAAAATGATGGGTAATTCATCTGTCCAATGTGATGTATTGGCTCTAGTTAACAAGGAAGGTTTAAGTGAGCGATGAAATCTTTCAATTAAAGAGTTGCCCTGGGGATGATATGCAGTTGTACGTATTCTATGAAAACCTAAAAACTTTGCAAATTCATTAAATAATCTTGACTCGAATTGTACTCCTTGATCAGTCGTTACTGACAAGGGAACACCGAATCGACAAACAAAGTTTTGAAATAAAGTACGCGCAACTGTTTCTGCTGTGATGTCGCGAAGAAGGTACGCTTCCGGCCACCTAGTGAATCGTTCAATCACCGTAAGAATGTAAGAGTTACCTTTGGATGGAGGTAATGGTCCTACCAAATCTATGTGGATGTGGTCGAATCTGATTTTCGGGATGGTGAAGTTCCCGAGAGCACTTCGCGTATGTCGACTGACTTTGACAGCTTGACAGTTAATGCACGATTTTGACCATAAATTGCAATCTGTGTTCATTTTCGGCCAAAAATAGTTATTTGAAATCAACAGTCTAGTGGCTTTAATACCAGGATGAGATAAGTTGTGAAAAATATCGAAAATCGTTCGTCTGTAAATAAGTGGGACAAAAGGTCTGACTTTTGCACGAGAAACATCACACCAAATAAAATCATTTGAATCTGGAATTTGTATCTTTTTTAAAATGAAATTGGTTTTAGTTAGTGATGATTTATCTGACAATAAATAGTTGAGATTTGAATCTTTCTCCTGAGCTTCACTAAGCAACTTTAGGTCAAAGTTAACATTAAGGACGGGAGAATTTTTAAGTTGAAGTGGTAAAATATCTTGTTTTAAGGAAGAAGTGTCGTAAATACGTGACAAGCTGTCAGCTATTACATTATGTTTTCCTTTAACATGTTGTATTTTACAAGAAAATTGAGTTATGTATTCTAAATGACGTATTTGACGAGGAGATCTTTCTGCTTTTGTGAATAAAGCGTTGATTAAAGATTTGTGATCTGTAAAACAATTAAACTTTCGACCCTCAAGTATAAACTTAAAATGTTTAATTGCAGTATATAATGCTAAAAGTTCTTTGTCAAAAACCGAATAATTGGTTTGTGCTATGGTTAATTTACGGGAAAATAATGCTAAAGGAGCAAGAAATCCCTTATTATCTTTTTGCTCTAAAACTGCACCCATGGCAAGGTTAGAACAATCGACTGAGAGAGATAAGATAGTATCGTCATTATTGCAAGGATGAGCTAAAACTACTGCATTACTTATTGCATCTTTGGCTTCCGAAAATCCGTCTAAACATTGATCAGGCCAACTATTAATCTTTGTAATTTTATCATGAGATGAACTGTTACAAAGAGAATATAGGGGAAGTAATATTTCAGCAAAATGAGGTATGAAACGATGATAAAAATTCACCATACCTATGAAACGTTGTAGTTGTTTGAGAGTTGTCGGTAAAGGGAAATTATTAATGACTTCGACTCTCTCAGTTGATGGTAAAATACCTGATGAAGAGATGTGATGACCTAAAAAGGTTAAATTGTCAACTCCTAAGATACATTTAGATGGTTTAATGTTAATTCCGTATGTGTCTAATCTCTTGAAAACCTTTTCCAAATGTTCCAAATGTTGTACATCTGATTGACTTGCGATTAATATATCATCCAAATAGACGAAAACGAAAGGTAAATTGACAAGTACTTCATACATAAAACGTTGGAAAGTTTGACCGGCATTGCGTAGACCAAAAGGCATGCGGGAAAATTCAAACAGTCCGAATGGAGTTGTTATAGCTGTCTTATAAACGTCATTTTCAGCGACAGGTATCTGATGTTACGCTCGCACTAAATCAACCTTGGAGAAAATAGTGCAGCCGTGCAACTGAGAGCTAAAGTCGTGGATATGAGGTAATGGATATCTGTCTGGAATGGTAATCGTATTTAGTTGTCGATAATCTTCACAAGGTCATTCTTCTCTTTTTTTCGCCACTAGATGGAGTGGAAAGGAAACTTGAGAAGATGATGGTTTGCAGATACCTAATTCTACCATGTTATTAAATTCTGTTTGAGCTATTTTAAATTTAAGATTGTCTAATCTACGAGGTTGTGAAAAAGGTAAATGACCTTCAGTAACTATATGATGTACAATAGAATGTTTAATAAAGGTAAATTGTAATCTGGTGAACTAATTAAATTGGGAAATTGTAAAAGTAATTTGTTATATTTATCTGTCAAAGGAAATAATTTAAGTGTATCTAATCTATGATTGTCTAAAGGACTATTTTTAATAAAACAATTAACTGACAAATTAGTCTTGTTATCAATTATTCGAACTCCTTTAAGATCGACAACTAAACCAAAATGAGACAAAAAATCTGCTCCGACTATCGGTATGTCAATGTCTGCTATATTGAAAACGAAAGGAAATAATCTAAGTAAGCTTAGATTGACCGTTAGCCGCGGTTAATATCGTATCAAAATTCTTTTTTAAATCTGTGAAAGCATTGCGTGGCACCACAGATAAATCGGCACCAGTGTCGATTAGGAAGTTCAGGTTGTTAGATCTATCGTAAATAAAAAGTCGACGACGTTTGCTGTTAGAAATGTCAAAATCAGACGTCATAAAATTATCAAACTTCAGTCATCTTTGAGAATTATCAGATTTTTTACAATTCTTACTGAATTTGCACCATTCACCTCCACAACGATAGGCATTGGCACCATAAAGTTGATGATAGTAACAAATAGTATTGTCTGTACGATCAAATTTATTGGAAACATTATTACGGCTGGGTGAACGATTGCGATTAGTGGTACGAGTTTTGCAAATGTTGCAGCATGAAGTAGAAGGTTGAAGCTCGAAGGATTGATTGGAAAGTCTGGATTCTAAAGAGTTTAATCGAGAATTAAAAATTTCTTGTTTTTTTAATACTTGACTAATCGAATCATGGAAAGTGATTGAAAAATTTTTGATAGTGGCAGTTAAATCTGATAACGGGGTTGACTCAGAGTCAAGAGGATTTTTGGAGTACGATGCAACCATTGAATTTTGACAGGACTCCCAGATCCGATCCGCAATATCTAGAATCTCTTTTGTGTCTGTTTTCCCTGAAGCTGTAATGGCAATATATACTGTTTGAGGCAAACGTCTTTTCCATAGCTTTATCAATAAATCTTGACTAACCATGCTGAATCCTCCAACCATATTCAGCATGGATCTATAGAAATCTGAAGGTTTCAGATCGCCCATTTGGGAACCTGATAACAGATCATTCAGACGTTTTTCCTCACTCGATGATAAACGTGAGATTAAAACTTTCTTTAAATTTATATAGAGATCCGTTTCCGGGGGATTAGATATATCGTATATATTATCTATCACATCTAATGACAAATTAGCTATAACCTGATCATACTTTTTCTTGTCATTGACAATTTTTGCAACAGAAAACTGTGATTCAATCTGGGTAAACCAAATTTCTGGTTTTGATTTTCAGAATGGGGGTAATTTGACAGACGTGACATAATGGGTTTGAGGAAAATCCTCGTCTGAAGGTTGTCTTGGCATAACTAATCGATTGTGATTGATTGATTGATTGACTACTCTCTCAGATAAAAAAGGGAATGTACTTTAACTCACTCAC
Source organism: Rutpela maculata (assembly GCA_936432065.2). Taxonomy (NCBI): domain Eukaryota; kingdom Metazoa; phylum Arthropoda; class Insecta; order Coleoptera; family Cerambycidae; genus Rutpela; species Rutpela maculata. The sequence goes on along the minus strand of OW386287.2, from coordinate 135,567,207 downwards.
CGACAGATGACAGTACTTGTAATGTACAACTTCAGTTGATTGAATTAGGAAATTACCATAAATTATAGGAACATCTATTCAAATTTGGAACCTCTATTCAAAATTCATCGGGAAAATTCTTCTCTTCATAAAATGGTCAATTTATAACGGTAGTTGATATATTGAATCTCTTCTTGAAATTATTGATAATAATTGTTCCAAAACAGGAAAGTGTTATACTTCGGTAATTATATCTGAGATATTCTTCTCGCTTTTGGAAGTGGAAATTATTTTATCTCTCCTTAAAATTAATTAAATAACGTAGATTTCATCATGTAAGTTATAGGATAACTTCGGACATATATATCGATCACTTCTGGTATATATTTATCACGTTGGACATAAAATTATCACGTCGGGGTCACCAAATTTATAGCGTTATCGCTATAAATAAAATTAAAATTGAAGTTAATATACGTATATTTGTTTTTAATACATGTTCATATTTTATGTGATTTTGGTATTTTTAAGTATATTGATATTATATTTTTATATCGAATGTTTTTTATTTTTCCTAGCGACTCCATGGAAACTTCTCCATTCTGGATCGAGTTTTCCTTTTTGTTTCTTAGCGACTCCATGGAAACTTCGCGCTTTTGGAACTTCTCGATTTCCAGTGAGTGAGTCGCTATAGTCGCTATAGGTTCTCATTTAATCTGTCAATTTACTTTTTACCCGGTTGCAGGCTTGTTCTAAGCTCTTTTTTGAGCTTACACGAAAATATTGACAACATGTGATAATTTTGACCTCGGATTCATTTTCAGCGCCCCAAAATATGTTTAAAAACGTCGTTTAGTCCATCAATTTACTTTTCACCCGGTTTTACGCTTGTTCTAAACTGTTTTTTGAGCTTATATGAAATATTGACGATATGTGACAATTCTGACCTCAGATTCGGCTTCAGCACCCCAAAATGCATATAAAAACATGGGTCAACTTGTTTAATCTTCCAATTTACTTTTTACCCGGTTTCAGACTTGTTCTAAGCTGTTCCTTGAGCTTACATGAAAATATTGATGACATGTGACAATTCTGACCTCGGATTCTGACCTCGGATTCGGTTTCAGCGTCCCAAAATACATAGTAGTACATGATAGACGGTAAAAAAGTACATGCCTTTATTTTTTTTGTGTACCTGTGTAATAAAAATCTATCTCCGCAACGTTATGTATCGGGACCGCCTACATAATCTTTCCATCCTGGCTATTGAATCGACAGAAATTAAGAAAATCGACCAAAATAAAATTATCCAAGATTTTGCAGAATATAAAGCCCCCATAACAGATTTTTCCTCTTCGTGCTAACTTCCTTATTGTTATATTAATCGTAAAATAAAAATGTTTTTAATATAGACCGGCATTTTTTTTTTTTTGAGGAATTCCCATTAATAATTTTTGCATACCGACCCAAAATTTTAAGTTACGCCTCTGATATGATAATACAAAATGCATTAATCACGACTCAAAACACAATTTTAAAAATAATAAAAGCGGAAGGTACTGCACCAGTCATATTTATCATTTTTTTGGACCCAATTTTTTTAATATTTTGCCTCTTAGTATTAAAGATTGCCGTGACCGATTTTATACTAAAAAACACAAATGTACTATCATCTAATTTTTGTACTATCGTTTAATGCCGTTGATCACCTTCCCCTGTTAATTTTATTATAATATAATATATGAAGTTATGCGGTATGTTTTGTTAATAATTTTTTTTCGTATATTCTTAATTTAAAACTAAATTAATTTATATTATATTATTATTTGAATGTGTTTTGTCTTGTATGTTACATAATACAAGCTAGTTGCAGCTCAGCATGTCCCGTGAAAATAATTCTACTATACGTATATTATACACTGTAAACTTAAACGGATAATAAATTGTGTTATTATTATTATTATTATAGTATTATAGACTTACTGAGTTTATAATGTAGTGCTCCTTATAGCATATTTGGTACGCCACTGATCGCAAGAGGGCATGAGTAAAGCCCCGAGCGGTTACGTGCAAAATCGAAGGTCGCTAATATTTTAAAGATTTAGTTGGATCCTTTAGGGCCCATTCACGTTTCTTACTTTATAATTTATTTACGGAATGCCGAACCTAAACGAAGATAATATGTATAGATTCGAATCGCAAAACATCTGTCTATATGAATTAGGAAATTCACTACTCGTGGCACTAAATTGGTGCAAGAGGAAATGAATTTGTAAGGGTCGAGACTCCGTTTCACAGACACTAGACAGCTTCTGGTTTCGAAATATATTGGAAACTTATTCAGTATATTTTGCATTTCAGCTGAGTCAGTCGAAGCGTAGTGCACAGATTAGATTTTGTCACGGGCGTTTAAATTCTTTGTTTGAAATTTAAATATGCTAAAGTAGATAATTGAAATAGGTTCAGAAAAAGTACGTTTTTATCCCTTAGTCAAATAGGTACTATATAACCGGACAAAAATGTTTAATACTCATCGTAGAAAAAAAATAGTACTCCGTTTCATAACAGGTTGAACTCGAATATCGAATAAAACATGTCTCTCAGTCTCATTGAAATTGCGCTATATCCGTCGTACAGGGCGATCATCAGAGGCGTGTGAACCCTCATCTGTTATATAAACTATGTTTTAGAGGAAAATGTTACTAAGGTTTTTGATTAAGCCCAAAGATATGAACATATAACAAGATGTCTAAATCGTAACATAGAGGGTATCTTTAAAGTTGGAACCAACTTTATGTATATTAGACGATATGTCAATTTTACCTTAAAACATCATTGAGGTATTTTTAATAAGACTATTAAGAAATGAAAAAAAGTTGCAATCTATTTCCGACCACCATTATGTATCTATTAAATACGATAACCCGAGTGATAATCTTTGCTGGGCTTAACATTTTCATTTGAAACATATATAAAATGTGATAGAATACCTCTTATTAAAATTGCATCATATACGCCATACAGGAGATATACACCCCAACCCCAAAAGTGTGAGAAATATTCACCTGAATTGACTAAATCAACTTATTATGATAAAAAAACATCAAACTGGGTGATTGGGGATTTCTTTTGCAATTAAAACCAATAAAAACTATAAAAAGATAAAATCCACCAACTTAACTGATGGGGATAGGTGTAAGAGTATTCAGAAGTAATCACATTATAACTTGATAATAGCTATTTAACGAGAAGTTTTTTTTTTTTTTAAGTAAATAAATAACCGTATATTAGATATTGTAACACCGTTCTTATGGGCGGTGAAGAATGAGGAAACAAGGGGCAAGAGGGGAGGGGGGTGAATTTAGAATTTTTGCTTTTTTTTCTATTTACCTAACGAAACTGAGTATTTTGAAAGAATTTTCTGCACTAAAGAATAACTTTTTGTTGTAAGTTCTAATATCAATTTCAATGCCACCCCCAAAGGGTTGTTTTTTACTATCTTCCCGATGTTTTTAACTAATTTTGATGACAGATTCGTATTCAGCACGCCAAAATTAGTAAAAAAAGATAGTTTCCACACTTTACCACGGATGGATGGGTCAAAAAGGCTTTTTTTTTTATAAATAACTAGGGAGTAGTTATAGTAGCTTCTATAGTACCTTTTTAGAGGTGGTGAGGGAATGGCGAGGAGACTTGAAGGGGTGAATTTGTTTTTTTACTTCCTTTTCTACTTAGTTATCGAAACATAGTATTTAGACTAATATCAATTTCAATGTCACCCCCAAATAAGGGTTGTTTTTTAATGTGTTCCCGAGATTTTTCGCCAAAACGGATGACGAATTTGTTTTCAAAATTAGTAAAAAAGATGACTTCCACACTTTACCACGGATGGGTCAAGAACATTGTTCTTTGATATTTTAATTGTAGAGCAATATGATCCAAATAATACTAATAGAAAAATGTATAAGATATCCGAACTGCAATAGTCAGTGCGTTTTTCAGGTTCAAGTGAACATTACGTATATTAGATGATTTATCAATTTTGCCTTAACATGTTATTAAGCTGTTTTTAATAAGACTAAAATCTCAATTGGCAAGAGCTCCAACTATGGAGACTTTTTAAGATACAACTTGCCAAAAACCATCATTTAATCGTTTTTAATCGATCATTTAATTTTACACATTCGTTTTTATGATTTTGATACGGAACTGTCGAAAACGGACCACAGCTGTATTAGGAAGCATTTACGGACATATGTTTATACACTTGTTCACTTTTTTTTCACATATTTGCACATAGAATCTGCATCAGAAGTTTTTAACAGGTTTCTCTGGACACCCCGTGTAAACAATAAACGACCTTTATAATTGTTTTTCTTTTAATATGCATTAAAGATTTTCATATCATCTAGAAGTATATAAATATCGGATAAAAAGTAAAAGTGAAAAAACATTAGTAAGTACTACATTTTATCTCGAAAATGTGCCACTTTAATGATAATACCTAGTAGAAAATAAAGTCGGAATTTCTTATGTGGTGTGAAATCGCATCTAAAATCTATTTAAAACGGATTACTATACTTAGTAAAACAGAAAAGCTTTTCTAACGGCCCCCGATAAGTAAACCCGGAAAAAAGGTCACACAAAAATAAAGCTACCTCATTATTGCTGCAGTTTAAACCAAATTGCGTGGGTAGCTTGAAGGTTTTATCAAATGAAATCTTAACACGTTCATTCGATAATGACTCTTCTTACATCTAGAACTGAAGTCTGAATTGAAATTAAATTATTTTCTTACACTTTTAACTCAATTTTCTTGGTGTATTACAGAAAATTAAGTGCCACCTTAAATATCGGAGAACTGGAAATTTCAATAAGTATACCGTCACTTAGCAGACAATGTACCGACAATATTTTAGTCGTAGCATTTGAGACTACTTCATGAGTTCATTTATTCAATAGTTACTGCAGTATAAATGGGTAGGTCGCAGTCGGGCGCTGCAGAATACCTATTTGACTCGAATTTAGCTCAATTCACTGAAAATGTCTATATTTATTTATCTTTTTAATTGATTGAAGATTTAGTATGTCCGAAACGTCTGAAGAAAACTGCATAATACGTCAGATAAAACTTATGCAATATTGTTTTTTCTGAATGATAAATAAATATTTTCGAAACGATGAGCGACTTAAACTTGAACATGCTTTCATTTTTACTATGCTCTGAAATAAAGTTTATCAAATAGTTTAATTTTGCTCTAAAATCATATTTCTACATAACAAACCAACTATTTTTAAGTCTTTCATATATCCTGTATGATGCGGTACATCAAATTTTGGTATCGTATTGTATATATATCTTCTCGAAAAAAAATTAAAACAGTATTCTGTGAAGTTGGTATATCAGTATATTTACATTCATTCTAAGAGTTTGTTACTATTTTAAATCTATATTATAAAATTTCTAAATTTTGTCCATAAATTTTTATGAGCTGAATAAAAGCTTAAGTAACATTTTACTCTATTTGATTGATTGATTGATTTACCAGCGTGCGGTAGGCATTGCTGCCGCTCCCAGGGTTGTACAGCTGGGCCTGCTACGTCCACGCTGGGTTGGACTAAGGTCATGCTTGTTGCCAGCAGCGAGAGCCACATGGCGCATGGTAAAGGAACATGGGATGGGAGATGTAGGTATTTATGAGATGCGTTACCGCATTGTGTCGTAAGGGAGCGTTTAAGCTCCCTTTTTGTGTTTTTTGTGCTGGGCATCTGCCTCTTCTGAATCTTCGTGGGAAATATGTGCTGTGTCTTGATATGGAGTGTTTATGCTCCTCTTTTTGTGTTTCTGCTTCTTCAAATCTTCTTTTGCTGAGTCTTCTGATTCCTCGGTTTCCGATGCTGTCTTGGATTTGGGTCATGCTTGTTGTCAGCAGCGAGAGCCACATGATGCATGTTTTTTCCTCACTTTTCTTTCCTAGTTTTTTTTTTCTCCTCTCGATTGTTGTTTTCCACGTGTAACATGGTCTCCCTATTTTTAGTTTGCTGCTGTTCAGTGTTAGCGCTTTCTTCTGCTGTCCTTTTTGCTTTAACCTCCTTGATCCTTGCCTTTATCTCTCTGCTTACCAGGGTATGGTCTATTTGTGTGATTCGGCTTCCATTACTCCAGGTGTCAATGCAGGTTTGACTTTTGCTCCATGTATTTCTTATTGTTAAGTCAGACATGTGTGCTAGGTTTTTCAACGAGTTTCCATTTTCGTTAGGCAATGTGTGGAGTATATGTGCATTGAAGTCTCCTAATAGTATAATGGACATTTTTATTGATTTTTCATAGCGTTAGTGTGTGCCGGTTTTCTTTTTCTAATTGATGGCTTAGTGCTCCATATAGACAGTCCTCTCTTCGGTTATTACTGATTTCTTTCTGCTCTTTGCCGCCTAGCACGATTTCACTGCACTATATATACCATTATTTACTGCGTTGGAGGGGAAGCACTGTGTAAAGTTTTGGTTTGTATACCTAATTAAACACTATCTAATATTTCTTATCAATTACTGAAAATGTTCCGAGATATGTATTATTTTACAAACACATCCACTTATACTTTTATTAACTATATTTTTTACACGTTGTCACTATTTAACTTTTATAAACTTTTATGGGTATCCATTGGTGACGGAGCATTATAAAGCAGGTCTGGTCGCCTCGACAGCAAGATGACAAGTCCAATGTGTTGTCGCATTGTGTTCGTTATTTAATGTTTATGCTCCTCTTTTTATGTTTCTGTTTCTACAAATTTTCTTCTTCTCCTTCTGAGATTTCTGATGCATCGGTTTCTGGTTCTGGTAGGGTATATCGCTGCGATTTCTTTGTGGAGTTCATTTTTCCCACTCGGTTTCTTTTCCAGTATGTTTGGTCGCCTCTCAGTTTGTTCATGATCCTCTTAGTTGTTGTTTTCCACGTGTAACCACGTTTCCCCATTTTTCTTCTTTTTTCGTTTCTTCTGGTTTCTTGAGTCAGTTGCATGAATACCCTTCCTGCTGTCTTGTCTGATTGATGAATGATCAATGATCATTTTGTATGATTGCCGTGGCTATGTCTTCGTTTATATTTTCCGTCCTTATTTCGATGAAGCTCTCTCGTCTGGTTACCTATGCAACTCCTCTACTGGTCTTTTCATAGTGTTGGCGTGTGCCGGGGTTGTTATGTTTTCTCCTTCTAACTGATGGCTTAGTGCTCCATGTAGACAGTTCCCGTCACCGTCGATTTTTGTACCAGTAGCTGATGTGTCTTCGTTGTTACGTTTTGTAGTGGATACATTATTTTTGTGTTCTCTGCAGAGTTAATATTTCTTGCTTACTTTTTGCGTATTCTTACGGACCTAAACTTTTTAAATAAAATTCCTTAACCTTACCAGAGCCGTACCTGATTTGGTACGGCTCTGGTAAGGTTAAGGAATTTTATTTAAAAAGTTTAGGTCCGTAAGAATACGCAAAAAGTAAGCAAGAAATATTACATTTTCTTCTTCTGCATGGTATTGAATCCGAGATAGCAGGCCGACACACAAATCGTCATGCTAAGGGTACCACTCAATATTTTACATGTTTTCAATCACTATTCTTTACTAGTTTGTAGATTGATTTATTTATGGTTTGTAATGGATTTATCACCCACACTTTATATCTCTCAAACTATTGCCGGGGAAATAGAAATTTTACAGACTGCTAAATAGGATTTAAATTTAATTGGTGTAAATAACCCTCAAATGTATAACAATATATTGGGTAGCATTTCAATCAGCTGTTAATATGCTAAAATTTCACTATAAGAAATATTGACTATGATTTTTTTAATTGGTAGCAAACTCCATTTTCATAAAATGTTGGCTAATTCGTATACCTACTATAAACTCGAAATTAGAGGAAAATAAATTTGACTATATCTCTGCAATTACTTAAATTGTCGTACTCTATAAAAAATGTGTGAGAAAATAGTTTAATATATTTTGAAATTTGGCAACCTTTAAAGTTCAACTTGTTGGTTTATTTCGAGAATATTTTTATAACGCCTATAGAAACAACATTATAGGATTTTAATATCGTATAGAGTTTCGAATAACACAAAAACGTCGTATAACGTTTCATATGGGACAAAATTATCGTATTATATTACGCCATATTTACTTAAGGATTTAGCGGTTCATCAATTGCCGCCATTATGCAGAATTCTCATAAAAATGCCTATTAACAATTAATTTTTCAGAAAGGCAAAGATTATTTTCTTATCAATTTAATCAATATTTTGTTTAAACTGAAAATTCAACCATTTTAAATTTAATAAAATATATTTTTTTAATTTTTAATAAACCAAACGCGTATGCTAAACTGAGGCCCTTCAGTTTTTTGCTAAAAATATATACATGTTTTGTCAGAAAATTTCGCCGCGCAAGAGAATTTTCTTGCTACTAGCGTGTTAATTACACTTTTTAATAACGGGACTTTACCATGTTTAATGGATCTTGAGCGCCATTATTGAGGTTGTTATTCGATATAATAACTAAACAACATGTTTGCGTTATATAACCATTCTTGCAATAATTTTGTTCTGAATTTCATCACTAGAAAACAAAATGATTGTATAAATTTTTGTTAGTGGGATACCGTCTACATTATAACTCACTTTTACAATTACTATACACTAATTTTATAGCAGTTGCCAAGTGCATATGTAAATATGTTGTATAAGTAATCCTGAGGATATACTTATAGGACAGTTTTATAATCGTCGCGTAAAATAGTTTTATGATGGTTGTATGGTTTTCTAATAGAATTCTTATAGTACCAAAAGGTTGTATAAAAGTGGGCCCTTTTTGGTTGTATAGACATTGTATAATGGTATTTAACTGCCTTATATAATTTACATGTTTCTATAAAATATGTTGTATAGCAGTTCTAACAACCTTTATAAAAGTTATTTTGCTACTTGGGTAAGGCTGCATCAGCCACGTAAACTAGAACCAGGCGACTTGGTTGGTCACTTAAGTGTTCTGGATGAGCTAATCCAATTTGAATTCACGGCCAAACTCACTGACGCAATGCCAGTCAAGCATGACTTTGGTTGAAGGAGTAGGAGTGGGCGTAGCGGGGCCTACGTGCATCTAAAGCTCTTGACAATACTTTCACATAGCCAGGCAACACTAAAAGCTCTCAGGTTCTATTCCTTCGAATAGACAATATCTGAAGAATCTGCCAAAAAACAAGGTTACCTTGATGTGGGTGTCAGGGCATGAGGGAAAAGAAGGTAACGAATTAGGTGACAGCCTTGCAAGAAAAGGGACGGAAGCCTCATTTTTCGGACCCGAACCGTTTTGTGGCTTATCTAAGAGACACATAAAAAAAATGACAAAGTGAACAGTGTTAAAGATGTGTTAAATAATTTATAGTACAAATAGAGTAAAATGTTACTTGGGAGTCCCTTTAGAGACGTTACGGTGAATAGAGGCCTATTAGATAACGTCCCTTTAAATCGGTAATAAGCTGGCCCAAATAGGCCCAAATAGGTCAAAAGTACATTCGTTGTGAAGTGAAAAATTGTACATGCGGTGGTAGTGTCCGAATAGCAACAATTAAGTGATAAGTGCTAATATTTAATTAATACAGGTGATTAAATCTTTCAGTGCAGCGTAAAAAAGTGAAAACAGTCGACAAATATCGAGTAGGTACCCTTAAAATATTTATGCCTTAAGTACATGTAGACAACTTAAAGAATTTCATAAACAAACCTGAAACCCTAATTTTATCCAATTTTTACATAACGTGTGTTAACTTTCGATGTTATCCTGTAGTTCGTCCGCAAACTACGTTACAAAACAAATGTATCACGTAACGATTGTATATATTGCACTAAACAATTATTCTGTTCTGTACTGTTGCAATCAACTCCAGTATAGAGTATGTAGACATTAATAACCTAACTTACAAAATTGAACACATTTAGTTGGTATGTTTTGTTGTTAAATCAGCATTTTTTTAAATTTGGAAATTTTTGTACCCTTGGAGAACTTGGTATCTATCAACTTCTTGCCTTTCACACAATTTTTTAGCTAGTTGTGGCAGATGACAATTTCCATTAAATGGAAATTAATTATAAGTAAATTTTTAATATAAAAAAGTCTGTTTTCAAAAGGATATGCATTAAATGTTGATAGCAGTCCAATTTTTTTTTACTTCGTGAGTTAAGTGTGAGAGATTGTGTAGGTGTACATTACTTGTTATATCTTCACCATAAAAATCTCTGTACCTACATCTTAACATCGTTTTCAAACATCGATGCGGCTAAAAACAAAAACAAATGTATACATTTTTGAGGAGCATATTGTAATTGCACAAAATAACAAGAGAAAATGTCGATAAACATTACTAGGCAAAACCCAGCAAGAAAATCTTCTACCATGTCTATTGACAGCTCTTCTACTGGAGTATAATTTTTATGATGCCTGGCAGTGGTAGATAATACTGTTTTTATTTCCAAATTAGCCCCATGGTTGCAGTTAGATGAATTATTAGTTGCAGTTTGTAAAGGTCGACCAGAATTGTAACTCCCAAGAATTCGATGGTAATTTTTTTTAACTGTTCTTTTAAAAAATCCACTTCTTTAGTTTTCATCCACTGAGATACTGCTCGATATATTTTTTAAAACTGAGTAGTAAAATTAGTCTAATTTTTATGACAAAATGGGGTTATGTGCAAACAGATTTTATAACGCAGAATTTCCGATAACTTTATCTTTGAGGACTACATTTTTGTTCTATAGGGTATTTATAATAGAGTAAACTGATGTACTTAAAGGTTAATTATAAAATGATTTTATGCTTATTGTACACTGCTACTGTAAGAACAGTTTCATAAATTAGCTTAAAGAACTTTAATACAGCTTTTTATACAACTTCCATACAACTATTTTTTAATACAGAAATTAAAAGTTGTTAGAATAGGTGTACAATTGTAATATAATTTTTATTCGATTCTTTAAAAATATTTTTATAGATGGTTGTATAAAATGTTATACAAATGTTATAACATTTTTGAGTAGTACAATAAGATTTTGTCCTATAATATGAGCTATAAGAACATTTACACAACAATATTATAGAAACGTTCTCTTATACGATAAAATTGTATTAATTTGATACTCTAAGAAATAAAACTGTTCTTCAAACGGCGCTAGACGATAACTATAAAATAATTCAGTTCCTTTAGGATTCTATTTTGCTACTTGGGTAGGGTACTAAGTGCTGCCTCCTTCCTCACATGCAAATGCAGAGAAAGTAGGTCCATCATTGCCTCCATGGCTGCTGTGAAACAGCTCCTGTAACCCGTAGACAGGCAAGTCGTTGCAATTTCTGCAACTTTCCTTGTGCTAGTTTTTCTTCTGTTTTTGGCTACCATACACATGATGCGTAGGTCACCATGGGTCTGACAACCGAAAAGTAGGACTAATGTATCATTTTCGGTTTCAAACAACAAGTCTTATCAAACAGTCTACGGCAAGTCCAGATAGCCGTGGTTGTATTTGTTGCGCTCCAGGTAAGTTTTTGATACGTGACTTCACTGGAAAGCTTCAATACTATTCCATTTAACACAGGAGCTCTCAAATTTAGTTTTCTCCTTTTGGTGAATGGAACAATGTTTTGTTCAGATTGACTCGAAGGCCATCTGACGAGCACCATTTAGATATTGTGTTTAAGGCAATTTGCTTGAAGTTTGAAATCGATCATAACTCTATGCCTGTCTCTCACAGTAACGACCAGGTCATCAGCATAGCCCTGAACGTTGAAGCCAGAACTGCTCAACGTATGGAGGAGATCGTCAACCACCATTTCTTACAGCAAGGGCGATAAGACTTGTGAACAGCAGTCAAGGTGGTCGACTCGTCCATCACATTTTTTTCATTATTTTTTTAGGGTGACCATATTTTCCTTCCTTGACAGTTGTGTTAATCGCGTTTGAAATAATATCGCCCCCCGTGATGTTATTTATTTTTATTTTTTCTTAGGATAACCACCCCAGCTGCATGAGAAATATTTTTTCATTTTTTTTATGGTGACCACTCTGTATATGTTTTTCATATTTTTCTCTCTGGCAGTTGTGTTAACTATACTTATGTGAAATATTATCGTCCTCCATCACAATTTTTTATTATTTTTTTACGGTGACCACCCTGTATATTTTTCATATTTTCCTCCCTTGATAGCTGCGTTAACTGCATGCGAAATATTATCGTCCTCAGTCATATTTTTTTATATTTTACTTTCCAGTGGAAGTATAGTAACGACAAAAAAATTTTTAAAAATTTTTATCGTTCAAATAGGCTTAGAATGTCATGAAACGTCGAGATTTTAAGTTTGACTGAAAAAAAATTTTGTCTGTCTGTCTGTAACTTTTTTGTGCGCACGTTTACTCTGGAACCGTTTAAGATATTGTCTTGAAATTTGGTACATGTATGTATTTTAACGAGATCTGGAACTAGATTATATTTTCATCTTGTTCCGTCGAAGGGTTGGGGGGTAAATTAGGGTAAATGGTGGTAAATAGGTAAATGAAGTAGGTAAGAGTCCATAAAATTGGTATTTAGTATATAAAATTTTTTGGCATTAGCCACCCTCAATACCACCCCCACCCCATTATTAAAGGGAATGAGAAAATATTATGATTTAGTGTATGTACTGTGTACAAGAACCAAAAACCTGAAAATATTTTTTTACTTCATCCACCCCCCACTACTCCTATCACCACCCCCACCCCACTACCGATGTGGGGTATCGTTTTATGGGTTTTTGGGGTAGAGGATTTCAAATATTATATTATTAAAGTTCCATAAACAATTATTTCCACACACAAAATGTTTTCGTTGTGAGAGACTTGGATAGAAAATCTGGATGTGGAAGTAGTGATTCCTTGGGCAGCGGTTTTTTTTTAGGGTGACCACATATTTTCCTATTTTTCTTCTTTAGCAGTAATGTTAACTCTATGCGAAATATTATTGCCCCCCGTCTCATTTTTCATATTTTTTTATTTTGATCACTCTGTACGTTTTCATATTTTTCTTCCTTGACAGTTGAGTTAACTGCTTGTGAAATATTATTGCATTCCGTCACATTTTTTAGCATGGTGACCACCCTGTATATTTTTCATATCTTTCTTCCTTGACAGTTGTGTCAACTATATGCCAAATATTACTGTTTTCCGTCACATTTTTTCTTCAATTATATTTTTTATGGGGTCCATCCTGTATATTTTCTACATTCTCTGAAACGTGAAAATCTGGAGAAATATCACGATTACGATACTTCCCTTTGGTAAGCGAAGGAAGTAAAAAAATATTGGACTTGTTCCAGATTAATTTTTGCAAATATACCCACCACTAGTTCTTGCCAAAGTTCCATAGCTTAGCGACTATATGGCAGATAGCGCAGTTTTTGGTAGCTAAATAAAGAAATTTGTGTCTATATAAACATAATAATTATTTAAATTATACTACTGTACATGATACGTGGAGGAAGGCTTTTAGTTCTGAACGTAGGAATTTATTTTAGTTTCACGCATACCATCAAACGCAAAAAAATAATAAGGAGAAGAAGTGGCATATTGCCCATACATTTCTCTTTTTTAAACACGTATTGAGTAGTTTACGGGTTACAGCCCATCAAGAATTACAAAAAATATCTCCTAAGGTATTCATCTTACACCCAAATATATTATTATTAACTTTGTAAAGCACTAAATTCTCTTCAACTTGGTTCTCTGCGAATTTGCAATTACATATTTTTATATTCGATCAATAACTAACGATTTAAAAAACATATTTAAAAAAAAGTTTTAAATAAGAATTGTAGAGAACTTAATGCTCTAACAGTTTGCAACTACATATCTTTATATCCGACCAATAATTAACGAAATAATTTTTTTTTTAACTTTTCGCAGACTTTAGCTCGTAAACTAATAGTTCTACAAAATGTGTATGTGTATGTGACAGATGTTGTGTAAAAATTACTGCTCTTCAATATTTCCATTTAACATTTCAAAATTTGATCAACATTTCCGCGAAAACTACTTTTTGAAAACGCTGACGCGCTCGAACTCGTAAACGTTTAGTTTTTAGAAAATTTACCTAAGTAGGAATTTATAGATAATTAAGTGCTGAACAAAAAAGGTAACATTTTTTTCGTAGCATCAGTGGTTCCCGAGATACTTGCGTTTGACTTTCTGCAAAAATGGCAGTTAACGCTAACCACCACCGACCCTGCCAACTTGACAAAATACTCAGAAGACACTCCCAACACTTTAAGAAATAAAAATTGATTTACGCTCTTTTTGCATTACGAGTATACTTTTTCTTTACCTATCGATTAGACTAATAGGCGAAAAGCATTATATGCCATGTAGAAAGTCGTCAGTAGTACTGTTTAACGTAAAGTCTCTAAATTTACGACGCGATTTATGTATGCTAGAGGCGTATGTTTTATTCATTTCTATATTTTATTAAATTTATATGGTTTGTTTAACTCTGCATTCAATTTTACATGAAATATTCTGAAATTGAAAGAAATATGTAAATCCATGGTGTATGGAATAAACTACAATTTCACATATCATATTTTAGCCACGTGATCATCACAAATTTCATATGAAATTGTTGCTGCAAAATGTATTTACATTTTACGTTACGTTTTGACCTGTAAATTTACATTTATATGGAGCATTTCGAAACTACATTATAATTTCACTTGTAATGAGTTCCTGAATTAAAGTTAGATATGTTCTCTCCAGCTACTGACCTTGATTATTCATTGTACGTCTAATTAAAAGGTTCTTCAATTGGATGCTTGGAAAATGTGAAGTTTCTTCACATAATGCTAGATAGTAGGTTAAACTGGAAATCTTACACAAATACTTTAATATCGAGATTAAATTCGTCGTGTTATCAGCCTAAAAATATTTTATATTTCATATGTTTAGAGTATTTCATAATGTTCTGTTATTCCTCTGTACATTGGCAGAAAGTATTTATTAAGCAAAAACGCATAGTTAGATGTATGATGAATGTCCCTTGCAGAAATTCTTGTAAACCTTTCTCTAAAGAATTAAAATACTTAGCTTGTATATGTACAAATTAATTTTGTTCGTTAAACAAAATACAAATTAGTTTACAAGAAATAACTAGAAAGGGTACCATAGAGATGAGCATTATACTCTTCGCAGGCAGCGGTTTATTATTGCACCTTTTATATAATTGTTGCACATTCTGTAAGATACTCTTCGCAATTTTTTAAAAGTAATCCTGTTTCTGTCTTGTAAATTACAGGCCTTTCCTATAATACCTTCCTATTGAATTTAAATCGATAACTTCTGCAATTAGAGATAATGTGTGGAGGCGTGGAGCAGGTATTGTAAAAAGAAACTGTTTGGTAAACCGTACAATATCACGAAAGTTTTATAAACTTACTGAATTACACAAGGTGTTCATGTAGCTAATTGATTCAATCTGCCGTTTAAATTATTTGTTTTTATTATACCGCTTTCATCGTTTCATTTACGAGGTATATTTTCAAATGGTGACATTTTAGAAACACACAAACTTGTATTATTATAAATAGCTAAAACGCGGAAATAAATATCTAGCTAGTATATTTAATTTTTACAAGTATTATCGGCAATATAAAAAATACTAAAGGAATAATTTATACAGATATACTCCGTTAGATGGCGCAAAACAAAAAGAAAACACTGTCAACTTTATATAAAAAATAAAATGAAACAAGCTAAAAATGTACTCTTCGCCTGTTCACTGAACTTTTTATATGATTGTTACACATTCTATAGGATACTCTTCGCAGTTGTTTGTAAATAATGTTAGTTTTAGACATTTTTAATTTTATAATACGAACTTAGTTGGTAAAAGACTAAGTGTAAAATAAAGTAAAAATAAAAAAAAAACTAATACCATACCCCATTTGGGTTTGGATTCCGAGTCAAAAGCGTAACACCACCACTTAACACGTAAAAAAATCGTAAATTTTTACATAAATAAATAAATAAATAAATAAACACTTTATTTGCCCAACAGGTACAACCCAATTACAGGGCAAAAGTTATATTCAAAGTTTAATCAACAAAAATTATCAATTAATTTAAGTTAAAGATTTGTATGATTTTTTTTTAGAGAGGAAAGTAGAACAAAATGAAACTTAAAAATAAAAGCTAATTGTAGAAAAACATATCTATATCTACACATTATTAAACACACATATACTTATAATTTCTTAGTGGAAAAAAAAACTTATATACTAAAAATCTGTCTTGCACAATTTATCACTTCATTTTGAGAACACGTGTTTATATCACAAAATTCACTTATTTTATTATAGTAATTACACATACAGTGTACAGGTGATATTAACAATCACATTTGTATTGGCACTTTCACAATAAAACATTATATTTCGACGAGAATGCAATCTTGGAACGTAAATATTTAACTGAAAAAGAATTTCTGGGCAGTCAATTTTATTACGAATAGTTTTGTATAAGAATACCAAAAAAATAACAAATTCTTCTAAATTCGAGGCTCTCAAAATTAAATGTGCTTAATAAATAATTGTTGTTCACACCTTTTTCCGGATACTGTCCTGTTGATTTGAATGTAATAAATTTTAAAAACTTTCTCTGAATTTGCTCTAAACTGTTTTTGTGAGTTTGATAATGTGGATTCGAAATTATTGCTCCATATTCAAGTTTTGATCTTACATATGAGTAGTACAATAATTTTAATGCCTCCAGATTGGTAAATGATTTGCAATTTCTCAAAATGAAACCAAGCATTCTAATTGTTTCATTACATTTAATTCTAGTATGTTCTCCAAAACTCAGTTCCGTGTCGAAGTAAATACCCAAATCTTTAATCAATGTATCACGCTCTAGTACCGTTTCATCTATAGAATAATTGTAATTAAACCAGTTTTTCTTTTTCGTATATGATATAACTTTACATTTTCCGACATTCAGATCTAGTTTATTAAGAGGACACCACTGACTGACTTTGTCAAGTTCCTTTTGAAGTAATCTGCAGTCATCTTTTTTTATTTTAAAAATTTTTAAATCATCTGCATATATTAGTTTGTCACATTCTAAAGTTTCGCATAGATCTTTAATAAATAATAGAAACAGCAAGGGTCCAAGGTTACTACCCTACGGTACTCCAGATGTAGATGCAGATGATTTTACCTTATAAGAGACGAGCTTAAATTATATTGCCACGGTTGTATATTACATTATGAAATGTATATTTGTAAAATATATAAATATTTAATAATTAAAATGAAATATCATTGCACCAGATTTCTATTCAATTACAAAAACATAAAAAACAAAAAAAATATTTTTTTTCAAATTAAAATCATTAATAACATTTTTATTTACTGCTCTATTTTGTTAAAAACAATAGGGTTCTTCCTCCAGCTAACACTAACTTGCTGTCCAAATTTCAGTGCAATCGGATTTTTCTTTCTTGAGTTATCGTGCTTTCAAGAAACGTGACGGATGGACAGACAGACGGACGGACGGACGGACGGACGGACGGACGAACAGACAGACGGACATTTTAAAAGTTGTTCAGAATTCTTTCACTAACATAATGATATGTAAATTTTTGTCTGCGAGCGATATTTACGGTTTTAGAAATGTGCCGATTCAAATATTGTTTACTATATTTTCAGAAATTATATAAGAAGAAATAATAAAAAAGTCAACATTAAACTTGCCTGGGTCTTGAATCCACTACCCTTGGAGTGCGAGAAAGAAGAAGAAAAAGAAATTTATTTACAGTTGCAATACAATATGTGCTTCCCCGAATCCTGGCCTGGAGACAACCAGGTTGTAGGGCTGGACGGGGCAGGTCCAGTTCGATGGATTGCTACCCGAAAGTTTTGGCACTTCACCACTATTTGTTATTAATGAAATTGTCAATGAGTGTAATATATACTGTTAGTAAATTTATTGTGATTATTAGGAAACACGTATTAGTATATGTAATGTATATATACCGTGCGTGTAATTTCCCATTAGGCATGTACATTCACGTAGCGCGAGAGATCTGACAACACCGGCAGCCGTAAATTCGTCCGTCGGTGGAGCATCCCAGCTCTGTTATTTCATTTCAGCCAGCTGGCACACGCGATGTTGTAATTCTTACTTCTCATGCCTAGCCCGCGACTACACACTCGGTATATATAAAAAACATTTCGCAAGATTTCTATTTATTACAAACCATAAAAATTAAGAAAACAATTTTTTTATTTTAAATTACTAATAACTTTTTTATTTATCCATCTATTTTGTTAAAAAAACCATAGGTTTCTTCCTTTAACACTAACGTACTGTCCAAACAGTGCAATCGGATTTTTCTTTCTTGAGTTATCGTGCTTACAAGAAACGTGACGGACGGACAGACGGACATTTTTAAAGTTGTACAGAATTCGTTCACTAATACAATGATAAGAAAATTTTTTGTCTGCGCGCGATACTTTCGGTTTTACAAATGTGTCGATCAAATGCAGTATACTCTTCGTTTTTTTATTTGCGAAGAGTATAATGATATACAGATTCGGCAAATATAGTTCGTGATATAGGGAATAAACTTCGACGCACTATTGGCTATTGAAAGCAGAATGCGTAGGGTCGTCAACGCGATCAAGCGGTGGTGGTATGAACTAATACCAATGCCCTGCGTTGATCTACGACAAGGCGTGGTTTACCTGCGCTGATACACGTTTACATATCACGAACTGCAATTGCCGAATCTGTATATCGAGAGATGATAACAAGGCATGAGTGAGATCTCAGAATACCCCGTATATCACTAGAGCTTTCAATGTCCTGCCAGGAGAATTAAAATTAATAAACAATATTTCTTCCGTTAGAAAACAACTTAAATTTTACAGACTTCATAAAATTTAAAAAAGGGGGTGACTTCCAATTCGACCCGTATGCATGTTTTCTATATCTTCTCAAACTGTGAGTTATTTAGAAGTAGCTGATAACGAAAGTGATGTCAAAAGTTGAGAATTCAAAATGACGAAAACAATATGGCTGCGATAAATGTAATATGAAATTTGATAAATGGTGATTTCAGGTTTCTATCATAACGAGCCTAATGTTAAAGCTTAACAAGTCACAACGACGGGTTATTTTGCTGTGTAGTAGCTAAATAAAGAGGCCACTAACAAGAGTAAAAGAAAAATGACCCGTCCTCAGAGAAGATCCCTTCTTTTTATTTGAGGGGGAAATCCATCATGGACACCTGGGACTTAGGTTCTATCGTCCCAGGTAGTTCTGGACTTAAACCAGGCTAAAATCCTCCCGTTCAGTGTTTCCAAATGACCCGGAACCGCTTCCGCTTAACTTCAGGGCACTGGTCATTCCTGTCGATTGTTTTTTACTTTACGTCCCCCATCCTTTTGACCAATTAGTGGTTCAGGTAGAGTTCTCTTTCGTCCGCCTCCTTCGTTCTCATTATTAGCATCCATGCATCCGCTAAGACCATCCATTTCCCCTCCGACTCCAGTATTTGTCCCGCGAAGTTATCAAGGGTGAGATGGTGTCTCCACCAGCTGCAGTGGAACATGGTATGCTCCGCATCATAATTCTGCCGTAAACACACTTCCGGTTCTCCACCTTTCCTATGCCGCACAGGTACGCGGCGAAGCTACCATGCCCCGTCAAGGCCTGGGTAAAGTGGTAGTCCACCTTTCCGTGTTTCCTCTCAGCCCATTCCTTCACGTCCGGAATAAGGCGCCTAGTCCATCTCCCGTTGGTCGCAGCGTCCCACCTACCTTGCCATCTCTGATAGAGCCTCTGCCTTGCTTCCTTCCTATCCAACCGTTATATATTTCCCCTCTCTCCATCAAATCCAGAGGAGGATTATTGCCACCACCAGCGCTGTCTCGTGCTACACCATACGGTACGCACTGCATATCCTCAGTGCGACAGAGCGCCGTAACCTTTCTGGTCATTTGTACTTCCAGCGCACTCTCCCAAACTGGGACTGCATAAAGCAAGATTGAGTGCACCATGCTGCACATCACCCTTCTTTTGCTGGATTTTGGCCTACCTGAGTTGCTCATTACTCACGCCAGTGCGGTTGCGATCTTCCCCGCTATTTCCGTCATTTTCCGCACATGTTCCCGTAGTCAGTTTTGTGTCTAGCCATATTCCCAGATATTTCAGGCTCCTGCTGGGCCCAACCTTCACCCCTCCTACCCTCACTACCTAGTTACCACTATGCACTATGTTTTTACCGGGGCTAGTTCAAGGTGCACCCGACCGAGCCACTGCTCCATTTCTCTGATTTTCTCTCTAATTCTCTCTCATTTTCCTTCCTTTCTCTTTCCACCATCCATGTTCCTCTGGCCGTTATGGCCAGGTCGTCGGCCGTGACGATAATCCCGTTCGCCGTTGGAAGCTGTAGTATGTCGTTGAACATTACGTTCCGTAGGGTCGGCCCTAGCACCGATCCCAGTGGGACTCCACACATTACCATTTTTTTTCACTCCGTACTATTTTCTGACTCAATCCCTATGGTTCTGTTTTTTAGGTAATTTTTGACAATTCTGAGGAAGTGGTGCAACCTCCAGCCTTATCAGTTTCCTCACTATCTCCCTCCACCCAGTTGTGTTGAAGGCATTTCTTACATCCAATGTTATCACTGTGCAGATCTTTTTATATCTTATAGCGTCAATCGCCGTCTCGGCGACTTTCCTTACCGCGTCCACTGTGGACTTACCCTTCCTTAATCCAAATTGATTGTCGGCCACTCCATTTTTTTGTTTTAACTCAGCTTCCAACCTCCCCAGCAGCAAGTACTCCAGAAGTTTTCCCATCGCGTCTAGGAGGCAAACCGGCCTGTACGAAGAAGGCTCCTCAGGTGGTTTGTTCCCCTTCACCAACAGGACCAGCCTAGCTTTTCTTCATCTTTCTGGGCAGTTCCTTTGCGCTAGCGCTCGGTTCATGACTCCCAGGATCACATCAGGGTATTCCACCACTATCAGTTTTACTATCTCTGGTGGTACTTCATCAGGACCTGAGGCTTTTTTGCTTTTTAGCCCATTGCTGGCCGTCTTTAATTCTTCTTCAGTGAAGGGCGGTACCTCCACCACTTCTGTCTCCCTCCATCTAATTTCTTCCCTGCCCGGGAATAGTTCTCTCATTGTCTCTCTTGTTTTCTCAATCGGAATTGCAGGAAGTGGTGCCCTCATACATCGGGTCGCGATCTTATACCCGTCTCCCCAGATGTCTCCGTGCGGTACATCCACCACTTCTGTCCCCCTATCCGGGAATAGTGCACTCACTGTCTCTCTTGTTTTCTCAATCGGAATTGCAGGAAGTGGGGCCCTCATGCTTCGGGTCGCGATCTTATACCCGTCTCCCCAGATGTCTCCGTTTATATCTTCGCATAGTTTCTTCCAGCACTCCCGTTTGGACTTTTTTATTTCATCCCCGTCAGTCTTTTCTTTATCTCCCGGTACTCCTGGGCAGCGGCAGCCACATACCGTCCCACCCGCCTGCTATTTTCTCTGGTACAGCGCCTTCTAGTGCTCACGCAGTTTTCTCTGAGTCTAGCTATGTCCTCCGTCCACCAGTAAATATCCCCTCCGCGTCTGCCCCCACGTTTCCTCGGAATAGATTTATCGTATGCTCTCGTAACCCCCTCATCAGCGTCTCATCCGTCATATCTGCCACTTCTGGCGCATCGATCTTCGGAATGCCTCCTTATCTAGCCGACCTAATTTCCATCCTCTCCCTTTCCTCGTGGGAGGTTTGTGGCACTGTTCAACCTCATATATAATGTATCGGTGATCACTTAGCGACTCCTTCTGTTCAAGTAGCCTCCAACCTCCAATACTTCTTGCTGCTCCACTAGACGCCAGGGTCAGGTCTAGGATGGAACCACTCTCTCCTCTTGTGTGTGTAAACACTTATCCCTTGTTCATAACTTGAAGATCCAGCCGTGCTATCCACTCCGTCACCAGTCTTCCTTTTCTGTCTGTGTCCCGCATCCCTCAATATGGGGCTCTGACATTGAAGTCCACTGCCACTATACACTCCTTCTTGCTTCTCCTCTTGACCTCCTTGATTACAATCTCTAGTTGCTCGAGGGCCTCTTCCAGCTTTCGTATCTCCTCGTTGTGGGAGAAATAGCAACTAAATAATGTCACCTCCCTCAGTTTAAGCCACACAAATGCCTGGCCTCTTCCCAATCCATGTATATGTATCTCCCTGTTTACGATCCCTTTGGCTGCGTCCTTGTCTTCGTCAGTGTACCAGGGTGGCCTGCCCGTGCCCACCATTCTCTTGTTGGGTTTACTGATGACTAAAACGTCATCTCCCTTTCTTTTTCCTGCTGCCCATACCAAGTCTTGGGCGGCCCGGCATCTATTCAGATTGATCTGTTTGATGGATAGGCTTCCTTTCCGCAGTGTTGGACAGTCTCTGAATGACGGTCGGCAAGGACCTGTCCTCACGCTCTCCTCGCCGACCGGTACTGGGGTTTCCCTTCCCTGTAATAAAGCTTGAGGAATATCACGTCTTTCCAGTTTGATTTGCCACGGGTCCTCCTCCAGCTCCTCCTCTTGCCTGGTTCTGGTTCTCCCCCTTTTTTTTCCTCTTTCGGCTGCCCTTTCTTCCTCCACGAGTCTCTTAAAGCTTGGGCACCTCATCGAGTCTGCCCTATGGTCCTCTAGTTTGCACACTGTGCAGTACTCCTTATTCGGACAATTGCCTGCTTTATCTCCTCTCTTCCCACATTTAAGGCATTCTGCGCTTCTATTCTCTGCCTGGCAACCCTTGGACCCGTGTCCGAAGGCCAGACACCGATAGCAACGCATTACCTTCAACCTGTCCCTTATTCTACAGCTCACCCATCCTATCTTGACCCTCCTCAACTTGACAAGGGCACCTGCTCTGTTCTAGTCCAACATCGCCACTACGGATTTCACTCCTTTGGCATTCTCCCTCATTAATTTTACATCTATATCCTTCGCCTTTCCTGCATCAGTCGCTTCCGCTAGTGGCACTTTCACTTTCTCAGCTGTGGCCGTGACCTCAATGTCCTGTACTGTAAGAGTTACTTTTGCCCTTTTTTCCATCACATTCACATATTCTATCTTCTTCTCCACTTTTTCTTTCCCTCCTTCCATCGTTACCATTAGGTCCCCCATTATGGTTGTTCATATAGTTCTGACCTTGACTTGTAGGTTGTCTACATCCACCTTGTTTTTGACCTCTCTAAGGAGGTCAGTATAGGTCTTTCCCTCCACTTTAACCACTATACCTGTATCATTCGGTCGAATAGGTCTCTGCGTTCCTTTGTTTCCCCCTTAATACCCTCTTGCGGGGGGACGAAGATCGCTATCTCGACCTCAGCATTGACAAATGCCGCTTCCGTTAGCTTCCTTATTAAATTCCTATCACAACCCTCTTGCACAATCATGCCAAGTTTTTTTCTGCCCTTGCCTTCTGCCTTTTCCCTGCATTATTTGAGAATTTGGAGCATACTCCGCTCCTAGAATTCCATACCCCCAGGTTTATCGGGGTCTCCAGATTTCTGTCCAGGGAGGGTGAAGGTAGCCCTTGTCCCCCCCTTTTCTTCCTGGTTACACAGCGATATGCTGGTGCTTTGCATCCCCTTTGCTCTGATTCCAGCCTAGTTGCAAATAGCTCCTTTGCACAGAAGATACCTAAATATTATGAAATAAAATTTCACCGCCGAGAACCTTATTGCGTAATATCAATATTGAGGTCGGTGTAAAAATGAACAAAGAACGAAATCAAACATATTTTTATACTTTACAAATTGTTTATATTTAATAAGGCTAATACGAAGCGAATGAAAGTTGCAGTCAGTCGTTGCCGACCCCGAATACCTGTTTCAAAAATAAAATTAAAATGTATGTTGACTGTGTACTTACTCTCCGTGGCACCATTTTAAAGTGAATTGTACCGTGTTCGCACAAAATATGAATCAAATAGTTATTCGCAGTTGGCCACGACCGACTGCAACTTCTACTCGTTTGTTTTTTTTGGTAATAAATCATACCAAAATTTATTGAACGAGTTATAGTTTTTCTTTGGACGCATGGTAAAAAAGTCACATTTTGAAGGCAATTCATGCTATGAAAAGTATTAAAAATGGTTTAATTAATCTTTGCTAAGATGCATATTTTTGTGCTGGTTTTTGTGGCTTATCTGTTTGATGTGACTTCCATCAAACAGTTGGCAATTAAAGTCCTGCACTTACTCAAAATGAATTAAATTATCAAACCATAATGTCCACATTCTTGAACCTAGTAGTTCAAATTTCAATTTCAAATTTGTAGTCCGCTTTGCATGCTCAAATTTTGACGAATAATTTAAATGCATTACTCTCTGTGCACGATATCTAGGTTTCGCAGTGCAACCCTAAAGTGTACAATTAGAGAAACAAGGTTTACCACTTTATGTTCCGCGTGGGGAAATCTTAATTTATAAATCAGTAAATATGTTCGGTGCGGAAACGGATTAAATTCTTGAATTTTATAACTATTACTTTTCTACGTGGGGTTTTGCATAAAGATACCGAAGCTACACATACATATTTTTAATGAGTTCAAATGTTAATTCTAAAACAATAAAAAGTATTGTGGGGTTTTAGAAACATGCAAGAGAAAATAGTAAGACCATTGTTTAAATTTTAAATTACCAAAGCTACAATTACTAAGTTTTATTTAACTACTAAGTACGAAGCAAATAACGTATAATTATGTATCTAGTTCGTTTTAAACACGTAAATAATATTAAATATCTGTAAAGGCATGTACTCAAAACTTTCCTCTCTGTTTGGCATGCTCTATTTATGAATTATTTTTTCTGTTGGATGGCTACCCAATATATTTTTGTTATTAAAATTATATCAGATTTTTTCCTGTAAATAGTGACTATATTATTATCATTTTTCTCTGTCGTCTCTTATTTTCCAAAGTGACCACCCTGTACATTTTTCGTATTTTCTTCCATGACAACTGTGTTTTATTGTCCTTTACATTTTTTCAAACGTTTTTTTACCCACCCTGTATGTTTTTTCATATTTTTCGTTTTTAGCAGTTGTGTTAACTACATGCCAAATATTATTGTCTTTCGTCACATTTTTTCTTTAATTATTTTTTGTAGATGACCACCTGTATATTTTTCACACGTTAGTTCTGCATTGGGAATAGCGTCAACTACCTTCCATAAACATGAACACACCACATACAGTAGTCAACCCCCAAATCCAAAGCCAAATCTGTCTGGAAAGGGGTTATACATTTGGAAAAGCGCAGATATACACCCATACCCCGCGGCATTGTCTGTGCAGAGCCTGGGCTCAAACCCAGTATATGATAGTACGATTATCGTATTCGCCACACAATACGCCCTAGTCGATTGAGCTACCGTGCCGGCATAACCGAATAACATTCTTCTCCGGCAAATAGTTTTGTAGATATGACGTCAACAGACAGACAAACACCAGACCTACAGACAGACAGACCGACGGAATGAAAAGACTTTAACTTTTATAATCTGCATATTCTGAAACGTGAAAATCCAAAGAAGTCTCGGAGGGTATTATTTCACGATTACAATACTTCCTTTCAGTAATCTAAGGAAGTAAACAAATATATAATAAACAGAAAACATTTCAAAGGAACCACCGATAACCCCAACTAGCACCAAAGTAACAGTAACTGAGTTGGGAACTTCAAATGAGTAACCACTACGAATCCGTGACCAAATTTACGACTTTGATGTGTAAATAACTTCATTTGACATATCCGTAGTCACTGTCTCGTAGTTTTTACCACTAGCGGTTACTTTAAAGTTATATGACTTCTACGTAGCTTTTCCGGTGCATGGGGACGCCCTAGTTACCAGTGGGACGACCTTCGAAGTTGCAACCACTTTCAAGTAGCTTTGATAGTGGCTGCGACGTTCTGGGAACCTTTACTATCCATTTAAAGTCGTGGACCTTGTTAGTAACATTTATTAGTGTTAATGACGTTACCGCTACCTGCATAACTGAGCTTCACCGTGCACGGCTACTACGAAGTGCATATTACCTCTTAAATTCACGATGAAGTAAATTTCACCATCTAGTTCCCATTGTTAACCATATATAGGAAAGGAGGGGCGATAACGAGAGGAATGAAATACCTAACATATAGTTTATGCTTGTCTTGTGGCCTTTATCTTTTCCAAATTTTAAAGTAATAAATTGCTATTTTGTGTTGAATTTCATGCATTTATCTTTTCCGTTCAACACAACTCGTTAAGTGAGGAAAACAACTAGGTATTTTTCGGATTGTTTACTTGTTAATGTTTTTTAAAAGATAATAAATGTTCTATATAGATAATATGTAAGAGTACGAAGTTGCTCCATAATATCAATTAATGTTCTAAAATAACTGGTAAGAGTAAAAGTTGCTGAAGTGCCTAAAGACAATAAAACTTCATAGTAAGTGGATAATAGCTTTAAGAAATTGGAAAACCACCTAGCAAATGTATGTGTGTATATAGTCAATATTATCTACAGAATGATTTTTTCACTGAAGTAAGTTATTCATATTTGACCTGCATTTATAGATGTTCCAAAATACCTATAATAATCTCTTGGATTGGAATTTATTTCACTTAACATAATTTGCTTGATGGTTTTCGAATTTTTAAAGCTATTGGCCACTTACTACGAAGTTTTCAATCTATTTGGAAAACTGCACTGACACGTCTTTTAAACTATATGCACTGTTACTGAACATTGTCTTTTACACTTACTAGTCATTTCAGAAATTTAATTGATGTTGTGAACGTGAAGTAATTTTACACTCTTACCTATGTTGAACTTGTATTGTTTTTTGAGAAACATAAACAGGTAAACAAATACAATAGCACTGAAATAAAACATAATTAAAATAAATCATTTATTCAAATCTTTCTTCTTTTTCACAATATACATGTGCATATGGTTAAAATAATTCCTAGTCTGCTTATAATATCCGGATTGGCCTGCTGTATAGCTGCATATGCATTTTCATTTATCATCAGCTTATGGGAGCAAACAAAGGACAAAGATTTGATTTTTCACGGCATCTTCGACTTAGCAGAGAATTACATGTCCAGCTCTAAATACCACTTCATCTTCCTTGATGGGTCTACTTCGGCATCTAATTTGAGTAAAGATATCACACAATTCTAATTCTACCTTCGGCATATTTGAAAACAGATCACAAACGTAAGAAAATTAATAAAGTAACAGACGCAACGTTATGACAACTACATGTTTTCATCACCATTTCCGATGTATTGATTGAACATATTGAAATTCACTGATACCATCTGCTGATGTGATTTTCCCCTATAGACAAAAGTCAAAATTAGGGGCGCGTTCATTTTAAACGTTGCGCGTCGGACGTATAGCAGCTCACCAGGGCGCGGCGTTCAGAATCAATGTTGGAAAAAATGTTACTATGAAGTGGCAGCGGGAACCTTGCTGCAACTTTAAAGTGACGCTACAATCCCATTCGGTACTTTGTAATAAATGTAACTTTAAAGTCACATATTTTCAGTTCCTGTCACTATCCTCAAGTAACAGTTACTTTCAAGTCACATTTCTTAGTAAAAACGACTTCAAAGTGATTCTTTCTGAAATACGCCACCTTGATGGCCAAGACTTATGACGCCATTATTACAAGACATGAACCATAACTTCATAAATAACTCAAAAATTTAATTAATCACTATTTATGCACCAAATATAATAAATTAATGGATAAAAATTATTTTCAAGTTTCAAAGAACAATAAAAAATAGCTTTCAGAATCCAGGTTGACACATTCTCCCATGACATTAAATATTTTAAAGACAATATTTTAATTAAAAAATGCAAATTATAAAGGCGCGTGCCAGATTCGGACGTTTTATCATTATGTTTGACAATAAACTTGCATTCGTTTTAATTTTGATGCTTAGCCATTGGGAAATTGTGCAAGTTTTGCTTTCTAATATTATACTATTCTGGTATTCTATTAAGTTTCTGAGCTAGGGAAATGGATAGCAATAATCATGTAGGAATGAAACACAAGTATAATAAAATCAGTTGCAAGACAAAGTAGGCAACATTCATTTCATAGAGTGGGGCGTGGTAAAGTTCCCTGAAAGTCGCTGTTTACACTCCGCGACGTTACCGC
The DNA here is from genome assembly GCA_936432065.2 of Rutpela maculata. NCBI lineage: Eukaryota > Metazoa > Arthropoda > Insecta > Coleoptera > Cerambycidae > Rutpela > Rutpela maculata. The sequence continues at coordinate 135,538,921 of OW386287.2, read as the reverse complement.
TACATAACCACAACGCCATTGGAAGGTAACTGGACTAGTTCCAGGAACATAGCCGGAACGTTGCGGTAACCGAAAAAATATTTCCCATTTTGGTAGTACTAACGTAATGGGAACGTTCCTGTTATGCTCTTGTGACTAGTGACAGAACACTTTAAAGTATCTACAATTGTCGTTGCTACGTTCCAGCAACTAATTGTGCTAGTTGAGACTAGCCGAAGATAAAGTAGGAGGATGGTTGTTGCGTTGCTGTCTATGTGTATGTGTCCTGGTTGAGTAGTGGAATAGCTATAGCTAAACTCCCTCAGGACATTAATATTAACAAGTAGAAGGTGCAGTCGGACGTGACCTACTGCAAAATTCTATTTGATTCATATTTTACTCGAACACGACACAATTTACTATTAAAAGGTGCCACTATGCTTAGGTATACAGTGGAACATGCAATATATTCTTCTCGTTAACTTCCCCATTTCCTATCTATCGTAGCATTGGGAACTAAACTGTGAAATTTAGTTCATGGTAAATTTAAGTGGTAATAAACACCTTGTAGTAGCCGGGCACAGCGAAGTTCAGTTCTCCAGGTAGCGGCAACGTCTTTAACACTAATGAATGTTACTTACAAGTTCCACGACTTTAAAAGGATAGTGAAAGTTCCCAGAACGCCGCAATAACTATCAAAACGCTACTTGAAAGTTATTGCAACTTTGAAGTCACATTTCAGTGACATGAGTTGGTCACTGCTACCATCGTTTGTCACCTTAAAGTTCTAAACACTCAATGGTCGTCCCACTGGTAACTATGCAACGACTATAGATTTGTCAAATGAAGTTATTTATCGTAAATTTAGTGGCGGATACGTAATGATTACTCATTTGAGGTTACATATCTCAGCTATTGTTACTTTGGTATTAGTTAGGTAGGGCGTTAGCAAGTCTGATCTTTGCGCGCCTCGTGATGATTCTGTCACGCCAAATATTGGTCAACTGACAAGTTACCAATCTTGCCATCTGTAGTCTTCGTCGAGTCTCATACTCGCAGTCACCAGTATTATCCACGAGGGCTCCAAGGTATACCTTCTTGTTTACTAACTCAGAGTCACCTATCCTTAATATGTCTGGCGGGTGAGCATAGAGGCGTCTTGAGTGTGATTGTATTTCGATACTCCACTGAATCAACGTTTAGCGCGGTTAGTACTTGTATGGGTGAAATCCATCTTGGGAAACACAGCGATCTCGTCCCAGCTTCTAGCGGCGTGTATATCAGCTTATACGCGGAAGCTATGTAATTTCAAGATGAGGACTTGCTGTACAAATTTCAATACAATCGGATTTTTCTTTCTTGAGTTATCGTGCTTACAAGAAACGTGACGGGCGGACACACGGACATTTTAAAAGTTGTTCAGAATTCGCTCACGAACGCAATGATATGAACATTTTTTGTCTGTGAGCGATATTTACGGCGTTAAAAATGTGCCGATCAAATGCAATATACTCTTCGTTATCGTATTTGCGAAGAGTATAATAATATGTCTAGTTAGTTATCATTTACTCGGTCTACAATCATAATTTTCGCTTTATTATACTCTTCGCAACTACGCAAACGAAGTATAGTGCATTTGATCGGCACATTTCTAAAACCGGAAGTATCGCTCGCAGACAAAAAATTTTCATATCATTGTATTAGTGAACGAATTCTGAACAACTTTCAAAATGTCCGTCTGTCTGTCCGTCCGTCCGCCCGCCTGTCCGTCTGTCCGTCCGTCACGTTTCTTGTAAGCATGATAACTCAAGAAAGAAACATCCGATTGTACTGAAATTTGGACAGTAAGTTAGTGTTAGCTAGGGGAAGAACCCTGTTGAACAAAATCGATCAGTAAATAAAAATGTTATTAATGATTAAAATTTGATTTTTTTTATTTTTATGTTTTTGTAAAAAATTACATTTTTTACATTTTTTTACGTGTTTGGTAGTTCTTACGCTTTTGACTCGGAATCCAAGGGTCCCAGGTTCGAAACCCACATGGAGTTTTTTTAAATTTTTACTTTATTTTATGCATCTTTCAGCAACTAAATTCGTACTATAAAATTAAAAATGTGTAAAACTAACATTATTTACAAAAACTGCGAAGAGTATCCTATAGAATGTGTAACAATTATATAAAAAGTTTGGTAAACCGGCGAAAAGTACGTTTTTAGCTTGTTTGTTTCTACACAGTTATAAAAATTGTTTACTTAAAAAATATATAACAATATAAATTTAATTAAACACCGTTCATTAAAATATTTTTTCTACACCTATTTAATTATAAGATAATTATTAGCATTTTTTTTTGTGAAAAATCGTACCTATAATTCACTGTGTGAATCGATTCATAACACAGACCCACAAAAAAGAAAAGTTGTCTGCGCCAGGGTATTGACCATACCTATCCCTTGTATTTTGACCCGCTGAATACGAATCTGACCTTAATTTTTCCTCTATACATCAGGTTTTTTTTTAAAGCAAAAAAGTCTAATATTTATATATTTATTTGCTGTTAAAAGAAAAACCTGACGTGCTGGGGAAAAACTAAAGTCAGATTCGTGTTCAGCGGCTCAAAATACAAGGGATAGGTGTGGTCAGTACCCCCGCGCAGATGACTTTTTTTGTGTGGGATTATGCCACACTGAGTGTGGCACAGGGGCAACGGAAAAAAGTGGTCTGCGCGGGGGTACTGACCACACCTATCCCTTGCATTTTGAGCCGCTAAATACGAATCTGACCTTAGTTTTTCCCCAACACGTCAGGTTTTTTTTAACAGCAAGAAAAGTCTGTTGAATCGTAATATTTATATATTTATTTGATGTTAAAAAAAACTGACATCCTGGGAAAAAACTAAGGTCAGATTCGTGTTCATCGGCTCAAAATACAAGGGATTGGAATGGTCAGTACCCCGGCGCAGACAACTTTTTTTTTGTGGGCCTGTGTAATTCACTGCATTCAGCCAATCACAAATACAAATTAAAAAATCACTGTCTCGCTGATTCAATGATATTTTAAATCGACCGCGATCAACTCTTGCTGCGGCTGACAATCAACTCACGTGACAACCAAGTGTATCGCCATATTGTTTGTTTACGTTTTTCAACGTACGTACTTTTTACGAGTAGATACCGATTAATGTACCTCATTTTGTGTTGAAACTAATATATTAACGTTAAAATTGATATTAGCACTGATGAAGAAAATTATACTCCACCTAAAATACCAAATGGCTCAAACAACAACCAAGAATCTTCTGCCGTCGTAGGCTTTCTTGGATTTTGCCAAGAAAGCCTACGAGTCTGTATACAAATCATTTATGGAATGGCGTAATTGTAAGAAAATCAGTTTTTCTCTGAAAGTGTTATATTAGCAGGTGTAGAAAAAGCATAGTATTACATTCGCGATTATGACCATTATTCACTCAGATGATTTGCGGCACTCGCCTACGGCTCGTGGACTCAAACATCATCTTCGTGAATAATGGTTATCATCATAATCGCTCATATAATAATATACTATTTTTTTCAATTTCATTTGAGTTGTTTATAAATGAAAATATTGCTCCTATTGTTATAGTTTACACTTAGACCATAATCAGAGATTATTATCTGAAGCCTGTCCAACAGGTGTATGGGCTAATCCTGCAACGTTTAGGATAAAAAGAGAGGCCAAATTGAATTCTGACAATAATGCTAGTATATTTTCGTAGGAGCATTTGATTATCATGTCAATGTTTTCCGAGTATTACAGGATGAACTAAAGTATATCCAACACGATGGGTAAGATAGTTCTGTTTTACCTTATCCCTAAATTTCTGTCAGCGTAGATTTAATATAAGAGATATTTATCTAAAACTGCAGCTTCCCCTACAAGTTTGTCAACTTTATTGGTAAAAAAAAATTAAATTACAAATTTAAAAAAAAACCGACACAAAAGTATCGACTAAATAACTAATATAAAAAAAATAAATTAACACAACTTTAAAAATTATGAAATAATTTTATGTTTTTGTAAAAATTTACATTTTTTACATTTTTTTTTACGTGTTTGGTAGTTCTTACGCTTTTGACTCGGAATCCAAGGGTCCCAGGTTCGAAACCCACATGGAGTACGGTAAAGTTTTTTTTTAATTTTTACTTTATTTTACGCGTCTTTCAGCAACTAAGTTCGTACTATAAAATTAAAAATGTCTAAAACTAACATTATTTACAAAAAACTGTGAAGAGTATCCTATAGAATGTGTAACAATTATGTAAAAAGTTTGGTAAACCGGCGAAGAGTACGTTTTTAGCTTGTTTATTTCTACACAGTTATAAAAATTGTTTACTTAAAAAATATATAAAAATATAAATTTAATTAAACACCGTAGATTTAATATAAGAGATATTTATCTAAAATTGCAGCTTCCCCTACAAGTTTGTCAACTTTATTGGTAAAAAAAAATTAAATTACAAATTTTAAAAAAACGGACACAAAAATATCGACTAAATAACTAATATAAAAAAATAAATTAACACAACTTTAAAAATTATGAACTAATTTTGATTCCATATACGAACTCTTATAGACTGACGGTACATGACCAGTAAGGTGCAACGTTTTTAAAATGCATGCTAATCATATATATGAATGAAATTACCATGAATATGCCAGAAACGCAGATTTTAGGCAGTCGTCGCGTGCAGAAGGGTGTGCAAATCGATTTTTTGTTCTTTTTTGTGTTTTTTTTAATCTTAAAATTGATGCCAATTGTGCCAAACGAAAAGTTGTGAAAAAGAATCCAGCGGAAAATCATTGGCATGCATTTCCGCGCGCAAAACAACTTTTGATGCGCACATTAAATCGTAAAATTTTTTGGTGTTCTTGATTTTGGATGATTTTGATTTTGGATTTTTTTCAAGGATATTCGTTTGGCACTATTGGCATTCATTTAAAAAAAAAGAAAACAAAAAAAAATCGATTTGCACACGCTTCTGCACGCGACAACTGCCTAAAATTTGCTTTTCTGTCATATTCATGGTAATTTCATTCACATATATGATTGGCATGCATTTTAAAAACGTTGCATCTGACTGGTCATGTACCACCAGTCTATTTTGATTTATTTAAATCCAGCTTACATTTTCTTTATGTCCTCGAGATTTGCTTTCTTATACGCATGAATATATCGGGAGCTGCTGTTTTGAATATAACTATTTAGTAGTTCGTCTTTACAGCAGCCCCCGACATATTCATGCGTATAAGAAAGCAAATCTCGAGGACATAAAGAAAATGTAAGCTGAATTTAAATAAATCATAAGAGTTCTTATATGGAATCAAAATTATTTCATAATATTTAAAGTTGTGTTAAGACAGACAGACAGACAGCCAGACAGCCAGACAGCCAGACAGACAAACATACGAGTCAAACTTATGGGTCGGGGGTTAAAAAATTGAAAATTTTTAAAAACTCCCGATCAATGTATCTAATCGTACTAGTTTCATATGACCGAATCAAAATTAGGCCGAAATCATATTCGGCTGCCATAATTGTTTGCACATTTTCAATTTTACTTCAATTGGACAATTTCTAGAGAAGTTCAACATGACGAATTCAATATGGCGACCAAACATCAAAATCTAATATGGTCTAAAACCTTCTCGACAAAATACTCTTTCAAATAAAAAAAAGTGCATTAAAATCGGATCACCCGTTGAAGAGATATGAAGCCACAAGCAGACAGACAAACAAATATACAAACATATGCTTCAAACTTATAACACCCTCTTTTTGGGTCGGGGGTTAAAAATTAACTAACTTCAAACTTTTGATTATTTTTTGGTGGTGCGTTAATTTCTTGGAGAAGTGTATATTCATTGCGTCGTTCCTATCCTATATAAAACTTATAGTTTAAACCGAATCCTTCACCATTTCTTACGAACAAATTATAATATTAAAGCTAAAAAATTTTATCCGCCATCTTGGGACGTCCGCCACATTGAATTTAGTGTGACGTCATTTTATTTTCGTATTCTTCTCAGCAAACCCTTTCATTGGTGCCAAAAAAATAACTGGTCCGCCATCTTTGGGAGTCCGCCATATTCGATTTGGAATGACGTCACTTAGCTAACCATACATTGTCATCCAAACTAAACGTATATGCAAAATTTCAGCTCAATCGGTTGGGGATAACTGTCTTAAAATTCAGTTGCGTCCGCCATATTGAATTTAGTGTGACGTTATTTTATTTTCGTATTCTTCTCAGCCTTTCATTTGATACCAATATCATGGGGGTGCATAAAAAATAACTCTTCCGCCATCTTTGGGAGTCCGCCATATTGTATTTGGAATGACGTCACTTAGCTAACCATGCATCGTCATCCAAACTAAACGTGTAAGCAAAATTTCAGCTCAATTGGTTGGATAACTGTTTTAAAATTCAGTTGCGTCCGCCATATTGAATTTAGTGAGACGTCATTTTATTTTCGTATTCTTCTCAGCAATTTCTTTCATTTGATACCCATATCATGGGGGTGCATAAAAAATAACTGGTCCGCCATCTTTGGGAATCCGCCATATTGGATTTGGAATGATGTTACTTAGCTAACCATGCATTGTCATCCAAACTAAACGTGTATGCAAAATTTCAGCTCAATCGGTTGGGGATAACTATTTTAAAATTCAGTTCAAGATTTGACCCACAAGAACAAGGCAAGTTAAATAAAAACTTGTAATCAAGATGGCGACTATACGTCAAAATCTAATATGGCAAAAACCTTCTCGACAATATACTCTTTCAAATAAAAAAAGTGCATCAAAATCGGATCACCCGTTGAAGAGATATAAAGCCACAGACAGACAGACAGACAGACATACAAACATAACACCTCTTTTTGGGTCGGGGGATAATGAAGCCCCATATACTCTTTGATTTGTAGAAATGTGACACTTCCTTTATTGACTATGAAATTATTTCTCAATTTCTTTATATTAACAATGTGTGAGCTTAGTAATGCGCTTAGGGGTAACTATTTGATAAGATTGAGAGAAAAGAGAATATAAATAATTCAAATGATTTTATAATGGTGATGCCATGGCTGGGAATAAATACGTTCATTTTTTATATGTGAATATAATATTAATTAATACCTATATAGTTGTGTTGTAAATGTTATGTAAGTTGTTGTAATCTGTTACTATGGAATTATGTGTTAACGGAAAATGAAATATATCATGTATAATAATTCCTTGTATTAGAAATATTTTATCAACAGGTCCCCTCTGGAAAATTTACTTGTAAATTTTCGCGTCATCTCATGCAAAAATATATATACATGTAAACGTATATTCCGTAATTGATTTGTTTATCGTACAAATAGGACAGCAAAACTGAACGAGAAAATTTAAATAAATATGCTGATATGAGATACCGCGACTGTGGTAGGAAATATATCATGCATACACACAACTGAAATAAAGTTTGCAGAAAACCCTGTCTATACTGCATTACAAGGAATTTATTGGTATATATTCGCTGAGTAGGCAAAACTAAAAGCCATGTTTCATAAATCATTTTATTTTCTATTTATTCCAGGTGATTTGTATATCTATGTAAAAGAATTTATTTATGATGATGGCAAATATTATAGATTTATAAAAAGAGATCAGAACGATTGAAGGTGAGAAGGAAGAAGAACCTGGCACGCATTATAATTTGATGATATGACAGTAAGTCAGTGTTTGTTGGTTAATTTTGTTCTAGTTTTAAATAATTCCGTATTGGAACGCTAAAAACTGTGATTAGTGGGAGAAGAATGTCAATAAGTTTCGATAAATGATTTGTATACAGCGACACATTTTATACATTTAGGGGTACATTCGCATTTCAATAGCGAGTAATTGTTTATCAATTCATATCGGTCGAGATGATCTAATCGAAGAATTAAAAAGTCGTTGCATTCTAACGTAAGGATTTAGAGCTTCAGAAGAATATATTTGAGATGCCAGTCAATTTTTGAGTGCCATATTAGAATAAATTCTTATTTTGTTCACTAATCTTTAAAATTGACTATTAATGGCGAATGGAATTAAAATACCACATGTCACCTCATATTTTTCAGTTTTATTTATTCTTATTCTTTCTTGTGTACTATGTTTTTGGGATTCATCTATAAATTCCACGAGGACATAGTTCCCAACTTGTGGAGGATTCAGAATTTGTTTGTAAGATATGGAGATTCTTCTTCAAACCATTTCACATTATCTAAGGAATTATGAGATAAGTCTAGTTAACGTTTCAGTTTCGAGGACTCGCTTTCTTCTACAATTATTTTACATTGTCTTGCCCTTGCTGTAGTTTTCATTTCTTCTCTGTCTCCTTTTCCTCAAGTGCATATTTTTCAGGCGTATCGGTAGGAATGTAGCCCGTTCCTTTCTCTCGAGTCGTTTTTCGTGGGTGGCACTTTGGGGTAGTTCTTAAATTCTCCCGGACCCACTTTACCTTTTTGGTTTAATTTGAGTATTTTTCTTAATAGCGTGGTCTTTTTATTTTCGGTGTCTTTTCTGATTTCTTGTTCCTCTTGGCGTATAGCAGGACAAGGTTTTCTTTTCTTAGTTTTATTTTCAAATTACTTGATTTCTGAATCTTGTGCGAAGTCTCTGTTCGTCACTTGTCTCCAGGCAAAGTCGTCATCGATCAAAATAAATTTATCTAAAGGAAACCCCAATCCTTTTAAACCCAGCGTTAATATTCACTAGAGTGATTGCTCGTTCAGAAGTTATATTAATGCATAAATTCACTTCGTAAGTGTCAGTGCGCTAGCCAGGATGTTTCAAAATACGCATTTGTACGGCGACATCATAGTAGTACTTGAAAGGTGCAAAAATAGTAATATCTAATGGCTGAAGTTTATATGATATGTTGGTTGACAAGTGACAATGTTGAATGTTAAACAACTGCATCGTTCTCTTTAGTGATATTTAAAGCGTTTATAGTAATATGATCCTTAGAGTGATGTAACTGTCGATGAAAGATTTTTTAATACTATTCAATGCTCGTAAGGAAAGTACTGTTTTCTATTCCCTTAATTCTATGGTCAATATAATTAAAATAATATCTACTTATTTCATATTACAGTTTGCAGTCAACGGTAATATATCGTCAACATATAGTTCGCTTAACATAGCTTAGCTAGCAAAATAATCTTCCAAATTATGTGGTTCTAAATCTATCGACATAATTTTTATTTATTTCTTGAGTGTATTTATTTTCTCAATTTTCTTCCATCTTTCTTGTAGTATATTAAATAATTTTATACACATGTAACGTGAATTACATCGACAAAAAAATGGGCTGCGGTTTTGATTAGAACCATCTTATCCTGTTTTTTTGACATGCTGAAACCGATTCTGATATTAAAAAAACTACCGCATCAGTTTTTGTCTACAACCCCTTTCATCCCCTAAAAAGAGAAAAAAAGGTTTGTCCTAAGTTTTTGATGGAACTTTTCTGAAGTATTTTGACGCGTTGTAGCCAATTTTGGACAAAAAAAATACACTAATACGACTCCTTTTATACCCTAAAAGGGAAAAAATAGGTCTTGTCCTAACGTTTTGATCTAACTTTTCTAAAGTATTTTGATATGCTGAAGCTAATTTTGTGCAAAGAAAAATTCTATCGTGTCAGTTTCCTTCTGCCACCCATAGGAGATAAAAGGAGGGTAGAGGGAAACTGACATGATAGAAAATAATTTTTTGTTCAAAATTGACTGAGCGCGTCAAAATACTTCAGAAATGTTAGATGAGAACCTTAGAACAAGATTTTTTTTGCCCTTTTTAGGGAATAAAAGGGGTGGTAGACAAAAACTTGTGTGGTAAATTTTAATATCAGAATCGGTTTCAGCATGTTAAACACTACAGGATAAGATGGTTCTGATCAAAAGAGCAGCCCTTTTTTTGTCGGCCTGTGCTATATTCTGTTGTTAAACGATGCACTTAATCTATCTTTATTTTTAAAAACAAACGTTAGACATTCATAAATATACAATGTAATAATAGTAAAGGTTCTGCCCCCCCCCCCCCCTCCCCCTACAGGTCTCATTATAGATCAAATTATACATTATTTTACAAGTTTTTTTTGTGTTATGAATACTTCTTGAATATTATTTCCCCAAAACATGATTCCAAATCTCGCGCTTGATTCAAAATTCGCATCGAATATAATTCGCAATGATCTTTCTTTTAAACATCTATAGATAACGTGGGTATTATAACAAATTGCATTACATTTTTTACACAAATGATTTACGTGTGATGATCAGTGTAAATGCTCAATAATATATACTCCTAAGAATTTTGTTCACAGGGTTCCCAGAGACTCCTAGGCTCCGGTTATGGCCCTTCTTAACAAATCGATGGCTCCTATAATTACTGACACGACTCTGGTTTTTGTATTCCACATTCTGCTAACTTCTATTTGGAGGTCTCTGTACTCTCTCACCTTCTCAGTTTCTTAGAGCATCATGTTGGCCTCATTTGGGAATTTCTCTTTTTTATTATGTACGACTATGTCCAGTCAGTTTGCATGAATTTATCTGCCAAATATAATCGGCACATCTCTCATAAGTGTAAGATTATTGGTGTTGACAACTTTTTCAGGGATATATTCATAGCATATTCACGGTACTGGCATATCGAAGTGCTTGCACAAGATCCACTTTGTAGTGTCAGTGTCAGATGGTTCCAGCGTCATGCATCCCGCCACCACGTGACTGACATGCTTCTCTGTCCGGTCGCACATCCTACCTACACTTTCTGACAACATTCTGGTTCAAGATAATCCTCTGGTAGTATCTGGTGTTTAGTGCTTGATCCTGTGCTCCTATTATTAAACATTTTGTTTCCTCCTTCCGACCAGAGCCATTCAACCACTTCAAAACGCCTTTTTGTCTACTGCTGGTCGATCGAGATCGCGGAAAAATTGTCCACGCATCGGCTTTGCGCACAGTCCTCCTATTTTCCTGTTTTCGATGCTGATATTAATTTCTCCTCAGCGTCCTCTTCAGTGGGTTTGTTATCAGGTATTCTTCCTGGATCTGGAGTGCTCCTTCTGCGTGGAGTAAAGTTCTTGTCCTTATCATTATTATTATTATTATTTTTTTTTTGTGAAAAACCAGTCACCCTTCTCTGTGGCTCCGACCCTCACAGAGGGGAGCTGGTAGTACCGGCAGCCACTCCCCACACCCGTGGGGTAAGTGACTACTGGGTCCGGGAATCGTGTGCCCTGAGCAGACGTAATGAACCAAGAATGACGGCCTTCTGCATTCTGCCGGCTAAGACCTCTGCCGAATTTCGGCATGCCGGTATGATCTTAAGTTCCGAAAGCAGTGTGTGTCTCGTTCCACCGAGGGCTCCTATAATCAGTACCACTATCTTAACAGTATGGTCTGGATACAGTCTGCGGAGTTCGAAGAGCAAATCTCGATATTTTGTCCGTTTTTCCTCCTCCTTCAAGACAATGTTGTTCTCCGCGGGAGCCGAGAACTCCACGACAAACATTGTCTTGAGTTGGTGGTCGAGGAGGACTACGTCAGGCTTGTTGGCTTGTATTTGCCTGACTGTGGGAAAAGAGTAGTTCCAATAAATTAGACACTTCTCATTTCCCACAACGGACTCAATATCCCCCGGAGCGTAAGGCAGCACTGGTGTTTCGTCTATCCCATACGAGTGCCTTAGATGGTAATAAAGCACTCGTAATGCTCCGTCGTGCCTTTGGATATAGGCCGAGACTGCATATGTCGGGCAAGCCGACAGCAAGTGCATAAGAGTCTCTGGCGCCCTGCGGCAGGCCCTGCAGCTGACATCAGGGACTTCTATACCCATGACACGACTACGATAGACGAGGGTGTTGAATACACCATCCTGGCAAGCCATTATGAATCCCTCGGTCTCAGACTTCAGCCCGGCTGACCTTAAGAAGGCAAAGGTCAGCCTTTCGGATAAGCCAAGGTTTTCTATATTTTTATAGAAAACTCCATGCATTGGCTTATCCGTGTAAAGCTGCAGAAAGATGTTGTGTTCTGCAGCTTTAATTTGGGCTTTTCGTCGAGCAGGTTCCAACTCGGTGACAGAGTCGGGATTTACCCGCTCGACGTCGAAGGAGAGACCAAGTTCATCGGCTGCTCTCTGTGCTGCCTTAAACAAAAAGGCTCCTATTCCTGCACTTTCATGGTCCCGGACCATGCAGAGGAGGGGATCCGAACTCCTGATGACCTTACAGGCTCCATCCAGAACCATCCTATTATGGAGACTCTCCAAACTCGAGAGTCCACGGCCTCCCCGATATCGTGGGAGGTATAGCCGAGGAACGGACGATTTAGGATGCAAACTCCTATTGAGATGCATCTTCTTGCGGGTTCCTACGTCGAGTTGACGCAACTCTTCTTGAGTCCATTTCACTACTCCAAAGGAGTAGAGAAGGATCGGAGCGGCAAGCATGTTGGTAGCAGACAGCTTGTTCTTCCCCGACAGCTCTGAAGACCAGATCTGTCGGAGTCGGTGCTGATACTTGCCGTGGAGAGCGTTTTTCACTACTATTATTATCTAGCTAAAAACCAGTCACCCTTCTCTGTGGCTCCGACCCTCACAGAGGGGAGCTGGTAGTACCGGTAGCCACTCCCCACGCCCGTGGGGTGAGTGACTACTGGGTCCGTGAATCGTGTGCCCTGAGCAGACGTAATGAACCGAGAATAACGGCCTTCTGCATTCTGCCGGCTAAGACCTCTGCCGAGTTTCGGCATGCCGGTATGATCTTAAGTTCCGAAAGCAGTGTGTGTCTCGTTCCACCGAGGGCTCCTATAATCAGTACCACTATCTTAACAGTATGGTCTGGATACAGTCTGCGGAGTTCGAAGAGCAGATCTCGATATTTTGTCCGTTTTTCCTCCTCCTTCAAGACAATGTTGTTCTCCGCGGGAGCCGAGAACTCCACGACAAACATTGTCTTGAGTTGATGGTCGAGGAGTACTACGTCAGGCTTGTTGGCTTGTATTTGCCTGACGGTGGGAAAAGAGTAGTTCCAATAAATTAGACACTTCTCATTTCCCACAACGGACTCAATATCCCCCGGAGCGTAAGGCAGCACTGGTGTTTCGTCTATCCCATACGAGTGCCTTAAATGGTAATAAAGCACTCGTAATGCTCCGTCGTGCCTTTGGATATAGGCCGAGACTGCATATGTCGGGCAAGCCGACAGCAAGTGCATAAGAGTCTCTGGCGCCCTGCGGCAGGCCCTGCAGCTGACATCAGGGACCTCTATACCCATGACACGACTACGATAGACGAGGGTGTTAAATACACCATCCTGGCAAGCCATTATGAATCCCTCGGTCTCAGACTTCAGCCCGGCTGACCTTAAGAAGGCAAAGGTCAGCCTTTCGGATAAGCCAAGGTTCTCTATATTTTTATAGAAAACTCCGTGCATTGGCTTATCCGTGTGAAGCTGCAGAAAGATGTTGTGTTCCGCAGCTTTAATTTGGGCTTTTCGTCGAGCAGGTTCCAACTCGGTGACAGAGTCGGGATTTACCCGCTCGACGTCGAAGGAGAGACCAAGTTCATCGGCTGCTCTCTGTGCTGCCTTAAACAAAAATGCTCCTATTCCTGCACTTTCATGGTCCCGGACCATGCAGAGGAGGGGATCCGAACTCCTGATAACCTTACAGGCTCCATCCAAAACCATCCTATTATGGAGACTCTCCAAACTCAAGAGTCCACGGCCTCCCCGATGTCGTGGGAGGTATAACCGTGGAACGGACGATTTAGGATGCAAACTCCTATTGAGATGCATCTTCTTGCGGGTTCCTACGTCGAGTTGACGCAACTCTTCTCGACTCCACTTCACTACCCCAAAGGAGTAGAGAAGGATCGGAACGGCAAGCATATTGGTAGCAGACACCTTGTTCTTCCCCGACAGTTCTGAAGACCAGATCTGTCGGAGTCGGTGCTGATACTTGCCGCGGAGAGCGTTTTTCACTACACTCACTTCTTGGGTGGAGCGTTGCTCGACACCCAAGTAAGTGTACGACTCTCCGGCATCTAGATGATGTAAGATGCTTCCGTCCACGAGCTGCGCGTCCTCTCCGTAGTCCCCGCATCGTCCTCTCTTGAGATGGACCAGCGCTATTATTATTATTATTATTATTATTATTATTATTATTATTATTATATCATCACTAGTAGGTTGAATCTTGGTAACATTTAAGTAACCTGTAATTTTTCCCACTACGTACCCTGCGCAGTTATTCGTTCTTTTAGGTTAAATATTTCCTATACAGAATGCGAGAGGCGCTATATATCTCAGTGATGCATACTTACTAATATACTGTCCAAATGTTATTAAAATCGATACAGCAGTTTTGAAGCTATGAACAAAAGCCCACTGTAAGATTTAGCTCTTGTGAAGGGTCCTAGTAAAATTGTTTACAGGTACTTTTAATGCTATTTGACACAACGTATATACTCCCGATCTACTGATTCATACTCCTGTAGATACTTCGACATAATCAAATATTAATTTGAGGATCACTGAGTCAGAATAATAAATATACAGGCTAATTTTAAAAAACGTTAATTTCTGAAAATGTACCCACTTCCACCTCTGACAGTGATGAACAAACGGTATACATTCTTTGTTTCTCAAGTTATTACTACTAAGATTTATTAATCTCAGTATATAAATCTCTATTCACTCAACTTGACACGGAACACTTAAAAAATATTTTTGTTTACCAACAGAGAAAGATGAATTTAAAACGATATATTTTTGAAAGGCTAAAAGTAGCTCAAGTATTTGGAGTTGCCTTTATCTTGATGGATGTATTTCGAAGAGAATCGATTTTAAATTGAGGGCTGTCTGCTTTTACATTTCTTAAGTTCCATGAAAGCCATTTTTAGAGTGAGTATAAAATCCTATTTCATGACATTCGGGTATTTCTATCTTAATCTTACTGTTTGAAAAAACTGAGTACATTCTCAAGAACATGAAGTAGATACAAGCTTTTTACATTTCGGTTATCCGATAAGAGAATAATATTCAATATTTGTTTTCTAACTTGTTTCGAACAACTTGGAATTATTTTACGTGTTGTAAAAGTTGATAATAAATCGACGCGCCTGAAAAACTGCTACCGAGTAAACATCATAGTATGCCTGTAGCTCTATGAGTAATCGGCATTCTGTAAATTCCTAATGAAGAATACTAATAATTTAGAAAGGGTTGTAAATCTTATTTGCTAAATACAGTTTTAATATATTTCCATTACTAGAATATATGAAATTAAGAACCAAGTTTCATTATATATAATTACTGCGAGTATTTTAGAATTCAGTAAAATTTGTCTTTTTCGGAAACTAGGTGAGGTTAATCACACAGGAATCCGTTCCCTCAATTTTATATTTGCATTTTTATTGATACAATCAGAATATGTTACATTTCCAGTATTACTTTCACATCCAGTGGAAGTATAGTAACGACCAGAGCTGCGCGAGCACTGCTAAAAAGTGCTCGCGAGCACTAAGCACTAAGCACTCAAAAAAAGTGCTTTATTTTTTCGAGCACTAAGCACTGTTAATAGTAGAGTGCTCGCGATTACTAAGCACTCTGAAAAAGTGCTTTAAATTCAGGAGCACTAAGCACTAAGCACTTTATAAAAAATTTAAATAATGGAGTATCTATTGATTGAGGTTAGAATTTCATTGAATGTATGTGTTATTTATAAAAAAAGGTCAACAAAAACAACCTAGAAAGAAATTGAGAGATTTTTGAGAGGAAATATGTTACAGGAAAAAGTTGTTGCTAGTTCCAATGAAAGTTCAGATGTGAAATTAAAACGTCGGTGTCGTATCTCAAAGTTGATATTTTTGCTAAAATTATGATTAAAATAATTATATTGAACCAAAGTGCATAATAACATGATAACAAAACATCGATAAAATAGAAATATTATATATTTTTTTTGTTTTTCATATTTCTTTAATTTATTTTTACTTCCACATCCAATGGAAGTACAGTAACGCAAAAAAAAATAAATTGTTATTGTTCAGATAGGCTTAGAATGTCATAAAACATGGAGATTTTAAGTTTGATAAAAAAAATTCTGTCTGTCGTCAGTCTGTCTGTAACTTTTCTTGTGCGCACATTTACTCTGGAACCGTTTAAGATATTGACTTGAAATTTGGTACAAGTATGTATTTTAACGAGATCTGGAACTGGATTATATTTTGATCTTATTTCGTTGAAGGGTTGGAGGATAAATTGGGATAAATAGGTAAATCAAGCAATAAGAGTCCGTAAAATTGGTATTTAGTACCTATATATAAAAGAAGTTAAAATTTTTTGGCATTAGCCACCCATTACTACCCCCACTCCATTATTAAAGGCGGTAAAAAAATAACATTGTAATTTAGCGTGTATACAAGATCCTAAGGCATCAAAAATTTTTTTTTACTTCATCCACCCCCACCCCCACTACCAATGTGGCATATCGTTTTTGGGGTAGATGATTTCAAATATTTTGTTATTAAAGTTCCATAAACAATAATTTCCACATAGTGAAGTGCAAATATAGTATCAAAATTATTTTCGTTGTGAGAGACTTGGATAGAAAATCTAGGTGTGGAATTTTAAGATTTATAAACACTACAGGTTGCATTATAATTGAATATAATGAATAAACGAATATCAGCGTACCTGCCTTTCAAGATTATTTTAGTAGGTTGCTAAATTAACATCAATGTTTCAAGAATAGATGAGGAGATGCGTCAGAAACGCGTCATCGCGTGTGTGTCTAGCTTCTACGATTTCAAATTAGAATACCATGCAACCTGTACGGTGTTTATAGATCTATTATTTTCTTCGGTTTCCTCGACTCAAATGGATGCGCAGTGGGTTACTTGAGAGTAGTATAGATGCGCAGTAGGTTGCCTCAAGTAGTACGGATGCGCAGTTAATTCTTTCGAGTAAAATGGATGCGCAATGGGTTACTTCAAGGAGTATGAATGCGCAGTGGGTTTTCTCGAGTAAATTGGATGAACAGTGGAAGAATACTGATGCGAAAAAATTTTTTGAAAATTTTCAATGTTCAAATAGGCTTAGAATGCCATGAAACGTCAATATTTTAAGTTTGAGCAAAAAAATTTCTGCCTGTCGTGTCGGTCTGTCTGTTGGTCTTGTAACATTTCGGTGCTCACGATTACTGTGGAACCGTTTAAGATATTGACTCAAAATTTGGCACACGTATGTATTTTAAGGAGATCTGGAACTAGATTATATTTTGATCTTATTCCGTTGAAGATTTGGGAATAAATTGGGATAAATGGAGGTGAATAGGTAAATCAAGCAAGTAAGAGTCCATGAAATTGGTATTTAGTAAATATAAGAGGAGCCATGGTTTTAAAAAAATTTTTGGCATTGGCCACCTCTATACCACCACCACCCTATTATGAAAGGGGGCGAAAAATATTCTGATTTAGTGTATGTACCAAAATCAAAGTCATCAAGAATTTTTTTTCACTTCATTCACTCCCACCACCACTACCGATGTGGCGTATCATTTTATGGGTTTTTGGTTTCAAATATTATACTATTAAAGTTCCATAAACAATTATTTCCACATAGTGGAGTGCAAATATAGTATTTTCGTTGTAAGACTTGGATAGGAAGTCTGGATGTGGAAGTAGTGATTCCTTAGGCAGCGGTTTTTTAAAAATTATTTTAATCATAATTTTGGCAAAAATATTAACTTTGAGATAGGACGTTAATATTTCATATCTGACCTTTTGTTGACATTAGAAACTTTTTCCTGTAACAATCTCCTCTCAAAATACTTATGCTTTGCTTCTGGCACAAATTCACGTTTTCTTATTTGTTAACCATCCTGTACGTTATTTCGAAATTCTGGCTATAGCTTTTCAGAGTAAGCAAAACATTTTATGAAAAGTGCCTTTTTCTCTAAAAATGCAAAATAATAAAGATTGCAAGTATAGTTAGGTGTTAGGTCCATCTGGGGACACACTGTAATACTGCATACTATTCTGATTTTCACCTCGGTGGAGATTTTTTTTTTTTATGAAAGAGACAATTTATCACTATCACATCTTACATCATGCTTTTAGATAGAGGATAGGAGGGTACATTTGTACTTCTGACTAAAACAGGATATAGTTAATAATGTGATACATGATAAAGGTATCATCTTTACGTGAATTTGGTAAGTATGCTTAATTATTATGCTTGTAATGTAAAATGTAACATAATATGATGACTGATAAAGATGTATAGATGAATTTGATAATCCCAGCCGTTTTCGAGCAAAAATGAAACAGGAAACCATCATTGACTTAGCACACACCCAATTTAGAAAAAATTGTTTGAGACTATGTTGAAAAAAGTAATGAATGAAAACAATTTATTATAAAGCATTTTCTTAAGAATTATTATTATTGCACGAGATCTGATGTAAATCAAATTTTGATGTAATTAATTATATATTTTTTCTTCGTCATAAAATAAATTCTCTTTAGTCTAAAAATTTTTTTCTAAATTGGGTGTGAATTCACAAATTTTATGCAGAAATGATTCTTTGTTTGCGAAAATTTTAAAGTGTTCACGAATCATAAAGTGCTCGGGAACTTTTTGGAGTGCTCGCAAGCATTTTAGTGCTAGTAAGCACTTTAGTGCTCGCGAGCGCTAAAAAAGTGCTTACGAGCCTTTTCGAGTGCTTGCGAGCACTTTCGAATGCTCCCGAGCACTAAAGTGCTTGCGAGCCTTTTTTGAATGCTCGTGAGCACTTTGCGGGATTACTGAGCACTAAGCCCTTTCGCAAAGTGCTCGAAGCCCTAAGCACTAAGCACCGATTTTAAGAAGTGCTCTTAAGCACAGTGCTCCCGAGCACAAAAGTGCTTAGAGTGCTTAGACAAGCACTAAGCATAGTGCTTAGGAACGGCTCTGGTAACGACAAAACATTTTTATTGTTCACATAGGCTTAGAATATCATGAACATCAAAATTTTAAGTTTGAGAAAAAAAAAATGTCTGCCTGTCTGTAACTTTTTTTTGTGCGCACGATTATTCTGAAACCGTTTAAGATATTGACTTGAAATTTGGTACACATATGTGCTTTAACGAGATCTAGAATTAGATTATATTTTCATCTTATTCTGTTGAAGGGTTGGGGGGTAAATTGGAGTAAATGAGTGTAAATTGGTAAAACAAGCAGTTAAAAGTCCATAAAATTGATATTTAGTATATACAAGAGAAGCTGATGTTTCAAAACAAATTTTGGCATTACCACCCCCGTAGTTAGTTACTACCCCCACGACATTATTAAAAGGGGTGAAAAAAATAAAATTATAATTTAACGTGTATACAAGAACGTAAGGCCTCAATTTTTTTTTACTTCATCCACCCCCGCTACCACCTCTCTCCTCTACCACCATCCCCACCTCCACTGCCGATGTGGCATATCGTTTTATAGGTTTTTGTGGTAGACGATTTCAAATATTATGTTATTAAAGTTCCATAAACAATTATTTCCACATAGTGAAGTGCAAATATAGTATCAAAATCTTTTTCGTTGTGAGAGACTTGGATAGAAAATCTAGGTGTGGAATTTTAAGATTTATAAACGCCCTACAATGCAACCTGCATTGTAATTCGAGTCCTATGAACAAATGAACATCAGCCTGTCTACCTTTCAAGATTATTTTAGCTAAATTGACACGAATGTTTCAAGGAGAGATGAGGAGATAGCTTCAGAGACGCGTCATCGCATGTGTGTCTAGCTTCTACGATCAAATTAGAATGCCATGCAACCTGTACGGCGTTTGTAGATCTTCTATTATTTTCTTGATTCTATAATAAGCGGGTTACCTCGAGTGGTATGGATGCGCAGTAGGTTTCCCCGAGTATTATGGATGCGCAGTAGATTTCCTCGAGTATTTTGGACGCGCAGTGGCTTTTCTAGAGCACTATAGAATATAGATACGTAGTGAGTTACCTCAAGTAGTATAGATGCGCAGTAGGTTTCCCCGAGTATGACTGATGCGCAGTAGGTTCTCGAGCAGTATGAATGCGCAGTAGATTTCCTCGAATATTTCGGATGCGTATTGGCTTTTCTCGAGTACTACAGATGCTCAGTAGGTTACCTCAAGGAGTATGGACGTGCAGTGGGTTTTTCGAGTCAAATGGATGCGCAGTGGGTTACCTCAAGTAGTATGGATGCGTAGTGGCTTTCCTTGAGTACCGTTGATGAGCAGTAGGTTACCACGAGTAGTATGAATGCGCAGTAGGTTTCCTCGCGTATTTTGGATGCGCAGTGGGTTACCTCGAGTAATATGGATGCGTAGTAGGTATCCTCGAAGAAAATGCTTGAAGTAGAAGCTTTACTTCTATTGTGTAGTCCACGGCATGATTTTCATATCTTTGTCATGCCATTTTCTGTGTATTACTTCCACATTCAGTGGGGTGCAAATATAGTATTTTCATTGTAAGAGACTTGGATAGGAAGTCTGGATGTAGAAGTAGTGATTCCTTAGGTAGCGTTTTTTTTTTTCGCTTCTTGCCATAATTTATTTAACTACCGGGAATCAGTATTTTGGTGTGTCTCGAGAAACGGGAGTTTTCTCATTCTCGCTCTCGATCTCGCACAGAGAACGAGGGCGAGAGCGAGCCTTATTATAGAAACAAAAATGAAATGAAATAACAGTTTTTCAATTATATAAAAATGTTTCTTAAAATACTTTACTTTTATCTTGTTTTAAATTAGGTAACGAAGAGGAGTATTTGAACAGCACATTTCTAATTCCTAAAATAGTAAGTATTTCTCGGAAACAAAAAATTCATATCATTTTATTTGACTTCAAGTTCAACACAACTATCAAAAAGTGCGTCGATTCATTTATCTGTCTGTCCGTCCTTCTGTCCGTATGTCTGTTGAGTGCTTGTAAGCACGATAACTTATGAACGGAAAGTCCTATGGTATCGAGATTTTAATGGTATGTTAGTGTTAGCTGGGGGAAAAACCTTATCGTTTTTTGTTAAATCAGTAACTATATATAACTTATAAGACATTTTAATTAAAAAGGTTGAAACCTTTAATTAAAAAAGCCTAAAAAGTTCCTACATATCTAAAAAAAAGTGTAAAGTGTACTATATACTGTCGCGTATTTTGCCAACACAGCTGGCATCATCAGGTTATTGTAAAATTAAAAATTAATAATGTAACGTATTTTTAACTTAAAAGATAGTGGTTTGCAGTATATCAATATATTCATCGTTGTATACTAAGTAGTATACTAACAAGCACTTCGCCAACCAAGTATGCATCATAGAGATATATTGAAAGGAAAATTAAAATAATAAAAATATAGCTGTAATATCTAACAAATTAAGCTATTTTCAAAAAACCGCGAAGGGAATCCTATAGAATGTTCAAAAATTATACAAAAACTCCAGTAAACCGCGAACAGCATGTTTACATCTAACGTACGCGAACACATATACTCTCCACTCGGTCACAGTACACTGAGTACACTGAGCACGCAGCAAATAAATATTGTTTGTATTTTTAACATTTTTGACATTTTTCTTTTCAACCGTTTAATATACTTGTTACTAACAAGTACTATTGTTCAATAATTTTTTACAAACATTTTAACGTTAATCGAATTTTTTCGATTTTCTAACTTTTTTTAGATCATAAAAACCATTGCCTTTGCCTTTTATTGCCTTTGTACAGTTTCGACGTATTTCCATTGTTTTTCTATACATGAGATGCGAACCAATAATGATTCCAAGGGACATATCGAAAATTGTTCATTAGAACAATAGTTTAGCATAGATATATAGTGCTTGGTCGCTTTTACGGAATTCATCGGACTTATTTTAAAGAAAACTACTGGTATACAAAAATTACGTCTCGATACATTTATTGTACCATTTTCGGACAATGAATTTAACTTTCCGTGTTAAAAGTATATTTCGAATATATTGATGTTAATCATATAAATACCTGGATTGGATAAAATTTAGTGTATCGTAAAATTTTGGATAAAACGTATGCCTTTTGTTTGGCGAACTACTAGTGCGAACTACTACATGTGCACTAATAGTGTGCACAAGGCATACGTTTTATCCACAATTTTATGATACATTTTGATTTTCATCAAGTCCCGTTAGAGAAAGCATCGAAGAATTAAAATTACACTAGTTTTTTTAACTTAAATTTAAAATGGGCATATGATAACATTAGAGCTTCTCTGTCTCTTATTAGGGGGGCCAAATACTATCGATTCGTGTAACTAATGAGCTCCGATTCTTGGGAGAAATTTATCTAATTTTACTAGCATATTAACACATATTCCGCTGTTAGTAGTTTAATTATACAATGCCAAGCCTGTGTCATAAAGGGAATGTCAATTGCGCGTGCCTACTTAACTAAGAATACTGCAATACTGCAATCAATTATCATCAATTAAATTAGAATCTTAAATATATGTTCAAGATACAGTAAAATACATTTTAAAAAATAGGAGAGTCTTTTCAGAACATTGAATCAACATGTTAAAATCGATCGACTAAACTTTCTTTCCCAATAATTACTATACATTACTTTGCTATTTATAACATGCATCTCACTCAAATAACTTCTTCAAAAGTTTCATTCACACGCCACGTTTCTTTATATTGGAAATATTCTTAGTTGATAATCACCTACATTCCCCCCTGTGTTTGAAGTATATATTCTTTTCTTATTCTCTGTTTGAAAAAAAGGAAGAATAATAAAACCTCAACGTGGTTAAGATATTTATAAGAGTAGACATCATGGCGACCGGGACAAGTACCGCTGTTGTTAGTGTGTGTAAAAAATGTAATAAAAATGCTGTTAATGCGCTAAAATGTGAAAATTGTAATAATTTGTATCACTTACGTTGTGCTAAATTAAGTAACAGTGTAAAGTTTGTTAATGACAATACCATAATCTGCTGTGAAACAGTGATGGAAAGTGATAACGATGCCGCCTTTTTTGATGCCATGGACGATTAAGGACAATAAGGTAGACATACATATCTTTAATTATATTATTAGACAAAAAGACATTATCATTGACGAATTAAGAGAC
The DNA here is from genome assembly GCA_936432065.2 of Rutpela maculata. Taxonomy (NCBI): domain Eukaryota; kingdom Metazoa; phylum Arthropoda; class Insecta; order Coleoptera; family Cerambycidae; genus Rutpela; species Rutpela maculata. Next base: position 135,515,744 of record OW386287.2, on the reverse strand, counting down.
CAAATTAAAATATTAAATAATCAAATAGACTTTATGAATAAATATAAGTTCAACGATAATTTTAAATCCAACGAAGGTGAACAAAAACTGATAAGATAAGTGCAAACTCAGCTGTAAAAAAACTTACTAATAAAAATACACCTATAGTGACCGTGACTAATAATGTGGGAAATCCCTCACATGTAAATAAACCGAGTACTTCTAAAATAATAACAAAAAATAATGTGGCCTGTGAAATCTTACAAGTACAAAGCCAAATGAAACTCAATGAATGTATTAATTTATGCAATGACACGAAGAATTCCCCTTTGGAAGCATCATCCACACCGCAAAAGAAAGACGATTGGCAACAAGTGGTCAAAAAACGACGTAATAGACGAATGGTTATTACCGGAAGTAGCACAGAGTCTAAATCTGTAAAAGGTGTACCAAAAAGTGTAACATTGCATGTATACAGGGTTGACACACAAACAACATCTAATAATTTAACCGCTCTGTTAAAGCCCATTTTTCCAGAAGTGATATGTGAATCCATTAACCCAAAACACCCCGAACTTCATCCTTCAAAGTAAAAATTCTTGAAGATAATTTCAATAAGGCTATGAACCCAGAGGTTTGGCGTTACGGTGCATGTGTTCAACGTTTTTTAGAGATGCGAAAGAAGGTGGAGTACCAAACAATGTGATGTTCGACCCTAATATTCTTTTACTTAATGCACAAAGTTTAAATAGTGAAAAAATTGACAATTTATATTTAGACATCTGTGATTATGTAAATCTGAATTGTCTCTGTTTTACTGAAACATGGGAAACCTCAGATTCCATAGATACGTTACATATAAGTGGATATCTTTTAATTAGTCATTTTTGTAGATCCTCGTTTAAGGGTGGGAGTGTTGCCATATGGGCGAAAGACAATGTAGAAGTAAAGAATATTGATATACACGAGTTCTGTATTGAAAAACAATTTGAAGCCTGCGCTGTGTGTTGGAAACAAAATGAGATTGTTACTATAATAGTTAACTGTTACAGATCTCCTTCTGGTGACCTAAACCTGTTTTTAGATAAAATAACTGATGTGTTAAATTATCTGGTTAAACCGAATATTGATATAATTATTTGTGGAGATTTTAACGTTGACTCATACAATGCTTCAAAAGATTTTAAAACCATATGCAATGTTTTGTCATGTTTTAATTTAAGTACCATTGTGAAGTGGCCTACCCGAGTAACAGATACCAGCCTTAGCACAATAGATCATATTTTTGTTAATTTCAAATGTGAAAATTCATGTTCTGTGTTTGATAATGCTGTATCGGATCACAGAACTATACTTTTTGATATAAGTTACAAGGACCATATTATAAATATTAAAAATACGTCACTCTTTAAAAGATGCTATAGTGAAAATGCAATAAATAGTTTTGAAACAGCTATAAAAAATGAATCTTGGGAAAATCTCTACGGATATTACGGATATTCAAGATGCATTTACTAATTTTAACAACATTTTTGTACACTATTTTAATTTACATTTTCCTCAAAAAAAATGTTATGCAAGACAAACTCTAGATAAGAAATGGGTAAACGATGAAGTTCGATTATCTAGTTATAAATTAAAAGACCTTTTTATGTTAACAAAAGTATGCCCTAGCATGACTGCGGCATATAAGATGGCAAAGAAGAATCATAATCGTTTAATAAAAAATACAAAAAAATCGTATTTTCAAAATAAAATTATAAATTCTGAAAATCCAGTAAGGACCAGCTGGCGAGTCGTAGCTGAATCATCAAATAGAAATAAAAGCCTTTCTAATATTGTTATAAATAATGAAGGTACTATATACGATGAGCCTCAAATAGTCGCCTCATTATTCAATGAATTTTTTATAGAGGCGCCGCATGCTACTATTAGGCAAATACTGAAATTAAACTGCGATACGTATACAGACAGTAGAGTTCAGCAGACACATTCATTGTTTTTAAAACCATAGTGAAAAAGAATTGTTAAATTTATTAACAAAAAAATTTAAAGCTAAAAGTCGTCTGGCCCAGATGATATTCCCTGTTTTATAATAAAAAAAAGTAATCCATTACATTATTAAACCATTAACATACATTATTAATTTATCTTTTGAAACAGGAACGTTTCCGAATAGCCTAAAGACCGGAAAGGTGATACCTGGAAAATTATAGGCCTGTAACCGTGCCCTTTGGACTTTCAAAAATTTTCGAATACTGTTATTTAGATAGGCTGGTAAATTACTTAGATACTTTTAAAATGATTACAAAAAACCAACATGGTTTTTCTAGTGGCATGTCGACCGGTACGGCAATACATTCTTTTTTAAATAAAATTTTAGAATTCATTGATGCGGGAGAATGTCTTGTTGGTATATTTTGCGATCTCAGCAGGGCATTTGACTGCATCAATCATAGTCTATTAATATCTAAATTATCTGATTATGGTATTCGGGGTCTGTCATTAAATTGGATCACTACATTCCTCGAAGATCGGAGGCAATATGTAAGTTTAAAACATAAAAACGATAATACCGTATGTAATGTTAATTCATAATGTTTAAATTCAACTGTAGGTGTTCCACAAGGCTCTATTTTAGGCCCTGTGCTTTTTATTTTATTTATTAATGATATTGATTTTTTGCCATCAACCGCACATTTTACAATGTATGCTGACGACATTTCTGTGATAATATCAAATCCATCTGATAATGTTTTGGAAGAAAATTGCAATGCTATTTTAAATACTTTGAACCATTGGTTTTCAGATAACACTCTGTATCTCAATACCGAAAAAACTCAAGTCATCAGATTTCACGGTAGGCGAAAGGAATGTGATAAGTTAAATATTAAATTAGACAATACAAATATTTCTAATACTGAGGAAAATGTTAAGTTTTTAGGGGTATATTTGGACGAATGTCTAAATTGGAAGCATCATTGCGAAATTTTGATATCCAAAGTTTCTTCTATAGTATACCTGTTCCGAAATATTAGGGGGGTTCTATCAAGAGAACAACTTATTTATTTATATCATGCCCAAGTTGATTCACGTTTAAGGTATGGTATCTGTTTTTGGGGAAACTCCACTATGTCTTCAAATGTATTTATTGCTAAAAAGCGTATCTTACGATGTATATTTGGTATACCGAGTACTCACACGTGCAAGAATATCTTTATAGAAAATAAAATTCTTACCTTACCTAGTATATATATTTTCGAAATTTGTATATATGTTTTTAGAAATAGAAATAGTTTTATTTTAAATAGTGACTACCATAATGTCAATACAAGACAAAAAAATAAACTCCATGAACCTTGTGCGAGATTAAAAATCACAAGTGAGTCTCCAAGATTTATAGGTCCGAAACTATTTAACCGCCTACCGGATGACATAAAACATCAGGAAAGTGAGCATTTATTTAAAAAAAAATTAAAAGTGTTTCTATCAGATAAATGTTATTATTCTGTATCAGAGTTTTTCTGTATTTAAAGCCCACTAATATACAGCAACTTAACATGAACCTATATGTTCCGTTTCTTCTTTGTTTTTTTTCTTTTTACTTTGTTTTGTTTACAAAGTTTATATTGTACCATACATTTTTCAGTATACTTTGTCTTCGTCTTATACAATTGTGTGTTTTACACTATATTTGACTTTTAGTATAAGCTTTTATATTATTTAACTATTGTGTAAAATAGTGTTTCAATGTTTTAATGACTTGTCTTATATCATGTACATGATCAAAAAGGACCAATAAATATTTGAATTTGAATTTGAATTTGAAGTAATTTTAAATATTTATTTGTATTTTACATGGTTTTCTGTATTTCAGAGAAGTTTACTTGAAAGAACCATGTCATGGCAGCTAATGGATAAATAATTAATTGCATAGATTATAGAAACTCGATACAAGAGTTGTCCTTGTCCTTGTCGCTTTTAACTGTACTGCTTTTAAGATGTTTAGACAGTGTCTTTAACATGAAAAATAGAGACAAGGAGCAATGTGACGTACTTTCCGGTGAGGCCGAAAAGGGTCACTTTTGACACCTTAGCAACGGTTCGGTTGCTCGGGCGCCAATTTCCTATATTACGTGGGGAAACGCCACGTCCCTCAAACAGCCGGAAAAATGGCGCTGGAGTAACTACAGTGAAGAAACGGTGAATTCCAGTGAGTCAATTAGGGAAAATTAGACTTTCATACATACAGCAGTAAAACACACAGTTAGGAAAATGATAATGTTTATTTACAAATATCTTGTACCATCATATACACAATTATTTACACATGGAGCCTCAGGCTATGATTACTTTAGAAAGCTACGGTTATGCAAGCTATGATGTTACGTACGACTTAGTTACAACAGGTGACAGTCCAGAAAGCCATGCTTAATCAGGGTCCGGTGATTCTAGTATACGGTAAAATGGAGTGATAATTATACAGCAAACACTAACTCTAGGCATCAGACTTGTCTAATACGCAGTACCTTAAGCTGAAAAGAGGTATGATTAGTCAACTGCCTTTTGCAACTTCTGGCTTGAAAATAAGGTATGGTTAATGCGCCACGCTCTGATTTTCCCAGCGGAACACCTTCTCCAGAGATCCCAGTAGCGTTAATTTTATGCCACAGTGAACTAGATGGAACACCTTCGACGAATACCCTGAAACACTCAACTTGCCGGAAAACAATAATGCTAAAAATGGGAAAAACAACAATATTATTCACGTCCCCCTGGCCTTAAAACATGGTATGATTAATACGTCACGCTCTGATTTCCCCAGCGAAACACCTTCACCAGAGATCCCAGAAGCGTTATTTCTATGACCCACCAAATTCGCCGGGAAACAATAATGCTGAAAACACAGAAAATTAACAAGATGATCCACGTACTCCTGGTCTGAAAACAAGTAGGGTTAATACGGCACGCTCTGAGTTCCCCAGCGGAACACCTTCACCAGAGATCTCAGTATACGTTAATTGTATGTCCAGCGAACCCGACGGAACACCTTCGTCGGAAAGAAGAAACAACAGAAAAACCAGAATAATTACGAACTATATTACCAGTCCTTTGTAATAGCAAAGCCGCTACCTATTATTATTATTATTCTTACTCTTGGTCCTGCTGCTCCTCGCACGTCTGACTGATCACGTTCCGGTAGATCGACTCACTCTTCTTTTGCGGTTTGGACAGGATCTAGAATAAAATTACCAGTGCTAGAGTGGGGGAATGGCCAAATCCAATGCGCCCCAGTGTTGAAGTGACGTCGGCGATACTTGTAATTGTTCACCACAATGAATTTGTGGACTTATTTCCAACTTTCGAAAATTTCGCTGTTAAACTTACTTTATTCTGGACCCTGGTCAGGCACGTCTGCTTGGTGGCGAAGCTCGTGAGGAACTTAACTGTTTCAATTTAAAAAATTTTCTATCGCCTAGATTTCGAGTAAATCCGGTTTTTGTTATAAAAAAGTATTTTGACGATAAAACCGGGATTCATTCGAAATCTACGCGGTAGAAATTTTTTTTAATTGAAAATTCGGATTCAGCACACAAAAATAGGCATGATAGGTTTAGTCCTTGGAACAGAATTTTTTTTTGTAGACCTGTGTAATATTTCTGAAAAGCTGATAGACGACGAGTTTTAAGTGATGTGATACTAGATTCTCTTTTATTATATTATTATTATATTTCCATGGGTGAAACAAATTTGCATGAAAAATAGTACTCCTCATAATTATGAAAAATGTTTCCATGATTAAAATATACTTATTCGCTTAAAACAACTAGGCATAAAAATGTGGGTCAAAAGCGAGGCAAAACAATGCCCGTGTGGCTTTTTTCAAGGTTTAATGTATTATGTAGTGCAAATACGCACGTCGGGGGTTCCTAATTTCCGGTCTAGCTAGGAACATCGCTGCATAATTGTCAACGGACGACAAGCACAATTTACGCGTACGTCCCAGTAGACGTCAACGCCGCAGTGACTTCCAGCTTACTATGTATGATGGTGAAAATAATTAAAATTTTATAAATGTAGCGTTCATATCTGAACACATGGAGAAGTGTTATTCGCATTAAGTGGAAAATTTGCTCCCTTGATAATCTGATTCTGCTGTTAGTTATACTCTAGAGAACTATATTAGGGACCCGAATTTATCATTCAATGCAGATATTATCTTCATATTTTGAAGACGCTACCCTTTAAATTTTTTAATGGACAGCTGCAGATTAATAAAGGACTAAAATTTACACCACCTTCCTCTGGGAAAAGAAATGATAACAACTGTGGAATCTTAAATTCACTACTTACCTGATTCTTTTAAAGATTTTATCAAAGAGACGCGCAGAGGACAAATACTTTGAAATATTACTTTCACTCATCTTTCATATAAACTATGTTTCATTATAATTTTGGAGCAAAATGTTACCATTTTTAGATTCCCGTACATATTTCCGAATCCATTTTTCTGCATGGACTTTTTTCCGAATGAATAAAAATTCCGAAATGTAATTATTCCGAATCCTATTATTCCGAATCCTATTTTTCCGAATAATATTTATTCCGAATCCATTTTTCCGAATAGCAAATATTCCGAAAATGAAATTACTACGAGCGGTTAAGGAAGTTGCAGAAGAAAGTGGCGTTCAAAAAACTACATTACACTATAATATACAATATATTATACATTATACTCCTGGAATAACACATAATTTGTTTTCTCTTAGTGGAAGTTAACTGATTACATCTATAACAGACGGTCAACTTTACAAATTAAAATTATTACATTTAAAATATTTTTATCTCAATATAAGATACGCCGAAATGGAGATTCCAGTGGGATAGGTTGGAGTGATCGGTTGTGCGTCTGAAACTCTCCCACTTAAAAACGTTAAAAACCCGGTAAAACTGTGTTAAATTTGACAAAGCTTAGATGAAATGTAGCTTAAGAAATCCGGATTAAATTGATGTGTTATAACAAAAGAACAAAGTTGAAATATAATTAATATTTTGAAATAACTAATACAGAGTTTAGTGGCAATTAGTGTGCATAAAGAAATTAGCTTAAAGAAACGAATATATAAACACGACCCAAACTCAGGCATATAAAAGATAAGTATGTCTTAGTTTATTTGTGTCTTAATGACTACAAGTGTCTGCCCATAAAACCATTGAAATATTTAGTTCCAGACCCTCGAAGAATCGACATCTGTTGAAAAATTTATGAGAGCAGTAAAAATATGGCCAAATAAATTGTTTTTTATAAAAATATTCAAATTATTTAATTTAAATTATATCCGAAATAATCAATAACGTATCGTAAAATATGGTCATATATTTCTTTCTCTCAAATAATTCTTTTTTCATAGTTATAAAAAATACCCGAACGAATTTAAAAGTAATGCATTTGATTATTGCGGGTTTAGTTTATATTAAAGTAGGGACAGAACAATTTCTTACGTAAATTTTCAAGTGAGGTTCTTATAATTATTAAAAGTACTCAAACGAATTTAATTTGGATTAAACCCGAAATAATCAATGAGACATTGTTGATATACGGCGTCAAAACTGAATTCGCAGATTCTCACAGCACTTCAACGGAGGTATGCGTGATGCAGGCTTCTTTCAGAAGAATGGTATTTTCTAAGAAAACATATACATTCGCCGATGATCTCCTAATCACCGCAGGACCAGGTGCGTAAGCAGGGGGGCAATATAGTGAGAGCCATCAAGAAAAGAGAGTTGGACTAGCGGAGTGGAACACAAAATAGATGAATACTCCCTAAGAACAATGAAAAAACCGCTGCCCAAGGAATCACTACTTCCACATTCATATTCTCTATCCAAGTCTCTCACAACGAAAAAACTTTGTATGTGAAAATAATTGTTTATGGAACTTTAATAATATAATATTTGAAATCCTCTACCCCAAAAACCCATAAAATGATACCCCACATCGGTAGTGAGGTGGGGGTGGTGGTAGGGGGGTGGTAGTGGGGGGTGGAAGAAGTAAAAAAATATTTTGAGGTTTCTGGTTCCTGTACATATGCTAAATCACAATTTTTTTTCATCCCCTTTAATAAGGAGGTGGGGGTGGTAATGGGGGTGGCTAATGCCAAAAATTTTTTTGAGACCTTAGCTTCTCTTGTATATACTAAATACCAATTTCATGAACTCTTACCTGCTTGATTTACCCATTTATCCCAAATTTACCCCAATTTACCCCCCAACCCTTCGACGGAACAAGATGAAAATATAATCTAGTTCTAGATCTCGTTAAAGTACATATGTGTACCAAATTTCAAGTCAATATCTTAAACGGTTCCAGAATAAACGTGCGCACAAAAAAAGACAGACCGACAGACAGACAGAAATTTTTTTTCGCTCAAACTTAAAATCTCGACGTTTCATGACATTTTAAGCCTATTTGGACAATACAAATTTTTTTAAAAATTTTTGTCGTTACTATACTTCCACTGGACGTGGAAGTAAAATTGAAGTACCAGAATCAGAAATGGAGGAATCAGAAGTTTCAGAAGAAGAAGAAGATTTACAGAAGCAGAAAAACAAAAATAGGAGCACAAACAGCAGCGACACAATGCGGCAACATATATCACAAGAAAACCCAGAAGAAGCAGAAGTCCAGAACCAAAAATACAAAAAAAAAGGGGAGCTTAAACGCTCCTTCACGACACAATGCGGTAACGCATGTCACAAATACCTACACCTCCCATCCCACATTCCTTTACCATGCGCCATGTGGCACTCGCTGCTGGCAACAGACATGACCTTACCCCACCCCAGCGTGGACGTAGCAGGCCCAGCTGTATAATTCTTGGGAGAGGCAGAAATGCCTACCGCACGCTGGTAAATCAATCAATCAATCAACACAATGCGACAACACATTGGACTTGTCATCTTGCTGTCGAGGCGACCAGACCTGCTTTATAATGCTCTGTCACCAATGAATACCCATAAAAGTTTATAAAAGTTAAATAGTGACAACGTGTAAAAAATATAGTTAAAAAAAGTTTAAGTGGATGTGTTTGTAAAAAATACATATATGGAACATTTTCAGTAATTGATAAGAAATATTAGATAGTGTTTAATTAGGTATACAAACCAAAACTTTACACAGTGCTTCCCCTCTTAACACAGTAAATAATGGTATATACAGAGTCAGAAAATTTTTCATTTGGGTCGGCAATGAGAGCAAGCGAGAGCGAAGCAACTAGGCTATTCTTTTTTATCGTATAACACATCCTTCTGATGCCACCTGCTTTCCCCACCACATGTGCGTGGGCAACTCTGCTTGCGGAATTTCAATTTGTTTCCGTCTTCCACTTGCAATGTAAAGAATTATTTGACTCGTTTTGAAAGTAAAACGGGTTAAATAATTTCAGTTATTAAAGCACGTAATAATATTACCTATACTGAACAGAGCCAACTACATCCTTCCTTTGAATAAATGGTACTGAAATTTTTAATAGCAATAATGATGTATGTACGTGTTTTCTTGATAGCGCGTCATTATTTGCTCCCTCTACTAGAGCACTGGTACACGCCTTTATTGTAGGCGGGTCTGTCAGGCCGTTGAAACTATGCGTGCCACCCAAATCCAACATTTTCCGAATGTGTATAGTGCAGTGAAATCGTGCCAGGCGGCAAAGAGGAGAAAGAAATCAGTAATAACCGAAGAGAGGACTGTCTATATGGAGCACGCATCAATTAGAAAAAGAAAACCGGCACACACTAACGCTATGAAAAATCAAGAAAAATGTCCATTATGCTATTAGGAGACTTCAATGCACATATACTCCACACATGGCCTAACGAAAATGAAAACGCGCTGAAAAACCTAGCACACATGTTTGAACTTAACAATAAGAAATACATGGAGCAAAAGTCAAACCTGCATTGACACCTGGAGTAATGGAAGCTGAACCACACAAATAGACCATACTCTGGTAAGCAGAGAGATAAGGGCAAGGATCAAGAAGGTTAAAGCAAAAAGGACAGCAGAAGAAAGCGCTAACATTGAACAGCAGCAAACTAAAAATAGGGAGACCATGTTACACGTGGAAAATAACAATCGAGAGGTTAAAAAAAACTGAGAAAGAAAAGCGAGGAAAAAACATGCGTCATGTGGCTCTCGCTGCTGACAACAAGTATGACCCAAATCAAACCCAGCATCGGAAACCGAGGAATCAGAAGATTTGAAGAAGCAGAAACACAAAAAGAGGAGCATAAACACTCCATATCAAGACACAGCACATATTTCACACGAAGATTCAGAAGAGGCAGATGCCCAGAACCAAAAACACAAAAAAGGGAGCTTAAACACTCCCTCACGACACAATGCGACAACGCATCTCATAAATACCTACACCTCCCATCCCATGTTCCTTTACCATGCTCCATGTGGCTCTCGTTGCTGGCAACAAGCATGACCTTAGTCCAACCCAGCGTGGACGTAGCAGGCCCAGCTGTATAACCCTGGGAGTGGCAGCAATGCTTACCGCACTTTGGTAAATCAATCAATCAATCAATCAATCAATCAATCAATATAAGATACGCCGAAATGCTATAATAGGCCAGGCAACGAATGCTCAAAAAAGGGTGTAGAGGGAAATGTTAGGGGCAGAAAATTTGACTTCGGAACTTTATTTGGACTAGTTTGGAGATAAACATATCAAAAGTCCCCACTCCTAGGTGGTGAGCGGGGGGCAAGGGGCTCTTTAAAAGTCCCATTTTTTGGTATTTCGCTTATATCTCGGAAACTATGCGTCGTATGGAAAAAGGTAACCTACGCAAAATTAAACATAATTAAATTTCCTATAAGAATGTTTATATTCATTTTCTTCCTATGTGTTATAGTTTACGAGATATTCGCCAGCCAATATAGATAATTTAAAAAAAAGTATTAGGTACCTTGAATATTTCTATCAAAGCGGTTTACCGTGGTCTGCTAATAAATCACAGTCACAAAACAATCTTTATTTTACAACACTCGACGTATTTACTAACGTAATATTTTATCGAAATCTATGCATTTCCTTAAATATACATTGTGACTCACTTAAAATGAAGGCGCCCTGATAACTTTTTTATTTTGTTTCCGATTTGAATAAAATTTTACTCAAGTATAGACAAATTAGGATCTACTTATGACCAGAAAAACATTCGCCTGCTACAAAGGCATAGCCTTCTGTGGTACTAAAATATGCCGAAAAAAATAAAAATATTTTGAATGTTAAAAATTCAAAAAAATGCATCGGATCGACGCCACAACCGTAAATACACCATAATTTGATTTGGTTATGGATGGGGGATTTTTCATACCTAAGCAAGGGGGTCCTCAGTTTCCGCAATTTGTGGTGGATACGTGAAATTCGTCAAAACCCATTAATATGATTTTTAATATTTTTCAGTATATTTTGGTACCACAGGTGGCTTTGCCTTTGTAGCAGGATAATGTTTTGGTCGTAAGTAGATCCTAATTTGTTCTATATTTGAGTAAATTTGATTCAAATCGGAAACAAAATAAAAAAGTTATATTTTAAGTGAGTCACACTGTATATTTAATGAAATGTATAGATTTGGACAAAATATTACGTTAGTAAATATGTCGAGTGTTGTAAAATAAAGATTGTTTTGTGACTGTGATTTATTAGCATACCACGGTAAACCGCTTTGATAGAAATATTCAAGGTACCTAATACTTTTTTTTTTAATTATCTATTTTGGCTGGCGAATATCTCGTAAACTATAACACATAGGAAGAAAACGAATGTAGACATTCTTTTAGGAAATTTAATTATGTTTAATTTTGCATAGATCACCTTTTTCCATACGACCATAGTTTCCGAGATATAAGCGAATAACCAAAAAATGAGACCTTTAAAGTGCCCCCCCTCCCCCCGCTCACCACCTAGGATATGGTCGTCTCCAGACTAGTCCAAACAAAGTTCCGAAGTCAAATTTTCTGTCCCTAAAATTTTCCTCTATAATCATTCGTTGTTTGGCCTATAATTTCACTCGACATAAGCAATATTCCGAAAAAGAGAAAACTTGAAAAAAACGCTCCACCGAACACGTACAAAAAATCTGCCTACTAACCTCAAATCGTAGTACGCTTGCATACTGATGTGTTTCTTTTGACGATAAGAGAGCATAAACGAGAGACAAAGCTACAATTTCGGAATTATAATCTATGCATTTAAATCTATGTATTTACATTCGGAAGTTGTCCCGTCGGAAAAATGAATGTCGGAAAAAATGAATGCGGAAAAATGTAATTCGAAATTTGGCGTATTCGGAAAAAAGGTCGGACGGAAAAATGAATTCGGAAAAATGACCGGTTACGCTATTTTTGATTAAGCACATAAATATATGAAGATGTGCAAGATGTCTAAACCGTAATATACAGGGTGTCTCTCAAATTCGAACCAACTTTATGTATATAAAATATCATTAAGGTATTTTTAAAGGACTGTTGTGACATGAATAAACTTTGCAGTCTGCCGTTGTCGACTGCGAATAACTATTAAATATGATAATTTTTCTGGAACTTCGTTTTCTTTCCGAATTTAGAATATATATAAAATAGCATGGTAGAATACTTCCTATTGAAATTGGATAATATCCATCGTACATAGAGTTGCCAGGCCAAAAATTCGAAAAGCCGGACTTTACTTATAAATTTAGCCGGACATTTGGTACAAAAAGCTGGACAACATTCCTTCGCCATAAAGAAATTACTAAACCACAAAATCAGTCTTTTAATATTTTTTATTAAACTTAATTTAAAAATGAATATTTGTTACATGGAAACAGAAAATTCATCACAAAACAATAAAATACCTATATCTAAAAAAAAGCGGCTAAAAACGAAAAAAAAGCGGAAAAAATCACGTAATTCATACAATATCAAATGAAACTTTGGTAAGTGTATCACATAAAAAAACTGAATAATTCATTACAATCATATAAAATAAAATAATTTTTATTAATAAAAAAAATGTTTTTTTAAAACTTAAAAGCTTAGAAATTATGTATATTTATCATTTGAGCCTATTTTATCAAGTAAGTTTTTTTCTTCACGGATCATATGGTAGAATTCTTAGCAACTTATTTTTAAATTGCACTGTAGGAACATCATTTTGGCTATCATATCTATATGTATTTTATTTCGTTCTTTCGACCATTGGGCATTTATTAATGAAAATACTCTTTCGATATTGGCATTGTTGCCCGGAATAGCAAAATAATACTCTGCCAATATTAATAATTCGGAGTAAAATTCCGTATTATCCAGAGAGTTAAGGCAAAAAGCCGGACAAAAGCCGGACAGGCCGGACGTGTTAATTTTTAGCCGGACAAAACCGTAAAAAGCCAAACATGTCCGGCTAAAGCCGGACGCCTGGCAACCCTAATCGTACATGATGATCCTGAGAGGTGAATAAATCATATGTATAATGTTCTATATGAACTATGTTTTGTTATAATTTTAGAGCAAGATGCCCCAAAGGTTTTTGATTACGAACATGCAAAATGCAACAATATTCAAGATATCTAAATTGCAATCTACAGTTCATCTTTCAAGTTTGACCTAACTTTGCGTAGGTTAGATGATATACCACTTTTACCCTGAAATGTTATTGAGACATTTTTGATTAGACTATTACGAAATGGAAAAATAATTGCAGTCAGACGTTGCCGAATACCAAATAAACAGTTTTTAAATATATAAATATGTAAAAAAGCATTTTTAATAAGACTATTATGGAACGAATAAATGTTGCAGTCGGGCGTCGGCGACTGCAAATATTTATTAGCTACGGAAACTTCTGTTCAACTTTAAAATTTTATTACAAATTTTACGGATAAATAAAATAGCATTAAAGTGGGTCATATTTGTTATACAAGGTGATCGTCAGAGGCAGGGAAGTTATCATGTTTTACACAAACTATGTGTTATTATGATTTTAGAGCAAAATGTTCTAAAGGTTTTTAGTTAAGAACATTAAAATATAAAGATGCACGAGATATCTAAAGGGCAAAATACAGTGCATCTTTCATCTTCAAGCGAACTTTATGTAGGGAACTTTACGTAAAACGTTATTAAGGTATTTTTTATAGGACTATTACAATACAAATACTAAAAACGATGATTCCTGACAAAAAATTACCTCTATTGAAATTAAGCCATATCCTCAATACAGGGTGATCACTAAAAGCGTGTAAACTGTTTTTGTAACTATGAATATGTTTTGTTAGAATTTTAGGGCAAAATGTTTTAATTAAGCACAAAAAATGCTGAAATTTAGATAGATAGATAGATAGATAGTTTATTTCAATAGACTAAATTACAATAGTATAGGAAAAGTCAAAGGAGGTTCCTCCGATTGAATAGATACATTTCAGATATATAGAGTAAAATAACAAATATTTGCAACAAATTTAAAATAATAAATACGACAAATTTAAGACATAAAATTTAAAACAAGACATGACTAACAAATTTAAAAAGTGCGTAGAAATGATGTACACTTAAACACATACAACACATAACCTAAAACGATGAACAAGTATACCGAAATTAATAGCAAATAAATATAATATACGTATATAGGGACATATTAAAATACAGTATATAAATTATACATTGAAATTCATATATTCAGAAACTCTATAAAACACATTGTCAAGTAACATATTATAGATGATAGTTTTGAATGATTTTAGATTGTTTATTTGCCTGATTTCTGGATTTAATTTGTTGTATAATTTAATTCGGTTGTGTCTGGTTTCATATTCGTGGAAGTCGCCATTAGTTACAAACTTATTTAAGTTTGATTTAACATACATTAAAATTTCCAAGATATATATGGAAGGTAATGTTAGTAATCGTAATTTTTTAAAATATGGCCTGCATGATGTTCGAACTGATACATCTGCTATGTGCCTTATGGCCTTTTTTTTGTAGTTTAAATACCCTGTTTAGGTGGCTTGATGATCCCCAGAATAAGATGACGTAGCGTAGGCGTGATACAAATTGTGCATGGTAAAAGGAGTGAAGAATACTTTGGCTAGTGATATTTTTTAATCTATAGAGGGCGAAACATAAAGACGAAAGTTTATTACAGAGAATATCTGTGTGCATTTCTCAATTCAATGCATTGTCTATATAAAGTCAAAGAAATTTTGTATTGTTGACTTGTGCGATTGATTTTTTCTCTATTTTTAATAAATGACTTTCGCTAGTGTTGCTATTTCTAGGTGCAAAATTTATAAAAACTGTTTTAGATGTATTAAGATGCAGCTTATTAATTTAATTTATTTGTCATTATCTGTAATTTAGAAACAACATCTACCAGACTTGGATCTTCACACAAATAAGTATTGCCATCTGCAAACACAATGATGTTACTTACAGATATTGTTATTTCAGGGAGGTCATTAACAAAAATCAAAAATAACAGGGGTCCTAAAATGGAACCCTGGGGGACACCGACAGTAACATATGACTCATTGGAATAGGTACCATTAATATCTACAATTTGTTTTTTATTATATAAGTAGGATGTCAACCAATCGTTTATTTTTCCTCGGAGTTCATAGGTATTTAATTTCTCCTTAAGCAAGCCGTGGTTGATTAGGTCAAATGCCTTGTTTAGTAATTAAAAGTAAGTAGGTTAACTTTAGGCTAAGTGAGCAACATTTCTATTGTTGCAATTTGAATGTGTCGATATAATTAATTATCATTAATAGCAAATACACCAGTATGAAAACACGTAGTCAGGTGTCTTATTACAGGAACAACCCGTGCTAAATTTACGAAATAAGTTAACGGATAAGTAATATAATTCACAATCAACTTTAGTAAATGTGATGAAATTGAGTCAACCCCTGCCGAATAAGTTTTCTTAAGATTTATTATAGCATTATACACGGTATTTTCATTGACTGGTCTTACAAACAGTATAAAAAATTCTTGAAGGTGTAAGGTTATCATTTGTACCAGTATCTTGACTTCGTTCATTGGACAGTTTGTGAGGTAATCCGACAAAATAATCATTAAAGGAATTAGCTATAGTTTTATCATCTTGTACAATGGTATTTTCTAATTTAATTTCAAATGTTTCTTTTCTGCTTTTATTTTTATTAATAGATTTATTAATTATTGTCCACGCGGCCTTCCCTTTATTTTCAAACTCTTCATACAGTCTGTCCTTGTAAGGCTTTTTTGCGGCAATAATAACTTTTTTGTAACTTTTTTTATAGTTTTTGTAATAATTTTTATCCAATATATGTCCTGTTTCTAACATAGTTGCGTATAGTTTTTTCATCTTTCTAGCATATATTTTAATACCTCGGGTTAACCAGGGCTTTACAATATTTCTAGAATATATTCTTTCAACAGAGAATGCAACATCTACATGATATTTTAATTGATTTATAAATGTTTCAAATGCTTCATTAATATCCCCAGTTTGATATACGTCAAACCAGGATTCCTTACTAAAATGGTAAAATAGGGTTGCATAATTTTCACTACTATAAATTCTTCGGTATATGTACTTATTCAGATGTAAATCTAGATCACAGTTTATTTTTATGAATTGAGCCGAATGATCGGATATGCCATTAAAATATACCTCAGTGGATATATTATATAGGTCTTTGTCAAAATTGGTACAAATGTAGTCAATAGCACTGGAAGAAATAGGAGTACGTCTTTTGAGTTCATTTACACAGATTTCGAAACCGTATGCATGTAGAATGTCAACTAGTTCATTTCTTTCTGGTGAATTCTATAGATAACTGATATTTATATCTCCATAAAGTACGATATTTTCATTTATTACTTTAGAAATGTTGTGCAAAAATAAATTTAGCTCTCTAAGAAATAAATTTACATCTGTTGATGGAGACTTATAGACACAACAAATCTATATTGAATTATTATCTTTTAAACGTAATTTGGCACCGCAAACCTCAAAAATTTTCTCTTTAGACCATTTTTCAGTTTGTTCAATTGCACTATAACAATATTTTAATTTATTACTACAGAATATTGCCACGCCACCGTTTTTATATTCTTTTCTACAGAATTTACTGATTGCATTATAACCTTCAATATTTATATTGTAACGATGAATTATTTCTTTTAGTTATTAACCGATAGTTTTTCAAATCGGTTAGCACATACTAACAATGTTAAATTAGATTCATCATTACGAACAAACTTTTCCCCGTATCCGTAGTAATTTGATATTTCGTAACTAAGGAAAATGTTCTGGACCTAGCAACCATTTACTATATAAAGGGCCGCAGGAGCTCATTTTATTCATTCTCATCTCGGAGAGAATCCGAATAGGTTCTTGACACTTAACCTCGAATGTTGTGGTGACATCGCAGAAGTGACACTGGCTAGATAGCGCATAGTCTTTACACTCGGCATAGAGCCTGACATAGTTCGAGTGAGACTTCTCCTATCATAAGCTAGTGTGGTTTCTGCGTTAAGCCATAGCATTTGTCGTGGAAGGGGTCACGAACTTAACTAATTGTTTTGCATCGCGTTATTTTCAATTCAAAGCGACAAACGCTGCGTCAACTGAACGTTAAAGTGACACATAAGCATTGATTGTTGAAGCGCCAGTTGTCAGTTAATTTTCAAAGTGACAACCGTCGGTTAAAAGTCAAAGTGATGAATGTCAATTATATTCAATACCAACTAACTGTCAAAGATAGTTTATCGAACTAGACGTTAATGAAATTTCAGTTGACGTATCCATTGTCATATTAATTAATTTATCTTTGCTTTGAACGTTTTCGAATCAAGAACTGTCTGTAGATTCATATTTTATATGGAGAAGGTTGCTGGGTTTACTAAAGATTAGGTTTTCAGTATTCTCTTTGTGTGTTAAACGATTATAATTATATAATATTTAAATATTGTCACTCTCATGATTAGAAATAAACATTTGTAATTGTATTGAGAAACTTTAACGTTAAAATAAACTTGTTAATTTGAAAATATCTTCCTTGACTTTTAATGAACCCTGGAATCACTCCACTGTTTGCTATCCGAGCACAATAGTTTTGAACTATTGTAGAACTATAAAATCAACGTTATAATATATTCACTTTGTTTGTCATTTAACCAATGGTCCGTTATACATACTAGATCAACACCATTCATATTAAGGGTAGCTTCCACAAGATCTACTTTATTTCTTATAATAATAATAATAATAATAATAATATTTATTCACCACCACCAAAAGATCAGAATTATAATAAAATGTGACATATGAAAATTATGTAGGTGAATAAACACAGAAAATCCACAAAGGAAGAC
Source organism: Rutpela maculata (assembly GCA_936432065.2). Classification (NCBI taxonomy): domain Eukaryota; kingdom Metazoa; phylum Arthropoda; class Insecta; order Coleoptera; family Cerambycidae; genus Rutpela; species Rutpela maculata. The sequence continues at coordinate 135,497,356 of OW386287.2, read as the reverse complement.
CTGCACGTGGATTAAACTGCGCTTCGACCTGTATACATAATTACATTTTTATTTAAGTTTGAAAGCGATGTGTAAATAAACTATCTTAAAGTAATACATATTGTTTAGCCTACAATATTTTAATTTTAATGTAAATTAATCTTAATATTCTATATACTGTTTAGCCTAAAATATTTTAAATCTAACTAAATGAAATACTATCAAAAGTGTTTCTGTCCTATGACCTGTGTATATAATTATATTTTGATTTTAAGAGTGGAAGCGACAAGTTAAGTGGACTATCTTAAGGTAATACATATTGTTGAGCCTACGATATTTTAATTTCAATGTAAATTTATTTTAATATTCTGTATATATTGTTTAACCTATAATATTTTAAATCAACTAAATACTATCACAAGTACTAATATTTGTTTTAACTATATTCTCTATATATACATATATATATATATATATATATACACGCATTCATAGTAACTGTATACATTCTATGGTGTCTTTTTGTCTATATACGTATTTTCTTATATATACATATATATATATATATATATATATATATATATATATATATATATATATATATATATATACGTGCACACATTTACACATATACATGCACACACACATATAATACAAATTTGAATTAATTTTCATTTCTTTAGGGTTGAGCGGGATTGTTTTTTTTTTTTTTTTTATTTCTCAATCATGAGATGTACTGATGATCGTGGAATTTCCAATATCCATTTTTTTAGCTTTCCTTTAAAGAGATTAAACGAGTTTATACTTTTTAGAGTCGTTGGGACTTTATTATATACCTTGGGAGCCAAGTAAATGTGACAGCGTTGTCCTATGGTTTTTATCATTTTGGGTACTGCAATTGATTTTTCTCTGTGACGCGTATCATAATTGTGAGTAATGATATCTTTTGTGTTTAGGTTTCTATATTGATATAAAATCAAGCTCTGAAAAAAACATTGCCTTATATCCATGATTTTAGATTCTTTATACAAATCATCACTCGGGTAAACGTAACTTCGGCTAAAAATTATTTTTAGAATCCACTTCTGCATTGTTTCAAGGCTTTTTATATAGCAGTTTGTTATGCCTCCCCAAGCAATGATACCATAATATAAATGTGGCTGGACTAGAGCAAAATATATGCTTTTTAGGTGATCTATGTCAAAGAATCTCTTAAGGTATTTAAATTTTGAAAGTAGTGATCTTAATTTTTTAACTAAAAAATCTACATGTTCATTCCACCTAAGGTGACAATCAAGCATGACTCCGAGATATTTTATTGATGTGACAGATGATATTTCAATATTGGTGTTTTTATAGTTAATGTTGATAGCCGAGAAGTCTGGAAGTTTATGAGCGTAACTAGTGAATGGTAAGTAGTGTGTTTTATTCATATTTATTGTTAGTAATTTACTACTGAAAAAGTCTATTATTACTGGAAAATCTTTCTGGATGTTTGATTTTATTACATTCCAGTTTTTTCCTCTATAACACACAGCCGTGTCATCGGCAAAACTGATCACTTCCCCTGTAAGTGGAAACTTAAACAAGTCGTTGACATACAATGTGAATAATACTGGGCCCAGTACGGTACCTTGCGGAACACCGCAAGATACTGGTTCCATTCCACTCACTGTATTACCAACCTTTACACATTGTGCCCTATCGCTCAAATAGCTCTTCATTAGTTCGTAACTAGTTCCCCTGAAACCCAATCTCTCTAGGGTTTCTAACAAACTTGAATGACTAACAGTATCAAATGCTTTTGCCAGGTCAACAAAGATGCATATAACCGGTTCAGAAATATTGACTGAGCTATATATTTTTGCGGTTAAATTAGCTATTGCATCCTGTGTTGATCTGGCCTCCCTAAATCCATACTGTTTGTCAGACAGCAAGTTGAATTTGGTCAAAAAACTTGTTATTCTCTGTTTTAAGATTTTCTCGAAGATTTTTGATAATGTTGACAGAAGAGATATTGGTCTGTAATTTGACGCATCGAGTTTATCTCCGGACTTATGTAACGGTTTAATGACAGCTATCTTAAATGCTTTTGGAAATATACCAAATTCGATGGCTCTGTTTATGATGAAGACCATGGGCTGTACAAGGTAATCAATACATTCTCTCACCGTTTCTGCCTGGATATTGTCAATACCAGGTGCTTTTTTAATTTTAAGTTCCCATATTATTTTTCTAATTTCCTCATCAGATGTGAGTGTAAGATATATTGAATTTTCTATATTAGTTTTTGGAAAATTTGTATTGACCGGAGTTATTTTTTTTGTTAAAGTACTTCCAATGGTGCTAAAAAATTTGTTAAAAGAATTTGATATTTCTAAAGGATCTGAACTGACGTGGTCATTTATTTTTTAATTTTTTTATTGAATCGGTGTTTTTATGGTTTTCAATACTTTTTATGCACTTCCACATATTTTTAGAGTCATTTTTATTTTTACTAATTTGTGTTTTATAATAGTTAGTTTTTGCTGATTTTATGAGTTCGGAGAGTGTATTTCTGTATCTTTTTAGTTCGTTTTGTATAATTATGTTTTCTGGATATCTTTTTGCTTTTTTATAAAGTTCATCTTTTTTGTTTATTGAATTTACCAATCCTTTACTAATCCATGGGTTTCTTTTAATTTGATTTCTTTTAAGTGTAAATGTTTTGCTACTATTTTTTATATGCTCATTTAATTTTGTTATTAGCAAGTCGGTTGCGGCGTCTACACTTTCTAGAGAATATAAATCTGCCCATTGTTCATTGCTTAATTTTTCTCTCAATTTTTTATAATCAATGTATGTTTTTTGCCGATTTACATTAGGTATGCTATTTTTGGCTTCAAATGGAGGTACGTATTGCAATATTATAGGGAAATGATCAGTCAAAGGCATTTGCAATACTATGGGGATAAATAAATCTAGTGACAACTTGGATTTTAGGAAGATATGATCCAAGCATGAACTACTGCGTCCCTGAACTCTAGTAGGTTTATTAATTGTGGAAATAAAATTATGTTCAGACAGTATATTTAGATATTCTTGGCAATATAACTCCTCGCCGTCTAGAATATCTATATTGATATCGCCCACAATAATTTGCATATCATGGTTTTCCTGATTATTACGATTTAGGAAATTATTTAGGAAGTGATTAAAATTGAAAGGGCATAATGACGGTAATCTGTATATAGTTATAACTTCAATATTTTGTTTATTAAATAAGATGTTTAATTTAATTGACTTAATGTTGTCAATACTGACTATCTCATACCTATAATTTAATTCATTTTTTATATAAATGACAACACCGTCACATTTATTTATGTCTCCTTCGTTGTATATAATATCGTATCCAGGTATATTTAGTATGTCTAAGTTATGTAGCCTCCATGATTCTGTAAGTACTATGCAATCAAATAAATAATCAAAATTATGCAAAAATACTTGTAATTGCTCAATATTTTGTGACAAACTTCTTATATTTGTATGGTAAAGAGTAAATTTCGAAGAGTTTGTTTTTTTATTCAATATATTATTGCACCCACTTATGGTATCTATTGTTAGCGTACTAATATTCCCAGGTTTATAATCTCTAAGTAATTATTCATACTATTATCATTATTATTTTTTTTTGTTATGTGAGAATTTTATATTAATATTTTAAATTGATTTATAATTTCTACAATAGTTCTAATTATTATTAATGGCCCAACTAAATTTAAGTTTACTTACAAGTTTTAAAATACGAATTAGAATGCTTTTATAATTTTTCCCTGCATCTATTTTTTCTTTACTGCGTTTCACCCTCCATGTATGTAGTAAGTTATTTTCGATTTCTAGTGGTAGGTCCTGCATTAGATGTACGCGCAGTCTTCTTTATTGTGCCAGTTGGCCTCTTTATAATTTCAGATTTTTCGCCTTCAGTTCTTTTGTCTTCTTTATTTTCCTCAACAATATCTTTTCCTATTGCCTTTTCATCTGTAGGGTCTGTGGTTTCGGTAGTGTCAAGTTCGCTTATTCTACTTTGGGAGGTTGGTGACGAATAGCAGCCGTCAGTGTTGGTGCTCGTTAGGTCTTCGTATTTATATACTTTTCCTTCTATAATCAGGGTATTTCCTCTTATTTTAGCCTCTTTGTTGTTCTCCTTAGCTACTTTTAAGTTCTGAACCAAACATCTCCTCACTTCTCTGTCTTCTTCAATTAAATCTTCACTAACGGAAATACTTGTACCTTTTAGTTTGTTACAATTCGATAATACCTCCTTTTTAGTGAAGAAATATAGAAATTCTACCAATACAGGTCTTGTTCTCCCAGCTTTCTTTCCCAGTCTAAATATGTTTGTTATATCTAGGGGTTTTATCTCTACTGCGAGTTTTCCCTTTACTATATTTATTATTTTAGCTACCAGATTACTTTCATTTTCTTCCTCGTCTTCTTTTACGCCATAGAATATTAAGTTGTTTTTCCGCAATTTCCTTTCTGTGAATAATAATCGTCTTTTCAGATTTCTATTTTCGTCCTCAAGTGAAATTACTTTCTCTGTTATTTCTCGTAGTTCTTTTTCGAATGTGTTAGACAGTGTTTTTATGTCTGCATTACAGTTTTCGATTTTGGTTGTTAGGTTTTCGTTAACTTGTTTTATCAATTTATATACATCCTCAATACATATTGTTGTTTTTTCTGGTCGATCATATCCACAGAATAGGACGCCACTGTATATAAAGGAAGTGAATAGGTATATCTTTGTTGCTTGGATTCTTTGGCATATGGCTGACAAGTGTTACTAGCCTGGGTTTTACTCTGTACCACTTGACCGCTTATTTATGATACTTTCACAGAATGCACTATTTTAAAACCTTCAGATATAAGTTGAAGAACAATTTAGTAGACAGCTTTTCTAATTTTTGTTTGTTTTCTTCTGATAAATAATATTTGTCTTAGTTATGTTTTTAAATCACTAGCTGCACTTAATTTTATTTAAAATGCGTACAGTTTTTTAATTTCTAACTTAAGTTTTTACTACTTAAATTGATCAATTTTACAGAGAGAACTAAAACACGTGTGCACTTGACGCTGGTCTCTTAAACATTATACTTTGTATATTTTGATGACATGTTTAAATTGTTGTTGAATAGATATTTACTGCAATGAATTATCTGTGATTGCTATTGTGATTCATACTTTACTTTTTGTTTTCCCGCACTGACCTTTTTTGTAGGACACTACAATTTTCAATATCAAACATGGAGTGATTAATATTTAAATCAAAATTTAGTTTTTTATTGGCATCCATGCAGTTACCACATCTGAGTAAATCATTTTTACAGTTTTTTTATCATGTCCCTTATCACCACATTTTGCACATACCTTGTCACTTTCACAGTTGTCTGCATTGTGATTAAAACCTCCACATTTGAAACACCTGTATATTCTGACATAGTCGAAAACTCTGCACGAGGGTGTCCATCCAATACTAAGTGAGCCTTCTTCTACTACTCTTGAATATGTAGTTGGATCAAATTCTAGAATAGCCATGTAACGTTTCACCATTTTTTTTTATTACGACAACATTTATTTTCATATTATGACGTAGAAAAGCATTTTGTTTATTTATACACTCTAAAAGTTCCTTTTCTTCCATTTTATCCTCAATATCAACAATTTTCAGGCATGGACTTTTCTGGTTTGGTATATTGACTTGCTGTTAATACTTATTTAAACAATAAAAATAAAGAACAATATTGACTGTGTACTTAACTTCTGTGACATTCTTTAACATGTGATAATATGAATCAAATAGGTGTTCGCAGTCGGCCACGCCCGACTACAACTTCTACTCATTACTACTATAGAAAATTCAATAACCTGACGATGGGTATAATGTTCACATCTATTTATTATTATTGTAGGGTCTTACTTCGAAGGACCACTTGTATGGACTGTATTATAGTACCACTGTTTTAATTACGGTAAAGGATAGAAATGATAAACTTGTAATTTTAGAACACTTGTGCTTTACTGTAATCTCGGACTTGTACTTGTATAATATATTGTAAACTGTTATGTTCTAAAGCTAGTGTGTGACTCTTAAAAACTACCCTTATTCTACAATATCTTGTCTACCTACTTCCCCACTCCCACATCTGGCGAGTGTTACACAAATTGCCGGCCAGACCATAGTACTGACAGCTATTTCTAGTACAGGCCAAATTTAAAGTAAACAAAAACAAATAATGCCACTACGTAGCCTCAACATGCCGGCCACCTTGAAATATGGATGTCTATGCATTTTCAACAAATTCAAATATGCTAAACTAGTATAATACAATTGGTTCTGACTCGAAATCGACAATTAGGCAGATTAAAATTACTGCTATATACTTATATTAGATTATTGAACAATAGTTATTTTCAATAGAAACTTGACAACCTTATAAACTAAATAATTACTACACTAGATCACTAAAATATAGTCATTCTCTATTGTTCGCATTGTCAATTTCAAATGGAAATACACATAATTTAGTCACTGGACGCTTCACTACCGAACCATTCAACTTTAGCGTTACCACTCTCACAACACCATCTTGCCCAGGGTGGAGTTCTAGAATGCGTCCAATATTCCATTTTAGCGGAGGTATGTTGATTTCCTTGACTAAGACAACCATACCAACCTTAACTCTATTACTAGATTCATCTCGCCACTTGATTCTAGTTTGCAATTCTGAAAGATATTCAGAATGCCACCTTTTCCAGAAATGTTGCGTCATTTGTTGCAACCTTTGGTAATACTTTAGTCTGTTTTCGGGCACGTGAAGTAAACTTTGTTCTGGGATTAAAGTCAAGGTTTTTCTCACCAAGAAATGAGCAGGGGTTAAGGGACTGATTTGATCTGGATCGGTATTGAAAGGACATAAAGGTCGCGAATTAAGAATTGCTTCAACCTGAGTTAACACCGTATAGAGCCCTTCAAACGTCAAGTGAGAGTTTCCTAGAATACGTTTCAAATGAAACTTTGCACTCTTAATTCCTGCTTCCCATAAACCTCCAAAATTTGGAGCTCGTGCAGGGATAAATTTCCAACTTATATTATCCTCTGCTAGATTATTACTTATTTTATCGGACTCTGATTTTAAGAATTGAAACATGTCTTGTAGTTCAGCTTGAGCTCCCACGAGTGTCTTTGCATTGTCAGAGAATAGGTTTAGTGGCTTACCTCGTCTACTAATGAATCGTTTCAACGCAGCAAGAAAACATTCAGTGGTTAAATTGCTGACAACTTCTAAGTGTACTGCCTTAACTGACATACATATGAATAAACATATATAAGCCTTTGTTAATTTTGCACCTCTGGTACTGCGGTCCTTCACTAGAATTGGACCCGCATAATCGAGACCAGTGTTTTGAAAAGGCAGGCTTTGGTTAACTCTGTATTCCGGTAAATTTCCCATTTGATAGTTTTCTGTATTAGGATTAACCTTAAAGCAAATCACGCAATTGTGTACAATCCGCTTAGTCAAGTTGCGACCTGAAATAGGCCAAAATCTTTCACGAATTGACGCCAGTAACATTGTAGGTCCACAGTGCAGGAGCCTACGATGCTCATTTACTAGAATTAAATTTGTTAATTTGTCGTTAGGCGGCAGAATGATCGGAAATTTTTTGTTGTAGTTTTGACTTGAGTTTTGTAATCTGCCCCCAACTCTTATTAAATTAGATTCATCAATAAAGGGATTTAAAGATAGTAACTTGCTTTTCCTATTAATCGGCCTTTTCTTACTTAAATCAGAATATTCTTGTGCAAAACATTCTCTTTGGGCTAGAGATACTAGCGTGTTTAGTGACCATTGAAGTTCTGCTACTGATAGCACTTGAAAATTTCTCCTTTCTTTCGGTAACTTACAATTTCTAGAAAATTTTAAAATATATGCAACTACTCGTTGAAGCTTTCTCAAAGATGAGAACTTGTTAAATATATTAAAATTGTCAACTAATATCGCACAGGCAACCCTTCGCTGTTCGGGCAAATCGTCGACCATTTCTAAATTTTCAATTGGTAAAGGGTCATTACTTGTGAGCCAGTCCGGCCCTGACCACCACAAACTTGAGTTTAATATTTCTGTAGCAGTTATACCGCGTGAAATAAGATCAGCCGGGTTATCCTCAGATCTGACATGGTGCCAGTTTGACTGCTCTGTTAAACGCTGTATCTCGCTCACACGATTTGCGACAAATGTTTTCCATTTGCTGGGACATGCTTGTATCCACATTAAAGTAATTGTCGAATCGGACCACAAAAAAACTCTATCGAATTCGATTTGCATTGAACTAAGTACCTTACTAACTAATTGTGCTAGTAGAAGAGCGCTGCACAACTCTAATCGCGGTAAAGTTAATTGTTTTATTGGTGCGACTCTCGACTTCGCACATAATAATCTAGAGTGCACATTTTTCCATTCATCTAAAGAACGGAGATAAACACAGGCGCCGTAAGCCCTTTCACTGCTGTCCGAAAACCCATGCAATTCTATAGACTTGTATTTAGAAATTACTACCTGCCTAGGGACCTTTATTTGATTTAACAGTAATAAATCATATCGGTATTGTGTCCACTTTGTGTGTAAACTTTGAGGTAATGGAGAATCCCAACCTATTTTTTCTTGCCACAATGTTTGAATTAGTAATTTGGCTACTATAATTATAGGGCCTAACAACCCCAGTGGGTCGAATACTTGCGAAACTTGTGATAGAATTGTTCGTTTACTTATTGTTTTCTGTCTCACAGACTCAGAAATTGAATATGGAATTGTATCTAGTGAAGCATTCCACATTATTCCCAACGTTTTATTTGCTTCAAATTCCCCGATTTGCAAAATATTAGATTCCAGATTGTCATCTACTTGAAATGATTGACATAAATTTGGTTTATTACATAACCACTTGCGCAACGGAAACCCGCCGCTAGATAGAATTGTTGATAAATCTTGTTGTAGCTTCAGTAATTCTGACTCGGAATTACAACCTGTTAAACAGTCATCGACATAAAAGTCATTTTTAATTGCCCGACTAGCCTCGGGATGTGACTGCTCGTGCTCTACCCCTAATTGATGCAGACACCTTACCGCGAGATAAGGCGCTGATGCTGTACCGAAAACTACTCTATTCATCTCATAACATTTTACATCACTAGAAGGGTTATTTCTCCAAAACACCCTTTGAAATCGTCTATCGCTTTCTTGAACGAAAATCATTCTGTACATTTTAGATATGTCCGCGGTCATGACATATTCATGTTTTCTAAATCGCAAAATAATTGAAATTAAATCATTCTGAATGACTGGGCCGCTATATTGTACGTCGTTTAATGAGAGGCCGTTGTCAGATTTCATTGCTGCATCGTAGACAATACGCACCCGTGTAGTTAAACTTGTATCCTTTACTACGGGATGATGTGGCATATAATAGTTCGCTAAATTATCATTTATTTCTTGTATTTCGGTCATGTGACCCAGTTCCTCGTATTCTGACATTATTTTTTTGTATTCTGAATACAATTCGGGATTTTTTAGTAACCGTTTTTCTTGTGCAAATAGCCTCTGCAATGCGAATTCCCTAGAATTGCCTAACTGATTATAATTAGATTTGAACGGAATTGCTACAGTAAATCGACCTTCATTGTCTCTCTTAAAATTTGTTAAAAAATGGTCTTCACAAAATTGTTCAGACTTAGACATTTTAGGTTTAAATTCGATTTCCTCGACTTGCCAGAATTTTTCAATAGAACTATCCAATGAATCGCTTATCAAACCTGATTGCAAACAATTTATAGATACATTCACGGGCGAATTAACAGCATTAAAATTGTTCATATTTCCTGCCAATACCCAACCTAACCGCGTGTTTCGCAATATCACACTTGAAGAGCCCAATTTAATCTGTCCTACACATAAAAGTTCCCAAAACACGTTAGAACCTAGTAAAATATCAATCGGACCTGATATATTAAATTTGGGATCAGCTAAATTGAACCTTATATTGTCTGGAATTTTTATTTGTGTTGCATCGAATGACACCGTAGGTAAATTGCCCGTAATCTCAGGTAAAACTAAACAGTCGATTGTTTGATTATAATTTAACTTGCGTGAGAATAATGAAATGTTTGTGGAAAATTCCACTTGTGTCTTAACCTGACTAACTCCAATGATCGAGAAATTTGCTTTATTGCACTGTATATTTAATTTTTGGCATAAACGTTTGGTGACAAATGAATTTTGTGCACCGCAATCTAATAACGCACGAAACTCATGCCAATTGCCATCTCGACCCTTAACTTTTACGAGAGCGGTTGATAAAATTGCTAAAAACATTGACATATCCCTTGCGATAGTGCAATGTGATTGATTGTTCTCGGGACTTGCAAATGTATTTTCAACAGCACTAGTACTTGGCTGTGAAACTTGAGAAATTTGGTTCCGGGAACCACTTGAAGAACTAGAGTTTATGTTATAGTTAAGCACACTGTCAATATGTAATAGGGTGTTGTGATTTTTACCACATTTTCTACATCTAGATAATTTACAACTTTCAGCTATATGGTCTGGGCGTAAACAATTTATACATAACCGGCGCTGCTTCGCTTCATTATGTCGTTCACTAGGCTTTAGCTTTAGAAAATTGTGACATTGATATATTGTGTGATGCTTTCCACAATAGAAACAACTAAATTGACTATTGACCGATACATAAGAATTAGACTTGGACTGAAGAAGAGATGATTTGTGACGTGCCTGTTTGTTTCTGTTTGAATAATAATTCCTTTCACTTGTTTTATTATCTCTAGAACTACTCGAATTATCCCTCTTGTCATGCACATTTTCCAGAATTTCACAACGTTGTTCTAGAAACTCGCTCATAATTTTTAACGTTGCCTTCTTTCTTGACTTCACTTCCGTCGCTGTCGTAACCGACGGATTCTCGTCTACTTGTAAAACCTTACACTTGTATGTTTCCCATTCTTGTAGGGAAGTGGAGTCTAGTTTGCTAGCCATTAAATATATGACAAAGGTATCCCACTGATCTGTAGGCTCCCCTAATAGTTCAAGCGCTCGTAAATTTTGTGTCATATTTTCAAATAAATTGCGTAACTCGATATGTGACTCTTTTTCAAGAGTTGCTTGTTCAAATATGGCCTTTAAATGATGCGTAATTATTTTATCGTCATTATCGTAACGTTCGGTTAACCTCTGCCATGCTGTAGCATACAGTGCAGCCGACGTTTTTAAATGGTCTATACGCTTACACGCATCCCCTTCTAATGAGGACCGCAGGTACACAAATTTTTCGTAATCGCTAAGCGATTGATTGTCGTGAATTAAACCAACAAAAGCTTCCTTAAAATCTAACCACTGCATGTAATTGCCATCAAACTTGGGTAAATTAATTGTCGGTAATTTTACTCTTGAAGCATTATTTATTGCATAAATAGATGACTGGTTTTCACTGTGACGCGAACTTGATATTGAACCTTGCCCTGAACCTATTTCTAACTGTTCTTTTTTACTGTAAGCTGAACGCAATGCTTTAAATTGAGCTTGCAAAAGAAAGAATGAATTTTCAAATTCTTCGCGCTCTTTTTCCTCTAATTCTAAGTTAGAACCTTCGTGCCTATCAATTAATATCTGAACTTCAGAAAACTCGTCTAAAATAGGATTAAATCGTTCTAATCGCGACTCAACTTGTTCAAATGTGACATCATCAATATTTGATTTGTCAATTGACTCGTAAAACCTCTTTGCTCTCGTTAATTTAGATTTAACTTGACCTCGCTGATATTTTAAATCTTTAAGTTCTTCGGACATGGCGAAAACTCAGATTAAAGTTATACTTAAAATTAATAGGAAATTTTTACGAAAATGAAATGGATATTTTGGAACGAACTCACCCTTGGTGTTCTCGGTACCTTGAACTCGTTCGACAGTTTTCGTCGCCTACTTGTATTTCCTTTATTTACTTGTATAGGTATAGGTACAGGTGTACTTGTGGGTATATCTTGAATTGCACTTTGTACTCGGACTTGTGTTGCACCTTGCACTCGAACTTGAACTTGTAACACTGGAAATTGATTTTCTTGCTTGCACTTTGCACTTTTGTGAATTCGAATTTTTATACACTGGAACTTGATTGTCTTGATATAACGTCGTTTACTGACTTGCACTTTGCACTCGGACTTGTGAACCCGAATTCTTTCTTGGCACAATCGCAGCTCGCATAAACCACTATAAATTTCTTGAAAATTTCGTTAATTATTGAATGCTGGTTGGATCGTGGCTCGCAGAAACCATAATGATTTTCTTGAAATTCTCGTTAATTATTGATTGCTGGGTGGATCGCGGCTCGCATGGACCATTATGTAGGGTCTTACTTCGAAGGACCACTTGTATGGACTGTATTATAGTACCACTGTTTTAATTACGGTAAAGGATAGAAATGATAAACTTGTAATTTTAGAACACTTGTGCTTTACTGTAATCTCGGACTTGTACTTGTATAATATATTGTAAACTGTTATGTTCTAAAGCTAGTGTGTGACTCTTAAAAACTACCCTTATTCTACAATATCTTGTCTACCTACTTCCCCACTCCCACATCTGGCGAGTGTTACACAAATTGCCGGCCAGACCATAGTACTGACAGCTATTTCTAGTACAGGCCAAATTTAAAGTAAACAAAAACAAATAATGCCACTACGTAGCCTCAACAATTATTAATATTATTATTAAATATATGGCATATTTAAATATTTTTATATTTCCATTTCTCTTTTTAAAATAATGTTGTCGTGAAAATAAATAACATATCAGCAATATTTCTAGCAAATAATTAGGATTTAGTGAAAAAACAGAGATCAACACGTACGTGTTTTTTTATTTTATTAATAAATGTCTTGATAGTTATTAATGTGAGCTCACTTGTATTGAGAAACTTTAATAGATAGGAAATTATTGGAAGTGATAGCAAATAATGGATGGGTTTTACCAGAGGATGAATTGTATATGGCGTATATCACCAGAAAAACAAAGAAGAAAATCTCTTATATAGACAGTTAAGTGGGTATAGCTCAAAGGGAGATGAGGTTTCCCACAGGCAACTGATCTGTATTGATTGGATTGTCTGGTGAAATACAGGGTGAAATTTGTTCTTAAACTTGTTTCGAAAGAACTCTTTAGGGTTCATTTGGTAGTATATAAATGCTTAGTCTTGTTACGTCAATAAAAATGAGCAAAGCATTATTTACTGCTTTTGAATTCACATGAAAAGTTATAAACCGTTTTTCAATTATTTGAAAAAAAATGAAATGAGATAATTTTTTTAATCTGTATGTCAACGATGTGAGTATTTAAATGATAATTTATTATTTTTCTTTAAGTTACATGCAGTAGTTAGGATGATTACTAAGTTGCCAATTCCTTAGTTAACATCTAATCCCAAAGAAGTGATGGTTAGGAGACAAAATGTGTCCTAAACATAAAAAAAATAAAAGCTAAAAACCAAATTCAACTTTTATAACGATTTGTATATTAGAATTAGTCGATATTTGTAGGCTTACAAATATTGTGTGCTAATTAATTAATTATCAATGCTTCAGAGGGGAAAAAATTCTTTCAAAAGGACAACCGGAAATTTGGATATGTTTATGGTGGCATCTTTTATAAGAAACGCGGATCGTTTCTCTCTTGATGAAGTTTGCGGTGTTAAAGCTAGCAAGTAGGTATATTAGTTTGTTTCATTCTTGTTTTAAAATTGAAATAAATCCGAGGATAATTCAGATAATTGAATAACACAAAAAATATTGTTTTAAACCTACTAGTATATTAATAAATATCTTCAAAATAGAAAAAAATATTTGAGTTTTAAGTATAAACTAAGAAATAAAAAAGAACAGAACTATGTTTATTTTTTTTATCCGACAACTATATCCTGCTACTTGTAGATAAAATGTGTCTTGGACAAAGCAAAACGGAGTGCAAAGCTTATGTTTTTTGTTATTTAGAATAAAATAATTATACAATTACATTAAATTTGGTAAATATAAATGTGTGTATACAAAATGTTATCTTTGTGATTTTTGTGAAAATTGTTGATAGAGTTTATAAGTGGCGGTTCAACGCTCAGTAAAGAAAAATAATAATAATCACCACGCGCGACAGCTCTTTCAGTCGTGGCTGGGGGGAGGGGGGGGAGGTTGGGGAGACGTGGGTTCATTCGTGAAAGTCTTTGTTTGGTGGTGTAGTTATCTGTTGGTTTTCGTTGTTAATAACCTAAAAAGTATAAGCTATTTTTTTGCGGGCGCCAGCCGATCAATATAAATCGACGAGGATGATTGACAAGATACACAAAATGATTTGAAACGTCAGAGATGATAGTAATAGGTAATAAAAATCTATAGTATTATATAAATAACAAACATTAACCTAAAAAAACACCGAGCAGTATTAACATATAAATTTAAAAACGACAAGAGTGAATTAAAAGTAAACGTAAATCAGCCCTACCAGGAAGGTCACGTACCTCCGTGCCTTAGGTGCGGAACGCGCCCCTACTGTCAAAAATGGATTCTCTGACGATTTCCTATTTTTACAAAAAAATGACAAACAAAACCAAGTGAAATATTGTATGTTTCATAAAAGATGATACAGTTTACTTGCTTGAGAATATTAAGTACTAGTTCGGCAGAGGTCTTCTTGGACCAAAGGTAGATTAAATAATATCACATTGACATTGGGTAAAGCACAAGCTAAATATGTAGATAGTCTATAATCTAGTCTCCAGATTAAGCGGATTAATCTTTCTACTTGTGCCTTATTCGGTTGTGATTCTTGGTGGAGCTGCTAGATATGATCCAGAAACAACGGCCACAAGTTATGAGCTGTGCTGCATGACCAGGTAATCTGCCATGCAGAAGCGTCCCACGGGATTATAGCATTCGTTCTTAAAATGTCTCCACGCAGTGGATAAAATGATGCTTACTACTTAGATGGATGAAGCTCTCAATACCAGAGTGACCACGCCAGGGCGATTTTTAAGACAGTTTTAAACGTGAATAATTACCATGAAATTTGAAATTAATTAAAAATTAAATTCAAGAATGGAAATAGGACCTGGAATGAAATATTTTCCAATTAAAATTAATAGTAACCAACTCACCCAAGTTCTTGTGAGGTCTTAACACCTTGCAAATCAGGAGAGAAGTTCCAGCAAATTCTAGATTTCAAAATAGTTACTTTTTGCCCCTCCCATGTTTATTGTTAAAAAAAAAAACTTAAAACATGCTACTTTAAAGCTTTTAAAATCCCTGCTTTAAATTGTCAAACCTATCAAAACAAAGTGCAATTTAACACTCTAAAGTTATTTAAATTATATTAGTCTTATTTAAATTACCTCAAATAAAATGAAGGTAAAGCCAGAAACATTTTAAGAACTTTTGCCAATTTTTACTTCGAAACTTAATGTTTATTAATTTGAATTTGTGTCATAACCTAGCCTATTTTTCCATTTCAGGTCCTTAAAATTGAAACTCTAATGTAAAATAGGACATAGCACACGGGATACCACGACAAGAAAATTTTCAACGTTACAAGTATAAAACCATTCAGTTACTTCCACATCCAATGGAAGTATAGTATCGCAAAAAAACTTTTTGAAAATTTTAATTGTTCAGATATGCTTAGAATGTTATGAAACGTCGAGATTTGAGCAATTTCTGTCTGTCGGTTTGTCGGTCTGTCTATCTTTAACTTATTTTGTGCGCACGTTTACTCTGGAAACGTTTAATATATTGACTTGAAATTTGGTACATGTGTGTATTTTAACGAGATCTGGAACTAGATCTTTTGATCTTGTTTCGTTGAAGGGTTGGGGGATAAATTGGGGTAATGCGGGAAAGTAGGTAAGAGTGCGTAAAATTAATATTTGGTGCATATAAAAGAAGTTAAGGTCACAACAAATTTTTTGGCATTAGCCACCCCCATTACTACCCCCACCAATACGGGGTGAAAAAAATAAAATTGTAATTTAGCGTGTATACAAGAACCTAAGGCCTCAAAATTTTTTTTTACTTCATCCATCCCCCACTACCACCACCCCCACCCCCCACTACGACATGGCATATCATTTTATAGGTTTTTGGAGTAGATGATTTCAAATATGGTATTAAAGTTCCATAAACAATAATTTCCACATAGTTAAATGTAAATATAGTATCAAATTTTTTTTCATTGTGACAGACTTGAATAGAAAATCTAGGTGTGTAATTTTAAGATTTATAAACACCCTACAGGTTGCATTGTAATTCGAGTCCTATGAACAAACGTACGTCACCGTGCCTGCCTTTCAGGATTATTTTAGTAGGTTGCTAAATTGACACCAATGTTTCAAGGACAGGTGAGGAGATAGCGTCAGAGACGCGTTATCGCGTGAGTGTCTATTTTCTACGATTTCAAATTAGAATAACATGCAACCTGTACGATGTTTTTAGATCTATTATTTTCTTGATTCTATAATAAGTGGATTACCTCGAATGGTATGGATGTGCAGTGGCTTTCCTTGAGTAGTAAGTCAGGGTAGAAAAAAATAAAAATACAGGTGGATAGACTATATGTTTCTGAACAAAAAATGTCCTAATAAAATTTATCGCTAAAGCCACCTGGAAAAAATTTGGGAAGTAACTTTGTCACACACTGTGCGGCCAAGCGCATGGTCCAAATGCATACTATGGAACCTCTAAAAATTCTTAGCAGTTCTAACGAGTGCAATAAAGCTTTTTTCTTTTTCTATTTACACATTTTTAACATTTTTCTTAGTGCATAAGGAGATAAATAATGAGTATGGAAGGAAAATATATAATTATGAAAGCATGTACTGACGCCACACATAACCGCTGGATCGGAGCAGATCTGCCGCGCCATCACTCGCATGAATTTTTACCTGCCTTTACTGTATTGTATTTATTACAGGTACACCTGTCCATATTTCAACTATATCCAATGGATTCCTTATACATTTGTGAATATATTGGAAAAATTCCAGAATTAATATTCAACACTGTAGACAGTTATAAGCATAAGATCGAGAAAATCGCTATTTTTGATCATTATGGGATTAATCATATTTTCGAGAAAATGCCTACAAGTAAACGAAAAGTATACACTTTTTCTGAAATGATATCTTATTTTACTTCCACATTCAGTGGAAGTATAGTAACGACAAAAAATTTTTTTTAAATTTTTATTGTTCAAATAGGCTTAAAATGTCATGAAACGTCGAGATTTTAAGTTTGGGCAAAAATCAAATTTCTGTCTGTCTGTAACTTTTTTTTTGCGCACGTTTACTCTGGAACCGTTTAAGATATTGACTTGAAATTTGGTACACGTATGTACTTTAACGAGATCTGGAACTAGATTATATTTTCATGTTGTTTCGACGAAGGGTTGGGGGGTAAATTGGGGTAAATTTGGGGTAAATGGGTAAATCAAGCAGGTAAGAGTCGATAAAATTGGTATTTAGTATATACAAAAAAAATTTTGGCATTAGCCACCCCCATTATCACCCCCACCCCCTTATTAAAGGGGATGAAAAAAAATTCTGATTTAATGCATGTACAAGAACCAGAAACCTCAAAATATTTTTTTACTTCATCTACACACTACCACCCCCTATCATCACCCCCACCCCACTACCGATGTGAGGTATCGTTTTATGGATTTTGGAGGTAGAGTATTTCAAATATTATATTATTAAAGTTCCATAAACAATTATTTCCACATAAAAAGTTTTTCGTTGTGAGTGACTTGGATAGAGAATCTGGATGTGGAAGCAGTGATTCCTTGGGCAGCGGTTTTTTCCAATGGGGCAAGTTCTCGGCAAGTTACAGCCTCCAATATATATATTTATCAAAAAAATCATCAAGCAAGGAAATTAAAATGATTTGAGATGTACTTTTTTTAATCCACGTTACTACAACTTAATAAACAATAATAATCATGAAGTGTACATACTTTTTAACAGTTCTCAATGAACAAAGAATATTTTTGAAGGGCTTTTATTTTTTTTTCTATATTTTTTATTGCGACGATTGAGTTCGGGCGTGATAATAGAGTATAACTACATTTTTCCTATCTATCTAAACAAAAAAGCATAGGAAAGTTACAAATTCCATCTTTTAAATGAACCATCACCCATATGGATTGAACAAATTTTGATTTAGTGACATGTAATTCAGTGCGTCGGTGTCATAGTCATGCGTATTCAAGCGCGCGCGCGCATGGATCTCTCTCCAAGTAATAACGTTACTTGACTATTTTTTTCCGGAAATACTGTGACTTTAACGATAAATTTTGTTAGGACATTTCTGGTTCATAAACTCGTGATCTATCCATCTGTATTTTTTATTTTTCCTACCTTGACTTAATTTCAAAATTTTGAAAAAACTAATGAAGAAATTGTCTTTTTCACTTTTTTTATGTTCTGCATCCTAACGAAATGTAAACTTTTCAGGATATATTTTATACACTTTCACGAACTCATTAAAAAAAGTTATTCATTTTGCAAGTTTTTGGAGGTAAATACCTTCAACAAATGGGCTATGGTTTTATACCCTTTAAATAAAAGAAGATAATTTGAAGTTTTTATGTTGCTGCAAAATATAATAAAAATAATATTTTATAATGCTTAACTTAAAAAATTGTTTGAAGTAATAAGAAATTATTGCCTCTGGATTGTTTATGGCATAGAAAAACGAGTATCTCTTGCAACGCATTAAGTGAGATAGTATCCACTCATAAAATAAAAGTCCGTCTCAGCACTTAACAGTTTTAGTAAAATTACCGCACATTTAGGATGATAACGCCTGCTATTAGTCAGATAATGCTGAATACTAACACATATCCCGCTTCTGGTTATCCTAAATCCTCGTTAAGTATGTGTAAATTGCTTAATAGTTACATCCCCTCTAGCACTCTACGTTAAGTTGTTGAGACGAACTAAACTACTTTATACTAATTAGGGACATTCAGAATCGTGGTCGCTGAAAAAATTGATTATTCGGTTATTTCAGAGGAGTACATTATTTTTTTCAAATTGTGCCCAATGCAGAGAGTTATAGTGGCTGTTGCTTAAGTTGCATTTAAATCAGTACAGTACTAGCGAACAAATAGATTAGATTAGATTAGATCAGATCTTTATTGGTCTGTTGTTGCTATATACATATAGATATAAGACAGGTCAATAGGTGATTCTAATCATATAGTATAGACTAACTCGACTAAGTCATGCACTCACAATAAAAATACTTAGGTACACTAACAATTGAAGACCTAAGTGGATAAAGGTGTTATGTCACAATTTTAAAGTTTTTAGTAAATTAAACAAAACGGTTTAAAATGGATCCCGGGGCTTCTTCACAAACTGAACGTACTGAACTTCCCCATGCACATAACCAAACTTATTCACTCTTTCCTAACAGGTAGATCGCTACAGGTCAGGGTGAATAATAAACTATCAACTCGACGGGACATTCGCGCGGGCGTCCCACAGGGATCGTGCCTGTCACCGAAACTGTACAACTTATACGTCTCCGACTTCCCGGAGTTCCCGAATACGAACCTTGCCAAGTACGCCGACGACACGGCCATGTATGCGCATTCACACAACGCACAAGCGGCAAATATGCTACTGAAAGCGCACATGACCCGTGCCACGGCGTATTACGACAAGTGGAAGATTCGGATCAACGCCGAGAAGTCTGAGTCGATTCTCTTCACGCGCCGGTTCACAGAGAACCGCATCTTAACGCCAATTTCGATCGGGGGACAAGAAATTCCAATCAAACGGTGCGTGAAGTATCTGGGGGTGAACTTAGACAAACGACTGACGTTTAACGCCCACGTGAACGAGACGGTACGCAAGGTCTACCTCATGTCCAGGAGTCTGTACCCGCTCCTGGCCAGGGGTAGCGGACTTAACAGGACAAATAAAAAACTGTTGTACACGATGGTGATCAGGCCGGCCATCACATACGCGGCGCCGGTGTGGTGCAGCATACCGGCCACGACAATGAGAAAACTTCGAGTTCTCGAACATAAATTTATGCGCCTCATCTCTGGTTCGGACAGATACACCTCCCTCAGAGATTTATATGATCGTTGCCACGACATAACCCCACTAGCGGACTACGTCCAAGAAATTTCTCAAAAATTCTACGAATTCAAACTGGGCGATAGTCCGCTAACCCGCAACATAACCCGAATCAGACAGCATAATGCAATCCTTTTCGATATTCGACACCCCTTACCATACCAGGCGTTGCCTATCTTCCGGCAACCTCTCTAGCCACACTTTCCTATACGACAACTTCTTATTTCCCCACTTTTAACCTTTACTAAAAACTATAATCAACTTTCTCCATTCCCTTTATATGTTCTATTTGTTTTTATCCTTTTTGTTATTTTGTCCTTTTTGTTTCTAAATTCTATCTTGACCAATAAATTTTCAAAACCAAAATATTTCTTACCACATCTTTTAAATTTCCACGACATTTTCCTGGCGGTAGGAAGACCACCAGGGTGGAATTGCTTCGAACTGGTTTTTTCGTTGTGTTCTGTTTTCCCGTGCCAGCAACCAAAATTAAATAAGTGCTTCGTCTAGTAAGTGATAGTTTTATAATGTTTTTCTTTTAATTAGTTTTAGGTCCTTGTGGACACATTTTTAATGTCTAATTTAGTTTTTAAGTCTGCCTGCGGCAGACAGGAGCACTAACCTACATATCATCTGCCGTTAAGCCAAACCGGACCGGCTCCGCCCAGCCCTACAATCACCACGACGCTGTGCGACGTAGTTGTTTGGCTGGCTCCGGACCAAGTTCCGGCGAGGCACATACATGTATAAAAATTATTAATAAATTGTTATTCATTCATTCATTATTCATTAGGCGGCGAGGCAAGAGGTACGCGGTTCGATCCGTGCTCACTTCTGTCTTTTTTTTTTTTGTTAAAATAGTTGCGAAAAAACTTTCAGTTGTTTTTTTCAAGGTAATAATTGCTTATAAAACCGATGTACGAATATACTTCTTTTCAATTTTAGGTCTGTTTTAGACCATTAAATATTCTATTTATGTTTCACAGGTTTGTATAAGTACTTCAACTTAAAACTTTAATTCTTAACTCAGGTGACACTGGTGACAGTTTAATTAAATTAAATAAGTTCTTAATAATTATAAATAAATAAAAATACTAGTAACTCGAAAAATTCAGGTTTGGGAACACGTAAAAAATAGAAAAAAAAAGAGAACTTAAAAGATTTTCATATATTTTAAATAAGGCTAGAAATTCAATTTCACACATAATAAAGACTTCATACACATCATAAATACTGCTTTTAGCATCCGAAATAACAATCACCACGATAGCTCAGTTGGTAGAAGCGTCAGTACTGTAATACGGACAACAGAAACGTGTAGGTTCGATCCCTACCCACCGCAATTGGCAAAGGTAAGTAAAAATGAATTTAATAACTTAATAAACATTATAATTTACAGGCAACCCTTGTGAGAAGAAATTGGAGTGATGGTAAACAATATTAGATAGTTAATGTAAATAAAATATACGGATGGCTAACAAATAAATTCATAGGACAAAACGTATATGCATTAATTACTTTATTTTTATCAAGTAGACTTACTAACTAGTATGTAGTTTTATATGTTCCCATTGCTAAAAACCTGTGGGGGGATTACCAAATATAACCTGAAAAAATTAACGTCTAGCATAAGACGTCATTCGTCTGACACATTAGGAAGTCAATCACTGTGCATCCGATAACACACTGTGGATCAAATTATTTGTGTGTATGTAAATGGTATACTGTGGCTACATTGTGAGGCGGACGTTTAACCTTTGTGCATACGTGTTTGTCTACAATGTGTAAACGTAGCACATTTACATCGTAGAATTGTGTAACCTTGTGTCTGCATCTAGATACATCGTCACAATGCGAACACTTCGTAATCGTTATTTGGTGTGCTGTATGGGAAGCCACAAGCGATTTTTTATATTGCATTCAATTAAGGTTACTTTATATTTTCATTTTTTCGTGTGGGGTATAGATGTATTTTCTTGATCTTTTTAAGAGTGTGCAATGCCTATGCTTTTACATGGGAAACTTTGTGATTTTTTTCAAAGCTCCCTGCCCCACAAAAAAAAAATTAAAAAGGAATAAACATTTAGAAGTATGCGATGCACAAAATAAGATTTTTGTTGTTTTAAATAAACCACACATTTGCCTAAAAATCTGGGAAAACGAAACACATGTAAAAGTTCATTCATAGTTTCATAGATGGCGACACATTGATAATTCAGACTCGGAATGGATTACAAGTGTTTATTTAATTTAGACCACAACAGTAAATATATCAAATATCTAACTTCGTAACGACAAGCACAATATTTTTCTACATAATAAAATATGTTTTCTGTATTTTTTATGCAATGCATTTAGTAATAAAAGTGATAAAACGAAATATATAAATAACTCTCTAGCCACGCCTACTTCCTTACCGTTTGCGATTCAGCCAGCATATACTGGCCAACATTTTCAAGGGACGCTTTATGTTTAAAAATGCAGCGGTTTAGAGAATATTATAGCGGAGCGGATCTGATTTTGAAATGAAACCAACTTTTTTTTATTTTTCTTTTTTTTTGACAATTCGGTTACACGGATTCTCATTTATCATGTTATCAAGTTAGTTCAACTTAATCACACAGGGTGGGGGATGAATTCGCATTTAAAATTCGCAAAAACACGTTTTTCCTCGACGAAAAAAAAGTTAAATTAAAATTTGAAGATCTCGCGGAAGCTCGTAATGACTTAAAATTTGGTACACGTCTGTATTTTAACGAAATCTGGAACTAGATTATATTTTGATCTTACTTCGTTGAAGGGTTTGAAGGATAAATTGGAGTAAATAGAGGTAAATATGTAAATCAAGCAGTGAGAGTCCGTAAAATTGGTATTTGGTATATAAAAACGAAGTTAAGGTCTCAAAAAAATTTTTGGTATTACCACCCCCCATAACTAAAGGGGGTGAAAGAAATAAAATTGTAATTTAGCGTGTATACAAGAACCTAAGGCCTCAATTTTTTTTTTACTTCATCCACCCCCACTGCCACCCCTCTACCACCACCCCCACCCCCACTACCGATATGGCATATCGTTTTATAGTTTCTTGGGGTAGACGATTTCAAACACTATGTTATTAAAGTTCCATAAATAATCATTTTCACATAGTGAAGTGCAAATATAGTATCAAAATTTTTTTCGCTGTGAGAAACTTGGATAGAAAATCTAGGTGTGGAATTTTAGGATCTATAAACACCCTACAGGTTGCATTGTAATCTAATCCTATGAACAAACCAACAACAGCGTACCTGCCTTTCAAGATTATTTTAGCAGGTTGCTAAATTGACACCAATGTTTCAAGGATACATGAGGAGGATAACGTCAGAGACGTGTCATCGCGTGTGTGTCTAGCTTCTACGATTTAAAATTAGAATACCATGCAACCTGTACGGTGTTTATAGATCTTCTATTATTTTATTGATTCTATACTAAGTGGGTTACCTCGAGTAGTATAGATGCGTAGTAGGTTTCCCCGAGTATTATGGATGCGCAGTGGCTTTCCTCGAATACTATTGATGCGCAGTAGATTACCCCGAGTAGTATGGATGCGCAGTGGCTTTTTCGAGTACTATGGATGCGCAGTAGGTTACTTCAAGTAGTATGAATGTGCAGTGGCTTTTCTCGCGTACTATAGATTCGCAGTAGGTTACCTCAAGTTGTATGAATGCGTAGTGAGTTTCCTCGAATCAAATGGGTGAGCAGTGGCTTTTCTCGAGTAAATTGCATGCACAGTGGATTCCTTCGAGTAGTATGGATGTCTAGTAGGTTTCCTCGAAGAAAATGCTTGTAAGGGTGGAGTGCAAATATAGTATTTTCGTTGTAAGAGACTTGCATAGGAAATCTGGATGTGGAAATAGTGATTTTTAGACAAAGGTTTTTTTCAAATCAGACGGTACCTCTTCGTGAATTTTTTTTTTTTAATATTTACACGTTTCTTTGCCGTAACACTAATATACAATAAAGTAATTTCTTTTAAATTTTTTCGCAAAAAAGGAGTCAGGGAGATGAGATTTTTTTGAGGTAGGTGAAAACGATAAGAATTGATGGAGCCAGAGGATGGGGGTGGTGGGCCAATTGTGAGCGGGGAGGAGGTATGAAAAAGAAAATCATTAGACCTATAACTACTACCTGTAACTTTTTCCCCGTCGTGCGATTTTGAAAAGCCAAAATGGAGTTTGTTCGTTATTACCTCTAGTATTTGAGTAATTAATTTTTTTCAATTAAACAAACTTGTGAGAGGGGAAAAATCTTTTGCATTTTTTTTCAAATTCGTTTTCGAGTACGAAGGAAAGGGTTCAGAAGATAATTTTTTTTACATGTAAGCAACAGGAGGGAAGGGAAGGGACACAATGCGTTTGTGGGAATAAAGGGTTAAGGAAAAGGGATAGGGACCTTGGACCTTGATATTCTTTTTTCCATCTTAATGGAATTAATCTACCCTTTATTAAATATTAAACTTATAAATAACTATATAACGGCACGGCACAATGGATTACTCTCAAACTCTTATCGTGTTATCACTATACATTTGTTAACAAAATGCGTTAATATGTAGGGGTCAAATTTGAATAAGTGTAGCAACAACTTTTTATATAATTGTTGCAGATTCCTTTAGAATACTCTTCACACATTTATCTAAATTGGAAAACAATTTTTTAGATTTTAAAGGATTAATAAGTTTTTATTTGCCTATCGATTTTGTTAAAAAAACAAATTGTTTGTTTTAAGCATTTTTAAAGTTATAATACCAACTTAGTTGTTAAATTACTCGTCCGAATCTAAGGTTTGTGCAATGTGTACGCTATAGTAATAGCGCAACTTATTTATAAAATGCCGCTTCGACAGTTTAGTATTTGATAATAGGTAGATTGATAAAATATTAATATGGAAAAAAAGATTTATATTGCCGCATTGCAAAGTCCGAAGTCCCTATCCTTTTTCTTTAACCCTCATTCCCGCAAACGGATTATGCTATGCTATCCTATTGCTTGCGATATTTTTTGTTTTAAATAAAAATTTAAAAACACCTCACTTATCTGTAAAAAAAATTCTCCTCTGAACCCTTTCATTCGTACTCAAAAACGCATTTGAAAAAAAGTTTTTCTCCTCCCACAAGTTTGTTTATTTGAAAAAAAATTAAAAAAATTAATCAGTCAAATACTAGAGGTAATAGCGAATAAATTCCACTTTGGTTTTTCAAAATCGCACGACAGGGAAAAAAGTTATAGAGGGTTGAATAATTTTCCTTCCCCTATCCAAGACTGTCATAACGAAAAATATTTGTGTGTGGAAATAATTGCTTATAGAACTTTAATAATATAATATTTGAAATTGTCTACCCCAAATACCTATAAAACGATGTCCCACATCGGTAGTAGGGTGGGAGTGGTGATAGGGGGGTGGTAGTAGGTGTGGATGAAGTAAAAAAATATTTTGAGGTTTTTGGTTCTTGTACAAACACTAAATCATATTTTTTTTCACCCCCCTTTAATAATAGCGTGGGGTTGGTAATGGGGGTGGCTAATGCCAAAAAATTTTTTAGACCTTATAGCTTCTTTTCTATATACTAAATACCAATTTCAATGACTCTTATCTGCTTGATTTATCTATTTATACCCCATTTACCTCAACGGAATAAGATGAAAATATAATATAGTTCCAGTTCACGTTAAAATACATACGTGTACTAAATTTCAAGTTAATATCTTAAACGGTTTCAGAGTAATCGTGAGTACAAAAAAAAAAAAGGTTACAGACAGACAGAACATTTTTTTCACTCAAACTTAAAATCTCGACGTTTCATGACATTCTAAGCCTATTTGAACAATAAAAATTTTCAATTTTTTTTTTCTTTTCGTTACTATGCTTACACTGGATGTGGAAGTAATTATTTAACTTTAAGGATAGGATTTTGCAGAGTGAGAGGGAAATGCGTTTATTTTCGGTTTATTATAAATAATTAAAATATTGAACATAGTATAATCTTTAAAACTGTTTTAAATAATTGTTATTACTCTAACGAATACAACCATATATATTTTTTATTACAAATTTCTGTTGTACTTAAATATCGTAGTTTGTCAATGAAAATAGTTCCTAATTTCATTATTAGAGTATGGCATTTAACTATATACAAAATTTATGATAAAAACTGTATAAGGTTGTATTTCTTAGAACAATGGGAAGTACCTGAAACTATTTTAAAGATTATACCATTCATGATTTTTTAAATATTTATAAAAAACCGGAAAAAAAAACGCATATTTCCCTCACACTCTGCAAAATCCTATCCTTAATATATATTTTTTTTAATTTTCGACTTTTTATTGCATTAAAAAGTAAGTTTGTTTTATTTTTTATTTTACAGTTTTTATTTTAAGCTAACTTTTCTTTTTTATCAAGTGCTTCACAATTAGTTACATATTATTTAAATATATCGTTCGTAATATACAAATATTTATAAACAGTTAGATTTGTTAAAACAAAGCAATTATGAATGATTACGAAAATATAAATATAAATAAGTAACATCTCACATCATGGCGAGCAGTGTATTATGCAGTTGCTTGGCTAATAATTAGTTTTATGTCGACAAACACTACAAATTTGTCGAGATAGTCTGAAAGGCCACGCCCATCATCCGTATTTCCCCTTATGCCACTTCCTCACAGGTGAAACTGTTTGATTGGCATTGTCTACTCTTAAAGTCATTAAGATGTAGAAATACATAGCATAGTAGTTTATATAAATATATGGAATAAATAGTTAGTATGTTATTATTTTGGAAAGTGGCTCTGCAAGAGTTTCTGTACATCAGCTGTTTGGCTCTATATGGCAATATTACAACTTAGGATTTGGTATACGAATACATAATACACATTAATTAAATAAGTGATGAAAGTTTGCTTTTAAAATTAGAAAGGCAAAATATAGTTTGTTCAATCTATTGCACAGATTATTGACATTTTCCCCAAAGTCTAGTTTATAGTCTATCAAGGAACTTTATGCTAATACTTGATTTATTATCGTATTGTTGACGTTAAATTCAAATTCACTAAGATGATTTAAATTAGATGATACATGTTTTGCTTATATTATTTATCAAGTGATTATTAGTTATGACAGATATAACTTTTTCACTGAGTTTGATATATGATTTTGCAGTGACAACGATTGTAGTGTCGTCTGTCGTCGAGCTTATTAAAAAGTTTAATACCCATGACAATGGGACCATTAGCAACCAGAGACAATTGGTGATGCGGAATAGTTATATTGAAATGTATCCTAAGCCCATAACGGAAACTTCTCAAGCTTGTATGAAGTGCTCTGGAAAAAGGAGTTAAATTTATAAAGCGAAGATATCGTTATTATAGTACAGTACCTAGAGGTAAAAAATATGCAAAACTTAGGAATAATGTCATATTGAACGGATTTTGTTCATTTTTGGCAGTGTAATAGTAAATGCTTCACAGAAAAGTTTCTATATTGTGCGGGGGCTTACTAATTTATAGGGGGTGGATACCACCCCCTCTCAGGGGGTGGCACTTAAAAAATATATATATTTAATGGAACTGAAAAAGAAACAAATTTTTTAGAAGAAAAGGTTCTGGGCAATTTTTCGGATATATTAATAATTACTTTCACATCCAGTGGAAGTATAGTAACGACAAACAAATTTTTTTAAATTTTTATTGTTCAAATAGGCTTAGAATGTCATGAAACGTCGAGATTTCAAGTTTGAGCTAAAAAAAATTTTCTGTCTGTCGGTCTGTAACTTTTTTTGTGCGCCCGTTTACTCTGGAACCGTTTGAGATATTGACTTGAAATTTGGTACACATATGTACTTTAACGAGATCTAGAACTAGATTATATTTTCATCTTGTTCCGTCGAAGGGTTGGGGGGTAAATTGGGGTAAATTTGGAGTAAATAGGTAAATCAAGCAGGTAAGAGTTCATAAAATTGATATTTAGTATAGACAAGAGAAGCTAAGGTCTCAAAAAAAATTTTGGCATTAGCCACCCCCACCCCATTATTAAAGGGGATGAAAAAAAAATATGTGATTTAGTGCGTGCACAAGAACCAGAAACCTCAAAATATTTTTTTACTTTATCCACCCCCCACTCCCACCCCCTGTCATCACCCCCACCCCACTACCGATGTGGGGTTTTATGGGTTTTTGGGGTAGAGGATTTCAAATATTATATTATTAAAGTTCCATAAACAATTATTTCCAGATACAAAATTTTTTCGTTGTGTGACTTGGATAGAAAATCCGGATGTGGAAGTAGTGATTCCTTGGGAAGCGGTTTTTTTAAGTTATAGCGACTTCGAAATGGCGATTTTAGCTTAAAAAAAGGTATTTCCAAACGGCTTTCGTCAAGTATCTCGAAAAGTATTGCTTTATTGAAAAAATGTTACAGACCAATGACAGAAAGTACAAACTGGGAATGAATTATATTTTTTGTTTATTGATGTAGGATTAATAATTTCGGAGACATTTAAGTTTATATTTGGCATCCAGGTGTTTATAAGATAATTATTTACAGTGAAAGTTAAATATCTCAGATACTGTGACACCTACGTCAAGAATGCTAATAGGTAGAATAATAGGTTATTAATTAAACTTTCAACTGTTTTTTAATTTGTTTCTGTGGCATAAAAAACAAAGAAGTTATGACCGAAGCAATGTGCGTCTTCACATTTTTTTTAGTAACAAAGTCGCCATTTTGTTACTGTAATTATCCAGTAAATAAAAAAGAGGAATTTCAAACACTGTTCTCATTAATATATAGCATGACGTAGATGCTCAATTTTTTTCGTTTGTATACAGCACTTTCTTTAGAAAAAATTGCAGTTTAAACTATAAAGATATTTTCGATAAAATATAATTTTTTTTTCCAAATATTTCAATAAATATTAGTTTTATTGAAAAATGGGTAGAGACCAAAAGTAAAGCTCATAAACTGATAATGAATTTTGGTTTTTTATTTATTTACATAGATTTAATAGTTTTGGAGATATGAAAGTTTACAAATCGCGTCCGAACGTTTATGAGACGAAAAATGTAGTTTAAATATTAAATATCTCAGAAATTGTAACACATACGTCACGGATGCTAAGAAATGAAATGAAAAGACAATTAACTGCGCTTGCAAATTATTTTTTACTCGTTTCTGTAGCATGAGAGATAAAGAAGTTATGACGGAAAATGTGCGTATTTATATTTTTTTATATAAAAAGGTCGCCATTTTGTTACTTTAATTAGCTAGTAATTTAAAAAAATAATCTCGAATACAGTTTTTCGTTAAAATACAGCATTACCTAGATGCTCAAATTTTTTTGCCCATTTAAAGCATTTGCTTTAAAAAAAATGCATTTCAAACTTTAAAGGTAATTTCGAAACACTTGAATGCAAAATATAAACTTAAATATCTCCGAAATTATTAATCCTACATCAATATACAAAAAATATAATTAATTCCCAGTTTGTACTTTCTGTAATTGGTCTGTAACATTTTTTCGATAAAGTAATACTTTTCGAGATACTTGACGAAAGCCGTTTGGAAATACCTTTTTTAAGCTAAAATCGCAATTTTGAAGTTGTTATAACTTAAAAACTATCAATTTATGTGAAAAATTGCATAGAACCTTTTCTTCTTATAATTTGATTCTTTTTCAGCTCCAATAAATATATAAATTTTTTAAGTGCTACCCCCTGAAATGGGGTGGCATCCACCCCCTATAAATTAGCAAGCCCCCGTACAATATAGAAACTTTTCTGTGAAGCATTTACTATAATACTGCCAAAAATGAACGAAATCCGTTCAATATGACATTATTCCGAAGTTAAAACCTCTAGTTACTGTACTATTAGTACATTTAATTGTTTAAGTAGTTCTCTACAGGAGGCAGTGATAGGTTAAAAAACATAGTGCGAATAATTCTTTTCTGGTATATCAAAATTTCATTAACTCTAGAGCAATTTCCCAGCATGTAATGTCGTAGTTAATAGATGAGTGTATATGTGCAAAATAATATGAAATTAAAATATTTAAGTTAACTCTACTCCTCATTTGCCATAATACAAAGCAATGTGTAGCTATTTTTTTAATAGAAAATCAATTTAAATGCTTCACGTTAAATGAGAGTAAGATGCAATCCTAACAATTTAACCAAGTCATTTTGCTGAATGCTCATATTATTAATTTTTACAAGGAGATTTTGGTTGGTTTCTTTGGTGGAAAAAACAATAATTCGTTTTTTAAATTATTTAATGATAAGCAATTGTTAAAACAAATTGTTACTATATTATTAGAGCAACATTTGCATATGAGCTGAGTCAGCCATATTTGGTGTAGAGACATCAGCAAATAAAGACACAAACCATCAAAATGAACAAAAATGTATGAAAATTAAGCACCGCCCCCCTCACACTCCCTTGGGGATGGCAATGGAGACCAAGTTAGTATTAGATTTATAAACAACACCGCTGCTCCTTATAACAACTTCCTGTGTCCTATCTACCAAATATGATCAATCAAAATTTTTTTTGATAAATAATGAGAAATTGACTATGTTTGGTTTATATTACTCCTGGTAAGTTTCAGTCTTACACCTTGAAAACTCTAGAAACTATAGCTTGTCTAATGATTCCGTTGACACTCGGTATAGTTATTTAATTACTAAAATTAGTTCCAATATTAAAACAGAATATTTTCAATTCTATTTTATCTATATTCGGTATTAATTGTGTGTATTTAGAAAAACCCTCAACACACTGTCTGTGACGTTCTCTCGAACATGCCATTTAAAATAAATTAAGTTTTCGAACTTTACAGCAACATAGTTTTAATGTTTTTAGTTATTAAGCATATAAAATATGATAAAAATAGAAATATTAAAACTAGAGTTGAGCAAAGCTTTATAATTTAGGTTTACCGACACGTACTTAATAACTTCAAAGCAAAAATTATAAATGCTAATTAATAAAAAATATTTAACATGCAAAATTTTAATATTGTCAACGTGTGGTTTAAGTTCTTTAATTATCCTAACACAATTTATATATTGCCCGTCAATATTCCGCATATTATAGAATTTTCTAAGTTGGTACTCAATATTCACAATCATTAGAAATAAAGTTAAATATCATAAAAAATTAAAAAATTTGATATGCTATAAATAATTTAATGTTTATATCATTGCGAGCTGGGCTGAAATGGCTTGGCAAATTAAAACGTAATACATACAATCTGCTGAAAGAATCAGGCATCTAATTTGAAACTTATTGGACAATTTATAAAAACTAAAAATAGCAGTCTGTTATTTCAGGTGGTATAAAAAGAAGAGAACAGTGATTTGTGATGCATCACATATTTTGTGAAGTTGTGGTCAGGTGAGGCCGACTACAAATACCTCGATTAACGTTTTGTTCGAATACAACTTAATTCACTTTTACCTACGATCACTACTGTAAATAGTAACTTTCCATTCGTGCGTAATATGCTTCTTACAACACTCATTACGTAATATACTATTACCTACGATCACTGCTGTAAATAGTAAAAAACACACTACCTGCCATCTATGTAAGTTGAATTTTACATATTGTAAACAAAACGCACTGTAAACAAATCGCACGGTAAACAAAACGCACGGGACACACAATTATAGGTGGCTTATATCGCTAACGCTGGGTTTAAAAAAACAAATGCGTCTACGTAATTTTCAAACGCTGTTAAAACTGACATAATATTTGTTGAATAATATCGTTGACTAGTAAACTAAATCCAGCTTTTACTAAATAAATAAATAAATATGATCGTAGGTAAAGTATAGTACATAATTCGAGTTGTAAGGCAATTACGCACTCATGGAAATACGCACTCGCCGCTACGCGGCATCGTGCGTAACTTTTCCATTCGTGCGTAATATGCTTCTTACATCACTCATTACGTAATATACTATTACGTGGTGTTACTGAAATAAAGTGCATAGTCAGTACTTATCTTTTTCATTTTTATTGTTTTTATTTTTACTGCTTAAACCAGTATGTATGAGAAATCAAGGTTTCAATTTTTTTTTGACATCAGCCACTTTCACTACCGATGTGGTATGTTGTCTTATGGGTTTTTGGGGTAGATGATATCAAATATTATATTATTTAAGTTTTATAAACAATTATTTCACATAGTGGAGTACAAATAAATATAGTATCAAAATGTCTTTAGTTGAAAAAGACATGTACAGGAAATATTGATGTCGAAGTAGTGATTTTTTAGGCAGCGGTTTTTTTTCTCGATAGCTCAATGCACTAATAGTTAATACAAGATGTAGTTTGTAAGTATTTTCTTTATTGTCACTAAATTATTATTATTTTATATTTCTATTCATACAAAGTACGAATATTATTGGCATTATCGTCAATAAAACAATTAAAATGTGCATTTTTTCACGGCATATTTTTTCATAAATAGTATAAAAATCCCAAATTTAAAAAATTCCGTATAAAATGCCTCAAAAGTGACAGGCTAAACGAATATACTGGAAACGAAATATAATCAATCAACTATAAAATGCTGGCATTCTTTCTTTTATTTCAGTTGAATATAATCTCACAATTTTATTCGTGTTGATTTGAATTTATTAATAATCTACGGCTAACTACATTTGATATGCAGTATGTTGAGTGTGAAATAAATTGCCTTAGCACTGCTACATCTCTAAAGAAATACAAAAATTCAAAAAATTAAGAAACAAGATCCACTATGATTTATAGATAATATTGCATTAATTATTTCTCCACGTGATAAGCCTCCCCAACAATTGAGATCCTTCGGAACAATAGAAATAATTTCTTAAAATATAGAATAGATAATAACTTTGGCAGGAAAAAATAGGGTGAATTGAACGTGTATAATAAACGAACATGAAGTCAGATTTGCCGGATCTCTTAAATCTATCAGATATTATAAATAACCATTTTTTTAGCACGGTTCAGATAATGTTATTCGAAATACAGTTTTCTGATACCAAGTTAACTGATATTGACATGTTTACTTTTGGTGTAGATCAAAT
Organism: Rutpela maculata; assembly: GCA_936432065.2. Classification (NCBI taxonomy): domain Eukaryota; kingdom Metazoa; phylum Arthropoda; class Insecta; order Coleoptera; family Cerambycidae; genus Rutpela; species Rutpela maculata. Next base: position 135,464,028 of record OW386287.2, on the reverse strand, counting down.
TAATATTGAGGAGTTACTACTATGTTGTACACATTCACTACCTTATATCAAGAGTATTATAAACTTTTGTCTTTTTCCTGATGCATGGAAAATGGATAAAGTTAGACTGGTACCTAAATGTGCCGAACCAAATAATTTCAGTGAACTTATTGTTCATTCATTAACGCCATAAATTTGCTTTCTGTGTAAACAAATTATTGATAATATTATGAACTGTAGGACCTGGTGTTAATTACTTGGTCCTCGATGGTGCCTAGGAAGCCTTCTCATTAGCTGTAAAGTCATCCACTGTGCTAAGCCACTCTGTAGATCTTTCCTGCTCAATACGCTCGCAGAAAAGTTCTACAGTTTCTTCAATTGTCGTTGTCATGCTCTTGATGAATAGCATATCTGAAGTGATAATTCTTTTAAGACAACATGAAGTTGACTGTTGACTTTTAAGCATAAGTTTTCCTTTACTCCTTCCTCTACGGCTGTCGAGGGATCTGGCATTGGAGGTGGATCATTTAGGCTGTGGTCAGTCGTTTCGAAACATATCGCTGCTTTTTAGTACGTTCGATAGTTGAACCCACCTTGCATTTTTTGATGCAAGCATGAAACTTGGCAGAGTCGTAGGGTAGACCCCAAAGAGTGATTTAAGGGTTGTAGACAAATCCGGCACCTGCGACGAGCCACGTATTGCGGGTTTCCTACTGGGGATATGAATTTTTCTCAACATTGCTGTATTAAGGCCATTTTGATGGGGATTTCAATGGGAAATACTTACACAGTTCCTATTTAGTCTTTCTGTCGATACATACATCCCACCGGATAATAAGTAGACACGTTTATGTATTTTGCCTACCTTCCAGGGGCGTTGTCTTTAAATAAACATCCAGTATATTTCGCCTGAGGTAGTTCATCGGGTTTCTTTGCCGGTTTTTATATACACTCGCCTTCACAGACACAAACTTGAACATTTAATTTCCCTTTTGTGACATTGGCATCGACCCTTTGTGCAGCCCTTTTTGCACTTACACCTCACCAATTCCAGGCAGGCCTTTGAAGCAATAGGTTGGGTTGTCCACACAGCTACCCAATCGTTGTCGCTTTTCTCCCATCCATAGTTTAATGGGCTTGGCAGATCTGGCATAAATTCCAAACTGTGTCCCCAAACATGTGCCCCCTGATAAAGGGCCCACATTGTGTGCAGTTTTAAGGCATCGTAGGTGGGAGGAAGGTTTTCTATCTGCCGCTTTGTATCCATAAATAGTTTTTTTCGGCACTCACTGATTTTGGCACTGGCTATAGATCGGTAACAAACCAGATTATTTACGTTAAGAAAATTTTTATTTTGGAACTTATTTATCATATAGTGTGACAACAAATTTTTCTATGCGATCCATAGCATTTTCTAAATCTCCACTTTCCGCCACAAGGAAACCGCTAGTAATTTCTGGATACATTTTTCAGGCTTGGAGAGCCGTTTTCTTGCCTCTACCCGCAAACGATGAGACTGAATCGCATCCGGTGAACGCATGAAAGACCGGAAGGATACAGGATTTTTGTGGACCTGGAAATAATAAAACACAATATTCAGCAACTGGTCAATAGCAGAGATCTTTTATCATTCGCTAACGTTTTCCCCACCTAGGCTTTCTGCTAGAACATGTGCAGCAATATATTGGTGGCTCGAATTGTTAATATGAACCCAGAGCTCTTAGAGTTGTGGGATTTTGCAGACACAACTGATAGCTGTTATCAGGACGTCAGTGTCCACAGTCCGAAGCAGCACCTTCGTGTGTCCTTGCTGAACGGCATCTAAGACATGTACCATGAACCTGGTGTTTGCCTCTTCATGGCTGCAGGGATACAAAACGCCGTTCATGTCTCGGTTTGAGTTTGAATCAACCAAGTCTTCGATAGTCCAGTAAACCTCCTTTCTATCTTGATTTATTCCAATGCAACTTGTTGCAAGAAGTTTGAATAGTTCCTCCTTGTTAGTGGCGTCGCGAAGAAACAAAGGCCAACTTTTCGGGATTCCCGTGGACAAACTAACACGGGTACGTTCACCAATGCCTCTTTTTTCCCGGGTGTGATTCTTCAAGCTGTCCTGATAGTAACTATCCGAAACAAGATCTATTCTAGAAACGGCTGACAACTCTTTTTTTATATGTGGAACAAATATGTTCTGGATATAATCTTGAAAATTGCGGCTCTGACCAGGCTGAAGTATGTTTACCATACCCGCCCCGTCCAAAACTTTGCAATGGACATGGGGCTCTGTCGCTGCAGTACTGTTAGAACTGTCTTCTACCAGACACGTAGTTAACATTGCCTTATTACACGATCGCATTTCCTGTCTAATCGAGAGTGATGGCGGGGAAGGCTCGTTTTCATGGGCAAAGAAAACATCCAAATCCATTTCGATGCTTACATGTCGCAATGTATAAGTCACTAAACAAATTGTAATTGTTTTTCAGAAATGTCATTTTTGCGCTTGTCTTACAAAGTGGAGGCCTATACATGAAAATAGGAAACTTGTTTTGCTCGATGGGGTCTGTAAACTTCTTAGCTTTTGTTTTCAACCTCTCCTCTACAAACGAGCTGTACTGAGATTGGCCTTCCTTTTCAATGTACATAACAGTATTAACTGGAAAATATATTGAATAATTCGGTGCTTTCTTCGAGAAATGGATTTCCAAGTTCACTTAAAGTTTCTTTAAATTTTTTCTTGTCAGCACAAAATCTCTTGCTGTCGAATCAGAATGCTGTGCATCACTAGTTTCACTTGATCTACTAGGAACATAAATCTGTTCAATATCTTGGATTATGTGTGATATTTCCGGGGCAGCAACCATCCACTTTGTAAGAAGATCCATGTTTTCGGTAAGACCGATCATACTTGCAAGAAACACGGGTTTATTTTAAGTTACCTTTTGTAAGGTTTAGGAAAAGTCACTGATACTTGCCCCCATCTCCCTTCAGCGTTGCATTGAGTTGCTCATATGCTTGATCCAAAGCAATGCGTGAGAATCGGTGTCGAGTCTTTTGTGCGACGAATAGGCCCTTTTCGAAATTCTTCCAGAGCTCAAGGTGTTATTGTTCCATATTTATAAGATCGCGCAAATGAATGCTCAACCACTGGGCATAATTAGGGTGGTCTAATGAAAAAAGCCATGGAAAAAGACGTATAGATGCTATGTACAAATGCATGTTTCCAGTACGCTGGGCCCGAACAAACTGAAGTATTCGGGCTTCTAGTGACATTACTGTGCCCCAGTACTTAAATTGAGGGACACTCTTACGTTTTTCCTCGCGCCACTCTTCAAATGTCAAACACGCAGACCCATCTTCTTGTGCAAGTCCTTCGTAACTTGGAAATGCTTGTTTCTTCAGAGAATACAATATAGCTAGTGTGACCGGAAAAAACGGAAGAAAATAATACATTTTTTAGGAACCTTTTATGCCAAGACAAAAATTTAGCAAGGTACTAATATGTCGCTAACCTGATGAATATATCTTTTTCCAGTTAAATGGCTTGCTGAAATTATCCCATCATAATAAAGAAGATATCTTCCCCATATACCGTTGGGCGCATGTATTGCAGTTGCTTTAAGATTACGTACAGAGGTTGATTTGCGCATAGAACAGGTGTTTGACCAGGATTGATGAAGTTGAGCTGCCATTACGACATCCATTACATGGGAAAGCATAGCTGGAGAGTGAGCCACTTCGGGAAAGATGAAAAGTAAAGCAGACTTAGTTATATGAATTACGTTGCCAGCTTCTGTTCTGGAATTATGGGATGCAGCCCACGTCTTGCATTCATCTGTTAGTGTTTCTGAAAGCCACCCGTCCTATTTTGTCAATAGAGAATGTTCTACGTTCAGGTCAGTAGTAGAGACGTCATTCTGAGGACACTGAGCATTTTTTGTATTAAAAAAGCATGGATGTACGACAGTATAATTCGCCGAAAGAACGACAAATTTTCGCTTGTTTGGATGCAACAGGAGAATATTTTCGTCGGACGCTCTGATTTCGCCTAAAAACAAAGAAATAAAATAGCGTGATTAAAGACAGGTATGATATTTGATAATTAATACTAATACTCTTTAATTTCGCAAGCGAAAGAAAAAAAGTACCGAAACGTACCGAATTCCTCCGGCAAACCATGCTGCATGAGGAAAAGGCAGTCCCGTGAAAAGAAGTCAGTGCTTAGCTTGCAGTAGGATTGTGGTCTATTTTGTCTACTGAAGCTGTCTTAAACAATCCAGAGCAAAGCCAAGGAGAACATACAACACCATTCGATTGGTAACGTAGGCATACTTCATTTGCTTTCTTCGTGACGATGCCACACAAACGTTCGTAAGACATGCTCATCCCCAAGTCATAAGTGAAATCAGCTTTCGTTTACGCATTTCTCCATACAGCCGCAACGCGATATAGGCGGGCACAGAAGTTTCTAGTCGTTAGCACGTCGACACCTTGCGGCGTCCTTTAACTGCATGAAACGAAAGAAGTTGGGCTATATTTTCGGCGACCAGATACGTCGTTTTCCCCAGCGGAACAATTTCCGGTGAGAATTAACCTCACTAAAGCTGTCAGAGAAGGTGTAGAGTCAAGGTGTGCCGGCACGTTGTCGTGCGAAGACGATGGACCTTCTTGACGTTGCTGCAGGTTTTGGCGGCTTTGAAACAATTCTTCGCGAATTATTCTTGCAGCATCAGCCAATGTCTTGCTTTCATTGTAAAAGTCCCTTTTGCACAGTGAATGAAGCGCATCTTGCGCGTTGTCCTGAAAAGCAATCATTGTCTCAACCCCAGGCTTCGTAATGGCGTAGAGCTCTGGACATTCTTCCAGAAGTCGTTTTTTAAGACGCGTCGAGTGCTCGCTTCTCATCACTCCTAGTTCTCGTAATCCATCTGTGTAGACTTTCGATAGCTGAGACAATCCAAAGACACATGACTCATCCTCAGCATTTCTGAATTCGTTTATGTATACCACTAAACCTGCAAACGCCAATGCCTCGATCTGGATTTCATCTTCACTTTCTTTCTTATAACGACGAGCGTGATGGTTTCTAAACTTGGTGTAACAGATTTTGTGGTACATTACTTCTAGAGCAATCGCATCGACGCACTCAGTCAATTTTCCAATTAGCGCTGTATCCCTTAAAAGTTCCGCGTTACGGCGAATGTACTCGCCACTCCCATCAAACACAATTTTCCTTAGAGAATTTAATTTTGTACCTCGCGTATCACAAAAATTGCACTGATCGGGTTGGTTCACCATAGGGCAACTTTGTCTTGCTTTCTTGGGCGAAGGGATCTGAATGTCGCTATTTTCTTCTTCTTTTCTTGCTTTATTCTGCGCACGAATAAACTGCGTGTTATTGCATAGAAGATAGCACGATCTGTGCCACTGAGCATCATTGTCTTTTAAAGTCACCGATATACTACCACTTTGGTTTAAACTTTCAAGGTCAATGTGAAACGGAAGCGCATTCTATTCGTACAACTTAGGTAAATTACGTTGTAACATTAAGTATCCTTCCCCGTTGCTGCCGCAAGGGTTCTTCGACGGATTCGGAAGGGCTTCTATCGAAATATCTTGACACAAGACACATTTCGACCAGTCATATTGGTTGGCTTCCACCTTACCTTCTACGGGGTTCACAACTTTACCTACGACAGAACAAATAGAAGAAAATAGTATGGTACTAAAATCAAATATAACCTCACTTTTGAAAATCATCAAAAAACACTGTCAGTATCTATTAGGCAGTCCAAAGACCTGTCAATTTTTTTTTCAATATGGCGTTGAGGGCAAACACGGGTTTATTTTTATTAAATTGCGGAAACGTAGCCAAGCCAACAGAAGAACACAAATGTTTAACAACTGTTTGCCCTCAACGCCATGTTGGAAGTCGCGTGGTTTGAATTGCCTAATTATTTAAACATAACCTGACTTAGGCAGAGAACAGTACTTATCTCAATAGCTTCTTGTGGAAGTTTATTATACTTACAGTTCAAACAAAGAAAATCCAATTTAACATTTATCACTTATATATCATTATATAGACTTCTTCTATATAATGCATTAAAGCCCAAGGACACAATATAGAACAATGTTTATATTCTTTTCACAACAATGAAGCAGACCATTTACGTGCCCATCAGCACATCGCTGCCAACTTAACACTCGCAGCAGTAGCCAACTGTATCTCCCACCACATATCTTGAAAAGAAACGGATATTCATTGTACTTTTGGAGTCTTTTTGGAGCACGTGGGCCATCAAGGTAAAAATATAACAAAAAGCATAAAACGTTTTCTTAAAATAACTTTTTTTAGTTAAAGTTAAACGCCCCTGGAAGGTAGGCAAAATACATAAACGTGTCTACTTATGGTCCGGTGGGATGTCTGTACCGACAGAGAGACTAGATAGAAATTGTGTAAGTATTTCCCATTGAAATCCCCATCAAAATGGCCTTAATACAGCGATGTTGAGAAAGATTCGTATCCCCAGTAGGCAACCTGCATTACGTGGCTCGTCGCGGGTACCGGATTTGTCTACAACTCTCACTCTTTGGGGTCTACCCTACGACTCTGCCAAGTTTCATGCTTGCATAAAAAAATGCAAGGTACCCCCCAATTATTGCTAACGACGATACTGCTTAGTTATATCTTGCAGAATTTGACCACATACCCTGCAAGAATTGAGTGGAGCAGTTCTGATCGACCAATCAAACCAACTAAAAGATTACGGCATCCTACTAATAAACCAATCAGAATTCAAAAGGAGTCATAGTAAACCAATCACTTTGGTTGTTATAGATTACTTCAAAGTGTTTAATACAATTGGTCATCATTTACTGTACTCCATACTATATTTTATTGTTTTCTTGAAATTTTAGTAAGAATGATATAGATTTATCTTCCAATCGTGTAAAATACACATAAATTAGAGAAGGAAAGTCTAATTATGGCAACATACAGAATACCACCACGTGCAACGTTGTCAGTGTTCAAAAATCGAGTTCAAATTGAATGACATATTAACATCATTGTGAACAACAATACAAAATGTCTGGATGTTGAATTCGAAGCAGATTTATCCTTTAAAAAAAATTAAAAATACAAAAATCGCATTTTGGGGATTATATATGAAATCAAGGAATATGAAAAAATCTGTAACTAAGAAGAAAAGTTCTGTTGAAATTTGGACAATAAGGTAGTGTTAGCTGAATGAAAAACTTTTTTGAGATTTAAGAAATGTGATAACACGTGATAACAATGTGTCCCATAATCGATAAACTAGCTATTATTTTATTATTATTATTATTACCGTAATATTTCATCGTTTATATAATAAAATAGATACTTGAATTATGTTATAAACCAGACTAAATAGAGTGGGACCAGGAAGTCTTTCAACCCCTATATTTCACTCCTCGGTTAAAATTTGAGGGGCTTTGGATCTATTTCAATATTTTGAAAGCATTATCCGCGTGCGTATCCTTGCCCATGAAAAAAATATTTTTAACCATTCTGTCTGTAAATTTAAAGGTTTTAAATTTAATCTTTATTTTAAACATGTTCCTATATAAAATAGTACAGAAAATTCGATTTCCATGATATGATATAATATTGTGACACATTTTCTGCGTACAACTTGTACGAAATTCGATAAAATTTATATGGTTAAGGGATAACAAGACAATCATTTAATATAAACAAGCCGCTGAATTGTGTATAACAGGAGTATTCGGGAAAGTTGAGCTTAAGATAATTTACATTGATTGACAGTAAGACAAACAATAGAGAAGTTTGTTGTGGTAGGATATTGCGGTAGAACAATATGACTAAACGTTGTGATGGATTTTGTGTAAATTAATTTGTTATATTGCTTTCCAGGAAATATCAATCATTTTATGTAAATGTAGTTAAGAAGTCATGTTAATAAACATGGGTTGGTTTCCACACCCAATTTACTTTGCGAACCTTAAGGATAGAGAGGGAAATATAAGTTTATTTTCGGTTTATTATTTATATTTAAAAAATTATGTGATGTAGTCTTTAAAATAGTTCCAGGCACTTTCCATTGCTCTAAGGAATTAAACATAGTTAAAATACAGTTAAATACAGTTTTTATCGTAAATTTTTTATATAGTTAAATTTTATGCTCTAATAATGAAATTGAGAAAACATAATATTCAAGTACAACAGAAATTTACAATAGAAAATATATATAGTTGTATTCATTAGAACAATAGCAAATGACTAAAATAGTTTTAAAGATTATGCTATGTTTGGTTCTTTTAGTATAAATAATAATAATGATAAATCGAAAATAAACGCGTATTTCCCTCTCACTTTCCAAAATCCTCTCCTTACAATTTTATCCGTTATGAACTTATTTTCTGATGAAGGAAGACAGGTATCTCAATGCATTTTTCGTCAATGAAAAAAATAATGTAGTTAATTCAGTAATACTTGTAAAAATGGATTGTCTCCAAGAAAATAATTTAGTAACAATATAACCACAAATTAAAATTATATATAGTACTTTGAGAAATTTTGTTGTAGGTATTTCAATACAGATAATCTGTTATTTGGCATGTTAACCCTTTCCGTACCATCGCCGTATATTTTAGTCAATACCTAAATGGTCCCTCAGGACCACTGCCGCATATATGTGTTCAAAGTTATATGGCATATTTAGACCGTTGTCGTATATATGTGACGATATTATGTTTAATACCCTCAAGTAGGACCACAGCCGCATAATTGTGTCGCTTCGTGTTGTGTCCGTTGGCCCAATGCCGAATAAATACGGTACCTAAGACAGGACCACCTGGCTCACTGCCGTATAAATACGGCAAATTTACTCGACGTCGTGAATCTCGTTATTCTGATTGAAATAAGTTCTACAGAATGCATTAGAAAAACTGCAAAATGGCACAGAAAGCTATTTTTTCATATGGTGGACCTAGCCATGCTCAACGCACATGCACTGTACCAAACACAAAATGCAGGAAGAGAACCTCTAGCAGATTTTCAGTTAAATATCATAAGACAACTTATTGAACGGTAAGTTTTAGATAGTGAGAAAATAACTTTTGCCTATCGATTTCTTTGTCTAATTTCAGGTACAAAACATAACAGTCTAACCAAAGCCGAGTAAAACCTATGACCGAAAATCCTGAGAGGCTTATAGGCCGACATTTTCCCATCCTGGTACCGAATAATAAGTTTCGACAATGTACTGTTTGTAACCAAAGCAAGCTTCAGGCAAAAAAGGAAGAGAGTCTAAGTACATGTGTGCAATATGTAATGGTCTGTGAGTACAGCCTTGTTTTGAAGTGTACCATACAAAACAAACCTTTTAAATATATGATTTTTAACATAATATATTACAAATACTTTAATAAAATATTATTATAAATAAATGAATTTTCTGCATATGTTCTATTTTTTATACCTGGCGCATATATTCGGCAGGGGTCCTGGTAGCATGCAAAAAAACCCGGTCCTAGTAACATGCATCGCCATTTCATGTCCGGTACAGAAAGGGTTAATAATTCCTACAATAAAATTTATTTTTTTTTATAATATAGGACACAATCATTAATTTCCACAAAGATATTGTTACCTGTACTGCCGCCAAGCTGAAAAAAGGGGGATTTTTCTTAAAGATTTCTTACTACAGATATTGTAAAGAATAAAAAAGCTACAACTGTTATTTGAACATTTTTTTTCGTTGTCAATATTTTACGATTTACAGCTGCCAGAAAGGTAAAAATGTGTGCTTTATCGTAGTTTTCTGCAATAGTCTCTGTCTCCGTTGCTTTTACATAAAATATCACTACTCAAAGTATCCCCATCAAAATAGCATAAAAAAATAACAAGATACTAGAACCCAACCTACGCATTATCTTACGAAAGTAACTGAAAGTTGACAACAAATAGAAGCCTACACCTAAACCACCTAATTTTGGTCACTTGGCGACAAGTCTCAAATCGTTTAAATCTACGCTATGCGTTTGCCGATCACTGTCAACAACTATTTTTTTAACGCCCAATGTTTCGTATAGGTAATGTAACTGCAACCTGGTTACAATTTCAGTTTTCCTTCGGCGACATATTGGAGATACAAATTAAGAGGCTTAGCAGGACCCCATCACAAATTTTACCAGGGATGGATGTAGGTATCAAATGAACCCTCGGGGGACCCAATTCTTGAAATCGTAGGAATTAATTCTCATGAGAAAACTGAAATTCCCACGTGAATCGACAAATCGAGAGAATTGCTATTCTTGAACCTCGTAGGAATCAGATTCCTATGAAAACGGCAGTGGAACGTATGTCAAATTACAAGTTGATACGATTTTTTGCAAGAACCAATGAGAAGATTGGATTTTTAATAATATTTTTATATCCATTCTTGACAACACAAATAACACTAGTTATTTTATTGATATTTATGTTGTGATTAGCTTCCTAATTTTTCTTTGTAAGTATTTATATAGTATTCTCATTTCTTATTGGTAAATATAGCAATATTGATATTTGGTTGAAAGATATAATGGAATTTCTAACCGATTTTTGTATCATATTAATAAAGAAACGATTTTAAGTTATCATGGAAGGTGGTAATAAACGCCCTTTTATGACTTATGGACAAAGTCCACTACTATCACCTTAGTGGCTTTGCAAATACAAGATGTCCTAGTGAGTGCAGTCAAATGTCTGCCGAGGGTATCTATGAGATATCTCGCTAGGTCCTTGGTTAATCGGAAATGTTTAATAAATAGCTTATCGCTTAAAACAAACGGATTTCTATTCTTAATAAAATGCTGGCTTTCGTGTGCCATGGCAGCTTCAGCATCTTCCAGATTTTGCATAATTATGGCCTGAAAGTTAAAATCATCCATCGTTAAATGTGATAAATAATATCTACTAGACCAAACAAGACAAAATCAATATCAACTAAATTTTATGTTTCATTAACGTCACAAACTGTACACATAACCTAAAAGTATAATTTATACGAAAATTTCACACGTCACTTTTTAGCCAATCAGAAGTTTGTTCTTGGTTTCGTTGCCATAGCAACCCAAAAAAATTTCCGGAAATATTCATCCTCCAGGGTATTCTGAACGAAATTAATTAGTGGATATTTTTCTGTCAAACTATAAACATATGATCATATTTGATCTTTTGCTTTTACATAAAAATGGGATTTTATTTGTCATATTAAACGAGATTATTAAAAAAAATCATTAAGCTCGTGAAACATCATTTTATTTCATGTTTAATTACGATACTGAATATTTCAAATGTGTTTGAAAATCCCTTAAAAACTCCTCGCGTTTCAATGGCGAATACATTGAAGAATTTATATCAATTAAATGTCTATGTGACTACATAAATATAATATTTTGAAACAATTTTATTTAACTTATCTTTTCTAGTTCGTAAAAACTTAGTTGAAACTTCCAGTAGCTTTCTCTGTACTACGCTGATAACTTCTCATTTTGGTTTTCGTCCATATTACACTTTTCAATCAGCTATGATAAGTATTTCAATTTTGGATTGCTTTTTTTAACCCCACCAATATGTGCATAATGTATATTTCTGTTCTTTTTCCATTCTTTAATATCTTATTCTTTAAAAACCTCGAAAATAACTTCAACAATAACAATACTAATATTAAGCTTACACTGGTTAAACTGTCAATGAAATATTGATAATAATACACGCAAATTAGATTAAAAAATACTGAATAGGAGGAATAATTTATAAAGTAATAATATTTGAGATGCGTACTCTAGATAGGGTTAAAAATAGATACACGAAAAGTTCTTCCCCAATTTCCGACGAACGGTTTACAAGATAAAAGTGAAAAACCAGCTTTAAGTTCCCGTTAGGGGTGGTTTTTTTGCAAAAAGAATGTTCCCCCCCCCCTAACTTGGGGGGGAACTTTTCGGGTATCTATTTCTAACCCTACATAGAGTACGCATCTCAAATATTATTACTTTATAAATTATTTCTTCTAAAATGTCTAAATTGCGTGGTCTATAAATAGCTAATGACGTTTTATTTCCAAGTCATCTCTGTTAAGTTATCTCTGTTAAGTGCTGAAAATTAGCTATACCATGCGCATAAAACATGAAAATAAACTAAAAAAACAATGTTTCACCTATTTTAGTGAAGAATGTTGTAGAACTCTCCAAAATCGTCCTGAGTTGAAGACATAATCAAAATTCGACTTAGGTAAAAATTTCATTTGAAGACATTTTTGGGAGTCTGCAGAGCCGCAGATCAGTCCACAAGGGCCGTTTTGGGTTCTATAAGGCGTTGGAAATGACCAGGTGAAAATTCGAAGAAACACCGAATTTTCACTTAGGAAAAATGTTTTTGGTTCAGAATATGAGAGTAGAAGTATATAATGACAAAGATAATATACTTTTTCAAAGGTACCATAAATTGGACTTTGAAAAATAATATTTTTGGAAGGGCGTTGAAATTTGGCTTGAAAATCGATTTTTCAAAAGTACGCCAAAATTTCACCCGCAGATTAACTTTTCAAAAGTACCTTGAAATTTGGCTTGAAAATCGATTTTTCAAAAGTACGCCAAAATTTCACCCGCAGATTAACTTTTCAAAAGTACCTTGAAATTTGGCTTGAAAATCGATTTTTCAAAAGTATGCCAAAATTTCACCCGCGGATTAACTTTTCAAAAGTACCTTGAAATTTGGCTTGAAAATCGATTTTTCAAAAGTACGCTAAAATTGGTCTTAAAATGGATTTTTCAAAAGTACCACAAAGTCAGTTTAAAAAGTACCACGAAAATATAATTTAAATTATTTTTTTATTTTTATTCCTCAACCAAAGACATTGACCTTTGAGGTACGGTCATTGAAAGCCCAATTCTAAAGTATGAGCATAAAATTTTAACGATGCACTGCATCCAAAAGGCAAAATAGAAGATTTTGTCAAAGCCGGCGTAGTGCCGATAAGCAAAAATTGATAAAAATCAATGCACATGTGCAAGGCCGGTTTCTCGCATGGAAAGAGTTTGGATTGACCCAGCGGCTCGCAATTTGGTCGAGCGCGTTGAGTGGTCCAGACAAAGCGATGGTAGAAAAGCCAATAACAGGGCTTTTCAAATAACAAAGTTATAGAGGAAAACGCCTTGTGCATAAAAATCCAAAAATTCAATTTTGCCTAAAAGTCGCTCGAAGGTGAGACGCTGCCAAATCTATAATATTGAACGACTGTGATAAGGGTTAGTAAGTCGTGGACTGATCGAACGCCACTCAACTTATGCAGTAATAAGTCCTCTGAATGTGTTTGAGTACGTGAATCTCCACGATACAAGAACTTTAAAGCTAAGTAGTCTCTAGCGAAACTAAATTCATTTAGTAAAACTTTTTTAAGTTAATTTCAGTCAGCCTTAATTATTCATTTACCCAGAGTCTGAAATGATTCTAAAAGCTCGCATTTTGATTCTGAGAAGGTATGTATGAATCTTTTCTACCTAATCGATCGTTAGCGTGAGTGCTCTCGCTTGTATGCTCTGAAAGTCACTACTTTGATTGGGGAAGGCACGATTCTTATCTTGAGAATTTTGTATAACCAATTCTGTTAAATAAACGGATTCTTTGAACTATTGTTTCTTAATTGATCTTGAGGCCTGTTGACGGTCTATAATCCCTGGAACTTTCGTATAGAAAACCGGATGTGTCGAGTTAATTCGCATTAACGTTCGACCTTCTTGGTGCGTTACAGAGGTTTGATATGGATTTTTTTATGCGTTTTTTGAGAAATATATTCCGTTATTAATGGACCAAAACGTGATTTTCGCGTACCAAAACTAATCCCTCCGCAGAGAAATTCTTCGGTTGGGATTTTTTTATGCAAAAATTCAGGAAATTAAGAGGTGCCTAAACCCCTAACGAGGGAATTCAGGTCCAGAGAGAGCGTAGTTTCCGATCTGTGGTAGTGCAGCCTTGGTCCATTATTCGGCTACCGAAGTGCATCTTATCCCGAACCCGCCTGGGAGGTAGAAGAACGGGGTACTACGCGACTGGCGCCCCCTGAGAAATAAATTGGTGTCGCGTCATTTTGACGCCCGGTAGTGCGTTCTTCTACAAGAACACGTAATATCAGACATTTCAGTGAATATATATTAATCCCTCATGTAGTAGTTTTTTGCAACTAGAATGGGTGGAAATATTTTTTAAACATTGCATGTATGTGATATCTTTCTTACAACTATATAGATATCCAGTATTATGGTATTAAATTAGTATTTATTATACTCTTCGCAAAAACGAAGAGTATATTGTATTTGATCGGCACATTTCTAAATCAGGAAATATCGCTCGTAGAGAAAAATTTTTTATATCGTTATGTTAGTGAACGAATTCTGAACAACTTTCAAAATGTCCGTCTGTCCGTCTGTCCGTCTGTCCGTCTGTCCGTCTGTCCGTCCGTCACGTTTCTTGTAAGCACGATAACTCAAGAAAGAAAAATCCGATTGTATTGAAATTTGGAGAGTAACTTAGAGTTAGCTAGAGGAAGAACCCTATTGTTTTTCAACAAAATAGATTGGTAAATAAAAAAGTTATTAGTAATTTAAAATTTAAAAAAATATTTTTACATTTTTTTATGGTTTGTAATAAATAGAAACCTTGCGAAATGTTATTTCCTATCACTATTTTTTTTTTAATACATTTTACTAATGTGTGTTCCCTAATAATCACAATAAATTTTCTAATGGTATATATTACACTCATTAACAATTTTAGTAATAAGAAATGGTGGTGTAGCGGCAAGAGTTTCATCTCGCAATCCAAGGGTCCCGGGTTCGATCCTTCACATCGTGATTTTTTTTTCATATATTTTTTTTCACCACAAAGTTGGTATCACAAAATTTAGAATGTCCAAAAACTCACATTATTTACAAGTAAAATGCGAAGAGTATCCTATAGAATGTGTAACAATTATATAAAAAGCTCAGTAAATCGGCGAAGAGTATAATGCTTCCTCTAGTTTAATTTATGTAAGTATGAAATTTTCTTTCCGAATCCCCCGCGTGCATGAATTAATTGCAGGACATTTTTCTCGTACACGAATTTTTAAAGAAAAGTTTCAGCAATGATTCAAGAACTTGGGAGATTACAAGTGAGAATTTTCGAATTCCCGTCAAAAATTCTTGAAAATTTTTTCCATCAATATCGAGAGAAATATTTTCTACGATTTTTTTCAAGAATACATAACAGTTGTGCTTAAATCTCACAAAATCGTGAGAAAATGACGTAATTTTCTCATGAGAATTAATTCCTACAATTTCAAGAATTGGGTCCCAGGTGGCAAATAATAGTTGTGAAAAGTCTTTTACACTTCACAGTTGTAGTTTAATACGACACCAGCAGTAGGTACATCTGTGACAACTTGACAACAGCAATAGTAGGATAGTAATAATAACACCTCATTAAGAGCACAAAGTATCTTATTAATAGCTAAAGGAACTAAAAGCATTATAGAAAAAATTAACAAAGGTTAACCAACACATTCTCGCACTAGAAAAGGCATACTAGAGAGGGTTAGTTGAAGTCCTTGCTGGACGAAGTAGTACCTGGATGTCTTTCAGAAGAAAAACACCATCCTAGCCCCGACGATATACGGTTTAACCTCTACACCAATAAAATAAGGATACATTGACCTTCATGAGTACCTAAGCCGAATGAATGCACTTAAGTTTTCATATTAGGAAGAAGCGCAGAGCTCTATTTACAGCTCATTTATAAGGTTTATTATCAAGAGGGAAGGTAAGTTTAGTGTCTAGAATTAAATAAATGACTTATTTGTCATACTGTAGGTGCCACAGAGAATTTGCGATTCCCAAAAAGTGTGAAAATGTAGTGATCAGTGTAAAATCCCTGTTGCACCCATTATATTTTTATTATCCGTTAAGGTGAGCATTGTCGTGAACGTAATTCGACAATTTCTTCTACATCCCTGAACCGATTGTAAAAATTTTTTGACAGGATTATAGAATTTTTTGACTTTTCAGTAGTCCAGTACCATTCTATAATATTATCTCTAAAAGCCTATCAAAAAAATTTTTGAATCCGTTCAGGTTTGCAGGAGAATTTGTCGAATTATGAAATCACTTTCTTAAGCACGGCACCGCCACCCTGAAATCTTATATAAATTCACAGGATATGTTTAAATGATTTTAAATATCTCCACGAAATAAAACAATATAGTTATAGACCGTCTAAATGCACATGGCGCTAAGTTGTAAAGAGCGCGCGCAAGTACAGAGCATTACCCTATGCTAGCCACGATGATTAATCAGTCCAGCGCCTGCAGCCGACCTGAGTGGATGTGTGGAAGCAGAACCGTGACCATCAGAAACTGTAAGTTAAATTAATTCGAAAATACATTTCTTGAAATATTGGAAGTCCGTTTTACGTCACTTACTGCTTACATGCATCCTGTTTGAGTCACCTCGCCCACTTCTCAACTTTTGATAAACCGGGTATAGTTGGCAGTGGAACAGACGATAAACGATCAGTTCCTCACGAGCTCAACCACCAGCCAACGAAGCAGGGCAGAGCAAGCAGCAGCTGACCAGACCGCAACCGAGAAGACTATCCCCCACCCCCTATCAGACGCGCATAGCAGTAGCCGCCAACTTTCCGCCTAGAAGACTCGAAGTCAGTTCCAACCACAAACAACCCATACCTATAGACTTTCAACTTATATGCAAGAAAATGGAATCACTTTGTACGGTCACGTGATGTAAGTGTGGTTGCGCTTCCAATCGAGAGATGTCGAGGTAGCAAATAGGATAGTTGGCAGCGACGTGTTAGTCACAAATGTCAAGTTTATGGTCAAAGTTGATTGTTGTTTGAAAATGGATATATAAAATGTCGTGTTATTAATTGTGATGACAATATGGTTCATAAGCATCGGTTCCCTAATCCATCTAAAGACCTCAATAGATTTAAAAAGTCGTTAAGAATAATCAACAATCCATTGTTGATTACTATGAATCCGATAGTTTTTGAAAGCCTATATTATGTGGAAGGTGCATTACAATGTTGATCTGATAAAACACTTTTTACTTTGTTTTTTATCACTAATTTATTGTAAGTAAACTTTACTGCAGTTTCAACACTTAAGCGTGCCATTTTGAAACGAGAATCTCTTGTGAAATGTGAAATATTTGAAAATGACACGCTTAGTGTCGAAACTGCAGTAACGTTTAGTCATAATAAATTAGTGATAAAAAGTAATGTAAAAAGAGGTTTATTAGATCATCATGATTAATTAATTATTACAAAGAACGGCTTCCACTATTCAATTTTCGAGGCGCGTCAGTTTTGATCCCATTTGAAGGTACGGTAGTTGAACGTCTATAGGTGTGGGTTGTTTGTGGTTCCAACCGACTGCCCGCCTATAGCAGACCTACCGAGGAGAAAGTAATAGTAAGAATATTAATAATAATAATAGATAGCGACTTGGCTGATACGAAGGACTGTTTTCAGTGATATTTTTATTTTTACTCTGGTGTGGACCTCTCAACCAGAGTAATCTGTAATTGTATTATTTTTATTTTTACTTTACTACTCTAGCGTGGACTTCTCAACCAGAATATTCCTTAATTTGTATTGTTCTTTTACTAATCTGGCGTGGACCTTAACCAGAGTAACCTGTAATATTTATTTTGGTCCTGGCTTGGACCTTTCAACCAGAGTAACCCTTAATATTTATTTTGGCTCTAGCGTGGACCTCTCAACCAGGGCAACCGATAACATTTATTTTTTAAATCTGACGTGAACCTTTCAACCAGTGATTTTTATTTTGCCCCTGGCGTGGACCTCTCAACCAGGGCGTTTTAATTCTAATTAATCATACATTGTCTTAGGCCAGGAGTTGCAGAAAGTGTTTAACTAATCATACCTCTTTTCAGCTTATATGTACTGCGTATTAGCCAAGTCTATTGTTGCATTATTTGTTGTTTTTGCTTTCTCATTCCTGGTATCCAAACACCGTTCGTAACATAACACCGCTTTCACCGTTTTCCCCGCTAACCCACCGCACCGCACCGCTCTATTCATCATACATCAGTATCACTCGGCCCTAGGTGACGTCATAACTCCGCCTGCTTTCGCCTGTCGTAATTAAACTGTGGCTTAAATCACCGCATCACTGTAGTTTAACCATAGCCTGAGGTAACCGTTAGAGTAAGATAAACTGTATATAGTATTTGGGAACTGTATAACAATAAGAAAGATTTATTGTACCCCAAACTGTGTATTTTACTGCTGTGTATGAGGAAGACTAATTTTCCCAATTTGACCCACTGGAAATTACCGTTTCTCCACTGTACCTACTCGAGCCCTACTTCACAGACTGTTTGCGGGACGTGGCGTTTCCACACGTAACAAAGGAAACTGGCGCCCGAGCAACTGATCTATAAGTACCGCTGTTGCTAAGGTGTCAAAAGTGACGCTTCCAGGCTTCATCGGAAAATACGTCACATAAAAATAAGTTAGAAATAAACGTATACAGTACATCCTTTTCTTGAGAAATCAAGAAGTACTAAACCAGACCATAACAATGCTTGTAAATTTATGAAGACTCTTACCAGAACACCCCGTATAAGAAAATAAAACGATATTAATACCATATTTTGCATCAAGCTGGTATATCAGCAAGTTCAAATTTATGAAAAGCCATTTAAATTTAATTGCTGACATAAAGAAATAAACTACGGTCATGATTTACTACTCAATTTTTAAATCAGTTTGTATACTTTTACACTGAAAAGCTCATGAATGATGTATCGTTAAAATGAAACGAATCAGTTTCATACTAAAGTACGCTAATTATAATTTACAATGTTTGCGTTTTACGGTTGAGGCAAGACCCAATCTTGATTTTAATAATTGTTCGTTGGAAATTGAACTAGAACGTTAAATTGAATTCTAAAGCCTTCATTGTAGTATTTTGTTTAATATGTTAAAAGCAAAGCTGGGTAGAATATAGTTAAAATGGTATTCGAATACCGGATACAGATATACCGGATACAAGATAATGATACTTTTTGCTTTCAACAGTAAGCAAACACCTTGTAATCGAATACTTTTTCGTTTGTCAGAAAAAAAAATTCAAATATTAGAATTCATTTTTCTTCAAAGCTGTCCGAGAAGCTGTATTTTTTTTTTTTAATAAGTGCGAAGTAACTGTTGCGAGGAAAGTTGAATATTTTTTTAAAAGTGCCTTTGGGATTTTTATTTGTTTTGTTTGTAACAAAAGTAAAGCCCACCCACAGCAGTGGTGCAGCCAGAAAATTCATCCGGGGGGGGCAATAGAACCGACCTCTCCAGAGGATAAGGAAAACTTTTCAGAAAATTGTTGTAAACGAATCTGTATAGATTCCTCTACTAGATAATATCGGCATTAATTACGAAATATTTATTTCAAGGGATAGTTTGAATACTGCTTTGTACTGATAGAGATTATGAGTGTAATATATCTTGGTTCGTTGGGGTTCTATGATTTAAACTTGACTTGAGTTTTTACCATTTTATTTTTAAAGATACATTATGGTACTTAGGACTACTTGTACCCTCGATGAGAGTTGACTAGTTTCTATCAATTATACTTATTCTAATGCTAACCTAAATTACTTGTTGTGCTTACCTAGTATTTACATATATACAAATAATAATAACTAATACATAATATTGGGAGCTGTACTGGACTTGACCTAGTAAACAATTTAAACAATTAATTTCACTAATTGTTTTCATTTCATCATCCAGCACACCTCCCCCGCGAATGTCAAAATAATAGTTTTTCCTAAAAGCTAATTATTTTGTTTCCCTATCATAATATAATTCTACCCTATTCTATAACTACTTTTATTCGTGTCTCTACTTAAGTTTGTTCCCTATTATTTTCTTTTTGACTTCACTATATTATTTTTTGCATCATTACACGCGACTTGTAACCTACTAGACGTTCCAAAAACAAGTTCGTGTGGCGTGTCTCAGTATGTACTGTTTTATTGTATCTTGTACAGTCCCTACAATGTTTTACAAATTTTTCTACGTCTGTCTTTAGTCCTGACCAAAAATAACGTCTCTTAATGTTGTTATACATGCAGTTCATACCAGCATGTCCCCCTGTTGGTAAAATATGATAGTCGTTTAGTATTAATTGTCTTACTTCTTTATTTGTTATATTTCGTGCGTTTTTTACAACACATATTTTTATGTTTGCTTTCCGTAACTCATCTCTTAATTTTACAAGTTGATTTAATAATTCTATAACTGCGCAGTTATCATTTTTAATTATACATAATTCCGTAATTTTATACTTTATGCATACATCTTTCAGATCTCTCAACGACGCACCTAATGCAGACGCTGATCGAGGATTCTGTTTTAAATAAATTACTTGTACTTTTATGTCATATAACAAATTGCTAAGTTCATAGCAGCTATCATTACGGCAATTTTTCCAAACTTTACTAAACTCTCCTTCATTTACTAGTTTCAACTCTACTGTTTGTACTGGTCGTTTCAACAATTCTACAACTCCAGGGTGATCAAGCCTTTCGTCAACAGAATTTGTTTTACTCTCTATTGTAGAAGTTGTAGGGGATATTTTCGCTTGCGCTCGCGTTGTGACAAACATGGTATTATTTATTTTAGAATTCATGTTCTTTAGCTCCTCTGAATCAATTTGGATTCGAGATAAAGCATCAGCTGTGACATTGTCAGAGCCTTTAATATAGTTTATAGTAAAGTCATACTCCTCTAAAATTAATCTAAACTTAGTTAATCTACTAGAAGGATTGGTCATACTGAATAAATATATTAGCGATCTATGGTCTGTATAAATATGGAACTTTCTAGCGTAAAGGAAAGGGCGAAAATGACGTACGGCCCAAACTACCCCCAATAATTCTTTTTGCACTGTACAGTAGTTCTTTTCGGCTTTATTTAGTACGCGACTTGCGTATGCCACGGGCCTATCGTTTGAATTAGATAAAATAGTCCCAAGAGCTCCACCTGACGCATCAGTCCTAAGAATGAATTGATTTCCCTCTGAAAAATCTAGATATTGTAATACCGGTGGTGACATGAGTGCCTGCCTTAATTTCTCAAACGAATTTTGACATTCCTCGCTCCAGTGAAACGTTACATTCTTCCTCGTAAGATTATTTAATGGTTGCGCAAGAGTTGCAAAATTTTTAATAAATTTCCTGTAGTAGTTCGCAAAAGCTACAAACCGCTTCGTATCGCCTGAATTTTGTGGCGTAGGATATTTCTGAATTACTCGAATTTTCTCAGGATCAGGTGATACCCCTGCAGAAGATATCAAATGCCCTAAGTAAAGGATTTCTTTTCTTAAAAATGTACATTTGCTTGGGTTTAGCTTTAGATTTACTTCCCTTAACCTGGTTAAAACTCTAACAAGATTTTTATTATGATTTACCAAATTATTTCCAAAAATGATTAGATCATCCAAATAGACAAAACATGATTCATAATTTAAACCTGCCATTGCAATTGTCATTACTCGCGAAAATGTGCTCGGACTAATTTTTAATCCCATGGGTAACCTTTTCATTTGAAATTGTCCACGTTCCGTTGTGAATGCTGTGTACGGCCGGCTAGCCTGATCCAGCTCCACTTGATAATAACCTTGTGCCAGATCGAGATGCGAGAAGTAAACTGCACCCGACAGAGAGTCTAATATTTCGGATATACACGGTAGCGGAAAATTATCATCTTGTATTTGTTTGTTTAGTAAGCGATAATCTACAACTATCCGCCATTTTTTGTTACCACTATGGTCTACTTTTTTCGGGACAATTAACAATGGTGACGACCATTCAGACCTTGTTTCCTCGATTACACCATCACCTAGCATTTTTTCTACCTGCTTATGTATTTCTTCCTTTTGCGCATGCGGTAACCTATATGGTTTTACATACACAGGAGTCGCATTTTCTTTTAATTGGATTTTATGTTTAGTGATATTAGTTACAGTAAGAGGGTCGTTTTCTAAATGAAAAACATCAGCAAACTTTGCACAAATCCTTTGTATAGACGATTCCTCTTCCGCATTCAAGGACTCTGCATTTATTTGAGGTAATAATCTATCGACACGATCGACAGACAACTCTGTACTGCCAAACCTACAAACCTCATAACCTGTCAGATTTTCAACCACTGGTTTGAAATTCCTAAGTTTAACTTCTCTATCATTGACATTCAGTACTCTCACGGGAATCATCCTATCTATAGGTTTAGCTAAAATTCCTGCTACAAACACTCCTTCACTTAACTCGCCCGGTATAACCACACAGTCGTCATCACTATCAACCTTACAATATTTAATTATTTCGCACCGTGGTGGTATTGACATACAATAATCATGCTTAGATTCTAATGGTACACTTATTTTCCTATCTTTAATCCAAAATGAAAATAAAAATTTCTCATAATCAATCGTTGCTGAATATTTAACAAAAAAATCTGAGCCTATTACTCCATGCATTCCACTTCCAAACTTATCAACTACCAAAAATTCATGATTTATTTGTTCCTTATTTAATTCTAACAAAATGTTCGCTCCGCCTATGGATACTGTTGAGCCAGCGATTCCATTAATTTTTATCTTTTTCCCCGTATCAATTAAGTTATGTTTTACATAGTTTGCAAAAATAATGCTTATAGATGCACCTGTATCTAGCAAGAAAGTTAATTCATTCACTCCATATTTCATTTTCACAAAATTTATACCATTCATACTTAAATTTACTGCTTCGCTTTTGACATTATTCCGTTCGGTCTCGAAAAAACCAATCATTCGAATTGTCCAACCCACACATTGTTCATTGCTTTTACTATTCTCCCTTTCTAAGAACGTGTCATTTTCTGCATAATTCGCTTGTTGCATACCCTGACCTGGGTTACTCATAACTCGTTTATTTACATTACCACGCACTTGACCTCTAAAATGATTATAAGAATTTTGCTGTATTTGGCTGTTTCCTTGTGTATATTGTCTATAGTTTACGCCGTAATTATATTTACCTGAAGTATTTCTTCCTCGGAAATTATTATTACGAAAATTATTATTGAATTTTTGCAGTTTGCAGTCGGGTCATAAATCTTTTCGAGTCGTTTTGCGTTTTGGGAAAGTCTAGTTTTTGGCACATAATTAATAAGCAAGTTCTTATGGTTGTCATTTCAAGTTCAGAATAAAATTCAATTGAGTCGATTAACTGTTTCGTTTCAAATTTTTCCGCCATACTATTTACTTTGTCTAAGTTAAATTTTAATCTATCTATTAATATACTATGACTCTATGTTTAACTTATCTACTACACTCATTTATATAATCCTAGACTAAACTAACCTTGTTATTACATAATATTACAATAATACATTGAATTAAATCTCCTTAATTTTAATCCCTTTTTTGCTTGACTTTTCAGTTGTATGTATACCATATTTTTATAATTTCCACTAATAATAATTAATTGCTTTACTTTCTATTGGACCTTTGGAATTGTCTTCTTTTATGTCCACCTAAAAGCTAAAAGAGAAAAACAAGTTCTTCGATCTTCTTTTAAGCCGATTTTTGTACAATTTCCATCTCCATTTCCATTTTTCCATATTAAAATTCCCCTTTTTCTATTATATATTTTTTCTTCAATCAATTTTTCAATTTATTTGGCCTCACAGGACTGGCAGGATCGCCATGTAATATACCTTGGTTCGTTGGGGTTCTATGATTTAAACTTGACTTGAGTTTTTACCATTTTATTTTTAAAGATACATCATGGTACTTAGGACTACTTGTACCCTCGATGAGAGTTGACTAGTTTCTATCAATTATACTTATTCTAATGCTAACCTAAATTACTTGTTGTGCTTACCTAGTATTTACATATATACAAATAATAATAACTAATACATAATATTGGGAGCTGTATTGGACTTGACCTAGTAAACAATTTAAACAATTAATTTCACTAATTGTTTTCATTTCATCATCCAGCACATGAGTCTTTATTTTTGGTTCATGGAGTACGGCTTGGGGGGGGGGGCATGGCTCCCCCCCTGGCTGCGCCCCTGCACCCACATCAAATTAATTTTAATTACAAAAAACATCTAATTATTTTGACGGTCAGTACAGTATACTTCAATACTTGAATGATTTAAGTATGATTGTGACAGTCCAGAATACCTAATGATAAAATGTTATATTTTAAGTATATACGATGCAGGTAAGATGATTTTTATTTTGCTAGGTAAAACAAAAATTCAAGAAATAGGTGCGAATATAAATAGAATAAAACTAAGAAAACACAGAAAATCAAAGTTATTGAGATATTTTCTTTAATTTTGTTTTGGAAACAAAATAAATGAAAATAAACTTTAACACAAAATAAGAAGTATGATTTATTGATGTATTAATTATTATATAGCAAAAACACAAGAAATTACTAAATATGAACAAACTTAAATTAGAATTAGAATTAGACATTTAAATCAAACTGGATGAAAATAAATTAGCACAAGAAATATAAACCAACGTGCTAAGAATTTTTTCTATTTAATTTTTTTGTACTACTGTGTTATTATCATATATATATATATAAAGGGCTCAGCCAATCTTAAATTTATTATCAGAATAACTTGAAGATTTGAATATTTGTTTTAAAAAATGTTATAAATATTATCTCTATTACCCCAATTAATATCGATCAAAAAGATATTTTCCTCCTGATAAAGAAAACATAATGTAAAATAACAACTCTGTGTCGTGTTCTTAATATCGCGACCAACGTTGACATTGGGTCATTCGCTATCTTTGCTAAAATTCAAATGCAAATATCTCGAGAACGATTGATGCCAGGACAAAAATGGTAAGGACCGCGCCTGTAACTCGTAAATAGTTAATTTTATGAAAATAAGGCAAATTTAATAATTTGTTCATAATTTAGTGCTAAACAGAAAAGGTCCTTACCATTGTTGTCCTAGCACCAATGATTCTCGAGATATTTGCGTTAGACTTTTAGCAAAGATGGTATCTAACCCCGCCTCAACACCGCCAACTTGGCCAAATACTCGAAGGCATCCTCAAACCCTTTTAAAAAAAAAGAAAATTGACTATTTTTGCAAAGAAAACGTACCTATTGATTGTACTATTAGTGATACTAATAAGCGAAATATAGTAGCTAATAAGAAAGAATAGCAAAATTACTTATTCCATGTGCTGCTGTACACAGCCAAAGCTCTCAATCATCCCCTCTGGGCAAAAGCGTGGCAAAAAACTAATGAAACCGTTTTGATTTGTTTTTTCTATACTTGTCAAATTACATATTTAAATTTAAACAAATACGTATACATGGTATTGTTTTCTTGAAGAACAACAAAAACATTTTTTTTCCAATTCCGGATTTGAGTTTTTGTGTCATACAAGTACTTATTCAGGATCACTAGTGTAGTGCATATGCCTAATACGAACTTACTATTCTATTTCTTTACAAATAGTCAAAGGAAGTTTTGCCAAAAATAAATAAAACTCTTTCTTCGTTTTTTTCTATAGGGGACTCCATCTGGACTGCCATCAAACCATGTCCGTTTTCTCCTGAAACATCCTGTATAAGATAAAAACACAAATAGTGGAATTTTTTGAGAACAACAATTTATTCAGTCCATGTCAAAATGGGTTCCGAAACTGTAAAACGACATCAACAGCAATTAATAACCTCACTCAACTAATTCGTGATGGGTTTGAAAATCATATGTTTACATTTGCATCTTTTTACGATTTAACAAAAGCCTTTGACAGTGTATCTCATGAAATGCTTATAAGGAAGTTATCTGCATATGGTTTTGACGAGAACAGTTTGATTCTTGTTAAATCATACCTCACAGAAAGATGTCAATATGTGACATACAACAACACACATTCTAATTAAAAAACTGCCCTACACGGAGTACCGCAGGTGTTAGGTCCTGCTCTTTTCATAATTTATATTAACGATTTGCCCAACTGTGATCCCAATGCAAATCTATTTTTATTTGTAGATGACACCACTGAAGTACAACAAGATTTATCGCTTGATCTTGTCAAGACTAAATCTATGAACACAGGATCAAATATAAAATCCTGGTATGCTGCTAACACACTAGGAATGAATGATAACAAGACACAATATTTTACATTTAGCTTACGACCTACAAAAAAACATAATAAAGAGGCAAAAAACGAATCGGTAAAATTTTTAGGTATCCACCTAGATCCTATGCTGACTTGGGAAAAACATGAACAAAGATTTCGAGAAACATTTATTTAGTCAGGAACCTAGTGAATTCAGTCAGCCAAGAAGTTCTAGTAACAGCATACTATGGTCACATATACTCAAACATCCTTAATTGGGGACACTGCCCACACATCTAAAATATTTGGATTACAAAGGCGATGCATGAGAATTATAGATAAATTGAAATACCGAGATTAGTGTCGGCAAACTTTCAAAAAACTTAATATACCATGCATTTTTATACTAGAATGCCTTATATATACAAAGAGAAATGAATATCTACTCAACAGACATAATGATGTTTACAATTATGAAACAAGAAATAACAATAATGTCGTACCAAACTTTCACAGGTCAAGAACCAGAGACGGTACCGGTTATCACTGCATAAAATTTTTCAATGTCTTGCCAGATGCAATAAAACAGTTAAATACAAACCAGTTCAAAACGAAGCTTATTTAAAAAGAAAAGTGTTTTACACCTTTGAGGAATACTCCAAAATAACTTTGAGGCTCTCATTTTTAGTATGTAGGTTTATCAAGTTTTTGTCCTGTGTCTAGTTTTATATTTTTGATTCAAGTTTTAACTCTATGTTGAATTAATTTTTAATCTTACGACTTATGTACGCACCTAGTGTCTTAACATTAATAAACTATTATTATTACTATTATTATTATTTTTATTACTATTTTTTTTTCCGCTGCCGGACAGGATTTCCGTGGCTTCCGACACCACACGGTAGCCGCGCCGGCAAATTCCTTACAGCCACTCTCCACGACCTGTGGAGTTAGTGACTGTAAACACCTAAATCGTGTGCCCTAAGTAGACGAAGGGACCCCAAGATAACCGTCTTCTGCATCTGGCCTACCAACCATTCTGCCGAATTCTGACAGGCTGGTATGATCTTCAATTCTGAGAGCAGCCTTATTATTTTTATTATTATTACTATTCTAGACTGAACAGCGGCACACTTTCTCAGTCGTAGCTGGAAACTATTCACCGAATCCCTCGCGCGCGATTGAAATTCGGCTCTGTTGGAGCCCGTTCCAGGTTTTTGGGCTTTTCAGTTGGTGATGCCCGCTCCAACAGCTCAGAGTCCAGACCCCAACAGAGACTCCTAGTTCAGGACTTCCTTAAAATATGCGCTGTTCCCAATAGTGTGATCTTCTGCACTCGGTTGACCAGGCAGCTGTTGTAGACTCCGGTCATAGCCCTTCTTGACGGTTCCAAGGGCTCCTACAATTACTGGTACGACTGTGGTCTTTGCATTCCACATTCTACTAACTTCTACTTGGAGGTGTTTATACTTGCTCAACTTTTCCGTTTCCTTGAGCATCACGTTGGTATCATTTGGAATGGATACATCGATCAGCAAACAGGATTTTGACGTTGTGACGTCATTGGTATTGACAACCTTCTCGGGGGCATACTCATTATTATTATTATTATTTTTTTTTTAGTCGAATCCAGTCGCCCTTCTCTCTGCCTCCGATACCAGAGAGGGTACGCTGGTAATACCAGTGACCACTCCCTACGCCGTAGAGTTAGTGATCACTGGGTCCGCGAATCGTGTGCTCTGGGCAGGCGTAACGAACCAAGGATAACGGACTGCATTCTGCCGGCTAAAATTTCTGCCGACTCTCGGCATGCCGGTATCGTCTTCAATTCCGAAAGCAGTGTACGCCTCACCCCACCTAGGCATCCTATGATAAGAACCACTAGTTTAACAGTGTGGTCCGGATAGAGTCTGCGGAGTTCGAAGAGAAGATCTCGATATTTAGTCCGTTTTCTTCCTCTTTCAGAACAATGTTTGTTTCTCTTGGGACGGAGCATTCAATGACAAACATTGTCCTGAGTTGGTGGTCGAGGAGGACATCAAGTTTACTGGCCTGTATTTGCCTGGAGGTGGGAAACGAGTAGTTCCAATAAATTAGACACCGCTCATTCCCCACTACGGACTCAATATCTCCCGGAGCGTAAGGCAGCACTGGTGTCTCGTCTATCCCATATGTGTGCCGCAGATGATAGTACAGCACACGTAATGCTCCATCATGTCTGTGAATATAGGCCGAGACTGTGTATGTCGGACATGCCGACAACAGGTGCATAAGTGTCTCCGGCGCTCTTCGGCAGGCTCTGCAGTTTACGTCAGGGACCTCTATACCCAAGACATGATTTCGATAGAGTGTGTTCAAGACACCATCCTGGCAAGCCATAATGAACCCCTCGGTCCCAGACTTCAGCCCAGCTGACCTTAGGAAAGCAAAGGTCAGCTTCTCAGATAAGCCCCTCTCTTCAATGTTCTTGTAAAAGACTCCATGCAAGGGCTTATCTTTATGCAGTTGCAGAAATTTCCTTTGCTCTGCTGCTTTTGTATGGGCTTTCAGCTGAGCGGGTTCCAGCTCGGTGACAGAGCTCGGGTTTACCCGCCCAGTATCGAAGTCGAGACCAAGTTCATCGGCTGCTCTTTGTGCTGCCTTAAATAAGAACGCTCCTATCCTTGCATTATCATGGTCGCGAACCATGCAGAGAAGAGGATCCGAACTCTTGATGATCTTGCAAGCTCCATCCAGAGCCGACCTGCTATGTAGATACTCCAAACTCAAGAGTCCGCGTTGCCGTGAGAGGTATAATCGCGGAAAGGACGATTTTGGATGCAAGCTTCTGTTGAGATGCATCATCTTTCGGGTTCCTACATCGAGTTGGCGCAGCTCGCCTTGTGTCCACTTCACTACCCCAAAGGAGTGTAGGAGGATCGGAACGGCAAGAATGTTAGCTGCAGACACCTTATTCTTCCCCGACAGCACTGAAGACCAGATCTGCCGGAGGAGGTGCTGATACTTGCCGCGGAGAGCGTTTTTCACTGTTGACACTTCTTGGGTGGAGCGTTGCTCAACACCCAAGTAGGTGTACGACTCTCCGGAATCTAGGTGGTGCAAGATGCTTCCATCTACAAGCTGCGCGTCCTCTCCGTAGTCACCGCATCGCCCTCTCTTGAGATGAACTAGTGCACATTCGTCCAAGCCGAACTCCATTCCGACAGCCTGAGTGTACCCATGTACCACCCTGAGAGATTGACGTAAATCCCTCTCGCTGGAGGCGTAAAGTTTAAGGTCATCCATGTAAAATAGATGGCTGACCTTATGCCTCCTATCTCCGGGGGTACCGCAATTGTAACCACGGATTTTGCGAAGTTCAACGGAATACGGCAGTAGTAAAATGCAGAATAGAAGGGGGCTAAGGGAGTCTCCCTGAAACACACCCCCCTTAACATAAACGGCTCTGTTTGAACTCTGACATTACCAGATGTTATAGCAAAGGGAGTCCTCCAGAGCGGCATGAGTTGTTCTACGCATCTCACTACGGGACCGGGCTCCACAAGACATTGGAGCAAGTGAACAATTATTATTATTATTAATATATTTTTTTTTAATAAAAGCCAGTCACCCTACTCTGTGGCTTCCATGCTCACAGAGGGGAGCTGGTAGTACCGGCAGCCACTCCCCACACCCGTGGGGTAAGTGACTATTTGGTCCGAGAATCGTGTGCCCTGAGCAGACGTAATGAACCGAGGATGACTGCCTTCTGCATTCAACCGGCTAAGACCTCTGCCGAATTTCGGCATGCCGGTATGATCTTCGGTTCCGAAAGCAGTGTGTGCCTTGTTCCACCGAGGGCGCCTATAATCAGTACCACTATCTTAACTGTATGGTCTGGATAGAGTCTGCGGAGTTCGAAGAGCAAATCTCGATATTTTGTCCGTTTTTTCTCCTCATTCAAGACAATGTTGTTCTCCACGGGAGCTGAGAACTCCGCGACGAACATTGTCTTGAGTTGATGGTCGAGGAGTACTACGTCAGGTTTGTTGGCTTGTATTTGCCTGACGGTGGGAAACGAGTAGTTCCAATAAGTTAGACACTTCTCATTTCCCACAACGGACTCAATATCCCCCGGAGCGTAAGGCAGCACTGGTGTCTCGTCTATCCCATACGAGTGCCTTAGGTGATAGTAAAGCACTCGTAATGCTCCGTCGTACTTCTAGATATAGTCCGAGACTGCATATGGCGGACAAGCCGACAACAAGTGCATCAAAGTCTCTGGCGCCCTGCAGCTGACATCAGGAACCTCTATATCCATGACACGACTTCGATAGACGAGGGTGTTGAATACACTATCTTGTCAAGCCATTATGAATCCCTCGGTCTCAGACTTCAGCCCGGCTGACCCTAAGAAGGCAAAGGTCAGCCTTTCGGATAAGCCAAGGTTTTGTATACTTTTATAGAAAACTCCATGCATTGGCTTATGTGAAGCTGCAGAAAGATGTTGTGTTCTGCAGCTTTAATTTGGGCTTTTCGTCGGGCAGGTTCCAACTCGGTGACAGAGTCGGGATTTACCCACTCGACGTCGAAGGAGAGACCAAGTTCATAGGCTGCTCTCTGTGCTGCCTTAAACAAAAAGGTTGCCCTTGCATTTTCATGGTCCCGGACCATGCAGAGGAGGATATCCGAACTCCTGATCACCTTACAGGCTCCATCCAGAACCATCCTGTTATGGAGACTCTCCAAACTCAAGAGTCCACGGCCTCCCCGACGTCGCGTTATGTATAGCCGTTGGAACGGACGATTTAAGATGCAAGCTCCTATTGAGATGCATCTTCTTGCGGGTTCCTACATCGAGATGACGCAACTCCTCTCGACTCCATTTCACTACTCCAACGGAGTAGAGAAGGTTCTGAACGGCAAGCATGTTGGTAGTAGACACCTTGTTCTTCCCCTACAGTTCTGAAGACCAGATGTGTCGGAGTCGATGCTGATACTTGCTGCGGAGAACGTTTTTTACTACACTCACTTCTTGGGTGGAGCGTTGCTCGACACCCAAGTAAGTGCACGACTCTCCGGCATCTAGATGATGTAAGATGTAAGATGCTTCCGTCTACGAGCTGCGCGTCCTCTCTGGAGTCCCCGCATCGTCTTCTCTTGAGATGGACCAGTGCATATTTGTCCAATCGAACAGCCTGCGTGTACTCCTGTACCACCCTGAGGGACTGGTGTAGGTCCCTCTCTCCAGAGGCATAAAGTTTAAGGTCATCCATGTAAAACAGATGGGTGACTTTATGCCTCCTATCGCCAGGGGTACCGCAGTTATATCCACGTCTGGACTCTATCGTTACCCGATGTATTGGTAAAGCGAGTCCACCTGGAGGCGCTTCGAAAAGGTGCGAGGGCTTTTGGCGGAAGGGTTTATTTTCCGCCAGCCCCCTCGCCCGCCTCACTAGTGATTTTTTACAAACCACTGGCATCCGTATACTGTCGACACAGTGCTGTTTGGTGGTTCGCAGCACTGCCTCATTGAGTGTGTGATGGACGCGCCTTAAGTTGACGGCTATTCCAAGCACTTTAGGTGTGAACGGCCTATTGGACGCCATGTAGTCCATCACACATTGGATACGGGATGCGTGTTGCCTCGCCGACCTGATCTTGGCTTCCATCTTTTGTATGCGCCACTCCGCCCTCTCCTGTGGGGTGGCAGTATTACGCCTCTCCGTCCGAGAAAAGCGTTGAGCAGCAGCATACACGGCACAGTTTATGTGCCAGATATCAGCCCGTTCTGGTAGCGCATCACGAAATTCTTCATCCACTCTGGCCAGGTCTTGAGGCCCGGGAGCTTTTATGTGGTGTAGCCCTCGTCTGGTACTGAGGCCCTCTGGTATTGGTGGAACGGCAGGGACTGCATCCTCAATGATGCAATACAATACAATAATTTCACCAAAATAATAATTAGGGTAGTAAATAATAGTAATAACAGATTTATTTTCAGGGTGGTGAAACCAAATACTATTTAAATATTTTTACTTGGATTTTTCATTTAGTTGCAGTGAAAATGAATCACGAATTCATTAAACTCAAAACTAATTAGAATGAAATAAAGAACATCTGTGGAAATTTTATAAAAACTAATAAAAGCCCTTTGCAATTAATCATTGATATGATTTCCTCATGCGATGTGAAGTAAAATCCAATTAAAATCCACTTATGTTCTTTCATTTGCATTGAAATAAAAATTTGCAATTTTAGGAATAACTAAATGACAAATAAAGTATATTAGAAATTCGTACTAGACAGAATGATTTCGCAATA
This sequence comes from Rutpela maculata, assembly GCA_936432065.2. Classification (NCBI taxonomy): domain Eukaryota; kingdom Metazoa; phylum Arthropoda; class Insecta; order Coleoptera; family Cerambycidae; genus Rutpela; species Rutpela maculata. The sequence continues at coordinate 135,431,524 of OW386287.2, read as the reverse complement.
TCTTTGTATTACTGCTTATCAATATACCTATTTGATTTAACCAATAGGTCTATTACAACCATACAAAATTTTTCAATAATCATCATAGAAAAAGATGTTTGTAGGTAAATTAGTTTGATAAGAGGCTGAAATCAAATATCGAATAAAAAAATGCGTATGTATATATGTGTATGTTTCTTATAAACACAATAACTTCTTTTGTTTTAAATTTTTTTTGTCGAATTTGGCACGTATATAACACAGCACGGTAAAATACTCCATTGGAATTTGATCATATCCGTCATACAGGGCGATCGCCAGAGACGTGTAAACTATCATGTTTTGTATAAACTATTTTATAAAGTTAGAGCAAAATGTTAGTAAGGTTCTTTACTGAGCACTCAAAAATATGAAGATATAAAAGATATCGAAACTGCATAACATGCAGTGTGTCTCTCAAGTTTAACAGAACTGCGTACATTAAGAGATGTATCAATTTTGCATTAAACTGTTATTGAAGTGTTTTTGATAAGACTATTTCTAAACAAATGAAATTTGTGTGTGCGTACGTGAGCATGCGCATGTGCACTTGCTTTCGAAACTTTCGCGTACACCTATTTTTCGCTGTATTAAATTAGGGTTGTATTTAATCAACTCTGACATTTGAACTTTTGAAAAGTCAAAATGCCTCGACTGACAGAGCAAGACAAAGTTTTGATGCTTTCTAAATTAGAAGAGGGGTGGTCCATAAGAAGGGTTGCTACTCATTATGGACTAGATAAAAGCACTGTTCTACGGGTAAAGAAGAACAAGAAGGGACCGTGACTAGAAGGCCGTGTTCGGGAAGACCCGGAATTTCAAACACAGAGCAGATAATTTAAGGGACAGACAAGCGGCTTTTGAGGCCAACTTTCCAGGATCGTGGGTGACAGCGTGCCGTCGTGTGAAAACATCAGAAATTATAAATTTCGCAAACGCGAAGAAAAATATATTAACACAAGAAAATAAGCAGTCCCGGATAATATTTTGCCTGAATTATATATACCGACCTATACAGTTTTGGGACGCTGTAATATTTTCTGACGAAAAAGTATTTAAATCGTGCAATGATGGTCATTTACGGGTGTATCGACCGGTAAATTCAAGATTTTCTGAACGATATGTTTCACCACGAAACAAGTCTGGACAATTCTCTGTCAACGTTTGGGCTTGGATAAGCATTCCAGGGGTAACCTGGCACATTGATGGTCAGTTTAATGCAGTAGCTTACTTTGACATCTTGCAAAATGTTATGCTTACTTCTGTGGAACAATTATATCCTAATGATTTCATATGTCAACAGAATAATTGCCCTATTCACTTCGCTCAAATAATAACACAGTGGTATCAAAATAAAAATATTGAAATATTACCATGGCCGTCCTGTAGTCCTGATATGCACCCCATAGAAAATGTTTGGGGTTTAATTGTTATGAAAATTTATAAAAGGAACTTTAGACCTGCAAATGCTAAAGAATTGTGTGGAGTTTTTCCAAATGCATGGGAAGAGTTGAGCGAAGACGAAAATTATTGGCGAAACCTTATAGAATCTATGCCCAGAAGATTGGATGCGGTGTTAGAGGCTAATGGTACCAACGAAAATAAAGATATTTGTATTTTGTATTTTGTACCATGGAAAAATATTAAAACCTTTTTTTAATATATTTGTATTTATTATACTTTTCGCAAAAACGAAGAGTATATTGTATTTGATCGGCACATTTCTAAAATCGTAAATATCGCTCGTAGAGAAAAATTTTCATATCATTGTGTTAGTGAACGAATTCTGAACAACTTTCAAAATGTCCGTCTGTCCGTCCGTCCGTCACGTTTCATGTAAACACGATAACTTAAGAAAGAAAAGTACGATTGTATTGAAATTTAGAAAGTAAGTTAGTGCTAGCTAGAGGAAGAACCTATTGTTTTTTAAGAAAATCGATTAGTAAATAAAAAAGTTATTAATTATTTAATTAAAAAAAAAAACATTCTTCTAATTTTTGTCGCTTGTACTAAAATGGAAATCTTGCGAGATATTATTTCCATAATACATTTTTTTTTTGTTTATGAAGTTTACTAAAATATATTTCATAGAAGTGAAATATGTATGAATGTCGAAAAATATATATTACAGACAAGCAATTTTTGTAGCAATAGGTGGTGGTGCAGCGGCTAAAGCTTTGCGTTGCAATCCAAGGTCCCGTGTTCGAATCCCACAGGTTTGGATATCTTTTTTTTCATTTTTTTTTCATACAATTTTTTTCACAATAAAGATGGTATCATAAAATTTAGGATGTCCAAAAACTGACATTATTTACAAGAAAACTGAGAAGAGTATCCTATAGAATGTGTAACAATTATGTATAAAAAGCTCAGTAAATTGGCGAAGAGTACGTTTTTAGCTTGTTTTAATGTTCATTTTAATTAAATTTTAATTAAATGTCAATGTCATTACCTAATCTCAAAATTATCCGTTCACACAGCTAAAATGTTGCAAAATCGCTGTTACTTAATTTTGAATGTGTACGTGAAAGTTTTGAAAGCAAGTGTACATGTGACCGTTGTTTAGCCCATCGCTGAAACTAATTGATGGATTAACAATGCAGGAAATCATAACATTACGAATAAAATTATAGTATATGCAACGACCATTTAATGATAGCTATTAAGACACGAGCATGAGAATTATGGCATGAGCCTTAGGCGATACGAGTGTCTTAATTGCTATATTAAATGTGAGTTACATACACTATTTTTTCATAGAAAATTAACACTTTATTTCTGAAATTGCTAGGTAAACATGACATGACAAATGACTTGTCAAAGTTGATAAATTTTAGATCTGTCAGATGTTCAAGATAATAGTTGATATTGGCAGAATATTGCTGTCTGTCGCATTTCTATTGGTTATAAACTTGTATCTTAATGCAAAATCTGTATCTTAATGAATCTCATTAAAGTACAGGTAGGGAATGTCTAATAAACGAATTAAATCATGGGAGTATTTGACAATACTGTACATCTAATACATGTGTACAAAAGTCTTATGAGGAATAGTGTGTTGTAATATATTCTTATTCAAATTTGATTTAGAAAATAAAATACAATTTTTTTTATTTTTTTTGTTTCTCTTTTGTTTCTTTTTCTGTATTTATTTTTTCATTTTTTATGTTTTTTTTGTTATTTTATTGTAGATATTTCTGTCATTGTTTTGGTTGTTTTGTTCATAACGCTTTTCTTTATAATCACGAATATGTGTATTCTAGAAAAATTTTTATGTGTTAATTTTACCCTTCTTCGCCGTAGTACTGTCTTAAAGTAGAATATTTTATGAGTATATTCCCGTTTGATTTATTCAAATCGGATAAATTGCTGACAACAATGTCCATAATTTTTGTCCAAAAAATAATACTTTTTTCCCGCTGTGCGGCGTATACACAAGAGGTATTCAATTTAAGGCGAATATCGCATAGTGGATGTACCACCCCTCGGACGGGACGTAAAGCAGTCGATACATTAGATGTTAGGCAAGCAAAAAATTCCTACTTTTCTCGCGAGGAGAGGTTCGGCAAAATTTCTAGGTTGGGGGTATTTCGTCTCCGTCCATAGCGAAAATAGGCCAACGGTAAATAAATTAATTAAAAAGAAGCTGCAAATTAGTATCCTTGACAGGGGGTTTGTTCAGGGAATCGACGTCGTCCATATATCAATTAATAAAGAATAACAATGTAATTTTCAGTTCATAAAACACATAATAACGAAAATATATATCTATATTGGTATCGTATCTATTTCGTATTATATCTACATTGATAAGTTCAATTCTATTAAAATTTACCGTTTTTCGACATATTCTTTATGTTTTAAAAGATCAAAATAAATATTTTCATTTATAGCACGTTTTCACTAAAGTTTATGATTTCTGATAAAAAATTCTTGATAATTCAAAATTCTTAGATAATTTGTTTGATATGTCTTGCAAAATTGAACTCGGAAAAACATGTTTCAGACAAAACTTGATTGTTTCATTTCGCAGAATAAGACGCCATATAAGGAAAATTGAGATTTTCAACTGAAAAAATTAAATTTGGCCTTAAAATGATCTTGAAAACGACTACCGAATTAAATTCACTGGACAGATAAATATAGGTAAAAACTTTGTTACACTCTCTGTTATAAAAAAAAAACCGCTGCCCAAGGAATCACTACTTCCACATCCAGATTTTGCATCCAAGTCTCTCATAAAAACGAATATTTTAAGTTATCCTGTATATTAAATATTTTATTACACAAATCGCGCTCAAAAGATTTGTTTTTATGAAAATTAGTATGGCGGCTTAGCCCGCAAGAACAAGTGAATGTTGCATTACAAACATTACCTGTAATAGTATATTACGTAATGAGTGTTGTAAGAAGCATATTACGCACGAATGGAAAAGTTACGCACGATGCCTCATAGCGGCGAGTGCGTATTTCCATGAGTGCGTAATTACTTTACAACTCGAATTATGTACTATACTTTACCTACGATCATATTTATCTATTTATCTATTTATTTAGTAAAATCTGAATTTAGTTTACTTGTCAACAATATTATTCAACAAATATTATGTCAGTTTTGACAGCGTTTGAAAATTACGTAGGCGCATTTGTCTTTTTAAATCCCGCGTCAGCGAACTAAGCCACCTATAATTGCGTGTCCCGTGCGTTTTGTTTACCGTGCGATTTGTTTACAGTGCGTTTTGTTTACAATACGTAAAATTCAACTTACATAGATGGCAGGTAGTGTGTTTTTTACTATTTACAGTAGTGATCGTAGGTAAACATGTTTACCCTTTCACACTATGACATCAAATATTAATAAATAGTAAGTTATCCCTATTTATCTTTATCTTCTTTTTGTTTTATACCCGACGACCTCCCATTTTATCCCACCTTCCCCTAATTACCCTCAACTACCTTTAATTATCCTTAATTACTTTTTCCCGCTAATTACCACTAATTTGCACTTTGCTCCACCTTGTCCTACCTCCCCCTAATTATGCTTAATTACCTTTATTTACCCTTAATTATCCGCTAATTACATTGAGTTACCCGCTAATTACCCCCAAACCTCGCCCCTAGAGACGTCACAAAAAGGGTGGAGGGAGGAGATCTAGGACCTACTATAATACCCTACTTCGGCGAACTTTGTAAAATATGTGAAAATAATTGTTTATGGAACTTTAATAACGCAATATTTGAAATCGCCTACTCCAAAAACCTATAATACTATATTATGCAATGACCATTTAATAGCCATTAAATGTGAGTTGCATACACTATTTTTTCTACGCTCAGTTATAAAAAATAGAAAATTAACACTTTGCTTCTGAATTTTTTAAATTATACATTACAATTTGGGAAATTATGAAAATTAAACTTAGGAAATATTATGAATTATTATTACAATTTCACTTTCACTATCATAGTGGAAGCATATACGGCTAGATTACGGGTTTCGTGGGAAATAAGTGATTAAATGATTGGAGTTGGAGTTATTTTGTTAAAAGGCATCTTTCTATGCTCCTTCTTAAGCTTAAAATATTTTGATTAAGATATCTCAAGAACTAGTCATCGTAGATAATTCGTTTTTTCGCCAAATTAAAGGTCTCTTTATTACGAAGAAAAGCTATTATGGATTTAAACGTATCTCTATGCATTTTTAAGTTATTCGGAAAAAACAAAATTTAAAAAAAGTTCTCTGTCACTTCATCGGTGTAAAACAAGCGGAACACCTCTCAAAAATCTTCCTAAATAGAAAAATTGCACCCGTTCTTTAGCTTTAAAACGATGTATATAACAATATATTTCGTTTAAATGCCAACGTGTGAAATTCTCATTTCGCGTCATCCACCGACCAACCGCAAATATAGAAACATCGTTAAGATATGGGTCAGCACACAAATAAGTATCATGAATATATCTATGAAATATTTGCTGTCTCATAATAATACGAAGAACGATCTATCTGAGTACCTTTCAGTGAAGTTAATGAAATCAGCTACTTTTGAATCTAAAATCTGATAGTATCGTGGCACAACACCTGCTTTTCTAATAAAAAAGGTCGTTTGGAACATTTAGCAAGTACGCAAGAGGAAGTGAACACAAAACTTATATTGCATTCTCTAGCAGTGGCCAAGGAACATTCGACATCAAGAAAATCACTTACTATTACCGTATGCTCTCCAAATTCTGATGTATTTTTTCTCTTATTGAAGTATTATGACGACTTCTCCTGCCATATTACATTTCAAACAGGAAGTGGATCCAAGAGAAGAGATATAAGAGTTTCATCCGTAGCGTTTATGCTAAGCAAAGTACAAAGGGAGGCCCTGCTAGCAATGCATGCATGCATTATCGGGATGCGACACAACCGGAGGATTTTCAAAAAAAAAGTAATTATGCTTCTGCAAAATTATGCTTGCCAAAATTCATAACGAGATTTTTATTTCAGGAAAGTTGTCTTTCTGGAAAACATTTAAGAATTCACCGGAAAAAGTCCTTCAATCTCTTGCGTTACTTGGACATGAAGAAACAGACCTAAATCTCATAATAGATGATTTGGAAAACTTCATTTGCATTGTTTATAGTCCTAATAATGTAAATATTAGAAAACTCTCGGATCTGCGGTGGTGGTGCTTAACCAAACAATAACTACAAGGCGAGCAGTTGCCACCTACAAGAAGTAGTTTCTATCCGGCAGTAAATAGAGCTAGGCTGCAGCTCCTTATATGGACCAGTTCACACATTGCAAAAGTCTAATAAACGAATTAAAGTATGGGAGTAGTAAAAACAATATGCCACACCGTTAGGGGGGTGGTGGTGTTTGAAATTAAAAAAAAATTGTACCTTTGGTTCTTGTACATACTAAATCCAAATTTTATATTTTTCACCCCCTTCAATGATGGGATGGGGTGGTAATGGGAGGGGGCTAATACCAAAAATATTTTTGAGACCTTAGATTCCCTTATATATACCAAATACCAATTGTATGGACTCTACTTGCTTGATTTACCTATTTACGCCCCATTTACCCAAAATTACCCCTAACCCTTCAACGGAATAAGATCAAAATATAATCTACTTCCAGATCTCATTAAAATACATACATGTACCAAATTTCAAGTCAATATCTTAAACGGTTCCAGAGTAATCATGTGCACAAAAAAAGTTACAGATTTCAGACAGACAGATAGGGACGGACAAAATTTTTTTTTGCAAAAACTTGAAATCTCATTTCATGGCATTCTAAGCCTATTTGAATAATAAACATTTTCAAAACTTTTTTTGCCTTACTATACTTCCATTGGATGTGGAAGTGAAATAAATAATGTATTTTATTTCTCCCTCGTAATGAAACAATTTTTAAAGAGAACGTGCTATACTAACTTAAATAAATCATCCTGTACATCACTTTATCTTAGCTAGATGAGGTACTTTTACACACAACATAAACATAATATTATGAAATAGGTCAATAATTAAATATAAAGGAGTAAATGATCGAATATATGTGAATACATAAGTAGGAAATTTTTTTATTCATAAAACTTATGTATTCTCAAATACTCTATTACTACTCAAGAAAATAATAAGTATAATAAATCATGTCTTCTTATCAAAAATGATTTCAAACTTATTTAATTAAAAACTAATTAATCAGTGCAAATATTAAATAAATTGGATTTATATCTAATACTCTTAAGGAATACTTTTCTGGGATTAATTTGCCATGAGTCATTTTTTAGAACTTCCACAAAATATGAAGAAACATAAAGCTGGTTCGCGTGAGTCCATTAGTTAAGTTCATGTTTAGAAGTTTGGATTGTGAAGCGTGTTCGCAATTACGTAAACCACTACATAATCCATCATTCTTGCTTCCAGAAAATGAGGATAAAAATATATTGCGGCTCCAGAGCAAACTGCATATAACCCGAGATATAACGTTAGATCTGTTTCAATATTTTATTTTCGTTGGTAACAAATAGACCTAATAGTCGGTTTTTGCTGGTCTCTAATTAATTGGTCAATTTATCATCAATATTAATCACTACAATTTCTTCTAGTGGACAGCATATCAGAAACTGTTGTGTGTATTTCTTTGCCCAATCTATTAATACATCTAGAAATATTTAATTTATTATAAAAGCTAAATAATACAGTCTACAGCAATCCAATAGTTTAAAATGGCCTCGTACATATTTTTCCTTGGTTATCAAATTATAAATATTACTTATACTCATACAATATCAGTGTCAATAATTGATTATATTAGTCCATATGAGCTCTGATTTGGCCTACTTTCTTTAAGCATATATTGAGTCGATTAATTCCATCAGGACTATCGTTCTTCTAGGTGAGTGATTGATGTGAATTTTATTAGGCGGAATAACAAAATAACGAAACCAAATATTGTAGTAAATGTTCAAAGAATTTTCGGTGCATTCTCAATCCGAAAATTATCTAACCTAATATTTTACAACAAAGCAAATGTAGACGCATACATATTTTTCTTTTCTAGGCTGGTGTTGAATTTTAAAAAGCAAATATTTTTTTCTTTAAAGGAAGCCATAACGAGTTCAATCAAATAATATTTGATCTACTATTAAATATTACGGACAGTAGAGTAGCTAGGCGATTAACAAATACCAACATTTTATTGAAAAATATTATTTTAGGTTTTCAGCAGATATCTTTCAAAGTCACTATACATTCACGCGGTGAGTGTAATTTTATATTTTTTTTCATTGCAGTTTTTAATATTTCTTGGCTGTGAAATGTAACGAATGCTCATTTATGATAAGTAAATAAATAATAAATAAATTCACATTTATTTTGAACAGGTATAAATACCAAATTACAGGAAACATAGTGTACATGAATTAAAAGAGAAACAATAATAAAAACTACAATACAAATATAAAAATAAAAGAAATGCAAAAGTGTAAAGAAAAACAGAGTATGATGAAATATATTATTACATTATTATTATTATATGATCAATTTTTACGAATTTCTTGTAAGATATAAGTGTATTATCCTATCTAAGCTATCATGATTAATGTCACAGACGCCAGATATAGAATTAAATATATAACAGGCATTAAAAATTGGTGACTTGAACAAGAGGTTAGTTCGATCAAAAGGACAATAAAAACAGTAATTTTCACGTGAGTTCATGCGAGAAACCAGAAAACAAAGTTTATTAACAAGGGACGGACAGTCAATAATATTATTTGCAATATTGTACACAAAAGAAAGGGCAATGTAGTTCCCTCTTTTGCTTAGTGAGATTATATGAAACATATCTAATAAAAGTGCATTGTCAGTGCCTCGCGGAGGAAAAAAACCATTTAGTTTAAAAACCAGAAATTTCCTTTGTATAGATTCAATTAATAGAATGGAGTTTTGGTATAAAGGAAACCATATGAGTGCCGCATATTCTAGTTTCGATCGAATATATGGAAAATACAATAATTTTTAGCTCTCAACAATTGAAAAACCGCTGCCCAAGGAATAACTACTTCCACATCCGGATTTTCTATCCAAGTCACACAATGAAAAAATTTTGTATCTGGAAATAATTGTTTATGGAACTTTAATAATATAATATTTAAAATCCTCTACCCCAAAAACCCATAAAACAATACCCCACATCGGTAGTGGGGTGGGGGTGGTGACGGCGTGGGAGTGGGGGGTGGATAAAGTAAAAAAATATTTTGAGGTTTCTGGTTCTTGTACACACTTGTACATCACTTTTTTTTTCATCCTCTGTAATAATGGGGTGGGGGTGGTAATGGGGGTGGCTAATGCCAACATTTTTTTTGAGACCTTAGCTTCTCTTGTCTATACTAAATATCAATTTTATGAACCCTTACCTGCTTGATTTACCTATTTACTCCAAATTTACCCCCCAACCCTTCGACGAAACAAGATAAAAATATAATCTAGTTCTAGATCTCGTTAAAGTGTGTACCAAATTTCAAGTCAATATCTCAAACGGTTCCAGAGTAAACGTGCGCACAAAAAAAGTTACAGACCGACAGACAGAAATTTTTTTCGCTCAAACTTGAAATCTCGACGTTTCATGACATTCTAAGCCCATTTAAACAATAAACGTTTTTTAAAATTTTTTTGTCGTTACTATACTTCCACTGGATGTGGAAGTAAAACAGCTCCAATTTCTAACAAAGAACCCGAATAACTTAGAAGCTGATTTGGTCATTTGTTTAATATGGTTAGAGAAACTTAGCTGACTGTCAAATATAACACCGAGATCATTAAACTCGGAACAACGTTCGAGGAAAAATTTTTTAATATGATAATCAAATTTTATGGAGTTTTGCCTACGAGTAATGTCATTATCTTGCATTTAGCAATATTTAGCTGAAGAAAATTGTTGGAACACCACACAGAAACGTTATTGATTTCAGTTTGTAAGTTAGCACAGTCGTTATAATTGTTTACACTTGCATATATTTTGAGATCAGCTACAAAAAGTAGCTGGTGGCAATTCATTGTTGACGTTATATCATTTATAAAAATTAAAAACATCAAAGGTCCCAGGTTTGAGCCCCGTGGAACACCTGATGTAGTTAAGTAATTTCGAGACCTGTGACCACCGTGTTTTCCGAATTATTCCCTAGAAAACAAGTAGGACGTAAAAAGCAAGATCAAGGTATCTGAGAATCCGAAGGCTTTTAGCTTGGATAATGATACATAGTGATCTATCTGATCAAATGCTTTTTGGATGTCTGTGTATATAACATTTACTTGTCCTCCCGCGTCCAAGTTTTCGGATATGAATTGGGTAATACTGGAAAGATTAGCTACTGTTGATCTTTGCGTCATGAAGCCATGCTGAGCAAGCGATATGAATGGTTCAACTGCACTGTGAATATTGGTATACAAAATTATTTCTGTAACTTTGACGAAATTGCACAAAATGGCGATGGCTCTGTAATTAATTATGGAAGATTGATCACCAGTTTTAAGTATGGCATATATTTTAGTAATTTTCCAAATATCAGGAAACTTGGACGCAGTAAGGATCAAGTTAAAAATGGTATGCAGAGGAGTTACAAACACAGCAGCACAGTCCCTAACCACAAAGCTGGGAACGCCATTTATACCAGCGGTCATTTGTTCTTTAGCTTTTTAATTCCTTGCAAGATGCCATTTTCAGTAATACGTTTAATGCTTATTGCTTCGGATATGTGTAATATGGAATCGTCTGTATGAGTAGGGTCAGAATCAGATTATACACTCGAAAAGAAATTTGCAAAACTGTCTAATATCTCTTGGGGCGAGTCAATCGTTTTGTCGTTATAAGTAACAGTTCCAGGAATTCTAAATTTACTTCTTTTGCATTGAAAAAAAGACCAAAATTTGGCGGGATCGCGCGCGATTTCACTCTCAGTGCTTAAAACATAATATCTGTAAGCAGAATTAATTTGTTGTTTTATAGTGGCCCTAAGAGATTTAAATTGATATAGGTAGTAATCGTTTTTATATTTTTTGTAGTTTTTGTGTGCAGCGGCAGGGCAGCGATCCAGACCCATGTATCCTTATGTATTTTTTGTCGCTGAATCCAAATCCTAGGTCAAAAAAATCGTACACCAAAATCTTTAGCTAGAGCTAAAAAACACCCGTAGCGAAGATTAAGCTACGAGAATAGTTGTTACATCTCAATTGAATTATACAAATTAAGGTTAAACAGCAACGTACATACAATAGATATGAAACACACCCCCAGGGAGGGGCAAAAACTAGCCCCCATATATAAAAAATCGATAAAAAACAACAACGACTGCTGAAAAAGCTCGAAATGCCTAAGTTTTGTTAAATTAATAAGAAACTGTATTAGGTCCGACTTAATCTTCATAAATTCCCCCATAGGGTTGAGAACAACCATCTCTAAGCCTAAAAGACACGAGAAAAACAAGAAAAAAACGTAAAATCCAACAGGATTTCTATTTTCATGGATGCTATGATTGGCTGAAATTGCATAGTACTCTAAAATACAACTAGAAACTTAGGTACCATCAACGTCTTACAATGTCAAACCTCAGAGGGTGTGAAAACTACCCCCTCTGTAAAATTTAACTATAAAAAGTACAGTGACTTCTATAAAAATTCGAAACACCTGCGTTGTGTGAAAGTGAAAAGAAACTAGACTATGTTCGCTGTGCTTGAAAACCACCCCCACGGGGTTGCGAGATGGCACCCATATCCGTAGGATGCTGGAAAAATGAAACGCAGATGTTTCGAGTTTTTCAGAAGTCACTGTAACTTTTCATAATTGTTTCTCATACAGGGGGTAGTTTTCACCCCCTAGAGGAGTGGAATTGATTAACAACAGTGGTACGTGACTTTTTAAGTCTAACTCTGAGTACTCCGCAAATTTAACCAATCATAGCATCCATAAAAATTTGGCGGGATCGCGCGCGATTTCACTCTCAGTGCTTAAAACATAATATCTGTAAGCAGAATTAATTTGTTGTTTTATAGTGGCCCTAAGAGATTTAAATTGATATAGGTAGTAATCGTTTTTATATTTTTTGTAGTTTTTGTGTGCCTATTCCTTGCATCGATTATTATTTTTAATTTCGGCATTGTACCATGGTGAAAAATTTCGATTAGTGTTTTTAAATTTTGGTACACATTCGTCAAAAATATTGTTTGAAATTGCATAAAACGCATCGCATGCTTCGTCGACGTTGCTATAAAATTCTAAGCAAGACCAATCTGTTCGTTGAAGTTTGTCATAGAGTTCAATAAAATTAGCTCTTCTAAAATTGTAATTTACATTTTTATTATTGACCGAAAAAATATTTTCGACTTTTTATTTAACTTAAAATCAATAATTAAAGAAGGATGATATATATTCTCTGGTATTAAAGGCATGTGATCTCTGTGCAATTGAAATTGCCAACAGTGTCAATATTAGGAACAACATTTGCAATTGACTCCAAGTCTAACTTTAAAACACTATTGTTATTTTTAATTGCAATTAGTGCTCCACCACCACTACAATGACCCGTAGCTTGATAGTTGTGATCACTTCTGAATACTAGGTATGAAGTTGGAAATATTTCCTCACTACTAATGTTATTAGACATTCCAGATTCAGTAACACATATAATGGCGTTAAAGAACATTTGAGTTTTTGTTCTAAGTCCATTCGCATTTTGGTAGTGATAGTGGAAATCCACCGAAATTCCGGACGTATGGTCACCCTAAGCTATTTTAACTTAAAAGAAAGATGATAGTATGCCGAATGCATACCATATTTTAAAGAATTTTCACTGCTTACTGTCCCATGTATATTTATATTAAAAACTATTATGTATGTCAAAAAGAATATACATCAGTTTGAAAGAATTAACGACATGCATAATTATGGCACGTAATGGCACTCTACTCAAGATTTACAACTATAAAACATCTTTATTCGAAAAGAGCCCAAACCATATAGGCATTAAATTATTTAATAAATTACCGAAAGAAATTCGTGGTAAACAAAGTTACACCGCATTTAAATCGGCGGTAAAAAATATATTATTAAGTAAGTGCTATTACAGTGTAAAGGAATATTTTGACGATAATTTTTAAAATATAATTTGTGCTTGTATTCTGTGATATATTATTATATGTGTAAGCCTAAATGTGTTATGCATGTATTAAGTAATGACACAGTATAAAGAAATACCTTGACAACTTAATTTATGTGCTCGCATACTGCGTCTTATAGTTACAAGTTTGTGAATATATGTGTAAGTCAGAATGTGTTATATATCCTAAGTATTATATATTGTAGTTATACATATTTATGTTTGACTTGTCTTATCTATGTAAATAGTGCACAAGACCAATAAAGATGATTATGATTATGATTATGATAGCAAGAACAAAAGTAAACACGGAATAATTTCAACACGTACACGTGCCACTACCATGATGAAATATTCTCTAGGTAGGGCTAGAGATACTTGGTAAGATTTCTCGTAAGGGAGATTTCTTATTACAATACGACATGACATGATCAGACTTAAATCAACAAGTATATAGAATGGTTATTTTTTTGTTTTTGTACTGAATGTTAGATATTTTGTGTATGGAAATAGTTGATAAGATGCCTCGCAAGGGAAATTTATTGTCACGCTAATAGCGTGATCATAATTTCATTGTATGTTATCCGCCAAATTTCCAAAATAATGGTTTTCAATAATAATCAACAAGGGCTATACCTATTATATCTCGTATGAATATCTACATGTCTACGTACTAATTACACAGCCCACAAAAAAAAAATGTTCAGGGCAGCGATCCAGACCCATGTATCCTTATGTATTTTTTGTCGCTGAATCCAAATCCTAGGTCAAAAAAATCGTACACCAAAATCTTTAGCTAGAGCTAAAAAACACCCGTAGCGAAGATTAAGCTACGAGAATAGTTGTTACATCTCAATTGAATTATACAAATTAAGGTTAAACAGCAACGTACATACAATAGATATGAAACACACCCCCAGGGAGGGGCAAAAACTAGCCCCCATATATAAAAAATCGATAAAAAACAACAACGACTGCTGAAAAAGCTCGAAATGCCTAAGTTTTGTTAAATTAATAAGAAACTGTATTAGGTCCGACTTAATCTTCATAAATTCCCCCATAGGGTTGAGAACAACCATCTCTAAGCCTAAAAGACACGAGAAAAACAAGAAAAAAACGTAAAATCCAACAGGATTTCTATTTTCATGGATGCTATGATTGGCTGAAATTGCATAGTACTCTAAAATACAACTAGAAACTTAGGTACCATCAACGTCTTACAATGTCAAACCTCAGAGGGTGTGAAAACTACCCCCTCTGTAAAATTTAACTATAAAAAGTACAGTGACTTCTATAAAAATTCGAAACACCTGCGTTGTGTGAAAGTGAAAAGAAACTAGACTATGTTCGCTGTGCTTGAAAACCACCCCCACGGGGTTGCGAGATGGCACCCATATCCGTAGGATGCTGGAAAAATGAAACGCAGATGTTTCGAGTTTTTCAGAAGTCACTGTAACTTTTCATAATTGTTTCTCATACAGGGGGTAGTTTTCACCCCCTAGAGGAGTGGAATTGATTAACAACAGTGGTACGTGACTTTTTAAGTCTAACTCTGAGTACTCCGCAAATTTAACCAATCATAGCATCCATAAAAATGGATATACTTTTGGATGATGAATGTTTTTTTCTTGTTTTTTCTGTGTCATTTAAGATAAGGAGTGATTTTTGGCAGCGCTGTTGGGGTAGTTTTCAATAATTGAGCCAAAGCTTCTGCCGACATTTCTCACCTTTACAAACCTCCGGAGTTTCCAGCTTTTTCGAGGGTCACTGTAGCTCTTTTCAAGTTGAATCTTGAATAGAGGTAGTTTTCACACCCTCTTTGTAGGACGTTGATGGTGTGTAAGTTTCTAGTTCTATTTTAGAGTACCACAATTTCCTGTTGGATTTCATGTTTTTTTCTTGTTTTTCTCGTGTCATTTAAACTTGGGGGTGGTTGTTCTCATCCCTATAGGGGCAGTTTATGAAGATTACGATGGACCTGATGCAGTTTTTTGTCACTTTAACAAAACTTAGACATTTCGAGCTTTTTCAGCAGTCACTGCTGTTTTGGATCGATTTTTGTATATAAAGGGGTAGTTTTCGCCCCTCCCTTGGGGTGTGTTTCATATCTATTGTATGTACGTTGCTGTTTAACCTTAATTTGTATAATTCGATTGATTTAGATGTAACAACTATTCTCGTAGCTTAATCTTCTTTTTACCCCATTCCAGGGGTGTTTTTTAGCTCTAGCTAAAGATTTTGGGGGTGTACGATTTTTTTTGACCTCGGATTCGAATTCAGCGACCGAAAATACATAGGGATACATGGGTCTGGATCGCTGCCCTGAACGTTTTTTTTTTTTTGGGGCTGTGTTATGGATCACATACAGCTTATTTTCTGTGTTATTTTGAACGGCAACGTCCATGGTGTGTTGTGTTTTGTCAGCTATTAATAAAATTTTAAATTTTCATAAAAGAAGCACAGTCTCTAAAGTAACAAAAAAAATAACAAAATTTCTTCATTTTTCAAAACTTTGAATGCGATGCGCTAACAGAAGATATTTGTTTTTTTTGTTTTTATTGTTTTTTTTTTAATTTTGCTTAGTTGGGCGATATTCAACTTTTCCGGGGTACAGCGATAGAAAAATAAAAAAAGTGTTTTTTAGGCCCACCCTATTATGTAGGTTTAAAGTAATCCGCTCTCTCACCCTCTTAGAACTTTCTATTGATGTACCAAAGACTTTTATAATAAGTATTTAAACACCTATTTTTTTATGTTTTAAAATCTCGTTTATTTGAATATTTATTTAATATTAACTTAACTCCCAAAACGTTTACAAAACTAAAAATAAATTATACTTTACCATGCCATTTTTCTCTTCAACTAATAATAATTATTGTGACATCATACTCACAGATCCTAACTATATTTATATGATCTGATTAACTTATACTGATTAAAACGAGACTTTATTAATTTCAATTCAACCCACTAATGAAAAACAATCAAATTAGCATGTGTCATGAAAATTTACTTCTGTAATACCACCAAACAATTTTCCCAATCATGAGCGCTACCTACATGCATCATTAGTATTGTAACCGGATGCTGGTTTGGTAGCCAGTAAAGCGTACAAACTATGACCAGCAGTTCCGGTTGGGACACGTTTGTCACTCGTCCTCATGACAACCGGCACTCATTTCATGGATATGGAATTAATTTATAGTTATGGTCCCTACTGACCCGTCCAACAGTTAAAGCTTTAAGCCTTTAAAATTATGGACGGTTCTCCATTCCACACTAGTTTACATTCATTCGCAAGGATGACAATTTATTATGCAATAACAAGATTACCCAATTTCTGTACATGGAAACTAAAAATATGTGCATAATACACACTATTACGTCGGTACAGTGATTACAGAGTTTTATGATCTTCATATATGGAGTAAATTTAAAACAATTCAAACTGCAACAAGGTATTCTCATTTAATGAAATTTGATAACATATTTTGACATGTTGAAGTTTCCACAATAGTACACAAAAGTACCTTCACCTATTAGCACTTCTATAATACTAATAATTTTTAAGATACAGACAATTATTTAAAATATTCTCACCACTAAGAAAATTTAATGACGTACTTAGAGCTGAGCAAAATACTTGGAAAGATGTATTTTCGATACAAAATACACAATACGTGAAGATCTGTTTGTATCGGAAATACAAAATACATGTATTTTGCAAATACATTTTCAGGATATAAATACATAGTTAAGGTTGAAAAGAATTATATTTATTTTTGAAGTGATTTATTAGATTAAGATTATCTCATAAGAAAATTTCACAAAGTATGTCTATTCCCTCTCATAAGTTAAAGAGTTTCTTTTGGGATTATTTATCATATTGGATATTACCAATAGTAATATCCATTGAAAAATAAAAATAAAAATAACAACATCTAATGCTCAAAAACAGTGATACAATAGTACAAATACTAGAAATAGTCTACTGGCACTGGTTGCTGAATCTACTAGAGTCGTAGGTGAGGAGCATAGAGCACAGACGGAACGAGATGATACGATGATACCTATCTTTGTACCCTTTTCACCGTGGCGTCGTTGTTGAGATGAAACATGTAAGGAGAGTAGGAGAGAGTGAAACAAAGTAAATTGTAATGAGTGAAGTTGTGCTTTTAAACGTAACACGTAACGTATCGTATAAACTAGACGTAAACTGAAACATGAACTTTATACAGACTATTCGTAAGTTTATTAAGTTTTTATACAACTGTTGAACATTTTATATAGTATCTTAGAATCTAGCATTTACACAGTTTTTTTTAAATATGTCAATATTTCAGGTATAATTGCTAACTTTTTGCGCATGCATTTTGTATTTTGAAGAGTATTTTGAAAATACATATTTGTGAAAAAAATGCGGCAGCTACTGGAAGCGGCTGGAACCTCCTCACACGGTGGATCTTTATAAGCTGTGTTTGGATATTACATCGGAAATCAAAGCATTGAGCAAACAGATAAATTACACGTGACTTTGGAGCCATTTATTTCAGGAACAAATATCGAACAAACTGAAGTGGACTACAAGCAATCTGTTAAAACATAACCTCTTATGTTTGTTTATGTTGCATGTTATTCAATTGCCGGATATTATAAGGGTATTAACAGATAACGTTTCGAAGATTTTGTAGAACATTGGATAGCGAAAAAAAAATATCAACACAGAATTTAGCCAAAGTGACACTCTGACCTCAACAAGTCAATAACATTATGGACAATTCAAGCAGACTACGCATGCGTCAAATTAAAATCTTCCTGCTCGATCAAAAAGGTCCGAGCAAGTCGAGCTTCGGTCGAGGGCTTTATTTTGTAATATTCGAACGTTTCAGATTTAGCTTGGTTAGCTCGATTTGCATTAAACGAACTATTGTGACGCGTCCCATCAGTTAGACGTAATATCCGAACACGGTTATAAACAATTATTACCTTTAGAAAAACCAACTAAAATAAGTTCTGAAATTTGTCCAAAATATTTGGGTTGGTAACCTTTACGAATGTTGATTTTTAGGTTATGAAATATATTTAGGGACATAACCTATATAATAGGGCATCTGCATCATGTTTAAGTTTTTCAAGTTTATTCTCATTTTTAATGTTTGTATACGCATTTTTAGCTTGTAGCCATACAGTGGCTTCAAGCAAATATTTAAAAATTCACGCAAATATTTTTTTTACATTGTTGATTAATAAAAATAGACTGCTAATTACAGGTTAGATTTCCAAGCAACAAAAATAGTCCTGTTTTATTAGGACAAAGTATTTAGAACTTCATAAACATTACACTGTACTAGATTTTAGTTGAGAGTACGGGCACAAGGCAGAAATTTTAATAATAGCTACGTAGTATTCTTAAATCTTAAGAAATATATATTTTTGAGGTAAGCTTTGACGTCAGGTGCAGATAATGTACCATAACCGATAAATCAACATTCATAAATATTTTTGACACATGGCAAAATACATTTTCCCCTAACAATAATACCAATATTTTTTGGATGCTGCATGTGTGCACATATATAACGAATCCTTTTTAATTTTTTTCACGGAAATCAAATCGAAAGAGTGCAAATGTGATAGACATATCGTTGAAATCAGAATTTTTGCTGCTTTTCGGTGGTTCGATTAAAAATCGTAAGTAATTATAAAATAAGCAACTTGTTCTGCCAAAACGGCACTAAACGTAATCCGATCTCAACCAAAATTTTTTCAGATCTTCTGGAGCACTAAAGAAACCTTCACGCAAAGTTTTATCCAAATCCGTTTAGCACTTTCGCCGCTATCGTGTTCAAATACATACACACACAGACATTTTTCAAAAACCACTTTTTTGGGTTCCTGGGACCTCAAAACGTAAAGATTTGATGTTATCTCAATTTTCATTTTGGACCAATTTCAGTAACCTCCCACAATTTTATTGTGTTTAGGTTAAAAATGTACTGCAAATCTCAAATTCTTTTAAGTGAAAATGTTGAAAGTATACAAAAATAAAAATACAAATTGCATTTAGGTTCGTTAAAATGAAACCAATTTATCAACTTAATAAAATAATGCATAATATATATTAATAAGCATGTAAATGGCAAATATGATTAAATTATATTTCATAAACGAATATCCATAATTCGTTAATAATTTTTGTTAAACGAAATTTCCTAAATAGAGAATTGAACCAGGCGAGATAAGTAATATAATAATTAATCTAATAGATTATTATGCAACTGTTTTATTCTGTTAATGTTCATATGTATGCTGGAATAATAAAGATCTTTATTAAGTGCACAGAAAAGTGCGTTAAGATGGAATTGTTTTTCCAATAGGTATAAAGTAACTTATTGCCAAATCTGAAATGCACGAATAGCTATCAATATTATATTAGTTTTACACAAAAGATTACTTTTGAGTTTTAAACTATTCTTAAAATAAACGCATAACTTTTTTTACGTTACGCAAAGACGTGAAACACGAAACAAATACACTAAATACACAAAAATTATCATGATTTAAAATGCAGTTTGGTAAAAAATGAAACTTCCTAATTCAATAAAAAAAAATACAATAATGAGTTGATCTGACTTTTGTGGTTGGCATTTACGTGGACGACCGGCAAGCTGATCGTAGATCTGGTGTCACAGCGGAGGAAATTAACAGCCGAAAAAACGCTGCGGATACTGAAAAGCCAGACTAACATGAACGTCTAGTAGCTATTTCCTATCTTTCTCAAACCCCACTGAATATTTAAAATCAGAACCGGATGACTATTACGGAATTTACTATCACCTTCAACAGAGCACAACCAAACCAAACAAAAACGCTTCTAGATATTGTTGAGGCGTTTTCAACTAAAATTTAATGCACAGCCTGGAGAGTGCAAACTCATACTCCGTTAACCAAAAGACGATGTTCGTATCTGAGACGAAATAAATCTAAGATCTTTTTAATCCGAAAGAATTAGACTAGTGTTCTTAAAACCAAACCAAGTCGCTATTGAATTTTTCAGAATTTTGGAATTTGCATTAACTCATAGCCATTAACTCATAGCCATTTACAAGCATAATGACTCCCGTCTCTCTCCGTCTCTCATCAAAATTATTTATCGCGTTTGTATGAATCAGAATTTAAACTAGATGGATTCTAAAATCAATAATAAAATTT
The DNA here is from genome assembly GCA_936432065.2 of Rutpela maculata. Taxonomy (NCBI): domain Eukaryota; kingdom Metazoa; phylum Arthropoda; class Insecta; order Coleoptera; family Cerambycidae; genus Rutpela; species Rutpela maculata. The sequence continues at coordinate 135,410,642 of OW386287.2, read as the reverse complement.
GTGTTAATAGAAGAAAATTTAAAAGAATTAAAGATATTGAAGGACCAGTATTTCCTACTCTACCACGCATGGTGATTATTATACTATTCAAATTTAATTAATGACTAATTTTATAGAAGTAAGCCTTCCAAATAGCGGACAACAAATTAACCTAACTATTTTTAGACCGTAACAGTTTAATTGCAAAATTCTATAAATAATGTAAACAAAAGAAATTGAAGATTTACAGGGCCCAAAAAAAAAAACAAGAATGAAAAAGTGCAGCAACGTCCGTGTACCTATGTTTTACACTGCTGTGATTTTTCCACTAATTTCAGCTCTTCGACGAAACTGCGAAAACGCGTCTTCGACTAGTTATTTCAGGATGTTTTTTAACTGCACCCGTCATTTTCTTTTTTTTTTTATTGCCTTATTTATTTTAACGTCCTGGCGAAGTTTAGTTAATGCTACTCCACCAGTTAACCAGGACGGCGAGATAAGATACGGTCACCCATCTAATGTCAGACTCGCCCGGCGTGCCTTAACTTCACCGATCGAGGTCTCGCCACTGAAACCGGAACCGTACCTCATTTCACCCCATTTAAGGTTTCACATTTAATTTAGTATCCAACCTTTATCTTAGCATTACAGAGCCTCTCAATACATTAATACAACATCGACTTATTCTTTATTTGCTAAAAACATTATTTGTTATAATACTGACACAAACTGTGAATGAATGAGACTGAGACCAAATCAGAGCAGATCTGTCGCCTTAAGTTAGACATTAATTTTTACGTTTTATCTTTAAATGATATATCTTTTCTTTTGCAGGTGAGTACTGTTTTGCTACCTAACGAACATGCTTTTGACTAAAGGTGAGTTAAAGAAAAATATCAAAATATTGTAAAAGTAGCAGAAGACTTATTAACGGTTAAAAAAATAAATAATCGAAATTACTAGATTAGTGGTCAAGATACACATATTTGGCATTTGGCCTTAGCCGCATTTCTCTGGCGAATTAAATATAAATTCCAAATCACTTACGTATCACTTGCAGATCATAAGTATGTGTCAAAGAAACATCATTTTTATTCGCGCCAACTGCCGAACATAAGCTGTGCATTTTTCTATATCTCTATTTTTACAATTTAAAATGTAACAAGTTTTCGACAAAGAATTATTAAAGACACAATTATTTATGACGTTCTCAAAGCAGGCTTAAAATTTGATTGCAAGTACTAACGATTTTAAGAAGATTTTATAAAAGGTTTTATGGTAGACTTGAAAACATCTTGTAGATTTGGGTTCTAAAGTACTGTTGGTTTTATTGATAGTTTTAAGGAAGATATTTATAACCTTTATTAGAGGCGTTTTTTTGTTTTATGCCGGATTTATGACTTTTAAGAGGTTATCTAGTATAAACAGTTTTACGATCAGTTTTATTATATAGACCTAATAACCTCTTGTAGATTGTGATAAAACTTAAATTGTTACTTGGGCTATAATACTAAAAATTAGTTAGTTTAATAATACAACACAAGAAGTATCAAAATAAAAAGGTATTTTACGCACTTAGGTCCATGTGGGAAGTTATGGTTATGATAAAGAAGATTTGTAAAAAGTTTCATTTATTTCTCGCTTTGTTTGTATCACCGGTTTTGGAGTAGAAACTTCACTTCGTCTTCTGACACATTTAAAATAATTTCAAAAGGAGTATTTAAAAACATAATTTCAGAGACTAAAAATAATTACAAGTACAAGTTAAAGCAACGAATTATTTCTACCTAATAAATCAACCCTAATAATTATGTGATAACAAAATAAAATCAATTGGGATCTAATAGAATAATTTTTATGTGATATAAGTCTTTAAGTTGGAGTAATTTTTTGTAAAATTAATGTGTAAATAAATTATATAGAAATTAGGCAGACACTTACCTAATAAACATAATATTTGCCATTCTGAAAGCGTTCACAATGTTTTCATCTTACTTCAGCGCTTGTTTCGACATTTAACATCGGGTATATACTGAAGTTCAGAATTTCCCTGGACGAGAATTTTTTAATACAGAAAGTGATACACTAATATAAATAATAAAATATTAATAAACTGCTTGCTGAAATTAAACTGGTAATTATATAAGAGAATTCCTATTAAAATTTTAACGAATACGGAGGCCTATTGGGCTTTCTATTAAATGACATAATCGATATAACTATTAGGCCTCTCATCAGCATTTAAGCTATTCACTTTACACCGCCGCATTTACCTAATTGCTGATTTCAACCTTTGCAATAAAGTATCCCTCTGAAGGTTTTGACAAAATCAACAGCCCCTCGATGTAATTACAAAACATTAATTTCAGAAATGATTTTGTGACACAATTTGACGTAAGCGCTACCAAGAGTGGTTGATTTTTAGACCCTCTGGTACTTATGAAGTTTTGAACCAAAGCAAAATTTAAATTGGATCAGGCCAAATTAGTTCTGTTAATAAAAAATCAAATTTGATTACATTTCCCTGCCGCATTTTAAAATAAAAATCTTACAACTATTGTGTTGTCAGTTATACAATTCAAACAAATATTTTTAGCTTTATAAAACCGTGCTATTACCGACACATGGTGGGGAATTTTCTGGAACAGCTGGCCAAAATTCAGAATGTCCAGAATGTTCAGCTACACTAAATTTAATATCTGCTGTTTTTGGATTTGCTGATTAGGAATGCGATCCTAGAATTTTCAAAAACAGGATGATGGATTCAAGATATAATCCGTTGATATTAGACCTAAAATAGGAGATTAGATGAGATTATACGTACCTGAGAACTGCTATTGCTGAAATAAATGAAAGAGTTCCCAATGAGCAAGAGATCGCTACACCCTGTAACACACCCCGACGCGGTTTTTCACATTTTTTCGCGAAATACTCGGGCGATAAAATCTTAAAGAAAAAAAATATTTGCAACCGAACGGATTCTTATTTTGTTAATTTAGATGCACCGTCTAAAAGTTTTATCCTCTTTTATTTTTTTCGTACATCGTAACATTCAAGAGTAAAAATTTAAAAAATTCATCATCGTAGAGGGCTTAGAAAGTATTTTAGGAAAAAATGTTATTTTTGTTTTTTGCTTTTTTTGACGAGATAACTCACTATTTGAAGTTTGTCGTAACATCATTTAAACATACCTACTGCATATTAAGAACATGAGAAACGCGCGGCGATCGGTTCCCAACCCCCTAGACTTGGTGTTTATTACTCGAAAGTCATTGCGCCTATCGGAAATATGTACCTACAGCTTATTTGCGGTATATTTTATATAAAATAGTACCAGTGTATAAAATTTTCAGGTGCGTTAGGGATTTTAAGGGTTAAGCGCTCACTTACACCTTGGGAATTCTTTTGCTTCTAAAAACTAGAAACTAGCCACCTTAGGCACATTATTTTCCAAAGAGCAAAAAATTATAATTTATTTCTATTTTTCATAATATCAATGGACTAATGCTCCATTATGCAACGCCGCGTTGTTCAAAAAAATAATCTTCTATAAACCGTTTATGGCTCTTAAATGGAGATTTCATATAAATGCAACGGGGACCAATATTTAATCAATCAACAAATTTCAATATTTCAAAATGTAAATAACAGATCGGTAACCGTTATATCACATTCTTCTTTAACCATTTTGCTCACATTTAATTATATAAATACACTAGTGGCACCTAGAAATCTTGGGTGGATCCCTATAATAAGGTAAAGTGAAATATAAATAGCAAAATAATGTACGTGAAAGAAAGCGATATATTAACATTGATGCCAGGCACTTCAGAATGTTAAGAATTCCGCCGACGACTAAAAGTACCTAAAGAGAAAAGTGGTAACAACGTAGGTTAAATCTTTTTCTTTTCAGCATGTTATTTGTTAATTTCTCTTCTCTTTTATATTACATTGGCATCGACTCAACATTTTAAAATGCCACTACTGTATAATCGTTATCATTATACAACATGTTGTTGACTTCTCATCAACATGTTGTGTAATGATAAGACACGAATTTTACAGATGCATAGAAATGTTACGGGGCCTCTGCCCATTTGTAAAGGGGGGCCCCAAAGGCTACTAAACAGCGAACGCAGGGTAGGGTGGTCACCCTGTGCCCCGAACAAAATTTTAGTATTTTACTTGCAGTACCCCCTCTGCAATACACTGGTGAGAAAGGGGTCTCACACGGCCGACTAGTCAGGTCCTTGGCGGTGGTTTCGATAATTGGGGTGGTACAGGATGAACAAATATATAAAGACAACGCCGTTCTAATTAAACCTTTAATACGATAGCTCGGTACGTAGTACAATATATCACACAATATAACTTAATTAGTGTGGCCCACACCGGATATCCGTTTGCCCTCAACCTTAACCTAACATACACAAAATATCTTACAAACTAATAAACTCTTGACAAATATACGTAAAGATCATATACAGGAAGAGTGGGAGAAAAAATAACAATATGTGACCCAAGGTACGGTAAAATTGCTTAAGTCTATTGAAATCTATTTGTAAAATAAGACAAAACTATTTGCTTACTGGAGTAACGATACACAAAATATGCCAGATATTACTACTAAAGATTAGAAACTATATGTATTTAGTTAGTGAAATAGCGTTACCCAAAATATGATAAATATTTACTGAAATTTACTGAAATCGTTATGAGCAAAACGTTACAAATATTACTGAAAATTATTGAGGTAACTGTGTGCAAAATATGACTAAAGATGTTACTGAAAATCATATGCAAGTTATCACGAACGGTAGAGCAACTATTACTATATAATTAAACTAAATGCCAGAAGTGGCGAACGGTAGCACATCTACTACTATGAACTAGCTGTATACAAAATAGGACGAACGGTCTTGTTCGTTCTCTTGTCTCGGGTAAACAACCCCTAATTATTTCACTGTACGATGGACGTTGTGTTGATGTACCGGATCCCGTTAAGATAATATAATTCCGCTTACCTTTGGCAGTGTCTAAATACCTTTTCCCGTAATTCTGGGTGATAGTAGCCACAAGTTGTAGACAATCTACGTGGAGTCCAATATAACGTGACGAGATCCCCAGTACCATACAAGCACAAAATAACAGGCAATAATCCATAAGCTAGACACCAAAATCTGGACTAAAAGTCGAAGCCAGAGTCTGAAGTAAAACTGGAAGTTCCTCGTAAAATGTAGAACGTGACATAAAAGTTCAAGTAATATAGTTCCAAGTAAAACGTAGAATGACAGATCCAAGTAAAACGTAAAATAACAGATCCAAATAAATCGTAAAGTAACAAATCCAAATAATACGTAAAGTAGCAGATCCAAATTAATCATAAACTAACAAACAGCCCTGCAATAAAATTAAATAACCTAAACTTCCGTTCCATTTCAACGTTAAGTGGGTTTCAGAGACATACCTGGAAAGTGATGTGGGCTAAAAGAGGTACTTTGCTGTCGATTGGCACTCCGAAATCTTGCATTCGAAAGACCATGCTTCAGAAAATTGATTTAATTAAATTGATTTAATCCGGGAAGTCCTGTCATAAGTCTACACACCAAAAGAAAGCTTAATTAACCATACCGGGTTTGTGGAAGCTTTACCAAGGCGATTTTGTAACACGCTTTCTTAAAGGATCTTCGAACGCACCTTATTCGGCTAGCTGACTAGAATGGCCCGAAATAATGCATTAGGTGGCACTATTAGGCAACCAGTAAGTAAATAACTATTTGGTGAGAGACAGGACTACTATGCTCAATTTGGAATATAACGAAATTAGTACCTAAAGTTCCGGAAACTACTAAATGTGAAAATAGACTGTAACAGAGTGATGACAGAAATAGTCTGTTTCGTGGCTTTTGAAATCGGACTTAATTTTAGTCCTAAATGATATTTTATGGTAAGATATTGATCCCTTTTAAGTTTTAAGTTAAACCTACTTTTAGTTACTGAGTTATGAGATCTTAAAGTTGCTGTTGCATACCATCAGCCTTCTAGATTTTTGCTAGAAAGCCCACAAAAAAATAGTCTGCGCGAACGTGTGCCGACTAGGCTAATCTAATGTTTTTGGGATGGCTGATCACAAATCCGACGTTAGACTAGTTTTTTTGAGTTCTTGGGTTATTTCTAGCACCAACTCAGAAGGTTGATCGTACAAAATAGCAACTTTAAGATCTCATAACTCGGTAACTAAAAGTAGGCTCAATTTGAAACTTACAAGGAATTAATGTTTTGCCATAAAATGTCATTTAAAATTAAAATTAAGTCCGATTACAATGGCTACAAAACAGGCTATTTTTGACATCTTTTTGCGGTCACTCTTTATTATTTTTCAATAATTTGTACTGAAAAACTAAATTTACTTTGCAACCAATTAATTTTAAAATTCGAATCGATCTTGAACTGATGTCACTTTGACATCATTAATCTTCTCTAAATCTGCCAATAATTTACGCCATTATTTTTATTATTGTTATTATTATTATTTATCGATTAAAATGACGGGAATAGGCTTAGTCCATTAATTTATTAATCACAGCATTTATCTCTGGCAATTTATGGTTTCAATAGTAGTGACAACATTGTGGATGATCTTACCACCCTGCGTCGGAAAAACATAAGAATTTCCGTCCTGAGAATGCCAGTTCTTCTGCAACTTTTGATGGTGTCTTTTCACGCTCAGAGTATGATTCGTTGCAACTTTTAAGAGGTGATATAGGATCCGAATCCTGCGATAGACAAGAAAGAAGAAACTTGACTTAGATTGCTACTTTGTCATTCTCCAATGTGTCTGTCAGACCCACCCTTTTGCCATTCAACAAAAATTTTCAAGATAGTGCAGAGGTGCCATTTTTGTCACTAACATTGCCGTATTTTCCTAAAAAGAAAATATTTTTACCTTCAAATAAACCACCTAAAAGTTTCTCAATAATCAGACGTTCAAAAATGAAAAGTGCTTATAGGATATCATTATATTCAGAAAATCATCCAGAGAAGAATCCAAAAATATAGAGTGTTGCATTGGAAAATTAAAAGCTGGTACCACTTCCACTGAAACAAGGACTAGAAATAAATTAATTTATATTTGAGAAAGTGACGTATATCAAGTACAGACATATCAAGTTTCAAAAAATTATCGGTAAAAATAAAGAAAAAAATGAGGGTATGCCATGTTCCTGTTACACCCGGTATATATTGATTATGTAAGTATTGTGTACACGGGTACATGTTTATATTTTAAAGAAACTCGTTCTGCTGGAACTTACTAGACATGCTTACAGGACTGTTTAAAGCTTGCATAATGACATTACACAGGTGTGACTTCCCTAATATAAATATATTTCTATGTTAATTTGTGGAATTCCTAGCACCATATTTAATATTTCCTACTACATGTTGTGTACTCTTGCGATAATAATTGCACTCACTAATCTAGACAATTTAATTTGAAGGCTGCTAAAATGGACACGGGGAGTCTTTGTGAAGCTGTTATTAAATTGTAATTGCTTACTGGCAGAAGTTTGAAGCACGTAACAAACTTTTCTAGACGTGACCGTTTTTATGATTCCGTCATTTTGTTACCCTTGTCGCAACGCATTTGTTTTATTTTGTATATTTTAATTAAATAGAAAATAAACACACCTATCTGCTGTTTCAGTACGTGCTTACATTTAAATCACATATAAATATTACAACAAGATGGCAAAGTTTTACCATGGAAAATATAAATATATTTGTAAACTTAATCAATAGAAGTTGCAGTCGGACGACGAGTGCCTACTCGATTTTTCTCGGACGTCAACCCGAGAGGCACAGTACTATTAGAATTTCTATACGTTTCAGACCTGAATATTATGAACAAAGACTGCTCCTACGTTTCTAATGCAATAAAGGCAAGAAGTAATCAATCTAACTCTGGGCTCCACAACAGTGAAAAATAGAATAATACACTAGAAGGTTATGTCGGAACCTTCTTTAACGCATCATCGATACATGAAGTTCGTCCTAGAGGTAAATCGAACGAAACCCGTTACAGGAACCGAAGGTTTACTGACTAGACTTGTTACGCAAGAGACCGGCAAAATAACCTGAAATATGTTTTCTGCGAACCAAGAAACTCGCGAGAAGTTGAAACAGCAGCTCTATAGCTGCAGACTGCCTTTAATTCCATATTTCAAAATAATTGCTCCTTGCAAGTATGTAAAGGGAAAAATAGTGTCCTATAGTGGAATCACTGAGTTACGCAAATAAACGAGCAAGCTGCTCAATAGAGCAACACGCTCTAAAGTAAGAGTCGACAGAAATCGACAAATTAGCCAGCGTAGGTATAAGGGCTTGATAAACCAACATAAACGAGAAAGCTGGAAGGCTTTCTGTGGAACTATTGGAGAACTGGCAGCAGTAGCTAGACCTTCGAAAAAAGCACATCGTCCCGACTTGATTGTAGCAGACTTCTAGATGGATCCTATGCAAATAATGATAGTGAGACAATTGGGTATCTTCTTGATGCTGATATCCCACGGTCAGATATTTTGGAAACAAAGCCATCGGTGACAGAATGGTATCTTCTGTTTAGATCTTACCTAACTCTGGTATCCATACGAAAGCCCTGGGGGGAGATGAAACTGGTCTTCATGCCAAAAGCATGAAGACCAGAATAAGGAATTTAGACCGATAAGCCTTAGCATTCTCTCTTTTAAAGGTGCTGGAAAGGTTAACCGAAATGTATATAACGGATGGGGAACTGCTGCTAGGACCGATTCATCCCAATCAACATCCATATCAAGTCGGGAAATCTGCAGAGACGGCTCTTCATGTATCGTTGTCAGATTTGAGAAGGTGTTAGAAGCTTTGGTAGGATTCTCTCTGTCAATACGGATCGCAACAATACCATCCAGCATCCAACTAGGTGGATATCATTTCCGCGACATTGAAATCATGCTTCGTAATGAAACGGTTGCGGTCAAGTGGAACTTCATGCTCAATTTAATTTATTTTGGTGAAGCAGTGGCCATTTAAAAACCGCTGCCTAAAGAGTCACCACTTCTACATCCAGATTTCCTATTCAACTCTCTTCTTATCCAAATACCCCACTACCACATCCACCCCATTATTAAATGGGAAGGTAGCGGAGATGGCTGATACCAAAAACAAAATTTTGAGGCCTTTGGTTCTCATAAACACACTAAATCACAATTTTATTATTTTTTACTGGATGAAGTAAAAAAAACACTGTTGAGTTGAGGCCTTTGGTACTTGAACACATACTAAATCACAATTTTGCTTTTTTAATAATGAGATAGAATGGTAATGCTAATGCCAAAATTTTTTTTGGGACCTTAACTCCTTTTTTATATATTCTAAATACCAATTTTGTTTACTCTTGCTTGATTTACCTATTTATCCCCATTTACCCCAATTTACCTCCCAACCCCTCAGCAGAATAAGATCAAAATCTAATCTAATTTCAGATCTCATTAAAATTCATAAGTGTACCAAATTTCAAGTCAATATCTTAAACGGTTCCAGAGTAATCGTGCGCACAAAAAGTTACAGAAGATAGACTGACAGACCGACCGACAGATAGAAAAATTTTTTTTGCTCAAAACTATTTCGACGTTTCATGACATTTTGAGCCTATTTGAACAATAAAAGTTTTCTTTTTTTTGTGTTATTGTACTTTTACTGAATGTGGTAATTACCTGCCAATCAGGGGACCCACCCTCTTATTTGAGAATGAGGTATCTGTTTTTAAATATTTCCGTCAATGTTTAATTAAAATACCATTTTCTAAATGACATTATATAAAGTTATCATACACCAAAAAATAAAATACCGTATTTGTATACAACGTGATCTACCAGGACATGCGGAAAATTTAACAGTAGGTTGTCCCCACCGAAAGCAGTAAAAAAAAATGAAAAATTTTTTAAAAATGACCAAAAAAATTACCTTATTTTTTTATAGGAATGCGCCGCCAATGACTTCAACTAATCTAACGTAACGCGGTACAACCATATCACTTTATCAGACTTGGGATTGACACTACTGACAGCAAAGCTGGATAAGATAGAAGTGACTTTTTGGTTTTAATCAAATCACACTACAAAAATACCGAAATAAATCGAAATAAATCGAAGACATTGATCTCATGCTGAAATGACAAGCAGATATATGAGATATTTAGTTAAACCGGTCAATGACACGGCCGTGTAATTATTGTTCGACCGGAAGCAAAAAACGCGGCTCTCTAGAGGTCTACACACGATCCAGCGGCACGGAGCTAGCCTTGTCGGCATGCTTTGAACTCATTCGTAAAAGTGAATTGGTCCGCTGGAATTCCAATTATCTTCAAAGCATACCAACAATGTTGGATACCTGCCACTGGATCGTGTGTGTGTTTTTTTGATCTCGCTGGCCGGTTTCACTTTTTATGCCAGTTAAGGAAATGTAAACAACTCGAATACGTTCTTTCACCAGTAAGTTTGTCGACCTCTTCAGAAGTAGGTCAGGACTTACTCAACATCAGTAGTGCATCTTCGCAAATTGACTAATAATATAATATACTAAATTATCTCAGAATCCTCTAAAATTTTGCAGGGGCTTTCCCACATTGAAGACTAGCACACCATTTTATTTTCCGCATTTCTTGGTAGATCACGTTGTATACACGTGTGTCCCGCTTTTCATAAATCCACCCTAATATCTCAGTTATTAATAATGCGATTTCCTTCTGGGTGGTAATTATATGTTGGAAAAATGAATTATTTGGCATAGTAAACATTTTCATTTTTCATTGGCGTGCGGATTTAGGGGGTAAAAGGAGGTCGATTTTTCGGCAAAAGGATATAAGGGCTTATTTTAGACAAATTTTTCTATCATATTTGGATTTAGCATGTCCAAAAATCCCTTAATCCATATTCTCCATGATCTCAAAAACGGATTATGGCAAAAACGAAAAATTAATTAATTTCTTAATATGTCAGTTATTAATAATGCGATTTTCTTCAAATTTGGGTGGTAATTATATGTTGGAAAAATGAATTATTTGGCATAGTAAAAATTTTTATTCTTCATTGGCGTGCGGTTTTAGGGAGTAAAATAGGGTAGGTTTTTTCGCAAAAGGATATTAGGGCTTATTTTAGACATATTTTTCTATCATATTTGGATTCAGCATGTCTAAAAACCCCTCAATCCATATTCTACATGATCTCAAAAACGGATTATGGCAGATACTAAATATTGATATTAATTTCTTTAAAAACACTTTTTAATTTTTTACTATAACAAACCTAAAAACAAATTTTTTTTATCAATTCTGGTCTCTTCAACATAACCACCTTCCAATGATACCACACCGTTTGTCGTAAATGTTGCCACGTCACTAAACATTATGTTCTTTAAAAAAATCTGTCGTTAAGATAGTTACCTTGCCACCATAGGCATTAATCAAAAGTGCTTTGAAAAACAAGTTATTATTTGATATTTGGCGATTCATAAGAATTGTCAAAAGTTAAATAGTGTTATTTAATTTATAAATCTTACTGATAATGGCAGAAAATCGGAGAGTAGTTCTTACAATTGAAGAAAAAGTTGAAATTATGCTCTTAATTGGTGATAATGATAGATCTACGCGTCAGGTTTCTCGAATATTTAATCAACGTCATCGTGATCGAGCACCAATTTATCACAAAATCGTTGGTGACATCAACAAACTGTTTGGAAGAACCGGAGCCATTTTCAAGACAAGACGAAGAAGGTACAATTTAAATTTACAATATCCAGACGACGAACGCATTTTAACAGAATTTCGGAACAATCTAAATGGTAGTATAAGGGCAGTTGCGAGAACACTAAATTTAACCAAAAATAAAATATGGAGGTGTTTGAAACGCAGTAGGATTAGGGCATTTATACCAAAATTTTTGCATACTCTCTTGATTGGCGGTTTGAATTTTGCCTGTGGTTGCAAGGTAACTATCTTAACGACAGATTTTTTTTTTAAGAACAACATTTACGACAAACGGTCAAAATTGTAGATATTGGGTAGCCGAAAACCCCAACTTTGTAATTAACTGTAAAAACCAATACAGTGAAAAAGTTAACGTGTGGTGTGGCATATTAAACGAACAAATTGTTGGCCCCTTTTTCCTGGATAACTTCAACGTAGAAAATTTTCTAAATTTTTTACAAAATGATTTGGATGATTTTTATGGAAATGCCTTTAGCACAGAGAGAAAATGTATACTTTCAGTTAGATGGTACCCCGGCGCACAATTCTTTGATAGAAATTTTTAAATGCAAATTTCCCTATGAAGTGGATAGGTAGAAATAGCCCTTTTAGAACCATGGCCCCCTAGATCGCCTGATATTACCCCTTGTGACTTTTTTCTATGGGGGTACTTGAAAAGTAAAGTGTATGCTACTCGACCGCGTAACAGACAAGAGCTTTGCTGGATTAGGCAAGCATGTCAAGAAATTACTCCCCAAACTTTAAGAAAAGTGATTGAACGGTTAAGAAGAGTTGTTGAAAAGTGTATTTTATTGAAACGTGGTTATGTTGAAGAGAACAGAATTTTAAAAAAAGTTGTTTTTAGGTTTGTTATAGCAATTAAATAAAGTTATAAAAAATTAAAAAAGTGATTTTAAGAAATTAATTAATATTTCGTTTCTGCCATAATCCGTTTTTGAGATCATGGAGAATATGGATTAAGGGGTTTTTGGACATGCTGAATCCAAATATGATAGAAAAATTTGTCTAAAATAAGCCCTAATATCCTTTTGCCAAAAAACTTACACTATTTTACCCCCTAAAACCGCACGAAATGAAGAATGAAAATTTTTACTATGCCAAATAATTTATTCTTCCTACATATAATTATCATCCAAATTTGAAGAAAATCGCATCATTAACAACTGAGATATTAAGGTGGATTTATGAAAAGCGGGACACACTATATATAGTTACTATACTTCCACGATTTTGGAAGTAATTAAGGTACTCGTATACCTAAAGCTATATATAGTTTATAAAGCTATTAAATTTCGCGGAAACTCTGCAACACTGGAAAGCTTTTTGTTAATGATTTCTCGTAAATTTTTATCTTGATAAAAATTAAGCTTCGTGGGCTAAACTTCGATTTAATATAATTACTTACATATCCAGTGGAAGTAGAGTATCGGCAAAAAATTTTTGAAAATCTTTATTATTCAAATAGGCTGAGAATGTCTTGAAACGTCGAGGTTTTAAGTTTGAGTAAAAAAAATTTCTGTCTGTCTATAACTGTTTTTGTGCGCACGATTACTCTGGAACCGTATAAGATATTGACTTGAAATTTGGTACACGTACGTATTTTAACGAGATCTGACACTGGATTATTTTGATCTTATTCCGTTGAAGGGTTGGGGGGTAAATTGGGGTAAATGAGAGTAAATAGGGAAATCAAGCAAGTAAGAGTCCATAAAATTGGTATTTAGTATACATAAGAAGCTAAGATCTCAAAAATGTTTTCGGCATTAGCCACCCCCATTAATAACCCATTATTAAAAGGGGTGAAAAAAATAAAATTGTCATTTAGTGTGTGTACAAGAACCAAAGGCCTCAATTTTCTCATTTTTTTTACTTTATCCATCCCACTACCACCCCCCTTCCACCACCACCACCCCCATTACCGATGTGGCATATGGTTTTATCGGTTTTTGGGGTAGATGATTTCAAATATTATATTATTAAAGTTCCACAAACCATTATTTCCACATACAAAAATTTTTTTCGTTGTGAGAGACTTGGATAGCAAATCTGGATGTGGAAGTAGTGATTCCTTGGGCAACGTTTTTTTTTAAACATATCAAGAACAAATCAATTAAGCAAATACATATAGTAGAACGAAGGAGCGAGAAGAGCAGTAGTAGCCCTCGACAGTCGCCTTTATTGGCTTTGCCTGCTTTGTCGGCAAGTTTTTCGACCACCATCTTATCTCTGTGGCCCGTCCATAATATCTCTCGACTAAAACATTATTTTTCAGTATATTGAAAAATTTAATTAAATGTGGTTATTTAGTAAGAGAAACATGTAAATTGGAAATTTTCTTATAGTATTACGACTTATAAGCCACAGTATTGGCGTTTGCGACAATTATTGACTACTCGTTTGTAAGAGAAGTTTTTTTTTCATACTCCTAATATCTAATACTCAATATGATAACAAAAAATTACCTATTCTTAAACTACAAAATAATACTTGGTTAACAATATTTAAGTAAAATGAAATCACACTTTTTTCTTCATCTTAAAATTCCACATATAGTAGACTTAACGATATTTGGCGCTATAAAAAATTTTAAAAAACTGCCGCGCTAAGACACGCCTGTACAATCATTACTCAGGTTTAAATGTGATGGGCAGGGAAGTGTTCGGGTAAATTTGTAAGTTTCGTATTTTAATACATGGATAAATACATTTATATTTTTCTACGATGTTGTTATCATTAATAATAATAATAATTTATTAGTCAGAATGAAATTACCCCGTGGTGTTTTGACATGTCAAATAAAATAATATAAACAAATATAAATGAAAAAGATTAATACATACATATAAAATTAGGATAGAATCCTAACATAGTCAAAAACTTAGATGGTATGTAACATATAAATATAAATATATACATACATAAATCACAAGTATATAACAAACATTAAATGTGACCTGAATATAGTCAACACCATAACAAACAACATGTTACATATAATAACATAAATTTACATATAATTAAGATCTTATCGATTATAGTAAGCATTGGCCAAAAGGTGCTGTTTCAGTTTTGTTTTGAATTTTCTGATGGGCAATTCAATACTATTTGGAAGTGAATTAAATAAATCAATTCCAAACTTGATGCTCTTTGTATAAGCCAATCTCTGGTGTGGTGTCTGTATTTTATCCCGATTACGAATGTTGTATTCGTGAGTTTCACCATTCTTGGTATATTTGCTCAGAGGTACTATGAATTAAGTGACAATAGATTATTTCCGAAGGTAAAGTCAATATATTGAAATAAATCAGTAGTTATTCTTATTAAAAATGTATCAGTAGGGAAATAATTAAAACATCTAGATAAAATAAAAATTTGTAATCGCTTTAAAGTGTTTTATAAAATGGCTGCAACTTGTAACCATCATAAATTAATAGAAACCATATTTGTTTTATTAGTTTAATCAATAATCATAATCCTAGCTGATAAGAAAAATGCCCTTCATCGCCACTATCACGATTTACTGCAGATCAGCCCCATTGCGTTAAATATACAATAACAGGGGCAACCTTGAAATCACACGTCCAACTTTTTGAGCTATGTGGTCAATTACGTACTTTTTTAGAAACCCATTAGTTGCAAAACTTCAAGTAACTCTTTTTTGTGTACTGCTCGTGAGTATTAAAAATACAGTTATTTATTTAAATCACCACATAATTATTTATCACCGTATTAATACAAACTGTTAGTGATAGATAAGCTATTATTATAAAAAATATTCAGTTTAAGAAGTAACAAAACTTGGCGATACTATTAGTTACGACATGTTTATTTTTACAATTAATTATTTTTTATTTATTTGCTTTTATCATGATTAGATAATATTATTTAGGTATTATGCAAATCACAACTTACACACTTTTTATTTATTATGAAAATACCTACTTTCTGTATATTGTTGCCCTAATCTGGGCACGCTAATATATTAGTCAAGTAAATACTTTAAAACACTCATTATTGGAGAATCTATCAAAACAACTACTCTTCTAGCTAATACTGACGTAGTATTGAATTACATGATAGGATTCTTAGTATTTTAAAGGAAAAAAAATATATTGAAAATACTTAAATCATTTATTCAAATTTAATCATTCACACTTTTTTATTTAATATGAAATTATCTACTTTCTGTATATTGGTGCCTTAATCGGGTCACGCTAATATACTACTTAGGAAAACACTTTAAAACACTCATTATTAAGGCACCAATATACAGAAAGTAGATAATTTCATATTAAATAAAAAAGTGTGAATGATTAAATTTGAATAAATGATTTAAGTATTTTCAATATATTTTTTTTCCTTTAAAATGCTAAGAATCCTTTCATGTAATTCAATACTTCGTCAGTATTAGCTAGAAGAGTAGTTGTTTTGATAGATTCTCCAATAATGAGTGTTTTAAAGTATTTACTTGACTAATATATTAGCGTGCCCAGATTAGGGCAACAATATACAGAAAGTAGGTATTTTCATAATAAATAAAAAGTGCGTAAGTTGTGATTTGCATAATACCTAAATAATATTCTCTAAAGATGTTTATTTTATTATATTAAAATGTGCTATATCCGATTCCACTTCTGTTTTCCTAATATATATGTGAGGCAGGGTGAGTAAAGTTGGATACATTTTGTCACCAACTTTGATATCTAATAAATAATCAACGGTTAGTGCGCTAGGTTTAATTTAAGGAGCGCAAGTGGGCGCTAGGCCTCCTGTACCAAATTATTATAATAAACAATTTCTTTTTCGAATACATAAATAATTATCAACCCCCATCTATACCTACAGTACGGCCCCAGAAATTGCGCTAGATTTTTTACTGGGGACGTAAAAGGGCACTTGCTACTCTTTATACTTTGAGACTATTCTTGCAATTTTTTGGTAATGTTATCAAAAAAGCGTTAACTTGCATAATTTAAATGGGATAGAACCACAGTTTCAGAAAGCAATATTTTAGTATTTGTATCCAAATATTTTTTAAGGGCATATAACTGTTTTAAGCTGCAAAAAGCTTTTTTACAAATAGTATTAACATGACCAGAAAAGCTTAACGCATCAAAATTAACACCAAGATTTTTACGCTGTTGGTTGATGTAAGGACCTCATTTATTTGAATATTTAGTTCTCCAAGGTTGAGTAACTGCTGAGAAGTCCAGATAACAATATTTTGACTTTTGTTAGCATTAGTACAAGATATTTTGGATTGTCCATTCGCATATGAGACTTAAATCATTATCGATGCAAAATTCTACTGTTTGAAATTCCGAACGAGAAAAACTATGTATTAGTTGAATGTCGTCGGCGTACATGTACAGTTTTGAATATTGCAGAAGTTTCCAGATATCTGCAATAAATATATTAAAAAGAAGTGGTCCAAGGATAGATCCTTGTGGAATACCGGGTACAATTGATCTATCTTGTGATATAAATATTGAGTTTCCTGAATTAACACTAGTAAATGGTTGTCTACCATTGAGATAATTTTGAAAGTACTTCCAGATATACAACAGTAACTTAATTTTGCAATTAAGCAATCAATATCTAAAGAGTCAAAAGTTTAGTCATATCGATCATGTGAAAGACATGACTTTTGTGTTGTCGATGGCTTGCAAAATCTAGTCAGTTATGTTACTGAAGCCTTTTCGGAATCCGGACTAATTAGAAGGAATTATTGAGTTTTGAAAGACATATTCCGAAAGTTGTTCATATATAGCTGACTCTGTAATTTTTAAAGGAACCAAGAGCAGGCCAATCGTATAATGGGACGTAGATCTCAAAGTTTTTCAGGCTTAACACAGGATATTTTCCTTTGAGGAGAAAGAACACCTAGTTCTAATAATTCATTAATAATATAGGTCAGTGGGGCCGATATCCACTGTAAAGCAAGTTGTAACATTTTAGCTCATAATCCGTCAGGGCCTATGGTGTGAGATTTTTGGTTATTTATTATATCTGCAAGTTTTTGAAGAGTAACTGCTTTAAAAGTGAACAGAATGTCATCCATAAATTTGGTTTTTAGAAATCTTATTCCGTTCATTCGAATTTAAATTCGGTATGAAATCCATGAAATAATTGTTGATCTTGTCACAATTGCAAAAACCTTCAGGAAAGTTTGGTGGAATGGACATCCCATGACTTTAAGTTAGTCCACATTTGTTTAGGATTATCTTTAGTGTTGTTGATATGAAAAGAATTGAAACGATTCTTTCTTGAATTATAATATTATTATAAAAATTACGAATATCACAAAAATATTGTCTGTGGGCAGCACTTCTAGTTTTTTTTTTGTATCTTAACCAAGCTTTCCTTTTAATTTTTTTAAACTCATGTTTGGCGCTTGTTAAATTTAAAAGCAACTCTCTTTAAACTAACATGGTGATTAAGAAGATTTAATAGTTATTTGTCATTTATTGTGTAATTTTTGCGAGTACAAGAATTATCCTTGGCTATATTGTACACTTGTAGAGACAATAGTATCCCGAGTGTAAACATATGTCAATTTTATGTACAAGTATAATCCTACAAGCCTGTCTCGCAATTAATAATAGAGAAGCAAATATGTAGCGATGACTATATTCATCTTGGATTACCACAGTATGCTGGATTACTGTGGTCACAAGCAACCAGGCTGCTGCTCAATTTATGATAACTGGGGGAAACGTTTATATTGTAAGTCGAGCATCGTAAATATCCTGGACATACAAGAGTATAAAAGTCAGTGGCTTTATTATTTTAATACGACATTTTTACTAAGGGTAGTTTATTACGTCTAGTCTATTATTACTGTTCCGCACATTCGTTATTTTCTTATTGGATCGTAGAAAGCATAAACGAACTATAAAAATCAAATTAATTAGGGTCCGCTATTATATAACTTTAATCACATGGTTTTAGCAGCAACATGATTAAGATTTTGTCCTTAGGTCCTTCTCATTTTCAACTTTATTGTATATAGACCAGGCGCTAAGTATTTCTGAGCAGAAATAATTCAAACAAAACGTTTCTTACGGTAAATTGATTCATTGGGTTAACATTCAGAAATTCTTAATTTATTCGACTCGAACTAGACCTTTAAGTAACGAAAATGTGTTTTCTCAGCTTTCCTGTTGAATTTGCGAGAAAAATATTTATGTATAAAATGAAAGCCTATGAAATTCTACACAAAATAGGCTGAATTTATCGCCAGATGCATATTTCTACTAGTAATTAACGTCTAAAGTTGAGATAAGTTGCGCGGACTTCAATGCAAGTCTCGTCCATGAAATTAAGTTTAATTCCAGCTCCACACCTTGGGCCATACTTTGGCCAAACCAACTTGCTGCGAACCTTTTTGGTCAATAACCAAGAAAAACCCAAAACACGAAAAAAAAACATTAAAAAGGTGATAGCGTTTGAGCCGAAGGGGCTTGTAAAGGGGCTAGTTGGTGAGTGGGGTAGGTTCAAAGTTTATACTACTGGATAATTAACATATAAGTACTAGGTATCCAAATACACCTATAAAGGGGCGCCACTTGCAAAGAAAACTGAAACCCAGCTAGAAGGCTCCCAAAATTATCAAGGGTGCCGAAACACAATCTCTCCGTAAGCTACTTATTTCAGCATATACTAGTGAAGTTTTAAGCTCCTAGCATGTATTACTAAAGGGTAAATTTAAGAAAACAACGGTTTCCAATTAGAACCAGGTGCAATAAATTTATTCGATAATTAGTTAAATATTTAAGCGACGCGACAGCCGGAGTTTATCAGCTTGTGATTCTAATAGTAAATGATCTGTTCGAATCAGTCAAATGGATATATCTATTACGTAGGTATTTCGCTACCTGAGGATCAGACTATCCTATGTCCACTTTTTCAGATTTTCTGATTTTTACATGAAGTTATTCTATGTCCACAGAGCTACTTAACAATCCAACTGATTTTCTCCTATCTATGATACTTACGTGTTGAATCGTTTTTTTCTATGTCCTTTATATTTACACCGCAAAGAGTCAATGTATACAATGACCCTGCAACCAATAGCTATAGGTTAACGTTATTCTATGCCCAATTTAAAAAAAAAACTGTTAGAGGTAGTGAAGAATCAACACATATATTAAAATCTACTATTGACAATTACTTACATAAATAAGCAATTAAATATAAAAATTGCGCCTTTCACTATGTATCAGTTGCTTGAAGTTTCAAATCGCTCTCCTACACAATTACTGAAAATGGACATAAAATAGTCTGATCCTCATGTAGCGATTTCTTATTGGAAATGAGGATAAAATTTAATAATTTACCGTACGTGATCGCGAAAGGTTCAAAATTTTCACTCATAAAATAAGGAAAAAGAGTGTATATGAACTTACATACAGTATAGGCAAGCGTTTGATTAGGTACGGCAATAAGAGCAAACGAGAGCGAAGCAAGCAAATTAAGAGGCGTGTCACAGTTTGCTCTGCTAGGGTACTGGTAGACGCCTTTATTGTGGGCGGTCGGTTACTCGTTGAAACTATGCAATACCTAATCCAGCAATTGTCGATGCTGTATATCTAACAACTCAAGTAACAATTTAAATTATATCGTGTACTTTAGAACTTCTTGAAGTCGATTTAATAAAACTTCTGATAAAACTATATATCTTTGACAAGTGCTATTAAAGCTGTATAAAGCTTGTATAAAGCTAAGAGGGACCATTCTTAAAAGAGTTCTGAGGGCCTTTTTTAAAAGTCATTTTAAAACCAATTGGTTTTATTCTAAATAGCCTTTATAACGTTCTGAAGATCTTGATGAAACTATTCATAAAACCAACAATAAATCCTAAAAACATAATTTTGGCCTTAAGGGACTATCTACAAACCGTTGTTTAAACTATTATAAAACCACTTCGTAAAGTCATCATAAAACTAAAATGCTTTAGAACTGCACTTAAAAAAGCTATTTGCTCTGTTAATATGGTTATTTTTAATAAAAACGTTTTATGCTTGCCATCATATTAAAACTAAGTTGGCAATATTGACAAATTAGTCGCGTATTGGTAATGGATATTATAATAAGCATTTGCTGTTGTTCAGCTTTCAGCTGGTCTCTCTATACTGGTTAAAATTATCAAGTTCAGTAGGTACTCACCGTGAGTGAAAATTTAGCTGCGCAATAAATTGTACTGATGATATCACAACTAGTAGGTCGAAAAATACGGAGGCCCTTTAAAAATATATTGAAAATGTTGGGAATTTTAAAAAATATTTTAAAATTTATTTTTAAAAAAAGGTTTATATTTGTTGACATCAAGTTAAATCATACGTAATAATAATCTTGATTTTAGTCCTTATTACCCATAAATTTTTGCAAAAATTGCAACTAAGTAATTGTTCATTTGAATAATTCCAACATGACAGCTTTTGTTTACAAAGATATTTTTGTAGAAAAATGGCGATTTTTGATTAAAACCTGTTGGTTGCCGGCAATACCACAATAAGAGTATTTGATCCTAAGTTTGTCACAATGCTCTCGTACAAGAGCATTTGGTACTAATTACAACCAATTCAAGTCTTCTTACATTTATGTAAATCCATTTGGTATTGTCTAATACCAATTGATCTTTTCTAACTATATTAATATAGGTCCATTTGACCTATATTAATATTTGTAAGATTTATTCACAACCACCATGAAACCTATTGCCTAAAGATATTTGACTTTTTTGGCGTTTATTTACATATAACTTCACACTTGTTAATTACATTTTCCTTACCTTAGTTGTGCTGTGATTGCTCTGAAAGGGTCGGCTATATGCCTTTATACCCAGATGCAGTGAACTGGACTGGAATGTGAATAAAAGAGCAAAAAGATATAAATAAGAAGAATATAACCTCTCACATTTATTTGATTATTTTGATTAGTCAAATGTGTGATGTGGCTCTAATTGTTTAAAGTAAGTATCAGGTTAAAAATATGGTATTCAGAATACAGTTAACAGTTGTTAGAAGACAAAAACAGACACTTGATGTTGATAAAAGACCAGTGGTACACTAGAATATGTTGGAGTTGATATCAAACTCGAAGTAATCCTACGTTTTGTCTTGTAATTGAATGGCAGGTACTGGTCTCAATTATGAATTGTTGACTATTTTGTGATTCATAGGTATTCTGTTTTATGCTTACTCACCGAAACTGGTTTGTTATTTAGTATTTTCAAATAGTTAGTTCTGACTTTCCGTTTAAAATTACCACTTTATTTTATTTTCATCCACATTTGTGAAAAATGCGTCTCCATATTTAATTTCTTGAGGTATTTCACACAAAAATAATTAAAAATTAACCTAAAATAAGAAAAATCTATTTATCCACCTATCAAACTGCAACTTTTGCGGTTTTATGAAGGAATTTATCCAGACTAAATGGTTCTGTTCTTATGTTACATTTGGCATTATACAAGCCAATACAGCTTTATAGCAGTTTTATGATTAGTATATTCAGGCGCCTTTAAAACTCTTAGGCATGCTGGTTTTATGAACGTTGCCTCTGAGGTAAATTGGTTTCCTAGGCCAAATGATTTTATAATGGTAGTGCTGACCACCACCATAAAACATTTACAAGTACCAATATACTCGATTTAAAACAAATGCTAAATGGTATTGAAACTCAGTCTCCAGGAGGTTGTTACCTACTTAGGCTGAAAGAGTTGCTGGCCCGCTATATTACCGTTACAAAGCTAATTAGCAAACTTACGTCCTCAATAAATCTACTACAAAACTTATTTAAGTCCACATAGCATTTAAATTGTTACTTGGGAAGTACATATATATAGATCCTACTCACTTAAATAATAATAAACAAACAATTTACTGTTAATCGCAACATACCAGAATATTATACTGAATGAAACGTCTTAAATTCCCTCATAAATTTCAAAAGCTTACTTCTAAAGCATTTTATATCGTTAAAAATAATGTCCTAACTATTAATTTGATCTTTAACTCAAAGCCCCAGCTTATACTGAAACTATTTGCTATTTTCTCCCATAGCAAGAAAATGTATTTAAATTTATAAATCTAACATTAATAATATAATTATTGTTTAAATGACGCAGGAAATCTACTAAATAATTTTGAATAACCAAACGACAAAAATAAATAATAAATATACTAATATTTAAACCATTCGGTTCACAAGTGAATCAATTAAGTTCACAAACATTTACACAGCGCATAAAAAGCTGTATGGCAAAGTGGAAAGTTGTCTTTCGGAGAGATCCTTAGCAGAGAATCTTCGATGTTAATTCCAGTTTACCAAGTTCCAGTCGTAATCCAAGTCGTAATCTAATTCGTAATTCAAGTTAGATGCATAGAGTCATTGATGTTAATCCAGTCCGGGGACCTCAATGGTGTACAAGAGTAATAGGGAACTTGCACAAAAAACTTCCAGAAATATAAGCAATTAAAACCTGCCTGATTTTACTTACTCTTGAAACATGACGTCAGACCATGAATGCTAGGGTCGAAGTAACATTCTATAACAATTGATCCCAAAATGGAGAGGGTACTAAATGTATTTATTATGTTTGTTTTGCCGCTCTAAAAATATTTAAAAAATTTGATGAAATAAACCTCTGCGAAATGTGAAATGTGAAGACACACGTTTTCTCTGGCATAATTTCTTTGATCTTCATGTTACAGAAACAAACAAAAAAACACTTGAAAGCTTAATAATTAATAGCGTTTAATTTTTGACTCAATTGTTATAGTTTCTGAGATATTCAATATTTAAACTAAATACTTGGTCCTTAAACTGTCTTATTTCCGAAACTATTAATTCTACATAAACAAAAGAAAACACAAATTCATCCTCAGTTTATAATCCCTATTTTTCTACTTTTTCTTCTTTTATTCCACTTTTGAGATATTTGTAAATAACAAAAAATGTGCGTCTCTCGAAAATATCTTTATAAAAAAAAATGAGCATCCAGATCATGCTATATTGACTTGAAATTCAGTACACGTAAGTACTTTAATGTGATGTGGAACTAGATTATATTTTCATCTTATTCCGTTGAAGGGTTGGGGGGTAAATGGGAGTAAATAGATAAATCAAGCAGGTAAGAGTCCATAAAATTGGTATTTAGTATATAAAGAGAAGCTATAAGTCTCAAAAAATATTTTCGCATTAGCCACCCCCATGACCTGACCTGTTACCACCACCACCACCCCATTATTAAAGGGGGCGAAATAAATTTGTGATTTAGTGTGTGTAAAAGAACCAAAAAGCTCAAAATATTTTTTTACTTCATCCACCCCCACCCCACTACCATGTGGGATATCGTTTTATGGGTTTTTGGGGTAGACGATTTCAAATTACATTTTACATTATTAAAGTTCCATAAACAGTTTTTTTTTTCATTATGAGAGACTTGAATGGAAAATCTGGATGCGGAAGTAGTGATTTCTTGGGCAGCGGTTTTTCAATTACCTACTGCCCGAGTACAGTAATAAAATTGCGACATTTTATTAGAAAAATGTGAGGACGTACGTTCTCTGTGTCATAACTTCTTTGGTCTTGATGTTACAGACACAAACAAAAAAATCGTTTGAAAGCTTTTGTTTTGATTTTTGATGTAAGTGCATAGTTTTTGAAGTAATTAACATTTAAACTAAATACTTCGTCTCGTAAACACTGCGAACGCCGTCTTTATACTTCCATATCTTGAAACTATTAATTCCACGGAAACTGGAGAAAAACAAAATTCATCCCCAGTTTATAAACTTTCTTATCCATTTCTATTTTTTCCTAAATGTGATACTTTTCGAGTTATTCGACGAAAACCTCGAGATACCTGTTTTCTCAAGATAAAATCGAAATTTAGAAGTCGTTGTAACTTAAACACTATCAATTTGTATAAAAAAATTTCATAGAACTTTTTTTCTCAAAATTTAATTCTGCTTGAGTTCTAATGGTTATTATATTTTTTATGTGCCACCCCGTGGAAAGTAACATACAACCTCTATAAATCAGCAAGCTCCATAGTATAGAAACTATTAAGTTATATTTAAAAAAACTACAATATTTCTAAATTAAAGTCACTCCCATTACTGTATTAACTCCCAAGATTCGGTTTTTGTATAGTTGATATCGGACAGCATATATGATAAGTTACTTGTAACATTTTTGAAAATTTCACCAGAGTCATTTTAGATGTTAGTTAAGAAGAATAAAATAGATCTTTTTTTTTCGAGCAGGGGAAACCCAGACGTTCTGCCCATCCCAACTTGAAATGGGTCTGAGTGTCAGCCTCCAACTGACTAAAACCCCTCCTTCTAGGGCTCGTCTGTAAAGAATACTCCTAGGGCACTGCAGCCTCCTGGGCTTATTGTGTTCTCCCTGTCTTTTTTTACACTGTCCATTTTAATATTCCTGTGTCACTGACAAGGTGATACAGGTCTGAAAATGGGCGAGTTTTAATGGTTTCTGGGTCTGTTTGTATTTGCTCGTAGATATTATATCTTCTGCGGTTCAACGCCTCGCAGTCATGTATAATATGTTCTACAGTTTCTGGTACCTAACCACACAGTCTGCAGTTAAGGTAGCCAGTAAACTTTCCGATTAAATGCAGGTACTTCTTAACGGGAAAGTGTCCCGTCAGAAGACCTGTTATGGTTCTCAACTGGATCCTGTTCTTTGTGAGCAGTTCTTCAGTTTGTCTTAAACATGGTCCATTAATAAGTGTTTTCCCGTGTCGATTTCCTGGAATATCTCGCCAGTAATAGTTACATTTACTCTTGACCCAGTGCTCAATTATCCTTCTGGCTGAGCCTTTTGTGATGCGCAGCGCGGGTTCTGGACTACAGAATATGTCAGCTGCTCTTTGTCTATAAAGTTCATCAGCTTTTTCGTTGCTCTCAATACTGGTATGTCCCGGCATCCAGAGTAGTCTTACTCTGTTCCGCTCACCCATAATTTTGAGCTCTTCATGGTAGTTCCAAACCAGTCTGGAAGACACTTTGCTAGAGGCTAGTGCCTTAAGTGCCGCCTGACTGTCCGATGCAATTGAGATCTTCTGGTTCACATATCGTCGTTTGACATTCTCGCGTACATACTCGAGTATAGCCAGAATTTCTGTTTGGAATACAGTGAGGTGCTATCCAAGAGAGAGACTTATCTTGGCCTTTCACCATGTATTCCTGCTCCAGCTCCTGGACCCGTCGGTATATCAGGCCAGGCCGTTGCGTAAAGCATCAGGAGCACCTCTCATCCATTCCTTCCTAAATCCAATGGTGATAGTGAATATAATTTTTGGTGTCATGTAATCCGACCTCATGCTCAATAGAGAATTCGCTACAATGTTTATTATCCACATGTGCCCCGAGTTGCCTCCAAGAGAGGTCGGGTTCTGAGAATTTTGTAGCCAGTAAGCTCCCATTCTGGCCTCCCCCTGAATCACAAGACTCAGTGGAGGGAGGTCTAATAGGGCCTCCATGGCTGCTGTTGGGGAGCTTTCCATTGCACCTGTAATTCCCAGGCAGGCCAATCTCTGCACCCGGTTCAGCCTGTTAGGTGCTGTGGTTTGAGTGTCCTTGGGCCACCAAACTAAGGCTGTGTGTTATCACACTGGTATAGAGCCAGTGCACCATACCAGGTCATGTATTACTCTGTCCAGGTGCTGGTTCCAGGTAAGTCTGGAGTCTATAATACCTCCAAGGTACTTTACCTTCCCCGACATCTGTAGTTGTGTGTCTTGGAGAACAAGAGGACCCACTCCCTCCAGGTTTCTCCTTCTGGTACATGGAACGATGCTGGTCTTTTGAGGACTGATTTTCAGCCCCTCATCATCGGTCCATTTTTTTACCATATTCAGGGCCTTTTGTAGACGGTCCCTGACTATGTTGTTAAGCTTCCCCCTAACTATGATGACTATGTCGTCAGCATATCCTTGGGCTTCGAATCCCTCGTTTGTGAGTTTCTTCAGTAGCCTGTCAACTACAAGGTTCCATAGCAGAGGGGATGCCCTGCGGGCATCTCCCAGCAACTGACGCGCCTAAGGTTTCATCCATCATTGTCTTTGAGCATAACGCCCACCCACCTGCAACAGATGTCCTCAACGCCACGCTCTCTTGCAGTTCTAATGATCGAGTTAAAGGAGGTGTTGTCGAACGCCCCTTCTATATCGAAGAAGGCACCCAGTGCCATATCCTTGTGCTCCAACGTCTTTTCCACCTTCTGAATTAGATGGTGCAGTGCCATTTTCGTTGACACGCCTGCTCTGTATGCATATTGGCCTTGATGCAGTGGGCTTCTTATCAGTACATCATCCCTGATATGTCTGTCAAGCATTTTTTCCATTGTTTAAGCTGGAATGACATAAGACTTATGGGTCTTAGGGACTTGGCTTGATTATGGGAGTTTCTCCCAGCCTTTGGTATAAATAACACCCTAACTGGCTTCCAAATTTTTGTTATGTAACAGCGTTAGGCTGGCTCTGTAAAGTGTATAGGGTTTTGACGCTAGCAAGTCTATACTTTGCTGAAACATTATTGGCCAAATTCTGACAATAATGCTACAGCAAGATATAGACTTGCTAGCGTTAAAACTCTGTACACTTTACAAAGCCAGCCTAGGGCTGGGTCATATACCATAAAAGAATATATTACTTTAAAATATTTAATTACATTCCTATACTAAAATTGGAATTACATCTGAGCGAGTCACATATTTTTATTTACATACAAATAATTTGTCACTGTTTAATTTCGTAAAATACGTATTTACATTATTTACTGCAAATTGTCAGTAAGATTTGATTTACTTAAAACAAAGTTCTTTATTACCGTCGTCCGTCCTTTTTTGTTATTTTCGTGATTAAATTATTAACTGTAATTTTTTTTTGCTTCCCCACTCCACACATTTTATTGTCAAAAAATTATCTCTCGTATTAGAATCGGAATATGCTTCAAAACAAAAACATTTGCAAACTCGAATAACTTTCGGAAATAGGTCAAGCACTAAGATCATAGGTGGTAAATAATAAAAATTCTAATAAGAACTATGCAGCAACTTAACTTTGAATTTAAGGCTTGAGCTGACTTGGGCAATGCTGAGTTCCACGGCAAATTATAAAATACAATTTAATTTGAAACTATCATGACGTAATTAAGTTTCCGCTATTTTACTGTAGTATGAAACCACGGTAGTAGCAAAATAAATTAATTTGATTTATGGTATTTTCGTGTGTGGCAGTTTTAGTAACTTGTAATAAAGTGAATTGCACATGCCACAAATAATTAAATTGCATTTAATTGAATACATTTGTACACAGAACAGTCATTAAACATAAGTATGTTTGCTCAACTAGCCCAAACACGTACATATGTTTTCCAAATATAACAACAATTGCTGTAACAAATAAATAATCGTTGATAAAGCCAAAAGTACAAACCCCGCAATTTGTTTTATCCAATAAATGTTATGCGTAAACATTAGTTCATTGATCAAATTGTTATTATAATGGTCGCAAATACGAAAACAAAGAGTATATTGCATTTGATGCCGCTCGTGGAAAAAAATCATTGATTGTGTTGGTGAAAGCATTCTGAACAACTTTCAAGATGTCTATTGGTCTATCTGTGCATCATATTTCCTGTAAGCGCGAAATTTTGACAATAAGTTAATGTTAGCTATGAATGAAGACAAAATAGAAATCCTGCGAAATATTATTTCATATCATTTGTTTGTATATTGTACTAATAAATAATAAATAATAAATAATAATAAACATTTCATAACAATGAGTGAATGATTTTCAAGTTGATAAATTATATTAAAGTTTACGGATATGTAGTTGATGAGTAGCGATGGTGTAAGTGGTTACACTTTCGGTTCGAGCAACTAAAATTTATCGTATGTAATGTCACTAGTGCGTAGAATTTAATCGGTTAATTTTTTCGAAATCTTTGTTGCATGGTAATATAAAGAATGTAAATTGACAGTTTACTATCTGATTAAATTCCGAGCGCTTTAGCGCGAAGGATTTAATCTTTGATAATAAACTGCAAATTTACACGAATTATATTACCTTTTGGCAACTTAGCTCGAGTAAAATTTATATATAAAATTTAAAAGCATGAGTGGTATTTAGGGAGAATATTTCATGAATAAATAATTCATTAAGTACATCTTTAATAACATATCTTGTAATTATTAGAATATTAGAATATTTCATGAATAAATAATTCATTAAGTACATCTTTAATAACATATCTTGTAATTATTTGCCTTCAGAGTTTACTGACTTTTATTTCATCATTTACGTCACATAAAAATGCATTTCCAAAGCGACTAATCTAGAAAAACAAAGTATATACATATTTATCAAATGCAGCCGCAGAAGCATAAAGCCCACGGAATTCGACATATTTTAAATGTAATGACAATCAAGAAAAATAATATACTTTACACCATAGCTATTGTAATGCATAGACTGGTCTTCAGTATAAAGAGTTCTCGGGCATGCTTCGACCAATCACATTACGAGTAAAGACATAGAGCACTACCACATTTTACCAATCTCCCGACTTCACATTCTATGGTTGCCGATATCAAATGAAATATTGCTCTAGTACCGCCATCTAGTAACGCTATATTAGACTAACACGGTAAACTACATATTCTAAATTATTGAAAACTTACTTATTATATTAAATTGTCCATTGATATTTATATTTACCAATTTAATACTTATTTTTAATTTATGAAGTTTAATGGTTAGGTTAAGGTTTGCTTGTTTAAGCAGAGGGAACATTAATTACAACGAATTATGTTGTATAGTGGATAGTTTTGATTTTCCTAACTTACTTTGTGATGAGTTACCGTGCGTAAGTACATTTTTAGTTTATTTGTTTCCAAAGCGAGTTGTTTAACATGTAATAACTGATTTGCCTGCTTGGTGTTAATTTCTGTTTAATTTTAGTTATGATAATTATTTTGTAATTACGTTTTCATATGTCATTGAGAGCTGTGTTTGACTTGTCCCTAACCTATATTATTCCAGACAGCCTTGGCTTTGATATTGAGAGTTGTCAGCTTATGTGGTGTGTTAATGTTATGTTTGTATCATTATATTACTAAATATATAATACAGGACTACAATTTACAAGTTACGTTAATAATTAGCAATAACCTAGAGAAGAAATTTATAGATAAAACTCTAAAGCACGAGTGGTTCTATTTGCGGAAAACATTTTACGAAACAAAACATGACATGTATGTCAAATATTACCGCGATATTTGTCGGCGCGTCGATACAAGAAATTAGAGCAATAAATTTTTCGTGTTGGTACTGTCAAAAGGCGATCTAGGTTAGTTTATCACTAATAATGGCATTTCATTGGTGCAATCTTGTCAAAAAACAGGCTTTCATTGGCTATTTCGTTAATGAGTAAAATAATCGTGTTAGTATCACTAATCGTATCTGGTCATTTTTCCGAATTCATTTTCCCGTCCGACCTTTTTACCGAATACACCAAATTTCGAATTAAATTTTTCTGCATTCATTTTTTCCGACATTCATTTTTCCGAAAGGACAACTTCCGAATGTAAATACATAGATTTAAATACATAGATTATAATTTAGAATTTAAATTACAATGTATAATTTTTATCAAATCGAAATGTTATGCGCTATAGATCTCAAATATTCCAATTCTCTCCTTTCATCCCTATACTCCTGGTACATCTCAGTCACTCTTTTCAATCTGTTTGCAAGTCTTTCAACTTCCACTAAGAGAAAACTTGAGAAAGTTCTGTCCGTAGCAGTTGTGCAGGAGGCTGTTCGGGATGTTTTTCTGCCTTACGCTTGAGTCGCAAAGTAACTTTTTCAGCTTCACATTCTATAAAATTAGGAGGATGTAAATTAGGCGATTCAGCAATACCTCTTAAAACAGCAACTGCTTCTTCGATTCCTGGATTATTGGTTGTAGCTCTGGCATTACATTCCTCTGTACGCACTCTCTTGCACTCCCAAAAACGTTTTTCACCAGACTTTTTATTGTGGTAGCACAGGTGTCCCTCCAAAATGAGCTTATTACCCACAATTTCGGCATCCATTACAAAATATAAATACGCCGAAATGCTATAATTTCACTCTGACACAAGCAATATTTCGTTGCTCTGGAGATATGTTATCGAACAATTCTTACGATATACATGTATATTTCATTTTCCGAATATTTGCTATTCTGAAAAATGGATTCGGAATAAATATTATTCGAAAAAATAGGATTCGGAATAATTACATTTCGGAATTTTTATTCATTTGGAAAAAAGTCCATGCAGAAAAGTGGATTCGGAAATATGTCCGGGAATCATCACCAATGCTTAGAATGTTATCGGTTAATTTTTTCAAAAGCTCTGTTGGCTGGTAATATAATATAAAGAGTGTAAATTGACAGTTTATTATCTGATTAAATCTTTGGTAATAAACTGTCAATTTACACGACTTATATTACCTTTCGGCAACTTAGCTTAAGCAAAAATTTATAGATAAAATTTAAAAGCAGGAGTGGTGTTTGAGAAGAATATTTCATGAATAAATAATTCATTAAGTAAATTTTTAATATTATGTTTTGCAATTATTTGCCTTCATACGTTTTCTTGTCATTTTTTAAAGTTTGCTGATTTTTATTTTCAATTTCATCATTTACATCATATAAAAATGCATTCCCAAAGCAACTCATCTAGTAAAAACAAAGTACATATTTAACAATGACATATGTCAAAATATTACCGCGATATTTGTCGACGGGTCGATGCAAAAGATTAGAGTTATCAATTTTTGGTGTTGGTTGACAAAAGCCGATCTAGGTTAGTTTACCACTAATAATGATATTTGATTGGTGCAATGTTGTCATTGGCTATCACGTTAATGAGTGAAATAATCACCACAAAAACTCCTGTATTAGCATTTAAGATTTATCCTTCCTTTTTAGATATTTTAAAGAAACAATCGTTTTAATTGGCATCTCGTGAAACATGCTTAGATTTGATTTATATTATTAGGTTAAATTTCGCTAACCCTGCGCATCCAACTTTTCAATTGTCACGGCGCTACTGTACCGTAGATGTCTGTCTGGTTCCGGACCAAGTATTGGCATCACTATTTAATTGATATTTTATAATAAATTTGTTGATGACTCGAAATCGAAGAGTCGCGGGTTCAAGACAGGTAGGTTGGACATAATTACTTTTTTTTACTTTCTATGGATCAGTGTTTCACCAACTAAGTTAGCATCATAAAACTAAAAATACCTAAAACTAAGGTTATTTACAAAAAAAAACTATGAAGCGTATCCTATAGAATGTACAACAATTATATTAAATGTTCAATAACTCCGTCAAATTATATAATATTTACTCTAGTTGTTCTTTAAATTTGTGGTTAATTTATTATAAATAATTTACCAACAGTGAAGGAGTGGCACAACTGGAGATTGAAGACAAGGTATAATGGTAGAGGGAATTCATGTAAAACTTATTTAATGACGAAAACGTGGAAATCTAGTAGCAACTAATTACAGTACCGGGCCAACAATCCGTCATACACAGTTTTCTCGAAAACTACTAACCCTAGAAAATAGTTTCAAAAAATAAAGTTAAGTGCATCCTCTATCTTCATTTCTTATCGATATGGTTGGTATATATTTCGAAAGATAAAAAAGTTTTCGGCTTGCTATATGTGGATGCAATTGCAAATTATCATATTTTATCGACACAACTTTGGAAAAAATGTCATATTTTTTCCTATTATTAATATTTCACCTTTATATTAACATTTTGTTAACAAATATGCAGTGATAATATGTGAAAATTTGAGATCAGTTCATTGTTCCGTTTTTGAGTTAGAGCGAGTTGATCGAAAAAATAATTGATTTACTTATCCAATAGACGCCAAAAAACGAGAGATGGTCGGTGAAAACTCTTGTGACGATGTTAAATAATTATTGATTTTAAGTAAACTAACTATTTGACGTATCGTTTTGAAATTCAATAGGGTTTTATTCTGGTAATATACGAAGCGATTAAAAAAACATTCAAATTGATCCATTAAGATCTGGGACATATAATGTATATGTACGTACGCATAGATCAACTGACAGAGACCTATGACAATTTTCAATAGTAATTTTGAACTTCATAAGAGTTTATATATATATATATATATATATATATATATATATATATATATATATATATATATATATATATATATATATATATATATATATATATATATATATATATATATCTGAAAATTGTACCATTTTACTTCCATGTCATGGAAGTATACTAATCGTAAAAATAATGAAAATGAAATTTTTATTTGCTCAAATAGGCTAAATTGCCATAAAACGTCGAGATTCTAAATTTGGACAAAAAAAATTGTGTCTATCTGTCAGTCTCTCTGTCTCCTGTAACTTCTTTTGCGCACGATTGCTATGGAACAATTTATGATATTCACTAGAAATTTGATACCATTTATTATACATTTTGATCACCCCTGTTAGCACCCATTATCAAAGGAGGCGAAAACAAAAAATAAAATTGTAATTTAGTGTGTATATAAGAACCAAAGGCCTCAAGATTTGTATTGACATCAGCCATCCCTACTACAATCCCCGCCCATTATTAAAGGGAAAAAAAAACATTATTTAGTGTGCGTACAACAACCAAAGGCCTTAAAATTCCTTTTGGCATCATCCACCCCCACTACTATACCACCTCCGCCGGAAATTTGGATGTGGAAGTAGTGATTTTTTTTAGAATGACATCTTTCCTTTTCAAAAAGCTGTAATTAAAACGATTCCTTACAGAATTAACCAATTAAAAATTATTTTTATCATCGAAACTGAGCACGGTGCGCTGAGCAAGAATAGAGCACAATCTATCACGGTGCGTAATAAAAGAATAATGTGTACCTAGAGTAATAAAGAATAATTTCTATATGCATTTCATACTTATTTCAATGATGAAAGTAATTTAAAAGTTAAAGAAATATTATAGTGTGGGCTTCTTTAGGAAACATCTTCCTAGTAAGTAATACTATTGATTTATTATTTTTGTACTTTATTTATAAAATAATACACTTTATAGATGCCCTGAAAAAGGAAATAAACATTTCCGGAAGCTTGACAAGTAACGAAAGGTTTTTGTGGCCTTAGGTCTACACTTCTGACTGCAACCAAAGAAGACTTGAAGACTCTTCTTAACTAGTCAGACAAGACTAATGTGTAGCGTGATTAGCAGGCCTTCACACTAAACGACATTTCGGGAGAATCACATCTACTATCTTCAGTCTGTCTCCGATATCTTTCTATTACTGCTTCTTGTTGCTCGAGTTCTATTCGAGCAACGAAATGGACTAATATAAAACTAAGTTATTCGTATTTTTGTGACTACCATATAACATAAAAACTGATGTGCTAACATAAAACTTCGTAGTTTATGAGGTGGTCCTAAATTCGATGCCGTCCTCTTAAAGGAAATAATAACATACTCCTAATAAGATTAAACCCAGAATAATCACGTCTAAAATTAGAGGTTAATATAATAAGCAGTTCGTCGAATGATGCGTGATATTTGTAGGAATAGCTAAATCAAAATTCAATTACAACGACATTTCCACAGATGAACCTAGCCAAATCCAGATTTACTGATTACATTTAAATTTCAGGTTAATGTAGGTGTAGAGGTTTAATGCTTTGTGGACAAGTCTTTGAAATAAACATAAAGAAACGAGTAGAAGTTGCACTCGGACATGGCTGCCTGCGTGGCTGCCTGTGGCTGATTCATATTTTGCACGAACACAGCACGATCCACCTTAAAAGGGTGCCACTAAGATTATGTTACGCAGTCTATGTATATTTTATATTTGTTTTTGAAATAGATATTTAAAGTCAGTAACTCCTGGCTGCAACTTTCATTCGTTTCGTAATAATGTACCATGATATTCTGCATATAAAATTTCTCTATCAGAAGTAATTGTTTATTAGGTATTAAGCAACGCCCGACTGTAAATTCTAGTTGTATTGATAATAGTCTTATTAAAAATACCTTAATAACATTTTGCGGTAAAATGGATACGCTCGAACTTAAAAGATTTGTTGAATATTGCAGACCAGATATATTTTTGTATTTTTTTTTATTTTTAATCAAAAACATTTCAGACATTTTGCTCTAAAATTATAATAAAATATAGTTTACATAAACATGACACACGATTTACATCACGCTTCTGACGATCACCCCGTATGACGGATATGATCCAATTTCAATAGGAAGTATTCTACCATTCTATGTTGCAAATTCGAAATGAAAATTTTAAATCCAATATAAATTGTCGTATTTAATAGTTTTATTAAAAATACTTTAATGATATTTTAAGTTAAAATTTTAACCTACATAAAGTCGGTTCAAACCTGAGAGATATCTTGTATATTGCGGTATATTGCGGTATCTTGTGGTATATTGTAGGTCGTATTTTTGTGAGCTTAATCAAAAACTCCAGTAACATTTTTTCTAAAACTATAATAGACCATCTTTTATATAAAAGATGACAGTTTAGACGCCTCTAACGCCTCTTTGACTGGTATGATTCTATTTCAATAGGAAATATTTTATCATGCTGTTTTATATATAAAGAAAAATATTAAATCCAATGGAATTTGCGGTATTTAACAGATATTCGCAGTCGGCAACGCCCGACTGCAACTTTGTTCATTTTATAATTGTCTTATTAATACCATATACCATATTTTAAGGTGAAATTTATATATCATTTAATCTACATAAAGCTGATTCGAATCTGAGAAACAGCCTTTATATCGCGGTTTAGAATTCTTATCCATATTTTTGTGGGCTTAACGAAAAATCTTAGTAACATTTTGCTCTAACATTAAAATAAAATCTGTTTTACATAAAATTGAGATGATGATGATACGATTCTATAAACACAAAGATACTGCATAGTATAGTGACCAACGTTTCGACAGTCAAGATGGTATCATAGGGAGATCATTAAAATTGCAAGTATGGCACTTAAACCTTATCAAAGAAACACTCTTCACGTGTATTTTTTTCGTGAAATGTTTCATAACATATTTATTTACTGATCGATTTCTTTCAAAAACGTTGGGGTTGTTCCTCTAGCCAATATTAATTTATTCTCCAAATTTCAATAAAATCTGACTTTTATCTTTTAAGTTATTTAGCTTAAAAGAGACATGACGGACGGAGAGGCAGACGGACCTTTAAAAAGCTGTTGCGAATTCTACGACAACACAATAATATGACAACACAATTTTTGAAATGTGTCGATGAATACAATGTACTCTTTGCTTTCGTATTTCCAAAGCATATAATAGATACGAAAAAAAATGCGTATAATATTTTTTGTAGAGAATTTTATCAGCTTCATTTTTTATATAAACATAATTTCGATATCGCTAGTGGTTAGAGAGATTTAAGCAAAAAACTTTCATCTTTCCAAGATGGCGCCTCTAGGGCAACAGTTTAGGCTGGGGAATTTTAGTACGTTTAATAGTAAACCTTAACGAATATCTTTGTCAAGTTTCAAAACTTCAACAGTTTTTTTCCGTCAAATGTCGAAATTTGTTCTAATTCGACTGGGATAATAGTAGTTTCGATATCCGTAATATATTTCAAATATTCGAATTTAAAATTCTATTTCTTTTATTTTCGCCAAAAATCAAAGCTTAATTTTGATTTATTTCTGAAGACAATTTATGTAAAACATAATTACACATGGTTTTCAAACTTAAACCTACCCTTTGTCTCTTTAGATACTCAGGATACCTTATGGTCTTCATTAATTTTGAGCAACTAGGTGTATCTGGAGTTGCTTAAAGACGACAGCTTGTCATCAATCGGATATGTAAATAATGTTATCCTGATGCTTAGAAAACCGTTGAAAAAAAAAGTTAATTCTGTTATGTATTTTGTGTAAACACCCTGTATCGTGGACCCGGAAATTATAACACCATTTAACAGGGTAACACTAAACACTAATTTATTCACTTACGTACTAATTACAACAATCAATTACTTTACTAATATTACACTAAGTACTATAATTCACTACTTTAGCAGCTTGATCACTTTGCTTACTTGTTTTTAATGTTTCTCACTTCACTATCTGAACTAAACTGACCACTCTGCTTCTCCATGGCTTTATATACCCAACTAACTAATTAGCTTAGTTTCTGTTTACTGCCTATCTTTTGAACTTAGAGGAAACGCTCATAGATGTCTCTGGGGTAGAACATGTCACAATACGATAAATTCGGGTTTTGGGCTCCACTGCCGGACTGTAAGGAAAAATCGATAGTTGACTGGTCCTGACATCCAAACTTAAAAACGACACGTATATTTTACCAACCTTAGTTGTCGCAATTAAGGAATTTGACAATTTTTTTAACTTTCATAGAATTTATCGAGAAAAAATAAGATTTATCTACCTTGGTTTAAAGTGACAAATAAAATTATTTAATTTACTTACTTAACCAGTTGAAACCAACAATTCGGTAAAACTTTTAAACAAATGGAAAAATTGGAAAAATAACACATTATTTTTTTGAAATAAAACATGTTTTTCAGATGTGCATACAAATGCATACAAATAGCTTCCTCTAGTTAGTCACATTCTTCCTCTTCATGCTCATTTTCTTCGGGGCGATGGTAATTGACAAAAAATTAATAGATTATAAAAACTATTGACCCTAAAACTTATTATATTAATTGCTATTTCATTTCACTACTTTATTCTCACATAGGATTCAGCTGTTTCAGTTACACATTTTTCTTGTATATTACTATGACTATTCGCAACACTAGTTGTTAAAAGCAATATGTATTAAGTATCTTTACCACATTTCAACGCAGCCTTCCTTCATCAGCTTATTAAATTAGTTAAGTTAATTTGTGGGATAATTAATCTTAGCTCGACAAGGCACGCATATCAAAGGATGAGTATCTTAGGCATTAATAAGCATCTGGCATATCAGCAACTCGAAACGATGGGTTCATTTATAACGTACGATATTATCTTGTAGAGAAGCAAAAGATAAGTAAATCAGAGGTGCTTTGTTTGGACAAGTGATAATTACTCCTAATAATTTATTAGAGGTTGTTATGTAGCCTTGTATTTTTCTTATCTCAAGTAAAAGGTCATATGAAAGCTTTGGTCTTACAATAAATATCCTATGTAATATTTAATAAAGTAAAGTGACTAGTAAAAACGAGTAGAAGTTGCAGTCGGACGTGGCCGACTGCGAATACTTGTTTGATTGATATTTTACACAAACACGATACAATTCACTTTTAAATGCTGCCACTAAGATTAAGTACACGGTCAATACATTCTTTATTTTTATTTTTGAAGTAGGTATTCGCAGTTGGCAAAGCAGTCCATCTATTAGTTTATCAGTCCGTCAGTCCGTCAAGTTTCTTGTAAGCACGATAACTATGAATGGCTATGCCTGAATTAGTCATTAACGGTGAACTTCGAATACCAGGCGATCTCTGATATTAAGTAGCGTTCTTACAACATTCGGGCTCTATTATTGTAAGCGACTGTCCATCGCCGACTACTCATAGGATCACCTATCACCCGAAGCAGCAACAGGATTTATCGTCGGTTCTTGGTCGTGAAGAGGATTTCACCAAGGTGAATCCCTTAATTATTCAAAAGAGTCTATACAGTCTGGATGCCGGTCCCAGGAACATTAGAAAAATTAGAAATGAGTTTAGATTAGTAGAAACCTCATCGGCTGCACAATCGAGACGTTTAATAGATATCAAAATGTTGGGTAAATTTTCGGTGGAAGTTGTTCCGCACAAAATCTTAATACGTCCAAAGGCGTGGTATATTGTCCAGACCTTTTAAATTGTTCCATTATTATTTGAAACCGCGAGCAAATCCGAAGAACCACATTACTCAGGCCTATTGGACATTCGCGACATTTGGGATTCCATAGAAAAGACCAGTGCTCTTCACCAAGGAGAGCAGCCCTTTCCAGGGTAGTTCCCGTAGTTCCTCCGGCTGTAGAAACTGCCTTCCGAAATATCTATACCTTGCCACTCCTATTGGTGTATAATGGCATAGAATATGAATGATGGTTTCATTTTCCACTCGGCATATCCTACAAGTAGGATCATCTCTCAACTGCATTGTATGCAGGTGCTTGTTCAGAGGAGAGTGTCCTGTTATCAGGCCTACCATTCGTCTCAATCGTTCTCAACGAGCCCAATCAACCACTTTACGGTGGAGTCAGTCGAGGGCCCCTTTATAGGAGCCTCGACTGTCTCATTCCGGGGACCTGAGCCCAATAGTTGTTAAACTATGCCGTCGCCCAGTCTTGCAGCTCTGATTGTATCAGACTTCTTGACAGACTGAAGGCTGGCTCAGGGCCAGGAGAAAGGAGTTTTTGCTCCTTCAGCCGCCAAACAGTCTTCTTCTTCATTGTCCTCGACGCCACTATTCCCGGGAATCCATATAAGTTTAACTGAGTTGCGTTCATACAGCTCAGTCAGAATGTTTCGGCAGTTCGGCACCTTGTTTGATGCAAGAGCCCTCAGGCTCAAAGCTGCCCGACTGTCGCTACATATATAAATATACTTATTGACGAAACCTCTTTTGAGGTTTTCGCTTGCACACAATAAAATGGCATATATCTCAGCCTGAAATACACTAAGATACTGTATGGAATAGTGAACTTATAGACGGGGAAACACTGGTCGCCCTCTGAATGAGCAACGACCTGGTCCCTTATAGGTAAAGCTAAACCTTTGTCCCCGGATGACATACTAGAAGAATTAAAAGATTAGGAAATTACAAAAGTCAGACGTATTAAAATTGAAAAAGATGGAAACTTGATTGATTCACGTAACCATCTATAGACTTTTAACATTTCTATATTGCTTAGGCGAGTTCAAGCTGATTTCGTTCCAAGTTAGAATGTACATTCCAGTTCCAATGCGCTGCTTTAGGTGCAAGAAGTTTGGCTATACTTCGCTGTAGCGAAGAACAAGTGTAGCTATATGGCACCCCTCTACATGAGGATAAACTGTGCGAGAAGCCTTTGACCTGTGTCAATTCCGGCGGGTCGCATTCAGCTCGATCACTGAATTGTCCAATATATCAACAGGAAGCTGTTATTATACAATAAATTAAAATTAAAGGAGTAGTTGTAAAAATACCAACGCCAACACCCGATATTATCTATGCTGCAGCTGTAACGACACCAGCGAAAACAAGTTATTTACAATTTATTCAATAGTAAATACTAAAAATTATTGCTGCATTATACTCGGCCCTTAATAAAGAAGTAGTTAAACCGGTAACAGAACAAGAGGTAACCACGGATAAACGTAAGAGGTGAGACTCTGCTGAGCAGATATCCCTTTTCTCTGGGAACGAAATATCCTAAGTTTATCAATAGCTGAAATTAGAAAAGAAAACAAAGAGAAAATCAGGATGACCACAAAGTGAACAGGGAAAGTAAACTTCTAACTAACATATTAACGATCAAAACGTTCAATGAAATTGCAAGGACGTGTTCATCGTTATTGCGAGCTCAAAAAGACCCTATGTGAATAACACCATTCTGTGTTTGTCTCCACAAACACACCGACCGTACAAGCTCCGGGGCTATCGTGTATTCAGAGAAGATGATCCACCAGATATGAGAGCTAGATCAGAATTGCCATCCTTGTAGGACATGAGGGGCAAACCGCGAAGGAAATCTGGTGTACACTCAGAAGGAAATCCGAGAAAATCTGGAGCCAGGAAATCTTTTTTTTATTTCTCCCCTCCACCCGCTCATCAAAAAAATTTTGTTATGAGGGAAATCCGAGGAAATCTCAGACAATATTTTTTTCGGATTTATTCCCCGTTCTTCAAAAGATTCTTTATCAAAGTGGAAATCTGGAGAAAATTCTACTCGAAATCCGAAGCAATCTGGTGTACAAAATTTTGGGCGCGGTTGACCCTCGGTAGGACATAACATTTATTCCACCAGCATCGAATTAAATACATTAGACGCACTGACAGTCCGCATATCCTCACCAATAGAAATAACGATCTGTAGTCTATATCTTCCACGATTCGATTGGCAAATCAATGATTTAGTGTAGTTAATTGATCAGCTACCATCATTTCAACTTCTTTAATGCCTATATAACACCGTGTGGAATTCCTCTCACATAGATGCACGGGAACGAAATATCATAGAGCAACTCATTGAAAATGAAAATATAGTCGTATTGGGTGGCAACCCATGACTCTACGATCACCTCCCTAGATCCATTCCAACAGATACCACAAGGGCGAATATTTCACTGACTCGAAAATTGTAACTTGAGCGCGCAGACTGGGCTACTTTTAAATGACATCCAAATCCAGTAGCAATTAATGGTAACTTGAAGACGTAGAAAATCTTTCCAAAAATATCATAGAAATGTTGAAAAGGTTATTTCAGTTGGCTCTAGACTTCTGCTAAAAAAACTATATAAAAATCACAGTTTAAACTTATCTGGCGCTCTCTGTATAACGGACATGATTTAATTCAGTAGGGAGTATTCTATCATACCATTTTAAGAATATCAACATATTTACGCGAAATGGTCTACATACACATATATAGGGTTACTGGTAACTCAACGTATCCCTGTCAAGGGATGTTAGAGGCCCTATTTTGCAATTAATTCAACTCACATGTGTTATATGCAAAAGTTTTTAGTTTTCGAGATATTTCAATTTTTCACTTTTTATTGAAAACCCCCAAACTTGCATATTCAAAATTAAATTTAAAAATTACCACCAATTCAATGGTACTCATTTTAATTGTCATACTTAGATAACTCTTTAATAATGCATTACTAACAGTAAAATACCCAATGGTCCAAATATGCAACCAAAAATTAAAAAAAATTAAATAAAAATTTCAGCGCTCGGCGGGGCATAGTCCAGAGAATAGCTGTTGGTTGCAGTCTGGTTTTATTCCTCATATATTTAAGGAAACTTATAGAGGAGTTCGACAAAAATATTGCATTAGTAAATATTTTGCCTTCTAAAAGCATACCAACTAACTTTTCATGAAATATATATTTTTTTTCATAACATTTTTACGTCGTTGAAAAGCTGATAAAAGAAAGAAGTCACATTTTTGGACCTCTGGGCATTTTTTGACATTTTACTGTTAGTAATGTATTGTTCAAAAGTTATCTAAATACGAAAATTAAAATCAGTGCCATTGAATTAGTGGTAATTTTTAAATTTAATTTTGAATATGCAAATTTGGGGATTTTAATAAAAAGTGAAAAATTGAAATGTCTCGAAAACTAAAACCTTTTTCATACAACGCAAGTAAATTGAAATGATTGAAAATTAGGTCCTCTAATACCCATTGACAGGAATACGTCGAGTTACCAGTAACCCCGTATACATACACTCATACATTTTTTATTCGATATTTGAGTTAAATGTACGTATTTTTCTACGGTAATTATTAAAAAAAAATTATTCGGTGATAATATACTTATTTGATGAAACCAAATAGGTATAAAATCTTATGATACTGCATATTGCACAGTGGCTTGCTCCTTAATAATAATTTTTAGCATATAATATCTTAGAAATCGTAATTAGATCCTATATGTGTATTATGCGAAAATGGTCAGAATTGAACGTACTGATCAAGTATCAAACCATCTATTCTTCTGTTTTGGATTAATTAGTCAGGGGAGTTTTACTTGAAACACCCTGTATGTGAAATGCTGTCACACTCTCTGACACATGTAGGAATAACAAATGCTTGCACATTACAGGCTCTAGGTTTTCCAATAAATTGAATGTAATAGACTGCAGGACTTGGCGCAGAATGTCGCTTTAGAAGTGCAGCGAACCATCATCGTCGGAAGCGTAACTCAACACCATGCCAAACAGTTCTATCTCTGAATCAAAACCTACTATTCACCTATTTCGAACATAAAAGAACCTTTTGTATAATGTCCACATAGACAGTATCCTAAACAGTTGTAACTTGCAGTGTTGTGTCATAAAATGAATTCTTATTCAAATCAATTTTCTATAAAAATCTGAAGTATTTTTCTTTCATACCCACATATATACACAAGATATTTGAGTTTACTTCGATATGACTGGTATTGTACATTATATCTATGGACATCTGCTGTAGTTTTGCATTACCCGTTGACAGTAAACTATTTATTTCCTACCAGAGAAAAATTAAGTATGTGACAAATATTCTTAATTTAAAAAAATACTGCATTTAGATATTTCAAAATAATATATTTAGAATAATTTACATATACCGTGAACCTACCACCACAGATAGAGGTATGAATTATAGTTCACAGCAATATTGGCAAATTAAGCTTTTACCATTTGCTAGTTTAATAGTTAGGACTTAGGAACGTTCTTTTAGATGAAAACGATTTTAATATTGAATTAAATATATTAACATATTTAAACGGATTACAAGAAATAATGGAACTTAAGCAGCTTTCGTCCCCAGAGGACAGGAACATTTGCTCAGCAGAGTCTCCGTTATTACGTTTACTAGTCAAACCACTTCTTTATTAAGGACGTGGGATGACGCAGCAATAATTTTCGGTATCAGCTGTTCACTAAGTTGTGAATAATCTGTCTTCGCTTTTGCTTCCGATTCTACCATTCTCTGAAATTTCAAGAACTTAGGTTAAAACATTATGAAGTGTTTATACCACAAGTTGTACCCATTTCTACGATTATCTTCGTCACATTAAATTTTAAGTCGCCATTTCTCTAAAATCATTTTTCTTTTTATGTAAAATTTTCTAGTGTGAAGTAATATGAATATCCTTTGTGGTTATTTTTTTCACCAAGTACTTCGGTATTATTTACAGAAATGTGCCACCATATCTGCTCAGTTATCTTTACAGATATCGATAAATTATTTTCGATTTATCTGTATAGATAACTGAGCAGATATGGTGGCACATTTTTGTAAATAATACCGAACTGCTTGGCAAAAAAAATAATCACATATAAAAAGGATATTACATTAGCTTCTATTCTAAATAATAAAATATGTAATAAAAATCTGTTTACAGCGTTAATTAAAGAAATAATACGCTCCCAAGAAGTGAAGCGACGTCGAAGGGGAATACTTATAGCCGCTAGTCAGTGCGGAACTTGAAAAGGCTTTATACGCATTTTTCTTTGACAATATATTAATTGTGACAGATTACACATACACAGCCCCACAAAAAAAAAGTTCAGAACAGCGAACCAGACCCATGTATCCCTATGTATTTTCGGTCGCTGAATCCGAATCCGAGGTCAAAAAAATTCGTACACCCCAAAATCTTTAGCTAGAGCCAAAAAACACCCCTGGACTGGGGTAAAAAGAATATTAAGCTACGAGAATAGTTGTTACATCCTAATCGAACGAATTATACAAATGAAGGTTAAACAGAAGCGTACATACAACAGATATGAAACACACCCCCAGTAAGGGGCGAAAACTAGCCCCATTTATAAAAATCAATCCAAAACAACGACTGCTGAAAAAGCTCAAAATATCTAAGTTTTGTTAAAGTGACTAAAAACTGCAGCAGGTCCGACGTAATCTTCATAAACTGCCCCTATAGAGTTGAGAACAACCACCCTTAAGTTTAAAGGACACAAAACAAGATACAACGTAAAGTCCAACAGGATTTCTATTTTGCGTAGTACTCTAAAATAGAACTAGAAACTTACGTACCATCAACGTCCTACAGTGTCAACCCTCAGATGGTGTGAAAACTACCCCCTATGTAAGATTTATCCATAAAAAGTTACAGTGACTTCTATAAAAATTCGAAACACCTGCGTTGTGTGGAAGTGAGACTATGTTCGACGCTGTGCTTGAAAATCACCCCCACGGGGTTGCAAGATG
The DNA here is from genome assembly GCA_936432065.2 of Rutpela maculata. NCBI lineage: Eukaryota > Metazoa > Arthropoda > Insecta > Coleoptera > Cerambycidae > Rutpela > Rutpela maculata. The sequence goes on along the minus strand of OW386287.2, from coordinate 135,365,822 downwards.
CCATCCCCATATCCGTAGGATGCTGGAAAAACAGAGAGAAACTAACCGGATTTACATTTTTATGGATGCTATGATTAGGAAAAATCCTGATGCACACTTCCAGCGTCCTACGGATATGGGAGTAGCATCTCGCAAGCCCATGGGGGTGGTTATCAAGCACAGCGTCGAACATAGTCTAGTTTCTTCTCACTTCCACACAATGCAGGTGTTTCGAATATTTTTATAGAAGTCACTGTAACTTTTTATAGATAAATCTTACATAGGGTAGTTTCCACACCATCTGAGGGTTGACACTGTAGGACGTTGATGGTACGTAAGTTCTTAGTTCTATTTTAGAGTACTACGCAAAATAGATCCTGTTGGATTTTACGTTTTCTCTTGTTTTGTGTCCTTTAAACTTGGAGGGGGTTGTTCTCAACCCTATAGGGGCAGTTTATGAAGATTATGTCGGTCTGATGCAGTTTCTTATCACTTTAACAAAACTTAGACATTTCGAGCTGTTTCAGCAGTCATTACTGTTTTGGATCGATTTGTTTATAAATGGGGGGCTAGTTTTCGCCCCTCACTGGGGGTGTATTTCATATCTATTGTATGTACGCTGCTGTTTAACCTTAATTTGTATAATTCGATCGATTAGGATGTAACAACTATTCTCGTAGCTTAATATACATAGGAATACATGGGTCTGGTTCGCTGGTCTGAACTTTTTTTTTTTTTTGTGGGGCTGTGTTATTATTGTTTCCTGTCTCTACTTTGTATAAAACGTAATACAAACAATTTTCCAAAGGCATGAATCAATAAAATGAAATGGTATAAACATTCTTAGATGACTTATTATCAGCTTTTCTTTAATAGAATAATATATCAAGTTTTGTGGAAAAATATGACTACAGCACATATAAATAGACAAATGAACAATATCTTTCTCACATTTCTTATACATATTTTAGATGATAACTGGAACACAGGCACACAAAAAATAAAAAAGGTCATGTACTTTTTTAGAGACTATCATATCTATATGTATCTTGGGGTGCTGAAACCGAATCCGAGGTCAAAATTGTCTTATATCGTCAATATTTTCATGTAAAAAAACAACTTAAAACAAGCCTGAATCCGAGTAAAAAGTAAATCGATAAATTAAAAGAGTTGACCCATGTTTTTATACGTATTTTGGGGCGCTAAAACCGAATCCGAGATCAGAATTTTTTTATCACGTCAGGATTTTGATATAACCTCAGAAAAACCTCAAAACGCACTTAAGAAAAATGATCAAAAATGCATGTACAGGTAAAATAAAAAAAAATAAGCGAGCCATCATACCAGCACGTATTTTTGGTCATTAAAATCGAATATGTGTCAGAGTGGAATTCACACGTTAGAATGTTTACATTTTGACGCAAGCATAAAAAACCTGTGGAGATTAACCCAAATTACGTTTATAAGATAAATAAAGGTCGAGAAAATCTCGACCCTTGAGAATTCGTAAAAATCGCTCTTTATTTCTTCCTGTAATATCGTACTCGTTTTGACTCAAAAGACCTATGGCTCCTGATAATGTTTGTCAATGCATGAGGCTTCCATCTCTCGATGCTTTCCTCGGGTTAATTATCACATACATGTAAATAACTTGGCTCTTTTGGCTGACTGTCTTGTTGGGTTATTTTGTAGATTTTATTTTAGGGTTATTAAAAGTGTTAGTGTAGTTATTTTATGGTGTGCTTATAGTTAGGGTTGTTGAGTGCACAGTTTTGTTTGTGATGTTAAATTGGCTCTTTTGTATTATTACTCCAAGATGTTTATTTGTTTGATTGGCTCTTTTTTTGGTGTGAATGATTGGCTCTTTTGATGTTATATGGCTTTTTTCGTGTTGTATGGCTCTTTTAATGTTGTATGATTCTTTTGTGTTTGGCTCTTTTGTGTATTTCTGATCTAATAGTAATGGTTTTATTTTTATATTTTATGTTTTTTTATGTATATATATTATTTATTTATTTATTCTTTGTTTTTTTTTTCAACTAATGGTTTTACAATATTTATGCCTTAAGAAAACGAGGGGATCAGGAGTATTAAGGAGGGCCAGGAGTGAAGATATAGTTTAAGGAGGGGTGTTTGGGTAAAGGAATTTCGTGACTAGAGGATCTCTCAAGGTAGGGTTGGTGGATTGTGTAAGGGTGTTAGCGAAATCGGGGAGAAGACGTAATAGGACCAAGTTAGATAGGGTTGGGACGCCACTAGTTTCATGTAGGGTTTGTGGAGTATACTGTGGGAGACGGTTAGCGATACGCAAAATTTTGTTTTGTACCTTTTGCAGTTTTCTCTGCATGGTAAGGGTGATTAGGGGGTACCAAGTGGGGGCAGCATACGTCAAGATGGTCGTAGGTATACTTTGTAAATGAGGACAGAAATATGAGGGGGAGATGCTATCAGTATTGGGTATAAAGTTGAGGTTTTTCTCCAGCATTTGGTGATGATGTTTTCTACATGTGCTTGAAGTTTTAATCGTCGATCTAGGGTAACACCCAGATAGTCGATTTGTTCCGGCCATTGTAGATTATGCCCTTCGATTTGTATGGGTGTGCTAGTTAATCTAGCGATACGCTTAATAAAAGAGATAACTTGGGTTTTGTTTATGTTAGTTTTCAGCCCCCAATCGGCATAGAATTAGACTCTTGTGTCAGTCTGTTTTTGGAATAAGTTGACGGTGATTTGTGAGTTTTTTGAGGTAGTCATTATTGCCGTATCATCTGCATACACGCAGAGGGTGATACGGTGGTCTGTCGGTGTTGGTATGTCATTAATATAGACCTATGGCAGTGGGTTTCTCTTCCTTTTCTTCCCACTGCCTGGCAAGTATCTTTTAAGTACCCCGGGGCCCGGGCATCCGCAGGGTTTTAAAAATCTATAACAATTAAATACTGTGGTCAGGTGGGGGGCTATTGTATATTGAGTTTAGGGGCCCGTAGCGGGGGCCCGCCAGTGATCTTGACAAAATTTTTATTTCAAATTTCTCCCCCCCCCCCCCGCTTACCAATTATTGAGCGCAGGGACCCGTTGGCTTCCGAGGGACCTGCCAGAGATTTTGACAATTTTTTTTTTCAAATGTCCCCCCCTCGCTCATCAATTGTTAAGCGTAGGGGGCCATTGGCTTCCGAGGGGCCCTCCAGAAATCTTGCCAAAAATTTTGCTCATCAATTATTAAGCGCGGGGGACTGCTAGAGATCTTGACAAATTTTTTTTTTTCAAATTTCTCCCCACCGCTCATCAATTATTGAGCGCGGGGGACTGTTGGCTCTCGAGGGCCCATAGCGGGGGCCCGCCAGAGTTTTGATAAAAAAAAATCCCGCTCATCAGTGGTTAGATGCGGGGGCCCGCCAGTGAATTTGGTGCAGGGGCCCATAATTTGATGTGGGTGGCCCGACTGTGGTAGTTTTTTAATAAATTTAAAACTTAATGTGAAAAATAAAACGACAAAGCCTTGAAAGAGGGGAGGTGCCCTCAATAATAAGCAGCCCCGGGGCCCGGTAAAGCTGTCGACGGCCCTGCCCAGCAGTAATCGGCCATCATATTTACGTTCCATTTTCCTTGGTAGCGACGCGACGGTCCATCTATCTTATATTTTGGTGGAACCATTCACCTTACTGCTCGCTATAATCTCCGAGATTTTCTGGGAGGTAATCAACATGAGAATCTAGAAAATATATAAATTTATTAAACATCCCAATATTTGAAAGTTTTCAACCATTCTCCTACTACACGTTTATAGTTATCACTATTTACATTTCCCAAAAAATTCTCCACGACACGTTTTTGGAATTAACCCATGCAGATTTTTCGATGTCATTCATCTTGATAACAAATACTCACCCGTTAGCACAGTCCGAATTTGTGGTCCATTAAACATTACTTCTTTCAATGTTGTCTCAGAAAAGGTTTCACCTTTCTTATTCAAGGCCTTAACAAATTGCTTCATAAAACCGAGAATTCTCACCTGAGATTCAGTTGCAGCGTCCTAAAATTCATATAAGTAAAGTGGTTTGGTCGTTTTAAGTTTTTAAATCTGCTTTTAAATGCATTTTGACCATTTTTGAGGTGGTTTTTGAGATTTTTCTGAGGTTATGTCAAAATCCTGACGTGATAAAAAAATTCTGGCATCTGATTCGGTTTCAGCGCTCCGAAATATGTATAAAAACATGCGTCAACACGTTTCATCTCTTAATTTACTTTTTACCCAGTTCCAGGCTTGTTCTAAGCTCTTTTTTGAGCTTACATGAAAATATTAACGACAGGTAACAGTTTTGATCTCGGATTTGATTTCAGCGTCCCAAAATACGTATAAAAACATGGATCAACTCGTTTAATCCCCCAATTTACTTTTTAGCCCGTTTCAGGCTTGTTCTAAGCTGTTTTTTGAGCTTACATAAAAACATTGAAGATATGTGACAATTCTGACCTCGGATTAGGGTTCAGCGCCCCAAAATGATAGTCAGTAGAAAAATATATTTTTTTGCGTGCCTTTATAATTTTCCGAAAATTATTTTCTGGATACGTCTTATCAAAACAGCCTTTTCTTCAATATATTTAATATCTCGAAAAATTACCAGAGGTTGGTAAAGGAAACTTTCCAATGAAATTTTCTGGAGGTTCCGGAACAAAATTTTGATAAAAATGATAGTTTCCAATAAAACATTTGAATATTTCGAAAGTTTCCCAAGGAAACTTTTCCGGAACTTTCAAAGATTCAAATATCCAAGTATTTTATCGGAAACTTTCATGTTTATCAAAACTTCGGTCCGGAAACTTTTAAATGGAAAGTTATAAAAATGAACACTTTTCGACAAATCAATGAAAACTGGTCTGAGGAAATTGCGTACAATGTTGATTACTCTCTAGCGTAAACAATTTAAAAGTATTACAAGTGATTACTTAATCAATCATTTTATGAATTTCTTTATAAATATAAGGCTGAATTTTATTGATGCCTAAAATTTACCAAGGATGCACAATTTCCGAGATATAAAGGACTTAAAGCTGGTATGGTCAAAATCTCCTTAAAATGTAGGACATTTTCCAATATAACATAGCAGATCTTCAAAACTGTTCAGTGAATTTTGAAACGAATTTCAGTGTCCAAAAATGAATATATTTTATTTTCGTTATTAGGAATTACTTTATTTATTATTTATGAAAATATATTAACGATAAAAAATTGCGATAAAAAAAAACGTATTTGTGTTATAGTCGTAATCTCCAAGACATCCACATGTAATAGTGTCTATCTATCTTTTACAAAGAACGAAATGCTCATTTAATTACTCGAACTTCATTCTTCCTGTATTTACCTAAAGTAAGTTTTTGACTTCTCTATATCGAAAATTCTGTTATTGCTCGATCAACAACATGCTTGTTCAGATTTAGTAATTATTATTATAGTTGTTATTTTATATTAATTAAATCGCAAACTTGTAATCTGCACATTAAATGGAATCCATCAATGCCCTCAGAGAATAATTCATTTCATTATTTTGTAGTTTAGTAATTGCTTAACCATGTTAATGTGTTAATGCCTTGATTGTACATATTCCATATGTAACAATCTAACTTCAATTAATGTATTATTTTGTGACGCTATCGTGATATTAATTACAAATCAATTCCACAGAAACAATAATTCATATAGCAGCCTTTCAAAGATTTCGGTAATCAAGCCAGCAACAGCATATTAAATCATCTCTTCTTCTCTTGATGCCAAATATACGCATTAAATCACCCAACATTTGTTAAATCACCGGAAATAAAAGACTTCTCATAACATTCTGAACTCATCTATAAGTTTGTCTGTTCATATGTTTATGCATAAGTTAATGTGGATTTTTGTTTACAACAGCTATTTGTGTAACGTGCCTACGCCTAATACGAAAAAAAAAAACCACTTGTTCTACGTGTTCCACACACGACTTTTTCTACTGACGTTTGGGAATATGATTAAATTGAGATATTTTTGAATTTTACATTTAACATTTACGAGTATATACTTATTACTTTTTTGACAATAAATTATCATTTTGCGCTAAAACTTTCTTGGTGCGGAAATATCTTTTCCGCTCTAGTTAGGAAAAGTTCGACTTTTTTTCCTAACTCACATTATTGCTTAAATACAGTAGGTCAATAGAAAATGTAATTTGTATTTTGACCAACTTTTTTACTAAAAAGGTAAACAAATAAGCATAGTATAAATAGTGCAAGATCCTTAAGGCTAATTCATGACTCAACATTAATATTTAATTTGCATATTAATAATTAAATACGGCTTGCCTACACAAATTCGAAAATTATTTATAATAGTAGATATTTTCTTAAAGAACTAAAAATAATATTTTCTTAATACCTAGTTCTATCTGGGTTTAATTTAAGTATTTTAACTTCGGCAACGCCCGACTCCAACTCGTATTCGTTTCCAAATACTCTTTAAAAATACCTTAATAACATTTAAAACAAAATTGCATATCAGTTAAATTACGGTTCTTTTGAACATAAGGCACACTGTTTATGGCAGTTTCAATATACCGGGTGGCTCAGCCAATAAGAACACTCTTGTAACTTTTGAATGGGCCAATGGTTTTTTTCAAATTTGATGTAAATTTCCAATTATACGATGCAAAGAACCAAAATGACCGATTTCTGGTTTCGATGTAATTGACATGAAAATCAAATTTTTCAATGGGACAACCTGTATATTTTTCCATATTTGGATCCTGCTGGTCAAAATACATATTATTATTACAAATATTATTTTGATTTAGAAAAAATATAGATTTTTTAATTATTAGTTTTAATAATAGAAGGCCGCGATTTTGCCAAAATTGTTAAAAATCGGTCTGTAAGCACTTTTGAAATATTATTTCTTCAGATGCTAGCATTAAACACGATTTATTCTTCATTAAGTTCAACGATACTGGTTTTTCATCTAAAACTATTTTTTTTAAATGTTATTTAGTTAGATCTTTAAATTACGAAGAAAATGGTGTGCATAATGTTTACCTTCTCTTTGTACAAAATTTATAATTAAAAGAAAAAAAAATATTTTGATATTTTTTAAAAATTTTTTGTTGCTTTTTTGGAATTCAAAATAATATTTGAAAGTCAGATCATATGTATTTTGGGCAGCAGGATCCAAATATGCAAAAATATGCAGGTTGTCCCATTTAAAAATTTGATGTTCATGTAAAATACATCGAAACCGAAAGTCGGCAATTAAATTTCGGTTCTCTATATCATATGATTGGAAATTTCATCCCGTATCACCACAACAAATTTGAAAAAAATCAAAAGTTACAAGGGTGTACCTATCAGCTGAGCCACCCGGTATTGTAATGTTCATATTTTTCTGTGCTTTATCAAAAATCTTAGTATCATTTTTTTCTAAAATTATAATGAAACATTGTCTATATAAAATAAGACGGTTTATATGCCTCTGGTTAAATATTCTTTCAGTAGCAAAATGCTTAATAAAGAATAAGGAAAACAAAAGATCATTATTATTAACAAAAAAGTAAATCGCGCCGCGTACCCCAAAGAAGTGTAACAACGAAGTAGATATGGATATGTATTTCGGAATTACTGTTCCGCATTAGCATAGCGTTGGAATGAGCATTGAGCAGTGTACATAAGGTTCCATTTTCCAACTGTTCAATATTCGTGTCGAGGCCCAAAAATAGGCCCAACTAAACACATTCAGTATTGTGGACTATTCTTTCGACCTAGTTTAATTACACAGGTCTACAAAAAAAAACCGTTTTCCTAAGGTTCTCAACTAACTTTTCTAAAGTATTTTGACCCACTGAAGCCAGTTATGGATAAAAAATATTTCTGAATCAATTTTCATCTACCATCCACTAAAAAGGGCAAAAAAGGTATTGTTTATGCTGAGGTTCTGATATAATTTTTCTGAAGTATTTTGACGCGCCGAAGCCTTTGAACAAAAAATTTCTATCTTGTCATTTTTTCTCTACCACCCCTTTTATCCCCTAAAAAGGGCAAAAAACAAATTTTGTTTCAAAGTTATGATCTAACTTTTCTGAAGCCAATTTTGGACAAAAAAAAATAATTTTTATCGTGCGACTTTCCCTCTGCCTAGGAGATAAAAGGGGGTGATAGAGGGAAACTGACACGATAAAAAAAAATTGTTCAAAATTGGCCTCAGGGCGTCAAAATACTTCAGAAAAGTCAGATCAGAACCGTACGACAAGACCTTTTTTGTCCTTTCTAGGGGATTAAAGGGATGGTAAACAAAAACTGACAAGATAGAAAAAAAAATTTTTGTTCAAAATTGGTTTCAGCGTGTCATAATACTGTAGAAAAGTTAGATGAAAACCTTAGGACAAGATACATATTTTTTTGTAGACCTGTGTTTTTTTTTACCCGAGTTCGCCAGGTGAGATGGTATGGTGGTGGAATGGTGAGGCCTAATGTGCGTCTGTTTGTTTGTTTTGTTTATTCTGTTTTATCAGTTTCGGTTCTTATTCTTCAAGCTACAGTACATACGCTGATGAGAAACAGAACTATAATTCTGAACACGTATCCGTAACTGCTTCGTTGCTTCTTCTTTGGCATATGGCACAACTTCTTTTTTGTTTCTATTATTTAACCTTAGGATCTCGCACTATATTGCTCCTATTAATAAATGTAATCTATCTATGTACATAAAGTAGGTAGTTTGAACTGACTAATTCACTCATTGACTCATCAACGCGCAGAGCCTAAACTCTTGAATCCAATAGCCTGTAATTTAGTGGAATGCTGATTTTGACATGAAAGTGTCCATTAGAGGAGAGTATTTCTTCAAATTTTTATCCGAAGCAGTTGAAATCAATGTTGAAAGTTTCATCAAACACGAGGTCGTAGAATGTCAAATCTTGAAATCTTGCCAAAACATTTGTTGTGTACTTACCTACTAATTCTTTTACCCATTTATTACTGCAAGGAAATGAAAGTTGAAAGCCCGCTGCGGGGGCGGTAAATTTTTTTATTTTAAACGTACACAAGAATAGAAAATGTTTATTATCACGTGATTCTAAGACTCATTTAGGCAAGACCCCAAACCGTCTTCCAAGCAGAAACCCATGCTATGGACCTATGTGCCCAGGAATGCATAAATAAAGTCATTCGAAGGGAAAAGACATATATATATATATATATATATATATATATATATATATATATATATATATATATATATATATATATATATATATATATATATAATATACTTTCAGAAATTCAGTCAGCATTAATAGCTCTCAGGTTCTACACCTTTGAGTCTAAAATTGCGTGGGAATGCAGACAATCCCTTGAAGCAAGTGACAAAAACAACAAGGTTATGTTGATGTGGGTACCAGTGTATGAGGGAGTAGAAGAGAATGAATTAGATGACGTCCTTGCAAAGAAATTTGCTGAAACCCCATTTTTTGGGCCCGAACCGTTTTGTGGCTTATCCAAGGAACACATAACGGAGGAGATCCAAAAATGGGAAAAGAAATACCTCAGGCCAAAGACAAGCGAAACAGTTCATCACTTATTTGATAAAAAATGCCACAAATCTTCTCGAACTCGAAAAATTAGACTTAAGGCTGATGACAGGCCTTTTAACAGGCCAATGCCCCTTGAGATATCATCTTAAGAATATGCGCAAGGCAGACAATGATACGTGCACATACTGTGTTACTGCAATAGAAAGTGCGGAACATATCTTTGCGAATGCAAGATGCTAGTCCGCACAAGGCTAAAGTACTTAGAAAAGGTGGCGCCTGAAGACATAGGGAAATTAGCCCCCAGGAACATCACAAGCTTTGGGAAACGCTTGAGAGTCCTAGGCAACAATTAATTGTAGGGTAATTCACAAAAGATCTTTTAGATCGATGTGAAGAAGGTGAAGCCGAACGACCCCTTCAACAATCTACAATCTACAAGCCTCTTCTACATGCTCCGAGGGGTTGAGATTTATCAAACTTATAGGTAATGGGTCAAAACTAATGAAAAAAATTTTAAATCTGAAAATGGAGCTAGAAAATACCCGATATAGTTTTGTGTGAAAATTTACAGCGGAACGCCCAATAGATTTCATATATCCGAAGTTATGTAGGGGTGAAACTTTTCTCGCGATACTAACATGAGGGCCTGATCTGGATATTATTATAAATTTTTAATCACCAGAATTTAGATTTAGCATAATTTTAATTATTATTCAAACTTTGAATTTGACTTACCCGCCCGCTAGCTTAATATATAAAACATAAAGGGTGCCCGGAAACTCCTATCATTAACTGTATGTACCTAGTTTTTATAAAAATATGAAAAACTGACGACATGGGTCGGAAATTCTTCTTAAGTAAGCTATGTAGGCTTTTATTTAAAATATTAGGAACTCTTTGCCATACAGTGATGATATTTGGTACATTAATTAGAGTCAATAAAGGTTACTATTTCATGACATTTCTTTTTTAAATTTTGTTTCTGGAATATGGTTTCCTGATAAAATTTACACAACCAGATACTGATTTTTAAACACCGTAGGACCAACCACCTTTCATAAAAACTGGTTTAAAATAGTTGTTGAAAGGTCATTTTGTGATTTAGTTAATAATCTGAGTACGCTGGCTTAAACTTAAATGTCATAATTTGTTAATCGAAACAGTTCATGAAGTGCACAAAGAAGTATCTTAATTCTGAAAAATCATACAAATAAAAGATTACGGAATAAAAACAATTTTATTTAAATTGCAATGTACACATTCTGGTGAAGACACACGATAACACATTAAAACCGCCAATAAATATCCATACCGTAGCCAGGATTCGAACCCGGGGCCCACTGATCTCAAGCCTAACACGTAATCCACTGAGTCACTGAGTCGATTTCTCTCGGTCGGTTTTTATTTTACATTCGTTTCGTGCATTGCTCCAATTCCCGAACTTGTTTATGGAAATTGCATAAACTAGGGTCTCCAAATAACCCCAAACAAAGAAATCTAATGAGTTTAAGTCGAGTAATCGATGGCACGCGTTGTGGGATCACCTCGTCTTATCCCAATTGCGTCTAAATGTTCCCGAACTAAAATGCTGAAATTAGCTGGAGCACCATAAACTCCAAGAAAGCTTAACTAGTAGAAAGCCACGAAAATCAAAATCATACATTCGCCCACCTCAGCAACTACACCATTAGTTCTGCAATGGAACAAATGCGTGTTCGCCATCTCTTCAAAATTGGCGTCATTTTTGAGATTTTTCTGAACTAACATGCTTCTTTATGTACTTTATGAACTGTTTCCATTGTCAAATTATGACACTGATTAGATTATTAATTGCAATTGGGACACACATTGAACCTGTAACAACTATTTTAAACCAGTTGTTATAAAAAACGGTTGGATCTACAGTAGTTAAGAAAGAGGATTTTTTTTAAGTAAATTTCAAAGGGGAGGCGCGCCTAGTTGAGTTTCATTTTGGTCAATGCCATGATTGATACTGATTAACGTACCGAAAATCATTGCTGTAGCGCAAAGGGTCTCTGAAATATTAACTAAAAACCTACTCTAGGGCATGCTTAGCCAGGGAAGGTGGGGTATTAAAATTCATCAGATCAGAACCGATGCTTGGGATATCGGCAAGTACTACCAAAACAACCAACGCTGAATGTCGACTGTGTTTGGAGCAGGATGAAACTGCAGCACGCGTTCTATGTACCTGTCCTCCTGCAGAAAGAACCAGGTTCTCACTATTTGGTAAAGGATAACTGCTGCCAAAGGACCTGGATAATCTCTCACCCAGTCGGCTTTATCAAAAGCTGAACCTATTGGGTGAAATATAAATAGGAGTGAGCCATAATAGAGCAGATGGTGGCGGTGGAGGGTCGATTACTAGCCCACTTACATTTCTACCTAACCTAACCTAACCTAACGTAACTCTTGGGCACCAAGTTCAAAGGGCTCTAGATCCGCTTAGGAGACATTTCCGGACACATCTATAGGAAATTTTTCATATTAATGGAAAAAAGTATCACCATAGGAACTTTTTCATATTAATGAAAAAAAAATATCACCGTTGTAACGACGGGAACTTCCGGACACCTTTGTATACTAACAAAAAATATATAAAAATAATTGTATCACAAAAGAAATATTTAATGAGAATTGTAAATAGTATTAACAGCAAGAAATTAATTATTAATGACACACATTTTCTGAAGTACTTAATCAAATTAGCTTGCGTATAAAAATAAGTACTTTCCTGTTTTCTGCTCCGAATCAACAGCATTTCAGTTAATGAAATTGGTCAATTTGTTGTTTTGCTGGTATTTCACGTAATCCGAAGTAAATTAAACTTTCAGTCATACACGTGGGATTAACAATATCCGAAATGAAATCACAGAGGTATTTGCTTAATGTAACCTGCACAAGTTCGCAGTCACGTGTAGCTGCGGTGGCCTGTCGTCTAATTGACACCATTCAGTGACGCCTCACGATTAAGTTAATTGGATTGCACATAAAGAACATCACCACCAAATGTCAATAGGGGACCAGTGCGTGAAACCGAGGCAACTCGGGGGAGAAACCTCGAACTACTACTAACTCGATCACCTAAACTGGTTAGGTGCTTTCAACATGGCAATGATAGGGCTAGTTAAAACGGTTTGTACATGTAGAAATGTTATATTTCGATTGTTTCAATATACAGTGAGCTTCGGTTTTGAGCAGCAACAGCTGTAAAGAAAAAGTAAATTTTAAGTTGAAAATGTCGTATGAACTTATACTCTTAAATGCTTTTCACGTGAGCTACAATTCTTTAAAATAAGGTAAAACCTTTTTCAGAAACATATATTTTTTTTATCTATTTATTTAACGTCGGCCTATTTCCGCTACCAGGGCCTATCACCGACGCCAGGAGACGAACTACCCCCAACCTGGAAATTTTGCCGAACCTCTTCCCTTAGGAAAAGTAGGGATCTTTTACTTGCCTAACATTTAATAGACAAGGAACCGCCTGCTTTACATCCCCTCCGAAGGATGGTATATCCACTACGTAATCCTCGTCTGAAATTACGTAGCTTCCGCGTATACACTGATATACAAGCCGCTAGAAGGTGGGACGAGAACGCTGTATTTCCCAAGATGGATCACCCATCCAAGTGCTAACCGCGCTCGACGTTGCTTCAACGGAATATCGACTGACATTCACATTGAAGTCGCCTCTACGCTCGCCCCTTCAGAAATATTTGAAGAATTGACTAAGATTATTACTTCAAATTTTGTTAGTTAGTTATTTAGCAATACTCACTATTTTCAAATTACGGAAATGTCTTAACGATGCAATATATACTTTCTAGACATTCTAATTATTGAGCAAGTAATTTTCCTATTAAATAATGTTTTTTGAAGCATCTTTTACATTATTTGAGCATTGAGGAGGCGTAATATTTCGTAAAGCAAGAGTATCTGAGACGCTGTTGTTTTAACCGGATATGTATATTCAATTATTTGAATTTGTATTTCATTCATACGTATGAAAATAACAATATAAGATATAAAAATTAGCGATGACACATCTATGGATAGAGGGCTTTATTAAAAAAAAAGAATCATCAAAACCGGCGGTGAAAGCCGCTGGCGAAGCCGGAGAAAACAAAACGCCTTGTGTTTCAAATACCGGGTGGCTCAGCCGATAGTGACACTCTTGTAACTTTTGAATGGGCCAATGGATTTTTTTCCAAATTAGGTATAGTGATATGGAACGAAATTTCCAATTATATGTAAAGAACCAAAATGACCAATTTCCGGTTTCGATGCAATTTACATAAAAATCAAATTTTTAAATGGGACAACCTCTATATTTTTACATATTTGAATCTTGCTGGCCAAAATACATATGATCTGCCCTTCAAATATTATTTTGATTTTAAAAAAATATAGGTTTTTTAATTTTTAGTTTATTATTGTAGAAAATCGATTATCAAAGCAATTCTTTTTTTAATTATAAATTTAGTACAAAGCGAAGGTAGACATTATGTATAATATTTTTTAGTAATTTAAAAACCTAATTAAATAAAGGTCGTGCCATGGGAGTTCCATTTAAAAAAATAGTTTTCGTTGAAAAACCAATAAGAATAAATTGTGTTTAATGTTAATATCTGAAGAGATAATATTTTAAAGGTGCTTACAGATCAATTTTTAACAATTTTGGCAAAATCGCGGCCTTCTATAATTAAAACTAAAAAAATCTACATTTTCTTGAAAATCGAAATAATATTTGAGGGTAGGATCATATGTATTTTGGCCACCAGGATCCAAATATACAAAAATATACAGGCTGTCTCATTTAAAAATTTGATTTTTATGTCAATTGCATCGAAACCGGATCTTTATATCTTATAATTGGAAATTTCATCCCATATCACTGCACAAAATTTGAGAAAAATCCATTCCCTCATTCAAAAGTTACAAGAGTGTCCCTATCGGCTGAGCCACCCGGTATATAGATTAAGTAACTAAAATAATTCCATTCTACCTTCCACTAGTAAAACATTTTTTAGTGTTCTTTTCATTTATCTTTTTTGAGACGGTTCAATTTTTATAAAAAAACTTTATTTCAATTTTTTTTAAACGTTTTTAGTGGCCATTATTTATTTAGCTTCATCATAACAAAGGAAAACATTATGAAAAAATCTGTATGATCGTTTTCGTATGAGATCGAAATAGTAAATCACCCAATCAATGATTATTATTTACAAACTTCTGTCAGGTGCTGAAATTATAGTTAGGTTTATGATTGTACCGAATATCTCACTCTTGATGTTAGACTTGTACCACTCGTTTGGAGTACTCTATATATTAAATTAATAAAATGTCAAAATGAAATGATGCGGTAACTAGAGATTTTAATTTAAAAAGATGTCGTTTTTGCAGTAATGCTAAGTATATTATTATTGTAGTGTAATGAAGCATATTTTAAACCCCAATAAACCATTTATATTTACCAAAAATAAATATGTTTCTGTGAATTATTTAATAAAAGTTACCAGGCCGTGAAAAATAATTATATCACCGCATAAACTAGTAGGCCCCACCAGGCCCAACCGAAACTGAAAATGCATACTAAACCGTGATCTCCGCAGAAAGCATTCAGTTGCTACCAGTGAACAACAGCGAGCAGAAGTGCCTTCTCCAGGGAAACCGCCAACAGACGTAAGTTAATATTTGAATTATATTTCCGCGACACTGTACTAAGTTGCGCCTACGTCAATCAATATCCACGCGCACTGTTCCCCCGTCATTACCGCGAATAGAGGGGATAGTGGACTAGATACCCGATGCGCTGAGAGCAGACAGTTCAGTTCCTCACGAGCTCCAACAGCGACCAGTCGTGCCCACTGCAGCCAGCTCCGGAAATAAGAGTAAGTGAAATTTTTCTAAGACCGGGAGACAGAAAATAATGGTAAAGTCCGCGATTTCTGACTTGTAAAATATTTTTCATTTAACCGTTTCACCTGAAAATAATACAAGTATTCATTTACCGCTACGCACCGTGTCTGCACATTTCCCCCCTCTACCGGCTTGTTGAAAGAGGAAAGTATTTATTAAAACTCGTGATATCAAACAGTCGTGGTCGGCCGCTCCACGACTCTAGACGCGTCCAGCAGTAAGCAGGAGCCCCGCCAACTGTGCAAGTACCGATCCTTAAAGATTGCTCCTACCGCGACTACGTCATTACTGCACGCAGCAAATATAGAGTTCCCCACTCTAACCGTGAACATTCTGTTATAGTCACCGCTGAGAAGATCGGAACGAGGAGTGCGACTCGAGACCGTTACCAGACCGGACGTGGGCCAGGACGAAAAGTGAGTAGGTTCATAAATAATAGGTAGAGGTAACGACTTGGCTGATATTAGGGATTCATATCTTTCTGTTCTTTGTTTTGGTAAGATCTGTGTTCTCGGGGTACCAGAAGGTCTAGCCGTTTCCCTGAAGGTACGTCGTGGGCATAGGTTGGACGCACCAACGACTCTGGGGTCTAGTCGTTCTTTTCAGAGGCTGTTGGTGCGTTTACCGCTTCAATAATTCTTTGTTGCCTATAACACTGTTACTGGTAAAGTTCTGTGTTCTCGGGGTGCCCGAGGGTCTAGCCGTTTCCCTGAAGGTACGTCGTGGGCATGGAACCCACACACTAACGACTCTGGGGTCTAGTCGTTCTTTTCAGAGACCGTTGGTGTGTGTACCGCCCAAATCATACATTTATTTCAGGCCAGGAGGACGAGAGCATCTACTGGGTTGCCACTTCCAGGATTCCTTTAGTTCTGTTAGGTAGAGTCCTGTGTTCTCGGGGTACCCGAGGGTCTAGCCGCTTCCCTGAAGGTACGTCGTGGGCATAGGATTAGCACACTAACCACTCTGGGGTCTAGCCGCTCTTCCCAGAGACCGTTGGTATGCATACCACTCTAATCATACCTTGTTACAGGCCAGGAGTTGCAGAATGCCGCTTGACTAATCATACCTCTCTTCCAGCTTTGAGATTTCTGGTATTAGCCAAGTTTGACCCTTAAAATAATTAATTTTGCTGCTTTGTTTGATAACTGCTTGTTTCTTCCTGGTATTTAATGACAACCCGTAACCTGATTAACTCGGCAATTCACTCCTTTAACCTGTCATTGTCTGTCAAACTGTACGTCACCGCCATTTTTACCGTCATATCGCTGCTTCACTCCCGCTTACCTTAGTAACGTCACTGTATCGCATGGTAGCACTTACCGTAATCATCAGCACGTCACAGCCTGGGTTTGCTCTTTTGTGCGTTATGAATGTACTGTATATATTAAATTAGTTAAGCTGTAAATAGTTTCGTTATCACTATAACTTATAGGAAATAAATAGATATTTTGTTTTACCGAATTCTGTGTTTTACTGCTGTTTGTGTAACAGTCCAATTTTCCCAAATTGACCCACTGGAAGTTACTGTTTTCTCCACTGTAGCTATCCCAGCCCTACTGTAACAGGCTGTGTTAAGAGGCTAGTGTGGGACCTTTGCCCCACGTAAAAAATTGTAAAGGTGGCGCCCGAGTAACCGAACCGTTGCTAAGGTGCCAAAAGTGACCACTTTCCGGCCTCACCGGAAAGTATACGTCACAGTAGTATTGCTTACTTTAATAGGCAATGCAGCAAGGAAGTTATTCTATATTTTTCGGGGTTTTATTATTTTATAGAGGGTGAATGCCATTCCGGAAAAACGCAAATACACTACGTTTAAAAGAAACTTTTTGAAAACAAGCTTTTATTATTATTTAGGTGTACCAAAACTAAAAAAATACAAATAAAAAAAACTAATTGTCTTAAAAGCTTGTCATGCGCCAGAAGTTCATACAGACATTAATTTTGTTTGACATAGATTGTAAGTATCTAAGTAAGTGCTTTTTCTCTATTCACGCGACAAGCTTTTAAAGCAATTATTTTTTTTATTATTATTTTTTTTTTCGTTTTAGTAGACATAAATAACAATTAAAGCTTGTTTTTAAAAAGTCTTTTTGCATTTAATTTAATTTTTAAATTTTTAGTTATGTCTTAACCTTCATGCATTTCTGATAATGCATTGACCTCCTTCCGGCTCCATCATAAGGCTCCTGAATACCACCTATGACCAGAGTACTCATCGAGTCAAATTCTACGAACCCGAACTCGTATGTAAATTTCAGCTCAATTGGACGTCATATCTCGAAAAGGTTCGATTATATTATTGTTGGGTTCCCTAATATTTATTGTACCATTGGTACCATAATATTGTATTGTCATCAGATCTACATATTTATGCAAAAATTCAGCCCAATTGGACGTCGTATCTCGAAAGGGTTCCATTATATTGTTGGGTTCCATAATATTGTACCACTGGTACCATAATATTGTATTGTCACTGGAACTATACGTGTATGCAAAATTTCAGCTGAATTGGATGTCGTTAAGTGGTTCAAAATTAACTTGCAAAATTCCGACTAAACATACTAACGAACAAACACGCATACTAACTAACTAGCATACAAAGTAAGTTAAAAAATAAAAACTTGTAAATAAATCAGCAATAATTTTTTAAATCTTAAATTTTTCGATTTAAGGGTAAATGATTAACTTACTTAAATATATTAAACCAAAGCTAAAAGTTACGTATATCTGCTTATTTTTATGGTCAACGATGAACACACCTAAGACGTTAAATACAGATATTCCAATGAAAACTTCGACTGCTTCTTAAATAATTGTGCTTTAAAAATGCGCTAACTGCACACTGTAACTGTAGTTTCGTCAGAGTTTCCTAGTTACATTTATAAAGAGTATATTTTGAAATAACAGGAAATAATTTTAGACAATTTTAATTATTATGAACATACAATTCCTGGACGTGGCTGGAACCTTTGATGTGAGGCAGCCTCTAAATCAGTTTTCACAGACACCAAAAAAATTGAATACTATTATTACTCGACACGTGTTTCGCCAACCATGTTGACATCATCTGAAAACGATCAAGTTAACGTATAACTAAAAAAGTTCCTGTATTTATACTAAAATAATGTCATAATTGAACGTACTCAACCAGTTCTGTTATCCCTGCCTAAACTCTGCCTCGATTCAACGAACCGTCGCCTAATAACCAATAAAGCGAACTATTTGGAATATGGCTTTTATCACTATTCATGCTATTTTTTTTTTCATCTGCAATTCTTGCAATCTCTAAGCTTTCAAAAGCATCCAGCTGTCTATTAGTTGGAATATTTCTAATTAACCTTGAGTTATTGGTATCTATTCTATGATTGTTTTTAAAGGCTAGTTCGACAACATTTCCCAATTTTTCTACTTTTAAGATGTGCCGTATGTTTTTTAAATCCTGTTAAAATTTGACATTTTGTTGGTCCAACATACTTACATTAATTTCATAAATCCCGGACCTTTCGTATAACGTCATTTTATCCTTAAAGTTGCCTAAGAGTTGACGTATGAATAACTATTATAACTAAGTTTTTAAAAATCCTGCATAGATCACAGAGGTCATATACAATTTACACGAATTTTAAATTCCGTTCGGTTAGAGAGATCGAAGAATTCCTACGTTCTCTAATTAGTGTGTCAACTGAACTTACATGGTATCCAATGATCTTAGCTAAATCCTTAATTAGTACTTTCTGTTTTGCAAGTCCCTCTTTATTCAGAGGAAGACTTAATAGACGATGAACAAAAAAATTGAGACCAGAGTTTTGTGTTGAGTACGAGTTGATGAGAATATATGCTGAAATGATATTTCTCTATGAAGTTTGCAGATTGCGCTTTAATTTTGACTCCGGTATTGTGTTCAGCTCGTGAAAATACGTCGGAAATTATATGTTCAGATATTATGTAGAGCAAAGTCAATTTCGGGCTATGATTCAGTTATTTTTGAGTACGTTTTCATCCTAAATATGGATTTTATAAGATATTCGATCGTCGCCCATAAATTTTGACCTTGAAATTATTTTTTTTGTGTGCCGGTGTAATGCCCCGTCCTAATAATTTGTTGAATCCGGAAATGCGAGACATTGAATGTATTTATGCCCAGGAAAATTGTAATGAACGTGCTGCTTTTCGAAGATATTTGAAATTATATCCCAACAGAATTCAACCGAATCACAAAACTTTTGGGAAATTTCGTCCCAAACGTGATGTAGGCCGCCCAAAAATGAATTAGTGTCGATCAAGAGGATGACGTTTTAGTAAGAATTGCTGAAGATCCCCATCTGAGTACAATACTTTTATCGGCAACTATTGGAATGAGCAATGCTTCAGTTTTTAGAATACTCAAGAAAGAAAAATTGCGACCATATCGTTTCACCCCTGTTCAGAATTTGTTACCTAGGGATCTTCCTCAACGAGTGGAATTTTCACAATTCATTCGAAGTAAACAAAGTGAACACTTTAGCTTTATTAAAAATATTACTTCTACCGACGAAGCCACATTCACCCGCAGAGGAGTTTTTAATTGGAGAAATGCTCATATCTGGGATAATAAAAATCCACATTTACCCAGAGAATCATATTTCCAGCATGAATTTAAAATTAATGTGTGGTGTGGCTTTTTAGGAGATCGTCTGTTGGGTCCATTATGAACTACCAACAAATTTGAACTGTAATTTATATTTAGAATTTCTTCATACTGATCTTTTTCATGAGCTGGAAATTTTATCATTAAATTTAAGGAGGAATATTTGATTCTTGCAAGATGGGGCTCCGCCTCATTATTCTATTGCAGTCCGCAATTACTTAAATGAACAATTTCCCCATCGATGGATTGGCCGAGGAAACGAATTTTAATGGCCACCTCGTAGCCCAGATTTAAACTCGTTAGATTTCCACTTTTGGGGGCATGTGAAATCATTAGTTTATACGCAGGCGATCAACAGTCGTCAGCAATTATGGCAACAAGTACAGAATGCTACCAATTTTATCAAAAATCAGCCCGATATATTTTGAAAGTGCACAAGATTAAGAAAATGTATGGAAGTCAATGGAACCCAATTTGAACATTTATTAAAATAAATTATTACCACCTGCAAAGCGTATTGTTTTATTTTCAAAGCTTTTCCGAATTCAAATAGGCACTCTAGAGCAATGCATTAAGAATACCTTTCTTGCGTAAAAATTATTAAAAAATAAAATAAAACCAAGAAAAAAATATTTGGCCAGTGGCATACAAATTAGGGGGAGGGGCTCCTTCCCCTCCCTCCCTCCCTCCCCTACCGTGGACCTCTTGCTATAGTGAGGAACCAGTTCTTTCGCTAATATTATGCGTCTTATACCACTAACACTATCTACCATATATGGTAAAGAAATATTAAGTAATAATCAAATAATATATGAAAATAATTTTTTCATTTTTAACTTCATTTTCTGTATTTGCTTCATTTTCATTTAACTGTATTTCAGTAAGGAGGCACATTTTATCTAAGTATTTTGGATTAAATCTGCATATTTTGGGTTAAGGATTCTTCAGTTAGCATATGACCAATTATTAATGAAACACCTTATATAAACAAAAAATTCATTGCAGGAATTATTCACTATTGACTATTCTATAAAGTTATCAGCAATTTAATAGGCAACTTATTTGGTGCGAGTCGTTAGGGATACACTTTAGAGCGCTAGTGTTTTCCTGTAGTTAGTATTCCCTCGGAAGACTGTGCAAAAACGGTTAACTTCATAAGAAAAGTTTCTTAACAAAACTTTCATCTCTACTACAACGTAAAATTATTTTCAATTATACAAGGTGTCATAAAAACGAGTTACACAAGACAGTATAATTTTTTTAAATGGGACACCCTGTATTTTTTGGCGACAGTTAAGCCTCCAAGAGTCCTTTATTAAACCCTAAAATATTTTGTCAACGTTGCCAAGTAATGGTTTTTTTTTGTGTTTTTTTTTAGCAATTTACAAACATTTTTTTGACTGGCGTATCTCCATGATTTATTAATTGTTTTTCTAAAAATGCAGGATGTTATTTGGTAATGATGTATTTACTGAAAAACATTTTTTAAATAAATTATTATTATACCAAAATATTTGTTTACATTTCTTGTTATTTAGTTATTATTTTTCTCAACTTTTTTAAATGGTATTACTACGGGAGCCCGCCCTAAGTGCCGTGTAATAAATTAGTTATAATTTAACAGTTTGTCAGACCTCCTCTTCTTATCTACCTTTCAGGAAACTGGTTACTAATGGCCTGACGAACATTTCTACTAAAATGTGGTGGTGCACCATCAAGTTGTAATCACATATTATTTTTAATATAATCAGGAATATTCTCGACCATTTGTGGATTATATGCTAACATGGCACTGTGCGAATGGTCACGCTACCCTAGCCATTTCTTCGATTATAGATAGATAGACCATTTGTGGAAATGTATTTTGCATACGATCCAATAAGACCTCTATTCACATTTCCCTCAAAAATGAGAGGACCAATAACATAATCATGTGCAATTCCTCCCCAAACATTTAAACTTCAGTTGTAATGGTAATAATTTTTCAGAACAACATGAGGATTTTCTCTATCATAGTAATGAAAATTGTGCCTATTCACAAATCCATTGCGATAAAACGTTGGTTCTTCCGTGAACAACACTTTGAAAAATTCTTCACTTTCTTCAATTTGGTTTTGAGCCCTCTGGTAAAAATTTAATCTACAATTTAAATCCACATCCAAAAGCTCTTGATGCAGCTGTACTCGATGTGGGTAAAACTTATTTTTATTACCGCTAAAGTTACAGCCAGCTCTTCACTTAATACATTTCGTCGTGTCGCCTTTTCATATGCAACACTTCCGATACGTTCAAAACGTTCTTTCAAATATTCTAGAGACCTCACATTAGGACACCTTCTACCGGGATATTTTTGATGATAATGATACACTCTTGATGCCAATAAAGCATTTCCATCACATTTACCAATATCATATACCATAGATATCAAATTTTGTTGACAATAATTAAAATCCATATTTTTAAATATTACTTAACAATATTAATTCAACTTAAACACGATAATCTTAAACACCTTACAGATATGTCATAAAGTGAAAAACGCAAAACAAGAGACCAAAGCCATACTTGATTTTAAAGCTTAAATAAAGAGCACCTTAATTTACGCAAAAATTGTTTGAAATAATCATATCTCAAAAACTGTTTGAAATAAAGACAAAGTATATAATATTAAAATGTTCGGAACTGTGTGCTTTATTCATTATAGGCATTCCATTTAAAAAATGTTTGAAAAATAATAATTAAATATCAAGAAATATAAACAAATATTTTAGACACCCGGTATGATAATAATTTATTTCAAAAATGTTTTTGAGTAAATATATTATTATCAAATAACATCTTACATTTTTGGAAAATACAATTAATAAATCGCGGAGATGTGGTAGTCACAAAAATGTTTGTAAATTGAAAAAAAAAACAAGAAAAAATCATAACTTAGCAATGCTGCATCCGATTGGCAAGATATATTTTGGGAGGACCCTTGTAAGCTTAACTGGCGTCAAAAAAATACAGCTATTCCATTAACAAATTATACTCAATTGTGTAACTGGTTTTTGTGACACCTTGCATAATTGAAAATAATTTTACGTTGTTGAGATGAAACATTGAAAGTTTTATTAAGAAATTTTTTTTATAAAGTTAGCCGTTTTTGTATAATCTTCCGATGGAACACTAAGTGGACACTCTGTATATCAGAGTCCAATTTACATTCACTATTCCTAATTACTAATGTATCTAAAAGTAGTAGTTATAAAAGTTTTAATCGTCCCCAGATGATGCTAACATGATTGGAGAAACGCGCGTCGAGTAATAATATTCAAATGTTTTGGTATTTGTGAAAACTACTTCGGAGGAATTTAAAATAATACTTTAGACCTTAATATGGACTGAAAAATATTTTCAATTAGCACAACCCTACACTTGATGACACAGTGAGGAAGTAAAATCGTAATGATATGGTACTTAATTTAATGAAACCGTCATAGTTAATGAAATCAACCATCAAATTTAATGTAAATATTATACAATAAATGTTACATCCTTCATGACTCGTGTAAAGTAGTTTAGTATCTCGCTAAGTTGGCGGTTAATATAAGAAGTTAGCAAGGGTGGAAAATTATGATATTTACGTATTCATTCCAACCTGACTTTCTTCGGAGTCATGTCTCATCTTTTTCAGAACCATACAATATTTTAAGGCTAATCGGAACAAAAACAAACTGAAAACATTATACTCTTCACCAGTTTATTGAACTTTTTATATAATTGTTACACATTCTATGGGATACTCTTAGCAGTTTTTTGTAAATAATGTTAGTTTTAGACATTTTAGCGTCCCCACAAGAAAATTGTGGGAGGTTACTACAATTAGTCCAAAATCTAAAATTAAGATAACATCAAATTTTTACGTTTTGAGGTCCCAGGAACCCAAAAAAGTGGTTTTTAAAAAATATTTCTGTGTGTGTGTGAACACGATAGCGGCGAAACTGCTAAACGGATTTGGAAGAAACTTTGCATGAGGGCTTCTTTAGTGCCCCAGAAGATCTGAAAAGGTTTTGGTTAAGATCGGATTACGTTTAGTGCCGTTTTGGCACAACAAGTTGCTTATTTTATGATTACTCAGAATTTGTAATCGAACCATTGAAAAGTAGAAAAAATCCAATTTCAACGATATATCACACTTTCACCCTTTCGATTTGGTTTCCGTGAAAAAAATTAAAAAGCATTCGTTATATGTGCACACATGACAGCATCCAAAAAATATTATTGGTATTATTGTTAGGGGAAAATGTATTTTGCCATCTCTCAAAAATATTTGGGTTGGTAACTTTGTGAATGTTGATTTATAGGTTATGATACATTTATCGCTAATCTCAAAAATATATATTTCTTAAGATTTAAGAATGTTACGTAGCTATTATCAAAATTTCTGTCTAGCTCCCGTACTTTCAACTAAAATCTAGTAGGTACAGTGTAATATTTATGAAGTTCTAAATACTTTGTCCTAATAAAATAGGACTCTTTTTGTAGGTTGGAAATCTAACCTGTAATTAGTAGTCTATCTTATCAATATAGAAAAATTATTTGCGTGAATTTTTAAATATTTGCTTGTGGCTCCATGCTAAAAATGCGTATACAAACATTACAATTGAGAATAAAGTTGAAAAACTTAAACATGATGCGAATACGTTATGTCCTACCTATTTTAGTTGGTTATTTAAAAGGTAATAATTGTTTAGAGCCGTATTCGGATATTACGTCTGATTAATGGGGCGCGTCATAATCGTTCGTTTAATGCAAATCGAGCTAACCGAGCTAAACCTGAAACGTTCGAATATTACAAAATAAAGGACGAAGCTCGACTTGCTCGAACCTTTTTGATCGTGCAGGAAGATTTTTAATTTGACGCATGTGTAGTCTTCTGAATTATCCATAATGTTATTGACTTGTTGAGATTAGAGTGTCATTTTGGCTAAATCATGTGTTGTTATTTTTTTTTCGCTATGCAATGTTCTACAAAATCTTCGAACCGTTATCTGTGAATACCCTTATTAATATAATATCCGGCAATTCATTAACATGCAACATAAACAAACATGAGAGGTTATGTTTTAACCGATTGCTTGTAGTCCACTTTAGTTCGTTCGATATTTGTTCATGAAATAAATGGCTCCAAAGTCACGTGTAATTTATTTGTTTGCTCAGTGTTCTGATTTCCGATATAATATTCAAACACAGCTTATAAAGATCCACCGTGTGGGGAAGTTCCAGCCGCTATCAGTAGCTGCCGCATTTTTTAATTTTATAATACGAACTTAGTTGGTGAAACACTCTCTAAAATAAAGTAAAAAATGAGAACTATATACAAAAGCTATGTGGGTTTCGAACCTGGGACCCTTGGATCCTATAGGAATCAAATCAAAATCAAACAATACTTTATTGGGGATTTTTAAAAAAATAAATATCTTGTATTTCTGCTTACATCATTGTTATAAAATATTATTTTGGGTATTCAGCAGATAACTTTCAAAGAAATCATTCGTTCCTTTCATATATTATTGATCTAAATCTGATCAAGCTAGAATATCAACGAGTAGTCCTCTTACAAACAGACTTAGATCTTCAATATATAGAAAGAATGGTTATTTTCTTGTTTTTCATATTGAATGTTAGACATAGTAAATGTATAAAGAAATTGACAAGTTTGTTTGTAAGAGGACTACTCGTTGATATTCTAGCTTGATCAGATTTAGATCAATAATATATGAAAGGAACGAATGATTTCTTTGAAAGTTATCTGCTGAATACCCAAAATAATATTTTATAACTTTATTGGGGAGTTGAGGAGTTGTCGGAAAATAAGCAACGTCTGGTATGGTAGGGGGATTCCTAGTCAAAAACTAATTTTTTACATTATAAACGACGAGTTGAAATCATATTTCCACGGTTGGATATTATATTATGAAATTTATATTACTAAAATATATAAATTCATATTATAACGAAATATCGTTTCATATGATTTCTATACAATTACAAAATGACAAAAAATTAATTTTTTTTTTTTCAAATTTAAATAATTAATAGCATTTTCCTTTACTGATCGATTTTGTTTAAAAATAATAAGTTTCTTCCTCTAGCTAATTCTAACTTACTGTCCAATTTTCAATACAATCGTTAAGTTATCGTGTTTACAAGAGACGTGACGGACGGACAGATGGACAGACGGACAGGTGGACAGACACACATTTTCAAAGTTGTTCAAAATTGGTTCACTAATACAATGATATGAAATTTTTTTGTCTACGAGCGATATTTCCGGTTTTGAAAATGTGCCCGTCAAATGCAATATACTCTTCGTTATCGTATTTGCGAAGAGTACAATAAAGTTCTAGTATGTGCGAGTGCCATATAACAAAAATTTCAATAAATATTTAACGACTACGAAATATATAGTAATATATTTTTATTTCTTTTGCTTATGGGTAAAGGAAGTAATGCTCAGCCCCTTACCCAACATACAGGGTCTCATGCCGAATGGGCTCATTTAGTGATATTTAATATACAATTTATTTTTGCATTTTCTGTAAGTATTTAACCCTTAAAGTATATAGTGAAAAAATTAGGCCGCTAGCATTAATATTAACTGTAATATTTGATTTTCAATTCGTGACATATTTGAAACGCCCGATAGCGCGCAGATGATGTCACGGCACCCGCTCGACTGGCTTTATGAGCAGCGTTTCCAGTGTCAGTACATTTGTACTGAAATCAATACTTTTAGAGCACAATCAGTACGTCAGTGCTACTTTCATTGTATCGCTACTTTTTTTTGTATGACGTCCTATTTATTTATTTTGCAACTTTTAAAATAATTTATCATGATCCGTGAAATGAAATACGGCAGGTTCAAAAGAACACCATGTTTTTGTTCGCAAGTTAGTTCCGGATTTACCATCACTTTCGAAAATTCTTTTTCTCTGTATCTCGCCTGAATAAGGTGTTATCTTTGCATTTAAAAAATGTCTAATGGATGCATGGCAATAGGGACCAACCTGGGTTATGGGCAGGGAAGTTAGGTATTTACAGTCTATAGGAATTGTAAACATGTTTATGGTCCTTGAGAAGTTATAGCGCACTGAGGGACATTTAAAAATTCAATTCTTATTGCATACACTAATAAAAATTTAACATGTAATTTACAGTACACTGAAAGTATTTCGCATAGAATATGCACATGCTCTTTTTGTAGTAACAGTTCAAGTGAATATTGCGAACATATGTTTTATACACAAAACAAATAAAAACTATCTAAGTGGAAGTATTTTTTTATATTCATTAAAATTCTTAGATATCGTATCGTATATAAGAGTTAATTAACATCTGTACTTTTTCATAAGATCATTGCTTTTTTGTTTCGATACCAGTATGTTAATTTTTTATCCACTGGCAACGCTGCCATGAGTTATTCGGTCTGTTGTGCTTGTCGTATGAAACTATGTGGGTGCAGGCTAGCGGTCGACCCACGGACGGTCGACCGCTGGCTGGAGTGCGGGTGGCTTGACGTCACATTGCGTTTTCAGGCGCTCTACTTTCATTATTTATTTTGAGGGAGGAGTTGAAAAAAAAATCTAATATTTTGCACATTTACTAACAACAAGGTGTACTTTCGAAATATGAATTAAAAAAAATGCTAAATGAGCCCATTGACTCTAGTAATAAGCAAACAACGAAAGATCACTTTAAAACATTTATAGACTCCTTTACTAGATAGGTGTATTCTACTTATTTTTAACTAAGAATATTTTTGTGAAACTAATTATAAAACTTTATGTTCTATGAACATTTTCTAAACTTTTTTCTTAATTCGTGATTGAAACATCTTGAGGGTGGCTTCAGGGCCGCGCCGTCCATAAGGATAAGTCGCGCGGCGCACGACGGCGCCACGTAACTAAAGGCGCCGTAAAGCGCCGCGCCGTGAATTTTGAAATTTAAAAAAATTCATGAAAGTTTAGTTACAATATAGCTCGAACCAGGGCCGGATTATCCAACAGACAAACTAGGCAATTGCCTAGGGGTCCCAACAACACGCGAGGGGGCGCTTCAGCAGTTCAAAACTAACTAATTTTATCTCCCGACGCGACGGTCGATGGACGACGTTTATCGTTTACCATTGATCTGTTGGAAAATAAAATGTACAAGGAAATTATTTATTTGTTATTTGATTATTTTATTTTGATAGAATTATCGAATTTATTACCTCTGTTCTCTAGTAACATTTTCCAGAATTATTTATAGGATTACATTGTAAGGGACTTCGCAAGCAAGAAGTCACGAAAAAGGATAAGTTTTTCAACATATTATTTTTATATTTATGTTTATGTTTAATTTTAGTTCCGGCAAAAATATAAATACTGCAATTTTTTTAAGATAAAACATTTTATTGGTATTTTATATTTTTATGTCTTGCGCCCATGAAACCTACTTTTCGAAGACAATGTAATTTTAAGTCAAATCTTGAACATTTAATTTGGGACTGTTTGACCTTGAAAAAATCGAAAATTTCACCTGTGGCGCATTTTGCAGTCCCACTTAATAAGAGGAAGCAAATATTTCATTTGCTTAAAGGCAGCTACAGACGTAACTGCATACTTGAACGGTATGCATGCGCAAGTTCATTGTACAAGTATACTGAAATTTGCGTCGCCGATACACGCAAAAGTATACTTGAACAGTTGTACTTTTTCTCGTTTGTGGTGCATGGGACCCATACGAAATATAGGAAATAACATCTAGAGCACTCCTCTAACGACCCCTAAAAAATTTTGAAAAAGCAGTTTGCGAAAAATTTTTTCAAAATTCGAGTTGGTCTAGGGACTACCGTTTAAAATTATTCTTTTTTGTCATATACATTTTACTTTTCATAAAAATGCAACAATAGGTTTTGGAGTTTATGAAAATATTTTCATTACTAACTGAGATACAACGAATTGAAATTTGGTAATTTGTTAAATTGTAAATTACAAAATTTCGGTTCATTGTATTTCCGTTAATAATGAAAATATTTTCATAAACTCCAAAACCTATTGTTGCATTTTGATGAAAAGTAAAGTGTATATGACAAAAAAGAATATTTTTAAACAGGAGTCCCTAGACCAGGGGGGGGTCACTCGAATTTTGAAAAAATTTTTCGCAAACTGCTTTTTCAAAACTTTTTAGGGGTCATTAGAGGAGTGCTTCTCTAGATGTTATTTCCCATATTTCGTATGGGTCCCATGCGCCACAGACGAGAAAAAAATTATTGAAATTTCTAGATTCGCCCTTGGGTGCAGAGACAGTTAAGCGCGAATAAAGAATAAAAATGTCATCAACGGATGAAGACGACACGCTTGCTTTAACTGCGTTTGTTTTAATTCTCAAAATACAACAAAAAAACATAGTATATGGTGTAAGGAGTGGTTAAAATAAAGGAAGGAGTATTCCCACATTAATCTCTTAAATGAGGTGATAAAATCTCACTAAAAAAAATTCTTTGGAGCGAACAAAAATTCTGTTGCATATATACAAAGCAATTTCTTGGTTGATGTTAATAATTTTTTGTTACACTAATAAAAATTGTTTGGAGCAACACAAATGTATTAACATCAACCAAGAAATTGCTTTGTATATACGCAACAGAATTTTTGTTCTCTCCAAACAATTTTTTTTTAGTGTGTGATTGGCACAATTACTTACGAATTGATGAAGAAACTTACTTGAACCTTCTATCACTTGTCACCCCGTTGATTCAAAGAAGAAATACAATAATGAAATCAGCAATAACGGCACATGTTTACACAAGTCTGCCACCTGCCGTACACACGCTCAAGTATACTTGCGCAAACCCAACATGTACAAGTATACAATATAGAATTTCATCAAGTCTCATGTCACTTGTACAATCACAATACTTGTGCAAGTGTTATCAAACACAAGTTTACTTGTACAATAAACTTGTGCATGCATACGGTTCAAGTATGCAGTTACGTCTGTAGCCGCCTTAAAGGTGCACCAACCCTGCTACTGAAGGACGCATGTTCGTATTTGCACGACCGCGCTCAAAAGGCTTGGCGCGGCCCTGGGTGGCTTTGTGTCCTTCTGAAGAGCCTATAACAAGGGCGAAAGACGTTTCAAAGACGAGCAGAATTTTAAGAGATAGAATGGCAGATTGACTTCAAGGTAAATCCTTTTATATATAAAAGTGTGAGGTTTTTGTAAATAAATTCGTTTCATAGTTCTTTGTTCTCTAGCACAACCAGATGTGGATTGTCAATTGTAAGCAAAGAAAATATAATACACATAAAAATTATGTTAATTTACAAACTCTAAAATGCTTTAAAATGAATATGTTTCCTTGTGCCCAATAATTTTAGATTTCAATTTAATTATCCTACAGGCAAGTTCAGAATAGGTCTGTCACATATTTCTCGTTCCTAATGAAAATCGATAGACGATAAGGAACGTCCAGATTTCAGCAGAACATTTCTACGGAGGCATAAGTCAGTATCGACGAAAGCAGAATGACGTTGTTTAATTTCAATATGACCAAGATCTTCTATGTATTTCTGTAAGTTTTTCTAAATAATGTTAGTTTTAGACATTTTTGATTTTATAGTGCGAACATAGTTGGTGAAAATAAAGTAAAAATAAAAAAAAAATGTCTATGAGCGATATTTCCGGTTTTAGAAATATGCCGACCAAATGCAATATTCTCTTGGTTTTCGTATTTGCGAAGAGTGTAATAATATGAATTAGTAATATAATAATAATTTGAGCACGAATAGAAGTTGCCAGCGGACGTGGACTGCAAATACCTATTTGATTAAAAATTTGCTCGATTGCGGCACAGTTTACTATTATGTGGTGCCGTTGAGATTAATTACACATGCAATATATGTTTTCTTCTTATTGTTCAAAGTAGTATGAAAGCTTGTTTCTAACAAATAATATAGAAATCGAAGAAATCAATGAATTAAAATATGTTGAATATCTGAAAACTAAAAGCAGAGTGCAGAATAACTATTGAAAACTACTGAAAAACTTCCGTGTATACTGTGGTATTAAAAAATGTTATCGGATACACATTCATGATCATATTCTGCTGCTCATCTTGATACAGAATTTTAAATTTTACATCATTACATGATCTAACCATATAAAACTCTATGTACAGCTGTCTGTGACTGAATACTGCCTTAAAAAAATATACTTTTACTTTATCTAAGGTCTGACCTTATAATATAAAACGATAATCTTGCAAAAAATTTTCTTCTCAAAAAAAAAGGTTAGAGGCGAAAAGGTGAAACAATTTTTGTAAATTGTTTTCTGTGCAGGAGGTCTTCGAGGAAGTTGGAACCCTTGGAAAGGCATGTATGGAAGGCAAATTGGCTCGGCCTAACCCTAATGGACTTAAGTACACCTGCATGAAGACTTGAAAATATATGTAAAACTGTATAAAGTAAAGGACTGCAAATTTACCCGATTAGATCCCAATCAAAGCAAAGTTCTTATCACAAAATCATATAATTTTATCAACCCATGTCCAAAGGTTCCAACGCACACCCGTAGTTAAATTGCTATGCTATTAGTCCAACAGAAATTAAATTTCCGTCGATATTACTCGTTCTAAAAGGTGAAGCAACTGTTGCTGACTTAATAATAGCTGGAAAATGTGGTATTACAAATTTTTATTTGCAAAAATTAATTCATTTTTTATTAAATGTTAACTTATGTCTTTATTAAATTCAGAGTTAAATTCCTATTTACCAAAATGTGAGTACTAGTTAATCGATTGTTATAAAAATCTTTCAGTTCATTTCATGAACTCAGTTCAGTACTCGTCGATTCAGTACGAAAATTTTACACCAAAAGTTAATTCACTACCATTGCTCTCTATAAATTCAAATTGTACAGCATCATAATATACCATTTATGTAAAATTTATCAAGAAATACGAACGGCTATATAATACGCATCTCCCCCTTAACAACTCTCTCGCAAGAAATCGAATTCGAATGTTTTTCTCTGTTTTAACTGTGAATGTGTTTTTTTATGCCCTTTGATTTGGTTCTGGACAGAATCCATTCAGCTACGAGATTTAGAATCATTTTCCTCACTAATTCTAACTAAAGGATAATAATTAAGAAGAAAAACAAAGGAAAACATACGGAACATGCTCACATCAAGGTGCTTTTCATGGCGTCTTTATAAATGAACAAGAAGAACAACATAAAGCATGGAATAACCAACATAGGATAAAAACAAAGGAGACGAGAGCTAATATATAAATCTCTCAATTTTTACCCAGACAGTTTAATGAATTTAAGGAACTTTGTTTGGAGAATATTATTTTCATTGGATGTGTTAAATCTCAACTTTGCAGCTTATGTGTAAGTGGACTAGAATCTTTATATACATATAAACGAAAATCATGTCTACATTAAACGAAAAAGTAAAACATATGCTTCGGGTTAACATGAACGTCTCTTTGAAGGTAATGGGAGAATAATCTAATTATTTATTACCCTCTGTATATTTTATAAAGATAATTTGATAAATATTTAAAACGATGCTAAAACAAAAGGGATATTTTTGTAATACTCATACAAAGAATTTTATAATTAAGGATGATTTTGCAGAGTGAGATGGAAATATGTTTTTATTTTCGGTTTAATATAAATATTTAAAAAATCGTAAACAGTACAGTATTTAAAATAGTTTCAGTTTTGCTGTAAGCGATATACAGTTTTTGTCATAAATTTTGTATATAGTCAAATGCCATGCTCTAATAATGAAATTAGGAACTATTTTCATTGACAAACTACAATATTCAAGTACAGAAGTTTACAATAAAAAATATATACCGTTGTATTCGTTAGAAAAATAAAAAAGTATCTAAAATAGTTTTAAAGATTATACTGTTTGATCTTTGAAATATTCATAATAAATCGAAAATAAACGCGTTCTGCAAAATTCAATCCTTAATAATTTTACTTTTTCAAATACAATACAATACAATTTCTACCAAGGCGACAAGATCCGTTAGCTCTCAAAGAAAAGAATGAAAATTATGTAACGGGGATAATAAAAATTGGCCTGTAGTTAACAAAATTGCCAGGGAAGAAACATGCTATACTTTTAGTGAAAATACGAGTGCTCACCCTAAAAAATAAAATAAAGCTACGGAGGAAAATTGTTGAGTAGAGAAAAGAACGCAGGATATTTTTCAGAGTGTTTTTATTAATACTCAAAACTGACAAAATATTCCATGAGTCACTACTAAATATTATTAGTTATCCTTAAGGGTATAACACAAAGTAAGTGTGGGTTTACATATTCAACACTCCCTCTATGTTAAAATGTACGTATAACAATGAAAATAATTAACATTTAACTTTAACATTAATTAAACCCATATTCGTTGCACAAAAAACTTGCTTTGGTCCTGCCACAGCTTTGGTTAACGCATCAGTCACCATAAGATTCGTTTCAATATATTCGACTTGAATGATCGACTCGTTAATTTTATCTCGAACAAAATGATGTTTGATGTCGAGGTGCTTCAATCTAGGTTTATAGCCATCGTTCTTCGCCAAATGTATAGCTCCATTTTTGTCACAATTGATGATAATTGGCTGCTTCGATAAATTGCCATCCAATTCATCAATAAACTGTTTCTGCCATGATTCTTGAGTCGCTGAACTCAATGCCATGTACTCAGCTTCAGTGCTAGATAGAGCTACTGTAGGTTGTCTTTTGCTCCCCCCATGATATGGCGCCGTTTTGCATCTTGTATACATAACCCGTGCAAGATCTTCGTTTATCGACGTCTAATGCCCAATCAGCATCTGAAAGGCCTGTAATTGCAACTTCACCTGAATTGCAAAACTTGAGTTTGAGCTCAATTGATTTGAGCCTAATTGTGCCTTTGAGATACCTCATTATGCGGGCTGAAGTTTGACTTACTGGAAATGCGTTATGTCAAAATAGTTTCCATGGTAACGGTCGTCATAGTTACCACTACCCAATGGTACTACTCCCATGGTGGGCACTCACTTAGTTGTGAAGTTAGGTAGTCCAGAATAGTGGAAATGATCTACAAAGAAGCAGTTGCTGTGGTAATGCTTACCACGGTTACCAGTACCTTATGGTACCACTCCCATGGTGGGCACTCGCTTAGTTACGAAATGATTAGCTGTAGTAGTACCATTGGGTAGTGGTAACTATGACGACCGTTACCATGGAAACCATTTTGACATATAACACATTTGCGGTCGACGTTTCGACAGGCACTCGCTTAGTTGTGAAGCTAGGTACTCCAGATTAGTAGAAATGATATACGAAAAAGCAGTTTCAGTTTAATAACGCGCGACCGATCGCCGTCTCGAAATCCGTGGCCATACGGCTAGAATATGGAGATTTCCGTTCAAAAATTTAATGTAACTTGTATTTTTGTTTTAATTTTATTACAATCAATAAAAAAAGTTGAGTTTTATTATTAATAGAGCTAATCATTTCGTAACTAAGAGAGTGCCCACCATGGGAATGGTACCCTAAGGTGCTGGTACCGTGCTAAGCATTACAACGGCAACTGCTTCTTTGTGGGTCATTTCCACTGATCTGGAGTACCTAGCTTCACAACTAAGCGAGTGCCCACCATGGGAGTAGTACCATTTGGTAGTGACGACCGTTACCATAGAAACCATTTTGACATATAACACAATCGAATTTAAAAAAAAAATTACTAATACAGCTAATCATTTCGTAACTAAGCGAGTGCCCACCATGGGAGTGGTACCCTAAGGTACTGGTAACCGTGGTAAGCATTACCACAGCAACTGCTTCTTTGTAGATCATTTCCACTATTCTGGACTACCTAACTTCACAACTAAGCGAGTGCCCACCATGGGAGTAGTACCATTGGGTAGTGGTAACTATGACGACCGTTACCATGGAAACCGTTTTGACATAACGCATTTCCGGTAAGTCAAACTTCACCCATTATGCGTTTTACTGATGCCCAATGAAATTTTCCGAAATTCGTGTTATATCGACTCACATCTTCAACTGAGAAAGCGATGTCTGGTCTGGAACCTTGCATTAGGTACAATAATGCACCAACTGCTTGTTGATAAGGTACATTTTCCATTTGCCTCTTCTCATCTTCATTCTTTGGACACATTTCTAAAAAGATAACTTTTGGCCCGGATCAGATGGAGTGCAAACTGATTTGCAATCGGTCATACCAAGTAATAATTGCCTTCTTGATCAGCAAAAATTCTCAAACCAACACTTCACCTAAGTCCTTCATTTTTAAAAATTTCGAGAGTAAACTTTTAATTTCATCTTTCTCAGTTTCGTTCTTGTAAGAAATAATTAAATCGTCAACATAAACAGCAACGATTAGTACTGCTTTACTTATCTGATGTATACACATGGGTCTATTTTTTATTTTACCAGGTTCAATTTTTTAAGAACATTGTCCAACTTTATGTTCCATTGCCGTCCGCCTTATTCTAAACCATACATTGCTTTTTGTAGCAAACAAACTCTCGATGAATCGTCTCTAAGACCTTCCGGTTGTTCGTGTTCTGTTATCATATATATAAAATGAGTGATAATTTAGAAGAACAATTATGTTTATTACGTAATTATACAGTTTTACTGACAAGATGCTTTCTTGACTGACGCCACCTTTTTTGGTTCGAATAAGCTGTCACTGAGCCTCTCCCCAAACAGTGTTGCCAGCCTTTTCTCTAATCAAGAGCTGACAGAACATCCTCCCCTTTTTATTTAAGTAACATAATCGTCTAAATAGGAGGGTTTTCTGACATTTCTAACTGGTCTAGAACGTGCAGTATTCTCTTCTTTATCCACAGGAGCACTACCTACTAAGGGATAGTCAATGTTCACTTCACTAGAACTGTTATCGCTAGGTGCAATTTCATTATGATTACTTTGTACATTTTCTGTAATTGTTATTGGAGAGGACAGTATTGGAGTAAACTTTGACCAATCATAATAAGGAGCTGGAATCAGGTGCCATCTGTTTCGACGGAAAGTACCGGAGTCGGTTTTAATCAAATATGATCGAGGCTCCTTTAATAATTGAATGACTTTACCGTAAACTCTAAGGTCAGTTACCCAAACACTGTCTCCTATCATTAACTGGGACAATTCTTTGGTTCTATGTCTTTCTTTAAATTGAATTGAGGGCTTTACTTTAGCTTTATCCTCCCTATGAAAAATGTTTTTTTGTGTTAACTGGGTTATTCAATTGGCTGGGCAAAATTGGTAGTGGAGATCTAATTTTTCTATTCATTAGTAATTCCGCGGGGCTAAAGCCACATTCCAAGGGAGTGGTGCGGTAAGCTAGCAGTGCTAAATAATCTTCATTCTTTTTTAGTAACCCTTTTGCTATCTTCACCGCAGCCTCAACGAATCCATTAGATTAAGAGAAGTAGGGACTGCTGGTTATATGTCTAAAATCGAGTTCGTATGCAAAACGTTTAAATCCGAATTTAAACTGCGGTCCATTATCTGATCTGACTATATCGGGAATACCGTATCTAGAGAATAATTCTTTTAATTTGTTGATTATTGTAGTTTCCGTTAAACTAGTTAATTTAAATATTTCGAAGAATCTCGAATAATAATCTGTGGCAATTAAATACCACGAATCTCTTTTAAATAAATCTAAAGCTATTTTTTGCCACGGACAATCCGGAAATGTATCTTTCAAAAATGGTTCCTTAGGATTAATTCTATGTTCCACACATTGGGAACAAGTGCGTATGCAATTCTCAATTTGCGTCGATATGCCCAACCACCACACCGATGATTTTGCTCTTAGTCGACACTTGACTATGCCTTGGTGCCCTTGGTGTATCAACGATAAACATTTCGCTTGTAACGGCTTCGGCATGACTATGCGCGTACCACGCAAAAGAAACCCTTCATTATGTGAAATTTCCAATCTATATTGATAATAGGGTATTATTTCATTATCTAAGTGATTTTTATCAGGCCACCCTGAAAAAGAATATTCTTTTAATTTCTTACATATGAAATCTTTGGCCTGTTCTTGTTTTATTTCATTAAGAAAATATGGCTTTACTGCAAATGAATCAACGATGAGACTTACATGAGCCTCTGTTTCAGCCACCAACTCATCGTCTGCAGGTACAGACGAATAAGCTGAGAAATTTCTAGATAAGGCATCTGCTACCACTAAATCCTTACCAGGTACATAATAAATTTTATACTCGTACCGCATGAGTCTAATTCTAAACCTTTGAAGCCTAGAGGTCAACTCGTCAATAGGTTTAGTCTGCAAGATTTGAATCAACGGTTTATGATCTGTTTCCAGCGAAACCGTAATGCCTGTGATGTATTCGTGAAATTTATCACAAACCCAAGTCAAGGCCAATGCCTCACGCTCAATTTGTGCATCTTTTTTCTGTAGCGGACAATAGTCGTAATGCCTATGAAACAATTTCTCTTTTACCTCCTTGAGATTGAATAAGAAGGCACGCCCCTAACCCATAGGACGAAGCATCAGCAGAAATCGAAATTTGTTTCGATGCATCAAAATGAGCTAAACATGGACTATCCTGCAATAATAATTTTATTTTTTTAAACGCCTCTTTTTGAGGTACATCCTATACAAATGATAAGTTTTTTTTTAACAAGGATGTCAAAGGTTCAAGAACCCCTGAACGATTTGGGATAAAACGACTTGAGAAATTAATCATGCCTAAAAATTGCAATAACTCTTTTTTATTATTAGGTTCAGGAAATATTTTAATAGACGAAATTCTTTCAGGATCTACTGAAATACCATTATTTGAAATTGTATGTCCTAAAAATGTCAATGACTGTACCCCGAATACACATTTTTCTCGGTTTAACGTTATCCCTTCTGCATGAATTCTATTCAGTACTTCGTTAAGAATTTCATTGTGTCGTTCTAGGGTTAATGCATGGATTAAAATATCATCGATGTGACTTATTACACCGTCAATCCCAGCTAGAATATTATTTAATAAAATAGAAAAATATTCAGGAGCACACGTAATCCCAAAAGGTAAATCTTTTAAATAAAAATCTTCCAAAAGGAGTTATAAAACAAGTCAAATGCCTAGATTCTTTACTTAAACGGATTTGGTAAAATCCTGACGTCGTATCGAGTTTGCTAAAATATTTTGAATCTTTTATAGGTGCTAAAATAGTTTCAACTTTACCGATAGGGAAATATGACCTTAATACCGCTTTATTTAAACGTGTATAATCAACACATAGTCTAACTTTAGTTCCCTTCTTCACTACCACTATAGGACTTACCCAAGGAGTGTAAAAATCTACTGGTTCAATAATATTTAATTTTTTTAGACGGGCTATTTCTTCTTTTAGAGGATCCAGCAATGGAATTGGAACAACGCGAGGAACAGATTGTATATAGTTGCACCCCTTCTTTAATTTTAATCTCCATTTCAGTTTGAAATGTACCAATTTCATTAAATATGTTTGGAAATTTGTTTTCGATATAATTGGAGTTATTTTGTATAAAATTTAATTCTACCAATTGTACCCCTTCGCCTCTCTTCAGAATTTTTAGTTGGATAATAGCGGGTCTACCTAAAATTGGTTTATTTAGTTCCTTAACAACATATATTTCAGTTTGAAACTGCCTATCCAAGTAACTCAAATTCGTTTTAAAAGTTCCTACTATATTCAATTTACTTCCAGATGGACCTGTTACAAGCTTATTGGAAAAAGATAATGATTTAATTGCTTTGGAATCCAAGACATTAACCGGTATACAAGTAATATTGGCTCCGGAATCTATTAAAAAGTTCAACTTTCTTTCTAATTTAGAAACAAGTACAGGGATGGTCCACTCTCTACAATTTATATGATTTAACTGAATGGATCCGAGAAAAACTTCTTTTTCCAATTCGTAGTTAGAACGTTCAGTAGAACAAGAACAATTTAATTGTACAGCTCTGACCTTGGAATTTAATTTGCTTCTACAAACCTTTGCCCAATGTACTAATTTCTTACATTTATTACATGTGGAATTATTGGCTGGGCATTTATCTCGGGAATGCAAAGAGAACCCACAGAAACTGCACTTTCTGTTGCTTTCTTCATCGTTTCCTTTATTTTGAAAATTTCTACTTTCATTGTTTCCTTTATTTTGAAAATTTCTGCTCGGTCCTGCAACAGCATTGACTTCTTGAACACCTTGGTCGACTACATTAAATGCTAAAATCTGGTTAGCGCTAGCAGTAGAATTAGCTCTTATTTCACGACTCTGACTCGCTGACTCGCTTGAAGTTCAGCCTGTTTTGCTGTCAAAATACAGTCATTTAGTGTCAATTTTGCTAGAAACTGTAATCGATCACTCGTCTTTTTATCTGTCATCCCGACAACTATTCTGTCGCGAATTAATTCCTCTTTTAACGCCCCATAATCACAATGCTCTGCCAAAGTATGCAAACTGGTAATGAAACTTTCCACTGGTTCCCCTGGTCTCTGTTCTCTCGAGTTGAACTTATAACGCTCGAAAATAATGTTTCTTCGAGGTATGAAATGAATTTCAAACTTCTCCAATGCATCCAGATATGTCGTCGGAATACTTGCGAACTGCAATAATATCTCCTCTGCTTCTTCTCCCATAATATAAACTAACACGTTTATTTTCTCCGTATCTGATTTGTCATCTTGTCCTGATACCGACATAAATCTCTCGAATCTTTTTCGCCACTGCGGCCATGCTACTGGCTGAAATCGAATTTATCAGGTGGGGACACCTGTACTGGTAATTTTACCTCTGTCATATTTTCCCGTAGAAAAATTTCAACAGATTTCTCTAATATCTAACCTTCTAATTATCACAATCCCACCTGCCACCATGTTCTGTTATCATATATATAAAATGGGTGATAATTTAGAAGAACAATTATGTTTATTATGTAATTATACAGTTTTACTGACAAGATGCTTTCTTGACTGACGCCACCTTTTTTGGTTCGAATAAGCTGTCACTGAGCCTCTCCCCAAACAGTGTTGCCAGCCTTTTCTCTAATCAAGAGCTGACAGAACAGTTCGATGTATATTTCCTCATCTAGACTGCCTTGTAAAAATACTGTTACCGCATCCATTTGATAAATTTTAAAATTTTCTCTAGCTGCAAATGCAAGTAATAACCGAACTGAAGAATTACCTGATTACAGGAGAATAAGTTTCATCGTAATCTAGACCAGCCAATTGAGAATGTCCTTTAACTATCAATCTAGTCTTATGTCGAACTATTCTGCCGGATTCATCACGTTTCAATTTGTTTTTAATGGTTTACGTCCGTCTGGTAAATTTGTCATCATCCATATTTCATATTTCCATGTCTCATTTGGCATCAATGAATTCATTTCACTTTTCATAGCCTTTTGCCAATCTTCACTATCATATCTAGATAATGCTTCAGTCTAGTTCAGTCTTATTTTCTTGCGACTCCGAAAAATAAGTAAAATCATCATATTTTACCGGCTTGTGAATTCGATTTGATCGCCTTAAAACCACGTTTTCACTGTCAGGTTCTGTCACCACAACGTTTGGTAAACAATCTGTATGAGCGACATCTTGTGAGAAATTATTTTGAGAACAATCTGCCGCATTAGTTGAACTTTCCCCCACTGGATTTGCTGCTATTTCAACATCGTTCATAACATCATCAAAGGAACATTTCGATTCATTATTAATTTATTTTTGTACTATTGCAGAAACTTTTAGGAAAATCACATCCCGACTTCTCGTTATTTTACCAGTCTCTGGATCAATTAATCGATATCCCCGTGTCTCCTCACAATAGCCGACAAAAATTAACTTTTGCGATTTTGAGTCCCATTTTCTTCGTTTCACTTTAGGGAATGGGCCATCGCAGTTGAACCAAAAATTTGCAGGTAGCTCAGGTTAATAGGCTCACCTGACCATACCTCTTCCTTTCATTTGTACCACTTGCTGATGTTCTATTTATCAAATGCACAGCAGTATGGACTGCTTCAGCCCAATAATTTGTTTTTAATTTTGCGGCAAACAGCAAACACTTTGCTCTCTCCACTATGGTCCTATTCATCCTTTCGGCCATACCGTTTTGTTCGGGAGTATGGGGCACCGTTGTTTGATGTCTAATGCCAAATTTCAACAAAAATTCTTTGAATGCTTTATTAACATATTCCGTTCCATTATCTGAACGCATGATTTTGATTTTTCTTTCTGTTTGTGCTTCAACAAGAGTTTTAGAATCTTTGAATTTATTCAAGACTTCGTCTTTTGATTTTATAAAATACTTACACAAAAACTTTTCGTGAAAAATTGTCAATAAATGTCATAAAATATCTTGAATCGCCTATTGATTTGTTCTCCATTGGTCCACATAAATCTGTGTGAATAAGTTCTGATATCGAATTTGCTCTTTTTCCTTGACTTTTACAAGGGAATCTCGTCTGTTTAGCCTTTATGCACACTTCGCATTGCAATTCATCATCAGATCAAATCTACACCTTCAACAACATTATTCATTTTTTGCACTTGATTAAAGTTTAGATGA
Organism: Rutpela maculata; assembly: GCA_936432065.2. NCBI lineage: Eukaryota > Metazoa > Arthropoda > Insecta > Coleoptera > Cerambycidae > Rutpela > Rutpela maculata. Next base: position 135,324,073 of record OW386287.2, on the reverse strand, counting down.
CCTTCTTCCGTATCTTTAGCAATAAAACTTTTCGGTGAATTGATAGACAAACGGTACATTCCATCTACTAAATTAGCGTAAGCAATTTTCAGCTCTCGAATTTACTATTGAACATCCTTCTCTGTCGAAGACGACGCTGTTTCCATTTGCAGTAATTTTTGAAACAGATAATAAATTGGCAGCTAAATCTGAAACATGTAGTACATTTTTAACTTCTATTAAGTTTCCATCAATATTCATTATCTTATCACCAACGGCTTTGATTTCTAATTTTTCGTTATTTGCAACTGTGATATGTTTTGATTCACTATCGCGAAAGTTTTTAAGACAATTCTCGTCAACTATCATGTGCTGTGATGCACCACTGTCTGAATAAAACATTAATTCATGCGATGAAGTATTTTTGTTCATGACGGTATAACCACTTATTGCGTTAAATGCGTCACCTTTTCTTCTGTCAGAATTTTTAACTGACTTTTCAGTTTTTCTTCTTTCATGATTTCTTAATTTCCAACATCTTGATTTTTTGTGACCTATTTTACCACATTCGTGACATTTAATCATTGGTTTTCTGTTTTTGCTAACAAATGCCTGTTGAGTTTTTGAAATATTTGATGAAGTCAGTTCATATAGCCTTGATTTGATTAAATCACCAGTTATTGCTATTCCACTTGACTCGATTACCATAATAAATGGTTTGAACTCATCTGTCAACCCAGCCAATAATATTGATCCAACCCATTCATCATTTATATCAAAACCAATACCATTTAATTTATTTGCCGTACCGATGACTACTGAGATAAAGTCATCCATAGATTCTGAATTTTCTAGATTCGTTGACAATAATTTTCTCAACAATCCAATACGTATTGACAAGCCTTTGTCTTCAAACATTGATTTCAATTTCAACCATATTTCAAATGCTGTTTCACAATTTTGAATATGAAAGTATAAATTCGATTCAATTGACAAAATAAATTTTGCTTTCGATTTTTTCAATTTTTTCAACATCTGTTTCCATACAAGTTGTAGTACTCTTATCCGCCGATGGTTTTATTGTGTCTTCTAAATCGTTTAATTCGAGAAGTTATTTAATTGCAAATGCCCAAGTTTGATAATTTTCTGATCCTTTCAACTTATCGATGGTATTTCCATTTTGTTTTGTCGATGACGCCATCGCAACAAATTTCACAATGATAATATACTATATCGTTAATGGGAATCCACGTGGAAAACTGATCAATTTATTTTCTTTTAGAAATTAATTGTCAAACTACAATTGTCCAATGACATTCGATGAAAAATTTTATTCACTCGATTATTAATTCTACCATTGACAATATTGCATAAACTTTCTTTACATTTCACTCTACCCACTGATAGCCATGGTTATGTGGGCCCATAACCTGTTGAGCAGAGAACAGAATGTAGAGTGTTTTTATTAACACTCAAAACTGACAAAACATTTCATGAGTCACTACTAAATATTATTAGTTATCCTTAAGGGCATAACACAAAATAAGTGTGGGTTTACATATTCAACAAAAATACTATTTCGGAAGTAGTTGAAAATATTACCAAGGCAGGAAACCTGATATACTTTTGGTGAATATAAATGTATACAGAGTGGTCACCCAAACGAAAATACGAGGTTGTACATTATGTCATGATTGTTACTGAGCACCGAATTATTAAAAAAATCTGTATTGTAATGTCAACGTTCCCAAACAAATAAAAAATTTTAATTTTGAGTCGGTGACCGAAGCATCATCATCATCAGTTTGCGAAACTGAGGCCAGAGATGGATTTATTAGGTCTAGAATATCTCGACAGTTATTGTTGAAATTTTAAATATAATCTATCTTTGTAAACTCTGTAAAATAAATGCTTATAATATTGGACCCATAACTGATTGGTAGATCGGTGGATTTCGATATGCAGCTATCTCTTTGTGGTGAGTTCTGAGTTTTTTTTTAAATTTATTTAAAAACAAGGGAAGAACTTTAATAAATCGAACTAATAGAAACAAATATTTAAAAAAATATTCCTATTTTTAAGGTTGTGAAGCGCCGGAAAACATAATCCTAGGAAGCCCAGTTTCACAGGATGAATATACTCTGTGCATAACCAATTCTCCCAAATGTACGTGTTTAAACCTATGTGAAATTACGAAATGTCTCTATGCTACTCTGATATATCACGTGAATAACTGAAAAAATATTGTGAGAGATTCACCCTCGTCTGTTACATAATGGAAATATACCAATGATAATGACGTATTATCTTATTGATAAGAATAAAAATCTGATAACCTGAACATTTCCTAAGGATTTTACTTTAGAGACGGGAAATATTCGACAATTTCCAATTAATAATCTTAGAGTACCTATCGACTACGGCTACAGTAGCAATGTTCTTATAACAAAATCATATTAAAACTACAGATGTTGAATCCCAGCCAGTAGAAACATGCAGGAACAGAATTTCGTTCAGTCCCAGCTGCTGCATTTGGTGGGTGGAGTAAACTTTGATTTGAACTTTTCCTCTGCCAGGTTTTATGAATAAAATGCAGTAAGCATCACTACGAGGTCTACATCTTCCCCAATGACAGCCACATTGGATTGGATGTTTCTCTTAGGGAATGTTCAATAGTTGTGCTTACAATCAGCACGTCAGCATCGTCTGATGCTTGTTGTGTTGTGATGCCGTTTTCATGTAGTTTAGACCTCAGTAGGTTAATGAGTCTATCTTTATTGTGCTGATTGGAGAGGAATAAATCTTCATTGACTGTTATTTCGGATATCTACCGACTTTTTCATTTTTTATTTTTTCCGCATATTTTGGTTCCGCAGGTGGCTTGGCCTTTGTAGCAGGCGAATGTTTTTTTGGTTATAAGTAGATCCTAATTTGTTCTATACTTGAACAAAAATTGATTTAAATTGGAAACAATATGAAAAAGGTATAAGGGGGTCTTCATTTTAAGTGAGTCAAACTGTATATTTAATAAAATGTATAGATTTCGACAAAATATTACGTTAGTAAATACATCGAGTGTTGTAAAATAAAGATTGTTTTGTGACTGTGATTTATTAGTAGACCACGGTAAACCACTTTGAAAAAATTTCAGATACCTAATTATTTTATTTATTAATTATCGATTTTGGCTGGCGAATATCTCGAAAATTATAACACATAGGAAGAAAATGAATAAAAACATCCTTGTAAGAAATTTAATTAAATTCAATTTTGAACAGAATAATTTTTTCCGTATGGCGCATCGTTTCCGAATTATAAGCGAAGAATCGAAAAAAGGGACCTTTGCACCCCTCTCCCCATTTGAAGCGACAGTTTTAGGGGCGGGGACTTTTAGTATGTTTACCTCCTAACTATCTCCAACATATTTCTGAAGAGGAAAATTCCCCCCTCCATGTTCTCTACCACTCCTTCATTGACTAGGTATAAACACGATGGCGGGATATACCAGAAAATTTTCCTTGCTAGCTTTTGCGCGTACTGCTGACACAGAAAATTGCCCACGCACAATACAAAATTCTGACGACAATAATAATTTAATCTAATAACCTTTTGGCTTTTGATTTTTAAGCTTTTTGTCGTATAATCAGCGAATGAAGGCGTATGTCTTTATGTTCATTCGTTCCGAAAAAGCCAAAAGAATCCTAAAGAATTAGTCTTCCATTGTAGTACACAATAGGAAAACATATAATATGTACTATAAAGTTTTTCTTTATCCGCTTCAGTTGAGTTATAGAAGGGTGGTCCAGAATATATCTTTAGAGAAATCTTGTTGTGGCGCCTTTCACTGCTGTCGATTGAGATTAATAGGAAGGCATGTTTTCATGTCCTCTCGGATGAAGGTTCAAGTTGCCCCATTATAGCTACAACTTTGTACATTTATTAAGTATTCTTACGACTTTTTATAGATTGATGGTTTACTTCTTAGAATATAAATCGAATTTTGCGATTTTTACTCTTTTTATACATCAAATGTACTATTAAAAACTAATGTAATACCAGAGTAATATCAAAAATGTTTGTTTTCACTTATCAAATAGGAAAAATAAAATCTGCGCTTTTCTATGCCTTAGAAAATTAATTGATCTAATTACTAACTCAACGAACTACAAAGGGTATGCTTTTAAAGGGCAGAGCCCTGACAGAGGGCAGAATATTTACTAGTGAAATATTTTGTCGAACTCCTCTATACATTTCCTTAAATATATAAGGAATAAAAACCAGACTGCAACCAATAGCTATTTCCCGAACTAATGCCCCGCCGAGCGCTGAATTACGTATTACAAGCCTGGCCGAGTTAGTGGAATAACTATGTATTGCCACAAAACGCTAAAGTTTCGATTAGCGTTTTGTGGCAATACATAGTTATTGCACTAACGCGGCCAGGCTTGTAATACGTAATTCAGCGCTCGGCGGGGCATTAGTCCGGGGAATAGCTGTTGGTTGCAGTCTGGTTTTTATTCCTTATATATTTAAGGAAATGTATAGAGGAGTTCGACAAAATATTTCACTAGTAAATATTCTGCCCTCTAAAAAGCATACCTTCTAACTATGCCCATGTCAGGGCTACTGCTGTTTCGATTGTAATGGATATCAGCTGCTAGATGGAGCCTGCCATTTTTGTTGCATGTCGTGGTTTTATAAATCTCGTCATGTACCAAGAGTGAACAAATGCCTCGTTCCAACCGTCTCAGACCTACCTTGCAGTGACGAGAGCCAATAGCTCGAAACTGCAGTCTGCAAGTGGTATGAGATGGCTGGCACGAGAGCTCCTTTAAGTAGGAATAAGTCTTTCGGCTGGTGTCTATTAAAATCGAAACTTTAGCGTTTTGTGGCAATACATAGTTATTGCACTAACGCACAGTGGGCCAGAATCCGAAAAGGCTGGCCAAAAGTCGAGAAATGGAGTAATGGTTTTGAAAATTTTCACTTGGGGGTTTTTGAGGTCGCTGATTACGAATTTGGTAATAGTTTTTTTAAGAACAAAATGGCGGCTCCAATATGGCGACAAACGTTTGAGAAAAGTAAGGCATTTTAATTGGAAATTGGTATTCGGGGGTTTTCGAGGCCGCTGAATACGAATTTGGTAATAGTTTTTTCAAAAGCAAAATGGCGGCTCCAATATGGCGACAAACATTTGAGAAAAGTCAATCATTTTAATTGAAAATTGGTATTCGGGGGTTTTCGAGGTCGCTGATTACGAATTTCAATTCAAATATAACATACTTTTAGGCCTTTTATAAATTCCAACCAATTAGTCCGGGGAATAGCTGTTGGTTGCAGCCTGGTTTTTATTCCTTATATATTTAAGGAAATGTATAGAGGAGTTCGACAAAATATTTCACTAGTAAATCAACGAACTACGTTCTAGTCAGAATTAGTTCATCAATTCAGAATTAGTTCACCAAAATTTACACAAATAAATAATCAGTAAACAGATATTTAATTTCTATATTAATAATGGTTCAAGAAAATTAATTTCCTAAATACAAATTGGACTGGAGAGTCAGTTCTATACCTCTCACACAAATTGAGTCATCAGCATAATCTAATTAAATCTGAATTAAAAGAACAAATACAGCGAAAGAATTATAACACAATAAAGTCAGTTTTTAAGATTTTAACCTCCCCACATTAAAATTGTGGGAGGTTACTACAATTAGTCCAAAATCGAAAATTGAGATAACATCAAATCTTTACGTTTTGAGGGCCCGGGAACCGAAACTCGAAAAATGTCTCTGTGTGTGTGTGTGTGTGTGTGTGTGTGTGTGTATGTTAGCACGATAGCGGCGAAGCTACTAAACGGATTTGGATGAAACTTTGCATGAGGGTTTCTTTAGTGCTCCAGAAGATCTGAAAAGGTTTTGGTTGAGATCGGATTACGTTTAATGCCGTTTTGGCACAACAAGTTGTTTATTTTATGATTACTTACAATTTGTAATTGAACCATTGAAAAGCAGTAAAAATTCCGATTTCAACGATATATCACACTTGCACTTTTTCGATTTGGTTTCCGTGGAAAAAATTAAAAAACAAGATAACACGCTTCTTGTGTAAGATAAATTTTATAGTCTAACCTAACGTTCGATAGACGTGTCAGAGAATGTATACCACAAAATAATACAGGGCTGTACCCCTTACTCTTTGCAAATTTGCAGCCGCAAAGCATAACTCTTAACGGCGGTCCCTAGGCCAAAATACTTCCCTAACGAATGTGTAGAGAATTTAATGCTACAAAAAATTATTTTTTATTTTTTGACATAAGACAAAAAATAAGGACGATAGGAACGAAACAAGTGTAAATTTACATTTTCCAAGGAAACGTGTTTTTTTCTCTTCTCTTGCGAATATCTAGATAAATATTGATTTTGGCAAAAAAATAGTAGGGATCTATTAGAAAGACAATAAAATGATGATGAATTTGCTTTGTCAAAAAATGTCTGTAGGATTAATGCTTTCGCTGCTATATACGTTTCAACACAAAATTTCGATTTTCCCATATGCCCAAATTATATTTGATACTGATTTTTAAAATCTCCAAGTGAAATTTATAGTTTTTTGTCCTCAAAGCAGTGCAATGTACAGGGTGATATTCTAATAATGACAGAGATGTTCACTGATTTCGGCTGATAACTCGGGAACGGTTGAAGATATCGAACTGAAATTTGAAACGTAGGTATAAATATTGTAGACGGACGGATTACGAGTGAATTAATAATACACCTACGTCACATGACGTCACAAAAATGAAAAACTGGTTGGAGTTATTGAATTGAAATTTGAAAAATAGGTTAAAATATTGTAAATGGATGGAATAAAAGTAAATTAATAATACACCTACATCTACATGACGTCACAAATAAGACAAATTCTTACAACAGGCGAACTGGTACAGATATTGACTTAACGATTGGAAACATCCAATTAAAATTTGAAATGTGGGTGGAAATATTGTGGACGGACGGAATACAAGTGAATTAATAATTAGAGAATATTATTTAGGTATTATGCAAATCACAACTTACACACTTTTTATTTATTATGAAAATACCTACTTTCTGTATATTGTTGCCCTAATCTGGGCACGCTAATATACTAGTCAGGTAAATACTTTAAAACACTCATTATTGGAGAATCAATCATGAGTGTTTTAAAGTATTTACCTGACTAGTATATTAGCGTGTCCAGATTAGGGCAACAATATACAGAAAATAGGTATTTTCATAATAAATAAGAAGTGTGTAAATTGTGATTTGCATAATACCTAAATAATATTCTCTAATCATGATAATAGCAAATAAATAAAAAAATAATTAATTGAATTAATAATACACCTACGTCCACATGACGTCACAAATAAGAAAAATTCTTAGAAACCGGTGCAGATTATCGACTTAACTATTGGAAACATCCAGTTAAAGTTTGAAACGTAGGTGGAAATATTGTAGATGGATGGAATACGAGTGAATTAAAAATACACCTGCGTTCTGATGACGTCATAAAAATATAAAATTCTTATAACAGGCGAACTGATGATGATATCGAAAAAATATTTCTACAAGACAAGTCACGAATTTTTTTTTTTAATTTCCAAGAAATATCAAATTTTCGGAGAAATGTCACTTTTCAGAAAAATGTCAAATTTTTAAAAAATATCAAATTTTCAGGAAAACGCCAAATTTTCGGAGAAATGTCACTTTTCAGAAAAATGTTAAATTTTCAGGGAAATGTTACTTTTCAGAAATATGTCAAATTTTCAGAAAATGTCACTTTTCAGAAAAATGTCAAATTTTCGAAAAACGTCAAATTTTCGAAGAAATGTCACCTTTCAGAAAAATGTGAAATGTTTGAAAATTGTCAAATTTTCGGAGTAATGTCACTTCAGAAAAATGTCAAATTTTCGAAAAAATGTCAAATTTTCGGAGAAATGTCACTTTTCAGAAAAATGTCAAAAATTCAGGAAAATGTCAGATTTTCGGAAAAATGTCACTTTTCAGAAAAATGTCAAATTTTCGAAAAAACGTCAAATTTTTTAAGAAATGTCACCTTTCAGAAAAATGTCAAATGTTTGAAAATTGTTAAAATTTCGGAGTAGTCACTTCAGAAAAATGTCAAATTTTCGGAGAAATGTCACTTTTCAGAAAAATGTCAGAAATTCAGGAAAATGTCAAATATTCGGAAAAATGTCACTTTTCAGAAAAATGTCAAATTTTCAGAAAAATGTCAAATTTTATTAAATTGACTCAAAGGAAAATTCCCAAAAAATACTACGGGTCCATCTGTGGTATAAGTTCTCTGCTAGTGTGTTAAAGCGTGCAGACTATATGCTGAGTATTTTTGACGTGGCAAGTGCGTTGAGAGATTAAAAGTTTTTTCGACGTTTATAAAGCCCACGGATGGTGTGAGAGGCCATCCGGAACCGCTTGCAAGCCCTACAAGTGTAAGCAACCCCACCGGAACGCTTTCGGTGAGTTTTTTCCAATAAAACTTTTAAAGTGACAGTGACATTATATTTTAAAAACTATTTCCGCTACTTCCGGCATCTCGCCGGAAATTCTTCCGGCAATATAACCTAAAAATAGTACTACATACCTAAAAACAATTTAAGACATTGGTACCAACCTAAATATTTTTCAAAAACCAAATTCCCCAGAGAAACATTGGAACCAAAAATTTGACAGCTATCACTTCCCCAACCGATTTAGTGAAAAATCGGTCGAGGCCAAAAGATAAAATAAAATATACCAACTCAAACTTAAACGATCCACCATGAACACTACCCTGGCTACATCTGGCAGGGAAGCTGTCCACCAAGAGTTATATGGTTTTTTCCAAGGATGGCTATCCCTGCCATCCATCCCATTACCAACGTTTAGTTGTTTCCCGTATCAATAATCAAAATTATTAAGTGCTCTTGCCTACGAACGTTTTTATAGTATTGTGTTTATTTTTATATTAATTTTAGGTCCATGTGGACACATTATAATTTTAACCTAGTTTTTAAGCCTGCCTACAGAAGACAGGAGCTACTTTTCTATTTTTCTCCAAGCCAAACCGGACCTACCCCGTCCAGCCTCACACTCGCCACGGCGGTGTTCACCGTGGTTGTCTGGCTGGCCCCAGGTTAGGATCCGATGAAGCATATATTTGTATTAAAACATTGAATAAAATATTAATGTTGTGCAGACTATAAATTTAACACTCAAGTTCTTAGGTCCAAATCTCACCGAACGCAAGACTTTTTTTTCTGATTTAATATGAAAGAAATATTTCAACTTAATAAATATAATTAAATGAGATCCTTCATATTGTTTAGTGCTCTTTTTGGCTTCAAAGATTCACTGGTTGGGGAGGTTCCAGCCGCTTCCAGTAGCTGCCGATTTTTTTTAGATACATTTTGTCTTGAAATCTGTTCTTTCTAGAAAATGCAAGTATTAAGATTCTATTGATATATTATCATCTAGAATTTATTTATATATTTTACCTGTTAGTACGCGAACTTGAGAACATTTGTTCAAATATCTCAGCATTCGCTAAACATATTTTGCGCAAAAGCTAATTAGACCTAAGATAAATACTGACAAATAAAAAACCACATGGCTGTATGTTGCTTCGTTATCAGGAATTGAAAAATGAAACATTTTGCCACGATGATACACACAATAGTGCCGACATTTGCTATTCCCTGAAGGGCCGAAGTTGCCCCAAGTTATATTCTCGACGCCAAGACAATTATTTAAGTTTAAATACTAATACTATAGTTATAGTTATACTATTATAGTAAAATATCATAACAAGAAATTTTAGTGTTGATATCACTGTCATCTTTTATAGCTACAGCAAGAACAGCAAAAAGTCCGCAGAAAGATATCGACGAGGATATTGGCGATCATCAAGGCACGCATCTGTAAAAATTTGAAATTATTGACTGGGCAAGAGTTTCTCAGAAATAGTAATAATGACGGATTTATAAAAATTTTAATGGAAAACTTGACAGAAAATAATACTTTTTGTGAACAAACTACTGACGATGTTGATTTGCCAACCATCAAAGCAACGATAATAGTGCGATTCCAAAATTTAGTATTGGAAGATATTGATGTGCTTGTAATCTCGATTGCATTAACTCCACCCGAAAAAGAATAGTAATTTATGCAACAAGTGGTACTGGAAGTCCAATTCCACAGCAATCACATGAGTGAAGGAGACACACATACAATATTTTTTCTACGACTATCCTTAATTTCCATATCTAGATAAATCAATTCAATAATAGTATCCATATCAATTTGGAATTAGTATATCGGATATGAAAATAAACGAGGTTATTTCCACTTGTCGACGTTTCGAATAAAATTTTATTCTTCCTCAGGACTTTAGTAAAATAGCATATTTGTGGTTTTGTTTCACTAAAGTCTCGAGGAAGAATAAAATTTTATTCAAAACTTCGTTTATTTTCTTATCCGATATACCGACTAATTCCAAATTGAAAATATAGATAAATGAATTTCAAAATTAACTAACTTCAAAACACGAATCTATAATTTGACGTTTCTGAAGCGAAGATTGTGAGGCAACTTCAATTGTTTTCAATGTATAGTATGAGCGCCAAATGAAATAAAGTAGGGTCCCGTATGCTTCTGCATGATATAAGTTGGAAAGGTGTGTAAATTCGTTCTATAATGATTACCCTATATGAAAAAGATTGTTGGTACTCGGAAACAGTGCAGACGAGATTTATGACATAATGAAGAAAAGTTGGGTTGCGGTTACATAGGCATTCCTACTGTTCCCACAGTCAAAATGCATGGATTTGTTTTAATTTCTTTGTGACAATCTAACAAGCTGATTATTCTTCCAATGTTTCCCACAAACAACTAGTTCAGGCCTTATCAAAATTAACTAATTTATATTAGTTTGAGTCTTTGAGAATTGAATAAATAAATTGTTATGCTAATACTCCATCAATAATAAAGTTAATTTTCGAAATAATTACAAAATGTGACTCATATATTTATTATATAAACGCGAAACATATTCAGGAAGCACTATTAAGAGTACTTGTTTGTAGTTATACATAAGATACAAACAATAGTATGTATATCGAATAAACTCTACATTAAAAATCAATCATTTCATTTCTGAACATTATTGAGTGATAAAGTTTTAGAATGCAAAATATTTTTTTATATTTATTTACTACTACTACTAACTTACCCATCTACGTATATAACTAAGAACAATGTTGAAAACCATATTTTATTAGTTGTGGTGTTGATACACAAATGCACGATCCTATATCTTTTTTCATTACGCAATCTCAAATATAAAAGAACTCTAATTGTAACCACAGCGCAAAAATCTGAAAAAAAAAGAAAGTATTTTCTGAGAGGATTAGTCCGATAGCGCTTTTTTTCCGAGGTACAGAGAGATCAATTTAAAATAATACATAATCATTAGTCAAAAACCACCCCTGGGCATTATAAGAAATTAACAACTCTTATTCTAGAGCAGAACCACGTAAAGAAGACTACTTAGGTATTTTTGATGAGATGCCCTCTTTGTCTGAAATTATTTCACATTTATTTATTCACCGCTGGGCTGGTACATACGTAATACATATTAAAATCAGATTACGATGGACTAGCTTACATGTATCATGACTATTATAAGTCAAGAGGTACTAAAAAATGGTTCATTCAAAGCCACGATGGAAGAGAGAAGAAAAACATCTATGGTGCATTTGTTCGCATACTAGCATTGACTATCAGGAGTTATCCACACCTTGCTCAATATACGCCCAGTTTCACAATACTTGGAAGTGGAAAGGTTAGTAGTTACCTGTCCATTTCAGGTAAATTTTACCAACTTTGTATATTGAAATTTACGGCACTTTCTAGACTATCATATTGACCTAGATATAACATAACAGGAAATTTCTCAACTAAAGGCAAAAGTTCCTGTTTGAATAATTTTGGTAAAATGGTGTGGAAAATGCGTTACTAGCGATCTAGAAACTAGCAAAGCTGAAGAATTCAACGCTAGTATGATAAATGAATTTGCCTGTCAGCACATTCGTAACACTATGACTACAACTTATATCAGCGAAATAAGGTTGGAGTCGCAGAAAGAACACCTTCCAAACAGAAAAGTTTTGACTCTGCTTATTAGGACCCATTTACAGTCTATGGAGTGGAACCGAGATATAAAGCGGCATTCGAAACACCATATACTTGGAATTACGGCTGGGAAAGTGCTGAAAATGCTTATGTTCTAGTGGTATGCTATGCTCCAAATAAACCAAAATATACTCATTATTCGTCGGCCTCCTTGTAAATATTCTATGAGTAGTTTATATTGCATAAAAATGTGTAAAAGTGTGTAAATGTGAAATAAACTGAAGTAATAATTTTAAATTTTGATTTCTTTGTTTTTCTGTTATTTTGATTTATTTATTTTTTGTCTTGTTTTTTTTGTTCTTTATATGAATTACTCTTTGCTTGTTTGTGACTTTTATTTTTATCGTGTCCCTGAATGCCGAATCTGAAATGAGAAGATCATGAAAATAAGCAATTTAATTTTCCTTTATTTAATCCCAGTAATTTTTTTTCATCTCATTTCTTTTTAAAAAATTAAACGAATTAAATGATGTTCTCAAAAAGTTACTTAAATGCCCATAGTAAAAAAATAAAGAAGAATATATACGATTTAAAAGCTGAATTTGTTAATTTTCAAATTGATGACGTTATCGTAGTAGTCAGTATCGATTCTCGAATGTCCAAGAGTTATTTTCGTATTATAAGATACCTATGAAACTAAATAAAATAGACCGCAAACTTGTAGCATCAAGGAGCATACGGAATGACATATTCGCTCACACTAGTACCCTTAGATCGGGTTATGTACAAGTGTGAAATAATATTACTGTATTGCATACTTTTTACTTTTTTTCACTATTGACATAAACGTACGTTTTTCTCATAAGAAATAATGAAAAAGTACAGTTTTCGTAACAGATAGTATATTATATAACGATGCTATAAAAAAGGCTATTATTATTGAGGATGGAGATTACAACTAGAGTGAGCGCAGCGAGCGAGTGTTGTAACCATCCGAGGTACTGCCTGTGTTCAACTTCGTCATTTCAAAGGTGAAAATGAATTTTCTAGTGTTATTTTATTGAATTTAAATTTAGGTAATACTAATCAAGTAAAGTATGGAAGTATGGAACATTCGAAGATAGTGTACTTTCAGGTTCAGGTTCAGTACTGGATGGATAATTGTATGTCATTAGAATTCTGGAGCTGGAAAAGTCGAGGTAATTTGACAACAAATGTAATGGACCAGGCCTGTTCTGGAAAATTTAATGAAGATGGTTTTTTGTGGATGTAAAGAGGACTGTGGATGAGCTTGCTGTTGTAGAAAAACTGGATTATATTGTTCACCTGTTTGTTCTGGTTGCAACAGGCAGGGGTGTCTACATTTTTTTCATGAAGAAATCGATGAAAACAATGAAGATAATTATACTGAGTATATGGAATCAATGTGATTAAATTAAAAAAATATTATTTCGGGTATTTAACAAATAACTTTGAAAGAAACCATTCGTTATTTTCATATTCTATCGATCCAAGTCCGATCGCGTTAGTATATCAACAAGAAGCTTCCCCTACGAGACATATACTAAAGTGATTGCACTTGGATCAATAGTATATGAAAAAAAAGCGAATGGGTTATTTAAAAGTTATGTGCTAAATACCAAAAATACTGTTATCTAATAATAATGTAAGTAGAAATAAAATATATTTATTTTTAGATGTAATTAATAATGCAACATTCATTTTGTTTATTGAAATGCTTAATTAGCCCAAAGTAAAATATTTTTTGCATTATTTTTAAATTTGGGTCAGCTAGTTTGAGTTAGCCATTTGAAAAATATAATATCAAAAATCGTAATGATTTTGTCGTAATTTCATAACTTACTTTGTTTTTTTCAGTTTCAAAATATTTCTTTACAAAATATTGATTTTTTTTAAGTTTTTTACAACAATTTGATTTGCATACTTTTTTAATGGATAAACTTTTAAATCGTCCATTTTTAGAGTAAGTTGCAAAAGGTTTTATTCAAATCCCTTAAGTTTAATGTATCTCCGTAATAACGCACTTTTTTCATCTAAATGCACTGGACTCCATAGTTCGTGGGGTATTTTCGTTAGAATAGTCGTTTCTTGTCCACAGTTGATTTTTTTGTCTGCCAATACTTTTACGCTCGATAAGGGTTGAACAAACATTATTTATAATTTCTTAGCATCTATAGATAAATGTCTTCTATGTGGCTTTAAATTTTGCGCTGCAATAATACAATTGAATAGTCCATGACGCGGCACCCCGTTTTTTCAGTAACTAAAAGACTTTTTTCTCTTCGCAAATGAAATCAAAATGATTAATACTTGCTTGATTCCACGGTTATTTATTCTAAATTATTTTTGCATTTGCCTAAATACCCATAAGCCTTAAAAAGTATCGGGAAATTGGTCGTTTATTGCTTGAAGAATAGACTAGACCGATTTTCTTGGTAATATCCTAGCAATAAAGTTTTGTTGCAATTTTTTGAACCACCCACTTAGTACAGTCACTTGGTACCAAAAAGTACATAAACTTCGGACTAATTCTATAGCGGCTTGGAATTTTCTTTTTTGCGGATTCTTAAACTTTAGGATATTAACTTCAAATATTCCCCTGAAATAAATAAATCAATAAGTAAAATTAACGAAGTACTGAGAATAAATTAATAAAACTTATACTATTTATGTTTTTGGAATCTCAGATCACGAATGTGAAGACAGAAATTAAAAATTTATGTTGCACGCTCAATATGGCCGATATAACAGGGGTAAAATGGATGAATTAGTTATTTTTTGTTTATTTTGAGAAATTAGGACTTTCTTAGCAGATATATAAAGGAAATGAAACTAATATTATTTATGATTACGAATTTGGATTTTGTTTTTATGTTTTTACCACGTTTTTATGTTAACGTGTAGTAAATTAATAAAGCAATAATTAATATTTTCCAATTTTATTAACTATATAAAGATTTAACCTAAATTGAAAATAATTTTTCATCATTATACATATTTATACAAATACATACATGCTTGCGATGTCCAGCAACTTAAAAAATGTGCGTGAATATCAAAAAAAGTATAAAAATTATGATTATTCCTTTTATAATTGAAAATATTGTGGTTTTATCGCCAAATAAGCAATATCGTAATTTGCTAAAACGAGACGCGCTCCTTATTTCGGTCATATCTCCTTTGCAATTAACGACAAAAAAACATCCAAAAAAGCCATTATGAAGGTCTCTTCATCCTAAGGTCAGGTAGGTCAAAACAGTACAGAGGTTGTCAGTTTTTCTATATTCATCTTAAATTCGTCAATTTAAAAAAAAAAACGTTAAGAGCTATCTTCAAACGCTTCTTCTGTCTCCTAAGCTATTTATCAAAAAATTAAAAGAGCAACATTGCCAATTTTTTGTCTTTAGTAACATTCAGCAAAGATGATTTCCTGTTATTATACTCTTCGCAAAAAGGAAGAGTATATTGTATTTGATCGGAACATTTCTAAAATCGTAAATATCGCTCCTAGAGAAAAAATTTATCGTTGTGTTAGTGAACGAATTCTGAACAACTTTCAAAATGTCCGTCTGTCCGTCCGTCCGTCACGTTTCTTGTAAGCACGATGACTTAAGAAAGAAAAGTCCGATTGTATTTAAATTGGGAAAGTAAGTTAGTATTAACTAGAGGAAGAACCCTATTGGTTTTGAAGAAAATCGATCAATAAATAAAAAAGTTATTAATTATTTAATTTTAAAAAAATATTCTCTTAATTTTTGTCGCTTGTACTTAACAATCGATTTTCGTAGCAATATGTGATGGTGCAGTGGCTAAAATTTTGCCTTACAATCCAAATATCGTGTGTTCCAATCCCACACAGGTTGGATATTTATTTTTCATTTTTTTTTTCATATAATTTTTTTCACAACAAAGATGGTATCACAAAATTTAAGATGTCCAAAACTAACATTATTTACAAGAAAACTGCGAAGAGTATCCTATAGAATGTGTAACAATTATATAAAAAGCTCAGTAAATTGGTGAAGAGTACCTACGTTTTTAGCTTGTTTAACCTTAAAGCCAAAAGAAAAATCATTTTTTCAAAAATTCTTAAAAGACATTATGTGTGAAATGTTTTAGATAACTTCATCCATCACGGCCAAAAAAATTTGAGCGTATACATAAAAGTTAGGACTAACAATAAACACGGTTTGGAATTTACCGGAACAAAAAACGGATACATTTTTGTGTAAAAAATGAAAATTTTGCCTTTATTTTACTTGTATCATTTTTGATTTTGCAGATATCAAAATTTGCCAAAAGAAAATTTTAAGCTACTGTAATAAGCTTTAATTTGGTTCAAGGTACATGTTAAAAGGTTCCTTAAAACCAGAGTTATGATTGTTTGAAGAGCATGTCTTTCTCAGGGGTACGTTCAAATATACCTAAACAAATTTTTATTTCATGGATGATTTTTGTTATTTCATAAGTTAACTTTCTTGTTATGACAAACTTTTTCGAAAATGTGATCCTCTTTGAATAATTTACTTAGAACCTTTGAATAATTAGTGTTTCTTGCTTAGAAATGTTTTTCAACCCCTAGTAACTCGGCGGCTATTAAAACAAAAATAACGTTAGATGAGGTTTTATGGGAGAGTTAGTCCGAAATGAGATCACTAAGTTACTGTACTAACTACTTTTATGACCAGTGCTAATAGCAAACTATAGAAATGTTGCTTTATTTGTGAATATAGTATATTTTACGCTAATAGGTAGGTTTGATATTATATCAGTATCTAAAATATGCAGTATAACTTATCCAGTCACTTTTAGCCAGACCATAAATTGTTTTATGTGAGGCAAGACTGTCTGGATGAAATTTTGCAGATTTAGATAGTTAGTTCTTAAACGCTGATGCGGTTTAAGAGTTCACGAAGGCAACTAGGTAAATAGCCACCGAAGTTATCTAAACAAATAGAAACAGTTTGAAACTTTAGTTGGGTACTTGTCTGTTCAAACGCATTAGATAACAAATTGCGAATTTATCGCTTAACAAGCTGTTTACGGATTTATAGGTTGTTTGGTCCAGAATAGCTATTACGCAATTTAGTTTATAGTTTTGAATAAGTATTTTCAACATCTTATCATGAAACATGATGTCTTAAATGATGTTGAATAATATGAGAAGCCATGGCCTTAAAACTTTTTTGTATCAGCTATTCCCATTATCATAGAATTTTTTTTTAAAACTGCAAATTTCATCGAAACTGTATTAAAATCGGTAGATATGTATTTTAGGAGTAGTTAATACTGTATATGATATCAAAAGTTAAGAATTCAAAATATCGAACCTAACATGGCTGCAATAAGTTCAATATGTTTCTTCTTATATCTAGATGTACATTAATTTCAGGATTCTCTGATAACGAAACTGACGTTAAAGATTAGGAAGTTCAAATTGTCGAATATTTTCTTTTGACGTTTAGAATTTAAATAAAGAGGTTACTAAAGGGATGTAAAAGAAAATATGAAAGAAATATTGAACCGCCTTCGCAAAAGGCCGCCAAAAATGATGAAATAAATTTTTGTCGCCGGCGCGCGGCGCCGCCCAGTTAATGAAACCTTATTATCTAATATCAACATTGTAAAATGAATAAATAATGAATTCAAACGCATTTTTAACTGACATCAGTATAGATATTAGACAATAAGGTTCAATTGACTGGACGGCAGTAAAATTTTATTTCATCATTTCTAGCGGCTTTTTTGAAGGTGGCTCAATATTTTTTAAATGTATGCATTGATTTAAGATCTCAAGAAATGATACAAAAACAAGTTCTTGACAATCATGAGTGATGTCTGCATTCATTTTTAACATCTGAGTGTATTCAAAAGTAAATTTATGTTTGACTGTTGTAACGCACTCTTTTATATTTGGAAGATCTACGCAGTGGTATTCCCTTTCGTTTTATTTTTCTTTTTTCTGGTATATCTCTTTTCAGCGTCGAACAGTAGTCAGCCATCATATTTTTATCACACACCCCTTGATATCGGTGCTCCATTTCTCTGACATCTTGATGAAAGCATTCTTCTTGCTTCTCAATATAGTCTTCAAGATTCTCTGAGAAGTAATCAAGAGAGATCCCAGAAAATACGATTTCAGATTCATAGAGCATCAATTTATAATTACATTAATAATTTTCAACGATATTTTGAGAACCACGTTATGCTGCTATATCGATATTATTCAATTCGATTCACTGTTGTAACAACAACTTCATTGTACAAAGAGATCCGTTAATATTCCTTTCTTTAATTTTGCATCAGACACATTCGGAAATTTTTCTCCTATGTAGTTAAAACATTCATATTCTTTGACTAAAGTCTTGACGAATTACTTCATTAGATTAGGTTTAATATGAAGGGGCGGAAGGACTTTTGATAGATCTAATAACGGTTCATAAATATGGTTCATAAATATGGTTCATAAATATGGTTCATAAATTATTCCACGTTCAAAGATGTTCTTATTGGTCACACTTTTATCTTATAGTTCTTCGGATCTCTATTGTTCAAAGACATAGGAAGGAGCGATACTTAATAAAACCTGATTGTTTACCAAAATTATAGTTAAATTTTTAAGTATATAATACACATAAATGTTATTAATAAATGCAGATGCTTCCTTCATGATTTAAATTAATTTGTTTATGAGAATTTATTGATAATAGAAAAAACTGTGATCTAGTGGAGTTATTTTGACTTGAAATTTGGAATAAACGCATGCAGATACATGAAATCGCTAACTGTGGAATCACTACTTCCACATCCAGATTCCCTATCTAAGTCTCTTACAACGAAAAAAATAACGCTATTTTTATACTTCATTATCTGGAAAAAAAATGGTCTTAATTATATAATATTTCAAATATTATATAATTAAGATTTAATTAATTAAGAATTGTCTACCCTAAAAATACATTAAACAATATTTCGCACGGTGGCGGGGGTGGTACAGGGGAGGCTAATACAAGAAAGACTTTTGAGGCCTTTGGTTCTTGTACATACATAAATCACTATTTCATTTTTTACTCCTTTTAATATTGAGATGGGTGTGGTAATGGTTGTGGTAAAGAGGGTGGCTGATGCCAAAAAAGTTGAGGATTTTGGTTCTTGTACACACACTAAATCACAATTTTATTTGTTTTACCCCCTTTAATAAGAGATGGGGGTGGTGGAACTGATGGCGGATGCCAAAAAAACTCTTAAGGTCTTTCGTTCATGTACACACACTAAATCACAATTTTATGTTTTTTACCCCCTTTAGTGTTAACAATGTGGTGTTCAAAAAATATGGTTGAAATCATAGATTCAAATCTTTAAACCGTGATGTAGAAATACCAAATTGTATGGTGAAGACCATTTCTAAATCGATTAGTCCATTATAAAGATTATATAAGGTAAGAGGCAAGTAAAAAGCTAGGGACCGAAACCGTAACCGAAAACACTAATTTTTTCTAACAGAAACTGAGTTGCCGGGGATCTGTAAACTGAAACCATAACCGAGAACCGAATTGTCGCTTCCTTGAAAACCGAAACCGTAAATGAAAACCAAATTGTCGCTGCTATGAAAACTTAAAATAGTATACGTTAACTGTAACCGAAATTAACCGAAATTAATTCCAGTTTCGGTCCCACTAATTTACAATTTTATTTTTTTATCACCTTTAACAATGGGTTGGGGATGGTAATTTGGATGGTGGAGGGAGTGGCTAATGCTGAAAAAAAATTGAGACTATGGCTTCTCGTACATACGCTAAATAACAATTTTATGGATCCTTACTTGCTTGTTTTACCTATTTACTCTTACTTACTCCCATTTATCCCCCAACTTTTCATCTGAATAAAATATAACTTAATTGCAGATCTCATTAAAATACATACATAATTTCAAGTCAATATGATAAACGGCTCCAGGGTAATCATGCGACAGACAGGCAGACTGAGAGGCAGACATTTTTTTACTCAAACCGTTGCATGACATTCTGAGCCTACTTGAGTAGATTAATTAGTTAGAGCTGGAAAAATAGCGAAATTTTAAATTCATCCCGTATTCATCCCGGTTAGAAAAGTGATATGATGGAGCAATTATTTTAGCATCAGATACTCAGTCACAATAAAATAAATCAATAAATAGAACACTATACTACAACAAATTCACAAAACATGAAAATCTTATAATTTATTTTCAAAATTAAATACTTCTGCACGGAAAAAAATAAATTCTTGTTTTAAAAATAAAACATTTAATTTTAATGCATCGCACGTTTATATATACGCAAGAATATATTTTCTTCATCCAAGAAAATAATTTATTTGATTTAATTTCTGTTCGTGAATATATACTATTTAATTCAAATATATGAAATAATTGTGATTAATGTCACTATATTTTAAAATCAAATAACCTTTTTTCTTAATATCAGAATATGCGAATATTTAATAGAAGAATGTTACGTAATTGTAATAAACTTTTAAAGTTTTAGGTAAAAACTAGAACAATTTTGTTTTAACAATATATTGTTTCATATTTAATTACGTATAGTTTTACCATTAATAAAAAGTTTTAAGATAAATCTGTGACATTTCTATCTTCAGCGTATTATAGAATTAATATAAAGAAACCTATTTATCCCGAGATTTTACATTTTTTAACTTCAAACCAATACGTTTTGAATTAATAATAAGCATATATTTGACCTAATCAGTGATAAAGGTTTAATTAAAGGAATCTACAAACGACCCAACCAACCAACCTTCTCGGTACATTTTGAAAATTGCCATGAAAACTTGTAAAAGCAAGCTGGTCAGCTGAAATTCCAGCTACTTCAAAGCGTACCGATAATGTTGGGTCCGCCAATTTTACGAGTTTGCATGGCAATCTTCAAAGTGTACCGAGAAGGTCGGTTGGTTGGTTGGATCGTCTTAAAGGTTATCATAGGTTACGGGACTGTATTTTTTATTCCGATTAAAGCACGATTAACTATACCACATTCGCATTTCATATTCCTGATGTAAACAAATGTCAACGCATGCCTATCATTAGTATTGGTCGAACGGCCAAAAACTCCGTTGATATTTTTGTATATACATCAAGAATATGAAATGTGATTACAGTACATCAGTCAGATTATAGGAAGTAAGTAAAGGTGTATAATATGCACACGACGGTCACAGTAAATAACAACTAATAACAGAACAGAACAAGTCAACAAGTTTCGACACTACGCACGGCTTAGCTACCTGCCACCTTCTTTGCCAGCGACCGCGACCGATAAGGAGTGCGCGATAAATGTAATGGATATTGAAACGAAAACTAATATAATATAATATTAAATTTAATAATATTCTGTCAAGAAAATTACATTTTAATTGATATATCTACATTTCCCTTAATAATGTAAATATAGTTGAAATAAGTACTACATAGATTTGTTTCAAGGTACGAAGGTTTTAAAACAAAAATAACATAATATATGGAATAAGAAAATGTATGAAATTTAATATTTAAAACTATTAAACATTTCGCCTAATCGTAATATATTCGCAAACAATATATATTTCAAGAAAAATATTAGATTATAACAAACTTTTCACTAAGTTTCACAAAAATGTATACATTTACATTTAATAAATATAGATTTGCGAAAACTATTTAATTACGTTATAGTTAATGTATAAAATATTAATATTTAAAACTATGAAACATTTCCCATAATCGTAATATATTCACAAATAATATATATCCCAAGAAAAATATTAGATTACAATAAACTTTTCACTAAGTTTCACAAAAATGTATACATTTACATTTAATAAATATAGATTTGTGATAACCATTTCATTTTAAAACTTTCGACTTATTTGTATCAAATACTTTTTTTTTGCGTGTGCCTCACTGCATTCTCTTTGCGTAAAATTAAATTATTTGCGGCTTTCTTAATGGCTAAAGGATTATTCCTAATATCACACAGTTGTCTATTCTTTCAAAAAATGAAATACACAGCTTCTATCGCTATTATATGTAGGTTCCTAATTTTGTGTTATAATTAAAAAAAAACACGAATATAGGGTGAATTTTTTCAGAGAAACCTCGTAAATAATAATTAGCTAATCCGACCCTGGAATTTTCCATCATAATGAACTGCACACATAAAATACGAGGTGATTCTAGCAAATAGTTTAAAAGAGAGAACTCGAGCGAAACTCATAAAAACAGGTTCCAGACATTTATTAATAGCCATATTAATATGTCCCTTTTCTCATGAATCAACCTGCACAGACTTACCTCAAACAAGAAGTAATTAAAAAGTGACTAAAAGACATTAAACATTTTCAATAAAAGTATGAAAAATGAGGACGCCCGATAAGACAATGAAAAACAGCATTTCATTATCTTGAATCACAATGTTTTCCTGACAGCAAACATATTACATACATTGTAAATACATATTTTCGCAAATTAAATTATTGGCACTAACTTGAGAAAACAGTACACATGATATGCAAATTGCTCCAACATTATTTGACATGAAGTTTTCAAAGAATTGTATCAGACATTACATCTCTAGTTCAGGGAATTACAAAATATTCCCTTGAATGTTGCATTGGCTGTAATCTCAGTAGCTATAAATTTAGATCAGGTTGCATCGCGTAGAGATAGATAGGATTTACTGACGATCTTTTATTTTTTACTATCGTTTAGCAATTAATTCAAATTTGTGTCCAGTGCTATTATTCCTTTGGTAAACGTAGGCGGTTTATTGAAATTTATTGGTACGTATACATTTTTACCTTAATTTATTACTTTGTATAATGATTTACCAAAATAGTAAAAGATTTGTATTCATAATTTTAATTTAGCCGCGAATTAGCCTGCAATATTTATTATGAGTTATTTATACAAATGCATAAAGTAGTATTTTTCCGGCACGTACCGAGGAGTGAAAAAACATACTTTATGCAAAAGTTTCATACAATATTTTCTGTATAACTCTGTGCAACTAGAAAGGATAAATGTAACAAGAGGTGTAATGGATACAAAAATTTCAAATTTATCATGGTACTTGGGACTCAGTTCTGCTTGCTGTTAAACTAAGGTATATTAAAAATGAATTAAATAGGTGTTGTAGGGGATGATGTTATAAGCCAAAATCGTCACTAACAGACTACCTTCGTTTTTCAAAATATGAAAGATTCCACTATGAAAAGTTATTTAGACACTAAAGGGTCTCGCCGGTTAAGTATATGGAATTGGACCCAGCGCGCAGTGGGGCAGGAATTCGAAAACGTGGCATTTAATCGTAAAATGAAACGAGCTAAAGGACTATATGTTGTTGACATATGGCAAGAGAGCATATCAGTGTATCATTTGCGCCACTATCTAACTTCATTCAAGGTCACCTTGCCTACCACCACCTCTATGAAACTGTTGTTTTTAAGTAGTATTTTCTTATGCTCGATGCGCTAAATTTGATAGAACTTTTAAGCGGATAAACTCATTTATATCTGTAGTTTTTTACGTAATTAACTACAATAGAAAAAAACAAAAAGTGGCGCACAACGTTTCCATGTTACTTGACGAAGAATTAAATAATTCTGTTTCGTCCGTCATCTTTGACCGTTCTATTTGACTTACAACGTCTGGGTTAAGTGCATTATATTTGACCATAAAGTTTATCGAAAAGATATTCTATTTTGATTTTTTCGGCCATTTTTTGTGTTTTTATTTTTCCAAGATAGCAGATTGACCTTTACATATCGGACAGATCTACATTTTTACATTTCAACGTCAGATTTAAAGAAACCCAAGCTAAAAGTAGTAGTATATTTGTTCGATTATTAGCTTCCAAATAAGTAGGAATTAAGTGGTCTAGGTCTTCGCACTTAATTTTTTTTTTGTGTGCCTGTGTTCATTACCTAAATTTATATTTTTAAGTATCTTCCACCAATTTGACCTTGAAGTAATTTTTACACACGATAATTATGTTAGTGTTGAATAATATAGATTTATTTGGTAGGTGTCACTCGAGGAATATAAAACAGCACCCTCAAAAATTAAATTATTTTTTTTATATACTAAATGACGTAATAGGATGTAAAGAAAAATGTAAAACATAAAACTATTCCGCGAAAATCAAACGATTTACATTCATCTGGCATTTGTTTTTTTGTTAATATTAGGCAATAAGTAGTTTCAATTTAAGAGCGCGAAAAAAATGCTATTTTTCAAACGATTTATTCCTGTCTGGCATTTGGATTTTAAAAAGATATGTTAATAAATAAGCCATATTTCTAGTCCCAGATAAAAAGCTTGGGCCCAGACGTAGATATGTTGAGTGAAAGTATCGAAAAATCAAAAAACAGTCGTGTAAAAATCGATGCATTTTCAAACGATGGATTCTGGGATTTGTTTTCTTAAAAAGATATGTTAATCAACAAACCATATTTCAAGTGCCAGACAGAAATCTGGCGCGCAGCTGTAGATATATCTCAAATTTTGAGGTTCTACAGTTGGCAACTTTTTAATCTTGGCTCCTACGGCAAAAGACTACTCTAGCTAATTTAAATAGAATAAAATTGGCTTAAACTTTTTTTAAAATTTTTTTTATTCCGACAAAAATGAAGGAATTAGAGGGGGGCGGGATTTGGGACTTTTTTTTTCTTTAAAATTTCTCTATTTTGTCACCGTAATTAATCGGTAATTAATTGAAATCGATCTCATATGTGATGTTCACTTAATATCATGTACTACTTTGACTCTCCATTAATCTCGGTCCTTTGAAATAAAGGTTTCTGAGAAAAATTATTTTTTTTAGATTTACATACACTATAGGAAAACGTGTTATTTTCTACATTTCCTGGAATATATCGATAATTATTGTTTTTTTCAAAAAATTTGTAGATAGCTTATGTAAAGAGAATTGATTAAGCTTTCCGATACTTTTTTTATTTTTTCTCTAACATAAAGAGCAAAAGACCAAATATGCGGACGTCTCAAAGCCAACCGCCACCCAGTCTATTAATTAGGGTGAAGACGTACCGCTCGGCTAAAGTACACCATCTGTGGCACCCCACGCGAAAATAGTTCCTCGATCTGACGTCACAGTGCTTTTTGTGAGGAGTAGCGAGGATTTCAACTTTAATTATTTATTGCAAAGTAAGTACTGCGATTTAAGAGCTGATATTCATATACATAACACATAAACACACATACATAAACACACACTTTAATGAAATAAAAACAAAATGGGCAAGTTCCCCATTAGCAAACGATAAATAAAAACCACTCCGGGACGAGCGGGGAGTATAAAAAGCAGCGTCGCTCGCAAGCAATGCATACCACATATGTTTCTACCACATCGCATCTTACCTGTCTTATGTCGCGTGCAAATGAGAGAAGAAATCACTTTTGTGAGATTGATTACCTACGCCAAGGGAGAATGAAACAGGCACGGACTTACGAGGACTCTTAGTTTCAGATATGGTGTAGTGCAGAGTTGTAAATTATATATTATTATGTAATAATTTATATTTGTTAGAGAATATTATTTAGGTATTATGCAAATCACACCTTACACACTTTTTTATTTATTATGAAAATACCTACTTTCTGTATATTGTTGCCCTAATCTGGGCACGCTAATATACTAGTTAGGTAAATACTTTAAAACACTTATTATTGGAGAACCAATCAAAACAACTACTCTC
This sequence comes from Rutpela maculata, assembly GCA_936432065.2. Taxonomy (NCBI): domain Eukaryota; kingdom Metazoa; phylum Arthropoda; class Insecta; order Coleoptera; family Cerambycidae; genus Rutpela; species Rutpela maculata. The sequence continues at coordinate 135,298,148 of OW386287.2, read as the reverse complement.
CTAGCTAATACTGATGAAGTATTGAATTACATGATAGGATTCTTAGCGTTTTAAAGAAAAAAATATTGAAAATACTCAAATCATTTATTTACATTTAGTCATTCACACTTTTTTTATTTAATATGAAATTATCTACTTTCTATATATTGGTACCTTAACCGGGTCACGCTAATATACATGTGTGTAAGTTGTGACTTGCATAATACCTAAATAATATTCTCTAATCATGATAAAAGCAAATAAATAAAAAATAATTAATTGTAAAAAAAATTTATATTTGTCTTTTTGCTAGTATGTAACTTATTTATTGTAAATATTATTCGATCGAGGGATTATGAATGTGAAAGTGACAGTTATATTGATTCCAGTGATAAAGAAAATCAAATTCCAAATGAGTTTCAAGTGAGAAAAAAACGGCATTTCAAGGGCGGATCTGGACCTTGAGCTTGGGGGGGTAACGTAGCCGCGTGTTGAAAATAACAAAAATAATTTTCCTCGAAAATTTAAAATGATGAACGGGGGGGAGAAAATCTTAAAAAAAAATTATAAACAGAACTAAATAGAATATATATTCAAAAATATAAAATAAAATAGTAAAAATTATGAAATTTTAAAATGCATCGATTTTTACACGACTCTTTTTTGATTTTTCGATACTTTCACTCAACATATCTACGGCTGGGCCCAAGCTTTTTGTCTGGGACTTGAAATATGGTTTATTCATTACCATATCATTTTAAAATCCAAATGCCAGACAGGAATAAATCGTTTGAAAAAATGGCCTTTTTCGTGCATTTCTTTTAAGATTTAAAATATGTTTGGCTCATGCTTTTTGTCTGGGACTTGAAATATGGTTTATTCATTACCATATAATTTTAAAATCCAAATGCCAGACAGGAATAAATCGTTTGAAAAAATGGCTATTTTTCGTGCACTCCTTTTAAGATTTAAAATATGTTTGGCCCACTAAAAATGTCTGTGAATGATACAATATATTTTCGTTTTGGTTAAATTTTACAAAAAAAATCATTTCACATGAGAACCAATCGTTTGATTTTCGCGGAATAGTTGACAACTTGAACAATAATTTTTTCACTGTTGGGCCCTCGGAATTTGTCTGGCGTTTGTTATATCACGATAATTATAATCTATTTACCTATATATACAATTCCCAGATAAGAACCAAATCGTTTGATTTTGACCATTTTTCTTACAACTTCGGATTTAAATTTCGGGTCTTCCGGCCCACGGAATTTGCCTGGCGATAAGCTTTCGTCGGATGTTTTTCTTTAAAACGTAAGTCTAACTTGACGCCAGATAGGAACAAAACGTTTGAAATTGCTCATTTTCATGAAATTTTCTTTTCTGATTTCCGCTGAGGGGCCCTGGATAACCGTTTGATAAACACGAAAATGGTTAGTACAAATCAGGCACAAAGGGGCTCGCAAAAGGCCAGATAGGAACCAAACGTTTAAAAAAATCTCTCACTATCCCACGGTCTAATAGCTCGAAACTGCAGTCTGCAAGTGGTATGGGGTGGCTGGCACGAGAGCTCCTTTAAGCACAGACTAAAACAAATCAGATATTTCACTTATGACGTGTCATGGTTTAGATAATAAATCAACTCCCAGCAGGTACCAATTTGTGTCGTGATCTGCGCATTGTCCAATCAGTATTAACCAGCGAGTATAGTCACAGGAGGGACCTTATAATGCGTAAAGTAACCTAATAAATACTCAAAAAACCACTTAAATGTATAACAGTAACAACTCTAACCTTCAATACAATACACCACATTAGAAAATAATTAATATCACCGGTGGAGCTGTTGACTACTTCCGTCTCTGAGATATTAGTACTAAATACTCGCTTCTGTGAGATTATACTCGCTGGTCTTAACTTCCATGTCAACCGCAAGATTTCTCTGTTTATGTCTTCTGCGTAGAATCCTGGCAGGTATACGTCACATCACAAAAAATGAAACTGGTAACATAGGGAATACTATTGAGTGAAACATCTGATTTGTTTTAGTCTGTGCTTTAAGTAGGAATAAGTCTTTCGTCTGGTGTCTATTAAAATCGAAACTTTAGCGTTTTGTGGCAATACACAGTTATTGCACTTAACGCCGCCAGGCTTGTAATTCGTAATTCAGCGCTCGGCGGGGCATTAGTCCGGAGAATAACTGTTGGTTGCAGTCTGGTTTTTATTCCTTATATATTTAAGGAAACGTATAGAGGAGTTCGACACAAATATTTCACAAGTAATTAAAAAATAAATACTTATATATAAAGCTGTTTTATATCAACGTCTCCTATTAATTTCAATAGTTTTGAAAAAAAGTAATTTTAAAGTTGGCACTATAAGGAATAGAGGTTTATTATATATTTTATTGAGCATTCCTAGTCAAAATTAACATTCATGTGAATGAATAGCCCAATAAGCCGCTGGGCCCAATTCCATATACTTAACCGACGAGTCCTTTTATAGTATACCTATTACCTAGAGGTAAAAAATATGTAAAGTTTAGTAATAATAATGTAATGACATATTTTTATGTATTATTGTAGTAAAAGGTATCATCTTTAATTTTTTTATAGTTCCGACACTTGCCCTTACCCCCAAGAGGTGAAAACCACCTCTATTTAGATATTTAATATTTGAAAAAGTATTACTGATTTATTTACCGTTGCTATACTATAAAACAAAACAAAAACTAAAATGTCAACTATCAATGACAAAATGGCTTACCTCTTTCACCAGTGAAAAAAAACTTTTCTCTATTATTTGAAAAGTTGTATATTTAAATAATAATTCAACTTTTCCAAACAAGTGCGGACATATTTCTGCACGAAAAAGCTGTAATTCACTGTTATTAGAACAAAGAGCTATTTATTAGTACGTATTATACAATATACACTGGATGATTGCAAGAAGTAAAAGCAGTGCTAGTTCTCGTCTTCTTTTTGGCCTAATGTTTTAAATACTACTTGAAGTTTATAGGCGTCAAAAAAAGTAATATGTAGATGTCAAATATAAAAATTTTAAATCTTCAAACACTAATAAAAAATCATGTGTGCAGCACGCAAGAAAATTATCTCTTCCGTATATGGAGTATTTTTCGTCACGGCTATCACCTCCATTAAGAATCCTACGCCTAATACTAAAAGAATTAATTTTTCTTAACTTCTTGAACAAATAGCTATTATTGAAAAATACTATTTTGGATATTCAGCACATAGGAGCGAGCGTATAGGCGACTTCAATGTGAATGTCAGTCGATATTCCGTTGAAGCAACGTCGAGCGCGGTTAGTACTTGGATGGGTGACCCATCTTGGAAAATACAGCGTTCTCGTCCCACCTTCTAGCGGCTTGTATATCAGTATATACGCGGAAGCTACGTAATTTCAGACGAGGATTACGTAGTGGATATACCATCCTTCGGAGGGGATGTAAAGCAGGCGGTCCCTTGTCTATTAAATGTTAGGCAAGTAAAAGATCCCTACTCTTCTTAAGGGAAGAGGTTCGGCAAAATTTCCAAGTTGGGGGTAGCTCGTCTCCTGGCGTCGGTGATAGGCCCTGGTAGCGGAAAAAGGCCGACGTTAAATAAATAGATAGAAAAAAAATATTCAGCACATACCGGGTGGCTCAGCCGATAGGGACACTCTTGTAACTTTTGAATGGGCGAATGGATTTTTTTCCAATCTGGTGTAGTGTCATCGGATGAAGTTTCCAATTAAATGATGTAAAAAACCAAAATGGTCGACTTCCGGTTCCGATGCAATTGAAATGAAAATCAAATTTTCAAATGGGATAACTTTTTGCATATATGGATCCTGCTGGACAAAGTACATATGATCTAAATCTCAAAAATTATTTTGATTTTCAGAAAAATATAGATTTTTTAATTTTTAGTTTTAATCATAGAAAGCCGCGATTTTGCCAAAATAATTAAAAATCAGTCTGCAAGCACCTTTAAAATATTATCTCTTTAGATACTAATATTAAACACGATTTATTCTTCATTAAAGTTCGATGACATTGTTTTTTCAACGAAAACTATTTTTTTTTAATGGAACTCCTATGGGACAATCTGTTATTTAATTAGATCTTTAAACTACAAAAAAAATGATGTGCATAATATCTACCTTCTTTTTGTACTAAATTTATAATCAAGAAAAGAAATGCTTCGATAATGGATTTTCGAAAATAATAAACTTAAAGTTAAAAAAAATTTATAAGTTTTGAGAATCAAAATAATATTTGAGGGTCAGCTTATATGTATTTTGGCCAGCAGGATGCAAATATGCAAAAATATATCACTACACCTAATTTGAAAAAAATTCATTTTCCCATTCAAAAGTTACAAGAGTGTCCCTATCGGCTGGGCCACCCGGTATAACATTCAATGATATTTTTCAATAACTGTGTAAGCAGCAATAAAAGAGATTTATTTTTAAATAGCCATTTTTTCACCCAAAAAGACATTTTTTTTCGTTGTTTTCACGGGATCTAAACAAGGCAATTTTTAAACAAACTATTATTTAATTATTAGAAACAGTTGTGTTATAATTTTCGAGTCAACTAAACATGTCAAAGGAATTGTTTTTGTTTATTTTTCGCACACCAATAACAGAAATGTCATAAAACAATGACATCTATTCAAAATGAATCATTTCAAAATGTCAGAATTCAATAATTAATTTTACCCATGACTATCGTATAATCTTTGCATAATACATGTAACAATTGACGAATAACGATATAATTTCAACCTAACGCATAATGATCATAATCTCATTATAATACACTTTTGACTAATCAAGAACTAGCAATTTTCATAACCAACGGATGAGTACATTACTTCCAAGGGAGAGTTTTCGTGTTTGAAGTCTTGGACGTCAAAACAAACTTTTAGTGTAAACTAACCTTCTTTTTCAAATTTAAACGATTTAAACAATTAAGTCGAGGATAAAGCATTTTATTCTGCTCACGTATAATGGCTATTCCACGCTCGGATGATTTACTACAGTCGCCTTCGGGTCATGTCTTAAATATCATCCTCGCGAGTAATAACTATCATTATGCGCTCGCTGTATATAGTTATTTTGTAACAAGTACCTAAAATCATGTTTTTTGGGACGAATCGTAACTGTAGCCGATGAGTTCCAAAAAACTGATTTTAGGTACGTGTTACATACAACATTCTTTTATTAAAGGTCCCTAAAACATATTTAAATTTTTGATCAGATCAAATATTTCTCGAAAATAGTGAGCTTTGAATTTTAATTTTATCATGCAACCATAGTAACCATGCTGTTTAATGTAAATAAAAAAAATTAACGCGTTCTTTTTATACGGTATAAAATGCATAATCCACAAATTATATCTGATTTACTTCTAGTGAAATCTCATCAAATTTATGAAAAGGAATATGAATCATTCTTTCGATGGAAAGAAATGAACAATATTGTAATTGTAGACGGAGATGCAATGTTGAAATATTTACATGAAAAAGGAAGTGCCGCTATTCTTTGCTATTCTTTTCAATATTAATAACATATGTAAATTATTATTCTGACTATTTTTGTATTTTGCTATTAAAATCGCAAGAGTAAGACCATCTACTCTCTGGTCAAAATATTCGACGATAAAAGTTGTTTTGTCTGTCAAAGAAAATATAGAAATAAACAAATTCGTCAGAGAAAAGATAGCTTTTTTCAAAAGTTTTGACGCGCGATGAAATTAATACACTTTTGATAAATGCAGACGATGAGAAGTATTTATTATTATTTACTATTATTAATCAAAGTAAGTTTAAAATCATACTTTAATGACATGCATCAGTTTCATATTTAATTTCGCATGCTTCTCTTCACATTGGCGTGTGTGGGGTATGTAGACGCGAAGAGCTACATTCATTAAAAATAAGAGATATTGTCCAAAAAGACACACGATGTCTTCTTATAACAATTCCCGATACGAAGACCAATATTAAGATAGTGTTTCCCGTGGTAGCTGAAGGTGAAGCTGTTAATCCCATGGAAGTGTACGAGAAATATGTTCGACTACGACCAGTGAATGCTAAACACGATTATTTTTTTATTTCCTATCGTAAGGGAAAATGTACGGTACAACGTGTAGGAATCAATTCTTTCGGGAAAATGCCCTCTATCTTTGCTGAATTTCTTAAACTACCGAACACGACAGAGTATACAGGGCATTGCTTCCGGCAAAGTTCTACTTCTCTTGCGACAGATGCTGATTTAATCTCGTTGAAACCACTAGATATAAGCAAGTTTTTTCACAATATTATTGTCTTTTTATTCCAAATAATAACTAATTCCAGGTCGTCTCCAGTGGCAGAGTCATATATAGAGGAATCAATTGAGAAGAAGAAAAAGTGTGCAGAATGTTAATGAGGGAGAAGAAAATCGAACCATGGGGTAACACAATATCGTTTACTACCGAAGCTACTACCACAACATCAGAAGAAATTAACACGTTTGGGGGTAATAGTTTTGGAAGTGCTCAAAATTGTTCATTTAATTTTCATTTTGGGCCATAATCATTTAATTATTATTAATTTAACTTACAAACCTAATAATTAAGTTATATTATTGTACCTATTAGCTTAAAAAAATTGTTTAATTGTTGTATGAATCATTTTGCCTTAGTTACCTAAATGATCCTCAAAAGTTGCCATGGCAACTTTTTGGGATTGAGTCCGGAGACTCATTTTACGGACTCAAACGAGTCCGTAAAATAGATATTTTAGGGACCAAATACAAAAAATTTACTATTGTATGCAATAAGTTGCAAAATTCAATATTTACGATTTGTGAAAAAACCTTTATTTTATAAATAACTATATTAAAATAACTATTTCGAAATAACAGATAATAATACGGAAACGTAATATAATATGTTAAAAGCAAAAAGCGAGAAATAAATGATAGGGAGAACATGTAGAAGCTGAAAGTAGGGAAGTTGCACAACCGTCCAAATTTGAAATAATATGAACAGGAGCTCAAACAATATGACAATTGCAGCATAGAATGCATGAGGATGCACAGGCAAGTTAGACCGGTAGAGTGAAGAGAAATTAACAAAGTTTACACAAAAGAAAAGCACGCAATAAATATCACGGCGTTGACAGAAAATTACAATGGTTTCTAAGCGGTGGATAAGGAATAAACTTCAAAATAGCTGTACACAGATATGCACACTAACAACTTCTAATGTTCCATTAAAGAAATCGTTATAATTTATTCTTACTTTAGGTAATGTTCAGTATTCATTGGAGGGTAAGGTTTAATAGAATAATTGAAGTCAGTAAGTTTAATTAATTGTTGGTATTAAGTTTCTCTTTTGAGTAACTTGATTAGATTAGATTATCTTGCGAAAAGTTTCTACGCTTTTTAGCTTGTCTTTGACCCGCAGTCAGTTTTTGCTTCGTGTTTTTTATTTATTTTGTTTTTGTTTATTATAGTTTGTTTAAATTAATATTAGTATTAAATGTGTTATTATACTCCTCGCAAATACGAAAACGAAGAGTTTATTGCATTTGATCGGCACATTTTTAAAACCGTAAATAGTGCTCGCAGAGAAAAAATTTCACTGTGTCAGTGGATTAATCCAGAACAACTTTTAAAATGTCCGTCTGTCTGTCCTTCCGTCACGTTTTTTTGTAAGTACGATAACTTAAGAAAGAAAAGTCCAAATATGTTGATACTTGGACGGTACGTTAGTATTATTTAGTGGAAGAACCCTATTGTTTTTTAGCAGAATCGATCAATGAATGAAAAAGTTATTAATTATTAAAATTTAAAAAAAAATGTCATTTTATACGTTTTGTAATTGAACAGAAATTTCGTGAAATGTTATATCCTCTTCGCAAATACAAAAACGAAGAGTATATTTCATTTAATCGGCACGTTCCCAAAACCGTAAATGTTGCTCGTAGAGAAAAAAATCATATCATTGTGTTAGTGAAATAACTCTGAACAACTTTCAAAATATTCGTCTGTCCGTGTGTCCATCCGTCACGTTTCTTGTAAGTACGATAACTGAAGAAAGAAAAATCCGATATTATTGAAATTTGGAAAGAAAGTTAATGTCAGCTAAGGGAAGAACACCATTGTTTCTGCATAAAATCAAACAGTAAATAAAAATATCATTAATCATTTCAAAGTTATTTATTATTTTTTTTTTGTAATTAGATAAAAATCTGGTGCGTTATATTATATCATTAATTTATATATTTTACTAGTACTTACGAAACATGATTTTCAAGTACAGAGATTATATTAGATGTATTAATACTGTTTCTGGAGTAGCGAAAGTGATCTAATGGTTACACTTTTGGCTCGCAATTCGGGTTTTATCGTCGAGTTTTTCCCCGTATCAGCAATCAAAATTTAAACAGTGCGTTTGCTAAGTGATAGTTTTAAGTAGTGTAATATTAAGTTTTTAAAAATTAAAATGAATTGTTATTAATAAAATTGTTAGCATTAAGTTTTATTTTCTTCCAGACATGAGTGCTAACTCCAGGTAATTGCTGTTCTAGCCACATATATACATTATCAAATATTGTTTTATTTTTGTTTAACTCACCAATTATTCTTCCACTCGTATATATATGTTGCTATTTTACTCGCGAAGAAAGAGGAAGATAAGATTATAATTAGCATTTTAGTCAATTAAAACAATCATGGCTATTTCTGATCCTACTACAGTCCACACTCCATTTGATGAAGTGGTTGCAACAGCCCCAAAGATCGGAAAATAAGGAGATCCCAGGTAGGTCGTGTTTCATAACCAACCATACCAAATTCAAAGTCCGTAATTAAACACTGTAGTAGAGGGATTTCTGTTTATCCTCTCATTTTCTTACTGTCGGTTACCTAACATGTTGCTCTACAAGAAATCGGCTCCGAACCGACGTAATTCTTGTTAATTTTATGAATTGTTCCGGTTAATGTGGTTTCAAGTGAGTAAGAAATTAGGGACGGCGATATCTGGAGAACGAGATGACGATAAATATTGATCCACTGTTCCATCGCCGTAAAATTATCTGTAATAATTTATTGTGGAATGTGTGGTATGAGCTGTTGCTTCATCCTGTTGCAAAAAATCTCGCGTGAGCTCAACTTTAATTGCTAAATCAACGTGATGAATATAATGCGTTGAATATAAAAATATGCGTTTACGTCTTGATGGACAAGAGTGATGTAAATTTATCTATGCAATATGCTTTTTAAAAGTCAAAATTAGAACTGAAAATCCAATCTTTTCTGATCCCGGATTCTGAAAAAGCAGAAAATTTTACGTCAGAATACATCCTGAACGGTTCATGGAACCGATTTCTTAGGTCATTTGTTGGTTATGAAGCGGTCAAATGCTGATTTTCCATTTCTTAGCTGATAATATCGATTGTAAATCGAAAACTTGCGTCTATGACTAGTGACCTTCAAGTTTTTGTGGTCGCTTATCACAATCCTGGTATCCATTTGATACCATGACGTATAAACCAAGGTCAATCGAAGGTCAAACGCCATAATTCGAATGATATAAATTTTTTAACCCCGTATTCTCAAAGAACCAAAAATCTTACGTCCAAATACGTCTTGATCTGAGTCGAACCGAACTTTGGGTTTCATATGGAGGTATTACACTATTTTGAGATGTTTTAAACTACATGTTTAAGTCCAAAGACCTAAATCAAAATCTGCTGAATTCAATAGCCTCAAAATTCAATAACACAATAACCTAATAGCTCTAAAAACCTGATCCCGTAGCTATAAAATGGGGATTACAGACAATGAAAGCTGATGAATCCGTTTACTCGAATGACCACATTGCTCAATAATCCCATAACCATAATTTTATTACTTAGTCTCTCATAGCAAAAATTCTGTTCTTTATAATTAAAGTTGTTGAGCTTCACAACTCCAAACCATGCCACTGTAATTATGGAACTCATTTTCTCGCTCTGCAACTTATCATGAAATTTATTTGCATGGAACAACCTTTACACCCAAATCAGCATAGCACTTGTGTCTGCATCCAGGGCACCTCCTCGCGGTGGCGGCTGTCAACAGAGTAAGCCCGTCATGATGTACAAAATCCGTTCACGCAACCTCCTCGTGGTGTACATCGGGTAACGCTAATGCTGACGGTTTCACAATTCAGTTGAAAGATTCAAAAGAAATCTGTATTTGACCTGCAGATGATCTTTCAGGGTCCAAAAAATTATATCATTCGAATTATAGCAATTCGAATGATACAGTTTATACATCATGGTATCAAATGGATACCGGGATTGTGATAAGCGACCACAAAAACTTAAAGGTCACTAGTCATAGACGCAAGTTTTCGATTTACAATCGATATATCAGCTAAGAAATTGATAATAAGCATTTGACCGCTTGATAACCAACAAATGACCTAAGAAATCGGTTCCATAAACTGTTCAGGACGTATTTGGACGTAAAATTTTCTGTTTTTTCAGAATCCGGGGTCAAAGATTGTATTATTGAATTTCATATGTTTGACCTTCAGTTGATCTTGATTCTGACATGATGGTATCAAATAAACCCCGGATTCGGATTCAGCAACCTCAAAAACATAAACATAAATTTTTTACGGAATTTTTCACGGTAATATCTCAATTTGACCTTCAAATGACCTTAAACCTGATGACATGGGATCAAATAAACCCCGGATTCGGATTCAGCAGACTCAAAAACATAAACATAAATTTTTCACGGTCATATCTCAATTTGACCTTCAAATGGCCTTAAACTTGATGACATGGGATCAAATAAATCCCGGATTCGGATTCAGCAACCTCAAAAACATAAACATAAATTCTTTTGATGACATGGGATCAAATGGACCCCGGATTTGGATTCAGCGACCCGAAAAACATAAAGTCTACCTAGTCAGTCTCTGGGGTCAAGACACTTTATTTTTTTTGTGTGGCTGTGATCAGAAAACAAGGAAAATAATTCTGAAAACAACCAGATTATCTGGGAACGAAAGGATTTAATTCCATTGTCAGTTTAGAGGAAATGAAACTGGCACAAAAATTTAAAACACACAACACGAAACCAAATGTTATGAAAAACAGGAAGAAACAAAAAATTGTTTTGGAATGGAACACTAGCACCGGGTTGCCAAGGCCAATTTTTCCTTGGAAAGGTAGCATGCTGGACAAGCAGCTAGAAGTAACATACGAGCCTTTTACTTACTTTAGTAGAGTGAAATTACTTAGAAAAGATAACATACGTCACGGCTTCGCGAATAGCGTATAACAGTTGACATAATATCAGTGCCGTGCCATCCATTTTTTATTTAAATATTAATGGTAGTAGGCAGGGCGACGCCCATGCTGCTGTAAAAATAGGATCGTTACCTAGGTAACGAGCACGCCGTAACGATATCGGTCTCTGCGCATTCTATGACGATGTTATCTTTTCTAAGTAATTTCACTCTAACATAGTGGATAATTCTATATTGCAGAACATAGAAGAGCAAAGTAACCTTCCTATACACATTTCAGGGTGATTTGAATAAACCACTCTCTTTGACTTTTGGGGAATTACAGGACTTTATGGGAGGAATAACTTTCATTACGTCTATTTATGATTTTCCTAGGTCTAGAATGTTTTGGTACAGGCCAACTTAAGCGATAAAAGGTAGAAACTATAGGCAGATATTAATTAAATTTAAATTGCTTTTCAAAAACATAATGATTAAATTCACGGTAGCAATGATAAATTATATAAATTTCGTTCGTTTATTGATAAACTTCAATAAAATTCCAATGACAGAAAGAAATTGTGTGAGTGAACAAATGATCCTATTCAAGGATCATAATCAACTTAAAAATTACATAAATAGTAAGTCGAAAAAGTGGAGCTACAGACGTTCGTTCTTTGTAGACCAGATGGGATAATTTATAATTTGCAACTCTACACTAGATCTACAGAATTAATTTCCGAATAGGTGTGACGATATAGGTGTTCGTAGAAATGTGGTCATGCTTTCGTCCATAGTGGTTGCAAGAAACAATTTCCGCATATTGTATTTTGATAATTAGTTCAATGATATTTCTCCATAAGCAGAGTTACGTAAATTAGGAATTTATACTTTAGGAATTGTTCGATCTAACAGGTTACTTGGTTGTCCCATCACTCTAGAAAAAGAAATGGGAAAAAATGGCAGAGATCCATTGAAGAAAAGTTTACTAAATTAGATGATATTCAGCTGGCTGCAGTGACCTAGTATGGTAATAAATCAGTTTATATATTTAGTTTCTTTATTGGAGCTCACCCTATTAGAATTATGAAAGCAACTCACGGATGTGCATTTTTGGTTTGACTAACAATTCAATATTGCTAAATTTGGATATGTTTAATAAATTTTAAAAACTAAAAACATAAATTTATCCAGTAGCATATATTTAAATTTTCAATTTAGGGCTAAATAAAAAACATAAAGTGTGTTCGTTACATTCACCGAGTTATTGTCGTGAATAGTCCCATTATTCTTACTTATCATCCACTGAAAACGTAGTTAATTATAAAATATTAATGCAGCTTTGCATCACACAATACAGATTACTAATTAGGATTGTCAAGATAATGATAACAGAAATCAAGTTAATTATGCGGTTTTAATTGATTAATTTGCATTAAATTAGCTTCACCATAATTTTATCCGCTGATTTTGAACTTTAAGTTAATTATATTTACTACTTCAACCATTATTTCACTAAACGAAATTTTGGCTTCATTGGATGTGTTAGAGAGATAACTAATTTTAAAATTTAATTAATGTGAACACACGTTATAAATTAATTATACTCTAGTAATATTACGTACCGACCAGAATCGATACGAATTTTTACATACAAATTTACCTATAGCTAGTGTCCATTTTATTACTAAATAATTGCATGGTTTCAAGTTTGGTCACAGATTAGTTAGGACAGATATGACAGTTGAAAAGAAGAACGATTTTCGAGCGAGAGATAAAACAGGTAACCCGCTTAAAGCTCTATTTGGGCAGGTTAGGTTTGTTTTTGTTAGAAAATTAGAAATATTTGGGTGTTTGCGTATAGCTGTAACACTGAAATTTTTGAAGATTTTTTTTTATCGTTTTCTTTAAGTATTCCACTGTTTAATATGAGTAAATGTCGTAGTGTATGTATTATGCCTGCAGGGGGCGTTAAATCCGTTTCAATAGTGATAGAAACACATTAAATTTTTTTAAGTTTCCTAAAGATTCAGAAAGGTAGGCTTTTTATTATTGTTTTCATAGCTCTTCTTAGTCTCCTAATAAATTGCATGATTAGTAATAATAAATAAATTTTGTTTGATACTTTAAATTATCTGCGTAGTTAATGTATGCTGACTAATCATTAAAATTCATTGACACTCGAGATATTTTCTGTTCATCAAATAGTACTTGTGCTTTGTGTTGTAAAATCATGATTTGCCACTATTGTATTATTTTGGTCATCATCATGTTACAGTAGCTAAAAAGGATGGCTATTTGGTTATAGTGGCGATTATTAAAACTGAATTACTACGTTCTGAAAACGTAATGGTGATGAAAATGGGGAATCATATCTTGGTCATCAAAACGCAACTGAAGCCATAACGCATGTGCAACTCATTTGGCTCTCTTTTTGATTTTTGTGGCCGCTTCATTACTAGTTATGAAATGGCTCTTATGGCGAAAAGGGTGATGTATCTACTTCACCGTAACTAAATCATTATTTTTAGGCACATATTAAAACAAGAACACTATTATGGTCACCTTTTGGCTTTAAGCAGGTGTTGCTAGATAAAATAGTCCATCATACTTATGTTTAAAATTATATAAGGTCTATCCTTCCATCAATACATGAAATACGACATATTGCTTTGGTAGATTCATTTGATGTTCTGTGCATAACTGAAACCTGGCTCCATAAAGAAATACTAGATAATGTAATCAGTATAGATGGTTATAAGCTCTATAGGGGGGATCTAGGGGTGGTGGTGTATGTATTTTCGTAAAAAACTGTTTTACTACATCACTAATTTCTCTTAAAAATAATTCCATTGAACAACTTTGGATTAATTTAAAAAATAAAAATGAAAATATTGCTATTGACGTTGTATATAGACCACCGTCCCAAGATCCAGCATTCTTTCTCTCAGAGTTTGAGGATACCTTAAGCTTAATAGTACCTTGTGCTGAAAATATTATATGTTCCGGGGATTTTAATTTTAATGTGTACAGTTTCAATAATTTAAATGTACAAAATCTTTTTGCAGTTTTAGACGAGTTCGGCCTACAACAAATCATTGACTCTCCTACCAGGATCACTAACATCACTTCTACATTAATAGATCTTATAATAGTCTTAAATGAAAATGCTGTTTTAGAAAAAGGTGTTGTTGACTATGACCTCTCAGATCATAAACTGGTATATTGTGTGATAAAGGTGCACGGCAAAAAAGCTGAACCCAGAATGATAACATATCGTGATTATAAAAAATTTAATTATACTTCCTTTGAGCAAGATTTATATGCTATACCATTTTATAATATTTTTGATATAAACAATATTGACGAAAAAGTATCATTTCTTGCCGATAACCTGATTAGTTTATTTGATCAACATGCACCTATTGTTAAAAAATATTATTTTGGGTATTCAGCAGATAACTTTCAAAGAAAACATTCGTTTCTTTCATATACCTTTGGTGCAAGTCTGACCAAAAATGGAAGATCGACAAGACTCCCCCCTACGGTGACTTGTCGACATCTTTCATACACCTACCATATCAAGATTCAGCATGAAAAGCAATAAAACAACCACTCTTTCTATATATTGATGATTCAAGTCTGATCATGCTAATATATATAATATTAAGTATCTCTAGCCCTACCTAGAGGATACTACATCACAATCAAACGTTTATTACATTTCAAAGTCAAGAAAATATCAAAAAGCACAGAGAAAATAGTTATAAAATTTCGCTCACCGAGTTTTGGGGCTCTAAAGGAATGTTTGTTTTTTGTTATTTTTAATATATTTGTCATGTAAATAGATGTCTTCCTGTCAGTTTCTTGACATGAAAATATTTCATTTTTATTTTCAATATTAACTTTTATTTCGAATTGGATTTATGTCCTTCTGACGAGTTCTAAAGAGAACGAAAAAGATTGTACAATGTTTAAAGGAATTATTCCATCGAAAATATTATATGAAATACTTCAATTATTGGACATGCATGCGGTGAGCGAAATTTTATAACTATTTTCTCTGTGCTTTTTGGTATTTTCTTGACTTTGAAATGTAATAAACGTTTGATTGTGATGTAGTATCCTCTAGGTAGGGCTAGAGATACTTAATATTATATATATTAGCATGATCAGACTTGAATCATCAATATATAGAAAGAGTGGTTGTTTTATTGCTTTTCATGCTGAATCTTGATACGGTAGGTGTATGAAAGATGTCGACAAGTCACCGTAGGGGGGAGTCTTGTCGATCTTCCATTTTTGGTCAGACTTGCACCAAAGGTATATGAAAGAAACGAATGTTTTCTTTGAAAGTTATCTGCTGAATACCCAAAATAATATTTTTTAACAATGATCTAAGCAGAAATAATAGGTATTTATTTATGCACCTATTGTGACAAAAAGATTTACTAAACCTCCCGCACTCTGGTTAACTGACATAATAAAAACAATGATAAACATTAGAGATAGAGCGCTTGCCAGATTTAAAAAAACAAGTAATAACAATGATTTTTTATATTACAAACAGCTGCGTAATTTCACATCTCAAGCCATTAAAAGAGAAAAGAAAGCATTTTTAAGTCATCAGTTGCAAAATTCTAGTGCTCATGAATGTTGGAAAATTCTAAAAAATAATGACATTGTCTTTCAAAATAGAAATAAAAATATACCCGAAAATTTAAAGAACGTAAATGATATAAATAATTTTTTTGTAAATTCTTTGCCATTCACAAATGCTTCTGATAACATCCTTAACTATTACAAAAATAATTTATTATTCGATTCAGTTTTCAATTTTACGCTTGTTGATGAAACCACAGTATTAAAAAAAATCATGGAAATAAATACAAATGCTACAGGGTGTGATAAGATAAATTTAAAAATGATTAAGTTATGCTGCCCTCATATTATTCCTTATTTGACCCACATAATTAATTATTGTTTACAAGAAAATGGTTTTCCATCTACCTGGAAAAGTGCTGCAATCACTGTATTACCGAAAAAAAATAATCCTGAAGATTTTAAAGACCTACGTGCCATCAGTGTGTTACCTACTTTATCTAAAATACTTGAAAAAATCATGGAATATCAACTTAGAGAATATTTACTGGAGAAAAAAATACTACCCAAAATACAATCGGGCTTTAGAACTGGATACAGTTGTACTACAGCACTTTTGCACGTGGTTGATGATATAATGGCAGCATCAGATCAGGGTTTATGTACAATTTTAATTTTACTAGATTTTAGTCGAGCGTTTGATACTCTTAATCACGAAATACTTCTATCTCTTTTGTTACATATAGGTCTCACAA
Source organism: Rutpela maculata (assembly GCA_936432065.2). Classification (NCBI taxonomy): domain Eukaryota; kingdom Metazoa; phylum Arthropoda; class Insecta; order Coleoptera; family Cerambycidae; genus Rutpela; species Rutpela maculata. The sequence goes on along the minus strand of OW386287.2, from coordinate 135,281,528 downwards.
AGGAAGCAGTTAATTTATTTAAAGATTATTTAAAAAATAGGCAGCAGAAAGTCTGTATTGAACAAAACTGCTCAGAAAACTTAGTGCTGAGGTCAGGTGTACCACAAGGTTCTATTCTAGGACCATTACTTTTTACCCTATATACCAGTCAGTTTATTTCATGTTTAAAACATTGTCAAATTCATTTATACGCTGACGATACCCAGCTTTATCATTCATTTAAAACTTCTGACGTTGATGGTGCCTGTCAGCGTATTAATGAAGATTTAAAATCTTTTCTAAATGTATCAAAAGACCACTCTCTTATTATTAATACCAGCAAATCTAATGCTTTAATTTTTGGTCCTAAAAAATCTCGACAACTTATTAAAAACCAGGTTCAAATAAATGTAGATCAAGAAAATCTTGAAATAGTTGACTATGCTAAGAACTTAGGTGTTATTATTGACAGCGATCTCCGATTTGAAAAACATGTAAATAAACTTACACAAAAAGCATACAATTCCATCAAAGTAATCTACGGGAATAGGCACTATTTATCTCAAAAAGTAAAAGTGATGTTATGTGAGAGCCTGGTTTTGTCTTTGTTAGATTTTGCTGATTGCCTATATGGCGTCAATTTAACTACTGTATACAAAAATAAAATACAAAAAATTCAAAATTCTTGCCTTAGATTAATTTATGGTATACGCAGGCGAGAGAGAATATCGCACAAGTTAATAGATATGGGTTGGCTGAACATGGAGAATCGCAGACTATTCCATTCAGCATGTATATATCATAAAATTTTAGTAAATAAATCTCCCGAATATTTATACAATAAAATAAAATTTCGTACCGATGTACACAACCTTAATTTAAGGTTCAATGGCTTATTAACCCCACCTGTCCACCGAACAGAGCAATTTAAACGTTCTTCTAGCTATCAGATTTGCAATGTATATAACTCTCTACCCGAAAACTTGAAAGGAATGAATGTAAACTGTTTCAGGAAAAAATTAAAAATATTAATTTATAATCAACACATTTAATGTCATTAGCCCCTTAGTTTAAGTTGAATGTATTTTTTGTTTGTTTGCTTGTTTATATTAGATGTAATTTAGTTTACTTTCATTGAATGTAACGCGCGATTTAGGTTAAGTGGAAGAGCAGCTAAACTTTTAAAAATCTTATATTTTCATTACTGCTGTTAATATTTCTGAAATTATTGCTGAACTTCGCCTATTATTCCATGTACTTACTTATTTAATAGTTTTGTAACTGATTATATTCTTTCAAATGGAAAATAAAGACGCTATTATTATTATTATTATTGTTATTATGAACATCATAATTGCATATATGGTCAATCAAGAGGGTTAAATTTTATCAACGCACGACTTTGTTCTTTAAACTTATATAAAATACTCACAAAAACAAAGGGACCTTCAGAAATCTCTAAACTTTAGGTATAATTAAATCAATTTGAAATATATACATACAAACATTTTGTAATTTCAAGAAGCACAATCGATGGGAAGGTTATTAAAACTTATTAATATGTCGAATTAGTAAATCAAAACGTTGTTTTGTAGGTATAATTAATAAAGTATTGAAAATGAATGTGATGGCCGGCGTTCGGTTTCTTGTTGATTAATAGAAAACATGGCGTCAAGTTGTCATCATTTGGCATATGCTTTCACTAATGATGCTAGAAATAAGCCAGAATGTGACTGTAAAAGATCTAATAAACTTTTTTCGCCAAATGGCAAATTTAACCGGTCATATTGGCCAAACTATTACCAGAAAATTGGTTGAAGTGAGTAGCGAGTTTTCGCATCAAAATACGGCTAAACTATGAAAGACATAACCCCTCTTTTTTACGTTTCTTTTAACTGCCTTTGTGTGGAACGAGTTAACGGGTTATTTTGCATTTTGGCCCTTGTTTCTCCAATGTTTTTACATTTCCTTTGTCCAACTAAATAAAAATTTGTTACTAAAGTTTCTGAAAATATATTGCGTGGACGAAACCATCGAGGAACCAATTCGCCTTAGTGCAGTTCCCTCAAGTTGGGTAGGTAGTAAATAGCCAACAGTGCTGGTCAAACACAGCAACATACATACATTTTTTACTAATCCGCAATCAAAACCAGACTCAAAATACTCCCAGTAACCATGTACAATAAAAACGAATAATATTGATGATGGCTAGAACCATAGAAAATGGAATGTCAGCATTCTTGCACACTGATGCAAAAGATAGGTTGACTTTAATATAATCTAAGTATTTTTATATTAATGCATCAGCTTTTGTAGACAACGTCAACAAAAACACTACGTGAAAAGTGTTATGCCACTAAGTACCTACTATCCAAGGGATATCCCGAAGTTCCTCTGGATGCAAGAATTGCCTCTCGAAGTGCCTATGCCTTGACGCTCCTAACGCAACTACATAGGATATGAGTGATGGTTTCATCCTCCACTCAACACATCCGTCAAATAGGATCATCTCTCAACCTCATTAAATGTAGGTGTTTGCTCAGAGGACAGTGTCCTGTTATTAGGCCCACCATCCGTCTCATTTTTTCTCTATCGAGCCCGAGCAACCACTTTACGGTAGAGGCAGTCGGGGGCCCCTTTATGTGGAGCCTTGATTGCCTCATTTCGGGGGCTTGAACCCTTGAATAGTTAATATATAGTTGTTAAACTTTGCCGCAATCCAGTCTTGCAGTTCTGAATAAATCAGACTTCTTGGCAGACCGAACAATCTGCTTCTTCGTTGCCCTCCACACCACTGTGTCTGGGAACCCATATGAGTTTAACCGAGTTGCGTTCACAGAGCTCGGTCAAAATATTTCGACAGTTAAGCATCAGCCTAGAGGCCACCTTGTGTGATGCAAGGGACCTCAGAGCCGCTTGGCCGTCACTGTATATATAAATATGTTTGTCTACGAAACCTCTGCTGAGATTTTCGTTTGCGCACTCACCGTAGTTGGCATACACTTCTTCTTGAAACACAGTAGGGGGGTACCTACCAAGTGGCACCGATATACGAGCCCTTGGTTTGCATCCGTGTATGCCTGCGCCCATTCCCTCCTGAGTCTTAGATCCGTCTGTATACCATCCCAGACCGCCAGGACTCAGGAGATGCGCTTTGTCGCGTTTCCAGACGTTTCGACTGGGTAACACAATGGTATATGGAATTGTATGTAAATTGTATTACTTTTTCAATAAAAACAGGCCTAATATGACTTCTCGAGAAATCCACGCTTTTTTTCTTAATAAAAGTGCACGCCAATGACTGAAATAAGTTTTGTTTTACTCAAAAAGGATGTAGTAAAGGTCTTCGAAACCAAATTTGGTTGAAATTGGATGACCAATAACTGAGCTACGAAGGTGTGTCCACTTGAGATGGGTCACACTGTATATAAAATAGCATGGTAGAATACTTTCCAGTTTAATTGGATCATATACGCCATCCAGAGTGACCGTCGGAGATATGAAAACTGTCATGTTTTGTGTAAACTAGCAAGGTTTTTCTTTAGCAAGATAAAAATATGAAGATATACAGGATATCTAAACTGAAATCAATATACAGGATGCCTTTATCGGATTTAAGTGAACTTTACATATCTTTTAATTTTACCTTCACATGTTATTAAGTTATTTTTGATAAGACTATTAATTGTAATAGTCCATAATTCCATTCGTATTGACGAATGGAATTTGCAGACATGAATTGCCGAGTACATAATAAACACGATAACTTCTGCCATACGTAGAATAGCACGGTAGAAAATCCTTATTGAAATTGAGCCGCCATATTAGGTGATCGGCAGAGGTGTGTAAACTGTTTTGCTACATATAAACGATTTTATTAGAATTATATACAAAAATGTTAGTTTAAAAGTAATTGTGCCATCTTCTTGCGAATTGTGAATCAAATAGGTATTTGCAGTTGGCTACGCCCGACTACAGTTTCTACTAATTTGTAACCTAAATAGAAATAAATTTAATAAAATAAACGATTTCATTTTTAAATACACAATGCCTCTAAAGTTTATGGGTGATATAGCGGCCATATGCGAGCGTGGAGCAAAAAATGGGGGTGGATTAAAGTAATATCCAACAAATCATGAAACCTTGGAATTTACTAGTTTAAACTTACAGAAAAAGCGTAATGGTTTATCTGCAACGGGCTGAACAGGAAATTAAGCACTCTCTCTTTAAGCGCACAGAAATCCGTAATGCATATCGTGAAATAATTTCAGCAGTCTGAAGTTATTTATGTTAAATTAGGAAACGTAATAATTTTTATCGTTGTAATGAAGATTAACTGTTATTTCCATGTGTTATTTTTTCAAAGCTTTCAACTGATTAATCTAACCTATTAGACATTCATCACTGCAACCACTATGAAGTAGTCAGACCTGATTCACATAGTTGTAAAAGAATAGTCGAAAATAAAAAGTTATTAATATAGTTGTATGAAAATGAAATTTGAGTTATCTATTCTTGATCAGTTCGCTAGCACTCAGTTTTACTAATAAAAGTACTTTTACTTGCTTAATTCTGAAAGGAATCGATCTTAATCATAACTTCTTGAAAATGGAAGATACTTTTCTAAAAAATGGTATTAATTAAGATTGATTTGAACTTTAATTAAATTCTAAAATTATATTTGAAAATTTTCATAGGTCTCCGTTAGTTAGTTTATATTTATGTATGTGGGTATGTGCTAGTCAACCATCCTAGGATAGCAAGTAGCCGCGCAGAGAAAGAAGAAGTATCGTCATTGCTGGACAAAGACAAACATGCTTTTTAAGCTAGCTAGCTAGCTTAAAAAGCTCAAAAAGCTTATTTGTCTCTGTCCAACAGTGACAATATTTTTCTCTCTGCGCGGCTACTTGCCAACCTAGGATGGTTGAGTAGAACGAATATATGAACGGAAACACTCTGCAGGCCGCAATTCTTAACAGATGCACTGCAATATTTTTCTTAATCGTCTCATTTATTGTTAAAAAATATTATTCTGGGTATTCAGCAGATAACTTTCAAAGAAAACATTCGTTTCTTTCATATACCATTGGTGCAAGTCTGACCAAAAAGTAAGATCAACAAGACTCCCCCTACGGTGACTTGTCGACTTCTTTCATACACCTACCATATCTAAGATTCAGCATGAAAAGCAATAAAACAACCACTCTTTCTATATATTGATGATTCAAGTCTGATCATGCTAATATATATATATATATATATATATATATATATATATATATATATATATATATATATATATATATATATATATATATATATATATATATATATAATATTAAGTATCTCTAGCCCTACCTAGAGGATACTACATCACAATCAAACGTTTATTACATTTCAAAGTCAAGAAAATACTAAAAAGCACAAAGAAAATAGTAATAAAATTACGCTCACCGCATGCATGTCCAAATTTCGATGGATTAATGCCTTTAAACATTGTACAATCTTTTTCGTTCTCTTTAGAACTCGTCAGAAGGATATAAATCCAATTCGAAATAAAAGTTACTAGGGGGAGTCTTGTTGATCTTCCTTTTTGATCAGACTTGCACCAATGGTATATGAAAGAAACGAATGTTTTCTTTGAAAGTTATCTGCTGAATACCCAGAATAATATTTTTTAACAATGATGTAAGCAGAAATAATAGGTATTTATTTATTAAACTAGATGAGTTTTGGGGTTCTAAAGGAATGTTTGTTTTTTGTTATTTTTAATATATTTGTCAAGTAAATAGATGTCTTCCTGTCAGTTTTTTGACATGAAAATATTTCAATTTTATTTTCTAATAGTAACTTTTATTTCGAATTGGATTTATATCCTTCTGACGAGTTCTAAAGATAATGAAAAAGATTGTACAATGTTTAAAGGCATTAATCCATCGAAAATATATGAAATACTTCATTTATTGGATATGCATGCGGTGAGCGAAATTTTATAACTATTTTCTTTGTGCTTTTTAGTATTTTCTTGACTTTGAAATGTAATAAACGTTTGATTGTGATGTAGTATCCCCTAGGTAAGGCTAGAGATACTTAATATTATATATATATTAGCATGATCAGACTTGAATCATCAATATATAGAAAGAGTGGTTGTTTTATTGCTTTTCATGCTGAATATGGTAGGTATATGAAAGAAGTCGACAAGTCACAGTAGAGGGAGTCTCGTTGATCTTCCTTTTTGGTCAGACTTGCACCAATGGTATATGAAAGAAACGAATGTTTTCTTTGAAAGCTATCTGCTGAATACCCAGAATAATATTTTTTAACAATGATGTAAGCAGAAATAATAGGTATTTATTTATTAGTCCCATTTTTTACCACAATAGAACCCTATTGAATTTCATAGTGATCCGCCAACTACTTTAATTGTTATAAATTATTTAACACTGTCACGAGTTTTCGCGGACGATTTCTCTCGTTTTCGACGTTTATTGGATAGATAAAACACTTACTTTTTCATTTAACTCTCTCTAACTCAAAAACGAAACAATGAATTAGGCTCAAATTTTTACCATGGTATCACTACATATTTACAAACAAGATTCGTTAATACGAAGGTTACACTCTAGTAAGAGTAGAACATATGATTTTTTTTTCTAAGGCTGTGGCGATAAAATGTGAGGGGTAAATATAGCAAGCGGGCAACTTTTTTATCTTTCGATGTAGATACAAGTATATCGAGAAAACTTGAAGATAAACATTAACGTAACTTTTTATTGGAAACTTTTTTCCCTCTCTTCTAATAAACCACAAAAAAGTTTATTATTTCATTATCGCAGTCCACCCCCGTTATCTACGTCATGACGCCCAACCCATATAGCATTCGACATGATATACATATACCGTTTAGGTCCATAATATGGAAGATATATACCGTATTAGAATGGTATATCTATAAAATATACATGGGGAGTATATTCTGTTACGTATGTACTTTTTATGTATATACATACGACCTGCCATTATGTATATGTTTCATATGTACATATCCAGTGCATACCAACAAGTATATATTTTGTGTATGCCTAAAACATATACCTGAGACATACTTGCGTGTATATATTCAATATGTATATACCTACTATATACAAACATGCATATATTCCGCATATGCCTACCACCTACATAGTTAGGACATACTTTCAAACTTGTATGTATATATTTTCTATGTATATAATTTTCTGTGTATATAATCTTCTATGTATATAATGCCACCATCGATTTAATTTGCAAGCTGCAGTTTTACATCGAACTAACTTTATCGAATAGACAACATTGACAAATAGAAGGCATACTTACCGTGATCAACAAGGCTCCTTTTCCTCCAGGGTGAGGCCCCTCCATTGCACTACGGTTGGGCTGACTCCAGCGATTATTCCTAATGTGAATAACTCGGGCGCACTGTCCCGGCGGTGTTTATTTTATACAATCAAAACATAATATTTCTTTGATTGTGTGCAACAGTGCGACATTTCTCAGAGCTACCTAATGGCGACTGATTACTCGTAATATACTTTATATGTACTTGTAAAGTGTCCTTATATACCTCCAAATGTAAATCCGGGATACTTTTATATCTGGATGTTTTATGTATGTACATGCGCGTATATACACATAATAGTTTAAAAATGTGCGTATATATTTTGGACATACATAATACATATGTAATGTACCCAAATATAATATATTTTATTCATGGGTATCTGCTAAGTACGTATATAGGATCCACAGGGGTGAGAGAAATGACATCTGTTTTGCAGACAATTGGAACCTTATTTGCATATACTAAGTACATCCCATATGCTTAGAGGAATGTGATATGTACTTGTTAAGAATCTCCTTTTGCTGTGTGGGAAGAATCATATGTTATGGAAACTGAATGATAATTTAATACCTGTTTTGGATCTCCTTGTTTAAATATCGATTTAAAAATGCTTTTTTATAGAACTTCTTGAAAGTTCCCTTGCTGTAAAATCAAATATATAATATATTGCAAAGGTTTAATAACATAAGTTGTCCTCTGCTGACGCACTGTTATTTTTTAAATCAGGGATGCCATTTTTAATTTTATTTTCTGTTGCTGGATACAGCAAATATGCATAAAAGAATCTTTTTCATGAAAAGATCTATCGATTTAGTAAATTTAAAACCTGTGTACCTTTAAAGTATTCCTTTCAAATCGTGGCATTTACAAAATGTTGCCAATTATTAAAACCTGAAACAAAGAACATATCATCCGTAACTAACGCAGTGAATAAGTAATAATTTGTCCCTTTGGCCGCCGTGATTACATCCTTTTAAACGAGCGCCTTTAATTAACTTAGCCGTTTCATTTTATTTTTACCTACTCCACTTTAAACATGGCCAATCAACACCCTCCCATTTAATTTTGAAGATGAATATTCACGTAAACAGTTGCTTTGATATGCGTAAAGCTGAACAACTAACGTATACCTGTAAATATCATTAACGAAAAAAATAAAAACGTATGTACAATGTACATAGTTTAACTGAAGAAAATTATGTAATTTGGATATACAATACCTTCGTAAAAAGTCCTAACATTTTATTTCTTCATTGGCTACGTTTCAGTAGTAATTTTCTTAGTTTATTTTCACCCGGAGGGATGAAAGCTCATTTTTAGAAGAATACAATTCATATTTTTATTTTCTAAATCTTTCTTGGCAAAAATCCAATCAATGGTAAAACTCATGCCTTACATTTTGTAAAATTGTCAGTGAAATTTGCCTGATCTTCCTGCCGACTTAATTGAACCTCTTCTTCCAATCCACCTATTTGGAAAAATTTCATCTAACTACTAATGAATGATTATATCATATTATTGTGGAGTTCCGTCTTGTTGACATCAGAGCCTTTCGTCGGATAAGTTTGGATTTAATTGATTTGGAAATAAAACCACCAACGTGGAATGGGATCTTCTTGAAGAAAAGTAAGATGTTGGTCCACTAAGATTATTGTTGAAGAATAGGCCATCTTATTCTACAGCCAATTACCACAGCCCACACATTTACTTTTTGTGAGAGGTGATTATGAGTTTTCTCCTTCCAATGAGTATTATCACCAGACCAATAACGATGCCGATTAACTTCACCATGTAAAGTTAACGTACTTTCGTCCGACAAAAGTATCCAATCCAGAGACATTTGGTTAAGACTAATAAAATCCAGTTGATTAGCTGAAGTCACTGCATTCTCTTCAATAGTTACCAACACACCTAGTATCGCCTCCAACAATGATTTTTCGTTATTTAGGCACATCTCTCCTATGACCCAACACCCGGTATCCACTCTCAATTTTATTTTGGCTACCACGTGATAAATCTGGATGCTCTTGTCTAAATAATTGAACAACCTCAGTCTGAGTTCGGCACATTTCACCATACCAAATCATCACTGAAATCTCGATACGAGTTTGCTTTAACAAATAAAGCCATTTTTTAGCTAATTTTACAGATCCTGTAATCTCACAAATAATGCATGAAAACAAGCAATTTTAGCAGTTTCTTTAGGTTGAAGAAAAACAAGGCTTGTACAAAAAATAGTCTACATTTAATGATAACAAAACCGTTTAGAAATGAAATTTAGTTCATTAACCTTGGAATTATCTGAAAATTGATATAAACTTAAATTATATGGAACAAAAGCAAAAGAAAAAACGTTCCAGGAAATTCTTTGTGTAGTTAGCCAGACAACTCCGAAAGACACCCTCAATATGAAGAGTTGCTCCACCATCTTGGAACCATTGAAACATTTTTGTTAATCTATCCTGCATTCTAACTATAGAAAAAAAATAATTTAGGAAATTTCTCTTGCACTTTTCTAATAGGCACAACATATAGTCACCCGCAATAATGTTAACTCGCTCCGTTATCTTGGAATTAAGGGAACATTTTTTTTCATGTATCTTGTTCCTATGAAAGATAAATACACCCCAAAACAATAATAAATGCCAACTTGAAGCTAGACACCATTAAAACCCACAACCCCCTCTTAGATATTAAAAAAAAATAAGTTTTTGAAAAATTATATACAATATTTCTCATAATATGCCAATAATATAATGATTAATAGTAGATTGTAAAACAAGTGTGGCAAGGGCTTCATCGTAAAACGATGTATGAAAGTAGGAACACGAGCGCAGCGAGTGTTCCTATCATACGAGTTTTGCAATGAAGCTTGCCACAATATGTGTGTTACATACTATTTTTTTTACGGTCGCGAAGATATTTCCCTTTTTTAAAGTTTTTCCAAAATTTTAAATTTGCCTGTCAGATTTTATTTAAAGTGACATTTTCCGCAGTCATTCTGAAGTTAGAAAATTTGACTTTGTAATTGCAATTCATGTATAATTAATGCACATTTATAGAATTTAATAGTTATTACCACTAAGTAATATAAAATTCTTTAAGGTGAACACACTATTTTATTCCGGTGTGTGAAGATGTAATCAAGGCGTGTGACAAATTCTTTGCCGCACGGCGTGCGGCAAAGTGATATTTCTGCAGTCATTTTGAAGTTAGAAAATTTTACTTTCAGCACAATCGTAGAAAATAGTAGATTGTAATACAAGTGTGGCAAGGGCTTCATTGTAAAACGATGTATGGAAGTAGGAACACAAGCGCAGCGAGTGTTCCTATCATACGAGTTTTGCAATAAAGCTTGCCACATGTGTGTTACATACTATTTTTTCTACGGTTGTGAAGTTATTTCCCTTTTTTAAAGTCTTTCCAAAATTTTAAATTTCTTGCCTGTAAGTAATATAAAATCCTTTAAGGTAAACACACAATTTTATTCCGGTGTGTGAAGAGATAATCAAGGCGTGCGGCAAAGTGATATTTTCTGCAGTAATTTTGAAGGTAGAAAATTTGACTTTCAGCACAATCGTAGAAAATAGTAAATTGTAATACAAGTGTGGCAAGGCCTTCATTGCAAAACGCTGCGCTCGTGTTCCTATCATACGAGTTTTGCAATGAAGCTTGCCACACGTGTATTACATACTATTTTTTCTACGGTTGTGAAGTTATTTCCCTTTTCAAAGTCTTTCCAAAATTTTAAATTTGCTGCTTGTCAGATTTTATTTAAAATGACATTTTCCGCTGTCATTCTGAAGTAAGAAAATTTGACTTTGTAATTGCAATTCATGTGTAATTAATGTACATATATAGAATTTAATTGTTATTACCAGTAAATAATATAAAATTCTATAAGGTAAACACACTATTTTATTCCGGTGCGTGAAGATGTAATCAAGGCGTGTGGCAAATTCTTTGCCGCACGGCGTGTGGCAAATTCTTTGCCGCACGGCGTGCGGCAAAGTGATATTTTCTGCACTCATTTTGAAATTAGAAAATTTGACTTTCAGCACAATCGTAGAAAAAAATAATTTCATCACACTTCAAGTCATCAGTTGGTCAACAACAAACATTGGCCGGTTAAGGTAATTTTCTAATTAAAGCTATTATGAAAATAATGCAATCAAAGAAATTTTTAATATAGGCAATATCCAGTAGGTCAAAGGCGACGAAAAAATAGACCTTATATGTACATACTATATGAAAATATCCAATGAAGAATTTTATTTAAAAATAAGGTATTTGCACTTAACTCTCTGGCACGGCCTCATAAAAAATGCACTGTTTGCATCATCTCTTAATTATTGATTACTTTTTCTGTTGGATGACGACAATGTATATTATTTTAAACTAAAAACTATGGTTATTTTCCTAAATTCAAGTCTCGACAGCCACCTTTAAAAGTTCTTCACTTTTCATTTCTTATTTATCTTTTCTGTAGGATAACTACCCTGTGTACTTTTACTTCCACGTCCAGTGGAAGTATAGTAACGACAAAAAAATTTTTGAAAATTTTTATTGTCCAAATAGGCTTAAAATATCATGAAACGTCGAGATTTCAAGTTTGAGCGAAAAAAAATTTTCTGTCTGTCTGTCGGTCTGTCTGTCGGTCTGTCTGTCGGTCTGCCTGTAACTTTTTTTGTGCGCACGTTTACTCTGGAACCGTTTAAGATATTGACTTGAAATTTGGTACACATATGTACTTTAACAAGATCTAGAACTAGATTATATTTTTATCTTGTTCCGTCGAAGGATTGGGGGGTAAATTGGGGTAAATTTGGGGTAAATGGGTAAATCAAGCAGGTAAGAGTCCATGAAATTGGTATTTAGTATATACAAGAGAAGCCAAGGTCTCAAAAAAATTTTTGGCATTAGCCACCCCTATTACCACCCCCACCTCCTTATTAAAGGGGATGAAAAAAAAAAGTGATTTAGTGTATGTACAGAAACCAGAAACCTCAAAATATTTTTTTTACTTCATCCACCCCCCACTACCACCCCCCTATCACCACCCCCACCCCACTACCGATGTGGGGTATCGTTTTATGGGTTTTTGGGGTAGAGGATTTCAAATATTATATTATTAAAGTTCCATAAACAATTATTTTCACATACAACGTTTTTTCGTTGTGAGTGACTTGGATAGAGAATCTGGATGTGGAAGTAATGATTCCTTGGGCAGCGGTTTTTTAATTAAAAGCGTCAGGTTTTCTTCCTAGCCAGTGACAACTACATTATAAATATTATTTTCCAATGCCGTTCAGTTATTTTTTAAAGTGACCTCCCTGTATACATTTAATTAAAAGTATGTCAGATTTCTTACTTGGATTCTGTCAACTACAATCCAAATATATTCGCCATAATTTTATTATGTTCCATAGTGACCACCTTGTACGGCCTTGTATATTTTTCATATTTTGCTTCCCTGACAGTTGTGTTAACTACATATGAAATATTATACATTACATTTTTCATAATTTTTTTTAGAGTGACCACCCTTTATATTTTTTTGTCATATTTTTTTGACAGCTGTTTTAACTGCATGCGAAATATTATCCCTCGCAATTTTTCACAATTTTTTTTAGGGTGAGCGTTAACTACATGCAAAATATTGCCATCGGTCACATTTTTTCATTATTATTTTTTAAGTGACCACCCTGTATGTTTCATATTTTTCTCCTTGTAAGTTGTATTAACTAACTACATGCAAAATAATATCGCCTTCCCTCATATTTTTTAATTTTTTTTTTTTGATTAATGTTATGTTGACCGCATACGAAATATTATCGTCCTTCGTCACACTTAAAAATTTTTTAGGTGACCACACTATGTTTTTATAATAATTTTCTTGTTTAACAATTGTATTAAATGCACACGAAATGTTATCGTCCTCCGTCATATTAATTTTTTTCATAAATTTTCTTCTTGGACAGTTGAGTTAACTACATGCGAAATATTATCGTGCTCCGCCACATTTTTTTTTGTGACCACCCTATATATTTTTTTTCATATATTTCTCCCTTGAGAGTTGTGTTAACCACATGCCAAATATTATTGTTTTCCGTCATATTTTTTCCGAGTTTTTTTCCTTAATTAATTTTTATGGGGTCCACCATGTATATTTTTCAACGGAACTGTATCGGGTTATTAATTGGCAGGAGCCTCAACTACCTAAAGCGCCAACTACCTAATTAAATAGATTTAATTTCCGCAATCTACGTACTCTGAAACGTGAAAATCCGAAGAAATTTCGGTGGGTGATTTTTTCACGACTACAATACTTCCCTTTAGTAAGCGAGGGAAGTAAAAATGAATCGGAATCACAACTGGCTTCTTCTATTCCTTGTCATGCTTCTTTATCTTCTGCACCCAGGTTCCTTGATAATATTGTCGTAATTTGTACATGTACAATTTACCCCTGCTTTGTGGCACGATCACCGGTTTATATTGCACTCAATCTTACAGACGCAATCTTTATTTAAAAGAAGTTGATCTGGTGCTGCAGGTTTTGATCTCCAATGTATATGAGGCTTATTATTAATTTCGATCCAGCCTATATAAGGTGTGGAAGTTATTTTTAACAACAAAAAAGTGGATCGTAATATTGCTTACCCAGCTCATTTAAATCAGACTCCAAAAGTGATAATAATCATTTAATGTTAATAAGCAAAACTTACTTTTACTACTAATACAGTCGAACTGATTTAATTTATTTTTTTTTCGGCGACAACATTCCACCTGAAATTTTGTTGTTGAATCTTATATATTGTGACCTTCTGATTACTAAAAAAACATTTGCGTGCAAAAATTCCTTGTGTATCAAAAGTTATATGCACTTTTTGACGTGCTTTCACGGATTTTCAACTTATTTATCTTGTACTAGTAATCGGATGGGAATTTTAAAAATACTGGCTCATTTGAAATAATCCGAGATGTATTGGTCAATCCTCCATTTTGGAAAAAAAATAGAAAACACCCAAATTAGCCTAAAAAATCAAAATTGAATATCTTTTCTATAAGAAGGAGTAATTTCACCAAAGTTGGCAAATATAAAACTCGTTTATGGTAAAATATAATGCACCAATCCCGGACACCGTACTTATGTCATATAGAACGGTCAAAGATGACGGACGAAAAATTTTTTTAATTCTTTATCAATTATCAAGGAGACATCATACGTCACTTTTTTTCGATTGTACGTTATTTTATGTACTTTTAGGGGATAGAGTTAAATTTTTTTTAATTCTCAAAAAAGTGCATTTTTACAATTTTCAAAAATGTATTTTCTTTGACCCTTCTTTTTTTACCCAATTTTCATCAAAACAAATGAAATATACTATAAAAAGACTAACTTCAAAAATTTAATACAAAATGAAACTTCATTAATTTGAAAAGGAAATGCATTAAGCATACGCATGGTAATAATAATAATATATGAATATGATCAATAATCAGAACCAAGCAATCAAGACTAGAGTAGTATTATTTTTGAGGAGTATGCCGATGAACAAAATAGCACTAAGAATAACAAGCGCATTCTTCATTTAGAAAAAAATGTTTGCGTATATATTTCAATCACAAGTGACATTATGAAATCCTCGGTTAGTTCAAATTTCTAACTAATAGTAAAAATAAGTATAGCTTTGTAAAATTATTGCGCAAAGAGTTAATAGATAATGGCTTTAACATTAAAATATGCAGAGAAGACGCCGATAGTAGAATCGTTAAAACTGACATTGATTTGAAAACCGAAGACAATAAAGTTATAATAGTTGATGAAGATATTGACCTTCTGGTTATAAATGACTCAACTAGCATGGAATCATCATAAAAAAATCTATTTTTACAAACCTGAGATTAATAAAATAATTGACAAAAATTAAGATGAAAACAGAATTGTCAATTCCACCTACTGAAGAGGTAATAGAAAAACACTATTGAAGAGTATATTTCCAAATCCAAAAATGGTTAGATCTGAAAAAGATCTGTTACAATTCGGGTGGCTTAAAACTGAGAATGGTTTAATGCCTGATGTTATGAGTGAAAGTAATGCTTTTCCTAAAAATTTACTAAGTGGTATTTCTTGCAAATGTAAGAAAGGCTATAAAAATAATCAGTGTAGCTGAAGAAAACTGAATATATAATGTTCTATTCTATGTGTCTACTGTAAAGGAAATAATTGTTCCAATGCTTCTTGTACCTTTGATGAATTGACTATCGATGAGGAATACGGTGAAATTATGGCATACGACGGTAATGAAACTAATATATATTTCATTTTGTTTCGATGAAAATTGGGTGGGAAAAAGGAGGGTCAAAGAAAACACATTTTTGAAAATTGTAAAAATGTACTTTTTTGGAAATTAAAAAAAATTATATCTAAAAGTACATAAAACAACGTAAAATCGAAAAGAAAAAGTGACGTATAATGCCTCCTTGATAATTGACCGTTTTATTTGACATACGGTGCCGGAATTGGTGCATTATATTTGACCATAAATGAGTTTTATTTTTATCAACTTTGGTGAAATTACTCCTTCTTATAGGAAATATATTCAATTTTGATTTTTTTCGGCTATTTTTGGTGTTTCCTATTTTTTCCAAGATGGCGGATTGACCAATACATATCGGAGAGGTCTATATTTTTTAAGAATTTTATTGAAAATAAGCCAGTATTTTAAAATTTCCATCCGATTACTAGTACAAGATAAATAAGATGGAATGTGGTCTTTAATCATAACAGTATAAGAGTTTCTTTGACCTTTCATTTAAGAATCAACGCTTTACATTTTAAAGTACTCATGTTACGTCCCACAGTGGTCAATTTGCCATATTTAGGAGGAAAATATTATTAACACTTCATTTCTAGCTATATTTTTGTTTAGAAGTTTATTTTTGTTTAAACATGTTGAATTTATGATACGATGCATAAAAAAATACATACATTAATATATACAGGGTGAGTCAGTAGCATAGGGACAGTCAATATCTCCTCAACCGTTTGAAATTAGAAAAAATGTCTCAGATAAATATTTTGGGAGATGAAGAGTGTAATATTCAAAAATTAGTTTCAAATCTCCAGGGTGTTCTCACAGAGTGGGAGCAAGCTAATGTCAGAATTTTTTTAATGGAACACCCAATAGTAAAATCTGCAAAAGATACATTTTCGTAAATTTGGGCGTCATTTCATTTTGAATGTTAGTCGAGACCATGTACTAATTTACAGGACTCTCAGAGTTGAACCCAATTCTACAGGGTGTTCTCCACGATGATTTAAATTTTTACATATTTAAACTATCATAATTCAATTTTTTCAAACCAGACACCGTGTATATTTTTATTTAATATGCCTCTGCAATTAATCACCTATATGCTGATACTTTATAGTGACAACTTTTTTTCGACGATTTCAAGAAAAAAAAGTCTATTATATATACACCGTTTTTCTTTAACTCTTTTATTGCTGCATGCAAACTTATATTTCGGAACTTTCTCAAAATTTACTCCCGCAATACTGTACGCAGAGAGGTCCTTCCAAGTTTTTTTTATTACGGAAGCCATTACGTTTATCACTTGCATGATATGCGGGTTGAGTTGCTAAGCTTAACTCTTTTGGAGTATGTTTCAATAATATTTGCACTTTTTTCTTTTCGACTTTTGTCCACTACCACTAAAACTCTTTGACGATTGACCTACTTTCGACCTAGAAGGCTCACATACATTTTCTTTATTAGTCTCATATTTTAATTCTCCATCTAACCAACCAGAGTGTCTTTTTTTAAACGAAGCCACATTAAATTTGCAAGACTGCCAGCGTTTAAGTAAATTACATAAGAATAGCTTAATAATTTGAATAAGTTCTTCATTTTCTCCTAACAACCCGCGCTAGTCTTGTAACGAAGCAAAATTTGCTATGCAATTCTGTCCGTTAAAATTGCTTCTTTGCACACCCTGTATTAGAACCATGTCATGTCTATATATTTAATTTTAAAAATTTTGTCTTTCATACCAGTCACCTAGAAATACTAGTTTGTTTTCTAGTAAATTCTGTATGTTATAAGTTTCTGATTTCAATTGTTTAGTTTACTGCCTTCAGAGTCAAAATAATGTTATCAGTTTATATTTAAAATTGCTAATAAAAATCCGTAATATAAAATGCATTCAGAATGTGTAAGCTGCTACAAGCGAATAGGTATTCACCGCGCGCAGGCCTACTCCCTCCATGCCCACGGGCTGGCTATGCACTACAACGCGAAGTTGAAATCATTCAGTTCTCCACTCACCGTACTGATCGTTAGCACGCGACGTCAAGCAGGCACCTCAGGTATGAAATATTTTCTGTCATTTAATTATAAATGAACTTGTGATTTTTATTCGTCATTTAATTATTTTCGAACTTATAATAAAATAAAATATTTCTAACAGGCAAACACGGAAATATTTCTATCATTTAATTATTTTCGAACTTAGAAAATTTCACTAAAACCTAGGAATAAAATATTTCTAACTTAACCGTTTGAAAAGGCAGATACGAAAATATTTTCTATCATTTATTTATTTTCGGACTTGTGATTTTAGTTGTAAATTCAAATCACGCGATATTTTAATGACTTAGTTATTTCCCGTGAACTCACCGCGCATTCACTCTGCGCTTACCCCCTCTCCAACCAAGCGCTCTCGCCCGAATAATACTAGAGAACCGGGCAGGAGAAATTCATTCCGTCTTGAGTAGTGCTCCGTTTAACATCGTCGTCCGAGGCAGGCTAGCAAAGTGATCAGGAGTAAGTTAAATTATTTATAATTTAAGTTAACAGACTTGGTAGTCGGTGTAAATTGTTCTAAGTGTTTTACTGTCGCAGGTGCGAACTTTGATCATTTGGTAGACTCTTTATATAGAGTTTGGTGAATGTGAAAAGATGTACTAAGACATTTATTAATTATATTTTTGCATTGTTATTCTGTGTCCGAAATCTGTTGAATTATTTCAAAACTATAAAGACGCGTCTTTGTACCATTGTCCAGGCACTTAGATGAATCAGACAAATTGTATGAAGCGTGCCCTGTTAGCTATAAACTGTTTAATAATTTCTGCGTATGTTATAAGACTATAAAGATACGTCTTTGCACAATTGTCCAGGCACTTTGATGAATCAGATAAATTGTGTGAACCGTGTTCAGTTAGTCATAAAGTGTTTAATCATTTCTGTCCGTCCTAAGACTAGAACAATACGTCTTTGCACAATTGTTCAGGCACTTTGATGAATCAGACAAATTGTGTGAAGCGTGTTCAGTTAGTCATAAAGTGTTTAATCATTTCTGTCCGTCCTAAGACTAGAACAATACGCCTTTGCACAATTGTCCAGGCACTTTGATGAATCAGACAAATTGTGTGAAGCGTGTTCAGTTAGTCGTAAAGTGGTTAATCATTTCTGTCCTTCCTAAGACTATGAAAACGCGTCTTTGCACCATTGTCCAGGCACTTTGATGAATCAGACAAATTGTGTGAAGCGTGTTAGTAGTCGTACTTATAAAAGTTTGGTCTTTTATTATTCACTGTTATTATTCTACTGTTTGATTTATTCTGTTTAATCTACACTACGACCCAAGTCTGTAACTATTAATCTGTAACTATTAATCTGTAACTATTAATCTGTAACTATTAATCTGTAACTATTAGTCTGTAACTATTAAGCTCGCAATATTTGCATGAGATATACATAATTTGGTAGTTTGTGATTGTGCTTTCTTGCTTGATATCTGTCACCGTTTGCCCGTTCTCACTAGTTTGCTTTAACGCATCACTATTTGCTTGCCTCACACCCCGCTAACCGTCCTCTAATTTCGCCGTTAAATCGTATTCACACCTGGGTGGCCTAGCTTATCAAACTGGTACTTTGGTAATATTATAAAACTGACTATTAACCTTAACTAAGTATTTTGATAGATTTGTAGATAGTAGGTTTTTATTTAATAAACACTGTTATTGTTTTTAACTCTGAGTTTTACTGCTGTGTGTCTGTGATAGTCTGAACTTCCTTATCGACCTCTGGAATTACCGTTTCTTCACTGCAGCTATCCCAGCCCTACTGCAACAGGCTGTGTTAAGAGGCTAGGTGGGACCTTTGCCCCACGTAAAAAATTGTAAAGGTGGCGCCCGAGCTATTCTGAAATAAATCTGCTAAAAAAGCTCAAGCGCTAAAGTGACGCTTCCACTTGTCGAGTGCACAAGGCAATTGGAAGGAAGAAAAACGCGTCACAAACTTGGCGCCCGAGCAGGGACTTAATTAAAGTAAATTGGACTTAATTTAAAACTAAATTAGATTTGCAAATAAGGAAGTTAGACAGACTCACATTCGGCAGTCACCGAACGCAACCGAATAAGTACCAACCATCATATCTAGACGTGCGAGGTATCGATTTCGACTAAATCGACAACGAGAAATCGATTGCAATCATTCCCGATCTGATCCGAACCTTCCCGAGCGCGTTATTGTCCGTTTTACGACCGCTACACGCTCTCGTGGATTGCATATCAGTTTCTGGATTGCTAGCATTCGAATAGGCTGCACTTTTGACCACAAACCCGAACTCCAACCGAACACTTCCGAATCCATCCGAACAGACCCGAACACACAACCAGGCGTGTGGGGTATCATTTTTATGGTAATTGGACCCAAGGAAGCGATTGGTAACACTGGGAGCCTGATCCGATCAACCGTTTCGGGAAAAAGTGTTCTACAGCCAAAGTAAGGATCTAAATTCAGTAGGGCTCATACTAGGTTGTAGTCAGGATCGAGATACACCGTCCGCAGCATATTTTACTGACCACCCGGATTTGACCCGGAGTATCTGACAAGCCCAGAGTCCGGAGTTACTAGGAGTGTGACCCCTCGTTTAATAGTAACTCTAGGACGCGGAATCGATTGGCACTGGTTTCAAGACGATCTGAGCCACTACACCGAATATTACTTGTTATCAGCAGCCACCGCCCATACCGTCACTGTACAGAGTTAAATTATCTGAAAGGAAACAAGCATGGCACCTCCTGGAGAACAGCAGAACCTAGATACGGAAAATCCCGAAGACACCAATCCACCAGAGACATCGGATTCCCGCCTAAGTTGGATTTACAAACTAAAGAAAGAACAGATCGACGCAGAACTGAGCAAATTTCGCCTAGATGTCTCCGGCACCGTTGAGGAAAAGAAACGACGCCTTGTTAAATTTATCAAGGAGGGCTCTGCCTCACCGTTACCACCGGCTGATCGAACCGGTCCCCCTCCTTTTCCATTTCCACCGCTGGTGATCCATCCTCAAGTCACTACTGGAACGACTGTTCAGCCTCCATCTGTACACATCAGTCAACCTGTACTAGATCCGCTGAAAATCCGAAAATGGGGAATACGCTTCGATGGCAAGGGCGACCCAGCAGCTTTTCTAGAACGTATAGAAGAAGTCTGCGTCTACACTGGATTTCGCCCAGAACAACTGTTACCCGTATTACCTGAGTTACTGCAAGGGACCGCTGTGGTATTGTACAGGAATAACCGTTCGCGCTGGACAACATGGGAGGCTTTCACTAAAGATTTCCGTACTTTCTACTTTCCGGTTAACTATCTGGAGGAGATAGAAGCCCAAATCAGTCGACGTCTGCAAAAACCCGATGAGCCTGCCAGTACTTATGTGAATGATATGCAAACGCTTCTTCGCCGCCATGGTGACTTCACGCCTCAACAAGAACTCCGCTGGCTGTATCGAAACCTGCTCCCCGACTACAGGCAGTACATTTCCAGAGCCGAACTCACAGATATTGCAACGTTGATAGAAAGAATAAGGGAATTCGAAACACTGCGACAGGAAGTTCAACAAGTGTATAGAACTAGCACTTACAGAGCAACAGCCTCCGTTCCCGTCATCCAGCCGGCATCAACACGTACTGAGCGACCCGACCTTTACCACCCCCACCGCGTGCTATTCTGCCCTCGGCACAGGCTCAAGCAGCGCCTACCACTGTCACTGGCACGCGGCCACCGCCCCACAATCACAGGCCAAATGGACCGACTCCGCCATCGACCAGTCGTCCAACTACAAGCAGAGAAAACAAGCCCTCAGCTTCCACCGCCCCGAGTGCCCCGGACCACAACATCCTTTGCTGGAGGTGCGGCAAGTCTGGACACTACCGAAGCCAATGTCGCTCTCCACCAAAACTGTTTTGTTCCCGCTGTGGCCGTCAAGGTACTATGACTAGGGATTGTCAATGCCCCCGGTCGGGAAACTAGACCGGAACTGCACCGTTACGAGGCCAGTACAGTTCCGCCCTACTACCGCCTCGGAAGACATCGTCCCCAGGGATAATCGACCGCACATATATCTAGGAATGTATGGCAGCACTTTCTCTGCCCTGATTGACAGCGGCTCTGTCCGCTCCTACATCGGAAACCGAGTAAGAGATTTCTGCACACAACAAGGGATACCTACAGTTAGTATATCTGCTCCATCTGCTCAACTAGCTGATGGGAACCTAGTAACCGTAAATAAGGCTTATGATTTGGAGTTCACGATAGATAATAATCAGTTCAACAACCGTTTATGCTATCTATCAAACCTGTCTTCTGATATAGTGCTAGGAATGGACATTCTAAGCACTAGGGATTTTAACATAGACTTGGCAACTGCAACCGTCTACTTAAACCACCGTCCCGTCCCTTCACCGCCTCACAACAGTCCGCTAGGAGGAATCGCTCTAGCTTTGGCGAAGAACGAAGAGGACAAGCTACAGGAATTTCTGGACACTGAATTGCCAAGTTTCCAAGACATAACTGGAACAACGAAGCTCGCCCAACACCATATCCGTCTCTCGCAACCTGATCCAATCAAACAAAGGTACCGACCTCAGAATCCAAGGATGCAAGAAATAATCAACAAGGAAGTCGATGAAATGCTCGAGAATGGCATCATCGAACCGTCTGATAGCACCTGGAGCTCACCAGTAGTAATAGTCCGTAAAAAGGATGGTAAGCCCCGGTTCTGTATAGACTTCCGGAAGGTGAATGAGGTTACTGAGAAGGATGCATATCCATTACCTTATATCAACGCTATCCTGGACAAGCTCCGAAAGGCCCGTTACATCTCAAGTATCGACCTAAAACAAGGATACTGGCAAATACCACTCTCTGCTGAGAGTAAACCGATCACTGCTTTCACTGTACCTGGCAGAGGGTTATTCCATTTCAGAGTAATGCCTTTTGGACTGCACTCCGCCCCTGCTACTTTCCAACGCCTCCTTGACCGGATTATAGGACCTGACATGGAACCCTACGCGTTCGCCTACCTGGACGATATCATCGTGCTAGGAGAAACTTTTGATGACCACCTGAAGAACTTGAGTGAAGTTTTTCGACGACTAAGGATTGCAAACTTGCAGTTAAATCCTGACAAGTGCCAGTTCTGCAGAAAATCGTTGAAATACCTAGGGCATGTGGTCACAGCCGAGGGAATTAACACAGATCCTGAGAAAGTAGAGGCGATCGAAAAATTTCCCGCTCCCCGAAATGTACGAGACGTCCGCCGT
This sequence comes from Rutpela maculata, assembly GCA_936432065.2. Lineage (NCBI taxonomy): Eukaryota > Metazoa > Arthropoda > Insecta > Coleoptera > Cerambycidae > Rutpela > Rutpela maculata. The sequence continues at coordinate 135,258,546 of OW386287.2, read as the reverse complement.
TTCCTTGGTGTTGCTTCATGGTACCGGAGATTTTTACCAGCCTTTTCCCAAATAGTAACTCCGTTAACTCGATTACTGAAGAAAAACAATCGTTTTAAGTGGGACGTCGAGCAAGAGCAAGCTTTCAACAAATTGAAGACCTGTCTCACAGAAGCTCCCGTGCTCACCTGTCCCGATTTTGAAAAACCATTTACCCTACAGACCGATGCGTCAGACCAAGGATTAGGGATAGCTTTGACCCAGGAGATTGAAGGGCATGATAGGGTGATTGCCTATGCTAGTCGTACCCTCACTCCCGCTGAGAAAAACTACCCTGTGACCAAAAGGGAATGCCTGGCCATCGTGTGGGGTGTAGAGAAAATGAGACCATACCTCGAAGGGTATCACTTCACCGTGCTTACTGACCATCAGTCCCTTCGATGGTTGCACTCTATAAAAAGTCCGACAGGTCGTTTGGCCAGATGGAGCGTATTCCTGCAGCAATATGACTTGGAAATCAAGTACCGTAAAGGAAGTCTGAATCGCGTAGCCGACGCTCTGTCTCGCCAACCACTAGAGGGATCTTCGACCAACTTGGAGACCGAAGAATTATGCGCTCTGAACGAGACGCCAAACTGTTCTTGGTACCAACGGAAGAAGAAGGAAGTCCAACAGAACCCTGAAGCTTTTCCGGATTACTGTATTCGTAATGACCGGCTGTTCCGTCACTTCTGGGATTCAAGCGACTTCACAGAGCCCGACCTGTCTGATCCATGGAAACTGTGTGTGCCCACGTCGCTCCGTCGCACCGTTTTACAAGAGAACCATGATGCTCCGGCCGCTGGACACATGGGGATAGCTAAAACGATAGCCCGTGTCGCACATAAGTATTACTGGCCTGGTATGTTCCGAGATGTTGCTAGATATGTGAGAAGTTGTATGCAGTGTCAGCGATACAAAATCTCCCAGCAACAGACTCCCGGAAAAATGCAGCCGTCAGCAAACAAACAGCCATGGGAAACTGTCAGTACAGACCTCGTAGGACCACTGCCTAGATCCAGCAAAGGAAATAACTACTTGGTAGTTTTCCAGGACCGTTTCACCAAATGGGTCCAGTGCCGTCCCCTACGAAGTGCCACCGCCCCAAATGTAAGTAAAGCCCTCTGCGAAGAGATCATCACTCCATTCGGATGTCCACATACCGTCATCACGGACAACGGGTCCCAATACGACAGCCGAACCTTCCGATCCTTACTACAAGAATTTGGCATACAACACCGTCTGACTCCGCCATACACGCCGCAAGGGAACCCCGTTGAACGAGCTAACCGTACCATTAAGACCATGATAGCCCAGTATTGTGAGCAAGACCACCGAAAATGGGACCAGAATCTGAGTGCCCTACAACTGGCTATCAATAGCTCAAGGCATGAGTCAACAGGCTTCACACCCGCCTTCTTGAACTTCGGCAGAGAACTGTCCCTACCAAATACCATTTACCAAGCCGAAACTCAAGAACCCACTGCCACAGACAATGACCAAGAGGAGATCACCGCCCCTGATGAAGACAACAAGATATCCCCTGCCCATACCGAACGTCTCAGCAAGCTGAAAGAAGTATTCGCGTTAGTGCGTATAAAACTAGCCCAAGCCTTTACTTCACAAAGCCGGTATTATAACCTCCGTCGCCGTGAAATACGCTATCATGTAGGGGACCGAGTCATGAAACGAGAGCACCCCCTGTCGTCGGCCGTCAAGGGTTTTGCTTCCAAGCTAGCTCCGAAATTTTCTGGACCTTATAAAATAACGCAGGTCGTCTCTCCCGTCGTGTATAATCTCAAATCAGACACTGGCAAAAAGCATAACCGTATACACATAAAAGATTTAAAGCCTTATCAAAATTCCAATGCCCAAATGCCTACCTCCGTCTCCAAGAAGACCAACCGGCGAACTGCCCCACAGGCCGTTCAGACAGCAGACTCCGTACCGACCAACCACTAACATCTTGATGTGTACACGTATCCGCCCAAGTCGTATGCAGACATCAACTCCCGAGGAGTTCGATGCAATGTGTTGCACTGAAAACCAACTAATGAAGTCGTCTGGAATCCGCCCAGCAGTTTGCTGTTCCAGAAAAAAAAAGGGTTAAAGAATTTCTTCGTTTTTTTTTCTGTTTTAGGCAATATCTCCAACTCTGTCCAAGGGAATTACTGAAGTAATTTTATTTTGTTATGTTTGAAGAAAAATGGACAAAGAAAGAAGCCGTCTTGCTTGTTAACACTTAGGAAGTAAGAATAATTTTATTTTTGTTTTGTTTATTATCACTGTCAGATTAGATGTAGTTTGTAAAGGTCCGTAGCCCTTGAATAAAGTTTACTAACCAGCAAGAGGGTACGTTCCTGAATAAATTAGGGAACCCTGCCATAGAAATTTTAAATTTACTTTCTCTTTTAGGGCGAACTGGAAGACGTATAAAAAAATAATGTCATTTCATTTTATTATTTTTTTTTATGAAGTAAGAGGGGGGTGTAACGAAGCAAAATTTGCTATGCAATTCTGTCCGTTAAAATTGCTTCTTTGCACACCCTGTATTAGAACCATGTCATGTCTATATATTTAATTTTAAAAATTTTGTCTTTCATACCAGTCACCTAGAAATACTAGTTTGTTTTCTAGTAAATTCTGTATGTTATAAGTTTCTGATTTCAATTGTTTAGTTTACTGCCTTCAGAGTCAAAATAATGTTATCAGTTTATATTTAAAATTGCTAATAAAAATCCGTAATATAAAATGCATTCAGAATGTGTAAGCTGCTACAAGCGAATAGGTATTCACCGCGCGCAGGCCTACTCCCTCCATGCCCACGGGCTGGCTATGCACTACAACGCGAAGTTGAAATCATTCAGTTCTCCACTCACCGTACTGATCGTTAGCACGCGACGTCAAGCAGGCACCTCAGGTATGAAATATTTTCTGTCATTTAATTATAAATGAACTTGTGATTTTTATTCGTCATTTAATTATTTTCGAACTTATAATAAAATAAAATATTTCTAACAGGCAAACACGGAAATATTTCTATCATTTAATTATTTTCGAACTTAGAAAATTTCACTAAAACCTAGGAATAAAATATTTCTAACTTAACCGTTTGAAAAGGCAGATACGAAAATATTTTCTATCATTTATTTATTTTCGGACTTGTGATTTTAGTTGTAAATTCAAATCACGCGATATTTTAATGACTTAGTTATTTCCCGTGAACTCACCGCGCATTCACTCTGCGCTTACCCCCTCTCCAACCAAGCGCTCTCGCCCGAATAATACTAGAGAACCGGGCAGGAGAAATTCATTCCGTCTTGAGTAGTGCTCCGTTTAACATCGTCGTCCGAGGCAGGCTAGCAAAGTGATCAGGAGTAAGTTAAATTATTTATAATTTAAGTTAACAGACTTGGTAGTCGGTGTAAATTGTTCTAAGTGTTTTACTGTCGCAGGTGCGAACTTTGATCATTTGGTAGACTCTTTATATAGAGTTTGGTGAATGTGAAAAGATGTACTAAGACATTTATTAATTATATTTTTGCATTGTTATTCTGTGTCCGAAATCTGTTGAATTATTTCAAAACTATAAAGACGCGTCTTTGTACCATTGTCCAGGCACTTAGATGAATCAGACAAATGGTATGAAGCGTGCCCTGTTAGCTATAAACTGTTTAATAATTTCTGCGTATGTTATAAGACTATAAAGATACGTCTTTGCACAATTGTCCAGGCACTTTGATGAATCAGACAAATTGTGTGAACCGTGTTCAGTTAGTCATAAAGTGTTTAATCATTTCTGTCCGTCCTAAGACTAGAACAATACGTCTTTGCACAATTGTTCAGGCACTTTGATGAATCAGACAAATTGTGTGAAGCGTGTTCAGTTAGTCATAAAGTGTTTAATCATTTCTGTCCGTCCTAAGACTAGAACAATACGCCTTTGCACAATTGTCCAGGCACTTTGATGAATCAGACAAATTGTGTGAAGCGTGTTCAGTTAGTCGTAAAGTGGTTAATCATTTCTGTCCTTTCTAAGACTATGAAAACGCGTCTTTGCACCATTGTCCAGGCACTTTGATGAATCAGACAAATTGTGTGAAGCGTGTTAGTAGTCGTACTTATAAAAGTTTGGTCTTTTATTATTCACTGTTATTATTCTACTGTTTGATTTATTCTGTTTAATCTACACTACGACCCAAGTCTGTAACTATTAATCTGTAACTATTAATCTGTAACTATTAATCTGTAACTATTAATCTGTAACTATTAGTCTGTAACTATTAAGCTCGCAATATTTGCATGAGATATACATAATTTGGTAGTTTGTGATTGTGCTTTCTTGCTTGATATCTGTCACCGTTTGCCCGTTCTCACTAGTTTGCTTTAACGCATCACTATTTGCTTGCCTCACACCCCGCTAACCGTCCTCTAATTTCGCCGTTAAATCGTATTCACACCTGGGTGGCCTAGCTTATCAAACTGGTACTTTGGTAATATTATAAAACTGACTATTAACCTTAACTAAGTATTTTGATAGATTTGTAGATAGTAGGTTTTTATTTAATAAACACTGTTATTGTTTTTAACTCTGAGTTTTACTGCTGTGTGTCTGTGATAGTCTGAACTTCCTTATCGACCTCTGGAATTACCGTTTCTTCACTGCAGCTATCCCAGCCCTACTGCAACAGGCTGTGTTAAGAGGCTAGGTGGGACCTTTGCCCCACGTAAAAAATTGTAAAGGTGGCGCCCGAGCTATTCTGAAATAAATCTGCTAAAAAAGCTCAAGCGCTAAAGTGACGCTTCCACTTGTCGAGTGCACAAGGCAATTGGAAGGAAGAAAAACGCGTCACAGTCTTCTTTCTCTTGTTCAATATATTCAATTATCCTGTGGACTGTCCTTACTGATGCTCCATCAGCTAACAATTTTTCATTCAGCAGCAATTCAAACAGGTAATTTCTCTTCACGGAAATGACAACATCTACAGTAAACTTAAATATCTTCTAATAAAAGTACAAGAAAGTAAACTCTCAGTATATGTTCCAAAGTACAGAGACTGACCTACGATATACAATAGAAATTTCGGTGAAACTTCGTGAAACTTTTTTTAAAACTCAAATATAAGTGCGTAAATGCAGGCTTCCGCAAAATAAATCGGTAATAAGGTTTTGGCCAAGAGGACACATACCTCGTGACATTTTTCCGATAGTTAAAGGCATGTATTAACAGCACACGACAACAGTTTTATAATATTGGATACAACAAACAACTTGGTTGGATTAATATTAGCGGTAAATTATCTGCCGCGGAACCACCCAATTACTATGTCACCACCTTGAACACGTGCGGCATAAACAAAATATTTTTTTGGTTTCTGATAGTCCGGTTATTCAGGTATCGACATATATATTAATTTTAATTTTTGGATAAATTTTATTTTTTTAATACTTTCCTCCTAATATTGGCAAATTGATCATAGTGCGTCCCTGTTACGGGTTAATAACAGGTAAGTATAATAATTGTTTGAGCTGTAAAAATGTATTATATATAATTACCATCTTGTTCTTTGGAAAATTGCTTATTTTGCTACAGTCGTAAGTAAGCCTAAAAGCGGTTTCTAGCAACTTTGGAGCTACTATGTTTATAATAAACAAAAGAAAACATATTTTTTTATATTATCTATTGAAATTATTAGCTTATTAACTTTACTTTTTTCCAAAAAAATAATTGAATTTTAAAATTTGGTTCAATTGGATCTCCTGTAAAATTGCTTAAAATGAGATACTGCCTTGTTCGTTGAGGGTGTCGAAATGAAACATATTTTTTGGTTCTTGAAGGTGACTAGTTCCAAGTTGACGGATCGAGTTGACATTTATTATTGTCCTGGAGTGTATTTTTCTTTCCCTGGAACAGGACAGATAAATAAAAATGTTTCTTTAATTCCAAGATAGAAGAGCAAGCATTTTTGAGGGTGACTATGGGATTTGCTTATTCGAAAACTGCAAGGGAAATTTAATAGAACATTTTTTTCTATAATCATAACATAGAGCAAAATAAGAAAAAAAATGTTAGAATTTAAAAAAAATTTTATTGTTCAAATAGGCTTAGAATGTCATGAAACGTCGAGATTTTAAGTTTGAGCGAAAAAAATTCTGTCTGTCGGTCTGTCTGTAACTTTTTGTGTGCGCACCTTTACTCTAGAACCGTTAAAGATACTGACTTGAAATTTGGTACACATATGTACTTTAACGAGATCTGGAACTAGATTATATTTTCATCTTGTTCCGTCGAAGGATTAGGGGGTAAAGTGGGGTAAATTTGTGGTAAATAGGTAAATCAAGCAGGTAAGAGTCCATACAATTGGTATTTAGTACATATAAGAGAACCTAAGGTCTCAAAAAAATTTTTGGCATTGGCCACTCCCATTACCACCCCCACCATATTATTAAAGGGGATGAAAAAAATTGTGATTTAGTGTGTGTACAAGAACCAGAAACCTCAAAATATTTTTTAACTTCATCCACCCCCACTACCGATGTGGGTGTGATGATCGTTTTATGGATTTTTGGGGTAGAGGATTTGAAATATTATATTATTAAAGTTCCATAAACAATTATTTCCACATACAAAATTTTTTTGGTGTGAGTGACTTAATAATAATAATAATAATTCATTTATTTACTATATGTATACATATCTATAAAATCTTGTACAATTACAATGTCTTCTTATTCAAGAAACAACACTTAATGGAATTTTGTTGGCACACTCTATAGAATAGTAAACGAATAAAGTTTGAGCTCCCACAAAAATACAAAGTACTGTGCGTGGGATAGAAAATCTGGATGTGGAAGTAGTGATTCCTTGGGCAGCGGTTTTTTAACATCTTATACATTATACTGCGTTTATTAGTTAAAATGTAAGCTTTTGTAAAAAAAATAAAATTATGTTTTAGGAATTTTTACAGAAATACTGTACCTATATCTAGGTTACAAAATTATTTATTGCTGTTAAGCTCCCGAAGCTGTATATTTTTGCTACTTGGTAAGAACATAAACCTCCAGAAGTATATTGCCATAAATATTCGACACCTGCAAACAGTTCGTGTGTTATATATATTCATGGCGCATCCATTATTTTTACGAATAAAGAAAATAAATCAATAGCTTTACGATTTATGGTGTACTCGTATGTTCAGGATCAAAATTATATGATATTTATTTTCTGATTTATATTTCAAATTTATCACCTCGATTCTTAGATGAATGATGATTCTTTTGTACAGAGTTATCAATATCCCAGGACCCATCCCTATATCTCCTAAATGGATAAGGTCAGAAAATATTCAAACTGAATGACAATAAGTTCTATGACCAGAAAAATGTTAGAGAATAAATTTCTAGCTTTAAAATGAGTTCGGGTTTACTCCTCTACTATTCTTCCTTGTAAGGTTGCACATATTAGAACTCAAAGTTACATATTCTTATTATAATGGAAATCAACAAACACAGCAAATGGCCGTTACAAAGTAAAAATACAGAATTTGAAAGACGCGCGACTTAGCTCAACTTTGAACACTAATTACTGGTAGAAATATGCATTTGTCGATAAAATTGTATACAATCTGTATTGTAGAGAATTGTCTAAGCTTTAATGTTATGCACAACTATTTTTGTCGTAAACTCAATGAGAAAGCCGGACATTCCGAAAAACCACATATTCATGACTTTGCCCCTAGAGGGGACGTTGCGGCCCTCATTCGAGGGGGATAAATTAAGGACTTCTCAAGGACAACAAGATGAACCAATTTAAATGAAGAAATTTTTGTATGAATTATTTCTACTCCAAAATACTTGGCAACTGTTCTATACACTATTAGTCACTCTCTATCATTGCACATCAACTTAGATGCTCCAAGTTCCTCAAATAATTGAAATAGAAATGAATTATTGGCATATAAGCTGATTCATCTATTGGATTCTTATTGAAGGCAAAGTTGAATAGAGAGCCCAGAATAGACAAATATATTTAATACACACATCCAATATCCAATAGTACAGGCAAATATTTACATATTAAAGGGAATAGTACCAAAGTCCTTTGTCCTTTAGCCTACAAAGAAAATATAATATTCCTGGTATCTATAGCAGTCACGTTATATACCGTACGGTTTTTAAACTATCACTTATGCAAATAATTCGTTAATTGCTACAATGCGCCAGCTGTACAGGATATGTTTTTAATTTAAGGAACCCCAGTATTGCGATTATGTAAAGTCTGTTCACTGATAGAATTCCGGTCGTATAGTGTAAGGAATATCGTCCGGAGCTCTATCCTCCCTTATCTTTATTGAAATATTGTTAACCTAATCTGAAACGTAAGTTTTAATCTTTGTGGTCAAGTTATGACCTGCGTGCGGAATTTCTATTGTTCCACAGCAAACCAATTTGCGTAACGCGTGTCGTCATCGAATTCGGCTGGCGATTCCAGAGGCGGGTCGATTTTCTCGGAAGTCGGGTATAGCAGGTATAGTGCACTTATTTCAATTAGTGCCTAAGAGAGCAATTTTAGTTTTGGTCTATTGTTAAAATAGTAAACATGCATCCTGGTGAATTTTTGAATCCGCAATCACAGCAGTTAGTTTTGAATTTGTTGGAATATTTTCAAAAGGACAATGAAAATGGTAGACCTTTATTGTCAATAAAAGCTGTTCAAAGGCGAGTGGGTGAGACTTTAAAAATCGATGAAAAAGCTGTAAGAAAAACAGTTAAAACGACAAAGAAAATGTGGAACCTCAAGCTTCGGTTAAACGGAATCGTAAAAAGTCCAAAACGGAGCTACACGATGCTGTAAAATATGAAATAAAAAATGTTATTTACGATATGGTGTCTGATTATAAACATATTTCCTTGGCTATCCTTTTAGAAGAGCTAAAATCTAAAGCAATAATTGGTATTGGCCGTACGATTCTTTTCCTTTAAAAAATATGACAATAGAAAAGTACTGTGTAAAAGACCACAAATTTATATAAAACGGCTAAGAGTACGTAAAAAAATTGAAAAGTAATGACCCCAAAGACGTAGTGTTCTTAGACGAAACTTGGATCTTTAGCAGAGGAGGATTAAAACGTTCTTGGCAAGATGATTCCAGTAAATCGAAAAGGCGTTGTACAGCTACAGAAGATAAAAGATTTATAGTTATACATGCAGAATCTATTCATGGCTTTGCTCAAGATGCGAGTTTAGTTTTCTCCACCAAGAATAAGTCAGCAGATTACCATGACAACATGAACTCTGAAAATTTGAAAAGTGGCTGACGGTTTTACAAAATCCAAGCATTATTGTTTTAGATAATGCTAAGTACCACTCTCGGGTTGAAGAAAAACGACAAACTCGATCTTGGACGAAAGAAAAATTACAAACATGGTAAAAGACCAAAAACAGATTTCAGCGATACCGCAATTAAAACCGAATTGCTCCAAATAGTTGGAGCTAACAGAACAGCGCAACACTATGTTGTCGACAATTTAATTAGAGAGCATGGACATGAAGTACTGCGGCTTCCACCATATCGCTGTCAGTTCAACCCAAAAGAACTTGCTCGGGGAATTTGTAAGGAGTATTACGATAAACATATCGGGAAATATGGTTTTAGTGACGAAGCTGTTTTTACTATGTGGACTGAGGCTTTATCTCAAGTCGAGCTCAATTTGCTCCAAGCGTGTAAATCACACAAATAAATTGATTTTAGAGACATATGATCGAAAGGTTCATACTGAAGAAGTTATGACACTCGTTATAAGTGTTAATAATAAAAGCAACGATGAGGACTCGGAAGAATTAGACATTGACGAAGAAAACTAAATTTATTTATTTATTTTATACTAGGTATTTGTATTTTACTGCCATATTTGTTTTATATAGGGTTCAGCCTAATTAGTATTAAGTATATATTTTATTTTAAGATTATATACACTTATTTGACAAAATTCTATTAGTGAATAAAAAAGATTTAGCTGCAACTATTTAACTGTGTTTATTTTGTATATCTGCTCTATCATATTTTTTGAAATTAAAACAATTCAATATGATAATTTATTTATTTAACTTAAATTACTATAAATTTACAATAGATGTATTATATATGCTTATAATTCAATTTCCTTTAAACAAATCTAATTAAATACATCAAGTAAAATATAAAACAAAGCGAAGCCACTGTGCATTCGAAAACACCAACGAGCCTACGGCATCTTAGTTCAGACGTTCTTTACAATTGGTTACAAGCTCTTGCTCCTCATTAGCACAGAGTAGGCAGTTGCGTACAAACCACCTATTTTATCAATGATATTTTAAAACAGAGAATGATGAACTCACAGTTTTAGTCTTGGAACGGGCTGGAACTATCGCTCTAACGCTGCATCTGAAGCAGTTTGAACAAGCACTAAGTCAATTAAACACTACACTGAAATACTATCACTCAACAAGCGTTTCGTCAACCATCTAGAAATGATTAAACTGACTTTTAAAATTGTATATTTCAGAGCATTTGACCGTGCCATTCACAATGTTCTATTAGAGATATCATATTATATTGGTTTTTCTAATACACCAGTAATATTTATTGAAATTTATTAAGCAAATAGGAAACAAATTGTTAGTCTCAATAGTAATACTTCGATAGAAGGTGTTTTGTAATGTGGTGCAGCTTATCGGTGAATTTTAGAATGCTTTATAGGTATTATTCTCACATTCAAAACCAAATGTAAATGAGTGCGTTAAAAATGTGTATTATAATTTAAAGAATATTTATTCTAGTAGGTAACACACTTTTAAATAAAAAATACTATTATGCATAGATTTAGACATATTTAGATGAATTCAAGAAGTACAAAAGGTTAGGTTAATATGTGTCAGTATGTGGTGTCAAACTAACTGAATGTACTATTGTCTCGTATAATCTTGATAAGAGACTAATTTGAAGTAACTATAGTAGTATGCAAACGGCTTTCGACATAATTGCAATATGGCGTAACAGACACAAGCTCTGGGTAAAACAGTGTTAACACTGTTCAAGAAAAGGAGAAAATAAGTGATTTTTTTTCTCGTTTATGTCTTTCCAGCAATAGACTCCAAATTGTCATGGAAGCAAAACGAGAAAAACTTGCGCACCTTTATGGATGAGATACATCTTCGATCCAAAGTCCGAAAACCACAAACGAATTCTGCTATGGTGAACCCCTTCATAACATATGCCGTTCAGGTGTGGTGGTGGTTCCAAGAGCGCTCCACAATCAGGGCTCACCTATCTCAAATTCAAGACCCTGCCTATCGAGGAAACATATAAACCATCTGCACAGCTCCAACCATGAATAAGATCCTCGACATTCGCATCTTGATGTGGAACGGGAAGCTAGGAAAGCGGTAAATAAACTGTTTGGTTCAAGAACGGTGGGCGGGGCGAGCGTAGAGTCATCTTGAAAGTACATGTATTTGGATACTTACATTGAAGCAACGTTCATAGCAATTAGTATTTGAATTAATGTAATGATTTTACTCTAAAGGATCAAAATTTTATACTTACTATTTCAGTTGTGCTTAATTTTGATTTAAAAGCCAGAAATTTATTCGGCGCCACTGACTTCGCCCCTTTTAGTAAAAATTACACTTTGATAGCATGATACGTCGTTTGACGTCGACTCTCTTCAGTGCGAGTTCTTATTTTTGCTCAATTTTTTTTTTTATAAATATAGAGACCAATATGAATAAAAAATTCAAATAGTAACAATTTTTATTGTAAGAAAAGGTAAATCAAAATAATTTCACATTTAAACAGATTCAATTCTTAAATTTAAATAAACCAAGGCCAAGGTTCATAAATTTAAGAATTGAATCTGTTTAAATGTGAAATTATTTTGATTTACCTTTTCTTACAATAAAAATTGTTACTATTTGAATTTGTTATTCATATTGGTCTCTATATTTATAAAAAAAAAAATTGAGCAAAAATAAGAACTCGCACTGAAGAGAGTCAACGTCCAACAACGTATCATGCTATCAAAGTGTAATTTTTACTAAAAGGGGCGAAGTCAGTGGCGCCGAATAAATTTCTGGCTTTTAAATCAAAATTAAGTACAACTGAAATAGTAAGTATAAAATTTTGATCCTTTATAGTAAAATCATTACATTAAACCGTCTGGGGAAACACGGCGCTATCGTCCCTCTTTCTAGCGGCTTGTATATCAGTGTATACGTAGAAGGTATGTAATGTGAGACGAGGATTATGTGGTGGAGGGGATGTAAAGCAGTAGGTCTCTTATCTATTAAATGTTAAGTAAGCAAAATATCCCTACTCTTCGACAGAGAAGAGTTTCGACAAAATTTCCAGGTCCTGGCGTCGGCGATAGGCATTGGTAGTGGAAATGGGCCGAAGTTAAATAAAATAAATTAACAAATTAACAAAAATGTGATGGGCTAAGGTCTGAGGTACACACAAGTTCTCTCAGTCAGAAGGTGACCGGTATCTCCCCGTCTGGATTTTGATTAAGGTCGGAATATTGATAATAGCAAATTTGAATAATTTACGGATTAGATTTAAATCTCTAGAGGACACAAAAGTGTCGTTTTAAAAGCTATAGACGACATAAGTGCATTTAGTTATGAGATAAATAAAACTTAGCTACCGTAAATACAAAATATATAGTTATCACCGCTTATAGAAAACTAATTCTAAAATAGCATAGGCTTAGATAACTGATGAATTAGTAGTTCTAATATTGTTAGATATAAATCCTTTTTATTTCTTCCCGTTATCCTATATCTAATAAGTGGTAGTAGTTGTTGAAGTAACAACAATGCATCATTGTAGCCCATATTTTGTCAGTTTTTAAGTTGTCTTACATATTACATTTCATTCTATGTCCTTTTTATTATTAGTAATTTTAAATAGAAAATAAATTTTTTTTTGGATTTTTCCCTTTCCATATTCGGTTGCTTTTTTCTAATATCTACTAGGAAATTAAATGTCACTACAACCAACCTATAAAATAAATAACTTTTGACACATTTAAATTAAATTTGGCTCAAAGGCGCTCCTAAATGTCCCGATTAAAGTTATGATGTCAGATTTTGAATTAAAAAAATCCCTAATATGATTTCTTGAATTTTGAAGGTGTAAAGAAATCGTAATAGACAGTGCAGCGACGTTTGGATCATGCCAACATGACCCATAGCAAACGAATAACTGGCGTTTTTTGTACATAAAATTGTTAGTAACTTTTATATATGATCAAAAACTCTGTGGATTAATTTTTCACATTTATTAGGTACCAAACCAGATTTGTTTATGGTGATTTCAACCTGTTGAAACTGATTGGAACGTCTAAAGTTTAGTACAATTTGACCATTACTGATTGAAGCTTGGATGTAATGTTTTATTTAAACACGTAACATTAAAACAATTGCCACAGGCTTTGTCAACTACTACCCTTGATACTCTAGAGTTTACCCCATTAAATTATAACCTTGAATCCACATTGCATGCATGCCTACAATCAGATGATATTGTATGCTGTACTTCGTTATTATACTATTTGATATAATCAAATATATGGTGTATTTTAAGCAGGTCAAAATATTTCACTTTGTTATTCTTTAACTAATTTTAAGAAAAATAGTAAACATGTATTTTCAAAAAAATAAATATCTTGTATTTCTGCTTACATCATTGTTATAAAATATTATTTTGGGTATTCAGCAGATAACTTTCAAAGAAATCATTCGTTCCTTTCATATATTATTGATCTAAATCTGATCAAGCTAGAATATCAACGAGTAGTCCTCTTACAAACAAATTTGTCAATTTCTTTATACATTTTTGAATGTTAGACATAGTAAATATATACTATATTCTATTATCATGCCATATCGAAACACTAACATGTAATGAATCTCTCAGGTTCTAATGAACTTTACATAGGTTAGGTTCCATCAATTTTTGCTTTAGAATGTAATAACATGATAATGCTATTAAGATATGTTAATAAGACAGTTACGAAACAAGTGAAGCTCCAATCGTGCATTACCGACTATGAATAACTCTGTACAATACATAAATGAGTACATGCGGTCGTCCAAGCCTGACTGTAACCTCTACTCTTTTAAGTTTGAATTACGTTTTTGCTCCAAAAATATTAACATTTAATCATTTCATGATGCATCTGCAAATTCTATTTAAACAGGAAATGTAGCAACAGACCTATTTTCCAAAAAACCATCAGTTTCTATAAATATGATATATTTTATTACCTTCTTAGCTTTGATTGACTGAAAACTGTAGTCGCTTAAAAGGCCTGGACCCATGTCAAACTTGCTTGTCATCTACTGCGAGGTATTATTTGTGAAACAGTCTCATCAGCCTGTATCCATTTACAAAACGCAGGACAAGATTATATAGTCCCTAAATTCAAATCCTCCACTTTTCAAGAGATATTCAAATATAATAATACACTTCATAAGCGGATCACATTGTATCTCTAAATTACCTACAAAATCATTTAATTTTAAAAAAGTACCATGCTAGGTAAGTATATTGAAAATGACACCTGGTTGCACCTGAAATGCCAATTTATTGTTACCAGAATCATAATCTCTATAATAATCTCGTTGCATAGTAATAAATACTTTTTATTTAAATTGAAATAATAATTTGGTTAATGATAAATAAAATAACCTTTGCTTTTGTTCTTCTCCTCAAGGCTTAACTCTGTAAGAGTGTTAGCAACTTCTCCGTCTATGCAAGTACATTTTTAACAAACATATAAAAAGGGGAATATTATAAGTTTGACGCGTATGTTTGTATGTCTGTCTGTCTGTGGCTTCATATCTCTTCAGCAGATGATCCGATTTTGATGCGGCTTTCTTTATTTGAAAGAGAAGGTTTTTAGCAAGTTATATTTCGGTAGACTCCATATCATCAATAAATAGTTGATTTCTATTACTAGGTATTCACAAATTTGGTGTCAGTGATTCAAATTAAATAGTTAGTTTTTGATTTATTTGGAGGCTAAATAAAGTCTTACTGGTTTTCCGTTATTTTGGATAAGGGGAGCTAACTCACAGCGGTTGCCATCAAATAAGCTCGCCATTTTTGGTTCAGCCACACATCTAAATACAGACCACGCTGAGTTCAAGTTCGAGACCGACATATTGCCTTTTATCTGTAAAATATGTTCAGATTCATTTATTTACCAACTGGCGGTAGGCATTGTTGCCACTCTCGGGGTTATACAGCTGGTCCTGCTACGTCCACGCTGTGTTGGATTAGGGTCATGCTGGTTGCCAGCAGCCAGAGCCACATGGTGCATGGTAAAGGAATGTGGGATGGGAGGTGTAGGTATTTGGGAGATGCGTTACCGCATTGTGTCGTTTAAGCTCCCTTTTTTGTGTTTTTGGTTCTGAGCTTCTGCCTATATTGAATCTTCTTGTGAGCTTTTGTTGACGAGTCTCTCTACATTATTAGGCTTTTCTTAAAGTTGAGTATGTGTTGTTCTTCTTCTGCGGCGATTGGGAGCTCATCGGTGTATTTGTGTGTTTTCTTATAAAAATAACATTTTTTTAAGAGAAACCTGCGCCACGCATACTCCCGTTGAAGTGCTGTGAGAATTCAGTTTTGACGCAATATACCAACATCTACCACTTATACCACATATACCTCATCGACCACTTCGGGTTCAATTTAAGTTAAATTCGTTTGAGTACTTGTAATAATTATGATTACCCTCACTTGAAGATTTACCTTGAAGATTTACCTAAGAAAATATTATGAATATATGAAAATATTACTTTGCATTTGATTATTACGGGATTAATTTATATTTTTGAGTATTTTCAATAATTATGAAAAAAATAATTATTTGAAGAAATTTATATGGCCATACTTTTCAAGAGTTTGATGGACCTAAACATTTCAATGGTTTTATGCGGCTGACTCTTGTAAGTCATTAAGACGTAAATAAACTTGACTGGCAAGGTTGAAAGGAATAGATGCTTAGAAGTGAAAAAAGCTTTGCTTTAGACTATTAGGTCCTAAGTCGTTTGATTATACTCGTTTTGTTTCTTTATAGACAACACTGGTCGGTTTTGTCACTATGTACTCTGCACTAGTTATTTTCAAGTATTAATTCTATTTCAACGTTGTTCTTTTGTTATGACACATCGATTTACGCGAAATTTTTTGAGCTACCATTCATCTAAGCTTCATCAAATTTAACGGAGTTTTACATGGTATTTTTCAGTTTTAAATGGGAGCGTTTCAGACACACATCCGTTCGATCGTAGGCACAATTCGAACCTACTTAAAAGCATTAATCTTTCCTGGAATAATATTATTTTAGGCATTTGGTGTAATCAGATCTTCTAAATTTTAAATTAAAAAAATTAAGTTTAGCCGAAGTTATGGTGTTTACAAGAAACGGTCTGTACGCATACGTACACACATTTACATACACACATGCATAAAGGTACACATACATTTTTTTCCTTCGAGTTCAGTGCATTACGAAATTGATTTCTTTCCAGTTTTTTTACGATGATTTTGTCAGGATGTAATATTAGAACAGTAACTAGAGGTTTTAATTTCGAAATAATGTCATATGAATTAGGTTTCGTTTCTTTTTGGCACATTAACAGTAAATGCATCATAGAAAAGTTTCTATCTTAAGCGGGTGATTGATAATTTATAGTGCATGGCACCTAAAAAAAAGACAGAGCTGAAAACGAATCAAATCTATGCAACTTTTCGTATAAGTTGATAAGTTCTTTAACGACTTGAAATTGCGATTTTAGCTTGAAAAAAGAGGTATTTCAAAACGGTTTTTGTCAAATCACTCTAAAAGTATTACATTTAGCGAAAAAATGCTAGAGACAAATGAGAAAGCAAGTAAACTGTGGACGATTTTCGTTCTTTTCCTCCTCTTTGTAGAATTAATGGTTTCGAAGATCTGAAAGTATCAATATGGCGTCCAAACGTTTATCAGTCGAAGTGCTAAATATTAAATTTAGTTTAAATGTTAAATATCTCAGAAACTAAACTGCAACTAGTGGGGGTGGATGAAGTAAAAAAAAAAAGGTTGAGGCCTTTGGTACTTGCACACACACTAAATCACATTTTTTTTTTCACTCCCTTTAATAATGGGATGAGGGTGGTAACGACGAATGCCAAGAATTTTTTGAGACCTTAGCTTCTCTTATATATACTAAATTTTAGGGACGCTTACGTGCTTGATTTACCTATTTACCTCCATTTACCTTAATTTACCCCCTAACCTTTCAGCGAAATAAGATCAAAATACAATCTAGTTCCAGATCTTTCTGTATCAAATTTCAAGTCAATATCTTAAACGGAGTAATCGTGCGCAAAAAAGTTACAGACAGAACGATCGACAGGCAGACAGACAGAAATGTTCTTCCTCAAATTGAAAATCTCGACGTTTCATGACATTCTAAGCCTATTTGAACAATTAAAATTTTCAATTTTTTTTACGTTACTATACTTCCACTAGATGTGGAAGTAAAAATAAACGACAAAGTAGAATCCTTCACATCTCTATTAAAATAAACACATTTTAACAGAGACATAAAGGATGAAAATTAAATATAAACGGTTTTATTAATTTAAATAACATATAAATAAACGTCTCATCATTTAAATCGCAATTTAATTGGTTTAATTTTAAAAAAGAGGATTAAAAATTATTTGAAATATAATGTAGGATTAGAAAGACTTCCCGAAAACGGCAAATTAGAACTGATAGTAGAATAACGAAAGATTATCGGTAAAACATTGATAATGCAAGTAGAACTTCAAACAACCATCGATTTCAATTAGGGAAACGGACGGTTATTTGTGGATGCAGCGGCCAATAGTTTATCAAGAATTATCTTGCTTCAAGAAAGAAAAGGTACATAACATCAGCCGTAAATTTAAGAGATCAAAATATAAAAATCGAGCAGCTTCAGTAAAATATTGCTGATGAATGAGATACAGGATATTAAAATTAACAGTTTTTCGAATTATTTGCAATTACTACTTACTACTATTATTAAACTATTTTAAGCATTAGTCTCAAAATTAATATAAACACTTTTTTTTATAGATTGCGTTATATAGGATACATTAGGAACAATATTTATCAGAAACTGTTTCCGCTAATTTTATGAATGCCTTGATATGAAATTATTAAGTAGTCTTTTTTCTAAATAACAACTTACAACGTAAGTTCTTAATTTGACTATGCGGAAATAGTTCTTATCTACTCTTATTAGATTATATACTAATTAATGAACTGCTTTTGAACAATTAATAGTATCCATAAACAAATAGCGTGAGTTATAATAATTCACTTATGAGTTATTACAAATCACTAGGTACAGTGCCAATTTCCTTTATCTTCATGCCTAGCCTGTCCAGTCGATGTAACGCGCAACGCAAAAGTGGCTCTATCCGAGAGAAATTCTTTTCCGATACGGTGAAATAGAACGGGCCATTATTATTGCGGGGAGGAAGGTGATTTAACATGTTTGAATAGATTCGACGTTTTCAAATGAAGTTAAGTTATAAATGTACCAAAAATGATGGATTTGGTTAGTGAAGAACTATTATGTACACCGCCTGAATTAAGGCAAGTAGCTAATGATACAATACATCATTTATTACCCGAAAAATCATAGAACAAATTTATATTTGTTCTACGATTTTTCGGGTAATCCATACAATTTTTGTACACACTTTTATAAGTGTGTACAAAAATTGTATGGATTGGTGTAGCGGCAAGAACCTCAAATCGTTTACAGAAAATGTACTGCTGGCATATTTCACTGAAATGAGCAATAAATATAAATCATATTCAATTTGCTGGTTGTTCAAGTTTTACAGTTAATTTTATTAATAAACAGAGTAATTTAAACAAAATTATCTATATCATTGTTATAACTGTTGAAAGTAAAAAGGTGTTTCTCTACACTTGCAATTTAATATTTACTGTTATAATCGTAGATAAAGTATAGTATTCAACTTGCGATAATGGTAATAACTCACTTGATGAATTACTTCATCTACGTGAATTATATCCTACATTACCGCTCGTTGGATAATATACTACTACAAGGTAGTCTTTGAACCCCAAAACAGATGTAAATAATGATTTATCCATTTTGTCCTTGCAGACGTTTATACTAATTATTGGATTATTCTAGTTGTTCTCTCTTTACTGTATAGCTCGTCGGACAGCGTCATGCCATCTATCACTCTTTCCATACCATTTCCTTGGTAATATCAACCCAATATTTTTAAAGTATTCTCTTCACTGCTTATCACTTGGTTTTTCCCTGAACCATTAACCATTCTATATTTTCACCACGTTGGTCGATGTGGCCAAAGAATAGCAGGATGCGGAGGAGCACGATACTGGAGAGTCGTTTTGACGGGCGTATTTTTTGTCCAATCGAGCTGTTGGTGCAATAGACTGTTCAAAGAATTACAAACGTCTTCAGATCCAGATATCGGAAGCGTCAATATATAGCTTCGCTCACCAATCTATCCTACAGAAGCTTAGAAAAATATCGAGAAAACCAAGAATAATTGTAAATTACTTTTCTTTTAATGTTCTTTTTATTATTTTCATTAAAAAAGTGTGAAAAGAACAGAACCGCATCAAATTCAAATATGTTTTTATTGTACAACGGTCGAAACAATTAATACCACTATTTCTTTTGAACCTGTAACAGAAGACAAAATCATCATTATCATAGAAAATATGAAAAACAAAAATTCAGCAAGTGTTGACGAGATACCTATAAGACTTCTAAAGTTTTGTAAGTATGTCTAGCTGATTCTCTTGCATATCTTATCAATTTATCAATAAACCTTGGACAGTTCCCGGATGTGCTGAAGTTAGGTAAGATAATTCCCTTGTATAAAAAAGATTATCTGCAATTAATTCAAAATCATAGACCTATAACCCTACAGAGTTATTTATCTAATAAACCTGAGAAAGCAGTTACTAATAGATTATACTTTTACTTAGAATCCAACAATATATTTACTAGCAGTCAATTTGTTTATAGAGCTAATCAATCTACAGAAACAGAATTTGTTAAAAAAAAATCTATGAATCGACAAAGGTAAAAAATTAGCTAGTCTCTTTTTTGATTTAACTGGGGCTTTGATTCTGTTAATGTGGGATTTTTAGAAACTAAATTACAAGCAATGGGAATATGTGGCAGTATTCTAAAAAGGGTAATATCATATCTAGAGAATAGACACGACACATCTGTCATAATTCACAGTGATACTGTAACTGGGCTAGAAACTATAACAGTAAAAGTCATTAAACACTTTGAAGAATGGTGTTATAAAAACTCCTTAATTACCAATATGAACAAAACCGAATTTTTGTATTTCACAAACATTACAACTGTAAACAATATTCCCAAATTAGATTATGTTGACACAAGCAGGAATGCGAAATTTTTAGGATCTGTTATAGATTCAACTTTTGCTCTTCAAGTAGACACGCTCTGTTCAAAGTTGGCGAAATCAACCAACGTTCGCCATGTTAAATTTAAAAAAAGAACTAGATATTGATGTATTAATAACATGCTATTATTCTCTATTAGCATATTCAGTTATTAGCTATAACATCATCATTTGGGGACGATCAGTTGGGGCAAACAGAGTTTAGGATTATTCGCATATTGTTTAATTTGAACTATAGAAAATCGTTTAGAATAAAAAAAATAATCACAGCTATATGCATTTATATATTTAAAATTTTTTGCTTTATATGTATACAAAAACTTGAATAAATTGAATACTAATAATACCGTTCATAACTACCTCTCTAGAGTACCCAAGAAATACATATTAGAAGTTTTAATCTTAGAAAATACAAGAAATCTTCGTATTGTGCTGGTAGTTATATACAGGGTGTCCCACTTAAAACTCCCGGAGCCATTTTCTCGA
This sequence comes from Rutpela maculata, assembly GCA_936432065.2. Taxonomy (NCBI): domain Eukaryota; kingdom Metazoa; phylum Arthropoda; class Insecta; order Coleoptera; family Cerambycidae; genus Rutpela; species Rutpela maculata. The sequence continues at coordinate 135,237,506 of OW386287.2, read as the reverse complement.
TAACCAAAAGCGATATTTGAATTCTGTAAAAGGTATCTACTAGAATATACAGGGTGTTTGGCACATCGATAGAAAGTTTTGACTGGATGATCGTTGGGGTCGTTTGGAACCTATATGACCATATTTACCCTAATGCAAAGTCTCGCCGTTTTTGAGATATCGGTCTTTTTAGATGTTTTTGCGAAATAGTTGAATTGTCACTAATACATGTTATTTTTTATGATAATAAATACTTTCAGCTTTCTTAAATATTTTTTTAGATATTTTTAATATGCACTTTGTCGAAACAACACAAAAAGAAATGCCGAAGTATTGGTATAAAAATTATATAGAACAATTTATGTGTTGAAATGCATTGGTGCGATTTTTTTTCTATTTTAAGCAAAATTTTCTCAAAAGTGGCGCCTACTTCAAGAGATTCAAATGGTTTTAAAAACTTCTCTATTGCATAGTCTTTCCAATGGTATACCACGTTATGACAGAATTATAGTTCATTAAACTAAAATAGAAACATATTTGCAGATATTACATTTTTAATAAGGAAAATAATTAAATAAGTAATGATCATTTTATTACTCTTATTTCCAGTTTCATTAATTTTCCGTACAAGGTTGTCACAGTCGGTTATTTCAATCTCAAAAACTAGTCTTTCATTCGACTGCAGACATGAAAATCATGAAGCGTCAAGTCTGGAGAACTCGCTGGCCACAATATTAGCCAGTTTCTCCAAATTCAACGATTAGGAAATGTTTCGTCTAAAAATTCCCTCGCATAAATTCGGTAATGAGCAGGACATCCGTCGTTTTGAAATATCAAGCTGTCTCTTACATTTAGTCTAAGATATTATGGTAAATTATTCTGCAAACATTTTAAATAACTGTTCCATTTAAATTGTCTGAAAGATAATACGGACCAATGAAAGCTCTGCCAGTTACCGCTGCCCATACATTCACACTGAACTTGTATTGAAAAGAGATTTGTTTTTTCATGCGCGGGTTTTCGTCGGCATCAGCCCAGTAATGAAGATTATGAAAATTTGTTATTCCTTCTCGAGAATACTTCGACTCGCCTGTCCATAAAATACTTTTAAGAAAACTTTCATTTTCCAGATTAGCGTTCAACACAAAACGGCAAAAGGCAGTTCTCCGTATTGGGTCACCTTCTTCGAGTCCCTAAACAGGCGTGTAGTGGAATGGATGTTTTCCTTCAATCCTAAGAATTGTCTAAACTTTCCATATGGATAAATTCAGTTGACGAGCTACTTTTCCAATACTGCTGGTAGGATCTGCTTCGAAAGTCTCCAAAATTTGCTCATCTACTTGAAGACCATGTTGCACAATATGCACCCGTTCCCTATGATGAAGGTTACCTTTTTCACGTATACGTTGATATGTGTTACAAAACACCTGGACATTGGGAATTCTTCTTGTTGAAAATCGTTACCGATAAAAATCTTTAGCTGCTGCTTCATTTCCGTCGGCCATTCCGTACATAAAGAGAATATCGGCATATTCGGTATTAGAAAAAGATACCATTGCAGAAAAATGTAACAATACTATGAACAATTAAATAAAACAGCGTTTGACACAAGCGTTCTAATGTCTCACTGGTATACATGGAAAACAATTTATTGCGTCTGGTCGCCTGATATCTACCCTTTGTTTAGTTCATTTCTTGTTCACTGTACCTGTAAATACGTTTATTTTTATTTCAATATGTCATAGACAGAAAATTGTCTTTAAACATTAGTAAATAATATCACCGATTTGCGGCTGAAAGAATTTATTATGATTTTGTTTAATATTCTTTCCTTATTAAAAACGTACTTGTCCACAAATATATTTCTTTTTTAGTTTAATGAACTATAATTCTGTCATAACGTGGTATACCATTGGAAAGAGTATGCAATAGAGAAGTTTTTAAAACTATTTGAATCTCTCGAAGTAGTGCCGCATTTGAGAAAATTTTGCTTAAAATATAAAAGAAAAATCGAACCAATGTATTTCAGCACATAAATTGCCCTACATAATTTTCATAATGATACTTCGGCATTTCTTTTTGTGCTTTTTCAACAAAGTGCATACTAAGAATATCTAAAAAAAATATTTAAGAAAGCTGAAGTATTTAATGTCATAAAAAATAACATGTATTAATAACAACTCAACTATTTCGCAAAAATATTTAAAAATGTCTATATCTCAAAAACGGTGAGACTTTGCATTCGGGTAAATATGGTCATATAGGTTCCAAACGACCCCAACTATTACCCAGTGAAAACTTTCTATCGATGTACCAAACACCCTGTATAAATGACTTCAGTTTTGAGTAAAAATGGTTATTTTACACATTGAGGTATAGATGGCGTTGCGATGAAAAGAAATGTTTCGATCCTAGGAACGATGAAATTAGTTGCATGAGATGGAGAATTATATTCTAAGCAACTTTTTTAACTCGTTTTTTAATATGAACAATTTTCGAAAAATCACTGGTTTTCAGATATTTGAACTTCAATGTAATTTTTCAAGTAACAAAAATCCCATTTTTTTTTTTCATATGTCTACAATTTATAGTGAAAAATTTAGTAGAACATACAACATAAACATGACGCAAAAATTAGACAATACTCAATAAACAAAAATGTCAAAATCTTTAATTTCCAAATAGCAGTTGCAGCCCCATCTTTGTTTTACTTGAAAAAAAAATTATTTTGTGTTTTGAAATAAATGTTTCATTAACATCTAAATGAGCCTGATTCACTATGAACAATGTCCCAAAGAACTTATTGTTTAAAATGTATTTCAAAAAAGTTATGACGATTTTTATATTCAAAAAAATTATATTGAAGTTCAAATATCTCATTTTCGAAAATTGTTCGTATTATAAAAGTTGCTCAAAATATAATTCTCCATCTCATCCAATTCATTTCATCGTTCCTAGGTTCGAAAAATTTCTTTGCATCGCAACGCCATCTATACCTCAATGTGTAAAATAACCATCTTTACTCAAAACTGAAGTCATTTATATATTCTAGTAGATACCTTTTACAGAATTCAAATATCGCGTTTGGTTATCGAGAAAATGGCATCGGGAGTTTTAAGTGGGACACCCTGTATATAATAATAAACTTCCATTAGAAATAAAATCAGTGAATTCTTTTAGGCTATTTAGAAATAAACTTAGGATATTTTTGACTGAGCATTGTTTTTACAACATGGCCGAGTTTCTTGATCGGTGAAGAAAAATGTACAATTTTTATTAGTTTAATTTACTGTGAGTGAAATTTACTGTAAATCTTGTAACAATGATTTGCGGTTAACAAAATATATTATATTCTGTTCTATTTCATTACACAGAAATTAAAAAAAAAAGAAAAAATATAACTTACTTTAGTAATTATTATCGGCGCGGTAGCTCAATCGGTTAAGGCGTATGAGTGGCGAATATGCTGATCGACTGTCTACCGTGCTCTGGTAGACCCCCAGCCCCGGTATTGACAACACCGGTGGGTGGGGCTGTATGTCTGCGTTTTTCCAAATGTATAACCCCCTTCCGTACAGCCTTGGCTTTGGATTTGGGGGTTGTCTACTATCTGTGGTGTGTTTATGTTTTTTATATTTATTCAAAGTTACCATCTCAGTGTATTTTCCGAAGTGTTTACTTAAAGGCTGTAAGATAAATTATACTGCTTCTTGATTATTCTTAAAAATATTAGCGAGTATTACTAGAATTTTTATACATCAGACTCTGGAGACTTTATGTAGTCTTTGTTACCAATAAAAATTCAAAATATTATAATTTGGCACTCGACGGGTAAAAACTAATTGCAAAGTAGCAAAATAATTTCATCATTTGTCTATGAAGAAATAAATGGCATAGCTAAGTTCTAAATATTATCTATATATCTGAATTAAACTAGACTAAAATGATAAGTACTAGTTAACCATCCTAAGTTAGCAAGTAGCCGCGCAGAGAGAGAAGAAATATCGTGACTGTTGGACAGAGACAAAGAAGCTTTTTAAGCGATAAATTGAGACTATAGTTCTCAAATCAACAGCAAAGAACAAAATAATAAATGTAATCTAACACAGTAGTGTATAGTTCCTTTAATGTATTTACGTTTTCAAAACGCATGGAGTTTCTTACGATGTTACTCTAGGTTTTATGACTTTTAGCGACAGTAGGATCGATACAAACGTTAGTTTTTTTTATCAAGCGCCACACCCAAGTCACAAAAAGTGACAGGACATATGATTATTAGATTTATAATCGAATATATTAACAATTTGCTTTGATATATATACCATAACGTCTTTGCTTCATTTAAAGATAATTTATTTATCATACAGCATGTATTAATACTGCCCATAATAGTTGGTAATTCAAAGCAATAATATTCACACACAACATTATAAGAGAGTTTTAAATCATCCGCATAAAAAAGAGAGTAAGATTGCTAATATGTCGTTTACAAACTAATTAGAAAATAGTGGACCTAATATTGAATGTTGAGGGACTCCTAATAATAATAATAATAATATTTATTCACCACCAAAAGATCAGAATTATAATAAAATGTGACATATGAAAATTATGTAGGTGAATAAACACAGAAAATCCACAAAGGAAGACCTGCACGTGGATTAAACTGCGCTTCGACCTGTATACATAATTACATTTTTATTTAAGTTTGAAAGCGATGTGTAAATAAACTATCTTAAAGTAATACATATTGTTTAGCCTACAATATTTTAATTTTAATGTAAATTAATCTTAATATTCTATATACTGTTTAGCCTAAAATATTTTAAATCAACTAAATGAAATACTATCAAAAGTGCTTCTGTCCTATGACCTGTGAATATAATTATATTTTGATTTTAAGAGTGGAAGCGACATGTTAAGTGAACTATCTTAAGGTAATACATATTGTTTAGCCTACGATATTTTAATTTTAATGTAAATTTATTTTAATATTCTGTATATATTGTTTAACCTATAATATTTTAAATCAACTAAATACTATCACAAGTACTAATATTTGTTTTAACTACATTCGGTATATATACATATATATATAATATACACATACATACACGCATTCATAGTAACTGTATACATTTCTACAGTGTCTTTTTGTCTATATACATATTTTCTTATGTATACATACATATATACGTGCACACATTTACACATATACATGCACACACACATATAATACTTTGAATTAATTTTCATTTTCTTTAGGGTTGAGCGAGATTGTTTTTTTTTTATTTCTCAATCATGAGGTGTACTGATGATCGTGGAATTTCCAATATCCATTTTTTTAGCTTTCCTTTAAAGAGATTAAACGAGTTTATACTTTTTAGAGTCGTTGGGACTTCATTATATACCTTGGGAGCCAAGTAAACGTGACAGCGTTGTCCTATGGTTTTTATCATTTTGGGTACTGCAATTGATTTTTCTCTGTGACGCGTATCATGATTGTGAGTAATGATATCTTTTGTGTTTAGGTTTCTATATTGATATAAGATCAAGCTCTGAAAAAAACATTGCCTAATATCCATGATTTTAGATTCTTTATACAAATCATCACTCGGGTAAACGTAACTTCGGCTAAAAATTATTTTTAGAATCCACTTCTGCATTATTTCAAGGCTTTTTATATAGCAGTTTGTTATGCCTCCTCAAGCAATGATACCATAATGTAAATGTGGCTGGACTAGAGCAAAATATATGCTTTTTAGGTGATCTATGTCAAAGAATCTCTTAAGGTATTTAAATTTTGAAAGTAGTGATCTTAATTTTTTAACTAAAAAATCTACATGTTTATTCCACCTAAGGTGACAATCAAGCATGACTCCGAGATATTTTATTGATGTGACAGATGATATTTCAATATTGGTGTTTTTATAGTTAATGTTGATAGCCGAGAAGTCTGGAAGTTTATGAGCGTAACTAGTAAATGGTAAGTAGTGTGTTTTATTCATATTTATTGTTAGTAATTTACTACTGAAAAAGTCTGGAAAATCTTTCTGGATGTTTGATTTTATTACATTCCAGTTTTTTCCTCTATAACACACAGCCGTGTCATCGGCAAAACTGATCACTTCCCCTGTAAGTGGAAGCTTAAACAAGTCATTGACATACAATGTGAATAATACTGGGCCCAGTACGGTACCTTGCGGAACACCGCAAGATACTGGTTCCATACCACTCACTGTATTACCAACCTTTACACATTGTGCCCTATCGCTCAAATAGCTCTTCATTAGTTCGTAACTAGTTCCCCTGAAACCCATTCTCTCTAGGGTTTCTAACCAACTTGAATGACTGACAGTATCAAATGCTTTTGCCAGGTCAACAAAGATGCATATAACCGGTTCAGAAATATTGACTGAGCTATATATTTTTGCGGTTAAATTAGCTATTGCATCCTGTGTTGATCTGGCCTCCCTAAATCCATACTGTTTGTCAGACAACAAGTTGAATTTGATCAAAAAACTAGTTATTCTTTGCTTTAAGATTTTCTCGAAGATTTTTGATAATGTTGACAGAAGAGATATTGGTCTGTAATTTGACGCATCAAGTTTATCTCCGGACTTATGTAACGGTTTAATGACAGCTATCTTAAATGCTTTTGGAAATATACCAAATTCAATGGCTCTGTTTATGATAAAGACCATGGGCTGTACAAGGTAATCAATACATTCTCTCACCGTTTCTGCCTGGATATTGTCAATACCAGGTGCTTTTTTAATTTTAAGTTCCTATATTATTCTAATTTCCTCATCAGATGTGAGTGTAAGATATATTGAATTTTCTATATTAGTTTTTGGAAAATTTGTATTGATCGGAGTTATTTTTTTTTGTTAAAGTAGCTAATATTTTGAAAAACGGTAACACTACGGTATACAAAATATTGCTTTATGTCAATTAGATAGGATCTACAAAGTGTAATGTGTTTATCCGGAAAATCATAAAATTGAAATTTGTCTAAGAGGATATTGGTATTCAGTCTATCGAATACCTTAGAAAAGTCAGTATAAATAATGTCTCATTGTACTCCATTATCGATAGGACCAGAAATAAACCGTAATATTAATTAGATTGGTAATTGTTGAACGATCTTTGAAGAAACTGTATTGAGCTACTGATATTTGATACTTTACATGGTTGAAGAAATGCATTTCAAATGCGTTAGAAAAATTATTTATTATGTCGATCGAGCGGTAGTTATAAATTTCTTCTATCACTCTTCTTTGGATATCGAATCATTTTGAATAATTTCCACTGTAAGAAGAACGTGTAGGACTTTAGCTTAATTACATAGTGTGGTAAGGATTCTAACAAAAATAGCAGAACATTCATGTAATATGAATACCATTAGAACCAGAGGTTATTCTGATTTAATTTTCTTTAATGCCATCAATTCTTCACCTGTATAAAATGTTAGTAAAGATATTTTTCCGGTATATACTAATCATTTTTAAATTTAAGATATTTTTTTTATAAATCATACAAAAGAACAAGTATGCGTGAGCGGTGTGACGAATTTAAATTTCCTTTCTTGTAATATGCTTTTCAAACTTACGAGTCGCGCAGTCTGAAAAGCTTTCAGCCACGAGAATATTAATTACAACATAAATTCCATTGTTTCTTCTTTGTTACTCTGGTTCTTGGTATTTTAATATATCAGAAATAATATTTTAGGTCAAACCTCAAATATCATTACTGCAAGACGATGCTTCTATTTCTTAGCGTATACAATATGAGGACAAAATGCAAATCCAATGTCTTTGTGAACCTAGTGAAACCGTAAAAACTAATAACGTGCAGTCGTGATGGGAATATCGATCAATATAATAATTTTAATCCCGCTCTTTCCAGAAATCTAAAATAAAAGTTCACAACTCTTTTATTTTAACTAACTAGATATATGTTGTTTAATTAGGAGCGCATTATATTAGGTGAAATATTAATGAATTATACCATGTATACTAATTTGGTATTTTTACACCTATTTAATTTAATCAATGTATAAAGGTTTAATATAACCGGACAAAAACTTTAGAAATCATCGTAAAGAAAAAATTTGTAGAGATTCTTAACAGGCTGAACTTATATATCGATTAAAAAATGCCTGTGTCCGTGTGTATATGTGTACGTAAGTGTGTATGTATGTATGTAGACCGTTTCTTGTAAACAGCATAACTTCTTTTAGACTTAAAATATTTGTTTGAAATTTTGCACGTACGTAAAATAGCATGGTAAAATACGCCTTATTGAAATTGGACCGTATTCGTCTTACAACAGGTCGATCGCTAGAGGCATTCAAGTTGTCATGTTCTATTAAAACTGTATTATATTATAATTTTAAGGCAAAATGTTTTTTAAGTTTTTTTTTAAGCATTCAAGGATACGAAGATATACAATATATCAAAGTTTTATAATTCTCTGATTAAGGTTTTTTGAGTTTAATACTAATGGATTTTGAGTTTGACGGTACCATTGGATTGGTCTTGATAAGTTGCATTTAACTGAGGATGCGCCATTTGAAAAAATGACTTTTTTGCACAAAACTAATTTCGAAACATTAGAATGCATCTAGTTATTAAATTTGTTGTGTAAAAGTCAAATTTGTATGTTTCCATTCTTTTTTGTTATTTATGGCTCTAAAAAATAAAGTCGGCGTAAGAACTTACCAAAACAGTTCAATTCTCGGTTCAAGCCCAGTCAGAATTTTCCCAGGATTCTGAAAATGCAATAATATATAGTGTTCCATTTAAAAATCAAGAAATGGTGTCACTTCCAGCTAACCCGGAAGTCCAAAAAAAATCTTCAGATATGTCAAAATGTGGCATTTTGCGTCTATTTTAACTATGCCGAGTTTCATTTTAATATCTTGAAATACAAGGAGCAAAAGAGGTGTGCTAGTGATATCGTTGTCGCCCGGTATAAATTTGATGTCTATTTTGTGTTAATTTAATGTTAATTAGCATGATTGTTGCCATGGGAAAATGTTAAAAGTCTTAAGTGTGCCTTTGCTGTTGCTACTCTTTCTGGCTATTTAAATGATCTTGAATAAGAATGTGCCTCACCGGTTTACTGCTACTAAATGCAAATATATTGATATCCCTTTATTTGTATTAAGATAATCAGAAATATGTATTTTTTAATATTGTATAAATGTTACTTGTGACATTCTTTTAATTTGTCTGTTTTTCTTTCTGAGTTTCTCTGCAAAATTATCTAGTATATTACTAGGAAATAACCTCTACGCTTGCGATTTTTCGTCAAAGAAACAGTTAGAGAGTGTTTTTTAACAAACGGTATGAATAAGAACAAAAATAAGAGAATGATGTGCTTTGCTGACGCTTCAGAAACTCTGTCTGTTAACAGAAGAACGTTGTTTCAAATTAACCTATCAACAAGTCTGCATTAATGATAAGTACCTATAGATATTTTGGATATTGAATATAACAAATATTCTTAAAATTGTGTATTTAATGTCTACACCGCATAAAAGATTTTCTAACATACTTTGAAAAAGGAAACATATTTGAAACGTCAGCCAAATACATTTTTATTCTTATTCATATTCATATAATTGGTCACAAACACCCCCTTTATCTGCTTCTTTGCAATGCAAGTCACTGGTCAGATGTTATTTTTCAGCAATGTACTAGATAATTATATTATTTTTTCTTCAAGCGTATTAAAATGTTTAAATTATGTCACCAAAAACAGAAGTAGAAGTAGGACATTGTTTTACTAGTAACAAAATATTAGTACCGAACGCCACCGTAGTGGACATTGTTTTACTAGTAACATAATGTTAGTTCCGAAAGCGCCGCCGTAGTGGGTATTGTTTTACTAGTAACATAATGTTAATACCGAAAGCCACCGGTGGCGCGCTATCCACTAGCCACTTGTCATATTGTGTCAACATGTAAGACTGTAGTTTGAATATTTGTACATTTATGATAAATAAATGAATTTTGCATTATAATACGCTTGAAGAAAAAATAGTATATATTACACGGAGTAGCCTTTTTTGTGTTTCGCCCAGTTTGCGGCTTCGGCTTCGCCTCAGCCGCAAATCCTGGGGTCAACACAAAAAAAGAGTGCGTTCTACTCCTAGTAATATAATATACTATTATAGATTTCAAAAACATTGTTTTTAGAAGAGAATCTAGGAAAGAAAAACAGAAAAAATTGTCCTATTTTCTCTGTTCGTTTAAAATATATTTTAAAAATAATTTCTTTGTAGGTTTGTAATATTATTTACCAAGTTCCGTGCGTTTCTCGATGTCATTTTACATGAGTTTTTAAACATCCCTAATTTTAGAGTCTTTATTTATATGCTATGAGCTGACTTCTACAGTACGTTAACACCATAACAATGATGTATCTCAAATGCTGGAGGAAGGCGGGACTCTCCAGCATTCAATATATTAATCTTATTGTCACTGCCACGCCGCACCGTGCCATGCGGTGGCAACAATTAATTCTCATTCCTTACCTGTTTACATTCTGATGTATGGCTGTCACCAAATTATTCTCGTCGTTTCAGCATATGCAATGGAGCATGAATATCACATATTGTTATTCCTGCATTTATTGATTTAAGAAGATATAACACTGATTATATGCACGAAATCTGGAGTATTTTTAGAGTTGAAATTGAAAATAAATGATAGTAGCCCTAATAAGCATGATTTTCTCAACGTAGATTCATTGGAAGAATTTTTTTAATTTTCAAGAATATGTCTCAACCTTATTTGCAAGACAACAATACCCCAAGGATCCTTACTTGTAAAGCAATAAACACTTTTACCGCGGTGGAGACATTATTGACAGCCAAGTAGCTTTTAAAGCTCTGGATGCAGTAGAGATATGTTCCAAAACAGTAAGAGATGCCTTTAATGACTGAAAAAACTGGACGAACACAACAGTGTAAAACTGAAATGGATGCGAGTACATCAGGATAATGTAGACAATGAGAAAGAAAGGCACAACAATAGCGTTAATAGGAACAGAGCCAATCTGCGGCATTGCCTATAGTACCGCAACAAAATTGATAAAAGAATTATTAGATCAGAAACACAACTTGTACTGAATAGGGGTACCAAAAATGAGAGTGTCACGCATGTTCATTGTTGGTGCACCACCCGAGACAAAGACAGACGAAATACTAAAGCGGAGTAGAAAGCAGCTGAGATAAGTATTATGTAAATGCCCATTCTTGATAACAAGACTTTCACACTTCGGTGGACTACTTACGACCTCGGAAGAGATAGCTAGAATTTTCATCGATCGTACACTTTCTTTGGAGGAATGGGGCTAATGAGTTAACGACACTATGATGTACAATAAGCTTAAGACTATTGTTTCTCCGTCATCAGTGTAGACCACGACTCATATGAATCAGAAATATTATCCTGCGTCTACCGAAAGCAAAAAACTTAGGCCCAAACCTCGTGCAAATTGCCTTAACCATAATATCTAACTGGTGCTCGTCAGATGGACTTAGTGTCAAACCGAGCAAAACAGTTACTGTTCGATTCACCAAAAGGAGAAACAAATTCAGGAGATATGTTAAATGGAACAGTATTGAATATTTCCAGTGAAATTAAGTATCTAGGATTAATCCTGGGTCAAAAACTTACCTGGAACTCGCATTTGGAAAATACACTTACAACAGCAAGCACGGCTAACTGGACGTGTCGTAGGCTGTTTGGCAAAACTTAGGATTTGAAGCCGAAATGAAACATTGGTCCTACCTTTCGGTTGTCAAACCCATGACCTACGCAACCCATGTTGTCAAATCCATGACTTATGAGTATGGTGACCAAAAATAGAAGAAAAATTATCACAAGGAAAGTTGCAGAAATTGCAACACGCCTTGCCTATTAAAGGAACAATGTGATCCTGCCCCACAGCAAATATTAAAGCAATACTGAATCTACCTCCTCTGCATCTGCATGAAAGTAAGGAGGCAGCACTTAGTGCCTTAAGACTGCAACAGGCACTAAGGATTGTGGAGCAAATACAATATGAATCCATGATCAAACCCACTGACTCAATGCCAATCAAGCATGACTTTGACTGCCTGTTTGATGTGCCGAGTGAAAGCCGTCAAGCTAGCAAGATCGAAGCACTAAGGTTGGAGAAAGAACCACACTAGGTGGAGTCTAAATGCAGGCTATCTAAAGCCCTTGAAAGCACCCCACACAGTAGGCTAGAACCACCTTTAAATGAAATATGCATGCACTCTCTCAATTCCTACGGGAAATGGCAGCTTTATCTGTCCTGAAACAATTCCCGTAAAATCTGAAATCATTCCCTTGGCCGTTTTCTAAAAAATTGACTTTTAATATATTTTTTTTGAAAACTGATTTTTTGCATTGATAAGCTTGTTAATATGTCAATCAAGAAAGTAAAATTAAACATTCCAATACAAATTTAAACTTAAGGCAAGTTTGGGGAAATAACATACAAGAAACCTTCATGCTCGACTCCAGACTTGTGATAATAATCGAGTTATATAAACTTTCCAAGTAGTCAATTTATACAAAATCATTAGATACATTCTTATGTTATTTTGAACGACAGCAATTTTTGTCTACCAATATATCCGTAACCAATGAATAACATTACTATTTGCGTAACTGGATTTGCTAGGGAAATCCTAGCGCCTCTACTGGCCGACTGAGTAAACTTTTCATTCGCGGGTGAATACGAGAACCATACCACTGCCGATGAAGACAACCCACAGAAGAGACATGACGATAACTCAACCACCCACCTACTACCCTGCAGGTACCGGACGAAACGCCGTCCAGTACCCGTAGTCACCTAGCTCCGTGCAGACCGAAAGTGCTACCAAAGTACTTAGGTCTGCACTTCCTCGAGCTACATAGCTCATCCCTACCTAACCGATGATCCAGATGGCAGGATGTCAATTGACATTCTGCGTACCGGCAGTCAATCCCAGCCAAAAATACCCCAAAGTTTCCGAATAGACAGATGACCTGGGGGGTGACAAGCTGGCGAAGAAAGATCATCAATACAGAAGAGCGCCAGAAGATAAAAGCCTTAGCCAGCAAGGTCCAACAAGCCAGGACCCGGGGAGGAGGGCCGAAATCATCCACACCGCTCACATTTGTGAGTGGGGTTAATTTAAAGTAAGCTCGCCCACCCCGCACGAGGCCGGTCCAGGTCTACAGCGATGTACTAGGGTAGATTGTAGATTGTAGATTGTAGATTGTAGATTGTAGATTGTAGATTGTAGATTGTAGATTGTAGATAGTAGATTGTAGATTGTAGATTGTAGATTGTAGATTGTAGATTGTAGATTGTAGATTGTAGATTGTAGATTGTAGATTGTAGATTGTAGATTGTAGATTGTAGATTGTAGATTGTAGATTGTAGATTGTAGATTGTAGATTATAGATTGTAGATTGTAGATTGTAGATTGTAGATTGTAGATTGTAGATTGTAGATTGTAGATTGTAGATTGTAGATTGTAGATTATAGATTGTAGATTGTAGATTGTAGATTGCTCGGCTCCTTCAACCCTACTTCACCTCGACCTGAAAAGATCTTTTGTGATTTACCTTACAATTAGTTGTTGCCCAGGGCTCCCAAGCTTTTTATAAAGCTTGTGATTTTCCTGGGGGCTAATTTCCCTATATCTTCAGGCGTTAGTTCCACCTTTTCTAGGTACTTTAGCCTAGTGCGGACTAGCATCTTGCATTCGCAAAGAATATGTTCCGCAGTTTCTACTGCAGAATCACAGTATCCGCACATATCGTTATCTGCCTTGCCCATGTTCTTAAGATGGTATCTTAAGGGGCAATGGTCTGTTAAAAGGCCTGTTATCAGCCTCAAGTCGGACTCTTCGAGTTCGAGAAGCCTTGTGGCATTCTTTGACGAATAAGTGATGAACTTTTTCACTAGTCTTTAGCCCGGAGTATTCCTCCAGTAGGACTCTTTCTGTTCTTGTTCCCATTTTTTGACCTCCTGCGTTATGTGTCCCTTAGATAAGCCACAAAACGGTTCGGGTTCAAAAAATGGGGCTTCAGCACCGTTTTTTGCAAGGGCGTCGGCTAATTCATTTCCTTCTATTCCCTCATGCCCTGGTACCCACATCAAGGTAACCTTGTTGTTCTTTTCCGGTTGCTTCAGGGATTGTCTGCACTCCCAGGCAATTTTAGACTCAAAGGTGAAGGACCTGAGAGCTTTTAGCACTGACTGGGTGTCTGAGAGTATATAGATCTTTGCCCTTCGAATGCCTTTATTTATGCATTCCTGGGCACACAAGTCTATAGTATAGATTTCTGCTTGGAAGATGGATGGGGTTTTGCCTAGGGCTCTGGATAGCCTACAATTAGGCCTGGCCACGCCCGCGCCAACCCCTTTGGCCATCTTCGATCCATCTTCGATCCATCTGTGTACCAGATGAATGACCTTCTTCAGTTGCAGGACTTCGACTTTGCTCATTTGGCGGCTCTCGATTAGCACATCAAACGGGCAGTCAAAGTCCCGCTTAATTGGCATGGAGTCAGTGGGTTTGGCCACGGATTTCAGTTTAATTATTAATAGAATCCTTAGGTGACCAACCAGGTCTCCTGGTTTGAAATAATGTACCTGCTGCAGCCTTAAGGCACTAAGTGCTTCCTCCTTCCTTACATATAAATGTAGAGGTAGCAGGTCTAGCATTGCCTCCATAGCTGCTGTGGGACAGGAGCACATTGCTCCTGTAATCCCTAAGCAGGCAAGGCGTTGCAACTTCTGCAACTTTTCTGTACTAGGGTAAAGAGCAGTAGTCCTGCTCGACTTTAGATATGAGACCGTCATCATTGCCAAAGAATATTGGCGTCGCTCGGTCAGTTACTCTTTAGAATTCACTAGGCAAACAATCTAAGGCTCCAAGAGTGAAAATTTTTTGTGACCATGATTAAAATCAAAGCAATCATGCAAAAACTCACGATGAAAATAGATATTGTCTTTGTCTATTGTATAAACGTAAGAATCACTGATTGAAGAAGATAACTGATACCTAACTGATAGGTTGTTTGAAATATTTCCGGGTATTCAGAGACTTTAAAAATGTAGTAGATTCTTGTTTTTATCAATGCAAAAAATTAGTTTTCAAAAAAAAAATTAAAAGTGAATTTTCTAGAAAACGGCCAAGGGAATGATTTCAAATTTTACGGGAATTGTTTCTGGACAGATAAAGCTACCATTTCCCGTAGGATTTGAGAGAGTGCATGCATATTTCATTTAAAGGTGGTTCTAGCCTACTGTGCCCAGCCATCTTCCAGGCACAAATTTATGCTATAACTCTGTGTGCCCAGGAATGCCTTAACAAAGGCATTTGAAGGGCAAAGATCTATATACCTTCAGATAGCCAGGCAGCACTAAAGGCTTTCCGGTCTTATACCTTCGAATCTAAAATTGTATGGGAATGCAGACAATCCCTGAAGCAACTGACAAAAAACGACAAGGTTATCTTGATATGGGTGCCAGGGCATAAGAGAACAGAAGGTAATGAATTAGCTCCAAGAAAAACTAAAGCCTCGTTTTTCGAACCAGAACCGTTTTGTGGTTTATCTAAGGGACATATAACGGAGGAGGTCAAAAAATGGGAAAATTTTTATAACCTATTCGAGAAATAATGCCGCAAGGATTCCCGAACTCGTAAAGTCCAACCCAAGGCTGATCACAGGCCTTCTAACTATACATTTCCCCTGAAGATGCCATTTCAAGAACGTGGGCATGCCAGAAGATGATAAATGCTGATACTGTGATGCCGCAACTGAGACTGCGAAACATATACTTTGTGAATGCAAGGTATTAATCCACATTAAGCTAAAGTACCTCAAACAGGCGGAATTGACGCCTGAAGATATAGATAGGAAAATTATTAGCTCCCAGGAAAATCACAAACTTTGTAAAAAGCCTTGGAATCCTGGGCAACAATTAAGTTGTAGGGTAATTCACAAAAGATCTTTTAGGTCGAGGTGAAGAAAGGCTAATTTAGGGTCTTAAACTACAATCCACATCTAGGCTAGATGTCAAAAATATGCAGGAAGAAGACGCTGATTTGAAAGCTAATTTTTTTGCAGTTTTAGACCCTGAAAAGCAAGTTGGATAACAATATGCTGTATCTAAAATTGAGTGAAAGATCGTGGGGCTCGGTAATAAAAACGAACGTGAAATAACGCCATATACCCCAAAATAGAAAAATAAAGTAGATACGGATGCGTGTTTCGAAATTATTGTCCTCATCAGTGCAGAGTGCTTACAAAACAGAATCCTGAAAGGGTAGACCGGGAATGACCCTCAAAATAGAATGAAAGTACAGCACACAGCACTTATTTGGTTCTTTCGAGTCTAATTGTCTAGCAACTATGGACGTGGGTTTAGAAATTCTTGTTCCTCATCATCATAGTATAGCTTAAAGAAGTATAAAATAAAAATAAATAAAATACTTTTTATTAACCCGCTGTTAGCAAAAATGCACTAAAATGTAGAATTACAGTACTTTCAAGCCTTATATACAATGTGTCGTAGATTTCATTGAACCACTATTGTATCTCAAGAATTACTCATGTGATCTTTTAGAAATTTACTCAGTTGGTCACTGCCCCCAATTCGAAATTATTTGCAGTAATATTTGAGATTCATTCAAACGTGGGAGTAGATTTTCTGAAAATTCATGTTAGCAATTTTTTTAGAAAACAATCTAATTAAATATTCTTAACCACTGCCTTTAAAAACCTATTTGTGCAAAATTATATTAAAGTGAGTCGAAAGATATTTGTGGTTTGGGACTTAAAAAAAATGAAACCAGAAAAAAAAATTGCAAAACAGTTGCTCAAGTGGAAAAAAATGCATTCTTCATTTTTTGTTTAGAATAGAGTATTACACTAGATCTATTTGGTTTTGGAACATAATTTTTATTTTTAGAATACAAAAACTCTAGTGTTACATACAAATAGTCATACTTATCAAAATAGAAAAACTAGAGAAATGAATTTAATAACTGTATAATAGTAGGGAACTAAATAAACTAAAAACAATTATTTGAATTTGTATGAATCCACCAACACCACTATCATTACAAATATATCTCTCAATCCCTCTTCTCGTATAATGTATAACTAAAAAAAAAACATTATATATTTATATTAGAAAAAACGTTATTTTAAAACAGACTGAAACATAGATGTAATGTTAAAGAAAAAAGTTCACTCTTTGCGTAACTTTAAAGGAGATTTAAAAACTGTGGTAATATCAACTTCATATCTATTTGAAGATCTTGATTTTTTAAAATATCTCCATACAATCCAAAAACATAATTTTTCTAATTCGGTATCGAAAACTATTAGTCTTCCTAACTCATTTCAGTTAGGAAAAGTGCCACTTTTTCTAACTAATGATGAAAAGTGAAACAAATGAATCTGACCAAGAAAATGATTTATTGTAAACATTTACTATAAAATTATATCATTCCGGGAACATTTTATTAGGTGCGTTTTAAAGCTCCACCAACCGGTAGCGGTAGAATTAACAGAATGACATTTACCAAAGAAACGGCCAAACCGAAACCATTATGAAAAATCATAGGTTACTTTCTGGATTAAACCACACATATTCACCACTGTCAGTTTGGACGATATTGTGAGTTTCCATTTTAATAATAAGCGCTATATAATAAATATTTGCAATTTGCAAACGTTACTCTCTAATCTCATAAGCAAACATAACCTCCGTTCCTACGCATTTGTTGACATTTTATACATTCCACCGATCATTCCGTCTAGTGATAGAGAGAATGAAAAGTTTCAAACTGGAATCAGAATGGTGACCAAAAAAACGACAAAGTTTGACATTCCGGTTGCGGAATTGGAGCATAAAAACGCACCTATTGTATTAGTTTATATTGATTATTTGTTAGTTCTTTCCTAATATTTTTGACGCAACTTTCTACTTATCTTGTACAGAATTAGAATTTTCAAAGTCAATGTTTAGAATAACAAAATCTCGCTAACTTATAACCTAATTGTACTATTTTTAATTATTTTATGTTAGAATATTACTACTATATTTATTCAACTGAGTTACGCAATGGATGTCCGTATACATACAGTGCGCACCAAAAGTGTCTTTCTCCTTTTAATTTTTGAACGATTTGTTTTCGAGCAACAAAATTTGGGTGGTTTACTTGGCGAGGGAATACAGCAGTGTTAGTGAAAAAAGTTGCGCCTCGGCTCCATCTCGAATGTGTTACTTCCACATCCAGTGGAAGTATAGTAACGACAGAAAATTTTTTTAAATTTTTATTGTTCAAATAGGCTTAGAATGTCATGAAACGTCGAGATTTTAAATTTGATAGAAAAAAAATTTCTGTTTGTCTGTCGGTCTGTAACTTTTTTTTGTGCGCACGTTTACTCTGGAACCGTTTAAGATATTGACTTGAAATTTGGTACACGTATGTACTTTAATGGGATCTGGAACTAGATTATATTTTCATCTTATTGCGTTGAAGGGTTGGGAGGTAAAATGGGGGGTAAACAGGTAAATCAAGCAGGTTAAAAGTCCATAAAATTGGTATTTAGTGTATTCAAGAGAAGCTAAGGTTTCAAAAAAAATTTTGGCATTAGCCACCCCCATTACCACCACCACCCCCCCCCCCATTATTAAAGGGGATGAAAAAAAAATTGATTTAGTGTGTGTACAAGAACTAAAAGCCTCAAAATGTTTTTTACTTCATCCACCCTCTACAGCCACCCCCACCCCCACTACCGATGTGGCATATCGTTTTATAGGTTTTTGGAGTAGACGATTTCAAATATTATGTTGTATGCGCAGTAGGTTTCCCAGAGTATTGTGGATGCGCAGTGGCTTTCCTCGAGTACAATGGATGCGCAGTAGGTTACCACGAGTAGTATGGATGTGCAGTGGCTTTTCTCGAGTGCTATAGATGCGCGGTAGGTTACCTCAAGTGATATGGATGCGCAGTGCGTTTTCTCGAGTAAAATGGATGCGCAGTGGGTTACTTCAAGAAGTATGAATGCGCAGTTGCTTTCCTCGAGTAAATTGGGTGCACAGTGGGTTACCTTGAGTAGTATGGATGCGTAGTAGGCTGCCTCGAAGAAAATGCTTGAAGTAGTGGCTTTACCTCTATCGTGTAGTTTACGGCACACAACGATTTTTTATATGTTTGTCATGCCATTTTCTGCGTATTACTTCCACATTCAGTTGAAGTATATTAACGCAAAAAAAATTGGGAAATTTTCATTGTTTAAATAGGCTTAGAATATCATGAAACGTCAATACTTTAAGTCTGAGCAAAATACATTTGCCCGTCGCGCCGGCCTGTCTGTTAGTCTTGTATATTTTTGGTGCTCACGATTACTCTGGAACCGTTTAAGATATTCACTTAAAATATGGCACACGTATGTATTTTAACGAGATCTGGAACTAGATTATATTTTGATCTTATTCCGTTGCAGAGTTGAAGAAAAAATTGGGGTAAATGGGGGTAAACAGGTAAATCAAGCAAGTAAAAGTTAATGAAACTGGTATTTAGTAAATATAAGAGAAGCTAGGTTCTCAAAAAAAATTGGCATTAGCCACCTCTATTAGCATCCCCACCCCATTTTTAAAGGTGGTGAAATAATAATGTGATTTAGTGTGTGTACAAGAGCCAAAGTCATCAAGAATTTTTTTCACTTCATTCATAATTTTATGGGTTTTTGAGGTACTTGATTTCAAATATTATACTATTAAAGTTCCATAAACAATTATTTCTACATAGTGGAGTGCAAATATAATATTTTATTGTAAGAGATTTGGATGTGGAAGTAGTGATTCCTTGGGCAGCGGTTTTTTTTAAACGGCACACTGGGTTGAGCGAAAAATTGAAAAGTAAATTTCAAAATATTATATTCATCCAATTTAAAAAGTCGACCGAATACAAAAATGTCAATTAGGAAATTTTAATTAAAACATCAACATTGTTTAACTAACTGTGTTTAGTGCATACGAGTTTGGAATGCAAAATAATATCCTTAGAAGGAAGAAGGCAATTGTCGAGGCCCCCGCACCAGACTTAACTCCTCTGACTGTTTTTTTGGACTATTTTCAGTTAGAAATATATGAGACTAAATCAGAATTCCTGACTGATTTATGTCAAATAATAGTGGAAGAATGTGGGAGCACTAGTGAAGATACGTTTATCAATGTGCGCAGCAGCGAAATTGATAACGAGTGTGTCAGAAATTGGAGGTGTTCAAACTTTAATAATAAAAAAATATTTTCATAAAATGGATCATTTGTGTAGTTTATGTAAGATTAAAAAAAATAAGAAAATCAAGATTTCAAATGACATTTCAATTTAAATACCAGAAAAATCTGATCTGTCTGTCTGTTTTTAATTTGAATTTAGTGCATGTCACTTTTGTCACGTGTTCTAAATACGGTTTGTAAGAAAATGTGGTTCAAATTTCCAAAGTGACATTTTTATATTTGATCAGCATTTCAAATTGGTTGAATATAATATTTTGAAATATTATACATAAAACGATCTTTCTAAGGGGGGTCACTCAACGCAGTGTGCTGTTTAAGAAACCTTCAAAGTGGCACTGATGCGCCATTTTTAACACTAACATTGCCTCTCCTTTTGAGAGAGTACTTTTACTCTCAAATAAGCCACCCAAATTTGGTTGCTCAAAAATAAGTCGTTCAAATATTAAAGAGTGGGAGGAGGCCTTTGACGCGCAAAGTATAGAATGTATGTACGTGACTATATTTAGGTCTTACCTTGTAGAGTCTAAACGGCTGGAAAGATTTTGGAAAATTAGCTCATGAAAAGTTCGTTCCGTCGCGCGAGACACACTGGGTATATAAAAAATTTTGAAAACAAACTGATAGAGATAGGATGTAGATGTTTCAGTAGTTTATTAAATGTTATACAGACCATTTAAACTTACCCCTCGATAAATTAACGAATTCACCATTTAATTCAAAGGAAAAAACGTAACATATTAATTTAGCACAGTTACTGCTGTCAGCAAGATATCCAATAATATCCATTACATGACACGAGTTATCAGCTGAAAAGCATGTTCTTTAAAAATCTGCAACTAATTGATATACATTTTAATTCAAGTTGAAAAACACAATTCCTGACTATAATGCCCTGAGCTAAAACGACATTGCTAACCTATACAAGAATGCTGGCACTACCTGCGGATCTTAATCGATCCTTCCGCTGAATTTATCTCTACTCCTTTCCAAGTAATACTAGCAACTGGTCTCGTTAATTAAGTGAAGGAAGAACGGAACGGAACAGGTAAAATAATGTGACAGTACTGCAAGAGGCGCCCCTATGTCTCAGACAATGATCGTTAGCTTTTGCCTTTTCAGTCGTATCTTTTCCTGCAAAGAATCCGACAATACCGGAATAAACAAGCTACAAGTAGGTCACAATATACCGTCATTGTCACTGGAATTTCCACGATGCATAGGACTTTATATTGACAATTCTCGCAATTTATATTTTTGCTTCATCTCAAGGATTCGTTTAATAAAATATGGATGACGGTAAATAAGATAAAATTTCGATATTTTCGGTGATGTTTGATAATGAATTGACGCTCGTAATAGTGTGGGCTAATGTGTAAAATTTGGTCAGAAGACCTGTTAACATAGAAATTATTTCTCCATGTAAAATCAGGATTAATCTGTCGCGTCGGTCTGTCTATTGGTCTTATAACTTTTTGGTACTCACGATTACTCTGGAACCGTTTAAGATATTGACTCAATATTGGCATATGTATGTATTTTAACGAGATCTGGAACTAGGTCATATTTCGATTTTATTCCTTTGAAGAGTTGAGGTGTAAATTAATAATAATAAAAATAATAATATATCTTTATTTATCAGCTGCAAAAAATAACAGCAAGAGAATATATGATGGGAGGTGGCGGTATCCAATAGAGCTGCTCATACAACCATCCCATTGCAAGTTAATCAGCTGAAAAGCTGAAAAGTTAATATATATAAGCCACTATTTTAATAATAACAAATGCGAACTCTTACTAACTAAACAAGTGAGTGCTCCATTACGTAGATCTCGTTTGTTGTAAATTAATGTTCTAAATTTATTCCTAAAAACAAGTGTTGGAAGCTGCCTTGATGTCGTCCGGTATAGAATTAAATACTTTCACAGAGCTGTAAGAAAAGCTTTGCTGGAACATAGCCGAATTGTGTATAGGAACAGTGAATAGTTCTTGATGTCGTGTAACACTACCTTTAATAAGTTTATTGTGGAGGTATTGAGGTAGACTAAGCAGGCTATCTGAATTTGAAAGCGTTCTTCGAGCTTGAACCACTTAGAATCCTTCAATGCCCCGGATATATATCGAATTTTCTAATATTATAACTAAATATAATGCACATATTTTGTATTTTCTGAAGGCTATTTTTATCCCTCTGCAGTGAAACTGGCCAATATACCATATTACAACATTCAAGATGCGGGAGTATCAAAGAATTAGTTAATCTCAACTTGACCTCGGTACTACAAATATCCTTATACATATACAAAATTTTTAATTTATTAATTGAAGTTTGAATTGTATTTGATACATGAGATACAAATCTAAAGTCAACATCAATGGTAAGACCGAGATTTTTACAATTTTTGACTGGTTCAAGCTCAACATTGTTAAGAACAATTTTAAACAAGGGATGATTGACAATAGAGTCACGACTTTGACCAACTAAACACCAAAACCTGCATCTTTCTCTCATTAAGGATTAACTCATATGCACAGAAATAAGTAAAGGAGTAATATACTTGCGTACCATCAGCGTACTTATGCGATTGACAGGATTTTAAATGCTTGTGTAGATTTGTAGTGTAAAGGGAAAACAGTAAAGGTCCTAATATACTACTCTGAGGCACATCTTTATTTATAGCAATGAATTCGGGAAACTTGCTATTTAAAACAACTCTTTTATGTCTATTATTTAAATAGTTTGGAAAAAAACTGAAGTGTTATGTCGCTGACACCAAAATATTTAAGTTTGGTGCTCAGGATAGTATGATCAGTATCAGAAGTATCAAAAACCTTACTGTAGTCCAGTAAAATTAGACACGAATTCTTATTGTTGTCGCTAGCTCGGAACAGATCATCAGTTACATTAAGTAAAGCGGTTGCTGAACTGTGATGACGACGAAAACGAGACTGAGTCGGAGCTAAAACTTTATTTTTATTTACGAAGTCACTTAACTGGCTCTGTACAATTTTTTCTAGTAACTTAGATATGACCGGTAGAATACTCAGAAAAACGTGAAGGATCTGTGTTTTTAGGTACAGGAATGAGGTTCGCATTTCTCCATGACTTAGGAAATTCACCTGTTAACAAACATATATTAATAATAAAGGTAATATGATTGCTTAAATGTGGAATTAGAACTAATAATATTTTAATAGCTATGCCATCGGATCCCACTGCATTAGGTTTACCTAATTCTTATTGAATAACTGGAATCGAGACAATTGCAAAAATCTGCAGCGAAGCACAAATTTTTCCTTTCTGGCGGCTGTACATAAAGCTTAAGCGATAGAGAAAAATTTAACTACAAGTTGTAGCTTTTTTATTCCATACAGCATTGGTAATATCTAATTTTAGCGTAAAATTAACAGTAAATGAGATAATCGGGAAAAACCAATTTTGACTGAAATTTTTTCCATCATGGCGGTCGTAGCGCTCACGACATTTTTGTGGAAAACTTGAATTAATTGATTGGGGCAACCCCCTCTATAGTATCAAAAAAGAAAATCTGTAGGAATTATTCATGGGATGGTTATAATTCGGAATATTGACGTAAAATTCTCAGTCATAACTCAAAATTTTAAAATTTCGACTTATGAGTCGGAATGTTAAAATTCTTAGTTATCACTCGGAATTTTGAAATGAAATTTCGACTTACAGTAGGAATTTTAAAATTTTGAGATGTAAATCGTAATTTTGACGTAAAATTCCCAGTTATAACGCGGAATTTTAGACCTAGAAATTATTTTCTTTTAGGTGTCCCTTCCAGAGCTTCGTACAATAGTGATAAGCAAAGAAAACAAAAGATATAAAACGAAAATATTTTCTTTTTAAACGAACATAAATAAACATTGATCCGTATCGACTGTGCCCCGCAATGCACTCGAGAAACTCGCGTTCACTCGGGGAAAACAGGAATTTCCGAGTTGGTATATACAGAAGAGACCCTCTGCGAATACGAATGAACACAATATTATTATTAATATTTCGGCTAAAAGCCTGGGGCCTCGGGCAACTACCCGAATTGCTCATGTGTAGCTACGCCACTGAATGAGCTTCGTTTCCAATTACTATATCGTATCTTTTGAAAGTTTTGCATATTCATGCACGCAAAAAATTTGTCAAGTTGTCGTCAAGCGATTCGAAAGTTTAAAACTCCCGTGCCATGCCACAAATGCTTAATATTAATAGTCACATAATGACGAAGAAATGTAAGGAAGAACAAACACTTACTCAGTGTCACTTTGTAGTTTATCTCAAATTGTGTGTACTGCCTCTATCTGATGTATCATTGTTTCTCTGTCACTACTCTGTTTAGGAGCAAGCACTTGTGACAACGGATGATCGAAATCGAAGCCAGTCCACGGCGTAATTTGTCTTCGATGTTTTGGAGCAATAAACATTTTTTGAATAGAATGCTCCACAATTCATCGGCAAGAACTTTCAACTCCACGATTCGGCGTCCATCCGTTGCCTCATCACTTGTCAGCATTAAATTCGCCCAGTTCTCTGTCATCTTGCTGGTTTTCATGATTCACAGTATTAAATCCGTATTGTTCTTCCTCGTCTTCCTGGTTCTCATAGTTGATGTCTGGGTTGATATCAAGCACAGTTTTCTCCTTTAAGAATTTTACTGATTGCTGACGCTTTTTGAACACCTTTCGTATAATGAGTCGCCCGTTCCAGCGGTACATTTTACGTATTACGTTAATAACGCAATTAACAATACAACACAATACGATTTAACTGTTGAGAGAGCCGCGAAATTTAGGTTATTAGTTATTAGTATATCTTTTAATTATAAATTTAGTAAAAAGAGAAGGTAGACATTATGCATATCATTCTCTTCGTAATTTAAAGATCTAATTAAATAACACTTGTCCCATAGGGTTTCCATTTAAAAAAAAAACAGTTTTCGTTAAAAAACCCATATCGTTGAACTTAATGAAGAATAAATCATGTTTATTGTTAGTATTTGAAGAGATAATATTTTAAAGGTGCTTACAGACCAATTTTTAACAATTCTGGTAAAATCGCGGCCTTCTATTATTAAAACTAAAAATTAAAAAAACTATTTTTTTAAAATCAAAATAATATCTGAGGATCAGATCATATACATTTTAGCCAGCAGGATCCAAATATGCAAAAAAATACATGTTGTCCCATTTAAAAATTTGGCTTTCGTGTCATTTACATCGATTAATAGTTAATAGGTTATTTTAGTGTGCGAGCAGCGAAAACGGTGTGAACGTCTATTTCGCGATTAACTTATATTAGATGTACTGGGGACTTAATTTTTTTTTAATTAAAGGTAAAGAGCCTACTTTTCGATTAAAATGGGTCTGAAAAGGCCACGTTAATAGATCTTATTTCATTTTAGTTTAACATAAAAAATGCGCTAGCAGCGGAAACGCCGTCAACGATTATTTCGCGATTAATTTCTATGTTAGATGTACTAGGGACTTGATTTTTTTAAAATTAAAGCTAAAGAATCCACCCTCTGATTAAAAGTAGTCTGAAATGGGCCAGGCCATTCAATTTTTGTTTATTAACATATTACTTGAGAAATTACACTCTAGCAGCGAAAACGCTGTCAAAACGCTGTCGTCTGTTTCGCGGCTAACTTCTATGTTAGATGTACTAGGGACTTAATTTTTTTTAATTAAAGGTAAAGAGCCCACTTTTCGATTAAAATGGGTCCGAAAAGAGCCACGTTAATACACGTTATGTAGTAAACCTTGTACATTTAAAGTTAAAATCTGATGCTTGTCTGTTCGTCCTGTATATACATTTAATTGCTATTCATGTGAATAATTAATTTTATGCTTTAGATTATTTAAAATGCGCTGGTAACAAGGACAATTGCTGTCATATGCATCATGATTGTTTCCTATATTTATATTGTATTTTTTGATCGCCTCCATACAATTTATACACTTCTTTTATGTTGAATTACATCTATCACTATCATGTTCAGAGCCACATTTGAAACAAGTATAATTATTTTTACACTCCTTTGCAAAATGATTAAGCCTCTAACATTTATAACATCTGATCACATTCACAAAGTCATAAATTTTACCTCTTGACCAGCCTATATTGATTCTTTCTTTTTCTGCCAATTTGCCATATGTTTTTGGGTCAGTTTGTATAATTAATGAAAAGGTCCTAGGGTATTTATCATTTTTTATTTTCTTCGTTACTTTTAAATGAAATCCTTCTTCTTCTTTATTTATTTCATGGTTTTGTTCAATCATTTGTTCAGTTAGTTTTTCGTTATCATCCATATCATCCTCGTTATGTATCCCAATAATTTTTAAACTTGGATATTTTAATACTGGTTTAGATATATCATACTTATTAGGCATTTCCTTCTGTATTTTATTTTGTATTTTATCTCTGTCCTTTTCATTTTCGCATTTGATCACCACTTGTCCTTTTGAGATCTCTTTTATACCTGAAACTCCGACTGCTAAACTTGCTGGATTAATATTTTGTTTTATATCTTCTTTTGTTATGTTACTCGTCTGGTCCACTTTGGGTTTAACTATGAGGACTGGTTCTATCTTATCTTTCTTGACTATATTCGCATATGTGCCTTTTTCTTCTTTTTATCTATTATTATAGACTGTAACATATTTTTTATAGTTTCTACCATTTCATTTTTAAAACTCTCAAATTTTTCATTTAGTTTATCCACGATGATGTGGTTCGTAACTTCGTATTGGTCACAATACCATTTGAGTGATTTAATACTCGTAATTACTTTTAAATCTGCGTTTTTAATATTGTAACACGCACTGTGATATGTTTTATTGCACATATCCTTGCATTTTATAGATTTATTCTTGTCTTTTATAGTTTCTAGGCACTTTCCACAAGTCCCCTCTTCAGACATTGCTAATTTTTATTTATTTACATAGGCTTACAAGTGAATTACCTGCACTTATTGTCCACCAGATGTTGCCCCCTGTGGGCCGTTTGACTCTTACTTTACTGCCTGGCCAGTTTCTAGCCTTACCACTTGATTCACAAACTAAATGTTTAAATTCTCACTCTACTGAACTCTTGATAATTAATTACTAGTCTTCTAATCACTTGATCACACACTGACTTACACCGAACGATTTTGGCCATAGCCCCCTTTGATTTCTTGAAATTTCATCCCATTTATCCCGGTCTTATCACAATATAAGCTAGAGCGCCTCACCGCACATCTGCACTGCACCAATATTGACTACTTGTTGATATTATCATCACCTGTGATATATGTATTCAAAAATGCAATCAAAAAAAATTTTTTTGCTGCTAGTTTCGCTTCTAAAGAACGGAAAATTATTAACAAAATATGCTTGGAAACATCTGAAATAAGAACGGATATGCTTCTTCGAAGCTTTTATGATCATTTCGACCCAAATCGGATCAGTAGCAACTTTTCTGCTGCACTTTATAGCCAGCTCTGCAATTTCTGCGAGTTAGGCCCTTGTTGCGCTGCAAAAACAGGGAAACTGACGGAGCAGAGTAGGAGACTTCTTGGTACGTGTTATTCTGAACCAAAACTACAATCCTGCCAATTTTCAGTTTTACAATAATTAATTCCAGGTCAAAAACTAAAACTTCCTGGGCTACATGTGATATTTTGTCGTATTTGTCGGCCATTTTGGATTTTAGTGCTGTACATGAAACTTTTTAAAAAGTCCAGAGGGCTCCTAGGCTAATATTTATTAGTTACCTTCATACCAAGTTTGGTGCTTTTATCCGCCAGGTAACAGTAATTTCAATAACCCACCTCACTATATGGCTCTCTGCTCTCTCTACGTCAGACTGAAATGCGCCAAAATAGGCTAACATGAAAAACGTAAACTGGAAAGTGCGGTATTGCCGCGTCTTCAGAAAATTTGCGTCTCGATATAACTTGACGAAAAAGATACTTCGATTATCTGATTCGAAATCACCAATAAGTATCGGAACCGACCAATCGTGTGGATAATTTCTTTAAAAACAACCAAATAATTGTTGCAAAATCTTGCTTCTGACAGTTGTAGACTCTGTACCAACAGGGTGTAAAATTGACAATGTTTTTGTTACAATATGTACCCGCGAATTAATAAATATTTACTCATTGTTAATTAATGATAGTTTTGTTTTAAGACCACAAGCGCACTTAACATCTATCTACTCTGAGATCTCAGTATTTATCTTTACCTCAGTATTGTTATTATTTTGACTCCCGTATTTCCTTAATAGATACATGCGTTTTGCCACGCAACTCTAGCAAACTACCCTACCGTGCCCATATTATATCATTATTCCGTAAAGTTTTTTCATAATTCAACATGCCATCATTTATTTGGAAAATATCCCGTAATCTTTATTGTGGTCTTATAAATATAAGAATATAACAACTTGTTGATATTCTATTAAATTGAGGCGATGATAGAGATAAACTTTTCGACCGCGCAATCTGGCTTTTAATATGATGATTATCGGGCTTTTTATACCAAGATTGCTTTATATACTATGATGGCCAAGAGAGTTTAATTTAGAAATTAAGGTCAATAATTTCAGTTGGAATAAGAATAAAAATAATTTATTAAGAAAATTTGCATAGTATATTATTCTGCTTCATAAAATAGATAAATTATCAACGAAGCTGAGATGTCGGCACAAAAAAGTTGCA
Source organism: Rutpela maculata (assembly GCA_936432065.2). Lineage (NCBI taxonomy): Eukaryota > Metazoa > Arthropoda > Insecta > Coleoptera > Cerambycidae > Rutpela > Rutpela maculata. The sequence continues at coordinate 135,208,467 of OW386287.2, read as the reverse complement.
GACAGGCAGACCGACAGACAAATTTTTTTTTAGCTCAGACTTAAAATATTGATGTTTCATGACCTAAGGCAACTTTTTTACAGACTCGACTACGTGCATGTGGAAATAAAATTTAATTGAAAAATAATTTTTATTTTCACATCATGGAAGTATAGTAATGGTAAAAAATTTTCAATTTTATTTTATTCAAATGGGCTTAGAATGTCATGAAACATCGAGATTTTTAGTTCGAGCAAAAATAAATTTCTGTCTGCCTGCTGGTCTGTCTGGAATCGAATAATTTCTTTGTATCGCAACGCCATCTGTACCTTAATTTATAAAAGGACCATTATAAGTAAAAACTGAAGTCAATACAAATAACCATCGAATAACCAACACAAAAACATTGCCTAAATAACTAAAAACTAAATTGGCTCATTGGCGCAGTTCTTACGGTGTTAGGCTTGGTGGTGACGGAGTGGTGGCGGAGTGGTGACGGAGTGCCGCGTTCGAATCTTGTCTAGGGTATGGATGTTTAGTAGCGTCTTACGCGTATTGTCGAGATGGTAGCAGTGTTCTAGACCGCAGTTGTATGAGAGAAAACACGGCTAGTCGCTCTCCTCTCCTGAGTTCGAGTCGCAGCTGCGGTCGATGGCAATGTTGCAGGGAATGGTTGTTGTGTTGTTGTCCATGTATGCATGTCCTGGTTGTGTGTTGGGATAGCTATGGCTAAAGTCCGCCAGATCGTTAATATAAATAAGGCTATTAATAAAAGAAATTTTAAAAAATATGAAATAATATGGAACATTATTCTCATTTTGATCAAAAGTTTGATATAGTCAGTTCTGATTCCATATACGAACTATTATGACTTGAACCCAGCATATATTTTTTATGCCACCGAAATTTACCTTTACACGTGAATATGTTGGTGGCTGCTGTTTTAAATATTACTATTTAATATTTCATTGAACATTACAGTTGTATGTGTCTATTTGATTTTTCTTTGTTGACATTTCACAACAGCTTCCGACATATTTGCGTATAAAGACAGACAATGAATATAGTAAGACGACAGAGAACGTTTTATAGTGAAACCTACAAAAAAATTCAAAATGAATAATTTTTTTTATATGGGTTCGTGAAAGCATATAGAATAATATTTTGAAAAGTTTACATTCCGCTCGGATGCAGAACGTAAAGAAAAAGTGAAAAAAAAATTTTTTTTCATCCATTTTTTCAAAATTTTGAAATTAAGTCAGGGGAGGAAAAAATAAAAAATACAGGTGGATAGACCACATATTTTTGAAAAAAAAATGTCCTAATAAAATGTATCTCTAAAGCCACGGTATTCCTGGAAAAAAATAGTGAAGTAACTTTTTGTCCCTCTGCGCGGTCAAACGTACGGTTAAATGCATATTATGGAACCTCTAAAAATTCTTGGCAGTTCTAACGAGTAAAATAAAACTTTTTTCTCTTTCTGATTACGCATTTTTAACATTTTTCTTAGTGAATAGGAGGTTAAATAGTGAGTATGGAGGGAAAATATAGAATTATGAACGCATACACAGACACCACAAATAGTCGCTGAATCGCTCGCATGACCTTTTACGTGTCTTTACTGTATTGTATTTATTACAGGTACATCTATCCACATTTCAGCAATATCCAGTGGATTCCTTATACATGTATTAAAAAATTTCCAGCATTTATATTCCAAACAAAGATATTTTCATAGTTATAAGGATAAGATCATGAAAATCGCAATTTCTTATCAAGACATGATTGACCGTATGCATACAAGTAAACGAATGTGTGTTTTATTTTTTCCAGTGGGTCAAGTTCTCGGCAAGCTACAGCCTCCAATATGTATATTTATCAAGAAAATCATCAAGCAAGGAAATTACAATGATTTGAGGTATTCTTTTTTGAGCATCCAGGTTACCACAACTTAATAAACCATAATAATCATGAAGTGTACATACTTTTTAACAGTCCTCAATGAAGAAAATTTTTTTTGAAAGGCTATAATTTTTTTTTATATTTTTTATTGCAACGATTGAGTTCGGGCGTGATAATATATATATATATATATATATATATATATATATATATATATATATATAATCACGCTGGACAGTCCAGTTCGAGCAACGAGGAGCAGCAGTAGGCAGCTTTCAGCGAGAACCTGAAGATGGCAGATGGAATTCTGCCGAAACGTCGTTTAGACAACAATGGCTCCAGCAGGAGCCTGTCAACTACGTGGGAAAACACCCGGAAGTACACCAACACTTCATTCAACACCCGCGAAAAAAGAAACAACATATATATATATATATATATATATATATATATAAGTATATTTTTCTCATCCATCCTTTGCTTGTATTGTTTGAAACAAAAAAGCATCGGAAAGCTACAATTTCCATCTTTTAAATGAAATATAGATTGAACAAAGTCTGATTTAGTGACATGTAATTCAGTGCGTCAGTGTCACAGTCATGCGTATTCAAGCTCGCGCGCGCCCGCATGGATCTTGCTCCGAGTTATAACGTTACACTTGACTATTTTTTTCCGGGAAAATCTTGACTCTAGCTCTAAACTTTGTTAGAACATTTTTTGTTCATAAATACGTGGTCTATCAATTCGTATTTTTTATTTTTCCTAGCTTCACTTAATTTAAAAATTTTGAAAAAATGGATGAAGAGAAATTTTTTTTCACTTCTTTTTATGTTCTGCATCCAAGCGAAATGTAAACTTTTCAGGATATTATTCTATACACTTTCACAAACTATTGTAGGTAAATATACCTTCGTCGACTGAGCTATCGGTGGTTTTTCAAATTTATGATATAAATCAATTATGATTTTTTTAGTTTGGACATGAGATTCGATATTAGCTACTTCGAAAACACCGAACCACCGGCCCTAGTTTGATGAAAATATTATAATAGGGCCATCGCCAAAAAATAATACTCTATTATTATTTGTAAAAAATTATCATTATTTTAAATCTAAAATTAAGTTTTTAATTTAAATCTCGCGTTCTCCAAATTTGCGACTATGGTGGTAATAATTAATTCTTTATTGATGATGTGAAACTCCCTAAAGGTCTAGTAAGATAAAACCTTTCTGAAAACCTTCTCTTTCGAATAAAGAAAATCGCATCAAAATCGGATCACCCGTTGAAGAGATGCAAGGCCATAGACAGACATAGAAACATGTGTGTCAAACTTATACTATCGGGGGTTAAAAATGGCACATGTCAGGAACTAATCTCAAACTTCCAGGACAAAAATAATACTAGAGGCCTAAAACACCCTTAAACGATGACATTATCTGCACATAAGAATTTTTAAAAGGATATTATATATGTTGGATCCAGAAATTATGTACCATTGTTCAGCTTGATTAAAGTTATCCAACATGGTGTTTTGTTTTTATACAGTACATGCATGAACGCGACTCTGTTTTGGCGAGTAATACAGCTTGACAAAAGTTGTTGAATTTTTGTAAAGCATTCATATTTTATATGTACTGGAAAGTAGGGGAGTTTAGACCACATAAAAGAACTAAATTAACAGTGGAGAGAAATAACAGTTATTAAATATTTCATTACAGTACAGCGAACACGCAGAGTAAATGAGAAAACCTGTTGGGGTTCAGACTACAAATCATTGTAACAAAAGGAATGGAATCAACTCTGCCTTTTTATCATTAATATAAAATTACACATTGTCCAGGTTCGGTGCTTTTTCAATGGTTTTTTATTAAAATTTTGATTATTCTAGAGATTTTGTCACTCAAAACATAATTTTAATAATTTTATTTATATTTCACTTGCTTATAATTTGTTGTTTATTGCTTGGATACGAAATATATAAACAAGGCCATTATACCCTAGGGCCAAAAAGAGGAGGCGCAATGATTACGCCGTCTTATTATGCCCTCCATACTCACTTTTGAAAAACACTGAAAAACACTGAAAAACATTGAAAAAGCAATTTTATTAAAGACGTTTCTTTTAATGCTATTAGCTAACACAGGTACAAAATTTATTACATTATGGAAACCTATTATTTGGAACACTTAAAATTAAAAGTACAGTTGGAGAAGGTGGCATCGCCTTCTAATGATGGATTTCCCGAACCCTACACATTGCTTTCATTACTTTCAACTTTGTTATTACCAGAATCTCCAGCAATTCATCAAAAGTTGAAAATTACAATAATATGTACGTACGAGTTCGTGAAAATAAGCCATTCCCAATGGGCACCCATTACCGGCGCTATGACCACATTAATAGAAAAGCCCTAACCATAAATAATAGAAAAATAATATACTTAGGGTTATGGATACCCAATAAAATTTTCTAAAAGACACTTATATTAAATTTCTCTCTAGCAATATAGGCTGCCAGTAATAAAATAAATTTTAGTTTTTAGTGAGCGGCGATGGAAGCCACGCACTCCGGCCAACTAGTCGGCAGGGGAGTGAGTAAGAGGGTGGCAATTGTTTAACTGATTGCACTGGGGGGATATTGAGTGGAATATAGTAAAATAATAACAAAATATGTTAATGTTGGATAATAGAAGCTATATTTAATAATAACAAAAATTTGAAGGTAACACTTTGAAATATAAATAGGAAATCAATATTTCACATTATATACGTATAACGTAGTTATCATAAACTGGGCAAATGGCGGAAATAAAATATATTATATAATAATAATCTCTGTGGACCGAAGGTGATCACTTTCGTCAAAAAGACCTTATGAGTATCATATACATATTAAGTAATATAATAAACAATAAAATATTCAGGTGTAAATCGATACCCCCAGAAAAATGATTACATCTACAAATAAGGCAATCAAAATAAATAAATAATTAAATAAAATATAGAGACACAATAATATTGACACTAGAAAGATAAAAGAGTTTTTTATAACTGTAAAGGTTGATGGCACTTAGATATGTCGCAAAAAGGTTGGCACGGGTAGGTTCCCTGCTTCGGCGGCGATTCCAAAAATATCGCTTAGGACGGCAACAGCAAACAATAAGCTGGAGGTTATGATGTAATAGTCCTAGCTGGGCGGTCTTGAACCCTAATCTCATTACATAACTCCAGGGACAATAAATTTCACATAAAATAGGCACGCAGATTGATCAATCCAAGAGGGAAAAATAACACAACATCAGGGAGAAGAACGGAAAGTGAATAACCCAACACAAAAAAAGTCCTGGAATATAAAAAAAATGGACATCGTTACATAAGAACAACGGCCATGAGCTGTTAGTCACTTCTACAGAAGGCTTCTCTGAATACATGGACTTGTCTGAGGGCTGGTTTTGGGATACAGTTCTGAAGGAAGTAAAAGAACTTCGTAGGAATCTTCTACTTAAGATGGTGGAAAAAAACTTACCATGAGCTGAACAATAATCCATATAAACGAACACAAAATACACAATTCTGAACGAAAAATATTCCCTCAAATTACTTAGTGAAATAACTCCCAACTGAATGGACACACACGATTATCACTAAAGTAAAACAGCTCAAAAGTTAACAATCTTAACGGTTTAGCACCTCAGATGAAACAGAACTCCAGAAAGCGAGCGAGGGTTTCAATATAAGGACACAAGCAAAAAATATTATCACCAACAAATTAATATAAACGCGGTAAAAAGAATCTTAATACTAAAGTAAACCTAACACACAAATACAACTTAATCATAAAATTTATCCCATATCATCCAATTTTCAAATACCTTTCTATTTACTTCGGGAGAGGAAAGGTGCAGTTTTTACTAAATTTCTTGCATTACCGCAATTTAGTTCAAATAGTGAGCTATAGAAATCTATCCATATGAGGCGATTAGGTAGGCAACCAATTATTGTCAAGATTAAGAGGTCGTATTTTAGGCGAATTAGTTGATTGCTCCCATTAAATTAGTAATTCTTATTCTGAGGGAGTTTAACATGTCACACACATAGGTTTAAGAAACGTTAAAAAAGGATTGAAAACCACACGTTGTTACAAGTTTTTTAGTAACCGGTTAATTCAACGAAAAATTGTCGCGCGAAAAAACGTTCTTATTAACCAAATATAAACGTCTTTTAAACATCAAAGACAACGATTAAATAACGTTAGAAATCGGTAAATATTCATTAATTTTCAACGTTTATGAAACGAAAGTAAACGTAGAATATAAACGTTTTATTAAAGGTTTAAATAACGTTAAATATTCACTAATTATATACGTTAATTAAACGAAATTAAATAGGCGCTAGGAGGTCTCCATTTTAAAATATATGGTGGGTTGCAGGATGAGCCGCCATATAGATGAATGGACATTAGTAGGTTAAGCACCCACTGATATTTTCATAAAACCGTTAAACAGAATAAAACTTTTATGCTATCTCGGTCCAGCTACAGAAAAATGATCTTTAACTTCATCGTTATAAGATCCATCCAAATAGTCTTATGAATTTATAGAAAATAAATAACATAGATTGCAATGTTAAAATTGTGGTTTGGCTGCGATGCCATCTGCAACAATCTACATGGTAAGTAGGCAAATTTTATTCATTAACATAGATGAGTAGAAAAGTGTTAAAAAAACGTCATCGTCTATCATTTCACCTGTAGATTTAGAATGTCAGTACATTTTAATAAGTAGAAAGCATCAGTTATCTTGTTTAAAACGTTTTTTTTTTCTTTAAATAAAACGTATTTCAATTGTTATATTTGATTAATGCAATAAAAAATGTTTAATTACCTCGTTTTACAAACGCGGGTTGTTACAACTTCTCTACTATGAACGTGTATTATACGTTAATATAACGTTCTGATTAAAATGTTCTATTTCAGTAATCCCTTCCACTACTGGTTGGGAATGTGTGTACAAGTAACATATTTTATGGGTTTTATTTAAATATAAAATTTTTCAACCGAATTTTATGCGATAATATATGAGAAAAACGTTTAAAAAACGTAATTTTCTACCATATATTTCACCTGTGGGTTTAAAATTCCTTTGCATTTAGTATGTTGGAAACAAGTTATTTTAACGTAGTAAAAAATACGTTTTTTTTTTTTTAAATAAAACGTTTGAATCACCGTATTAAATATACGTAATAAAAAACGTTAAACTTTTTCATTTCCATAACGTTACCTTTAGCGAGTCGTTAAAATTTCTTACATTATTCACGTGTTTTATACGTTATTAAATATTTGTGGAAAAAAACGTGCTTACTGAAACGTTTTATTTCGACATTTTCTTCTGCTAGTGGTTAAAAATGCGTGTAGTAGTAATGTATTTTAAACGTCTTATTTAAACGTTGAAATTTTCAACCAAATGAAATTGGAAATTTCAACGTAAAACGTTTTTATTCAACAACTACGCAGTTTTAAAAACGTTTATTAAAAGTACGTGTGCCCATCGGGTTAGAACTGTCTCGTTGACCGTTACAGAATTTTTGTTAGTCCATTGTTGAAATTTTTCATATTCTTTCTCATACAGTGATCGGGATTTTTTTGGTAGCAGTGCCTCATTTGCTTTTGCAGCCCTTTGGGCGAGAATTTGCGGAATTTCTTCCTCCTGCATGATCACTTTTAGAAAGGTTTCAACACATTTTATTACTTCACTAACAGAAATGAATAAAATAATAGTCGCATCGTTATGGATACAAAAACAAACGCAAGCACCGGCAACCGCAAAGTCATATCTATTTCATAAATTATTAATCATTTATTACATTTAAATTATGTAAGTATCTAAAGTAGAGTGAAATATAAAACGTTGTATGCACCACTGAGGCTATAGGATATTTATGCTATTGTATGACTTTCTATCCTCAGGCCAAGGCCCTCGGATAGACATTCGTCACCCGCGGGGATAAACAGCTCTAAATCGCCCTTGGTACATAAATAACTATTTTATTTGTGAATTAAAAAACTTGCAGAGATAATTATTATCACTTAAGTAAACAACTGAATAGCCATGGAATGTACGATTCTGAGGAATACCTGTGAAAATAGGCACTGAAACACAAAATAGTGGAGGTCCTGTTACGAAAAAAAAGCGCGTTATTTAAGAACCAGTCGGTAAAGCACGGACTTGGCTTAAATTTTTTTATAGGTACTTAATATTAAATACTAAAACCACTACAATTAAAAAATTATCGCTATTGCTCAGAAACTATAGGAAGATTAGAAAAAATCCATTAAATAAAAATATATATATATATATATATATATATATATATATATATATATATATATATATATATATATATATATATATATATATTTGCACTTAGGTGTATCTTTTTAGGAGTTCTAGAGCTGTACCAGTTGTGCGTGGTAAATTCTCAGATTTACGCTGTATTTATAGCATTTGTATAACATTTACTTAAATCAAACGCAGACTTAAGAGCACCATATAAAGCTAGAATACATTTTAAATCAGCCTTTGAAATATAAACAGAGTACTGATTCTCTTTCGCAAAAATTTTGTCAGCATCCTGTAAATCATCACGCTTTTCAAAAACTTTAGCAAACTATTTTGTGTAATAACTGTGTAAATAACATATTTAATTAATACAAGAATAACAATTTTTTATTACACCAAATTGATAATTATTTTATTCTTTTTAAAAACAGAACCACAAAATATTTTTGCGAGGTGCCCCTGACCAGACTCAGTGTAGCATATGTTTCTGAGGTCGCTGAAACCGAATCTAAAATTTATTTTGCCCCATCACGTCAGGATTTTTTTTTAATTAAGAGGAACCTTTAATCTGTAGACGAAAACAGCAGCCAGGACAAACGCCTGTTTTTATCGAATGAGCCGCATGAAAAAACCCCAGTAACTCAACATCTTCAAATCACAGACAGACCAAAGGCCTGTTTTCAGCCAGACAGGCCATGAATTAACCCCCAATAATTCGACACCCTTAAGCAGCAGACAGGCCGAAGGCCTGTTTTTATAGAATGAGGTGAGCCCACCTTCATAAAAACCAATAACTCGACATCTTCGAGTTAGAGCCGGTACAGCCCCAAAAACCTGAATAATCTGACACCTTTGAGTCGCAGACAGGCCAATGGTCTGTCTTTTATCAATAAGGTAACTACCACCATAAAAAGGGTGACTCCACCCCCAATTACTTGACATCCCCAAACCACAGATAAGCCTAAACAGACCTGCATAGAGTCCAATTCAATCCGAAACAAAATATGTTCAGGAGCCTCAACTAGAGCTCTCGCTGTGTGGCTGAGTGATGTGGTTATTAGGGTCCTGCCTATCTGCTGCATTCGGTTCAAGTATTGCTACTATATAATGTCAGTTTAGTAACTGAAAATTCTAATGGAAGAGGAAGATCTATTTTTGGGTACCTATGAACTATGAACAAGTCTTGAAATTAGATATTTTTGCACCGATTTCTAATTGATATCACAGCCCCACAAAAAAAAAAGTTTTTGATCTGGATGAGTGACCATAGTATTCCTATGTTTTTCTCGACGCTGAATCCGAATCCGAGGTCAAAAAAATTCGTATACCCCCAAACTTTTGCGATACAGCCAAAAACCACCCCGAAAATGGGGTAAAACCGTCCCATACATCAGAATTCAATGAATGGATGTAAATTAATGCTGAAAAACATGGGAAGGGAAAATGTTTTATATTCAGTAGTCACTTACTTGAATATTGACTGGAAAACTACCCTTATAATATGCTGAAAACTCCCCCTGTACAAGCATAGAGTATATAAATGCCAATAAAAAGCGAGAAATGTTAAAGTTTTTATAGTTTGGAATACAGTACATGAATCTTACGCGTGTCTCAAAACCACCCATATAACAGGGTGGAAACCACCCTTATATAAAAATAGACTGCGTGAATACCAATATATTGTGGGAAATTGAGGAGTTTTCGATGTTTTAATTCCAGAATAGAATCTTGGGTGACCATGTTCTACCTTATTCTTAGTCGGTACAAAAACTACCCCTATAATAGGGTGAAAACCATCCTTATTACAGAATAAAGCACAAATGCCAATAAATCACGGGAAGTAACTTTTTTATAGTTTAAGTACAGAACATGAATCTGGAGTGACTCCCAGGGCACCTCGCTTACTCGTGACCCAAAATCTCTTCTATAAAGGGTGGTAGTCATCCTTATATAAGAATAAATTGCATGAATACCAATAAATCGTGGGAAATGTTGGAGTTTTCATTGTTTCAGTTCCAGAATAGATTCTTGAGTGACGTTGATCTACCCTATTCTCACTTGGTACCCAAAATCATCCCTAAAAAAACCACCCCTACATAATAAAATATACACATGCCAGTTTTTCAATTTTTTTTCTCAGAATACCTTTTCTTCTCATTTTCAAATGATCTCCTCACTGGCTCTCTTTTATGTTCTTCGTGCGTGTCTCTTTTCATAGTCGGCCATCATATGAACATCCCAGCTTCCTTGATACCGCTTCCCCATCTCCGAAATATCCTGGTGAAAGCGTCGCCTTGCTCTTCATTGTATTCATCCAAATTTTCTGGATGGCGGACAACTGTTGATCCATAAAAAGAGACACACACGAAGAACACAATAGGGAGCCAATGAGAAGATCATTTGAAAATAAGAAAAAAGGTACTCTAGGAAAAAAAGATTAAAAAAATGTTCATATTCGTCAGTCAAGCTGCATTTATTGCACGAAAAGGTTAATGCAGCTTGACTGAAAAATATGAACATTTTTTTAATCTTTTTTAGATATTTCGGAGATGGGGAAGCGGTATCAAGGAAGGTGGGATTTCCACATGATGGCCGACTACTGTTGGTCTATGAAAAGAGACACGCACGAAGAACATAAAAGAACATAAAAGAGAGCCAGTGAGGAGATCATCTGAAAATGAGAAGAAAAGGTATTCTGAGAAGAAAAATTAAAAAACTGGCATATGTACATTTTATTATGTAGGGGTGGTTTTTTAGGGATGATTTTGGATACCAAGTGAGAATAGAGTAGATCAACGTCACTCAAGAATCTATTCTGGAACTGAAACAATGAAAACTCCAACATTTCGCACGATTTATTGGTATTCATGCAATTTATTCTTATATAAGGGTGGCTACCACCCTTTATAGAAGAAATTTTGGGTCACGAGTAAGCGAGGTGCCCTGGGAGTCACTCCAGATTCATGTTCTGTACTTAAACTATAAAAAAGTTATTTCCCGTGATTTATTGGCATTTGTGCTTTATTCTGCAATACGGATGGTTTTCACCCTATTATAGGGGTAATTTTTGTACCGACTAAGAATAAGGTAGAACAGGGTCACCCAAGATTCTATTTTGGAATTAAAACATCGAAAACTCCTCCATTTCCCACAATCTATTGGTATTCACGCAGTCTATTTTTATATAATGGTGGTTTCCACCCTTATATGGGTGGTTTTGAGACACGCGTAAGATTCATGTACTGTTGTGGCGACTCATTTACTTTAGTAAAAGATATGTGCGACTCGCCCACATTGGAGGTCTAGCAGCGTAACCAAGTAGAAGAAAGTAGAAAACAAAAATATCAGAATAACAAGATAATATATTTTGAAGTATCAATATTTTATATATACAATGTTAAAATGTTTATTTGTATAATCAAGAACTGAATACATATTCATTTATCATGGATTATTTTTAATATTATTATAGATGTATAGAAAGAATTAGTATATCCCATCTATAAATTGGTGACCCCGACGTGATAGTAAACCTCGTCTCTTTATATTTGATAATACTAATAAAATTGAATTCCTCATTGACACGGGCGCTGATTTATCAATTATACCTCGGAATCTATTAACGAATACTAGGAGAAACCCTGATGTAGTACTAACAGCAGCTAATGGTTCAGTTATAGATACCTTCGGGAAGAAATTTTTGAAAATTGATTTAAACTTACGTAGGTTATTTCCTTTCGTTTTTAATATAGCAGATATAAATATCGCCATTATCGGAGCAGACTTTTTAGCTCATTTTGGCTTAGTTGTTGATTTGAAAAATAAATGTTTAATCGACAATATGACTAGTTTGTCAACATATTTATTTTCAAACAATGGTCTGTCACATTCTCCTAAATTATTTAGCATATCAAATGAATTCACTGCATTACTTTTACAATTTCCTACTTTAATTAGCTCTCCAAATTACAATTTGCCCGTTAAACATTCCGTTGAGCATCATATTGTTACTGAAGGTCATTTACCTTTCTCACGCCCACGTAGGTTGGATAGCGTTAAATTCAAGATAGCTCAGGATGAATTCAATAATATGGTAGAATTAGGTATTTGTGTACCTTCTTCTTCTCCCGTTTCCTCACCATTGCATATGGTTGAAAAAAAAAGCTCCGACTGGAGGCCTTGTGGGGACTATCGTCGTCTAAATTCAATTACTGTTCCTGACAGATACCCGTTGCCCCACATCCATGATTTTAACTCGCAGTTGTATAATTGTGTTATTTTTTCAAAAATAGATTTGGTACGTGCTTATCACCAAATACCTGTCGCAAAAAGTGACGTTTATAAAACAGCGATTACTACTCCTTTCGGTTTGTTTGAATTTGGGCGTATGCCTTTCGGCTTACGTAACGCCGGTCAAACTTTCCAACGTTTCATGAACGAAGTTTTAGTAGGTTTACCCTTCATTTTCGTCTATTTAGATGACATCCTGATTGCAAGTAAATCTAGTTCGGAACATTTAGAACACTTGAAACTTGTTTTTCAGAGGTTAGAATTGTACGGCATAAATATTAAACCGTCAAAATGCATATTAGGTGTCAGTCATTTGACATTTTTAGGACACAATATTTCTTCAGCCGGCATTTTACCTTCTTCTGAACGTGTTGATGTCATAAATAATTTTCCCTTACCTACTACAGTCAAACAACTTCAGCGTTTCATAGGTATGGTTAACTTTTATCATCGTTTCATACCTTCTTTCGCTGAAATCTTAATTCCTTTACATGTACTTTGTACTAGATTACTGCATGATAAAGTTAAAATAATAAATGATTGGTCTACCGACTGTCTTGACAGTTTTTCCAAAGCCAAAGCTGCTATAGCTGGTGCAACCTTTTTAGCACATCCACGTTGTGATGATAGCTCATTTTTATCGCTGACTGTTGATTGTTCTAATGTCTCTATGGGGGCAGTTCTTGAACAGCGCGATGACGAAGGTGTACTTGCCCCATTAGCCTTCTTCTCACGAAAGCTTACCTTGGCACAGACCAAATACAGTTCCTTTGACAAGGAACTTCTTTCTTTATTTACAGCGATTAAACATTTCAGATTTTTACTTGAAGGTCGCACATTTATTTGCTTTACTGACCATAAACCTTTGGTCAAAGCATTATTCACTAAAACTGAAAGATCTCCCAGGCAAATTAGACATTTAGAATTCATTGCTCAGTTTGCCTGTGAAATCCGACATATCAAAGGGAAAAATAACATTGTTGCAGACACTTTATCACGTGAGCATGATACGTCTTCTTTACAACAATGCATTTCCCCAATTTCAGCCCAAAAGTCTAACCTAGTTGATATTAACTTTGACTTAAATTTATTGAGCGAAGCTCAAAAAGATGAATCTGACCTTAAATTTTTATTATCAGATACTTCATCGAACACGAAGAGAACTTTTCATTTAAAGAAAATTAAAATTCCATATTCAGACAAGTTTATTTGGTGTGACGTTTCTCGCCCTAAACTTCGTCCTTATGTTCCTATCGTTTATAGACGGACAATTTTTGATATTTTTCACGGTTTATCTCACCCTGGTATCAAAGCAACTAGAACATTAGTTTCTAAAAATTATTTTTTTGCATAAAATGACTTCAGATTGTAATCTCTGGGCAAAAACTTGTATTAGCTGTCAAACTAATAAAGTGACAAGACATACAAGGAGCCCGATTGCTAACTTCGATATTCCTAAAGGACGCTTCGACCACATACATATAGATTTAATAGGACCATTACCTCCTTCCAAAGGTTGTTCTTATATTCTTACTGTGATCGAACGTTTTACTAGATGGCTCGAAGCTTATCCACTTAAGGATATTACTGCAGAAACTGTAGCGCGTACGTTATTTCAGAATTATGTTTGCCAATTCGGTGTTCCTGTCACAGTGACAACGGATCAAGGCGTTCAATTTGAATCTAAACTATTTAATGAATTTTCAAAATTTTTGGGACTTCATAGAATTCGTACGACACCATATCATCCTTCCTCGAACGGAATGATTGAAAGGTTTAATAAATCTCTTAAAACTGCTCTGAGAGCTAAAACTTCTACACCAAATTGGGTAGATGAACTTCCTATCATACTATTAGCTCTCAGGACCATCCCTAAAGATGATTTGCAATGTTCCTCCGCAGAACTCGTTTTTGGTCAAACTTTACGAATACCTGGTGAATTTTTTATTAAATCATATACCAGTACGGATATTCCTTGTTTTATTAATAAATTACGTACTTCTTTTGATAATTTAACGTTCATTCCACCTTTTCACCATGTTAATTACAAATCATTCGTCAATTCAGACATCTTGACTTGTAATTTTGTTTTCGTTCGGAAAGAACGTTTTAAGAAATCTTTTACTCCACTGTATGATGGGCCGTTTAAAGTGTTGTCCCGTACAGAGCAAATTAATTACTTTTGTTAAAGGAACTAAAACTGTCACAGTAAATATTGATAGAATTAAACCAGCATATTTACTGTCAGACAAATTCGATGTCACTGTAAAACCTGTTAAGAAGGTACGTTTCGCCATTGCTACTTTGATTGATTGATTGTTCTTTTAACGGAAGGGGTATGTGTGGCGACTCGTTTACTTTAGTAAAAGATATGTGCGACTCGCCCACATTGGAGGTCTAGCAGTGTAACCAAGTAGAAGAAAGTAGAAAACAAAAATATCAGAATAACAAGATAATATATTTTGAAGCATCAATATTTTATATATACAATGTTAAAATGTTTATTTGTATAATCAAGAACTGAATACATATTCA
This sequence comes from Rutpela maculata, assembly GCA_936432065.2. NCBI lineage: Eukaryota > Metazoa > Arthropoda > Insecta > Coleoptera > Cerambycidae > Rutpela > Rutpela maculata. Next base: position 135,193,424 of record OW386287.2, on the reverse strand, counting down.
TTTATCATGGATTATTTTTAATATTATTATAGATGTATAGAAAGAATTAGTATATCCCATCTATAACTGTATTCTATAAAAACTTTAACATTTCTCGCGATTTATTGACATTTATATACTCTATATACTCTATGCTTGTAAAGGGAGTTTTCAGCATATTATAAAACATTTTCCTTTCCCATGTTTTTCACCATTTATTTACATCCATTCATTGAATCCTGATGTATGGGACGGTTTTACCCCATTTTCGGGGTTGTTTTTGGCTGTAGCGCAAAAGTTTGGGGGTATACGAATTTTTTTGACCCCGAATTCGGATTCAGCGTCGAAAAATACATAGGAATAATATGGTCAGTCATCCAGATCAAAAACTTTTTTTTTTCGTGGGGCTGTGTATGGTAATAAGGTACAGTTCCTTGCTACTTTCCACTTAGACAGATATTTGTAAAACTGAGTAAAATTTTATTTCTTACTTTTTAGAGATATCTTTTGAAGATTTTTTGAAGGCGAATTAAAAAAAAAATTTCAACCTTTTTAATAGCTTCTTTTATTTATTTAACTTCTACATAGTGAAGGAAATTATTGTAAAATTCTCTTTATATTGGGCACCAGGTAAATACCCTGTTTGTGAATTAATTGATATTACCGGCGACTCCGCCATATCTTCGAATATTCTCGCAATATGAAGTCGATTAAAAAAATTGTTCTTAAAAAAAAAATCGTGACGTGATGGGTCAAAAACATAAGCTACACTGAATCTGGTCCGGAGCACCTCGCAAGATCATTTTGTGGTCCTATGAAACTGTTTATTGAATTTTCTGGCCATCTTGCACAGTTACCTAAAAAAGTTACAGCTAGAAAGCTGCTTGTTACGCCTAAAAATCATTGCTAAACCCACTTTTCAATCGCATGGTTGGCTTGAAATTTGAATTTAAATATTCCTTTCCAACAAGTGAAATTGCATGAAAAACTACTAAAACAAACATTACCGTTAAAATGGCTATGAAAAAATATTAAAAAAATGTACAGCTATCCACAGATCCACGATTGCGCCTGGAACACGAGAAATTGTGACATTAGTTTTTTGTAAAAAAAAGATATGATTTTAAAGGGGACTTTCTCAGAACTTTCTGATGGTGTGTTTTTCATTGTTACAGGGCTAGGGCCCACTTATACAAGGGGCTCTAAAAGCTGCTTAGCCTCGAACGCAGAATAGGGCAGTCACCCCGTGCCCTGAAAAAAAATTTTAGTGTTTTACGTGCAGTACCACCTCTGGCTTAAAGCTATTGAGATTTATTGGTACAATAAGGTCAAGTTATTTAAGTAGCGAGTTAACGTTACACAAAATATGTTAAATATTTACTGAAATTTTCTAAAATCGTTATGAGCAACACTTTACCAAAATTACTGAATTATTGAATTAGTTATGTTCAAAATAAGACTAAAATGTCACTGAAAATCATATGGTAGTTATGACGAACGGTCCTGTCCGCTCTCTTGACTCGGGCAAACAACCCCTAATTATTTTTACGTAGTGGACGTAGTATTCATGTACCGGTTCCCTCGTTAGAATAGGTAATGTGATTCCGCTTACCTTTGGTAGTGTCTAGATACCTTTTTCCGTCCTACCGGGGTAGCGTAACTCGATGTGAGGTGGCAGACAATCTATGTGGAGCCTAAGGTATGTGACGAGATCCCCAGTACCATTCAAACACAAGATGGCCGGTAATAATCCATCAGCTGGGCACCATAATCCGGACCAGAGTCGAATCCAGAGTCAGACTGGAAGTCCCTCGTAAAGTGTATAACTTGTCGCAGAAGTTCCAAGTAAAATCGTAACGTAGCAACTCCAAATAACCATAAACTACCAAACGGATCTCAATGCTCGTAACTTAACAAATAGCTTTAACAACCAGACAACAACCAAACGAGTAGACAAACCAACAAACAAGTAACCAACAAACAAACAAACAGCCCTAAGATGTGATGTAGGCTAAAAGAGGTTCTTTGTCGTCAAAATGGCACTCCAAAGTCTTGCATTCGGACGACGCCACGTGCTTTAGAAAATTAATTTTATCCGGAAATCCGTAGCTGTATCTCCCCAAAATGGTACTCAAACCCAAATGGAAATACGACTAATCTTGTCGTGATGAACACTAAATCTCATAAATGGAGCAAAACTTAAGATATTGCTAAAACTCATATTCGGACGACTCAATCTTCTAGCACGCCATGACCAAGATAAAAATGTCCCCCTACCAAAAAAAAGTTCTTCTCATTTCCGACGGTACGTTCAGAACTTCCACTTTACGGTATATCCTACAACTGGAATAGATTTTTCTAACTTCGTTTATATCCACAAATATTATCATAATATACTCCGAAGGCGTCCTCTTATAAATCTACCCACCAACAGAAGGTTTAATCAACAATACTGGCCGTTGTAGAAGCTTTATAAGGGCGTTTTTGCAATGCACTCTCTTAATGAATATCTGAACGCACTCATCCAGGCACTTCCTGTATCAAAGCGCATTTAGTGGCCTACGTGAAACATCAGGTAGCGCTATTATGCAACCAGTTATACTCTATTAATATCTGTTTGGCGAGAGACGGTACCAATATACTCAAATGCACAATAAAATGTGTGAAAATAACGAAGGTAGTACCTAAAATTCTAACAATTACTACATGGGAAAATAAACTGTAACATCATTTATTTTTAAAATTTGCGACGTTTTATTTCCGATTGGACTTGCACATTTCGCAGTGGTGTGAACTTTTCAAAAATTTGCAATATTTTCGCGCTTCGGTAATGATAGTGGAAATACATAAAAATAATAATTCGAAGTATGAAGTAAAGTATTTTATAGGAAATTTCATAAGCTTCAAGTTACGTTCTATCTAGTTTTGTTGTACAATGCCCTGTTTTTAAATAAATTTGAAGAAACTAAATAGATGTGCGTTTTTATAGATTTTTTTTTTAAAGTCATTTTTAAAAATACCTAATTCCTTTTATTTTATATAGTGCAATAAAAATAAGTCTAAAAGTATCCGAACCTTGAAAAAATTAGTCAAGCAGGAAATTTGGTGGGGATGTTGCAGTTATCATCTCATTGAATATACTAAAAGTCCCCTAAAATCTAAGCTGTGCTACGCCCTCCATATTGAAAAATGGCGGCCAATTTTCAAATTCTTGTATATAAATCCGTTACCGTTGCAGATAGGAAAACAAGTTTCAAATAAAAAATGTAGGCAATAATAAAACAAACAATTTTTGATATTAATGTTTTTCTCTATATCGAACGATTTTTAAATTACACAGGTCTACAAAAAAAAAGCAGCTCCAAGAACTAAACCTATCATGCCTTCATAGCGGAGCGGATCTGGTTTTGAAATGAAACCAACTTTTTTAAATTTTTTTTTGACAATTCGGTTACACGCGTTCTCTTTTATCACGTTATTAACTTAGTTCAGCTTAATTACATAGGGTGGCAGAGGGATTCGCATTTAAAATTCTCAAAAACAGGTTTTTCCACGATAACTTTGTTATTATTGACCTGACGAAAAAAAAGTAAAATTAAAAATTGAAAATCTCGCGGACGCGCATAATCTGAATTTTTTCAAATCGGACGGTAACTTTTCGTGAAAAATTTTTTTGAAAATACTCGTTTTTTTGCCCTAACACGAATACACAAAAAAGTAATTCCTTAATTTTTTTACAAAAAAAAAGAAGTTACGGGGATGAGATTTTTTTGAGGTAGGTGAAATAGATAAGAATTGATGGGCCAATTAGGGGAGGGGGGGGGGGAGGTAGGGAGAGGAAAATTATTCAACCCCCTCGAACTTTTTTCCCTGTCGTGCGATTTTCAAAAACCAAAATGGAATTTGTTCGTTATTACGTCTAATATTTGACTGAATAATTTTTTAAATTTTTTTCAAATAAACAAACTTGTGAGAGGGGAAAAACCTTTTGCATTTTTTTTAAACGCGTTTTTGAATACGAAGGAAAGGGCTCAGAAGAGAATTTTTTTTACAGGTAAGTGAGATTTTTTTATCTTTATGCGCTTCCGCGAGATCTTCAATTTTTAATTTTACTTTTTTTTCGTCAGGTCAATAACAAAGTTTTCGTGGAAAAACGTGTTTTTGCGAATTTTAAATGCGAATTTCTCCACCACTCCGTGTGATTAAGCTGAACTAAGTTGATAACGTGATAAAAGAGAACACCTGTAACTGAATTGTCAAAAAAAAAAATTATAAAAAGTTGGTTTCAGAACTCCTCTTTTTCTCGCCAGATCCGCTCCAGTATCAGTATTTTTGTGTGCTGAATCCGAATTTTCAATTTAAAAAATTTTCTACCGCGTAGATTTCGAGTAAACGTTGAAATTTTTCAAAAAACATATTTTGAGGTAAAAAAATTTTTTAATTGAAAATTCGGATTCAGCACACAATAACACTTAAGGCATGATAGGTTTATACAAACTTATTCCTTTTACTCACAACATTTTTGTTTTATTTGTTGACAATTTGCTCAAACAGGTTTCTATGTTTTAATTTTCTTGTAAATTAGGTTAACTACCAGCGTCAATCAAGGTGCTTCACGCCTTGCGAATCTTTGAGATGTTAGAAGGTGAATTAGAAATAAACGTGCCAAATGGTAATTTTTAGGCTTGAGACCAACGGGGCTCGGGTTCGAATTCTAGTTTGGGTATGGATCTTTACAAGTATTTCTAATGTGCTACTGAGATGGTAGCGGTGTGATAGAACACGGCTGAGTGAGATAACGCGTTAAGTGCCGATATCTCTCCTGAGATCGAATCTAAGCTAAGGCAGATGATCCTGGCTACGTCCTGGAATAGCTCTGGCTAAAATTTGCAAGGGCGTTAATATAAATAAGGCGTTAGAAAATGTAACGAATGCTGTGTTTATAATATGTTGTGTAATATAGTAACTTTTCGAAAGTATTCATTGATCATATTTAAAATTCTGCAAACAACGAAAAATTACCTAACGTCATTATTTTATTAATTTTACTTAAATGCCCAACTGAAGGACTTATCAGTTTTTACTTCCACATCCAATGGAAGTATAGTAACTGTAATATGCCCGATTATGTCTCGCTTCGCTTAGACTGTGAGAATAAGACACTTCACTTAGTTTCCCACCATCGACCTACTCGTACCGCTGTTCGACATAAACTGCCGTCTCCTCCGGCCGTCAGCTGCAGAGCGCCACCTGGTATTCGGTAATACTTTATGACTCATCAACGTTAGATACAAATAATTCCAATACACTACAGTAACGACAAAAACATTTTTAAAAATTTTTATTGTTCAAATAGGCTTAGAATCTCATGAAACATCGAGATTTTAAGGTTGAGCGAAAAAAAAATCTGTCAGTCTGTCGGTCTGTCTGTAACTTCTTTTGTGCGCACGTTTACTCTGGAACCGTTTAAGATATTGACTTGAAATTTGGTACACATTTGTACTTTAATGAGAACTGGAACTAGATTATATTTTCATCTTGTTCCGTCGAAGGGTTGGGGGATAAATTGGGGTAAATTTGGGGTAAATACGTAAATCAAGCAGGTAAGAGTCCATAAAATTGGTATTTAGTGTATATAAGAAAGAAGGTCTCAAAAAAATTTCTGGCATTAGCCACCCCAATTACCACCCCCACCCCATTATTAAAGGGGATGAAAAAAAATTGTGATTTAGTGTGTGTACAAGAACCAGAAACCTCAAAATATTTTTTTACTTCATCTACCCCCACTACCACCTCCTTATCGCCACCCCCAACCCACTACCGATGTGGGGTATCGTTTTATGGGTTTTTGGAGTAGAGGATTTCAAATATTTTATTATTAAAGTTCCATAAACAATTATTTCCACATACAAAATTTTTTCGTTGTGAGTGACTTGGGTAGAAAATCTGGATGTGGAAGTAATGATTCCTTGGGCAGCAGTTTTTTCTCAGGGCAACACTAAAAATTGAATCCCATCCTGGATTTTTTTTCCAAGTTAATTATGACTTTATTGGACTAGAAGGGCATAATATTTGTGCCTAATTTTATCTAAATATGTACCGCCATTCCAAAAATATGATGGAATAGTATTAGTCAAAAATCGTCAAACATCCCATCTCAAAAACAGTTGTCACTAAAAGGTAAGTTTAGGGCTGTTCTTGAATTCAGGCAAGCGTGCTCTATCGTCCACTGCATTAGGTCCCTTTAAATCTGTATACCAAATTTGAAATAAAAGCTTAGAAGTTATCGCGTTTATAAGAAACGGTCTAGACACACACACACAGTCGACTTTTTTTTATTCAAAATTTGACTTTAGTGACTTAGAGTGTTATGAAACTTAATTCTGTATAAAAAAACATCTGCGAGATTATTTTAAAAAATTGTCCGGATATAGTATATCTACTTATTTGATTAAATTAAATTAGTATGATAATACAATTTCTAATTGATTATAAATCGTCTTCTATCTGTGTTTCCACATAAACATCAACACTAGGTTGCAGTAAATTCTATACGAGCTCTAAGAACTTTGTCTAAAACGAATGCAGACAGAATATTGCACTGAATTATATTAAAGTTGAACTCGTCACTGCATCTACAAATTATAAGTCGTATATATAAGCACCACTACTAGTTGCCTACTATCGCAGTGCAACAGAGGAAAAGTATACTTTAATTAATTCTTAGAGACTTGAAGTAGATTGCAAATATTTTGTTTTACAGAATTGTAACCCAGACACAAATTTTAATTATTATTCTCTGTACTTGAATGTCCATTTAACAAATGGACTCATGTCTTTAATTCTGTAGAGTGAATAGTAAGAAACATTTAAATATTTTTGTTAAATATTTAAAATCATGTTAGACTTTGATTTAAAATCAACTCCAAATCATTATTATTTTAGATAGATTTTTTTTTTTTTGTTAGAATGGGACATGTAATAAAATTATATTAAAATATATCGGAACTGACACAAACATTAATTACACAGGCACACAAAATAAAAAAGTGGTCTGTTGGTAGAACTCTACTGAGTGACACCTATGTATTTTGATGTACTGAATACGAATCAGGTGTCTGTTTAGCTCCATTACTCACCATTTTTTCGTAAATCGCGAAAACAACCTAAAAAAACTTCAATTTCGAGATGTGGTTTTGAGCCCAAAGATATTTTTAAAAAGTTTATATAGACAAGAGTTTGAAATGCTTCCAAATGAAGCTGCGGCCAGGGACGTCCGGTTAAATGTAGGTCAATCGTGTCTCAGTACTGAAGTATGGGACCTAAATAATAATTTAAGGCATTACTATGAGGACCAAATTAAGAAGTTTTTCAGACAAATTTGCGATTTAAGTTTGGGACAAATAATTTAAAAATCTTTTTTTCAGAATAAGGGCATATCTGCAGATTTAAAGTTTTGTTGAGAAATTTGAATTTTTTATTTATAAAATTTCAATAAGGTGTAATTCCTAAAACGAGATGTGAAATCCTTTGATGAATTTTCGCTCTTAGTTCTGAAAATTAATATTTTATAGTAGCTATATCTTGAAAGTCTTGTTTGGGTCCCATACTTCAGTACTGAGATATGGCTAACTTAATTACACGAATTTAGATACACTGAATATTATTTAGTACATTGTTTATGTATGAAGTGAAGTGAATAATAAATCCATTCCACCATTGTGCAGCAGGTGATTTTTATTTTATTTATTTTTTTGTAGTTTTGTTAACATGTTAATTTCTGCCAAATATAGATTTATAACTGCACTGCTTTTTTAATCATTACTTTTAAATTCATTTCTTGATAAATGGGATGTTTGACATGTTCAAAAACACATTTTTTTAGCGGTAATCTAGTTTTACAAAGTTCGTTTCGATAAGTTAAAATCAAATATAGAAGCATGGTACTATGCCATGTATCATCCGGAATGTTTTATTCACCATTGTAAATAAATTTAAATTGTCACTTTGAAATAATATGAAAAATTATGTGTGTGTTTATGGAGTTAAAGTAAAATATTCAGATATGCCAAAAATCACGTACAAATGTGTTTGCAGTATTTCAAATTAACGATATGTGTATTTAAGTGTCACACTTAAGAGTGTAACAAATACCCTTATAACTTTTCTCCGATTTGAAACAAATTTTACTCACATTAGAACAAATTAGGATCTACTTAGGGCTAAAAAACATTCGTCCCCTACAAATAAATGCAAAGGCAACAGCGAATGTTTTTGTTTTTGCCATAAGTAGATCTTGATTTGTTCTCTATTTGAGTAAAACTTGGTTCAAATCGGGAGGAAAGAAGTTATAAGGGTGTTACACTCTTAAGTGCGGCATACTGTATATTTGGTAACGGAAGTACATACAGTTATATAACATTCATAGAAAATTGTTATATTTGTTATATAATAATTATATTATAAAAGTATAAATATTATGCTGCTGTAACATAACTGTTATTATAACTAGTTATATTAATGTTATATAATGTCTCAGTTAGTCTGAGTGGGAAATAGTATATTAGCATTAGCGTTATACCATTATTTTGTACGTGTTACATAACTCGTTACATTTAAAGTTAGTAAGGTTATATAACAAAAATATTTTAAATATATAACGATGTTTGCTGGGGAGTAGGAAATGATTTTGATATATATGTAACTACTGGTCTACCGATATTTTATATTCATATTTACCGAATTATCGGTAAATAAAATGTGCAAACCCTACTCTTCAGCTACCAGGGAACGCCAAACTCAAACTACGTGACATTTCATAATTATGACTAAAACAGTTGCGGAGATAAGTCCCTGTGATGGACAGACGGACGGAGGGATAAATGATTCATCCTATTAGAGTTCTATTTTTCACTTTTCACTATGGCGCCAATATTCTTGGCTAGAGATGTCGGTCTCGGATGTCTGGGGCCAGGCAGGACTATTGCCCTTTACCCCAGTACATCGCTGTAGACCGGGGACCGGCCTCGTGCAGGGCGGGCGAACTTACTTTGCGTCGGCCCCACTCACAAATGTGAGCGGTGCAGACGATTTCGGCCCACCTCCCTGGGTCCTGGCTCGTTGGACCTTGCTGGCTAAGGCCTCTTCTGGCGTTCTTCTGTCTTCGTTTTCTTTTCTTCGCCAGCTTGTTTCCCCCCGGGGGGTAGTCATCTGTCTGTAGGGTGTGTTGGAAGTTTTGGCAGGAGAGACTGCCGGTACACAGGATGTCAGATGACATCCTGTCATCCGGATCGTCGGTGGGGTAAGGATGAGCTATGTAGCTCGAGGAAGGGCAGACCTAAATGCTATTGGTAGCATTTTTGGTCTGCCCGGAGCCAAGGGGACTACAGGTACTGGACGGTATGTTGTCCGGTACCCGCAGGGTCGTGGGTAGGGTGTTGGGTGTCGTCATGTCTCTTCTGGTGGCTTCTCCATCGACGGGGTGGTCCAGGTGGCGTCACTGGGGGGTAAGGTGGGGCAGGTTTGCGAACAGGGCCCCCATCATGGTACACATCTGCTGCATCTGGGCCAGTACAGCAGCGAGTTGTCCAGCCTCTGGGGGGGCCTGTTGTGGTAGGACAGGGTTGGTAGGTGTCCCTGCTGCTCCCTGGGCTGCTCTGGCGTAGCTTAGCCCGGGGGTTGTCCTGGTGGTTGCTGACTTGTGGGCGGGTGGCTTCCGGGGGGCTGGTGTCTGGTGGCTGGCTGGCCTTTTGGGGCAACGGGGGCATCCTCGGTAGCTTGCGGGGTGCGCACCCTGACAGTTTGCGCACTTAGCGGGGGTGTCCTTGGGCTTCTGGCAGTCCTTGGTGTGGTGGGTCTCTCCACACTTGACACATTTGGGTTGTGCCGTGCACCGTCCTTGGGCATGGCCGTATGTTTGGCACCGGTGGCACTGGGAGATGGTCTGTTTTGCCCGTTGTTTCTCAGTTTTGACTACCAGGAAGCAGCAACGGTTGACTGCCAGGATGCTCTCTTGCGTCGGGGGAACCAGTACTAGCACCAGGGGGATTTCCTGTCTAGTCCTTCGGGAGGTCATCCTTTGGACAGAGATGGGTGTGAATCCCTGTCTCTCCAGGTCCAATTTGACTTCGTCTGTGCCTACGCCGCTGGGAATGCCCCGGATTACTACTCTCAGCATCCTCTCCTCGGGCAGGGCGTAGGTGTGGAATTCCCGTTGTTCCTGGGCGAACAGCGTGGTCATCCTGGCGTGGTCTTCTTTTGACGCAGGTTCAATGGAGATGCCCTCTCTCACCACTTTGGCTTTGTTGAAGCCTATCCGGGCGTGGTGTAGCTTGTTTGTGACTTCGGTCCAAGTCTCCTTTTTCCTCAGTACAACGGGGGGCATCCGGGGGGTTGCAGGGGTCTCCTCGTCCATGGTCGCCGTGCTCTCAACCTGGCTGGTGGACGGTTTGTCGTGGCTGGGGGTTGGCGTCTTTTTTATTGTGGGGGGTGCCTCATCGTCACTGTCAGGGACGTTCTTCCTTTTCAGGGCTTCTTTCGTCTCGGGGACCTTCATGGTGTTGTTGCAGGCTATGCGGAGTGCCATTAGCTCTTCATGCTGTTTGTTGCCTTCTTCTCTCTGCAGTTCCGCCTGCTTGGTTTGATTTTGCATCTGTATGGTGAGCTGTTCTAGCTCTGCCTGGAGATTCGCTATCTGGGCCCGTAATATCCTGTTTTCTTCCTCGAGCCTCGCTTTTATTACATCTCTCTCCTCTGTTTGTGACCTCGCTGGAGTTGACGCTTTGGACGAGTCGTCCGTCTCCATATCGAAGCTTCTGTCCGTGTTTTTCTTCCTCGGCATGTCGTCCTCTTGTTAACCTAAAAAGAAAAAATAGGAAAGGAATCGGGAAAGGTATAAATACAAGTGTCCCCAGGCGGGGGACTTTATTTATCTTTTATATCAGCGTCTTAATAAAGACGACTGATATTTCTCCTCTTGTACTCTCTGTGGGGCTGCCACTTCACTAGTTCGCTTCGCACTGTCTTCAACTGCACACTGGAGGTCTGCATTCGTCGACTGCCACTTGAACTATATGTTCACTATGGAACATTAAAAATTATTTTGGGCACACAATATAAACTGTTCACAAGTTTTAAAATATAAATGTTTTACATAATTTGAATTGTAACAATTAATCTTAAAATATTGTTTACATCAAAACACTGTCAAGTGTATAAAGAAGTTTTTTTGAGGGTGAACGTCATCTATTCGTTACATTACAGTTCGCAGCGCGAACGTTAACGTTACGTGAAAGAAAAGAAAATTACTAAGACTTTTTGTCAACCTTAATCCAATGTGTAATCAGTAAAAATAATGATCTTTATACTTGATTGCAAGGCATAGCTTTAGCCATTGGACCATCACACATTACTACAAAAATTGTTCATTCGAGAATTATATTTCAACGGATTAGATATATTATTATGAAAGATGTATGTTAGTAAAATGTATTAACAAAAAAAAAAATTATAGAGAATAACATTTCGCAAGATTACTATTCGTATGGAGTCCCAGAAACAGCCCACCATTCATCTTTTTTTGTGTGTTTCTCTAATATATTTGCATATGCGATTTTCTAGAAAATTGCGGAATCCGGTGATATTCATACAGGATGGACCATTAATAATAGGCCATAGGGTAGATTCTTTGGACCAAAATATGAGGATCTAACTAAACATGCTTTAGTAAATTGTTGCTATGGAAAAAGATACAGGGCGTCAAAATTGTCATTCTATTTTCTTTTTTTTTGCAATATCTCAACTACCTCTTGACCGATCTTCTCCCAATTCGGTAAGGAAACATTTTTTAAGTTAAGAAACAATAATTTATATATTACATCACGCTAGTCCGTGGAGGGGGCCCCATGAGCTATATCTGATCATGTGTATTTGTTCTCTTTTTTTTTACGAAACGTACTGGCACTTGACTAGAAAATCTCATGCAGGAGTCATTTCTACGTAAAAAAGTACACTTGATAGAACGTGATAATTCCAACCGTTTTCGAGAAAACTGCCGCATATATCTCAAGAATTCTTTGAAAACAAACTCAATTTGAAAAGGACAAATTGTATTTATTGAAAAATGCTTTGGTGATGTCTTAGTTCTGTCATTTACGTACAATTTCAGTAGTTTGACAACTTCTGATTCGGATTCAGTGGGCAAAATACATGAGAATACACTGGTCTGGTCTGCCGGACAGACCACTTTTTTTTTTTTTTTTTGGTTGGGCTCTATTACTATTCCTTCTGTACTCCTCTGCCAAATATTTAAAATCTTATTAAACTTTCAGTTTAAAATCAATTTGAAATCATTCGTTATTTTTGCCCGGTTTTATTTTTTTAATTATCTTAATTAGAATGCAGACCAGTCCGGGAGACTTAAAATCGAATGAAATAAGACATGTTTGGTAACTGGCATTTCCTTGCATTTCTGGGTATATTGTGATGTAAATAAAATGTATATAAATTTGTTAAAATCAATTTGACCTAGAAAGCAAATAAAAATTGCAAAACAGGTCAATCCCTGTATTTTCCTCTCTGGACAGTAAAACTGACATTACAAAACATAAAACTTTCATTTTATTCTGACAATGTTTTCTGTCTTCAAAACGTTTAAATAAAAACTCCAACCTAAACAATCTTGTAATGATCACGTAGTATAAGTAATCCAATTTTTGTACAACTTTGATCTTCTGTGATTCCTGACATCGCACGCCTTTTAGCGCCCTGGCATATGCCAGAAGTCTATTATGTTTTAATTTATGAATGAATCAACCCACAGAAAATAGTTATAAAGCCATCATCCGGACTACAAGGAGAGCATTTCATATTTTATCTTTCTCAGATATCAATATGAGACATGAATTAAATGGAACTTCCTGTTTTTTTATATATATAATCAGGTGAGATATGGCCGCCATTCAGTTTTGTTATCTAATAGATCCTATTCCGATCCTGATCTTCAGTTGACTTCCGAACGGAAATTTCAAATAGTATTTTTGAAAACTCTATTTACTACTTCGATGTAATGGTAACATCTAGAGGTTAAAAAACAACCAGGAATATTTGTAGATTTAAAAGTTCACGTATATTATCTTATTTGTCAAGTGATTCTAGACATTGCCTTCGACAAACAAACAAAACATTTTAGCCATTTCAGACGTAAACTTTATTACCCTCTTTATTTTATTCTTTCGAATCTATGTTCTATTTTTAGAGACAGGGAAGATCCATTTTTTCTTTCTTATATAAACTAGTACAAAAGAAGTAACGTGATCTTAGGGCGAGATATGACTAAGGTCATGAAATATGTCAGGCAAGGTAGACATCTGAGCAACGTTGTTGAAAATAAAACGTGGGTGGAAGGAAGTAGAAATATCAATTTCAAAGTATTCATTGTGGAAATGTAATCACAAAAATGATTCTTTATAGACAAATATTTTGTATAAAGATTATTTTTAATAATAAGCATATTCTGTGGTATATAGTGGGTATTAAGAGCAATTCAAGCATGGTGCGATGAAATTTCAGGTAAACTTTAATTAAAGTTTTAAGATAGCTATTCTCTAAATAAAATTAATGTTAAGCTTTTTGGAGCGGTAAATGGAGAGATATAAATCTAAGAAGTCTGATGATTGTAAGTGTAGATGTAAGTTCACTGAGCCGACAGAGCATGAAAAGGTCGATCCAGGCACCAGATCGGCATCGTTTTAACGTCATTTTGACCTCCGAAATGACGTAACAATGACGTGATTATGTTCCAGATACGTCATTTCGTGACGTTAAATTGACGTCATTTAGAGACGTGTATCTGATCATATGTAAGCTATTTGTGGTTAATTAAAATAAATGTACATTTAAAGAATATAATAAACCAATTTAGTGTCAAATGACATGCGAATCTTAAGGGCTCTAGAAGATCTACATCTAAGATCCATCAAAGTCAATCGATGTTTATTGATTGATTTATTTTTTATACATTTATTAGAGTATAAGAAAAAGAGTGACTGATTATTGTCAGTAGTTTGTATGTGGCACCATCTAGAAGAGGTTTCTGTAACAAACTACATGGTAATGCTTAAACTCGTCAAAAGTGAAAAAAATACGTCGCTCGTACGTCAATTTCGTTACAATATAACGCTACTACGACGTCATCTTTTTGTCACCTGACTTCGTCGGCCAATTTGACAAAAAATGACGACAAAATGACGACAAAATGACGTCAGTCTCTGTCTGGGTATGTAAAAGATGTTAAATCTATATATAGCGTAGCCAAATTCCGTAATCAAAATGAAGAAAATAAGTTTGGACGTTACTCATATTTATTTTCTTGATAGTTCCTCTTTTATATGTATGAGTATAAGATATATGTTATATGTTGATGAGATATGAGATCAACTAGTCATTTCTACCATGCCTATTTGATTTAATCAAATCGGTATATTACAACCGAACAAAATATTTTTTACGATCATCGTAGAAAGAAATGTGTGTGTGAAAATCTCCGTTTCAAATTTGGTACGTACGTAAAATAGCAGGTGGAATAAGTACTTCCTATTGAAATCGATCAATATCCGTTACACAGTACGATCGCCTGATCTCCCTATATGATGGGTGTCACATTTATATAATTTTATATATAATAGTATATTATGCAACGACCATTTAATGATGGCTAGGAAGACACGAGAATGAGAATTATGACATGAGCCGTAGGCGAATATCATAATGAATGTGAGTGTCTTAACAGCCATTGAAGGTGTTTTTCTACGACCGGTCATAACAAAATAGAAGATTAACACTTTATTTCTAAAATTAATTAATTTATAGCATACAATTTAGGAAATATTATGAAAACTAAACTTAGAAAATGTTATGGATAATTATATCAATTTCACTTTCACTATCACGCATGTTCACTGATTTTAATTGCAAGAAGCACAAATCTTGAAAATTTGCTAGGTAAACAGTAATAACTTGTCAAAATTGATAAATTTTAGATCTGTCAGATGTTCAAGTCAATAGTTGATATTGACAGAGTATTGCTGTGTGTCGTGTTTCTATCGGTTATAAACTTGTATATTAATGGAAATTTGTATTTTAATGAACAGGTAGGGAATGTCTAATAAACGAATTAAAGCATGGAAGTAGAAAAAATATATTTTATAATTAGAGCAAACTGTTACTAAGGTTTTTAATTAAGCACAAGAAGAGACGAAGTTACATAAAGTATCGAAACTACAATATACATTATTTTCGAGATTCGACCGAATCTTACGTAGATTATGAGATATATCGATTTAACTTTAAAATGTTATTGAGGTATGTTCAGTAAAACTGTTAGGAAACGAATTAAAGCTGCAGTGGGCCTTGTCAAATGAAAATATCTACACGACATAAAAGTAAATTTGGACGTATTCGAACAAAATGTTAATAAAACACGTATTCCTACTAAGCCAGGTCCGACTGCAACTTCTACTCGTTGATACATTATTAAGACTTTAAGACTTGAATCGTTGCAAGAGTTAAACTTATAAAAATAAATACCAAAATATTGTTGCAAAATTTTATAAATTACCTACTGATAACATCTCAGTATATATCTCTGATGTCAGTACTCTATCAATTCCATAGAAACTGACAAAATTAGTGAATTTAATACCAATTCAACACGTGTCCTTGTCTAAGAATATTGACTTACATTATTATCAATTTTTACAAAAATTCACAGGCCCACAAACAAAATTTTTTTCGAGAATTACGACCCACTTTTCTTTATATTTTTCGGGGCACTAAACACGAATCTGAAGTCGGAATAGCATGTTTGTCAACGAATTTTCAAGCTAGAGGCCAAAATTGGACGAAAATCAACAAAAATCGGGATTTGTGATATTTCCAGGTACCAAATGAATAGAAAAAATTTGGAATATTATTTTTGGAAGAAAGTACAGTATTTTTCAATGTATTCCATTCTCCGATTAAAGAACTCATATCTAGATACATAATGGCTATCTTTTCTTCATATACCTTATTTTCTCCTAACATAGTCACGTTATATGTCCATTAAAATGGATAGATGAACATCACATCCCATAGGCAACAGTGGCGGGTATATGTAGAAGGGAAAATGTACAATATTGTACATATTTTATGTAATAATTGTTGGGTAACCTCTATGAACATAACCGCGGATTCAAAAAATATAATAGGTAGAGATGTTTTATTCAAGGGAAATATGTATTGAAAGGATATTATTTATAATATTATTATTACACATTGTAAACTGAACGCCATCATGTTACGACTATGACCTACTTACTTATGAAGCAACCCATTTTCTTCTTTTCTAAACTGCCTTCTGCAAACGGCCCAGCACTTCAACATGTAGCATTAAATTTTCACTAAACTGTGTAAATATGAATAGAGAATATTACTTAGGTATTAAGCAAATCACAACTTAAAATAAAATTACTTTTTCATCACTTTTTGGTCGGAGAACACGAAAAACATTTATTGACAATAACTGAACCGATCGTGTAGAAAACAGCCGCGAATAGGCCGATGGGCCAATCAGAAACTTATGGGAAGAAGCGCCTTAGATTGTGAGTCTTTCAGCAACAAATAAATCAATGCCATTATGTATCTAGATATAAGTTCTTTAATCGGAGATTCCATTACTTGATAGAGCCTCATTCACGGTGAGATCACTTTGGGCCGGACTAGTATACAATATTTCCGAGGCTATTGCTCCCAACAGTGGTCTATAAATATATTCATGTAGATTGATGCGGGATTGTACTTGTGTTCGCGGTGCTGAGGAGAACTGCATATATGGGAAGAACAATGAGAAGAGGCGGGAATCATATCTCAGGATTGTATGGAACACTCAGCCTGTGAGATTGGACCCTTGCCAGCATCGACTTTTGATCATATTTTATTTGAGCGTTTCAACATTTATCAGTCTGCATTTATCTCTCAATTTTCAGTGTAGTAGTAACTTAACTCATCTATCAAAACGCATTCCTGTCTGTTTTTTTAAAATTTGATTTATTCAGTTATATTTGGTTATGAGCTTGTGGTGTGCGCATTTTAATTGTGTTAAATTTGAATATTTCGAGCCGTTTCTCCTTTTCAAGGTCGTCCCAATCAACGAGTCCTTTTCGAGAATGTCGCATTCAATGGTGAAAGATTTACACATCGATTTAGAACCACTGAGGATAGTGGACAAAATATCCGCGTTGTCTTTCCAATCAGTTATTTTAAATATACCATATTCCTGATTCGGAAAACCTTCGTCACTTGTGAACGAAGAATGTGAAGTCACATCGTTTCCACTGAACACGATATTCCGTGTTTGAACATGCTGCCTCGGAAAATACTGGAGACGATGACAACTGCCCCGACAGGAGATGTGTAGAATTATTCGTCATCCAGCTCTTCCAGTTATCGAAGCCAGCGTGGGCGCGCTGCCTTTCAGGGGATCATTAGGATGTGAGGATGATGCCTTAGTGTATCCGACGACTAGTCGAGATGCTCCTTGTCAAAGTCGGGAAACTCTCATACTTAGGCCTGGGGAGGTATGGGAGTTAACACCCCCAAGGCGGCGGACTCAACTGCGATCGGGACAGGATTCCTAATCTATGGTTTCGAAAAACATAAATATTAACAAAATTTCCATCTCTTGACCATTACGTGTGTACCGGACAACCTAGACATATTTTGCTATGTATGTGAAACTCACAAAAAGAAGACATCTCGAAAAAAAATTCCACCACAGTTGAAGCAATTGTACCAAGAGAGTTTCGGCATTGAAATTGCAAATCAATAAACTGATTGGGCCCCGCATTTTGTCTGTAGTGCTTGTTATGGGATGCTCTCTCCTTGGGAAAAACATAGGGACAAAGGACAGCTGAAGTTTACTGTACCATCAAAATGCAACCGGCCAAGAACCGCTGAAGACTGTATCTTCTGCATGACCGATACAAGTGGCATTAATCTCATCCGGAATGAAAAAATCATATATGCTGATGTTACAAGTGTTACAAGACCGGTAAATTCGATGAACCCGTTTTCCGCATGTTTGACCCCCTGTAACTCGAAAACTGTCCATTTTACTATCTCGCTTCTTTAAAACTTTTGATCAGGGCAACATAAACTACATTATACCAAATTTTCATCCAATTCGACTGAAACCCATTTTCTCTTAGGTTTAATGCGTGGTCCTTTGTGGTGATCTTAAAATTACTTCCATGATTTTTTTTTGTGGGCCTGTGTTTATTATAGAAGATAATAAAAGAAATTTTTCTTCATGTCTTTAATCATAAACCATTTGATTGCTTATCTATATCAGTAAGAAATCCTAAAACATTACGTTTACTTATAGGAAAACATGGTCATATATCAATTTTTACCTATGGTACTTTTATAATTCCCTTAAGAAACACCATAAAACTATTGGAAAACTTTATGAGAAAACATTTAATGCCCTTAAACCCCGTAAATGCTTCCAAAATATTTTTCTACTACAGTGGCCAAAGTATTTACTTTACCCATGCCGTGCACTGCATAAAGTTAAAATTTACGCACTAGTGCATCAAATAAAAACCATAAAAAATTGCATATTGTAGCTTAAAATAATTATATTTTAAGGTTTAAAATTTGTTATTTTATTTTATGTGGTCCATTTATTTATTATTTATGTATAAAATATCCTTTTCTCAGTATTCTTTTACGATAATGCTCGAATTATTGACAGTTTCATTTATATTTTTAAGATTTTGATTAGTGTCACTTATTTAAAATCAGGTTGGCCATGGCGATATTGCGATTTTTGAATAACTAACTTGCTATTTTAATATTTCGCACTAGGACGTAAAGTAGATTATTTATATTTTAATTTATACATATATTTTTATGCATCTTTCGTGTAGAGCGCCTTTCTTCACTCATGGGATTCACATTCGCTTACGACTCGTGTGACAAAATTCTCATTAGTGAACAAGTATCAGTTTGTACACTTATTACATAAATAACTATTTTATACTCTAGCAATGCCGAGGGGCAAACCGCGAGGGAAATATGGTGTACACTCAAATGTAAATCCGAAGAAATCTGGAGAAAATCTCAGGAATTTTTTTTTATCAAAGAGGAAAGAAATCTCAGGGAAATCCAAGGAAATCTGTGTAATCTTCATCAAAGAGGAAATCTGGTGTACAAAATTTTGGGAGTGGTTGACTCCTCGAAGCAATGCTTATGAAATCTCATGAAGCAATTTCTCTTTAATTGTGTTAATAACAAGGGCTTAATGTGCTTTGTTTTACTCACAAGCCTTTTCGGTCCTTATAGCACATTAAAGAAATCGACGTATAAAAGTTTTAAAATTAATAATAATTTATGTCTATTATCTGTGGTGTGTTTATGTTAATTCCTTTCAAATAGCTTCATATAAAGTTTATAATATATTGTCAAATCTACTTATACCCAATTTTTATGTAGACGTGAAGAAGATGTAGACTAATCTCTTCTCACGGAATTATCGACTAACTAACTTTAATTCCCCCAGATTCTTTCCTGTGGGCCATTTGAAGGAAGCAGTCTACCACAGAATGTGAGCGAACCATAAAAACATATGCTACAGTCGACATAACACAGAGCTCGGCACAATTATGTTTAATGTAGTACGAAAAAATACATGCGGGTCGAACTGAGAAAATCTCCGTTTTTTAAATTTTGTGAAGTCTTAAAAAGAGCCGAGAGTCGTAGCGCTGACGCAGTCATTAACGGAAAACAATTTCAAATTAACAATTAACGGAAAACAAATTCAAATCATATGGCAACAATTTTCCTAAACCCTCATAAAAATATAAATTATAACACTTCTAGTGGCTCTAATTCCATTTTTAAATTATTGAGGAATATTTTAATTAATGTTGCCACTAATTATTTTACGTGCACCCTTTTCGTATATATTTGCATTTGCATTAACTTACTCTGATGATGTAGTAAAAGTCAAAGATATATTTTTTAAAGGTTAATGCTCAATAAATATTGTTTACGATAAATATACGGATCATAATTAATAAAATATTATAAAATCTACAGGCTACAAACTTCGGGAGCTGATTGTGCTTGCAAGAATATGAAAAAAGTTCCTGTCGCAAATGTCGCAAAGAGTCGCAAATGCTTCTTAATGCCACTATAGTGTAAAAAATGTTTATTTATGATGGAGTATCCCCTGAGTAAGTAGATATGCAATGGGGCTACGGGGCCAAAACCCCATGCTTTTTCTTATGGAGGTTCATCGTGGTCTTTTTTGATACATCAATAACCTTCAGATGACCTTCACTCACACCATTTTTCCCATACACATGATAATATTTATTTTTTATTTGAATTAAATTCCTAAAACTTTGAATAATTAATGAATAATTTGCATAGTCACGTGATAATATTTATATTTATTTTAATTACTATTGAAAAGCTGTTCTCACCTCTAGAGTTAACACTGTAACAGTAAACATGAATCAGTAAGGTTTATCATGGTCTTTTTAATACATCAATAACCTTCAGATGACCTTCACTCACCTCACCTCATACTTCTAATTTCCTATAGAGGGAAGTCACAATATGATAATATTTGATTTAAATTCTTAAAACTCTGAATACTTATAATTTCCTATAGTCACGTGATAATAATTATATGTATTTTAATTATTATTGAAAAGCCCCAACCATACGCCTCTGGAGTTAACATTATAACAACAGTATAGATGAATCAGCAATTATATTTTTAGATATATTAAATTCTTATAGCATGTACAGTATTACCGACACTTACTACAACTAATATATATTCAGGTGATAAGTCTATATTTTTATCATAATTATTTTTAATGAAAAAAATCCAGCCACCGCCCAGGATTCGAACCACCGATCTCCGGTTTGAAAGCACAATGCTCAACACACTGGGCTATCGAGGTACCTGACTTCAAGTCGATTAATACTGGTATACATGAATCAATGCATGACGTCACACACAAAGAAAAGCATGCGCATTGAAGGTCTACTGTATTAGCGAAATCTATTTCAATTTCCTGAAATGTAATATTCATATTTATTTATTATTAATATTAATTTTTATTTTAAACTCCTTAAAAACTTTTGAAAACTCATAATTTCCTATATAGGAGTCACGTTATAATAGTTATTTACCATTAATTATTTTTATTTAAAAAAAAAAAAAATTCAGCAGTGACCGTGGATCGATCCTGCAAACTCTTGACTGAGAGTCCGAAGCGCTCTCCACTAATCCACTGTCCTACATACTAAATAAATGCTTAATTGTTGGTATCTTCCAGCTGTTATAGTTAGATACATTTACAATCTTCTTATCAATTCTTCGAAATTACCTATTTAACATAAAGATAACGAACCATATCTATCGACAGAGAATATGTATTAATTATTATTAACCATTTCTTTAACAACTTTATTATTTTTATGAGAATTGTTTTTTCAATTATTTTATAGAAAAGTTTTTCGTCGCCTAATAATTTTTAGCTTCAAATAATATTGACTAATAGACTAGAAAAAAATTAAAAGTCTTTAATATTATACAACATTGTTTGTTATTCTAGATTTCGACAACGATCACCTCATCACCAGGGGAATTACTTAAATGACTTATATTAAAAACGTTTGCATGTGACGTCATACCTCATTATATTTTTTTCTGAAAAAAATAGAGACTAAAAATAATGTAGATAAAAGTTATATTTATATTTAACCACTTAATGATGTCCAAATATCAATGGAAACCATAAAATGTTATAAATATTTTCATGTTCAAGTGTTAAAGCAGATGTCGAACTTTAATAAAAATTGAAATAGCCACCCAACGATGTCTACTATATTAGTGAAATCAATTAAATCATACATAGCTTTAATCTTTCAGCTTATCAGCTTCATGATGTCTGGTCAATCTAAATTTTACATGTATATATACCAGGCACTAAATGAATGAAATCGTTTACCATAATATGCCAAAGGACCTTACTTTAAACTTTATCCGATTTTAGTGAAAAAAAAACTAAGATTCATTAAAAAATTTACCATACAATTCAACTAGAGGTAAATGTATACGTCTATACACAAAAGTTATTAAAAACCCCAGGATTGCAAATATTCATATTTAAGTGCTGGTGATATCAAACTTTAACAAAATTAAAATAGACACCTAACGATATCTACTATATTAGGAAAATCTTTAACTTCAATATTTCAATTTCATGAAATGTAATAATACATACCTTTAGATCGGTGACTGAACAATGAAACCAAACGTAGAATTTTATTTCTTTCCATCAAGCCATAGAGGTTATCTTTAAAACGCATCTAACGAGTTCAACGATTATACATAAAATTATATATTATTTATAAGATGGAAAATAAACTAATGATATAACAATGTTAAGATTTTAGAGACAAACAAAAATTCATATTCACAGTGGACATTGACGAGCATTAGTCATGGGCGAAGTAAAACATAGTAATTTATATAATATAACCTATCAAATAATATTCAAATGTTCTAAGACAAAAGTTACATTTAATGATTGATAGGTACCTGCTTATACTCATAACTCAAAATGATCTCTAAATGAATTAGCAAATGTTTTCTCATTTTTAACACCAATATTTGAATTTAAAATCATTCTTTCTTTTGACTGTGAATCAGCAGCATATATTATAAAAAATCCTTCTAGTTTCAAAAGAACTTATTAGCAATTAAAAGATTTTTCCAAAATATGAAAAATATGAATTCCATCAGTTACACCCTGTATGAACTACTGATTATACAAGATACCAACAGAAAATTACCTAGTTTATTTAATTAGTATTCACTTTCAAATACAATCATTACATAAAACTTTTCAGACAACACACAGTAAATATTAATTTAATTTTTCAGGAAAATAATATTACATAAAAACTTAGACGTGGGTTAATTCTGTAGAGCTGTAGTGATAACAAAATTTCAATAGGACCTTCATAAAATATTATGACAATGAAAAGTTTTTAGATTATAATATTCTATAATTGAATCAAAGGCATATGCTAATCACAGTTTTAAAACACCAACAACACCTTTCTTTTATTGTATTATGAATGAATCCATTGTTTCAATTATCATTTCAACCTTTAATGAATCGATCCAACTTCCACTTTGAAAAAGTATATTATACAAAATAGTAAAACATGTTTTATATACCAAATAAAATATTTAGTAAGCTAATCATTCCTGGAACAATGTTTTAATCATCTTCAATTAGAGAGAGCTGCAAGCAGGCTTCCTTATCACAATTTACGGTTGATATAAAGCAGGAAGTCGCTGAGCACTTGTTGTTAGTTTATTAATAACCGACTATCTTAACTTTTATTCTTTAGTGTTGTTATCTACACAGTTTGTCAATTATCCGCTTTTATTGTTCTCTTCTATCTGTTTTATTGAAAGGTAAGTTTAATACAAATATGACATGTTACATATCAAATTAAACCTCATAACTAAACCCATAGATTTGGACTATTTTCATTAATTGTTTTAACATCTAGAATTATATTTTGATGGTGCTATATAAAAGTTTATTCTTATTAGTCATTTATGTTCAGTGGCGTCCAGGCAAATTTTAGTTGGGTCCGCGATTTGGGCTTAGGAGGTCCCAATTTTTTTCTTTACAGTGAGAAGAATTTTAAAATTGTAACACAATATCACCGTTATAGCACAGACAGCGCGCGACAGCGTTGTTGCCTAGCAAAGACGCAAAAGTAAGTTTCTTATTCTGTAGAAGGTAGCGACAAATTATAGACGATGTTGGAGAAATAAATAAGAGACAAATTACAAATTTTCCGATTGTTCATTACCATTTTTTATTGATCGGATAGGAGGCTAAAAGATCTAGGGGCCAGTCCGCGTTTGCGAAACCGCGGACCTAACCAGAACGCCACTGTTTATGTTATATCAAATTAAAGCTCTTAACATATAGATTTTGAACATGATAGAATCTCTGAAACTAATAATTGTTTCAGATTACATCTCACCGACACAGATCGTTCCTGAAGTAATATCCTTCGGTATAACACACTCACACACGCAGTTCTCAGTTAACTTTCAGACAAGAAACATGTCTTTCACCAACAATATTGTGAAGAAAATTCAATCAATCCTAAACAACCCCCGCCTTAAGGAAGAAAATGGTATTCCTCAAGGGATTAAAGAATGTTACAAGGCGGTACGAGCCATCAATAACGCTTTAACCAAGGCTGATTCGTTGGGTGAGAAACAACACCTGACTGCTGCTCTGAGCCAGGTAAAGAGCTTTAGGAAAATGTTTAAGGAATTGCAAGTTGTTGGATCGGGATATAAAACGAGACGTGAAACTGCAAAACACCGAGTTCATTGGGAAGACTCAACCACCGCATTCAAGAGCCGTATTAGAACAGGTGTGATTACCAACTTACGCCATTCAGATCCTAAGTTATTCCTTGAGGACTGTGAGGCGCTCTTCCACCGACGTATCCATAACATCTTAAAGAAAGAGGAGGCTTTAAAAGTTAATGCAGTTTTTTGCGGTCAATTTGTAATTGATAAAGCTGATGAGGTAATTGAGGAACTTAAATTTCTCAACACCAAAAACAGACCCATCTATCGAGATACAGACCTTAAGCAGTGGTTCAAGGAACATATTCTATCCCCCATTCTTACTGATCTGGAAGAGTTTCAGGAAAGAAATAGCGGCTGGGCGCTTGAAGCCATACTAAACTTGCAAGTGAACATTAACAAATATACCGCCCAACTTGGATCATCATACATAAAGTTACCCAAACCAATAGCTAACAAACAGGCGTGTATAAACATAAAAAATAGTGATAACGCATGCTTCGCTTGGAGCATCGTTTCTGCCATATATCCAGTGGGTTGGGGAAATCATCCTGACAGACCCTCTTCATACCCTCATTATTCCAAGCTACTAAATCTAACAGGTATTCAGTTCCCAATGACATTAAAACAAATACCGAGATTTGAGAAGCAAAACAGTATATCAATCAACGTTTATACCCTTAAGGTAGTGAAGAAAGGGTATATAACAGTTCCAAGCTACTTAACAAAAAATAAAATGGATAAACACGTAAATCTGTTGCTCGTTCAAGATCAATATTATACTGATGATGATGATGAAGAAGATAATGATGTTCCTTTCACACCCATACGATATCATTATGTATGGATAAAAGATTTATCCCGTCTTGTATCCACTCAACTAAGTCAACACAAAACAAAGAAATATTTCTGCGACCGATGTCTCCACTATTTTTATACCCAAGCTGGATTAGATAAGCACACTGAAGATTGCAAAAATTTAAACGAGTGTAAAATTAGGCTACCCACTCAAGATCAGAAGATGCTTTCATTTAAAAACTTTAAAAATAAAGAAAAGGTCCCATTCATCATATATTCCGATCTAGAGTGTATTTTAAAACCGGTGGAGGAGACCAACAAATATCAGGAGCACATACCTTGTAGTATAGGATACTATGTAAAGTGTTCATATGATGATAGCCTATCATTTTATAAATCATATAGGGGAGAAGATTCTATAGAATGGTTTTCAAATGAACTCAAACAATTTGCTGAGGATTTGGAAACGGTATTTCTTTGCCCTCTACCCATGGATCAATTATCTCCACAACAACAATCTGAATTTGATAGTGCTACCCACTGCCACATTTGCGAGAAACAGTTTAATATAAATAGTATAAAAGTCCGGGACCACTCCCATTATACAGGTCACTATAGAGGCCCGTCACATCAAGACTGTAATTTAAATTATCAGGATAGTCACGTGGTACCAATAGTTTTTCACAACTTAAGTGGATACGATGCACACTTTATAATAAAAGATATTGCTACAAATATTGATGGTCGCATTGATATACTACCCATCAATAAAGAAAAATATATTTCATTTACCAAAAATATTAGTGAAAATGTGATTAAATTTAGGTTCATCGATTCTTTTAGGTTTATGGCAGGTAGTTTGGATACATTAGCCTCATATCTAGAGGAGCATCATATATTAAAATCAGAATTTTCACAATTAAATGATGAACAATTTAATCTATTGAAAAAGAAAGGGGTCTTTCCATATGACTTTATAGATTCCTTTGATAAGTTACATTATTCTGAACTACCAACAAAATCTGAATTTTATAATAAATTGGATGAGAAACATATATCACAGGAACAATATGCACATGCTCAGAATGTTTGGTCGAAATTCGGGTGTCAAAATTTAGGTGACTATTCCGATTTATACTTAAAAACTGATGTTATGCTTTTAGCTGAAATTTTTGAGCAATTTAGGGAAACCTGTCATAAAACATACCATCTTGATCCAGCACATTACTATACTCTACCTGGGTACACCTGGGACTGTATGATGAAACACACCAAAGTAAATCTTGAACTTCTCGATGATATTGATATGATAATGTTTATAGAACGCGGCATTCGAGGTGGACTAAGTCAATGTTCGAAACGTCGATCCAGAGCCAACAATAAATATATGTCTGACTATAATCCATCAAAACCTAGCACATATTTAATGTACTTCGACATAAACAACCAATATGGTTGGGCCATGGAACAAGATTTACCATATGGACAATTTAGTTTTATCGAGAATTTCGAAAATTTTGATGTTTCCACAATATCTGATACATCACCCGTTGGCTATATTCTCGAAGTAGATCTAGAGTACCCAGAACACTTACACGATAAACACAAAGACCTACCCTTTTGCCCAGAACATATAGTGCCCCCAGAGTCAAAATTACCAAAATTAATGGGTACGCTGTATAACAAAACCCGGTATATCATCCATTATAGAAATTTAAAGCAAGCTCTGGTAAATGGATTAAGATTAATAAAAATTCACCGCGTACTACAATTTAACCAGTCACCGTGGCTAAAAGCCTATATCGACCTCAACACAAAATTACGTGCCAATTCCAAAAACGATTTTGAAAAAAACCTGTTTAAATTAATGAACAACGCTGTGTTTGGGAAAACAATGGAAAATATACGCAAACACTCCAACATTAAATTAGTATCTAAATGGGAAGGGCGATACGGAGCTGAAGCACTAATTTCCAAACCAGAATTTAAGTCAGCGACTATTTTTAATGAAAATCTGGTTGCTATTGAACTCAATAAATATGAAATTTATTTCAATAAACCAATTTATGTAGGTATGTGCATATTAGACCTGGCAAAAACAACGATCTATGATTTCCAATATAATTTTATGATGAAAAAATATTCTAATAATGAATGTGTAATAGTTTATACAGACACAGACAGTCTTATTTATGAAATACAATGTGATGATGTATACGAGGAACTTATAAAAAAAAACATATCAAAATTCGATACCAGCGATTATCCAGAAAATAATATATATCATATACCACGTGTTAATAAAAAGGTTATTGGTTTGATGAAAGATGAATCCTCCGGTCATATAATGACAGACTTTGTGGGATTAAGATCAAAAATGTATGCACTTAAATTACTAAAGACGTTGGAAGATGAAGAAAAGGAGCGAAAAGTGTTAATAGAAAAAGGAGCAGATGGTGATGATATTGATATAGCTCTCTCAAATATTGGATTAACTAAAAAGGCGAAGGGGGTTAAGAAATCTGTTGTAAAAACCCGTATAACATTTAATGATTATATTGAATGTCTAGACAATTTTCATGAAAAAAATGTTAATCAAAATTTAATCCAATCCTCTAAACACATTGTGAATTCAATAACCCAAACCAAAACTGCCCTCAGTCCCCATGATGATAAGCGACATTTAGTTAAGGACTCATATAACACTTTACCTTGGGGCCACTATACTATCATGGAAACCTAATTGTAATTATATACAGCTATACCTTCCCAAGGTGCAGAAAAATTGTTAGTGTTTATTACATACCAGAGATAAATAAGTATTGAATTTAATGAAAATATTATAAAAGTGGTATGATTACATTTTTTAGTAACTTTTATTTCACTTTATAATATTTTCTATACAACCCTACATATTGTAATAAATTGCTATTATATTTATATATAAACTTACACATTATTTGTTGTAGTACCTTACTATTATATTTTCTATATCACCATGTATATTATTTTTGTAATATATACTATTTGTTTTAATAAAGAATTGTATCTATTTTTGAGTATTTCTTACCTTAAAACACTTCCTGGAGGTAAAACTCTCATTCATCGACGGAGTGCTTGAGATGAGAGTATTTCCAAGCGTAGTGCCACAAATATTTCATTTTTAAACCTTGGCAAGTATGTATGATGTTATAATAAAGATGTGGAGTGTTAAATATAATAATATTGATCAGATGATAAGAGAAGCAAAACAACAAAATTTAAGTCACAAATCTGCTCTCGTCCTGATCAATCCAACCAAATCCAACTTTGAATATCCATCCCCTCCCGCTTCTCTTCCTTTGGCTTCTGAAATAGTAATACATTTTCAGTACAGCTTTTTTAAAAGATATATAAGAATAACTATTGATCTGATTTTATTGTACAAGTACAATTTTTTTTCCAAACACTCCAACTTTTACATCCAGCTTTACATTGGAGGTACATAAAATACCCACGAACAGTTCATGAACTGTCCATGAAATACCTATGAACTGTCCATAAAATACCATGAGTCAGTCATCAAGTACTCATAAACTAGGTACCAAGTGCCCATCAAATATATAAAGAGCAATACATGCAAAGGTTATTTTGCTTCTTTTTATCTATATAACAAGTATCTTATAAATATTCTTGTATTTAACACCTCACAACCTAATTATAACATAATATATACTTGACTAGGTTTTAATCTGAATAATTGTGTCACTGCTCTTAAAAGTAATCTCATTTCTATATAATTTATACCCAAATTCATATACGTTTTCTATGAAAACACCCTCTCGTAGAGAACTAACATACATAGAGCTGTAATATTTTGGGAAGTGAAACATATAAGCTCCAACATTTTTACCCTTATATACCCTCATTTACCCTTCTTTTACCCTTATTTATCATTATTTACCCTTAATTATACTTATTTTATTCTTATTTACCCTTGTTTTATCTTTATTTTACCTTGTTTTATTCTTATTTACCCTCGTTTTATCTCCCTGATAAAACTAGTTTTATCAGGGAGATAAAACGAGGGTAAATAAGAATAAAACAAGGTAAAATAAAGATAAAACAAGGGTAAATAAGAATAAAATAAGTATAATTAAGGGTAAATAATGATAAATAAGGGTAAAAGAAGGGTAAATGAGGGTATATAAGGGTAAAAATGTTGGAGCTTATATGTTTCACTTCCCAAAATATTACAGCTCTATGTATGTTAGTTCTCTACGAGAGGGTGTTTTCATAGAAAACGTATATGAATTTGGGTATAAATTATATAGAAATGAGATTACTTTTAAGAGCAGTGACACAATTATTCAGATTAAAACCTAGTCAAGTATATATTATGTTATAATTAGGTTGTGAGGTGTTAAATACAAGAATATTTATAAGATACTTGTTATATAGATAAAAAGAAGCAAAATAACCTTTGCATGTATTGCTCTTTATATATTTGATGGGCACTTGGTACCTAGTTTATGAGTACTTGATGACTGACTCATGGTATTTTATGGACAGTTCATAGGTATTTCATGGACAGTTCATGAACTGTTCGTGGGTATTTTATGTACCTCCAATGTAAAGCTGGATGTAAAAGTTGGAGTGTTTGGAAAAAAAATTGTACTTGTACAATAAAATCAGATCAATAGTTATTCTTATATATCTTTTAAAAAAGCTGTACTGAAAATGTATTACTATTTCAGAAGCCAAAGGAAGAGAAGCGGGAGGGGATGGATATTCAAAGTTGGATTTGGTTGGATTGATCAGGACGAGAGCAGATTTGTGACTTAAATTTTGTTGTTTTGCTTCTCTTATCATCTGATCAATATTATTATATTTAACACTCCACATCTTTATTATAACATCATACATACTTGCCAAGGTTTAAAAATGAAATATTTGTGGCACTACGCTTGGAAATACTCTCATCTCAAGCACTCCGTCGATGAATGAGAGTTTTACCTCCAGGAAGTGTTTTAAGGTAAGAAATACTCAAAAATAGATACAATTCTTTATTAAAACAAATAGTATATATTACAAAAATAATATACATGGTGATATAGAAAATATAATAGTAAGGTACTACAACAAATAATGTGTAAGTTTATATATAAATATAATAGCAATTTATTACAATATGTAGGGTTGTATAGAAAATATTATAAAGTGAAATAAAAGTTACTAAAAAATGTAATCATACCACTTTTATAATATTTTCATTAAATTCAATACTTATTTATCTCTGGTATGTAATAAACACTAACAATTTTTCTGCACCTTGGGAAGGTATAGCTGTATATAATTACAATTAGGTTTCCATGATAGTATAGTGGCCCCAAGGTAAAGTGTTATATGAGTCCTTAACTAAATGTCGCTTATCATCATGGGGACTGAGGGCAGTTTTGGTTTGGGTTATTGAATTCACAATGTGTTTAGAGGATTGGATTAAATTTTGATTAACATTTTTTTCATGAAAATTGTCTAGACATTCAATATAATCATTAAATGTTATACGGGTTTTTACAACAGATTTCTTAACCCCCTTCGCCTTTTTAGTTAATCCAATATTTGAGAGAGCTATATCAATATCATCACCATCTGCTCCTTTTTCTATTAACACTTTTCGCTCCTTTTCTTCATCTTCCAACGTCTTTAGTAATTTAAGTGCATACATTTTTGATCTTAATCCCACAAAGTCTGTCATTATATGACCGGAGGATTCATCTTTCATCAAACCAATAACCTTTTTATTAACACGTGGTATATGATATATATTATTTTCTGGATAATCGCTGGTATCGAATTTTGATATGTTTTTTTTTATAAGTTCCTCGTATACATCATCACATTGTATTTCATAAATAAGACTGTCTGTGTCTGTATAAACTATTACACATTCATTATTAGAATATTTTTTCATCATAAAATTATATTGGAAATCATAGATCGTTGTTTTTGCCAGGTCTAATATGCACATACCTACATAAATTGGTTTATTGAAATAAATTTCATATTTATTGAGTTCAATAGCAACCAGATTTTCATTAAAAATAGTCGCTGACTTAAATTCTGGTTTGGAAATTAGTGCTTCAGCTCCGTATCGCCCTTCCCATTTAGATACTAATTTAATGTTGGAGTGTTTGCGTATATTTTCCATTGTTTTCCCAAACACAGCGTTGTTCATTAATTTAAACAGGTTTTTTTCAAAATCGTTTTTGGAATTGGCACGTAATTTTGTGTTGAGGTCGATATAGGCTTTTAGCCACGGTGACTGGTTAAATTGTAGTACGCGGTGAATTTTTATTAATCTTAATCCATTTACCAGAGCTTGCTTTAAATTTCTATAATGGATGATATACCGGGTTTTGTTATACAGCGTACCCATTAATTTTGGTAATTTTGACTCTGGGGGCACTATATGTTCTGGGCAAAAGGGTAGGTCTTTGTGTTTATCGTGTAAGTGTTCTGGGTACTCTAGATCTACTTCGAGAATATAGCCAACGGGTGATGTATCAGATATTGTGGAAACATCAAAATTTTCGAAATTCTCGATAAAACTAAATTGTCCATATGGT
Source organism: Rutpela maculata (assembly GCA_936432065.2). NCBI lineage: Eukaryota > Metazoa > Arthropoda > Insecta > Coleoptera > Cerambycidae > Rutpela > Rutpela maculata. The sequence continues at coordinate 135,161,564 of OW386287.2, read as the reverse complement.
AAATCTTGTTCCATGGCCCAACCATATTGGTTGTTTATGTCGAAGTACATTAAATATGTGCTAGGTTTTGATGGATTATAGTCAGACATATATTTATTGTTGGCTCTGGATCGACGTTTCGAACATTGACTTAGTCCACCTCGAATGCCGCGTTCTATAAACATTATCATATCAATATCATCGAGAAGTTCAAGATTTACTTTGGTGTGTTTCATCATACAGTCCCAGGTGTACCCAGGTAGAGTATAGTAATGTGCTGGATCAAGATGGTATGTTTTATGACAGGTTTCCCTAAATTGCTCAAAAATTTCAGCTAAAAGCATAACATCAGTTTTTAAGTATAAATCGGAATAGTCACCTAAATTTTGACACCCGAATTTCGACCAAACATTCTGAGCATGTGCATATTGTTCCTGTGATATATGTTTCTCATCCAATTTATTATAAAATTCAGATTTTGTTGGTAGTTCAGAATAATGTAACTTATCAAAGGAATCTATAAAGTCATATGGAAAGACCCCTTTCTTTTTCAATAGATTAAATTGTTCATCATTTAATTGTGAAAATTCTGATTTTAATATATGATGCTCCTCTAGATATGAGGCTAATGTATCCAAACTACCTGCCATAAACCTAAAAGAATCGATGAACCTAAATTTAATCACATTTTCACTAATATTTTTGGTAAATGAAATATATTTTTCTTTATTGATGGGTAGTATATCAATGCGACCATCAATATTTGTAGCAATATCTTTTATTATAAAGTGTGCATCGTATCCACTTAAGTTGTGAAAAACTATTGGTACCACGTGACTATCCTGATAATTTAAATTACAGTCTTGATGTGACGGGCCTCTATAGTGACCTGTATAATGGGAGTGGTCCCGGACTTTTATACTATTTATATTAAACTGTTTCTCGCAAATGTGGCAGTGGGTAGCACTATCAAATTCAGATTGTTGTTGTGGAGATAATTGATCCATGGGTAGAGGGCAAAGAAATACCGTTTCCAAATCCTCAGCAAATTGTTTGAGTTCATTTGAAAACCATTCTATAGAATCTTCTCCCCTATATGATTTATAAAATGATAGGCTATCATCATATGAACACTTTACATAGTATCCTATACTACAAGGTATGTGCTCCTGATATTTGTTGGTCTCCTCCACCGGTTTTAAAATACACTCTAGATCGGAATATATGATGAATGGGACCTTTTCTTTATTTTTAAAGTTTTTAAATGAAAGCATCTTCTGATCTTGAGTGGGTAGCCTAATTTTACACTCGTTTAAATTTTTGCAATCTTCAGTGTGCTTATCTAATCCAGCTTGGGTATAAAAATAGTGGAGACATCGGTCGCAGAAATATTTCTTTGTTTTGTGTTGACTTAGTTGAGTGGATACAAGACGGGATAAATCTTTTATCCATACATAATGATATCGTATGGGTGTGAAAGGAACATCATTATCTTCTTCATCATCATCATCAGTATAATATTGATCTTGAACGAGCAACAGATTTACGTGTTTATCCATTTTATTTTTTGTTAAGTAGCTTGGAACTGTTATATACCCTTTCTTCACTACCTTAAGGGTATAAACGTTGATTGATATACTGTTTTGCTTCTCAAATCTCGGTATTTGTTTTAATGTCATTGGGAACTGAATACCTGTTAGATTTAGTAGCTTGGAATAATGAGGGTATGAAGAGGGTCTGTCAGGATGATTTCCCCAACCCACTGGATATATGGCAGAAACGATGCTCCAAGCGAAGCATGCGTTATCACTATTTTTTATGTTTATACACGCCTGTTTGTTAGCTATTGGTTTGGGTAACTTTATGTATGATGATCCAAGTTGGGCGGTATATTTGTTAATGTTCACTTGCAAGTTTAGTATGGCTTCAAGCGCCCAGCCGCTATTTCTTTCCTGAAACTCTTCCAGATCAGTAAGAATGGGGGATAGAATATGTTCCTTGAACCACTGCTTAAGGTCTGTATCTCGATAGATGGGTCTGTTTTTGGTGTTGAGAAATTTAAGTTCCTCAATTACCTCATCAGCTTTATCAATTACAAATTGACCGCAAAAAACTGCATTAACTTTTAAAGCCTCCTCTTTCTTTAAGATGTTATGGATACGTCGGTGGAAGAGCGCCTCACAGTCCTCAAGGAATAACTTAGGATCTGAATGGCGTAAGTTGGTAATCACACCTGTTCTAATACGGCTCTTGAATGCGGTGGTTGAGTCTTCCCAATGAACTCGGTGTTTTGCAGTTTCACGTCTCGTTTTATATCCCGATCCAACAACTTGCAATTCCTTAAACATTTTCCTAAAGCTCTTTACCTGGCTCAGAGCAGCAGTCAGGTGTTGTTTCTCACCCAACGAATCAGCCTTGGTTAAAGCGTTATTGATGGCTCGTACCGCCTTGTAACATTCTTTAATCCCTTGAGGAATACCATTTTCTTCCTTAAGGCGGGGGTTGTTTAGGATTGATTGAATTTTCTTCACAATATTGTTGGTGAAAGACATGTTTCTTGTCTGAAAGTTAACTGAGAACTGCGTGTGTGAGTGTGTTATACCGAAGGATATTACTTCAGGAACGATCTGTGTCGGTGAGATGTAATCTGAAACAATTATTAGTTTCAGAGATTCTATCATGTTCAAAATCTATATGTTAAGAGCTTTAATTTGATATAACATAAACAGTGGCGTTCTGGTTAGGTCCGCGGTTTCGCAAACGCGGACTGGCCCCTAGATCTTTTAGCCTCCTATCCGATCAATAAAAAATGGTAATGAACAATCGGAAAATTTGTAATTTGTCTCTTATTTATTTCTCCAACATCGTCTATAATTTGTCGCTACCTTCTACAGAATAAGAAACTTACTTTTGCGTCTTTGCTAGGCAACAACGCTGTCGCGCGCTGTCTGTGCTATAACGGTGATATTGTGTTACAATTTTAAAATTCTTCTCACTGTAAAGAAAAAAATTGGGACCTCCTAAGCCCAAATCGCGGACCCAACTAAAATTTGCCTGGACGCCACTGAACATAAATGACTAATAAGAATAAACTTTTATATAGCACCATCAAAATATAATTCTAGATGTTAAAACAATTAATGAAAATAGTCCAAATCTATGGGTTTAGTTATGAGGTTTAATTTGATATGTAACATGTCATATTTGTATTAAACTTACCTTTCAATAAAACAGATAGAAGAGAACAATAAAAGCGGATAATTGACAAACTGTGTAGATAACAACACTAAAGAATAAAAGTTAAGATAGTCGGTTATTAATAAACTAACAACAAGTGCTCAGCGACTTCCTGCTTTATATCAACCGTAAATTGTGATAAGGAAGCCTGCTTGCAGCTCTCTCTAATTGAAGATGATTAAAACATTGTTCCAGGAATGATTAGCTTACTAAATATTTTATTTGGTATATAAAACATGTTTTACTATTTTGTATAATATACTTTTTCAAAGTGGAAGTTGGATCGATTCATTAAAGGTTGAAATGATAATTGAAACAATGGATTCATTCATAATACAATAAAAGAAAGGTGTTGTTGGTGTTTTAAAACTGTGATTAGCATATGCCTTTGATTCAATTATAGAATATTATAATCTAAAAACTTTTCATTGTCATAATATTTTATGAAGGTCCTATTGAAATTTTGTTATCACTACAGCTCTACAGAATTAACCCACGTCTAAGTTTTTATGTAATATTATTTTCCTGAAAAATTAAATTAATATTTACTGTGTGTTGTCTGAAAAGTTTTATGTAATGATTGTATTTGAAAGTGAATACTAATTAAATAAACTAGGTAATTTTCTGTTGGTATCTTGTATAATCAGTAGTTCATACAGGGTGTAACTGATGGAATTCATATTTTTCATATTTTGGAAAAATCTTTTAATTGCTAATAAGTTCTTTTGAAACTAGAAGGATTTTTTATAATATATGCTGCTGATTCACAGTCAAAAGAAAGAATGATTTTAAATTCAAATATTGGTGTTAAAAATGAGAAAACATTTGCTAATTCATTTAGAGATCATTTTGAGTTATGAGTATAAGCAGGTACCTATCAATCATTAAATGTAACTTTTGTCTTAGAACATTTGAATATTATTTGATAGGTTATATTATATAAATTACTATGTTTTACTTCGCCCATGACTAATGCTCGTCAATGTCCACTGTGAATATGAATTTTTGTTTGTCTCTAAAATCTTAACATTGTTATATCATTAGTTTATTTTCCATCTTATAAATAATATATAATTTTATGTATAATCGTTGAACTCGTTAGATGCGTTTTAAAGATAACCTCTATGGCTTGATGGAAAGAAATAAAATTCTACGTTTGGTTTCATTGTTCAGTCACCGATCTAAAGGTATGTATTATTACATTTCATGAAATTGAAATATTGAAGTTAAAGATTTTCCTAATATAGTAGATATCGTTAGGTGTCTATTTTAATTTTGTTAAAGTTTGATATCACCAGCACTTAAATATGAATATTTGCAATCCTGGGGTTTTTAATAACTTTTGTGTATAGACGTATACATTTACCTCTAGTTGAATTGTATGGTAAATTTTTTAATGAATCTTAGTTTTTTTTTCACTAAAATCGGATAAAGTTTAAAGTAAGGTCCTTTGGCATATTATGGTAAACGATTTCATTCATTTAGTGCCTGGTATATATACATGTAAAATTTAGATTGACCAGACATCATGAAGCTGATAAGCTGAAAGATTAAAGCTATGTATGATTTAATTGATTTCACTAATATAGTAGACATCGTTGGGTGGCTATTTCAATTTTTATTAAAGTTCGACATCTGCTTTAACACTTGAACATGAAAATATTTATAACATTTTATGGTTTCCATTGATATTTGGACATCATTAAGTGGTTAAATATAAATATAACTTTTATCTACATTATTTTTAGTCTCTATTTTTTTCAGAAAAAAATATAATGAGGTATGACGTCACATGCAAACGTTTTTAATATAAGTCATTTAAGTAATTCCCCTGGTGATGAGGTGATCGTTGTCGAAATCTAGAATAACAAACAATGTTGTATAATATTAAAGACTTTTAATTTTTTTCTAGTCTATTAGTCAATATTATTTGAAGCTAAAAATTATTAGGCGACGAAAAACTTTTCTATAAAATAATTGAAAAAACAATTCTCATAAAAATAATAAAGTTGTTAAAGAAATGGTTAATAATAATTAATACATATTCTCTGTCGATAGATATGGTTCGTTATCTTTATGTTAAATAGGTAATTTCGAAGAATTGATAAGAAGATTGTAAATGTATCTAACTATAACAGCTGGAAGATACCAACAATTAAGCATTTATTTAGTATGTAGGACAGTGGATTAGTGGAGAGCGCTTCGGACTCTCAGTCAAGAGTTTGCAGGATCGATCCACGGTCACTGCTGAATTTTTTTTTTTTTTAAATAAAAATAATTAATGGTAAATAACTATTATAACGTGACTCCTATATAGGAAATTATGAGTTTTCAAAAGTTTTTAAGGAGTTTAAAATAAAAATTAATATTAATAATAAATAAATATGAATATTACATTTCAGGAAATTGAAATAGATTTCGCTAATACAGTAGACCTTCAATGCGCATGCTTTTCTTTGTGTGTGACGTCATGCATTGATTCATGTATACCAGTATTAATCGACTTGAAGTCAGGTACCTCGATAGCCCAGTGTGTTGAGCATTGTGCTTTCAAACCGGAGATCGGTGGTTCGAATCCTGGGCGGTGGCTGGATTTTTTTCATTAAAAATAATTATGATAAAAATATAGACTTATCACCTGAATATATATTAGTTGTAGTAAGTGTCGGTAATACTGTACATGCTATAAGAATTTAATATATCTAAAAATATAATTGCTGATTCATCTATACTGTTGTTATAATGTTAACTCCAGAGGCGTATGGTTGGGGCTTTTCAATAATAATTAAAATACATATAATTATTATCACGTGACTATAGGAAATTATAAGTATTCAGAGTTTTAAGAATTTAAATCAAATATTATCATATTGTGACTTCCCTCTATAGGAAATTAGAAGTATGAGGTGAGGTGAGTGAAGGTCATCTGAAGGTTATTGATGTATTAAAAAGACCATGATAAACCTTACTGATTCATGTTTACTGTTACAGTGTTAACTCTAGAGGTGAGAACAGCTTTTCAATAGTAATTAAAATAAATATAAATATTATCACGTGACTATGCAAATTATTCATTAATTATTCAAAGTTTTAGGAATTTAATTCAAATAAAAAATAAATATTATCATGTGTATGGGAAAAATGGTGTGAGTGAAGGTCATCTGAAGGTTATTGATGTATCAAAAAAGACCACGATGAACCTCCATAAGAAAAAGCATGGGGTTTTGGCCCCGTAGCCCCATTGCATATCTACTTGAGTAGACTAGAAATACTTGATAAGATGTCTCGTAAGGAAGCCTCTTATAATATAAATATACTAGCATGATCAGATCATCAGTATGCAGAAAGAATGGCTATTTTCTTATTTCTCGTATTGAATGTTAGATATTAAGTGAATGAAAGAAGTTAAGAAGATATCTCGTACGGGAGACTTCTTGTGGATATACTAAAGTGATCAGACTTGGATCAATAGTATATGAAAACAACGAATGGTTTCTTTGAAAGTTATCTGCTGAACATCCAAAATATGTTTGTCGATAGGATGCGGGTTATAATAATTTTATTAAAATACAATTTCCCCCATTTTCACAAATAGTTTGATTTGTTTCTTGGAAAATTTCCTATGCATGAGTTACATGATATTAGCATTAACCCGTCGATATTACATAAACTCTATACATTTACAGTCTCATTTTTGCTATTGATACATATATTTTGTTTAAACTGAGAGCCGTTTTAGTTGTACAAGGAATAGTAACACGTGTTACTCAACTGCATATACTTACACGTCAGCTTATCCCTTTGTGGACAAGTGGATACCCTGTGGAACCACCCTATGCACGCAAAAATCAACTTTAACCACAAATAATGAATTAATGAAATAATGAAATTTTGTGACAAAAAAAAATTATCTTCTTTTTCATTATCTGAAATAATGTTGAGAATCGTTTTTCAAAAGTTGTTTGATTTTATGTATTCGGTAGAGCAATTATGTCTCAGGATCTCACATGTAGAAGTACACAGCACTGAATATCCACTAGTGAAACATATTTAAATTGCAAACTGTCCATTGGAAAAAAATGGATAATGATATTAGTAGAACTGGTAGACAATACCTTCACCACGAAACATTTTTCCAACTCAGATAAGAATTCTCACAGAGTACAAATCCTTAGTATATTGATGATAATCATAAGGTCGATAAGGGTTATAATCGCATCCCCTGTCGGTTTTTATTAGTCTACAAATGATTATCTTGCAATTGCAATTCTTATTGTCACATTATATTCTTTTTTTTCAAAGAGGAAATCTCAGGGAAATCCGAGGAAATCTCATGGAGCAATTTCTCTTTAATTGTGTTAATAACAAGGACCTAATATGCTTTGTTTTACTCACAAGCCTTTTCGGTTCTTATAGTACATTAAAAAAATCGACATATAAATTTTTTAAAAACCCTGCTCAGAATTCCTTTTAAACACCTACATATATGGTATACATACTTTTCCCCAATTCTTATGTAAACGTGAAGATGTGAACTAATCTTTCCTCGTGGCATTATCGACTAGCTACCAAGGTCACTTGATTTAATTCGCCCAGATTCTTTCCTGTGAGCTATTTGAAGGAAACAGTCTACCACAGGATGCTAGCGAACCTAAAAAAAATATGCTACAGTCGACATAACACAGAGCTTTCGACACAATTATGTTTAATGTAATAAAAAACCATACATACGGGTCGAACTGAGAGAATCTCCGTTTTTAAAATTTTGTGAAGTCGCTTAAAAAGAGCCGAGAGTCGTAGCGCTGACGTAGTCATTAACAGAAACCAAATTCAAATCATATGGCAACAATTTTCCTAAACCCTCATTAAAATATAAATTATAGCACTTCTAATGGCTCTAATTCCATTTTTAAATTATTGAGGAATATTTTAATTAATTTTGCCACTTAATTATTTTACGTGCACCCTTTTCATATACAGGGTGAGCCACGGTGGGTGGAGTATTAAAAGTATATGGAGAACGGATCAACCGATTGCTTTGAAATTTTGGTTACCAAGAAAATCGAATATGATCTCTCCAACTAAAATATTTTCGAAAGTGCGGTGTTGCTACTTATACGTAAAACTGGCAACATCTTCCTTATTTCAATGGAATACCCTGTATATTTTTACATTTTTTGGATCGTCGTCTCTGTCTGAGTAACTTTTGTTAATATTTTCCTATACCTATCTCAAGCCGTTTTCGAGATAATAATTCTTTTCTGAATTTATTGCCAAAAATTTGACTTTCACTAAATCGTGTTTTCTCCTAACTACCCAGCAATTAAAAGATAGTTTTTTAGTTGCGGCTAGGCAAGGCCTGGAGGCATCTCCTTCATTAATCAAATGTTTCAAATATCATACAGGGTGAGTTAGCGAACGCTTTCTATAAGTGACTTAGAGAAATGCACGAAAGTCAATTTTTTTAAATGGAATGCCCTGTATATTATTACTGATTCGGAAAGGTGATACATTTACCTATTTAGAAAGGTATACCCTATACCTAATACGCATAGTTTATACGCATATAAAATAAAAATTTCTTGGCCCACCCGTTATGATATACCAAAAGACTAACAATCTTGGTAAGGTTACAGAAAAGTGCCCATAAATTGAAAACGATGCGCATTAGGTATGGGGTATATGACCTTTTTAAATAGGTAAATGTGTCACCTTTCTGAACCAGTAATAATATACAGGACATTCCATTTAAAAAAAAATGACTATCGTGCATTTTTCTAAGTCACTTATAGAAAGCGTTCTCTAACTCACCCTGTATAATATTCGAAACATTTGGTTAATGGAGGAGATGCACCCAGGCCTTTCCTAGCAGCAACTAAAAAATGATCTTTTAATTGCTGCTTAGGTAGCAGAAAACACGATTTACTTAAAGTCAAATTTTTGGCAATAAATTCAGAAAATAATTATTATCTCGAAAATGGCTTGAGATAAGTATATGGAAATATTAACAAAAGTTACACAGAAAGAGACGACTATCCAAAAAATGAAAAAATATATAGGGTATTCCGTTTGAAATAACGAAGATGTTGCCAGTTTTACGTATAAGTGGCAACACCGCACTTTCGAAAATATTTTAGTTGGAGAGATCGTACTCAATTATCTTCGTAACCAATATTTCAAAGCAATAGGTTGATCCGTTCTCCATATACTTTTAATACTCCACCCACCGTGGCTCACCTTGTATATTTGCATTTGCATTACTTACTCTGAAGATATATTTTTTAAAAGTTAAAATAAAAATATTGTTTACGGTAAATACGCGGATCTTATAATTAATAAAATATTAGAAAATCTACTGGGTACAAACTTCTGGAGCTGATTGTGCTTGCAAGAATATGAAAAAGTTCCTGTAAACACGAGTCGCAAATGCGTCTTAACACCTTGACGCCCGACTACTAGTATAATGGTAGTTGGTATTTCTAGTGAGATACCGACTACCACTATACTGGCAAAAATTTACATGCACTTTAAGCGGATATACATTTACACTGGAACCAGATTAAGGCACCGCGTTTCTGAGTAATTTCTTGAGCCAGTAAAGTGGTAGTTGGATTCTGGGGGTTATTATCGTTTCTAGTATTCTTTTCTACCTATATATTTGTATTCCTGCATATTACGTATTTGTACTGTTTAATAATAGAGATATTTTTTAGTTTGTGTTAGCCTTGAATTTTAAATATTTTTTTTATGCTAAAGAACCTAGTACCACTATACTGGTATTCGGTACATGATATAAAAAATGATACACCGATTACCACTATACTGGCATGCTATAAAACTCCTTATCGGGTTCCACCAAGAACTGGGTTTTTGGGTGCGGGTGTCAAAGTGTTAATGCCACTATAGTGTAAAAAATGTTTATTTCTGATGGAGTATAGGCTATAAATACTTGATAAGATGTCTCGTAAGGGAAGCTTCTAATAATATAAATATCCTAGCATGATCAGACTTAGATTATCAGTAATATCATTATACAGAAAGAATGGTTATTCTCTTATTTTTTATATTGAATATTAGATATTAAGTATATGTCTCGTAAGGGAGACTCCTTGTTAATATACTAACGTGTTGAATCAATAGTATATGAAAAGAACGAATGGTTTCTTTGAAAGTTATCTGCTAAGTAATATTTCTCGATATGTCTTACCATTTTTAGGATATGGGTTATTATAGTTTTATTAAAATATAATTTCCGCCGTTTTCACAAATAGCTTTATTTGTTTCTTGTAAAATTTCCTATGCATCAGTGACGTTTAATTAACCCATTGATATAACATTAATTCTAAACATTTACAGTCTCATCTTTGCTATTGATACATATTTCTTTTTAATCTGAGAGTCGTTTTGGTAGTACTAGGAATAGTAACACGTGTTACTCAACTGCATATATTTAGACATCAGCTTATCCCTTTGTGGACAAGTGGATACCCTGTGGAACTGTAGAAGAACTTACTACCAAGCGTTCAGGTGAGGTACGGTATCGGTTTCAGTGACTGGGCTCGATCGGCACTCCCTCTTCCCCTCTTGACCCCCCACGAAGGTCTATCCATCTAACAATTTGCTTATGCTAAGCAAATAATTGTTTTTATAAGCTGACAACTGAAACAGGGTTTTTTAAATTTATTTTCCCTGTGTAATTTATTATCAACCCCAACACTTCTTTTAAATCTATAACTGAATTCATTGTGAAATCGCTGATATAATCCATATAATACGGTTAAACTTCTCAGATATCGTTTTATTAAATATTAAAACAAGATTGAAAGTCATTCCAGCCGCAACACCCGGCAGCTGTGTCACCCTGCGCCTCAGTCGCGTTTATGTGACGCATTATATATTATGATTGTATACTGAATTAATAAAATGACTTACTCTGACTTGTTAAATAGTTAAACAAAATAAAGAATATGTAATTTGGCAATTTGGCAATTTGGCTCGATCGGCGAAGTTAAGCACGGCCGGGCGAGTCCATCACTTGGATGGGTTACCGTAACTCATCTCGCCGTCCTGGTTAAGTGGTAGAGTAGCATTAGCTAAACTTCGCCAGGACGTTAATATAAATAAGGCATTTAAAAAAAAAAAAAATAATTATTTTTAGAAGGACACCAGCCGCGTTCTGCCCCTTTCTTCCACTCCCAAGCGGGTTCGAGGTAAAATATACTTCGATAGACGAATAATGAGTCAAGGCTGCACTACCTCAGATCATTAACGACGCTTTCTCAGGACGTAATTTAAATTATTCACTAAGAGCTTTTACGTCTTTGGATTATTGCGACTTTTTGCATAAAAAAAAATCCCTACCGAAGATTTCTCTTCGACGGGATTGATTTTTGACATGATTTATCTACTAATAATGGATTCTACACTTAAAGATTTCTCAGAAATCGCATAAAAAATCCCTATCAAGCCTTCGTAAGTGACCAGAACGTCGAGTTTCAGACTTGCGAAATCATGAGATTTCGATTGACTCAGCGCTTCTGGTCTTCAGAACCCTCAAGGGATGGAGACTAGCAACAAGTCTTAAGTTAAAAAAAGTGCAATTAGTTCAATGAATACCATTTATTTAATAGTTTTTAAATTAATACAGTGAAATTCCATAATCAATAAATATATAATGTGAAAGAATTACGCCTCCCCAACTAAGGCAAATTACTTTTTAACCATACAAGTGAGAGCCTACGCTCAAAATCGATTTGGCAGAAACGATTCATTTAACCTCCTCAGGATTGAATGCAAGCCTTTTAAAAAGAATGTAAAAATGTTGTATTTTTGGTAATTATGGCCGACTGAAAATAATATAAAAATATTTTACTTAAAAAATTTTGGTTCGCTTATGAATAGCTTAAAGGTCTCAGAACGTGATTTTAGCATTCATGGGACGGAGTTCGAGTAATACGTGAGTTTAATAACTTTCGGACAGTCTTACAACGTACTTGTCCCCATGCAGGTTCAATATAGGAGAAATGACACCGAGTCACCTCCGAGCGACTTTTCGGCAAATTGGATTTTTGAGTCCTTTGTGCACAAGGCGGTTTTCTCTATAACCTTATTATTTGGAAAGCCCTGCAATTGACTTTCCTATCATCGCTTTGTATTGATCATCCAACGCAGTCCTCCAGATTATGAGTCGCTGGGTGAATCCAAACTTGTTTTATGGGAGAAACCAGCCTTGTCAATTTTCACTGATTTTTGACAATTTTTGCTTATAGGCGCTACGCCGATTTTGACAAATTCGTCGGTTTCGCCTTTTTGATATATTGCCTTGTTAAAATTTTATTGTCAGTCTTTAGAACAGGGTATACAGGGTGATTCTTTTAAGGCGGCCATTAGAATATTTCCCACTTGCAGATGAGACAGACATTTGAGATTTGGTACCCTACCATAGTCGACCATTGCGGATTCGAAAATAATAATTTCAAAATGGCGGCACTTCCGAAAATACCGGAAGTCGATACCAACTTGCTTATTTTAAATGGAACACCCTATATATTTTCGACTTTTCGAAATGACCATAAAATTCTGATTCAAAACATGTAGCACACCCTATACCTAAACCGAGCAGTTTCGGAGATATTTGACATTTTATAAAAAATTTGACAGGTGCAACGGTTTGCAAGATCCGTTATAACTTTCTTCGTGTAGGAGATCCTTATTTGCTCTTTGGTACGTAGAAATAACCCAAGATGAGCTACTCTCTCTCCAAAAAAAATAGATTCCAAAATAGTATACCAAGTGTTTTATTTTTCACGTTACATTTTGTCAAATTCAAACCTCGAAAACTTTTTTATTTCAAATGGAACACCCTGTATTTTTTTACATCAAATTATATTAAATTAAATTTCCTTTTTTCTAGTATAAGCATTGTAGGGTTAAAGTTACAACTTTTCGAAATATTGGCGATTTTCTTAAATGTCAAAGAATTTTTAGTAAAAATTGCCATCAACTTACCCATGATTAGAAACAATCATTAATGTCAATCATTATTTTATGTCAAAAAATGCCAGCACGTTTAAATTACACCCACGAAGACTTTTAGATTTGTTTATTATTTATGGAGAAATAACTTTTACCAGAAAAAAGGGAATTAGATTTTACATAATTTGGTGTAAAAAAATACAGGGTGCTCCATTTGAAATAAAAAAGTTTTTGAGGTTTGAATTTGACAAAATATAACGAAAAAAATAAAACACTTGGTATAATATTTTGGAATCTATTTTTTCTTAAGGGAGTAGCTCATCTTGTGTTCTTTCTACGTACCAAAGAGCAAATAAGGATCTCCTACACGAAGAAAGTTATAACGGTTCTTGCAAACCATTGCACCTGTCAAATTTTTTATAAAATGTCAAATATCTCCGAAACTGCTCGGTTTAGGTATAGGGCGTGTTACATGTTTTGACTCAGAATTTTATGATCATTTCGGAAAGTCGAAAATATATAGGGTGTTCCATTTAAAATAAGCAAGTTGGTGTTTCTTCGAATTTTTACCCGGTTGTGCCTAATGTCTTATCGAACTGATAACGATCCTTTTGGACTAGTTTGTGGCTCTGAAGTCTCTCAGACTCTTGAAAATGTCGTTAAAGGATTTTTTTGCCTAAGTCGAATTTTTATTTTGGCTTCGACCTAGATCAATTCTGGAAGATTCTACAACAGAACCACCTTCTGCACGTAAAAATGAACTTTAGCAACAGATACCGTATTAATGAAATAATTAAATTTCGTGACAAGAAAAATGTAAGTATCTTCTTTTTCACTATCTGAAATATTGTCGAGAATCGCTTTTCAAGGGTTGTTTGATTTTATGTATTGGGTAGAACAATGATGTCTCAGGGCCCCACGTGTAGAGGTACGCAGCACTGAAGTTCCACTAGTAAAACAATTTTTAATTGCGAAAGGTCCATTGGAAAAAAAATGGATAATGATATTAGTAGAACTGGTAGACAATACCTTCACACCACGAAAAAATTTTCCAACTCAGATAAGAATTTTCTCAGAGTAAAAATACTTACGTATATTGATAATAATCATAAGGTTCATAAGGGCTATAATCGTATCCCATTGTCAGTTTTTATCTGTCCATAAATGGTTATCTTGCAATTGCAATTCTTGTCGTTACATTATATTCTTTATTCATCAAAAACCATACAGGCGAGTTCAAATTCAGCCGAATCAAGTGATGAATGAGCGGATCTGCTCACTTAATTTGCCTATAATTCAAATATTAAATGTGTCCATAATATGTAACTCGAATATGTATATGTTCATAAGTCTGCGTTAACCAATACATGAATCATGAATCAGTGTAACAATGTATATACAATTATAGGTTTAATCAAGATTATTTATAGTAACAAAAAAAGGTGAGAAAATATCTTATGGAATATTTATGACATGTAAAATGTTTCTCCCTTCGAAAAAGAATTGGCTAGTGATCGATGAACGGATATACAGATGGATATGCATTATTCATCGGAATTTCTGACTTTGGTAGAGTCGTATTCGGAGGAGCCAAAGGCCTCGGGGGCAGATCCATTGGCCATCGTATACTCTTATCCGTTTCCACCGCACTGCTCATGTTTATTTGGTATATTTCTAGTAAAGTAAAATTTAGTTCCTCAAGCTTTGAATACAAATCAGATTTTCATGTTAAGCAACATAAAATAAGGAACAGAGGTTTATTTTATTTCTTTTTCAGTCAGAAATATAATTATTTTAATAGTCCAGTGCCTTTAGCGGAAAAAAGAGCGTTACTACGAAAATACTCTAAACTGAAGAATTTGAATAAAACCTCTTGCAACGCACTCTAAAACTGACTAATTTAAAAGTTTACACATTAAGAAAGTATGCAAACCAAAATGTTTTGAAAAACTCACACTCAAATATTTTATAAAAAAATATTTTGAATCTGTAATAATTCAAACATTTTAAGTATTAAAATTTAAAAAAAAAAATCATACGGTGCTTTCAAGGCCACTAGTTACAATTTTCGTATTATAATTAAAATGGTATACTTGAAAATCATCAAAAATTTAAATTTAATTTTTAATGAAAAACACTTTATCAGTATCTTTCAAAGGTGGTATTTTATAAAATAAATATTTGCAATCGGTTTGACTTCATAATTCTTCGAACTTAGTGTTTAAAAGTAAAATCTTATAATGAGGTCAGTTATGAAAATATTATAAAAATGACAGTTGTTTAACTGAAGTAAGCAACAAATTTCATATCGCGTAAATTTATCCATCAATAATTAATAATTTAATAATCCCTTTTGAGAAACAAATATATACACCAATTACATGGCAATGTCTACTTTAAAGTCTATCTTGATCTTTGTCATTTCATCTGGTCATAGCCCATTCGATGAAGGTATTTATTTACCTACAAAAACTTGCAAACTGAATAATTTTTATTAATGAGTTCGTGAAAATGTATAGAATAATATCCTGAAAAATTGTGTTACTGAACAAGAAATGTTCTAATAAAATTTATCACTAAAGCCACGGTTTTCCCGAAAAAAATAGTCAAGTGTAACGTTATAACTCGGAGCGAGATCCATGCGTGCGCGCGCTTGAATACGCATGACTGTAACACCGACGCACTGAATTACATGTCACTAAATCAGAATTTGTTCAATCTACATGAGTGTTGGTTCATTAAAAAGATGGAAATTGTAGCTTTCTGACGCTTTTTTGTTTTAAACAATACAAGCAAAGGATGGATCGTTGGGAAAATATACTTATATGCCGGGTGTAAACGAATAGTGGGCCACCCCTGTAACTTCCTTCCTAGCAAACACTCATAATTGGCACATAAGTGGTCATACGCATCGTCGCGTCGCCAGCATTATCATAATTGGCACTTTTACGGGGAGCCACAAGCGGACCATTGGCGAAATATCCCACCGGCCAGCAGCTGGCCATCCTTCAATTTGCCAACAGTGAACAATAATATTTATACATCCATAAAATACGATGTATGGAGATTCTACTTTTTTTATATAGATACATTATTCATGGCGCTTTTTACGAAAAAGTACAGCACATGTACACAAAGTACAGTACATGTCAAACATGTAAGTATTTTACTTGATAAAAATGAAGTAATTATTAATGCATAAATATTGTAATATGAATTTGTTTGTTATCATCCGTATTTACATATTTAATATTGTTTACCATAGCTCCAATTTATTTTCACAAGGGATGCCTGCAAATTATAATGTTTATTAAGTTATTAAATTCATTTTTACTTACCTGTACTTGCGGTCGGTGGGGTTCGAACCTGCATGTCTCCGATGTCCGTATTACAGTACTGACTCTTCTACCAACTGAGCTATCTACATAACCGTTATTACGGATGCTAAACGCAGTATTTATGGTGATGTGTATGAAGTCTTTATTATATTACGTGAATATGTAGCTATTTATTTCAAAATGTAGAAAATTTGAATGTTTAATAAATGTTTACGAGTAGTCTCAAATAATATCATTAATAATAATTTACAAAAAACGTTACAATTAAGTTATTAATGACAAATTACAAATTACTTACTTTAAAAAATAAACTACAAATACAGAAATAACGGTCAGATTACACAAGTTTTAATAACCCACAGGCCAAGCATGGAACGAAAATGCAAAAATCATCATAAGATATTAACAAAAATATACAGGGTTGATCAAAATTTAATTGAAGTTAGATATAAATAATAAATTTCTTAAGAAAAATTGTCATTTCTGCCGGTAACGATTACACATTACGGAACATTTGGTACCGTTTAACACCTACTAAATAGAGCTTTCTGAATATCCGGGTGGCCCATATCATAATATTTTAAACAAATGAGTCATTTTGAAAAATGTGATTTTAATGAGTTTACAGCATCCTGTATGATGTATTATTGGACATATTGACGTTATTTTTTATATGAATTACATTGGAACAAAAATAATTTTAACATATTCGCGGCCATTTAGATTGACAACTTAAATTCGAATTATTTTTCGTGCAACACTGTATAAATTGTTCAAAATAGTATAAATGTATTCAAAATGTGATCTTTACTTCAAAAATGTAAAAACATACAGGGTGGTCCATTTAGAAAAGACTATTGGGGCATTTCCGGTGAAACCGGAAATGATAAATATGGCGAACAGGTCTCAAAAAGTTGAAAATCTTACCTAATTTCGCCATACAAAGTTTTATCCCGATATCTTTCAAAACAAAGAAGTTACAGTTACACTATTCGTTTACACCCGGTATATTATCATACCCAAACTCAATCATCGCAATAAAAAATATAGAAAAAAAAAATCGGCAGCTACTGGAAGCGGCTGGAACCTCCCCACCCAGTGAATCTTTGAAGTCGAAAAGAGCACTAAACAATATGAATGATCTCATTTAATTATATTTATTAAGTTGAAATATTTTTTTCGTATTAAATCAGAAAAAAAGTCTTGCGTTCGGTGGGATTTTGACCTAAGAACTTGAGTGTTAAATTTATAGTCTGCACAACATTAATATTTTATTCAATGTTTTTAATACAAATATATGCTTCATCAGATCGTAGCCCGGGGCCAGCCAGACAACCACGGTGAACACCGCCGTGGCGAGTGTGAGGCTGGACGGGGTAGGTCCGGTTTGGCTTGGAGAAAAATAGAAAAGTAGCTCCTGTCTTCTGTAGGCAGGCTTAAAGACTAGGTTAAAATTATAATGTGTCCACATGGACCTAAAATTAATATAAAAATAAACACAATTCTATAAAAACGTTCGTAAGCAAGAGCACTTAATAATTTTGATTATTGATACGGGAAACAACTAAACGAAAAAACCTCTTCGTTGGTAATGGGATGGATGGCAGGGATGGCCATCTTTGGAAAAAACCATATAACTCTTGGTGGACAGTTTCCCTGCCAGATGTAGCCAGGGTAGTGTTCATGGTGACTCGTTTAAGTTTGAGTTGGTATATTTTGTTTTATCTTTTGGCCTCGACCAATTTTTCACTAAATCGGTCGGGGAAGTGATAGCTGTCAAATTTTTAGTTCCAATGTTTCTCTGGGGAATTTGGTTTTTGAAAAATGTTTAGGTTGGTACCAATGTCTTAAATTGTTTTTAGGTTATGTAGTACTATTTTTAGGTTACGTTACCGGAAGAATTTCCGGCGGGATGCCGGAAGTAGCGGAAATAGTTTTTAAAATTTAATGTCACTCACTTTTAAAGTTTTATTGGAAAAAACTCACCGAAAGCGTTCCGGTGGGGTTGCTTACACTTGTAGGGCTTGTAAGCGGTTCAGGATGGCCTCTCACACCATCCGTGGGCTTTATAAACGTCGAAAAAACTTGTAATCTCTCGATGCACTTGACACGTCAAAAATACTCAGCATAGTCTGCACGCTTTAACACACTAGCAGAGAAGTTATACCACAAATGGACCCGTAGTATTTTTTGGGAATTTTCCTTTGAGTCCATTTAATAAAATTTGACATTTTTCTGAAAATTTGACATTTTTCTAAAAAGTTATATTTTTCCGAAAATTCGACATTTTTCTGAAGTGACATTTTTTCGAAAATTTGACATTTTTCTGAAGTGACATTACTCCGAAAATTTGACAATTTTCAAACATTTGACATTTTTCTAAAAGGTGACATTTCTTCGAAAATTGACGTTTTTTCGAAAATTTGACATTTTTCTGAAAAGTGACATTTTTTCGAAAATTTGACATTTTCCCGAAAATTTGACATTTTCCTGAATTTTTGACATTTTTCTGAAAAGTGACATTTCTCTGAAAATTTGACATTTTTTCGAAAATTTGACATTTTTTCGAAAATTTGACATTTTTTCGAAAATTTGACATTTTTCTGAAGTGACTACTCCAAAAATTTGACAATTTTCAAACATTTGGCATTTTTCTGAAAGATGACATTTCTTCGAAAATTTGACGTTTTTTCGAAAATTTGACATTTTTCTGAAAAGTGACATTTTTCTGAAAATTTGACATTTCTGAAAGTGACATTTCCCTGAAAATTTAACATTTTTTCGAAAATTTGACGTTTTTCTGAAAAGTGACATTTTTCTAAAAATTTGGCATATTTCTGAAAAGTGACATTTCCCTGAAAATTTAATATTTTTTCGAAAATTTGACATTTTTCTGAAAAGTGACATTTCTCCGAAAATTTGACGTTTTCCTGAAAATTTGACATTTTCTTAAAAATCTGACATTTTTCTGAAAATTTTATATTTCTTGGAAATTAAAAAAAAAAAAAAAAAAATTCGTGACTCGTCTTGTAGAAATATTTTTTTGATATCATCAGTTCGCCTGTTATAAGAATTTTATGCTTTTACGACATCATCAGAACGTAGGTGTACTTTTAATTCACTCGTATTCCATCCATCTACAATATTTCCACCTACGTTTCAAACTTTAATTGGATGTTTCCAGTTAAGTCGATATTTGCACCAGTTTCTAAGAATTTTTCTTATTTGTGACGTCATGTGACGTAGGTGTATTATTAATTCACTCGTAATCCGTCCGTCTACAATATTTATACCTACGTTTCAAATTTCAGTTCGATATCTTCAACCGTTCCCGAGTTATCAGCCGAAATCACTGAACACCTCTGTCATTATTAGAATATCACCCTGTACATTGCACTGCTTTGAGAACAAAACAAGTGAAATTTTTGTTTTTTAATTTTTTTCACGGAAACCAAATCGAAAAAGTGCAAGTGTGATATATCGTTGAAATCGGAATTTTTACTGCTTTTCAATGGTTCAATTACAAATTGCAAGTAATCATAAAATAAACAACTTGTTGTGTCAAAACGGCACTAAACGTAATCCGATCTCAACTAAAACCTTTTCAGATCTTCTGGAGCACTAAAGAAACCCTCATGCAAAGTTTCATCCAAATCCGTTTAGTAGCTTCGCCGCTATCGTGCTAACATACATACACACACACACACACACACATACATACACACAAAAACAATTTTTTTGGGTTCCTGGGACCTCAAAACGTAAAGATTTGATGTTATCTCGATTTTCGATTTTGGACTAATTGTAGTAACCTCCCACAATTTTATTGTGGGGAGGTTAATAAAAGCCATTCAAAAAACTTCTTTCTTCATTGACAATTGTTAAAAAGTATGTACACACACACTGCATGATTATTATGGTTTATTAAGTTTTAGGGACTTGGATTCACAAAAAAGTACATCTCAAAACATTTTAATTTCCTTGCTTGATGATTTTCTTGATAAATATATATATTGGAGGCTGTAACTTGCTGAAAACTTGACCCACTGGAGAAAATAAAATATCACTATTTCGGAAAAAATGTATACTTTTCGAATGTTCAAACACAAATTCGTTTTCTTGTTTGCTTCTTTTCGAAAATTTGATCAATCATATCATGGTAAGAAATTGCGATTTTCACGATCTTATCCTTATATTATATTATAACTATGAAAATATCTTTGATTGTTTTGAATATAAATTCTGGAACTTTTCCAATACATTAACAAATGTATAAGGAATCCATTGGACATAGCTGAAATGTGGATAGGTGTACCTGTAATAAATAAAATAAAGTAAGGGCACGTAAAAATTCATGCAAGCGATTCAGCGGCTATGTGTGGTGTCTGTGCATGCATTCGTAATTATATATTTTCCCTCCATACCCACTACTTACCCTCCTATTCACTGAGAAAAATGTTAAAAATGTGTAATCAGAAAGAGAAAGAAGCTTTATTTTACTCGATAGAACAGCTAAGAATTTTTAGATGTTCCATAGTATGCATTTAACCGTGCGCTGGCCGCGCAGAGTGACAAAGTTACTTCACTATTTTTTTCCAGGAATACCGTGGCTTTGGCGATAAATTTTATTAGAACATTTTTTGTTCAGAAACACGTGGTCTATCCACCTGTATTTTTTATTTTTTCCTACCTTGACTTAATTTCAAAACGGTGAACAAATGGATGAAAAAAAAATGTTTTTCATTTTTTTTTATGTTCTGTATCCGAGCGGCGTGTAAACTTTTCAGGGTTCGAACTCATTAATAAAGAAAAAGTAAAAGTTTTTGTAGGTTTCACTATAAAATGTTTCTCTGTCGTCCGGGCTATCAGTCAAAAGTTATAAAACTTCATGTGTAGCGCGCGCACTAACACTGTCGAAGCACGCTCGAATACCGTGTCATTGAGCTCCGTTTACAGCGAAGTTCTAAAATTTCTAGTTCCGTCGGTTTTGCTTAAATGAAAAGAAATATATTTTTTATAAAATATCCTGTTTTTTAATGTTCTCTTATCATTTCCATAACAATATTATTTACAAAAACCATATTTGCGCCTAAGTTGTTAAATAAAAAAAATTTCACAGGAGTTAAGTCGAAAAAGGACCCCGGAACAAAACCAACGAAAATTGTGTTTCGGTGGAATTGGCTGAAACTTTGCTATTTTGTAGTTCAAGCCATGCTGATCAAAAGTTCTGATCACATCGAGCCGATCCTATGGACGGTTTTGAGCTTCAACTTGTCAAGATTAGGTTATTTAATTAATTTATTTATTAGGTTAGGTAATTTGCGTCATTTTAGGCATTCAAGAATTTTTTTACCTTTAAACTATTAACTTTAGCAAAAAATTGCAAGGGCCGAAGTATTTCTGTTCGAGTCCTATAAAGCTAAACAATTTTTTTCAGAATTTTTATCAACTTTTAGATTAAATAAAATTCATATATATGTCATAAATCGGCATGCTTCGGTGGGATTGGCTGAAACTTTGCTATTTTGTAGTTAAAGTCATGCTGATCAAAAATTCTTGTTGCACTGAGTCGTTCCTATGAGTGGTTTTCGCGTCAGGAGTGGTTGAAAGTCTTTTCAACGAGGTAACGGGTAATCTATGTACGTGTTTATGAATCGGATTACCATTTTTACCATTTTTGAGACTGTCTTCTCTTTTCAGCGAGACCAGAGAATTTCCGAAACAATAATTTAAATGCTATAATTAACCATAACAATAATTTCAATGCTATAATATTATTTGAAATTCCTAGTTGGAAATAACATGAAACTTTAAAGGTACACAAGCAAGAAAATATTTTACAACTGTGTGTGTATCTTATGCATCTCATATAAAGCAAATAATTTTTTTTTTTTATTTTATTTATTTATATACAATTTATAAAAAGGTACAAATGTTATAATTTCGATAATATAAATTACAATAAACGAATGATTTGGTGGGCACCTAGATGTTGAAACATCTGTATGTGCCCTTATAAATTTCCTAATGAGTATATTATTTATTTATATTAATTTTGTATGGAAAATAATACATTATTCACATAGAAAATTGAAATCTTCGAAATTGAGAATATAATACTTATACCTGTATATTCAATGTCATTACTACATTATGTCATAATCCTGAGAAACTTTTCGTAGTTTTTTATAATGTATGCTTTACTTTTTTTGTTGAAATTTTTCTTATTTCTTCTTTGTTTTATATCCGTTGGTAATAAGTTGTAAAACTTTGGGGCCAAATAATACATAAATTTTAGGTTTATAGCCCTTCGATTATTTGGTATGATTATTTGCCTATTTTCATTAGCTCTAGTCAGATACTGATGGCTGACATAATTTTGGAGTTTTTCTGTTTTATGAATGTATGAGCAAACTGACTGTATAATTAGTGCGTTTATATTACAAATGTCCTCATTAAAGAGCATGCTCGTGGGTTATAATTTATTTCTATTGTAAATTATTTTTACAATTGTATTTTGTATAACAGTCAGTGGTTGTAGTTTCTTTTTATATGTCCCGCCCCATACAATTAATCCATATCTTATAAGAGAGATACTAAGGATTTGTACACTGGTATGAGTAATTTAATATTTAAGAATTCTTTTAATATGTAGAATTTATGAATCAGTTTTCGTATTTTTTTTGTTAAATAGTCACAATCATTATTGCGCATAGTGGGTCATAAATAAGAAGCCCGGTCAAAATCCTTTATTAACTTCCTAAATCCACCCCTGACGTTTGTTTACCTGTAAGAGAGCATAGCAGTCTTTTTTAAAATAAATGCAATAACAACCCCAGTTCATGGGAACCCGGAAGCTACGTGTCGAAACAGAGCTTTGCTTATGCTCAGTTTGCATAGCTAAATTGCATTCAGTTGGTTGGCGTTGAAACTTTAGAATGGAATATTTTAGTGATAAATTATGTAATAAGATTAAAAAGTTTCTAGTCGTGTTTTCGATAAGTAACGTATTTTAAGTGCCGAATTACTAACAAACTATCAGTTTTCATTTTAATACCTAACTTATTTTTAACCGACTTCAGGAAATTTACAAAAGGAGGAGGTTCTCAAAGTGACTCGAATGTATGATGTATGTTTTTTTTTATATTTGTACAGCCATTATTTTGAATTGGTTTAAGCGATTTTTATGAAAACTTTCTCTATCAGCAAGATATGGCTCGCCGGTGGTCCTGTATCAACTTCATCATATTATTCATCATATTTAGTGCAAGGTGAGCAGAAATTAAAAACAAGATTGTTATTTGAACATTTTGCCAATATTTGGCGAAGGCGCCGCGCAAATTTCGTCGGAATTGAGTTAAAATTGACGGCTATCAGGTATTTTAGGAGTAGCTGATACCTAATCTGATCTCAAAAATTAGAAATTAAGAGTGAAGAATCTAATGCGATTGTCATAATGCAACATTATAGGAAATTTACATAAAATTTGATATATGAAGATTTCAGGATTCTGTGATATATTAATTAGTGACAATATGTTA
The DNA here is from genome assembly GCA_936432065.2 of Rutpela maculata. Classification (NCBI taxonomy): domain Eukaryota; kingdom Metazoa; phylum Arthropoda; class Insecta; order Coleoptera; family Cerambycidae; genus Rutpela; species Rutpela maculata. Next base: position 135,137,494 of record OW386287.2, on the reverse strand, counting down.
GTTTACTATAGAGATGCTAAATAAAGGGGACGCTAAAAAGGGTAAAAAAAAATAACAATATAAAGGTAATAAAGTTCAATTAACTGGGTGGCGGTGAAATTCTATTTCACAATTTTTAGCGATATTTTTTGAAGGCGGCTTAAAAAAATTGCTTATATTTATACATTTTCAGGAGTGGTCAGACACGTCATTTTTTAACCAATTGCCTGTTTGATGACTATAAATCTGGGTTGGCCATTTTTGTCCTTTTGGACCTAATTTTGATTTATATTTTTATATACGTGAAAACTCAATGCTTACTGTTTTAATTAGCGGTATGATTGTTGGTGTTTGAATATATTTGCATCATAAATGAATTTTTTTATTAATTATAGTTCAATGTACAAATAATTTGGAGTGTTAATTTGCATTTAATAAAATTACATTTTTTAAACACGTAGTAGGTTTTACCCCCTAAAAATCATCCCATCATCTAATACAAAATTCAAAGTATAATTTCCACATTTGTAAAAGTTCATTTTGCCATTCTTTTTAACATACTCTTGCAAGTAACTGAATTTTCTCACTATATGTCCTACAAGTGACAAGATAAACTCGTATTTATATTTCGGGCACACTGAGACTGCGGTGGGCATTACCAAAGCTCATTTTCTTAGGTCATTATTTTCAAACATTATGTACTTTTTTCTTTTCCTTATGAGTTGCTGTACTGAAGCTTTAGTTTATTGTTCCCTATAGTCTAATTACACCATTAGTTCCTCCCCAAAAAGAGAGTGTGCGGTGGATGGGACCTCTGGGTATCTCTTCCGGTGTCATAAATGATCCTTCGAGGTATGAAACTTCTAGTCACCAAAGCTGGGCATTCACATACTATGTTTTAAGAAGTTTCCTCACCCTCTCACTACACATCCTGCATTCTGGATGCACATCTTAGCTTTTTTCTGCAATTCTTTTGAGTTTGTCTTGGATAAATTGAATTTTCAACGAAATCTGAAAAATCTTGTTCGAGAATGTTTCTGGCGAGATTTCGAAGAAGTACGAAGCCTGATTTTCAAAATTATTTCATTGCTAATTTAAAAATAATAACAAAACCATGGAAATTAGTTTTCGAGACAAAAAAACGTAAACTAATGAAGGCATAACCCATCAGCCCTGAAACAATGGTTCTCAAACCCATAAAAGCTAAATAAATACCAAACCATAAAATCCCAAACCGACAGACTCCAAATCGAAAAACCCCAAACGAATAGGTCCCGAATAAGTAAACTGTATAAACAAAACCTCTGATAAATAAACACATAAACTCCAAGCACCACATATTCATAGAACCCAAACTCATAAAACCCAAACACATAAACCCCAACACCACATACCTCAAATGCGAAAACCCCAAAACCGTGATAAATTTTGAAAATCAGGCTTCGTACGTCTCCTTAAAATTTTTCCAGAAACATTCTCAATCCAGAATTTTTAGATTTGGTTGAAAATTATGACCTCTAGGTGTTTTGAACCAAACGATCTCTATAGCCCCAGTCCAAGACAAGTTATATTTCTGGCATAATAGCTCCTTTACCAATCCTCTTGCGATATTATGTGACATCCCGCAAGCTGGCTCTTACTTTCATTGCCCTATTGTCCTCGTGTCCACTCCAGCTGTACGGTGTTGTGTTCCGATAGTTTTGCTACCGTTTTGGAACGTATCCCTCTTGTATCCTGAGCTTTGAGAGCTGCTTGGCCGCCAGTGACACGAATTCTTTTGTCAGTGTATGACCTCCGTATCATTTCTCGTGCACTGATTTTTATAGCTGTAATTTCCGCTTGGAACACTATTGCGGTGCCTAATAACCTAGATTAAATCTTGCTGTAAAATATTTAGTCTGCGGAATAACGAATCTCAACATTGTTTAAATATGGCTAATCAACTGTATCAGCAGCAAAATACCTTATTATTATATTTTTGTTCTTGTTCATCATTTGTCAAAAGAAAACGCCCTCTAACTGTTCCTTTGACGTAATAGTCACAGGAGTAGTGGTCATTTTTCAGTAAAATACTGAATAATTGGTATTCCGCTTAACAGAACGTTTACACTGGTATTGTAAAAGCACACACTACCAGGCGTCAAGTTGACGTGACACCAATTTATATTTAGAAGGGCGCCAGTCGCGTTCTGCCCCGTTCTTCCACTCCCAAGCGGGTTCGAGATAAGATATACTTCGATAGACGAGTAATTGGTCAAGGCTGCACTACCTCAGATCATTAACGACGCTCTCTCAAGACTTGATTTCAATTTTTCATTGTTTTTTACGTCTTAGGTTATTGCGATTTTTACATAAAAAAATCCCTATCGAAGATTTCTATCCGACGGGATTGGAATTTAACGTAATCTGTCTATATTTACCTACTAATAATGGTCCCTGCACTATAAGATTTTTGGAGAAATCGCATAAAAAAATCTCTATCAAGCTCCCGTAAGACGACCAGAACACTGAGTATCAAACTTAGGGAATCATGAATCCCGATTAAATCAGTTAAAAAACTCAAGGGATTAAGACTAGCAACAAGTCCTTACATCAATAAAATGCAATTAGTTCAAAGAATACCATTTATTTAATAAGTATGAAATAATACAGTGATTTTCTGCAAAATGATATAATGTGAAAGAATCACGCCTCCCCAACTAAGGCAAATTACTTTTTAATCATACAAGTGAGAGCGGGCGCTAACAATCTATTTGGCAGAAAAGATTCATTTAACTTCCTCAGGATTTAATGCATGCCTTTTTGAAAAGAATTTAAAAATGTTGTATTTTGGTAATTATGGCTGACTGAAAATAATATAAAAATATTGTCACGACTCTCGGGCCGCTGAGATGTGGTTCCTTTAAAATACTCGCTTGCTTGCAAGATGATTTGAATTTAATAAATTAAATGAATACTTGGAAATAAAGCACTGTGGTAGAAAACAAGATACAGGTTTATTAACAAACTCTAAAAAACAGAACAAGATAAAACCAAACAATTTGTACTTACATTAATGTTACCCTCCAAGGGCTACACCCCAGGAGGGGAGTTGGGCCACGCATCAAGCCACCACCAATTCGTACCCTGAACCAAAACCCAACTAAATTTTTAAACTCAAATTTGTCCCAGTTGCTACCTTTTTGCCAAATCAGCATTTCATCATATTACAAAGTCGCATGAGGTGAACGTGCCAGCGTCTTGCTTCTTCCTTTGTTCACCAATGCAAATGTTAATTTCACTTATCAAATCTTGTAATAATTATTTATTTAATGATGTACTGGATGTCTCAAACAAATTCTGAATAAATTAAAATTACTGCGTGACACATCTCCCCCACCTAAGAAAGCTGGCCCCCAGCTTTAAAGCTAGTGTTTAATAAACAAAAAAAATTAAATTTAAAAGTGAATGGCATTAACCACATAAACATATATTAAGGAAGTGTTAGATGCTAAAAAAATAAAAAATACATCACATGGAACAAAGAGAAAAATAAAAACCAAGTAGATTATAATTCTGTCACTTGCAAGTCGTTAAGTCAAGTCTCTACTTGAAGTCGCATTGTATCTCAGTTAAATCCATTAAAAGTTGCAGTGACAAATTATATACTAACGGACGCAATATTATTATCAAACAACAAGGTCATTGTCAGTTAAAGAGAAATATTATTTTCAAATAAATAAAAAAAACGATTAACTCTTTTACTTTAGTACTGCAAGTCCCTTTACCCCGTAACTATAATAAATCATTCTTGACTTAACAAAAAAAGATTGAACGGAAATATCTTAAAAAAACAAAAAATTAAGTCGTTGCAGTAATAAACTAAAGCAAGTTTTGAATGAAATTAACACCAATACATCAAATGAAAAGCTAGGATGAACCAAAAATTTCTAACTCGGGCACGCGAAAATGTCTCGCACTGTATAACTTTAAGTTAGCACACGACCGTTATAGCACAGAATTCTGAATCCGTAATTCAATTCTCAGGCCACACTTACACTATTGTCCTCTCACGATTCCAATGTGTTCCAAATGTCTATTATTCCCCTGGGCTGGTTTGAGGAATTATCATTTTCACATCTGAGGCCGTGATGTGTAACCTGTGGCTTCTCAGAACTGAGGGAACAGCATCCACACCCGAGTACCACGACTGAAGGCTGTCATCTTGACCATCTTCCCTCTACGTAGGGCTGTTGGGACTCCCTTTTCTCTTCGTCCATAGCCGTTTGCCACCATTTTTCAGGAATGTGCTGTCTGCCTGTCATCCCGCCATTATTTGATCTTTACATCTGGATTTGACTATCAGTCAGGTTAAGGCTAGGAAAAATTTAGGCGAAGAGGAACCACACACAATGTGGCTGCAAAAAAAAAAGCCTTTTTGACATGTGCCTTTTTGTTGCCTGACTGATAGTGGAACTCGTTCAAGAAACAGTTACCATTTTCATTATGATTGGTTTCGGGAAAATTGGGAAATAAATTAAAGAAAATTTGACAATGGATGGGCCTCAGTCGCTACGCCTAACAGGTGGAGTTCTGGATCTAGTTCTATTCTAATCCTGGGGCTTTCGACTAGGGTTTTCTTCTTGTGCTATGTGTGCCTCGTTGCCATGGCGCGCTTACATAAAACAAAACACCCGAGTAAATTCTTATATAATGGGGAAAAAATTATAGATAAAACATTCATAAAATCGGGAAAAAATTATCCTTACAAGTGGTTCACCTAATCGAGTTATTTTTTAATAAAAGGACATGATCTATTGGGTAGCACAAAAAATAAACCCTTTACTAGTTACCAAAAAATTGCCTGCTCATTTACGTAAAAAGCGCAATATACATACAATGTTACGATTAAATAAAAAAATGTACCTATGCAATTCAACAAAACACTTTAATTTGTTTTCTCATCTTTTAACACATTTTAGTTAGAGTTATTTAGGGCTTGCGAAACAAAATCACAAAACGTATGGCTTGATAATTATGTCTAAAAGAAAAAAATATATCTATTTTTCTTCAATCCATAGACTCCGTATCATTAAAGAAAATTCGAAAAAAGTCATGATGCTATAAACAATTATTCCTTATTCTTTTATCTCTCTCTTTAAAAAAAAAATGAATACTCAACGCATATAAATAGTTCATTAGTTCTTTGATAGTTTTTTCTCACTTCCACTATTTGATAAAACTCATCGGCGTTAGAAGCAATTCAAACCTATTTCAAACGCCATTATTTTTTTTTTACGCAACCTTCGACGACTGTGGCTATATAAAAAAATTGTTGCCAACCTTGTACCTTATATGAAAATTATACTAAAAAAAAAAAAAACAGCATTATTTTGCTTTTAAAATAGGGCATTCTTTCTAGGGAGACCTCTTCACCAATCATAGACCACATAACTATTTATTACTCTGACTTTTACCCTCTGGGGGAGAGCAGGGTAATGAAAATACTTTACGTAATAAAAAATATTACTCTCGCGTGCTTGTTTACCATTTTCTTTTTTCAAAAAAATTTTGCCATATTTTTTCACACTTATTTGGTGTCATTTGGAAAAAAAAATTGAAATAATAGCTTTTAATAAGCAATTTTATATTTTCGCTTTCAATATACCGTGGGTGGTAAAAAAAACACTTCTGTTTATTCCATTCCATGCATGATGATTGATTGTATCTTCAGTATTAATTTTGACTGAATAAGGGCGTTGTTGATTGGTCAGCTATTTGCTCTGCCATTCATCTAGTGACGTCGCGGTAGCCACTAGCGTAAATCGCCTAGCAACATTGCTTCGCAGTCCAACGACAGATCTTATCAATTAGAATTCGCCAAAGAAAAAAATTTACTTTTACATACCCCACACGGTATTATACCTCTTTATTCCTCCGATTGTTGGCGACCCAGGCTTTAACTTCATATCAAAAAACAACTTTTCCACTATCTATTTTCCAAGAATGGTTTACTACTTCAGGAATATCGACCGTACATTAACAATATTTATTACTTATGTTCTAGTACGAATTATAAAAATAGAGTTAACTTTCATGTGTCATTACTAGTTGAACCTTATTTGTCTCAACTACGTACAGATTATTTCTATTTCTCGCGTCTTCCACTCCCGACGCTTCATCCAACCTCATTCACTAAACTGTACTTTGGTACCAACACACATAATGAATCATGACCCATTCATTATCAACTTTCTTTGTACTCTTTGTCACATCGCCCTCCTTCTCAAAACAACTACTTTCTCGGCTATATGCCTCGATGAACATTGAATTACGAAAGAAGGGATATACTGCTCTACCATGAACAGCCGCGTAACGGTACTTATGTTTTTTCATTTCAAGAATTTGTGCCTATTCAAAGGCTGTGGTACCAACAAATAATCAAAATATCACTCTCAATATTTCAAAAACTATCTCCCGAAACTCAAATCAACTCTTAACTCAATGTAGGCCTCAAAAAATATACATATCTCTCGTTAACTTCTCATAAAACTCATAAACTCGTAAAAACTTCTTTCGACCCTCCAATGACACATTATTCAAAAAAAATAAAGTCTCACCGGTCGGCGTACTCTATGTCACATCGCTCCCTTCTTTCAACAACTACTTTCCCAGCTATATGCCTCGATGAACATTGAATTACGAAAGAAGAGGTTAACTGTTCTACTGTGAACAGTCGCGTGACAGTACTTATGCTACTTTTGACCGGGCTAACTTTCATCTCATTCTCATTCCCGTCGTCTCAAGTATTTGTCCACATTACAAGGCTTTTGAAAGCTATGGACATCCGTATCAACTCCTGATAACGCGATATAAGCCTCGTAATAAAAAATATCATACTTCAGTAAGTCATCATAAATTTCATAAACTCAAAAAAACAAAGGTGTACCCTTCAATAACTTATTGTACGTCTCATCATCCACATACACAAACTTTTGTGCTAAAATATCACTACTCTAATACTCGATATTCCTTATTGCTCATTATTTCATATTCACCAATTAAAAGAAATAATCTCAATTAAATCTGTGTCACCCATTCTTCATTATACGTAAAAACATTTCCATGTCCCCACCATAGCTTAGAAATTTCTTCCATTCTAATAAAAAATTATCTTTATGGCCTTTCACTGATCCTAATTATTCTATCATTCACGCGATGTGGCTTGCACTCAGCTCTTGACCAAAATCACCCTGTATAATCCAGGTATATTTTAAGTTTTCCCCCATCTTACTTTATACTCAATTAAAAAAATACAATCACTCAAGATAATTTTAATACTTCTAGTCAAACTAATTCACTAATAGTCTGGTCCCTCCTTCCTGTGGTAGGCCTTACTGGTGCGTGGTTTTTCTAAGATGTACTTTTCTAGGGGCATTTGAATTTACGCAATAAAAATTACTTAGAAACGCAAGAGATTTACGCAAACGAAGACTTACGCGAAGAATTCAGGGTTATTATTAATTTTTTGAGATAAAAGATGACTTCAAACAGTCGAGCTCCAATCGACTTTTCACCGAAAATTCACAATTACTCCTTCTCTTAGAGAAATTCAAAGGCTTACAAAATAACGCCTATCCTTGGATTTTTATTTTTTTTTTAATTTTAATCGCCTTATTTATATAAATGTCCTGGCGGAGTTTAGCCGTAGGCTATTCTACCACTCAACCAGGACGGACACACACACATAGACAATATCACAACACCCATTCCCAGCGACATTGCCATCTGCCGCAGCTGAGACTCGAACTCAGGAGAGGAGAGCGACTAGATTGTGTTGTCTCTCACACAACGGCAATCTAGTTCACTGCTACCATCTCGGCAACACATGAAAAACACCACTACACATCCATACCCTAGCCAGGATTTGAACCTGGGACCCCGTGGTCGCAAGCTTAACACCTTAAGCACTGCGCCACCGAGCCGGTGGATTTGTCATTATACTCCTACTCAAATCAATGTTTGCATATAAAACTAACTGCAATAAAAATAACTGTTCTGTCTGACAACATAAAATAAGATTGGTGCATACTAAAAAGATGAAAATTCACATGTGGCATATTTGATCGCCGGCGAGAAGAAAAACAACTTAAAATACGTTGCCTGCCTCAAGTCGTTTGCAATGGGAGCGTTATTTTATCCATTTCATTTCGAATACCTGGTATAACATTTGCATAGGGAGAGTAAAAAAAAATGTTAATGGAAGTGGTAGAGAAAAACCAATATTAACAAAATGGTAGTTGCCTCAGCCTCAGCCTTGCAAAAAAGAAGGGGAAGAGGGTGGTAAGTCGCTTATGATATTAAGTTTGTATAATATTACGAATTATCTTTCTCATTTTTCTAATTAAACTCAATGAGGGGTGAATACCTGAATAGGGAAGCAGTTGTTGAAGTAGCAAAGCAAAAAAAAATCACGTAATGTCAACGAGTCGAATTCACTTATCAGCAGGTAAATTTATTAATAGCCCCACCATTGCAAATAGCCCTTGTAAAAATTAAGTATAAAAACCACATTTATTATTCAAAATTGCGATCACCATCCACCTATAAATTTGTCAAAGATTAAAACCATTAAAACCAACAAAATAAAAAATACATTACATTGTCCCAGTTACTACTTTATCTAAGCGATGTCCCTAAATCAGTTCATTTGACCTAATTCTGGTGATTTCTACCACCGTATAATTGTCAATGACACGCAAAAAAATAAATTATTTAATAAAAACCTCCAAATCTTTAAGCGCAAAATTCAACAAGAAATATGAAAATTTAACCAGTATTCATTTTAAACTTTTAGAAATGCAAAATTCGTCAAATTTAACCATGAAAACCAACTTGTAACTTAAAAAAACCTTAGGAAAGTCAAATTATTTCACACTTAAACAAAAAAATACATTTTACATTAAAGAAAGTTAAATAAAATGGGAGGGTTGTGAAGAACCACCCCCTAGGTGCGAGGCTAGGCACCTCCACCACGTGTCACGAATACGGGTTGGGGTTGGTTAATAATTACTCCCAACATGTTACGCCCGGCGCCTCCACCACGCGTCACGACCCTCGGGCCGCTGAGCAAGAAGGTTTGAATTTAATGAATTAAATGAATACTTGTAAATAAAGCATTGTGGTAGAAAACAAGGTAGGTACAGGTTTATTAACAAACAGTAAAAAACAGAACAAGATAAAACCAAACAATTTGTACTTACATTAATGTTACCCTCCAAGGGCTACCCCCCAGGAGGGGAGTTGAGCCACGCACCAAGCCACCACCAATTCGTACCCTGAACCAACCAACCAACTAATTTTTTAAACTCAAATTTGTCCCAGTTGCTACCTTTTGCCAAATCAGCATTTCATCATTATTAAAAAGTCGCATGAGGTGAACCTGCCAGCTTCTTGCTTACTCTACAGTTCCTTTGTTCACCAATGCAACTTTGTTTCAAGTTAATTTCGCTTATCAAATCTGGTAATAATTATTTATTTAATGATGCACTGGGTGTCTCAAACAAATTCTGAATAAATTAAAATTACTGCGTGACAATATTTTACTTAAAAAATTTTGATTCGCTTATGAACAATGATCGGAATTTGGGTTTAATTCCAGTGGCGCAAATAGGTGGTATATAAAATTTTACACCAAAAACTCAAGGTTTGTTCTTTCTTACAAAATTAAATCGAAATTAAATTTAATACGAACCTACCTTATGAGTTTCTCATTTATTTTGAAATAATAGAATACATGTATACATATTTACAACTAATAATGTATGCATATTTTAATAAATCCTTGTGACGCACCTGAAATTAAACCCAAACTTCGGGTCACTTCCGATCACTGCTTATGAATAGCTTAAAGGTCCCAAATCGTGATTTTATCATTCACGGGACGGAGTTCGACTAATACATGAGTTGAATAACTTTCGGCCAGTCTTATGACGTACGTGTTCCCATGCAGGTTCAATATAGGAAAAATAACAACGACTCGCCTCCGAACGACTTTTAGGCAAAATGGACTTTTGAGTCCTTTGTGCCCAAGACGGTTTTCTCTATAACTTTATTATTCGGAAAGCCCTGCAGTTGGCTTTCCTACCATCGCTTTGTATTGACCACCCAACGCACTCGACCAAATTACGAGTCGCTGGGTGAATCCTGACTTGTTTTATGCGAGAAAACGGCCTTGTGCATTTTCATTGATTTTGTGCCAATTTTTGCTTATAGGCACTACTTTCGCCTTTTTTATACTTTGCCTTGTTAAAATTCTACAGTCAGTCTTTAGAATAGGGTATATAATGACTGTACCTCCATGGTCAATGTCTTCGGCGGAGGAATTAAAGTTGAAAATATTTCGAATAATTTCAAAGTACTTTTAATCACATATTTTTTACTTTAAAAAGTATGTGATTTATTTTTCCATGACCACCATATACTTTCACTCTCATATCCTGGACCAAAATATATTTTCCTATGTAAAAATTCGGTATTTCTTCGAATTTTTACCCGGTTGTGCCTAATGTCTTAAACTCACAGCGGTTCTTTTGGACTAGTTTGTGGCTTTGGAGTCTCCCGGACTCATGAAAATATCCTCGAATTTTTATTTTGGCTTCGACTTTTTTCAATTCTGGAAGATTCTACAACAGTATCACATCACTCCTTTCTCCATTTCTGCTCAGAAGTTGAAGAACGTGTGATGCAGAAGCTGATTGCCAATATTACCAAAGAGTTCCCCTCATGCCAGAACCGATTACTGTACGCATGGTTTCTCAAAAGTTTAGCGTCCCAGAGGACTTAATCGTCTACTTCATGATCTTAATGACGACGTTTGCACAGCCCTACTTCCTAGGGGACTCATTTGAGGGGGTTGCTTGAATGGAACTTTTTAATCCCCTTTAACCCTATATGTGTCTAAATGTTCTTTGGCACATAAATCAAATATTATGTAACACCCTCTGATAAAATTGAACTACTCCCGTTGTGATCTCCAAACGCATGTAAACTGTTCTATTAGGTACTTCCATCGCTTACTACGTTTTATTATAACTTAGAGCCAAATATACTTAACATTTTTTTCATTAAATAAGGTAAGAAAGGTACTCGGAAAGGTATAAGCGGATGTGTACTTCTTTTCAGCAGCGCTAGAGGGAAAAAATTATAAATTCATTTTTAATACAGAGTGTTTCGTGAGTGACTAGCCATACGCTAGTGAGTAGTACAGTACCCTGAAATTATTTCAAAATGGTCTTTATTATATCCCTAGTGCCCTTCGTTTCTGATATACAGCGTGTTTTCTATATTTTGCCAAAATTTCGATCGGCCATATTTTTAGATTGGCTTCACCAAATCTAACCCAATTTAGTAGGCATGTTTCACTAATAGAGGTTTTCACACAATTCAGTACCACAAACGAAAAAAACCGCTGCCCAAGGAATCACTACTTCCACATCCAATTCTCTATCCAAGTCACTCACAACGAAAAAACTTGTGGAAATAATTGTTTATGGAACTTTAATAATATAGTATATGAAATCCTCTACTCCAAAAACCTATAAAACGATACCCCACATCGGTAGTGGGGTCGGGGTTGTGATAGGGGGGGTGGTAGTGGGGGTGGATGAAGTAAAAAAATGTTTTGAGGTTTCTGGTTCTTGTACATACACTAAATCATAATTTTTTTTCATCCTCTTTAATAAGGGGGTGGAGGGTTGGTAATGGGGGGTGGCTAATGCCAAAAAATTTTTTGAGACCTTAGCTTTTCTTGTATATACTAAATACCAATTTTATGGACTCTTACCTGCTTGATTTATCCATTTACCCCAAATTTACCCCAATTTACCCCCTAATCCTTCGACGGTACAAGATGAAAATATAATCTAGTTCTAGATCTCGTTAAAGTACATATGTGTACCAAATTTCAAGTCAATATCCCAAACGGTTCCAGAGTAAACGTGCGCACAAAAAAAAGTTACAGACAGACCGACAGACAGACAGACAGACCGACAGACAGACAGAAAAATTTTTTTCGCTCAAACTTAAAATCTCGACGTTTCATGACATTTTAAGCCTATTTGAACAATAAAAATTTTTAAAAATTTTTTTGTCGTTACTATACTTCCACTGGATGGGGAAGTAACACATTCGAGATGGAGCAGAGGCGCAACTCAGGAACGGGCTCAATTTCTGTTCTTTTGGCATTTATATGGATTTTTGTAATTTTCGATACCGAATTTAAAAATACTCTTATAAGTGTATTTAAACCATGTAATTAATTTATTTGGCACACTTTTAATACTTCGAGAATTAACAACTGAGATTCATAATAAATCAATTTCAAAAATATTTGGGAGCCTTCCGGCTACGAAAACATTAATAGTTACATAGATGACTTGTTTTTGCGGTAAAAAATTGAATTTTACTCTCTGTTAGAATTTGCCAGTACGATATTATATCGTTTGCCAAAATAGTAAAAAGGTAAAAATGTCAACAAACATTGAAATAAATTAAGTTTATTAGAAAACATACAAGAAAGTAACAATTACACAGATGTGAAGTAACTGAGGAAATAACGCACCTGATATTTACATTTTGAAAAAAAAGTGTACTTAGTGTTTTTGTATAATTTTTGTTCATTACATTTTAGGTGTTACCTTAATTTTGTGTAATTGTTACTTCACTTCTGTAAAAACAAGAAAATATTTTACAATTGTGTATGTATCTTATACATCCCATATAAAGAAAATAATTCACAACCATAATTGTGCACAAGAATCCCGACCAAAATCCTTTAATTTTCTAAATCCACCCTTGGCGCTTGTTTACCTGCAAAAGTGCATCACAGTCTTTTTTAAAACAAATGCAATAATAACCTTAGTTCATGGGATCCCCGGAAGCTACGTGTCAAAGCAGGGCTTTGTTTATGCTCAGTTTGCATAGCTAAATTGTATTCAGTTGGTTGGTGTTGAAACTAGAATGGAATATTTTAGTAATAAATTATGTACTAAGTGTAAGAAGTTTCTAGTTGTGTTTTTGATAAGTAACGTATTTTTAGTTCTTATTTACTAACAAGCTATCAGCTTTCATTTCAGTACATAACTTATTTTGAATTGACTTCAAAAAATGTACAAAAGGAGGAGGTTCTCAAAGCGACTCGTATGTACGGTTTTTTTATATTTGTAGTCATTATTATGAATTGTCTTAAGTGATTTCTATGAAATTTTTCTCTAACTGTAAGACATAGTTTGGCGGTGGTCCTGTATTAATTTCATATTATTCATCATATTTAGTGTAATTTGAGCAAAAATTGAAAACAAGACTTTTATTTGAAAATTTTGCCAATATTTGGCGAAGGCAAATTTCGCAAATCGTCGGGACTGCATTAAAATTGACGGCTATTAGGTATTTTAGGAGTAGCTGATCGATTGCGATCTCAAAAATTAAGAATGGAGAATCTGATGCGGTTGCCATAATGAAACATTATAAGGTTCAATTAACTGGGGGCGGTGAAACTTTTTTCACAATTTTTAGCGATCTTCTTTGAGGCGGTTCAATAAAAAAAAATGTTTGCTTATATTTATACATTTTCAGAAGTCGGCAGATGCGTCACTCTTTTATCCAATAATTATCTTAGTTATCTGTTTGTTGCCTGTAAAAACTGAGTTGCCCATTTTTGTCCCTTTGGACCTAACTGTGATTTATATTGCTATATACGTGAGAACTACATGTTTACTAGAGAATATTATTTAGGTATTATGCAAATCACAACTTACACACTTTTTTATTTATTATGAAAATACCTACTTTCTGTATATTGTTGCCCTAATCTGGGCATGCTAATATACTAGTTAGGTAAATACTTTAAAACACTCATTATTGGAGAACCAATCAAAACAACTACTCTTCTAGCTAATACTGACGAAGTATTGAATTACATGATAGGATTCTTAGCATTTTAAAGAAAAAAATATATTGAAAATACTTAAATCATTCATTTACATTTAGTCATTCACACCTTTTTTTATTTAATATGAAATTATCTACTTTCTGTATATTGGTACCTTAGTCGGGTCACGCTAATATACTACTTAGGAAAACACTTTAAAACACTCATTATCGGAAAACCAATCAAAACAACTACTCTTCTAGCTAATACTGACGAAGTATTGAATTACATGATAGGATTCCTGGCATTTTAAGGCAAAAAAATATATTGAAGATACTTAAATTATTTATTGAAATTCAGTCATCCACAAGAATTATTGAACCTTACATTCTATTTCAACTCTAGAAAAGTTGTACAAGTTTTTTCGAACTCGTTAGTTCTCATCAGTAGAGTATAGAAACATTCATTCATTATTTACAAGCCTATTCTTGATTTATTTTTATTTTTTACCATTAATTATTTTTATTCATTTGCTTTTATCATGATTAGAGAATATTATTTAGGTATTATGCAAATCACAACTTACACACTTTTTTATTTATTATGAAAATACCTACTTTCTGTATATTGTTGCCCTAATCTGGGCATGCTAATATACTAGTTAGGTAAATACTTTAAAACACTCATTATTGGAGAACCAATCAAAACAACTACTCTTCTAGCTAATACTGACGAAGTATTGAATTACATGATAGGATTCTTAGCATTTTAAAGAAAAAAATATATTGAAAATACTTAAATCATTCATTTACATTTAGTCATTCACACCTTTTTTTATTTAATATGAAATTATCTACTTTCTGTATATTGGTACCTTAGTCGGGTCACGCTAATATACTACTAATAAATCAAGAATAGGCTTGTAAATAATGAATGAATGTTTCTATACTCTACTGATGAGAACTAACGAGTTCGAAAAAACTTGTACAACTTTTCTAGAGTTGAAATAGAATGTAAGGTTCAATAATTCTTGTGGATGACTGAATTTCAATAAATAATTTAAGTATCTTCAATATATTTTTTTGCCTTAAAATGCCAGGAATCCTATCATGTAATTCAATACTTCGTCAGTATTAGCTAGAAGAGTAGTTGTTTTGATTGGTTTTCCAATAATGAGTGTTTTAAAGTGTTTTCCTAAGTAGTATATTAGCGTGACCCGACTAAGGTACCAATATACAGAAAGTAGATAATTTCATATTAAATAAAAAAAAGGTGTGAATGACTAAATGTAAATGAATGATTTAAGTATTTTCAATATATTTTTTTTCTTTAAAATGCTAAGAATCCTATCATGTAATTCAATACTTCGTCAGTATTAGCTAGAAGAGTAGTTGTTTTGATTGGTTCTCCAATAATGAGTGTTTTAAAGTATTTACCTAACTAGTATATTAGCATGCCCAGATTAGGGCAACAATATACAGAAAGTAGGTATTTTCATAATAAATAAAAAAGTGTGTAAGTTGTGATTTGCATAATACCTAAATAATATTCTCTAATCATGATAAAAGCAAATGAATAAAAATAATTAATGGTAAAAAATAAAAATAAATCAAGAATAGGCTTGTAAATAATGAATGAATGTTTCTATACTCTACTGATGAGAACTAACGAGTTCGAAAAAACTTGTACAACTTTTCTAGAGTTGAAATAGAATGTAAGGTTCAATAATTCTTGTGGATGACTGAATTTCAATAAATAATTTAAGTATCTTCAATATATTTTTTTGCCTTAAAATGCCAGGAATCCTATCATGTAATTCAATACTTCGTCAGTATTAGCTAGAAGAGTAGTTGTTTTGATTGGTTTTCCAATATTGAGTGTTTTAAAGTGTTTTCCTAAGTAGTATATTAGCGTGACCCGACTAAGGTACCAATATACAGAAAGTAGATAATTTCATATTAAATAAAAAAAGGTGTGAATGACTAAATGTAAATGAATGATTTAAGTATTTTCAATATATTTTTTTCTTTAAAATGCTAAGAATCCTATCATGTAATTCAATACTTCGTCAGTATTAGCTAGAAGAGTAGTTGTTTTGATTGGTTCTCCAATAATGAGTGTTTTAAAGTATTTACCTAACTAGTATATTAGCATGCCCAGATTAGGGCAACAATATACAGAAAGTAGGTATTTTCATAATAAATAAAAAAGTGTGTAAGTTGTGATTTGCATAATACCTAAATAATATTCTCTAATCATGATAAAAGCAAATGAATAAAAATAATTAATGGTAAAAAATAAAAATACATGTTTACTGTTTTAAATATTGCTATGATTGTTGGCGTTTGAATATATTTGCATCATGAATGAATTTTCTTATCAATTATAGTTCAATTTACAAATAATTTGGAGTATTAATTTACATTTAATAAAATTACATTTTTTAAGCACACAGTAGCTTTCATCCCCTAAAAATCATCCCATCTGTAACTTCTTTCTAATACAAAATTCAAATTAGGCAAGTTTTACAATTTTAACAGTTCATTTTGCCATTCCTCTTAACGTATTTCAAATGCCGAATTAAAGTAATTGAATATTTTCACTATATTTCCCATTATTCCCTACAGGTGACAAAATAAAACTTTCTGTGTTTTGGCAGAGATATCATATTTCGGGCTCATTGAAATTGCGGTGGGCATTACCAAAGCCCATTTTCTTGGGTCATAGATTTTTCTTTTCCTTATGAGTTGCCGTTCCAGGACCCCACCGTACTGAAGCTTTAGTTAATTGTTTCATGTAGTCTAGTTACCATTAGTTCTTCCGCAACAGGCGAGTGTGTGGTGGATGGAAGCTCTGGCTATCTCTTCCGGGGTCACAAATGGTCCCACGAGGTATGAAACCCTTCCAGTCACCAAGGCTGGACATTCACATAGTACGTGGTGAGGAGTTTACCCTTACCACACATCCTGCATTCTAGATTGTTCCTCACCCCTGTACTGGTTGGGTGTTTATTTAGTGTACAATTCCCTGTTAGAATATCCACTGCACATCTAAGAGGTTTTCTGCTCAGCTTTAGAAATTCATTGGTTGTTTGTCTTAAATGGTCCATCAGTGATGAATATACGTGAGTGTGTCATCTCTAGTGCTCCACACTGGGGGCCAAAGGTTCAAAGCCACCTAGAGGCCACAATTTTCAACGAAATCTAAAAATTCTTGTTCGAGTATGTTTCTGGAGAGATTTCAAAGAAGTACGAACCCTGATTTTCAAAATTATTTCATTGCTAATTTAAAAATGACAATAAACCAATGAAAATTAAAGTCTTCGAGATAAAAAAAACGTAAGTTGATGAACATATAACCCATCAGTCCTGAAACTAGGGTCTTAGACCCATAAAAACTAAATAAATACCAAACCATAAAACCCCAAACCCATAGACCCCAAACGAATAGGCCCCGAATAGGTGTATAAACAAAACCTCTGATAAATAAACTCATAAACTCCCAAGCACACATATCCATAGAACCCAAACTCATAGAGCCCAAACACATAAACCCCAACACCACAGACCTCAAACACGAAAACCCCAAAACCAATAGAATGACGTTTCACATATTAAAAATCAGGCTTCGCACGTCTCCTCGGAATTTTTCCAAAAACATCCTCGATCCAGAATTTTTTTGATTTGGTTAAAAATTATAACCTCTAAGTGATCTGAACCAAACGATCTCTATAGCCCCACTCAAGTTACATTTCTGAGCTCCTTTACCAATCATCTTGCGATATTATATGACATCCCACAAGTTGGCCCTTACCTTCATTGCTCTGGTGTCCTCGTATCCACTCCAACTATATACTGTTGTGTTCTGATAGTTTTTCTACCGTTTTAGAACGTATCCTTAGTGTATCTTGAGAGCTGCTTGGCTGTCAGTGATGACACGAATTTTTTTATCAGTGTGTGACCTCCTTATCACTTCTCGTGCATTGATTTTTATAGCTGTGACTTTCGTTTGGAACACTTTTGGGGTACCTAATAAAATTAAATCTTGCTCTATACGATTCAGTTTGCGAAATAACGAATCTTAACATTGTTTAAATAAGGCGCTATCAACTGTGTCAACAGTTCGGTGTAAGTAGTAATAGTCTAATAGCTGGGCACGAAATTTCGATATGACTCGTGTCATGAAAAGTTTCCATAACAATACGTCGTACACTGAGGGAGGATCCTCGTTTGGAAATTTGCTGACAGCTCGAGCGGGGAGGGGCACAGGTGAGAGCGGTGAAAGTTGACTTTTTTTTAACAAAAATCATCGCGGTTACGCTTAAAAATTTATTGGGAATTGTGACTCACGTAATCGAAATGTGAAGTTGCTGACAGGTAGTTAAGGTTGCTGACCGGTGTCAACTTGCCAAAAATCTATAAAGAAAAAAAATACTGCAATTACAATACAGCGGTGAGAGCATAAAATATGGGGTTTAGTCCGAATAAGTGCGGGAGTTTTGAAACTTTTGGAATTTGTAGATTTCAATGCCATGAATGAAATAAGAAATAATGCAAAATATGATCTCAGCCGCCGGCGTCGCCATATTGAAAAAATGGCTCACAAAAACAGTTTTTTTGAAACGTATAAAATGTTCGTATAAAAATAAAAGGGCATTAAATTTTCGACAAAATATGTCCTATACATTTTTTCGTTAAACTGAATAGTTTCAGTGCAGCAGCCGATCGAAGTCAAGCATTCTTGACAAAATTATGACTTTTTGTAATTTCTCAATTTAATGCGACTTTTGTCGCGTCGTGTTGAAGAATGGGGCTGGAAACAGAGCAAAGCTGGGCTTACACCAGAGTAACAATGCTGAAAGGTTCTGTTTCTGAAAAGCTACTTAAATTTCTTTCCTGTAAATGCAAGAAAGGGTGCAGTGTAGCGTGTAGTTGTAGAGAGGCAGGGTTAAAGTGTTCTGTAATTTGCAAATTTTATAACGGGCAAAGCTGCGACAATACAGCAACAGTCGACGAGCTTCATGACGACGAGAAAGTCGACTTTCCAGTCGAAACGTTTCTCGCAAGCATGGAGAACAATCAATACGTAGAATCAGTGAACAGCGCAATGGAAGCAATTTCCGAAGAAAGTATTGTTGAAGACTACAATGAACCTGGGTCTTCGACATCACATATTGTTACGGAAACTTTCCATGACCTGAGTCATATCGAAATTTCGTGTCCAACTCTCCGTCTATAAGTATCAATTGATATTAAACATAACTAATATGTTACAAATATATTTAACATACACAGCAGATAAAAAAAATTCATAATAACGCTTTGAGAAAGGAAACATATTCGATTTCCAAAACGTCAGTAAAATACCTAATTTTTATATTTTTATTCTTATTCATCATTTGTCAAAAAAACGCCCTCTAACTGTTCCATTGATATAAAAGTCACAGAAGTAGTGGTTATTTTCCAGTAAAACGCTGAATAATTGTATGATTTTGTGGATTTACGGACATTGTTATTAGAACAAAATACATGTGGTAGAGAATCCCAAAGACTTCCCCGCATGCCAGAGCCGATTACTCTATGCATGGTTTCTCTAAAGTGTAGCATACTAGAAGACTTAAAATCGCCTACTGTTCATGATCTTAGTGACGACGTTTGCACAGCCCTTCTTCCTCGGTACCCTTCCTAGGGTACTCCTTTTAGAGGGTTGATCCTATGGGACTTTTTAATTTCCTTTTGATATCCTTAAACTCGGGGGTCTAATATACATAAGACACTGGGCGCATATGCGTAATCTGCAGACGCATAAGGAATGGCCAATATGATTCGGTAGTGTTCGGAAACAATAGTCATTGGTTTATATGTTCCGCTGCTTATTGGTAAAGCGGCGACGTAGAATGTGCATAGAACAACCTCAAGCGTCTGCAGTCAACTTGTTTTTCGAAGTTATGCATTCTCCTGTGTAATGTTCTTCAGTTCTAAAACGATTCGTATTGTAGATTTTTTCTTTGGGACAGCTTAAAATGGAGGAATTTACGTTTCCTTTTATGTAACGTAGGGTGCTAATTGTAGTTGCTATGAAGTCAATCGAGACAGCGTAAAAACTAAAACTCGGTTTCTAGGCGGCATCTCCTTTAGGAATCGTGATGGGCGGTGGTAGAAGTGTAAAAATGTAATCAAACATTTCTACCTCTGCCCATCATGATTCATAAAGGAGATGCCGGATAGAAAACGAGTTTTAGTTTTTACGCTGTCTCGATTGACTTTATAACAACTACAATTATCACCCTACGTTACATAAGAAGACACGTAAATTCCTCCATTTATTTCAGCTGACTTCGTAACAACTATAACTATAACACAAGTAGTAGAATGAAACCATCCTTAACCTAAAAAGTGTAAATATTACTTCCACATCCAGTGGAAGTATAGTAACGACAAAAAAAATTTTAAAAATTTTGTTCAAATAGGCCTAGAATGTCATGAAACGTCGAGATTTTATGTTTGAGGAAAAAAAATTCTGTCTGTCTGTCTGTCTGTCTGCCTGGTCTGTCTGTAACTTTTTTTTGTGCGTACGATTACTCTGGAACCGTTTAAGATATTGACTTGTGCAACGAAGCTATTTTCGCCACCTATGTTTGAGGCATTTAAACTCTGACCGACTTCGTTACTTGCCCACATTAACATATAGAATCTACCCACACAAAGGTAAAAGCACGCAGTTTTAGCATTAAACATACCGAGCGCGCTACTTATACCTCACCGATTGTATTTGCGTAGACAGTATCGTATATCAAAAATTATCTAGTGTTTAATTGAGCAGAATTTGATTCTCCTCCAGTTGGTTTAAGTACTAACAGCTTTAAATCCAAATTAGTCCCTTTCTGCTTTTAGGACCAATAAGGAGTAGTTGCGACTATAGTTCGAGCGCATAGGCCTTACGGGGCAGATCGTTTAGTGCAAGTGGGAAACCCAGTAATAAACGATCCGCAAGAGTAAGATTTAGTTTTCTGGTTACCGCGAATATCTATTTACTGCAAGAGGCAAACCCAGGAGTAAATAGTACGTTTCTTAGTTTTTGACACAGGCCTATCCGCTTTCCGGAATATTTTACGTCTGCCGCATTTTGCCCTCCAAGGGAGAATTTCTTATTATACAACCGTTATCAGACGAAAGTATTCTCTCAATAGTTTTTTTTTTTTGTTTTGATTAGTTTGAGCTTAATCCCTAAGTGCGACCTAACAGTTTTCTTAACTTTTCGGTAGTTTTACTATAATTTTATCTTGATCGTTTTATCTCAGTCTCACTGCTTGCACTTGCCTTACTTTGCCTTTTGCTAATTTTGCCTTTTGCTATTTTGCTTTGTTTGTACATAGTGTTACCATTTACCAAATTTTGCTAAATAAATATTGTTTTTCAATTGTTTTCTAAACTGGTTGTTTTATTTATGCATTGATCACCTGGTCAAAACCTTCTTCACTGATAAATATCTTGGTAGCGTGTTTCAGCGCTTCTAATTCTGAAACTGGCGCCCGAGTCCGTAATCTTCTGTTACTTAGGGGCGTCATAGTGACGACGACAGACAAAAGCGCGTCACACTTGAAATTTAGTACACGTTTGTATTTTAATGAGATCTGGAACTAGATTATATTTTCATCTTATTCCGTTGAAGGGTTGGGGGGTAAATTGGGGTAAATGGGGGTACATATGTAAATCAAGTAGGTAAGATTTCCACCTTCCCATCCGTCATGTGATTTTAATGATTTTACAGCACCCTGTATGATGTATTATTGGACATATTGACGTTCTCGTATTTTTTATATGAAATACATTGGAACAAAAATAATTTTAACATATTCGCAGCATCTAAATTGACAACTAAAATTCGAATTATTTTTCGTGCAACACTGTATAAATTGTTCAAAATAGTATAAATGTATCCAAAATGTGATCTTCATTTCAAAAATCTAAAAACATACAGGGTGGTCCATTTAGAAAAGACTATTGGGGCCATTTCCGGTAAAACCGGAAGTGATAAATACGGCGGATGGGTCTCAAAAAGTTGAAAATCTTACCTAATTTCAACATACAAAATTTCATCCCGATATCTTTAAAAACAAGGAAGTTATAAGGGTGGCCCACTATTCATTTACACCCGGTATATAAAAGAATTTACGGCCTCAAAAAATTTTTTGGCATTAGCCATCCCCATTACTACCACCACCCCATTATTAAAGGGGGTGAAAAAAATAAAATTGTAATTTAGTGTCTATACAAGAACCTAAGCCTCAAAATTTGTTTTAATTATACAAAATATTTTGATTTAGTGTGTGTACAAGAATCAGTCATCAAGAATTTTTTTCACTTCATTCACCGAACGTGCTCTTAATTTCAGTGGCACTAAATAAAAGTGAAAAGTCGAGAAAAAATTTACATCAAATAGGTCACAGTGGACTGCAATTTGTACTCGCTTAGATTAGTACAACGTTATACACTTTTCGGTTAAACAAAAAAATTCCTTAATATATTCCAGCTGAAACACTAATTTACCTACTTTGTTGAATAGAAAATATTAAAAATATTCTCAAAATAGGGTATTTAAAAGGCACTCAAATGTTGCTGGAATTTATTAATGAATTTAATTTATTTTGACGTGTATAACAGATATTTATATGGGTTGAGTTCAGGAAATACGGGACAATTAATAACCTATTGCCTCCAATATTGGGTTTTATTAAAGCGCCAAACAATAAAGAGTAATTCTGGATATATGTGGAATATAGGAATATTGGCGAATTTAATCCTGTTGTAGAGGAGTTTTATCGTCTACTATAAAATATTTGGACAATAATTACCGCATTCATTTTATTTATCGTGTCTATATTTTTTGATAATCGTAACAATAAAGAAAATATTGGTTTATCGTTGTATCACTGTAAACTGCTCCAAGCAGTTTTGGAAAACAACTATCTTTATTAGAAATGTTCAAATTTCACGTTATAAATGCAACTTCGTTAATAGGCAACAATTTAACTCTCCAATTTTGGTAAATGGTCTGTAGTTATTCAAGTGGAGTTTTCACAGGTCGCTGTCCATAATATGAATCCTAATTATATCCACGAGTCGAGTGTAGTATTCAAGTGTTCTGGTTTTTATATGGAAAGCACTTCATTGGCACAGGACATAATACAGAATCCAGATATATATATATATATATATATATATATATATATATATATATATATATATATATATATGGCTTAATTGGAAAAAATAAATAAATAAATAAATTCGTCGAAATGCAACATTTCCGCTTAGTCAACATTTTGTATGTATGAGGCAATACTCTGCCATAGCATCTGGTCAAAAGAAATCCTATAGAAATCCTCTGAAAATAATATGTTCATTATGTTATATCTCACCATGTCTTGGCTAATTTTGTAGTTAAAAATAAAAAAAATTTGGTTGAACGCAAGTTCTGGTATGGTACTATGTTCGAAACAAAGGGTATAGCAGAATAAGCATGGTAAAATGGACCCAGAAGCGTTTGGGCCTCATTCGGTGTCAGTAGATCGACAATAGGAAAATAAATGTTTTCCTAGAGTTTTGGCCCCCCCGTCGCCACGGGTAATCCCTGTACCCTAATAAATATGACATTTCGTTTTCATTTTTTATCTCTGCAAGTTGTGCGTTAATTATTATGAAAAAAATAGACGATGTACGTGTAACTTAAATACATCTTAGGAAAAAAAATCAGCTGAATTTGTTGCCTCCTTCGAATAAAAAAAAATATTTAAATATTAGAATATTTATTTTTTAATGAAAATAATGATTCGCATACACAAAACTTTTACCAAAAATACATTGTTATGAGTAGTTTATAGTAGATTTTTTCAATTTTTTTGGAGCGCCATAATTAAAAAAAAATAAAAACTGTTACGACGCATTGTTTAGTGGTACTTAACTATTGAAACTGTTCGGTGGACCAGACCAGCGTATTCGTATGTATTTGGACCCGTTAAAACCGAATCCGAAGTCAGAACTGTCAGATTGGCTCGTTTTTCACCCCTAACCCCAAAAAACACCCCCCCCCCCCCCAAAAATGGTCTGTTCGATGGACCAGACCAGTATATTCTTATGTATTTGGACCTGCTGAAACCGAATCCGAAGTCAGAATTGTCATGTCAGATTGGCTCGTTTCTCACCCCAACTCCAAAAAACACCCCCAAATCAAAAACAAAGTGGTCTGTCCGGCGGTGGATCCTTATGTGTTTTGATCTGCTCAATACGGACTCGAGGAAAACATTTCTTTTCTTATTGTCGCTCTACTGACACCGAATTAGGCCCAAACGCTTCTGGGGCCATTTTACCATGCTTATTCTGCTATGCCCTTTGAAAACGTGTTAAACGATTCTCTCTCTCGCAGTTGTCTCTCATAAAAAGCTCAAGAAAACTGCACAAATTTGAAAAAGTTAATAGAAAAATAACAGCCCCACAAGAAAAAAAGTATGCTGTACCAGAAAGGAAACCATCATAACCTCACGTATTTTGGCGCGCTGAATCCGAATCTGAGGTCCAAATTAACTTCTATCTGTCATTTTTTTGTAAATCGCGTATTTTTTGGCATTTTATCCGATTGGTACTGAGAACTGACTCAAATTGGCAAGATAAGAAAAATAAAAAAAGATACGTAACGGTACGTCTAAAATTTTTTATTTTTATTCCTTCTCAGATCTGGTTCAAAATTGATATATAGGGTCCTAGGGTATTTATTATAAGCACTTTTTCTCAATAAAATTTTTCGATATCTTAACAATTTAAGCCATTTTTCGGTACCACCATAGCTAAAATGCGAAAAAAACGCGATTTACAAAAAAAATTACAAGCTAGAAGTTAATTTGGACCTCCGATTCGGATTTAGCGCGCCAATGTACGCTGGGATATGATGGTGTAGCAACTCATTTGCCTCAAATAAGGTTTTCCGAAACTATGGAGATGGAAAACCAGAATAAAAAAAGAAGAATAACAAAAATATAGAACATCAAGGAAATGTACATGTACCCAAAAATGAATTATATCTTATAAAATAACATTCAACTTTAAATATATATTTTTATAAATGAAAATTTATTTATTATAATACCTTTGTACTATAAATTGGTGACCCCGATTTTTTAACCGCAAATTTTAAGAAGATACGAATAGTACGAGCAATAATATGGAAGGCATTTAAATATTTAAAAGAGACTGGAGCAACTTTAATTGAAATTAAGCCCTATATATTTCCGAAGATTAAGAAAAGTGTATACATTAAAATATATTATTTAGAAAAAATCACTAGATCCTTTTTCATGAAAGGGATTCCCCTATCTGAGGTATCAATTGGAGGAAACTCAAATAATTTATCCAGCAAGTACCAATTGGAGGAAACTCAAATAATTTATCCAGGAATATTCTTCAATATTATTAAACCTTATAGAAGTTAATCGAAGATACTCCCTTTTGAATCTTTATTTTACGGTAGGTGAGTTGTTTTGTGATGTTCCTTCGTTGATTGAAAGAACAATTAATCAATCATGTCAGTACCTGAAAACGATGTTTTAATTGATAATCCAGTGGTAATACCTCATAGTCACTATGTTACATCTGTCAAGCTGCCCCCTTTCGGGGTTTCCAAGCCTGAAATTTGGTTTGCTCAGGTTAAGTTACAGTTTGCTGTCTCAAAAATTGTCAATGACAGACATAAATATGACCAGGTAGTAGCTTCCTTGCCTTTAGAAGTCATAACTAACGTATACGGTATTATTGCAAGTCCTCCTGTTAATAATTTATATGATAATTTAAAGAGCGCGTTAATATCGAGGCTGGCGGCAAGCGAGGAGAAACGCCTAGATGATCTACTTTCCGGATCGCATATTGGGGACCTCAAACCTTCGGAATTTTTCCGATCCATGTTAAATGTGGCGGGAGGTTCCAATATGGTAAGCCAACAGCTTCTTATTCAATTGTGGAAAAGGTGCTTACCTCAAACAATTAATATCGCTCTTACGGCCTCAGGAAAAACCGAAGTTACGGACATTACGGACATTGCGGACCGAATTTGGGCGTCATTTCAAGGTCCCATGCTAGCATCTACATATTCTCAAAATACGATTCGGGCTTCAGTCTCTAAGTTTAATACTGAACATATTCCTAGTATATCAGATTTAGTAACTTCATTCAAAGATTTTACAACTAATTTTCAAAGTTCTCTCGATGAAGTTTTGCAGTGTCAAGAAGGTCTCAGTTCGCAACTTAATTCAATTCAATCTCAAATTGCCCTGAGACATACTGATCCTCCTGCCTCCACATCAGTTTGTAACTGTTGTAAAACTAACAACATTTCAAGGCCTACAACGCGTTTATCTAATCGCAGTAATTCTCGTCATAATTTTCTTGATAGATATGATCCTACAAATAATACCGTTTGTTATTGGCATCAACTTTATAATGATAAGGCCTTTAGATATGAAGGCACCTGGTGTAGGTATAATAAAAATTTTAAAGGCACTAAATGACTAGAAATTGACAATGATTCTTTGACATCTGACGTTAACTCTTTTGACGTTAACCCATCTGTTAATAATCGCCGACTTTTTATTTATGATCGCTCAAACAATTTGCGATTTTTAATCGATACCGGAGCCGATTTGTCAGGTATACCACGTAATACTTTTACTGATTTAAAGAGAAATTTTGACACGGTTTTGACCGAGGCTAATAGGTCTACTATACATACGTATGGGAAAAAGTTATTGAAGGTCAATTTAAACTTACGAAGAATTTATCATTTTGGGTTAGTAGTTAATTTAAAAAAAGCATGTTTAATTAATAATATTACTAATTTATCAATAAATTGTTTAATTAACAATGGTCCTTCAGACTCACTTAAATTATTTCCTTTGAAGAATGAATTCAATGAACTACTTTTACAATTTCCTAACCTAATTAGTTCTCCAAACTACAATTTGCCTGTCAAACATTCAGTTGTACATCACATTGTCACTGAAGGGCATTTACCTTTTTCACGTCCACGTATATTGGACAATATAAGGTTTAAAATAGCTCAGAGTTTAATAATATGGTTGAGTTAGGTATTTGTAAGTCATCGTCTTCTTCCGTTTCATCGCCACTTCATTTAGTACCTAAAGAGTCCAATGACTGGCGCCCCTGCGGGGATTATAGGCAATTAAATATGGTTACTGTCCCGGATAGGTATCCTTTACCCCACCTGCATGATTTTAACTCTCGATTATATGAATGTACTATCTTCTCAAAGATCGATTTGATTAGAGCTTATCATCAAATACCAGTCGCAGAGAGTGATGTTTTCAAAACAGCAATTGCTACTCCTTTTGGTTTATTCGAATTTTATCGGATGCCTTTCGGCCTGCGAAATGCTGGGCAAACCTTTCAAAGATTTATGGACGAAGTCCTTTCTGGTTTGCTTTTCGTATTTGTTTATTTAGACGATATCTTAGTAGCAAGTAGTTCAAATGTGCAGCATCTAGAACATTTAAAACTTGTTTTTGAACGGTTAAGCCAATATGGTATAAATATTAAACCGTCTAAGTGTGATTTCGGAGCTAATGATTCGACCTTTTTAGGACATCATATTTCTTCACAAGGTATATTGCCTTCCCCTGAAAGAGTTGATGTCATTAATAATTTTCCATTATCAACGACTCTTAAACAACTACAACGTTTTATAGGTATGATTAAATTTTATCATCGTTTTGTACCTAATTTCGCTGAGATGTTGGTCCCTTTACATTCCTTCTGTACAGATTTATCACATAATAGAATTGCGAAAATTGATGAATTTCCTATTTCCTGTTAAGATAGTTTCTTAAAAGCTAAAAAAGCTTTAGTAGATGCAGTTATTTTAGCTCATCCTTGTTGTAGTGACAAAGCTTTTTTGTCACTTACAGTTGATTGTTCGAATATTTCCATGGGCGCAGTTCTAAAGCAACAAGATAGCAAAGAAGTCTTTACTCCTATAGCATTTTTTTCGCGTAAACTCGCCATGGCTGAAGACAAGTACTCAGTTTTTGATAAAGAGCTTTTATCCTTATTTTCTGCTCTTAAGCATTTTAAAAATTTACTAGAAGGTCGTAAATTTACCTGTTTTACCGACCATAAACCTTTAATAAATGCTTTATTCACGGAAACTGAAAGATCACCGAGACAAATACGTCATCTGGAATATATTGCTCAGTTTTCTTGTGACATTAAACATATTAAAGGTTCTAAAAATATCATAGCGGATACCTTATCACGTATTCATGACACGTCTTCTTTGACCCATGCTGTTTCACCGATTCAAATCGAAAAACCCCCTTCATTGAATGTTAATTTCGATTTGAGATTATTATATAAAGCACAAACAACTCTTATTATATAAAGCACAGACTCTGACCTTACACACTTATTGTCCAATCAGTCTTTAAATTCTAAACATACTTTTATTTTGGAGAAAATTAAAATCCCAGATTCGACAGAATTTATTTGGTGCGACGTTTCTCTTCCGAAACTACGCCCATATGTTCCGATTGTTTATAGAAGAATGATATTTGATATATTTCATGGTCTATCTCGTCCTGGAATTAAAGCTACTAGAACTTTAGTAACGCATAATTATTTCTGGCCCAAAATTAGCACTGATTGCAATTTATGGGCTAAGCGTTAGCTGTCAAAGTCAAAGTTTCACGTCACACAAGAGGCCCCTTGGAAAATTTGAAATACCCAAGTTCAGGTTCGATCATATTCATATAGATTTGGTAGGACCATTACCTCCATCCAAAGGTTACTCTTACATTTTAACGGTGATCGAACGATTTACTAGATGGCCAGAGGCTTACCCTCTTAAAGATATTACTGCAGAGACTTTGCACGCTCATTATTTCAGAATTTTGTGTGTCGTTTTGGTGTTCCCTTGACGGTGTCAACGGACCAGGGAGTTCAATTTGAATCAAAATTATTTTGCGAATTCTCTAAATTTTTGGGTTTTCATAGAATTCGTACCACTACTTGTCACCCGCAAAGTAACGGAATGGTGGAACGTTTTCACCGCTCTCTTAAAGCTGCGTTAACAGCAAGAGCTAATACGTCACATTGGGTGGACGAACTTCAAATTGTTTTATTAGCTTTCAGGACAATTCCCAAATAAGATTTGCAATGTTCGTCTGCAGAACTAATTTACGGTCAAACTCTACGGTTACCTGGCGAATTTTTCGTTAAATCATATGACACTCCAAACATACCTATATTTATTGACAAGTTACGAAGTTACTTTCACAATTTAAAATTTTTTCTCCAGTTTCTCATGTTAATTATAAAACATTTGTTAACCAAGAGATTTCCAAATGTAATTTTATTTTTGTTCATAAATAAGGTTATAAACGAACCATTACTCCACTGTACGAAGGTCCTTTTAAAGTTTTGTCTCGTACAGACAAGTTAATTACTTTTGTTAAAAATAATAAAGTTGTGACTGTCAATATTGACAGAGTTAAACCTGCTTTTTTGTTGGTTGACAGATGTAATATTCCGCCATCTCATGTTAAAAAGGTACGTTTTTCCATCGACACTTTGCTTGATTAATTGTTCTTTTTGTTAACGGGGGGGTGTATGTAGCAACTCATTTGCCTCAAATAAGGTTTTCCGAAACTATGGAGATGGAAAACCAGAATAAAAAAAGAAGAATAACAAAAATATAGAACATCAAGAAAATGTACATGTACCCAAAAATGAATTATATCTTATAAAATAACACTCAACTTTAAATATATATTTTTATAAATGAAAGTTTATTTATTTTAGTACTTTTGTACTATAGATGGTCTCTTTCCTGGTATAACATACTTTTTTTTGTGGGGCTGTGTAATCATAATAAAAAATTACACATTAATGCCACAAGTAACGTATCCCCTGTACGGAGACCTTGCGTGAAAAGAGTTGTCAAATTGTCAGAAAGCGTACAATCCTAATATCAAACTACAGCTAACGTATCTTTTTCTGAAAGCACCCCACTACTGGAGCTGAAAATGGAACTCAATATTCCAGGGCGAGATCAATTTTGCTTAAACCTCAATTAATTCAAAATGACCTACTCCTAAAAACATTTTTTTGAGACAATAACTGATTTTTTTTATTAACTTGAACAGATTTGTGGGTAGGAACCCTAAAATTTGATATGTTTCGAAGATACCTAAAATAAATCAATTTTCGATTTATTCTAACACTTGCTAGGAACATGTAGAAGGATGATATGAAGGTATCTCAGGCTTAACCCAAGAGCTAAGAGCATTTTCTTATTTTATTGAAACCTAAGAAAGGGTTTATTTATTATAAAGTTTATTTTTTCTCAATCTAGTATATACAATTAATACTTTTATCTAATACTTTTTATCTAAACATAAATAATGACGGGCGTTAAGTTAAGTTAATGAAGCTGCAATTACAAAATTACAAACTGTGCTGTTATTTAGTCGGGCAGTAAAAAATTTGTCGAAGAGCAAAGATATTCCAAATAGGTTTTCATAATTACGGTTTCTAATTAATATTTCTTTTAATTAATTTTAAGAATGCTATATACGTAGAATTAAAGTTGTACCTAGCTACAGTATAAGGTCTATGGTTCCGTTTTGGTGGATATTATCAATTTATACGGAAAATTTAACAAAGTCCCGCTAATTCTTTGTTGAGGCTATTGTTTGATAAAAAAATTCCACACTATCCCGATGGTAGTAGTTTTTCAAAATCTGAAAATATTCTATATTATACTGTAGCCTGGAAGAAATTGGAGGTGATCCCGTACAAAAGCATATTTAATTCCAGATGTTACAGGTTATACCACCATTTATTTTTATCGTTTTTTTTTTTGGTTCATCATATTTTGAATAATTTCTGTAATAGACTACGTGGTAAGCAAGCAAATTTTATGGTAAGTCTTTTAGAACTTCTAGAAGACGACAATAAGATTGGTTTGTCTACCAAGTACAATAATACAGCGAACTAATACTGGATTAGAATTACAATTCGATAATAGTTAAAAATAAAATATACTATTGTCTAGTTTAATTTGACAGAATTCAACAAAATAATAGTCAGACGAAAAAAATAATAGTCTTATTCATCTATTTTTTAAGTTAATGTTTGTTTTGTTGCAAGACAACTTTTTATTAATTAAAATAACAATCACCTCTTGTTTAAAAATACCATCAATCTAATTTAGTTTAACAAAATTAACAATATTGTTAGTTAACCATTTTTTTTTGTTGAATTTACCCATACTATTTCTTTGAGTATAGTCCCGTAGATTTTAATATATTTTTTATTTCTCTTAATTTCCTACTAGGTCTAGTGATAGTTAATTTATAGATTGACTAACTATTTTTTATGAGCTCTCATATTTTCAACAACTAATTGTAATCACAGGTGCAATTATTTATTCATTCTCAAAAGAACAAAATCCATATACACGACCCAGCTCGCCAACAAAAACCTGAGAGCCGTTTGCAATGTATCAAAATATATATTTTTATAATACATATACTTAAAATTCAGTTATTTTTTATTGAACAGCAAAAAGGAAGTGGCAAATTTTAAAGGACACCACACGTTTTGTAGGTAAATTGGTGGCCTGTCAAATTTGATGAATTTTTGATATGTTGTAGTTCAGTTGATTCTGAACAATAAGTTCCTTTGGAAAAACTTAAAATTATGGACAGTTTCTCCGATAGATATGGCTCCGAAGACTGGACCTACCTCTCGATACTATACCACGATTTCTCAAAACTACCGCAGTTATTGGAATGATAACTGCTGGAAATTCATAACCAGACTATTTACCATTATTTGGACTTAGATTGATGTGCCTGAACTTCCGGTTTTGCCGGAAGTAGTAAATAAGTAAGTACGTGTATTAGCTGATCAATGCTAGCTTAATACCGGGTATATCATAATTTTGGTACAAAACAGAATTGATTTTATTTTTCAAGATATAAAATTGCAGTTGTGTCTAGTTAATGAAAACTAATTATTTGTGAGACCTTTAAGTAGAATAGGCAGTTTTTGTTTATAGATAATACATTAAACCTTATTATTTTTAGCAAAACATTGCATAGCTGATTATTTTCATTTTTTTTAAATATTTACCTATTTTAAGAGAAATCAAACCAAAAAAAACTTTTTTTCAAATTAATTAACAAAGAGACGCAATGAAAGGCTGGATGAATGATTATATTAAAAACAGTTAAAAAAACGAACTAGATACACATATGTATATGCGTTGCGATTGCTTTTCTAAGTTTAAAAGTAAGCAATTTTTTTATAAAACCTAACATGCCGCACGTAGGATTTATTTTCTGTATGGATAAGGTTTAATTAATTTGAAATAAAGTTTTTTTGATTTGATTTCTATTAATGAATGATTAAAATAAGTAAATATTTAAAAAATTAAAATAATCAGCTATGCAATTATTGCTAAAAATAAAAAGGTTTAATGTATTATAAATAAACAAACACCGCCTATTCTACTTAAATGTCTCACAAATAATTGGTTTTCATTGTCTAGACACTACTGCAATTTTACATCTTGAAAAATAAAATCAACTTTGTTTTGTACCAAGATTATGATGTACCCGGTATCAAGCTAGCATCAATGTTCGATCAGTCAATGCACGTACTTACTTATTTACTAATATAGTGAATTTTAATAAAGCTACTTATATATATGATTATTAAATTGAAGTAAAACGGGTGTTGTGCACTGGAAAATACGTGATTTGACGTCACTTCCGGCAAAACCGGAAGTTCAGACACATCAATCTGATACTAAATAATGGTAAATAGTCTCGTTATTCATTTCCAGCAGTTATCATTTCAATACCTGCGGTAGTTTTGAGAAATCGTGGTATTGTATCGAGGTCCAGTTTTCGGAGCCATCTATCGGAGAAACTGTCCATAATTTTAAGTTTTGCCAAAGGAATTTATTGTTCAAAATCAGTTGAACTACAACATATCAAAAATTCATCAAATTTGACAGGCCACCAATTTACCTACCAAACGTGCGGTGTCCTAAAGATTTCCAAATATTCTTATTAGCACTGCAGTTTTTAAGTCATGTTTTTATTAGCTTTTTGTAAACATTTCTTCGCACAAATGGTTATAGGTAAGTCTCCTGTAACATAATATATTGCAGGCAATAACG
The DNA here is from genome assembly GCA_936432065.2 of Rutpela maculata. NCBI lineage: Eukaryota > Metazoa > Arthropoda > Insecta > Coleoptera > Cerambycidae > Rutpela > Rutpela maculata. The sequence goes on along the minus strand of OW386287.2, from coordinate 135,104,355 downwards.
TTGGTATGTCTTCTAACTTTACTTTTACAAAAGATTAACTTCAGTATGGATAATGGATATCCAGAGGAAACAACTGACTACTTAATATTTTACAACTAGGTTAGTATATTAGTTGAGAGATTTTAACAAAGTTTCAGATGTAGGTTTTATCCTTATTCAATTACAAGGAACTTTTAATCGCTGAACTTGCTCGACCACTTTTCTTTTGCTTCGGAAGTTTACAAATTGTATGTTCTGTTGTAACTAAAATTGAAACAATTCGTATGAATAATCTTGCATTTTATAGAATATACATGGAGGTCCAAAATTGTCCCCGAATATTTCTGTGGCTGATAACCAAAAATAAAAGTAGGTACGCTTTTATACAATTTTTTTTTTTGAAAATAAGTAATAAAGGAACACACCCATTTAAGGAGGGATAATAAATACCAATTTATCTATAATGTCTTCGGTCCACCTTAAAATATAAAATTCATATTTTAAATTCAGAATAGCTCACCTACATATCAGTTTGCACAGCATCAGTCAAACCCACTCATCGGTGGTTTTCAATATTTTACCCTTAATTTTACTTTTCACATATTTCTAGAAATTCTTATAAAAAATTATATTCAGAACATTAGGAATAAGAAAAAGTACTCTTATTGAATTTCGATAAACTGAGCCGCTCTCAAGTTATGATGTTTACAAATCAACATGCATTGGCAACATTTTATTAAGAAATCCTTTTACACAAAAAATGCTTTGACATATTAGGTAGATAAAATAATTAAATTAAACATAGAAAATAGCTAATTATATCAATTATAAAAATTTTCGGCCAATTATTATTTTTTTTTGTATTTTGGAGCGAGTTTTAAAGAAACCAATGTGACAGATGTAGGGGGTCATGACATTGACGCGTAATATGAAATTTTTGGTATTTTGAAACTAAAATTTTCCATTCAATAAGATTTGAAAGGAACACTTATACACGAGGAAAATTACGAGGTTCCTTACGAATCCTATCTCGCATTCTTAGATATAAAGAATCTAAATCGTTTAAAGAAACGTCAAGGATACAAAGAGTGGAATTTTTGTCTGGATCCAAATGAACTTTTTCGGCATAAGACATCAGGGACGACATTTAGTTAACCTTTCCTGTGAACCAAAATAAACAAGAATTATTGTAGTTTAACTGCTCAATATGCTAGTTTACCCGTTGGTTCTTTCAAATTGCTCAGTCAAAGTAAAGAATAGTCAGTCACACCAGTAAAATGAGTACCTTCTAGTGGTAAGGACAAAGTTTTTCTATTAATAAAATAGCTGCCAAACATTGTGTTTGGGTAATTAAATAGTTCCGTTCGGTTCTAGAATGTGACCTACTAGCAAATGCAATGACGACCACTTCCCCATTGATAAATTGCAGCAAAACATCAGCTACTCCTGTGTCTGATGCATCACACTGAATAGTGAATGGTTGCGAAAAATCTGGACTACGAGGTATTGGAGCTGACACAAGTGCCTGTTTTAATTTGACAAAAGAATTTTCGGCTTCTGGTGTCCGAAATATTTTTTTACCTTTTTTCCTACCTTTAATTAAATCATTGATTGGAGATACTAACGTGGAAAAATGGTTGATAAATTTTCTGTATTAGGAAGTTATGCTTATGAAGCGTTTAATCTCCGTGTTATTATTCGGTCTTGGATAACTTATCATACAAGAAATTGATTGATTAAGCATTTGAGAGATAACTTGAAAAAATCACATTTTTCAAAATTCATAGTAAGATAGCAGCTTTTAGTCGAGTCAGTACTTTATTGAGGATTTGAATGTGGAGTCATTCGTCATCAAATGATGAAGAAATAACAATTATATCGTCTAAATAACAAGAAACTTTAGGTTCAAGCTCGGGACCAATACTTGCATCCAAGAGTCTTCGCTGGCATTAAGCATTATGGATGAGGCCAAAAGGAACTAGTTTAAAATGGAAGAGTCCACGGCCAGGTACAGAGAAATCTGTTTTTTCTTTACTTTCATCATCTAAAAGGATTTACCAAAAAGCTTCAGATAAATCTATACTAGACATAAACTTTGCACCTTTAAGCAAACTGAGAATTCTGTCAATTCGAGGAAGAGGATATGCGTCAGGTTTAGTTATAAGATTAAGTCGACGACCATCAAAACAAAAACGGTATTCAACTGATTTATGTTTTACTAAGAGAATGGGAGAGTTCCATGCACTATGTTCTGCTCCTAAGCGTATCATATCAAGCTCTTTGTTTAAAATATTCAATATATATAGTGAAAAGGGAACTTATTCGAAAGGCCTAGCTTCTCCTTAAGACTAATTTCTTGAATCTGTTAGTGTTAATACTTTTTCTTTTTGTTCCGGTGAAAGGTCTTTCATGCTACACAAACACTTAACTACTGAATTGTTTACTTGATTGGCTATTTTATTTTCACAGCCTCTGATATTACTGTTTACTTTCCAAGTATTGTTTTTGAAATCAATTTCTAAACAAAACTCTTTAAAAAATCGCTGCCAAGAATTAAATATTGTATCGAAATGTCCTTCGTTTTTCCATATCCACAATCTAAGTTTCGGGGCGAGCGTAGAGGCGACTTCAATGTGAATATCAGTCGATATTCCGTTGAAGCAACGTCGAGCGCGGTTAGTACTTGGATGGGCGACCCACCTATCTTGGGAAATACAGCGTTCTCGTCTCACCTTCTAGAGGCTTGTATATCAGTGTATACTCGGAAGTTACGTAATTTCAGACGAGGATTACGTAGTGGATATACCATCCTTCGGAGGGGATGTAAAGCAGGCGGTCCCTTGTCTATTAAATGTTAGGCAAGTAAAGATCCCTACTCTTCTTACGGGAAGAGGTTCGGCAAAATTTCCAGGCTGGGGGTAGCTCGTCTCCTGGCGTCTGTGATAGGCCTTGGTAGCGAAAATAGGCCGACGTTAAATAGTTAAAAAAAAAATCTAAGTTTCTTTTTAAGGAACATTGAATACTCTGCAAAAAAAACTCCTGCATCATTCTGTAGTATGGTAAAATCTTGACCGATTTTCTGTCTCAAATATTCAATACTGATGGCTTTAAAACCTGATCTTATTTCTCTTGATTTCACTGTGTGGGGTTATTTAAAATCAAGAGTTTATAGTATTGCTTTTTGCAAACATGCACTTTGTTATTTGAGTTTGTTTCCTCACAACTTATGTCATAGAGCTCTTGGGGCATATTTTTAAGTGGTTTTCTCTGTGAATCTATTCTATTTTGTTCGTTGAATTTAAGCCCAGTTGGCAGTTGGAGCACACAGTTGAGCAGCGCAATCCTAATGTGGTAAATCTGCACCATTTTTCGCAACTCTTTTTGTAATTGCAAGAAAGTTGAATTAAGGAAATTGGAGCTGGTGGCTCGGTTGTGAAAACAGGTGATGAAAATTTGCTGATATTTTTTCAACCCCAATTGCGTGGGCTAAATATTTTTCCTCGCCAAGATTCAATTTGGTAAAGCACTCGATAGGACTGTGACTGTAACACATCAGATGTTGGTGACAGTCTTGATGAAATCACGGAATAAGTAGATTGACCGACTGACTAACCTACCGAATGAAGTAAATCTTTGATGATTTTCACTTTGTGGAGTTTTGTATAATGCAAGGTAAATCATTCTCCAGCACTTTCCTCCCACATAGATATTTGAAACTATTGTTAATTCTTTTCCTTTGTCCAAAAAAAAAAAAACAGAAGTCGTATTGCAATATCTAAATGCACGGGCAAACAGCACGGTTTCTTTACAGTTTTCCAAAATTTTAAGGACTGCGAATCGCAAGTACCATACATCTTCCTTTATATTTTTTTGAGCATCTCTTAAAAAACGGATGTCTATCTACAGAAGCAAGATAAATAATGAGCGTCAGAAAATAGATGTACTGTCCAGCGATGACCACTGTCTCATTCAGATAAGATTCATTAATGGCAGTTTGAACGATCAGTAGCGTTGTCGTCGTCAGCGACCGTAGTCATTTTCTTCCCGTCGCATTGATATCTTTCCACCTGTTTTGAAATTAAATGCTCCTATTGGCTAGATTGCTTAACAGTTTATTTGAGGACCATTCTCATGCAGATCCCACACAGCACTCGATAGCCTTAGGACAACCAGTGACCATATTTAGAGGATAAACAAGACATCCTGTGGACGTCCTAATCTGGGTCACTCCAGATTTAGGCCCTCCTGTGGATATCCTTTTGAGAATTTGAATTTTCCATGGATGTCGTCAATGGGATAGCCCATGGTTGTCTATAGGAAGGAGAAAGGGAAAATTTAGGTTAAAATCTGGACAATCTACAGACATCCACATTGGAATAGCACATGGTTGTCTGTAGGAAGAGAAAGGGATCAATTTAAGTTAAAATCTGGACAACTTAATTATATCCTCAATGGGATAGCCCATGGTTGTCCATAGGAAAAATGGACCAATTTAGGTTAAAATCTGGATATTACATCGGAAATCAGAGCACTGAGCACACAGATAAATTGCACGTGACTTTGGAGCCATTTATTTGATGAACAAATATCGAACGAACTGAAGTGTACTACAAGCAGTCTGTTAAAACATAATCTCTCATGTTTGTTTATGTTGCATGTTAATCAATTGCCGGATATTATAAGGGTATTAACAGATAACGTCTCGAAGATTTTGTAGAACATTGGATAGCGAAAAAAATAATAACACAGAATGTAGCCCAAATGACACTCTATCCTCAACAAGTCAATAGATTGTAACACGACAGCTGATCTCGACCATATATTTTTCGGATGTTCAAAATATCGAAATGCCTCTACCACATTAGTCAACAATATTACAAGAAATTGCGATATAATGGCTCCGTTCAATATGCTCAATTTATTGACTATAGGATCTAGGAAAATTTATACGCATATTATAGGTTTCTTAGAAGAGACTGGAATTAAGTTGTAGGTTATCTTTGTTACCGTATGTTTTTCCTTATGTTATTTACCCATCCAACCGAGGTCCTCATTGTAATGTCCATTTTAAAATGTCCTGACAGACCCCAGGACGAGAAGTGTGTGACCCTGTTATATCCTTTTTCGTCATCTTCTATATATATTCTCCTCTCTCTCGTGTTAGGTTAAATATAGACATAGGATATTTTCTCATTTTCTCATACTTATCATAGTATTCATGTATGTTGTATAAGCAACAAATTAGTTTAAGATTTCAATTAACTTTTAAAAAATTGCGGCTGGCAGTATGGTCTTTGGCCGAACGCCATAAAAAAAAAAAGTCAATAGATCATTTTCGATTGACGTCGTGCTGTCACCGTGGAGGGCACACAACTAATTATTTTGTTTTCTAGGATGGGTGCAAGCTGTTATTTTTTAATAACAGGTTTAACCTGCTTCTGCTGTTTTGAAATATCAGTTTAAAAATAACAGATCGCTGAGAAGTACTGGCATTCGCATATCGCAATGCGCAGTTTGTAGTATGCAAATTTTTCGGGCACGTGAATTTGACGCAGTTATCTGAAGGGTATACAAAACCTCATTTACTGTTTGTTTATCATTGTGTGCACAAGATTTTCAGAGTGTGTTTCGGGTTTACTTTAATGTTTCAAGTAAAGCGTTTATTTTGCAAAATGGCGCCGACGTCAGCGTGACGTCAACCGAAAATAGTATCTTGGTTTCTTGGCTACCGCTATCTGTTACTTTCGAATAGAAATAATAGTCTGTTAATGCTATTTACAAATAACAGTTATAAAATAATAGGTTGTTAAATAGCAACTCATCTCTAATTAATTGTTTTCATTTTCATTGCCTCTTATTGGATGAGGTTTCGTGTGCCCTCTAGACAGCTGCGTCAAAATCACGTGACCGAAAATGATCTATAACATTATGGATAGTTCAAGCAGACTACGCATGCGTCAAATTAAAATCTTCCTGCTTGATCAAAATGGTCCGAGTAAGTCGAGCTTCGTCCGAGGCCTTATTTTGTAATATTCGAACCTTTAAGATTTAGCTCAGTTAGTTCGATTTGCATTAAATGAACGATTGTGATGCGTCCCATCAATCAGACGTAATATCCAAACACAGCTATAAACAATTATTACCTTTAAAAAAACAACTAAAATAAGTTTTGACATTGTCAAAAATATTTGGGTTGGTAACCTTTACGAATGTTGATTTTTAGGTTGTGAAATATATTTAGGGACATAACATGTTTAAGTTTTTCAAGTTTATTCTCTCATTTTTAATGTTTGTATACGCATTTTTAACTTGAAGCCGCAGTGGCTCGGAGCAAATATTTAAAAATTCACGCAAATAATTTTTCTATATAGACCTCGAGACGTCGAGTTCCGCCATGTTTCTTCGGACAGTTTTCGCATGTCAGTATTGGATTTGTCATAAATATTACGTTTTTTAACCATAATGATGAATCTGTTACCAATTTTCTGAAAATAGGTAGTGCCATATCGTATAGTTTACCTATTTGAAAAAATTAGAAAAAAAGGAGTCAGCTTTATCCACAGAAGGATCGACAAAAAACTTCATTTTCAATTGCGTTTTCGGCCCTACATTTTCGTAAAAAAACAGAAAATATTTTTACTGCATTATCAATTACTGCACGAAGAATGTTATTAAACATATTGTAGACTAATTACATTTGTTTTCTTTTAATGTGCTTGTATATAAATTGATAAGTTGATAGCTGAATTCTAACCTTGCAGCAAGTTCTGTATTCTTGCTTCCAGTCATTTTACGGCCAGGATACTTGAGCTAGCGCCTTAATTGAGCACAAGTGTGTTCTTCCACAATGTTGTGTACTAATTTTGCACCGTCAGTCACACTTTCGTCTAAATTAATGTGAAAGAATGATACCGGTCCAGCCATTTTGACAACCAAGTGTCCGAACATGTCATAGTTCCCGCAAACAAACATAGCGGCAGCACATGCTCGCGCTTATGATGAAAAGGTCTATTAGGCGATCCAAACCACGTGACTTCCAACATGGCGCTGAGGGCAAACATCCGGCAATCCTTTATTTTCATTCGTTAAATGAGTTTTTTTTTCGGTTGCCTTGGCTACGTTTCCGCGAGTTAATTAAAATAAACCCCATGTTTGCCCTCAGCGCCATATTGAAAAATAATTTTGACAGGTCGTTGGATTGCCTAATTGTTGATTAATAAAAATAGACTGCTAAATGCAGGTTAGATTGCCAACCTACAAAAAGAGTCCTATTTTATTAGGACAAAGTATTTAGAACTTCATAAACATTACACAGTACTAAATTTTAGTCGAAAGTACGGGAACCAGGCAGAAATTTTAATAATAGCTACGTAATATTCTTAAATCTTAAGAAATATTTATTTTTGAGGTTAGCTGGGACGTCACGTACCATAACCTATAAATCAACATTCACAAAGGTACCAACCCAAACATTTTTGACAGATGGCAAAATACATTTTCCCCTAACAATAATACCAATAATATTTTTTGGATGCTGTCATGTGTGCACTATAACGAATTCTTTTTAACTTTTTTAACGGAAACTAAATCGAAATGGTGCAAGTGTGATATATCGTTTAAATCGGAATATTTACTGCTTTTCAATGGTTCGATTACAAATTGTAAATAATCATAAAATAAACAGCTTGTTGTGCCAAAACGGCACTAAACATAATACGATCTCAACCAAAACCTTTTTAGATCTTCTGGAGCACTAAAGAAACCCTCATGCAAAGTTTCACCCAAATCCGTTAAGCAATTTTGCCGCTATCGTGTTCACACACACACACACATACACACAGACATTTTTCAAAAACCACTTTTTTGGGTTCTTGGGACCTCAAAACGTAAAGATTCGTTGTTATCTCAATTTTCGATTTTGGACTAATTGTAGTAACCTCCCACAATTTTATTGTGGGGAGGTTAAAATGTAAAGTTACTTAAGGCGAGTATTATAGAATAGAATAGAATAAGTTTTTATTTGTACTAAAAATGTATAAAATTGTACAAAAATAAACAATTCAGCCACAGAAACCTAGAAAAAGGCTTGTACGTAACTCCTGCCATATTTACAATTTGAGGTAGAGGTTGGTTTCTAATAATACAGGATCCGTACTAAGGTCGACCTTCACCGATCAGGTAACCGAATGAAATCCATTTTTTATGAAAAAAAAATATGCTAACAAAAGTAACGGTGATGGGTTGCTTAACGAAATATGTTCAAGGCTATATTTAATTGAAAATTGAATAATGAATTTTTTTTTCCATACCTTCACCGATCTTCTAACCAAAAAAAATTAACACTAATCGAAAGTACCTTCACTGATCTGGTAACCAAATAAATTATATATCAAAATAAACATAATTTTATTGCGCAACGATAAGTATAAATAAAATTGAAAAAACAAAAAAAAAGCCTTGAATTTCGTTAAGCAACCCATCACCGTTACTTTTGTTAGCATCTTTTTTTTCATAAAAAATAGATTTCATTTGGTACCTGATCGGTGAAGGTCGACTTTAGTACGTATCTTAAACTATAACGAGAATAAGCCATTTGTCTATACAAAATTTAAAATGGCGGTTACAACAAATAATTTGGAAGTAGCGGGAAAAACGGCTATTATATCTCACTACATTCATTTTAATAAGTCTAAGCTGACTAGATTTGAAATTTTAGGAAAACACGATTTAAATCTAATCCTTTTAGCTTTTCAAAGTGCTTTTTGTAAATCTTCGTGTTTTATGTTTTACTTCACTTACTTATTGAAGGGACGTATTATAATCGTAAAAATATCACTTTCCTAGATTTGTTCCGATTTTCACATTTCGGGCTGTGTGGATTACAAAAGTTAGGATTTTCCAATCCCATCTTTCTGCTGTTCGTTTGCTTCTCTAGATGATGACTGTCTGTCTCATGGTGCTAGCTCTACAAAACTACTTGATGAAGGAAAATATTATTTGGTGGGTATTTAACAGTATTTCCAATCAAAAAATAGGATATAATTTTAGCAAAAATAGGATAGACGGCCTAGAAAGTCACCAATAAAGAACAATATTTGGTATGCAGTTAACACAATTGGTATGAAGTTAACACAGTTTTCAAGAAAGAACTTGCTACACTTTTAGTAAAAAATATACAGAGGGTGTTCACCTTATAAAAATTAAGAAACAATGGTTGAAAATAATATTTAAAATATTGCCACTATTACCAAAAAGAAAATGTTTTAATACACAAAATATATATGATGGTTATTCAACCATAAAAATAATTAATAAAAAACGGTGCGAAATAGGGACTGAAATTTTATGTATATACGTAACTTTCCAGATTTTTTTTCAAATGGTGGAAAGTTGCACAGCCCTTAAACTTCTGCTTGTAACGTGGTGTAGTCGACAAGGTGCACTACCGATTTATCATAGTGATATAGCATAATAGTAAATTATAGTAATCTGTTTATTAACTACTTTATTTGTGTTTGTTCAGTGCGTCATAACTGAGCAATCCATATTTGGGTAAGGCAAGAATTTTCCACCTCAGTAAGTAGATACGGTTAGTGATCACTGGTGTTCCATCACTTCTAGGCGTCTGCGACGGTCGATACCTAACCGAAAGAGAAACGAGAAATTGTGGATGAAATGACTGCCGCAATTGATCTCTCTATCAACCGATGCATAGCATATGATTCTCGCTACAAAGTGACAGCACCACTTCCAATCACCAACTGTACATCAAGGTTCTTTTTAATTCGCTAATGTATTAGTTAAAATGAATCGATATTCATATTTGCATTTCACTAAGATAATTAATCTTTTCTTAGAAAGTTTTTAGGCCTGTATATAAATTTGCTTTCATAATAAATTGTTTCTTATTGTGGTGAGTTTTGTAACTAATTCATTTAGGCCCCAAAATAGCATATTTGCCAGCCATAATTAATCTTGAACAACACAACTCAATATGGAATAATTATGCATTATGTAACACAGCCCCAGTGTGAACTTTCAATAAGGCACATACCGCCAGAACGCTTAAAGTTCCTTGCAATAACAAACATCCAAAACAGGAAATGTTTGCAGAGCTAAGAGAATTTATGCTTCCAGAGCCGTATTATTTTAATCTAAGTTATCGTATAGATGGAATATAATATTATTTACAGATAAACTTTTCTCAATGATTCTAATGACTTTTTAAGATATTTTTGCAGTTTAAAACCGTTGATGAAACCAAAAGTGCATGCCTCGCAAGTTATTTTATTCGATAAGTGCTATGCGTGTAACATTAGTCAAATTACTATAATTTTTTCAAGTGGTTGATGTTCTGTTATAAACTATATACCAACAGTGAGTGAGTGGCATTATTGGAGATCGAGGCAAGATAAAACGGTGAACGGAATATATGCAGTTTTTTATATAAAAAACTAGTTGCACTATCGATTGTTCAATCACCAAGAGAAAATCATAAACTCACATGCGATTTTCTCCAAAACTGCTAATCCTAGAAAAAAGTTTACATTAAAAACGTTTCCTCCATCCTTTATTTTTATTTCTTCCAAATATACTTGGTACCTATTTCAAAAAATAAAACAGTTTCTCTCTTGCTTTTCAAGTTCTTACATTTTAGTGACATAGTCTTAGAAAAAAAAGACATATTTTCTACAACCATTACAAGTTTAATTTTCATATCAACACTTTTTGTTAACAAATATGCAATGGTGACACGGTAAAACTTGGGACCATTTAATTGTTCGGTTTTGACTTTTTTTGTTTTATTTATTCAATAGTGACCGTATTGAATAATTATATATATTAAACTACTTGATGGATCATTATGAAATTCAATAGGACTCTATTTTAATACTAGACAGAGCAATTAAAAAAATATCTGTAAAAGTATTTACGCAAAACTTCACTCTTTATTTAGCACCTTTCATTTATTCAATATTTTTTCTGTAGGATGACTACCCTGTTAGTACGGAAGCCATCGACACTCTTTTTTGAAAGATCTGCTTAAAATTATTATTTTTTGTTATATTTAGGCTGTGTGTCCACAAAATCAACTATTGCTGGTGCACTAGCGGGCCAACGCACAGTGAGACGAAACCCTACTGTGCCACCCAAATCACTCTGCAGGTCGTCAAGTTAAAGTCATCAGAAGCTTTTTCAAATGTTCGTTTTGAAATTCTCTGTCAATATGTCGAGCCGGATTTTTTATTTTTAGCTACAATTCTTTATAATTTTAATCCAAAATTGAATTTTTACTAGAAAATATCGTGTCTTTCAATTAAAATCAGTCTACAGATCACAAATATATAAAGATTTACACAATTTTAATTTTAAACCTTTACTTTACAAATATGTAATCGATCTGCCAAAGTAGATTTTTCATTTTCGTTTTTTTTATTCTTGACAGCTGCCAAAATCGCTGTCAGATTTAAAAATGTACAAGTGTAAATTTGAAAATAATGTGAGTTTTTATAGAAGCAGAAGAGTTAGAAAGTGTTTTAAAACTTTCTAGTTCTATAGTTGATATAGAATAAAGTTTTTAATTTTGGCAGCTGTCAAAATTTCTATCAACTTAATGAAAATGCCATTTAATAATACAGGTCTACAAAAAAAAAAAGGTCTTGTCCTCAGGTTCTTATTTAAATTCTCTGATGTATTTTGATGCGCTGAAGCCAGTTTTAGACAAAAAAAGTTTTTATATCTTCTACCCCCTTTTATCACCTAGAAAAAAGGTTTTGTTGGAAGGTTCTGATCTAACTTTTCTAAAGTATTTTGACACACTGAAGCCAATTTTGAACAAAAAAAATTCTGTAATATCAGTTTCCCTCTACCACTCCTTTTTATCCCCTAAAAAAGGCAAAAATGGTCTTTTTTGTCCTGGAGTGTTTTGAGACGCTGAAATCAATTTTGGCACAATTTTTTTTCTATCATGGTAGTTTCCGTCTACCTTTTATCGCCTAAAATAGAGCAAAAAAAAAGATGTTGTCCAAAGGTTCTGACCTAACTTTCTGAAGTATCAAAATACTTCAGAAAATTGCAAAATTGGTTTCAGTGCATCAAAATGCGCTGAAACCAATTTTGCACAAAAAAAAATAGGGGATAAAAGGAGGTAGTATAGGGAAACTGTCCCGTCAGAAAAAAATTTTGTGTCCAAAATTGGCTTAAGCGCGTCAAAATACTTCAAAAAAGTTAGATGAGAATCTTAGGAGAAAACCTTTCCTTTGTCTTTTTTAGGGGATGAAAAGGATGGTGCAGGAAAACTGACATATAGAAAAAAATTTTGTGTCCAAAATTAGCTTCAGCGCATCAAAATTCTTCAGAAAATTTAGATCAGTGCCTTAGGACAAGACCTTTTTTTTTAGGGAATAAAAGGGGTAGACAAAAACTGACGCGATTGATAAATTTGTTTGTCCATAATTGGATTCAGCGCATCAAAATACTTCATAGAAGTTAGATGAGAACCTTAGGACCAGACCTTTTTTTTTGTAGACTGGTGTTATTAAATGGCATTTTCATTAAGTTGACAGAAATTTTGACAGCTGCCAAAAGTAATAACTTTACTTTAATATCAATTATGGAACTAGAAAGTTTTAAAACACTTTATATCTCATCTTCTATGACCCGACAAACTTGTAAATTTTCTAATTTGACAGCGATATTGGCAGCTGTCAAGAATAAAAAAAAGGAAATAAAAAATCTACTTTGGCAGATCGAATTTGTATTTGTAAAGTGAAGATTTAAAATTAAAATTGTGCGAATCTTTTCATATTTGTGACCTGTAAACTGGTTTTAACTGAAAAATACAATATTTTTTAGTAAAAATTCAATTTTAGGTCAAAATTATAAAAAATTATAGCTAAAAATCAAAAATCCGGCTCGAGAGATTGATAGAAAAGTTTCAAAACGAACATTTAAAAAAAAAGTTTCTGATAACTTTAACTTGACGACCTGTAGAGTGATTTGGGTGACACAGTACAGTATCGTCCCACTGTGCAACGCCTGACAGGACTTTTTTTGCTACTGCCAAAGCCATGTTCCCCAGAGAAAAAAAAATCAGCTGCTAATTGACATTATTTTAGTTACATATTTGTCATAGATAGGAGCACACCAGTCTACAATGAAGGTGACAGGCAATCATTTTCCGTCATACTGTTATGTTAATAAAGGACACAAGGAAATATCAACTTTACACACGTATAGCAGTGACACTTTTTTTTGAATAATCAAAATGCTGCTGCCAAGTGTTGGCCTGCTAACGAAGTGGCAGGAGTATGTTTTGTGGATAACTTACATTAATATGATCGAAAAAAAAATAAACAAAGTTTAAACAAACGTAGCAAATAAATAGTCTATGTAATGAAGCATTATTTGACGAGTTTTTTGTAAATATTTCGTGCAAAGACGAGATTACCTCCCCCCCGTTTTTGAGAGTGCTAAACACGATGGAAGTGGTGGGAGAAGTTTTTGGCCGCCGCAATCCCCTGAAATGGCCAAAAACCACCCATTTATAGGGTAGTTTTTGGTTTACGTTTTCTTATATAAGCGGGTCTGGGGAGTGATTTATCGGCGGGTTATATATATTTGAAATAACATGGAAGGGGGGGTTATACAGTAAGTGAAATCCAGACAGCAGGCGTAGGGGGTTGATTAAACCCTCCCTAGGGATGGAAAATCATTTTTTTTTCAAATTATTCGGTTCAAACGCATACCCGTTTTCGGGGTCGCTATACATAGACTAAAAAGTGTATCTGGCTTCCGGGTTATGTGTATTTTTTTAACTAAAAGTGTATCAGGTTTTCTTCCTGGCAATAGTGACAACTATATTCCAAATATTATTTCCTCTTTCGTTTCTTAATTAGTTATTTTTTAGAGTGACCACCCTGTATAATTTATACAAAAATTGTGACAGGCTTCATCCTCGGTAACAGTCCAAATATTGTTTCCATCGTAATTATTTTTTATGTGAGCACCCTGTGTATTTTTAATTTTTCTTTCCTGATGCGCCAACTACAAGCAAAATATCACCACCCGTCATACATTTTCATTAATTTTTAATGTATATATTTTTTTTATTTTTCCTTGACATTTGTGTTAACAGAATGCGAGATGAGGTACGGTACCGGTTTCAGTGAGTGGACCTCGATCGACGAAGTTAAGCACGCCGGGCCGAGTCCATCACTTGGACTGGTGACCGTATCTCATCTCGCCGTTCTGGTTAAGTGGTAGAGTTAGTAGAGTAGCATTAGCTAAACTTCGCCAGGACGTTAATATAAATAAAGGCATTAAAAAAAAATATATATTATCGTCCTCCGTCACATTTTATAAATACTTTTTTGTGTGACTACTCTGTATATATTTTAAATATTTTTTCTTGACAGTTATGCTAACTACACCTGAAGTATTATCATCCTCTATCGCATTTTTTATTAATTTTTTAGCATATTTTTCAAATTTATCTTTATTGACAGTGGCATTAACTGCATGTGATATGTTATCGTCCTGCGTTACATATTTTTTAGGATGATCACCCTGTATATTTTTCATATTTTTCTTCCTTGACAGTTGTGCTAACTCCATGAAAATATTACCATCTTCCATCATATTTTTTTATTAATTTTTTTAGTGTGACCACCCTGTATATTTTTCATAGCTTTCGTTATTGACAGTTGTGTCAACTACATACGAAATATTATCTTCCTCCATCACATTTTGTTATTATTTTTTTTCTGGTGACAACCTCGTATGTTTTTCATATTTTTCATCGTTGGCAAATGTTTGTGTTAACTGCATGCGATATATTATTATTCTTGGTCACATTTGCTTAATTTTTATGACCACCCTGTATATTTTTTAAATATTCTTCTTCTTAGATAGTTGTGCTAACTACGTGCGAAATATTACCGTCCTTCGTCACATTTTTCATTATTTTTTTTTACAGGGACCACCCTGAATACTTATCATACTTTCTTCGTTGACAATTGCGCTAATTGCATGCGAAATATTACCGTCCTCCGTCTCATTTTTCATTATTTTTTTAGTAGAGAGTATTTTTTCTTCTTTAACAGTTGTGTTAATTACATGCAAAATATAAGTTATTTTTCTTAGAATAATCCAAAATTTAATTATTCGGTAAGGTAGGACTGTTTTCCAATGACTGATCAATTTGACATGGCTCTTTGAGTATGTTCTTTCGGTAGTCGTTAAATTCAAGAGAGTTAGTCGTTGAATGGTACCTACAAATCCTTGTAATAAATTGAAAGTGCGATCAATAAACATGCAAAATTTGTAATCAGGCCTCGCAAACTGCGATAAACATGTTGCTCAAACATGACAAAATCATTTTTACGTGGTGCTACTGAGGTTAAGTATATAACCAATATAGTTTTCATTTTCACTACTTAAAGATATTCGCAGTCGCAACGCCCGACTGCATGTTTTAATTCGTCTCGTAATATTCTTACTAAAATTGCCTGAGTAACATTTTTCTCTAAAATTTTAACCTAACACAGTTTATCACGACAGTTACACGCCTATAGCGATCACCCTGTATGGTGGATAAGGTCCAATTTTGAAAAGAAGCATTCTACTGGGCTATTTTATATATGATCTTTTGCCTCAAAAAGGTCACAAGTTATTGTGTTTAATAGATATTCGCAAGCAGCAATGTCAGATTGCAATTGTAATTCGGTAATGGTCTTATTAAAATTACCTTAAGAGGAGACAACGCCAATCACAAAGTTTCATCGGTAAAGATAAAGCTGAAGTGGGGCGAAGGGTAGGCAGTATGGCTATTATAGGGCATCTGCACGTAACGTCACAGCTAACCTCAAAAATATGTGTTTTTTAAGATTTAAGAGTATTGTGCAGCTCTTATTAAAATTTCTGCCTGGTTCCGGTATTTTCAACTAAAATTTAATTCAGTGTAATGCTTATGAAGTTCTAAATACTTTGTCCTAATAAGATAGGACTCTTTTTCTAGGTTGGAAATCTAACCTGTAATTAGTAGTCTATCTTTATTTATGAACAATATTGAAAAATTATTTTTTATTATTATTTGAATTTTTAAATATTTGCTTGGAGCCAGTAAGGTTCCAAGCTAAAAATGCGTATACAAACATTAAAAACGAAAATAAACTAGAAAAACCTTAAATTTAAGGTTATGTTGGTTACATGATGCAGATGCTGCTATAGGTGGCACCATCTATTAAAAAGCACTGTACTAATAGTCTTGACTGGGAAAAAGCAGTTTTTAGCCAAATGGCTGGCATTATTAAACTGATAAAGAGATATTCTTGTAAGTAAATGAATACTATACTTCTATTGAAGAAAGTTTTTAGCTAAAATTTGTTTATTACGAAGATTTCTGTTTACACTTCGTAATAAACAAATTTTATCTGAAAACTTTCTTCAATAGAAGTGTAATATTCATTTACTTACAAGAATATCTTTTACTTCCACATCCAGTGGAAGTATAGTAACGACAAAAAAATTTTTAAAAATTTTTATTGTTCAAATAGGCTTAGAATGTCATGAAACGTCGAGATTTTAAGTTTGAGCGAAAAAAAAATTTCTGTCTGTCGGTCTGTAACTTTTTTTTGTGCGCACGTTTACTCTGGAACCGTTTAAGATATTAACTTGAAATTTGGTACACGTATGTATTTTAACGTGATCTGGAACTAGATTATATTTTCATCTTGTTCCATCGAAGGGTTGGGGGTAAATTGGGGTAAATTTGTGGTAAATAGGTAAATTAAGCAGGTAAGAGTCCAGAAAATTAGTATTAAGTATATTAAAGAGAAGCTAAGGTCTCAAAAAAATTTTTGGCATTAGCCACCCCCATTACCACCCCCACTCCATTATTAAAGGGGAGGAAAAAAAATTGTGATTTAGTGTGTGTGTACAAGAACCAGAAACCTCAAAATATTTTTTTACTTCATCCACCCTCACTACCACCCCCTAGCACCACCCCCACCCCACTACCGATGTGGGGTATCGTTTTATAGGTTTTTGGGGTAGAGGATTTCAAATATTATATTATTAAAGTTCCATAAGCAATTATTTCCACATACAAAATTTTTTCGTTGTGAGTGACTTGGATAGAAAATCTGGATGTGGAAGTAGTGATTCCTTGGGCAGCGGTTTTTAAACACTTATTGAGTAGTTTACGGGTTACAGCCTATCAAGAATTACAAAAAATATCTCCTAAGCTATTCATCTTACACACAAATATATTATTATTAACTTTGTAAAGCACTAAATTCTTTTTAACTTGGTTCTCTGCGAGTTTGCAATTACATATTTTTATATTCGATCAATAACTAACGATTTAAAAAACATATTTAAAAAAAAGTTTTAAATAAGAATTGTAGAGAACTTAATGCTCTAAAAGTTTGCAACTACATATCTTTATATTCGACCAATAATTAACGAAATAATTTTTTTTAACTTTTCACAGACTTTAGCTCGTAAACTATTAGTTCTACAAAATGTGTATGTGTATGTAACAGATATTGTGTAAAAATTACTGCTCTTCAATATTTTCATTTAACATTTCAAAATTTGATCAACAGTTCCGCGAAAACTATTTTTTGAAAACGCTGACGCGCTCGAACTCGTAAACGTTTAGTTTTACGAAAATTTACCTAAGTAGGGATTTATAGATAATTATTAAGTGCTGAACAAAAAAGGTAAGAATTTTTTCGTAGCACCAGTGGTTCCCGGGATACTTGCGTTTGACTTTCTGCAAAAATGGCGGCTAACGCTAACCACCGCCGACCCTGCCAACTTGACAAAATACTCAGAAGACACTCCCAAACCCTTTAAGAAATAAAAACTGATTTACGCTCTTTTTGCATTACGAGTATACTTTTTCTTTACCTATTGATTAGACTAATAGGTGAAAAGCATTATATGCCATATAGAAAGTCATTAATTACTGTTTAACGTAGACTCTAAACTCACGACGCGATTTATGCTAGAGGCGTATGTGTTGTTCATTTCTATATGTTATTAAATTTATATGGTTTGTTTAACTTTGCATTCAATTTTACATGAAATATTCTAAAATTGAAAGAAATATGTAAATCCATGGTGTATGGAATAAACTACAATTCCACATATCATATTTTAGCCACGTGATCTTCACAAATTTCATATGAAATTGTTGCTGCAAAATGTATTTACATTTTACGTTACGTTTTGACTTGTAAATTTACGTTTATATGGAGCATTTCGAAACTACATTATAATTTCACTTGTAATGAGTTCCTGAATTAAAGTTAGATATGTTTTCTCCAGCTACTGACCTTGATTATTCATTGTACGTCCAAATAAAAGGTTTTTCAACTGGACGCTTGGAAAATGTGAAGTTTCTTCACATAACGCTAGATAGTAGGTTAAACTGGGAATCTTACACTAATACTTTAATATCGAGATTAAATTCGTCGTGTTATCAGCCTAAGAATATTTTATATTACTTCCACATCCAGTGGAAGTATAGTAACGACAAAAAATTTTTTTAAAATTTTTATTGTTCAAATATGCTTAGAATGTCATGAAACGTCGAGATTTTAGGCTGGCTGGCTGGCTGGCTGGCTGGCCGGCTGGCCGGCGGGCTGGCCGGCCGGCCGGCCGGCCAGCTGCCCGGCTGCCCGCCTGCCCGCCTGCCCGCCTGCCCGCCTGCCCGCCTGCCCGCCTGCCCGCCTGCCCGCCTGCCCGCCTGCCCGCCTGCCCGCCTGCCCGCCTGCCCGCCTGCCCGCCTGCCCGCCTGCCCGCCTGCCCGCCTGCCCGCCTGCCCGCCTGCCCGCCTTGCCCGCCTGCCCGCCTGCCCGCCTGCCTGCTATACTATATACAAGAGAAGCTAAGGTCTCAAAAAAAATGTGATTTAGTGTGTGTACAAGAACCAGAAACCTCAAAATATTTTTTTTACTTCCTCCACCCCCACTGCCACCCCCTATCGCCACCCCCCACCCCACTACCGATGTGGGGTATCGTTTTATGGGTTTTTGGGGTAGAGGATTTCAAATATTATATTATTAAAGTTCCTTAAGCAATTATTTCCACATACAAAATTTTTTCGTTGTGGGTGACTTGGATAGAAAATCTGTACGTGGAAGTAGTGATTCCTTGGGCAGCGGTTTTTTAGTTTAATAACGCCAGCTGATTGGATAAAAAACTGCTTTTCCCAGTCGAGATTTTTAGTACAGTGCTTTTTAATAGATGGTGCCACCTACAGCAGCATCTGCATTACCCAACATAACCTTAAATTTTAAATTTTTCAAGTTTATTTTCATGTTTAATGTTTGTATACGTATTTTTAGCTTGGAGACGTACTGGCTCCAAGCAAATATTTAAAAATTCACGTAAATAATTCTTCAATATTGTTGATTAATAAAAATAGACTGCTAATTACAGGTTAGTTTTCCAAACTACAAAAATAGTCCTATTTTATTAGGACAAAGTATTTAGAACTTCATAAACATTAGACTGAACTAGATTTTAGTAGAAAATATGGGAACCAGGCAGAAATTTTAATAACAGCTGCGTAATACTCTTAAACCTTAAGAAACCCATATTTTTGAGGTTAACTGTGACGTCACGTGCAGATGCCCTACAATAATCACACTGCCTACCCTTCGCCCCACTTCAGCTTTAGCTTTACCGATGAAACTTTGTGATTGGTGTTGTCTCCTCTTAATAACGTTTTAAATTAAAATTGATATATAACTGAGAGACCCAATGCAGTTTCGATATCTTGGCATTCTTGGGTGCTTAATCCGCAACCTTATAGTAACATTTGCTCCAAATTATAATAAAAGAGTGTATATAAAACTTTACAATTCACGTGCCTCTAACCCCATATTACGGATATTACCCAATATCAGTAGGAAGAGTTTTACCATCCTATTTTACATATGTCACAAATTTGATACAAAAAATTTAAGTTTGACAAATTTTCGTGTTTACAATAACAGTCTACATGCGTATTGCGCATACATGCATAAACTTGCGTAGTTGCGGACACACAGACTTTTTTATCTGATATTTAAATTCAACATTACAATATTTTTTTCTATGATTATTGTCAAAAGTTTGCATAATATGCCTATTTAATAACATCATATAGGTATAATAATACTAAACAGATTTGGAAAAAAAAATAAAACTCCCTCATAAATGGTTAGTCCCTAAAAATTAATTCTTCACTGGTATACTTTTAACTAAAAATTGAAATTTTCCGATTCAAATACTACGTGGGATATATTCGATCGGTAGTTGAAGTGTGGTCTATTTTCTTTTATTTTAACATTTTTACTTTCATTTAGCCTTCAGTTCAACAAAGAATGAAACGATAAAACCCGCTGTACCACAAGAAAATTTCATTTGGTCTTTTAAATTGCCTTATTATACCGTTTATATGTAAAAGTTAAATCAAATTCCCTGAAAATTGGTAAATTAATTTTAAAAGTTATTGCTTTGATGTATTCTGTTGCTGATAAAAATAAACCATTTTGTGTGATATGGTATGTCGGTATTTCACAAAGCAAATCAAAATCATTTAATCATTAATGGATTGAAACAGGATGTTAACTGTATTGCCACATATTTTACATAAATGTGTACAAAATGGATACCTACTCGGTATTGAGAGAAATTAATTTTTTAAAGAACTTTTTATTACAAAATTATTATTTTTTTTTACAAAACCGAATGGCAGCTTATGAAATTACATAAGAGAATTTTATGAAAATTAATGTTAAATGAGTTTTCTCTAGGCCATTTACAATCACAGAACTATTGTGAGTGAATCGGAGAAAGTTTGACTTTAAGGTGGCCATATCTGGAGAGAGAGAGAGAGAGAACCATAATTTTTTTAGAGTATATCACCAATAAGGACTTCCTAAGCAAATTAATAGAGTAGTGTTATGAGTTTTCACGCATTTTCAGTAATTTGCAAAGTTAGTAGTTCTAAATTAAAAAATTAAGATATCTTCGTATTTCGTGGTTTACCAACGTCTGGAATTATTGAGTGAGCATTAGTAACTCTCATTAGACTGGGCTCCAAATTAGAATATTGTAGCCGAGATAACTAAAAATTATATACACATCAAGAACATCTTGGTTTTTTAATTCAGAACTGGCTGGTGTTCAAAAAGAATTCGATAGGTAGTTTTATTAATTTTTCACATCCTGGGTTTTCGTTGCCAATATCTCGCAAACAGTGCGAAACTTAAATACAACAATTTGGTAGCCCGTAAAATTTAACAAAAGACTAGGTCAGACACATTTATCTGCAGCTATTTAATTCCATGGAAGATGTGTTCCAAGTTGCGGCTTCGGGTACAGATTTCATCCTAGCAGTTCTGTTTGCGTAGTGTGGTAGCGAAATGTCAAAAATGAATATTCCGTATGCTGCTTAGTGTTACAGGCAAGCTGCCAATTAATAAAGTTTTCTTAACAGAAATAAGTTTGATGGACACAAAAAAATGTTCCTGATTGGTCCTATGGCGTAATTAGAAGTAGGGCGTGGCGGATAGAGTAAGGTAAACAGGCCCGGGAAAACATCCCGTCTTCGTTTTGTTACAATAGCAAGAAATAGGTATTTCCTTCATGTAACTAATTGGTAATGGTAATAGACAGTTTTTTGATATTTGTTGAAAATTACGGAGTGTAAATTTTATTAAAAAACTGAAATATCATTATTACAAAAAGCTAACTTTTTTGATAAACTACAAAACTAAACAACTAAAAAAATATAACGACAAGAAAGAAAAATAAAATGACTAAATATAATAAATTAAATAATCCACTACTGATTATTTGGTAACAGATTCGTACAAAATCATAAGAACTTTAAAAATATTAAAAACAGTTTCAGTTCAGGTCATAAACATAAGAGTAAAAATATTTAACTGAAAAACTAACATAACTATATTATCAGTCGATTATTTAATTAAATCATGGTCTATTGCATTACAGTCTAAATTTTCAATAAAAACTGCTGTGTCAACATTTTTGTTTTGATTAGTGGTAGTATTATTGGTTGACAAATTTTTCATTTCCACTTCAGCATCGGGTGGCTGCTGTATATTTACTACGGAGTGTAACTGATCTAACCCCAATATGCTCTGCTTAAACAGGGCCGAATTTTTCTGTAACAGTTCCAGCAAGCATGCTATTCAACAACAGCCAACGCTGATAGCTTCTACAGTTTTTGTTTTTGTTCTCTTTCCTTTTTCACTTCACCTTTGAGTTTCAACTTGTTTTTGTTTTATTCAGCGTGTAGAACTTAGAACTTAAAATTATTATTAAGTGTTTAATTTTTTTCTAGCACAATAGCTTCACGAAAAATGTTTTAAAATCCCACGTAATAATGTTAATAACATTCCCTGCTTTACAACCTACTTATACATTGCAAAATAAAAGCACATACTGTAATCGCCAATTATGAAGAAGCTCCGGACGCAGATAAATTCCACCAGTTTTTGTAAAACCGTACGGTATTGGTGTAATAAATTTGAGTGGCGTACTGTTTTAGAAAGAACTGGTGGGATTTATCTGCCTCTTCGACTTCATGATAATTAGTGGTTACAGTACTAGGCTTTATTACATTACACAGAAAACTCAGGAAACTAAACTATTTGTTGGATGACAAGCCAGTTACTATGTGACGATTTCATCTGCTTAACAAACACATACACACATCGAATGAAACGAGCACTAACACCACACAGAGAAAAACTGTTTTGGCAAATTTTGCACAACGCTGTAGAAAAAATCTTTTTGCGTTTTCCTACCCAGTTGGACTAAAAATCAAATTTAAATGCTTATTTGGTATGTTATTACAAATTCTAGTATGAGCAGGAATTCTTCAATTAACTATATCTCAAGAATCGTTGAAATTAGAGAACTAATATTCAGGTACTAATTTACGAGAACATGTTTAAAGCACATTGTCAAATGAGTGAGAACACTTTATTATTATTGTTTAATATTTTTTTATAAAAACTATTTAAATGTTTTACTTCATATGAATATGGAATATGGAATATCTCTTAAGCTCACATGAAGATGCAATCCCGAAAATACTTCTTTATGCTGTTGTTGTTACAGCTTACAGAACTACTTATATATTCTCCCAACACGGATATTAGTCTAGAAGGTAGCTACATATATGGGGCCTGGGATGTAACATGTTGGCATTGCTGTTATGTTTTAGCAAATATCTTTCTGAGTATTTTATCTTATGTGAGTCAGACCTTCCCCCCCTGACCGTTTTGACGCTAGCTGCCTCAGAAAATATTCAATTGTGGAACAGAGAATAACACTTTGGAGCTTGGTGTTAGTTGAAGAGGGTATCTTGGTGACCAACATTCGATATATGCCAACATTTTTCTCCCTGCAATTGGCAGCACTGGCGACATCAATTATGGCCAAAATTGGAACGTAGTATAACACTTTCTGACCAGGCGGAAAATTTTTGTTGTCAATACTCATTGCCGAAAAAACATATGCCAACATTTTCTGCTTGTCTATTTTCCAGATTTTTGGCCAACAATTAGACTTTTGGCCAAAAACAGGCCAAAACTGATGCTTTTCAAAAAAAATGTTGGCACCTTCTCAAACTTGCAGTTTTTATACCAAAAAATAGTCTCTGTGAGTGCCAACATTTTTTTCTCAATGTAACCATGTGTTCATTACCTTGTGCTCCAGCTAGTCTTCTCGAACTGACGAACTGACGAACTCGTTAAGTGAGCGATATATTCCATAAAGTTGATTAATCAATATATTCATATAAAAATGTCTTTGTATTAAGAAAATTGTCAGCAACATTTAGATTTTCTTATATTTTTGGTATAAAGTATCAGCTGGTATATACAGTGTGTCCCACTTTTCAAGGTAACATCTTCAAAGCTTGTAAATTTCAACCAAAGGATCAATATCAAAGGCTTTTACTATATCCTTTTAAGTAAAGCAAAATTTATTTCATTCGCGGGCATTTTTATTAAGAAAAAAGGGTCCATTTTTTGAGAAGTCATATTAGGCATTCTTTTACTGAAAAACTAATGCAATATTATTGATCAGCATGCTTTAGCACCCTATACCCAAAATTTAACGACATTTTGATTTAGGGTTTTCGAATTACAGTCCCCTTAAAATCACATTTTTTAGAGATTAAATAACACTGGTCTACGAGGCTTTGTTGTTAGGCAGATGGGGGTCGTTTCAGAAGTAATTTTTCGTGCTGAATCCAAGTCTGGCCTCAGAATTGGCCAATTACGTCAGTATTTTGAAATATTTGAGGTTAAGTACTTAAAAAATGGCTTTTTTAGCAACTTTTGAAGTTATGTATAAAACTCAAAAATGTTTTCAGCTTATTTCTAATAAATACATTATTTAGTACTATCCTTTCTCTTTAAAGTAAGCTTTCGAATGATCGTCTACGATGTTTCTTCGCAAAGTTATAGCCATTTTAAGATGACATGAATTTGAAACCATGTTCCCTACAACTCAAAAATTTTAACCGAACGACTCTAAATAAATCAAGACTTAACACAGCAGAAGGATAACCCAACAATCTTAAACAAAAGTTTGGTTAGCTTGTTAAGTTGTAGAGGATCATGGTTTCAAATTCATGTCACCTTAAAATGGCTATAACTTTGCGAGGAAACATCGTAGATGACCATTCAAAAGCTTATTTTAAAGAGGAAGGATGGTACTAAATGACATATTTATTAAATATAAGCTGAAAATTTTTTTGAGTTCCTTACATAACTTCAAAAGTTGCTAAAAAAAGCCATTTTTTAAGTACTTAACCTCAAATATTTCAAAATCCTGACGTGATGGGTCAGATTCGGATTCAGCGAGAAAAATTACTTCGGAAATGATCCTCAGTTGCCCAACAACATTTAACATATTTAATATCTGAAAAATATAATTTAAAGTGGGCCGTAATTCGAAAATAAATCAAATTGTCGTTAAATTTTGGATATATGGGTTTTAAAGCATGTTGATCAATAATTTTGCATTAGTTCTTCGTTAAAAAATTACCTAATATGACTTCTCGAAATATCGACTTTTTTTCTTAATACAAATGCACGTCAACGACTGAAATAAGTTTTCTTATACTCATAAAATATTTAGTAGAGGTCTTTGGTACTGACCCAAGTTTGGTCGAAATTGGATGACTAATAACTGAGCTACGAAGTTGTTGCCATGAGAAGTGGGACACACTGTATACTTCAGTTTGTGTTAGTGTTACCAAAGAGCGGAGTAGGGGGGGGGGGGGGGGGGGGGAGAGTAAGTTTGACAAGTCTCAAATTTTTATGTTTTTGTAATTCAATAGAAAACTGGTGGAATGATATTTCATTTTAATATCTAAATATTTATATATTTTACAAATATACATTTCATAATGTAATGTACAACCGTGAAAATATGATTTTAGCTCGTGTCTTATAATGTAAAAATTTACATTTTTTTACGTGTAAGGTGGTGGTGTAGTTCTTACGCTTTTGACTTGAGGAATGTAAAATATATAAATATTTAGATATTAAAATGAAATATCATTCCACCAGATTTCTATTCAATTACAAAAACATAAAAATAAAAAAAAAAATGGGTTCGAAACCCAAATGGGGTTTGGTAGTTTTTTTTATTTTTACTTTATTTTACGAGTCTTTTACCAACTAAGTTCGTACTATAAAATTAAAAATATCTAAAACTAACATTATTTACAAAAAACTGCGAAAAGTATTCTATAGAATGTGTAACAATTATATAAAAAGTTCAGTGAACAGGCGAAGAGTACGTTTTTAGCTTGTCATTAATTTTTTTTGGGATGTCCATCTGTACATTGTTCACTAAAAGTATATCAAGTTTCTTCTTTGACAATAACGTTAACTACCTGCTAAATATTGTTTTCCTTCATCAAATAGTTTTTTAGACAGACTGACGCCAAGCAGAAGACACAAAATTATTTCCCTTAAGCGAGGGAAGTAAAAATTATAAATTCTCATAGCCTATGACTCTGAAAAAAAGTATATACAGAAGAAGAATACGATTCGATATCTTGAGCTAAGAAAGCGCACACACTTTTCTAAAATCTTTAAAGTTTCGGTAAAGTTAGAGGCCCGGACTAATATTATATTTATTGAAATTAAATTAGATTTTTTTGTCTTTATTTACATGGCAATTTGTAAAACAGTAAGTAGGAATACTAAAGTCTGTTCGCTGATAGAATTCCGGTCGTATAGTGTAAGGAATATCGTCCGGAGCTCTATCCTTCCTTGTCTTTATTGAAATATTGTTTGTAACCTAATCTGTAAAGTAAGTTTTAATCTTTGTGGTCAAGTTATAACCGACGTGCGGCATTTCTATTGTTCGAGAGCAAACCAATTTGCGTAACGCGTGTCGTCGTCGAATGCGGCTGGCGATTCCAGAGACGGATCGATTTTCTCGGAGATCGGGTATAGCAGGTATAGTGCACTTATTTCAGTTAGTACCTAAGAGGGTAATTTTAGTCTTGTTCTATTGTTAAAATAGTAAACATGCATCCTGGAGAATTTTTAAATCCGCATCACAGTAGTTAGTTTTGAATTTGTTGGAATCTTTCAGAAGGAAAATGAAAATACCTCTATTGTCCATAAACGCTGTTCAAAGGCGAGTGGGTGAGGCTTTAAAAATCGAAGAAAAGACTGTAAGAAAAATAGCCAAAGACGACAAAGAAAATGTGGAACTTCAATCTTCGGTTCAACGGAATCGTAAAATGCCTGTAAAATATGAAATAACAATTTTTATTTATGATATGGTATCTGATCATAAACATATTTCCTTGGCTATCCTCATTATAAGTGTTAATAATTAAAGCGACGATGAGGACTCGATGGTCAATTAGACATTGACGAAGAAAACTAAGCTTATTTATTTATCTCATACTAGGTATTTGTATTTTACTGCCATATCTGTTTTATATAGAGTTCGGCATAAGTAGTATTAAGTATATACTTTTATTTTAAGATTACATATACTTATTTGACAAAATTCTATTAATGAATAAAACAGTTTTAGCTGCAACTATTTAACTGTATTTATTTTGTATATTTGCTCTATCGTATTTTTTACTTGAAACCAAAACAATTCAAAATTATAATTTATTTATTTAACTTAAATTACTATAAATTTACAATAGATGTATTACATATGCTTATGATTCAATTTCCTTTAAATAAATCTAATTAAATACATTAAGTAAAATATAAAACAAAGCGACGCCACTGCGCATACGAAAACATCAACGAGTTTACAGCATCTTAGTTCAGATGTTCGTGACGTCACACTGGGACTCTATCAGCGAACAGACTTTATATTCATAGACGTAAAGGTATAAGTATTAATCCTCCAGTACGGGGGACAGCGGACCCTGAAGTCCATGTCTCATAACTATATTTTGAAGCATATCTAATTGTATATTTACCTATTTTAGATAGATAGATTAGATAAATGAGTAAGAAAAGGATACAATTTTGTTGAACATTACAAAATGAAGACTATATACTACATGTTTATGTGTTTATGTTTATGTACATAGAGAAGAAATTTTAAGTGTAGAAGTAATTGTCAAGAAAATTATATGCATGCTATTCTCCACCTGCTACAAGAATGTTATTTCAATCTGACAAGTGCAAAATATACTGAATTGGAGTAGTAAATAACAAGTGCAATGTTCAATTTAATTTGGTAATTTCGTTCCCAAATAGGCATATTTGAGAGTTAAATTGCAACTAAACTGGAAAATCTACAAATGTAAAATACAGCGCACATTAAAATGAAAGAACTCAGAGAGACTGAGATCTTAAAATGTAATCAGCTGCATTCATAACTACTAATGGTTATATTATTCTTGTAGATTTTAAAATGGTATCACACATTTTCACAAAAGTACTTCATCTAGTGGTTATAAAATAATATAGCAATAAAACTTATTATTACATCGTAAAATTCAGTAAATATATATATTATAATATATATTTGACTTAATAAAATAGATACCTACATTATAAGTGGATTAAATTTTTTTATATTTTTTACTGCAATTTGTTATATAACAAACTACCTCAAATATCAAATAAAAAGCTTCTGTATGTGTGTCTGTAGACCGTTTCTTGTAAATGTTGTAGAACCTCGGAGAATCGATCTATATCGAGAAATCGAAAATTTCTATTTTTGGCCGAAATAGACGTAACAGATCACGTGTTGAACTCAAAACGAAAAATTCGAAAGTGCGCCCAATTTTGACATTGATCGTTTCACGACTCATTGCAGAATCAGGGAGTACAGAATACATTAAAATTTTGAATGTTGGCAAAAAGTGGCAGAACCGAAAAAAGTGACAAAGATGCATGCCCTCTAAATCGAGTTTTCAGGCAAAAAAGGCGAAAGTGCTAAGGTCGGCATTTCGTATAGAAAGAATTTGAATCCATCCGGCGACTTGATCATAGAACATGAGCACGGCAGGGTCATTAAAAAAAGATAGTCTCATGCCCGAAAGTAGATCATTCATTTTAGCGAAAATACGGGAAAAAGCCCATTAGCCCTTAAATGAATACATGCGGACATCTCCATAGTGGTAGCTCGGAAGCAAAGTCATAGTACAAAACTTAGATTACATGCCGTTAGCACGTTTTCGCGGAGGAGCAAGACGACCTCACGTTACTTATATAGTACCGTAAAATGCATTTTCCAGTTGATAAGTTCTGGTGGATGATATAATCATTATTCGGACGACAAAGATAGCTACAAAGCTACAAACGCACCAAAATTTCAGTAAAATATTTTAATATTTATACCGTCAGTCCAGGTTAAATTGCACTTCTAGGAAGTTGTGAAACTTTTTGTGCCAATTCGATTACTGTTACATTACTATTTTGGTTGCGTGCACGTCCGCCCTTGCCATGTTTGGTAGGCAGATTCTTACATATTATTAAATATATTCTTGCATATTTACTGTACACATGAATTACCTCATTCAATGGTTTATTAGTTGAACTCTTGCATTTATTTGACTGAACGACTATCTTTAAGTCTAATCTCTCGAGAGCTTTTATGTGTTAGGTCGCCAAGTGAATGAGAGGGAACTCTCAAAAGGCCCACACGTCTGATATTCAGAACATCGATTAGATCACAGGGCCGAAGAGAGGAACTCTAAAAAGTAATTAGGATATCCAGAATGGTGTGAGCGGTTATGTCATCTCGCATGCTCCTTGATACAAGTTTGCGGTGTTTTCTATTTTGTTTTATAGGCATAAAACATTACAAAAACAATTGTTGGCCATCTCGGAATCCACTACCTACAAAGGCGTCTTCAATTGTGAACTTAACAAATTCTACTACAGCTTTTAAATCATATATATTTATCTCTATTTTTCACTATAAGCGTTTAAGTAGCTTGTCATGAAGGACATAATTTAAATTTTTAATTTTTTTTTATAAAAAAATTAAACGAACTTAAACATTTTTGAGATAAAAGAAAAGGACCCCACTCAGATCTATTGGGAAGTGCCCCCGGTGAAATTGGCTGAATTTATAATATTTTGTAGATTTTGACTTTCTGATCAAACGCTCTCATGGGTCCAAATCGATCCTATGACTGGTTTCCGAGATACAACTCAAGAAATGTACAAGATTGACCTCTTGTACAATTAAAAAAATTCGAATTCGTGATTTTTTTCATACATTTTATATTGTGATATATTACCTTTATAATATTTTGCTCTAAAAACACCTGAAATCTATATAAAAATAACAAGTGAAAAAAATATTCGGTCAAATTGGCTAAAACATTTTTTACATAAAGTATGCGTCTTCCTGATCAAAAAACTTTAATTGAAAAACTTTCGGAAATTGCTCCTTTGACCTCTAATACCCCATGAATAAATTAAAAGTCCGGACAAGATACAGAATTTTAGAAGAATTTACAGCTGTATCTCGGAAACTAGTCATAGGATCGAATTGGGCTCATGAGAGCTTTTCAGCCAATTTCACCGGGGGCCACTTCCCATAAGATCTGAGCGGGGTCCTTTAATTGCTAATTTTTATGCTTTTCTTTCTTCATCTCTGGCATTCAGAAACAAAACAAATATGAAAATCACAAAGAAGGAAATAGTAATTCATGTAATGAACAAATAAAAACAAAAAATAATTAAATTAAAATCAGAAAAAATAAAAATGGTTTAAAACAGCTGTCAAAATTCAAAATTAATATTTTAGTTCACCTTCTTCTAATCGGCGACGTTTTCATTGTTGTTCTCGCATTTAGACATTTTTGCCTAATATAAACTATTCGTAGAGTATTTACAAGGAGGCACGAACAATAAATATATTCAGGTTTATTTGGAGCATAATAAAAACATCATTAGACAATAAGCATTTTCATTACTTTCCCAGCCGTAACTCGATGTATAAAAAAAAGTACAGCCTCTGTAGGCGGTGTTGTTGAGACGCAATTTCTACAGAGCACAGGCCCGGATTTAACTGTATTGTTCGCTCGTTTACTGTTTCATTGTAGGTGTTTGTCAGCCGCGGCTTGTGAAATTTAGATTGGTCATATCTTAGTATTGAGTCATGGAACCCAAGCCATATTTTGTGACATGACTACTAAGATAAAATAAAGCAGTTTTGCGAAAAGAAAAAAGTACATCGAAATTTGCGAAATAAAATTTTAAAAATGAGTTTAACACCTTGGGTTTTTGTAAAAATTTAAATTTTATAAAAAAAATTTTCAGAAAAAGAAGGAAAATGATATTTAATACAATTTAAATCACTCTTTTTACAAAAACCCATTTGTTGTGTGGTGTTCAATTCATTTTTAAAACTTTTTTTTTGCAAAATTCGATGATTTTTTTTTGCAAAACTGTTTCATTTTATCATGGTAGTGGTGCCATAAAGTATGGCTTGGGTGTCTATCAGTCAATACTAAAATATGTACAAAAAACATATTAACTTGAAATAGAAGTAGTGACAGTATATACAGTTCGCTTAACATTAATTGTTACTACCCAGCAAGAACTGCGAGGATGTATGAGCATTTCTCGCCAGGAAAGGATGGGTATGGAATATTAATATAGGATAAAGAGATTATTTAAAAAGTAGCAAGAAACCTTTAAAAACAAAATGAAAGCAAAAAATATACTCTAAAAATAGCAATAGAAACAAATATTTCTCTCAATAAATAAACTAAAAATAAACTGTAAAAGTTTTTACTACAATAAAAACAGAAAGATGAATCATTGCAAAAATAAAAAAAAATAACATTAATAAATAATAACATACTGAAAAATAATATTTCTGAAGCACAAAAACGGAAATAAATAATAAAGCGGATATCACAAAACTCACTTCTTCACTTCACTTTACCTCACCTCACTGCGCTACGAAAACACAAAAACTGAAATAAATAATACAGTGGATATCACAAAATTCACTTCTTCACTTCATTTTATCTCACCTCACATCACGTCTTCCTCTGAATTCTCGTTCTTTTCACCCTCTTCTTCATTTTCAGATGAACTGCTATCTTCGTTCAAATTTATAATAAATTTATTTCCACCGTTTATATGAATATGAATATTCATCTTCAGTGTTAATTACTTTCGTAATTCTCTTTTCCCAATCTTCCTTGTTAATTTTCGACACTTCATTTTGAATTAACTCTACGACTTTTTTGTCGAATTTCGGAAAAGCATTTCCTTCTCTGACATTTTTCTTCAATTTACACCAGATTAATTCAATCGGATTGAAAATACAGACATACGGCGGTAATCTCAACACTTTGTGGCCATATCTCTTCCCTACAGTGTCTATAACATACTTCTCAAATTTTTTCGTTCACAGGACTTTCAAGAGTTGTGATTTATTATAATTTTCCTCATAATAGACATCATGTTCCATAAAAAAAAATTGTAACTCCGCCTTAGTAGAACTCTTGTTAGGAATTTTATAGACTCGAGTGGTATTTTGCATTATCAAGAACAATAACGCTGTTCGATTTTAATTTTGGAATTAGGGTCTTTTCAAACCATTCCTCAAATATTTTTCCCTCCATGTTCTTGTGATAATCCACGTTACAGTCTTCCATGTTTTTTCCGCACAGTGTCAATGCACCATCAACCCATCCATCAACTGATCCACAATGTAATATAATCAACCAAGTCCCTTTATTAAAGGGGCAATGTGATTGGTTGACATTTCCTAGATCCATCAGTCCATCCTTTTTTTTACAGTGTCATGAGTATCATAACAAGTTTTATCTAGATAATAAATGGGTCTACTTTCCATGAGTTGTTTTATTTCTTCTAGATATGAATTTCGCCAATCTACTATTCGTCTGCTTTCCATAATCGCCATTCGTTTATTAATAGTTTGATATTTAATTCCAATTTTTTCATCAAATTTCCTAAAGTTCTTTTGGTATATTTTAGAGGATAATCCATTCCCTTTAGTTTTCTGCCTATTACGTCAAGAGTTGGAATTTCATTTTTCTGATACGCGTCGTAAACTACACATTTTAAAAGTTTTGCTAAAGATGGATCCATAGTTTTCGATTTACCGGCGTCGGATCGTTGTTTTCTTGGGAGGGCACCTTCTTTCACCAGTTTGTGTATTGTCGAACGGGGAACTTTTGTCATAGATGCTATTTCACCTATTACATCTAAATCATCCAAATTAGGGTCATTAGCTTTTCGCTCCAAAATACTATCGTAAACATTTAAGCAAATTTGTTTTCCGTCCACGTCCAAATGTACTCGTTTTTTTTACTGAAAACACTGATGGATTTTGATTTTCTTTATCACTGTAATCACTGTAATCACTATCACTTTCATTTTCACAAACACGATTAGATGTAGACGTAAATGCCTCACACGGTCGAAACATTTTTATATAAAATATATTTTATATTAAAAAATAAATAGATATGAAATAATAATAATTTATAATATTACACTTACAATATCCCCCAAAGCACTGTTATGAATTGGAACAAAACTTACTAAAATTATTTTCAAAAACACATTACCAAATAAAGAAATATAAAGTAATTATTGAATTATATCTTCGCCCCGACGCGACAGTGTAAGTTCGACTACGGTGGCTCTCTAACTACGGTCCTGAATTCAAAATAACAGTCTAACGGTTACTCCTAACACCGCTCACTATTAAGAATACTTCAACTATACATGGCGATTCGGATGCGGTTGTGTATCCCTTAATGGGTCCTAATAAGCAGAGTAGGTTTCAAAGCTTTTTTAGTAGGAGGAAGGCGTTATCTCTGCAACTAACTGTAACCTTATTTCTCCTATATCAGTTGTTATGGTGTTATGAATAGCTAACAAACCAATTATTTTATCATACTGGCGTTCAATTCTTCAGCTTTCCTAGTTTGTAGAACTCATTTTCAACAGTTTTGTCAAAAATATTCCAAAAACTCCTAACAATAACAGTAAAAATACAGTTTTCAACATTGTTCTCAGGTATATACGTACATGAGTAAGTTAGGGAAGTATTAACACCATGTCTATGTTTAACTGAATAAAAATAAATGTATTGTATTATAAAACTGTATCACTAAATAATGTGTAGGAATTAAACGATTGCTTTATAAATTAGAGCTGGTTCTATTTACGTATTTGCGTTTCATGTAACTTCAGACAAGTACTTTTAGTAGGGCTTCCTGTGTATTTTTGGTTTATACAAAAAATATATCAAAGTTATATTTAGTAATGATTTCGAAAATAATCCTTATTATTCATGTATTATTAGCATAACAATTTATTTATTTAATACTTAAAGACTCAAACTTATCGAAACTAGTTTATTCGACAAGACTTTATGGGAAACATTAATAAAATAATACAATAATGTTATTCGTTTTGCCTGTGGAAATGACAGGAATAATTAGGTGCGCTAGCTCGCGCAACACCACACTTCCTCAATGCGTCATAAATCATGTCTGCACCGTTTTACAAATTGCCAACAATCGTTTTCATATACAATAATCATTATAGAAAAAAATTATACAACTTTCCAACTTGTATCATTCAGGAGCATATCCTTTCGCGCTAGAAGTGAAGTCAATAAGCAGTGTTAGATACAAAATCAGTGCATCGTAAGAAAGCGGAGAGTTTGGAGGAAACAGCAATCTACGGTAGATACGAATATACAGTTTCATGTCATTTAAAAAAAACTGGTATTGGGGGCCGACTAGACAAACAAAAAACCTTTTTGACTTTTTTCTCTAGGGGCACTTTGAAGACCTAGGTCAACAATTTGAATATTAGGGTAGGAAACATTTGAGAACCACTGCCTTTCTGGGTCAATGGACGTATACTTCACAATTATACAACTTTTAAATTGTCATAAAAAAGTGCAAAGATTACCGACCGACTCGTTCTCGCCGGCTTGCGGTTTCAAAGCAAAGAAGGGAGGCACCTTTGATGATCGCCTGAACAGAACCAATTATAAAAATGTAAATAATTCGTTATCTCTTTTTGCAGAACTGCAAGCAAATTATGGCGTAGAGGTTTAAACACAGCATTTCTTTACATGCGTGTTTTTTTAATTTAGAATGAAATAGTGGAGCTTTTATTGTTGTTTATAATTTGTCAGATTTAAATATGATTTATCAACATTTGTAACTTAAATGACTGTTCTGGGTTAAGCTTAAAAAACGAGTAATTATTGCATGACATTGGGAAATAAAGAGTTAGGCGTCTGAGATACGATAACAGAAAACAATTATGTGTATATAAGTTAGGAAAAAATCTGATTTATTTAACGAATAAATCAGGTATCGAAAACTAATATATTCGATAAATAAATCTAGAACTTACCAATAAATTATTTTTGATTTACATAAATTGTTCGAAATGGCTTCCGTCTGCATCAATACACTTTTCGGTACGTCGAACTAAGGACATACGCACTCCATTCAACACATTTGGTAAATTAGGATCATTTTTTATGATTTCTATGAACATTAAAATACCACACTAAACTATCAACTAACGTTGTCAATAAAGAAAATAAAAATAAAGACTTGGTCCAAAACTCAAAAAGCAACACAAAAAGAACGAACAAGTAGTGTCTGTACGTAATCAAGAACTTAACAACTTGAACGGTAAGTCAATAAAATAAATCTTAACTGTAAATGCGTGGCCCAAAATTCAAGAAGAACAAAAGCACATACAAAAACAACGAACGGGTTCGACGTGTGTACTTAACGAAGTGTCCACAGAAACTAAAATATTGCACAAGGGAGAGTATAGTTTTCTTCAGATCTACTACGCACTCAGAAAACGCCAACATCTTTCACCTGTACTGCACCGCTAAAGACCTTACCTTACCTACTTTTAAAAACCATAAAAAAGTGTGATTATGAACTTGTGTCCTCGCCGACGCGCGGTCTCTAACAAAGAAACGCCAACACTTTGAAAGAGCCGTATTAGCGTATTTGATGGTTATAGGCGCCGACATACGCGAAGATAAAAGCCTATCCCAACATTCCAGCAGTTCTCAAACAATATTATTGAAAACTTTCGAAATTTTTGTTTATTTTTTCTAAAACTATAACATGAGGTCTAAAACCCCATGTTAGATTTTTTGTTCGTTTAGTCATTCCCCACCACCAGTTTTTTTAATGACATGAAACTGATTACACCCTGTATACTTTTCTCGTCTATTACAGGACCCCGGTTCTAGGTCGTCTTTTAACCGAACCACACTAAATTGTGTCATGTCCAGCCGATGCGACGTACAGTGGTCCCAAATTGAGTTTTTTGGTTTAAAAATGGCTAGAGAGCGCAAATCTTGTCGGAAATGAACACTTTTTTTTAATTAAAGCTTACCAAAAGTCCAACAAATCCTCGGAGCTCGAATTTTGAAAAAAAATTTCCTTAAGTTGAAGGCCCCAAATTGAAAATGGCTAGCAAATCTTGTCGGAAATTAACAATTTTTTTTCAAATTAAAGCTTATCGAAATTCCAACAAATTCCCGGAGCCCGAATTTTTAAAAAAAATCCTTTTTTATTATATTAAGTTAAAGGTCAAAAAAAAATTATTTGTCCTTTAACTTAATATAATAAAAATGAAATTTTTTTTTCTAAATTCGGGCTCCGAGGATTTGTTGGAATTTCGGTAAGCTTTAATTAAAAAAAAAATTGTTAATTTCCGACAAGATTTGCGCTCTCTTCTTCTTCTTCTTCTTTGGCATTACAGCCCGTTGTGAGCCTTAGCCTCCTCTAGGACTTCCTTCCAGCTGTCCCTGTTCAACGCACGCCTTCTTCATGCTCTTATTCCTATATTTTTCAGGTCAGTATCTACATTGTCCATAAACCTGATTCGGGGTCTTCCTCTTCTGCGTTGGCCTACTGGCTTGCCGAGCAGTGTTTTTCTGGCCGGTTCACTCTCTTCCATCCTCATGACATGGCCCACCCATCTCAGCCGCCCCAGTTTTACTGTTTTTACGATGTCGGGGTCCTTATACAGTCTATACAGCTCGAAATTATATCTCCTTCTCCACCCCCCGTTTTCATTTACAGCTCCATAGATTCTTCTCAATATTTTCCTTTCAAAACAGCCCAGGATTTCCTCATCTCTCTTAGTAAGGGCCCATGTTTCCGAGCCGTATAACACTAGTCTTATAAGTGTCTTATAAAGTTTAACCTTCGTGCTTCGAGATATGTTCTGTGAGCTGAGCTGCGAGGCTAGTCCGAAATAACATCGGTTGGCCATAAGAACCCTGCGTTTTACATCTGATGTTGTATCATTTTGGCTATTGACTAGCGATCCGAGATATACGAACTCCCTCACAGACTCTATCTCCTCGTTTTCGATGTTTAGAGGCCGCTGTCTCTCCCTTGCTGGTTGTGCTGCAGCTAGCATGTATTTTGTTTTGTTTATATATTAATTACCAGCCCCATTTCCTTTGCTGCATGTTTCAATGCTATGTATGCTTCTGTTACCACTGCTTCGGTAATACCTATGATATCTATATCATCTGCGTAGGCCAGTATTTGAATGGACTTATTGTATATTGTCCCCGTCATGGTAATACCTGCTGAACGTACAACTTTCTCGAGCGCGATGTTAAATAATTATTATATTAAGTTAAAGGTCAAAAAAAAATTATTTGTCCTTTAACTTAATATAATAAAAATGAATTTTTTTTTTCTAAATTCGGGCTCCGAGGATTTGTTGGAATTTCGGTAAGCTTTAATTAAAAAAAAAATTGTTAATTTCCGACAAGATTTGCGCTCTCTAGCCATTTTTTTCTTTTGGCCTTTAACTTAATATTATAAAGAAGGAATTTTTTTTCAAAATTCGGACTAAGAGGATTTGTGGGTATTTCGGTAAGCTTTAATTTAAAAAAAATGTTCATTTCCGACAAGATTTGAGCTCTATAGTCATTTTTTAACCAAAAAACTCAATTTGGGACCACTGTGCGACGGTCCGATGGTGATTTCTTTTAGAGAATATTATTTAGGTATTAAACAAATCACAATTTACACACATCTTTTTTATTTATTATGAAATAACCTACTGTCTGTACAATGTTGTCCTAATCTAGGCACGCTAATATACTAATTAAAACACTCATTATTGGAGAACTTATCAAAAGAACTACTCTTCTAGCTAATACTGACGAAGTATTGAATTACATGATAGGATTCCTAGCATTTTAAAGAAAAAATATATGTTGAAAATACTTAAATCATTTATTTAAATTAAGTCATTCACACTTTTTTATTTAATATGAAATTATATACTTTCTGTATATCGGTACCTACCTTAATCTGGTCACGCTAATATACTACTTAGGAATAATTAACTGTAAAAAGATATAAAGAATAGGCTTGTAAAGAATAAATGAATATTTCTATACTCTACTGATGAGTTCGAAAAAACTTATACAAATTTTCCATAGTTGAAATATAATGTAAGGTTCAATAATTGTTGTGAATGACTGAATTTTAATAAATGATTGAAATATTTTCAATAAATTTTTTTGCCTTAAAATGCTATCATGTAATTCAATACTTCATCAATATTAGCTAGAAGTTGTTTTGATTGGTCTTCAATAATGAGTGATTCAAAGTGTTTTCCTAACTAGTATATTAGCGTGACCAGATTAAGGTACCAATTATACAGAAAGTAGATCATTTCATATTAAATAATAAAAATATGAATACCTGAATCTATACAAATGATTTAATTATTTTCAACATATTTTTTTCTCTAAAATGCTAGGAATCCTATCATGTAATTCAATACTTCGTCAGTATTAGTTAGAAGAGTAGTTGTTTTGATTGGTTCTCCAATAATGAGTGTTTTAAAGTATTTACCTAACTAGTATATTAGCGTGCCCAGATTAGGGCAACAACATACAGAAAGTAGGTAATTTCATAATATATAAGAAAGTGTGTAAGTTGTGACTTGCTTTTTTTCTAAATGATATTCTCTGATGAAAGCAAATAAATAAAAATGATTCATTGTAAAAATAAATCAAGAATAGAGTTCATTTACATTAACACGATAACGTTTGTTAGCCTTAAATACTCAAATTTGGAGCATATGTAAATTAGAATACTCCCTATTGAAATTGGACCATATCTGTTATACAAGGTGATTTCCAGAGGCCTTAATGAACTACGATATTTTATATACCTTACGTTTTAGAGCAAAATATTACAGAGCGGTTAAATAGGTACACAAAGATAGAAAGTTATACAAGCTGATAGTGGCAGTCGGCAATGCAAACTCTGATCTGTCAGTTTATGATCACTAACGTGCATTACTTAACAATTTTCAACC
The DNA here is from genome assembly GCA_936432065.2 of Rutpela maculata. Classification (NCBI taxonomy): domain Eukaryota; kingdom Metazoa; phylum Arthropoda; class Insecta; order Coleoptera; family Cerambycidae; genus Rutpela; species Rutpela maculata. The sequence continues at coordinate 135,065,473 of OW386287.2, read as the reverse complement.
TTGTCCTAACCTAACTGATTGTGAATTTTTGATCCGTGAATGTAAAAACTGTTTAAAAAATATATTTATAAAGTAAAAGCTATACATTATATAATATATTAAAGCTCTAATATAAACTAGATTATTTAATCAGTATGTTAATTTATACAGACTTGCAAAGTTGTTAAATTTCATTTGAAGTTACGAAATGAAGACAGCTGTTATAATTAATTGGCACAATTATTGTCAGTAATTTCATTACAACGTAAGTGATGAGGTAATTTTATTAACCAACGCTGTTGAATAATATGTAATTTGAAATATGGAATATATGACAGGTTAAAATGAAAAGAAAATAAATTTTAATAAAATGGAAGTCAGTTTTAATAGCTTTGATACCTTTCTTTATGATGTCTCCGTCATTCTGAATATTATAAAGATAAACCTATTCTCACGGCGCTACAGGACAGAACAAACACAGCATGCAGGCAACACAAAAAAAATGTACCCAGCAAGGCCTATCCATACGATGTGACATGCATGTGGTATTTATCGTAAACACAGAACACTCGCCAATGCTTATTGTGACGTACTTTTCGGTGATGCCAAAAAGTGTAACGTTTGGCACCTTAGCAACGCCGGTATCTGCGGTATGGTTGCTCGGGCGCCAGTTTCCTATATTACGTGGGGAAACACCACATCCCTCAAACAGCCTGTAAAGTAGGAGGAGTAACTACAGTGGAGAAACGGTGAATTCCAGTGGGTCAAAAATAGGGAAAATTAGACTTTCACACACACAGTAAAACGCATAAGTCGGTAAACAATATCTATTTATTTACTATATTCTACAATTATCCAATTTATTTACACTAAATCTACCAATATATATATATATATATATATATATATATATATATATATATATATATATATATATATATATATATATACAAGACACGACCCAGGCTATGATATGGTTACGGTGATGCTACGACGTTGTTACGGTGACGTTCCGGTGATGTTACTTTTAGCAGGCAGAAGCAAAGCAGCGGTATGACGTGAATTCGGAATAATGGCGGTGATGGACGGTTGATGGAGCGACATGACAAGGTGACAGGTTACAGTGCAGGTGGCGAAAGCGGTTAGGTAACGTACAGTCGTTAGATACCAGGAAGGAGCAAGCAAACAACAATTAATGCAACAATAAAAAAAAATGGCTACTCTAGGTGTCAGACTTGGCTAATACCAGGAACCCTAAAGCTGAAAAGAGAGATATGATTAGTTAAAACAAGACGGCGTTCTGCATCTCCTAACCTGAAAATAGTTAAAAGAATAATACGACCACGTCCCCATTTCTCCGCATCAGCACATACTACGGAGACCCCGGGGACGCTTTCTCTGTATCCACACTAAGCGCACTAACACATATTACGCATACCCTGAGCAAACCAGAGTTAGCCACTGGAACAAGACTGTTGTCGCCTGGATGTGAGCTCGTACCCTGGACCTGAAATTTGGCGGGCGTTCTGGTTTCTCCGCATTAACACATACTACGAAGACTCCAAAACGCTTTCTCTATGGGCACAGTGTGCGTGCACTAGCACATGTTACACGCACCCTGAGCACACAAGAGTTACCAGACAGTAATTAAGGTTAAATGGTAGCCTGATTTCTCCGCACTAGCACATATTATTGAGACTCCAGGAACCTTTACTTTATATTCACAACGTATCCGCATTAGCACATATTACGTATACCCTGAGAATGTAGAAGAACGCACTACCGGGCGTCAAAATGACGCGACACCAATTTATTTCTCAGGGGGCGCCAGTCGCGTATTACCCCGTTCTTCTACCTCCCAGGCGGGTTCGAGATAAGATGCACTTCGGTAGCCGAGTAATGGACCAAGGCTGCACTACCATAGATCGGAAACTACGCTCTCTCTGGACCCGAATTCCCTCGTTAGGGGTTTAGGCACCTCTTAATTTCCTGAATTTTTGCATAAAAAAATCCCAACCGAAGAATTTCTCTGCGGAGGGATTAGTTTTGGTACGCGAAAATCACGTTTTGGTCCATTAATAACGGAATTTATTTCTCAAAAAACGCATAAAAAAATCCCTATCAAACCTCCGTAAAGCAACCAGAAGGTCGAACGTTAATGCGAATTAACTCGACACATCCGGTTTTCTATACGAAAGTTCCAGGGATTATAGACCGTCAACAGGCCTCAAGATCAATTAAGAAATATTAGTTCAAAGAATCCGTTTATTTAACAGAATTGGTTATACAAAATTCTCAAGATAAGAATCGTGCCTTCCCCAATCAAGGTAGTGACTTTCAGACCATACAAGCGAGAGCGCTCACGCTAACGATCGATTAGGTAGAAAAGATTCATACATACCTTCTCAGAATCAAAATGCGACCTTTTAGAATCATTTCAGACTCTGGGTAAATGAATAATTAAGGCTGACTGAAATTAACTTAAAAAAGTTTTACTAAATGAATTTAGTTTCGCTAGAGACTACTTAGCTTTAAAGTTCTTGTATCGTGGAGATTCACGTACTCAAACACATTCAGAGGACTTATTACTGCATAAGTTGAGTGGCGTTCGATCAGTCCACGACTTACTAACCCTTATCACAGTCGATCAATATTATCGATTTGGCAGCGTCTCACCTTCGAGCGACTTTTAGGCAAAATTGAATTTTTGGATTTTTATGCACAAGGCGTTTTCCTCTATAACTTTGTCATTTGAAAAGCCCTGTTATTGGCTTTTCTACCATTGCTTTGTCTGGACCACTCAACGCGCTCGACCAAATTGCGAACCGCTGGGTCAATCCAAACTCTTTCTATGCGAGAAACCGGCCTTGTACATGTGCATTGATTTTTATCAATTTTTGCTTATCGGCACTACGCCGGCTTTGACAAAATCTTCTATTTTGCCTTTCGGATGCAGTGCATCGTTAAAATTTTATGCTCATACTTTAGAATTGGGCTTTCAATGACCGTACCTCAAAGGTCAATGTCTTTGGTTGAGGAATAAAAAATAAAAAATAATTTAAATTATATTTTCGTGGTACTTTTTAAACTGACTTTGTGGTACTTTTGAAAAATCCATTTTAAGACCAATTTTAGCGTACTTTTGAAAAATCGATTTTCGAGCCAAATTTCAAGGTACTTTTGAAAAACTAATCTGCGGGTGAAATTTTGGCGTACTTTTGAAAAATCGATTTTCAAGCCAAATTTCAAGGTACTTTTGAAAAGTTAATCCGCGGGTGAAATTTTGGCGTACTTTTGAAAAATCGATTTTCAAGCCAAATTTCAAGGTACTTTTGAAAAGTTAATCTGCGGGTGAAATTTTGGCGTACTTTTGAAAAATCGATCTTCAAGCCAAATTTCAACGCAGTTTTGAAAAATTAGTCTGCAAGTGAAACTTTGGCGTACTTTCGATAAATCGATTCCTGGGCCAAATTTTGACGCCCTTCCAAAAATATTATTTTTCAAAGTCCAATTCATGGTACCTTTGAAAAAGTATATTATTCATAAATCTTTGTCATTATATACTTCTACTCTGATATTCTGAACCAAAAACATTTTTCCTAAGTGAAAATTCGGTGTTTCTTCGAATTTTCGCTTGGTCATTTCCAACGCCTTATAGAACCCAAAACGGTCCTTATGGACTGATCTGCACCTCTGCAGACTCCCAAAAATGTCTTTAAATGAAATTTTTGCCTAAGTCGAATTTTGATTATGTCTTCAACTTAGGACGATTTTGGAGAGTTCTACAACAAGAACACAGCTAGTAAACTAACACACAGCAAAATACAAGTTCGAAATATCAGCCAAGCCGCTACCTAATTACTATTATTCTTACTTAGACTCTTGGGTTGCTCCTGGCGCGTCCGGTTGATTGCGGTGCTGCACACAGACTGACTTTTCTACTGGCGGTTTGGACGGGCTCTAGAACAGAAATATCCAAGCGTGGGGGAAACTCTGAGTGGGGGAAACTCTGTTCTTTCTGCTCACTGGTGATGACGTAGGCTGGTACTTTACGATAATCTTGGTACACGGCTGATGTAGGTTTTGGTTTTGTCACACTTACTCCTTTTGGGGAATCCTGCCTTGGTACGTCTAGCTGCTTGCGGAGCTCGCGAGGAACTGATTGCGAGTTCCTCTCTGAATAGGTAGCTAGCTCGTATCCCTTCTCTCGTCGAATGGTGAGAGAGATGATGCGCGTAGGTAATGAGTGACGTAGGCGCCACAATCGGTTTTGCTGACTTAGTAGAGTTTCGTAAAATGATATATTTTAAGAAATATTGGCAAAGTCCGAAAAGTTGGACTTAAATAATTTTACGGAAATATTCACTTATACGTTTAACGGCTGGTCACTTGGTAGGGCACCTCTGCTCGCTGTAATTGCTTCGGATCGACTGCCTGACACCACAGTAGAGAAAAGACCAGTAGTTTCACTCGCAGCGGTCCCTTTGATATTTGTTGTACTCGATTTTATTTTTTTTAATCCACTGCGCATCTACTGTTTGTATTCCACGCGCATTTCGTCGACAGTGGCGACTGTTCAGAAACGTAAATGTAAACAAAAATAAACATCCGCCCCACCCTATATCATTACTGCCGTCCACTGTCGTCGTTTAAGCCCACGCGCATCGCATGCGCACTGAAAATCTTATACAACTGTTCCGGCTGAGTCAGACTACTGGTCTTTTCTCTACTGTGCTGACACCACAGAGAGCGCGAGCTTAGTATGGTCACATGTAAATCCCACATGCGACACTCCTTTCATGTCGTTGAAACGTCGCATTTTACCTCGGAAACAGTTTAAATCTCCAACAACGTTGCCAAGTTTATATTTCTACAGTAAAAAGGTGGTAAGCGACACTGTTGCCATTTTAAAATTTACTAATTTACTATTATTGTTTATTTGCTCAATATAATATAGAAGTAAAATAATTTATATTAGCCAATTTGAGTCACTTAAAAATATTAATTAGATAATAAACGTACCTTCTCATTTTAATTATTTTTGTTATATTTAATAACTTCAAATATTATATGATATTTTGTTGTTGTATTGACAACATGAAGTATATTATTTATACACAGTGTGTATTTTTTTAGGTGGATTCATCAAAATAAACAAAACAACAAGAAAATTCAAAATCAAACGACGCGTATGTTATACGATGACAGCAGTACTAACGCTAACTCTCTTCGATAAGTCGGTTCAACAGTGTATGGCGACGACTACACGCGACAATGTAATCTTTACATGTTCATGTACAATCGAATTTTATGACTGTCCAGATTAACTGCGCAGGCGTAATAATAGTTCTTAGGAGGAGAAACTACTTTTTAAAAAAGTAAAATTAACTTTTTGAACAGGATTTATTAATTCACTACACATAAAATGGCTTCATACATGTGTAATGTACAACAGTTATGATACAACTGAATAGAAAATGAATATTATAATAAACGATAAACGTGGTTATCAAGTCAGCCGGGAAGTGCTGACTTAGTAACTTTATAATTGTGTGCCACTAAGTCACGTACATAATGCCTCCCTCCTAAGACGAAAAAACAGGGGATGAAGTTTTTTCGGCGTCATCAGATAGGTCACTTAGGTGCACATCCGTTTTTGCTTTTACATGTTTACTGTTTTTATTTCTAAAAGCAAGGGAAGAGTATATTTTTTGCTTATTGACATACAAACTTTTGCAAAGAAATATCAATACAAATATAACTACTATACCTAAGCAAATATAAAGAATTAAATTGTCATTGTCACTTTCCGTGTTAAATGTTTTTAATTGATGTAGGTGTGTCCGTTCAGCTACTTGTTGTAGGCTCGAAAGCTTGTCAATGTTGATATGTTGTAAAGGGGTTGCTTCGACGCTGTCCAAGTCGGGGTTGATTATATGGATAGGTAGTATCTCGAGAGGTGTCTCCGGTGTAAAGCCGATAGAGTTCCTATACGTGTACCCGTGGATTGTTACGCTGCATTTCTTGGGTATGTAGACGAGATGGGGTTCTTGTATGGTAATGAATCCATGTTCGTTACATTTTTTTTCTATGGTAATATTTCTCACCGGTATCGCTACTAGATAGCCGTTGTTAATTTGTTCCACTATATCTTTTTCTAGGTTGACGGTTAACGTGCTGCATGACATTGGGGTTGATCCCAAGAGTGCGTCTGGTATGCAGTCTTGTTTAGATATTTGTTGTTCTATGTGGTAGATACAGAGTCCCTCCACTCTTAGGCATGCTGCATCCTCGTAGTGATGATATGTCGAGTTCGTAATTATGTAGGGTTTCAGGGGGATGATAGTTTGGTTATGGATTGGTATAGGGTAAAGGTGATAATAGTTGTAAATACTTTCTCTGAGTACCGGAAAGTGAAAGACAAAACAGATCAATTGATTGCTGTAGTAAATCTCAGCTTTAATAAGTGCGTAAAAACTTTGTATGTTTGTGAAGTTATATAGGCCACTGGGGTATAGTTCCTTCATACGGTTTATTAGATCTTTTAATTCATTGATTGGTAATGAACTGGTATGAACGGATTCTAATTGTGCAAACAAAATGCTATTTTGAATATTATCTAGTATATTTATCAGCGACATGCAATCTATAATCATTATGTCTAAAATGTTCTGAATTTTGATAAACAGTGTAAATTTGTTTAGATTCTGCTCAATAGCTTTTACCCTATGATATAGCTCATTTTGATTATTTATTATTTTTTTCAAAGTATCTACCGTTTCATTCATAAATTGTTGGGTAATAGTTAGGTAATTTTCGAGATCGTGGTAAATGTCTTGTTGGTTCGATTCAAGAGTTGATATGGCGTCATCGTAGCGTTCGGCGTCTTCGGAGTCTAGTGTACCGAATGCCCATTTAGATGCTTTCCCTACGATATTTGCGAGTCCGCGTTTTTGACGTGAATTACTCAGGGGTCTAATATTCTCGAATTTTGTTTTGGTTTGCTTTAATAAGTATTTTAGGTGGGAATGGACGTTATGCAACTGAGGGTATAATTCGTCTTTTTTATTTATCAATGGAATGATTAGTTCTGAATTGATTTCTAAATTTTTTATGGGGTTAATGAAATGGTCTAAGTTTAAGTATTTGATAAAGGAATGTTTTTGCATTGTTACCCGGGCGTTGCCCAAGGAGAATGGAAGTATGGGGTTACTTAGTTTTTCCAGTTTTATCTGAGCTGTCCCCTGGTTCATCAGGATAATTATCCAGATTAATGATGTCAGCGTCATCTGAAACAGATGGATTTGTTTGAGTTATTTTTCGTTGTGGTTTTAACCCATGTTTGTGGTATGTCCCTTTACTTGTTTCTATTTTTTCTTTGGCGTCCAGTTCTACTGTTAATTCTCTATATCGAGGTGCAAGTTTACTACGAGGGGCGAGTTTAAAGTATACTTTTTCACCGGGTTGTTTAGTGGCTGGTTCAGAACGAGTTTGATTTATATTCGTCAAGTCTTTTGCTCGTTCGTTTTGTATTTTAACTAGTTCGTTAATAACATGGGCGTTTTCTTTATGTTTGTATAAATATTGATTAATGATTAGTCTGTCTGTAAGTTCGAGTGGCGTTCTAATGTCTGGGTTGGATTTTATTATTTGGAAGGGCGTAAAGCCGGTGGTACTATGTATAGTATTGTTGTAACCGAGAATAGCATAGCTCATTAATTTGTCGAGGGGTTCGTCCTTTTTAAATTTGTCTTTTAATATTCTCATTTCTTCCAGGAGAGTGGAATGAAATCGTTCGGTGGGAGAGTTGCTATTGGGGTTTTTTACTGTTATATAGTGTAAGGCAATATTGTGAACTTTACAAAATTCCTCGAATAGGCTATTTTTAAATTCGGATCCTTGGTCACTTGTTATTTTATTGGGGATTCCGAAATGCGTCAATTTCAATAAATTCTCACAAATATGATTAGCTGCTAGGGTGATTTCATAAGCTTGTCCATAACGGCTAAAACTATCGATTATAGTGAGAAATTTGATATTATTTATTTGAAATGTGTCTATATAGAGATGTTCAAAGGGCTTATGGCCGATGGGTGTAGGTTGAAATTTTAAGTGATCAGGCCTGCGCTCATATTTGGATTTTTGGCATATTACGCAGACGTTTATGTAATCCCTAACGTCTTCGTTTAAACGCGGCCAAAAATAGTTTTGTCGTAAGGCTTTTATTGTTTCTGAAATTCCTCGGTGAACTGTTTTATTTTCGTGATGGTATTTTATGTACGAAATTTGTTTCTCTTTATTTTTTTCGTCTAGTACGTAATTATTAGTTTGTACGAGTAGATAGCTAGCATGTTGGAAGTGTTTTTGCAAAATGCTAATAATCTTTTGAATATATTGAGGTTCTATTATTATCCCATGTGTAGTTCGGGGTTTGATATAATTTTTAAAGAATTCTACTACTTCCTTTTCAAATTGTTCTGGGTCTCGGTAGGGTAAAGTTACCTCGTATCGATTTTTTTTATTGAATGGTTTTGAGTTTCTTACATGTGTGCGTGTGGTATTGGTGCTTACCGCCATTATTATTTGATTTTGGAATTTATTTATAGGGTCTTCTGAGATGGGAATCTCAAATATCGGGTTTTCGCGGGCTGAATGAACGGTTTCGTTACTGCTAGGGATATTCGGTGCACGTATTTGGGTATTCGTACGTATAATGATTTTGGGTTCCAGGGGTGTAACTTTTGAAATTGGTGGTTGGATTAGGTCATTAGGTGACACTTCTGTGTCGGATGTAGCGTCTAATGTAATAAGGTCGTCAAGGGTTAATTCAGGAAAATCGGTTTGAATCTTGTCGCCATCGGTTTTATCTATGTTGCCTATAACCGATTGATTCTCATTATCGATAGGGTGAATTTCGACGCGGGAAAGGGCGTCAGCCACTTTATTCTCTTTGCCTTTACGGTAAACGATATTATAGTCATACTCCATTAATTTGAGTCTCCAGCGCATAAGGCGACTATTAGGTTCCTTTAAATTTTGTAACCACTCCAGCGGTTTGTGATCGGTAATTATGGTGAACTTACGGCCGAAAAGGTATGGTCTGAAATACTTTGTAAAATTTACTGCGCTAAGGAGCTCTTTTTCTATTGTACTATAGTTTATCTCTGCAGAATTTAGGGTGCGAGATGCGTACGCTACTGGTTTATCGTTGCCAATAGGGCCCTGCGATAATACGGCGCCTATAGCAAAGTTGCTAGCGTCAGTTGTTAAAATAAATGGCTTGCTAAAGTCCGGGAATTGTAGTAAGGGTTGATTTGTCAGGATGTCTTTACATAAGTTAAAAGATTTTAAAAATTCCGTGTCATGCGTTATTTTCTCATTCTTTTTCAGACATTTGGTTAAAGGTTTCGTTATTTTCGCGAAATCTTTAATGAATTTTCGATAAAACCCTAACAGTCCGAGGAATGATTTGATTTCCTTCGCGGTTCTTGGTATCGGGAATTGTTGTATCGCTCGGATCTTGTTTGGGTTCGGCTTTATGCCATTGGGAGTAATTATGTGGCCTAAAAATTCTACGTTCTGTCTCAGAAACTCGGATTTGTCCAATTGAATTTTTAATTTTGCTTCGCGTAATTTAAGAAAGACTTGTCGTAAGTTCGCAATATGCTCTTGCAGTGAAGTACTAAAAATAATTATGTCGTCCATATAGACCAAACATATTTTATTTTGAATGTCTCTCAGTACGAAATCCATGACCCTCTGAAAGGTCGCCGGCGCGTTTTTCAAACCAAAAGGCATTCTTAGGTATTCAAAGTGCCCGTTCTCTACATTAAAAGCTGTTTTTTGTATGCTTTCTTCCGACATCTCGATTTGGTGGAAACCGCTGGTTAGATCGAGTGTAGTAAAATAGTTACATTTACCTAATTTGTCCAATATGTCATCGATATTAGGTATTGGATACCTATCATCAACTGTTTTGTCGTTTAACCTGCGGTAGTCGACTACAATACGCCACTTACGTTTGCCCGAGGCGTCTGCCTTTTTTGGAACGACCCATATGGGACTTGACCAGGGTGATTGGCTAGGCCTAATTATCCCATCATCTAGCATTTTATTTATTTGGTTTCGAACTTCCTCCTTGTGACAGTGAGGAAACCTATAAGATTTTACATGTACTGGTATTTCGTCCGTAGTTTTTATTGTATGCTTTATTTTATTCGTGAATGAAAGTTGCTGGTTTTCTAGGTCAAATATATCGGAAAAGTTATCAATTAATTTTAAAATTGCTTGTCTTTCTTCGGGATTCATGTGGTCAGTTCTAATAAGATCTTTAAGAGTTTTCGTGGGACTCGAGTGTGGTTCCGTACTTTGAGAGTGAAATTCAGGTAAAATGTTTTCTATATTATATGTCTCAAAGTCATCGCTCTCATATGGTGTTACTTTAAAAGGTTCGGTAATTGTAATGCATTGTGTCTCATCCGTATTATTTTGAATTTCAAATCTAGCCTTAAAATTGTTAGCGGTAGTTAAGGTTTCTGGTATAAACAAGTCAAATATTTTTTGCTCTGGCACGATAATATCTCCATGCCGATGTGATACATAAAACAACCGATTTATTGATTGATGAGGTGGTATTTCCACCGTAATGTGGTTTTGTGTATGGTGTTCACGGTATAGAAAAGGAATTTGGATTTTCTCATTATATAGAATTTGGTTTTCAAAGTCCATCTGAAGTTTTAATTTTCTAAGTTCATCAAGTCCGATAATACCATCGAAATAGTCTGAGAATGGGTAAAGGGTAAATTCTATCTCTTGCTTTGTTTGTAGTTCTTTGAAAGCTGGTATACGGGCTTTATAGGTTGCTTCACGCGCTTGGCCGATTGATTGTAATAGCGATGGAGCTTTATAAATGAAATTCGGGAAATAATTTTCAGCGACTATAGGTCTTAGCATCGAAACGTTGCATCCAGTGTCAATTAATAATTTTAGATTGGGATTTGAAGTTTGAATGTAGGGAAGCGCGTTTATGTAGGCGTTAAATGTTATCTCTGACTGTCTGTCTGGTCGTCCTGTTGAAAATTTTCATTTTCAATGTCTTGTTGGTAATTCGCCTGCTGCTCTACGTAATATTCGTGTTCTAAGGGATTTATCATATTATTTTCAGGGTTAAAAGATGTTTCGTCAGTTAGCTGATAGTTTTGCGATTCATCATAAACAACTTCCGGTTCGTCGCTTATGGCATTCAGTTCCTGTACAGCGTACTTTGGTACAGGGGTTTGTTTAACCCAAGGGAACTGTTGTCTCACTTGATTTGGGGTAAGCCTAGGTTGCGCGAAATTTTGATTATTATTCGTAAATGATTGTCTAGTCTGAATGGACATTGGTTGTGGTTGGCTAAAATTTTGTCTTTGAGGGTTTGGTTTAAACACATTTACATTTCGTTGTTGTCCGAATGTTTGTGCATTTGTTGGAAAATGTTGTTTTATTACTCGGGGTTGAACGGGTATTGGTTGACTTGGAAAATTCGGTTTTTGGAAATAATTTTGGCTTTGGTATTGAGGCACAAACACATTTTGTGGTTGATGGTTCTGTTTTTGGAAAAAGGGTGGTATTTTATTGAAAGATTTATTTGCGTTAAAGTTAAATGACGGATTAAAACTTGGTCCTGGTTGTGGTGCAATACTTTTTGACACGTTTTGGGCTTGATGTTGTGACTGCGTAAAATTCTCGTTTTCTATAAAAAGATTAATGGCCTCTTCTAGCTTCGTTGGATTTCTCGATCTAATGAAATCACAGTCTCTAATGGTTAAGTTTCTAAGAAAAACTTTTAAACTTTGTGACTCGTATTGTTTAACATAAATTTTCTTTTGTTCTTCCGTGATTTCTGTAATTGGTATTGAATTTAGTTTAAAACATAATTTACTGCGAGCAGTTTGTATTCGTCTAGAAAATTCTAACGGATTTTCATTTTTCATTAGAGCCATAGTAAAAAGTTGTTGTTCAAGAACGTCTATTGACCTATTATCTCCAAAGCTTTGTCTCAAAAATGGTTTAATTAACGGCCATGTATTTAGCTCTACTCTGGAACCTAGCATCATACGAGCGCGGTCCTTAAGTTTTCCGAAAATAACTCGTTTGACAACTTTATTTAGGGCGACATCATTGGTATGGTAAAGTTCGTAGAACTCGTCTACAGCATTAATAAAAGGCTCTAGTTCGATTTCGGATCCATCATATGTTTGAATGGAATCGGCATATAATTTGAAAATGCTAGGATTTATTTCTGGCATTGTTGTTGTTTGAGCAGTATTTAAATTATTTACACTTAATGAGTTAAATGAATTATTTAGTTCGTCGATGTCGCTCATAAAATTAGATAATTATAATAATTTTTGAAATTTTTTAATTATAAGTATTTTGCTACCTACTAGTTAAATACGACAAAATATTATAGACAATATAGCACTTTATATTCTAACGTGGTGCGGTTGGAATCTGATTTTCTCTATTAGCAAAGCGCAAATATAAATCAAAATGTTATTACGAAATTATTAAAAATATACGTATTCTGTATGGTAGTGCAATAGGCAATTTAAAATTATTAAAACAAAATTAACTTTCTTACAACTAGTTTCGACTCAGATCTGTATAATACAAATTTGAGGAGTAGGAAACAAAGGAATAAACTCGACTTACTTTGATAGTGGTAGTCTTATCCTTTGGAGTTGATCGCTGCTGTGGGGTTCGCTAATAATCCTTTCGCACTTTCACTCCTTGCAAATCTACTCAATTCAACTTGCAATAGGTCTTTATGTCGTTTTTCCTTGATGGAAAATTTGCACAATGCACTGTCCGACACGTAAAGTTCTTTTAAGTCTAAAGAAATCGAAATTTCACGTCGATTTCTGCACGATGCACGAACCGACGGACTTAATCCTACCGACTGCGCCAATAATAGTTCTTAGGAGGAGAAACTACTTTTTAAAAAAGTAAAATTAACTTTTTGAACAGGATTTATTAATTCACTACACATAAAATGGCTTCATACATGTGTAATGTACAACAGTTATGATACAACTGAATAGAAAATGAATATTATAATAAACGATAAACGTGGTTATCAAGTCAGCCGGGAAGTGCTGACTTAGTAACTTTATAATTGTGTGCCACTAAGTCACGTACATAATGGCGTCTGGTCCCTTTAATAGGGAGCAGAGGCTGATCGTGTCGCACAAATAGCTCTGTACTGCTCTGTATCGCATATGGAATTTATATGTGGTACGGTCTCTTGGCGCTGTGATGGTGGGGGTCTAGCGCGGGAATGTAGTTTTACGCGGTAATAAATTGTTTTCGTAGCCGGCTGGGTTTAACTAAGCAATTAAAATTCAATAACAATATTTATAATATGTAAAACAGAGTACCTACTTATTTGGGCCTCGGAATTTACTTCGTTACATTATAAACAACTTCCGGTCTAACCGGAAGTCAATTTTTTCAATTATTTCACTCATTAACATGGTAGCCAATGACAGCCCGTTTTTTGACAACAATGCACTAATCAAATGTCATTATTATTGGTAAATCAGCCTAGATCGGCTTTTGACAGCATGCAAAATTATGGCTATAATTTTTTCAATGGACATAATTATCGTATGTAATACCACTAGTGCTTAAAATTTCATCGAAATTTTTTTCGAAAGCGTTGTTACCTAGCAATATAAAGAGTGCAAATTGGCAGTCTTTTATCTGATTAAATCCCGAAGTTATATTAACATTTATGCTTGGGAAAAAATTTTTAGATAATTTAAAAGCACTAGTGGTATTTAGGGAGAATATTTTACGAATAAATAATTCATTAAGTACATCTTCAATATTATGTTTTGTCATTAATTGCCTTCAGGCGCTTTCTTGTCACTTTTTAGAGTTTACTGATCTTTATTTTCAATTTCATCATTAATTTGATATAAAGAAATATTTCCAAACAGACTCATATTGTCAAAACAGCAAATTTGAAACAAACGCAGTATAAGCTAAGTAGAATTCACTATATTTTAAACATAATCTAGTGACGATTTCTATGGCAATTAGTAAATAAAACGACTTCAAACCTTAGATATTATAATATGTAGACTGGCTTAACACCTTTCAGGCGGTTCTGAGGTGCAATATGACGAGGAACGATAGAGACAGCGCTAAATCTTTAATCTGTGAGAACTACTTTATATAGCTTATATATTTCAGACAAGCTTCGCTTTGGAACTAACGATTGTTTACTGTATATGTGGTGTGTTTATATTTGCTACTACATAATACAATATTATAATTTACAGGGTACGTTAACAATTAGTAATAAGCTAGAGAAAATATCTATAGATAAAATTTAAAAGCTCGAAAGTGTCAAAAACATTTCACGAAACAAAACGTCAAAAAATTATCGCAATATTTGCCACTGCAGAGCGATAAATTTTGCATATTGGTACTGTCGAAAGCCGATCTAGGTTGAATTACCACTAATAATGACGTTTGATTGGTGCAATGATATGAAAAAACGGGCTCTCATTGGCTATAGCGTTAATGAGTGAAATAATCACTGTAATGTTTTGTCATGCTTTGTTTCGTGAATTGTTCTCCCCAAATACCACTCGTACTTTTATACTTTATCTGTACATTTTTTGTCAAGCTAAGTTGCCATTATAAGAGTGGCCAACTGCGTCCAAAATTTTGTACACCAGATTTTCTCTTTGACGAAGATTACACAGATTTCTTCGGATTTTCTCAAAGATTTCCTCGAACATTCCGGAAATTTCCCTTTTGATAAAAAAAATTGAGAGCGGGGGAAAAATCCGAAAAAGAAAGAGTTCCTGAGACATCCTTCAGATTTCCTCGGATTTTCTTAAGATTTCCTGGGATTACCTTATGAGTGTACACCATATTTCTTTCGCGGTTTGCCTCTCGCTATTTTACTAAAATAATTCATGCAAATTGGACAGTTTATTATCAAAGTTTAAATCCCTCGCGCTTTGGCTTTAATCAGATAAGAAACTGTTAATTTACACTCTTTCAATTACTAGCCAACTGCTATCTCGAAAAAAGTTTTCCGATAAAATTCTAAGCACTTTTGATATTACATACGATAAATAACTGCAAAGCGGGCTTTCAAAAAAACCGCTGTCCAAGGAATCATAGATTTTCTATCCAAGTCTCTGGAAATAATTGTTTATAGAACTTTAATAATATAATATTTGAAATCGTCTACACCAAGAACCCATAAAACAAAATGCCACATCGGTAGTGGGTGTGGTGGAAGGGGGGAGGGGGGTGGTAATGGGAGGTGGATGAAGCAAAAAATGTTTCAGGCCTTTGGTTCTTGTACACACATGAAATCAATTATTTTTTTCACCTCCTTTAATAATAGAGTGGGGGTGGTAATGAAGGGACGGCTAATGCCAAAAATTTTTTGAGGGCCTAGCTTCTCTTATATATACTAAATACCAATTTTATGGACGACTCTTACTTGCTTGATTTACCTATTTACCTCTATTTACCCTGATTTACCCCCCAACCATTCAATAGAATAAAATTATAATATAATCTAGTTCCAGATCTCGTTAAAATACATACGTGTACCAAAGGAGGAAGACCTATAAGGCCGGTTTTCGGCCCTTTTTATTTTTGGTCAAAAAATTTCTAAAACATTTTATTTATCAAATATATTCAATATCTAATCTATTCCACCACAAACAGAACTTC
This sequence comes from Rutpela maculata, assembly GCA_936432065.2. Lineage (NCBI taxonomy): Eukaryota > Metazoa > Arthropoda > Insecta > Coleoptera > Cerambycidae > Rutpela > Rutpela maculata. The sequence goes on along the minus strand of OW386287.2, from coordinate 135,049,744 downwards.
CCCCAATCCTCCCCCTCGATGTATCCCCCCTTAAATTTTTAAAGAACCAGTTTACATTAGTACACATGTCTAAATGTTTTTGTACTTGAAAATCATGCAAACTGCACCCTGAGCTCCCCCTTTTGTGTAGTAGTAGCGGGAGCTTAGGGTGTAATTTATTCAAGGAAAATATGATTTTCAACTTCAAAAACATCTAAGCATGTGTGCTAATGCAAACTAGTTCTATAATAAGTTAATGGGGTTACATGGAGGGGGATAGGTTGGGGGAAGTTCTGTTTGGGGTGAAATAAAAAATAAAATAAAAAATAAAAAGGGCCGAAAACCGGCCTTATAGGCCCTCCTCCTTTCAAGTCAATATCTTAAACGGTTTCAGAGTAATCGTGCGCACAAAAAAAAGTTACATGCATATCGACAGACAGACAGACCAGATCGACAGAGAGAATTTTTTGCTCAAACTTAAAATCTCGATGTTTTATGACATTCTAAGCCTATTTGAACAATAACAATTTTCGTTTTTTTTTGCATTACTATACTTCCACTGGATGTGGAGGTAATTACTTGGTAGACCGTGGAACGGGAATAACAACCAAACATCGAAAAGTTGGATATTGGATAGTTACATTGCTTATACCGTGCGTGTAATTCCCCATTAGGCATGTACATTCACGTAGCGCGAGAGATTTGACAACACAGCCGTCAATTCGTCCGCCGGGCGGAGCATCCCAGCTTTCATTTCAGCCAGCTGGCACACGCGATGTTGTAATTCTTACTATCTTACTCCCTGTGCCTAGCGCGCGGCTACACGCACGGTAAATAGTTGCTAATAACATGTCACCTATTTGTGAACGTTAAAATGGTGTTAAAAAAATAATAATATTAACAAATTAAAATTAAAAATATCCTTTATCTACTCTTAGTAGATTATATACTAATTAATGAACTGCTTTTGAACAGTTAATAGTATCCATAAACAAATAGCGTCAGCTATATTGACTCACTTGTGAGTTATTATAAATCGCTCAATCTCCTTTTCCGATACGGTGAAACAGACCGATCCATTATTGAGGGGAGGAAGGTGATTTAACGTCTTTTGAATAGTTTCGACGTTTTCAAATTTCAAATCGAGTAAAGTAGTAATTGTGCCAAAAACAGGAACCGAAACCGAAATTTATTTCGGTTCGGTTTCGGTTACGGTTAACTGACGTACACCGTTTTCGGTTACGGTTTCGGTTTTCAAGAATCTCACATTCCTGTTTTCGGTTTCGGTTACGGTTAGGAAAAATGCGTAATTACGGTGTGGTTTTCGGTTGGGGTTTCGGTTAAAATTAAATTAATGCTTACAGGGACCGAAAACCAAATTTATTTCGGTTCGGTTTCGGTTACGGTTACCTAACATATACCGTTTTCGGTTTTCGGTTACGGTTTCGGTTTTAAGAGCAGCGTTAATTTGGTTTTCGGTTTCAGTTTCGGTTTTTAAAGCAGCGCCAATTCGGTTTTCGGTTTCGGATTCGGCTAGAAAAAACCTTAATTACGGTGCGGTTTTCAGTTACGGTTTCGGTTTAGTTACGGTTCCTGGCCAAAAATGATGAATACGGTTAGTGAAGATCAACTATTATGTACACCGCCAGATTACGGCAAGTAGCTAATGATGCAATACACAATTTTTTACCCGAAAAATCGCACAACAAATATAAAAGTGTATACGAAAATTGTATGGATTGGTGTAGCGTCAAGAACGTCAAATCGTTTACAGAAAATGTACTGCTGGAATATTTTACTGAAATGAGAATTAAATATAAATCATCGTCTCTGTGGACTTTCCACTCAATGCTCACAAGTACACTCAATATGAACAATAGAGAATTTGTTTCTGTATACTTGCAATTTAGTATTTAGTGTTATAATCGTAGATAAAGTATTGTATTCAACTTGCGATAATGGTAATAACTCACTTGATGAAAACTTCATCTGCGTGAGTTATTACCTACATTACCGCTCGTTAAATAATATACTATTAACCTCAAAATTTTAAATAAAAACCGTACTTCTTTTTTGCACTTTAACATTTTTGTCACATTACTTTAACGTGAAAACATTTAATATTTTTAAACAATTTTGTATGAAATATCCAAAAGTTCAGTTAAATTCATCTAACTTATAGTACCTATGCCTTGAAATCTAATAGATTGTTTGTAGGTACCTAATTATTTAATTCATGAATAATTGCATGGATATATTGTCAGTCAAAGCACCTAATTTTTTTAAATGTCCATGTTTTAAATATACATAATTTTCATATAACATAAAAGTATACCATAAACCAAACAATTAAATAACAAATATGTCAAAGTTGAAATTTATTTCTCCAAAATGAAAACCAGATAACGATACCCCGGAGTATTTGTAGGTGTGCTGTTTGAATTTAGACGAGAATTCTGTAATATTTCAAACAAACCATCTGGAAACTTTCACATTTGTCCGATAATTTTATAAAACTTTGGGCTAAATGGGAAACCCAAGGGGGAAATTTAAGACTGTTTCAGACAGATACATCCAAGTGATGAAATGAACTTTAGAAAAGGTTACTTTTTTGTTAACATTTTCTACCGGACAATCTAGTGGCTCCCGAGGCATTTACACGTGCTAAGATTTTTCCTTTTCGGTTTGTTTTATGTGCATATATTTGTGTAGTCCCTACTCGCCCTTTAGTGGGGCATAACGATATCATAACAATGTTGTTTTCAAAATATCTTTCATCTTTTATGGTATTTGTGTAAACATTGAAACGGCAGCGGTGGCGGGCAAAATATACTCACTGCATAGAATACACATAGAAAAGAAAATGGGAAGAATATAAAAGATAATTTTAAATCAATTGTCTTTTATATGGAGTAAAATAATACCTACATAGATTCAATATACTGAGCAGTGTACCTGATATTTTACCTTTAATTAATGAATTCAGCACTAAAAAAAAACTGGTGTTATTTAGAGTAAAAACTTTTAATTTTAAATTAATAGACCAGCTCATTTAGATTAAAAAAGTACGTTATTACGAATATACTTAGAACTTAAGGAATTTCAATTAAACCTTTTGCTCAAAAATGAAAAAGTTAAAAGTTTACCATTAAAAAGTGTACAAATCAAAATTTTCTGAAAAACTGAAAAAAATTAAAAATTTACCAAAAATATTTTGAAACGATAACTCACAACAAATTAAGTAATAAAATTACGAACAAATTAATACGGTGGTTTTCAAAGTCACTAATTACGATTTTGGTATAATTCCAAAGTTCAAATTGACCTAAACTTGAAAATCACGAAAAATCGTAAAAAATATATAAAAATGTTGCAGTTAAGGATTTTCGAGGTTGCTGACGAATTTCACATTATACATTTAAAATTCTCAATGGCGGATTCAAAATGGCTGACCTAAACTTAAAAATCATTCAAAAATCGTTTTTGCGGTCGGTGATTACGCATTTCAACATATAATATATGAATGTATATAAATGTTGTAATTTTAATTACATTGATTCGAAATCTTACAAATCTTAGGTACTACTATCTCTATCGTCTTCATCAATTTCTTCATGAGAGCAATTTAGGCACCTCCGGCAGTTGCTACCAGAACAAGCTGGAGAGCAATATAATCCAGCCTTTCTGCAGTCGCTGCAAGCTACAACGTATCTCTTTTTTTACATGCGCAAAAAATCATCTCCATAAAATTTTCTGGAGCAGGCTGCTGGTAGTGCTGGTTCATCAAATTGTTACATGTTCTACCCCCAGAGGCATCCATGACCGCTCCCTCTAAGTTCCATGTAGAAATAACAGAGAAAAATTGAGTTAGTTAGTTCGGCAATCATCCGAGAGATGGCGCGGCAGCTAGAAACATCTAGGGAACTGCTAGAAAAATCCAGAACTACTTACCCCAGAGCATGGTGTATTAAATAGGTGGTCCGACGTACGGTACTTTCCAATGAAAATAATGGCTTTATAAGTGCATGCTTTTTATTTAATTTAGTAGATGGCGCAACTTTTAAGGTATTACAGAATCCTGTATATAGATAGATGAATTTGCTTTGCTGCATATAGTGCTGCATATATTCTTTCAATACTTTTAATTTAGCTACTTAATGTCAGGTGTCACTGGACTCTTGTTTCACTAAAAAGAAACAAAAGGCCGGGAATGTATGCAACACTGTATGCAGTAAAGCAAATTCATCTGTCTATATACAGGATTCTGTAGTACCTTAAAGGTCGCGCCATCTACTAAATTAAATATAAAGCATGCACTTATGAAGCCACTCAACGGGTCCTTGTCGCATCACCTATTTAATACACCCTGCCCCAGAGCATAAAAGCAGAGAGAGTGGCCACGCAAGGGGAGAGTACAGTTCAGATGGTCAAATAATTTAGTTCAAATAGCAAGTTCAGTAAGATAAAAAGTAAGCAAAGTGATCAAGTGACTAAAGTAGTGAATTATAGTACTCAGTGTTATATTAGTAAAGTAATCTAATCTAATCTACCCTGGTGTTATAATTTTCGGATCCACGATACAGGGTGTTTACAAAAGGGTGTAAACACGTAACAATATTTTCTGTCAGTTTCCCATCCCGAGAGTTAAAAACAAAAACATTGGAGCTGAAAAATAATCAAATTTCCAGAAGAAAAAGCTCTGTGCAACTTTTTATATAAATTGATAGTCTTTAAGTTATAACGACTTGAAAATTGCGAATTTATTTTGAAAAAAAAAAAGAATAAATGCTAAAGACAAATAAGAAAGCCAATAAACTTAGTAATAAACTGAGAATGAATTTTATTTCTTCTAATTTCTGTAAAATTCATGGTTTTGGAATTTTTGAAGTACAAAGATGGCGCCCGAACATTAATAAGATGAAGTATTTAGTTTAAATGTTAAACATCTCAGAAATTGTGGTACGTAAAAAATGCTGAGTTACAAAATAAAAGAGTATTAATTAAGCTTTCTAATAATTTTTTGAATGTTTCTTTAGCACAAAAAGTAACGAAGTTATGACAGAAAGAATGTGCTTCTTCATATTTTTAAATATAAATACGTCGCCATTTTGTTGTTGTAAGTAGTCAGTAAAAAAAATATATAATTTTCAAATATATTTTTTTCGTTAACATGTAGCATGACCTGGACATTCAAATTTTTTCGTCCGATTACAGCACTTGCTTTAGGAAAAAATGCAGTGTAAACTAAAAAGGGATTTTAGAAAAAAATTTTTGTTTCTTTGCAAATATCTCAATAAATATTAGTTTTAGTGAAAAAATAGAAAAGAACAAAAATAAACCTTATATATTGTGAAAGAATTTGTCTCATTTTTAAATTTTTGCGGGATTAATAATTTCGGGGGTGTCGGGTAGGGGGTGGTAGTAGGGGTGAATGAAGTGAAAACATTCTTGAGGCCTTTGTCCTGTACACACACTAAATCACAATTTTATTTTTTAATAATGAGGTGGGGGTGGTAATGGGAGTGGCAAATGCCAAAAATTCTTTTAAGCCATGAACTTTTATATATACACGAAATACCAATTTTATGGATTCTTACTTGCTTAATTACACTATATTACGATAGAAGTGTGAAGGTTATAATTATGTAATATTGTTTATATATGTGTGCGCTATATTTGATAAATTTAAGACCGTCACTCTTCAGTAAGTCATCTGAAGCTGCTTCATTCCAAGGATATGAGCCATATTATTATAATGAAAAAATATGTCGCTTTTATACCATATTTTTTCTGTGCTTATAATGCTGGTATCATCAATTTAAATGAGATCAGAATACAACTGAAAGAACAAGATACTCCCAGGAATTTTTCATTACCCTTCTTAAATTATTCACAGTTAATTAACTCCTTGCCAAGGAAATATTATCAACAGTATTTGGAATAACGATATTGCTGGAAGTCATTATATCCCTAATTAAAAAAGGAACATCTCGTTAATGAAGTTTACTTTTCAGTCGAAGTAAAAATTTAAAGAAAGTACAAAGCCATTGTTTGAACAAAAAAAAATAAGATATTTGAGTATAATGAATGATTATAAGTCTAATAAGGTGAAGGATATCCCTTAGCTCTGAATTCTGTGCGAAATTAAGAATAGTGATATTCTACCCTATACTCATTTTATGTAAATCAAGGACTAATTGCAAAGTATTCATTTTATACTCATTTTATGTTGTCACATTCGACTTCATTATTTGATCTACGCCACAGCGAGTGAATACTAAAAGCTTCTAGAGGGTATTTCTTGAATTTAGGGTATTAATTTTAATTAGTAACTATTTATAGATCATCAAAGTTATTTCTAGTATAACTAGAAAAACCGTTAAGAAAATAATTATCTGTTCCTTAAATTAGACACATAAATATAAACTGGTAGAAAGACGCGATAACAAAGAGAATACGCAGCATTATACATACTAAAAATCTCACTCTCACTCTCTCTGCAAAATTTCTGGGAAGGAGTGAACACCCAAATATGTTTTAGAAAATTCTCGAAACTATGACTTGTAGGAAAAAGAAATTAACACAAACATTGGTTCCCACTTAATTAACTACAAATTTGATATCTATACATTGTTATCATTCATTATTGACTATATTTTTGTAAAATAAAGAGCATAGCAGCAGGGGCGGCTTAAGGGCCGGGCAATCCGGGCGACTGCCCGGGGCGCCAAATCAGTTTAAGTTGTCAGTTCAAATTGTAACAATGCAGAACAGTCGAATAATATTAAAACCGTCTAAATAATTTAAAAATGTAACGCAGATATTTTTGTTTAGCTATGAGACACCTCACTACTCATACCTCAAGTTTCTTTTGTCCTATTATTGACTGACACGGAGTTGATCATTAAATATTTTGCATAATTGAAGGCAGACAACGTGTAGTTTTCATTCAGAAAAAATTCAGAATGTTCAGAAAATTGATAAACCAACATTAGTTGCATGTATTTCATACCTTACATAATTTACAGTTTATAAATAAATAAATGGCAAGTTGTTTTTTATGAAATATTAAAGCAATAAAAAGGAACCTTCCTCTAAGTAAACTTGTGACGGGGGTCCTCTCGTTATAATAGCGTTCAGATGTTGTAGACAAAAAAATTTATACTTATTACAAATTAATTATTATTAATAATATGTTGTAAATGCACACTGATGTCTAAACATACTTGCGAATGGTTTATCGAAATGCAACAAGAACATCTTTTTATTTCTAGTGATATGAAAATATTTTTTTACGAGAATTTTTAATAGGTATGTAAAAATAAAAAAGTTAGAGGTAAAATATTGATAGCTCTAAAACTACCTATTAAACAGAGGAGAGGGTTTGAATGGTAGCATGTAAATTGATGCCCATATCTAAATTTAAAATATGACATATATTTTAAAGCGATCGGAAAGATATTACCGAAAAACTGGCATTTATAATCCCCCTTTAAAGAGGTGTAATTTCTTTATTATTTATTTAGAGTACTTTTATTTTTGGATGTACTATCAGCCACATAAATATCCAGAGACAATTTTGGACCACCGTGTATGCACGGTTATGTTACTTCATGTGTTATATTAAAAAGTAGAGTGTTTGCGGGGTTCGAAAGGATATCCTTGCACTTTAGTACGTATGTATGTCCATAAAATTTCTGTGACTACCTCAGGAAGGGGCGCCAAAAAGTGCTCCCGCCCGGGTGGAAAATTTATCTTGAGCCGGCCCTGCATGGCAGGATAAGCATGTATTAGCTGTCCCCGCACCAATCGGGTCAGGATTTTTTGCACAAGTTGATAGTAGTGTTAGAGGAAAATTTCATAAAATATTGTTTTTAAAAAACCATTTTTACGGGAGTTATGAGGGTAAAAAGAAAAATGAATTTTTTTTTCTCAAGAACGGATAAACCGATTTTCATGGAAAAAAAATATTGTGGCTTTTCATAGCACAAACGTAGGAAAAAATATTGGGTCCATTTATAGGAAAGAGGTGGTAAAATTTTTTTTCAAAATAAAATAAAATTTTTTTTTAGGGGATGTTCTCTAGGCACATCCATCATTTCCTTTCAAATAAATATGTATATGCCCCTTTAAAATATATCCAATTTTCAAAGCGATCGGAAGGGTAGAACCTATTCAAAATTGATAATCACGGGCGTACTGTGGGCGGAGCAGTTCATTACTACATCTACTACTACATCTTACCTCGGTCACTGGCGGCCATTACTCCTCTACTGTTCAAATCAGTATCAAACTTAAAGAAGTGTGGTGCAGATATTTTCAAATTCTCTGACGTCAATTGTTGGCCCAAACAACATCTAGTTTGAAAATCTTAACATTTTGCAATGATGACGTCTGTAGTCGGCCTACGAAAGAACTGTAGTTTTCAAAGTCCACTACGAGGAGGTTACAGTGCCTCTCACTAGTTAGGGTGCCTGTTTATTGTGAGTCCCCTTGCCTCTCACGAGTCGGGGTGATTCTTTATCGTGAGAAATATTTTCAACAATTTTGGAAAAGTTTTGCAAAACATTTTGCAATGATGACGTTTGTAGTTAGCCTGCCAAAGACCTGTAGTTTCCAAGATGGAGGTTACAGTACGATTTTGGACCACTTATGATGAGATGTTTGTTTATTGTGAGTCTCCTTGCCTCTCACGAGTCAGGATGATTGTTTATTTTGAGTCCCCTTGCCTCTCACTAGTCGGGGAGCTTGTTTATTGTGAGTTCTTTTACCTCTCACAATTCGGGGTGACTTTTTTGCGCGAGTCCTCTGGCCTCTCACGAATCAGGGTACTCTATATTGGTGAGACATTTCTTAGTCTTCATTGCTATTATCCTCAATTACAGGAATATTATTATTTCGAGTAAAAATATCACTGAGAATTTCAGCTGGGTCCAGAACTTTCGACAAATGCCTTGCATGGGACAGACAGTATACAATTGCGCCAACAGAAACAGAGCTGTTGGCTGCTGCTCGCACCTTGCTGCAATTGTATACTATCTGTCCCACGCAAGGTATTTGTCGAAAGTTCTGAAGCCAGCTGAAATTCTCAGCGACATTTTTACTCAGAGTAATATTATAATTAAGAACGACAGCAATGAAAACTAAGAGAAGTTTCATCAAAATAGAGTAACCTGATTCGTGACAGACAAGAGGACTCCCAAAAAGTCAGTCCGAATTGTGAGAGGTAAGGGGACTCACAATAAAGAGGCACCCTAACTAGTGAGAGGCCAAGAGCGGATCCAGGCGGGGGGGGGGGGGGGCAAAGTAGAGAAAAGTATTCGTTACGTTTTCAAGGCGATAATTTTTTTGGATTTCTAATAGTATTCCTGTGTATGAGGCGAAATATTTTTTGTACCCCCTATGAGCCGAAATTTTCGAAAAAATTTTTTTTTGGAGTTTCATTTGCAACCCCCCCCCCCCCCCCCATGAGGCGATAAATTTTTTTTTATTCCGAGGTGAAAAAATGTTTTGTAGATGTTAGTGCCCTCCCCAGTAACCTTTCTGGATCCGCCCTTGACTGTAACCTTCCCGTAGTGGACTTTGAAAACTACATTTCTTTCGTAGGCTGACTACAGACATCATGATTGCAAAATGTTCATATTTTCAAACTAGATTTTGTTTGACCCAACAGTTGACGTCAGAGAATTTGACATTTTTTTTTATTTTGAAAAAAATTTTTCACCACTTCTTTCCGACAAATGGATTCAATAATTTTTTCTTACATTTGTGCCATCAAAACCCATAACATATATTTTTTTCATGAAAATCGATTTATCCGTTCTTGAAAAAAAATTTTTTCCATTTTTCTTTTTACCCCCTAATAGACCACAAGCCCACGGTAAATTTTTAGGGGGTCATATGATACCTCTTGAAAAGGTATAATTTTTGTAGTCCTACAGAAATAAATCACTTTGAGCCTTATGTCGTACATTTTAGGTGGGACATGGGAAAGCCGCGGAAAAGTGAAAATTGTAACCCACGGGGGTTGCATTTTTTCAAACGATGTGGTACGGCTTACGTTTATTTGGACTGTATTTATATCTGTGACTCGTAAAAAGAGAATGCAGTACAAAAATAATGGGTTAGAAGTACAGGGATAATTTTCGTTTTCCGAAAAGTGACCTCTATGTACTAAGGTGATACGATACCGTACGGCTTTTATGAAATTCGATTTTTATATTAACAAGGATGAACTTTTTTGCTATGTCGTACAAATCAGTTGGACCATGGGGTGGCCAACGCGAGATGATCAATCCCCTTCCTAGACTTCTATTAAGGGTGGTGATTTGATACCACATAAAGCTTGATTATTTTAATACTATTTTATATAATAATAATTTTTATTACTATTCCGTACATTTTAGTTGCTACATGTGTCTGGAAAATTGAATTTTCCGTCCCAGAGTGAGCTTCTCTGAATAAAAAATTATTGTAAGACTTTATTACATTTGAGCAATACTTGATATTGTAATTATTCGAAACCAATAATTCAAAATTAATGGACCTGAAACACAAAAGGATTTTCCGAAAATTTTCCGCTGTATTATGTCGAAACAGTGCGTAAATAAATTATACTTCATAAAATTGAATATTTATCAAAAGATGTAATAGAAAAGCTGAAAAATATTATTTTCTATTAGCCGGAGAGCGAGACAGTGGCGAATCTAAGGTGGCAAACGCTTTGAAGGGCCCATTTTTTCGGATGATAACCTATATATAATCTACAGTATAAGGGCCCTGAGGTGACATTTGCTCATTTGCCGCCCGGTTAGATCCGCCACTGGAGCGAGCCCCATAAATTCGACACAAATCTCGAACATAGAAAAACAGACAGTTGATTCTTATGTAAAAACACCTCACAAAACGTATTTTTGAGGTCGCGTTTTGTTTTGGAATTGCGAAATTGGAAAAAATTGCACCTTTTCATACTTTTTACGAAAATCACTATTTTCGCATTTTTAATGTTCCTACTCATCTATATCTGTTATTCGTTGTCATAAAAATAACGCAATCAATTAGCGTCATAGTATTCTTTCGAAAATTTTGCCCCAATTTTTTAGTTGGAAAAAACGTTTGCCTAAAAATAAATTTATGAAATATGCTAAAATTTTTTTCATAAGGTTTCCAAATAAGTTAACCCAAAAACGAAAATTTTAGATAATTTGTACACATTTATTGTATTTTAAAGTTTAAAAGTAATATATACCAATTTCTTACTGTACTTCAAGAAAAATTCGTCTCTGAAAAATATATTTGGTTCTGATATTTCATTGCGGCCCATCTAAAATGTACGGCATTGTGATTGTTTACCAACTTCTGTTATTTTTAATGATATTTTGCAAACGCCGTACGGTATCTAATGACCATTAAGGGTCGTGTAAATCGCATGAATAACGTAATCTAATGTCTAAAATCCCAACAATTAAAATGTGCGGCATGGACACATTTGTATTCTTTTAAAGTTAAGGAAAGAAAAAACGATGTAAAGTTGAAAATATATCCATTGTATTAGAAAATAGAGGATTTTTAATTTGCATAATTTTTAAAAAATTTCACATGTTTTGAAATTTTCTAATTTTATTATTGTCCATTATTTTTTGTACGGCTACTAAATAAAATAAAAATTCTAACCTATCTTAATCCAAAAAATAAAGAGCCGTACAGTATCAAATAAACTTACCCTAGAACACGTGAGTTTTTCCATTTCTCGGGGGTGATTTTTTTATTTACATTGATAATACCCATTCTTTTTAGACGGATCATATTTTTTTAAGATTTTGAATGTCGCATAATATTTTGGAATTGATGCCGTACAGGATCAGATCACCACCTTAATAGAGGTTTAGGAAGGAGGTTGATCTCGCGTTGGCCACCCCATGGTCCAACTGATTTCTACGGCATAGCAAAAAAGTTCATCCTTGTTAATATAAAAATCGAATTTTATAAAAGCCGTACGGTATCGTATCATCTTAGTACATAGAGGTCACTTTTCGGAAAACGAAAATTATTCCTGTATTTCTGTCCCATTATTTTTGTACGGCATTCTCTTTTTAAGAGTCACAGATATAAATACAGTCCAAGGATCGTACAGGATCGTTTGAAAAAATGCAACCCCCGTGGGTTACGATTTTCACTTTTCCGCGGCTTTCCCATGTCCCACCTAAAATGTACGGCATAGGGCTCAAAGTGATTTATTTCTCTAGGACTACAAAAATTATTCCTTTTCAAGCGGTATCATATGATCTCCTAAAAATTTAGCATGGGCTTGTGGTCTATAATACTACCATCAACTTGTGCTCAAAATCTCAACCCGATTGGTGCAGGGGCAGCTAACATACGTTTATCCTGCTATGTCCAAATTTATCAATCTATACAAACCAATAATATTCTTGTCTTGTTGAATGCGTATCCAGCGTTTTAAATATATTTGCCTCCCTATAGTCAGCAAGAAATTCAACTGCGTTTAACACATATCGAACCTATATCTAGACACAAGCATGGCAGGGAAACAACAAAAATCCTGTTGAATGGAGATAATTTGAAAATGACGTCTTAGTTTCCATCATCATATCTGCTGCAGCACCCGTAGAACTTTTGAAATTAATTTCGTTTGATTGTTTCAAGAGAATTGGAGGAAATTAATTGGAGAATAGTTTTTGTCTTAAAATATTTTGGTATGTGTGATCATTTCCCAGATATTTGAGAAAAACTCATTTTTGAGTAGTTCAGCCTCCAAAGGAATTGAAAGAAGTGGTATTTTTATTGGTATATTGATTGGGATTCTCCTCTGATAATTTTCTGCAAAAGCTCCCTTGTTACTTTGTCCTTCCACCATTTTCCTTAATTCGCTTAGATTAAATTCTTCATAAAATGTTTTCCCTTAATATGGCATAGATCAATATTATCTGCACCTCACTACAGTTAACTTATTTACCAGCAATGCATATCACGGAACATAATATTGGCAAGGTAGTTTTCCGATAAATTATTGAAATCTCCGATTAAAGAACTTATATCTAGATACATAATGGCTACCTTTTCTTCATATACCTTATTTGCTCCTATAGTCCAGTACGTGGGTATCAAAAAGGAGTGTTTGAATGCAAAAGTAGGGATAGTAGTGATTTTTTAGTATGTTGTTAGGCTTGGGGCCCTAATGAAAAATCCAAGTTTTCGACCTCGAGGCGCATGCGCTCGAGCCGCCATCTTGGATTTTAGGTACAAAAATTTGGTTTTTTGATAATAACTCAAAAACGGTGGTTTTCACGACAAAAGATGTTCTATACAAAGTTAAAGAGGACAAAATTTCCTACATTTTTTGTTAAAACAATTTTTTCGTAACACACATATGTTAGTAGTTACAGCTCCGTGAAGTTGCACTATTTGAAAAAAAAGGAGAACAAATGAAGAACAGATTTGAGCTGGCTGCATTTACAGTTAAACAAGCTGAAGATGATGCCGATGTGCTAATTGTCAACACTGCAATTTCTCTATGCAGTGAATCAATATTTGATGCTGTTTTTGTGGTCGGGGAAGATGTTGACCTTTTAGTACTTGTGACAGCCTTAGCACCAGCCGAAAGTTCTATCTACTTCCGTAAATCTGGAAGAGGAAAAACTGCTGAGAGGATATATTCAGCAAGTAGCCTCAAATACGAAGAAGCAACCAAGCACATTCTGTTCTTGCATGCCTTCAGTGGTTGTGACACAACGTCATCCCTATTCAATCAGGGAAAAACTAAATTTTGTACGCTGATAGAAAAAAACAGAGCGGTTCATGAAATAATTGAAATTTTCAACCAACAAGATGCCACGTCAGAGGAGATTGCCGAGGCCGGAGTACGCTTTCTCGTAGCTTTATATGGTGGCAACATGGACAAAGAGAGTTTGGAAGAGATTCGTTTCCAACGCTTCGCCAAATCTACGCTGAAAAGCAAATTTTATCTTGCCTCCTTGCCACCTACAAAAGACGCGGCGCAATTCCACGCCTTTAGGACGTACCACCAAGTACAGAAATGGAGAGGCATAGAGAAAAATCCTGAAGACTGGGGTTGGAAGCATGGCGCTTACGGGCTCACTCCCATAACAATGGCGGAAAAACCAGCTCCCGATTCCTTATTAAAATCGGTATCTTGTAACTGCAAAAAGAGGTGTGGTGGGGCATGCAGCTGCCGAAAGGCTGGACTTAAATGTAAAGATGTTTTATTCAAGGGAAATATGCATTAGAAGGATATTATTTATAATATTATTATTAAAACTACAAACTGAACCTCATTATGTTACGACTATGACCTACTTACTTATGAAATGATCGATTTCTGCAAATGGCACAGCATTGTTGCATGTTGCACTAAATTGTCACTAAACTGTCTAAATATGAACAGAGAATATTATTTAGGTATTAGGCAAATCACAACTTAAAATAAAAAGACTTCTTCACCACATTTTGATCGAAAAACACGAAAAACACTTATTAACATTAATGATTGATACTGTCAAAACTGTCAAACTCAGATTATGATAATCGAACTGAAGCCGACCGTGTACGAGCGGCCGCGAATACGCCGATGGGCCAATCAGCAACTTATGGGAAGAAGTGCCTTAGATTGGGAGTCTTTCGGGATCATAAAATTCATGCCATTATGTATCTAGATATAAGTTCTTTAATCGGAGATTGAAATTGAAATATTTAACCCAAGTGGCAATTTTTCCAATATAATTCACTTGAATACACGAAGAACCTCATATTTCGCCACAATCAAAAATCCAGTGGATGTGTAGACTACAAACTAGCGATATTTGTTTACTTTGACCAAACTGTTACAATATCGTTCAGATAATTTCTCAGTTTTCGTCAAAAGTGATATGGAACAGAATCATGTATAAACTACTTCTTGTCGCTCCGAACATTTAAAGGAACATTGCACAAATGCACAAATATCAGACTTGCTAAAGCCCTAGTTTCCTCCATCTCTGTTTACGTCTCTCAGACGTGGAGCATTAGGGAAGTAGACAGACGCCATATTGCTGCATTTTGAGGTGGGAGTCTGGTTTATATGAATTTCCTGGGCAGTTTGTCACACGAAGAGCTCGATTCTTTAAGAAATTCTTCCCTCAAAGCGACTCTTCATCATCGTATCCCGAATCCTCTCAACTTTCATTAGCCGGAGAGTATAGTGCGAAACAATTGATAATTCAAGGAGAATCAGATGTCAAGAGATGAGGGAGACACACTCCAAAACGTCGGATTGATGTCACCAAAGAGCTGATGGGAAGAAGCTTTAATGAGCTATTGCTCCTAACAGTCAACTGCCACAGTTATCATAATGCCGCCAGACGTGCTATTAAGTCAGAGAAGGCCAACTATAGTAGCGCATGGCTCACAAAACGTTTGCTAAGAAGTTGTGAAAAAGAACATAAATTAATATTGTGTGTCATGCGATGAGGGCCATAACAAAGTTCAATATAAATGCATTAACAATTGCAGTGAAATATTTAATTAAAATTATTTTTGAAAACTGATTCTCCTAACAGCGCAAGAATTCTCAGTGGTGCAAACATTTATTTAATAACATAACAAATTAAACAATAACAATACAACAACTTACAAATATTTATATACCTACAAACACACGAAGCAGCGGGGTTCTTGGGGACGCTTCCAACGAACAGCGATTTAGGCCACTTTTCGGTACCCGCGTCAACATTCCCGTGTCCAGTACCCATTTTTGGTGTCGAGTGAACACTCAACAAGTGGTCAGTGGTTTGCAAAAAGTCGCTAGCAGGGCGGGCGAGGGCAGTAGAGGGAAATAAACTGTTTCGCAAGAAGTCATCTAGCCTGTTCCAACCGCCTATGCGTATTGTTGAGAATCCGCCGACTGTAAATCAGGTGGAAGGCTTCTGGAAGACGCTTTATGAACAAAAGCTTCCCCTAAATCTAGATACTCCAGCCCTGGCACATTTTGAAGCTTTTTGCCAAGGGCTGTAGCAGCCGCAAGCAGTGTGCCGACCGATAACTCTGGAAGAACCCTTGAAGGCTCCAAGAACTTTGCTGCTCCTGGACCCGACGGGATTAACAACTTTTGGTGGAAAAAACTTCCAAGCACCCACCGCCATTTATCCAGAATCTCCACCTCATGGCTAAATGGAGAGCAGCAAATTCCTTCCTGGATTGTCGAAGAACGAACCGTGCTACTCCCTAAGAATGGAGACTTGGCAGATCCAGGGAACTACAGACCGATGACCTGTTTAAACGCATGTTACAAGATATTCACACGTATCTTGTACATGCGGGTACTCCAAGCAAGCGGCCCGGTTTACGAACGGTTATACGAGTAACGTGAGTCTAAGAAAGGTGTCGCTGGCTGCAAGGAGAACTTGCTTATCTAATCTCAGGAGATAATTACCCAACGATGACGACTTCGATAAAATTGAAGCTTCACTAAAGAGGCAACAGTGCCTATACACTCCAGAGAATTACCTACTTCAAAATCATGGAAACATGCGGAAAAAATGCTTTGTCAGTGAAGCCAATATACCATATTAGTAGAAGTTGATATTTCACAGAAAATCCTTGGTCGTTCTATGAGTGGATTCTATATAACAGATTTGAACACACTCTGACCTGAGGAAAAAAACTGCGAAAGAAAAATTTAAAATAAAATCTATATGGCACCTCATTCCCAAAGATTATCATACTTTCTGTTCATCACTTTTTGCAGATGACACTAATGGCACTATTGAAGATGACATGTATATGGATTTGGAGACATTCCGAACTTTGAACCTTATGAATAGACTATATTGATACTTTTCTGGCACAAATAAATATTTGATTTTGATATTATTATTTTTATTGGTAAGTACTTGTAGTAGTTCTGTTACAAAAGGGAACCTGGCACTATTTTTTAATGGTAGTGAAGTAATAAAAGATAAGGTGCAAAATGGCATTCCTTATTTTATATCGATTTAATTATAATTCATAAACTTTGAGACCCCACTTCCCAAAACTTACTTTTTGGGCTGGTTCCTTTTTATGTAACTACATCCAATTTATCAAAATAAAGTTGTATTTATTATTTATGTCAAATATTTTTAATGAATCTCAGCGGTGAGTATATTTATATGTTCTTGAATACGATTATCTTTTTATTACATTATGGAAAGTGGTATTAGTATATAATGTATATTGTAAACAGTTGAAAATGTAATAAAAACGATAACTATTAACTATGTCTATTTTTATGTCTGTCGTTATTATTCGAGGCTTTTATGCTTTTGTTTAAATCCGTTACACATTTTATTACATGGTTTTATTATGCTTTTTCATGATTTATTTTTATTAATATTCCTTTGGAGAACATTTTTATTTTTACTACCTACCGTTTTTCAACGTCTCATTAAATGCAAATGCCTTCTGAAACAAACCCTGCCGAACTTCGTCAATAAAATTATACTTTAAATAAAATTAACGAACTCGTCCTGTTCTATTTATTGTCTGAATAACGAATCCCGGAATAAACATGTACAAACTGCATAAAAAAAACATTCCGACGAGGATGGGATTCGAACCCACGCGGGCAGAGCCCATTGGATTAGCAGTCCAACGCCTTAACCACTCGGCCACCTCGTCCTTGCTGTCCGAAATTCACAGCATGTATTAGAGCGTATGGTGATAATTTATAAACTAAATAATTTTTTTTTCTTTTACATTTCACATAAAACTAATCCTCTATATAATGATAAACCAAATTTATATTTATAAATGGTCTTAATAATTATATGTATATTCTTTTGTAAATAAGACGACAAATTCACAAATTCAGGTTTAATTTTCTAACGGCTATATATACACAAGTAATAACCGCTTTATTTATATAAAAACACATGATTGAAACTATTACACAGTAAATGAAAAAGGGCCGTAAATTAATACTAGGTAAAGAGCTCAAAAACGGCAGTTATTAAGTGTATATGATTGAATATAGTGAATCTTTATCATCACAAAATACGTATGCACTAGCGTCAAGGGCGGATCTGGGCCTTGAGCTTGGGGGGGAGTGAGGAATAACATAACCGAGTGCTGAAAATAACATAAATGTTTTTCCCCGAAAATTAAAATTGATGAGCGGTGGGAGAAAATCTCAAAAAAAAATTACAAACACAACTAAATAGGATATAATTCAAAAATATAAAATAAAATAATAAAAATTATGAAATTTTAAAACGAAAGTTGATGGTTTACGAAATCTTGGGGGGGGGGGTAATTACCCCCATAGATCCGCCCTTGACTAGCGTCTAGCCCTTGAATGTTACTACTTGTGCCCGGCGCGTGCATGCGCAAATTCAACCAGTTTCCGCTTGCAAGCAGCACGTCGAACAACGGTTTTCTAAAACTTGCAGGAATATCTCACAATTTATCAAAATTGAGTTACGTTAGGTTAATAGCTATTTTAATTAAAAACCAATAATTATAGTTTTTAAATACCCTATTTGCTGGTGTAGGTAGGTACATAGCCCATATGTTAAAAAATTATTGATAGAAATATTTACTAAAAATCATGTAACATATTGTTTGGTGGTTATTTAAAGGTTGTTATAATTTCTTGATAAATAAAGTAACTAAATACATTGACAAAGGAACGATTTTACTGTTTTTCAAACAAAAGTTTATCCAGAACATAACGACAAAAAACGATTTTAAGGTAAGATCTTGTATATATTTTAATTATAAAGCAATAATTAAGGTTGTTAAATACCTAGCTATAACCTGAAAGAATATTCATAAAGATACTTAATAAGATCGATATAATTTCGTGACAAATTAAAATAACTCCTTATATTATGATGACAAAGGAGTGAATTTATTTTTAACAAATGTTTTTCCAGAAAATAAACCCAAGTGACCAGACCATCTCACTTCACAACGCAACCATTCAAAATGAGTGACAAATTAACGTGTAGTAGGTAGTGAGAAACAATGTTGCAACGTCTCTTTTAATTAAATATGTAAAACGTTGTTAATTATACAATAATTGTTTTATTGCACCTAAGCTCACTAGCGAGCTGTCATGTGCATACTACACCCTAATTAATAAGTATGTTAAAAATTTATTTTACATCAATGACAACCAAAGAAATAAAAAAATTTATATAAAAAAAATATGAAACATAATTTGTTTAATATAAATTCTGCACACCCATAAAAAACACATTATTCCTAACTCAGTCAATAAAGAAATATTTAATCATCTACTAATGTTTACCTACTAACCCACACAGAACAGAATATTTTCAGAATATTCTCATTAAGTAACAATATTCTGTAAACAGAATATTTACCTGAAATATTCCTAGAACCTAGTTTGCAATATTCATGAAACATTTTTTATCAAATATTTCTGTAATATTTTAAAGTAATGTTCATGGTACGTTCCACAAGAAAATATTGTTCTGCAAAATTTTGATATACATTTATAACAGTGGTTACTATTTTTAACTATTTTTATAATTATTTTGGTATACTTAATACAAATATTTATTTAATTACCTGTTTGTTTTTCAGAAATAATGACATCTTAATTTATATGTCTCTTTTTTTCGTAATGAAAAACTTCTACGTAACTACGAAAATAATAATGAATAATACACCTATTAGGTAATTATAAATGATAAATAATATAAAAAAGTAATATACTCAGATCACTTGACAATTTTAAATATTCCCGCAAGGATTTGGTTCTAATGCGCAGGTACAGTTCCCTGTGAGCTTTCTTAAGTTCATGTTCTGTGATTGCAACCCAAGATTTGTAGAGTATGAAGTTCCTTAATATACAGCTTTTAGGCGAAGAAGTCAGTGCGGGGTTGAAAAGTCAGACTATCCTTTTTTCTTCGAACGCGCAGTAGCGACGCAGAAGAACCGTCCGTACTGACCCGAAATATGGTCTGACATATACTATGATCTGTATTGTTACATTCTACAACTTATTCTCATTATCAGCATGCAGAACAGTGACTCAAAATGCGAGGATAATTACCCCCGATCTCAAAAGTGGGTCATTGCGAGCCCGTTCCAGTTACGAGTTCTTTGCTTAATGAACATTACACAAATTTTTACAATATTTTGAATAAGGCCCTGCATCTAGTGTGATTTGACACCCGGCTGCTCATTGGCTAATGACATTTTTTGATGGGGATCGTGAGTTATTAGCCAACCTTATCAGAGAACTTATACCACAGAGAAGTGACAGCAAGGCTTCCGCGTTAACCGTTTTCGTATGCGCATGTGCGAGATAGGTTGTATAGTTGTCATTATATTATATTAATCTTCATAGAAATACTTGTTAAGAATCTGGTATCATTTAGTGGTTATTTTAAGGTCGATATAATTTCGTGACAAATTAAAATAACTTCTTATATTATGATGACAAAGGAGTGAATTTATTTTTAACAAAAGTTTTTCCAGAAAACAGACCAGGGAAATTAGATCAAATTTGCCCGGAATAACTAAATTTTGAAGTACAGCTCGGATTAAGATGTGGTTTTCGGCATCGTTTTCGGAAAAATATTAGGAAAAAGTCTACATATAGTGAACAAGCCGTTTTTATTTTTTTTTATTTTTAACAAAAGTTTTTCCAGAAAACAGACCAGGGAAATTAGACCAAATTTGCCCGGAATAACTAAATTTTGAAGTACAGCTCGGATCAAGATGTGGTTTTCGGCATCGTTTACGGAAAAATATTAAGAAAAAGTCTACATATAGTGAATAAACCGTTCGAAGAAAATTGCATAGGGGGTGCATAAAATGCATGTAAAGTGCATAATTTTTTGAAAAATTCTAGAAATTGATAGAAAGCCGTGAAAACCTCATAGGAATCGCTTTCTGAGGGCTTTCGAGGTCGCTGAGTTCAAATCTGACATCGAAACTTACCAGGGATGCTCGAGGGTTGTCGCAAAGAAAATAGTCTCGCACGTTTTCAATCATCATGCGCCCGTACACTAGTATAGATATACTTTGAAAAATTCTTTTCGTTTCGGAAAAGGCGCGAAGATTATCGTCAACAAATTAGAAAGCCTCGATACCGATCGGGCTCAATATATAAATAGAATTACTATATATTCAGGTAGCGGCAGCTACGCAGCGTAAGTGGGAGCAGCTGTGTAACGTATTTCTATACTTAAAGAGAGCATCCCGATCAGTGCGTTAGTCACGTTGTCGACCACGTTGGATGTGTATTGAGTTGTCCTTGGAATTTTTTCAAAAAATCTTGTCTTGGAACATTGGCAGTTAAAAATTGTTTTTCTTTTTCCACATGTACTAAATTGTTGGTTGTGACCAATGGACAAGTATCAATTTTATTTTGATTTTTTGAAAAGTATTAATTGTGTAGTGAACATTTGTAAGTAGTGCCTCGTTATCAGATAAGAGCCACCCCCGAGCATCTCGTAAGTTTCGATTTCAGATTTGGACTCAGCGACCTCGAAAGTCCCCGGAAAGTGATTTCCCGTGATTTTTGGGCACTTTGAATTTCTCACTCGAATTTTTCAAAAAATTATGCACTTTAAATGCATTTTATGCACCGCCTATGCAATTTTATTCGAACGGGTTATTCACTATATGTAGACTTTTTTCCAAATATTTTTCCGAAAACGATACCGAAAACCGCATCTCGATCCGAGCTGTACTTCAAAATTTAGTTATTTTTATCTAATTTCCCTGGTCTAAAATAAACACAAACGACCAGACCATCTCACTTCACAACGAAACTATTAAAAATGAGTGACAAATTAACGTGTAGTAGGTAGTGAGAAACAATGTGGTAACGGCTCTTTTAATTAAATATGTAAAACGTTGTTAATTATGCAATAATTGTTTTATTGCATCTGAGCTCACTAGCGATCTTTCATGTGCATACTACACCCTAATTAATAAATATGTTAAAAAAATCTTGTGTTTATTTTCCGCCAACTATGAAGAATACTCTGCTTTGGTAAAAGTAGATAACACTTCGATAAATTCAAATTAGGCAAAGGCGTCAGACAGGACTGTTCTGTCACTAATTCTCTTTAACAATATAGTGAACACGTGATGTGACATGAGGTGGGGACTGACAGGGTGAAGTATCTGTGGGCGGAATTCAGTTTTTTAACTTGAAATTTGCAGATGATGCCACCTAGTTGCAGCAAGCGAAGATGAGTTCATACACAGACTTTAGATAAAACGCGCTGATTATGGTCTAAGTGCAAATTACAAAAAAATAAACATTATGATTTTATATAAAGCAAATATTAACCATCTAGACATGTTGAGGATTGATGACTGATGACTGTGAGGCAGAAAACAAAATGGTATACCGTGGGCTGTTCTGGACAATACTGGCGACTGAGAATACGAGATTCGAAGAAAAATACAGATGGTAAGATCGGCAACTTGCCACTTCAGCAAAATTTGACGCGACACAAAAATCAGACTTGCTATCGTCCTAGTTTTCTCCACCTCTCTTTACGCCTCTGAGGTATAAACATACAGTGACAGACAGGGTAAGCAGACGGCGAATTGATTCTTTCGAGTCTGAAGCAGTTTGTTACGAATACCCTGGACAGCTCAATGCACTAATACCTCAATTCTCCAAGAAATGCGCCTAAAGATCTGAATTTTCAGCATCGTATTCTATTGAATCCTCATTTTTTGGCCACATCAACCGAGGAGAGGATAACATAGAACGGTTAAAAGATTTTTTTGCGCGACCGACTGCGGCGTGTTCGCATCACATGAAATAAAAGTTTACGTTAAAAAAGTAAATATTTTCAACGTTTCAATACCTTCTTTGGATCATGATCAGATTTTTAATAAATGAACGACTGCCTCGATGTTGAAATAAACCATTTAACTTATGATTATTTGTTTTTTTTTAAATGCGACTTGCACAGATTATTAAAAAATATTATTTTGAGTATTCAGCAGATAACTTTCAAATAAACCATTCGCTCCTTTCATATAGCATTGATCTAAATCTGACCAAATTAGAATATCAACAAAAAGTTCCCTTACGAACCGACTTTTCAACTTCTTTCATACACTTGCTATACACAGTAGGCTAGAACCACCTTCAAATGAAATATGCATGCACTTTCTCAGTTCCTACGGGAAATGGTAGCTTTATCTGTCCTGAAACAATTGCCGTAAAATCTAAAATCATTCCCTTGGCCGTTTTCTAGAAAATTCACTTTTAATTTTTTTTTTTTTTGAAAACTGATATTTTGCATTGATAAACTTGTTAAAATGTCAATCAAGAAAGTAAAATTGAACATTCCAATACAAATTTCAACTTAAGCCAAGTTTGGGGAAATAACATACAAGAAACCTTCATGCTCGACAACTCCAGACGTTTTGATAATAATCGGGTTATATAAACTTTCCAAGTAGTCAATTTAGACAAAATCATTAGATCTATTCCTATGTTATTTTGAATGACAGCAATTTTTGTCTACCAATATATCCGTAACCAATGAATAACATTACTATTTGCGTAACTTAATTTGCTAAGGAAATCCGAGCGCCTCTACTGGCCGTCTGAGTAGACTTTCCATTCGCTCAGTCAGATAACGGGTGAGTATGAGAACTATACCACCACCGATGAAGACAACCCACAGAAGAGACATGAAGATAACCCAACCACCCACCCACTACCCTGCAGGTATCGGATGAAATGCCATCCAGTACCCGTAGTCACCTAGCTCCGTGCAGATCAAAAGTGCTATCAAAGCACTTAGGTCTGCACTTCCTCGAGCTACATAGCTCATTCCTACCTAACCGATGATCCAGTTGGCAGGATGTCAATTGGCATTCTGCATACCGGCAGTCAATCCCACCCAAAAATACCCCAAAGTTTCCGAACAGACAGATGACTACCCAGGGGGTGACAAGCTGGCGAAGAAAAATCATCAAGACAGAAGAGCGCCAGAAGATAAAGGCCTTAGCCAGCAAGGTCCAAAAGACCAGGACCCAGGGAGGTGGGCCGAAATCATCCACACCGCTCACATTTGTGAGTGGGGTTAATGTAAAGTAAGCTCGTCCACCCCGTACGAGGCCGGTCTAGGTCTACAGCGATGTACTAGGGTAAAGAGCAGTAGTTCTGCTCGACCTAAGATATCTGAGACCGTCATCACTGCCAAAGAATATTGGCGTCGCTCGATCAGTTACTCTTTAGAATTCACTAGGCAAACAATCCAAGACTCCAAGAGTGAAAATTTTCTGTGACCATGATTAAAATCAAAGAAATTATGCAAAATGCAAATGCAATGCAAATCATGCAAGAACGCATGATGAAAATAGATATTGTCTTTGTCTATTTTATAAACGTAAGAATCACGGATTGAAGAAGAAGATAACTGATACTTAACTGATGTTTGAAATATGTCCGGGTATTCAGAGGCTTCAAAAATATAGTAGATTCTTGTTTTTATCAATGCAAAAAATCAGTTTTCAAAAAAAAAATAAAATAAAAGTGAATTTTCTAGAAAACGGCCAAGGGAATCATTTCAGACTTTACGGGAATTGTTTCGGGACAAGCTACCATTTCCCGTAGGAATTGAGAGAGTGCATGCATATTTCATTTAAAGGTGGTTCTAGCCCACTGTGTATATCTACCATTCAGTAACAATTCATTCTATATAGTGATGATCTAAGTCTGATCATGCCAATATATTATAAGAAGTCTCCCTTACGAGGCATTCTTTAGTTTATCTCTAACCCCACCTAGAGGATGCTTCATTATAATCAAACATTTGTTACATTTGAAAGTTAAGAACTACTAAAAAGCACAAAGAAAATAGGTATAAAATTTCACTCAGATGTCTTAATAAATAAAATATTTCCTTCTACTTTCGACTGACTAAATCCCTCTAAAAATTGTACAACTTTTATCATTCTCTTTAGAACTCATCAGGAGATATATATATATATATATATATATATATATATATATATATATGTTATATAAAATTATACGCTTATTACCAAGACTTAGTCATAACAAACCTTCACAGGTATATCATATTACATGATAACATGACTTCTCTTATTAATTGCTTATCTTCAAGATATCATATTACTTTGTTTCTCATAACTTGTGCTGACTGCAGAACTGCAATTCCTTTGTTCTATATTTTGCTTACTCAGGTTCTGTATGTTATAAATATGACTAAACACGCTTTGTTGAATCAGTTATTAAACTCACTTAGAATGAAACACTTCTAATTATTATTATATTCCTTCTCCAAGAGCCAACGTCGGCTCCATTAAATAAATAAATCCTTTTTAAAAAGTCACTCATGCGAATCGTGATCTAAAATATATATTCAATTCGAAACAAAAATGACTATTAAAAAATAATAAGAAAATACTTTCATGTAAAGAAACTGACAGGAAAGCATTTATTTACTTGACAGATATATAAAAATTAAAAATAATTAGAGCCCCATAGTTCACCTAGTTTTTAAAAATAGATATCTTGTATTTCTGCTTGCATTATTGCTAAAAAAAAATCGGCAGCTACTGGAAGCGGCTGGAACCTCCCCACCCGGTGAATCTTTGAAGCCGAAAAGAGCACTAAACAATATGAACGATCTCATTTAATTATATTTATTAAGTTGAAATATTTTTTTCGTATTAAATCAGAAAAAAAGTCTTGCGTTCGGTGGGATTTTGACCTAAGAACTTGAGTGTTAAATTTATAGTCTGCACAACATTAATATTTTATTCAATGTTTTTAATACAAATATATGCTTCATCGGATCGTAGCCCGGGGCCAGCCAGACAACCACGGTGAACACCGCCATGGCGAGTGTGAGGCTGGACGGGGTAGGTCCGGTTTGGCTTGGAGAAAAATAGAAAAGTAGCTCCTGTCTTCTGTAGGCAGGCTTAAAGACTAGGTTAAAATTATAATGTGTCCACATGGACCTAAAATTAATATAAAAATAAACACAGTTCTATAAAAACGTTCGTAGGCAAGAGCACTTAATAATTTTGATTATTGATACGGGAAACAACTAAAAGAAAAAAACCTGTTCGTTGGTAATGGGATGGATGGCAGGGATGGCCATCTTTGGAAAAAACCATATAACTCTTGGTGGACAGTTTCCCTGCCAGATGTAGCCAGGGTAGTGTTCATGGTGGCTCGTTTAAGTTTGAGTTGGTATATTTTGTTTTATCTTTTGGCCTCGACAAATTTTTCACTAAATCGGTCGGGGAAGTGATAGCTGTCAAATTTTTGGTTCCAATGTTTCTCTGGGGAATTCGGTTTTTGAAAAATGTTTAGGTTGGTACCAATGTCTTAAATTGTTTTTAGGTTATGTAGTACTATTTTTAGGTTATGTTACCAGAAGAATTTTCGGCGGGATGCCGGAAGTAGCGGAAATAGTTTTTAAAATATAATGTCACTCTCACTTTTAAAGTTTTATTGGAAAAAACTCACCGAAAGCGTTCCGGTGGGGTTGATTAAACTTGTAGGGCTTGTAAGCGGTTCAGGATGGCCTCTCACACCATCCGTGGGCTTTATAAACGTCGAAAAAACTTGTAATCTCTCGATGCACTTGACACGTCAAAAATACTCAGCATACAGTCTGCACGCTTCACGTCTGCACGTCCATTTAATAAAATTTGACATTTTTCTGAAAATTTGACATTTTTCTGAAAAGTTATATTTTTCCGAAAATTTGACATTTTTCTGAAGTGACATTACTCCGAAAATTTGACAGTTTTCAAACATTTGACATTTTTCTGAAAGGTGACATTTCTTCGAAAATTTGACGTTTTATCGAAAATTTGACATTTTTCTGAAAAGTGACATTTTTCCGAAAATTTGACATTTTCCTGAATTTTTGACATTTTTCTGAAAAGTGACATTTCTCGGAAAATTTGACATTTTTTCGAAAATTTGACATTTTTCTGAAGTGACATTACTCCGAAAATTTGACAATTTTCAAACATTTGGCATTTTTCTGAAAGATGACATTTCTTCGAAAATTGGACGTTTTTTCGAAAATTTGACATTTTTCTGAAAAGTGACATTTTTCTGAAAATTTGACATATTTCTGAAAAGTGACATTTCCCTGAAAATTTAACATTTTTTCGAAAATTTGACATTTTTCTGAAAGGTGACATTTTTCTGAAAGGTGACATTTCTTCGAAAATTTGACGTTTTTTCGAAAATTTGACATTTTCCTAAATTTTTGACATTTTTCTGAAAAGTGACATTTCTCTGAAAATTTGACATTTTTTCGAAAATTTGACATTTTTCTAAAGTGAGATTACTCCGAAAATTTGACAATTTTCAAACTTTGGCGTTTTTCTGAAAGGTGACATTTCTTCGAAAATTTGACGTTTTTTCGAAAATTTGACATTTTTCTGAAAAGTGACATTTTTCTGAAAATTTGACATATTTCTGAAAAGTGACATTTCCCTGAAAATTTAACATTTTTTCGAAAATTTGACATTTTTCTGAAAAGTGACATTTTTCCGAAAATTTGACATTTTTTCGAAAATTTGACATTTTTCTGAAGTGACATTACTCCGAAAATTTGACAATTTTCAAACATTTGGCATTTTTCTGAAAGATGACATTTCTTCGAAAATTGGACGTTTTTTCGAAAATTTGACATTTTTCTGAAAAGTGACATTTCCCTGAAAATTTAACATTTTTTCGAAAATTTGACATTTTTCTGAAAGGTGACATTTTTCTGAAAGGTGACATTTCTTCGAAAATTTGACGTTTTTTCGAAAATTTGACATTTTCCTAAATTTTTGACATTTTTCTGAAAAGTGACATTTCTCTGAAAATTTGACATTTTTTCGAAAATTTGACATTTTTCTAAAGTGACATTACTCCGAAAATTTGACAATTTTCAAACATTTGGCGTTTTTCTGAAAGGTGACATTTCTTCGAAAATTTGACGTTTTTTCGAAAATTTGACATTTTTCTGAAAAGTGACATTTTTCTGAAAATTTGACATATTTCTGAAAAGTGACATTTCCCTGAAAATTTAACATTTTTTCGAAAATTTGACATTTTTCTGAAAAGTGACATTTTTCCGAAAATTTGACGTTTTCCTGAAAATTTGACATTTTCTTAAAAATCTGACATTTTTCTGAAAAGTTACATTTCTCCGAAAATTTTATATTTCTTGGAAATTAAAAAAAAAAAAATTTCGTGACTCGTCTTGTAGAAATATTTTTTTGATATCATCATCAGTTCGCCTGTTATAAGAATTTTATGCTTTTACGACCTCATCAGAACGTAGGTGTATTTTTAATTCACTCGTATTCCATCCATCTACAATATTTCCACCTACGTTTCACACTTTAATTGGATGTTTCCAGTTAAATCGATATCTGCACCAGTTTCTAAGAATTTTTCTTATTTGTGACGTCATGTGACGTAGGTGTATTATTAATTCACTCGTAATCCGTCCGTCTACAATATTTATACCTACGTTTCAAATTTCAGTTCGATATCTTCAACCGTTCCCGAGTTATCAGCCGAAATCACTGAACACCTCTGTCATTATTAGAATATCACCCTGTACATTGCACTGCTTTGAGGACAAAACAAGTGAAATTTTTGTTTTTTAATTTTTTTCACGGAAACCAAATCGAAAAAGTGCAAGTGTGATATATCGTTGAAATCGGAATTTTTACTGCTTTTCAATGGTTCAATTACAAATTGTAAGTAATCATAAAATAAACAACTTGTTGTGCCAAAACGGCACTAAACGTAATCCGATCTCAACCAAAACCTTTTCAGATCTTCTGGAGCACTAAAGAAACCCTCATGCAAAGTTTCATCCAAATCCGTTTAGTAGCTTCGCCGCTATCGTGCTAACATACATACACACACACACACACACACACACACACACACACACACACACACACACACACACACACACACATACACACACACACAGACATTTTTCAAAAACAATTTTTTTGGGTTCCTGGGACCTCAAAACGTAAAGATTTGATGTTATCTCAATTTTCGATTTTGGACTAATTGTAGTAACCTCCCACAATTTTATTGTGGGGAGGTTAATATTATTTTGGGTATTCGGCAGGTAACTTCTTGTTGATATTCTAGCTTGGACAGATTTAGATCAATGGTATATGAAAGGAACGAATGGTTTCTTTTAAAGCTGTCTGCTGAATACCCAAAATAATATTTTCTAACAATAATGCAACCAGAAATACAAGATATTTTTTTTTTGTACCGATTACATTTACAGATTATTACAGGTACGAAATACATAAATGCACAGTATACAGTTTCTTATAATTAGAAACTACGAAAACTTATATATACTGACATAATTTGAATATGTCCTTAGATTAACTTATAATCTAATTCATCATCCGAATATTCGTGATTTACGTCAAAAACATTATAAGCTTCCTTTCTCTCGTGTTTGTTCTCGAGCAAAACATCCTCAATATCTAAAGACGTTGGATTTCGTATGAACCACACCGTGGCTGCAATCTTTCATTTAAGGCCCAACCACAAACTTACGCTTCGAATAACGTGCAAACTGCACTTGTTGCATTTTATCACATTGAAATGAAGAAAATCGTGCGCAAGATATTTGTTTTCCAAGAAATCCAACGCGGTGGAATTTGAGTGGAATCAAACCTTTTATTTTCTACAAAAACCTTTAGTTATCGCATTTATGCAAGTATAATTTCTGAAATATTTGATATCGCGCGACATCAACGTCGCTACATTTTTTAACACCATACGTTAGCGACGTAAACTCTCGAACAGCATTTACTTTATTTGCATCATCAATGTCCTAGATGTTATTAAGTGACATGAAAACTTCCTGGAAAATTTAATTTTTTGCAAAATTCTAGTCGTTAACGAAGTCAATCGTTTTAAGAAAAAGCATTTATTAAGGGTGGTCGAGAGGGTGGGGGATGCTAACGTAATATTTTTTGGTAACTCAAGTCGACCCCTATCGAATGCCATCAGTTTCGTCTTTCTATCACAAGACGGGTCGGAAGTTGCCATTTTTAAACTAATTCGTGTAACTATGTCAACCAAACATGGATGTTTCATGCATAGCCGTGAACGAGCTTCAGTTTAAAATGAAATTTATGATTATACTTTATCATATCACAGAGGATTTGACGCAATCAACCCTTCCACTATTACGTGTTATCTTGTATAACCTGAACGCTAGACCAATTTTGAGAAATCAGGAATTAAACTCAACTGTTTGCTAAAAAAAAGATTTTTTTTAAAATATATACTTACGTCTATTAATGTCCCAGTTTACACCACATGCCTAGTTCCAACAATATTCATTTATTATATATATTCCTTGCCAAACACGAAAACGAAGAGTCATTGATTTGATCAGCGTATTTATAAAACCATGATTATCTTTCGTAAAGAATAAATAGTGTATATTATGCAATAAGCACAAACTGATGCTCATTTTACGCGAATATGAAAGGTTGTAGCACGAGCCGAAAAGGCGAGTGCTGCAATTCATACGAGTGCAAAATAATTTCTATTTTGTGCGAGTTGCGTACGATACTCTTAGTACAACACATTGTTCACGTTTAATATACTATAAACATTGATACAAAGAAGTATGCTACAAAAATGTTGACATAAGCAAACTGATGACATTTCATCACTCCGTCGCTCGACGCCATAATCTGTGATAGTCCGCTATCATTTTACAGTGGCCCGAACACGAAATATTTCATTACATATTTTTTGCTTAGCAACCGATGCGAAATGAAATTCTGTACAAAATATAGCTTATGATTGTATTTACTCTCGTTAAATAAATATTTTTCGATGTTGTAGAGAAAAATTATGTCGTGTTAATCATCGACTTCTGAACGATTTTTAAAATATCTGTCCATCTGTCTGATCGTCAGTCCATCCTCCAGTTCATCCACCCGACCATGTGACGGTTCGTTGTTTCGTCTGTTCATCTGTTTGTCTGTTCATTTGTTTGTCTGTACGTTTTTGTGACCGTGAAAGTGTACCAAATATTGCCAATGATGATGGTAACATTGGGAGACAATTAAAATTACAAGTACAGCAATTATACATAAAAATAGTAATATATGCAACAAGTGCATAAAGTGGTACTTTTTTTCACGAATGGGAACTCACGAAACGTAGGTGAGTGTGGCTATCCCATAAGTGAAAAAAAAGGGACTTCATGCATGTGTTTCATACAATATTTTTTTCTACGACAGCATTATTTCCATATTTATATAAATAAATTTCAAAATTAACTTAAACGTCAAAACAAATTCATAATTTGACGTTTCTAAAGTGAAGATTGTGAGACAAAACTTCAATTGTTTTCAATGCACTCATGGATCTGGCTAAAGAGTGAAATAATGTTACTTTTTCTTCAATCGTTCCAAAAGTAGGTACTTTTTTACGATTTTACGGTATGATTTTTTGTACCGAAAGTAGCGTATTCTAGTACTAGCCCCGAAAGTAGATATTACGGTAAAGTGACAGATCGTCTAAACGTCAATGACAATTGGCAGGTTATATTTTACTATGAATCATATTAATCACATTCGTACTCGACGCTAAACAGTCGTGGTGCTATGGTAACAAAATAATGACGCTTAAAACTGTCAGATAATAGTTATTTCAAAATGGACAGTGATGACAGTACAATTAATATTAATATTTATAAATAGTCAATGTATATTAATTTTTGGTTTCATTAAAGAGACGATTGCAGAAAAAATATTGTACGTAGCACGCCCCGAAAGTGCTTTTACTGGACTCACAAGCTTCCAGACCTCGCCTACAGCTCGTCCTGGAATTTGCTTACTCGTCCAGTAAAAGACCACTTTGGGCACTTGTTACGTAAATAACTATTAAGATACAAGTTTATAACCAATAGAAACGCGACATATAGCAATATTCTGTCAACATCAACTATTGCATTGAACATCTGACCGATCTAAAATTTATCAATTTTGACAAGTCATAATTACTGTTAATCTAGCAAATTTTCAAACTTTGTGCTTCTTGCAATTAAAATCAGTGAACGTGTGTGGTAGTGAAAGTGAAATAGAAATAATAATCCGTAATATTTCCTAAATTGTAATCTATAATTAATAATTTTATTATAACTGGTCGTAGAAAAAAATAGTGTATGCAACTCACATTTAATGGCTATTAAGACACTCGCATCCATTATGACATTCGCCTACGGCTTACGTCATAATTCTTATTCTCGTATCTTAATAACCATCATTAAATGGTCGTTGCATAATATATTATTATTTTCATTAACTGGTTACGTAAATAACTTTTTCTAATTTTGACATATAAAATGACATCTTTCAAAACTGACGTAAGTGTCCAAGTATCACAAAAAAAAAAATTTCTAGTACAGAAAAAAAAAATTATAAATTTAAAAATATAAAATAAAATAATAAAAAAACCGCTGCCCAAGGAATCACTACTTCCACATCCAGATTTTCTATCCGAGTCACTCACAACGAAAAAAATTTGTATGTGGAAATAATTGTCTAATAATATAATATTTGAAATCCTCTACCCCAAAAACTCATAAAACGATACCCCACATCGGTAATGGGGTGGGGGTAGTGATGGGGGTGGTAGTGGGGGTGGATGAAGTAAAAAAATATTTCGAGGTTTCTGGTTCTTGTACACACACTAAATCAAATTTTTTATTCATCCCCTTAATAATGGGGTGGGGGTGGTAATGGGAGTGGCTAATGCCAAATTTTTTTTTTGAGACCTTAACTTCTCTTTTATATACTAAATTCCAAAATTATTGACTCTTACCTGCTTGATTCATCTATTTACCCCAAATTTACCCCACTTTACCCCCCAACCCTTCGACGGAACGAGATGAAAATATAGTTCTAGATCTCGTTAAAGTACATATGTGTACCAAATTTCAAGTCAATATCTCAAACGGTTCCAGGGTAAACGTGCGCACAAAAAAAAGTTACAGACACACAGACAGAAATTTTTTTTTCGCTCAAACTTATAATCTCGACGTTTCATGATATTCTAAGCCCATTTGAACAATAAAAATGTTTAAAAATTTTTTTGTCGTTACTATACTTCCACTGGATGTGGAAGTAATTATGAAATTTTGAAACGAAAGTTGATGGTTTACAGAATCTTGGGGGGCGGGGGTAATTACCTCCGCGCTTGATAGTCAGGGAGTACCCCCTAGCTGTACGAGCACTCCCCCCCCCCGATCTTTGGGGACAATGTTTTTCATAAAGATTAAAGCCTAAGTAACAATTTAAGACATGTTCTAAAAAAAACTGGCTGTACTTTCAAAATGGCGGCCATATGTTAAAAAGAACT
Source organism: Rutpela maculata (assembly GCA_936432065.2). NCBI lineage: Eukaryota > Metazoa > Arthropoda > Insecta > Coleoptera > Cerambycidae > Rutpela > Rutpela maculata. Next base: position 135,016,332 of record OW386287.2, on the reverse strand, counting down.
GTTGCCAATGTTGTTTTTGTCATTTAATACAAAAACTAAAAAAGATGGATAAAAACTTTTTTCACAAAAACAACGTGCATTAAATTTTCTACAATTTTGTTCCATTTTCCAGATAAATTAGTCCAAAATTAAGAAAACATGGGAATTCATATATCGGTAAATCACTTAGAGGAAATAACTGTGACGATTATTTTAAGGCGTATAATATAACTTTATATTATTAACATAACAAAAAATAAAATAAACTGAAAGAAATTAATAATAATAATAATAATAATAATAATAATAATAACGAACTTATATATATATAACTTTTCGAACCGCCTCAGCGTATTGCTGAAAATCCGCCGACCGCAGATCAGGTGGAAAATTTCTGGAAATCGTTGTACGAACAGAAGCTTCCACTCAACAGAGACTCTCCAGCCCTGGCACACTTTGAAACCTTTTGCCAAAGGTTTCAGCAGCCACAACAGGTGTGCCAACCGATAACCCCAGAAGAGGTTCGAAGAGCTCTTAAGAACTTTGCTGCTCCAGGTCCCGACGGGATCAATAACTTTTGGTGGAAAAAATTATCCAGTACCCACCACCATTTAGCCAGAATTTTTAATTCATGGCTAAATGGGGAGCAACAAATTCCTTCTTGGGTTGTCGAACTACCGGCCGATAACCTGTTTAAACGCATGTTATAAGGTGTTTACACGCATCTTGTACATGCGAGTGCTCCACGCAGTTAAACGGGCGGATATATGAGCAACGAGGGTCAAAGAGAGGTGTCGCTGGCTGCAAGGAGAACCTGCTGATTGACAGGTGTGTCACGCAGTACTCCATGCAGTATAAGCGTAACATCTCTATGGCCTGGATCGACTACGGCAAGGCATTTGACATGACATCGCACGAGCTTATTGTACACTTGCTCCGATGTCTTGGCTCTCGGCTCGCGCGGAGAACAACATTGTCTTGAAGGGGGAGGAAAAACGGACAAAATATCGAGATCTGCTCTTCGAACTCCGCAGACTGTATCCAGACCTTACTGTTAAGATAGTGGTACTGATTATAGTAGCCCTCGGTGGAACGAGACACACACTGCTTTCGGAACTTAAGATCATACCGGCATGCCGAAATTCGGCAGAGGTCTTAGCCGGCAGAATGCAGAAGGCCGTCATTATCGGCTCATTACGTCTCCTCAGGGCACAGGATTCCCGGACCCAGTAGTCACTTACCCCACGGGTGTGGTGAGTGGCTGCCGGTACTACCAGCTCCCCTCTGTGAGGGTCGGAGCCACAGAGAAGGGTGACTGGTTTTTAACAAAAAATAATAATAATAATAATAATATTATAATGTGCAGACATTTATCTCAAAAACGGTAACAATGGCATCTGGGAAATGGTAACTCCTATCCAAATATTGTATAGAAACAAAATTGTAGAAAATTTGATTCACTTTGTTTTTTGTGCAGAAAGTTTTTCTCTGTCTTTTTTCGTTTTTGTGTTAAATGGCAAAAACAATATCCCAAGGAGGGGGGGGGGGGGGGGTGCACGGACAATTAGGGTGGGCTCCCGTAGTATTACGTTTTATATTGAATTTTATAATTTATTTTAAGAGATGAATAATTTATCTGGAAAATGGTAACTCCTATCCAAATGCTTTGTTTTTTTTGTGCAGAAAGTTTTTCTCCATCTTTTTTAGTTTTTGTGTTAAATGACAAAAACAATATTTGCAATTTTTTTCTTAACGGACGCCATTTGGAAGGTGCAGCCAATTTTTCTTTTTGGGGACGTGTCTAAAATTGTTCCTTAGGCTTTAATCTTTATGAAAAACATTGTCCCCAAGGACCGGGGGGGGGGGGTGCTCGGAAACTTAGGGTGGTCTTCCGTAATAATACCAAGTCCATAAAGTAGAAGCTTTTAGCTTTCCTTCAAAATATGCTAACTAAACTTTTTCATTAACACGATTTCAAATAATTTTATAACTTGACTAAATAACGTTTGACAATTTTGACATTAAAATTATAAATAGCAGGAAAGACTACTTAATTTTTAAGATCTTTAAATACATCTGTGGCACTTATGTTTAAAGGGTTTTTAGACGTTCAAAATTGGAAAAATCTTGTATGTAATACGTTTATTGTAACACGTTTTTCGACAATTTTGTGTAGCTCGTGTTATTTTGCGGGATCTCGCTTCGTTCGGTCCCCAAACATCCACTCTTTACACAAAATAAAGTCTTTCGTAACTGGTTACATAAATAGATAATTTTTAATGCTCTTGACTTTTTGTCACGCTTTTTACTTACCATAATCATATGCGCAGTTTTTTTTAACAATCGTAAAAAAAAGTAACTTATTTTCGAAAAACTGCGAAAAGTATACTATCGAATATTCAATAATTATATAGAAAATCCAATAATCAAACGAAAAGTATAATATTTATATCTAGTCTCTCAGTAAAATAAGTTCGAAAGGCTTTTAAAGAAAGAGTTAACTTTGATTTGTTATGGCCTAAATTAAAAGGTTATAAGCAATATAAAAATATACGTACTTTTTTCCTTTTGAACAATACAAATTTAAAATATTTCACTAAAATCTGTTTTGAGAATACTAAGAACATAAATTGATGTTAGCTCCCAAAGTTGTGCAGCTTTACAGTGAATACTAAATACCATTTTTTCCTTTAAGTTTATCTTAGTTGTACCTAGATCAACCGTAATTATCCAAGATGAGAACAAAAAGCAAACCTGCGTATGTTATCAGAAGCAATTAAAGTGATTTGTGGGATCCGCGGCCAGGTGCAATTGTCCTTTAGGAGGACAACGTATATACTCCCGAACTTAAGTGCTGAGTTAGTCATACCGTTAGTGTTCAGGAGTTCAACACAATACAGCGAAAGATTTGAATTGGCTCGTTGTCATTTCCTGTAGTTTGGTGTGCAAAGTTTACTGCTCAGATTTTCCTGAAAGCTATATTCGCTGATCTGATAAATTAGTAATAGCTTTTATTGAATCCACTAAATATATTTCGCCTCGTGGCATTGCGGAAGCAAACTTGTTGTTACAGCACTTCAAATCTTTTCATTTCTATTGCTTTGCGTTCCCTGCGATTATCTTAACTCAATAATGGCACTTTATTTATTTCGGTCGAACTTACCTCTCTTTATAGTATAATAAGGCGGATTTCAACTTTATTTGGAAACCAAAACCAGCTTCAAGATGTTTTGAAAAGTTGTCATAATGCTCTCAAAATGCTCTTAAAAATCCAAGGACTAGAAAAAAATCAACTAGAGAAGAGCTAGTGGGGCTCAAGGATACACAGAGAGAAATCGCTTTGGCATATTTTACACGACGCGACGGTGTGGAACAAGGTCTTGTTGCAATTATAAAATTTCAAAGCAAAGCGTTACAAAGTTTTGTACATTTTAATATTTGTTTTAAAAATGAATAGTCAATCTCTTTCAATTGGTTACACAGAAATTTGAGGAATTATTGCAAGTCAAACTGTCCGAACCAGATTTTAATAATGTATACCAAATAACGAATGAGATAAATAAATCCGTCAAAGTTGAATTCTCCACATATTTAAAAAAAAAATTGGTACTGTCAAACTTGCATAAACTGTAGGGGACAAAAATATTCATTGCACGATTTATGCTACCACGACAGAGTAGGCAATAAGGTATTAAAAGACCATTTAAAATAGGCTAAGATAAAAAATAAATTCAGTATACAAAAATAATCAATTAATTATCGATGATAATACATAATACGGTCCAGCAGTCAAAACAAATTCAGCTAAAACAATTTGAAGGGGGCGAAAACGATAACGATATATCACAAGTTAATCAGACGTCTCTAACAAATAGTGCACCAGCAACTCCTAATTTGACTAACTCGAACCCAGCTTTTACATTTGAAGACGGTCCTAGTGAAATACAGAGTGTACTACATCTTCATCAAAAAGATAAGAAGAGGCAAAATACAAAGTCAAGTTATTCGAACGAACTCCATAAAAAGCAAAAAATGAAGTCATCTCAAAAGACTCAATAACATTACATACATGTATACGTTTTATATTCATGTATCATTCTTTTGTCTTCTATTTCAAATGAAATTTTAGTATATTAGTTAGGAACGCATGTGAAAGATGGATAACTACGTAAGAAAGCTTAAAGTATTTAAAATTGAAACTTACACTAAAGAAAGCATGTCAATTTGCAGAATTTTTTTAAAACAAAACCTACATTTAGTATTTTTCATAAAAATATTAGGACTATATATAAAAATATTGATGAACTAAATTACTTCCACATCCAGTGGAAGTATAGTAACGCCAAAAAATTTTTAAAAATTTTTATTGTCCAAATAGGCTTAAAATGTCATGAAACGTCGAGATTTTAAGTTTGAGCGAAAAAAAAATTTCTGTCTGTCTGTCGGTCTGTCTGTCTGTCTGTCTGTCTGTCGGTCTGTCTGTAACTTTTTTTGTGCGCACGTTTACTCTGGAACCGTATAAGATATTGACTTGAAATTTGGTACACATATGTTCTTTAACGAGATCTAGAACTAGATTATATTTTCATCTTGTTCCGTCGAAGAGTTGGGGGGTAAATTGGGGTAAATTTGGGGAAAATGGGTAAATCAAGCAGGTAAGAGTCCATGAAATTGGCATTTAGTATATACAAGAGAAGCTAAGGTCTCAAAAAAATGTTTGGCATTAGCCACCCCCATTACCACCCCCACCTCCTTATTAAAGGGGATGAAAAAAAAATGTGATTTAGTTTATGTACAGGAACCAGAAACCTCAAAATATTTTTTTACTTCATCCACCCCCCACTACCACCCCCTATCACCACCCCCACCCCACTACCGATGTGGGGTATCGTTTTATGGGTTTTTGGGGTAGAGGATTTCAAATATTATATTATTAAAGTTCCATAAACAATTATTTTCACATACAAAGTTTTTTCGTTGTGAGTGACTTGAATAGAGAATCTGGATGTGGAAGTAGTGATTCCTTGGGCAGCGGTTTTTAATTTTAGGGTACCTTGAACAAGAATTTGATTGCATTATTTTAACGGAAACATGGACAAATTTTAATACCGATTTACTCAATATTTTCTCTTATAGTTTAATATATAATGATTTATTTTATTGATATGAAAAATACTAAATAATATGTTCCAATAATGATTCCTACTACCACCCCACTGCCACCTCCACCGGAAATCTAAATGTAAAAGTAGTGATTCCTTAGGCAGCAGTTGTTATAAAGTGTAACACAATTTTTTTTCTGCAATAGGTGGATTATAATTCATCGAAATATGCATATGTAGACATTTAAGCATTATATACTAATTGAAGAGTTTGATAGATCAGCGTTTAAGGTATCTGGTTGAAAATCAAGAGATTGGTGTTTCGAGACAAACCAGGCCATTATTAAATATCAATAACTGCTACTATAGTATTTATTCTTGCTTCCGACCGATAGACAGTTATATGAAAAAATCTCAAGAGGCCCCCGTCCGTGCTATATCTAAAAAACTATTTGATGGAGAAAAATAATATTTGCCAGGTGATAATATTTGCCCGCTATACTTTTATTGAAAAATACACACAGCAGACACCCTAAAAATATGATTAAAGACCTTTAAGCGAAAAAAATGTACAGGGTGGAAACGTAATAGAATAAAATAATTAATAAATAAAAGTTGTCCAGGGACAGGTAAATTTGAAAAAACTAGCCAAAATTAGGTCAAAAAATGTAGCTGTTGCAACCATTGTCATTGCCGCCATGTTATGAGAAGAGAAAGAACTACTCAAATGGCCCTTAAATTTGATCTATTCTGAAGCCTCAGCGGACACAGCAGAAAAGAAGCAATTTCATTAGGTCAAATTTAAAAAGTGCTAAATTATTTTTTGGGATAAATGCATCATATCCCATGAGAATGTGGCGGAAGCTCTTCCCAGAACTTTGGGGAACAGCGAAAAATTAATGGGCGGAATAACATTCTTTTCTCATATTTTTGCCAAACTTCCCAACTAGCAAGTTGGTATCTTATAAAAGCTGCAGAAATGTGTCCGACATATATTTTATAAAATAAGATTACTCTCAGAAACACTTTCAAAACGTTGTTACGACAGCTATAAGTGTAAAATCAGCACCATCTTATAAAATACTTCAGTCACTGTTAATATTTTGTAAAGCCTATTGCAACCATTACAAAATAATTGTATAAACAGTTCCGCAGGCTCTAATTCGGTACCGCCACTAAAACAATTTTATTGCAGCTTCATTTAATTGCGTTATAAAGCACATACTTCACTGTTTGTTATTATTGCTATAAAACACCAATAAAATAAAACGTTTTCTTAAATGTATTCAAAAAGTCCCATACATTTACTTACAAACATATAATATGCTGATCTTTATATAGCCCAAACTTTCAGTGATTTTACTGGATAGTGGTTAAGAACTTACTTAATAATTATTTTAGAGGCATGTTAACCCATACAGCCTGCAATTTTTGATGCGAAGGAAATTTTACTGTGAATTATGCCATGCCATTTTTGATGAATTAAGTGCCCCTCATGTTTACTGAAGGTATCTAATAATTATTGGAATTGCGACGTGTTCTTTCCGGTGAAGCCGGAAAGCGGTCACTTTTGACACCTTAGCAACGGTTCGGTTGCTCGGACGCCACCTTTACAATTTTTTACGTGGGGCAAAGGTTCCACACTAGCCTTTTAACACAGCCTGTTACAGTAGGGCTGGAGCAACTACAGTGGAGCAAACAGTAACTTCCAGTGGGTCAACTGGCAAAATTAGATTTTCACACAAACAGCAGTAAAACACAGAATTTCGAAATACCAGTTGTATATTTCCTATAAATTACAGTGCTAACGAAACTATTTACTTAACTTACTTTACTTACTTTACTTAACTAGTTTAATATGTACAGCACACTCATAATTTACACCAGAGAGCAAACCCAGGCAGTGACGTGATGACGATTACGGTAAGTTCTACCATGCGATACGGTGACGTTATTAGGGTAGGCAGGAGCAAAACAGCGGTATGACGGTAAGAATGGCGGTGACGTTCGGTTGATGGCAGACAGTACAGGTTAAAGGAGCGAATTGCCGAGTCAATCAGGTTACAGGTTGTCGTTAGATACCAGGAAGAAGCAAGCAGTTAACAAGCAAAGGAGCAAAATGATTATTCTAAGGGTCAAACTTGGTACGCACACTAACAGTCTCTGAAAAGAAGGACTAGACCTCAGAGTTATCAGTGTGCTGATCTTATGTCCACGAAGTATCTTCAGGGAGGCGGCTAGACCCTCGGGTACCCCGAGAACACAGAACTCTCCCTAACAGAACAAAAAGTATCCTGGAAGCAACAACCTAGCAGATGCTCTCGTCCCCCTGGCCTGAAATAATGTATGAATAGGGCTGTACACACACCAACAGTCTCTGAAAAGAACGACTAGACCTCAGAGTCGTTAGTGTGTGGATTCCATGCCCACGACGTACCTTCAGGGAGACGACTACCTCTGGTACCCCGAGAACACAGAACTTTACCAGTGACAGTGTTATAGGTAATGACTAAAGCGGTAAACGCACCAACGGCCTCTGAAAAGAACAACTAGACCCTAGAGTCATTGGTGCGCCCAACTTATGCCCACGACGTACCTTCAGGGAGACGACTAGACCCTCTGGTACCCCGAGAACACAGATCTTACCAAAACAAATAACAGAAAGATCTGAATCCCTAATATCAGCCAAGTCGTTACCTTTACCTATTATTTTTGGACCTACTCTCTTTTCGTCCTGGCCCACGTCCGGTCTGGTGACGGTCTCTAGCAGAACTGTCTGCGGTGCGGTCTTCTGAGAGGCGTTCTTATTTCCCGAGCTCGCTGTAGTACGTCTTGCTGCTGGTGTGGCTTGTGAGGAACTGTCCTTTCTGATTTCAGCGCGACTGGTATCTAATCCAATATCCCCTCTATTCACGGTAATGACGGGGAGACGGTGCGCGTGGATATTGATTGAAGTAGGCGCAACTTAGTTCAAATATTGTAACTTACGTCTGCTGGCTGGAGAAGGCACGTCTGCTCGCCATCGTTCACTGGTAGCAACTGACTGCTGTCTACAGAGATCACGGTTTAGTATACACTTTCAGCATGGTTGGGCCTAGTGGGGGCTTATCATGATTTGCGCTGCGGTGTGTTTATACGGTGATATAATTGTTTTTCACAGCCTGGTAATTTTTATGAAATAATTCAACAGAAACATATTTATTTTGTGAAAAGAGAAATGGTTTATTTGGGTCGAAAATACGCTTTGTTACAGAATTTTATTTTCACATTTTCAAATTTTTTTAGAATGAAATTTAACGCTAATTTGTATTAATCATCAAAACTTTATAACCAGCACATATTAACTGCCATAAGTATTAATAAAACTGTGATTTTAAAACTTTTTATGTCTTGCCATATTTACGACCTCGAACGCTGGTCTCATGAAGTGACTTCCTTCTATAAAATACTTTTGTGTTAATAACAAGCATTTTAAGATAATTAAACTATAGGTGATTCCTACGAAACGTTTATAAAATAATGTATCTTAGATGTGACGGTCTTATGACAAGACCGTATTTTACATGAACCAACATAACAATTTTTTTTTTTCAAAAATGGCATTTTTGTTATAACTTATAAGGGAAGATAGCCGAACTTACAAACATTGGTTTTCATTCCTAAATTAAATGAAAAAATAAATATAAGAATTATAGCTAGATTATGTTAGGTTATGTTAGGTAATAGGCTGTGTACTACGGGCGTATTTCTTTGGCACTCAGGAATCGATCCCGCTCGATCCAAGTGAACCAATGTTATCTCTCTTCCATAAGAGTTTATGATCTAGTTCATTTTTATGTGACTTAGCTTTCTAGTTGAATCAGTTATGTCACTTTTAAATCAATACGTCATAAAATAAGGTTATGTGTTTGTTATGCTCCATAATTATTATTTCAAAGGTTATATTTAGTGTAATTAACTATGGTTGAAGTTTAGAATCTTAATATATATACAGAAATAATCTCACAATTAATTTTAAATTGTAATAGAAATAAAAATATATCAAAAAGTATGCTTGTAATGTTTGCAGTTAGCGTCTGAACTCAATCAAAATGATGTTTCTTTGACAAATATTTATATCTGTTTTACGTTACTAAAAAAGCGCTATAAAATTATTTAGTTTTATAAACTGGTATGGCTAAGTCACGGAAACGTTTTTAAAATAATTTCTTAACTGCTTTATAAGATATTTAATAATTTGTCTGTAAAGACGTTTTAATCATAAATTTATAAAACAGTTCAGTTGCAGACAACCAGATAATGTTTCCTGCAACTCTAATATAATCAATTATCATCAGAAGCGTTAATAAAATAACATTAAAACAAAATAATCGTATAATATTTAAATTATAAAACATATTTGCTGTTGGGGTTCCTGCTGTTCTCAGAGCTTTTAAAGATATTAGAGCCTCTATCACCTATTATTAGAAAAAAAGTGCAAATATTCACCTTAATGATGCTAACTTCTGCGAAAGCTTCTTCCAAATTGACATTATAAACAGAAAATGAGTTTATTTAAAAAAAATGCAAGAAGTACAGTCGAGCGTGGGAGATGTAACGGGAAGCAATATTAGGAATGTAATTGGTTAACAGAAAATATAATTCGTATCTAAAGTTTTCAAAAAACCATTTACTAAAACTGAACCATATTTTGAGCAGATGCTACGTAGCTTAGACAAACTGTAAGAAAATAATACGCTGACTGGTTTAAAATATATTAGAAAACTATTTGAACATAAACAATGCAATACTCTACAATTCCCCGCTGATTGATGCAAACAAAGAAAATTCACAGCTTGATCGTCATTCATAATAACCATATTATTACTCAAATGTTATGTCTAGCTACATCTTGCTGATAAGGTCAAATATTTTCTGACATTCAGCCATCCTTTCTATGCGGACTGTCCCAGAGCGCCAACCACAATAGAACTCTCGTTTACCTACCAACAACAACAATTATGCTAAACATGGCCTTACCTAAGAGTATGATAACAAACAGGCAGTGTCGGCTTCTAACTTTCATTTTCATGCGTGCATCCATGACTAATTTTCTATCATTTCAATTACCTCATACACAATAATACATAGTCAATTCAGAAAATGAGTAGGCAGTAACGGCATCAGTCATTCTCATCCACGTATCCACGTCTTATCTCTTGCTATCTCAAATCAGACAGCAAGTAGGCAGCATCGGCCTCAGTTTTTATCTTTCTCGTATCTACGTCTCACACCCAATCATACTCATTAACCTTTTTCATCTACGCCACACGTCTCGACTCAAACAATAGTTGTGTGCCTATACATCAACTTATTTTCAACTTACATTTACATCATAGTTATCCATTTTTCGACCTTGTCGGCCACAACCACTGTACGGACATTGCCTCTTCTCTGATTTTTCCGTAGATCTTCTATTTCATATCTGTCATTAGAGAGCACTTTAACTACTCTAAATGGTCCCTTATATTTTGGTAACTGTTTTTTTTGCTCGACCCAGTACATTATTTCCATTTTTGCTGCATAGTTTTTTCTAGATTCGCCATAGATGCCGAAATCCTATCATTAAATTCACTTAAAAGTTCTTCACATTTCATTTTCTGTGCATCAGAAACTTCACTAAAGTTTATTTTAACATTACATTTTCGAATTTCAAAACATTCAAAGTCACAAATTCTGTTTACATTCATTCCTAGCTCCCGTACAAAAACATCAGTTCCGAATTTCAATAATATTACGTTCGGCAAGTTTATAACATCTCGACCGATGATGCAATCATGATTCATTTGATTTTCATTTAACATTATTGCCTTTATCATTGCACTTGGTTGGCCTAGACGTAAATGTATTCTAACTATCCTGGCCGGCATTACGTACTTACCCTCAAAACTGTTCAGTGTGTTAGCCACTTTATTTTCAGGATCAAGGGCCTAGTTTGTTGACAACACTCCTACGAATTATTATAGTACATGAACTCCCGGTGTCAATTAACCACTTACACTTTTTCCCATTTAAAGCAACATTCATTACCTAGAGATTTTTATTCATGTTATTTGATACCACGACCTCGTTGATATTGTCGCTCTTACTTTGTTTATTTTCATTCGAGCACTTGCTTTGTTTTTAGGTCCAAGGCGTTTACAATGGAAACATTCTAACCTTGGGTTGGGACCATCTCTGGCGTGATGAAGCCCTTTGCAATTAAAGCACTGAATTTCTGGCTTTTGGGTACTACCCAATACCACTACACTTTGTTGTGCAGAACCACTGAACATTTTTCTTCCAGTGTTGCAGTTTACACTTCCAGGAACACATCCTAATGTACTCAAATATGCATATAGCTCGTTTGTGTTTATAAACCGAGACGATCGGGCTGATCTTGCAACTTTTTCGTCGGTTATCCCTCCTATTACTGCATCAACCAAATAACTTTCTGGAATGTTCAGCTGTAAAGATTTTGATTTATCTAATTTATTAAAACAGTGTTCATTTAAGTCTTGTCCACGCTGCGTTTCATATAACGCAGCTTCACGAAGCAGTTTAGCGAACGGCAATGGTTTCGTGAATTAATTAATCATGAGTTTCTTCACCTTTTTCCAATTTACTGCAAGCCGATTCTGGGAATCATACCATCTTCTAGATATACCAACCAGTCTATTTGCAACTAATCGAATCACAGTCAGGTCGTCCCACTTGTAACATTCCGCTAATTCATCAACTCGACGAACCCACAAATCTATTCATTGTTCAGCCCTTTGTGGTTCAAACACAGGAATCAACTTTTGACCGATAGATAAGTACAGTCGAGCGTGGGAGATGTAACGGGAAGCAATATTAGGAATGTAATTGGTTAACAGAAAATATAATTCGTATCTAAAGTTTTCAAAAAACCATTTACTAAAACTGAACCATATTTTGAGCAGATGCTACGTAGCTTAGACAAACTGTAAGAAAATAATACGCTGACTGGTTTAAAATATATTAGAAAACTATTTGAACATAAACAATGCAATATTCTACAATTCCCCGCTGATTGATGCAAACAAAGAAAATTCACAGCTTGATCGTCATTCATAATAACCATATTATTACTCAAATGTTATGTCTAGCTACATCTTGCTGATAAGGTCAAATATTTTCTGACATTCAGCCATCCTTTCTATGCGGACTGTCCCAGAGCGCCAACCACAATAGAACTCTCGTTTACCTACCAACAACAATTATGCTAAACATGGCCTTAACTAAGAGTATGATAACAAACAGGCAGTGTCGGCTTCTAACTTTCATTTTCATGCGTGCATCCATGACTAATTTTCTATCATTTCAATTACCTCATACACAATAATACATAGTCAATTCAGAAAATGAGTAGGCAGTAACGGCATCAGTCATTCTCATCCACGTATCCACGTCTTATCTCTTGCTATCTCAAATCAGACAGCAAGTAGGCAGCATCGGCCTCAGTTTTTATCTTTCTCGTATCTACGTCTCACACCCAATCATACTCATTAACCTTTTTCATCTACGCCACACATCTCGACTCAAACAATAGTTGTGTGCCTATACATCAACTTATTTTCAACTTACATTTACATCATAGTTATCCATTTTTCGACCTTGTCGGCCACAACCACTGTACGGACATTGCCTCTTCTCTGATTTTTCCGTAGATCTTCTACTTCATATCTGTCATTAGAGAGCACTTTAACTACTCTAAATGGTCCCTTATATTTTGGTAACTGTTTTTTTTGCTCGACCCAGTACATTATTTCCATTTTTGCTGCATAGTTTTTTCTAGATTCGCCATAGATGCCGAAATCCTATCATTAAATTCACTTAAAAGTTCTTCACATTTCATTTTCTGTGCATCAGAAACTTCACTAAAGTTTATTTTAACATTACATTTTCGAATTTCAAAACATTCAAAGTCACAAATTCTGTTTACATTCATTCCTAGCTCCCGTACAAAAACATCAGTTCCGATTTTCAATAATATTACGTTCGGCAAGTTTATAACATCTCGACCGATGATGCAATCATGATTCATTTGATTTTCATTTAACATTATTGCCTTTATCATTGCACTTGGTTGGCCTAGACGTAAATGTATTCTAACTGTCCTGGCCGGCATTACGTACTTACCCTCAAAACTGTTCAGTGTGTTAGCCACTTTATTTTCTGGATCAAGGGCCTAGTTTGTTGACAACACTCCTACGAATTATTATAGTACATGAACTCCCGGTGTCAACTAACCACTTACACTTTTTCCCATTTAAAGCAACATTTATTACCTAGAGATTTTTAGTCATGTTATTTGACACCACGACCTCGTTGATATTGTCGCTCTTACTTTGTTTATTTTCATTCGAGCACTTGCTTTGTTTTTAGGTCCAAGGCGTTTACAATGGAAACATTCTAACCTTGGGTTGGGGCCATCTATGGCGCGATGAAGCCCTTTGCAATTAAAGCACTGAATTTCTGGCTTTTGGGTACTACCCAATACCACTACACTTTGTTGTGCAGAACCACTGAACATTTTTCTTCCAGTGTTGCTGTTTACACTTCCTGGAACGCATCCTAATGTACTCAAATATGCATATAGCTCGTTTGTGTTTATAAACCGAGACGATCGGGCTGATCTTGCAACTTTTTCGTCGGTTATCCCTCCTATTACTGCATCAACCAAATAACTTTCTGGAATGTTCAGCTGTAAAGATTTTGATTTATCTAGTTTATTAAAACAGTGTTCATTTAAGTCTTGTCCACGCTGCGTTTCATATAACGTAGCTTCACGAAGCAGTTTAGCGAACGGCAATGGTTTCGTGAATTAATTAATCATGAGTTACTTCACCTTTTTCCAATTTACTGCAAGCCGATTCTGGGAATCATACCATCTTCTACATATACCAACCAGTCTGTTTGCAACTAATCGAATCACAGTCAGGTCGTCCCACTTGTAACATTCCGCTAATTCATCAACTCGACGAACCCACAAATCTATTCATTGTTCAGCCCTTTGAGGTTCAAGCACAGGAATCAACTTTTCGCCGTCATAATTGGTCGGGGTAGAAAAACTCACACTGTGCCTTACGCGTTGCCGCTTATGCTTTTCCTACTCGCCCGACCATCACTGCTCGAAGAACTTGAGCTAGACGTCGACGTTGAACTCGCTGTTGAGCTGCTCTCTGTTTTCCACTCAGCTTCCCTTTCGTGAGTCTTTTTCGTTTAGATTAGTGTATTACCTCCGAAGGGCCAGGGACAGGGCAAATAGTCTGCGACAGTCAGCAAAGCAAATACACAGCTTGGTCGTCATGTATAATAACCCTCTTATTATTCAAATGTTGTATCTACCTACATCTTGCTGATAAGGTCAAATATTTTCTAACAAAACCTAATTACATATCTCTGCGTCTGCCAGCCTGGTAACTTTTTCAGTTTGAATAATTTTATTCTGTTCGGCTGAAAATATTGCTCTTCATCTATAGGTAAAATAATTATTTAAGTAATTATTTTACCTATAGATGAAGAGCAATATTTTCAGCCGAACAAAATAAAATAATTCAAACTGGAAAAGTTACCAGTCATGCTAAATACTAAATTTAATTATTATATACATTCAAATCAACAAATGATGAAATCACGTATAAATTTAGCAAAAGCGAAACAAATGTGTTTGGATCATGACGAATGGCACTCTATCGCATGATTAAAACATACTTGGTTTGGTCAAAAAATATGAAAGAGAAGCAAACATTTTTCACGTGAATGCCAGAGCTCATCATGTTGGAAAACGGAGATTGGTATAATTAAGATCATTTTGAAATGTTATTGGATAGTCTCTGTGGAAATACTTTGCTTCGCAAAAGTCCAGTACCGAGACATGAAATCACCTTAATCATGCGAATTCTTAATGACGTGTGCTTCTGTTAACGTTAACCAATGAAAGGCTAAGAAACTTTATCTACATATAAGATTGCTCTGAGAGTTAAGAATTTAGTAGATATCGGTCAAACAATGGTACGTAAAAGTATATCGTTAGAAAATAAACTATAATGTGAAATTAATTGGTATATTAGTATAATATATTAGTATAATATATTAGTATAATATATTAGTATAATATGTTAGTATAATAATTTTGATTTTTAATAATGATCATATAATATCAATTTATTTAACTAACCAAAATGTTATGATATTAATGTTACGTTTTGAAATTTACTAGTAGATTCAATAAATGACTAACGAGTTTACCAAACCAATAACCAGATAATTCTGCTGTAGTTACCGCAAATAATAATGAGTGTCGTCATTGAATCACGATGGAAAGGGGATAATCATTATAATTCAATTAAAATGGGCCCATATTTAATTCCATTCAAAACTTTGTAAGTAAAAATATATCACGGACTCTAAATATTCTGTCTGAATATATAACGGGATGAAACGAAATGAAGTTTACAGGCCTTTATAACTCTCATCCTCATTTCGCTTGCTATTATAAGGATTTTTATTCTCGGGAAATATAGGTGTTGGTAATTTATATCCTGCTCTAAATTTAATGCCTACTTCTGCAATTTAAATGAATTACTTTTCCTTGACAATTTTGCTCCAGGGGGAGCAGTAACAGAAATAATGGAAATATATATTATATAACCTAAAATTATTATTTAGATTACATTTAACTCAGATTTTACGGAGTAATAAGGTTATATAACGCATAAGATCTTGTTTTCAAGCAGGTGGTTAAAGAATTTAATTATACTTTAGCTTTTATGCACACTAGCTCGTTAAATATTTTATTTCTATTTTCAGGGCATAGTGCAGTTCAAATTTAATGGTATACACAGTGTATACAGTTGAATTTGAACTTAACTCTATTCTCAATTCAACTCTATTTATCCTGCGATTATCTCGAAAATAATTGAAGCTCATTTTCTGAATAACGCACATTGAGAGGGGCATCAGTGTATGTTAAAACAGTCAATAATATAACTCAAACTACCCCTTGGAACTAACCCCTCAACTGTACTTTTTCAAATTGCACTTTCATATTTCTTCGGTGATTCTGGAGAACTAATAAGTTCGCGAATACAGCGATACATCATACTTGTTAAAGATAAACAAAACGGTCAAAACAACCCTCTGTGGCAATTATAGTATACGTTTTATTCTAGAGATTCTTTGAAAATTCTGTTAAATTGAATAATTGTTATTTTTCATAAGAATTTCTTTGAAAAATAACCTCTTCAAAAAGTATGCCTTAGAACACGTCACTAACTTTGAATGCGCTGAGGGTTTTGCGGTAGTTTTGCGAATATATCCTTGTATTCGCAAGCTTATTGGTTTACCAAAATCACCGAGAAAATATGGGGGAGCATTTAAAAGGGTGGGTTCTAAGGGGCAGTTTGTGAGTCGTTAATGTTAGTGACTACTTTAATTAGGCGTATCCTCCACTTAATATCCATTTTACACATAGAGTTGGGGCAGCTTGCACATGTTTTTTATATCAGATACAAAAAAAAGAAAGCGCAGTATTTGGTTATTTTTACAACCCATCAATCGCATATGGACTATCTGCTTCATTTATCGGCTTTAACTCAGATAGTGAGTCTATCACCTGAGAGGTTATTTTCTAGTAATATATTGGAATATCCAATCTAATTTTCTGAGAATTCAAAAATATAAAAATATACGGGATGTCTCAAAATAAAGGGTGATAATATTTGCTGTTAAACTAGTGGACGTGCAAATATTGCAATCAAAGCAAACTAACGGCGTTATGCATAGATTTTACAAATTTTTGTCATTGTGTTGTTTATGCTTACAGTGCATTCAAATGTGATCGAAAATATTAATACGAAGAGTCTGTATATCCAATACTTTCCGTAACGTAAAAATATATAGAGTATCCTCACTCCTGGCTAAATCTAAAGCAATGCGACATATGTTTTTAGGACTTCCAGAATGTTTCTACTTCCAACTAATAAATTACTGACAAAGGTGTGCACAGGGCCCCCACAAGGGGAGGGGGGTCAGTAGGTACAGCGGTACTCGGGCCCGGCCAAATTTAGGGGCCCAGTTAGACTAGTAAACGCAATATTCGCTCATTAATGATGAGACCTGGTAGGCGTGGGGGCCCGTCAGTGAATTTGGTACCGGGGTCCATTTGATTTTGGGGGCCTGGGTGTTCATCTATACCTTTCACTAATACCCCAGTCAAATTAGAACAAATTTCGACGTTTGACGGAGAAAACTGATGAAGTTTTGAAGCTTGGCAAAGATGTTCATTAGGGTTTACTATTAAACATACTAAAAGTTCTCAGCTCAAACTGTTGCGCTCGAGCCGCCATCTCGGGAAGATAGCACTCTGATTCAGTTTTTTGCTTACATCTCTCTAACCATTAGCGATATCGAAAGAAATTATGTTTATATAAAAAATGAAGCTTACAAAATTCTCTACAAAAAATGTTATATGCTTTTTATTCGTATCTATATCACACTCGTTAGAAATACGGAAGCAAAGAGTATGTTGCATTTCATCGACACATTTCAAAAACTATCTATATATATATATATATATATATATATATATATATATATATATATATATATATAGAGATATGCACGGTCATATACAGGCCCGTTTCATATACTGAACGGTTGTAGTGCAGCCCGATTTGACCCTGTGTAGCCCGGGGTCGGGCTCATCAACGTATCCCCGTGTATATCATCACTAAATGGTCACAAATCATGTTAGTTTCCTCCCTACAAAATTTTGAGGTGGGCTTCAAAAAGTCATATTTTCATGTTCCGAGATACACTTTTAGTTCAGCACTTCTGAGTCAGGCGGCGCTGTTCCTGTATATCCAAGACTCTTATACAGTCGATATCCATCGCTCGTTATATAGCCCGATATTTGGCATCGCTGCAGTGGCTCGATAGCATTCGATTCTTATTTCCTCTTAAATACGTTCTTTATGAAGTCACAATCGTTGAATGAAAGTTCTTTCTTCATATTCCGATAATTTTTCTAAATTCAATAATTTGTATATACGTTCTAAGAATTATAAATTATGTGGTACAGTGCTATGAAAGCAAAATAGTAGCATCTTAAACATCTTAAAATGTTTTTTGAATTGTAATACATAATTTCAAATAGAGCGATAAAAGAAGTAGGTAGCATTTATATCAAAAGAGAAAAATTACAATAAGAACAAAATATAAAATCGAGTATAAAATACATTGGCTTTGTCCATTTGTTGTACTAAATTAATGTTTCCATGTCCCTAAATTAGGTTTGTGCTTTTTTGCATTCATGATTCAATAATATTCCTCATTTTTATTAATTTTGGTGCTAAAATTTTCATGGAGAAATATCGGGACATTAAACAATAATTATGCAGAATGACGTTTTACGTATTATAAGGATAGATAGGCATTGTCCATGACGACTGCTGGTATTACTTCCACATCCACGTAGTTTAGTGGATAGTAACGGTAAAAAAAATATACATTTTTTAAATAGGCTTAGAATGTCATAAAACATCGATATGTTCAGCTTGAATGAAAAAAATTCCGTCTGCAATTTGTTTTTGTGCAAACGATTCGAACCGTTCATGATGTTGACTCAAAATTTGGTATACTTGTGTATTACAACGAGATCTGGAAATAGATTATGTGTTAATCTTATTCCGTTGAAGGGTTTGGGGGTAAAAGAGGGTAGATAGGTAAAGCAAGCAAGAGTCGATAAAATTGGGTTTTAGGGTATGTACGAGAAGTCAAGTTCTCGTTTTTTTTTTGATTGCTTACAATTTCATAAAATATTAGTCTTTAGTATTAAATCGCTTATAAATTTTGAATGGAACTGTTTGGCTGTAGCTATTTTATTGTTTTAATTTGTTTTATGTAGAAGTGCTATAGGCAGTTTTGTTTCTTGTATAATTTTAAAAATTCATTTTTCAACAGTGAAATTTTCTGCTATTATCCTTATTATCTCTGATCCTAATGATCGTGTCACAAAAATAAAAATATGTTGGCAATGAGTTTTGAATAGGACTAGGTCTATGAAAAATCTTTCTGATAATTTGTTAACTTAAAAATAAATAAATAAAAATCACAAAAAAGTACTGTTTTTGGCTATTTAAGAAACAACGTAATAATGAATCAATTTTAATGAAAGTCTTTTATTGAACTAAACTCTCGTGCGAAATTTTAACCCAAAATATGTTTTCAAACGGCTAAAAGCCAATAATAAATTCGAAATTTCCATCGCTTACTGCTTAAGGGCATCGACTCGTAGGAGAAAATGTTTTTTTTTTTCAAAATGTAGATTTTTGTATGTTTTTGCAATGGTATTAAGAAAAAAATTATATCTTCATTTAAACCGTTTATTTGAAATTTGTTTATAATTTTCAAAATTGTAGTTGTAAACAAATTCAAATAACCCTGTGATCTTTTTTATCAAACTAAAAGCGGCAAACGAATTATGAAAATACGTGAAATATGTAGCATTTCTTTAAAAAATAATAATGGTCTGCTTGCATTTGAGGTCAAGAGTCGAGACACGTCAGTTTTTGCATTAAAGTCACTTATAAATAAACAAAAAAAAATATTTCTTTTTGAAATTTAGAGTGGTTGTTTTTCAAAGCTTACATCTTTGTCTCTGGTATTTGAAAATAAGCTAAAATTACAATTTTTGAAATAAGATTGAATACAGCGGTTATGAGAACATAAACCACATTTCTTTTTTATGATTTTCTTAATTTTTGTCGCGAAAAGGAGGAACCAATCTAATCTGAACGAATATCCTTATGTCCATGGACACAGCTTTGTAAAAC
Source organism: Rutpela maculata (assembly GCA_936432065.2). Classification (NCBI taxonomy): domain Eukaryota; kingdom Metazoa; phylum Arthropoda; class Insecta; order Coleoptera; family Cerambycidae; genus Rutpela; species Rutpela maculata. The sequence continues at coordinate 134,996,372 of OW386287.2, read as the reverse complement.
TTTTAATATCACCGATACAATAAAAAAAAAACAAAATTCGCGGTCCGCATCCTGGTAAAAAGCTATCGTCTAAAATACTAAAGTCTAATTTGTAAAACAGTAATATAACGTTTAGAGCTAATTGACAATTATCGGATCTCTAACATAAGTTCCAAAGGCCCAACTTTCGTGCCTCTATACATTATCTTTTAAAAATTGTGCTTCTGGTTTGTTTTTAACTAGATGAGACAAAAATATAGGTATTGGAAGAAAGACATGTCCCAATATTAAGAAGAAATATTAATTTGTTTATTTATAAGCGACTTAGTTACAAAAACTGACGTATCCTGGCCCCAAATGCAAGTAGATAATTATTTTTTTAGAAAAATGTTAAATGTTTCATCTATTTTCGTTTGCGTTTTTAGTTTTATAACAAATTTCAAGAAAATAGTTTAAAAGAAGATTTTTTTTCTTAATACCATTGTAAAATACATTTAAAAACCTACATTTTTAAAAATAAATTGTCCTACAAGTCGATGCATTTAAACGCGATGAAAATTTCGAAATTATTATTGGTTTTTAACTGTTTGAATACATATTGTGGCACGAGCGTTTACTTCAGTAATGGGCATAGTTAAACCAACTTTCGTTAAAATTGATTCATTATTACGTTATATTTCTTAAATAACCAAAAAAGGCAATTTTTTGGTGATTATTATTTTTTTATAAATTAACAAATTATCAGAAAGTGTTTCATAGGCCTAGTCTTGTTTAAAATTTTATTGCGAACAAATGGCTCTTTTTATTATTGCGATACGATTGCTAGGACGGGAGATAATAAAGAAAATAGCAGAAAATTTCACTGTTTAAAAATAAATTGTTAAAATTTTACAAGCAATGGGGACCGATTTAATGCAAAACTTCATATACACTTGCTGTTATATATACTGGTAACAAATTCAAACAATAAGATTGCTGCAGCCAGATAATTCCTTATTCACCTATTTTGATGCTTAATTTGACTCCACCATTAAGGGTAATCAAAAATACCCATATTTCGAAAAGAATTTATCTTTTGAACGACTGGGCCGATTTAAATTCGAAAAAATGCGCAATAGATATAATAGGGACACCCTGATTAGAGAATTGAAAAAGACATTTGATAATGGGAACATTTAAAATAAAAAATTATTATATTTTTCTCTTTTCATATCACATTGTTCTGACACACTCACTGCATGTGTTTAGTACAATCTTTAACTACTATATCATATTATCACAACATATATTTTTTGGAATCAATAAAATAGATACATCATCAAAAATATGATATACTTATATTTCTCGATTTATTTTGTCCCCATATTTTCTTGTTGCTATTTCCGTAGTTTCTTTTATAAATCTTTAGGCACTAGTTTACAAAATATATATTTTTTGGTGCATATTGGCATGTTTCTTCCTACCGTTAGGTACTATACTGTCATATAACTCCATCGTGCTTCAAACAGGCCAATAATTTCAATAATTCTTTTGACACTTGAGACGCTTTGATTGTTTTATTGGGCTGTATTCAAGAAAGCATCATGTGTCAGACATTGTAAGATGTATTTAAGTTGAATGTAGAAAGGTACCAGAGAAAAGGCACCCGCTTAACTCAGCGGGGCGTACGGCAATAAATATAAAACAGATAATAGATCGCTTGGAGCGTGTGGCCACGCGTTCACCGAAATATAAACAATTTTTTAACATCATTGTAACTATTTTTCATGTGAAAATAAAAATTCTGCCAGTTCCAATTTCATATCAAAAGCTCTATTTGTTAATTGACGAATGCATAAACTTATCGGATAGTAAATTTACGGATTTTTTTTGGATTTTTCATAATTTTATGACCCCGTTACGTGAGTAAAAAATTTTATTTTTATAAATTGATAGATGATGGTTAAAAATATATTTCTATAAGATTATATCAAGACCCGAAAACCGCAAAATGCGGTGACTAAAGGAAACATTTTTTTTTTATTATTTAAATAGCAACATAAGTTTTAAAAAATCCGTTGTGTTTTGAAAAATGTTTTCTGGAACCTACAGATGTGTGCTTTTTCTGATTTTTAATTGCATTTTAAATGACTGAGGAGAGTATAAAAAAAATGACAAGCGTCTCTGTACCTCATTTTTGATAATTTGGCGGCCGGTACAATTTTAGGTAAATAAAATAAATAAATAAATGAACGTTTATTGTGTACAAAAGAATTTACACACAAAAGGAAAAGGTTAGCCTAAACTATCTTCGACCTACCATATGCATTAGGAAAAAATATTATTACTGTAGCAGTGTTACATTAAACTAAGAAAACCTATTAAACTAAATTTTTATATAATTATTTATATTGTATTACTTATAATAATAATAATTTAACTATCAAATGTGCCGTTTTTTTATTATGACCATTATACTAGGGAATTTTATGCTCTGAAAAAAAAAAGGTACATATACAGTGTGTCGCACTTTTCATGGAGCCACCCTCATATCTCGCTCATTTGATATCCGAATATTTTGAAATTTTGGTGGTGACTATATACCGAGTCTTTAGACGTAACCACATTTAATTTTAGACGGAGCCGTTCGATTCTAGAATGGAAAGAGGAGGTCGATTTCCAAAAAATATATATTAGCGATTTTTTCAGAAAAGAACTAGTCAGATATTCTTAATCAGCACCTTTGGGAACCCTTTTTTACAAAATTTCATCATAGTGGGTTCAAAGATGTTGGAGTTAAGGGCCGAAATTTTTATCTATAAAACGGATTCTCAAATGAAAAAAATGTATTCTTCATTTTTGTTCAGAATAATGTGTTGTAAAAGTATGAATTGATTTTACAACAAAATAATTATTTATTTAATAAGGCAAAAATTCTACCTACTATACCTACCATTTTTCTAACAAATAATCTTCAATAAAAACCTAAGTAAACCATGAAAACAAATGCTATTGGACAATTAATTTAATTTAATGAATTAATTAATTTATTTAATTATCTATTTATTTTTTATTTATTTTACTTTTAAATTTTTGTCTTATTAAGGGCCGGTTTTATAGGTCAGATTAAACCAAAGTTTAACCAGTAGTTTAAACTGAAGTTTTACTGGAGGTTTAAACTTTAGATTTTAGTGTTCGCTAAAATGCCGTTTTATAGGTGCTTGTCAAGATCGTCAGTTCTATCGTCATTTTGTTAGTTGGTAGCATAGTGACAAATTGGCGATTGATATCATTTTCATTACTGGTACTTTGACTTTTTGCGATGAGTGGCAAAAGATCTTTAAATTTCAACGTCAGTGAAATCAAACTATTGATTGAATTAGTTAAAAAGAGTAAAGATGTAATCGAATGCAAGATAAGTGATTCGGTTACTTGGAAGGATAAAGCAAATGCCTGGAATGCACTTGCGAAAGATTTTAATACCGCAAATGGTTTTATCAAGTGAACTCCTAAAAAATCTAAGGTGTAAATATGAAACCCTAAAAAAAATTCAAAACAACAATTTGCCACCGAAAAGTCAGAGTTAAATGTGGGCTAATATGTTCTAATACTATATGCACACATTCATTAGATATTCGAAATCGATCTATAAATTCTTTGTTATTCTATATCTGTAAATGATCAGGTTTCTCTCAGAATTTTCGTGCACGAAGAGGTGCTTTATTATATTTATAACACCATCTTCATCGCTTGATAAAAGTACTCAAAAATATCGAAAATGTCTATTTTCTTTAACTTTTTATTTACAGGATATATAATAGGTAATTATTTGTAGGTTAAATTGAAATTTGAAGTTTCATCTTTCAAAATATTGCTAAATTAATTAACGTAAGCGTGCATAAACCTATGTTTGGCGTTTAAACTTAAGATTGGCAGTTACTGGGAGATATAAAACGTACTTTTTGACAAAACTTAGAGTTAACTATCAGACCTAAGTTAAACAGAACCTATAAAACCGGCCCTAAATAAACAATTATTTTGTTGTAAAATAATTCATACTTTTATAATACATTATTCTGAACAAAAAATGTAGAATACCTTGTTTCATTTGAGAATCCGTTTTACAGATAAAAATTATTTTTAGTTGAAAAAATAGTTTTTTTGACGGCCCCTGTCTCAAACATCTTTGAATTCACTACGATGTAATCTTGTAGAATTGGGTTTCTAAAGATGAAGATTAAGAACATCTTACTAGTTTTTTTTGTAAAAAATACTTTTTTTCTGAAAACCAACCCACTTTTTCCATCTTAGAATCGGACGCCTTTGACTAAAATTAAATGTGGTTACGTCTAAAGACTCATTTTATAGGTATATAGTCACCACCAAAATTTCAAAATATTCGGATATCAAATGGGCGAGATATGAGGGTGGCTCCATGAAAAGTGCGACACACTGTATATTGTCTTGCCCTATCTTGCTTAATTTCAGTACTATAAGAAAATCTGACTTTTTTTGTGTGCCGGTGTTTTCAAAATATTGAGGAAAAAGCATGTTTTGTTGCAATTAATGTTAGTAACTTTTGAACCAGAAAACAATACCACACAATTCCATTTTTTATGAGTGCCACCTAATGTCAGACATGTCAGTCATTAATGTCAGACACAAATATTTTATATGCTTGTAATAATAATGATAGTTATTTTTATTATCAGTGCAAAGTGGAAGCATATAAAATTATTATAATCAATACAACAATATAATCAATACAAAGTATGCAGGAAAAAATTAAATTTTTGCTTGCCATACTTAAAAGGGAACTTTATGCTTTGTTATCATTTGATGTCAATCAATTTTTGGTCATATTTGACCCATATACTCGGAAACGAGGGTCATTTGTTGTAGACTCAACGAAAATAAGTACACTTTTCATAGAAAAATAGCTATAAGGGATTTTTTACTGTTGATACCTTATTTTACTGTACTATTAATACAATCTCTGTTAAGTAAATAAACGTATTTTAATTTCTACTGATTTTTATCTTTTTATTTCAATGCGAATGAGACAATACTTTAAAAGCGGGAAAAAAAATTAAGTGAAATTTTAAATATAAAACAAATTTTTCAAATGCAGCCAAATTTAAAATATTTAAATACTTATGGCCTACCACGGAGTAACTACATTATCAATTATTAATATTTAATATGTAATTTGCATACAAAAATAACCCAATATTCTATTAGGTTATCTTTAATGTAATTTCAAATTCATAAAAATAAATTTAACTGTTATATTATTTAGGCGTTCAATGAATGGATATATTTCCTTTATTATCTGACCCTCCAATAGAGTATCTCTCTCTAATGTGATAGTGGCGCAGTATAGCAACTATTTACTCCTAACCATATAATATTGTGCTTCTTGACAATGCAAGCATCAATGAAATATATATTATAAAAATATGACCTATAGAGGCCCAGTTGCATTGGCAACATCGCTGGGACGCGGAGCGAACGCTAGTTATATTCTTATATACAGTGGGCTCTGAAAGTACCTATAAATATATCCGGGCTCTGAAATATGCAATGTTTATATAATCAATGAACAAATAATAATTAGCTACCCCTTGTCGCTTCCTATTAAAAGAGATGCACAATAATCGCCATATTTAATAAATTTGTTAAGATATACACTTGGGAAATGCCAGGCTTATGAACGACCTATCGATATATCGGGCTCATCAATATACCGTCTATACCTATATATATATATATATATATATATATATATATATATATATATATATATTGATAAGTAATACGTTGTCACCTCAGGGTCGTTGACTGGGCGGCCTGACCTCACCCTTTTCTGGTGGTAATAATTGACCTATTTATACATATATCCTCTAAGGGGAGTCCCAGGAATAGGTTTCTCAAAAAAAAATAAGTGATTTCTTAATTTAAAATTTTGTATATATGTTTAGATATTACAAATGCGAAGAGACCTCAGTTATATATATTACCGCACGAGAGTTGTAATTCCATATCGCCTCATACAGTGTTGCCAGCATTTTTGAGGTGTGTCCGTACTGATTATACCTGCGGTATATACAGCAGGGAATAATCTATTTCGTTAGTACTATTAAGTACTTTATGTAGAATTTATTTCTTTCTGAACTTTTCAAGAAATGATACTAGGACATAAACTTCATGGGTAGGAAGAGAAAAAAGGTGATAGAAATATAATCTTATTTATTAAAATTATGATTTAAAAATAAAAAAATGTGCTGTGTAAACAAAAGTTTGCAATTTATGATTTCTAACTACAAGAATTATTTCCCCCAATCGGCCTTTTTGAACTTCCTTGTGTGGATTATAAGTATTTTTAATAAGACTATTATGAAATGAATCAAAGTTGCAGACAGGCGTTGCCGACTGCGAATATCTATTAAGTAAACATGATAACGTCTGTTGGACTTGTCTGTTGGAAAATTCTTATTTCAAATTGTAAATATCTATAAAATAGCACAGTAGAATAGTTTTTATTGAAATTGAATCTTATCCGACATACACAGCGATCGTCATAGGCGTGTAAACTCTGATCTATTATATGTAAAAACTATGTTTTATTGTAATTTTGGAGCAAAATATTACAAAGGTTTTTTATTAAACAAACAAAAATATGAAGGTGTACAAGGCATCTAAATCGCAATACACAGGGTGTCTCTCAGGTTTGAACAACTCTATATATATTAGAGGACATATCAAACCTTACCTTAAAAACCTTAAAATATCATTAAAGTATTTTTAATAAAACTGTTTTAAAATGAATGAAAGTTGTTGTTGGGTGTTGCCGAATGTGAATAAATATATGAAGTACGCGAATTTTTTTTCGAATTTGGAACATAAAATAGCCCGATAACATATTTCCTATTTAAATTGGATCATATCCGTCGTACAGAGGAATCATATGTGTCATCTTTTATATAATTTGTTTTATTACGATTTTAGAGCAATGTCTTTCAAACGTTTTTGATTAAGAACATAAAAAATGCAAAAATATACAAGATATCTATACTACAATATACAATGAGTCCTCCAGGTTCGTGCGAACATTACGTGAGTTAGATATATCAGTTTTACCTTAAAGTGTTATTGAGGTATTTTTAATAATACTATTACGAAACGAAAGTTGAAGTTGGGAGCGCAAAGCGGCCTCAATTGTAACAGAGAAGTTTATTAAAATTGTGAGCAGTAAAAAATAAATAAAAACTTATCTTATTCATAATTTAAAAAAAAATAAAAAAAAAGACATTAAAAAAAAATTTAAAAAAAAAATAAAATAGAGAATAGAGAATGGTTAAACAAAATAAGTTCTTATTTAGTTTACGAATTTAATTATGTTTATTTACTGTTCACAAATTCAATGGGAATGTCACCAGTAACTGAAAAAAATAAAAATTGACCTGCCACCTTTGTGGTTTTTAATCCCAAAACCAAGCCCACTGCACACTCCCAAAACTTAAACACAAACGATATGATCACCTTGTATATAGACTCTGCTGCTGTATTAGAATTTTAGATCGAAATGTTACTAAGGATTTTAATTAAGCACAAAAAATGCTAAGATGCATAAAAAGTCGAAACTCTAACATACACTGGGTCACTCAAGTTTTAACAAAGTTTACGTAGATATATATATTACATATCAATGTTACTTTAAAAGGTATAAATTGTGTATATTTAATAAGAGTACCTATTACAATCGAATTAAAGTTGCAGTCTGTCGTTGCCGACTGATTTATTAATAAAAAATATATATATTGACTGTGTACTTAATTTCAGTGGCACCTTTTAAAAGTGAATTGTGCCATGTTGGTACAAAATATGAATCAAATAGGTTTTCGCAGTCGGCCACGCACGATAGCAACTTTTACCCATTAAAATCAACATATAAATTCGAATCTAGTCCTACCAATAATTAAATGGATAAATAAAATAATCACATCAGAAATAAAATTTCTGCATCTCTTGAATTGAGTTGTATTGCAGATTCAATGCATTTACGATTACTAGGAAAGACTTTTTTATTTTCTTTCTAAAAATTCGTCTAAGTAGAGGCCAACGCAAATACGGAATTATAGTTACAAGTTATTGAATTCCAGTATTTCATCTTCAAAAGTGAATTAGCGATTTCATATTTTTTAAGCGTTTAGTTTTGGTTATCCAGATTTATGCTTTTCCTTTATTTCGTTATTTATTTGTAAAATATATACGAATTCCAAGCTGATTGTCACTTGCATTGTTTGAATGACATTAAGTAAGAATGAGGTTTAACAACCAATAAATATCAAACACAAATGGGTTTATTATAACCAGTAAAAAACCTTTAAACTTCTCAAAATATTTTTCTATTGTTCTGGATTGCACTCCAGATGTTAGTCACATTGAACAGCTCTAACAATTGTTTTCAGATTTGTCAACTTAAACAATGTCACAAAGAAAGTTGAAATCAGGCAACATTTTATAAAATTGTGTTCTGCAACTTATCAAACTGAGTTAGAATTATCTGTTAAAATATGTGTTTTGTAATCTAAAAAAATATACGATTTGCGGGGACAAGATTATGACAACGAAGCAAATATGCGTAATGAATACACTGGGCTGTGACAGAATATCTTGGGAATAAATCCTAGGGCGTTTCATGTACTATGCTGTGCGCATAATTTAAATTTAGTGCCAAACAATACTGCAGATCGTTCTTTTAAAATAACCTTTTTTTTAACTAAACTTGAATTTAAGTCCACATTTCTTGAGAAAGAGAATATATATCAATATGCGGTTTTGAGGATCTAAGAGATAATTTATTTGTGAAACAGCGAGTTTTGCCCGCCTCTTTTAATTTGAGCACATTACTATTAAGACAGTAAAATTATTAGTTGACCCAGAACAAATTTGTAACAATCTGATTTCTTAGGGATTGTATTCTACGGCTATTCAGAACTCTAACTGAAAATTTCAAATAATCCGCCTTTCAGAAATGAAGAAAAAATGCGCCGCCATGTTGAAATTAGGCACTTTTTTCCTTTAATCGGTAATAGCCCATACGGATGACACTTTAAGAAAAAAGTAAAGACGTAGAATATTGAGAGAAAGAGCGAATTTTTAATGTGGTATACATTTTTTTGCAATCGTTTAAATATTAGCAAAGTTACGGTTGTCAAAATGACAGATTTATATAAAAAAAGATTACTTTTTGTTTTTTAATATCCAATTCTCTGGATTAGGATTGTTGCCTTACCAGACTTGAATTTGCCAATACACTCTATAAATATGATATTTAGTGGCATCGGATGTTGGTGGAAGAACTGCTAGATCGAAGTGTTGAAAAATATTTTGCCCAGCAGAAATCTGATTATACCAACGAACTTGTACCTAATCATTTAAACCATTAGTTTTTTTTTTACTGCCATACCATCTTAAAATAAATTCTTCCCCAGTTACCGCAAGCTGATTTGCTTCAGCAAACCTTTTGAAAATTAATAGGCCGTTACTTAGTTCAATATTATTTTCTAAAACTGAAAATACTGTTTTTTTTGCCCTTTTTATAAAATGCAGAGGTGGTATCGCATCTGGCATGTGTAAATAGAATATTTTTTACTACATTTTCACTTAGTTCTGAACGTAACTTACACATATTCGTTATTTTATCAGATTTACCTCCATCATCGGGTCTCATCATGTACACATTTTTTTGTTTTGCAATGTTCAATGAGTAACGTTATTAAGTCTGTATATTCACCCACAACTATAACAGGGTTACAAATATCAGTTGAGCAATCAATAGCAGTTTTTACAATTAAATAATCAGCATCTGAATCCGTACATTCGACTGTGGTATTGTTTTGGGAAAAATTTGATCTTTATTTAATGCTGATGCTAAAAATCCGTTTTGAGATATCTCTAACCATGTTTAATTAGTATTACCGACAAAAGTTTTTGTTGAGTATTGTTACATTTTTATGGTGTTAAAATACGAAAAAAAATATCATTTTTTATAAGAATCTGTCATTTTGACAACCATACCTTTGTTAATAATTAACCGATTTATGGTATACTGAAGCTTAAACTCTTTCTCTCAAAATGTTGCCTCTTTACTTTTTTTCATAATGTGTTATCCGTGTGAGCTATTACCGATTAAAGGAGAAAAGTGTCTAATTTCAACATGGCGGCGCATTTTTTCTTCATTTCTGCACGGCGGGTTTTTTGGGATTTTTCAATCTACAAGAACGTAAAAGAAAAACGTGTTTTTTGACAATCTTTATAACTACCGAAATTCCACAAAAAATGGTTTATACTTTTTTGAACCGCATTTTTTTAGTCACTGGTTTATAGGACAAAAAGCTATTTCTCAAATTTTTTATCTCTCTTATTTTGTAAATACCGATTTTTTCTAAAACCTGTAATATTTCAATTTTTTTGACGTTGTGCCTTATTGTGCTTTGTAAGAGCCGACCGTGGTAGGTTATTTTAATACCTTGTGACAGCTCCGTTAAAATTAGAATAATAAGTAAATTTTTTTGCATGATAATCAGTGGTGTACCTAAAATCGGTACACGTTTACGGATTGGGGGACCGTTTTTGTGTTTTCTGCATCAAAATATTAACACTTTATCTCCGGAACGGTTAAAAATATCAAATTGAAATTTATCACTAAATCTGTAGATACAAATTTTTTTTCCCAAATTTTGTTGATGTATTTTTCAAACCAAAAATACAAAAATATGCGAAAAATTTAATGTCGTTTTAATGGCATTAAATAGAATTTAAATATCTATTTATTTATTTTTATAAGCACTATTATTACATAAAATGTCAACTAAAGAAAAAGAGAAGAACCAAACTTTTTATTATTAACTGATAGTACAGTCAGTGAAGCGGTAAAAATGGTAAAATTCCCGACCCGAAAACGATGAAAGGAATTTCCTTAATTTCTTTTTGCAATATGCTTTATAAAATACTATATTGTCGCATTACCTGCTTTTTATTTTTAAGGGTGGAAACTAATTCTAAAAACTGAAAAATTAATAATTCTTCTAATTTTTAAATAAATAAACGAAAATCAATATATTTGTGTTTTTGAGGTCGCTGAATATGACTGTGAGGTCAAAACTTATGAGACGAAAATATTAAGGGTAGAAATCACCCTTAAATACTGAAAAATTAATGTGTTCTAATTTTACGAATAAGATCACGAAAATTTATATACTCGTGTTTTTGAGGTCGTCGAATATGATAATGAGGTCAAAACATAGGAAAGACGGAAATATTAAGGGTTGAAATCACCCGTAAATACTGAATAATTAATAATTTTTCTAATGTTACAAATAAATTCACGAAAATCCATATACTTACGTTTTTTAGGTCGCTGAATAAGATTATGTGGTCTAAATTTGTCTAATTTTATTATAAACAACTGCAAAAGTTGAAAACAAATGAACATTGAAAAAATAACGAGTTTCGTTTTTTGCAAATAACTCGAAAACTATTAATATTTAAGAAAATATAAAGAAAGATTCTTAAAGGGGAAGAAATTTCCAATAAAAAAGTCAAGACTACCGAAACTCTATCTCTATTATTAATAATTTTAATTGAATGTTGAAAATAGAGCTCCGCGCGGTGAACACTAAGCCGTTACGATGCTCTGAAACCGGCCATAACAAGTAAAAATATTTTTTTATGTTATTAAATATTAATTTAAAATTTTTAATAATTTATGGTATTATTTAGAAGACACTTAAAAAAGGAGCAATATCCCGTTGGAAAAAAATTTTTCACCGATTTTTCATAAAATGAGCCTATTGTTAATTAACAATTTTTTTTAGAGTTTGCGTTTATGTTTCAAGTCGGATAATTGTTAAACAAGTGGACCATCCCTTGTATTGTTTGAATGATATTTAGTAAGGATAAGATTTAAGAACCAATAAATATTAAACACAATTTGGTTTATTACCAACTAGTAAAAAAATTATAAACTACAAATATTTTTCTAATATTCTGGATTACACTCCCGATGATAGTCACATTGAGCAGCTCTAATAATTGTTTTCAGATTTGTCAACTTAAATAATGTTACAAAGAAAATTGAAATTAGGCAACATTTTATAAAAAGCAACGGATCGATCAAACTGAATTAGAATGATCTGGATTTGTTCAAAATGTGTTTTGTAATATAAATTTAAATATATACGATTTGCAAGATTATGACAACGGAACAAATATGAGTAGTGAGCACAGTGAGAGAAAATCTTAGAAATAAATCCTAGAGCATGTTAAGTACAATGTTCTGCACATAGTTTAAATCTATTGCCAAACGATGCTGCAGATCGTTCTTTTAGAGCAACCTTTTTTTTAACTAAACTACTGGCTAATTGAAACGGGCCAAGCGAATAGACATCAATATGTGATTTTCAGGATTTAAGGGATAATTCAGTTGTGAAAAGGCGAGTTTTGTCTAATTCTTTTATTTTGAAGCGTGTTTTTTTTTGACAAACTTTATAACTACCGAGATTCGTAGAGATTCCACAAAAAATGTTTTGTATTTTTTTGATGCGATTTTTTTTTAGTCACTGGTATGTTGTAAGAAACGATTTCTCAAATTTTTTATATCTCACTTATTTTGTAAGATGCCGATTTTGTTTCTAAAAACCTGTAATTTTTTAATTTTTTTAACGTTATATCTTATTGTGCTTTGTAAGAGCCGATCATTGTAGGTTATTATAATACCGTATGATAGCTCCTTTAAAATCATAATAAAAAGTAAATCTTTGCATGGTAATCACTGGAGTATCCAAAATTGGTATATGTTTACAGATTGGGGAATCTCTTTTGGGTTTTGACATTAAAATATAAAAAACAGGAACCCATTTATCTCCGGAACAATTACAGATATCAAGCTATAATTTGGCACATCTATTAAGGGACTAACTAAAATGGCTTTACCTGTAGATACATTTTTTGCCAAATTTTGTTGATTTAATTTTCACACCAAAAATACAAAAGTGTACGAAAAATTGTATGTCTATTTAATACAATTAAATATAATCTAAATATTTATTTATTCATTTTTATAAGCACTATTATTATATAAAATGTCAACTAAAGAAAAAGGGAAGAACCATACTTTTTATTATTAATGGAGCAATAATAGTTAAATGTATATTAGCGAGAAAAATGATATATATGTATTAACCATGAACTGAAAGTACAAGAAAATGCACTTATTATTTTAAAGGAACGGCATAAGGTATTATAATAATTTACAATGATCGGCTGTTATGAAAACCAATGAGGCCTAATGGCAAAAAGATATTTATTTTTTTTTAAAACTAGTGACCAAAAAAATGCCATCAAAATAATATTAAATAATGTTTGTTGAATCTCGGTAGTTATAAAGTTTGGTTAAAAAAACACGCTTTTCTTTCACACCCTGTAAACAGTAACGTGCTTCAAAATAAAAGAAATGAACAAAACCGGATGTTTCACAAATAAATAATCTCTTAAATTCTAAAAACCGCATATCGATATCTATTCTCTTTCTCAAAAAATGTGGATTTAAATTCAACCTAAAAATTTGCTTGGTCCCTTTCAATTAGCCAGCGCCAGCGGTTAATGTAGCAATAATAGTTAAATGTATATTAGCGAGAAAAATGATATATATGTATTAACCATGAACTGAAAGTACAAGAAAATGCACTTATTATTTTAAAGGAACGGCATAAGGTATTATAATAATCTACAATGATCGGCTGTTATGAAAACCAATGAGGCCTAATGGCAAAAAAATATTTATTTTTTTTTAAACTAGTGACCAAAAAAATGCCATCAAAATAATATTAAATAATGTTTTTTGAATCTCGGTAGTTATAAAGTTTGGTTAAAAAAGCACGCTTTTCTTTCACACCCTGTAAACAGTAACGTGCTTCAAAATAAAAGAAATGAACAAAACCGGCTGTTTCACAAATAAATAACCTCTTAAATTCTGAAAACCGCATATCGATATCTATTCTCTTTCTCAAAAAATGTGGATTTAAATTCAACCTAAAAATTTGCTTGGTCCCTTTCAATTAGCCAGCGCCAGCGGTTCAAGAACTATAAATATTTTTGTTGGTCACTGGCCGCTAACGCTATACGCAAATTGATGCAACGTTGCCAGTAATCTGAGGGGACGGCGAATACGTAATATCTGTAGTCCGCCTTATACTAGTTAGAGGTGACTTCGTGTTGACCATTCCTACTTGATACGGCGACACTAGCGCTGGTGATATACACTCGAACTAAAACTCAAAATTGTAGGTACCAGATGTATGAAGTGACCTCAGAACATTTTTTCGCTAAGTAACTTAGGATGACATCTGGATTCATTTTACATCGAAATTAAGGCCAAACGTTGTCGCCTCAGCTTTATGAGGTCACAACGTCATATATGAGGTCACAGCGTATTTAGTATATCTATTCTTGAGGCGACAACGTAGTGTTTATAACTCTATATATATATATATATATATATATATATATATATATATATATATATATATATATATATATATATATATATATATATATATATATATATATATATATATATATATATATATATATATATATATATATATATATATATATATATATATATATATATATATATATATATATCGTTCGTAGAGAAAAATATATCGTAGACTTCGCAATAACTTTCAAAATGCTAGACGGCGTTTTTGGAAGAAATCGATCAGTAAATATAAAAGTTATAAAACAGTTTATAAAAAAAAAATTACGCGAAGAGTGTTGTAACACTTTTGATAAGATTCTATAAACACAAAGATACTGCATAGCACACAGTCCAACGTTTCGACAATGAAGATCATCAAGATCATCAATCACAATCAATCAAGATCGGCAGATCATTGAAATTGCAAATATTTCACTTAAACCTACAATCTTATAAAAGATTACAACACACTACACGTGCATTTTTTTTTCATACAATGTTTCATAACCTTTATATTTACTGATCTTTTTTTTTCAAAAACACTGGAATTCTTCCTCTAGCTAACACTAATTTATTGCCCAAATTTCAATAAAAGCGGACTTTTCTCTTTTAAGTTATTTAGCTTAAAAAGACGTGACGTACTCAGAGGCAAACAGACAGATGAACGGACTGACAGACAGACGGATCCATAACGGACATTTTGAAAGTTATTGCAAATTCTATGGCATTACACAGTAATTTTATATTTTTTTCTCTACGAGCATTTTTACTATTTTTGAAATGTGTCGATGAAATGCAATATACTTTTTGATTTCGTATTTCCAAAGAGTATAATAATATATACGAAAAAAATGCATATAACATTCTTTGTAGAGAATTTTATAAGTCTCATTTCCTATACATATAAACGTAATTAGGATATCGCTAATAGTTTGAAAGATATACGTAAAAAACTGAATCGGAGCTCCATTTTCCCAAGATGGCGGCTCAAGCAGAGGGCGATTCACTCTTCGAAGTAGGTGTACATTTTTCTATTTTATACTTCGGAACTCGAAGTACATTCGAAGTACTCGAAGTACATCCGAAGTACCCGAAGTACATCCGAAGTACTCGAAGTACATTCGAAGTACTTGAAGTACATCCGAAGTACCCGAAGTACTCGAAGTACATTCGAAATACATCCGAAATACTTCAAAAAAACTTGAAGTAGTAGTACATGAGCTTGAATTTGAGATAGGCGGCAACGTGGCAAGTGGCAACCTTAGCTTACTCATCTAATGGCCGCCAAACGTGCAATTTTGCAGTAATTATAGTGAATTATTACGTTTATTATCGATTTATTATTGTTTATTGATATTTTGTGTGTTAATATCAAAACAAAATTGTTGAGGCTTTTGGTTCTTGTACACACACTAAATCACAATATTATTTTTTTTATCCCCTTTAATGATGAGGTGGGGTGGTAGTGGGGCTAATGCGAAAAAAAATTTTGAGGCCTTAGCTTCTCTTATATATGTACTAAATGCCAATTTTCTGGACTCTTTCTTGCTTGATTTACCTATTTAGCCCAATTTACCACCCCATCTTTCAACGGAATAAGAGCAGAATAAAATCTAGTTCCAGATCTCGTTAAAATACATACGTGTGACAAATTTCAATCTTAAGTAAATGGTTCTAGAGTAATCGTGCGCACAATAAAAATATTAGACAGTCACACCGACCGACAGACAGACAGATATTTATTTGTTCAAACTTAAAATCTCGACGTTTCATGACATTCTAAGCCCATTTGAACAATAAAAATTTTCTAAAATTTTGCGTACCTAACTATTCTTCCATTGGATGTTGAAGTAAAAATCAACAGTTAACGATGAAGCAATGTCAATAATAATCAATGATATAAACAGAAATATAAATGAAAAAAATATGCAAACAAAAACCAACTTCATTAAAAAATCCGAGAAAAAATCTTAAAAGAACCAGAACAAAATCTATTTATGAATGCTCGGAAAACTCCGAGGAGAGTACATACTTAACTATTACGATAATAATTACGAGATCTTGGACGAGATTGTAGATGAAGATTGCGACGTAGGTGTAGATTTATTATTGAGTAAAACATCCGAAGAAACACCAGAAAAAGATTTAGAAATTGAAAAATACTCTGCAACATATCACAGAGAACAAAATACTTCTTATGTGTGATATGTTGGACGTATAATAACAATAATAATAATAAATCCTCCTCATTTTTCTAGACAAATACAAAAATTGTATCTATAATAAGTGAGATACTCTTACACTTAACCGAGCGTCTTGAGGATTACAAAATGTAATAAACTTAACCTAACCTAATTTAAACTAAGTATTAATTGTACGAAATACATTTACTAAACTTTAAACTAAAGAAAACAAAAAGAAATGTAATTAATTTTATATTAAAATTAAATGAAATTGGTAAGTAACTATTTCATAGATTATATGAAACTGATGCAACGACATCAATTTGAAATTTTCAGGTACACCAATGTACAATTTTACACCGTTATAAAAAAATGATCTTTAGAAAATGGCTGTTGTATGTTGAAGCATTGTAAGTCTGGTATGAAATCTCGTACTGATATTGTGTATGGAGTTTCTAGAAATAAGTTTTTGTCTAGGGTAAATTGGAATTGAGGTCAGTAAAAGTCGGTGTTAAACAAGCTAAAAACGTACTCTTCGCCGGTTTACTGAAGTTTTTATATAATTCTTACACATTCTATAGGATACTCTTCGCAGTTTTTTGTAAATTATGTTAGTTTTAGACATATTTAATTACATAGTATGAACTTAGTTGGTGAAAGACTCAGTGTAAAATAAAGTAAAAATAAAGGAAAACTACCATACCCAATTTGGGTTTCGAACCCGGGACCCTGGGATTCCGAGTCAAAAGCGTAAGAACTACACCACAATCTAAGGCGTAAAAAATTGTAAATTTTTACATTATAAGAGAGCTAAAATCATATTTCCTCGGTTGTATATTACATTATGAAATGTATATTTGGAAAATATATAAATATTTAGATATTAAAATGAAATATCATTTCACCAGATTTCTATTCAATTACAAAAACATTAAAATAAAAAAAAATTCTCAAATTTAAATTATTAATAACATTTTTATTTACTGATCGATTTTGTTCAAAAACAATAGAGTTCTTCCTCTAGCTAACACTAACTTACTGTCCAAATTTCAGGACAATCGGATTTTTCTTTCTTGAGTTATCGTGCTTACAAGAAACGTGACGGACGGACAGACAGACGGACATTTTGAAAGTCATTCAGAATTCGTTCACTAACAAAACGATATGAAAATTTTTGGTCTGCGACCAATATTTAGGGTTTTAGAAATGTTCCGATGAAATATACAATATACTCTTCGTTTCCGCATTTGCGAAGAGTATAAGGAAAGCACATATAACCATTTCTGAGGACACTTGATCTTCCCCTCTAGATTTGATTTAAAAAGTTTACAAGATCTTGTGTATTTCCTTAATATCGGTAGTTGTAAATTTAAATTCTAAATTTTCGCGGAACCTAGCATTTTTTTAAATCTACAAAGTGAGTGGAGCTATTTCTAGTAAGTAAATACCGAGATAAAAAATTCATTTATCTCTGAGTGGTTTTGTAAATTAGGTGGTAATAACAGGGTGTATACTTTCTGGAAAATAGGGAAAAGTCAGGGAATTTGATTTTCGTCATAGGGGAGAAGTCAGGAAATTTATAAATTTGTAAAAAAAGTCAGGGAAAATTTATTAAAACTCCTTATATTCAAAGTTTTTCCCATCTTGCGCCCTCCGCTGGTCAAAAACATGTTTTCCATTCCTCCTCCTCCGTTCATAATTTTTCATTTTCGAGAAGAAAAAAACCGCTGCCCAGGGAATCACTACTTCCACATCCAAGTTTCTTACAACAAAATACTATAATTTGCACTCCACTATGAGGAAATAATTGTTTATGGAACTTTAATGGTATAATATTTGAAATCACACTATTTTTTCACCACCTTTAATAAAAGGGTAGAGGTGGTATTGGGGATGGCTAATGCCATTTTTTTTTTTGAGGTCTTAGCTCCTCTTACATTTACTAAACACCAATTTCATGGAGTCTTACTTGCTTGATTTACCTATTTACCACCATTTACCCCAATTTACCTTTCAACTCTGCAACGGAGTAAGACCAAAACATAATCTAGTTCCTAATCTCGTTAAAAAACATACGTGTGCCATATTTTAAGTGAATATCTTAAAGAGTAATCTCTCTCCAGAGTAATCGTGAGAACCAAAACGATACAAGACTAACAGACAGACCGACGCAACAGAAAAATTTATTTTGCTCAAACTTTGCTTGACGTTTCCTGATATTTTAAGCCTATTTAAACAATGAAAATTTCCAAATTTTTTTTTGCGTTAATGTACTTCAACTGAATGTCGAACTA
This sequence comes from Rutpela maculata, assembly GCA_936432065.2. NCBI lineage: Eukaryota > Metazoa > Arthropoda > Insecta > Coleoptera > Cerambycidae > Rutpela > Rutpela maculata. The sequence goes on along the minus strand of OW386287.2, from coordinate 134,977,389 downwards.
ATACGCAGAAAATGGCAAGACAAAGATATAAAAAATCGTTGTGTGCCGTAAACTACACGATAGAAGTAAAGTCTCTACTTCAAGCATTTTCTTCGAGGAAACCTACTACGCATCCATACTACTCATACTACTCACTGTGCATCCAATTTACTCGAGGAAAGCCACTGCGCATTCATATTTCTTAAAGTAACCCACTCACATCCATATTACTCGAGGAAACCCACTGCGCATCCATATCACTTGAGGTAACCTACTTCGCATCTATAGCACTCGAGAAAAGCTACTGTGCATCCATACTACTTAAAGTTACCCACTGCGCATCCATACTACTTGAGGTAACCTACTGCGATCTATAATACTCGAAAAAAGTCACTGCACATCCAAAATATTCGAGGAAAGCCACTGCGCATCCATAATACTAGGGAAAACCTACTGCGCATCCAAAGTAGTCGAGGAAAGCCACTGCGCATCCATACTGCTCAAGGTAACTTTCACAACATAATATTTGAAATCGTCTACACCAAAAACCTATAAAACGATATGCTACATCGGTAGTGGGGTGGGGGTGGTGGTAGAGGGTTGGTAGTGGGGGTGGATGAAGTAAAAAAATGTTTTGAAGCTTTTGGTTCTTGTACACACACTAAATCACAATTTTTTTTCATCCCCTTTAATAAGGGGGTGGGGGTGATAATGGGGGTGGCTAATGCCAAAAATTTTTTTGAGACCCTAGCTTCTCTTGTATATACTAAATACCAATTTTATCGACTCTTACCTGCTTGATTTACCCCTTTACCCCAAATTTACCTCAATTTACCCCCCAACCCTTTGACGGAACAAAATTAAAATATAATCTTGTTCCAGATCTCGATAAAGTACATATGTGTACCAAATTTGAAGTCAATATCTTAAACGGTTCCAGAGTAAACGTGCGCACAAAAAAAAAGTTACAGACAGACAGACCGACAGACAGAAATTTTTTTTCGCTCAAACTTAAAATCTCGACGTTTCATGACATTTTAAGCCTATTTGAACAATAAATATTTTTTAAAATTTTTTTGTCGTTACTATACCTACTTCCACTGGATGTGGAAGTAGTTTTCTGGATTTTTTATTGAAAAGTCCTGAAACACCTGGAAAAGTCAGGGAATTTCAAAATTGTGAATTGGTAATTGGTAACACCCTGTAATATATTATTTTTAAAGCGAATATTTAGACATTTCAGACCTTTTCAGGTTTATTTCTGGTTTTTCTGCTTTTGAAGAAAATTTAAATATGATAATTTCTCTCTTCCTATTGACGCTAAAGCGTTATTGCGCAAATTTTTATAATTATTCCACTTTTCTTCATTTTTATGACGTTCATATTTTCTTAAAGCTCTGCCGCGTCATTTCAAAATTAACTTTAACGTGTTTGTCATTCATGGGCACATGAAGTTTGTTAACGCGAGCAGTTTTTACAGGAGCATGAATTTAAAATATGTATAATTAAAAAAAATTCAAAAAATATTGCACAAATAAAATCTGTAAGAAGAGCCCTGTAGTCACGCGAATGCTACATACCTACAAACAATACTATTGAAGTACAATTTATTTTGTATGGTCCTATAGAATTATATGGATATGGGCATTTTTAAATAGAAAAAAAAATGACGAAATTCAGATAGAAAAAAGACTTAAAATAATAAGGATGTAATTAATGTAGGTACCTGCAGAATCAAATGTTTCCTTTTAAAGACAGTAAGTAAAAGTTTTCAAGTTTTTAGAATGCTCTTGCTATATAATAGCTTTTAAAACTATTTCAGTATTTTTTGTACCTTATGTTTTATTTTATTTTATACACATTTCAAAAGAATTGTCTAAAGCAAAATATTTACTTATACGCATATAATATGTTTTTAAGGCTAATTTAATGATTTCGAAATGCTCGAACATCCTACGAAGTACTCGAAGTACATTCGAAGTATTCGAAGTACACCTGAAGTACTCGAAGTACTTGAAGAAAATGTGAAGTACTTCGAGAAATTCGAAGTAGGTGTACATTTTTTGCTAAGTGAAACACCTCTCGGCTCAAGCGCAACGGTTTGAGCTGGGGCCTTTTAGTATATTTAATAGTAAACCTTAATAAACATATCTGCCAAGTTTCAAATCTTCATCAGTTTTTCCCTCTAATTTTCTCTATTTGACTAGAGTATAACTCTATTTTTATTTCAGAAAACAAGTGTCAGATTCCTTTGGAGAAATCGTAATAGTTTAAAATCTCGATATTCGCACGCACAGTGTTAAAAATCTATAAAAGTAACTTCCCTCTCTAGTTAGTGCCTTTCATTTAGTCATTATCTTTGCTATAGGATGACTACGCCATACATATTTTTTTAAGTATAAGCATATCAGGTTTTCCTCTAGGCAATAATGACAATTACATTCCAAATATTATTGTCTTCTGCCGTTTATTAATTAGTAATTTTTTAGAGTCATCACCATCTACACTGTTCACTAAAAGTATCACTTTTCATCCTCGGTAAAAATTATTTCCACCATAATTATTTTTTATAGAACCTGTATATTGCTCTTCCCTGACAGTTGTGTAAACAACAGGCGAAATATTATTGCCCTCCGTCCCAACTTTTATTACTTTTTTAGGGTGACCACCCTGTATGTTTTTCATATTTGTGTTCCTTGGTAGGTATGTTAAATACATGCCAAATATTATCATTCTCCATCACACCTTTTCATTATTTTTTTAAAGTGACCACCCTGTATATTTTCCATACTTTTTTTCTTTCTACGGTTGTGTAAACTACATGCGAAATATTATCATCTGGAGGGTGATTTCTTCACGATTACAACACCCCTTCGGTAAGCGAGGGAAGTAAAAAGTGTTGTTAAAACTTGGAAGCTTCAATTTTGTGGAGCATGGCTGTGGCCGGAGACTTAAATAAATATTTAACGTTTAAGATTAGTTGAAAATTAGTTTAGTAATTAGATTTTAGAAAAGCTCATGTTTGTGGAAATTTACATGACTCACACCGAGCACTTTTCAAACAAAATATTTACTTTTATAAGAGTTACGTGGATGGTATTCAGTGACATGTTATAAAGGAGAAACCTTCTCGATGTTATTTTATACAACATGAATCTCATTAGAGTATTTATAAAAGTAGACGTTGAAAACAAATATTTTATTATTTTTATAAAACAATTAAAAAACATAAACAGACAAAAATTGTCGCTGCAATAGAACATTGCATATAAAGAACACTACCTGTTCTCTACATACCTCTAAGAGATTAAAAGAGTTGCCTCGAATAAAATAATATAAATAATAAAGCATTTTAGCTAGAAATATAGTATTTTAAAATACAATAATTGTTATTCTTTTAAAGTAGCGTACTGAAGATAAACAGATTGGTAAGATTTTACAATACTTTCTGCTAAAATTGCGAACATATTGTAGACAAAATTGGCACCTAGAAGCATATCATCTCTTTCGTTGGTATAGAATTATTTTGATATATAAGATGTAAGTATATTCGTCATAGAAAGTTCGACTTATATTATAAATTTTATAGCTTTTTAAAAAAATCCTCTTTAAAAACAGACTTTATAAAAGATAAATTTTAATGTTAATTTGATTGGTAGCAAAAATGTATCTAACTGTAACTTTGTATGCCATAAATCTTAACCATTTGGCAATTGAACCTACCGTTACATTTATTATTTCTTGTTTCAGATACCGCAGAATCATATATAGACAATGATATACTGCAAGGTAACATAAGTAGTTATCCATACTTCGAGTTCACTGTACCCCGAAATGTGACAACTGCAGTGGGCCAAACAGCATTCTTACATTGTAGAGTGGAACAATTAGGAGATAAGGCGGTAAGATTAAGATAATTTATCTGAAAAAAATATAATTTCATTTTATGACATTCATGTGCGCCGACTATTTTAAGGCACGCTTAAGGTTAAGGAACTCTTAAAGTGGTATTTTCCATTGCTCCGTTATTTAAGTAACACTGATCTCCTATTTAAGATAGGCTTAAGTAAGCCATCGATAACGACGAAAGTATCCTTAACTTTAAGTAGCCTGCTGGGCATTTTAACAGCTGTTTCTATACTATGATTATAACGTAACCTTTAATTTTGTAGCCTGCGGGGCATGCATAGAAACGCGTTTTAACAGCTGTTTCTGTTCTATATTTATACCATAACCTTTATTTTGTGTATTTTGTGAAATATTTAGCATACAAAACAGTTCCAAATGAATCGTGTGGATGCAGATATATTTAAGGACGATCTCAACATCCTGGAGTTAATTGATTATGGTTTTCCCAAAAAGATATATAAACGTCCCAACTATTTTGAGGAACTGGACCAGTCAACGTTTTTTAAACGATTTTGGCTGTTATGTATAAAGAAACAGTTTTACATTTATTATAGCAACTTGAACATGATTTAGAATTCCCTAACGACTAGACTATCTAACTTATACGGTGTGTGCTATTTAATACCGCAACATCCCGTTATTTTGAAACGCGTTGCCTGATTTGAAACGTTTTTCTTTTTGACTATTGTGAAAAAGTAATTTTCATATTTTCAAGGCCTACTAAACTCCTCTAAATGGGTCGAAATTTCGAGATCGAGTATTAGGCCATTTTTTATCGGCAAATTGGATAGCGTATTCGATTTGCAGTGGTCTTAAATACCTCTATACAAAAATTTAGCTCGATACCTCATATAAAGTGTTTGTTATTCAATAGCCAAATTTAAAATTTGTCACTTTTCGACTGGCCCTGTATAAAAGTCGGGTAAAGTAGTCATTCGACATAAGGAGCATCAAATACTAAATGAGGAAGAAAAAAGAAAAATAGTACTTCTATACATTATTCGGTTTGCTGTACGTAGGTGCCTTAATGAAAATTTTTCACACAAGTGGATTGGACAGAATAGGTTCTCTTTTCCTCATTTCGTAACTTCAACATCAGATACTAAACGAGAAAGAAAAAAGACAAGCCATTTCGTCCAATCTATTTGTTTGAAAAATTTTCATTAAGGCACCTACGTATAGCAAACCGAATAATAATTTGTTAACATAATAGCATGGCCTTGACGTTCACATTTTTTCGCCCGTTTACAGCACTTGCTGTAGAAAGAAATTGCATTTTAAACTATAAAGGGATTTTCTAAAAAACGTTATATTTCTGTTTCTTTGCAAATATTTCAATAAATATTAATTTTGGCGAACAAATCGTAGACATCAAACATAAAACTTATGAAGTGAGAATGAATTTGTTTATTATGTAGAATTTGTAGCTTCGGACATATTTAAGTTTATAGATGACATTTGAACGTTTATAGGATAAAGTGTTTAGTATAAATGTTGAATATCTTGGACACTATGACACTTCCATAAAAGATTCTAAGGAACAAAATTAAAAATAATTAATCAGTCTTTAAAGTGATTTTGGGTTTGTTTCTGTATCATGAAAAATTAAGATGTGATAGTCGAATCAATGTGCATTATCATTATTGTAATTTTTCAGTCATTGCAATTTTTTTTTTCAAAAGTACTGTTTCTCGTACATATGTAGCATTATCCATATGGTCAATTTTGGTTGTCCGTTTAAAATACTTGGTTTAGGGAAAAGTTCCGCCATATTGGATACACCGTTTTAAAAATTATTTTGACTTCAAATTCGTAATCAGCGATCTCAAAAACATAAATATCCTACGTTTAAAAAATAAATCAGTCATACTTTTTCGAATTTTAAATATCTAAATTTGGAGGTGGATTTCATCCCTTGAGAGTAAAAGTGAGGGTACAGATCATATAGAAACTGAAGATGCATTTTACTACAATAATAACTCGCAAAGAAAAATTACCAATTACATATGAGATGATTTCTAAATCTTACGATTTTTAAATTTTAGATACTGTACTAATTGTAGTATAGCGAGAATGGAGGGACTGTCGAGACCAAAGTGGTCAAATATCATTCATTTGATATTTTCCTGATGCAGACTGGCGAATTTACGCTCGTCAACAGTTTGAATTATTCCTTTGAAATGCGAAAGTAATCATTTCAAATAAGAAATTGAAAATCGAATGATATTGAAATAACAAAAAATATCTTCAAAAGCTTCATATGAATTGAAATAGAAAATAGAAATAAATTATTTCAAATAACTGGGGTATTCAGGCAGCCAACTCAAGAAACCAAAATATATATTTTGGTACGTAAGTAAATAAGAGAAGGGATCAAGAACATTAAAATAAAAAGTACGGCAAAAGTCAGTACAGACCTCAGACTGCTATATGGGAAACTAGAATTACGAAAAGAGAAAGCAGTAAAGGAAATAACAAAACACCGCACAATACCTGAAAGATCTTCTTACTACAACACGAAGACTTCCAGAAGAAGTACCGCGAGGAAATAGAAAAACAACTGTAGACTTGGACTGGATATTAATAAGTATAAGAATGAAAATTGCAGCAAGAAAAATATTTAAAAGAAGAGAAGTCACCTATTAGCCCAACAAGAAAGGAAAAACAACAACAAATATGAACAGGTAAAAAAGATGAGCACAGCATACAAATAACACCTAACGAGGAACATAAACGGAAAAATCAAAAGAAACAGGCATTTTTCTAAAAAATAGCCTTACACCAGAACACTGACTAAGTTAAATCTTCAGACATTTGAAAAGACTGCAGAAGATCCAGTAATATGTATACAAGAAGACTGCAACATTGGACCAAAAAACGAACAAAGTTAATACAAGAAACGAGCCACTGATCCTAGGACAAGCCACCATCAAAGGGTTGACTACTAGAAGTAATGGTTAAAGCTAGAAGAAATACTGCTTTCGGAGTAAAGAAAATATACGAGTTAATGCACTATAAAATGAAACACAACCGTACAAATATTCCTCCCCAAAATCAACTACAGGATATAGATGATTAGAGAAGAATAACACTATGCAGCATAGGATATGAATATTATGTACAATTCCTGATCGAATACATTGGAAGGCCTTCGGAATACCAAACAGTATTCATCAAAGGTACGTCGACGGAGAACCATACGTAAGATAAATTGAGAGAAAAGGACAAAACTACATATAGTAGCAATAGATTTCTAGAAGACATTTGACTCTGTCAGTCACGAGACCATAGCCACATCCTACTCACTAAAGGAGTATTGCACTACCTAGAAATCAGGAAGAAACCTGTCTTCCCGAAAGCACTGCAATTCAATGAATCGGACAGATGACAGACCAATATGAGAGTCAACCAAGGATGCCCCCTAACCTCCCTACTATTCATCACGATATAAGGTACAATAAAAGAGACACCAAATTTTAACGAAGATAGAGAAAGAACCACGGTGGTACGATCATCGCGGATGATCTTCTAATCGTCGCGACAGAAGAGCTGAATATTCTCAAATTTCTAAAAAATGGGACTGGACTGAAAATAAATTTCAAGTGGAGTCTAATAATGAAGCTAGTCCGGCCAACGGGAAAGAATATAAAATAGGTGACTGCTTCCTAAGGCAGAAAAACAAATTGAAATACCTGAACTTATGTGACGAACTAACTGAAAATGAGAAAAACTGTGAAGGAGAGAATTAAAACGGTTTACAGAGTTACAAGAACAGTTCTGCGTTTAATCGAGAAAATTACGCCACCATCTAGCATGACTAAGAGGATACTCATAGCCATCACACTGTTAATAATGACAGACTGAGAAAAGCTATTAGCAAAAACAACAAAAATAAAGGAACATACTTATGTTGACGGAATAAGGAAAACAATTACAAAAAGGACAGCAACGTACGCAGTGAAGTACTGGGATATATGCTTTCACGGAATCAGAACTAGGGAAAACAGAAGACTCAGACGCATGCCTCAAATTCGACCCAAATCCAACCCAGCATAGACGTAACGGGCCTGGCAGTATGTTTCCCGGGAGTGGCAGCAATGGCTACAGTAAGCTGGTGAATCAATCAAGTAACTATGTCCCTCTAATACAGTAAAATTGACCCGGAACAAATTTGTAACAAGCTGATTTCTTCAGGATTGTGTTCTATGGCTATCCAGGAGTGTCTGACTGAAAATCCCAAAAAATGCGCCGTGCAGAAATAAAGAAAAAATGCGCCGCCATATTGAAATTAGGCACTTTTTTCCTTTAATCGGTAATAGCCCGCACGGATGACAAAATTTTGATAGAAAAAGCTAAGTTTTAATGTGATATAAAGTTTTTTCCAATCGGTTAAATATTAGCAAAGTTACAAGTGTCAAAATGATAGATTTGTATAAAAAAAGATTACTTCTTGTATTTTAATACCATAAAATGCAACAAAAGGCAACAACAATTGTTATTGGTAATACTAATTAATTAAAGTTATACATTCGTAAAATAAAATCCATTCTAAAAACAAAAGAGCGTAACAATAAACTGAAACACTCGAACCTAGTTAAACGAGAATTGTTAATATTTATATCTTTAGATTGATACAAATAAAAACAATTCCCGCCCAAGTAAGAACGGCGTGCACCGACTGGCCGATCTGGTGTGGGGCGGGGAACCGTGGGTCCTATTTTAATTGAACCAGAGGAAAAACTTGACAATTTCGCAGAACTTGACCAAAGCAGATTGCTTCACTATATAAAGAAAGTCTATAAAAATAAAGATGTAGATTCAGGCGCCATCCACAGCGTGAATAGTATTACACAACTTTCTTTAATATAGCGAAACCAGCTGCTGTGGAACAGCCTGGAAAATAATCGGACAGCACAACATAGATAATAAAAAATTGAAGTAAGATAAAAATACACTGTTTATTAAATCTTTAGCAAAGATGAAATTTGTACATGAAAGTTAAAGCAAAAATCAATAAATGGTAATAAAGTATGGCCAAACTGGCTTAATGCTACTGCACAAAACTTATACCAATATATTACGAAATGAGCGAAGCACAGTAAAAATATTTATAACAATGTACACTTTCTCACCACCTGAAGATGGGTACTGAAGAGACGAGTCCTAGGTGAGGTCTAGTAGTTTCTGCTAGGATACCACGCTCTACTCTCTTTACTGCAATTTGATGGTAAGGTTGATCGGTACTGCTATGGTACTGCTATGATACTGCTATGATACTGCTATGCCTAAATTTGCCTGAAGTTCTATTTGCCAAAGTTTTCCCGAAAGGTAAAATGCAATATGAGATGAATTTTCTTATTATCAGCTACTGAATTTATATTGGTTGATTTAAAGATGACCACTCTCGACAGTTACTTGACTAACTATTACGTAACACGTAATTTAAATTTCTTGGTTGATTATGAGATGACCAGTCTCTGATTTGTAAATTACGTGATTGACTTTATGGTGTAATATAATAGACTAGATGGTCTAATATAATGATGTAATAAACAAATGATTGATGATACAAACAAATGATAAAATTACAAGATTGATATTATTAAAATTTCAAAATTTACGGTAGAACTCCTGGCAAAGTAAAAAGAAAGAGAAATACTTCGTTAGCACGTGGTAGTAAAAATAAGGCTATGATAAAAAAAACTAAATAAATTCCACAAATTGGAAAATATAGCTGAAGGCTGCAATATATTGTTAATTAAAATCATTTAAGAAAATAAATTACTTTCAAAATGTATGGATGACACTAAAGAAGATTGATAATTTTAAATTAACACTGGACATCTGCCCATTTAGATTATCAAACGGAGTTACTGATTTATACCATTGCAAAAGAATCGATGAGTTAGTAAATTTACGAACTCAATAAGGAAGACTAATATCCCCTCTAAAAAGAAAACTGCGCGGTATTCAACTCGTTTGCTAATTGATGTAGGCAACCTAATATTCTACAATAGAAATAATATAGTTTAAACCTTATTTAATTACTACTAGTATTTAATAATTAACTTGAATGTATTTCAATATAAACAATGTAAAGAGGTACGAGTGTGTGTGGTATGGTAGCAAGAGGCTAGAACATAAATTAAATACATATTTAACAGAAAGATATAATTTCACACCGCTTACAATTAAACTCAAATAAAATATTAAATGAAAACATTCATAGTACGGGTGATCAATCTATAAAGATGGTAAAATACTGTACAGTAAACTCAAGTAATTGAAAGGGTTTAGTGTGTTTTAATTAAAAGTGCATACTATTTCAAATGGTATGCTACAAAACACAATAATAGAACTCATAAATAGTAAAAAAATTAATTATAAACTCTTTAAAAAACATGAATAAATTAAATAAGCATACGAGCTTTAACTAAAAACTAGCCTCATTCTCAGAAAGTAACACCTCTGACGCATTGTCACAGTCCTGCTCAATGCAATTTACACAGCTGGTACTGCACTTAAGGTTATATTTTTTACATTTTCAAGACTGTTTGCAATTTTCCTTGCAACCACAGAATAAAATACTTAAAATGAAACCAGGGGCACACTTTTGCACCGTTTTTATTGGTTATAGATAACCGCTGTCTTTCCAACCCCAGTTCTTTGGATTAAAATTGCCGCATAACCAGACTTGAATTTGCCAATACACTCTATAAGTATGATATTTAGTGGTATCGGATGTTGATGGAAGAACTGCTAGATCGAAGTGCTGGAAAATATTTTGCCTAGCAAAAATTTTATTATTCCTAACGAACCTGTAATCATTTAAACTATTAGTTTTTTACCATCTTAAAATAAATTCTTCCCCAATTACTGCAAGCTGATTTGCTTCAGAAAACTTTTGAAAATTAATAGGCTGTTACTTAGTTCAGTATTATTTTCTAAAACTGAAAATACAGTTTTTTTTCACTTTTATAGAATGCAGAGGTGGTATCGCATCCGAATATGGCATGTGCAAATTGAGTATTTTTTACTACATTTTCACTTATTTCTGAACGTAACTTGCAGAAATTCGTTATTCTATCAGATTTACCTCAATCATCGGTTCTCATCATGTATACATTTTTTGTTTTGCAACGCTCAATAAGTAACGTTATTAGTCTGTATCTTGACCAACAACTATAACAGGGTTACACATATCAGCTGAGCAATCAATAGCAGCTTTTACAATTAAATAATTAGCATCTGCATCCGCACATTTGACTGTGATATTATTTTGATTTAAATTTGATGTTAGAAGTTTAATAATTGATCTTTATTTGACGCTGATGCTAAAAATTCGTTTTGAGATATCTCTACTACTTTTTTGTGGGTCAATATTAATTTCTTTCTGAAATGCATTTTTAGCTCTTCTTTGATATTGTGTAAATTTAACGGAAGTGCTTTCATTAGAATAACCATCGAAAATAATAATACAATTTAAACCATAATAATAACGAACAAATGAAACAAACTGATGAACTATATCTTTACATTGAGCCGGGCGTTGCCACACAACTTTTCGTCTATTACAAATTGTTTAGCACTTTCGGGCAAACTTGAACTTGGTGTAAGTTTTTTATCAAAGTAAGAAAAGAAGAGATGATTTTGTTGTTTTTCGAAACGAAATACCGCCAAATGATCTAACAGGTATATGATTTTATTATTAAATATTATTTTATTTTATTTTATGTTTTTATTAACTATTGTTACATTCTTACGGTGTTAAAATACAAAAAATACCCCTTTTTGAAGAGAATCTGTCATTTTGACAATCATAGCTTTGTTAATATTTAACCAATTTATACCATATTGAAGCTTAACTCTTTCTCTCAAAATGTTGCCTCTTTACATTTTTCCTAAAGTGTCATCCTTGTGGGCTATTACCGATTAAAGGAAAGAAGTGCCTAACTTCAAATTTGTTCCGGATTTGGTCCAAATTTAATTCTATTTTACTGAAGTACTCTTCTAAATATTTTCAGACATATAAAAAAAGTCTTCATTATCAGAAATATGAAAAATTCGACACTGTTAACATTAAATACTTGAATACATAATTAACAGTATCTTATATAGATAGATAGATCTTTATTGGTTATATTTACACAAATTATGCTCTGACATGTCAAATAAATGTAAAAAATATAGCAAAAAATACAACAAAAAAGTGGTTGTCTTAAATAAAAAAAAACACAATAAACAAAAGAAATAAATAGCAAAGTAGAGTAAATAACAATTTAGCACATAGAATAACGAATAAATAATCATTATCACGCATAGAGTAAGTTTATAAAATTGAACGAGAGAAATCAGTTGACATTAATTCGTCAAAATCATAAAATGCATTTTCAAGGAGGAATCGTTTAATTACATATTTAAAGCGAGTACAGTCAAGTGTTTGTACAGCAATCGGTAACACGTTGAAAAAATTTACTGCATAATATGTGCCATTTCTGGTTTTTGTGAGTCGCAAAAAATCCAAATATTACCCATATTACGAGTTGAGTACGTATGTACACTTTCACATGTTATGTAATTATTTAAGTTATATTTAACATGGACAAGGCACTGCAGTATATAATTACAGGGTAAAGTGAGTATCTTAAAGGTTATAAAAGCATTTCTACAACCATCCCTACATGACAGCCTTTTTTTGCAGTGAAAAAACTGCTGAGGTATGTGCCGATTGGCCCCATATTAAAATGGCATAAATGCATGATATGCCGTAAAAACCGTTGACTTTGAAAAACTGTTTTATAAACTGCCCAATAAGAAAATATTACGTGATATATTCTTGCAGATGTAGGACGTGTGTTCCTCTCATATTAACTTACCGTCCAAAATAATGCCCAAAAATTTAACGCAATGAGAAATTATTTCTACAGATTGCTGTCTTAAAAAAAATCATAGTCTCTATTTAATCATGACTTAATACTAGCTTATTGTTTAAAAACCAGTTATGAACTATAGACAGACTGTTTTGAGCCCCTGATAATAAAATATTAGAATCTTTATGGGAATAAGCCAATGTTGTGTCATCACCAAAGAGAGTGAAGTTTGTTGAGGGACTACTGTTTGGAAATTCATTAACATAAATAAGAAATAAAACCAACCCCAAAACTGAGGGACACCAAATTTAATATCAATGTTACCGAATTAGTTTTATTAAAATGAACAAATTGATGACGATCTGTCAAATACGACATAATCAATTTTCTGCTACCCTCAGAGAATTTGTAAAATCTCATTTTTTCCACTATAATAATGTGAGGCACACAGTCGAAGGCCTTACTCTGGTCCAAAAAGTGGACATGCACAAATTCTTTGGCCTTAAATCCTTTATTTATTGCATTTATCAACGAATTAATTGCTAACGTCGTTGATAATTTTGACCTGAAGCCATATTGACAACTATTAAGAAGATTACAATTTTCAAAATAATTCGTAATTTGAGATTTGAGGACTACCTCAAATATTTTGACAAATAATGGTACGATAGAAATAGGCCTGTAATTTGCCGGATCATCAATACAGTTTTTTTTTTAAATAAAGGTAACACTTTTAATAGTTTAAGACATGTTGGAAACACATTCTTTCTAATGCATTCATTAATTAGTTTCGTGAGTGAAATGATAATAATGTGTTTAATACAATTGACAATTTTAATGTTGATAACATAGGCATCTTTACTCTGTCAGATTAACGATTACATCTAGGACTTGATTGGAAGTGACTTCAGTAAAAAAAGAAAAAAGCGAAAAACGTACCAATCGCCAATTTCCTGAGCTTTTTATATAATTGTTACACATTCTCTAGGATACTCTGCGCAGTTTTCTTGTAAATAATGTTCGTTTTTGAAGATCCTAAATTTTGTGATACCTACCAACTACAAGCGACAAGAATTAAAAAAAAACAATTTTTTTTCTAATTAAATGATTAATAACTTTCTTATTTACTGATTGATTTTCTTCAAAAACGAGTTCGTCCTTTAGCTAACACTAACTTACTTTCCAAATTTCAAAACAATCGGACTTTTCTTTCTTATGTTATCGTGTCTACAAGAAACGTGACGGAAGGACAGATGGACGGACGGATAGACGGACATTTTGAAAGTTGTTCAGAATTCGTTAACTAACACAATGATATGAAATTTTTTTCTCTACGAGCGATATTTACGGTTTTAGAAATGTGCCGATCAAATGCAATATATTCTTCGTTTTTGCGAAGAGTATAATAAAATCCTTGTCAACACCAGTTTTTATGGAATTTTTAAAATAATTTTCAAAATTGTCGGTGGCAGATGACAAGGAGTTAACTAAATTTTGAGCAATGTTTCCCAAATAATTATTAAATTTGTCTGGAAAAATAATTTCTGACGAATTGTCTGTTTTATTCTTGTTTTTGTTAACCAAATTCTACATTGTTTTTTGGTGATTGTTATTTCGAGGAATGTAGTTATCGTTTGCTACTTTGTTGGCTTTTAATATTTCATTTTTATAAATACGTTTTTCGTCATTAATCAATTTTTTCAAATCGCTAGTAGGATGAGTCTTATAAATATCAAGAGGGAAATGTAATGTCTCTCTCAATTGATGCAAATCATTAGTGTACCAAGTTAAATTAACTTTCTTGTCACTGGTCTTGGACCGATCTTGGACTTAACTTGTAAAAACATGTCCGCAGAGCAGAAGTAATTATATTCAAGAAAAATTCAGATTTAATATCAATATCCAACGAAGAATCATCGATAAACACCCCAATCGATCTGTTGCAGATATCTGTTTCAACAGGAAACAGGTCTGTAAGAAATAGTAATTACTATAATTACTATTATCTCCAAATTATCTCCAAGAAGTGGTTCGGATTCCACTAACAATTGTAGGGCCTCGTTTCCTTTACTTAGACAAATCTCGATCTCCTAGACCCAAGAAGATCATTAAGGTGACATGGAAGGAGATTAAAACACATATTTTTAAGTAAGTTATCTAAAATGAACCATGATACAAAGAGTATCATGAAATTTAAACCATTGAAATGTGGCAAACACATTCAAATAATTTACTTGGACCTAATTTAAATCTGATTGTAGCCATATAGACGCATATTTTTCTTCCCGTAAGTTGACAAGATGAAAGTTTTTTTATGTCTTCAATTTGGATGGCGTCTGAATCTTATTCTGTATAACAGTGGATGTGTTTTATTATGAAAAATACTATAAATCCTTGGCTATTTATTTAAGCTCCAACTTTTGTGATACATAAATTTCATGTTTGTCTAGTTTTATTAAATTTGATATAGCGTAGATTTACAATATATTATAGTTTACTGGCGAGATTTATAGATTACTCTATGACTTGGACATGTCCCAATAACTCAGACGAATATTATAGTCCAGTCAAAGAAACGCTAAAATGACCAAAATCTCTGATTTTGAGTGCTAATGAATGGATTTTGATGAAACTTTATGCAATGTGTTTGTAATGACGTTAATAAAAAATTTGAAACAAATGTTATAGTGGGAAATGATCGGAAGTTGTAGAAAACACCCCTTTTATCACGGGTTCCGTAACTTGTAGAATTAGTTCAAAAATGAAAAATTCAATTTATTTGCCTTTTTTTTGGTCCAAAATAAGATGTTTTTACTGTTGTGATTTTTTTCGAAAAAACATTTATTTTTCGAGATATAGCCGAAAATTCCTAAAAGTGAGGGAGTGGAAATGTAAAAGTTGAAAAAAAAAATTGAAAAAGTCAGGTGAACGTATCATCGAAATACAAGACTTTTTTATTTGCAACTTTTCCGTAAAGTGCGTTTTCACAGAGTTTTTCACGAATAACATGCAAAACTACCCCTTTCTTTGAAATTGTAGCGCTGCTATTTTTTTTAATATGTAGATCTCGCAAAAAGGCATTAGATATATGTTCTATTAATTTCGAAACTCAAAGCCATGGCCAACTACGACCATTGTTTAAGTGCGAAATATTGAGAAGTACTATTAGGGTTTTTTTTTTTCAAAATATTGAAACGGATTCTTATTCGGGACCACCTATATACCTGTTGTACCAATTTTTGTCGTAATAGTAATACAGGGTGGCCCAAAACATTAAAAATAAATTTTTAAAATAACGAAATTTAAAGTAAAAAAACACATTGCTTTTGTATTATTTAAATTATTTATTGATAAAATTATCATTATTATTATTTAAATTTTCGTTTATTTTGAAATTTTATAAAGAATTACCATAAACCTCTAAACAAAATTTTGATTTTTAGATTTGTAAGAACCTGAGCGGTTTGTGTAATTAAAATTTAACACAATTAATTAATATTAATTAATTAACTAATCGCATAATTTCCACTTTGTCTTGTAAAGAATAATGAGCCATTATTATAATAATACGTAATAACCAAGTTGTGTTAGTCGTTTATCAAAGAACTAAGATGCTAGTTAAACAGTGTCAGTGACATCCATTTTTCAACTAACATTTTTTGTTTTCCATCTTCCACGCCTGCTAAGTTTTAATAACACAAACCGCTCAGGTTCTTACAAATCTAAAAATCTAAAAATTGTTTACAGGTTTAAGGTAATTGTTTATAAAATTTCAAAATAATTGAAAATTAACGTAATAATAATAATAATTGTATCAATAAATAATTTAAATAATACGAAAGCAATGCGTTTTTTTACTTTAAATTTCGTTATTTTAAAAACTTATTCTTAATGTTTTAGGCCACCCTGTATTACTATCACTACAAAAATTGGTACAGTAGGTACATAGGTGGTCCTGAAAAGGAAACCGCTATAATATTTTGAAAAAAAAATCCCTAATAGTACTTTTCAATATTTCGCACTTAAACAATGGTCGTAGTTGGCCGTGGCTTTGAGTTCCGGAATTAATAGAACATGTTTCTAATGCCTTTTTGCTACCTCTACATATTAAAAAAAAAAAAACATAAAAATCGGTTTATAAATAAAAATTTTACGGTGGTGGCTAGTCCTTAAGTGAGACACACTCACTGTATATATATTATTATAAAAAATGTGAAACCTATATAGTTACACCATTTTTAAAGGTTCAATATAATTTTTAAATTGAAAATGTGCAAAAAATATAGTACATTATTTATCGTGGAAAACTGCCTGTAACTCGGAAAATTAGCAAGTTACAAAAAAAATTCAAGAGACAGAGAATGTTTAAAATGCCTCTATACGTCTGAATTTTTTAAAATTTTTAAATTACATATTTTTAAAGCGCTACAATTTCAAATAAAGAGGTAATTTTTCATGTTTTTCCGGAAGAACTCGGTGAAAACGCACTTTACAGAAAAGTTGCATACAAAAAAAGTCTTGTAATTCGATAATACATTCACCTGAATTTTTTCAGATTTTTTATTCAACTTTTACATTTCCCTCTCCACTTTTAGGAATTTTCGAGTGGCCATATCTCGAAAATATGCACTTTTCGAAAAAATTCACAAGAGTAGAAACATCTTATTTTGAGCAAAAAATATGTGTTTTGTTCTTTTTTCATTTTTGACCTAATTCTACAAGTTACGGGACCCGTGATGAAAGGTTTTCTACCCCTTCCGGTTATTTCCTATTCTAATCCTTTTTTCAATTTTTTTACTAACGTCATTACAAACACATTGCACAAGGTTTCATCAAAATCCATTTATTATAGTACAGTCGAATTGATTTATTGTTGATTCCTATGTATTATGACCTCCTGATTACAAAAAAAAATATTTGTTCCTAAAAATTCCTTGTGCTTCAAAAGTTATGTACACTTTTGGATACGCTTTCGCGCATTTTCAACTTACTTGCTTAATATATCTTGTACCAGTAATCGGATGGGAATTTTAAAAATACTGGCTTATTTGGAATAAACTTCTTAAAATATATAGACCTGTTCGATATATATTGGTCAATTCGCCATCTTGGAAAAAAATAGAAAACACAAAAAAATGGCCGAAAGAAACAAAATTGAATATCTTTGTTGTAAGAAGGAGTAATGACACCAAAGTTGGCAAAAATAAAACTCATTTATGGTCAAATAAAATGTACCAATCAAAGATGGCGGACGAAATAAAATTTTTAATTCTTTGTCATTTTTTTTCTTTTCGGTTGTACGTTATTTTATGTACTTTTAGGAGATAGAGTTCTTTTTTTTTATTTTTCAAAAATGCTTTTACTTTGACTCTCCTTTTTTTTTACCCAATTTTCATCAAAACAAAATGAAATACACTATATTAGTTTCATTACCATCATATGCCATAATTTTACTGCATTCTTCATCGATAGCCGATTCATCAAAGGTAGAAAAAGCATTGGCACAATTATTTCCTTTACAATAGACACATAGAATAGAACATTATGTATTCAGTTTTCTACAGCTACAATGATTATTTCTACGGCCTTTCTTACATTTGCAAGAAATATCACTTAGCAAATTTTTAGGAAAAGCATTACTTTCACTCGTGACATTAAGCCATTCTCAGTTTTAAGCTACCCCCCGAATTGTAACGGATCTTTCTCAGAAGCTAACCATTTTTGGTTGGAAATATACTCTTAAACAGTGTTTTTCTATTACCTCTTCAGTAGTGGAATTGTAGACGTTTCTATTTTCATCACAATGTTTGTCAATTATTTTATTAATCTTAGGTTTGTAAAAATAGATTTTTTTTGATTCCATGCTATTTGAGTCATTATAACCAAAAGGTCAATGTCTTCACCAACTATTATAACTCGGTTGCCTTCGGTTTTCAAATCAATAGCAGCTTTAACAATTGAAGACCTAAGTGGATATGTCACACTTTTAAAGTTTTGAGTAAATTAAACAAAACGGTTTTGAGTTGGAACTTATTTATTTTGTCTTCGATTCAAATGAATAATACCTCATAAAATAGATTTTGGCTTATGTTCTTTTATTTACACTAATAATATTAAAGAACAATATCAAGCTGTTATGAAACTAGATTTTTCTGTCCAAAACTGTACATCCATTAAAATTACGGGTTGTATGTATGACATGGCGCCTTTATAATTAAAAAGTTTCTATAAAATATTACAAATTTAGAATTCACAGTTTATTGGGTGTCAAATCTATATCGGGGGTGTTCAAAAATTGCATAAAGTAATTTTTTTTAAAAATGCGACATAACACCTTTATCCACTTAGGTCTTCAATTGTAGTATCGGCGTCTTCTCTGCATATTTTAATGTTAAAGTCATTATTTATTAACTCTTTGTGCAATAATTTTATAAAGCTATCTTTATTTTTACTATTAGCTAGAAATTTTTTTTCACTAACCGAGGATTACATAATGTCACTTGTGAAATATATATACGCGAACAATATTTTCTAAACGACGAATGCGCTCGTTATTCTTAGTGCTATTCTGTTCATCGGCACACCTTTCAAAAATAATACTACTCTAGTCTTGACTGCTTGGTTCTGATTATTGATCATATATTCATATATTATTATTATTACCATATGTATGCTCAAAAAATTTCCTTTTCAAGTTAATGAAATTTCATTTTGTATTAAATTTTTGAAGTTATAGGAGACTTTTTATATAGCCCAGATGACAGAGAACATTTTGTAGTGAAACCCACAAAAAGTTGCAAACTGAATATTTCTTTTTAATGAGTTCGTGAAAATGTATAGAATAATATCCTGAAAAGTCTACATTCCGCTCGGATGCAGAACATAAAAAAAAAAGTGAAATAGTTATTAACATTACTAGATGCGATAGTTTGCTTTTAGGTGTGAGGTGATTTTTGAATGGTCGAGACGAAGCCGAGACCTTTCAAAAAACACTGAACACCTGAAAGGGCTTTCGCATCGTGTAATGTATTATATTTTTTCTACTACCGAAAGATATGGGATTTCATAAGTAGATTCTAATTTGTTCTATACTTGAGTAAAATTTGATTTAAATCGGAAACAAAATAAAAAAGTTATAAGGGTATCTTAATTTTAAGTGAGTCACACTGTATATTTAAGGAAATGTATAGACTTCGACAAAATATTACGTTAGTAAATACGTCGAGTGTTGTGAAATAAAGATTGTTTTGTGACTGCGATTTATTAGCAGATCACGGTAAACCGCTTTGACAGAAATATTCAAGGTACATAATTTTTTTTTTTTTTTATTAATTATCGATTTTCGCCGTTTGATATATTGACTTAAAATTTGTTACACATATGTACTTTTACGAGATCTAGAACTAGATTATATTTTAAT
This sequence comes from Rutpela maculata, assembly GCA_936432065.2. Taxonomy (NCBI): domain Eukaryota; kingdom Metazoa; phylum Arthropoda; class Insecta; order Coleoptera; family Cerambycidae; genus Rutpela; species Rutpela maculata. The sequence goes on along the minus strand of OW386287.2, from coordinate 134,957,211 downwards.
CTTGTTCCGTCGAGGGTTGGGGGGTAAATTCGGGTAAATTTGGGGAAAATAGGTAAATCAAGAAGGTAAGAGTCCATAAAATTGGTATTTAGTATATACAAGAGAAGCTGAGGTCTCAAAAAAAATTTTGGCATTAGCCACCCCCATTACCACCCCCACCCCATTATTAAAGGGGATGAAAAAAAATTGTGATTAAGGGTGTGTACAAGAACCAGAAACCTCAAAATGTTTTTTTACTTCATCCACCTCCACTACCACCCCCTATCACCACCCCCACCCCGCTACCGATGTGGGGTATCGTTTTATGGGTTTTTGGGGTAGAGGATTTCAACTATTATATTATTAAAGTTCCATAACCAATTATTTCCACATACAAAATTTTTTCGTTGTGAGTGACTTAGATAAAAAATCTGGATGTGGAAGTAGTGATTCCTTGGGCAGCGGTTTTTTCCGTGTGACGCATGGTTTCCGAGTTCCAAGCAAAGAATCGAAAAAAGGAACCTTTCCACCCCCCTCTCCCCCTGAAGCGGTGGGCCTATGGGCGGGGACTTTTAGTATGTTTACCTTCTAACTACCCCCAACATATTCCTGAAGAGGAAAATTCTCCCCTCCTAAATGTTCTCTACAGTCCCCTTTTGGGCATTCATTGATTGGACTATGTACTATAGCACTCAAATTAGAGGGGGGTTTCACTGGAGTATTAGTTGTACGTTAAAAGTATTTAGAGAGATGTCATATCTAATTTTACAAAAAATTGCAAATCCATGTTTATATCACTCTTAGATTTGGACAATTTTAATACATAAATGATTAATGAATAGATTTGTTTTTGTAGTTTGTAAATTCTGATAAAAAAAAATTTGGATGTGATCAAGAATGTTTTCAAATTTTCTTTAAATAAAATGTATTGCCCTGTACGATTTGAATAAAATTCAGTGAGAAAGAATTTACAATATAATGCGATATTTTTATGGTCATATTAATTTGATTACAGTGTAAGGATAAAATCTACATCCTACCGTTACCGTCTATTTTCTTTCTGCCAAATCCGCAATCCGCATTTTCTTGTCAATTTGAATAAAATAAAAATAAAATAGGTAAATATTGACCACAGGTGACCTAACCCACCCCAGGGGTTGAAACTACCCCCACCCTCAATAACTAAATGCCACGAAAACAACGAAAATCAGCTTGAAAGCGGTAAGCTTCCGTTTTCGAGGGCGAAGAACACGATGGTGACAATATTTCCCGACATATCCTTCACCCACTACTCCTATTTTTTTTTGTGCACACGATAAATCTGGAATCGTTTAAGATATTGAGTAGAAATAAGAGAAGCTAACGTCTCCAAAAATTGTATTAGACACCCCCTTACCACCCCCACCCCATTGTTAAAGGGTATGAATAAAATTTAATTGTGATTTAGTGTGTGTGTGCAAGAACCAAAGGCCTCAACAATTTTTTTTTTACTTCCCCCCTACCACCCTTTACCCCAACCCCCACTACCGATGTGACATATCGTTTTGTGGGTTGTTGGGGTCGACGATGTCAAATATTAGATTACTAAAGTTCCCTTAACAAATATTTCCACATAGTGGATTGCAAATTTAGTACCAAAATTTTTTTCGTTGTGAGAAACTTGGCTAGAAAATCTGGATGTGGAAGTAGCGATTCCTTGGGCAGCCGTTTTTAATAAAATATAAGAGCATATTATCGTTGTTGTCGTAGTATTTCGTTACTGGGGGTGGGGGTAGTTTCAACACCCAGGGATGGATTAGGTCACCTGTGGTCAATCTTTACTTATTTTACTCGAATTGTTAAAAAAAGCGATCCGACAAGCCCTTGCAAGCCTAGCACCGGAAAATCAAATTCAGGTTTATTTTATTTAATTTGACCAAAAAAATACCGACCCGACAGGATCTCGCGAGCCTAGCACCGGGAAATCGGAAAAGGGGTTGGTTCTCAGGTTTAGGAGTAGTGGGTGAAAGATAGGTCGGGAAATATTATCACCATGGTATTCTTCGCCCTCGAAAACGCTTTTCAGCTGATTTTCGTTATTTCCGTGACACTTCGTTATTGGAGGGGTGAGTTAGGTCACCTGTGGTCAATATTTACCTATCTTATTCGAATTGACCAAAAAAAAATATCCGATACGACAACCCCTCGCAAGCCTAGCACCGGAAAATCAAAAAAGGGGGTAGTTTTCAGGTTTAGTGGGTGAAGGGTAGGTCATGAAACATTATCACCATCATATTTCTCGCTCTCAATCAGATATCGAAAATTAAAATATTCGATAAATCTAGAACTTACCTTAAATTGTTCGAAATGACCTCCATCTGCATACACATTTCGGCACGTCGAACTAAGGATATGCGCACTTCGGTCAACACTAAACACACTAAACTATCAACTAACTTTGTCAATAAATAAAACATAAACGGAAAAAACTTGGTCCAAAATCCAAAAAGCAACACAAAAAGAACGAACAAGTAGTGTCTGTACGTAATCAAGAACTTAATGACTTGACCGGTAAGTCAATAAAATAAACCTTAACTGTAAATACGTGGACCAAAATTCAAAAAGAACAAAAGCAACATACAAAAACAACGAACGGGTTGGATGTGTGTACTTAATGAAGTGCCCACAGAAACTAAAATATTGCACAAGAGAGAGTATAGTCTTCTTCAGATCTACTAAGCACTCAGAACACGCCGACGTCTTTCACTTTTACCGCACCGCTAAAGACCTTACTTTACCTACTTTTAAAAAGCCATAAAAAAGTGTGATGATTATCAACTTGGGTCCTCGCCGACGCGCGGTCTCTAACAAAGGAACGCGACAATTTGATAAAGACGTATTAGCATATTTGATGGTAAGAGGCGCCGACATACGCGAAGATAAAAGCCTATCCCAACATTCCAGTAGTTCCCAAACAATATAAAAATATTACTGAAAATTTTCTAAATTTTTGTTTATATTTTTTTCTAAAACTATGGGCTTTATGTAATATAAGGTTTTTTTGTTCGTTTAGTCGTTCCCCACCACCAGTTTCTTTTAATGACATGAAACTGAATACACCCTGTATATGCAGTAAAGGTATCTGCAAGCGTTGCTCCTCATCTACAAGAAATTGTGCATCTACGGAATATTTGACTTAAAAATAGTCATTTTTAATTTTTATTTATTTACACTGGACAAAATTATTTATTGTCTTAATGAAAAAAATATATACAGGGTGTAATTATTTTCTTAATTTTAAGCTGAATTCGAAAGAATGGGATGTTTTAAAATAAACTGTTTTCATATAAAACTGAATTTTTTTCTCATTTTACGCTGATAACTATTTTTTTCTGATGTGATACATCGCTGAAAAGGAAATTAAGAACAGTATTGAGATATACAAAAATCCACTATGGCGTCACTAAGATAAACCGAAGTTAGGGGCATTAACTCAAAAACAAATTACGATAGAGAAAAAGAAAAATTTGAAAAATATACTGGGTCGCCCTATAAAAATTAAGGAAAAAATGTGACAGATGGCAATATTTCGAATGCAGTTAATACAATTGTCAAAAAAATATGAGGAAAAAATATACAGGTTGGTCACGCAAAGAAACGTAAAAATTGTGGCGGAGCACGATAATATTTAGCATGCAGTTAACGCAACTGTCGAAGAAAAATGTGAAAAAAATATACTGGGTGATCACCAAAAAAAAAAAAAATAGAAATGGACATATTTCGCATGCAGTTATCAAAACTGTCAAAAATGAAAAATATGAAAAAAATATACATGGAGGGCACCCTAAAATGAATATTTGGCGTGTACTTAACACAATTGTTAAATAAAGATAAGAAAATTGTACAGGGTGGTCACCATAAACGAATTTATGAAAAAATGGGAGGAATAATATTTTGCATGTAATTGACACAACTGCCAAAGAAAAATATGAAAAATAAAATATGCAGGATGGCCACTCAAAGAAGAAATTAAAAATAGTGACGGAGGACGGTAATATTTCGCATGTAATTAACACAACTATCAAGGAAGTCAAATATGAAAAATATGGTCAGCCTAAGAAATTAAAGAACAAATGTGACGGATGGCAATAATATTTAGCATGCATTTAATACAATTGTCTAGAAAGAAAAATATGAAAAATGTATAGGGTGGTCATCCTAAAATAAAAATAAAGAAAGAAGTATGGTAAAGAGAGAGGGAAATTTTGAGTAAATACCTTTACCGATTTTTTAAAATATCTCGGAAACGGAAAGAGCTAGGTCAAATTTAAAAGGGCATCGAAGCGGCTATAAAATTCTTCAAAAATGTCGCCTTTTACCCCTTTCTCTATCTCTAATAATTTACCGAGGTTGCAATGTAAGCATTCCCAATTTGGGACACAGTGTATTAATAACACAGACCCACAAAACAAACCAAAAGTTTTGCACTACCGTACAGACTACTAAACCAATACGTATTTTGGAGCGCTGAAACTGAATGCGAGGTCATAATTGATCCATCACATCAGGATTCTGACATAGCCAAAACTGAAGTTAAAAATAAATTAAAAGCCTAAACGAGCTGAACACTTATATGTATTTTGGGGCACTGAAACCGAAACTAACGTTGACCCATCACGTTAGAATTTTTACATAAATTCAAAAAAAAATTATAAATTGCGCTACGAGCTTCTCAACCATATAATGAGAAAATAAAAGAGGGAATGATGGACCTCAAATTCAAAAACCCTTAAAAGATGAAAATTTTGAGAACACAATGGATAACCTTGGGAGGGCAGCATGGGTAAGTTTTGAAAACGTCATTGAAGGATTTCTTGGAAACTCGAAGATCCCAAACTATAGAAACATATTAGCTGAGCTTCTTAAGAATTTAGAGAACCTGGGTGGCCTAATGAACCTAAAATTGAACTTCTTGCACTCCCATATAAATTTATTCCCTGAAAATGTAGCAGATTATGGTAAAGAGCAAGGGGAACGGTTTCACCAAGATATTCGCGAGATGGAGCGTCCGTATCAAGGCAGATGGGATGAGAATATGATGGCAGACTACTGTCGGATATTGAAACGGGATATACCGTATATAAGTAAATGTTTTACAGAGTTCGACTATTTCAAGTCATCACAGAAACTGCAAATGGAGATTACTTACTTGTGATACAATTCAACGGTAGTGTCACATGTAAATAGTAAATCTAGCGTACCATTGATGGCTCGTTAGACTGTTCTGACTTTTTCAGTCTGGCTATACTCAACACTTTTCAGTGCAAGAAACTATAGAACTAAAAGTGTTAGGAGAGCTGGTTGAGGCCCATTGCATAGCCATTCATTTCTCAACAGTGTCAGATTCCACAAGCTTATGGAGTATTGGTTGAAGCGTTTGTATTTTCATTCTTTCTCTACTGTGTGGCACTGATGAGCCTGGGAAGGCGAAACGCGTCTGCCACTGTTGAGAAATAAATGGCTATGCAATGAGCTTCAATCAGCTCTCCTAACATTATAAATAAATCTATTTTATTGAAATACCTTGTTTGTATATTAAATTGTTTTCATTTTCCTCCTGTATGAAATATATCCCTCAACTATATCTCATTATTTTATACATACCTACTTTAGATAAAAAGAAACTGCGCTATGATAGAACGACTATACATAATAAGTTTCATAAAATAAGTAGGACGGGTAAAGAAAAATGATCTGTTGCTTACCCATCGATTTATAATTTTCAAGTCAGGCGATCTAGTTGAGAACAAAAGACAAGAACTAATTATTTTAAAATTAATTTTCGTGGATGAAAGAAGTAGGAGTTTTTAAAACAATTTGTAACTGTCGTATGATGTAGGGTTCATATCTAGTTTTTTACTGAAATAAATGCAAAATATTTCATTTAGGCCAGAAAGCAAATAATTTTATATAATCCTTTATTGCTATAATCCATGATATAAAATAATACTATTGGTTTATTTACATATTTTCACTAAAGGTTCATTTCAAATAGCTATCAAAAGTTTTCACAGACTATCATAATGCTTTTAACAATATGGAACGGGACAAGCTGTAGGCTTATTATTGGTGATAGAGATCTGGTGTTTATTATTGATCGATTGACAACATCAACTTCGACAGATGTAAAGTTGGTAGAGGCGTCAAACAAGGTCGTGTCCTATCACCAATCCTCTTCAACATCTATAGTGATGACGTGCCGTGAGCTACCGCTAGAGCATGGCGGTGTACCTATAGGTAGATATTTCTAATGTGAGCTTTTCAGACGATACTACCTTAGTTGTAGCAAGAGAGAATAAGCTCATACACCTGTTGGAAAACCTTCGAACGATAAGCTCTGAGGACGGTTTAAGATTAAACTACAACATAACACAAATATCGAAGTTGCCAGCGCTTTAGTTTTTTCGTTTTATTTCCTTCGAGATTTTTCCGGATTTTTACGTTTCAAAGTATGTAAATTACGAAAATGAAAGCCATTTAATTCCGTCAGTCTGTCTGCCTGTCTTTTAGCCCTATATCTACAAAACCACTTGAAGATAGAACCTGGATCTGTCGTTGTAAATTATAGATAACGCACTGTGCCGCAGCCGATTAATGAAGAAATTATCAACCAGTGCATGGCGAGAAGCACAAATCCAAGCCTGATTAGATGGTAACGGCATCCCATTCGATGGTGCTTCGGTTATAACCGAATTGATAACCCTGAGGAAACAGCATTTGCTGAGATATATAAGAAATATATCGGATTACGACTGCCGCCTTCCAACTGTGAACTGTTGCAAGGGAAAATAGAAACTTTAAATAAATTTTTCTATACTTCCTGTACTTTTTTCGTTATTTCTAGTGCGTCGATCTTTTGAAAGGGCATTGCCGGTATGTTAATTAACAACAACAGGCCCTTTCGAAATCCCTGAAGAGAGACCAGACCGGAACCGCTTTCGCATTACTTCAGTCTGATCCGTGCCAACCTTGTTGTGACGCCATCTGACATACTCACCATTTCCCTACTGCTGTGATTGGGGGTTAGAAATATCCATGCCTTATGCATGAGTCTTGACATGTTTATTGCTCCTCTCGTTTTTTTTTGTCGGAGCGCTGTCTCTACGAATTTTGATACTGTTTTCCAGCAATGCTTGCTGTGCAGCATATTATCCATGATGTTGTCGGGTGCCAGTTGGGTACCCACCGTCACTTCCATCGAGGTTCTTTCCCGAACCCATCCGTTGCATTCGAAGAACGTGTGGTGTGCATCGTCTTCGGGTTCCATCTCACAGTAGACGCTTCCTGGGTTTTCCGTTTTTCCCATCTTATATAAATAGGATCGGAAAAAACCATGTCGGGTCAAGAACTGCGTTATGTGGTAGTTCACCTCGCCGTGTCCATGGCTTAACCATGTAGGTATCTGCCCTATCAATCTGGCTATCCACCTTCCCCTAGATTCGGCGACCGTGTTGCTGTATATTTCCACCTTCCTGAAGAAGATTCCCTTACGTTCTTGGTCAAGTAAATCGATCGGAGGTATTTCGACTATTACCAGAACCGCAGGTTCCTGTTTCGGAACCTGCGTAATACATATATATACGGCAATCGTGAAAAAAAGTAGCATTATTTCACGCTATCGTATAGCCGGATCCATGAGTGCATTGAAAACAACTGAAGTTGTCTCACGATCTTCGTTTCACGTCAATTTATGAATTTGTGTTTTGACGTTTAAGCTAATTTTGAAATTTATTTGCCTAAATATCGAAATTGAAGACTAGAAAAAATATTGTATGAAACTTGCATAAAATGCCATTTTTTCATTCATGAGATTGTCGCACTCACCAAACTTTCAATTCGTGAAAGAAAGTACCAATTTATTCAGTTTTAAATTACTTTTATATGAGATATGAATTAGTATCCATTTTCAATATACAGGGTGTCCCATAAGTAATTGTACACAGAGCAATGACAGATTCCTTACGTCAAAATATTACGATTTAGCTAAACTTACCTTGGTCCAAAAGTTGATAATAACAGAGATACAGGGTGTCAAAGTTAAATTTTTTTTTGTTTTTTTTTTAATAATTTCTTTAAAAAGTTAAATATCTTAACAAAATTTGGTGATTGGGGGTTTTTTGAGACGAGGGATTCAAATCTGTTCATAGTTTTGCTGTTGTTTGTAGAGGGCGCCACCTACGGTAGTTTGCGTGTCGTTTATACGTCATACTTTTTTTGGCGATTTTTTAAAAAAATTTTAAAATAAAAATTCCCATTTTCCTGTCATTTTTACGTAAAAAAGGCATACCTTCTAAATGTCGCTACGAGTAACCGTTTCCAAGATATTTGGTTTTAAAGTATTCAATGCAACCAATTTAAATGATTTAGGGATGTACGATTGTTGTACCCAAATCTAGGTGGCTTGTGTCAATTACTCTTTAAATGTCATACCTAAAAATTTTGTTGTGCTAATAAATGCAATTTAACAATTGTTGTACATAAATCTAGGTGACTTGTGCCAATTAGGTATTATTGTATTGTGTTGATTTGATTTAGATAATCACTGAATTTTTAAATTTGTTTGGATTAATCATGCCTCGTCACAACAACTTTTCAAACAGTGAAATGCGAGATATGGTATGCGTCTACGCACAAGAAAATTGTTGTGGTAGACGTGCCCGCCGTACATATCTACGATTATATCCCAACAGGACCCTACCAAACCATCAAACATTTAAAAATATCTATGACAGATTAGGAGAAAGTGGCGAGTTTCGTCCCAAGAGCCACATAGGGCGTCCAAAAAGAATTACCGCCGATCAGGAGGATGAAATTTTAGTTCGAATTGCTGAAGATCCTGAACTTTCCACACGGCGATTGTCTGCAATTACTGGAGTAAGTAAATCTTCCATATTTAGAATACTTCACAAAGAAGATTTGAGACCATTTCATTTTATTCCGGTACAGAATTTGTTACCTAGGGATCTTCCCGCACGTGTAGAATTTTCACAATTTCTTCAAAATAAACAAACAATAAATCGTAATTTTATCGAAAATATTTTATTTACGGATGAAGCAACTTTCACCCGAAGAGGAGTATTTAACTGGAGGAACTTCCATTACTGGGATGTGGAAAATCAACATACACCTAGGGAATCACATTTTCAACAAGAATTCAAAATTAATGTTTGGTGTGGAATTAGGGGAGATCAGTTATTGGGGCCATATGAATTACCACCAAACTTAAATGGTGCTTCATATCTGAACTTCTTGCAAACTGCACTTTATGATGAAATGAATACATGGCCCAGAAACATAAGACAGAATTTATGGTTTATGCAGGATGGAGCTCCACCTGACTATTCCCTTGAAGTCCGCAATTATTTAAATTTGCAGTTTCCTCATAGGTGGATTGGAAGGGGAAGTGAATTTCGATGGCCAGCTCGTAGCCCTGATTTCAATCCTATGGATTTTTACTTTTGGGGACATATGAAGACATTGGTTTATTCCCAAACAATTAATAATCGACAGGAATTATGGCAACAAATACAAAATGCCGCACAGTTTATTAGAAATCAACCTGCCATATTTTTTAAAGTTAGACAATCTTTAACAAAAAGAATAAGGAAATGTATCGATGTTGGTGGAGCGCATTTTGAAAATTTATTAAAGTAATTATGCAATATTATTATGTAATAAAATTTATTTTCTTGCTGTAATGACTGATTATTCTAATTAATCAAGTACTGTGTTTTTACCTCCTTAATGGTTAATATCTCGACAATTATCCACTTTATGGGTTCTTAACAAGAGTGCATATGTTACGTATAAGACATTGGAAAATATGAATTAAGTAGTTGAAATTGATATTCGCACAGTGACGTAATATGCAATTTAGGAGGGGTGAAGGGGTTTATCAATTATGTTGTACGCCACTGGCAAAAGCGATTTAACATATTGTTTTTGTTTTAATCAAAGCCTACTTTGAAAAATCGTACATCGCTAAATCATGATTTAAATTGGTTGCATTGAATTCTTTAAAACCAAATATCTCGAAAACGGTTACTCGTAGCGACATTTAGAAAGTATGCCTTTTTTGCGTAAAAATGACAGGAAAACAGGAATTTTTATTTTAAAAAAATTTTAAAAATCGCCAAGAAAAATATGACGTATAAACGACACGCAAACTACCGTAGGTGGCGCCCTCTACAAACAACAGCAAAACTATGAACATATTTGAATCCCTCGCCTCAAAAAACCCCAAGTCACCAAATGTTGTTAAAATATTTAAATTTTTAAAGAAATTATTTAAAAGAAAAGAAACAAAAAATTTAACTTTGACACCTTGTATCTTTGTTATTATCAACTTTTGGACTAAGGTAAGTTTGGTTAAATCGTAATATTTTGACGTAAGGAATCTGCCATTGCTCTGTGTACAATTACTTATGGGACACCCTGTATAAGATAATAACGAGTGGAAGTTGTATTCCGGCGTTACCGACTGCGAATAGTTAACATTTTGCACCAACACGTTGCAATTCACGTGAATGTAGCGCAAGATCAAGTAGGCAGTCAATATCGTCTATTGTTTAAATAAGAATTTGCAGTCTTCAACTCTCAACTGCCAATTTCAATCGTTCGTAATATTCTCATTAATCATAAACATTTAAAGTAAAATTGAGGTATCACCTGATCTATGTGTGGTTTTTTCAATTGCGAGACAATTATCATACTGATTGTGATTATTACAATTTCGGCACTTTGTATATCTTCGTATTTTTATATGCCTTATACTCCAGTCAAATTGTGTTTTTACCAGGAAAGTTGTAGGGTAGTTTTGATTTCTTCCATTTTATATGTTTTCTTGGGGTGCTGAATCCGAATCCGAGGTTTGCTAACAAAATTTCGTGACGAAACATTGGAAAAAATGCAAAAAAACGTAAAAAATCTAATTTTTGAGGATTTTTGCTTATAACTCGAAAACTATCATTTATTAATCCAGTCAATGAGTGCTCAAAAGAGACGTGTAGAGTACATGGAATATGCGAGACTTTTTGACTTCAGGATTTTGTTAGTAGTTAGCAGGTAAACATACTAAAAGTCCCCACCCCTGGGAGGTGAGCTTACAGTGAGAGGAGGAGGGGAAGGTTCCATTTTTGGGTTTTTCTATTATATCTCGGAAACGGTGGACTCTAGAAAAAATATGTTCTAAATAAAAATGAAAGCTAATTAAATTCCCTATAAAATTGCTTCCATACATATTTGTCGAATTTTCAACGGTTTTCGAGATATACGTTAGGGGCTGTCCATAAATGATGTCACACTTTTAGGGGGGAGGGGTTCTGTGACAAGGGGGGGGGGTTTCAAGCAATTGTGAAGTCACAATACAAGAAAATCTGAGAAAGAATTATTCCTTGCAAAATATGTAGGTACCATAGTTCAAAATTTACAATTTTTATTAATTTACATAAAAGTTATAGTGTGACGTGACAGACAGAGGTGGGGGGGGGGTATCGGGCGAGCGTAGCAATGTGTGACACGAAGGGGGGGGGGGGCAAAAATTGGCAAAAAAAAGCGTGACATCATTTATGGACAGCCCCTTATTGAGAATCGATACTTTTCGAAAAAATCATTTCTACCTAACTCTTTTTGTCAAACATTTGCTTCTAGTGCCTCCCACGATTGTTTCTCAGAAAAATTGTCAGAAACGAAGTTGTAGAGCATTAAATTTTCTTCAATTTGATATACACTTAAAAAATATTTTTTTCGAAAATTATCGATTTTCAATAACGTATATCTCGAAAACCGTTGGAAATTCGATAAATATGTATGGAAACAATTTTATAGGAAATTTAATTAGCTTCTATTTTTATTTAAAATATATTTTTCTAGAGTCCACCGTTTCCGAGTCCACCCTCCCTCCGTAAGCTCACCTCCCAGGGGCGGGGACTTTTAGTATGTTTACCTACTAACTACTTCTAGCAAAGTTCTGAAGTCAAAAAGTCTCGCATATTCTATGCATTCTACAATATATTCATTGACTGGACTATTATTCAAATTTCGTTATTTAGGTTTTTTTCTTCGACGAACCATTCGAGCTCAAGCGCTAGTTGAAAATTGGCGTATTTCGGCTGTCCCCGCAAAAACCCACTTTTTCCACTCCGAAACTCTAATTTATTATTAGATTCTCTCCTGGCTTCCCATCTGGTTTAAAAGCCCTCTATCTATGCTAACGGAAAAATTTTATGATGCAAAAATTGATTCACAGCAAACTGTGGAGGACGCTGATATTCTAATTATCACAACAGCTCTTATGTTGGCCCCGTCAAATGAATATGTGACATTGGTGGGGGAAGATATCGACCTTTTGGTGATTTTTATTAGCCGCGTAGCCTTGATATAAAGAATGTCTTCTTTTTGAAACCAGGAAAAGAAAAGATATCTTAAACCCTCTACAATCCTCATCTTGCCGCTGACAAAACTCTATCGGACTATATATTGTTCCTGCACGCGATGAGTGGTTGTAACACCATTTCTGCTTTGTATAATCAGGGAAAACTGCAATTTCTCAAAGTCCTGCAGAGGAACAATGACTTGCAACCAGTCATTAATGCTTTCAAAGACCCTCATGCACACTAGGATGAGATTGCCGAAGCAGGAAACGTGTTTCTCATGGCTCTGTATAGTAAAGGACATGAGACTAGCCTGAACGATTTAATATACAGGCAATACGTATCGTCATCGTACAAAAGAAAAGTTGGTAGTTTTCGAGTTATAAGCAAAAAACGCAAAAAAATGAGATTCTCTACTTTTTTTACATTTTTTTCAATGTTGCGTCACGAAATTTTGTTAGCAAACCTCAAATTCGGATTCAGCACCCCAAAAAACATATAGCATCGAAGAAATAAAAACTACCTCACAACTTTCCAGCTAGGAGCCCTTTTGAGCACAAATTATCTGCATTATTATAAAAAACCTTAATGCTCTAAATTTATAATAAAACATATACAGTGTGTCCCAGGATAGATGTAACAAGAGGTGTAATGGACCAAAAATTTTGGAATTTTGGAATGGTATTTGGGGATTGAGTCCTCCTTATTGTAAAACTAAAGTATACCAAAAATGACTTGATTTGGTGTTCTACAGGGTGTTTTATAAGCAAGGTTGTAAAAATCACCACTAATAAAGTACCTTTATTTTTCAAAATATGAAAAAATTCCACTAAAAAAAGTTATTTAGAATGCAATTTTATACTTCTATACCAAATTTCAGGAATATAAAATTATTTTTTTGAAACTTCCCATTTTTTGCGAATTAAGAGTTGAATTCATATTTAAAGTTGTGTAGGAGCAAATGTTAATCATCTCAAAAGTAGGCTATTGGTAAATAAAAAATTGAATATACGAGATGTAAGAAGGTATAATTTTAATCGAACTAATTGTAAAACAAGAAACAATTACTAACAGAAGATTAATGAGGTTTAAAAATTATAACAAGTAATAAATGTCAAAAACATAACATATTCACAAACAAATTAATTATTGACCAATACAAAACAATGTTTACAATTTTTTTATTATTCGACGTAGCTACGACCCACATCCACACACATTTCGATCCTTCGCCTAAAGTCCTTATAATAATAATAATAATAATAAATACATTTATTCATAAATGAAATGGTACAAATTCGACAATACTGCCCTCTTCCATTTGCCCAGTACTACTCACTAACCTAAATTAAATAAAACTAAAACTAAAATATATTTTTTCATGACAATGACGTATCACAAGCCAACAGGGGTGTGTGCGAGGTCTCCGCACAAAAGTCTCCGATAAATATCCTACACAGCCCATAAACAACTAAAAATGCAGGGGGCACCACAGAACTATTGACGTTGGATTAGCAACAATTGAGTTTCAATATATCTTGAAATTTTTTTATATTTTTCAGTTTTTATTTCATCTGAGAGTTCATTCCATAAATGGGCAGCTATATACGTGTATGACTTTTGAAAAATAGCCATTCTGTGAGGGACTATTAAAAAGTTGGTTATATTTCTGGTATCATGACCGTGGTTATGTGTAATTAATTTAGAACTTAAATAAATTGGCTCATTTGTTTTAATGATCTTCCATATGAAACAATACATGTGATGTAGCCTTCTGTTTTCCATATTTAAAATTTTATGCTCATTTAGATACGGGGTGATATGATTGCGGAAGGGAATATTATAAATGTACCTCATACAAGAATTTTGAACTTTTTGTATGGCATGTTTCATTAAAAAAGACAGCGTATTACCATACACCACATCTCCATAATCAAGTAGAGATGGTATTAATGAATTACAAAATAATTGTTTACATCTTTGAGGCATATCATGTTTTAAATGGTATAACTCTTTTAGACGAAAATATGCCATCTTTATTTTATTTTTGATATGGCTTTCGAACTGCAGGAATGAATAAAAAATTACGCCCAGATTTTTCGCTTCATTGACTACTGGAATTATTTCATTATTTATTTTGAAAGTTAAATTCACTGATTGAAATTTTTTATTCATTAGCACTGTTCCCATCAAAATGACTTGTGATTTGGATGCATTTAATTTTAGGTTATGGTCATATGTATATTTATATATATTATTTAAATCTTGGTTGATCTTAACTTGTATAGAGTTATTATCTGCTAGATCAAATGAACAATAAATTTGCGAATCATCGGCATATTGATGGAGAGTGGTATTTTTAATAACTTTAGATATATCTGAAACATATAGTGAGAACAGTAGTGGCCCTAGGATTGAACCTTGTGGCACTCCTGCCTTTAAAGGTTTAAATTGAGACATTTGATTTATAACAACACATTGACTACGTTCTTTAAGATAGGTTGACATTAACTGCAGTGAAATGTCTGAGAATCCAAAATAATGTAACTTTGATAGCAGCAGTAAATGATCAAGGGTGTCAAAAGCTTTTGAGAAATCCAGCAGTACCAGACAAGTGTACTTTCCATTGTCTATTTCTCTGATAACATCATCTACTAAGTGTGTTAATGCTGTAGTTGTACTATGATTTTTTTTGAACCCTGACTGACAAGTCGACAATAATTTATTTTTTTGTAGATATTCATAGATTTGGTTATGTATATGCCTCTCAATTATTTTTGATATCGCACAGAGTAAACTAATTGGTCTTAGATCTTTGAAATTTACAGGATTATTTTTTTTAGCTATAGGTTTTACTATGGCTTTTTTCCATAGTGGGGGATATTTCCCGTGTAAAAGTGAAAAATTTATTATATGTGTTATTGCAGGAAGACAGAATGGCATGAAAAGTTTTATATCAAAAATTGAGAGGCCATCCACCCCTGTGGTTTTAATAGAATTTATTATCTTAGCCACATTATATTCTTCGATAGGTTTGAAACTAAGTAGTTCATTTATGCTTGAATGAATATTACTGTTATAAAAACTTAAACTAATATCACTTACTGTAGATTGAGTATTTATTTCAGACACAAAGTAATCATTTAACGAATCAGAGTCCTGTAAATTTGACGGTAAATCTTCCTCAGATGTTTTAGTTAAATTTAATTTTTTTGCAGCTGACCAAAAAATTTTTGTATCATTTTTTATTTGATTGAAGTAAGCTACTTTTTCGCGGCGAATGGCTGATTTTGTATAATCGCGTAATTCTTTATAATAATTATAGTTGCTCTCTGTTTTGTTTTTTAGATATTTTTCACGAGCCTTGTCTCTAAGTTTCATCATAATTTTGATAGTATCTGTGATCCACGGGGTAAATGGTCGGTCAATAATTTTTTTACAAACAATAGGTGCATGAATATTTAATAAATATAGTAAAATACGATTTAAATGAAAAACTTTCTCATTTATATCTTCAGATTCATACACAGAATTCCAGTCAATATTAGAACATTCTAAATTGAAAGCATGAAGGTCTATATTTTTATAGTTCCTGTATCGAACATACTTATCCTTAGAACTGTTTCGAATATGATCTAACGGTATGGAGTATACGGCATTTGTAATTCTCTACTTCAATACTGCTACATCGTTAGGAAGTGGTTCAGCGTAAACCAACTGCTTGAGGCGACCTCATAAAAAGAAATCCAATATTGATAGGTCTGGGGATCTCGCCGGCCACTTGATCGGTCCATTCCTGGCAATCCAATTTTCTCCAAAATTTAAATTCAACCACCGATTAACCATTTCTGTGGTGTGGCCAGGGCAACCAACATGTTGAAAATGAATTAAAAGCATATCTCTTAAAATATTTAAAGGAGTATTGCACTATGAGATTTTACTTATATTTCAAATTTGAAATAAAAATTTTAAGACCTACAGAAGTTATCGTCTTTAATAATTATTCGCAATCGGCAACACCTGACTGCAACTTTCATTCGATTATAAAAATTATCTTAATAACATCTTAAGGTCACTGAAACTAAACTATTAAGCTTCTCTATTCGATATTTGAGTACAGACGTTTGTGTTATGTTTCCATACAAATATTTCTCTCCAAGATGATAATTAAAAATTTTCTTCCAGTCACAATATACATATTTCATTAAATCAAATAGGTATAATAATTATTATTGTACCTATGCTGCTCGTTTTTACTTCTTGTAGGTATATTAGCAATATACAATAATATATATAATATACCAAAATACCCAGCAGGGCTCCATAGTATCGTGCTCGATCGTACCGAAGGTCCCCTTACCACCTGCTATGTGTTTTTTTCCATCACTCTAATAAAGTATAAGATACCAAAGCGATAACTTCGTCTACTAGGCACATTTGGATGCTTGTTGGGTTCAAGATAGTAAGAATTACTAGTAATCTTAAATATAGGTTTGTGGTAGAACGTAGTAAACTACTGTCCACTCTTATTGCTGACACTATGAATATTTCCAAAGCTACAGCTAACTTTGTTCAACCGTTTCAAAAGTTTTGTCAGTTCCATATGGACCTCGGATTTTTTAAAATTTAATTATTCATCTATCGAAAAATAAATTGCAACAACTTTTAGGCAACCCAAAGGATAATGTCTAATCAAGCGATAGGTCTTATCGTCTAATTTCGTAAATCCTGGGTTATGATTTGTAGAATGTCCAATTATAACAAAGTTGAAGGTACACACGGCCCATTTCAAAAGTGGAGAAACTGAAAAGTCTAATGTTGCTCACCATCCTTTGATAACAATCATAGAATAGATATCAATAGCTTGTGTAACAGTGTAACATACACCAGAATGCGTTTGAAGGTTTAAAGATTGCAAAATGTAAAAGTAGTACGAACAATTACAATGGACCTAAGTATCTCAAATAGTCCGTTTTATTTGTTATTAGGTCACGGTTCGTTGAGAGTCAGAGTTTAGGTATGGATGAGACGATTGGTTGAGTCTCTTTAACGGGGATATTTTAGTATAAGGATAATTTAATTTAAATCATGCTAATGCTAGCATGGTTGGCGAAACGCGTGTCGAAATTTCTAGCCCCAAGCCCCAAGAATAATGAGTAAAATTGTGTATTTAGGCGTGATCTTCAGAACTCCACTGTAGCTCCATTAGGATCGATTTCCGGGCGCATGTTTATATGATTTTCTTTATTATTTTTGCGCAAAGAATCAGGTTTAAACGGACGAAAGTTACACACAAAGTAACACTCGGTATGTTGGTGGTATTAAATTTCTCAACAACTATGTTAATAAGTTATGTCTTTTAAGCTCTGACCTACTCTTTACGAAAGTTTACTGAACAATGGATCATGTATAATGAACCCATTTAATCCTGCAACATTATTTATTATGGTGCCGAGTGAAGAATATTTGCTGTTTTCGTTGAATATCTAATAGTTATTTTACTACAGCAGACTATTTTTTCTCATTTCTGCGATACGTCTCTTACATATTATATTATTATATTCAAAATCTTTGATAGCTGACAAATATTTGTCTTTCCATTTTAAATATTCCTACTTAATTGTACATTTTTTAAAAATTGTCTCATGTTCTTATACTTAGTTTCAGATACGCCAAAAATATCTTTTGCAATAAAACCTATATTTTAAAGTTCTCTTGTGTTAAGGTACCATATAAAAATGTTCAGAATTTAATGAACTATTTGTATGCTCTAAAAGTTCATGCCATAAAAAAATATCTTGTCGCCTCGAAATTTTCTTGCTGAATACATCAAAGACGTCATTTGAACATCAAAGTGTAGTCGTTAGGACTATCTATTCACTAGCCTTTATTGAAATTCAATATCGTTTTTTGTTTCCTAGTAATCGGGAGAAAATTTAGTAGAATCATCGTATATAAAATGTGTCGTTTGTTTATACAGTGTGTCACTTAATAAGATCCAACCGAATGGAAGCGGAATTTTTAGACAGTGTAGAACTTTTGTAGACGTGTTAGTGAAATATTTCAAATTGATTGGCATCAGGCCACTATCCATCCATGTGATTAGAAATCAAAAATACTGAAAAATATATGACAATTTCATTAGGCACAAAAATTATATAGAAACGTTACTGCATCTCAGATTAGTACAGGAAAAGATTGAAAAAATTGACCGTAACTCGAAAAAAATGTGTGCAGACTTAAAATAGGCCAAAGTTCACGAAAAAAAAAGTTTAGGAGTTTTACTTATCCGCGGGAACTTATAGGGAGTAAAAAGGGGTATTTTTAATAAAAAAAATCGATTTCTCTCTATTTTCTAGGGAAATGTGGCATTTACAAAAAAAAAGTTCAATAAAAGTTGTTTCTGGCAATATTATTTTAAATTTGGTATTTTTAAATTAATTTTTAGCACTAATTAACTGAAATACGGCCATTTTTCGATGAGGGGATGGGGGAGGAAATTTTTTCTAAAACAAGTGTTTTATAGGGACAAAATAAATTGAGCATCTAGGTGATGCTATATATTAACGAAAAACTGCATTTTTGAAAGAAAAATTAATTACTGAGCAATTACAATAACAAAATGCCGACATTGTGTTAACAAAAACCCACATTGAATCGGCCATAACTTCTTTATTTTTTGTGATGTAGAAACAAACAAAAAATTATTTTAAAGATTGATTCATTATCTTTAATTTTGTTTCTTAGAACTTTTGATGGAAGTGTCATAGTTTCTAAGATATTCAACATTTTAAACTAAGCACTTCACCCCAAAAACGGTCGGATGCTGTCTATAAAATTAAATATCTCCGAAACAACACTACACAAATATATGAACAAAATACATTTATCTCAGTTTATAAGCTTCATTTTTGATGTCCGCCATATTTTTTCTTAAACTAATATTTATTTAGATATTTACAGAGAAACAAGAATGTTACGTTTTTTCTAAAATCCCTTTACAGTTTAACATGCAATTTTCTTTCTAAAGCAAGCGCTGTAAACCGATGAAAAAATTTGAGCGTCTATCACACTATATATTAACGAAAAAGAGTATATGGGGATATATTTTTTTTAGTTGCTGACAAAATTACTTAACAAAATTGCGACGTTTTTATTAAAAAACAAAATGTAAAAGTAAAGTGAAGTACATTGTTTCTGTCATAACTTCTTTGCTTTTTATGCTATGAAAATCATTTGAAAGCCTAATTAATAGTTTTTCATTCTAGCTATTAGCGTTTTTGGCCTAGTTTCTGAGATATTTAACATTTAAACCAAATACATCGTCTTATAAACCTTCGAATGCCATCTTTAGACTTCCAGATCTCCGAAACCATTAACTCTACAAAAAAACCGCTGCCCAAGGAATCACTACTTCCACATCCAAGTCTCTTACAAGAAAATACTATATTTGCACTCCACTATGTGGAAATAATTGTTTATGGAACTTTAATAGTACAATATTTGAAATCATGTACCCCAAAAACCCATAAAATTATAAGCCACATCGGTAATAGAGGAAGGGTGAAGTGAAAAAAATTCTTGATAACTTTGGCTCTTGTACACACACTAAATCACACTATTTTTTCACCACCTTCAATAATGGTGGGGGTGGTAATGGAGGTGGCTAATGCCAATTTTTTTTTTGAGACCGATTCCAGAGTACTCGTGAGCACTAAAAAGATACAAGACTAACATACAGACCGATGCGACAGACAAATTTATTTTGCTCAGACTTAAAATATTGAGGTTTCATGATATTCTAAGCGTATTTAAACAATGAAAATTTACAAAAAAATTTTTTGCGTTAATATACTTCAACTGGCATTACTGGCATTACAAAGATATAAAAAATCGTTGTCTGAAGTAAACTACATGATAAAAGTACTCTACTTCGAGCATTTTCTTCGAGGAAACATATTACGCATCCATACTACTCAAGGTAACCCACTGTGCATCCAATTTACTCGAGGAAAGCCACTGCGCATTCATACTTCTTGAAGTAACCCACTTCGCATCCATTTTACTCAAGGAAACCCACTGCGCATCCATATCACTTGAGGTAAATTACTGCGCATCTAAAGCCACTCCGCATCCATAATACTGGTGGTAACCTACTGCGCATCTATTGTACTCGAGGAAAGCCACTGCTCATTCATACTTACTTACAACCTACTGCGTTCTATAATACTCGAAAAAAGTCACTGCGCATCCAAAATACTCGAGGAAAGCCACTGTGCATCCATAATACGCGAGGAAACCTACTGCGCATCCATAGTAGCCGAGGAAAGCCACCGCGCATCCATACTACTCGAGGTAACTTTAACAACATAATATTTGAAATAGTCTATCCCAAAAACCTATAAAACGATATGCCACATCGGTAGTGGGGGTTGGGGGTGGTGGCAGAGAGGTGGGGGTGGGGGTGGATTAAGTAAAAAAAAGTTTTGAGGCTTAGATTCTTGTATACACGCTAAATTACAATTTTATTTTTTTCACCCCCTTTAATAATGAGGTGGGGGTAGTAATGGGGGTGGCTAATGCCAAAACATTTTTTGAGACTTTAAGTTCTTTTATATATACTAAATACCAATTTTATGGACTCTTACCGGCTTGATTTACCCATTTACCCCCATTTACCCCAATTTACCCCCCAACCCTTCGACGGAACAAGATGAAAATATAATCTAGTTCCAGATCTCGTTAAAGTACATATGTGTACCAAATTTCAAGTCAATATCTTAAACGGTTCCAGAGTAAACGTGCGCACAAAGAAAAGTTACAGACCGACAGACCGACAGACCGACAGACCGACAGACCGACAGACAGAAATTTTTTTTTCGCTCAAACTTAAAATCTCGACGTTTCATGACATTTTAAGCCTATTTGAATAAAAATTTTTAAAAATTTTTTTGCCGTTACTATACTTCCACTGGATGTGGAAGTAATTAGTTTAGTAACTTTTTTATTTGTCTCTAGCATAATTTTGCTCAATGTAATGCCTTTTAAGTTATTTGACGAAAACTTATTTGAAATACCACTTTTTCAAGCTAAAATCCCAAATTTTCTAGTAGTTATAACTTAAATCTATCAATTTATATGAAAAGTAAAGTTCTTAAAATTTAATTCTCTCAGCTCCAATGTTTTTTTTTTTTTAGGTGCCACCCATAGAAAAGGGGTGGCATCCACCCCCTATAAATTAGCAAGCCCTCGCATAATATAGAAACTTCTTTTTTTATGCATTTACTATTAAGCTGTCAAAAATGAACGAGATCTAATTCATATGACATTATTCCGAAGTTAAAACCTCTAGTATTTCGGTTAATTATTGCTACAAAATTAATTTAAAAACACCAAATTAAAGATAATATTGCCAGAAATAACTTTTACTTGAACTATTTTTTTGTAAATGCCATATTTCCAGAGAAATTAGAGAAAAATCGATTATATAATTAAAAATACCCCCTTTCACCCCCCTGTTCCTGCGGATTCGCAAAACTCCTAAACTTTTTTGTTTCGTTGACTTTGGCTTATTTTGAACCTATATAAGTTTGAAGTCTGCATAAATTTTTTTGGAGTTAAAATAAAGGTTTCCTGTACTAGATGTATTGCATCAATATCAAAAGGTCATTTTCATTTTAAAATTTGTTTACAGTTTCCTAAGTAAGAAATTATGCAACTAAAGATCACATTCCCGTTGAAATATACATACGCGGAATAAAAAATTTCCGATTATACGAGAAATGTACGTTACCATCTTATCTCGAGGTTGTAAATAATCGTTAAAAGTTCTGCCTCTCCTTGTTACCGTAATATAAGTCCCTTTAACAACTAAGTATGCTTAATAGATCAAATTCAGATCTTTAATAGTAATAATATGTTATTAGTCAACACCCTATGCTGTGGGTCGGAAATTAACACTAAACACTAATTTATTAACTTACGTACTAATTACAACAAATAATTTTACGTCACTAATATAACGGATTGAATTCAATAATTCAGTCACTTGATCACTTTGCTTATAGCCAGGGAGGTAGCGTGAAATCATTTGTATAAAGTTAATTTTTTTTACCCTAATAGCTTAGACAGTCAATGATGAAGGTGCAATTCTGCCGATCTATAATAGTCTAGGAAATAGCGTGCAAATTCGACGACGAATGGTTATCGTCTGCCAGTCGGTAATCGAAGAGATCATATAAGTACAATTTTTTTTTCTCTCTGGAACTTTTTGGTATGGTGGGGGGATAGGGATGGGGGGGAATCTATTTTTTAATTGAATGATTGTCGATATCTGTCCGCATAGGTAGTTAGTATATGTACTTCACATACCCCAATTACGTTGGCAGACGAAAATTCCGGTCGGCGCGCGCGTTAACCGGAAATAGAAACTAAATATTTTTTTTCTATTTGAGGTTAACACGCGCACCGATCGGAAGTTTCGTCTGCCAGCGTAATTGGGGTATGTGAAGTACATATACTAACTACCTATGCCTATACTACCACCATACCAAAAAGTTCCAGAGAGAAATAAATTTTGTACTTATATGTTCTCTTCGATTACCGACTGGCAGACGGTAACCATTCGTCGTCGAATTTGCATGCTATTTCCTAGACTATAAGTCCTGCAGAAGTGAGTAAAAAATTAAATAACATGCAAAAAGAGATACAAATTTTCTGAAATGTCACAAAATGTCACTTTTGATTCGTTCGTACCGAGCCGAATTTTCGAGTCTCTCCGTGCAATTTGCGATCAGGTTTATCTAGAAGACTTCCTCTATACGTCCCGATATCGTACGGCCGTCCCAATGGTGTTTTTCGAAAAATATGAACGTGTCAAGATTGTATGTTTTTGCAATTTTTTCGGCGCCGAAATGCAAGATGTTTTTTGCTACTTTTCGCAGATATTTGCAAAACGCTCGGAGTTAGCTCGAAATAAAAAATAAGGTCAAACGAGTATTTTTCACTACGAATCCTTTTGCTACCAACAGAATTTTGAGTTTTTTTTCGTTTCGGAGATAACTACTGAAATATCGGCCATAGCCCGGAATGCATAATCGGTCTTTTGTTTTTTAGAGAGAAATAAAAAAAGTGTGGAAAGCTCAATCAATTCTCTTTACATAAGCTGTCTGCAAATTTATCGAAAAAAACGATAATTCTCGAGATATTCGAGGAAATATAGAAAATTACGTTTTCCTATAGAGTGTATGTAAACCTTAAAAAAATAATTTTTCTCAGGAACCGTTTCGAAAGGCCAAGATTAACAGAGCGTCAAAGTAGTACATGATATTAAGTGAACATCATATATGAGATCAATTTCAGTAAATAACCGATTAATTACGGTGACAAAATGGAGAAATTTTACCGGAAAAAAAAGTCCCAAATTCCGCCCCCTCTAATTCCTTCATTTTTGTCGAAATTCAAAAAATAAAAAAAACAGTTTTACCAAATTTAATTCCATTTAAATTAGCTATAGTAGACTTTTGGCGTAGGAGCCAAGATTAAAAAGTTGCCAACTGTAGAAGCTCAAAATTTGCGATTTTTTGCCGTACTTGGCCGATACTTCAGTAGTTATCTCCGAAACGAAAAAAAAAAATCAAAATTCTGATGGTAGCAAAAAGATTCGTAGTGGAAAATACTCGTTTGGCCTTATTTTTTATTTCGAGCTAATTCCGAGCGTTTTGGAGATATCTGCGAAAAATAGAAAAAAACAGCTTGCATTTCGGCGCCAAAAAAATTGCAAAAACATGCAATCTTGACACGTTCATATTTTTAGAAAAACACCAATGGGACGGCCGTATGATGTCGGGACGTATAGAGGAAGTCTTCCAGATAAACCTGGTCGTAAATTGCACAGCGAAATTCGGTTCGGCACGAACGAATCAAAAGTGACAGTTTGTGACATTTCAGAAAATTTGTCTCTTTTTGCAACATGTTATTTAATTTTTTACTCATTTTTGCAGGACTCATAAATTGGCAGAATTGCACCTTCATCATTGATACTGTCTAAGTTATTGTGGGAAAAAAATCTAGCTTTAAATATATTAACGCGAAAAATCTATCGTTACCTCCCTGGCTATTACGTTTTCTTTTATCTTTCTTAAGTCACTATCTGAACTGAACTGAATTGTCCGACAACTCGCTCTCTATTTATATTCCTAGGTTAAGAGTTCTGGAATATTCTACATCATTCTACAATGTAGATGTCAGTAGATGTCAGTACTTTTCTCGACATTTCTAGTTTCTGACAGCGCGCGCGCGCCATCTCTGGGACGATTGCCGAACTAAGTATGCATAGTTCTCTGTTATTCGCACATGGACTTTAGAGGAAATTCTTACAGGTGTCTCGGGGGGTAGAAATATGTAGCAATATATACATGGCTTATGGGATAACATTAGTGGCGGTTCTGTGCTTAAGGAAATGATTTCGTAATTCGACAATTTCTCCCACATCTCTAAACCGATTGAAAAAATTCTTTGATAGACTTTTAAAGAAAAAATAATAATAAAAATATTACCAGACAAAAAAAAATGATTTTCGCACGAAAAAAAGAAATGTCCTTCTTTAGTTTTAAATAGCCTGGTACCATTCAATAAATTTGTCTCTAAAAGCTCATCAAAATTTTTTTTAATCTGTTCAGGAGAAATTGTCGAATTACGTTCAGCAGATCTAATTTATCAAAACCGCTGCCCAAGGAATCACTACTTCCTCATTCAGATTTTCTCTCCAAGTCACTCACAACGAAAAAATTTTGTATGTGGAAATAATTGCTTATGGAACTTTAGTAATATATTATTTGAAATCTCCTACCCCAAAAACCTATAAAGCGATACCTCACATCGGTAGTGGGGTGTGGGTGGTGATAGGGGGTGGTAGTGGGGGTGGATGAAATAAAGAAATATTTTGAGGTTTCTGGTTCTTGTACACACACTAAATCACATTTTTTTTTCATCCCCTTTAATAATGGGGTGGGGGTGGTAATGAGGGTGGCAAATGCCAAAAATTTTTTTGAGACATTAGCTTCTCTTTAATATTCTAAATACCAATTTTCTGGACTCTTACCTGCTTAATTTACCTATATACTCCAAATTTATCCCAATTTACCCCCAACCCTTCGATGGAACAAGATGAAAATATAATCTAGTTCCATTCCTCATGAATCACCCTGTGCATTAATATCAAGATACATATACAGTTTTTCTCTAAAATGAAGAGAATGAATCTGTGGCGGAGCGTTGCTGTTATGGGCCTGAGTTCGAATGGTTTTCCGCGGGCCCCCAATCAAACTTTTCTTGCGGGAGCTTTTCTTTGAGGAGCCCCTGTAAAACATGTTTTTTGCTTGTTTGACTACTAAATTTATGTATTTTATGGACCTTTATTTTGTGATTAATTTGATTTGAATTTCGTTTTGTGAAGTGCGAGGTGTTGAAGTATCTGGGCTGGTCCGTTCCGAACCTCTAAAGCTCCCGGGCACGGGTAGATCCGCCACTGGAATGAATGGAGAAAATTATATATTTCTTTTGTGAAAAATCTGTTTTGGTGAAAAAGTTGCCCCTGGAATTGCAGCAATTGGAACTATTAAGAAAGCTAATAAAGAAAGGCATGATTACATAAATAACAATATGTTAAAAGTGCCCGATATAGAAAGGTTGAAGAAGAACTAACAGCTTCAACATTAAATTATTGTCCAGAAAACTAAAAAGAGATGATTAGGAAATTATATCCACTGAAGAACTACCTTTGCAAAGAAGAAATACGACGATACGTTCTTTGAAGTCAATGGAAAATAAAAATTCTATTTAAACCCGGATCAAAGAGAGATAAATTTGCTCGTTGAGTTAATCTCTATATATACAGGGTGTCCCATGGATGAAGTAAAAAATTATTTTGAGGTTTCTGGTTCTTGTACATACACTAAATCACATTTTTTTTTCATCCCCTTTAATAAGAGGGGGGGGGGTGGTAATGGGGTGGATAATGCCAAAAATTTTTTTGAGACCTTAGCTTCTCTTGAATATACTAAATACCAATTTTATGGACTCTTACCTGCTTGATTTACCCACTTACCCCAAATTTACCCCAATTTACCCTCCAACTCTTCGACGGAACAAGATGAAAATATAATCTAGTTCTAGATCTCGTTAAAGTACATACGTGTACCAATATCTCAAACGGTTCCAGAGTAACCGTGCGCACAAAGAAAGTTACAGACAGACCGACAGACAGACAGAACATTTTTTTTCACTCAAACTTAAAATCTCGACGTTTCATGACATTCTAAGCCTATTTGAAAAATAAAAATTTTTAGAAATTTTTTTGTCGTTACTATACTTCCACTGGATGTGGAAGTAATTAACTAAAAAAATAATAATAAAAGAAATGGAAACTATCCCTCGTTTCTGCACCTATGGATGAAATACATTTTGGTCAGTACTGTACAAATGTAAGCCTAAATAATGCAAAATCGTGAATAGAGTTTTATAAAGTTGCCTGAAAGTATTTCCGAGATAATCAATAAAAACCTACATTTAGGCCCCATATTCAGAGGGCCGTACCGAAGTTTTCTTATTATATTTGCATGTAGAATCAGCACGTTAAGGGGAATGCGGGTATTTTGGGACACCCTGTATATAAAAATATCCTGACTGACTGACTGACTCACTGACTGAGTGATTTATCAACGCACAGTTCAAACCGCTGGGTCTAGAAACTTCAAGTTTTGCATAGAGATTCCTCGCACAGCGTATGCAATCACTAAAAAGGGATTTTTCGATATTCGATCTTTTTAGACTTTTTCGGAAACGGTTAGCTCTAGATGCGTGAAATTTGGCAGAAATATTTTTTGTTGAAATCTATTGGATACGCGTAAGACGAAATTTCGATTTTCACTTTCTGAAGGGGTGAAAATGGGTAGATGGTTTAAAGCGTATTTTTGAAATCGCGTAAGTCAGAAACTTGATTATTCGAGCGATGGACTCTTCTGAGGAAATAAAAAGACACTTATTCGACTGTCTTTAAAAATACACCCGAGAGGGTGAACTGGGAGGGGGAGGTTTTTAAGCTTTTCGGAAACGGTTAGACCTAGATGCGTGAAATTTGGCAGAAATACGTTTTATTGGAATCTATTAGACATGAGTGAGACGAAATTTCGATTTTCACTTTTTGAAGGGGTGAAAAAGAGGTGGTAGATGGTCTATTTCTGAAATCGCGTAAATCGGAAACGTGACATTCCAGCGACGGGCTCTTCTGAGGAAATAAGTAGACGTATTCGACAGTTTTCAAAAAGAGACCCCCCCCGAACGGGTGAACAGGGAGAGGAATGTTTTTAAGCATGAAATTTGACACATACCCGGCCATGGGCTTTATTACCAATGATAATAATTAACTCGCTCTAATACAAAAATAGAATACTGATATGTTATCAACTTGCCATGCGCAGAGGGTTTCTCGAGTACTATGGATGTGCAGTGGGTTTCCTTGAGTACAATGGATGAGCAATGGGTTTCCTCGAGTGCAGTGGTTGCGAAGTGGGTTTCCTTGAATGCAATGGATGTGCAGTGAATTTTCCAGAGTACAATGGATGCGCAGTGGGTTTCCCCGAGTACTATGGATGCGCAGTGGGTTTTCTCGAGCACAATGAATGCGCAGTAGGTTTCCCCGAGTATTATGGATGCACAGTGAGTTTCCTTGAGTACAATAGATGCGCAGTGTGTTTCCCCGAGTACTATGGATGCGCAGTGGGCTTTCTCGAATACAATGAATGCGCAGTAAATTTCTCCAAGTACTAGGGATGCGCAGTGCGTTTGCTCGCGTACCATACTCTAGGAGTATTCAGTGAATATGTAGTACTTCTTTATAGGCATAAGTTAGTATGTCAGTGTTCTTAATTTCACGCGCAAGGAGTCTTCCAGGGGAACGAAGTCGCAGGCATCAGCTAGTTAATGATATAATTCCGTAAATGTCATAGAGATTTTTTTAGAAGCGTTCACAAAATGAGCGTTTAAAATGACGTCCTTCGGCTGAATGCGTTGTTGAAGGTATCGAGCAAATCATAAATTTTATTAGTGAAGATTGACTTTTTTTATTATTACATAAGCCTAGACCAGATATTAGAATATTAAAATAAGAACTTAGTGATCATTGAGGTGAAAACATTATAGTTATAACAAATATAAATAAATACATTTTCTGCAATTTGCATAAGAAGCGCTGGGTGTGACATCGAGAGATGTACTCTACAATATTAGTAATACCTAATTTTAGGGTAGAACTAACAGGAAAGGAGATAATCGAGAAAAGCTTATTTAGGCCGTCATTATTCCAATATAGCGGCCGTAGCGGCAACGAAATCTTTGTAAAAAATATTAATTAGTGATTGTGGCATCCCCTCCTACATTATATAAACAAAAAATTCCTTGCAGGAATTTTTCACGGGTTAAATGACAGATTGATTATCCTATAAATTTATCAGCAATTTACTAGACAACTTGGATTAATAAAAATTTATAGTTTCTATATTCTCAATTGTAACATCTAGAATGAGATTTTAGTTATTGGCAAATACTGAAATTCTGTACAAGTATTCATATTAAGTGCTAAATCCTATTTAGTGCTCGTAACCATTATTACTAACTCCTGATTTGCATAATATATAGCTGTTTAGTAAACAGTTTATGATATATCAAATTAGTTGCTATGTTGTACGTATAATGTGAGATGCATAACTAATTAAATTGAACGACGCGACGCTGTGAGAAAGGAAATCAGGGGATAGCAAGCTTTTCATAATAAAAGAAAGAAAATCAATATGTACATTATACTACGGACAAAGCTTCCGTGATAGCTCATTCTATTTTAACAATTTATAGAAAGCATATTTGATTTAAACACAAAGGATTTGATTGGATACTATTATATGTGTTTTAAAAATGTCAAAGTTACTATAAATAATAAAATGAATAATTCATTCACTGCTTAACTGTTTAAAGAAAATTATGATCACGTATTATTATTGACGCAAAATATTACTAAAGTTCTTTTTCTTCTTATTCATAACTAGTACATTAATTAGAGGAATAATGTTATATGATGTTATTTCAATTTTGGCAATTCAATAGTAAATGCATCACAGTAAAGTTTCTATGTATATTATGCAGGGGCTTGCTAATTTATAGTGGGTGGGTGCCATCCCTTTTCAGGGGGTGGCGCCTAAAGAAAAAAACCATGCGTATGATTAATAAATTTCCTTTTCAAATTTTTGAAGTTTCACTTTGTATAAAATTTTTGAAGTTATACGAGACTTTCTGTAGTATGTTTCATTTTGTTTCGATGAAAATAGGATAAAAAGAGGTAGGGCCAACGACAATGCAATTTCGAAAATTGTAAAAAATTCACTTTTTTGAAAATAAAAAAAAATGAACTTTAATGTACCTGAAACTACCTACAATCGAAAAAAGAAGTGACGCATAGTGCCTCCTGAATTTTTTATTTCGTCCGCCATCTTTGACCGATCTATTCGACTTACATCGTCCAGGGTGCATTATATTTGACTATAGGTGAGTTTTATTTTTGCACATTTTGGTAAAATTACCCCTTCTTATCGAAAAGATATTCAATTTTGATTATTCGGCCATTTTGGTGTTTTCAATTTTTTCCGAGATGGTGGATTGACTTATACCAATACATATCGGACAGGTTTATATTTTTTAAAAATTTTATTTCAAGTAAGCCAGTATTTTCCATTCGATTACTAGTACAAAATATATTAAGCAAATCAGTAAAAAATCCGTAAAAGCGTGTCAAAAAGTGAATATAATTTTTGACACCAGGAATTTTTGGGCGCAAATATTTTTTTCGTAATCAGGAGGTCATAATACATAAGAATCAACAATAAAATTTCCAGTTAAATGTTGTCGCTGAAAAAATTCAATTCGACGGTATTATTACTTCGTCTCTGAGGATCAACAGCTGGTACAGAAATGTATAGAATAATTTGACACACATTTATCCTCAATTAACAAAATAATAGGGAATTCCTGCAGTTTTGTTTTAGTTCCATTGCTTTTCTATTGGATCCTATGACGTTATCCCACATGTGATCACAATTATTGTCTAGTCGAATAAAGTCATTTTCTGAGTCTAACAAGTTAAATTTCATTCAATAAATCTTATAAAACACAATATATAAACAGGAATTCGCAACTGGCCTCATCAGCGCAGCCAGGGCAGTTCCACCGGGCACATGGCGGGCGCGGCTGCCGCGCGCTGACTCTCAAGGTTGCGTAGTTCCGTAACAGGTGACGCTACAGAGAAAGTAGACATACCAATGCAAAGCTCAAAGTATGAAGAGAAATGTTTATTCAGATACGTTTTCCCCTCCGAGTCTTCATTTATCCGCAATGGAGCCATTTCGATTTTTTTTTAATTTTTGAAGTTTTTAAGGCAATGGAACGGAAAATTACGAAAAAAATATGCATGGAACATGTGAAATAAGAACGGATATGATTCTCCGAAGCTTTTATCATCATTTCGACCCAAATCGGACTAGTAACAACCTTTTTGCTGCACTTTATAGCCAGCTCTGCAATTTCTGCGACTTATCCTTGTTGCTTCGCAAAAACAGGGAAGCCGATAGGGGAGAGTAGGGGACTTTTTGGTACGTGTTGTCCTGTACCAAAACTACAATCCTGCAAATTTTCAGATTTACAGTAATTAATTTCGGGTCAAAAACAAAAATTTCTATGCTACATGGCTTAACTAAGATCACTCAATTTTGCCGCACCAAAGAACTAATGCATACACTTAGAGAACTGTCAAAGTTAAAGAACTAAGGGTATAGCTCGTCTTGCGCCTTCTTGATTGTTTAGACTAGACGTGATAGACGCAACAATGAACGCACTTAAATGACGGAGTGAACGCACTTAAATGTTCATCAATGGAGCCATTTCGGAATTTTTAAAATTTTTTTCAATTTTTTTTAAATTTTTGAAATGTTGACAGAACTAGAATGGAAAATTATGAACAAAAATATGCATGGAACATCTGAAATATGAACGGATATACTTCTCCTAATCTTTTATGATCATTTCAACCCAAATCGGACCTGTAACAACCTTCCTGTTGCACTTTATATTCAGCCCTTCAATTTTTGCGACTTAAGCCCTTTTTGCTCTGAAAAAACAGGGAGGCCGACGGGGGAGAGTAGGGGACTTTTTGCTACGTATTGTCCTGGACCAAAACTACAATCCTGTAAATTTTCAGCTTTACAATAATAAATTCCGGGTAGAAGCGATATTTTGACTAAAATTCCTGCGCTACCACTTTAGAGTCCAATGAATGTAGAGACCAACACCAATAAATCCTATAATTTTATAAAAATTTATTTGTTCTTATTTCAATAATTAATTCAAAAAATCCGAACAAGACGCCTAAGGCACGGGCAAAATTATTTAACATTAAAAAAATAAGCGTTTGATTTAGATATCAAGTTGACAGTCTAAGCACCTTTTATAAAGTGCTTTAAAAATAGTATGGAAAACCGTATTTATTTTTTTAACGAGTAGTATACATTTTAAACTTCAACAGTTTTCATGCATACTTTGCTCATGAAAAATGCGGACCATCTATTTTAATCTCTGGTACTTATTTTTACATTAACAAAAATTTACTGAAATTCTCCATACCCCTGCAGTACATTAATCACAAAAAGAATTGCCAATGTAGCCTACCAAATTCATTTCAAATACTTTCACATGAAAATGCAGTAATTCATAGTGGAAATAACCGATATCTATTATCTGTATCCTGTGACTTGGAACAGCACGGGTATACTGATTTAACTCTCCACTTTTGTCCGCTGGAATGGCGAAGTTGAATTATCATGGGGTCAACGCATTTAATATTATACCAAGTTAGATGAAAGTTGGGGTTAAACCATTAAAATGTTAAATATCTGTCTATGTACCTAGCTAGTTGATGGAATGTAGAGACTAACTTTAATGGATATTTGCAGTAAGTTATTAAATTAAACATTATTTATATTATTTAGGGGCGGAAATTCCAGTCTAAGTATTAATTATTCTTGTCAGTTACCACGACATTGAAAAATTCTCATCCATTTTCAATTCGTGTGTGTGTGCACACGCGCCAAGACTAGTTATAGTCCCTTCAAATTAGGAAAAATTAAAGAAAAATTTCCGACAGTTATGAGATCTGTAAAAGTGAAGTATGATTTTCACCCCCCGCAGTTAAAAAAGGGTGGTTTTTGAGAAATATATACATATTCAGTGTGTCCCAGGATAGATGTAACAAGAGGTGTAATGGACCAAAAATGTTGATATTTGGGGATTGAGTCCTGCTTGCTGTAAAACTAAAGTATACCAAAAATGACTTGATTTGGTGTTCTACAGGGTATTTTATGAGCAAAGTTGTAAAAATCACCACTAATAAAGTACCTTTATTTTTCAAAATATGAAAAAATTCCACTAAGAAAAGTTATTTAGAATGCAATTTTATACCTCTATACCGAATTTCAGGAATAAAAAATTATTTTTTTGAAACTTCCCATTTTTTGCGAATTAAGAGTTGAATTCATATTTAAAGTTGTGTAGGAGCAAATGTTAATAATCTCAAAAAGTAAGCTATTTGTAAATAAAAAACCGCTGCCCAAGGAATCACTACTTCCACATCCAGATTCTCTATCCAAGGCACTCACAACGAAAAAACTTTGTATGTGAAAATAATTGTTTATGGAACTTTAATAATATAATATTTGAAATCCTCTACCCACAAAACCCATAAAACCATACCCCACACCGGTAGTCGGGAGGGGGGTGGTGATAGGGGTGTGATAGTGGGGGTGGATGAAGTACAAAAAATATTTTGGGGTTTCTGATTCCTGTACATACACTAAATCACATTTTTTTTCATCCCCTTTAATAAGGGGGTGGGGGTGGTAATGGGGGTGGCTAATGCCAAAAATTTTTTTGAGACCTTAGCTTCTCTTGTATATACTAAATACCAATTTTATGGACTCTTACCTGCTTGATTGACCTATTTACCCCAAATTTACCCCAATTTACCCCCCAACCCTTCGACGGAACAAGATGAAAATATAATCTAGTTCTAGATCTCGTTAAAGTACATATGTGTACCAAACTTCAAGTCAATATCTTAAACGGTTCCAGAGTAAACGTGCGCACAAAAAAAAGTTACCGACAGACCGACAGACCGACAGACCGACAGACAGACAGACAGAATTTTTTTTTTTCGCTCAAACTTAAAATCTCTACGTTTCATGACATTTTAAGCCTATTTGGACAATAAAATTTTTTAAAATTTTTTTGTCGTTACTATACTTCCACTGGACGTGGAAGTAAAATTGAATATACGAGATGTAAGAAGGTATAAAATAATTTCTATGCAGTTTTAATTGAATGGTTCAAAATAAAATACTAATTTATTGAAAAAATAGGAAGTTTCAAAAAATAATTTTATATTCCTGAAATTTGGCATAGAGGTTTAAAATTGCATTCTAAATAACTTTTCTTAGTGGAATTTTTTGATATTTTGAAAAATAAAGGTACTTTATTATTGGTGATTTTTACAAGTTTGCTTATAAAACACCCTGTAGAACACATTTTTGGTATACTTCAGTTTTACAACAAGCGGGACTCAATCCCCAAATACCATTCCAAAATTCCAAAATTTTTGGTCCATTACACCTCTTGTTACATCTATCCTGGGACACCCTATATATGAATTTTAGCGTTTTTAGTCTTTTTCTCTATTTTGAGGAAAAATTGCATTTTGTTGAAAAATATGAAGAAAGCAAAGTTGTAGAGCATAAAATTTCCCATAGGTTTTGTCTCTCTTTTTTCGAATTCCCCATAGTTTCGCCGATAGAGGGCGCGAAAGAAATAAATATACATATAGACTTTTGCGCCTTTTTTTAGATTTTAACCCAAAGTTATGCATTTTTATGAAAAATTATATGAGATCAAAGTTGTAGAACATAAAATTCACTATCTTTAGGTGTTTTCTGTTTTTTTTTTTTTTTCATAAAAATATATACAGTGTGTCCCACTTTTCACGGCAACACCTTTGCAGCTCAATTATTAGTCACCCAATTTTAACCAAGTTTGGATGGGTATCAAAGACCTTTATTATAAACTTATTTCAGTCATTGGCGTGCATTTTTATTATGGAAAAAAGGATTTTTCGAGAAATCATATTAGGCATTTTTTTGTTGAAAAACTAATGCAATATTATTGATCAGCATACTGTAGTATCACTATATCCAGAATTTAACAACATTTTGATTTTTGGTTTTTGAATTACGGCCCACTTAAAATGATCACTTTTAAACATTGAATAATCAATAAATTGGTAACGAAATTTTTTTCGAAAAAAAGTCATTCTTTATTTTCTCTTTAATTTCGTTTTTTCTACCACCCTATATCATAGATACTTTCAAATTCGGTAATCCTTAACGCCCGAATAATTTACAGGTCTGATGACCCAAAATTTTTCAATGAAAATTCTTGGCTTTCGAAATTTGAAAGTCTCGATGATATGGGATAGTAAAAAAGTGAATTTAAAGAGAAAATAAAGAATGACTTTTTTTCAAAAAATATTTCGTTACCAATTTGTTGATTATTTAATGTTTAAAATAGGTAATTTTAAGTGGGCCATAATTCAAAAACCAAAAATGAAAATGTTGTTAAATCCTGGGTATAGCGGTTCTACAGCACGCTGATCAATAATATTACATTAGTTTTTCAACAAAAAATGCCTAATATAATTTCTCAAAAAATCGACCCTGTTTTTCATAATAAAAAAGCACGCCAATGACTGAAATAAGTTTTGTTTTACTTAAAAAAGGTATAATACAGGTCTTGATACCCATCCAAACTTGGTTAAAATTGGGTGACTAATAACTGAGCTACAAAGGTGTTACCGTGAAAAGTGGGACACACTGT
The DNA here is from genome assembly GCA_936432065.2 of Rutpela maculata. Taxonomy (NCBI): domain Eukaryota; kingdom Metazoa; phylum Arthropoda; class Insecta; order Coleoptera; family Cerambycidae; genus Rutpela; species Rutpela maculata. The sequence goes on along the minus strand of OW386287.2, from coordinate 134,921,803 downwards.
ATATATGTTATATAAAATTATACGCTTATCACCAAGACTTAGTCATAACAAATCTTCACAGGTATATCATATTACATGATAACGACTCCTCTTAGAGATATTATGTTTCACATTTGTTTCTCACATTTTATGCTGAATGTCGAATTGCATTTCCTTTGTTCTATATTTTACTTACTCAGGTTCTGTATGTTATAAATACGACTAGACATGCTTTGTAAGGTCAGTTATTAAACTCAGTTAGAATGCAACACTTCTAATTTATTATTCTAATTCCTTTTCCAAGAGCCAACGTTGGCTCCTTTTAAGTTAATAAATCTTTTTAAAAAGTCACTCATGTGAACCGTGATCTAACATATATTCTATGTTCTATAACTGTGATCTAATGCAATTTTTCATAAAAATGCATAATTTTGGCTCAAAATATAAAAAAAAGGCGCAAAAGTCTATATGTATATTTATTTCTTTCGCCCCTTCTAGCGGCGAAACAAAGCGGAATTCGAAAAAATCTATATAATTTATTGAGCACTAGCAGCCACCACCTTCCCATTTGGAAAAAAAAGTTTTCGATAAAAAAGTCAATTTTGGAGGCTTCGTAAATTGTTATTAATGGAATTAAATGAAAAATTATATTTTTCCCTTGGACATTACCTGCCGTAGAACAAATTTTGGTATTCTAAAGCACTCTAGCCGAATGTCTTAAAATGCTTTAAAAAACTGAACTTCGACTCAAAACTTCGCGAAAATCTCGTGGTATACTCAGAATATTGTCTTGAATCCAAATATGTAAAAATATACATTTAAAAATCGAAAGTTGCTGTCATTTCCGGGTAAACCGGAAATGGTCTCATACCGTTTTTTATGTAAAAAATCCATTTTTACAGGTAGTTTATGCTTCCCAAATTTCAAATGGATAAGTTAAAAAATAAAGGAAATATAGGGGGAGCCACTAGCCTGTGTCACCCGGTATAGATAAAGATATCTGTATAGAGTTCTTAGTGATAAACAAATAGAGATCAAAAACAGTTGATAGTAATTTAAAACTAATCTGATTAGCAATGTGTTTCTCTTTTATTGCAAAATAAGTCAAGTTGAATATTTAATTCATAAATATTCTACAATGTAGACTAATTTTAAACAACAAATCCAAATCTTACGCCAAATCCTTGCGGTGGTTACGGCACTGCGCAAGAAACCGCTGAAAATTATAGAACGCGTAAAATTTAATATTACACGTAACGGTTGTACCCAAGCATAAAAATTAAATTACAGATACCTTTAGTGTCAACTTTAGTACCAAAAACCGAGCCTGCAGTCTGGAAAATCATAAAAATTTTGTGATGGCACTTGGATGGATAAGATAATGTACTGCTTTGTATTTCACAAGTAAAAAATATACAACGCATTCAAGGTATAATTAGTTTGAAATATGAATGAAAGTGAATGTTTTTACATAGCCAAAAGTTGTACTTCATTAACTATTACACGATGCAGTTTTTTGTTAGCTCTATGTGCTGGTGAAAATTACATATTTTATAGCTCCAAGTTTTATGGGTTCTGACCAGAAATATTTTTTAAAATAACTGACAGAGGTGGCGTTATTATTTTTTAATGATGTTCACATACATTACGTGCACATTTGCATTGAAACACCAATGCAAAATTAAAATACAAATATACTTGATTTATTTTGTGCTTTTGAATGCATTACAAGATAACTGAAATATACTATTCTCGAAAATATATATATATATGATTTATGTAACAGACTGAAGGACCCCGGTCAATTGCCCTTTGATCGTTAGTCAATAAAGATCTTTATTATTTTTAAATTTTAATTCTGTTGCCTCATTTAAAGGTTTCGGGGTCATTTTCTCGATAACTAAACGAAATATGTGAATTCTGTAAAGGTATCCACTAGAATATTTAAGTGACACGTCACTTTACAATTTGAAGTATAGATGGTGTTGAGAATTTAAAACTCTAATTACTACGACATACTTGAACACAACACTTGCCAGACATAATGTTAAATAACTCGATACTACTAAACTAACTCATTTACTTAAAATGATTATAAAATGCAGCAACTTTACCGTATGGTAGGAAAGCTGGCAGGTGAACCATAATTTATCCATCACTCTACAAAAGCACTTCAATTTACTGAAACGCAATTTTTGCCACTCTCAGAGGGCTATCTCTACTTAGAACTACCAGAAAAATCGTCTGCCTAGGTAGAAATGTCATCTAAACTATATTTATCCTAAACTGCCATGCAAGAATTTTTCTTGATGAATGTATTTGCCGAAACCTTAAACTACTCCTTTTTAAATACATCTCTCTACCACTTTCATATCCAAAGTCCAATGAATTGATTTCCATCAGCAAAAATCTTGATCATTATCGTTTACCATAGTGCCTGTCAGCTCTCATACTGGTAATGGATACTAATAACTGTAGTAAATTCATAGGAAGAGGATAGTGATGAACTAAACTATCAAGAGTAACAAGCGGCACGTGTAACAGATTTGCTTAACAATATGTTTTGAAATACGTGCATGGTCAAAACGTCTCTACGCTTGCCCTTAATGAGACAAATTATTGTCAAATTATCGTAAAATTTAAGGTGCAGTTCGTTATGCTGATTATCTGAGAAATGCCTCTATACCTTTTATTTTTCCCAAACTTTCCTATTACGGCTTTATTCACTGTATTTTATTTGAATTAATTGGAAAAATGTAGTTGTGTTACACCAAGTTTCCTATTATGAACAACTTAAATAAAGCATTTTGGATTATACAGGCACACAAAAAATAAAACATGTTATATTTTTTATAAAAATTGTTATTTTTATGTATTTTGTTTTTCATTCCCCTCCTTGGTTACTTAAGCTTCTGGTGTGTGACTTATATTTACCCAGCAAGTGAACTGATCGCTACACTACTCCCCCGCTAAGAAAAAGATCAGTCAGTCATTCAATTCGTCAATAGCAAAACGAACTTTCTTAATCAAAGGTGGAGTGACATCACATTTGTCAGATAATAAATATGCTGGTTTAATCCTGTCAATGTTTACCGTGACGGCTTTAGTTCCTTTAACAAAAGTAACCAATTTATCTGTACGGGACAACACTTTAAAAGGTCCATCGTACAGCGGAGTAAAATATTTTTTAAAACGTTCCTTCCGAACGAAAACAAAACTACAATTCGAGATGTCTGGGCTGACAAATGATTTGTAATTAACGTGGTGAACTGGTGGAATGAACGTTAAATTATTAAATGAAGTACGTAATTTAGTAATAAAATAAGGAATATCCGGACAAGTATATGATTTAATAAAAAATTCACCAGGTATTCGTAATGTTTGACCAAAAACGAGTTCTGCGGAAGAACATTGCAAATCGTCTTTAGGGATAGTTCTGAGAGCTAATAGTATGATAGGAAGTTCATCTTCCCAATGTGGTGTAGAAGTCCTAGCTCCCAGTGCAGCTTTAAGAGATTTATTAAACCGTTCAATCATTCCATTCGAGGAAGGATGATATGGCGTCGTACGAATCCTATGAAATCCCAAAATTTTGAAAATTCTTTGAACAGTTTTGATTCAAATTGAACGCCTTGGTCGGTTGTCACTGTGACAGGGACACCGAATCGACAAACATAATTCTGAAATAACGTACGCGCTACAGTTTCCGCAGTAATATCCTGCAGTGGATAAGCCTCGGGCCATCTAGTAAAACGTTCGATCACAGTGAGAATATAAGAACAACCTTTAGAAGGAGGTAATGGTCCTATTAAATCTATATGTATGTGATCGAATCGTCCTTTAGATATATCGAAGTCAGTAATCGGGCTCCTCGTATGTCTTGTCACTTTATTAGTTTGACAACTAATACAAGCTTTTGCCCAGACATTACAATCTGAAGTCATTTTAGGCCAAAAATAATGTGTAGAAACTAATGTTCTAGTCGCTTTGATACCAGGGTGAGATAAACCATGAAATATATCAAAAATTGTCCGTCTAAAAACGATAGGAACGTAAGGACGGAGTTTAGGGCGAGAAACGTCACACCAAATAAACTTGTCAGAATATGGAATTTTAATTTTCTTTAAATGAAAAGTTCCCTTTGTGTTCGATGAAGTATCTGATAATAAAAATTTAAGGTCAGAATCATCTTTTTGAGCTTTGCTCAATAAATTTAAGTCAAAGTTAGTATCAACTAGGTTAGACTTTTGAGTAACGATTGGGGAAATGAATTGTTGCAAAGAAGACGTATCATGTTCGCGTGATAAAGTGTCTGCAACAATGTTATTTTTCCCTTTGATATGTCTGATTTCGCAGGCAAATTGAGCAATGAATTCTAAATGTCTAGTTTGCCTGGGAGATCTTTCAGTTTTAGTGAATAATGCTTTGACCAAAGGTTTATGGTCAGTAAAGCAAATAAATGTGCGACCTTCAAGTAAAAATCTGAAATGTTTAATCGCTGTAAATAAAGAAAGAAGTTCCTTGTCAAAGGAACTATATTTGGTCTGTGCCAAGGTAAGCTTTCGTGAAAATAAGACTAATGGGGCAAGAATACCTTCGTCATCGCGCTGTTCAAGAACTGCCCCCATAGAGACATTAGAACAATCAACAGTCAGCGATAAAAACGAGCTATCATCACAACGTGGATGTGCTAAAAAGGTTGCACCAGCTATAGTAGCTTTGGCTTTGGAAAAACTGTCAAGACAGTCGGTAGGCCAATCGTTTATTATTTTAACTTTATCATGCAGTAATTTAGTACAAAGTGCATGTAAGGGAATTAATATTTCAGCGAAAGAAGGTATCAAGCGATGATAAAAGTTAACCATACCTATAAAACGCTGAAGTTGTTTGACTGTAGTAGGTAAGGGAAAATTATTTATGACATCAATACGTTCAGAAGAAGGTAAAATGCCGGCTGAAGAAATATTGTGTCCTAAAAATGTCAAATGACTGACACCTAATATGCATTTTGACGGTTTAATATTTATGTCGTACAATTCTAACCTCTGAAAAACAAGTTTTAAGTGCTCTAAATGTTCCGAACTAGATTTACTTGCAATCAGGATGTCATCTAAATAGACGAAAATAAAAGGTAAACCTACTAAAACTTCGTTCATGAAACGTTGGAAAGTTTGACCGGCGTTACGTGAATCGAAAGGCATACGACCAAATTCAAACAAACCGAAAGGAGTAGTAATCGCTGTTTTAAAAATGTCGCTTTTTGCGACAGGTATCTGGTGATAAGCACGTACCAAATCTATTTTTGAAAAAATAACACAATTATACAACTGCGAGTTAAAATCATGGAGGTGGGGCAACGGGTATCTGTCAGGAACAGTAATTGAATTTAGACGACGATAGTCCCCACAAGGTCTCCAGTCGCAGCTTTCTTTTTTTTCAACCATATGCAATGGTGAGGAAACGGAAGAAGAAGAAGGTGCACAAATACCTAATTCTACCATATTATTGAATTCGTCCTGAGCTATCTTGAATTTAACGCTATCCAACCTACGTGGGCGTGAGAAAGGTAAATGACCTTCTTTAACAATGTGATGCTCAACTGAATGTTTAACTGGCAAATTGTAATTTGGGGAGCTAATTAAAGTAGGAAATTGTAAAAGTAATGCAGTGAATTCATTTGATACGCTAAATAACTTAGGAGAATGTAACGGACCATTGTTTGAAAATAAATATGTTGACAAACTAGTCATATTGTCGATTAAACATTTATGTTTCAAATCAACAACTAAACCAAAATGAGCTAAAAAGTCTGCTCCGATAATGTCGATATTTATATCTGTTATATTAAAAACGAAAGGAAATAACCTACCTAAGTTTAAATCAATTTTCAAAAATTTCTTCCCGAAGGTATCTATAACTGAACCATTAGCTGCTGTTAGTACTACATCAGGGTTTCTCCTAGTATTCGTTAATAGATTCCGAGGTATAATTGATAAATCTGCGCCCGTGTCAATGAGGAATTCAATTTTATTAGTATTATCAAATATAAAGAGACGAGGTTTACTATTCGAAATTTTAACGTTAGTTGTCAAAATATTATTGACATTTTGTCATCTCTGATTGTCGGTTTTGACATCTTTGGCGAACGTGCACCAATCTCCGAGACACTTAAATGCTTTACGACCATAAAGTTGATGGTAATAGCAAACCTTGGCATTAGAAGGATTATATCTAACGCTGGTACCACTTCGACTATTAGAACGGGGCCTTGAGCCTCTGCGATTTCTTGAGTCGAGTCGACTTCTACAACTATCGCAATAAGTGCCAGAAACTGTAGGAGTAGTGGAAGGAATTGAAGAAACTTTAGATTCAATAGCAAGTAATTGAGATGTAAAGATTTCTTGTTTGTGTAAGACTTGATTTAACGTGTCTTGAAATGTTGCGATCAAACTAGATGTAGAAACTGTTGGATTGATGTTACAAATCGAATTCGAGGTAAGGGAAGTCATAGAATTCTGACACGACTCCCATATACGATCGGCAATGTCGATTAACTCCTTAATCTCAGTTTTTCCCGACGCTGTAATTGCAATGAAGATTGTTTTGGGTAGTCGCCGTTGATAGCATTGATCGGTAAAAATCTGATGGTTTTTGGCCTCCCATCTGGGAACCAGAGAGTAGGTCCTCCAACCGCTTTTCCTCGCTTGAGGTTAAACGAGAAATTAGTATATTTTTCAAGTTGTCATATAGATCTTTTTCTGGCTGATTAGTGACAACGTCATATACCGTGGTAATAATTTCAGGGGGTAAACTGGCAATGACATAATCGTATTTTTTTTGATCGCTAACAATCCTGTGAATAGAAAATTGCGACTCAATTTGAGTAAACCATATTTCTGGTTCAGATACCCAGAAAGGTGGTAATTTAATGGTCGCGACGTAATTACCATGAGATGTCCCTGCACCTGATGAAATTTGAATGTCATCTAATAAAATATTATCTGTTGGTGATGCCATTTTTAAAATAAAGAAATAATAAATCGATGACTAATTGATTGAATGATTAATTGATTGTATATATTATGCTTTTTGCTATGTTTTTGAATGAGATTTTTTAAAGACGTCAACGTTGAATGACCGACATGATTCCCTTTAATAACGAAGGAATAATGATCAATGGCAAAACAATTCACTTACCAGATAAATAAAGCGATCTTTCTTAGCAGTCGTCCTTATATATTTTCTTGGTTGTTGAAGAAATAGATTCCAAATAGAGACGTTCAAAAATTAAGTATGGTATGATATTTTAATCCAATTAATAAATCCAATCCATTCGATCCAATAAATTTACGTGCTGATTCAGACTAATACTTCCAAGTGGTATATGACCATATATAAACGAATATGATCCAAAAACCAATTTTAAAGCAACATGTGATATCCAATTCTCAGAATGTTCGAATCGGTCAATTTACCAACATATATTATCTCAAATTATATTTTCAGGATGTATACGTGAACATGCCTGGGGTAACTAATTTATAATCCAATTCAGACCTTCCAATTCAATTTATAGGACCAATTTGCAGGAATCGTCAGGGGTCACCAATTTATAGATATCGGGGTCACCAATTTATAGCAGGGTTAAAATTCAATAATAAAATTTTTATATATATATATGTATATATTCCAATAAGTTGTTTTTAAATTAACATTTTTAAATAAACATGTTGTTATATTTTTTATAAAAATTATTTTTATGTATTTTGTTTTTCATTCCCCTCCTTGGTTACTTAAGCTTCTGGTGTGTGACTTATATTTACCCAGCAAGTGAACTGATCGCCACATCATGTATCTTTTTACCGACTATCATATTTATATGTATTTTGGGGCGCTGAAACCGAATCCTAGGTCAGAATTGTCACATGTCGTCAATATTTTCATGTAAGCACAAAAAACAGCTTAGAACAAGCCTAGAACCGAGTAAAAAGTAAATTGAACGATTAAGCGAAATAAAAAATACGTATAGAAATCATGTTTCTATACGTATTTTGGGGCGCTGAAACCAAATTCGAGGTCAGAATTTTTTTATCGTGTCAGGATTTTGACATAATCTCAAAAAAAATCTCAAAAAATACCTCATAAATGGTCAAAAATGCATTTTAATGTTGATTTAAAAACTTAAAATGACCAAATCACTTTACATACATGAACTTTGGAACGCTGAAACTGAATCACAGGTCAGAATTCTCCCATCGTATCTGAATTTTGATATAACCTCCAACAATCACCACAAAACTCCTCAAAAATGGTTAAAAATGTATTTAAAAGGAGGTTTAAACTGATCACAAGACACTTTTAAATGCATTTTTGACCATATATGGGATCGGATCGGATTCGGTTTCAGCGCCCAAAAATACGTATAGAAACGTGGGTCAACTCGTTTAATCTGCCAATTTATTTTTACACCGTTTCAGGCTTGTTCTAAGCTGGTTTTTGAGCTTACATGAAAATATTGACGACATGTCACAATTCTGACCTCGGATTCGGTTTCAGCACCCCAAAATACGTATAGAAACTCGTTTAATCCCCCAATCTACTTTTTATCCGGTTTCAGGCTTGTTCTAAACTGTTTTTTGAGCTTACATGAAAATATTGACGATGTGTGACAATTCTGACCTCGGATTCGGTTTCAGCGCCCCAAAATATGTATAGAGACATGGGTCAACTTGTTTAATCTTTCAATTTACTTTTTACCCGGTTTCAGGATTTTCCTAAGCTGTTTCTTGAGCTTACATGAAAATATTGACGACATGTGACAATTCTGACATCGGATTCGATTTTAACGCCCCAGAATACGTATAGGAATATAGGTCAACTCGTTTAATCTACCCATTTACTTTTTACCCGATTTCAGACTTGTTCTAAGCTGTTTTTTGAGCATACATAAAAATATTGACGGCATGTGACAATTCTGACTTCAGAATTCGGTTTCAGCGCCTCCAAGTACATATAGATATGATAGTCGGTAAAAAAGTAAATGACCCTTTTTATTTTTTGTGTGCCTGTGTTACTTAACATTCATTTTCATATAGTGTAAGCAGAGCTGTTGAAAGTACCCAATCAATATAGATGAAGTATCAAATACCAAGTACCAGACAAAGTATTTACTACTCCGATTCCCAAGTACTATGGTTTGAAAGAAAGTAATTCAAATGCCAGATACTTGTTGAAAGTATTTTAAGTAAATCGCAAGTATCATATTTCAAATATCTCAGATTACACAGGTCAACATTTGATATAAGAACAATCACCAGACTTGACCAGAGTCGCTGATTCCGAATCCGAGGTTGGTTAAGCTTCATCACGTCAGGTTCTTGGTCATTTGAAGGTCAAACTGAGGAAAAGTGTTGTAAAAAATTTGTTTATGTTTCTGAGTTCGCTGAATTCAAATCCGCTGTTATTTTTACCCTTCAAGAACATCTAGAGGTCATTTCAAGTCATTTTGAGATCATCTTGAGGTCAAATTGAGAAAAAGCGGCTAAAAAATCTGTAGAAATGCTTCCATAGGTTTTTTGGATCGCTGAACTCGAATCCGTGGTTGGCTGGACTCTATCACATCGAATTCAAGGTCATTTGAAGGTCAAACTGAGAAAAAGTTGTGTAAAAAATTTAAAATAATTTATGTTTATGTTTTTGGGATCACTGAGTTCAATTTTGTTGTTATTTCATCTCAAAGTTTCTTTAAGGCCATATCATGATCAAATTAAAACAATAATGTTGAAAACCAAGAAACTGAAAAATTTTAGGTATAAATTGAACTCAGTGATCCCAAAAACATAAACATACATTTTTTCAAATTTTTTACACCACTTTTTCTCAGTCTGACCTTCAAATGACCTCTAATCCGATGAGATAGAGTCCAGCTAACCACGGATTCGAGGTCAGAGAGCCAAAAAACCCATATAAGCGTTTTTCCAGATTTTTTAGCAGCATTTTCTCAATTTGACCTCAAAATAATCTGAAAATACCTCGATATGACCTCCAGATGTTTTTAAAGGGAGAAAATAACAGCGGATTTGAATTCAGCGACCTTAGAAACATAAACATAATTATTTTCAAATTTTTTACACTTTTTCTCAGATTGACCTTCAAATGACCGTGAATCCGATATGACAAGAGTCCAGCCAACCACAGATTCGAGATCAGCGACCCAAAAGACCCATGTAAGCATTTTTCCAGATTTTACTTCCACATCCAGTGGAAGTATAGTAATGACAAAAAAAAATTTAAAAATTTTTATTGTTCAAATAGGCTTAAAATGTCATGAAACGTCGAGATTTTAAGTTTGAGCGAAAAACAAATTTTCTGTCTGTCTGTCTGTCGGTCTGTCTGTAACTTTTTTTGTGTGCACGTTTACTCTGGAACTGTTTAAGATATTGACTTGAAATTTGGTACACGTATGTACTTTAACGAGATCTGGAACTAGATTATATTTTCATGTCGTTCCGACGAGGGGCTGGGGGGTAAATTGGGGTAAATTTGGCGAAAATGGGTAAATCAAGCAGGTAAGAGTCCATAAAATTGGTATTTAGTATATACAAGAGAAGCTAAGGTCTCAAAAAATTTTTTGGCATTAGCCACCCCCATTACCACCCCCACCCCCTTATTAAAGGGGATGAAAAAAAATTGTGATTTAGTGTCTGTACAAGAACCAGAAACCTCAAAATATTTTTTAACTTCATCCACCCCCACTACCACCACCCTATCACCACCCCCACCCCACTACCGATGCGTGGTATCGTTTATAGGTTTTTGGGGTCGAAGATTTCAAATATTATATTATTAAAGTTCCATAAGCAATTATTTCCACATACAAATTTTTTTCGTTTTGAGTGACTTGGACAGAAAATTTGGATATAGAAGTAGTGATTCCTTGGGCAGCGGTCTTTAGTCGCTCTTTCCCAATTCGACCTCAAAATGATCTCAAAATGCCTTGAAATGACCTCTAGATGTTCTGATGTCCTTGAATGGTAAAAATAATAGCGGAGTTGAATTCAGCGACCTCCGAAACATAAACATAATTTTTTTCAAATTTTTTACAGCACTTTTTCTCAGTTTGACCTTCAAATGATCAAGAACCTGACGTGATGAAGCTTAACCAACATCGGATTCGAAATCAGCGACCCAAAAAACCTATGTATACTCTGGTCAAGTCTGGTGAATGTTCTTAGATCAAATACCTGTGTTATTTGAAATACATCAAACTGCTTCATATAATACAAATTATTATTATATAATACAAATTATTTTGAGTACATTTTAAAGGCTAGACAAAATATTTCAAGTAACTGTTAAAGTATTTAAAGTATTCTAAGATATTTTAAATGCCTATTTAAAATAACCATAAAATCGCTTTATCTAATTTATTAACAGTCTTCTCCAACATTATTCAAGGACACTTAAAAAATAAATACAGTTTTTAAAAAGTAATTTATTATTACATGTTAAAGCGACCAAAAACAAAAACTACAGCTGCTGATTCTCTTCATGTCATTAAGCACAGGAAAGCAAAAAAAAAAAACATAACAGTACTTTAAATAACCACATCAACCATTATTACCATTATTAATCCATAATATAATATAATATTGTTTTTAGTTAGGATGTCAAATTCACATGATATGCTTTTCTCAGTACTTACGTTATCAGTTATATCTAAGGACACATATACTACACAAAAATGTATTAGTGTGGCGTTCATCCCATCTACATATGTAACGTTAAAACTGAATAAAGCCCGCTAAGCTATAACAATTTCTTAGTTATAATTAGAAACTATATTTCTATTATTTAAAATATCTAAAATATAGAACCACTTTTTGGTAATTTGATAAAGCTTGGCGGTACTTCAAATGCCTTTAATTATTTGAAAAGTAAATTCTAGTAATTTGCGGTACTTGAAATACCACCAAGAGTTTTAAGCAATTCTTGATATTTCATCAAGAATAATATTTAAAATTCTACTAATAAAATCAAGTACCAAGTCTAAGTACCTTGGCAGAGTAATTGAAGTATTTGAAGAAATATTTCATGTATTTTCATTGGGTGCCCAAGCAGCATTCAAAGTGATGGGAGCTGGCATCTGAGGCATCGGAACTTTAATATAGTAGGAATGACATAACTGTTACTAAATTTGCGACTTTAGGGTAATATTCACTTTGTGGGATGCATTTGTAGTGACAATTATGTAGATTCTACTGAATTCAGGCATTGTATAGTTATAACGCTTTCAAGTAACTGCTGCAGAATCTGCAACGTCGTGGATAATACTCTGCATTACTTTGAAGCATCCTCAACTGCAAAGTGAAAATTGGTAGTAATGCCGACCGCACAGCGTTACCAAAGGACCACTTCAAAGTAATGATAACTTCAAGTGTGCAATTTTAAGCCCCCATTACTTTGTTGGAAATATTCTGGGACTTCAAAGTTGTCTAACTTATTAGTGACATCTAGAGTAAAAATTATCTTATTTCTTCGAATATAGGGGCTTTGAAGTTATTTTTACTACTCCCCACTAATTGAAAATGACTACAAAGTTACATATACCTTGAAATCTACTATAAAGTAATATTAACTTTTAAGACTTTATATAATTATTGGCATTGAATAAAATGGCGGAATCTGAAATGCTCAGTAAAAGCGAAATAAAGTTTATCGGCATTTATCCATGTTTTATAGAAAATTGAAGAGACAGTTAAACAGTAGTAGAAATAGTGATTCTTCAGAATATGATGCAAACATCAAAGATTATTTCACCACAGCAAAACCATCGTCTTTGGCAACAAGTGCAAAAGTGTTCCCATCAACACAAGGAGAAAACTAATCGAAAACTATAACAGTTTGCAGTGATATTAGTGATACTGTGTACTGCACGAAAGTTACAACTTGTCTATAAAATACAGATATTTACAAGACATACGTTGTACATCGTATAGGAAATGTAATATAGTTCAGTTAGTGATCCACTGAGCATATTAAATGAATTTGCCGATTAAAAACTCCAAATTTAATGAATATTGTGTCGATGGGGAACGGACAATTTCGGTATAAACGGCATAAGACATTGTTTGTGTACAATAAATTGAACTGAATATATATACAAAAAAAAAATTCTTTTCTAGAATATCTCAAAAGTTATCAGTGACGACAAAAATAACAGTTTACAACACCATTATCCAACCTCATTTCGATTACTGTGTCAGTCTATTATATTCCTCCGATTTAAATAAAATAACTTTCCTTCAAAAACTACAGAATAGAGGAATGAGAGTGATTTTGAAATGCAGCCGATATATCTCAATCCAACATATGCTTTCTTCTCTTCTCTGTTTGTAAAAGATAGATTTTTTCGTAGCTATGGTATACTCGAGTATTTAAGTAAGTTTATATTTTATGCAAACCAAATACATCAACACTACACAAGAAATAACAACAAATTTTATATACCAAGGCAAAATCTAAGTCAAACTATGAAAATTTTGTTATATAAAGGCCTCGATCAATATAACAAGTTACCAGAGGATGTAAAGGAATCTATCTCTCTACCTGTATTCAAACGTAAAATTGTAAGCTATATAAAGTCGATTGATTAACTCCACTTATTTTATATATTTTTTCCTCGTTATTTTTCAATTTATTTGTATATGTATTAGTCTTAGTGTGCAAGTGCGTGTATTATTTATTTATGTAAAAATTATGATTCTTTGTAATTACATCAGAAAAGTGAATTTGTATATTAGGATTTTCCTATTCAAATAAATACTTACTTACTATTTTTTGAATGAAATTAAATGTAAACTGATCACTAAAATATCAAGACTCTTATGTATTTTTTCCATTACACACAACTTACGTTAATAAATATATTTACAAGACATTCATTGTACATCATTTTCAGTAAATAAACAAATATTTTATTTGCACAAGTTTATTAACAACTTAATTAATAATATCAGATAATAAAAAGTACTTGGTAAAAGCATAATAATTGCTATTTTTAATCCATATCACACGAGGTGACCCTTTAACAGTTATTCCCGTGTTGCCAATTCAAAAAAATAAAATTACCTATCTCGTATCTGCTAATTGTACCAACATGAAAATAAGTTGGTAGCAATAGTTACCAAGATTTTATAGTGTCATTGGTCCCATTTGCTACATCTAGGTAAATATAACTACACAGTGAAATTGTTGTAGTTCCCGTCACCACTTTTAAAGTAGCAACAACTATAACGTTGGTGACATCTGCTACTTTATGGGAAATGTAACTTGTAGAGAAATAATTTTGGTTTTTGCCACTTCTAATATGTGACAAATACTTTGCTGACATATTTACCACTACAAAGTGACTGCAATTAAAATCGCAATTTTTCTGTTGTTGAATGAAGAAAAATTTTAACAAAAGAGACAGATAGCAAGAAAAGAAAAATTAAAGAAGCGGCTATAATACTATTGAATGAGGATAAATGCGTGTCGAATTGTTCTGTAGATGTTTGCACAACCTGGCTGCCGATGTTAAAAGAAGAACTTAACAAACTCAACATTGTTTAAAATAAAACTATCAATTAGACATATCAACAGTTCTGTGTAAGCAGTAAGTATCTATGGATACTGAATATAACAAATATATTCTTAAAGCTGTGTATTTAATATACACAGCCCACAAACATTATAATACGCTTTGAGAAAGGAAACAGATTCGTTTTCCGAAACGTCAGCAAAATACGTCATTTTTATATTTTTGTTCTTATTCATTATTTGTCAAAACCACCCTCTAACTGATCCTTTGACGTAAAAGTCACAGGCGTAGAGGTTATTTTCCAGTAAAATACTGGTTAATTGTATTATTTTGTAGATTTCAGACATTGTTTAGAAGAATACATGTGGCAGAGCATCCCAATAAGAATAGAGAAAAATTGAATGAAGACAGATAAAAATATAATTCAATAATTTTTTTTTTTAATATGGTCATTTGCAAATATGTTTTATAAATAGATTATTATTTTATAACATATAAAATTAAAAAAAAAACATTTTTCATAAAAAATTTTGCAGTTTTGCTTGTACACATAATTTTTGCAAAAAAATTTTTTTCCGAAAAAACCATTTTCTCGAGGGGGCGTCTTTTTTTATCGAAGCATCATGATAACATTTTACAGAAAACAAGTGGTGGTTTTAATATCCACACCCAGGGAAAATGCAAAACATCATGATTTATAATATATGTTTATGCATGTTGTATACAATCACCTTAACTTGGACCTTGGATATATTATGTGCTCAAACTCAATAAACCATTAATTTGCTATTCGAATAACAGAGAGCCAAATATATAGTTTGCGCTCTCATTCCGGTCAGCTGAGCTGTTCAAAAAGTTAGTCATTTCTACTACTTGGTTACATCCCGTTTACGTAATAACCTAGTCCTCGACACGGTAACGGTAGAAGTACCGGAATAGTAACTTGCTACGTAATTATTATTCCCCATTTTGGTAAATGCTTAGTGGAAGGATGGTTCCATTGCGTAACAATCCTTAGTTGCGGAAACCTTTAAAATTTCACTAATGGTAGAAACTACTAAAATTGCTGCTTGGGTGTTTTGAACAGCTCTAAATGTAGGTATCTACAGTCTCGCTTTAAAACTAACTAGAAATTATTCTTTAAACTTACTACCAGCATTCACATTTTCGAGAAACTCGCGGCCTTGTTTCAGCGTAATGATCTCACTTTTTTATAGAGTAGTTCATAAAAATAAAAGAGTCTACTCTACACATTCTCCATCAAATGTTGATTTGTTTAGTCCAGTTACTTATTTCCAGTTCAGCCTCTATATTTTTCGATCAAAATATACCGAATTTTTTCCATGGCAATAAGCCTTATTTACCTGCCAAATATTAGTTTTCTCAAATACTTTTTAGATATAGAGCCAAGAGACCGACCGACAGACAGACTGAATGACTCAGTTGAAATACCTAAATTTTCGTAATTTAAATCAGAGTCTAAATCTAAAATGTGAAAATTCTAAGTAATCTGGAATAGTGATTTTTTCACTATACTTCTCTTCCGTAAGCGAGGAGTACAAAGAATTTGTAAAATTATTTACAAAAATCTCCCCTCTCTATTTTACAGTTTTTATTCATTAATTATCTCATTCCTTTCAGTGTTTATCTTTTTTACCAAAATTATATCAAATTTTAATCCTGGTCAACCACATTCCAGATATTATTTTTCCGTCGTTTTATTTTTTTAAAGTACCCAACTTGTATTTATTAAGATTTGCCAGGTTTCTTTCTCTTTCTTGGTACTAGCGTGAACTGCCTGCCAAATATTATTTTTGCAAAACTTTCTTCGTTTTTATCGTTTTCATTAACCTAAATAGATAATTAGAAAACAATTGACCAATGCAATGCAATGCAATTCAACATGACCAACGTATGCACCAGATAACGATAACAAATTTTCACATTCAGTTAAATTATTAATGGACTGTGTGTAAGATGGGTCGCAAACAACATAACACCTTCATAATATTAAAAAATAAACAAATTAGCAAATGGCCAATTGCCGTCACCTAAAATGGGAATAACATGTCATTCCATGATGAAAAGAGATATTCTCCAAAAAATACTTTATCTTAGAAATGGATAAAATAAATAATAATTTAAGAAAATAAAAATTAGCGATGACACATCTGTGGCTAAAGAACTTTTAATAAAAATAATAATCAAAATCGGTTCAGTCTGAGCTGCTGGCGATGCCGGAAAAGAAGACGGTTCGTGTTTAAAATATATAAATTAAATTCTAATAATTTCTTTAATCCATTCCATATGTGATTTTTTATTTAAATGTAAGTATAGTTCTAAAATTGTAATAAAAACATTTTGCTTGTTTATATTTAGATAGAAAAAGATGCATATCCACAAGAATCATTAAGTTTTCCAAATTATGCGATAAGAATATGAGTAAAATCAACTTAAAAGTACGATGAACATTAATTCTGAATTTAATTTAAGATAGAACCGTCTCTGTGTAGCATTTCTCATTATTATTAAGCCCGATTACTTTACCAATATTAAGCGATACTTACTTTTTCTCTTATCTCCTAAATATAAAGGAGATGTACTTTAATCACAGAGAGATATCATTTTAAAATTTAATTTCAGCATGGCACTTTGTGGAGGCGGAGTTGTACCAAGTTTGGTATTAGACATTCTGACACCTATATATTTTAGTATACTCTAATGTGAGTATATGCTCATGTAGTCAAATTGATTCATCGTGCAGCAGCGGCATATTAGTTTAGTTTATTTATTACACGCAGACAATCTAGCACTTTCCTATGTTTAATTAATTAACATTTGATATGATATGAAGGGCTGAGTACATATATTTAGATATGTTAAATTTTATATGCTTTACTAAAATATATAAAATAACAAAGTAATTTTCCATTCAAGATAGAACTAGTCTAAATAAAATTAAATTGATTTAGATCTAACAAATTATTTGCTAGGTTTGTTAGCTACTATTTTCTGTGGTTTACACCAACACTAGCCATGGCAATCAACCCCTTTATTTACAGATGAAAACGAAGTGTAAGCCTTTTTGTATTGATCCCAACCGAATTACCTTCTAAACAGTTTAGAGGATCCGCACTAAACACAGCAATATAACAATTGTCATAATAAACGACGATTCAGATACTCGATCAAATAGATAATTTTCTTATCTACTACAGGTAAAGTAAACTTATCAGTACCATATGAACGACAGATGGCTTGATGTCAGACGTGCCATATAGCAAAGAAAGGGCAACCAAAATAATGCATGGATTGCAATGCACCTGTCATGGCGTTATGGATAATAGTTAGGAGGAGAATAAGAAGTTCAACTTTGTCGTTAACAATTATTTCTCTGGACATTAAAATGCCTTTCTCTGTCCTTTAAACTTATTTTCATAATTGTTTATTTTTAATTAAACACATAGTTTAGATGTATCAAACATTATATTAGAAATACTCTGCATATGTTTCGGCTTGTTAGGAAATTATCAAGAGTACTACAATATGAATACTAAAGTTACAGAGGTGGTTATTCTAAATTTATGCCTAAAAACCTCCGATCAAAGAACTTATTCTTAGATACATAACAGCCGGTACATACCTTGTTTGCTCCTAACATAGTCAGATGATATGTCCATTAAAAACGATAGATAAACATAATATCCCATAAGCAACAGCGGCATTTTCTTATTTTTTCTTGTTTCTTATTGGGATGCTCTGCCACATATATTATCTTCCATACAAGATCCGTGAAATCTACAAAATAATACAATTATCCAGTAAATACTGGATAATTGTATTATTTTGAAATTTTATCACTGGAAAATAGCCTCTACGCCTGTGACTTTTACGTCAAAGGAGCAGTTAGAGAGTGTTTTTTTGACAAATATTGAATAAGAACAAAAATATAAAAATAACGTATTTTGCTGACGTTTCGGAAACCGAATTTGTTTCCTTTCTCAAAGCGTGTTATAAGTGTTTGTGTGCTGTGTATATTAAATATACAGCTGTAAGAATATATTTGTTATATTCAGTATCCATAGATACTTACTGCTTACACAGAAATGTTGATATGTCTAGTTGATAGCTTTATTTTAAATAATGTTGAGTTTGTTAGTTCTTCTTTTAAGTGTAAGCAGTAAGTATCCATGGATACTGAATATAACAAATATACACTAGTGGCAGCCAGAAATCTTAGGTCGGTCCCTCTGTAAGATAGAGTGAAATATAAATAGCAAAATAATGTACGTGAAAGAAAGGGATATATTACCACTGATGCCAAGCACTTCAACATGTTAGGAGTTCCGCCCTCTATCCCCTGTTATTGTCCTTCCTACGGCTTGTGACGTTTACGATGAAAACAGAAGTTTCTGAAAAATTGATTAGTACATTTCAAGATAAGGTACTATTTTATTTTTGCACATCTTTAGCCACGTGACGTGAAAATTAAACTAGTGTTCTGTACATAAATAACATAAATCTGATAATAAATAATATGAAAATTCTTTAAATAAATCCAGATCACAGTTATTTTAAGTGATAGGATAAAATGAGGTAAATAAGAAAATGAGAAATCAGATGAAATCCGATTATTGATTAACACGGCTTTAGTTGTAATTGGTTTCTTGCTAAGTTAACTTAATTAAGAGTGGTTTATAGAAACATCATGATTTGCGTTACCCCAATCTCCACCAATGTTAAATATCTGCATGCTTTGCCGGCAACAGGTCAGAAGCCCCTCCCACCGTCTGCACCTGTGCGCCTCCCACTCAGCTGTCTAAATTGAATAGGCAGGTTAATATGGGAGTGCCGGTTTTTTAATCTATAATTCATCCATGTCGTCAAAACATATTCTTTGTCTAATTATCAAGAAATGACAGAAACAGAATGAGTTGACGCAAATTTATCACAAAGAAAATTCAGTATAAGAGGAAGGATTATTTCAGACGACTAAAAGTAGCTAAAGAGAAAAGTGGCAACGGCGTAGGTTGTAGTAAATTGTAGATTGTTTAAGGGGTCGCTTGGCCCTGGGTTGGCCTTTCTTCATCTCGACCTAAAAGGTATTTTATGAATTACCCTGCATTTAGTTGTTGCCCAGGATTCCAAGACTTTTTCCAAAGCTTGCGATTCTCGTGGGAGCTAATTTCCCTATGTCTTCAGGCGTTAATTCCGCCTGTTCTAGGTACTTTAGCCTAATGCGGATTAGCACCTTGCATTCACAAAGTGTATGTTCCGCAGTTTCATTTGCAGCTTCACAGTATCTGCATTTGTCATCTTCTGCCATATCTATGTTCTTGAGATGATATCTCAAGGGGCAATGGCCAGTTAGAAGGTATGTGATCAGCCTTAGGTCAGACTTTTCAAGTTCAAGAAGCCCTGCGGCATTCTTTGTTGAATAGGTTATAAACCTGTTCGCTTGTCTTTGGCCTGGAGTGTTCCTCCAGTAGGACTTCTTTTGTTCCTTTTCCCATTTTAGGACCTCCTCCATTATGTGTACCTTGGATAAGCCACAGAACGGTTCGGGTCCAAAAAACGGAGCTTCAGTCCCTTTTCTTGCGAGGCTCTCAGCCAATTCGTTGCCTTCTATTCCCCCTTGACCTGGCACCCACATCAAGGTAACCTTGCTGTTTTTTGCCAGTTGCTTGAGGGATTGTCTGCATTCCCAGGCAATTTCTGACTGAACAGAGTAGGTTAAGTCTGTAGGTTAAGTCTGTTTCTTTTCAGCATATTATTTGTCTATTTTTCTTCTCTTCTACCTTACATTGGCATCGACTCAATATTCTACAATGCCACTACTGTATTCTTATAGCTGTGTATTTAATATACACAGCACACAAACACTTATAATATGCTTTGAGAAAGAAAACAGATTCGGTTTGCGAAACGTCAGCAAAATACGTTGTTTTTATATTTTTGTTTTTATTCATTATTTGTCAAAAAAACACCCTCTAACTGCTCCTTTGACGTAGAACTCACAGGCGTAGAGGTTATTTTCCGTTAACTTGCTGGATAATCGTAGTTATTATTTTGTAGATTTCACGGACCTTGTAAAGAAGAAAATATATGTGGCAGAGCATCCCAATAAGAAACGGGAGAAAATTTTCATTCCTGCATTACCTGCTTTTTATACAACATTGCGATGTAGGCATGCAATTAGGGCCAGATTATCCACGAGGCTAACAACTAGGCTATAGCCTAGGGGCGACAATGCGTAAGGAGCGCGCGCTAGGGCATAAGGGGAGAACAGAGCACATACCGATCCGGTGTGCAATACTCCTATAATATATAAAATGTTAAGAATTATTCATTGCATTACATAATCATGTTAGGTTAAAGATTACCTAAGTCTTAAATAGATTAAACCATACATAGATCAAGTCATACATGTTTTTAGGTATAAATTTAGAATAACCACATCTGTAACTTTAGTATTCATATTTTGTAGTACTCTTAATAAAGGCATAACAAGCCGAAACATATGTAGAGTATTTCTAAAATATTGTTTGATTTGTTGTATTTAAAAGTACTGTTTAATTAAAAATAAAAATATATTTATACTTATTATATTTATTATACTCTTGGCAAATACGAAAACGAAAACGAAGAGTGTATTGCATTTGCAACCCCCTTCCGCAGCCTTGGTTTTGGATTTAAGGATTGTCTACTATATGCGGTATGTTTATGTTTTATTTGATCGACACTCTCTAGAACAGTAAATATCGCATCATTGTGTGTCAGTGAACAAATTCTGAACACCTTTCAAAATGTGCGTGTGTCCCTCCATCTGTCCGTCCATCCGTCTGTATGTCCGTCCGTCACGTTTTTTGTAAGCACGATAACTGAAGAAAGAAAAGTCCGATTGTATTGTTTGGACAGTAAGTTAGTGTTAGCTTGAGGAAGAACCACGTTTCCTGTTTCTGGGACTCCATTAGATAACCCCTGATATATTTAGACGTGCTGAATATGAATTAGGTGTCCGTTTAGCTCCATCACTCACCAATTTTTAGTAAATACTTCCTTTATTATATCGTAAAGAACCTCATAAAAATCTCATAAAAGCCTCATAAAAACCTCAAAAAAAATTGGTAGGTGATGTAGCCAAACGGACAGCTAATTCGTGTTTAACACATCGAAATACATTGGGGGTCACCCACGAGGCTATAGTTATATTTTAATAAATATAAAACGCTATATTATATTCGAAATTTTATCACTAATAAAGAACTAATAAAAATAAACCTTTCACAATATTTTTGCTATAAAATTGTTATATAGGAGGAATTCTCTGAGCGTTGTTATTAATGTAATAACCATTACCTTCATATTATCTACGATATAGGTGTTTTTAGATAATAAATAAGAAAATAAAGTGATACATTAGAAATAGGAGCGAGAAATGATCTTAGCAAATTTTGATAAAAGGTAGTTTTTACATAATATATGAAAAAATCATTGTTATCAAGAATTCATTTATTTTCACCACTTGCCACGTCTTGAAGAACAGTTATTATACAATTATTGCCTTTCAGAAACAGAGCAGTTTATTAACATATTCAATATCCATTATCTTATAAAATTAAAAGTACATGGTAAGTACCATACATTAACAGCAACTTTTAAAGATAAATTTATCCCTAGCTTTTATATTACATTACTAACAGCATATATTCTGTCAATTTTTAACATATGCCTCTAAATATAGATATTATGATATTATGATAAAATTTCAAATTAGTAACATCGAAGTTATCAATAAATAGTGATTCTTGAGGTTTTAGCTTCAACAAGCTTTTTCACTTTAAGTCATATCATAATTTTTTTCTAATGAAATATAATCAAGAATAAGCACATTTTATCTTCCCCTGATACAATGAATAGGCTTTTTGCACAAAATATAATTTTAGCATTTTTAGAATCTTTACTTAATACAAAACACAGTGTGAAAAGGATTTCTTCTTATCTTTTCTTTTACAGACGGTATTTCAACATTAAAGTTTGAATAAATCCGTTAGGCGCGCAAACAACGTATGACGTCATGTGTCAGGAGACGCACAGCGCCAGCGTACAATTTAAATTAATTCCATTCCTGGACGTTGCCCTTGGAATAGCTTGAAAGTGGAGCGAAATAGACCATAAAAATCCCTCTGTTCTCGAGAAAAAAAAATCAGCGTAGCACCAGAGAGTGTAGTTTTTATAAAGTGAAAAATGGCATAAGAAATGGCTATTGAATATATTTTTTTGTGGTACAGATATTTTTTATTTCGGAAAAACTTTAGAAATTGATTGATTATAATAATCGTGTTTTTTAACATTTTCACAGCCATATCTTCAAATCTAATTGAACCATCGATCTGATTTTTGTTTTTAAATTCAAGTACACAAATAAGCTCTTTCAATGGTCTTTCTATTTCTATCGATTATTGTTTATTATTTTTTTTAAACAACAATGAACTTATAATTCGACTAATACTGGACTAAAACTGTAGTCGTAATTTTCACTAAGCGACAAACTTTTTTATTTTTGAAAATTTACATATATATGCAGCGAGGCGATTGAAGCTAAGATATACTGGAGAATTTTTTGAAAAAAATTTCATCTAGGACTAACGGCCGTATTTACCATTGTCTGTTAAATTAGTATCAGGGAGTTAAGTCTCCAACAGTCTGATAAAGTTACTATTCGGTATTCACCATAGATGATTAGGGCTTAACAGTCAGTTAAATCCTCTGATAAGTTAACAGGAGAAATTCGAGCTGTTAAACCCTAACAGACTGATACCGAAACATCAACTGTCAAATAATCTTTGTTTATATATAAAAAAATAATAATTTTTAAATAAAAATGGAAAGAATTAATATAGTTGAATTCAATAACCTTTTAAATTCATCTTCAGACGGCAGCGATGCTCAAATCAGACGGCCAAGAATTATAAAGCAACATAATAATTTCATAAACGGATTAGATGACCTGGACTTTAAAAAAAGATTTAGAATGAACAAAGATACTGTAGTAGGAATCTCTAACATGTTGCATGGAGTTCTTGAACCTTTGGACAAGAAAAATAACTCGGTATCGAAGTTGAATCAACTTTTAATTTATGCAACAGGGACATTTCAAGTTAATATTGGAAACCATTTCAATGTATCCCAGTCAACGGTATCCCGGATTGTGCGAAATGTTACCAGACAAATAGCAAGATTAAGATCCCGATCCTTTATTAAAATGCCTGAAACAGATCAAGAAAAACAACGAACAGTTTTAGGATTTTATGAATTTGCAAATTTACCAGGGGTACTAGGTGCTGTAGATTGCACGCACATAAAAATGCAGTCTCCAGGTGGAAACCAGGCAGAAGTCTTTAGAAATAGAAAAGGGAATTTTAGCATAAACGTTCAAGTTGTCTTTGACTCAAAATTAAAAATTACTGATTTTCTCGTTGGCCTGGGTCCGTCCATGATACTACCATATTCAAAGACTCGAACGTAAAGGCACGACTTGAAACTGGTGAATTTGTACCTTATTACCTTGTCGGAGATGGTGGTTATCCCTGTAGAATCTACTTACTGACACCATTAGGCGAAACTAGAATAGATGCAGAACAACATTACAATTCTTCACAAATTCGAACAAGAAATCCGGATGAAAATGAGTTCGAAAATATATTGGACGAAATTGAACACGACCTAGAAAATGATAAGGGAATTGTTTATAATAATAATGTAAATGAAGAAAATTGTACGGTTAGGAATTTATTAATTAATACAGCTTTTCAATAAAATATTTATTTAATAAAATGTACATCTTTTCTTTTTTAAATACCTATTGAACGCAACATTTTTGCATCTATAAAATAAAAACTTATTATTTTGTAGTAAATAATAATGGTGACATTAGCTACAACAAAAAACTAGCAACATATTTCTGGTAACTTTCATTTAACTGCCTGTTTACTATCCGTTTTTTATTTAAGAATATTTTTGTGATGCAGGCAGGCGTACGGCGTGAACTATCCGATTGACCTTTGAAATAATAACCTTTTTCAGTCATCTTTAAAACAGTTTAAACCATTTAAATATGGTACAATTCACAGATCGAATACAACTAAATAATTTTAGAAAATAACCGCAAATATGTCCGAATCATCGCACGCATACACGCGCAGAGATATACCTAATGACAGATGACGTCAACTCCAGTATGAGTGTGTTTTCAGATATGCCCCTTCTCCCGGATATTAGTCGGTTATTTAAATATTTTCCAGTTAGAAATTATGAAAACAGATTTGGTAATTGCTAATGTTTAGTAACACTATATTGTACATAAATATATATAAATTAATTTAAAATATATGGCACATGCAAGAGGCCTATTGCAGATAAACTATTATATGTTCCTCTATTTTAGTATCTCATTTCCTTTAAACAGATTGAGATAAGAATGTACGATTTTCACTAGATCGTTTTAAATGACGATCGCATGTTTTTTCGTGCATACTTTCAATTTTTTAGCAGTTTTGAAAATCTTTTTAAAAATATTGTGTCTTTTCAAATTGCTTTTGATAAAATTTTTGTACGAAACATCTGTAGAGTATTTTTGAGTTTTTTAAAGCTATGCTCTTAAGCAATCCAACGACGTTTATTTTTTTTAAATCGGTTAAAAACTGACTGACACGACGAATTAATTTTTAAAGAAAACCCAACAAAATCATAAATGTTTGATTGACACATTAACGATATCAAATAGGCTCTGAACTCTGACATAAACAAAGTCAGTGGCGTCCTGGCAAATTTTAGTTGGGTCCGCGATTTGGGCTTAGGGGGCCCAATTTTTTTTCTTTGCAGTGAGGAGAATTTTAAAATTCAAACTGATATGTTTCGTATCGTCTGCCGTATTTCTTTCAGGCCGGTGAGTAAAGCCAGGGGAGTGCAAGCTATTTCCTTGTACGGTCCTCACGACGCTCACGCCTTCCAGTTAATATTATTTATTGTTAAAAAATGTTATATTACTGAGAAAATTGAAATACCTAATTCATATATTAAAAAATATTCATTTACATCAAATAAACATATATTCTTTGGATTAAAATACATTAAGTAACAAGTAATAAGTTAAAAAATTTGAAGAAAAAAACAAAATATGAATAATTCATTTCATAAAACAAATAAAAATTACATATCTCATCGTGATCTTAAAGTACCTATGAAAAGCTACAATTTGAGCCATCGTACATATTTCTTGGTTTTGATGGCAGGATTTCACAAGGGTGCAAAGTTTTAGCATCAATTGTATATTTGAGCCGTTTTAATGATCATTTTGATTTGAAATTTTGAGTGCCAATTGTACTATAAGAGCTATATTTCTCCAAAATTTCATTGAGTATTACCCATTATTTTTGAAAGAACAGTGATTTGTTTCAAAATGCATAATTTTGCAATATTCTTTTTTTTTAATAATAATAATAACAATTGGAATGGATTATAGTTTATGTACTTTTTATTGTACAGCTCTTTCTCTTTGTTGTTTTCCATTGGACTTATAGATTTCGAGATATTCAAAGAAAACCGATGGAAAACACGGTCTAAAAAATTAAATTGTTTAAATAAACAATACGCCGACGGCTCAGAAATTGCAAAACTGAACTATGAACTTAAGTTGATCCCCCGAACACGTTAAAACAAAAAAATTGCTTTAACCAGACAATTCTCATTGCGAATTTTCTAGTTCTAATTTGATTCCACTAAAATTTTTCGATTGTTCATTGCCATGTTTTATTGATGGGATGGGACGGTCCTAAAGGATCTAGGGCCCAGTCCGCGTTTGTGGACCCGCGAACGCCAGGACGCCACTGAACAAAGTTATTGTGTTTATATCATTCCAGTCATAATTATTTAATTTTTTGCTTAAGAATGGTATTTTCAGATATAGAAAAAGCAAATGCTTAATTTATTTTGCTGAAACAAAATCTGCTTTATTAACTAGAAGATATTTTCCAAGATACTAACAATTTACCGCAAATAGTAATGTCTGTAAGAAAGCGCTTCAATAATTTCAAAAACTGCCGATCGCTAACATGTAAAAAAACCGATGCCCAAGGAATCACTACTTCCACATTCAGATTCTCTATCCAAGTCACTCACAACGAAAAAACTTTATATGTGGAAATAATTGTTTATGGAACTTTAATAATATAATATTTGAAATCCTCTACCCAAAAACCCATAAAACGATACCCCACATCGGTAGTGGGGTGGGAGTGGTAATAGGGGGTGGTAGTGGGGGTGAATGAATTAAAAAAATATTTTGAGGTTTCTGGTTCTTGTACATACACTAAATCACATTTTTTTTTTTCATCCCCTTTAATAATGGGGGTGGTAATGGCTAATGCCAAAATTTTTTGTGAAATCTTAGCTTCTTTTGTATATACTAAATACCAATTTTATGGATTCTTACCTGCTTGATTTACCAATTTACCCCAAATTTACCCCAATTTACCCCCCAACCCTTCGACGGAAGAAGATGAAAATATAATACAGTTCCAGATCTCGTTAAAGTACATATGAGTTCCAAATTTCAAGTCAATATCTTAAACGGTTCCAGAGTAAACGTGCGCACAAAAAAAAAGTTACAGACGGACCGACCGACAGACAGACAGAATTTTTTTTTGCTCAAACTTAAAATCTCGACGTTTCATGACATTTTAAACCTATTTGAACAATAAAAGTTTTTTTTTGTCGTTACTATACTTCCACTGGATGTGGAAGTAAAAGAAGCACAGGTAATAATGACGCTCTTAATGACACTCTATATAGCTATCTATATACGAGCTTGTTACGAGACTCCCAGGATCGTCGATTAGCAAAATGGCTTCCCATCCAAATATGAGTAGGTCTAAACCACCGACCTCTATACATTAAATGGATAGCCTATACCATGGGGGTGCGCCTGAAAGGACCCCGCAATAATCTTATGGAAATTGTCTGAATTTTGGATATGTTTTAGGTTTCGTCATCCCAAGCAAAAGTCTCAATGGCCACAAAGCTCGAAAATCAATACTTTGACTGCTACGGAGCTTGAAAGCTCCAAACCTCCACCGCAGATTTATTTATTCGTGCAGTCTTTATAGATTTTTAAATAACTTATTTTTTCGATTTCAATGTCTAGGTTTATGTTTTTGAGGTTGCTGAATTCAAATCCGATGTCAAATTGTCCAAATTGACACTTGACAGCTGTCAATAAGCTGTCAAAGTGCCTTAACAAAGTGCAAATCTTATTTTTGTTATGAGTTTATGCTGTTTAGGTAACTCAGTTCATGTATGATGTGAATACAATAATTCGACAATTGGCAGCTGTCAACAGGCTGTCAGCTAGCTGTAAGTGCAAATCTTATTTTTTTGTTATGACTTTATGCTTTTTAGGTAACTCAGTTCATACATGGTGTGAATACAATAATTCGACAATTGGCAGCTGTCAACAAGCTGTCAGCTAGCTGTCAAAGTGCAATAACAAAGTGCAAATCTTATTATACTCTTCGCAAAAACGAAGAGTATATTGTATTTGATCGGCACATTTCTAAATCAGTAAATATCGCTCGTAGAGAAGAAAAATTCATATCATTATGTTAGTGAACGAATTCTGAACATTTTTCAAAATGTCCGTCTGTCCGTCCGTCCGTCACGTTTCTTGTAAGCACGATAACTTAAGAAAGAAAAGTCCGATTGTATTGAAATTTGGAAAGTAAGTTAGCGTTGGCTAGAGGAAGAACCCTGTTGTTTTTGAGAAAAATCAATCAGTAAATAAAAAAGTTATTAATCATTTAAATAAAAAAAAAATTTTTTTTCATAATTTCTGTCATTTGTATTTAAATAGAAATCTTGCGAAATGTTATTCCCTATAATTTTACTTCCACATCCAGTGGAAGTATAGTAACGACAAAAAAATTTGGAAAAATTTTTATTGTTCAAATAGGCTTAGAATGTCATGAAACGTCGAGATTTTAAGTTTGAGCGAAAAAATTTTTTCTGTCTGTGGGTCTGTCTGTCGGTCTGTCTGTAACTTTTTTTGTGCGCACGTTTACTCTGGAACCGTTTGAGATATTGACTTGACATTTGGTACACATATGTACTTTAACGAGATCTAGAACTAGATTACATTTTCATCTTGTTCCGTCGAAGGGTTGGGGAGTAAATTGGGGTAAATTTGGGGAAAATAGGTAAATCAAGCAGGTAAGAGTCCATAAAATTGGTATTTAGTATATACAAGAGAAGCTAAAGTCTCAAAAAAAATTTTGGCATTAGCCACCCCCATTACCACTCCCACCCCATTATTAAAGGGGATGAAAAAAAATTGTGATTTAGTGTGTGTACAAGAACGAGAAACCGCAAAATGTTTTTTTACTTCATCTACCCCCACTACCACCCCCTATCACCACCCCCACCCCGCTACCGATGTGGGGTATCGTTTTATGGGTTTTTGAGGTAGAGGATTTCAAATATTATATTATTAAAGTTCCATAAACAATTATTTCCACATACAAAAATTTTTTCGTTGTGAGTGACTTGGATAAAAAATCTGGATATGGAAGTAGTGATTCTTTGGGTAGCGGTTTTTTTTTTTTTTGTTTTTATATTTTACCAATATATATATATTTCATAATAATGTATCTAATCCGTTGAAATATAATTCTTGAACGATATTCATTCAAGTTTTGTCACATAGGTCTTCTGTGGTTTTGTGGTAAGATGAGATAGCCCAATGGCTAAAGCATTTGCCTTTCAAGTCAGTGCGTAAAAAGTGACAGGAGAATAATTGTCGAATTTGTTCGTGTTTAAAAGCGCCCAGGGGTGTGATTAACCTTTTGGGGGTTGGTGTGTGGCCATACAGGCGAGAACAGAAGAAAGAAGGCGACTGGGTGAGCCTTTAATTAAAAATTAAGTTTTTTGACATTGACAATCACCCCGAATATATTGTAAAGAGTTTTCACGATACCACTCTCTTCCGGTTTCATTACCAAAATTTTCAGTGAAACCGAACCTCAAAAATTTTCAGTGACAGCACCCATCAAAGTCAACAGTTTTTTCGTTTCAAAAACTTTTTCCCCCGACCGGTTTTGGTTGAAACCGGTCGAGGCTCAAAATTAAATCCAAAAGACATTTAATTATGGATGAACAAAATGAGCAGTGCGAATCCGATGGATATTCACAGGGAAAATTTAGTGAACTATTCTGGCTCAGAGAGCGATGCATCCTGCTACAGTCTCGGAAGGAGAACGCCGACCAGAAACGCAGTGAAAAGGGCGAGAGAGCAGGGAACCACAACGTCGAACGACAGTGGCTCTGACAACCAAAATAGCATCAATGCGGCGCCGACGCGCTTGACGCCTCCGACGCCCCCAAAACCAGTGACGCTTCGGAAGCAACAAAACAAAACGGAAGATCTCCCCAAAACAGACATAGCAATACTTTTTAAATTGCAGCTAGAAAAGCGAAGATTGACTGATGAGGGAGACCCATCATTTACCCACCCGGGCACGTCAAGGCAAACTATAATGCCACCACCGACGGCGCCAATTAAAACATCAAATCGACATGAGGGCAGAGCCATTGTCGATCAGGACATGGAGGTGGTGCCGCCACAGCCAGTCGTCGAACCGGAGCAGGAAATGGCCGTACTCCCCCAGCCTGCTAACAAGAAACCGCCGCCAATAGTGATCCACGGTAGGCTGAATGATCACAAACGGATCAATACATTCCTAAAGAGCAGGCTGCGTGGGGACTACACCTGGAAACATTAGGCAAATTCAACAATGCTCCAATTGACCAACAAAGGCGACTGGACTACAATGAACGACTATTTCAATGAGGGGAAGGTGGAATACCACACATACACCCCAAAGGATGAAGTCCCACGCCTTTGTTCTTCGGGGTGTATACCACGACGTGGACGTAAAGGAACTCAAAGAAGAACTAGAACAGGTGCACAAAATCGCCGTCCGAGATGTGTACACAATGAGGGGAACACGCTTCCCCCTGTACATGATAATTATGTCAAACGAGGTCACGCTGAAGGAGTTGCAGTCACGGGTCCGTTGCCTTGACCATACCTCCGTTCAGTGGGAACGGCAAATAAATTCAAAAGGCATAATCCAATGCCACAGATGCCAGCAGTGGGGGCACGCGACTTCGAATTGCTACGCAACCCCTCGCTGCGTCAAATGCACCGGCTCCCACTTAACGAAGGCATGCGTCAAGTCAAAGGACGAACCGGCAAAATGCTGCAACTGCGACGAAGCGCACACTGCTAACAGCGTGACATGTATCGTGTACAGGAGGCGCATGCAGCAAATAGACCAGCGGACGGCGAGGATTCCACCACCCCCGGAAATGAAGTACGCGGCGGCGCCAC
Source organism: Rutpela maculata (assembly GCA_936432065.2). Taxonomy (NCBI): domain Eukaryota; kingdom Metazoa; phylum Arthropoda; class Insecta; order Coleoptera; family Cerambycidae; genus Rutpela; species Rutpela maculata. The sequence continues at coordinate 134,890,799 of OW386287.2, read as the reverse complement.
CGCCGAAAACTAACGCGTGGACACAACGCGTCCAAAATCAGACGCAACGACAAGAGCCCCAACAGAAAAGACCGGCAGTAAGAAATCCAGAGAGGTCACCTCCACCAACAACAAGCCAGCGGAGCCAACCATTAAGCTCATTGGAATCGGGAATGGCCCAGCTCCAAAATTTGCACCAAACAACGAAGAGACTGACTTCTTTAGTAAATTTAGATGTGATAATGGCACGGATGACAGAACTCTGCGAGGAGCTCGAGAAGTATACCTCCTCCCTGGGGAAATTCCAGGTAGTGGTTTCCTTCTTCCAAGGTCTTCCTGGCGATGGCTTTTAGATTGAAACTCTCTTCGTGGAACGCCAACGGTATTGGTAACAAAATTCCTTTTTTAATAAATTACTTAATGAGGCACAAAATTGATATTATGCTTCTGAATGAGACGAAACTCAACCGACGAGACAAGCTACGCGTTCGAGGGTATACGACAATCAGAAAAGATAGGGCAGACATTAACTGGGGCGGCGGTGTGGCCGTGCCCATAAAGTCTGATATTGCACACACACATCGTACTCTGCGGAACACTTCCGTGGAGAACGTGTGTGTGACGCTAGATGGCGGCATGAGCATTGTCGCCGCGTATAACCGACCCTTGAACGAGTTCACGGCGGGTTGTCTCGAGAATTTGCTGAACGCAAGCCCGTGCTGTTTGCTCATAGGCGACCTTAACGCGCGACATTAAGCATGGAACTGCCATCGCAACAACGCGAACGGCAACACCCTGTACGATTACGTAAGTAATCGCAATGTCGCGTTGTAGTATCCGGACGATCCTACACATTTTCCGGACAACGGTACAACACCTACCATCCTCGACATTGTGGTCAATAAGGGTGTGAGGAACTCCACACCACCCGTGGCACTGGAGGAAATCACATCCGATCACAATCCAATTCTTCTAGAATTGGATGACATGTCGAGGGAAGATATAACACGAAAAATCACTTCCTATAGAGACGCCGACTGGCGTCTCTATAAGACACACATAAACACACACTTAACACTTGCAAACGATATCACCACAGCCGCCGAACTGGAAAATGTGGTGGGTGAGTTCACAAGGGTGCTTGCAGGACACCAAACAGCGTGTTGCCACTACAATAACGATAAACCCATACAGAGACCGATTCGACGCAGCGGTCATACAAGACATACGCGAAAAGAACAGACTGAGACGGCTTTGGCAGCGAAATCGCGATGTCGACGCTAAGGCCGAGATCGGCAGACTGCAACGACAGATCAGAACCGCCATCAACACCGCAAAAAACCTAAAATGGCGGGATAGGCTGGAAGCGTTGAACCCTCAAGATAACTCGCTGTGGAAACTGTCGAGGGCCATGAAGAATACGCGGGAGGCTATACCCGCACTGACAAAAGCAAACGGACAGACAGCACTGACGGACTCGCAGAAAGCGAACGGCTTAGCTAATCACTTTGCGGACATACATAACGTACAAATACCTAATAACATCGATCACGACCGCATAGAAAATAACATTAACGAAGTAATTGGCCATGACGTCCAATTGACGCGACGCGAATTCCTAAAAGTCATGGCCAAGCCCTCGGAGATGGCTGGCATTGTCCGGACATTACCGAATGACAAAGCCCCAGGTTCAGACGCCACCGATTACAAGCTGCTCAAATATCTCCCGAGGAAAGGTATTGTACAATTGACATACATTGTCAACGCGATCCTACGACTGCAACACTGGCCCAGCCAGTGGAAATGCGCCGTGGTCGTGCCAATCCTGAAACCGAATAAGAACGCGAAGCTCGTCGGCAGTTATCAACCGATCTCGTTGCTGTCGGCGATCTCCAAGTTGGTGGAGAAGGTCATCCTGATCAGACTAGACGCTGCTCAGGATGAACTTCACATCGATGACGAGTGCCAGTTCGGCTTCAGGCGGGGCAGGAGCACTGTGGAGCAGGTCGTCAGGATCGTGAATAACGTCAAGGTGCAATACAACCTCGGGAAGAGCACCGTCATGGTGCTCCTCGATATTGAGAAAGCCTTCGATACCGAATGGATCCCGGGGCTGCTCCACAAACTAAACTCACTGGACTTTCCCATATACATAACGAAACTTATTCACTCTTTCCTGACAGGTAGATCACTGCAGGTCAGGGTGAATAACAAACTATCAACTCGGCGGGATATTCGCGCGGGAGTCCCCCAGGGGTCGTGCCTGTCGCCAAAGTTGTACAACTTGTACGTCTCTAACTTCCCGGAGTTCCCAAATACGAATCTTGCCAAGTACGCCGACGACACGGCCATGTATGCGCATTCGCACAATGCACAAGCGGCAAATATGCTACTGAAAGCGCACATGGCCCGTGCCACGGCGTATTACAAGAAGTGGAAGATTCGGATCAACGCCGAGAAGTCCAAGTCGATTATCTTCACGCGCCGGTTCACAGAGAATCGAATATTAACACCAATCTCGATCAGGAGTCAAGAAATTCCAATCAAACAGTGCGTGAAGTATTTGGGGGTTAACTTGGACAAACGACTGACGTTCAACACCCACGTTAACGACACAGTACGCAAGGTCTACGCCATGTCCAGGAGTCTGTATCCGCTCCTGGCAAGGGGTAGCGGACTCAACAGGACAAATAAAAAATTGTTGTACACGATGGTGGTCAGGCCGGTCATCACATACGCGGCGCCGGTGTGGTGCAGCATACCGGCCACGACAATGAGAAAACTTCGAGTTCTCGAACATAAATTTATGCGCCTCATCTCTGGTTCGGACAGGTACACCTCCCTCAGAGATTTATATGATCGTTGCCACGACATAACCCCACTAGCGGACTACGTCCAAGAAATTTCTCAAAAATTCTACTAATTCAAACTGGGCGATAGTCCGCTAACCCGCAACATAACCCGAATCAGACAGCATAATGCAATCCCTTTCGATATCCGACACCCCCTACCATACCAGGCGTTGCCTATTTTCCGGCAACGTCTCTAGCCAAACTTTCCTATACGACAACTTCTTATTTCCCCATCTTTAATCGTTACTGAAACCTATAACCAACCTTCTCTATCCCCTTTATATGTTCTATTTGTTTTATCCTTTTTGTTCTTTTGCCCTTTTTGTTAATAAATTCCATCTTGACCTATAAATTCGTAAAAACCAAAATATTTCTTACCATATATTTTTTAAAGTTCTACGGCATTTTCCTGGCGGCAGGAAGACCACCAGGGTGGAATTACTTCAAACGGGTTTTTTCGTTGAGTTCTGTTTTCCCGTGCCACCAACCAAAATTAAATAAGTGCTTTGCCTAGTGAGTGATAATTTTTTACAGTTTTCTTTTAATTAGCTTTAGGTCCGTGTGGACACATTTTTAATTTTATTTTAGTTTTTAAGTCTGCCTGTGACAGACAGGAGTACTAACTAAGACATCCGTCGATAAGCCAAACCGGACCTGCCTCGCCCAGCTCTGCAATCACCACGGCACTCAGCGCCGTGGTTGTCTGGCTGGCTCCGGACAGGTTCCGACAAGGCGCATAAATGTATATACAAATGTTTAATAAATTGTCATTGTTGTTGTTGTTGCCTTTCAATCCAAAGGTCTCGTGTTCGATCCCTCACATGGCGATTTTTTTTTCATATATTTTTTTTTTCACAACAAAGTTGGTATCACAAAATTTAGAATGTCCAAAAACTAACATTATTTACAAGAAAAATGCGAAGAGTATCCTGTAGAATGTGTAGCAATTATATATAAAGCTCAGTAAATCGGCGAAGAGTATAATGCTACCACTAGTTTTTTTTTGTTATGACTTTATGCTTTTTAGGTAACTCAGTTCGTACCACCCCCTATGGCACCACCCTCACCTCACTACCAATGTAGTACATCGGTTCATGGGTTTTTGAGGTAGACGATTTCAAGTATTATATTATTAAAGTTGGATAGCAATTTTTTCCACACACAAATTTTTTTCGTTGTGAGAGACTTGGTTGGAAAATCTGGAAGTGGAAGTAGTGATTCCTGGGGCATGTGTTATAAATATTTAAGGTATTAAAATAGGGGAAAATATAATGTGACACGTGGTATTTTATTTCATTTTTGTGAATTTAACATAATATCATACTTTAGAAAAATAATTCAGAAATATTAAACAAGCATACAAGTAATAATAATAATAATAGTAATAAGTTGTCTTTATTGAAAGAAAATTAATTTACAAAATATAAAATAATTTCCTCATATAATATAAAGTCTCACCACGGGCCACTCAGCTTATCCTTACAAATCGTTATAGCTATAATAAAAAAATAAATATCAAACAAGATTTAAAATAAAAGGAAAAAGGTTTTAATTTTGTTCCGAAGTAATAAAGACACACGCTTATATATTATGTATAAAAATTTCCTTGTATTTGCCCCTACAGATTTATTTCTGGAACGGAATAGCATCAAAAGTTAAAAGAGGTGTAAAATCAATTTCTTATGAAAGAACCGTGTAACTATGTTCTGGCTTTATTAAATAAAATTTCTGTGCCTTAAAGAAATAGATTTTGCTTTCTGGCATTTCTATACAGTGGTAGATAGAGCATGGTAAGTGTTTGCTTACGTGGTTAGCATAATATATTCGTTTGAATTAGTGAGATAGAATTGCTAAATTTTAAACCTTACGGTTTTGAGCTTTTTAAAAACTGTTCACGTTTACTGCTGAAGAAATTAGAGATATAATTTTCTCCAGAATAAGATATTTTAAAATAAAATTTGTTATTTATTTGGTTTGTAATTAATACTGTGAAATTGTTCATAGCGATTTTAATAAACATATGCCCATCCACAGGTGAATGAGAGAATGTACACCATCTCATGATTTTAAAATTGTCTCTGCTGAATGGCATTATTCAGGTTTTAATTAAGCTATTTAATATATCACTATCTCAAAATGAAAACCAGCATAGAAGTGTAGGCATCTGCATGAGATACGAAATATATTCTTCACAAGCCAAGACAATCAAATACGTTTCGCAAGTATATTGTAATAGTAAATTACTTCAATCTATCTACGGGTAGTATAAATAAATATATTTCCTTGGGTAAATTCCCATCAACTTCCTAATGTATAACAATATACCGGGTGTCCCATATTTACGTTAACAGGCGATCTCTCCGTTATTTTAAAAGATAGAAATATAAATTAAAACCGCTGCCGAAGGAACCACTACTTCCACATCCAGATTTTCCCTCCAAGTCTCACAATAAGAAAAATGTTGGTACTATATTTTGCACTCCACTATGTAGAACTAATTATTTATGCAACTTTAATAATATAATATTTGAAATCGTCTACCATAAAAACCCATAAAACGATATGCCACATCGGTAGGGGGTAGTAATAGAGGTGATGGATGCAAGAAAAAAATTGAGACCTCTGGTTCTCATACATACACTAAATCATATTTTTTTCACCCCTTTTAATAATGAGGTGCGGGTGGCAATGAGAGTGGCTAATGCTAAAAAATGTTTTGAGATCTTAGTTTCTCTTCATATACTATATATCAATTTTATGGACTCTTACTTGGTTGATTTACCTATTTACCCCATTGACCCCTCAACCCTTCAGCAGAATACGATCAAAATAGAATCTAGTTCCAGATCTCGCAAAAATACATATGTGTACCTAATTTCAAATCAATATCTTAAACGGTTCCAGAGTAATCGTGCGCACAAAAATAGAACTCAAAGCAGATCCCTGTGGGAGACCTAGTGATCTAGTTACCTAATGCCTGGTTTATAATTTTTAGACATTATAATGACTTATTGTAATAGCCCGGGAGACAGCGAAACAAATTTTTCACCGATTTTATTAACATTATTTTTAACATTACTATTTATTAGAGTTTGGGTCTCGGGACTTTCCCAAATTTAATTGTCTCGTGTCCCGGGACATTCGGGTCGAGACTCGAGACACGCTTGTAATCATTTTAATAACAAAAGGTCATAATAAGCTTCATTAGTTCAGGCTTTCCGCACTCTGTCACTGAGAGCGCCATCTGTTAATTTAACGAGTAATTACTTGATACTCGTACGTACGTAAATTACTATACACAATAAAACCAACATCTGTTGAAAACAAGAGAGTGTTCTCTTTCCGGAGGCATTATTACAAAAATCAGAAACAGATTTTCGGACAAAGTTGTTAATGCACTAATTTTTTTAAAAGAATATTTTATTAAATTAGGAAAAAAGACTGATAGGGCTAGGGCGACGATCGCGGCGAACCGCGACCGCCTAGTAAAGTCATATTACTTTAAGCCTTTCGACTCTCGGAACTCCAAGAGATATTCGTTGCCACCTTCGACTAGAAATGATACGGCCTTAGAGGCGTTCAGGCGGATGGCAGCTTCGCACCACCGCCACCGCCCGCCCGCTCGAGCGAGTGCGTGACCCAAATGTCCAAACCTGCGGTTCCTCTCGTACTGAGCAGGATTACTATCGCAACGACGAGTCATCAGTAGGGTAAAGTAAACCTGTCTCATGACGGTCTAAACTTAGCTCACGTTCCCTATTAGCGGCTAGAGACTAAATTAATTATTGATGATTAGTAAGATTACTTTACTAAATCTGTTTTATGTCTTATAATTATAATATTTTATTACAAAAAAATGAATCTGTGTATGAGAATTAAACACACTAATTAGGCTTTAATTACTGTTAAAAATGTTCGAATTTGATTTTATGTTCAATAAATGTTGATTTTTACTAATCTGGCGGTTTTTTTGTTATATATTTCGCCAAAAATGAACTCGTTTTTAATTTTATTTTTAAGTCTCGAAGTCCCAGGACGTCCCGGGATGTCTCGTGTCCCAGGACTTTGAGAATGTCGAGACTTCCCAGACCCTACTATTTATACATCTACTATTTCTGTGCCATAAATAGTGAAAATGGTTGTCTGCCAGGGTACGCGCGGGACAAGGCTCGTTAGGAGTGTTTCAACTACGTATGTAGTTTGTGAATTATCATAAAATGCTCAAAAAAATTTTGTCCGCCATCATACTTGTGAAACAAAATGCGTGTGTCACTTGAATAAATATGTCAAAGAAACGAAGTAGTTAGACTTAAATCATTAATGTTGAAATTTCTTGTATTAATAGTTTTTGGTATAGAATGCAAGAAGAATGGTACAAGATCCGGCATACGAAGTTAATATCCTCCTCTGTTATTCATATAAGATATAGTTTTTATGAAAGATAACATGTAGGCTAATAGATCGCGACTAGGTTGCCTAGCCATATCTTGACCATGACATTTAATTTGAAAAAAATTAATTGTTAATTTTTTCGTCAGGCGAAATCGAAATTTTGTATTTAAACGTATATAGCAGCGAAACCATTAATAACCTACCATTAATCCTACAGGAATTTTTCAAGAAAGCAAATTCATCATCATTTTATAATCTTTCTAATAGATCCCTACCAGTTTTTTCCTAGAACCCGTTTATCTAGATATTCGCAAGAGATGAGAAAAAAACACGTTTCCTTGGAAAATGTAAATTTCCAGTTGTATCGCTCCTAGCGTCCTTATATTTTGTCGTAGGGCAAAAAAGAAAAAAGAGACTTGTGGCTTATTAAATTCTCTACAAATTCGTTAGGTCGTAGTTTTTTGCCGTAGGAACCACCGTATAGTAGTTATGGACGTTTTAAGCAAAGAAGTGCAAGACATCACCATCTTAAAAGACCCGCTGGGCCCAAACGGTCACAGTAAAATTTGGAACGCGGCAAAACGTTCTTCACGCTCACATTATGTAGTTTTCCTTTGGGAGTTTTTATTTTTGAGCTATCTCTCACGGATTCAGAGTTACGTGCGAAATACCGTTTTCAGACATCTAAATATACTCATATTGACGTCCGTACCATGTCGATATGGAAAGAGGGAGTCTTATAATTGATCCGCATCGTAAATCGCACGCCGAAATTCGAAAATTCGTCCTGACACGAACGAATCAAAATTAACATTTTCGGCATTTTTCATTTGACGTTTCTCGATCGCGATTTTGTATTAAAAGAGTGTCTTTCGCCCACCTCTTTCCGTCGCAAAAAAAAGGATAGTCGACCTTGCCCTGTTAATAACTAATCAACCATAAATAATACAACAACGAAAGATAACCTATCAGACGTAGAATTTAATTCTAAATCGACCTGCACCTGTCCTGATCCCGTCAGATATGTTTAAAAAAAGCCTTTGTTAATGCAAATTCGCAAAGAGTAATGGCTACACATGTGTAGAATTTTACTTCAAAAACCCGTTACAACAGCTATCGAGCTATCTATTATTTGTTGCCCTGCGGCAAAAAATAAGAACGCTAGGAGTGATACAACTGGAAATTTACTTTTTCCAAGGAAACGTGTTTTCTTCTCATCTCTTGCGAATATCTAGATAAACGCTGGTCGTAGGAAAAAACTGGTAGGGATCTATTAGAAAGATTATAAAATGATGATGAATTTGCTTCATTGAAAAATTCCTGTAGGATTAATGGTTTCGCTGCTATATACGTTTAAAGGCAAAATTTCGATTTCTCTTAACAACAATTTTCAAATTTAATATCATGGGGTCAAGATATGGCTAGGCAACCTAGTTCCGATCTATTAGCATACATGTCATCTTTTATATAAACTATTTCGTATCTGAATAACAAATGAGGGTATTAATTTCTTATGCCGGATCTTAGACCGGAACATAAACTGCCAGTCTTCCAGTGACACTTTTTTTTTACATAGTTGGGACGCTCCTGTCGATCATTGTCGCGCTACGCGCATGGCAGACTCACCATTCATCAATTAACAGGACATGTACACTACGAAAAACAAATTTACAAAGTTAAGAAAATGAGTCAACCAAACTCTCGCTATCTCCCGGACCATAAAATAAACTAGTTAGTGGTTAACATAGTTGTGACTTTTATCGGTAGTTTGAGTGTAATAGTTTGTTTCTGATTAAATACAAATCAACTGAACCAATCGTAAGCATCCTTAATGTTTCAAAAAACACCATCCAAGTAATTATTGTCTGAAACATTAACTTGTATAACGCTAACACTGTACTATGCCCTGATCTGGAACTCTAACATTTTTCAAATTAAGCCATCATCCTATCTGTCTTAGCTTTGACATTGTGCAGGTTAATCTTGATTAATATCTATTTTAGAGCTATATATGATTTATAAGAAATACGAATCAAACGCTGACACTCATAGTAATAGAAAGTTTAATTATTTTCGAAACTAAATCATTCTAATTGCTACACATGCAATTAATTTGTTTCTATAGCCAGGATACACAACAAAATTTACATAACGGTTGTTTGTATTTAATTAAAACCTTGTCAGAAATATTCCCTAATAATCATTGTAGCTGTTTTCATTAGTTTGACAAATTTCTCTTTTCTAAATAAATGTATGTAATATAGTTGTCTAGAAAGTTTACACTCTTATTTCATTGTGCAGAATAAGAAACATTATACGCAATCAATTATTTATTTTCTATCATAAGAGAATTTGTTAAATTTTCTATTGTACAAAATTTTAAGCGAAATGTTAAAGTGATTTTCCTTGAATAATGTAGATTCAGCAAATTACAGGCAAAACTGATATTAAACTGATATTTTAGAAAATATTATTTAGATATTATGTAAATCACAACTTACTTACACATTTTTTTCTTTAATATGAAATTACCTACTTTCCGTATATTGGTGCCTCAATCTGGTCACGCTAATATACTAGTTAGGTAAACACTGTAACACACTAATTATTGGAGAACCAATGAAAACAACTACTCCTCTAGCTAATACTGACGAAGTATTGAAATCCCAGCATTCTAAAGCAAAAAGAAATATTGAAAATATTTAAATCATTTATTGAAATCTAATCATTCACAACAGAAGTTTTTTCGAAGTCGTTAGTTCTCATCAGTAGAGTATAGAAACATTCATTCTCTTATTTACAAGTAGTTCAATAACGGGGTACTTTATAGTTACAAGAAACGAGATAGTAGATTTATTTTTATCTTGTATATGTTATAGAGAGTATGTAGAATTCAAGTTTTAGACCTCCAAACCCTTGGCAAATTATTGTGTGGACGAAAAACCGTGAATTTTAGGCACTTTTTTCAGTTTGTGGCCTATAACTTAAAAACAATGCATTCAATCATCTATTATCAAAATTAAAGAGCATTAAATTTCGCTTCGAATAAGTACTTCAAAGTTGAAATTTCCAAGAGGTATGGGCGTATTTACCCCTCTGATCAGGCCTGAACTGCTCTTTGACCTGTAAACACTGCTCTGGCCTCTCGTGTCAGAACGCTCTTGAGATTGAATTGGATGAAGATGAAGACGACGGCGAAGATTGCTTCGAGCTTGAGGAAGTTGGTGGTACTGCTGCAATGGATCAGGAAGATAGGATGCAGTACGAGGACATTAATCAGCCCCAGTCCAAACGGATTCGACTACTATAGCCACTACACGCAAATAATTCGTTTTTTCCAAAACTCATTTTTACTTCATTTCAGTTTTTTTACACCTTGTATTGTTCTTGCACTTTGCATTTGTTTAATGTTTTTTACACTTTGTTGTATTACTACTATTCAGCAAATTTTTAGTTTTGGTTAATAAACTTTGGGCCTTTCTTTACATTATGCTTTTATTTCGACAATCCATTTTCTCAAATTAATGTGGTTAAAAAGGAATAAAAGAAAATGATAAATATATTTATATATAGAACATTTTGGATTTTGAGTGTATTTTGCTTAATATTGATCGAAATTGGAAAACCATGTAATCTATGAACTTGAAATTACATGCTCTACAACTTTCATTCTATGGATTTTTTCATTTAGATTAGCCGTTTCAGAGCTGAAGTTACCCATTGTGAATTTTTTACAAGTTATTAAAAATTGTTGTTATTCTACTGCCAATTACGCCCATAACTCTTGATGAAATTTCAACCTTGAGGTACTCATTCGAAGAAAAATTTAATGCGCTTTAATTTTGATAATAAATGACTTTTCGATTGGATACATTGTTTTTAAGTTATAGGCCACAAACTGAAAAAAGTGCCAAAAATTCGTGGTTTTTTCGTCCACATAAAAATTTGCCAAGGATTCGGAGGTCTAAAACCTGGATTCTACATACTTTCTACAATACATGCAAGATAAAAAAAAATCTACTACTTAAAGTAACTATCGCCCCCTTTCGATGACGCCGTTCCTGAAGTAAAGCCTGTTCTTGAAATTGAAATCAAAACAAATATTCTTCTAGCTAATACTGACGAAGTATTGAATTACATGATAGGAAACAAAAAAAATATATATCGAAAATACTTAAATCATTTTGAAGTCGAAATGTCACTGAATTTGACATTCTTATAGTCCAATCAATAGGTGTGTTCGTAATGCAAAAATAACATAAGTCGGGTTTTCTTTTTAAAGTGTTCGAGGGTTAATTCTGAGTATTTTGTTGGCGGGGTCGGTCGTGGTTGGGGTTAGTCGCCATCCTTGCGTGAAGTCAAAGGAAAATATATTGCTAACGAAAAGAAATGGTAGTAAGTGTTATGTTATAATGAAAAGCTCTTCTAAAGGATATATACGTTTTATTATCTTTTACCAAAAGTCATAATAATAATAATAATAACAATATCCATAACAACACTAACTAGATTAATACAACATCCTTTTCTTTAAGATATAAAATAAGTAATAAATTAAGTAACATAGTCTTTAAACCAACAAGGTTTCTTAGTTTCTCTTCGCATCCTGCTTGGACTTAAATCTGATTTATTAACTACTATTCCGTTAGAGTCATCAGTGTCAATATCATTATTTTAAACATAAACATAAACATAATTTCCTTCCAAATTTTCGTTTATCATTGAAGCCCCTCCTAAATCATCACTTTCCGCCACTGTAACAGAGCACCTTTTGGTACAAATCCAGTTACACTCCAATAATTTATTTTTATTTAATTTAGAACCGCAAGCTACAGTCTAACATCATTTATATAATGTAACAAAACCCATTTTGTACAAAATTAATTGCAAATTATTATAATTATATTATTTAATATGTTTCATTTACAACTACTGGCTATAATTTAAAATATTTCATATCATTCATTCCGCGCCACATTCAATTAACCGCGAGACCGTCTAAATCCCAACTCCAGCATACCTTCACACGCGCTACTAGCTAACACCCCGCACGAGTTCGCTTCAGTTCCGTTCCAGCCGTGAAGCGAAGTAGATGAGTCTGAGAAGAAGCATTTATTTCTGGTCCAAGACATTAGCAGCGTTTCCAACATCATTTTTAGTTGATAAATCCTGTTGTGGACTTGTAATCAAATGCCACACTTGTCTATTTTTATAATATATGATCTTGGTTCTTTGGTTTTACATAGTATTTCTCCATGGTAGGTAGTAGTAGGTAGTAGCATACTGTTCATGTTTATTGATATCAACCGAAAAAAGATACGCTCAAGTTGAAAAAGAAGCGTTGGCCCTGACATGGGCAGCAGAAAATTTTTCTGAGTATCTCGTAGGCATTCCCATAACTTTTGAAACAGATCATGAGCCTCTCTTACAAATTTTGACTACAAAATCTTTGGATAATATATCGCCAAGATTGTGAAGATTTAGAATGAGATTAATGCGTAAAAACTACGATATAGAGTATATTCCTGGTAAACAAATTGTAATAGCAGATATTTTATCCAGAAATCTTGATTTCAATGGTAAGATGGAAGAGAAGGAGAAATTAACTTTGGAAGTAGTCAGTTTTGTAAGGTCTGTTATTAAAAGTTTACCCTTTAAAAATTATTATTTAAAAAAATACAAATGGAAGATCCAATTTGTAGCCAGTTGATTGAGTTTTGTTTGTCAGGTTGGCTTCGGAAAGAGAAATTGACCAGGGAACTATTTTGAATTTCTAGATAAAATCAATTTTTCTGAAGAATTATTATTAAAAGGTTCAAGAATAATAATACCTAAAATTTCACAAGAAGAATGTAAATTTTATTCATACTGGCCATCAGGGCATTGTCAAATGTAGAGATCGAGTTAAACAAAGCATTTAGTGGTTAGGTGTTTCAAATGACGTTGAAAATTTGGTAAAGCGATGTAAAGTATGTTTAGAGTTTAGTACAAATCATAAAAAATCATTAATTAAAAAAACCTTTACCTTCCAGACCATGGCAAAAGACAAGAATAGATTTATTTAAATTTTCAAATTGACGCTTACAGATTACTATTCTCATTATTTTGAGATCATTTCATTAAACAATAATTCATCATCTCAGTTAGTAATTTCTAAAATCAAAGAGATATTTGCAAGATTTGGTATACCTGAAATTGTCAGAACTGATAATGGACCTGAATTTTCGTTTTAGTTTAAAAAAATGCACAAGAGTACAATTTTGTACATGTTACAAACAGTCTACACTATCCTCAATCAAACGGTGCTATTGAATCTGTCGTTAAAATTGCTAAGAATTTATTTTAAAAAATCCAAAAGATAAAGTTTTTGATGCCTTATTAGCATATAGAACCACTCCCTTGTTATGTGAATATAGTCCACCAGAATTATTTATGGGACGGAAATTAAAAATTAATGTTCCAATGTTGCCCAGTAAATTAAATAAATTTTTTAACTCTAGTAAGACTTTAATTTTTGACAAAAATACGATGCAAAACAGTAAGCAAGAGAAATATTATAATAAAAAGCACAGAACCAAAGATTTAGTTGACTTAAATAAAGGAGATAAAGTGTTTGTAAAAAATTTAAATGAATATGGAGAAATACTTTGTAAAGCCAAAGAACCAAGATCATATATTATAAAAACAGACAAGGAAACTTATAGAAGAAACAGGTGGCATTTGATTACAAGTCCACAACAGGATTTACCAACAGTTTTACATACCAAGGTTCATTTTGTTTTATATTGAAAATATTACCAACAAAGGCATTATTATTAACAAAATTTAAAGACGAATTATCAATATCATTTTTATCGTATGTAATATCACTAGTGCTTAAAATTTTATCGAAAATTTTTTCGAAAGCGTGTTGCCTGGTAATATAAAGAGTGCAAATTGGCAGTTTATTATCTGATTAAATCCCGACCATTTTAGCGGGATGGATTTAATCTTTGATAATAAACTGCCAATTTGCACGAGTTATATTAACTAGGGGCAACTTAGCTTGAGAAAAAATTTTTAGATAAAATTTAAAGCACGAGTGGTATTAGAGGAAAATATTTCACGAATAAATAATTCATTAAATACATCTTCAATACTATGTTTTCCCATTAATTGCCTTCAGACGTTTTCTTGTCACTTTTTAGAGTTTACTGACCTTTATTTTCAATTTCCTCATTAATTTGATATACAGAAATATTCCCAAACCGACTCATATTGTCAAAACAGCAAATCTGAAACAAACGCAGTAGAAACAACGGAGATTCGCTATATTTTAAAATAATCTAGTGACGTTTCTATGGCAACTGGTAAATAAAACGAGTTGAAACCTTAGATATTTAATATATGGACTGGCTTAACACATTTCAGGCGTTTCTGAGGTGCAATATGGCGAGGAACGATAGAGAGAGCACTACTTTATTCCCGATATCCCGCCTATTTATTACTATACACTCATGGTTCCGAGATTGACATAGAGAGCGCCATCTAGCGCTACCGCTACTAGAGTTATATTCCATAATAATTGTTCATTGATTCATATTTACGTATTTAATCCTTATTTTTAACTTACGAAGTTTACAAATTATGTTGAGGTTTGCTTCGTTGGGCAGAGTGAATTTTAAATACAACAAATTAAAATATTCCACAGCTTTGATTCAACTAGTTACTTTTTGATAGATTACCGTATGTAAGTAGGTACCTAGGTACATTTTTAGTTTGTTTCCAGAGCGAATGTGTTCACTTGACATTTATAATAAATGATTTGCTTAACTTTGTAACTACGTTATTGAGCTATTGAAAGCTGTGCTTGACTTGTTCCTGTATTATGAGCTAGGTATATTAAGTACAATCTTTGTATATTATTGTTACCTGATTGAAAAGTAGGCAAATTGAAATAGTTACAGATAGGCAAGGGTTACAGCCTATATATTTCAGACAGGCTTCTCTTTGGAACTGACGATTGTTTACTATATATGTGGTGTATTTATGTTTGCTAGTACATAATACAATATTACAATTTACAAGGTAAGATAACAATTAGTAATAAGCTAGAGAAGATATTTATAGATAAAATTTGAAAGCGCGAGTTGCCCTATTTGCGGAAAATATTTCCCGAAACAAAACGTCAAAAAATTACCTCAGTATTTGCCGCTGCAGCGACATAAAAAATTAGAGCGATAATTTTTGCATGTTGGTACTGTCAAAAGCCGATCTAGCTTAAATTACCACTAATAATGACATTTAATTGGTGCAATGTTGTGAAAAAACGGGCTCTCATTGGCTATAGCGTTAATGAGTGAAATAATCATTAATATTCCTTAAGGAGTTCTTATTCTTACAGACTTTACCCCAGTGTGCAATTCTTGGACATGCTTGACATTTTGAGGGACAACTTTGGATGCGATAATAAACCACAATGAGTCCAATTACTATTATCGAAATACTTATTGTTAAAATATCGCTTTGCACAAAGGTTATCTTTATTTGTGTCATTCCTTAATATTTTGTTTTGAATATTTTGTAACTCAGCTTGTTTTGTAATTTAAACAGCCTCCGCTAAAATAAAATTGGCCATAAGCTGCATTCGTTCACTCGTTTTCTTGTCTTGCATACCCACAACAATTCGATCTCTGATTAACTGATCCTTTAAATTTTCATATTCACGATATTGCGCTAATTTATGCAAATCAGATATAAAGATTCAATATTTTTCCCTAGATTTTGAATTCTCGAGTTAAATTTGAACCTGCCAAAATTACATTTCTTCTTGGATTGAAATGATTTTCAAATGCTAGAATTATTTCATCAAAAGTTTCAAGTATTTCAGTCAACTGAAGCAATATACAGTGTGTTTCACTTCTCGTGAAGACACCTCTCTGTATCTTTTTATTTGTGGCCGAATTAATTTCAAATTTTTATCAGCCATACAAGTCCATAAGGTGACTTTATTCAACACATAAATGCCGTCTAAATCTAAAACGCCGGCCTACTGCGATAAAAAGAAAATGTCAATTTTCGAGAAATCATAGTAGGCTTAGAGATAGACAAAAATTTTGTTAATGGAAGTTGTTCAGGATCACTTCATATGCCCCTCTGTAAAATTTTGTGAAAATCGGAATATTTCCAAAAAAAATTTTTTGTTTCACTTCTCGTGAAGACACCCCTGTATCTTTTTTATTTGTGGCCGAATTAATTTCAAATTTTTATCAGCCATACAACTCCATAAAGTGACTTTATCCAACACATAAATGCCGACTAAATCTAAAACGCCTGCCTACTGCGATAAAAAGAAAATGTTAATTTTCGAGAAATCCTCGGAGAAATCATAGTAGGCTTAGAGATAGACAAAAATTTTGTTAATGAAAGTTGTTCAGGATCACTTCATATGCCCCATGTCGTCTAAATCTAAAACGCCGGCCTTAGAATAATTAAAATTAAAATCTAATTACTTTAATGAGTTTTAACATCTATCAAGAATATGTAGGTTGGTAAGATGCTGTCATATAACGAATTCTTTTTAAATTAAATTGGTGGCCCTGAGAAGGGCCGTTGTTTTTACAGAGAAGACTACTAATAATGAATGATAATATTGTCGGAAAAAAAATACAGATAAAGCAAAAGCCGCAGTGTTAGAAAAGTTCAAAAATAAAAGAAGTTAATTGTTTTTTTTTTTTACTTATTTATTATATTGGGCCCCTTTCCACTAACCCACCCTCAAGTGTAATACACTTCTCAATCCGTTTTCTGTTATTTATTACAACTCTTCGCAGTTCTTGAGCTGTAACTTCTAAACACGCTTGCCTTATCCTCTCACAAAGCTGCTCTACATTTTGAGGTCTGGTCATATAAACTTTGTTTTTAATGTGACCCCAAAAATAAAAATCCATTGGAGTGAGATCAGGTGATCTGGGTAGCCAATGTATTAGAGGGCTATTTCGTCCTATCCATCTTTGGGGAAAATGTTCATTCATCCATGCTCTCACTACTACGGAATTGTGGATAGATGCTCCGTCGAGTTGAAAATCTAATTGTTCCAAAGAAAAATCAACTATTGCATTCCAAAGATCATTATTTAAAAATTATAGCAAATTTAACGCATTTACATTTTGAAAAAAGAAAAACGGCCCTATTATTGTTTCGTTAAAAATTCCGCACCACACATTTACCTTCTGGGAATATTGCCTTTTACAATTTATTATCCAATCAGGATTTTCTACTGCCCAGAACCTAGAGTTTTGTGATGACACTACCCCGTTGGTGGAGAAAGTTGCCTCATCCGTGAAAATTACTTTCTTCAAGAAGTCTCTATTGTTTAAATAATTACCTTGGATCCATAAACAATATTCTAATCTTCTCTCTTCATCACCTTCCTCCAAGGTATGTAAAAATTTTGGTTTAAACGGTTGTAGCTTATGGCGTTTTAAACATCTCCAAATTTTTGATGCCGACAAATTAAGGTGACGAGCCATATTTCGAAGACTGGTAGTGGGATTGGCGTTAAACGCCGCTAATATAACATTATCATCTCCGCGATTTCGATTGTACTCTCGGTTTAAGCACATTGCCAGTTGTATTGAACAAGTGACATATTCTTGCTACGGTACCATGGTGTATTGGTTGTCTTAGAGGATGTCTTAAATTAAATTCTTCTGCTGCTTCTCTTGAAGACCGTACATTTTCACCGACTATCTTTATTATTTCAATTTTTTCATCAGTAGTTAAAAGTATTCTAACCATTATGAGCAAAGATATGAAATAAGGAAACTTTAGTATGAATTAAATTATTAAAACAAGAAAAACTAACAAACTCCACAGAAAATAACAACAATCACTTCTGTCATGAAAGCAATGATGAAATAAATAAAACAATACATATTGACAGTTAATTCCACGGCACTCTTAACATTTAAAACAATAAAACCGTCCATGTTCCTAAATTTCTGAGCCGATAAGGAGGAAGGATATGATGGAGAGTTACTCCTCCAGAACAGAGATAACAAAAAGGAAAAAAGAAAAGATATTACATTCAACTTGATATGTAAAAATAAAAAGCCCTTTTAGTGTTTTATTGAATGCTGATTTTTGTTCACAACTTTCATTTGTTGGAAAAAGTTCTCTTTATGTGTTCTCTTTTTTTGAAAATATTCCGATTTTCACAAAATTTTACAGAGGGGCATATGAAGTGATCCTGAACAACTTTCATTAACAAAATTTTTGTCTATCTCTAAGCCTACTATGATTTCTCGAAAATTGACATTTTCTTTTTATCACAGTAGGCCGGCGTTTTAGATTTAGACGGCATTTATGTGTTGAATAAGGTCACCCTATGGAGTTGTATGGCTGATAAAAATTTGAAATTAATTCGGCCACAAATAAAAAAGATACAGGGGTGTCTTCACGAGAAGTGAAACAAAAAATTTTTTTTTGAAAATATTCCGATTTTCACAAAATTTTATAGAGGGGCATATGAAGTGATCCTGAACAACTTTCATCAACAAAATTTTTGTCTATCTCTAAGCCTACTATGATTTCTCGAAAATTGATATTTTCTTTTTATCGCAGTAGGCCGGCGTTTTAGATTTAGACGGCATTTATGTGTTGAATAAAGTCGTCTTATGGACTTGTATGGCTGATAAAAATTTGAAATTAATTCGGCCACAAATAAAAAAGATACAAGGGTGTCTTCACGAGAAGTGAAACACACTGTATATTCACTTTCTTCGCCCAATAAATATAGAAATAGATTAATCTTCTCTTGATCAAATCTTTCATTTAAAGCAGAGACAGATAAATATATTTCTCACATCTTTTTTTCCATGAAATCCAGCCAGACTGGATTTGAAAATCGAACTTCTCTGGAGGGCAAATACCATTATATGCCTCCATTTATTAATTTTTTTAGTTTGATACTGCCACCATGTTATGTTATAATGAAAAGCTCTTCTAAAGGATATAGATATTTTATTATCTTTTACGAAAAGTCATAATAATAATAATAACAATATCCATAACACTAACTAGATTAATACAGCACTAAATTCTCTATAAAATTCTTAGCAGGCTTATTTTTGTTTAACTAAATTTTCTATCAACTGCTCTACAACTTTGCGATTACATATTTCTATACACGATCAATGAGATGTTTTGAAAAAAATATTTTTTCTAACTTTTGCAAAAAAAGTTTTGAATACAAATTGAAGAGAAATTAAAGGTCTACAAAGCAACTACATATTTTAATATCCGAAAATTATTATTACTTCCACATCCAGTGGAAGTATAGTAACGACAAAAATTTTTTGAAAAATTTTATTGTTCAAATATGTCATGAAACGTCGAGATTTTAAGTTTGAGAAAAAAAAAATGTCTGTCTGTCTATCTGTCGGTCTGTCTATAACTTTTTTTGTGCGCACGTTTACTCTGGAACCGTTTGAGTTATTGACTTCAAATTTGGTACACATATGTACTTTAACGAGATCTAGAACTAGATTATATTTTCATCTTGTTCCGTCGAAGGGTTGGGGTAAATTTGGGGTAAATAGGTAAATCAAGCAGGTAAGAGTCCATAAAATTGGTATTTAGTATATACGAGAAGCTAAGGTCATAAAAAAAATTTTGGCATTAGCTACCCCCATTACCACCCCATTAAAGGGGATGAAAAAAAATGTGATTTAGTGTGTACAACCAGAAACCTCAAAATATTTTTTTTCTTCATCCACCCCCACCCCACTACCGATGTGGGGTATCGTTTTGTGGGTTTTTGGGGTAGGGGACTTCAAATATTATATTATATTAAGTTCCATAAACAATTATTTCCACATACAAAATTTTTTTCGTTGTGAGTGACTTGGACAGAAAATCTGGATGTGGAAGTAGTGATTCCTTGTGCAGCGGTTTTTTTTAACTGTCACGAGCTGTAGTTCGTGAACGATTAGTTCTACAAACTAGCGTCTTTGACTGAAATTGTACAGAAATTATTGCGTTTTAAGATTTTTATTCGACATTTTAATTTACGATCAATAGTTTACGAAATACTTAATCCGTAAAAACTATGTTTTGAAAATTTTGACACGCTTAACTCATTTTCTCGGATTCGGTTTCAGCGACCCAAAATACCTAAAGAAACATAGGTCAACTCGTTTAATCTTTCAATTTACCTTCTACCCGGTTTCAGGCTTGTTTTAAGCTGTTTTTTGAGCTTACATGAAAATATTGACGACATGTGACAATTCTGACCTCGGATTCGGTTTCAGCACCCCAAAATACATATAGATATGGTAGTCGTTAGAAAAGTACATGACCTTTTTTATTTTTTGTGTGCCTGTGTTATTATATCTTTATATACAATATTTAACACATTTCCGAAACCAGTTTGGCACTACTCATTTTTGTCTGAATTTGAAAATCTTCAGTAGTAAGTACTTAAAATAACAACACATAATATGTACATAAATAAAAAACTTATTTTTTGACGTAAGTACTACAGTCTGACGCTGTTGATTGTGTCTGAATTGATCACAAATTCGTTAATACCTTTCATCTTATTTGAAATTTTAATTTTGTATATTTTGTTTTTCCTATGTGTCACATCACTGGACAGAATTTGTTTCCAGCACAGCGACCCTAGTAAACGGTTTTTATGTCAGAGGTAAATTTGTAACGGTTCAAAATCGAACCGTACAAGGCTCCTTGTGATTGAGGGAAATTGGGCACGTAAGGCCTGGTCGCACCAAATACATGCAAATGTTTGTATGGTTACAGCCTGATAAACTTTTGATTTATTTCTCGGTTTACCCACCCGGAAGCAAATAATATACACGTCTCATGCTTGATATGTTTAGATGCGTTCCTAGATAAAGCAAGTAGTTCACTATACACTGATTTGGCCCACTGTTGTAATGTTTACTCAACACTCTTGAGAGGTGTGTTTTATCTTCCGTGCTCATTCTGCATGATAAAGTTATGGTGTAGACCAACAAAGGTAATTTGGATTGCTGACCTTATGTAGTACCTCCGGTAATCCATTTGAGTTGTTTCAATCCTACTGAGGAATTTAGGTCCCTGAAACATAAATAATGAATAAGGTTATGTCATGAATATAAAATAATAAAAGCAAAAGTAAAAGAAAAATGTAAAGAGGTGAGAGTTTGATGCAGTACCCACTATGAAAATTTTGTTTTTAAAATATTTTGAAATCAAGTGAGAAATCTCTGCAGTTTGTTTGATGCACTTTTGATATTTGAGACAGGGACATTAGAACTACTAGAATTTCTATGAAAATCAGAGCTGGCACGTTTTTTAAATTTTTTTGTGGATAACTATTTGAGAGAGGGAGTAGCTAGAGCAAAAAAGTGGTAGCCATATTTCAAATTTAGAATTACTTCATTTCTCTCCTGACTTTTGTGCATAAATGAGAACCTTATAAGACTCTAGAGTGAGTTAATTAAAGCTATTATGTATTCATTAAAGCTGTGGCTAACTAAAAAATAATTAATTTTATGTTTCTTGCTTACCTCAAAAATTCTTCTACGCACTTAAATATTTTGTAAAGCCACTCTGTGACCATTGGGTCGTTGTATAAAGTTTGCACCTTGTGTTTTGTTGTTGGTTTATTCTATTAAACACCACACTAAACATACTGGGAGACGTTCCTGTTGCTAATGGCTATCCTACGATCACATGTCGGAGGGATTTAGTGCACGAAACGCTGCCTATTCAATCTTCAACCATCATACTTTAGAGGTACTGAGAATTATCAACCTTTGCTCAAGCTGGTGATGCAGTAAGAGGTAACGGACAAGGTTCGGCATAAAGTACCCCCCCAACTTTGAAGCCAATTCGGCAAATCGGTCACCATTTGGCACTTTCGGCATTTGGAAATTATGCACATACAATCATAAAAAAACTCAGAACAATGAAAACTCAATAACATAAATAATTATTACTTTTCGAGCAACTGCTGTCTTGTATTTGACTTAAATCATCCTGGCTGGCAACAGCTTGGCCAAATCTGCTTGTTCTATTCTCTAGCTCTGAGCGCTGTATGTATATGAGTATATGCGTATATCTACAGTGCGCTGTCATAATTGTTGGAAACGTAAACAAGACACTTCTGTTCATCAAAAGTCTTCAATCAGATTTACATTTTTTTTGTATTCCAAAAATTAAATGACCATCTAGTCGTGTCAATATAGAAAAGTTAAAAATTGAGAGGTTTTCTGGCAAAGGAATAGAAATATTCTTTTTGCAAATTGTTTATTGGGGTCTAAGGAACATTGGCAAAAAAATAAAAATAGGCCGCTGGAACTTTTGTATTAATAAACTAGCAATTTCAAGCACTAAGTAAACCAATGAAGTAAAATTTTTAATTTGCTATCTCGGAAAGTATCTGAGAAAACCGACTGAAAATGTGTACTCGAGGTCGCTGATTACGATTTTGAAGTGAAAATTGGAAAATTCAGGACTGGCGGTTATAAAACATAAAACGCGATACATTTTACTTCCACGTCAAGTGGAAGTATAGTAACGACAAAAAAATTTTTAAAAATTTTTATTGTCCAAATATGCTTAAAATGTCATGAAACGTCGAGATTTTAAGTTTGAGCGAAAAAAATTTCTATCTGTCTGTCTGTCGGTCTGTCTGCCTGTCGGTCTGTCTGTCTGTCGGTCTGTCTGTAACTTTTTTTTTGTGCGCGCGTTTACTCTGGAACCGTTTAAGATATTGACTTGAAATTTGGTACACATATGTACTATAACGAGATCTAGAACCAGATTATATTTTCATCTTGTTCCGTCGAAGGGTTGGGGGGTAAATTGGGGTAAATTTGGGGTAAATGGGTAAATCAAGCAGGTAAGAGTCCATGAAATTGGTATTTAATATATACAAGAGAAGCTGAGGTCTCAAAAAAATTTTTGGCATTATCCACCCCCATTAACACCCCCCACCTCCTTATTAAAGGGGATGAAAAAAAAATGTGATTTAGTGCATGTACAGGGACCAGAAACCTCAAAATATTTTTTTACTTCATCCACCCCCCACTACCACCCCTCTATCACCACCCCCACTACCGATGTGAGGTATCGTTTTATAGGTTTTTGGGGTAGAGGATTTCAAATATTATATTATTAAAGTTCCATAAATAATTATTTTCACATACAAAGGTTTTTCGTTGTGAGTGACTTGGATAGAGAATCTGAATGTGGAAGTAGTGATTCCTTGGGCAGTGGTTTTTTAATATATTATTTAATATTTTTTTAAGGAAATTATTATTGTTTTAACTTTTGTAATTTTTAAAATTGAAAATAATGGTCTTAAAAGTAAATATTTAGTATACAATTTAAACTTTGTTTACGTGTATTTTACGTGGAAATTACAGAAGTAAAAAGTGTTATAATATTGTAAGGAAAGAATTGTTAAATACTTTTTTTCATTATTTATTTCTACACAATTATATAAATTATTTACTTAAAAAATATAAACTTAATTAAACACCATTCTTTAGAATAATTTTTTTCAATTTAATTTGTGTTGTTTATAAATGAAAATATTGCTCCTCGTATTCTTCATCTTATTTCTTTCTTCTTCTTGAACATCGTCGATTTCATTATCGTAAAATAATGTATTCAACATATTATTGAGATAAATCTCAACTCTTCCTATTGAAAAGTTTGGTACTAATATTAAGGTGGTACTAAGGATGGTATCTTTACCGTATGTAAATCCCGGAATCAAGAAAGCGCGCTGTATTTAGAATTTGTATGCCCGTTGAACTAATTAACAGTAAAATTAATTCAATAGCGGGTAATTAAATTACATCTATTTAAAATACTTTTACTAAAAAAATTTTGAGTGATTTACCGAATATTTTAAAAAATGGTTATTTTATTTGAATAAACTAAGGTTTACCCCCAATTGGTGGAGGAGAGTTACTCATAAATCATATATTTAGGTACAAAATGGCATTCTAAACACTTTTTTATTCTTGAAATTTTTCTCAAAAATATAAATTTAAGCCGGAAAATCTCATTTTTATACCTCATAGCCGCCATTTAGGGTCAGCCATCTTGAATTTTCCAATTTTCAAAATTGTAATCAGCAACCTCAAAATCCCTCGAGTATACATTTTCTGTCGGTTTTCTCAAATAGTTTCTGAGACAGAAAATTAACAAATTTAATTAATTTGTTTAGTGCTTAAATTCGTTTGTTTATTAATAACAAGATGAAGAAAGTCCCAGCGGCCTGTTTTTTCTTTTTACCAATGTTCCTTAGACTTCAATAAACAATTTTCAAAAAAAATTAGGCCATTAATCTTTTGCCAGAAAACTTCTCAGAAAATATCTATCTTGACGCGACTACTCATATATAAAGGAAATAAAAGAGCAAAGAAGAAGTCATTCGGCATTATAACAATTAAAAACTGCTTAAAGCCGGCCCTGACTAAGGGAAATATATAAAGCTCAATTTCCCTCAGACATCTTTGCGTTAGTATTTCCTGTAGCAAACCCTTCCCCTTCCATCCAATTGAGCGATATGGCAGTTATATATTCGTAAGTTTTATTTAAATTTTATATTGTGACCTTAATAAAATGTGATGTGCTAAGAAGTGGGTTCCAAAGGAAGTATTTAGTTTTCTAAGATTATAATTAAGAGTAAGTAAACATTTCCTCCTAGGCAGGAAAAATATTTTTGTCCCTAAGAAGGAAATTTCGACGCTAAAAATCAGAAAGAAAAGCTTATTTTCTAATTCGAAAAAAACAATAATTGTTTATAAATCAATTGTTAGAAATAGTGAACTCTATCTTGCTATATAGAGTTAAGTGAGTCTGAGGCGTAGTCGAGAGCCATCATAATGCTGGTGTAGCAAGCACTTCTTTAGCACACTATTTTTTTACGTATACAAAAGTTCTGGTCTGCTGCACATAGAAATGTGTCTATCCCAACACAGAATGTTCTCACTTATTTCGCTGAAAAGTCAAAAAAATATTTGCATCATTAAAATGTGCAGTGGAGTATATTCTATGTTGAAAGCCACTCTAGTGGCAAAAGATAATATAATCATTTCAAAAGTGACCAAACTTACAACATTTCTGTATATAAAGTCAGAAAAAGCTAAAATATTCCCAAGAAACGAAATAAATAAGTTATTGAATAGTCTCAGATTCAGTTTATTTGATGAAAAAGGTATATTTCCCTTTTAATTGTCACTCAGTACTTACACGACCCAAAAACTAAAGTAGAAAGAAAATTCAGAATATTTGAAAATGGAGCTGATTTGATCAAAATTTATAGAAAATATATGATTCTCAGACGTTTTAGAACAAATTTAAAGATATCCTCTTTATCCTATAAGTCAAGAAAATGCATTGCACAACCAGTTGGTATGAACAACATCGGCAAAACACCTAAGGAATTTTAACTTATTGTTTAAATGTGCCAAATCCCTCGCCTAATGCTAGTCACAGCTTTCGTTACTCTTTAGCAACTTTATTGATGATGTTAGGTCAAAAGGTGTTATGTTGACTGGAAATCGACATCAGTTACATTGTATAAAAAATAAAGTAAATATTGTCAATATAATTCTTGAAAAAGCTGACAGATTTGGTTCGGAGATATTACATGCTTTGGTAGAAAATAACAGAGCTGTGCACGTCACTTTGGCGACTCTCCAACCTTCTGAATCAAGTGTGATATCCTCCCGGTATAATACACCTACAATGACGAATTGAAATATTTCCAATATTAATATCAATTTTCGTTAATTCTTCTAGAAACATATTTCAATAGATTTTCATTCTTTGTAAATATTAGTAATACTGCAGAGAAAATACCTTACACTGAAAATGTTTTTTTGCCATCGCAACTTGAACAAGAAGTGAACTGCGATAAAAGGTAAAATTTCTACATAGAAAACAGTGAATTAAAGGCAATAGCAGTTGAAGTAGAAAAAAGTATTTACAATGAATCTAATTCTCGAAAATGTGGACGAAATTATAGCTTGATATATTACTGTATGTATTATATAAACAATATATAGTACAGTACCTAGAGGTAAAAAATATGTAAAGTTTCGGAATAATTTCATTATTATTATTGTAGTAAAAGGTATTGCCTTCAGTTTCTACATGGTCCAGGTACTTGCTCTTACCCTCAAGGGGTGAAAACCACCCCTCTAAATTTGAATATTGAATATTTGAAAAAGTGTTGCTAATTTATGAAATGTAAGATTGTAATGTTTGTGAGATCGCTAATTACGAATCTGAAGTCAAAATCAAAAAATTCAAAATGGCGGTTTTAATATGGCGGATGGAATTTTTTTCTAAAATAAGTGTTTTAAACGGACAAAATAAATTGAGCATCTAGGTGATGTTACATATTAACGAAAAATAGCATTTTTGAAAAAAAATTAATTACTGAGCAATTACAATAAACAAAATGGCGACAATTTCTTAAAAAATATATGTGAAGCGCACATTGAATTAGTCATAACTTCTTTATTTTTTGTGACAAGAAATCATTCTAAAGATTGATTAATTGTCTTTAATTTTTTATGGAAGTGTCACAGTTTCTAAGATATTCAACATTATAAACTAAATACTTCATCCTAAAATCGATCGAATGCCATCTATAAAAGTAAATATCTCCAAAACTATCAATTCAACACAAATATATTAAAAAATAAATTCATTCTGTTTACAAGCTTCATTTTTGATATCCACTATATTTTCTCTAAAACTAATATATTTATTGAGATATTTGCAGAGAAAGAAAATTGTCACGTTTTTTCTAAATTTCCTTTACAGTTTAAAATGCATATTTTTTTCTAAAGCAAGCGCTGTAAGCGGACAAAAAAATTTGAGCGCCTAGATCATACTATATATTAACAAAAAATAGTATATGGAAATATATATTTTTTTAATTGGTGACCACTAACATTAACAAAATGGGGCAACTATTTTGTTAAAAAAATTTGAAAAGGTACATTGTCTGTGTCATAACTTCTTTGTTTTTTATGCTATAGAAATGGAAAAAAATCATTTGAAAGACTAATTATTAATAGTCTTTCATTTTGGTTGTTACCGCTTTTGACTAAGTCCCATAGTTTCTGAGATATTTAACATATAAACTCAATACTTCGACTCAAAGGTTCGGACGCCACTTTTATACCTTCAGATCTCCGAAACCATTAACTCTACAGATATTAGGAAAGAACGATATTCATCCTCAATTTAGTAGCTTCCTTATTTGTCTCTGGCATGTTCTCGCTCAACGTAATACTTTTAGAGTTATTTGACGAATATTGTTTTGAAATACTTTCTTTTTAAGCTAAAATCCCAATCTTCAAGTCGTTATAACTCAAAGACTCAATTTTTATAAAAAGTTGCATAGAATCTTTTCTTCTTAAAATTTCATTTTCTTTCAACTCCAATGTTTTTATTTATTTTTCTTAGTTGCCCCCTATAAATTAGCAAGCCGCGCGTAATATAGAAACATTTCTTTAATATATTTACTATTAAGTTGCCAAAAATGAACGAAATCCATTTCATGTGACATTATTCCATAGTTAAAACCTCTAGTTATTGCACTACATATTAGTGCAATAACTAGAGGTATTTAATAAAGAAATTAATTATATTATTCTTTCAACTTTAATGACTTACTCGGTTTCCTCTGAATTGATATTGAAAATTAAACACAGAAGACAGTGCAAATGTTTCCACTAAACGTTTAAACCGTTAACGAGTTTCTTTATGTTAAAGTTTAAGAGAGGGATTGCTAATTACATTAAGAGGTTTGAAATTTATTTGCAAAAACAAAGAAATTTGACATGTTCTAATTCACTGAAAATATATATACTTTTAATTCTGGTAATTAAGAAGAAGATAAGGATTTTAATTAAAGAGAATCACTATGACGAATAAAGCGCCGAGGGGAAGGAGGTACACTGTTCTGGAATAATAACGACTTCCCGTTTCCTTGGGAAATTTCAAAAAAATAAACTAACCTAATAAAAGCTTCATTATTTTCATTATGGTAATCTGCTCCAGCGAACGCTAATACATATTTAGTAGCTACGCTTTTAAATTAGTTTGTCTTTTGCCAAAACTGAGTTTAACAGAAATATTAAGGCATAAACAAGTGCACTTGCACAGAATAATTCACATAATTGTATGCAATAGTAAAATGTCTCTCTTGCTGTCTATTTTGTAAAGTACTCTAATACATATTACGGTATATCAGTTTTATAAATAAACTGGGATCAACGCTGGAATTTGAGTAGATATTAACTTTTAATGAATAATAAGAGAACAAAATTAAGATTAAGAAGAAGGTCATAACGAAGTACCAAAATAATTTTGTAATAATTACTTTTTTATAGAATTTTTAAATACAATTATCAAATAATCTTTTACTTATAACGAAATTTTATTATAAAATTTACATACACTGTGACCCATTTAAAATGGAAACACTTTTGTAACTTTTTTATTTTTTGTCCTACTTGAACCAAATTTTACCAAAAGATAGAACAAATTAGGGTCTACTTATGGCCAAAAAAAACATTCGCCTCTTACAAATAATGCAAAACCACCTGCGGTACCAAAATAAATGGAAGAAATAAAGAAATCATATTAGGCATTTTTTTATCGAAAAAAACTTTATTAATGAAAGTTGTTCAGAACTATCCAAACACCTAGGGTCCAAAATTTCAGCGATATTAAAAAATATTGAAATTTTGTTTAAAACAATGTCCGAGTCCGAAAATATTATTTTAATTGTTTTTTTTTCTTTAGAAAATTGGGCTATGACAATAATGTTTCAAATTAAACGTAAGCTGTCAGACAGTTGTCAAGTGATTTGTATTTTTTTTTTTAATTCTGTCAAAATTTTGGACTCTAGGGTTTTGGACAATTCTGAACAACTGCCATTAATAAAGATTTCCAATAAAACAATGCCTAATATGATTTCCTTATTTTTTCCATTAATTTTGGTACCGCAGGTGGCTTTTTATTTGCAGGAGGCGAATGTTGCTTTGGCCATAAATAGATCCTAATCTGTTCGATATTTTGGTAAAATTTGGTTCAAGTCGAACAAAAAATAAAAAAGTTATAAAGGTATTTCCATTTTAAATGGGTCACACTCAGGGAACAAAACCGAAATTTATTTCGGTTCGGCTTCGGTTAACTGAAGTACACCATTTTCGATTTTCGGTTACGGTTTCGGTTTTCAGAGCAGCGTTAATTTGGTTTTCGGTTTCGGTTTTCCAGAATCTCACATTCTGGTTTTCAGTTTCGATTTCGATTTACCAGACACTCATTCCGGTTTTCGGTTTCGGTTACGGTTAGGAAAAATTCGTAAGTACGGTGCGGTGTTCGGTTAAAATTAAATTAATGCTTGCAGAGTCCAAGATCAAAATTTATTTCGACTCGGTTTCGGTTACGGTTACCTAACGTACACTAATTTCGGTTTTCGGTTACGGTTTCGGTTTTCAGAGTAGCGTTAATTTGGTTTTCGGTTTCTGTTTTCAAAGCAGCGCCAACCCGGTTTTCGGTTACGGTTTCGATTTTTCAGAACCTCATATTCCGATTTTCTGTTTCGGTTTCAGCTTACCAGAACATCTTATTCCAGTTTTCGGTTTCGGTTACGATTAGAAAAAAAATCGTAATTACGGTGCAGTTTTCGGTCATGGTTTTGGTTCGGTTACGGTTCCTGGTCACACTGTATAGGTGTAATCGTTTTTAATCTTATGTTAATATTGTGTACATTAGTACGAATGGTAATTTTATTATATAATTACGGTGGATATTTGAGCCTAATATGCAGCTCATTCATTTTTAATCAATCCATATCCCACAATTTTGTATTCTATGTCAATCAAATTTAGTTAAACGTAGTCCATATACTAACACCAACATAAACATACCACATAATAATAGACACCCCCCAAATCCAAGCCAAGAAAAATGCAGACGTATATATCCACCGACATTGTCAATGTCGGTTCGAACCATTACAAGATTCGTCACACAATAAGCTTTATCTGGCTGCCGGTCGTATTACGCCACAATAATTTAAGCATGATAGAACCAACCAATAGTGACTTTTCATACCTCGATTCAAAACATAACGGGGACTATACAGTAGTTTTAAGTTTATGGAGCCTCTTCAAATACAAGAATTTATATGGTAAGTAAATCTTTATTAATTTCAAGACCTGCATTTTTGGTTGAATTTAGGCAATTCAATTTAACATCAATCATTTTATTTAAATTTTACTTGTCTGTCTCTAGATTCTTTTTTACCAAAAGGCATAATATTGGACTTCTCGGGATTAATACTTATACTCCAGTCAAATGGGAACTTCCAACGTTAGACAGAAATAGTTGATAAAGTTTTGAAACTATTGATATTCATTAAGTTATTAAACATACTAAAAGCACTGAACCTAATCTGTAGCGTGCAAGCCGCCATTTTGGAAAAATGGTTCTCTGATTGAAAGTTGTTCTATGACTAACATGTATATTTACACTTTTAGACAAGTGTCAATCAAATGCAATTTTCGTATTTCCTAAGATTAAGGAAAACATGGTTACAACATTTTACAGAGAATTTTATATTAACCCTTTCACTGAGGCTCGCATATTACAGTGGTGCTGGCGCAGTGGTGCTTGCGCAGTGCGGTCGCCGTAAGGCTTTGCGGATTTGTACGTCTCCCGCAACTGACATATGAATCACATTCGCGGATGTGTACGTTTTCCGCATTGGTGCGTTTTAGTTGTATTCAAAATGTTACATGTAAATATTGTAAAATTCACATTTTAGAGATTTCTAAATAAATTTTGTTTTAGAATAAAGTATTTGTTAAGAAACCAAACAGTGAATATATAAAAACATAAAGTAGGAGCATAACAACATCCCTACTCTTCTGCTCCATGGGTAATTTGCCCTTTCCAATTACTTTGTGAGTGTGTCAAATTGAAGTTTAATACCTATTACTCTGCCTATTATAAACATATTCACATACGGATTCAGTCGGTTCCCGCATTTAAGTATGTCTCCATCCTCGCGGAATTAACCGGTTCCCGATATACAGACCTGACTTCTATTTGCGTGTTTACGGTTCCCTGTTTATATGAAACATAACTTGAATATGGGTTACCGAGATACAAGCAAGAAACTAAATCGGAGCACCGTTTTTCCAAAATGGCAGCTGGAGCGCAACAGATTGAGTTTAAGACTTATATTTAATAGAACATCTTAGTGAATATCTTCACCAAGATTCCAAACTTTATCAATACAAATAGCAAAATAAATTAGGCCACAAAGCCACAAAATGCCGAACAAAAAAATATACAGTCTTAATTACATGTTTGAACGTCAATACTAGTACTAACAATTTTCAACCTCCCCACTTAGTGGAGTGCGATTAAACGGAAAAATAGGTTTTTAGGAGATCGGCTGGATTTGCCGTAAAACTTTTCTACAATCATAAATTAAGTTTTCTACCATTTTTCCTTTTCCAGTTATTTTCGAGGTTATTTTATTATTATTATCATTTTTCGGGGGACACAAAAACACCCGTTTGGTGATGAAAAATTACTTTAAACATGTTATAACTAGATAAATAGAAAAATTATGGTTGTTTTGTTCTGAAAATATAATACTGGCGTCTTTATAAAGTCCGATTTAGGACCAAAATTCTGCAAAATTTTACAAATATTAATAAATATTTTATATAATAGTTCATATATTCTAGCACTGGTATTTTTAATACCTTTAACAAATGAAAATACAAAACGGCCGATGTAAAATGGCCGAAGGCAAAAATTGTGGTATATTCAATAAAGAAGAAAACAATTGCGCAAAAGGCCGTGGCAGGTTAAGATAAGTGTCCGTACCTTTGCAACCTTTTTGCGTGTGGTTCCTTCCAGAGTTGGATAATTGCGTAAGATACTACCACAAAAAGTTTTGACCTCAAAAACTTCATAATATCTGGGAATTTTTTTTTTCGAAAATCCGAAAAAAAAATGTTTTTCTTAATCAAGTGAACCAGTTTGTTTGTGTTTCACATATAATGTAAGGTAATGTAAGTATAAGGAAGCAAAAATGCTTTTGAATTTTTTGAAAAATTTAAATACGTACTTAAAGTTGCTACACACTTATTACTCATGTAAAAAATTTTGGCGTCTTTGTCGGTGCGGTAAAGATCAAAGGCGCCCACATTTTTTCTGAAGCCAACTCTACACGGTATTTATTTTATTCATTTTTCATTTTTTGTGAGAATTCCTATCGTTCATTTTGTCACATTTTCCCCTCCCCTCTGAAAGCGAACTTATTTTTTGAATGGCCCCATAATATATCATAAACTTCAAAATATGAAAATTAAAGACTTGTTGTTAGACGCGGCGCCTCCGGCAAAACCTTGAATAATCGGTTCCACAAATTCTTTTTTAGACGGTCGAATAAACAAAAAAAATTGCACTTATTGCAGAAAGTCACCAAACTTGACATGCATCCTGTCCAGACCCATTGCCAACGGTTAGGAAGGGGAGTCACCTAAAAACTATCCCTCTAACAAAATGGCCCCCATAAAATTTAATTTTTTAAAATTATTTTAATATAATAAACTTAGGTGCCTAATTATATGTTTTTATGGATGCTGAATTGAAGAAAAGACTCTAAAACGTTGTCAGAAGTCCATAGGACGAATTATCCAACATGGCGACCAAAATGACCACAGTGTAATAATAATCGTAACGTGATTTTTTTTTTTCGGCTGATGAATACTATTTAATGTTTTTCTAAATTTTAAGTTGTATGATGGAGGTAATAGTTGACTTCTAATAAGAGGATGTAGTAAATGAAAGACAAATATTTTTAAATTGTAAAATATTGGTTGGTATGCAAATCCAATCAAAACCCAGGTTCTTCTACAATTCTACGTCATCTACGACAATGTCGTCTATGATCACACATCATCTATCACCATATCATGTGGAGTATCTTCTTCCGTCTGTCCTTGGCTGAAAATAAAAAGTAAAACCATCATATATCGCATCATGTGTATCAAAAAAATATTTAGCATGTACCGCTATCATTTGTGAAATCAATTAATTTGTTTCACGCTGAAAACAAAGAATCTACCTAGTCGTGTTGGTGCAATTTTTGCAATTGACACACATTCTACTAGGGAGCGTCTACAGCTGCAATTTGAACTTGAAGAGCACACTGCTTTGCATTTGCACATTACAAGATTACGACAGCCCTGCCATATCGTGGGAAGAGATGTCCACTTCACTAGATAGTTTAATTCAACTTTCGTCCATCCCCAATTATCTGGACTATCTGAACTGTCTGGAAGGTCCGCATGTGGGTTCATGACCGCCCTAATAAACAGCTCTGAAAGCATGCTGTTGAGTGCTTCTGATGTTGGAGGGAGTCGGTCAAACAGTTTCTCTTCAGAACTGCCTTTGGGTGCATCACTCACACGCATTTCTATTATTAAATTGTGGAAGTCCCCTTGTTAATTTCTTTGCAAAAATATTTTTCTCACTCAAAATGCCTTTTTCTTATACATTTTCACTCTTTTTTTGTGGCGTAAATGCCAAATATATAACAAGCAGAGCTTTATATAAGGAATATGAATAATTTTATATTTCAAAGCAATACCTTTGATCAACATCCATCTTTTTTTAATTTATGAATCTCCAAGCTTCTCACCGCAATAAAGTTAAGATTTCCCGCCGCGAATATATTTGAATTAGTTTTTATAACATTTCGCTTAAAAGTAGCGAATTTCGCGACTATGAAAAAGAACCTTTAGACATCTCTGAAAGGCATGTACGTCACTTCGCAGATTCTGATAGTGCTTTTTCCAGTACCGTTAATTTTCTTAGGCTTACAAATTCTCAGTTTATGTGCTTTCATAGGTGCAAAGATGCTCACAGTGGATCCTTGAACAAGTCTCTTAGAAACAAATGATTGGTACAGTTCAATACCTTTTCGTTCAAAATCTCTCAGTATTTTTACTGATTCCGCATCAGAAACAGTGCGATTTTCCAGTGATATTAGGTCACCTGAGGTTTCCTCAAAAGAGTTACCATCACTCTTGAAGCTTGTCTTCAACTTATGGATCTCATCCACGAACTTTTCTTGAAAAGAAGGTTCATGATACAATTGTTTGTGCCCAGACCGTGATTTCGTTTGACTTGTGAATTCATTAACTAATCTATAACACAGGCACACACAAAAAAAAAAAGTTATCTGCGCCGGAGTACTGACCATACCTATCCCTTGTATTTTGAGCCGCTGAACATGAATCTGACCTTAGTTTTTCTCCTATACGTCAGGTTTTTTTTAACAGCAAATAAACATATAAATATTACGATTCAACTTTTTCGACTTTTTTGCTGTTAAAAAAAAACCAGACGTGTTGGGGAAAAACTAAGGTCAGATTCGTATTCAGCGGCTCAAAATACAAGAGATAGGTGTGGTCAGTACCCCCGCGCAGACCACTTTTTTTGGTTGCCACTGTGCCACACTCAGTGTGGCACAATCTCACGCAAAAAAGTCATCTGCGCGGGGGTACTAACCACACCTATCCTTTGTATTTTGAGCCGCTGAACACGAATCTGATCTTAGTTTTTCTCCAGCACGTCAGATTTTTCTTTTAACAGCAAATAAATATATAAATATTAGACTTTTTTGCTTAAAAAAAAACCTGACGTATAGAGAAAAAACTAAGGTCAGATTCGTATTCAGCGGGTCAAATTACAAGGGATAGGTATGGTCAATACCCCGGCGCAGACAACTTTTCTTTTTTGTGGGCCTGTGTAATCTATGTATTTTGGGACATGCCATAGCCCACCTCCGCAATGCAGCTGGATCCTGAAGAATGCCGACAGCACCACCGTCATCTTTTACATTCTTGTTGTGTTGCTCATGGGCTTGGTCTACTGCAATAGCAGAGAAAAGGGGTTGGACGACTTTCGTATAACAAAATTTCCTGTCTTAAACTCGGGATGTACTGCTGATGAACGTAATGGAAGCTCCTCCAAGTCCTTTGCATGGACGGTCAGCCATCTTGCATAGTGAACACGGTCTAGTAGAAAAAACCACTACAACATTGCCTTGATACACTCCTTGAAAATAAATAAATTTAAAAAAATTTTAAAAATTTATTGTTAACGAAATATAAAACTTAAATTTTGCGGAAGCCATTTTGGTCGCTATATTGAATATTTCGTTCTATGGACTTCTGATAACGTTTTAGAGTCATTTTTCAAATTCAGAATCCCTAGAAACACATTACTAGACGCCTAAATTTATTATATTAAATTAGTTTAAATTTTATGGGGGCCATTTGGAAGAACATCACCGCCATTTTGTTAGGGGGTTTCAGGTGGCCCCCCTTCCTAAACGTTGACAATAGGTCTGGACATGATGCCCGTCAAGTTTTGTGACTTCTGCAAAAAGTGCAGTTTTTTGTAAAATATGTTGCTTAAATAAACGACTATTTGTGCGAAATTAAAAAATTAATTCAGAGCGAAAAAATGAACAAAATAAAACGTCAAAATATTTTTGATGGCTTAGAAACTACTGAATTAAAGCTAATAGCTTCACAAAGTTCTTCATACGTCCATGGCATTAAAATCCTTTTATGTTCCTGACATTATCTTTTCCAATTTGACTACGTTATTTCTTCGATAGAGTTTTGTGAAAAATATATGTTGTAGCTTATTGTATGGTGTATAATGAATAAAAAAATAGTGGGTGTCTCTATCGTGTAAGTACGTATTTAAATTTTTCAAAACATTCAAAAGCATCAAATTTTGTTTCTTAATGAAAAGATGTCCTGAAAATATCATTAACAAATTGTTACGAGCAGATTTACAATATATGTTAAATAAAAATAAATTAGTTTACTTGATTAAGAAAAAAAATTTTTTTCGGATTTTCTAAAAAAAAATTCCCAAATAATATGAAGTTTTTAAGGTCGAAACTTTTTGTGGTAGTATCTTACGCAATGATCCGTCACTGGAAGGAACCACATGCAAAGGTAATTATAAATATTCAATTAATAACGTTAAAATATAATATGAGAGTTTATTAATTTTGAAAGTGTATATTAAATTGAAAAAACACGTTTATTATTATAAAAATACCATTTGCAAAAGAAGGTTAAAAAATGCATAAGCTTAAATAAAATTAAACATTTATTTTCATTTCAGTCATCATTGCCTTGCTCTTCTTCAGATACGCCTCTATCCGTGATCGTTTTGCTACAATATTTTACTTAAAACTACACTAAATTTTTTGTACGACTTACAGAAATGATTTCCACAATAATTATAAAATTCTGTTTTTCTTCCATAATTACTTCCACATCCAGTGGAAGTATAGTAACGACAAAAAAAAATTGAAAATATTTATTGTAGTCTTAGAATGTTATGAAACATCGAGATTTTAAGTTTGAGCGAAAAAAATGTCTGTCTGTCTGTCTGTCTGCCTGTCTGCCTGTCGGTCCGTCTGTAACTTTTTTGTGCGCACGATTACTCTGGAACCGTTTAAGATATTGACTTGAAATTTGGTACACTTATGTACATTGACGGGATCTGGAACTAGATTATATTTTCATCGTATTCCGTTGAAGAGTTGGGGGGTAAATTGGGGCAAATGGGGGGTAAATAGGTAAATCAAGCAGATAAGAGTTCATAAAATTGGCATTTGGTAGAGAACCTAAGGTCTCAAAAAATTTTTTGGCATCAGCCACCCCCATTACCACCCCCACCCCATTATTAAAGGGGATGAAAAAAACTTGTGATGTAGTTTATGTACAAGAACCAAAAACCTCAATATATTTTTTTACTTCACCCAAAAAACAAATACAAAAGGCATTTTCTGTATACTTATTTTCAGTGGCACCATATAAAAGTAAATTGTGCCGTATTCCAGCAAAATATTATTCAAATAGGTGTACACAACCGGCCACGCCTGACTGCAACTTCTACTCGATCAGTTTTATACAGCATTAGAAGGGGCAATTCTTGCAAATTGACATTGATTTGAATTTTATTAATATGCTTCTGAAAAAGTTTCTTTATTAAGGAGAAATATTAATATAAAATTTCATGCATATAGAACTTTACGATTAAAAAGTTTTTAGCATCAAAACTCAATTCTTACATCCTGAACATGACACAAACTTGAAGAAGATTAAAAGTAACTTTATTTAGAAGCTGTGAATTCTTATTAACAGTTATAAAACAATTCTAACTCGGAACAAACATTCTGAATGTGTGCAAGCTCAAGAAAGAAGGAAAACGTTAGTTTTATTCTGTTATTGGACTCTTTGGTGAAAGGACGGTGATAAGTTGAACAGTCCATGCTTATTTAAAAATTATTATTATGTACTTCTTACTATTTATTTAAATCGCGAATAGATCTTTTTTAAATTTATATGAAATACTTTTATGTTAATAGACCTAATCCAAAATTCCATAGTTATAAATGTTTTTCTTATTTCACCTTATTCAAAACCCTATGTCGGGCACAAACATAATTAGTGAAACATGTGCGATTTAATTATTTGGGTAATCGTGTTTTCATGTTTGTGGAAACTACTTGCTTGTCACAAATTATATGTACAGTTGTACAGGATGAGTCAATATAGGTAACTAAAAGAAGACTAAAATATTTCTGAAAACATATTTCAAGTTTATTTTTAGCACGCCAAAATATACAGGACAGTCTAATTTCTGTTACAGAACGTTTTTTTAATTTTGTGTGCTGTGTAATTAATGAACTAAAAATTTAGTAGCTATCTGATGTTTACAACAATAATAATAGATAGCAATAATAACGAGAAGAAGTTGCAGTTTGCACGAACACAGCACGATTCCCCTTTAAGGGGTGCTACTAAGATTAAGTACACAGTCTATATACATTTTATTTTCATTTTTGTAATAGATATTCGATGTCGGTAACGTCTGACTATCGTTCATTTCGTAATAGTCGGCCATGCTAATCTACATATAAAATTTTTGTGTCAGAAGCCATAGTGTTTGTTCGGCAACGCTCGACTGCAAATTCTATTTGTATTGGTAATAAAATACCGTAATAACATTTTAAGGTAAAATGGTTATATCATCTAAACTACATAAATTTCGCTCGAACCTGAAAGATGCACTGTATATTGCATGGCTAAATGCACAGTAATGCAAAGGCCATCATGTAAAGAAGAAGTATATTGCAGTTTAGATGTCTTGTACATCTTTGCTTTTTTATGTTCTTAATAAAAAATCTTTAGAACATTTTTCTCTAGTTATAATAACTCCAAGTTTATATAAAATTATCTGATGATCACCCTGTATGACGAAGATGACCCAATTTCACTAGAAAGTGTTCGACCATGCTATTTTGATTATGTTTTGCAATTTGCATATGTATCAAAGAGTTCAACGAAAATGATCGTGTTTAATAGACATTTGCACTCGCCCGATTGCAACTTTTATTCTTTTCATAATAATCTTCTTAAAAATACCTCAACAACATTACGCCTAACCTGCGTACAGTTCACTTGAACCTGAAAGACGTACTGTATTGCAGTTTAGATATCTTGCATAATTTTATTTTTTTTTATGTTCTTAATCAAAAACCTTCGGCCTCTAAGTTATAATAAAAGTTTATATAAACATGACACACATGATTTACATCACGCTACTGACGATCACCTTGTATGATGGATATGAATTTCAGTAGGAAGTATTCTATCATGCTATTTTATAATTAGAAATAAGAATTTTAAGCCCAATAGAATTTATCGTATTTAATAAATACACGCAATCGGCAAACGCCCGACGGCAACTATTAGTTATTTCATAATAGTCTTATTAAAAATACTTTAATGACATATTAAGATAACATTGCTATATAATCTAACTTAAATAAAGTCGGTTTGAACCTGAGAGACAACCTATATATTACGGTTTAGATATCTTGAACCTCTTCATATTCTTGTGCGCGTAATCAAAAACCATAGTATTTTATTTTCAAATTATAAGAAAACATAGTGAATATAAAAAAATAGAGTTTAAACACTTCTAACGATGGTCCAGTATGACTAATATGATTCAATTCAATAGGAAGTATTCCACCATGCTGTTTTATATATATTCCAAATTCTAAAGAAAAACATTAAGCCTAACAGAGTTTGTCGTATTTAATAGATATATCGCAGTTATTTCATACTAGTCTAAAAAGACCATATACACAGACAGACAGACATTTTTTGTTCGATATTTGAATTCAGTCTGTTATGAAACGAATTTCTGTACAGAAATTTTTTCTACGTCGATGGTTCAAAATTTCTCTACGGTTATAATATCCCTGTTTGATTAAATCAAATAGGTATAATAACAGCAGCATTGTAAAACATTTTAGTGCGAGAGAATTCTACAACTTCCTTGGTGTCTCCCAAAGAGGCCCTCAGGATACAACTCTAGTGAAAGAAACTCACAGTAATAGATACAAAGCTCTAGTTAGGCGCTTATGGAAGACTCTCACTCCAGGCAAATGAGGAAAAATACTCAAAGTTTATGCTAATTAAGGTTTCTATACATCGATGGAAAGCTTTTCTCACGTTATATCATACCTTCAAGGTCCCATTTAATCCCATGTACACGTAACTCGCTATCTTGAGAAAATGTCGGAAATCGGGCATCTAGATAACGGGCTACATCTCACAAACCTACTCGACCATTTGAACTGCATTTTTTTAAATCGAAAGCTCATAATGACAGTTCTGGAAAATGAACCGTTTGCATAATGAAAATTGAATAAATTACAATACACGCTTTCTCGGCAATTTTGAAAACTATTGAACACCATAAACAAAATATAATAATTCTAAATTTCAATTCTCTACAAAACTGGAAAAATTAAAATCAAGGATGTGACAATTCAAATAAAGTGCAGAGTACTTCCCAGTAGCGACAGATTTAGATTTTATTTGACACTCATTAAGCAATAGTTGTAACAATTTTTGTGCTATGGGTCATAGCGACCGGAAATAATTTAATGCTATTCATTTTCCACCCTTAATCTGAAGATAAGTCTTAGAAAGTGAAACAAAATAAAAAACCTCCAATTACATACCTTGTGTCCACGAGTCCAATGAACGACCCGAATTTTTTGGTTGTTTTTTAATTTAAAAATTTCGTTTTTAGTACATATAAATTAGACGAAATTGGGCTAATTTTAAACTAACAGGAACGAAAATAACATTTCCGGTTGAACCGGAAGTGACATCAGCTTTTTTCTTAAATAATTTTTTTTTACTGGCTTCTTATTAAGCATATAACTCTAAGTACAACAGCTTTTTTCCGATTGAAAAATTCCAAAAAATAAGTGAAATAGAAACTATTTTTTATTTTTTTCAAAATGGCCGCGTCAGATGAACGCGACGTAAGAAAAGTACTAAGTGGGATATGGAAATTATTAGTAAGGTTGTAGACTTGTCTGTAAGGAACAAAATAGTTATTTAAATTACTGATAGGATATTTTTAGGTTTTTCTCAAAAGACGGAATTTAATTTTCATTTTCATTTCCGCAGGGGTCCCAATCAGAAATAATGATTCATAGACTTTAATTTTTTTTCGCCATTAATCATTTCTTAACGATATCTTTCGTAATAAGGCAAGCGCCAACAGATAACTAATATGGCACCTATCTACATTTAAATCCAAAATTGCAGATAGCCATGAAAATGACAGACATTCACAACAATTTAATTATTCTTGAAATTACTCACTGATTATCTGAAATAAGTGTGTAATAAATAATTTGTTACAAACAAGTAAATCAGAGTCTGAGACCGAAAATAATATACCATCCCAAATACAAGGTAGGAAAGATCAGCCGACGCCAAATGAAATCTCTAGCCCTTCAACAAAAACCAGCGATAAAACCGTAGATAAAGCTGTAGAAAATAAAAATTTCAAAGACTTTATAAATCCAGAATCCAGGATCAACAAGAGGAAAGAACAACCAACAAACTCTGAAAATCAGCTAAAGAGATCTGCTAGATTAATGAAAATAAGTGACGAGAAAGGTACCTAAATCTTAGTTTGTATATTTTAAAATGAAAACTATTATGTTTACAACTTTTTATCTTTTTTTCTTCTCCTTTTATGTAGAATATAAATAGTATTGACCCAATTATATACTGCTCAACCATACTACTTTATTATTTATTTTAGCATAATGAAACAAAATTTTATTGATTTCGCCATTTAAATAAAGGATAACATTTAGTATTCTTAGCATATTAAAGCAAAATAATAATTAATTAAAATTAAATAATATTAATATTAATCGTCTAGCAATTGTCTCTTTTTATTTGATTTTTTTTATTAATCTAATCTATTTTATTGTCCATATTTTTATAAATAAAAAAAATGGATGCAAATATAAGAGACTTTAATGTATTAAAATATAAAACTTTACAAGCAGAGAATGTCCAAGATTGTAAAGATCTATTAAGCAAGGAGGGGGGAAATTCCAGTAATTTCAAATTATTTCATAATAATATAAGAAGAATAGCTAAAAATTTCGACAAGTTCTGTATACTGATGCATGAATTTGATTATCTTTTCGATTGTATAATTTTAACAGAAACCTAGAGAGTATATGATTTGGATGTTTTTAGGTTGCCAAGCTACGATATTATATATAACAATGGTGAATTAAATAAAAATGATGGGACCATCATGTATATTAAAAGTAACCTAAATTATGTACCTACGTGAAATTATAAACATTGGGGAAATTAAATGTATAAATGTTAACTTAGCCTATAATAAAAAAACAATTAATATAATTGCATTTTATAGATCACCGTCACAATGTCCCTTTTTATTCAATGAAAATTTAAACACATATTTACACGGGTGCAGAGAAGATAGTGATGTACATTTAATAGTTGGTGATTTGAATATAAATATTCTTGATAACGCTAAAGACTTTTGCCAAAAAATATTTAAATATACTGGCCGAACATGGGTATGTATGGTCAGTAAACAAATTCACTAGAATACAAGGCGATAGCAAAACTTGCATCGATCAGATATTTATAAAAACTAGAATTTCTCAGGATTGCTTTACTCCTATAATCTTAGAAACGCACATAACTGACCATCATTCTGTCCTTTTACAATACTCGATGTCGTCATCTGAAACAAAAAATAATGATAATAATAAAAATAAACTCAAATACTATATTAACTACAAAAAATTAAAAGATAACTTGAGTCAGGAAGATTGGGTTGAAATGTATAGTTCAGTTAATATAAAGGGTCCCATTCACATTGAGATCTGTATCGCTACATGTTACAAGTATCGGTATCATGATACAAATATCCATGTGTATTTGATTGTTTCAGTATCGTTGTATCGGTATCAGCTGATATCGCCGTCTATTTCACTGTCGAGAATCTTCGATTCGGTGCACCTGAGACTGATACTTGTTGCAGTGTATATTTTCCTGTATCTAGTAGCGAGATACGAACGTGAATAATATATTTCTTAAAAATAAAATAATATGTCGGATGATCGAGAATTTTGGGAGGAATTCTTAAACATGTATAAACTGTATTGTGGAATTCTACATCAAAAGAGTATTCAAATAGGCAAATTCGCGAAGTAGCAATCAGAGACTTGATTGACAAGTCCAAAGAAGGATATCCCAATGCGGACCGCAATTTTGTTATAAAAAAAATTCATAGTTTTCGACGCCTTTCTTTTTTTTAAATATTTTAACAGTACTATTGCAACTGCTATAATTACCGGTTGGGGAGGTAACTTTTCAGATGCGCATATTGAACTGAACTGATGTTTCATAATTCCGTCTCAATATGTATGGCAAACTTGATATTTGATACAAATCTCAGATACACGTAATGACATTTGTATCGATACATGTAGCGATACAGATCTCAATGTAAATGGGGCCCTTAAATGAAGCTACTAATATATTTATCACTTATTTACAAAAACATATTGATAATTGTACCAATAAAATTAAAATTAAAAGAACTGAAATAAAAAGGAGTCCTTGGATAACAAACGGTTCAATAAACTCTAAACTATTAGTAAGAAAAACCAGTTAATGAAACAGTTTAAAAAAGATCCAAATAATTTAACCAAAGCAAATGAGTACCGACGATATTGTAATAAGCTCAATGAATTAATAATAGCAACTAAAATAAGTTATTATAAAAACTTAGTAAACGAAAATGTTAATTACCCAAAAAAATGTGGCAATGTGTGTGATACCGTGCGTGTAGCGGAGCGCTAGGCATAGGGAGTAAAATTACATCGCGCGTGCCAGCTGGCTGAAATTAAATAACAGAGCTGTGATGCTCCGCCCGACGGAGGAATTTACGGCAGCTGTGTTGTCAGATCTCTCGCGCTACGTGAATGTACATGCCTAATGGGAAATTACACGCAGGGTATACTGAATAAGGGAAAAGAAAACGTTAATATCAAGCTAAAAAATCAAAAACGGTGAAATTATTAAAAACACACTAGAAACTGCTGAACATTTTAATTTTTTTTTTTTCAGTGATGTCGGTAAACAATTAGCTGAAAAGATATCTGTCCCTAATACAATTAGAGTACCGACCACACGAATTGCAAATTCATTTATACTAACACCAGTAACTGACAGAGGTAACAAATGTCATTTTAGAACTAAAAGATAAGGCAGAGACATTAAAAGAAATCGTGAATTACATTACAATCCCATTGACACACTTAATAAATAAATCGATGGAAGATGGTGTTTTCCCGGACCCTCTCAAGGTTTCTGTAATTATACCTCGGTTCAACCGGAAGTAATATTTTCGTTCCTCTTAGTCAACTGTCACTTTTATCTAATGTATGTATACCGAAAACAAAATTTTAAATTCAAAAATAATCAAAAAATTGTACTTTGACTCGTGGCCACCAGGTATGCACTGCACACGTTATTT
The DNA here is from genome assembly GCA_936432065.2 of Rutpela maculata. Taxonomy (NCBI): domain Eukaryota; kingdom Metazoa; phylum Arthropoda; class Insecta; order Coleoptera; family Cerambycidae; genus Rutpela; species Rutpela maculata. Next base: position 134,846,508 of record OW386287.2, on the reverse strand, counting down.
GGAGGTTTCTTGTACATCTCAAAATATGTTAGTTAAGGACATACTCGATTAATGGAAGACTAGCTAAATTGAAGTCTTCTTCGCTATAGTTTTGTTGTATAGTAGAGATCTTTGATGATGATGATTGATAGATATTATCTCTAATTTCAGCTTATACAAAGATTGAAAGAGTGTCTCACAATTTCGCCCCTTTTGGGGACCTCATGAATTCAATTCAAAATACATTCTGAAACAAACAATAAACAAACAATTGTCAGAAGTGCACTTGATTATGTAAATGTTGCGAAATTTTTTACAACTTTGGCGCCTTCTGGCGGCCCTTTACCTTCCACCCACCCTTCTGGCGATTTCTTTCCTAGTTGCTTATGCTGTCTTCAGTCATTCTACAAATTTTCAGTACTGCACCTTATCAATTTTTTTACTCGAAAAAATTGCTTGTTTGACCGCCCACCCACCCGTTATCCTTTCAGATTGTCTTCTGGCGACCGGGCTTTCACCACTATGTCGGTAACAATCGAATCTATACTCGATAAAATATCGACTACATTGAGTCACATGCCCCTCCCCCCGTAGCCAGCTCTTAGACTATTAGTAATATTTTTTATTCTTGTAGAACTGGTAGTGAAAAAAACTTATGTGTGTGTTAAGTTAGTGTTACATCATCCAGTACCTCCTCTTCGAGTGAGTGTTTATAATAAATTAACTTATCAACTTTGGATATTATAAAATTCTATAAAAAAAAATGCAAGGAAACATATATTGTGTACCACGTGCATGAAAATCGTTAAGCGCTGACGTATAACCTAGAGCCAATCCTGGCTTTGACGGCCTAGATACCTAAATTCCGGGCCCTGGTAAATACAGAAAATATAAACTCTATTTTGTCGATCTAATCTACAAAAGAAAAAAGTTTATAATTTAAAAACAAAAATTACTTTCTCGGGTAGAATCATAGATTAACTTGAGTTTGTACAGTCAAGGAATGGATGCACTTACTTGAATGCTACCTAAATTTTAACTCTAAAGCTTGGAAATATATTTTTATTCCTACCGGGGCCTCTTTCCTTCCAACTGCACGGAACTGATAAATAAGAAATGTGGCCGGGAGATCTTGGTTCAGTTTACTCTTGCTTTTGTAACTTGACAAGTTAAAAGCTATGCATTTAGAGCCAATTGCGTACGAGACAAGCAGACGAAATAAACCCTTTTAAATGTTGACACGTGTTGAGAGATGTGTTTTAGCTTAGGAAAGAAACAACCAACAGGAACCTCGATATAGATAACATCAAATAAATATGCTTTAATTTTATTATTTTTGTATATTAATACCTCAACTGAACTTACAGAATACCAAATCTCTAAAATTAATCTACAATTAAAGACCTACAAGTTTGTTTTGCGACCGTTTTGAAAAGCTGATATTTTAATTTCGAAAAATACACACTTTTACATTGGGGCGGAAATTAAAATACTTTCGTCTACGATTTCTTTGAAAAGTGTTTCAAAACGCACTGCTAACTACGCTTGAAAATCATTGATTTCTCATGGCATGTAACAAATCCTTAACGCACTCTAACACCTTTACTGAATTGATTAAGACATTTGTAAATGACTTTTACAAATTACCAATTGGTAAGTAGTTACCATTGAGTTAGAAGGACGGGAGAAGCAGTCACGTGATAAAAAACGGCATCACTTGACCGTCATGTTACTACTTTTCCATCAAATAGTGACAGATTGTTTTCCGTGCGATTTATTGTGATTTTTATTGATAGTTTTTTAAATTTTGGACAATAAACATTAAAAGGACTATGGTGTCGTGTGCCAAAAGAAGTTGCTCTTCTAGAGATGGTGTTGAGAAGAAGAAATTAATGGGAATGACATTTCATAGGTAGTATAAACAACAAACAGAGCTGCATTAAAGAAAGCAGCTAATTAAATGTAATAAAATTTTATTATTTAGAAGTCAGGAAATATATATTAATTTGTTTATTTTGTGTTTTATTTGAATATGTTTGTTCTAATTCTTTTTGCTAAAAATCTTGCATATATTGAATTCAACATTTTTTTGCGTTATTGAGGTAGGCCGTCTCGTCGGGGTACAAAATTCTTATAATTTTAAATAGTCCGGGTCTGGCAAAACCACCATCTTGTTCCAACGTTTAGCCACGCCTACCGGTGCCGTTTCTCTATAGGAAATTTGTACAGCATGGCATCTCCTTATATTCTAACTCAATGGTAATTACTTAGGAGGCGGCCCGATCAGGAGGCGGTAAGTTAAATAATAAATATAGAAAGGACCCCGCAGAAACCTTAGGTAAATTGGCTCTCAGTCAAATTGTCTGAAATTGAGATTATGTTATAGATTATGAGGTCCTGATCAAAAGTTCTTATGAGCCCAACCCAAAGTAATGACTAGATTTTGACTTAGAGACAAGATAAGGTTCACTGGTTCGCGATTTTCATATAACTTATAAATATTCTTTAAATACATATATGAATATTTTATGAGTTATATGCTATCATATATTTTCTAAAGCATGTTTGGTAAGACTCTGAGCATGTCAGAAACATGCCATGGCATATCTGTGTAAAGTTTGTTAACCATTTGTAAAGTAAATAAAACATCAAACTTAATTATTAAGAGTACAATTTATTAATATCACTCTACATATATCCATTGCTAGCATAATACTAATCAGTGAAGTATAGGTTCAAGATGCTCTACAATTATATCTTAAGAATAAAATCCTGATAAAAAAGTTAAATCACAACATAAAGAAAAATTACAAATATTAAAAAATACCTACGTCTTGTGTAATCCCCAAGAGAGGCATTGCAGATTTTGTAGAGCTATCAAACGTGTTTGAGCATGTCTGTAATGTGTCTAATCATGTTTAGAATATAGAACGTAAATGAAATAAAATATCACGCATGAGGTGCTTAATTAATGTGTCCCTTTTCCACTTAATATTTGTGTCTATCGATATTTACGACATCATTTAAACCATCGTTGTTTAGTAGTAAAGCTCTTTCAGCAGTGTCTAATATTTGGTATAGAAGAGAAGTTGGTGGATATCTGATATTTTGTTGGTGCCAAGCAAAACCAAGATACCATAAAATACTGGCAATATGACAACATATACCTAATGTCCTTGCTTCTGATATGCAAGTACAGTAATACCCGTCAATTGGATTCTCTTCATCGTAATTGTGTTCTCGTTCTGTATTATAAGCAATCCATTGTTGATATGCGGTCGCATTTCTAAAATGTGAATGCAGTCTAAATCTTACAAAACCCAGCACCAGTGCATGTCACCTTCCGTGTTTAAATTATTTTGAATATATGACAGTGCGAAATATAATTGATATGCACCAACAGTTAGATCTTCCAAGTATTCAAGAGAGCGTTCAGGAAAGCCTGGTAGTTGATTATGCTCAAGACAAATCCACTCAGCTCCCCTTCGACGTAATAAATATTCTGCCTCCACGCGTGCCTGGACAATATTTACCTCATCAGATCTCTGTAATAAGGTCTGCATTTGCCCCTTTCATCAGGACCATGAAATCGATTAATTAATGCACCAGCTATACGGTAAAAGTCGCCAATATGAGCTCTGTGTGCTATTCTTATTATTTGTGCAAAAAAATTGAAAATACTTTTAATATGACCATTTCGTCTTTCTACAGTCCATATAGTTTTTCTTACTAACCTGGCTTCTCTGGTCGATAATTGATGCTATCCTCTTTGTAGTAAGTGTGGCATATGATACCTTATATCTAAGGATCGCGATATCCACGGTCTACAATAAGAATATCTCCAGCCTGGAACCAGTCCTGCATCCCCATTAATGTCTCGGTCAAATTCAGCTCGCAACAGTGCTGCATCATTATTGTGACTATCGGAAAAGTAATATCTTTGAATGTCAAGAATTTTGCCATCAGGTGGGTTTCACTAATAGATACCCTTTAAATGTACAAAAGGATTGTCTTAACACTCTAAAGTTTCTGCTCTTTTCAATTTTTAGATAGGTACATGTTATCATATTGCCAGTATTTTATAGTATCTTGGTTTTGCTCGGCACCAACAAAATATCAGATATCCACCAACTTCTATTCTATACCAAATTTTAGACGCTGCTGAAAGTGCTTTACTACTAAACAACGATGGTTTAAATGATGTAGATATTCGATAGACACAAATATTAATTGTAAGTGGAAAAGGGACACATTAATCAAGCACCCCATGCATGACATTTGATTTCATTTACGTTCTATATTCTAGACATAATCAGACACATTACAGATGCGCTCAAACACGTTTGATAGCCCAACAAAATCTGTAATGCCTGTCTTGGGAATTACACAAGACGTAGGTATTTTTTAACATTTGTAATTTTTCTTTATGTTGTGATTTAACTTTTTTATCAGGATTTTATTCTTAAGATATAATTGTAGGGCATCTTGAACCTATACTTCACCGATTAGTATTATGCTAGCAAGTTATATACTTAGAGTGATATTAATAAATTGTACTCTTAATAATTAAGTTTGATGTTTTATTTACTTTACAAATGGTTAACAAACTTTACACAGATATGCCATGGCATGTTTCTGATATGCTCAGAGGCTTACCAAACATACTTTAGAAAATATATGATAGTGTGTAACTCATAAAATATTCACATACGCATTTAAAGAATATTTATAAGTTATATACAAATCGCGAATCAATGAACCTTATCTCGTCTCTAAGTCAAAATCTAGTCATTACTTTGGGTTGGGCCCATGAGACCTTTTGGAGGACCTCATAACCTATAACATACCTCAATTTCAGACAATTTGACTGAGAGCCAATTTACCTAAGATTTCTGCGGGGTCCTTTAAAAATTAATTTTTATTAAAGACGAAATTAAAATTAGGTACAATTTGAAGAATTATTAAAATTTATTGGAGTAATAGAATCCGGGTTTAAAACAACGTTATCTTCTGATGCTATAGTTGCTGCACAGCTTTATACAAAAATATTGTGGCTTTGAGTGTAGAGTATTCAGCCCACAAGCTTCCTGGAGACTTGTTTCATTTCTTGAAACAAAATAGGCTAGCATTACCTTTTCTTTTAAAAATTTTTCTTAGGAATAACTTGAAGGTTTTATCACATATCTTTTTGGACTTCTCGGGAATTATGGCAGAGCATCCTACTTGTGAAGCATCTTCTAAGTCCGAACAGTCACTTTCTTGAATCATAACTTGCAAGAAGCTTAAGTTGTGGCAAAAATCTTAACTTGGAGAAATTTCTAATGACAGCAGATGTCACTTGACAGTAAATATTTGGTCTCATAGTAACCAAAGCGAAAACTTTTCATGTACAACTTGTTTGTTTTATATATTTTTAAAATATCAAGTTTTTCAATTAATTTTTTTCAATATTGGAGCGTGCAAAAAACGTCATAAGCACTGCGGTCATTAAGTGTTTTATTGGTTTCGGATATTTTGGGGATCTCGACTTCGTCTTGATCTCCAAACATATCCTCAACCAGTAAAAAACACTTACTGACCTCATAATACTAAGGGCCAGTTGTACGAACTAAGTTGAGCCAAGTTCAGTTTGAACCGGGCAAGTAGACATTTTTTTAATTATTTTAATAATATCTACACATAAAAACAGTTGACCCACATTTTTTATTTTATTTTTTTAATAATTCCTTTTTGTAAAAAAAATCATTAAGTTTAAACTGTGCCAATTTTCGGGCTATTCTATGGAACAGAGAAACGAGGGCTACGTTGCCATATTTCGATTATTAATATAAGATATTCTGTACTGTTGGACGGAATTCTTTGTAATATTACAATTCTGTATTAGCAAGTTGTCAATCAGCTTTAAAAATATATAGAATATTTACTTGCTCGGTATTTGAAACAGTATTAAAAATTAATATTAAAAATTATCTCATACAATACTCATTTTTTCCTTAGATATGTGGCAACGTAGCTGATTACTGTTAAATGCAAAGTGCCTCTGTTTCAAAATTTGGACTGTTGTTTATTATATTGTGATGTCAATGCCTCTAATAGTATGTTTTCTACCTTCTTGCCAAAATAATACGGAATATAACAATAAGAAGCTATTTATAATGGTTTCCAGTAAATAGTATTTATTTACATTATTTGAGAAGGTCCATTCTAACTCAATGAGGTTCATTCAGATATCTTCGAGTCTAACCTGACACTGTGCAAAAACGAGAAAAATGCAGGTACTGTTTAAACTCACATAAAAGTAATTTATTTCTTGAGAGTAAAAATGAAAATGAATATTACAGAGAAAACAGCTAATAAACCAATATCTTCTTATTTGCTTCTTTTGACGTTTCTAACCTCTGCACTATAAAAGTCTGAATTTGATTTATTAAAATCAAATATCATAGTTGAATCGAAAACCGGCAAGTTTTCTTTAGATGCAGTTTCGAATCCGGCTTCCATTTTATAACCAATTGATACAATATATTAAGAATTCAATGATATCACTAGTACAAAATCAAAATACACAACAGGATTTCAAAATAGTACATTGTAATACAAGTGTGGCAAGAGCTGCATTGCAAAACGATGTATGAAAGTATCATACGAGTTTTGCAATGAAGCTTGCCACATGTGTTACATACTATTTTTTCTACGGTTGTGAAGTTATTTCTCTTAAAAACCTTCCAAAATTTTAAATTCATGAAGATGCGATCGAGGTGTGTGGTAAATTCTTTGCCGCACGTCGTGGGGCAAAGTGACATTTTCTGCACTCGTTTTGAAGTTATAAGATTTGAATTTCAACAAAATTGTACAAAAAATTCTTGCCGCATGGCGTGCGGCAAAGTGACACTCCGCAGTCATTTTGAAGTTAGAAAATTTGACTTTCAACACAATCGTAGAAAATCGGTTTTTACAGATGACAGGAAGGGCGGAGTTATGCGACATATTTGTCGCGCAGTCGACGTCTTATTGAATGCGTGTGCATGTTACGCTATTACGTCACAAGATAAGCGGCAAACTGCCTTATTTTAAATCCACTCTGATTTTAAGCATACTAATTTTACAATAAAACCAATAATATTCGGTAAAATTACCTCGAAATTACATTTATAACTTATTGGAGAGTCACACTATAACGCTATATTATTATTTTGGTCATTTTATAAGGTGTGTACGTCACTTCTTTTCAAGAGATTACACTCAAAGAAAGAAAAATCTGGAACTGACAGAGAATCGAATTTTGAGAATAAAATATATTATACAATTTTTCATATAAATTGAAAATTTTTAAATTATAACGACTTTAAAATTGCAAAGTTAATTGAGAAAATAGGTATCTCAAAACGGTTTTCGTCAGTCCATTCCATTTTTCAAATTTTTTTTGCTCAAAGTATTGCGCTCGTTATGTTCTCCTTCTCCTAAATAATTAGCTAGCACCCTATTCGTTTTCAAGTTATTAACTATTAAAAATAAGAGTGGGCATTGACAACGTTTGTTGGTCACATTAGTAAAAAATGTAAAAATTGTTTCAAATTATAAAGAACAGTAAACACCCTTTTGTTCTTCCAGTAAAAAAGCTAGCACACTTTTTCGGGATCATATACAGGTTATATGTTTAACAGTTATTCATATGTTATAAGGTTTTGCTATTTAAATCAATTTTTACAAAATTCACAAAAACAATAAAAGGATTATATTACAAAAGTAATTGAAAACTAAATATTGCTGATAGTGTCAAAATTATCAATTCTGTCAATGTTAGGTGTTATAGCAAGGAACGTACATTATTTTTCATTCTGACGGCAATATACTGAACACAGATAACCTGGACACATTAAATTCCCATTACGTATAATCGTTGCTGAATGTGTATAAAGTTTTAGTAGAATTGTGTATGTAAATTGGATCTATTATTTCCGTTATTAGGAGCAATCAATGTTAATCTTTGAAATCGATAAATTTACTATGGAAAAAAATCTTGTCTGGATAAGGGGCAATTTTATTACCCCTTATCCAGACAAGATTTTTGTCCATAGTAAATGTACCCCCAATAGTAATGGAATTTTACCCGCAAAGAGAGTGAAAAATTTTTATTTTCCTTATATTTTGGGGTAATTCTCCATGTTAAATGGAAATTTTCCTGTCTCTTTGCGGGTAAAATTACATGGGAATTTTACACGCAACGATGGTAAATTTACATCATTTTTTACAGTGTAAATGAAATATTATTAGGCCATACACTTTCATATTAAATACATTTTATATATGAAATTTTTATTTTAGAAATAAAATACATAAAATAAATATGTACTAAATGTATGTATTATTCTTTATTGTCTCCCTCGTTGTCTCTCAATTTCCTTATTGGTTGTTTATTTGCTCTCTGCTTGGCTTTTATGAGCTATTTTTTAATGGCTTCAATAATTACGTTGTCCGTAGCTTATGCAGTGCTGGCATTTTTTCTTATTGCACCTGTTGACAATGAATACATATAAATAATTAATAGGCATGTAATATATGAATCTTATTTTAACTATGAGGATGAATTTTGATACACTAGCAGCAAGCGAGTGACGTAATTCAAACTAGTGGGTTAGAACATTAAAAACATTTAAGTTACATTTCTATATAGCACAATAATAAAGTACACTTGTTTCTACAGCAAATTTATGTCCATCGACAGTATTAAATAATAAATCAGCGTCTTCAAAGACACTAATAAATCAGATATACAACATTTCCGTCTAATAGCAATATTTTTGTGCTACTTGGGAGATATGACCTCGCATTAATATTTTCCAAAATTTCGATTATATGTATGTACATATTCTGTATAACATTTTGTGTTCTAGTCTAAAATAAGACTTATTTGCTGATTTTTGGTTTAAAATTAAAATATTTTAAAGACATTAGTACATTTTTTAGGTTAAATAGGTTATTGATTTCTTTTTACACAAAATGAGGCAACAGTGACCAAATTGTTTATATATAACAATAGCATTCAACACTATTTGTATAAATTGATTTTGTTAAACCTAAACATCATTGAATCTTTTGGTGAAATTAGCAACGCACGAATGGCAGCGATTATACATGTGGGACCCATGTCCAAAACGAAGAAAACGTCTTGTCTAATGAGAGATCTAATGGCATATTAATATTACAGGAATTACACAATACACTTGATACTTACTACTTAGAAATGGGCACAACACAATTATTCTTACAAGGGAAGTTGTTCTTGGGTGTCACTAAAAACTTAAAAACATATAAACAGTATTTTTAACGATAGACGGCTAGACACCATTGCGAATGCGTGTTGCTATCCTTCTTGGCGTACATCCGAGTGACCGCGAAATTCAAACTGCTATACCCATGCATGATTAAATTAATAACTGAAATATTACTTGCGGGTGTTTTTTTATATTTGGAAAGAACCTACTAATTTGCATATATATTTTTTTCGACTATATGTTATTCCCTTACGGCAGGAAAATTAATTTATGTATCATAATTCAGATTAATATATACTAAATCGAGTCGTTATGAATAGGTACCTAGATGCTAAAATGAATAAAAAAAATTAATTTCAATAAATTAAAATAAATAATCTTAAAAATCGCGGATGTACTGTTCTTTTAATTATAAAAATGTTTTTATGAAATATGCCGATTGGCTTGTGCAGTGCATATCCATTACATTACAAAACACGTACTTTACTTTAAGTATATACACTGTATATTCAATACACATTACAAAATTCATCTACTACTTAGTTATATGCCATGCACATACTTTACATGTTACATAACGTACCGTGCACATTGGAATATGCCTTACATATGTAATACATTAGTTCTGCACATCCTATGTTTATTGGGACGTACGTACAGTACCGTCGTAAACATAAACCCGACCTCATGCTATACTCGAAAAGATTACGGCAATAAAAACTTGATATTGATAAATTATATTTGATTTAATTAAATAGGTATGTTATATCCGAACAAACATTTTCAATAATACTCGTAGAAAAAAATTTTTGTACAGAAATCCGTTTCATAACAGACTAAATACAAATATCGAATAAATAATGTCTGTGTGTCTGTATGTGTGTAGACCGTTCCTTGTAAACACTTCTTTCAAACTTAAAATTATTGTTTCATGTTTGACGCATATGTAAAATGGCATGGGTGAATACTCCCTATTGAAATTGGGCCATATACGCCATACAGAGACGTGTAAACTATTATATATTGTATAAACTGTGTTACTTTATAGTTTTAGAGGAAAATGTTACTAGGGTTTTTTATTAAGCACACAAAAATATGAAGATATGCAAGATCTCGAAGCAATATAAATATTCAGGATGTTCCTCAGGTTCGAAAGAACTTTACGTAGATTGAGAGATATATCAATTTCAGTTTAAAATGTTATTGAGTAGTATTTAATAAGTTTATTACCAAAGTAATGAATGTAGTCGGGCGCTGCTGAATGCAAATAACACGATAACTTTACTTAGATTAAGAGATATATCAATTTCAGTTTAAAACGTTACTGAGTAGTATTTAATAATTTTATTACCAAACTAATGCTGAATGCAAATAACAGGATAACTTCTGTTGAATTTAAAATTTTGATTTAAAATTTGGAACATTTGTGAAATATCATGGTGGAATTCTACCTATCGATTTCAGGTCATATAAAAAAATATACATAAAAAAATTAAAAATTTTCTTTTCCGTTTGAGATATTGACTTAAAATTTGGTACACATATGTACTTTAACGAGATCTAGAACTAGATTATATTTTCATCTTGTTCCGTCGAAGGGTTGGGGGGTAAATTGGGGTAAATTTGGGGTAAATAGGTAAATCAAGCAGGTAAGAGTTCATAAAATTGGTATTTACTATATATTAAAGGTGATGAAAAGAAAAAGAAAATTGTGATTTAGTGTGTGTACAAGAACCAGAAACCTCAAAATATTTTTTTTTACTTCATCCACCCCCACTATCACCCCCTATCGCCACCCTCACCCCACTACCGATGTGGGGTATCGTTTTATGGGTTTTTGGGGTAGAGGATTTCAAATATTATATTATTAAAGTTCCATAAGCAATTATTTTTACATACAAAATTTTTTCGTTGTTGAGTGACTTGGATAGAAAATCTGGATGTGGAAGTAGTGATTCCTTGGGCAGCGGTTTTTGATATTTATTCCGGATGACGAAGATAAGTTTTTTATTTACGTTCACAAATTTAATAGGCCTGTAATTTCAAGACAAACAAAAATCGACCTACCAGTTTTGTGTTTTTTAGTCTTATAATTAAGTCTACTTTACGCTCCCAAAATTTGAACATAACGTTACGGGACACCTTGTATACAGGGGCGGACTAACCGGCTGCGGGGCCCTGGGCTATTAATGCTTTGTGGCCATTCCCATTTCATAAGATAACATTTTTTTAGGGACAGGTCAGATCACGCACCACCAACCCTCACAGCACAGAAATATTCTAAGAATGTTCATAGAATGTTTGCTCGGAACGTTTCAATATTCTGAGAATGTTCTCACAACATGAAAATAATTACCATAGAATGTGCCATGCACATTACAAAGTGGAGTATTTTAAATGTTCCTAGAACATCTCAGGTATGTTTTCCCAGGTAGCAAAGGCACGTGAAAATGACGTGACTAGTTAGTAGTCTACTTGATAAAAATGAAGTAATTAATGCATAAATAAGTATTGTCCTATGAATTTGTTTGTTAGCCATCCGTATATTTTATTTACATTAACATATCTAATATTGTTTACCATCACTCCAATTTTTTCTCACAAGGGTTGCCAGCAAATTATAATGTTTATTAAGTTATTAAATTCATTTTTACTTACATTTACTAATTGTGGTCGAACCTGCATGTCTCCGTTGTCCGTATTACAGTATTGACTCTTCTACCAACTGAGCTATCTTAGTGACCATTATTTCGGATGCTAAAAGCAGTATTTATGGTGATGTGTATGAAGTCTTTATTATGTGATATTGAATTTCTAGCCTTATTTAAAATATATGAAAATCTTTCAGGTTCTCTTTTTTTCTATTTTTTTATGTTACCAAACCTGAATTTTTCGAGTTACTAGTATTTTTATTTATTTATAATTATTAAGAAGAACTTATTTAATTTAACTAAACTGTCACTAGTGTCACCTGAAAAGTACAAGTAGTTGTTGAACAATGTAATTATTATATTATGTAATTCAGTGGCGGTTCGTTAAAAAAAAATGTTTTTCCCAGATCTCGAAATTGAAGAGCAGAGAGGAAGAAATCCGAAAAAAAATTTTCCTCATCTCAAATTTGATGAGCGGTGAGGGGGGGTGTCAGGAGTCAACTATTTTAAGAATTAAAGTTTTAAGTTGAGGTACTTATACACACCTGGGAAATGTGTTGGAGAAAAAACGGTAAAGGTATAATATCGACATCTACAACATAAATAGAATATTTAATGGTCTAAAACAGACCTAAAATTGAAAAAAAGTATGTTCGTACATCGGTTTTGTAAGCAATTATTACCTTAAAAAAACAACTAAAAGTTTTTTCGCAATTATTTTAACAAAAAAAAAAAAAAACGAAATGAGCAGAGGTCGAACCGCCGACCTCATGACTTGCAAGACGACGCCTTAGCTCACTCGACCACTAACCTCTGTGAGATTCTTCATTTAAAGACTTTATAGTTGGAACACGCAACGGCTATATTCTGCTTTTTAATACATTTTAATCTAATTTTATTATTAAAGGAGCTCGATAACTGCACAAATAAACTATCGATTGTCAAATCTTTGCAAACTCTTTCGAATATAAATTATTTTGGATATAATTAGTAGTGTATTAGTCATGCATTATTCTTTTCGTAGTTGTTCATAATTCTCTTAATCGTTGAAGTTTTTTATTACAAAAAAAAGACATATAAATTAAGATATCATTATTTCTGATAAACAAATAGGTACTTAAATAAATATTTGTATTTAGTATTCCAAAATAATTATAATAAAAGTTAAAAATAATAACCACTGTTAGATAGGTATCGCATCAAAATTTTGCAGTACAATATTTTTTGTGGAACGTACCACGAACGTTCCTTTAAAATATTACAGAAATATTTGATCAAAAATGTTTCATGAATATTCCAAACTAGATAAAAATATTTATGGAGGTTCTAGGAATATTTCAGGTAAATATTCTGTTTACAGAATATTGTCACTTAATGAGAATATTCTGAAAATATTCCGTGCTGTGTGGGAAGACACGTTTCACTTTGTTTTAGCTAAATACTAAGTTGCGAGTAGCCGCATTACACTGGTTGCGACTGGTCAAATACAGATACATAGAGTGACGCAGAGACTGTGGATTGCGATGCGAAAGCAGACAAGAACAAAAAATGTTATAAATACTTTTATATTTATTATTTATACCGTCAATGAGATCACCAGTACAGAGCATAGTTATAATCATATCGTATTTGGTTTTTAAGTCCGTTTTCAGCCCTTTAGCATCCGGGGCCCTGGGCTTAAGCCACTAAAGCCCCCCCCTTTAGTCCGCCCCTGCTTGTATACTATATTTTATTATAATTTTAGAGTAAACTTTACTAGGGGGTTTTACTTCTCTCGCTTATATCGAAGGGAAGGAAGTATTGTAATTATGAATATATAAGAATATGTACATTATAAAAAACCGCTGCCCAAGGAATCACTACTTCCACATCCGGATTTTCTACACACAACGAAAAAATGTTGTATCTGGAAATCATTTTTTATGGAACTTTAATAATATGATATTTGAAATCCTCTGCCCCAAAAACCCATAAAACGATACCCCACATCGGTAGTGGGGTGGGGGTGGTGACGGGGGGGGTGGGAGTGGGATAAAATAAAAAAATATTTTGAGGTTTCTGATTCTTGTACACACACTAAATCACATTTTTTTCATCCCCTTTAATAATGGGGTGGGGGTGGTAATGGGGGTGGCTAATGCCAAAATTTTTTGAGACCTTAGCTTCTCTTGTCTATACTAAATATCAATTTTATGAACTTTTACCTACTTGATTTACCTATTTACTCCAAGTTTACCCCAATTTACCCTCCAACCTTTCGACGGAACAAGATGAAAATATAATCCAGTTCTAGATCTCGTTAAAGTACATATGTGTACCAAATTTCAATATCTCAAACGGTCCCAGAGTAAACGTGCGCGCAAAAAAGTTACAGACCGACAGACAGACCGACAGACATTTTTTTTTTCTCTCAAACTTGAAATCTCGACGTTTCATGACATTCTAAGCCTATTTGAACAATAAAAATTTTTAAAAATTTTTTTGTCGTTACTATACTTCCTCTGGATGTGGAAGTAATTGAGGTCATTTAATTATATCAGCTTGTCTCTTGACGCTATATCTACAAAACTGTTTGATGAAAAATGATATTTTGTAGGTAGCTTCATTCTATTGCCAATGAAAAATGGGATGTACTTTCATTGAATAGACACACAAAAATAATAAAACAAATGTGACAAACAAGACAGGCAGGAGAATAATATTTGACATGGAAGAAATCTGCTATACTTTTAGTGAAAGTTTGCAGAGTGGACAATTTAGAAAACAATGGAGGAAAATAATATTTAGAGTTTAGTTGATGGTATTGAAAAGGAAGGAAAGCATATATTTTCTTAATGAATAGAAATACGTACAGCGTGGCCATTGGTCACCTAAAAGAAAATACAAAGATGTACCAAGATATTGAAACTGGAAATAACACTGTTTCTCAGATTCGAAGAAACTTTAGATAGATTAGATCATATATCATTTGTATCTTAAATGATTTCTTGGAAGGTATTTCTAAACAAAATATTTCAAAACAAGTGAAAGTGGCAGTAGGACGTTGCCGACTGTGAATAAAAATAAAAAATGTTGACTGTGTACTTAATCCACTCGTTTACTTCTCTCTCGGATCCTGATATCTCTAAAAATTATGGTTTATACAAATTTTATTTAATCCAGCCCAGGTAAAACAAAAATAGTTATTTATCTACCAAGGCTTGTAAGTGTATTTTACAGGTCGAGAACACAGTGCAAACCTAAGCCTGTAGGGCTGAGGTTTGCTAGTGTTCGAGTCCTGTAAATACATGATACAAGCCGAGGTGCATACGTCGTTTTTCGTACTACTATTACAATTTTTAGGAAAATTCATTCAAAATTATTACATTTCAAGATATATCGAACTCAGTTATTAGTTGACTTAGACACTCTAATTGGAGTGTGTTTGCTTTCTGCTATGGTTACTGTCAATAAGTTGTCAAATTAATAACTTCACAATAATTTCCGCCATTCAAGTTATTTACGTGAGTTTTTGCAATAAAAATATGAATTATGATGAAAGTATCGACATTCAGGAGGCAGCCAAAAATGCGTGTGCTTCGTTGGTGTCAGAATTTCATTATTAATTATTAACTTCCTTATTGTTTTCCTTTTTTTGCCCTAGGGCATAAAAATAAATTTTGTGCTTTTTGACTATGGGTTGTAAGTGGCACTTTCATAACGCTGACAGATGTAAAAAAAATTACACTTGCAGGGCTAGTAGTACGATTATGTACCAAGGCTTGTAAGTGCATTTCACAGGTCGGTCAAGAACATAGTGCAAACCGAAGCCCGTAGAACTGAGGTTTTCAATGTTCGAGACCTGTATATACAGGATACAAGCCGAGGACTATATGACATTTTTCGTACTACTAGCAATATTACAATTTTTAGGAAAATTCATTCAAAATTATTATATTTTAATATTTGTCGAACTCATTTATTGGTTGACTTAGACTCTAATTGAAGTGAGTTTACCTCGCTAATCCCTTAAAAATTTCTGAATTAATAAACTACATAAATTAATTTAATAATTCATTCATTTTAAATAATATATCCGAGATATAAATGAAGAAGGGACTGAAATTTTTAATTAGAGATCATGTTCTAATTAAAAGATATTACGGATCTTAAAATGATAAATCGTGTTAAGATAAAACTTGGGCTTTTATTATCGAAGACAATCATAATTAATGTTAAAATGATAAATTTATAAGTTCTGAACAGGCTACACAATTATTGATTCAATCTTCAAAAGAATACTTTATTCGAATTATTGTCTTAGATATTGAAGTTTATAAAGAACCAGATTGAAAACAACTCCCAACAAGTTAAAAAAACAAATGAATAATTAACATTGTTACAGATATTCAATAGAGTATTAGTAGGCAAGAGAACTATTTTGTTTTCACCGTTAATGAATAAATGTCCCAGATAAAATCTTAAATATCTAAAAAAAACATATCTTCTATACTGAATGCTATTACACACTACGCTGAGAGTGTGCTATATTGTGTCTCAGCGCGCCAACTCTCAGTTTCGCTTGTAAGAGTAATTTTAATTGGTTAATTCTGCAAGGCATCGATTTTTATTATAGCTTTTTGAAAAAGGAACAATCTGCTCTAAAAAATAATAATTACCATTTGTCTTCTAAAATTGAAAACTCTGTTGAAAATTGCCATACGTCTCCATCAGCTAGTCAGTACGTACGTACGGAAAAATTTTACAGGTCATAAATCTTATCGAATCAACTTGATTTTCTTTAATATCTTCATCTACTATCAAATTGGAACCGTACTTTATTCCATATTGATCCGAGTAGTTTAATTACTATGATTAATTATTTAATACCGTCAGGAATTCCCACGCCAAATTTTTTGAGTAAATTTTGAAAATGTAGCGTAAATATTTGATTTCTCCAGACAGGTGAAAAAGATCATATATTCAAAACGATCCACCATATATCCCAATCGTTTGAGAAATAATTATCAAATTATCGGAAATTTCATGATTTCTAAAACAGATTTCCTGATATTTTTCGTTAAAATGTTTTTTACAAAAACGCATTTCCCTCCCCTTTCTGTCTCTCTAAAAAAATAATATTCTTGATTATGAGGTGGACTCGATTCCTGAAAGAGTAAGTAGAAATAGCTATGCAAAATTTCATTGGTCCCCTAATTTTTTTTTATATTAAGAAAGAGAGTATTTTTTCTGAACTTGAGATGCTCTTAATTGGTATCTCAGGGAAATTTAAAAGTGGTTACGCGCTTGCGTCAAAAGAAACAAAGAAAAGATTAGTATTTAACAAATGTATATTAACTTCTTCACATTTAGCAAAACAACAGTTTTTGTTTACCTCTTGTTTTATCAGCATCACCACAAGATTTCCTAATTTGATGAAGACTGTTCGTAAACCGCCACTGGATTCAATTATTATTCGAAATTATCTGTCCAACTATTATTTATTTCATTTCTGCTACATTTACTTTCTTAATGCCAGACGCCTCTGCCATCTCTCTTCGATCAATTAAAAACCTTCCTTCTAACTTGGCGTCCTTTTCTGACAGTCCTCGTCTTCACCTACTTGATTCACGCTCTCTACTAGGGTGGGCCATTTTTTTTGTTTTGTTATTTCTCAATGGGCACAACGATAAAAGGGTGCCAAATTGTGTCGAAATGATGTGTGTAAAAGATTATTCGATTCTAATAAGTTTAATTGCCTCCGGATTACCGTCAAAGTTTCGAAAAATGATCGTTTTAGAGGTAAATTTAGAATGGGTAATTTTTTATTTTATTTGTTATTTCTTAATGGGCACAGCGATAAAAGGATGCTAAATGGTGTCGAAATGACTTGTGTAAAATATTATTCCATTCTAATAAGTCTGACTGCCTCCGGATTGCCGTCAAAATTTCGAGAAATGATCGTTTTGGAAGTAAATTTCAGTTTGAAATAAAAGTTTTTAGATTCAACTTTTTAAAATATTTTTGATTATATTTGACAGAAAACTTGGCCTATTTTGTAAATAAAACCAATAAACGTTGTTTTTATCATAACTGAAGGAGTGGGGTGCGAGGGGTGGGAGGCGTCAACTACGCCTTGCGCGAGATGTGCCAACCGCAGTGTTGCCAATTGCCGGAGAATTCTCCGCTTTTCGGAGAATTTGACTGCCTGCGGAGAATCTGGCGGAGAATGCCTTTTTGACGGAGAATTGGCGGAGAATATAAGGTGACAGAATTTTTATAATTATTTCTTTATTAAAACAAATAACAAAATACTGTACCTATCTGTTTTCTTGCAGTTTAGGAGTTTATGTAAATGATAACAGATGGCGATATGTGCGTATTCAGTTTCAGTTTTAATAATATCGGATTAAACTGCTGAGTGCGGATTAAATTAAAACCTTGAAAAAAAGTCTGTTTTAGAATGTCGTTAATTTTGTTTTTATATGTAATATGATGGATATATTCGAAATATTTGATTAGTTATTATTTATTTATTATTATTTACTGTATAATGACGACGAAGAAATTATATTAATGTAATAGAAGGTGTTCGAAGTTCTAAGTTTAAACTGCACAGTTTAATCTAACATTATAATACTGGCCCTAAGGGTCAATAGAGGCCGGTTGTTGACCAATGATCTCAAGTAGTGAGCTCGATACTATATTGGAGTGAGGACCGATAGGCTGGAGCTGGAAGAAGCTTTAGAGAGAGAAAGCCATATTTGAAGGTTACCTGTCTCAGTTTCCTGAATAATTAGTTTACAAGTGAGAGGGAGCCAAAGTGCCTCCAAATTTAGCTTATCTCTAAAGTTTCTTTGAAAGCGAACAATAGATTCCTATTGACGATTTGCATGAAAGAAAGTTTGGTAAAAAGTGTCATGGCGCACAGTATAATGGCATCACTGTAATTCACTGCACATGTTGACCAACTCATCTAATTTCCAAACTTTGCAACAATTAAATACCTATAATATAATAATCATAACATTGTTTTCATTATCTTTAATGTTAAATCTACTCCCACTGAATATAAATCATCTTTATTAGGTTGTTTCGTAGTCTACAATATTTAAAAAATGTCAAATTATGCAATTTGTCAATCACTGTTGCCAACTCTTCTAGTAAACTGAGAGTTGGAAACAGTGTTTGACAAATTGCATAATTCGACATTTTTTAAATATTGTAGACTACGAAACAACCTAATAAAGACTATTTATATTCAATGGAAGCAGGTTTAACATTAAAGATAATGAAAACGATGTTATGATTATTATATTATAGGTATTTAATTGTTGCAAAGTTTGAAAATTAGACGAGTTGGTCAACATGTGCAGTGAATTACAGTGATACCATTATACTGTGCGCCATGACACTTTTTACTGAACTTTCTTTCGTGCAAATCGTCAATTGTTCATACTCATTCCAGTATGTATATACAGTATAGGAAAGTGTTTCTTTTGGGTACGGCAATAAGAGCAAGCAAGAGCAGCAACTCTAGAAGGGGTGTGTCACTGTTTGCTTCTGCTAGAGTACTGGTAGACTTCTTCATTGTGGGCGGTCGGTTAATACCGCAATGCCAAACGAAGGACTTTCCGATACTGTAGAGTTCACTAATCTCAAGCGTGCTCCAAACCTGGTTGTGCTGATTCATCACAACCAGGTTTTATTAATTCATTACTGATGAATTAAAATATCAATTTGTGCAAATTAGTAATGGACGAGGTAATGGACTAATGGATTACATATTGAGAAGCAAATAGAGATCAATATATTTTTTGTTGTATAGAAAATGTTTATATTTTATTTTTGGCGGAGAATTTCTTCGATTTGCGGAGAATTTTAAGGCAGTAGGCGGAGAATTTTAGAAAGCTCTGTTGGCAACACTGGCCAACCGTGAATCAGTTCAGTACCGCTGCGGTTAATTAGTAGAGACGTCGTGTTGTGCTTGTTTGAAGTATGGAACGTACTCTTAACGCTTGGAAATGTCCCTTGTTTGGCTTTGTATGTGATATTAAAGACAATATGTTGCCAACCTACGAAGAAGTTATGAAGTTTTACGAGTGGACCCGACACAAAATAAAATATAATAAGGGAACTACAAAAGAACCAACCTCTAAAGAGTTAGAGACTATTGTGGTAGCAAGAATTGAAGAAATATGGACAAAAGCATCGATTCCAATAGTCGAACACAAACGAGTAGAAGCAACGTTACAGGCATATCATTTAAAATGTAAAAATCTACTGAAATCCAACCCCAAAATACCAGAAAAAAAATTAGAAGAGTTTCGTTGTAGTAGTAAAGCACTGTTTGATATTTCGTCTTGCAAGTGTAAGGAAATCAATAAGTGTACTTGTCCTAGAAAGAAAAAAATACCTGTAAGGGAACAGAGCTTTTTAATCGACCAACGTACTACGAGAAAAACCGTGATAGAAACAATAGATGTTATTACAACGAATCAAATGAGGAATGCTTTGAAAAGGAAGCTTTTAAGGCAAAAATCTCTGTGTAAGCCTCAACAAGAAACTACAGAGGAGCTCGATATTTCAACTTCTTCCACATCTAGTGAATCTGATCGTGATGACGTGCCCCAAAAACAATTGGAAACCGCGACGACAGTTCCTGAAAATAAGCCTGCGATTACAATCGATTACGATTTACTATCAAGAACATGTGATAGATATACAGGGTGTCTCGAAACTCCCGCCCTTCCCTAGGTGCTAATTCTCCATGCAAAAATAGTAAGAAAAGTTCCTATAAACATGTGTCCGGAAATGCTTCCTAAGGGAGCTACGGCCCTCTAAGGATGGCACAAAAATAGGTGTACTAATTATCTCGGAAATGATTTGGGACAACTTTATGAAACTTGGTTAACTTTTTTCGATTAATAAAAGTTATTGTTTTACGCCTACTTTAAAAAATAAATAATGCGCATTTAGCAAACGAATACGCAATATTTCGTTTAGACCGCTTTTACTCGAAAACGGCTTGCCATATGGCTGATTGTAAAGAGGCCTTTTTTTATGCAGAATTAACCAGGGAATCATAATCAGGGATTAAAGTACTAAAAATGTCAAATGGAAAATTAATATGTAGAAACAAAGAACACCGACCTCTCGTTTCTCCGCCCCTGCATAAAATTAATTTTGGCTAATACTGTAAAACAATAACCTTTAATAATAAAAAAAACGTAACCAAGTTTCATAAAGTTGTCCCAAATCATTTCCGAGATAATTAGTGAAAATACCTATTTTTGCGCCATCCTTAGAGGGCCGTAGCTCCCTTAGGAAGCATTTCCGGACACATGTTTATAGGAACTTTTCTTACTATTTTTGCATGGAGAATTAGCACCTAAAGGGAAAGGCGGGAGTTTCGGAACACCCTGTAGAGTGTCAGACAGGGCTGGGGCAGCCATCGCATCTGCTGTTCTGTATGCCACCACTTCTGGGGTTATAGATAAAAATAAGCTTCGCCGTAAGCGCAAGAAAACAAGAGCAAGTATTGTGGCACAGGACAAAGTTTTAGAGATACCTGCTTTATACTTCGACGGTCGGAAAGACAAGACTTTAACTATCACAGAAAAAGACGGACAAAATTACAGACAAAACATCTTAGAGGAACATATTTCTTTGATAAAAGAACCGGAATCGAAGTTCCTGGGGTATATCGCGCCAACTTCTGGAACTTCTAAGTGCATAGAACAAACAATCGCCGATTACTTCTCGGAGGCAAGAATATCTATGGAATTTTTGTTGGCAGTTGTAACGAACGTAAACGTCGGAAAATATGGAGGTATTATCCGCTTGCTAGAAAAAAGACTGAATAAACCGTTACAATGAATAGTCTGCTTGCTGCACATGAACGAATTACCATTGCGACATTTGTTCATACATATTGATGGCTCAACATCGGGACCCCAGATGTTTTCAGGAACAATTGGCAAAATGTTGGAAAGCTGTGAAACAAGGCCTGTTGTTCAGTTTCAACCTATTCCATCAGAGTTACCCGAGTTAAAAATTCAAGATATTAGTACAGATTTATACAGAATAGTCTCTGCGGTAATAACATGCATATTTCCAGAAAATTTAAGAAATAAATCTCCCGGCAAAATGTCTCATGCCCGATGGCTTACGCGGGCTAACCGAATTCTCCGTCTCTATGTCTCGATGGAAGCTCCTTCTGAAAACCTAGTTATTCTAACAACCTATGTCGTCAAAGTTTACGCTCCGACCTGGTTTTCTATCAAAACTCATTCTACTTGTAAAGATGGAGCACGTCACCTGTGGAAGCTAATCTCTGCATCTAGATACTTATCCACTGAACTCAAAACCAAAATCGATTCTGTGATAGAAAGAAACTGTTATTTCGCTCATCCCGAGAATTTACTCCTAGCAATGTTGACTGACTCCCAAAGACACATTCGAGAATTAGCTGCCAGTCGGATTCTAAAAGCCCACGCCAAAACAACAAATAGAATCAGACTGTTCCGACTTCCAAAAATAAATTTTGATGCATCATCTTACATCGACCTTATTGATTGGCATGAAAATGTCACTGAGCCACCAATATTAAAAACTCTAACTGACGAAGATATTCAATGTTTGTCGAACAAAAAGCCGAAGGTGAATTATGTTTCCTACGGCTGCCGTGTCATACACAAGCAGTTGAAAAAGCTGTGAAGACTGTGACAGAAGCTTCAGGTACTCTGTGTAGTAAATCTGAGAGAGATGGCTTTATTAAAGCGCAGATAGAGTCTCGAAGAGTGATGCCGAAATTCGACAGCAAGAAAGATTTTGTTACTGCTTAAACTTATTATTATTATTATTATGTATTTTTTCTGTATTAATAAACAAATATGTTTAATAAAATTGCATTTTATTTTGTAAATAAAACTTGTTAAACCTGTTTTAACCAAACTGTAATGTTTTCACAAAATGCATTTTTTTTTCAATATCGTGAATTTTCAAGGCCGATCCGGAGGCAAAAAATAATATCAGATTGTTACCAAATTTTACATGTGATTTACAAACATGATTTGGCACCCTTTTCTTGCTGTGCCCGGTGAAAATTCGACATTTTTTTTTCTCCATACAAAGAGTGACCCACACTACTCTCTACTCAACACTTCAAATTCGCATCACTGCCCCAAAATTTATACAACACACAATACTCTAATACAAATAACTGTATCTATCAGATGAGGCACCACAAAGTGAACTTAAATTTAATAATTTAAATTGTGATGTCGAATTTAAGACTTGTAAAATAGTAGTAATTTGTAGACTTATCACAATTATAGAGTTTATTTTTCTAGCACCATAGATTTAAAGAGAGAAATCCAAAAATATGTTCACATATTATAACAGGTTTTATTACAAAGTTGTGACAATGTCAGCAAACACTATAAAACAAAAGAATAGTTAATTTCATGATTTGTTAATATCCTCTAGGTGTTAGAAAGTCTGAGGCTGTTATATTATACTGATCTATCTACAGCAATATTTATTTCATCTTGATTCTGAAGGTGTCGTTTTGTGCAAATTTCGTATCTTAAAGAAAACAATTTTTCAATGGTCCCTGTTTCTTTACGTTTCTGTATAGATTATCCGTAATATTTTGAATTATGGTAATTGCTTTTGTGAATAGACTTGATTTAAAATTCGTTCCCCTGCTTCTGTCATTTTTATGATTACATAATTGTGTTTTTCCGAACAAACACCTGCTATTACATATGTTGCTTGAAAATATTTGAAAATGCTTTTAACCGCTTTTCAGTCACCTCAATGACAATGACCTTCCATATTTGTTTGAGTGAAAGATATGGTGCCCTATAGATTATAGTGGAGTCCGAACCACTACTTGAGGATAATTCAGATTGATAAATTATTTTCCTGTATATTGGGTTCAAACTCACTTTGTTATATTAGGTACCTAGAGTACAAGCAAGACAATCAATCAAGACAAAATTTCTATAAAATAATACACATACAATATCCGCGCCTAGACGTCCATAACACAACAGCGTCGTGGCAATTGAGAGACTGAACTTGGCAGGGTTGGGATGGCTCGACAAAAGAATATACAGGATGTTTCATCTAAAACTACACAGACAAATAACTTTAAATCCCAAGATAATATATGAAATCAGCAGAAAGGTTTATAAAGTGACTCTTGATATACTATTATTTAGGGCATAAATGAAGGCGTCGTCAGGTACTTTAAAATATTGCATGTGCCGTATATTTTAAATTAATTTATATATACTAATCCCAATAAACACATTTACATTTGGCCGCTATCGGGGGAATAACCCCTTGCCGGAAAACGAAACGTTGGTACAATGTTGGCTTCCAATGCATCTCCAGAATCAAAATGCGTCGGCGGCCACTATTTTTACAACTTAAGCGGCCCGACGTTTAATTCCGACTTAAACCCATCAAACTTAATGGTCCTCTTCAGGCAAGATGCCGTTGTTCTGTACTTTTCGAAGAAGTAACGATTGACTACCAATGCTGGACTTACGTACTACCACATAATGTTTAAATAAGGTTCCTATATATGCCATCTTTAGGTTCTCACTGATATATCAGTGAGAACCTAAATATGGCATATGTAATTCTATCGAAACATTGTTTAAGCAACCGTGTCCCCTGCTCCAGGGGTAAACTGCTATACAGGAGCTTCCTAGGTAGTGCACAGCATAATGCAGGTCTGACTTTCAAAAGTAATCTGGACGATTCAGTTATTTAAGCATAGACCGATGTAATGCCAATGTACATCATTTGTGTGACCAAAGACATTTAGCTGTTTACTCTATCTACTGAGGTTTCTTTTTATTTGAACTGACTTAGTTCAGAAATGCTCAGTTCATGTAACGATGGTCCGTAGTAAGCAGTTACCAGCGAGAACCTAAAGATGACCGATGATTCTGTCGAAATGTTGTTCAAGCAACTATGGCTCCTCTAGGAGCCTATTAGACTCGAGAGACTAGATCCTCCATAGACATCAGAGACACATACATGTATGTATATTTATACATAACACAAATCAGCTAAAGTTAGAAATTAACTAATGTTTAAAATGAAATGCCTCATATATTTTCAAATAATTCGGAAGATTAAAATCGGAACAAAAATAAGGTGTTCATTTTGACATACTGAAAATTATATTTCTAAATTGTAATTACCTCCTTTTCATCTAGAGAATTATTTAATAACTCTATAGTGGTTGAGTTCTGGATCCTGAGGTTTTACTATAATATTTAATTAGGGTGAGCCCAAAATGACATCATCACTTACAAATTAACTTGTAGTATTTATTAGGCCAGTTGACATTCCCTCTATGACACAAACTAATTTGTTTGGGGACTTTATAAAAATACAGTACACAAGGATGACGACTCGTTACAAACACAAATTAGGCTCGGCTAGCCAGTTTTTTTTAGGAGGCCAAGGGCCATGGGTAAGCGTAAACAACGCTCCTAGTAAGGCCAAGAGTGATTTACGTGATAAATTTTTAAAAGATGGAAAATTATTATTTTATTATTTTTTGTCAAAAAAAATTTTTTTGTTTAAATATTGAATTTAAGTAGGCTAAAATTCAAGAGTATCTTGGACGCCAGATCCTGTAGAAAGATCAGAAGGAAAGGTACTATACAACACATACATCAGAGAAACACGAAATTTAAAATGACAACAGTTTAATACGAAAGTGAATTCGTCACTAGCAAAATTTTAACAAGATTAATGAATAACAACTACGTTAGTCTGGCCAATTTTATGGCTTGAAATACTTAAAAAATATCTAAACGATAACGATAACTTGAGTTAGTATTCTATATCCCTAATTTAGCATTCTGGGTGAAGTTAGCAATAAACAATTTCGTAAACTACAGAAAAGAAATAATGACCTAGCTTAATTGGTCAATGATCAAAACTCCAGTACAAGTTAGGCCAATTTAAAACGAGAATTATTAAAGGTGTCCAGGTTAAGTTACAATTTTCAATAATTGATTCACGAAAGATGGACAAAATTTAATTTTTGGCTATAAGCCCACGATATATTCCCCAAGGAAAACTAGTAATAAAAATATTTTTATTTATTTATGGGCATAAGGCCAACTCTAACAATTAAATTTCTAAGGAAAGTTTATGCAAAACAAGGTCAAACATTTACAGTGAGTTATACACGACGGTTGAGGAAATATATAGGCAAATTCCCAACCAAATAAACAAACGGAAGCAAACTTCCTACCACTATTTCACTGTAAATATTGAAATTATTACATAAAATTTGACTATTAAGTACCTTGAGACACTGACAAACAAAATTGCAATAAAAGGTTCTAACCTCACCTTGTGGTAAAACTCTTACTGGAGTAACAGGAATTACGTTATGAAATCTACCGTACTTGAGTAAAAACTCTACAAAAAAATCACAACCTAGTAGATTGTTAATAAAACTTGTTTATCACTAAAACACCATAAATTCACACACAATCCCACGATCCCAGAAAAATGTTATCACTAAATATAACGTAGAAACTAACCTAAGTAAGCCAATGATAATTATAGTGATACTATAACGGGTAATTTAAATAATTTAAAACTATAAAATTGGTATGACTATATACAACAAAAACATAACCCACAAGGGATAAAACAAAGCTTAAAGCACAGCTGTACCTTAATATACGACCACACGGTCAAATCTTATAACTATTTAAAATTGGCACAAACCAAAGGTTACAATAATATCAGGGCTAGTGGCTGAAGGTCCACTGCAACCCCGTGGTTTTATGGCAGTACCAAACATAAATCGTTAAACAGAATAAATTAGTGGGACTCACTAATGGTACTGTTATCACAGGCCTATAGCCCCCCTGAGTTGAGGACTATATCGACCAAAACATTAGGAAAAAAATACGACTAAATCGTAAAATGGCTCTCTCATTCAATAGCAATCAATAGTACGTTTCAAAATTTATATCCTGCTTAAGCAGCTGTTACTATGACCTCACGATAAAACTTTGTTAGAAGGGTATTATAAATGGTTAATAAAATGGTAGACTTATCTTAGTTTTAAGACGTTATTTTTGTCTTAGTTCGAGGGATCCTCAAATAAAAAAAACGTGATGTTCACTGGATGTCGATACGAAGTTGACACTTTTCTACAGGTTAGAAAGACAGCTCCTCACATGGGTTGCCCACTTTCGGCACGAAACAAAATTCCCCAGCTAAATGTCACTCGGATCTACCATCCTTGTCGTTTACGTCACTGCTCTACCAGATAATGGCTTCCAGACAAAAAATTTTAAAATTTTATTTCTTCAACGAGATTCCGATACGTCCCTGCTGTGACATAAGAAACGTCCAGTTCGATTTAATAATAAGGTAAACCTTCCATAAGCGTCTACCAAGGCATTACACCGTACATCAAGATATACTTATCAAGGACGAGGTTTTAAAAATGGCGATATCCAGTCGCGTCCACGTTTGACAATTACATGTGAAATTGCATTTGAGATTTAACTCTGAAATTTCAGATCAATCTACATCTAAAATAAAATAACCTCGATTAATATTTACTAATACCATAATTAACAAACAATTTAACTTACTTAGTTAATCCATTTAAGAGATTGACATTTTAATTGGCGGAGCGTGGCCCAAAAACGTCTATATCTTGTGGCAGTCGAATCAGAGAGGAAGCCACTCCGCTAATTCTATTCCTGGCCACCCGAATTTTCGATCGTACCGCCATCACGAGACTCGGACGAACTTTATTCACGCACGCTTAAATGAAGTTAACTTGATTATTGCTTTAACATTTCAGATCCCTGTAACTTTATTCGTACTAATTTACAGTGGCGGATGGTGAAATTTCAATAATTTTTTTCTCGTCTCTGGCGCATGGGACCCATACGAAATATGGGAACTAACATCTAGAGAAGCACTCCTCTAACGACCCGCAAAAAATTTTGAAAAAGCAGTTTGCGAAAAATTTTTTCAAAATTCGGTTGCCCCCCCTAGGTCTAGGGACTCCTGTTGAACATTATTTTTTTTTGTCATATACATTTTACTTTTCATAAAAATACAATAATACGTTTTGGAGTTTATGAAAATATTTTCATTACTAAGTACAACGAATTGAAATTTTATAATTTGTTAAATTGTAAATTACAAAATTTCAGTTCATTGTATTTCAGTTAATAATGAAAATATTTTCATAAACTCCAGAACCTATCGTCGTACTTTTATGAAAAGTAAAATGTATATGACAAAAAAAAAATTATTTTCAACAGGAGTCCCTAGACCTAGGGGGGGCAACCGAATTTTGAAAAAATTTTTTACGGGTCGTTAGAGGAGTGGTTCTCTAGATGTTAGTTCCCATATTTCGTATGGGTCCCATGCGCCAGAGACGAGAAAAAAATTATTGAAATTTCACCAGCCGCCACTGCTAATTTAATTTAGTAATGCAATTTGATGTAATGGCCACTAGAGGCCGTTACAAAATTTAAAAAACTGTCATAATTTTTCTATTGTTCGGATTATTATATTTTTTTTGTTCAGTATTTAAAACAATTTTTTTTGAAAATATCTGAAAACATAGAGGATGGTTCGTTTTTTGTCATTTATTCCCATATGATTAAGTTTTTTTTTTATTTATTTACTGTTCATAAATTGAATAGGCCTGTAACTTCGAAACGAATAAAAATCGCACTACCTTTTGTTTTTTAATCTTACAATTAAACCTATGCTCCCAAAATTTGAACATAACGATATGGGACACCTGCAACTTAATTAGGCTATAAATAACGACCCATTACCTTTAAGATACCATTTTTGTTTAAAATTTTTTTACTAGTTTAAAAATTAAGTTACCACCATATGCATATTTATATTCAAAACTTCTTTTACATATTACCCATTTACGTTAATACCACATGCATCACGTAACACATACTGCTTGATTAGAATTGTCAACTGACATATTTGGGAACGCCTAAATGAAATTTTGATTAAATAAATATAACGTGGTTTTTAGATTTGCCCCTTCTAAAAAAATGAAAACCGGTACATTTCTATGAAGTCTGAATGAAGACACATTATTTCTTAAGAACTGAGTCCATTAGTCGAAAGTTACTAAGAAAAAATTAAAATTTATTCAATATGTTAACATTAAAAATCATCAAAACGCAGTTCTCTGAACATAATAAAATACATTTCATATTCCAACATATATATCTTCTCCTGGTCTCATTTCTGTTCTCCTTTGCTTTTAATTATCTTCTCGATTAGCAAAAGATCGTACCAAACCTGTTATGGTAGTTCCTATTTCCCATTGGATTTCCTCGTATTACAGCTGAAACAAGTTTTCTTACATAACTTTTCCGGATTTATTTATTTCTTGATCTGATAGTATGAAATATTAAGAAAACAAACCACATTTTTATTATCGAGGACTTAAATCCTTAAAATTTAAGAAAACGTGAACATGTCCATTTAAACCTAATAGGTAGTCTATATTACAGGTTCAAAGCAGTACGCTTCAGAATATTTGTTTTAATGTTATGCCACAAAATTTCAGACAATTAGGAATTGTTTAATATGCATATCACATATTGTGATTTTAATATATTTTGTACCTTATACATACATTCGTACTGTCCGTGTTGTACCTTTTTATAATATTTACAATTTATATGACCTATACTTATAATATGTTACCCATATTTACTACTTTTGTATTAGTTTTGACTTACCAAATATGCATGTAATGTGTCACATAATGGGTAATAGAGAATTTAATATACAATACACAACAAGTGTAGATCCGGCCATTGTAAAATCCGAAGTAAAAAAAAAACACCTCGAAAACAACACTTGGAGGGTCTAAATTAAAGTACCTACTTGTATATTCGTGCATATTATACCCTCATTTTGAAATTTTGGTAACCGACATCTCAAAAAAATATAGGGTAAAGGTCATTAATTTTCAATGGCATGATATTGTTAAAACAGTAATGTTTGAAAATTTTTCACGTGTTTTGTAAACGTAACAAAAATTATTAATCAAATGTGGGAAAGCTACAGCAAGTAATTCTAATGTTATGTAATATGTATACTCACTTATCCATAATAAAAGTAGATGTATGTTGACTCCAGTTTTCTTTTTAATTTGAAAAACTATCTCATCTGTCTGCTGAAAATTCCAACAAATCAATCACCACTATCAACGTATAGATATAACCTACCAAACCTAGAGAAACAGTATAATCAACACCATCTGTAGGATATATATTCCCGATGGATATCATTGGGCTTCGACATATACTGAACACAATTTGAAAACTGACTAGGTACCGCACATGATAGAAAGAAAATTAACTAAAAAGAAGTTAAGTATTAATTAGGATAGCAAACCTTCTATCAAACGGGGGTGACGTAATGGAGCCGTGAGTCTTTTCCCTTCCTGTGTACAAACGCTTGTCTCAATTTCAATTTTATCCTGCCGAAAGTGTAATTGACAGACCTTAAAATAAAAAAACCGCTGCCCAAGGAATCACTACTTCCACATCCAGATTCTTTTCCAAGTCACTCACAACGAAAAAATGTTTGTATGTGGAAATAATTGTTTATGGAACTTTAATAATATAATATTTGAAATCCTCTACCCCAAAAACTCATAAAACGATACCCCACATCGGTAGCGGGGTGATGGTGGTGATAAGGGGTGGTAGTGGGGGTGGATGAAGTAAAAAAACATTTTAAGGTTTCTGGTTCTTGTACACACACTAAATCACAATTTTTTTTCATCCCCTTTAATAATAGTAAGGGGGGTGGCTAATGCCAAAATTTTTTTTGAGATCTTAACTTCTCTTGTATATACTAAATACCAATTTCATGGACTCTTACCTGCTTGATTTACCTATTTTCCCCAAATTTACCAATTTTTCCCAAATTTACCAATTTACCCCCCAACCCTTCGACGGAACAAGATGAAAATATAATCTAGTTCTAGATCTCGTTAAAGTACATATGTGTAACAAATTTTAAGTCAATATCTCAAACGGTTCCAGAGTAAACGTGCGCACAAAAAAAGTTACAGACAGACAGACCAACAGATAGACCGACAGACAGACAGACAGACCGACAGACCGACAGACCGACAGACCGACAGACCGACAGACAGAAATTTTTTTTTCGCTCAAACTTAAAATCTCGACGTTTCGTGATATTCTAAGCGTATTTGAACAATAAAAATTTTTAAATTTTTTTTTGTCGTTACTATACTTCTACTGGATGTGGAAGTAATAAATAGAAAATCATACCTAATTTCGTTTTGAAAATAAAATATAGAATTAAAATACTTATTATTCAATTAATCGAAAAATTGTAAACATAACCTTCAAGCAAATCATGGCACACAATTATAATTTATCCATAAACTGAACATAGCATATATTTTATAAAGCCATCAATTACTTAGTTCTTCATGATAATAAAGACTATTCAATAAATAAACAAGTAAAACTCCAAAACTCGCAAAAATCGAACTTTGTCGTTGTCATAGATTACTGGGAGGGAGTCGTTGTCACAGAAGAAGAAACAATCAGAATACGATCTCCCATTGGCGGGAAAAGTTCGCGCATCTATGTCGCGCACTATCAATCTCGGACGGAAATTTAAAAAATTGTGCCAGGCCCGGATCACGGATTTCTTCTGTAACCGGATCATCTGCGACAAACAGCGTGTGGCGTGATCTCACCTCGTGATACAGTTTGTATCATGATGCCGCCTAATTGGGTAAGAAATATTGAAAATCTAAAACAAACATTATTTGTCTTCATCAATGCTCCACAGGTTTTCTGACTCTCTACCGGGCCGTTCCTAAAAGGGGTAAAAAATATTGAGTACTGCCCTGAACTCTCCCAACAACAGTATGGCGGAAATTTACAACACGAGATCAAAGGATTTTTGCCGACATTATATTCTGATTCTTTCTTCTTCTGTGTCGTTGTGTTGATAACATGATGACTCATCAATTGTGAATTTGCACTTGCCAGTGCTAGGTGGTGTTGGTATATATAATTCATATTTTTTCCTACATTAATACAAAAAAACGTAATATTTATCTACATGCAGTCTATTTAATGATTAAATAAAATATAACAGCTATATTACATATTGCAACAGATTAATTTTGAAATAATCAACGGTCAATATTGGCATTTTATCGTTGTTAGGCCATCAAAGCATATTTATCATCGCCCTATAGTTATTTATAAGACACAGGGACAGCATCATTACACAATAAATGCATTGGCCCGGCACTTTGCCGGACTTGCTATGTTTACTGGGACCGTCTTTGATCTTACCCATACCCACAGAACATGGACTAACCCATGACATCAAATAATGCACATCAAATCCCAATAAATATGCGAGTAATTCTAGACGTTTGATTTCGATGCTAATCTGCCGCTCAAGTGCCAATTTCGAGCCAACGTTTACCATAAACATGACTTTTTGCCACCGCTAGAAAAACGTTGTTACTTAATTGGCATTTGATGCCACCGATTCCCCATCATTTCCATCATTAAACCGCATTTCGGCCGATGCTTGGGTGTTTGCTGGGATATTACTAAACAATGATTCTCACATATAATCCGTGTAGTTTGCGGTTATTGTCTAAAATTATTCAGTTGTATTCGGTCTGTGATATTAAGTTATAGTGTGTATTTAAGTGTACCATATTTAAAAGGGTTCAATTGTTTTAAACATGACTGAAAAAGGTTATTTCAAAGGTCAATCGGATAATTTACGCCGTGCACCTGTCGGGTGAATACTATATGCTACTGCGTCACAAAAATATTCATAAATTAAAAACTGTAACTCCTAGATGAATTTTTTTTTCCAAAACTTCTCCTGTACCTATCTTGGCTTCAATTGTTTCGCTGCATGTATATGAAAATTTGCAAAAATAAAAAAGTTTGTCACTTAGTCAAAATATGAGTACATTCTTAGCGAAGTGATAAGTCGAGTAATAATTTCATTGATGTTTAAAGAAAATAATAAACAATAATCGATAGAAACAAAAAGACCATTGGACCATTTGGAAGCGCTTGTTTGTGTACTTGAATTTAAAAAAAAAATCAGATCGATAGCTCAATTAGAATTGAAGATATGGCTGTGTAAATGTAAAAAAACACGATTTTTATAATCAATTCATTTTTCAAGTTTTTTTTAAATAAAAAATATCTGTACCACAAAAAAAATATCGCAAATAGCCATTTCTTATGTGGAATTGTTCACTTTATAACAACTATAAGGTCTGGTCTGGTTCTACGCTGGCAACGTCCATAAATGGAATTAATTTAAAATGAGCGCTAGCGTTGTAGCGTCTCCTGTTACATTATGTCACGCGTTGTTTGCGTGACTAACGGATTTATTCAAACTTTAATGTTGAATGCCGTTTGAAGAAGAAAAAGATAAGAAAAAAACTTCTTTCTAAAACCGAGTGAAAAGTGTAACTTTGCGCTCCAAAAGAAAGCGCAAAGTTGCACTTTTCCGAGGAGCGAGCGTTTTTTTTTTACTTTGTTGCTCGCCGAGCGACAGAGTATACGCTTAGTTACCATGGAAACCATAAGAAAGAAACGTTTAGTGTATCTGCGACTTTTGACTCAAAATTAAGCATTGAGGGTATTTGACAGATGTCAACAATTTTGCGACCATCAGCGCGTGATTTTGAGATCGTTCTCGTACAATAAAAATGTCTTTACGTGAACATTCAATGGAAATCAATAATTATTAATTTTTACCAAACATTTTTATAAAAACACCGGTTGTAGAAAAAATCCTGTGTGTAATTCGAGGGCAAAGTGATATTGCCGCTCCCGCGAGATAGCCGCGCTCCGCTACGCGTCGCGCGTCAAACTTCTCGCTCAGAGCGACAATATATCACTTTGCGCTCTTAATACACAAATAGCTAAATTACACACTGTGTTTTGTATTAATTGAAGATTCTAAAAATACTAAAATTGTATTTTTTGCCTATTGCTGCAACAGTGTGGTAATTCTAATTATGAAAAATGTTTATAGAATACATTATTCTATGTTTGAATTACTTCTCGTTATACTGTAAAAGTTGAAAGCCAGTTATTAGTAAAATCAGTCTAATTGGTTTGTAGCAAGTTATAAACATCACTTACAAACATGGATTTAAATATTGGGAAGTTACAATTTTTTAAATATAAAATGCTTTTTTACTTAAATGTGAGAACCCACAAGCGTTTTGCAAAAAGTGGCTAACATAAAATGTGTTTTTTCTACTACCATCTATATAAATGACCTTTGCAACCCTACACGCGCGATAACGAAAGGACAGAAAAATTAAAAAAACAAACTTTAACACTTTATAAGTTTGCGTATACCATGCTTTGGATTTCTTGGAGTAAAGCGAGGCACAAGCAATATTGGCTTCTTCTTGTATACCATTTTCATCGCCACCAAACTTATTTGTTTATTTTAGTTTGAAACCACCAAAAATTAAAATATTTAACATAGACCTCGACAATAAATGTTTCGTTGGCATGGAAACAATTTTCAAAGATAGTCTCCTAAACTATAAAATTAAACGTCAAATAATTTCATGAAATAATTAGTTTTAATTTATTAAATCTCATATGTTTCGGTAGTAGAGAAAATATAATACATTACACGATGCGAAAGCCCTTTTAAGAGTTCGGTGTTTTTTGAAAGGTGTCAGCTTCGTCTCGACCATTCAAAAATCACCTTACATCTAAAAGTACACTTCCGCAACTAGTAATGTCAATAACTATTTAAATTTGTACTAGTAACGAGAAAAAACACAATTTGAAAGGATAACATATTTTTAATTAAATTCAAAGATCAATATAACAAGAAATTAACACAAGAAAGAAAACATTAACTAGACGGAAACAAGTACTTTAACGAGGAATTTATAACTGCCATAGTAGTTGATATTTATAACAAATAGAA
This sequence comes from Rutpela maculata, assembly GCA_936432065.2. NCBI lineage: Eukaryota > Metazoa > Arthropoda > Insecta > Coleoptera > Cerambycidae > Rutpela > Rutpela maculata. The sequence continues at coordinate 134,811,560 of OW386287.2, read as the reverse complement.
TCACTCTTATATTGTAACATTTATTAATACTTGTTCAAAATTTTGTCCACTTTGATTCTCGCAAGTACTATACGGCCGCCTCTATTCAGTGTTCGTCGTAACTAATGTCTGTTAATAGTACCACAGCTAGCGTAAATCTTATTAACCAAGTATGCCATATCGTCAATATCAGAAAAAATCTAGTATTGTTAAATCTGGTGACCAGGTTAGTCATTTAAATCGCTCATCTCTCTATCGGAAAATAATTAACATTTCACGAGTTATGAGACGAGGTTCCATCTTGTTGAAACCACGTGTTCTGTCGAATATTCCGTAAAACATCGTTGAGTAAATCCCAGAGAATGTTTCGGAGGAAATTTCGATATCTTCTCCCATTTAAATTACTCTCATACAAGTAATATTCTATTTTAACAATATACACCACACATAAAAATTATTTGATTGTTTGTTGCTCTCATTCATCTTGTATCTTGATGGATAATACTGGAAATTATACTTATTTACGCTCACTGTGTACTCTCAAGTACATAACCCAAAAATTGGAAAGAAATCATAATAATAAAATTGTTTGAGCTGATAAACGAATATGTTTACTTTGGACATCTTACGATTTTCGACACATACCTTTTATCTTATAATATTTTTTTGAATCATGCTAATTTTCCTACAAGATCCTCTAAGTGAGAAGTGGCGCTTGACTGAGCTTTTTCACAAGGGGCTTCGTTTCTTTCAGCCTGAAATATCTAGACTAAAAGTCTGAGATAAGTTCTATGGTCTTTAATAAGTTTTTACATTGTCGTAGTTAACTTGCTTTTTGTTAATTCCAGTTAATATATCACTGAAATGTGGCGACTCCTAATATAATTTAGTCCTAATGACTTCCCCTGGACATGATATCGTTATTTTAACAATACCTACTTAAGTTTTTTTGCCATAAACCAAAACTTTAAATAGAGAAATATTTAACTTGAAACTACGTTACGGTAGTGGCCCTGCACAGTCTTAATGAAACGTTCTAAAATTAGTTACTTTGTTCTTATATTACCTTTTATATTATTTCATCAACGCCAGGTACAGACCTGTGCTCTACTCAACAATCCTGATGAACTGGAAACTTTCCCTCGTTCTCTTGACTTTCTGTTTACTAAATGAAATATTTTCAAGAACTTAATCTGCCGTCTGTATTTTATTATTTAATTATGTAATAAATTCACAAATGAAAACTTTATCAAGCAAGGGTTTGTGTTGGGAAGGAAGGATATTAAATTATAACTTCATAATAATATACTTACTTGCATTCAAAACGACCTACATTTCGGACAGATTTTAATAATAGAAAATTGCGTAAATTAAGGAATCTGGTAACTGTTATAAAAACCATATTTCACATAAAGAAATTGATTTGATGAAATTAAAAATTAAAATGATGAATTCAACATATAATGATTTATAATTCTCTCACTTAGGTTTTAGACTTGATTATTGTATCTGTATTGGTAGGTACGATTCCACATAATGTAGTGCTTATTCGATTAAAAATGTTCCTCTTATTGTATTTTAACCTCAAAGTTCGTTTTGATATTATGCTAGTTTTATAGAGATACGTTTTGTATCACATCTTTGTTTAACTCTGACCTTCGCACTCATTTATTTCCATATTACGCAAATAAAGAACATCTCTAAAGAACAATTTCTTAAAAGGTTGGAATAAAAAATATAAATTAAAAGACCTAAACAAATTTTTGTAAATTAGTTTTAACCAAATGGGCACTTAACCGTATTCTTAGAAATTTTACTTACAACTTTTGACAACGCCCTTAAATAAATGATATTTAATTAAACTTTTAGTCGTTCCATTACACGCTCAAAAAACTGCTGTCATTCTTTAATTAGCACAAACAATTTAAAAGCGAAGGAAGCTGGCTTGTTCTGATATTGCTATAGGTCGGAGATTAAGGTTACTACTGGAGCGGATCTGGAGAGAAAAAGAGGAGTTTTGAAACCAACTTTTTTTAAACTTTTTTTTGACAATTCGGTTACACGCGTTCTGTTTTATCACGTTATCAACTTAGTTCAGCTTAATCACACGGGGTGGCGGAGGAATTCGCATTTAAAATTCGCAAAAACACGTTTTTCCACGATAACTTTGTTATTATTGACCTGACGAAAACAAAGTAAAATTAAAAATTGAAGATCTCGCGGAAGCGCATAATCTGGTTTTTTTTTCAAATCGAACGGTAACTTTTCGTGATTTTTTTGAAAATACTCGTTTTTTTGCCCTAACACTAATACACAAAAAAGTAATTCCTTAATTTTTTTACGAAAAAAAAGAAGTTAGGGCGATGAGATTTGTTTGAGGTAGGTGAAATAGATAAGAATTAATGGAGCCGGAGGACTGGGGTGATGGGCCAATTAGGGGAGGGGTGGGAGGTAGGGAAAGGAAAATTATTCAACCCCATCGAACTTTTTTCCCCTGTCGTGCGATTTTCAAATACGAAAATGGAATTTGTTCGTTATTACGTCTAATATTTGACTGAATAATTTTTTTTATTTTTTTTTTTTTCAAATAAACAAACTTGTGGGAGGGGAAAAACCTTTTGCATTTTTTTTAAATGCGTTTTTGAGTATAAAGGAAAGGGCTCAGAAGAGAATTTTTTTTACAGGTAAGCGAGATTTTTTTATCTTTAATTTAAAAACAAAATTATCGCAATCCAAGCAATAGGAAGGGGGGGGGAGGGGCATAATGCGTTTGCGGGAATAAAGGGTTAAGGAAAAAGGATAGGGACTTCGGAGCTTAATATTCGGATATATAAATATTTTTTCCACCTTAATATTTTATCAAATATTAAACTTATTATAAATAATTACTTAACACCTTCACGAATTTTCGAGGCGCATTTCTCTAGTTTTAGGTGTGTATTGGATATATATATAACAATTATTTTTCCGCTTAACTCGCTCTAACTCAAAAACGGCTCATGCTCAACATGTGGCTGCTATTAAAATTCCGATAGGGTCAAATACTTGTAGCTCACTGTGCCAAATATATAAATCTGGTACGACAACCACCCAATCTTTTTAATAGATGGGCGGAAATTCAGTTAATTTAGGTATATATCTTACATAGATAGAAAGAAATGGTCCCTGAAGAGACATATCATATATCTATGACTAAAAAAACGAAAAGAAAACCAAGGAAAAGATATTTTGAAGATAACAGAGAAAAATCATAAGAAAAGAAAGTATTTGGATTGATGGTCGAAAGTATGATATAAATAAGAAAGAGAATAGCTTTACACAGATTAATAGATAGATAAGTTGATAAATGAAGAGCTAAGTGGATAAAGGTGTTATGTCACAAAAACACGTTATTGAGTAATTTAAGTCGAAAGTTTTTAGGCGAGAACTTTTTTGTTATAACGACTATATAGCTTGCATTTTGCGAAGATATTGACATTTGATGTACTTTTCAGAGACAAATAACTAAAGTGTCAGTTGTCATTATTTTCGAAAATTTTAAAAAATTAATGTACATAACACCTTTATCCGTTCATAAGTTTCTCTGAAATGAATAAGGAATTAGTGAATAAAAGTGTTAAGAAATTAAACATATTTTATTATTATTAAAACATTGTACAATTTTTAGGTAGTCGGACAGTTCTACGGATTTGAGCCACAGTTTGGTCATTTCCAAGTATGTTGTAATAATACGGCCTTACCATTCATTTATGAATGGTAATTGTTCTTTAAGATTGGCCAGTTTTCCTACACTTAGGCTGCCCTTATTTTCATTAAACACCGTTAGAGCAATACAGTCGGAATTTATCTTATGCATATTCCTTTTCTTTAAAATATCGACTTAGTAAAATGGAGTCATTTCATCTAGTGATGTAATAGTAGCACCCATAGGTGCCATTTTATACCGTCGTGAAAATAAACCTTTTCATTGTTCAAGTTTTTCTTCCTGTTGTACAAATTGAGTTTTGAGGCAATTCCATCAATATCCTTGAAATGATTCTTCATATCTATGACAACGGCGTCTTTGGGAGTTCTTAAAATTTCTCGATACTGGTCCGGAACGTAGATGTTTTGATGTTTCCTTAAAATTTTCTGGACTCTGCCAAAGTCTCTGTCTGAATCTAAATATGAATGTCCCACCTCCGAAAATTTATGGTCTATAACTTTAAATTCTCTCTTTAAAATCAACAACTGGTAAAGTGTAATGATATTGAAGTTTTTATTTTGTCCACCACAGGAGTCGGGCCATATTATAATTTGATCGATCTTTTCTTGGAAATATTCATTGTAAATTTGTGAAAGGTTATGCAAGCAACTAGCAATTTCTAGGCTTTCACGGCTGGCCAGATCTTCAGTCCATGTGAAAAAGAACGTTTTTTTTTCAGTATTCCTCAATGTACGTATGCCAAGGTTGTAAAACCACATTTGACGAAGGTAAAATGCCTTCGATGTACTTAATTCTGGCAGCGGCATGGTTTGCTGAAGATCGAAAGTAAGAAAGCAAATCGTTCTATCTACTGTAACTTTTGCTCCGTCACGCTTTTGTTGTTCGAAAGCTAGTTTGTAATTTTCTCCGTATTTTTATTATTTATTTTATTTTTTTTTTTAATTTCTTTAACCCAATAGATGTAAGCATAGCGAATCCTGTAATTCTTAAATGATAACCTTACAAACCCAAATGACCTTTGACTTGATTGGCGTAATTATCATACTTATTATTTTTTCCGCAAGAATTTCGGAATTCGCCAGATTTGCCTTAAACAATTTAATGCTCTTTTAAAATATTGGGTGGGCAGAAGCCATACCAGATATCAGTTTTGCTCTTTCTACGGTCAAGCCCTCTTCTACTTGTCAGCATAAAAATGTTTGTACAAAAATCAACACTCCAAAGCGTCACTTTCCAGTATTTCTGATTTACAGACTAATTTGCTAGAATACTTTGGTAAATTCGTATTTTATTATTGTATTTTATATTGATAATGTTTTGTTTTTAAAACATTATTAAAACTTGCCTGGGAAGAAATTGCCATTATGTGACTGATTTCTGCTGAATTGCCAAAAGGTATAAATGTGTTTACAGCAATTAGATACTCAAGTACCATCTCTACTCTTGTACCATCTCATCATGGGCGCAGCCAGGGGGGGAGCCATGCTCCCCCCCCCCCAAGCCGTGTTCCATGAGCCAAAAAATAAAGAAGCAGTACAAAGCAGTATCTAAATTATCCCTTGAAATAAATATTTTGTAATTAATGCCAATATTATCTAATAGAGGAATCTACATACTCATCCGTTTTCAACCATTTTCTGAAAAATTTTCCTCATCCTCTGGGGAGGCCGGTTCTATTGCCCCCCCCCAGATGAATTTTCTGGCTGCGCCACTGCATCTCATACCATTTCGAAATTGAACGAAATGAATATATAAACTATACACTATAAGCACTATTCCCAAGTATCAGCCAGTTTATAAACATCTTACATGATTCATGAAATCGTTTATTCATTGCCATTTGTAATATCAGTTTACTACGACTGACCATTTTCACTATAATAGTAAGAAACACTTAACACCACTTGTCACGTTAATGTCAATATAACATAACTTTAAAAGCAAAGTGTTTTGGATTAAAACAATTTAATATCGCACAGTAATGGATAAAGGTGGTATGTAATCATGACACCTTTATCCATTAAATTATATAAAAACATAACACCTTTATCAAACATTAAAACGTATTTAGGGAAGGTTTATTATCCCAAAAACTTATTGAAATGATAGATTATAAGTTAAAATAGTTGTCTGTATAGAAATCTCAAAATTTTCAAAAATGTCACATAACACCTTTATCCACTTAGCTCTTCAAATGTTAAGATTGTTTAAATAAGCAGGTATGGTATAATAAATAAAACACAACTGGTTAATGCTTAATGTATGAATTTACTCCATATTTGTCTACCCTGCCTAAAACTACAAATGCCTAAATTTTTGTTCCAGGATATTAGATGTAATGAAATCCGTCCGTCTGTGGGGATAGTTTTTACCCTCCCCCTTTCAGCCTTATTAAGATTGGGTGGTTATCGTACCAAATTTGTATATTTAGCACGATGAGCTACAAGTATTTGACCCTTTCCCAATTTTAATAGCACCTATATGCATCATTTGCGCATAGGAGTAGCTTTTACCAAGTCTAGTCTAGTCATATGTCTGTGGTTGGAACGAATTCACTCCATATTTGTTCACCTTGCCTAAAACTACAGAAGCCTCAATTTATTTTCCCGTCTTAAAACCTATGAGGGGTAGGGGTACTTTTAACCCTCCATAGAATTGAGTCTATACCGTTTGAGAAAAATGGTTGGTTGCAGTGGCTGCTGGTGAAATTTCATTATTTTTTTTCTCGTCTATGGCGCATGGGACCCATACGAAATTTGGGAAATAACATCTAGGGAAGCACTTCTCTAATGACCCCTAAAAAATTTTGAAAAAATTTTTGAAAATTCGTTAGCCTCCCCTGGGTCTAGAGACTCCTGTTTACTTTTTATTTTTTTTTGTCATATGCATTTGACTTTTCACAAAAATACAACAATAGATTTTGAAGTTTGTGAAAATATTTTCATTACTAACTGAAATACACTGAACTGAAATTTTGTAATTTACAATTTAACAAATTACAATATTTCAATTCGTTGTATCTCAGTTAGTAATGAAAATATTTTCATAAACTCCAAAATCTGTTGTTGTATTTTTATGAAAAGTCAAATGCATATGACAAAAAAAAATAAAAATATACAGGAGCTCCTAGACCCAGGGGAGGCTAACGAATTTTCAAAAATTTTTTCGCAAACTGCTTTTTCAAAATTTTTAGGGGACATTAGAGAAGTGCTTCTCTAGATGTTATTTTCCAAATTTCGTATGGGTCCCATGCGCCACAGACGAGAAAAAAAATATTGAAATTTCACCAGCCGCCGCTGGTTGGTTGTCGCACCAGAGTCAAATATTTTGCACTAAGATATACAAAAATTTGTCCTTTGTACATGTTATTCACACTGACCTGCGTCTTTTGAGTTTTAGCGGTAGTTTTCACCTCCCGTAAGGGCGGATTTCGGTTTAATTTATAGAAATAGCATACTGCGGCTCGACTTTATATTCTCTACTCTTCGCTACAAAACATCTACCATTTTTCACACTTCATTAAGAGTTATTACATTATTTCTATGATTTTACACCATTTTAAGGGATGTTTTTGACTAAAAAATAAAACTGACACGATAGATCCTTTTTTGGGCCCCGGATTCGGATTCAGCGTCGAAAAATACACCAAATCCATGTAATTTGGTTCGCTGCACAGAACTTTTTTTTTGTATGTGTGGCTACACAATTACTCAATTACGATAATATTCTTCAACCACGTCAAACTTGTCACAAGTTTCTGGATTTTGGCTTTCATATTAAATATAATTTTAATTAGAAAAATAGATGGCAATTGTAAAAGTCAATAGCATTTCAAATATTATGCATACAACCTGATTGACGCACTAAAATATTCTTAGAGAATTGTTTGCAGTAGTGTTTTTTATTGTAAACATTAGAAGCGTAACAAAAAGATTTGAAATAAATTCGAGTCCTGGAAGACATTTGTTGAAACAAAATAATTTTCAAAATAAAGATTTTTTTAGCGTTTTCTCCCAAATATCTCTGTCTAGCTTGTATTGCAATAAAGAAAAACCAAATTGTCCGCTGAAATTGCGAAGAAAACTGGAGCGTTTTTTATCAGTTTTTAGGGTTGCAAAAAATAAACACATTAAGATTGTCCATTTTTAAACAATTGTTGATACCTAGTCGAAATGTTTATACCAACGCCCACAAAATAATAACAAATCGAGAATTGAAACATCAATTATTTATGTGCAGAAGTAAGAGAAAATCGAAATTTCGTCTTACTCGTGACTAATAGATTCCAATAAAGAGTATTTCTGCCAAATTCCACGCTTCTAGGTCTAACCGTTTCCGAAAAGCTTAAAATTTCAACCGTCTTAGTGGTTGCCTACGTCATTCGAGGAACCTCTATGCAAAATTTGAGGTTTCGAGACCAAGCAGTTTGAGCTGTGCGTTGATATATTAGCCAGTCAGTCAGTCAGTCAGTCAGTCTTTTCTAGATATAGACTGAAATAGAAAAAGGAACAGTTGATAGAACTATTAATGTCCTATATTATTTCTGTTAAACCATGTTGCATACCGGAGAGAATAAAGGCTATTCTATCCGCTGCTCTTTTTTCTATCTCATTGTGAAATGACATACATATAACTGTTTCGATCTTTCCATATAGTAAAATGGTGATGGCACTAGTGAAGATCTGTTGGCTTCTTTTTTCCAAAGATCATCTTATAGTAAACTTATAGAGAATTTACGAGGAAAAGTTTATATAAGTTACATTTGCAACTCGAAGATAAGTAAGCCTTATTAGAATATCTCAGTAAATAAATAATTGGACATGACATGAAAATTAATGATTCCAAGATAAGATTACTTCAACATTGCATAAATATTGCTTTGCCCAGTGGGAAGATATATATTATATGATCGGATGATTAAAGAAAGTAACACTTTAATAATAAAAAATAACGTTATGTTATTATTTATTAAGGCTTATAAAATTCTATAATAGTTTACTTTTGTACATAATAGTTCAGAATCATCGGATTGTCTGTGTTGTTGGTATCGTCTTATTAAATAGGAACTCATTTTCACTCTCACTGTGGTGAATCTGAGTCTATATATTATCAGAAATTGTAGATGAGGATTTTCTATCCAAATCGTTAGTTACATATGCAGAGGTTGAAATAACATTTGAGGTACTCTCGTTGATGGAATTATTTTCTTCAACATGTTTTTACAATTGATACCTAATTTGAAAATTTTATTTTTGTATATAACACATAAAATAATATTTTTCAGTAATTCTTAGCGCAGAAATAAAGAAAAATACAATACATACTTCCCTGCATGAACATGTTTTTGTTTTACAACCATTTTATTTTCCTACAAAATATTGATGAAAATGAGATAAAAAACACATCTAAAAAGAAATGCAAAAACTAAATTTCGTTAACACCACTGTAAATTTGTAAGAAAGTACCTACGTCCTAAAATGAAATTTGTTTTACGATTTGATGCATTTAAAAATCGCTGATGAAATTGTTGAGACACTGTTGGTATTAACCGTTGTTGCAAACATTTCAACTTTAAAAGCATGATAATTTAACTCCATCCAGTATATGGATACATTATTGTTTACATCATCAATTCTTTAAAAAATAACTAGTCTACTTCCAATTTAACAAACTCAGCATAATGCCACCTACAGGTTTAGTTTTCTTCTCCATTTCACATATTCACGTTAGAATTAGGTTTAGCTATTTTCTGCTATAAGACAGTGTACCTGGCTGCATGGACTATGTCCTAATGCCAAAAAAAAAAAATTCTCCTCTTTCATAACGATCAATTTTTTGTTATTACAATACAGACTATATGACCAGATATATTTAGGAAAAACAACGAGAAAAACTCATTTTGAAAATGATTTTGTTTATTTTACTTCATTATTACAGGAGGAACAGTTTTCCTAAATTTCATTTAATGATAAGAAGTTGGTGTTCGAAAAAAACTTTTGCTTACAATTGATTACGATTAGAATTTTAAATAGTAACATGTGAACAGTTGCATTTTCTATTTCTAAGTTAAAAAGTTAAAAGTTCATGTTGGACTAAAATTTTCATTGCTAAAGAACAGCTAAAGGAGCAAAGAAATTGGGAGACTTGAAAAATGCGTACAAATTGGTGATTTTCCTCTTAATACTTCCTTATTATCCGTCCTTGTGTTTCTTATCTTTCAAAAGATTAATTGTATCAGCTTCTCAAGTCATATGTACCAAATAAACAACAGTTTTTGATCATGAAATCAAACATATTGAAAGATTTCTCTCATGTAAAATCAGTTCAGTGTTATGAGTCAGTCTTCGTTGTCAACGTAATGCTTTTCGATAAATTACATGTGGTCATTTTGTCTATATTTCTGTAAAAATGGGGATAGCTGTATGAATACGTTATCAGTGTGTGCGATAAGATCCTACTGGCGTTTAAATTTGAAGGGGGTGTAATTCAAAATAATTTTTACAAAGGCTTATCAAATCAACGTCGCTCAATGACATGTGCCGCTTCACACAATTGATATTTCAATGCATTGCTATCCTCCTTTCCAGTCTACAGTCTGCATGGTTTAAAATCGCTCTAAGCATAATCCTTTAAGACTATGTATTATTCTACATAAGTATCTGTCCTGCCTCTTTGTTACTCGATAGAGCTTGCAGTTAAAATGATGTCTAGAAATGATTTATATGGCAAATATAAGATGGCAATATAGTCTAAGAGCTGGCATTAATTTGGTAAGATAGTGAGCTCCCGTCTTCCACTCGGTAGCCTGAAAGTAAAGGCAAAATAAACACTATTTTTTATTAGGCCCTTAGCTCGACGGGCAGAGGGTCATGGAGTAGTGCAGAGGCCGCAGAGGGCAAATGCTCGGTAGCACTTACTATACGTATTTGATGTAGTGAAAAAATAAATGGAAGACACTGCAGGTGCGCAAGCGAGGTTCAAAAAAGGGCCGATAAGAATTAGCGAGCTCCTTGACCAAAGTTGGCGGAAATTGTTCATTTGGATATCCTTTTTTTTTAAACAACAATGGTAGACAATTCAATGAAGCCATTTCAATGTTATTCTCATGAAAATTTCTAAATTTGAATGCTCAGATTCGAAATGGCCAAAAACAGGTCTAAATTCATAATTTCTGCATTTCAATGTATTGGATGGGTTCATTAATATGTGTAATAACAATATATATTGATGGAAGACATTTGATTTAACAAGATTAAATAAAAATTGTTGCATTTCAAGCATTGGGACTTTATTTCTGAAGGTAATTTCTCAAGAAAGGATTTTGCCCCCTCAACGGGTAATTTGAAGGAGTAAATAAAAAAAATGTCTTCCATCAATATATAATTGGGAGGCCTAAAACCCCAAGGCTCAATGGAGTAGAAATTTCATTTGCCAGCGAGGTTAAATAACTAGGAGTCATTTTCGACCAAAAGTTGACATGGAATTCCTACATCCGAAAAGTCACACAGAAAGCAACCATTGCCCCGGGAAGGTGCAAGCAGATGTGTGAAAAAAATCTGGTGGTTAAACCCCAAAATGGTTACACACTAGGGTTGTAAGACCCATGATAACCTATGTATCGCTAGTATGGTGGACTAAGGCACTGCAGCTTGGAGCAATAAGGCTATTAAATGGCGTACAAAGGCATGATTGCCTGTGCGCCACTGGGGCCATAAAAACTGTTCCCATGGCTGCATTGGAAGCCCTTTTAGACCTGACACCACTACACACATTTATTCAAGGGGAAGCTCGTTCATTGGTACACAGGCTAATGCAAGACACAACGCCCATAAGGCAACAACACGGAACAAAGCATCAAAAGTTATACTCAAAGCTGTAGGCAGACCTATTTTAGGAATGCCCAAGGACACTATGATCCTAAAGTATAACTTCTATAAAAATTTTAAAATCAAAATATCAGACAGAGAGGACTGGAAAAACGGTCCTCCAATATCGTCGCAAACGATCTGGTGTACGGACGGGGGAGTTGGAGCTGGGATTTACGGGATAAGGTCAAAAACGAAAATCCCGATAAGTTTAGGAATACACGCCCCAATATTTCAGGCTGAAGTGGCTGTGCAAAGGAAATAATGAGGCAAGGAACTGTAAACCAGTCAATTGTCATTTTTTCCGACAGCCAAGCAGCGCTCGATTCCATGCAGGTTGATTCAAGACTAGTATGGAATTGTATAAATGCCCTTACGGACCTAGGAAGTCAGAACAAAATGACCGTGGCATGGGTACTAGGACGCGAGGGACATGGGGGAAATAAGAAGGCTGATGAACTAAAATGAAATAAAACTCTAGAGTGGTGGAAGAATTTCACGAAAGAAAAAGGCCAAAAAGTTCATTAAAGAACGATCGGCCAAATTCACGGAAGACCTACTACGCCAACTAGAAAGGCTATTAGGATAATGGTAGATCTTCTAACTGGACACTGTAGGCTTAATAGACACATGAGTCTAATGGGTCTGGCAGATGATGCATCATGCAGATTCTGTCAAGAGGAAGAGGAAATCTCAGTACATGTGCTGAGCCATTGCGAAGGCCTAGCCAGGTTGAGGTTCCAATTACTTGGCGAAGCGAAACCAAGGGCAAATAGTTTACCAAGGAGTCCTTATCAAGGCTATGGAGTCTGATACAAAAGACAAAGCTGGATAAGGAGTAAAGTTAGACAAGAAGTGCCACAATAGATCCACGGGGTTCGCGGTGGTTAAGGCCAATCAGCCAGCTCCTTTTTCAAATTTAATCTAATCTAAATATATAACAAGCTAAAAACGTACTCTTCGCCAATTTACTGAGCTTTTTATATATAATTGTTACACATTCTATAGGATACTCTTCGCAGTTTTCTTCTAAATAATGTTAGTTTTTGGACATCCTAAATTTTGTGATACCATCTTTATTGTGAAAAAAATTTGATTAAAAAAAAAATGAAAAAAAAAAATTCAACCTGTGGGATTCGAACACGGGACCTTTGGATTGCAACGCAAAGCTTTAGCCGCTGCGTCACCACCTATTGCTAGAAAAATTGATTGTCTGTGATATATATCTTTCACCATTCATACATATTTCACTTCTATGAAATATATATTAGTAAACTTCATAAACAAAAAAAAATTTATTATGGAAATAATATCTCGTAAGATTTCCATTTTAGTACAAGCGACAAAAATTAAGAGAATATATATATTTTTAATTAAATAATTAATAACTTTTTTATTTACTGATAGATTTTCTTCAAAAACAATAGGGTTCTTCCTCTAGCTAACACTAACTTACTTTCTAAATTTCAATACAATCGGACTTTTCTTTTTTAAGTTATCGTGCTTACAAGAAACGTGACGGACGGACAGACGGACGGACAGACGGACGGACAGACGGACGGACAGACGGACGGACGGACGGACGGACGGACGGACGGAGGGACCGACGGACAGACGGACGGGACGGACAGACGGACATTTTGAAAGTTGTTCAGAATTCGTTCACTAACACAATAATACGAAATTTTTTTCTCTACGAGCGATATTTAAGATTTTAGAAATGTGCCGATCAAATACAATATACTCTTCGTTTTTGAGAAGAGTATAATAATATATATTGTTATTAGCCATATTAATGAACCCATCCAATAGATTGGAAGACAGAAATTATGGATTTAGGCCTACTTTTCGCCATTTTGAATTTGAGCACTCAAATTTGGACATTTTTATGCGAATAACATTAAAATAGAAAAAATAGAAAATTTTGCTGCTTGAAAACATCAATTTTATACATTTTTAACAATGCATCAATTTGTATTGTTACCAATAAATATAATTGCAAGCAAATAATGATTTCCATTCAAATGATTGAATGAGTTAACACGAATTACAGCACTACTAATATGGAAGTTCATTGCGTCTGAATTAAATGACCCAAGCAAAAAGCTGCTTTCATTGTGTTGTTAACCTACTTTATTTTACATAAAATTTCGCACACAGTATCCAGTCCGAGTACGAACAATTTAATTATGAAATTACCTGTCATAGTTCTAACGCAGTGCATATCCAATTATAAAGTATACATTCCCACCCCAACGTCGACATTCAGCGTGTTGAAATAGATATTATCTTGATTAGCACAATTTACATGACTAATGAGAAATGAAGCGAACAAAGTATCAAATTTATAACTCTTTTACTTTTATGTTTTTGCGGTCCCAGTTTACTAATTACCAACATAAAACCGAAACAGGTAGCTGATACAATATCCTTTAATATTCCGTTATGTAAAATATCTCTGTTGCTTTATAAGCGTAAATCATTTTGCTGCAAAGAATAATTAATTTAATTTCTGTTTTGACATTTTATTTATATTACATTTTCTGGTAGCAGCAAGGAAGCTGAAAAAGGAATATTCTAATAAATCTCGGTACAAGCATTTATTTTTAAACTTCAAAGCGAAGTTGTCGGGCGTGGTCGACTGCGAATATCTATTTGATTCATATTTTGCAAGAACACGGTACAAATCACTTTCAAAGTGTGCCATTGAGATTAAGTACATAATATAGGTATTCGTGGTCAGCAACACCTGACTGCAATTTTGACTTGGTTCGTAAGTCTTATTAAATACAAACTATTTACATATTTTAAAGTGAAATTGATATATCCTCTAATCTACGTAAAATTTGTTCAAACCTGAGACACATATAGTGTGTATGTTAGATTTTCGATATTCTACACATTTTAGAATTTTTGTGCTTAATTAAAAACCTTAGTAACATTCATCGTATTCTACAATGCTATTCATCATACAAACTTTTTGTCAGAAATCATTGTCTTTATTGGGTATTCGGTAACACCAGACTTCAAATTTCATGCGTTTGTAATAGTCTTATTAAGGATATTTTAATAATATTATAAGGTAAAACTGATACACCCTACGCAAAGTTCGCTCGCACCAGAAAGGCGCGATATGGCAGTTTATATCTTCTACATCTTTGTATTTTATGCCCTTTGGGACATTTTGCTCTAGAATCATCATGACACATAGTAAATATAAAATATGTTATTTTCCAAGCCTCTGATATGACCTAATTTCAATAGGTAGCAAGCTATCATGGTATTTTATGTTTTAAATTCAAAAACAAAAAATTAAATCCAACCAACATTATCGCATTTTAGAGTAGTCTTGTTAAAATCATCGTAATGATATTTTGAGATAAAATTGGTATTATCATCTAGGTAAACCGCCCAAATGTTGGCACTTAACCAATGATTGGCACCAATTTAATTTATCTCAGTTATTAATTTCGTTTCGGTTTCCTTTAAAATCTGTGATTTCCAGTAAATTTGGCAAAATTTGGGACCTGAAATACACTAATAGGCATGCGCTATTTTAAACAATATGGCAAAATTAGAAGTTCTTGTGGAACGTGTTCTGGTGAAGTATGAATTTTCATATATAACTAAGTGTTGTGGCTCATTTCTAAATAAACACAGTTGGTGAATTTTAGTATTTAATTCTTGCAACTTACATTTAGTGATAACTAAGGTATGTTTTAATAATTTTTTAATGTTATAACCTCATTTACCGAATATTTAAATAAAATTTCGTGGGTGCCAACATTTAGCAATGATTTGGTTTCAAATTCAATTTATTGGCACATATGCCAATGATTAGAATTATGGAAAAATTTAATTTTCCAACCATTGGCACTGCATCTACATGACTTTATTTTTCTACAATTAGGCATTATTTTCAGATGCCAAAGGTGAAGAAAAACGTGAAATATTCAAAACCATATACCGAAGAGATAATTCAAAGGGCCTTAGTTGAAATTGTATCTGGTGCGTCAAAGAAAAAAACTGCTGAAAAATATGGTATCTCTAGATCTACGCTTCAATTTAGACTGGGGCCCAAATTTTCGAAAATTGAGCTTGGTAGAAGCACCTATCTAACCAAAGATGAGGAGAAGGAAATCGTTGAATGGTTGCTTGAAAATCACAGAAAAGGGTTTCCTAGAAGAAAAGTAGATGTGCAACTTGCAGTAAAAGCTTTTATGGATGCCAATGGAAGAGAAAATCCTTTTAAAGAAAACACGCCAGGTGACTATTGGTATAGTTTATTTTTAAAAAGACACCCAAATTTGAGGCAGAGAGCTCCTGAAACTGTGACACCTGCTTCTGCAAATGTTTCAAAAGCGGATATGGAAGGTTGGTTCCATGGGACTGAATCCTACCTGAAGGATAAAAACTATTTCTCTATCTTAGATGATCCAACTCGAGTATATAACAGTGACGAAACCTGTTTTCGATTTTATCCCAAATTGGGAAAAGTAATAACTCCCAAAGGCACAAGAAATGTATACGAGGTAGATATTGGGGAGGCAAAGCCGAATTTAACTGTTATGTTTACGTTTTCTGCAGCAGGTCATACCACTCCGCCGTTAATTATTTTTGCTAACAAAAGACTTTCAAAGACAGTAGTTAATAGTGGGGAGTAGGATTGAGTGAAAACGGGTGGATGAAATCAGAGATTTTTGTGGATTACATAAAAAACGTTTTACACCCACATTTAAAAAAGAATAACATTACATTTCCCATCATTTTATTTATAGATGGCCACAAAACTCATCTATCGTATGAATTAAGCAAGCTGTGTATAGACCTGCAAATAATCTGTATAGCTTTGTATCCTAACACTACCCGCATTATGCAACCTGCAGATGTTGCATGCTTTAAACCATTAATAAATTTGTGGAAGAGTGGTGTTCTTGATTGGAGACGTAAAAATCCCTATTGTAAATTAGGAAAAGAACACTTTGCACCAATTTTAGAGATTGCTGTTTCTTTAATTAAGCCAAAAGCAGCAGCTAATGATTTTAAAGCTTGTGGCCTATATCCATGGAACCAAAAAGCCATTGACTATTGTAAATGCTTGGTTAAAAATTGCACAATTATTGATGCTGATGCTGATGCTGCAATTAATGCAGAACATATTGAAAATAGAAACATTTTAACTTTTCAACAATTTAGTCAAATTGTGGGTGTTCATAAAATGGAACAGCTTAAAACTGGGAATATCTCTCATTGCACAGAAGATGAAATTTGCGAATATTTTGCATGTTTACACTTAATTTACTCTAAATTAGTTTCTAACAAGATTCCAATACTGGATAAAGAAGAGTCTATTGAAGTAGAAGATATTGTAGACTTTGATGTAAGTCACATATTACCTCCCGATAGCATAATTTTCACAGAAGAAGAGTTGGAAAGCATGCCAATAATTTTTTCTCCACCAACAACAGAAGTTAAGTTACTTACCCAAAGCAATAAAATAATCATCCACGAGAATAAGCTATTAGGAAAAAGTTTTCTAGATACCAGCGACCAATTAAATAGAGTAACTCTTGAAGTCCAGCAGGAAACAGGAAACCATATGTCAAATCACACTACAGAAGATCAAGAAGATATTAGGGTTCCAGAAGAAGCAGAAGATGAGAAATTGACGAAAGATAGAGTAGCAATTGATGTGCAGGCAGAGATAGTAACAAATAGAAAAAATAATACAGAAGAGCCAGAAGGCGGCAAGTTATCAGAAGAAATATTAGAAAAGAAGTCAGGAGAAGTAGCACCAGTCATTACGGATTATTTAATTCACCCCAAAACACCACAAAGACCAAACAAAAGGCAATCAGAGAGAGTACCTTTCTGCATTACCTCGACTGTATATAAAAAAAATCATAGAAGAAAAGAAAAAAGCAAAAGAAGAAAAGGAAAGGAAAAAAGAAGAAAATAAAAGGAAGCGATTCCATAAATCATTGGAACCCAAAAACATACCTAAAAAAAAAGAAATCGTCCATACAACCAAAACCTTTAAAAACTTTGGAAAACGTGAAAATCCCTATATTACAAAACAATTCAAACCGATATTTAGATATTGCAAAATCAGGTTTAAAGAAGACTGAATCTACATCTACTACTACATCTCAGAAGCAACATCACGTGAAAAACTTATTTGAAAATAATAAAAACATAAATTTATTTCATGATGGAGAAAACAACCCAGCTAGTTCATTACCAAAAAATAATTTTCTGGTTAATAGCGGTTTATGTTTTACATGCGCTAAGAATATACATATATATGACAAATATCGGGATAAAATGTCAGAAATGTTCAAGGATGTACCACTTTAAATGCCTACAAAAATTTGATCTGTAGAAGGAACATTTTATGTGTAGCACATGTTCTCTAAAATTTAGCAAGCTACTTGTGTCCGACCTTTAGTTGTGAAAAAAACTGGACTAAAAGGCTTATTCATACCTACCTATTTTATGAAATGTACCTACCTATTTTAAATTTCCATACCTAAGTAGTTCTTTTTATTTTATAAAATTTATGAATTAACGTATATGTAGAATGCATGTTTATAGTTTTAAACGATGAGTAATGTTCTGCTATATTCATAAATCTAAATAAACCATTTTAATAATTTTCAGTTAATTCTTTATACCTATTTTAGGTACCTATACAGTATACATTAACTATTTGAATTTAGAATGCCAATAATTAGAATATTTTGCAGTGCCAATTATTGGGTGAAAGGTGCCAATCATTGGAAAATTTCGTATTTAGCAAAATTTCTAGATTTAGATAAATGTAGGATAATTCTGTGTTTATTTTTATAGTTGAATCTAATTAGACATTGTTTTTGGTAGGGCCTGATATTAACATATTAGTACCTAGTTCTTTATTACACTTTCGAATTATAGGTATTCAATTGACGTAATCCTCTTAAGATGCCAATCATTAGGCGGTTTATACATAAAGTTGATTTCAAAATAAGAATATTGTATTTAACGGAAGTTATGGTGTTTACAGAAAACGGTCTATACACAGACATACACACACACACACACACACACACACACACACACACACACACACACACACACACACAAAACATACAGACATGGAGACTTTTTTAATTTGATATTTGAGTTCAGGGTGTTATGAATCGAATTTCTGTACAAACATTTTTTTTACGATTATCAAAAAATTTTGTCCGGTTATAATATACCTATTTGATAATAAATATGGCATGGCAGAAATTTACAAATTATTTCTTTTTGCTTAATAAAAATTGATTTTTATTCCTCATTGTATTTTTTTAGAATGAAAGTTTGAATAAAACTATTACATGCACCTAAACATTTGATTCTGGGAGGCAATATACAAATGTGGAAGCTTAAATTCTTCCTTAACAAAGTCACAATAAGATCTGAGCTAGAGTTTCAAGTCACACCTACACTTGGCATTTATATAGACGACAGATGGAACTTAATATTTGTTTCGCTCAAATATCAAAATAGCAGGCTTTTCCGTTATAGTAGAGTGCTCGGTGCCCGGATATACGCATAAAAATAAGTTCTGTGGGGGTTTCGTTGTTACAAGCTGAATTTGATATAAAATTAATGATGATATACTGATGTTTCAAAATCTCAAAGCCGTCAAAAAATGTCCTACTCAAAAGGTCATTATAATCAAAAAACGAGTTATTTCTTAGTGAATGAGGTGTTTTGATATTTCTAATTTTGAGTAATAGCAAATCCTTTTAACCATGAATAGAACTAGTCAAAATAAGTAGATTTTTGAACAGACCCACCTCGAGAAATCATGACTGCTCCCCCTGCCCCCTCTCAAAGGGGTTGCCTGTATCTGCCTATATATATATATTTTTCTCAAAAACGGTAGGAGCTAGAGGAATGATCTTGGCGCCATTCGATAGAGTATAAAATTTTGCATAAGACCCTCCATTTGCTTTCTGCTATTTTTTTTTAAGGCTCCACAGCAAAAAAAAGGTGAGAAGCCTTCCAACAACGACACATGTTTGGCTATACCTCTAAAACGGCCCAATGAATCAAAATTCTACAAGATATAAAAAATTAAGACAATTATATTTTCTATCGATTGGTATATTATTTGCATGTGTTATTTGTTTATATAAAGCCGTCAGTGGCGTACAAAGAGAAAGATGCACATATGCATAATGAATTTATTTAAAATAATTTATTATTGTTGTTAAAAACAATAATAATGTAGTAATTTTGAAGAGGTACAAACAATATTTTCGCAGTTTGTAACAACAATAATAAATTATTTTAAATACATTCATTATGCACATGTGCATCTTTCTCTTTGTACGCCACTGACGGCTTTATATAAACAAATAACATATACAAATAATATACCAATCGATAGAAAAAATAATGGTCTTTATTTTTTATATCTCGTAGAATTTTGATTTATTTGGCCGTTTTAGAGGTATAGCCAAACATGTGTCGTTGTTGGAAGGCTCCTCACTCTTTTTTTGCTGTGGGCCTTAAAAAAAAAAGAAAATAGCAATAAGCAAATGAGAGGTCTTATGTAAAATTTTATACTCTATCGAATGGCGCCAAGATCATTCCTCTAGCTCCTACCGTTTTTGAGAAAAAAAAATATATATAGGCAGATGCAGGCAGCCCCTTTGAGGGGGGGGCAGGGGGAGCAGGCATGATTTCTCGAGGTGGGTCTGTTCGAAAATCTACTTATTTTGACTAGTTCTATTCATGGTTAAAAATATTTGCTATTACTCAAAAGTAGAAATATCAAAACACCTAATTCAGTAAGAAACAACTCGTTTTTTTATTATAATGACCTTTTGAGTAGGACATTTTTTGACTGCTTTGAGATTTCGAAACATCAGGGGCCATATTTTCGAGCTCAATCGATATTTACCGCATGCGAAATACTAGGCACCCGATTCGTTTAAAAAATTTCGCTCATAGTTCTGAAGTGGTATTTTCGAACACCATCCGAGATTTGTTTTTCGCACACGTAAACATGTCGTATGGCAAATGTGGCAGCGCTGTTTTGTGCAACCAAATGGACTTGAAACCCCTAGAAAACGCTAATGTCACTAATACTAATCAGCTGTTATATGTGAATGCGGCGATATATCCAGGTTATGATATTGTATGTCATTATTATTGAATTCTAGATTTTGGGATGATTGAATTACAAGACTGAATATTATAATTTATAATGCACAAGCAATCAGCGGATAAGCGGGTAGGATATATTAGCGCAGACCAGAAAAAATAAATGGTGGATTTTCTTGAAGCTCACTACCTCACCAGGAATTGAAGAGAGGCAAATTTACCTCAGATATGTCTACTTTAAAGTCCCTAAATAATAAACAAACCACAGCAAAAAACTAGATTGAAGACATTGACGTTATATCATTCGAAATAAAACAAACCAAAACGATGACTTTGCCTACATTCGTACACGAAATCGCTTTATCGTGTATTAAACTCCCATCCATTGCATCTCGCCCGAAATCAGTCGCATGCGAAAGGTTCTCATCCGAGTTCATAATGCTCGAAAATACGAAACGTATATTTTCATGCGATAATCTCACATTTTCGTGAACGACATCGCCTCGATCAAGCTCGAAAATATGGCTCTAGAGTATATCATCATTAATTTTATATCAAATTCAGCTTGTAACAACGAAACCGCCACGGAAGTCATAATAAGCGTATTAATGCACTCTATTATAGGAACTTCGGACATTTTAGACACTTGTAGTATGCTTCTCTGGAGACAATAACCACATCAGCCAGGATGAAGTGGAATTCTCAATCTGTGATCGGATACAGGGGTGCTATTTTCGAATTCACTCGAAATAGTTTCGTGTACGAATTTTGCGGATTTTCGAATGAAAAGTTAAATTTAGTATTTTCGGAACGTGTGAATACATACGTACACGAATATTTGCGGCCGAATTACATCGCATGGGTCAACCCCATACGAAACGTGATTCTGTGATACGACAAATATGTAAATATGAGGGATATTTCATATGTCGAAGACAAAAGATACATAATAGTCTAGGTGTCCGCATACATAAATGCAATTTATACATATCCTCGTATAACTTATCACTTTTTTCCTCTGCGAAAATTTTCGTAAACGCGGCGTTCCTCCTCGGCATGAAAAAGACGATTCCCACGCGTCGGACTGGAAAATCGGCAAATATATTTTGTCGGACAATTTGAGAATTGGATTCTATATATATTGTATATATTTCTACAAACTGTCCGACAAAAATTTTGGAACGTTAATGGTGTCTACCACCCTAAACATAACATAACTTTAAAACGTTTATTGATAACCAGCTGATTTTTTCAAGATTGCTTAATAAAAATATGTAGAATCTAATTTTCGAATTGTCGGACAAAATATATTTGCCGATTTTCCAGTCCGACGTGTGAAAATCGCCTGTTTCATGCCGAGGAGGAACACCGCGTTTACGAATATTCTCGCAGAGGAAAAAAGTGATAGGCGCAATTATGCCGTACAAGAAGTTATACGAGGATATGTATAAATTGCATTTATGTACGCGAGCACCTAGACTATAACCTATATAGTGAAATAATAATAACATTAATTATTGGTTGATTGATTTAAGTAGTTTAACGTAAAATGGCCACGGACGAGATTATACATATTGCTCTAGAGAAAGCAGAAATGTTAGCGGAAAGACAACGAAGTATATATAATTTTGTGGATCCTTTTGAGGATTTAAGTGTAACCAATTCTTAAAAATGTACAGACTATCAAAATACATGGTTTTAAACCTTATTGAATCAGTAATTTTTTTACCTGATAAGAATTAATAATTTTTTCAGTTGCACCGTAAAATTATCTGGACATTATATCGCCTTTTTTGGAGACTATTTTTGTTCACGAAAATAAAAAATAGCTTTTACTAATTGATATTGTTATTTTATCCTTCAAACCGTGGTCCAACCTATCTCTATAAGAAAAAGCCCTAATAGATCTCTTGGCGGGAAGAAAATGTTATACCCTTCTCCATCCTTTCGCATACTAACACAAGATCGTAGTAGGTTAGTTTCTTGTAATTAACATTTTTTAATTTGTATTAGAACAATTTGTGGTGTATGAGTTTGTCATTAAACTCAAAGCCAAACAAGGAGGAAAAAATGTAAAGTAGCTGCCCTGATTTTCTGGAAATTGTCCGCACTTGACATATTATTATCTACTCTTAAAATTTTTAATAATGTATAAATAAAACTAACCATTCTATTTATTTTTTAAATACTCAAACTAATAAATATTTTTAATTTTAATATAATAGAGAAAACAATGTTAAACTAAATATTACATCACATCACAGTAATGGCAAATAATAGTAACTACTCCAGTGCGAAAAATACTTAAACAAACATTTTTAATTTTTATGTAATAGAAAATACAGGGTGTAATCAGTTTCATATCATTAAAAAAACTGGTAATGGCGACCGACTAGACAAACAAAAAACCTTTACTTTTCCCCCTAGGGGCACTTGGAAAAAAACTAACCTAGGTCAACAGTTTGAATATTAGGGTAGGAAATATTTGAGAACCACTGCCTTTCTGGGTTAATGGACGTGTAGTAGTTCCCAATTATACAACTTTTAAATTGTCATAAAAAAGTGCAAAGATTACCGACCGACTCGTTTCGCCGGCCGGCGCGGCGTGGCGGTTCAAAGCAAAGGACTGCGGCACCTTTGATGAGTGCCTCAAGTAATAATGTAAATAATTCATTATATCTCTTTTTGCAGAACTGCAAAAGTAAATGGGGGCGTAGAAGTTAAATACAGCATTTCTTAACATGTGTTTTTTTAATTTAGAACAAAATATTGGAGCTTTTATTGTTGTTTATAATTTATCAGATTTAGATGTGGTTTATTAACATTTGTAAATTAAATGAGTATTCCGGGTTAAAAGCTTAAAAAATGAATAATTATTGCATGACATTGGGAAATAAAGAGTTAGACGTATGAGATACACGATAACAAAAAACAATTATGTGTATTTTAAGTTAGGAAAAAATCTGATTTATTTAACGAATTGCCGATCAGGTATCGAAAACTAAAATATTCGGTAAATTTAGAAGTTGCCAATAAATTTGTTGATTTACATAAATTGTTCGAAATGGCTTCAGTCTGCATCAATACACTTTTCGGCACATACGCACTCCGTTCAACACATTTGGTAAATTAGGATCATTTTTTATGGTTTCTGTGTACATTAAAATACCACACTAAACTATCAACTAACGTTATCAATAAAGAAAATAAAAATAAAAACTTGGTCCAAAATCCACAACAAACACAAAAAGAACGAACAAGTAGAGTCTGTACGTAATCAAGAACTTAACGATTTGAACGGTAAGTCAATAAAATAAATCTTAACTGTAAATACGTGGTCCAAAATTCAAAAGAACAAAGTAACATACAAAACAACGAACGGCTGTACTTAACGAAATGCCTGCAGAAACTAAAATACCTCACCACTAAAGACCTTACCTTACCTAATTACTTCCACGTCCAGTGGAAGTATAGTAACGACAAAAAAATTTAAAAAAATTTTTATTGTCCAAATAGGCTTAAAATGTTATGAAACGTAGAGATTTTAAGTTTCAGCGAAAAAAAATTTCTGTCTGTCTGTCGGTCTGTCGGTCTGTCTGTAACTTTTTTTTGTGCGCACGTTTACTCTGGAACCGTTTAAGATATTGACTTGAAATTTGGTACACATATGTACTTTAACGAGATCTAGAACTAGATTATATTTTCATCTGTCGAAGGGTTGGGGGTAAATTGGGGTAACTTTGGGGTAAATAGGTCAATCAAGCAGGTAAGAGTCCATAAAACTGGTATTTAGTATATACAAGAGAAGCTAAGGTCTCAAAAAAATTTTTGGCATTAGCCACCCCCATTACCACCCCCACCCTCTTATTAAAGGGGATGAAAAAAAATTGTGATTTAGTGTTTGTACAGGAACCAGAAACCTCAAAATATTTTTTTACTTCCTCCACCCCCCACTATCACCCCCCTATCACTACCCCCCACCCCCTCTACCGATATGGGGTATCGTTTTATGGGTTTTTGGGTTAGAGGATTTCAAATATTATTTTATTAAAGTTCCATAAACAATTATTTTCACATACAAAGTTTTTTCGTTGTGAGTGACTTGGATAGAGAATCTGGATGTGGAAGTAGTGATTCCTTGGGCAGCGGTTTTTTAAAAAGCCATAAAAAAGTGTGACTATCAACTCGTGTCCTCATCGACGCGCGGCCTCTAACAAAGGAATGCGGCACTTTGAAAGAGCCGTATTAGCATATTTGATGGTTAGAGGCGCCGACATACACGAATATAAAAGCCTATCCCAACATTCCAGCAGTTCTCAAACAATTTTACTGAAAATTTTTGAAATTTTTGTTTATTTTTTTTCTAAAACTATGGGTTTTTGACCCCATGTTATATAAGGTTTTTTTGTTCGTTTAGTCGTTCCCCACCACCAGTTTTTTTTTAATGACATGAAACTGATTACACCCTGTATAATGATATTATAAACTAAATAAACATTTCTCAACACAATACTGACATAATAGTTGTACAGGTTATTATATTTATGTTAAATTTTTGTATTATTAACGTGATTAGACTGCCGTTCTAGAACGTTGCCACATTTATCATGCGAATAATCACATCGCACAAAAAGTTCGATCCGCAAGGTGTCCGAAAATACCAACTCACTCGAAATAATTTCGTGTACGGTTGATCGTGCACGAATATTCGATTATATTCGAAAATAGGACCCCTGATTGCTGGTACTAATATCAGACGCCAGTAAAATAATGCTGTAACCCTGTAACTCTTCAGCCCTGACTTAGCATTAATTGTCTTGGCAAATACCTCCTGTGCAAGCAGGCCATTTAGAGAATGCGGTACTAGAGAGGAAATACTGAATTTGCAACATTTTATCGAGAAAGGAATAGAGTATTGCGTGCCTAGGTACCTTTGTCTCATAGACTATCGTAAGGCTTATAACAACATGGAATGGTACAAACTGTGGGCGGCATTATTAGAGACACACAAACAGCTGGTATTTATTATTCGACGACTGTGTGAAGAAAATTTTGCTTTACTGAAAGTAGACAACACTAATTGCGATAAATGCGGTAAAGATATCAGACAGAGCTGTGAAGAGGACGAGCTCCAAAATGTTGGACTGATGGAAAATACTTTTAGAAAAGCCGTGCGCCAAGCTTGCAACCTCATCAGATGGCGTGATGTCGTCGGAAGTGTTAAGCAGCAAAGGAAAGCTAACTAGAACGTTGTAGGAACCACAAGACGTGCGCCAAGATATCGTGAATCCTAATACATAAGCACTAAGCCACTGAGTCAGCGAAGAGGATCTCTTTTTTGTTATAATTAAGAAATTGAAACTTGGTTTTGTTTGACTAAGATCATTATAAATTATATTCAACAACTCAACACTACCCACTTACAAATATCTTATTTTTGGCAGACTCATGTCGTAAAAATAGGTATCTTTTAAACCTTAAATTTAATTACACTGTTCGCAAATTCGAAAATGAAGAAGTATATTGCGTTTGATCGGCACATTTCTAAAACTGTAAATGTCTCTCGTAGAGAGCATTGCGTTAACGAATACAGAACAGCTTTCAAAATGTACCTCTGCCCGTTGCACTGTAGGGAAATTCCGGATTTTACTGTTCAAAAATCTCTAGAGACCTTAATTTCCATCGGATCGGGATATTTTTTTTTTTTTTTAATTGAAGGTAATTAAATTCCCTACGCATCTGTCGAGGCAAATTTTTAAATGACTCGGTCAACTTGTATTAATGACATAATAAACTGTCAAAAAACTGTAAAAGAAATATTAAAAATTTAAATAATAAATCAATATCGCTATATTCACATGAAAATTATTTTCTTTTGTCTACAATTTTCAATTCAAACAAATTTATTAAATATTAGACATGCAAATATGCCCCTGAGTCGGATTCCGGTTCAGAGCCGACCGCACAACGACGCACAGCGTCGTGGTGAACATACGGTCGGATGAAGCGGGTTCGACCCAAGCTGGAACAACAGGTGGAATGCGAAGTTAGGACTCCTGTCCAAGGGAAAAGACTTAAACCTAACAGTTTCATTACTATAACTAGAACAGTTTTAAAAACACTTAAAAACTAAGGAAATTAGTTTTTGTTAGCACGCGCGCACTGACGCACATGCGCACTATTTTAGGAGATCTGAAAAAACCCGTTCGAGCCAATGGCAAAGTTCATCCGATGGTCTGCCTGCCTTCGGAAGGTAGGGTAAAAGGGAAGTTGTGGTTGGAAAAGTTTTGATTTACAAGAAGTTATTGGTCGAGAGGGGATTTTGAAAGGAGACAAAAAAAGACAAATGAACAAAATGAACAAAAATGAGACTAATAGAGGGGATAGAGAAGGGGTTTGAGAGTAAAAGGTGGTGAAATGGAAATTTGGGTATAGGAGAGATTTGGCTAGGGAGGTTGTCGAAAGATAAGCAACGCCTGGTATGGTAGAGGGTGTTTTATATTGAAAAGTATGGCATAATGCTGTCTGATTCGTGTAATGTCTCGGGTTAGCGGACTGTAGTCCAATTTTAATTGGTAGAATTTTTGCGATGTATTTTTAACGAAGTCCGTGGTAACGTGAATAGAGATCGCTGAGGGAGGTGTATCTATCAGAGGCTGAAATGAGACGCATAAATTTGTGTTCTAGTACTTCTAGTTTTCGCATTGTCGAGGCCGGGATGCTGCACCACACCGGCTCCGCGTATGTGATAGCCGGCCTGATTACCATCGTATATAACAACTTTTTATTGGTCCTGTTGAGTCCGCTACCCCGCGTCAGGAGCGGATACAGACTCCTGGTCACGGAGTAGACCTTTCGTATCGTCTCGTTTACGTGCGTATTAAACGTCAGTCTTCTGTCCAAGTTCACCCCCAGATACTTCACGCACCGGTTTATTGGAATTTGTGGCCCCCTATCGAAAGTGGTGTAAGAATACGATTGACGGTGACTCGGCGTTGATCGAGCCATGTGCGCCTTCAGCAGCATGTTCGCTGCTTGTACGTTGTATGAATGCGCGTTCTTTTGTCTACACATAGTACATAAACTATATAGTAGTAAAATCAAACTGCCAAATACATAATTTGACAGCTGACAGCTGTTAAAAAGATAAAATTAACACAAAAAATATTATATGTTGACCGAGTCATTTAAAAATTTGCCTCGACAGATGGGAATTTAATTACTTTTGATTTAAAAAAAATATATCCCGATCCGATGGATACTAAGATCTCTACAGATTTTTGAACAGTAAAATCCGGAATTTCTCCACAGTGCGTCACGTTTCTTGCAAGCACGATGACTTAAGAAAAAGCCCGATTTTATTAAAATTTGGTAAATAAATGAATGTCAGCTAGAGGAAGAACCCTTTTGAACAAAATGGAAAAAAGGAAAACTGGAAAACTTGGAATAATCAGGGAATTTTAAAAACCGTAAAAAAAACATGGAAGTCGTAAAAGTCGAAAAAAATGTTTTGCAGTTACAAACGAAACCACGGTATTATGAGAGTACATCAACTCCATATCCCCCCCACCAAAATTTCAGACGAAAACTACGGGACATTTTTTGACGGGAATTTTTTAAAAATTAAGAAAAGAATTTTTGTTGATGCGGACGAAACTTTGGGTACTTGTTCTATTTAACGTCGATAATGTCGGAAAAATAATTTCAGACGTTTTCCATGGGCCGATTTTGAGATAAGGGTTGAAATTTGCAAAAATTAAAAAAAGTGTTTTTCAACTGTTGATAAAATGGGGTTGAAATTGATGAAAACGTCTGAATAGCTCATTATTACTTTCATAATACCGCGGTATTGTTCGTAACTGCAAAAAAAATTTTTGTAGAGAAAAACAGTTTCGAAATCAACTCAGTAAACAAAATACCAAATTTTAGACATAACTGGAATCGATGAACCACTACGTGCCATTGCTATTAGAAATGTTAACGTTTTTAAAAGTAGTGAATGATGGTTTAATGATTAGACTTTCTTGAAATTCAAAGGTTGTAGGCTAGATACAAAAACAGTTTATAGATGTATTTGTTTTACTAGTTTATATACTGACTCGCCAACTAAGTCGGCATAAAATAAAATTTAAATGTCCAAAAACCAACATTATTTACAAAAAACTGTTAAGATTCTACAGAACATGCAACAATTATATAAAAAATTCAGCAAATCGGAGAAGGTATAATTTTTGCCCTAATTTTATTTAAAATTATTATGAATGTATATTTAAAATAATAGAGGCGTGGCAGTGAGAAAAAATAACTCAAAATTGAGTGTTCCTATCTGTATTTAAATATAAATTTATTATTAAAAGTTTGTAGATATAAATTAAAAATAGGTAAAAATTAAAACTAAATATGAGTGCTAGAACCTTTGTCATGCTTCTTCATCATATTATAAGTGGGGGTATTTGGCAGCAGCAAACGGATATCAACGGTGCTCCTCCACCACCTGAACCAAGGTATAAATTGGTCTTTAATAATTAAATAAATAGTAACAGTATAACCCAATCCTACTACAAATAGAAACATGTAAATTGCAAATTTCATCCACTTTTTCTGAAGTCCTATTTTTGTAGCTTCTACAACAAAATACTCCATGCCCAGCATGCACGAGGCTATCAGCCCCGAAGTAACCAGAGTTAATATAACGGCTATAAGCAAATCAGATCGAACATGTGTTCTGTTTCTGGGATGGCAAATCCACAACTTGATACCTTCCCATAGCTTATATCTCTTAGTTTCGACAGCATCGAACTGATACATGCACAGCTCGCAATAATTTCTACTGGATTGATTTAACCATCGCTCTAAACAGGACAAATGGACGTATGCCAATGATCCTTTGCAATTACAGGGTGATATAAGACCTTCATTAACAGTATTTGTGTGACAAATTCGACATGCTATGGATGTTGCCGACGGGATTTTCTTATGCGGCTTTTCTAATGAAGTCTTGGACATCTGAAATGTTACACTTTTATTTGATTTAGTCCTGACTACTTCCAATTTTTCTTCGCTATATAATGACTCGATTTCTTCTGACATATTATATCTTTAGACATTTTGAAAATGTCACATTTGACAGTGTTTTATTATTAGTTCAGAAGTATCATTAAATAAATAGAATAAGTCTGCTAATGCCTTAACTGGTCTGATTCAAAAATAGGTTAGACAAATACTTCTCATTATTACTACACTACCTATAGCCCAGTCAGTATAAATGAAATCAGTAAGGTGGAGGTCGACAGTCATGCGACGTTAGCGATCTTTTGGTGCTTGATGGTGAGTGTATTGGCAAATTGTCGGCACGTTGCTCTACCGGTTTTTTTTTTTCGTAGGACGTTGATAGCTTTTTGCTTATTACAAAAGAAAGTTTGAAATGAGGCCGCAACTCGCAGTTTCTCTCATTTTTCTCGATATGGGTAACTCCTACGAGAAAATTGTTCTATATGAAATTTGTAGAGCAGGAAAAAAAACCTACAGACTCGTTTTTTTAATTTTTATTTTCGAACAACAGTTTGCAACGCAGCACGTGGTAAAAATCGGCATGTAATATTTTTTTTTGTAGAGGAGGGGAAATTTTCAAACGGCATCCGCCCAGAGGACCTCTATTCTGTAAAAGCGTGAAAGCACATTCCCGTGAGAAGTGGGCGGAGTTCACTTGAAAATGAATAAAACTCTATTCTGTAACTACGGGAGTGATCACCTCGTACGAAAAATGCGCGAACTTACTTCTACTGGACCTCTATTCTGTAAAAGCGTGAAAGCACATTCCTGTGAGAAGTGGGCGGAGTTCACTTGAAAATGAATAAAAGTCTATTCTGTAACTAAGGGAGTGATCAACTCGTGCAAAAAATCCGTGAACTTACTTCTACTGGTAAATCGTGAGGGAATCCGTCAGCTCCCCGGGAGATCGGCGATCCTAACCGTACTTTTATGACAGTTTGCGTCGGCCAAAAATTATTGTTGTTAAATCTGTGACTCAGAATAGACATTGCGGAATTGCTCATCGTCAATGAGTTAACAATAATATAATTCTTAGCAAATATTACAATTTCTCTTTTATTTTATTATAGTCAAATTTTTTTAAATATATGTTACCAATAACGAGGGTATAACCCTACGGAATTTTTGGTCATTAAATAAATTCTAGGTATTACGAGATCTTCCTGATGCTGAGGAAGATTTGGAAGGGGAACGGCAAGTTGTACTTCATAAGATTAACCCTTTTGACCATTAACCGACCGAGCATTTATAAGGAGGGTCAGCAAAGAACTTGCCCGTGATATAATCCTTTCATGCAAGCCCCCATACGACGTTCAGGAATCACCATCGAGCATAAAGCAAATACTATCACTAAGTTTCTCCAGAGGTGGACCCAATAAAATAACAACGGAACACTGAACAGCTGATGCTTTTGCGCCAACCTAATTGGTTGTAAATTCGGCTATTCTCGCTGAATCACTTCACGTTCACCACCTATTCACTGCACTTACGGAATACAATCTAGGACGGTTGGGTGAGATGCGTGTGATGGGAGCTCTCGCTTCGCACGATGAATGCTCACTCTCCCCACAATTACGGAATAAAGGTCCTGGACCTCTATTCTGTAATTATGGGGAGAGTGAGCATTCATCGTGCGAAGCGAGAGCTCCCATCACACGCATCTCACCCGACCGTCCTAGATTGCATTCCGTGAGTGCAGTGAATAGGTGATAAACGTGAAGCGATTCATCGAGAATAGCCGAATTTAGAACCAATTAGGTTGACACAAAAGCATCAGCTGTTCAGTGGTCGATTAATGATGCAATGGTTTAATCTTATGAAGAACTTGCCGTTCCCCTTCCAAATCCTCCTCGGCATCACGAAGATGTCGTAAAACCTAGAATTTATTTATTGACCAAAAATTCCGTAAGGATATAACCTCGTTATTGGTAATGTATATTTTAAAAAAATATGAGTATAATAAACTAAAAGAGTAATTGTAATATTTGCTAAGAATTATATTATTACTACCACATTGGCGATGAGCAAATCCGCAATGTCCATTCTGGTTCATAGATTTATCAACAATAATTTTTGGTTGACGCAAACTGTCATATAAGTACGGATAGAATTGCCGTTCTCCCGGGGAACTGACTGATTCTCTCACGATATACCAGCGACCTCTATTCCGTAATTATGGGGAGAGTGAGCATTCATCGTGCGAAGCGAGAGCTCCCATCACACGCATCTCACCCGACCGTCCTAGATTGTATTCTGTAAGTGCAGTGAATAGGTGGTGAACGTGAAGTGATTCAGCGAGAATAGCCAAATTTACAACCATTTAGGTTGACGCAAAAGCATCAGCTGTTCAGTTTTCCGTTGTTATTTTATTGGGTCCACCTTTGTAGAAACTTAGTGATAGTATTTACTTTATGCTCGATGGTGATTCCTGAACGTCGTATGGGGGCTTGCATGAAAGGATTATATCACGGGCAAGTTCTTTGCTGACCCTTCTTATAAATGCTCGGTCGGTTAAGGGTCAAAAGGGTTAATCTTATGAAGTACAACTTGCCGTTCCCCTTGCAAATCCTCCTCGGCATCAGGAAGACCTCGTAATACCTAGAATTTATTTATTGACCAAAAATTCCGTAAGGATATACCCTCGTTATTGGTAACATATATTTAAAAAAATATGACTATAATAAAATAAAAGAGAAATTGTAATATTTGCTAAGAATTATAACGGGTGTGAAATCATCCACATCCACATTTTAAAGTAGGACTATAATCGATAAAGTCGTGGGCTTGGAAAATAATTTGATATTCATTGTAGAGTTTTAATTTCAACGTGGTGTCATTATGTAACAAAGATTATGAATCAGAAAAATGTACTGAATTTATTTACGAGCCCGTCTAGTAGGGTAGGATAGGGTTGAAATAATTTAAAAATTAGCTACTTATTTTATCATCAACTCTTTAAAAATTACTTATTTTAGCAACAGTTGTCGAGACTTAATTTTAACGGGTTGTATTAAGAATGAAGAAATATATTAGACTAATACATTGAAATCATATTTCAGCCCGTCAAGGGGGGGGGGGGAGTGGTTGTTGAAATAACTTAAAAAATTACTAATTTTAGCAACACTTCTTGTCGAGCTTTAATTTTAATGAGGTTTTGTTAAGAATAAATAAGTACATCTGACCAGTGCAGTGAAATCATTTTCAGCCCGTCTAAGGGGGTGAGAGGGGGTTGAAATACTTAAAAAATTACTTATTTTAGCAACTGTTGTCGAGCTTTAACTTTAACGTGGTATTGTTAAGAATAAAGAAATACATCTGGCCAATGCATTGAAATCATTTTTCAGCCCGTCTGGGGTGGTGAGATGGGGTAAAATTCTTTAAAAGTTACTAACTTTATCAACAGTTGCTGTCGAGCATTAATTTTAACGTGGTATTGTTAAGAATAAAGAAGTACATCCGACCAATGCATTGAAATCATTTTTCAGCCCGTCTAGGGGGGTGGGCGGGGGTTGAAATACTTTAAAAAATTACTTATTTGTTGTCGAGCTTCAACTTTAACGTGATATTGTTAAGAATAACGAAATACATCTGACCAATGAATTGAAATCATTTTTCAGCCCGTCTAGGGGGGTGAGCGGGGGTTGAAATAACTTAAAAAATTACTAATTTTAGCAACACTTCTTGTCGAGCTTTGTTTGTGGTTTTGTTAAGAATAAAGAAATACATCTGGCCAATGCATTAAAATCATTTTTCAGCCCGTCTAGGGGGGTGAGCGGGGGTTGAAATAACTTAAAAATTACTAATTTTAGCAACACTTCTTGTCGAGCTTTGTTTTTAATGTGGTTCTGTGTTAAGAATAAAGAAATACATCTGGCCAATGCATTAAAATCATTTGTCAGCCCGTCTAGGGGGGTGAGATCAGGTGAAATTCTTTAGAAATTAATAATTTTAGCAACACTTCTTGTCGAGCTTTAATTTTAATGAGGTTTTGTTAAGAATAAATAAGTACATCTGACCAGTGCAGTGAAATCATTTTTCAGCCCGTCTAGGGGGGTGAGCGGGGGTTGAAATACTTAAAAAATTACTTATTTTAGCAACTGTTGTTGTCGAGCTTTAACTTTAACGTGGTATTGTTAAGAATAAAGAAATACATCTGGCCAATGCATTGAAATCATTTTTCAGCCCGTCTGGGGTGGTGAGATGGGGTAAAATTCTTTAAAAGTTACTAACTTCATCAACAGTTGCTGTAATTTTAACGTGGTATTGTTAAGAATAAAGAAGTACATCCGACCAATGCATTGAAATCATTTTTCAGCCCGTCTAGGAGGGTGGGCGGGGGTTGAAATTCTTTAAAAAATTATTTATTTTAGCAACTGTTGTTGTCGAGCTTTAATTTTAGCGTGGTATTATTAAGAATAAAAAAATGCATCCGCCCAATGCTTTGAAATCATTTTTCAGCCCGTCTAGGGGGGTGAGCGGGAATTAAAATACTTTAAAAAATTACTTATTTCCCCAACTGTTGCTGTCGAGCTTTAATTTTAACGTGGTATTGTTAAAATTAAAGAAATACATCCGCCCAATGCTTTGAAGTCATTCTTCAGCCCGTTTTAGGGGGTGAGCGGGGGTTGAAATACCTTAAAAAATTAATTATTTGTTGTCGAGGTTCAACTTTAACGTTTTATTGTTAAGAATAACGAAATACATCTGGCCAATGCATTAAAATCATTTTTCAGTCCGTCTAGGAAGGTGGGCGGGGGTTGAAATTCTTCAAAAAATTATTTATTTTAGCAACTGCTGTTGTCGAGCTTTAATTTTAACGTAGTATTGTTAAGAATAAAGAAATACATCCGACCAATGCATTGAAATCATTCTTCAGCCCGTCTGGGGTGGTGAGATGGGGTAAAATTCTTTAAAAGTTACTAACTTTATCAACAGCTGTTGTCGAGCTTTAATTTTAACGTGGTCTTGTTAAGAATAAAGAAATACATCCAATGCATTGAAATCATTTTTCAGCCTGTCTAGGGGGGTGAGCGGTGGTTGAAATACTTTAAAAAAATTACTTATTTGTTGTCGAGCTTCAACTTTAACGTGGTGTTGTTAAGAATAACGAAATACATCTGACCAATGCATTGAAATCATTTTTCAGCCCGTCTAGGGGGGTGAGCGGGGGTTGAAATACTTAAAAAATTACTTATTTTAGCAACTGTTGTTGTCGAGTTTTAACTTTAACGTGGCATTGTTAAGAATAAAGAAATACATCTGGCCAATGCATTAAAATCATTTTTCAGCCCGTGTACGGGGGTGAGATCTGGTGAAATTCTTTAAAAATTACTAATTTTAACAACAGTTGTTGTCGAGCTTTTAATTTTAATGAGGTTTTGTTAAGAATAAATAAATACATCTAACCAATGCATTGAAATCTTTCTTCAGCCCGTCTGGGGTGGTGAGATGGGATAAAATTCTTTAAAAATTACTAACTATATCAACAGTTGTTGTCGAGCTTTAATTTTAACGTAGTATTGTTAAGAATAAAGAAATACATCCGACCAATGCATTGAAATCATTCTTCAGCCCGTCTGGGGTGGTGAGATGGGGTAAAATTCTTTAAAAGTTACTAACTTTATCAACAGCTGTTGTCGAGCTTTAATTTTAACGTGGTCTTGTTAAGAATAAAGAAATACATCCAATGCAATGAAATCATTTTTCAGCCTGTCTAGGGGGGGTGAGCGGTGGTTGAAATACTTTAAAAAAATTACTTATTTGTTGTCGAGCTTCAACTTTAACGTGGTATTGTTAAGAATAACGAAATACATCTGACTAATGAATTGAAATCATTTTTCAGCCCGTCTAGGGGGGTGAGATCGGGTGAAATTCTCTAAAAATTACTAATTTTAGCAACACTTCTTGTCGAGCTTTAATTTTGATGAGGTTTTGTTATGAATGAATAAACACATCTGACCAATGCATTGAAATCATTTTTGAGCCCGTCTAGGGGGATGAGCGGGGGTTGAAATACTTAAAAAATTACTTATTTTAGCAACTGTTGTTGTCGAGTTTTAACTTTAACGTGGTATTGTTAAGAATAAAGAAATACATCTGGCCAATGCATTAAATTCATTTTTCAGCCCGTGTAAGGGGGTGAGATCTGGTGAAATTCTCTAAAAATTACTAATTTTAGCAACAATTCTTGTTGAGCTTTAATTCTAATGAGGTTTTGTTAAGAATAAATAAATACATCTAACCAATGCATTGAAATCATTTTTCAGCCCATCTAGGGTGGTGAGATGGGGTAAAATTCTTTAAAGATTACTAACTTTATCAACAATTGTTGTCGAGCTTTAATTTTAACACGAAGTTTTGTAAAGAGTGATGAAATACATTAGACCAATGCATTGAAATGATTTTTCAGCCCGTCTAGGAATGCAAGGTAGGGTTGAAATACTTTAAAAATTAACTATTTTAACAACCGCTACTGTCAAGTTTTAATTATAACGTGGTTTAGTAAAGAGAAATGCATCACATATAGAAGGGTGTGATGGGTTGAAATACTTTAAAATCAATTATCTTTCCAACAGCTTATGTCGAGTTTTAATTTCAATGTGGTTTCATTAAGAGTAAATAAATGCAACAGAAAAATATATTGATTTTATTTTTCAGCCCGTCTAGGGGGGTGAGATGGGTTTGAAATACTTTAAAATCAACTATTTTTGCAACGGCTTTTGTCGAGTTTTTATTTCAACGTGGTTTCATAATGAGTAAAGACATGCTTCAAAAAAATGTATTGAATGTATTTTTCAGAGCGTCGAGGGTTTAATAATTAACTATTTTACCAAGAGCTCTTGTCGTGTTTTAATTTTAACGTGATTTCATGAAGAGTAAAGAAATGTGTTGGAAAAATGTATCAAATTTATTTTCCAGTTCGTGACGGAGGGTGAGATGGGGTTGAAATGCTTTAAAATCAACTATTTTTTCAATAGCTCTCGTCAAGTTTTAATTTAAACATGGTTTACTTAATGATAAAAATATGCACCAGAAAACTGTTCTGAGTTTATTTTTAAGCCCGTCTAGGAGGGTGAGATGGGGTTGAAATACTTTAAAAATCACTCATAATTAACAACAGTTATTGTCAAGATTTAATTTAAACGTGGCTTTATTAAAAACCGCTGCCCAAGGAATCACTACTTCCACATCCAGATTCTCTATCCAAGTCACTCACAACGAAAAAACTTTGTATGTGAAAATAACTGTTTATGGAACTTTAATAATATAGTATTTGAAATCCTCTACCTCAAAAACCCATAAATCGATACCCCACATCGGTTGTGGGGTGGCGGTGATAGTGGGGGGTGGATGAAGTAAAAAAATATTTTGAAGTTTCTGGTTCCTGTACATACACTAAATCATAATTTTTTTTCATCGCCTTTAATAAGGGGGTGGGAGTGGTAATGGGGGTGGCTAATACCAAACATTTTTTTGAGACCTTAGCTTCTCTTGTAAATACTAAATACCAATTTTATGGACTCTTACCTGCTTGATTGACCTATTTACCCCAAATTTACCCCAATTTACCCCCCAACCCTTCGACGGAACAAGATGAAAATATAATCCAGTTCTAGATCTCGTTAAAGTACATATGTGTACCAAATTTTAAGTCAATATCTTAAACGGTTCCAGAGTAAACGTGCGCACAAAAAAAAGTTACAGACAGACAGACAGAAATTTTTTTTTCGCTCAAACTTAAAAACTCGACGTTTCATGACATTTTAAGCCTATTTGGACAATAAAAATTAAAAAAATTTTTTTTTCGTTACTATACTTCCACTGGACGTGGAAGTAAAATAAAGAAATGCATCTGAAAAATGTATTGAATTAATTTTTGAGGCTGTTTTGTAATAACTATATTATTGCCCACGTTAAAGTTGAAGCTCGACAACAATTAAGTAATTTTTTAAAGTATTTCAACTCCCGCTCACCCCCATAGACGGGCTGAAAAATGACTTCAAAGCATTGGGCGGATGTATTTCTTTAATCTTAAAAATGCCACGTTAAAGTTAAAACTCGACAACAACAGTTAATAAAATAAGTAATTTTTTAAAGTATTTCAACCCCCGCTCGCCCCCATAGACGGGCTGAAAAATGACTTCAAAGCATTGGGCCGATGTATTTCTTTAATCTTAACAATACCACGTTAAAATTAAAGCTCGACAACAACAGTTGGGGAAATAAGAAATTTTTTAAAGTATTTCAACCCCCGCCCACCCTCCTAGACGGGCTGAAAAATGATTTCAATGCATTGGTCGGATGTATTTCTTTATTCTTAACAATGCCACGTTAAAATTAAAGCTCGACAACAACTGTTGATAAAGTTAGTAACTTTTAAAGAATTTTACCACATCTCACCACCCCAGACGGGCTGGAGCATGATTTCAATGCATTGGTCAGATGTATTTCGTTATTCTTAACAATACTACGTTAAAATTAAAGCTCGACAACAGCAGTTGCTAAAATAAATAATTTTTTGAAGAAGTTGAACCCCCGCCCACCCTACTAGACGGGCTAAAAATGATTTTAATGCGTTGGCCAGATGTATTTCGTTATTCTTAACAATACCACGTTAAAGTTGAAGCTCGACTACAAATAAGTAATTTTTTTAATTATTTCAACCCCTGCTCACCCCCTAAGGCGGGCTGAAAAATGACTTCAAAGCATTGGGCGGATGTATTTCTTTAATCTTAACAATACCACGTTAAAGTTAAAGCTCGACAACAACAGTTGGGGAAATAAGTAATTTTTAAAAGTATTTCAACCCCCGCCCACCCTCCCAGACGGGCTGAAAAATGATTTATATGCATTGGTCGGATGTATTTCTTTATTCTTAACAATGCCACGTTAAAATTAAAGCTCGACAACAACTGTTGATAAAGTTAGTAATTTTTAAAGAATTTCACCAGATCTCACCCCTTACACGGGCTGAGAAATGATTTTAATGCATTGGCCAGATGTATTTCTTTAATCTTAACAATGCCACGTTAAAGTTAAAACTCGACAACAACAGTTGCTAAAACAAGTAATTTTTTAAGACGGACTGAAAAATGGTTTCAATGCATTGGTCAGATGTATTTCGTTATTCTTAACAATACCACGTTAAAGGTTTTTTTTTTTAACTATTTAACGTCGGCCCATTTCCGCTACCAGAGCCTATCACCGACGCCAGGAGACGAGCTACCCCCAACCTGGAAATTTTGCCGAACCTCTTCCCTTAAGAAGAGTAGGGATCTTTTACTTGCCTAACATTTAATAGACAAGGGACCGCCTGCTTTACATCCCCTCCGAAGGATGGTATATCCACTACGTAATCCTCGTCTGAAATTACGTAACTTCCGAGTATACACTGATATACAAGCCTCTAGAAGGTGGGGCGAGAACGCTGTATTTCCCAAGATAGGTGGGTCGCCCATCCAAGTATTAACCGCGCTCGACGTTGCTTCAACGGAATATCGACTGATATTCACATTGAAGTCGCCTCTACGCTCGCCCCTCACGTTAAAGTTGAAGCTCGACAACAACAGTTGGGGAAATAAGTAATTTTTTAAAGAATTTCAACCCACGCCCACTCTCCTAGACGGGCTGAAAAATGATTTCAATGCGTTGGTCGGATGTATTTCTTTATTCTTAACAATACCACGTTAAAATTAAAGCTCGACAACAACTGTTGATAAAGTTAGTAACTTTTAAAGAATTTTTCCCCATGTCACCACCCCAGACGGGCTGAAAAATGATTTCAATGCATTGGCCAGATGTACTTATTTATTCTTAACAAAACCACGTTAAAGTTAAAACTCGACAACAACAGTTGCTAAAATAAGTAATTTTTTAATTATTTCAACCCCCACTCACCCCCTAGACGGGCTGAAAAATGATTTCACTGCATTGGTCAGATGTACTTATTTATTCTTAACAAAACCTCATTTAAATTAAAGCTCGACAAGAAGTGTTGCTAAAATTAGTAATTTTTAAAGAATTTCACCCGATCTCACCCCCCTAGACGGGCTGAAAAATGATTTTAATGCATTGGCCAGATGTATTTCTTTATTCCTAACAAAACCTCATTAAAAACAAAGCTCGACAAGAAGTGTTGCTAAAATTAGTAATTTTTTAAGTTATTTCAACCCCCGCTCACCCCCTTAGACGGGCTGAAAAATGATTTCAATTCATTGGTCAGATGTATTTCGTTATTCTTAACAATATCACGTTAAAGTTGAAGCTCGATAACAAATAAGTAATTTTTTAAAGTATTTCAACCCCCGCCCACCCCCTAGACGGGCTGAAAAATGATTTCAATGCATTGGTCGGATGTATTTCTTTATTCTTAACAATACCACGTTAAAATTAAAGCTCGACAACAACTGTTGATAAAGTTAGTAACTTTTAAAGAATTTTACCCCATGTCACCACCCCAGACGGGCTGAAAAATGATTTCAATGCATTGGCCAGATGTACTTATTTATTCTTAACAAACCCACGTTAAAGTTAAAACTCGACAACAACAGTTGCTAAAATAAGTAATTTTTTAATTATTTCAACCCCCACTCACCCCCTAGACGGGCTGAAAAATGATTTCACTGCATTGGTCAGATGTACTTATTTATTCTTAACAAAACCTCATTTAAATTAAAACTCGACAAGAAGTGTTGCTAAAATTAGTAATTTTTAAAGAATTTCACCCGATCTCACCCCCCTAGACGGGCTGAAAAATGATTTTAATGCATTGGCCAGATGTATTTCTTTATTCTTAACAAAACCACATTACTAACAAAGCTCGACAAGAAGTGTTGCTAAAATTAGTAATTTTTTAAATTGTTTCAACCCCCGCCCACCCCCCTAGACGGGCTGAAAAATGATTTCAATGCATTGGTCGGATGTATTTCTTTATTCTTAACAATACAACGTTAAAATTAAAGCTCGACAACAACTGTTGATAAAGTTAGTAACTTTTAAAGAATTTTACCCCATCTCACCACCCCAGACGGGCTGACAAATGATTTTAATGCATTGGCCAGATGTATTTCTTTATTCTTAACAAAACCACATTAAAAACAAAGCTCGACAAGAAGTGTTGCTAAAATTAGTAATTTTTTAAGTTATTTCAACCCCCGCTCACCCCCCTAGACGGGCTGAAAAATGATTTTAATGCATTGGCCAGATGTATTTCTTTATTCTTAACAAAACCTCATTAAAAACAAAGCTCGACAAGAAGTGTTGCTAAAATTAGTAATTTTTTAAGTTATTTCAACCCCCGCTCACCCCCCTAGACGGGCTGAAAAATGATTTCAATTCATTGGTCAGATGTATTTCGGTATTCTTAACAATATCACGTTAAAGTTGAAGCTCGACAACAAATAAGTAATTTTTTAAAGTATTTCAACCCCCGCCCACCCCCTAGACGGGCTGAAAAATGATTTCAATGCATTGGTCGGATGTATTTCTTTATTCTTAACAATACCACGTTAAAATTGAATCTCGACAACAACTGTTGATAAAGTTAGTAACTTTTAAAGAATTTTACCCCATGTCACCACCCCAGACGGGCTGAAAAATGATTTCAATGCATTGGCCAGATGTACTTATTTATTCTTAACAAAACCACGTTAAAGTTAAAACTCGACAACAACAGTTACTAAAATAAGTAATTTTTTAATTATTTCAACCCCCACTCACCCCCTAGACGGGCTGAAAAATGATTTCACTGCATTGGTCAGATGTACCTATTTATTCTTAACAAAACCTCATTTAAATTAAAGCTCGACAAGAAGTGTTGCTAAAATTAGTAATTTTTAAAGAATTTCACCCGATCTCACCCCCCTAGACGGGCTGAAACATGATTTTAATGCATTGGCCAGATGTATTTCTTTATTCTTAACAAAACCTCATTAAAAACAAAGCTCGACAAGAAGTGTTGCTAAAATTAGTAATTTTTTAAGTTATTTCAACCCCCGCTCACCCCCCTAGACGGGCTGAAAAATGATTTCAATTCATTGGTCAGATGTATTTCGTTATTCTTAACAATATCACGTTAAAGTTGAAGCTCGACAACAAATAAGTAATTTTTTAAAGTATTTCAACCCCCGCCCACCCCCTAGACGGGCTGAAAAATGATTTCAATGCATTGGTCGGATGTATTTCTTTATTCTTAACAATACCACGTTAAAATTAAAGCTCGACAACAACTGTTGATAAAGTTAGTAACTTTTAAAGAATTTTACCCCATGTCACCACCCCAGACGGGCTGAAAAATGATTTCAATGCATTGGCCAGATGTACTTATTTATTCTTAACAAAACCACGTTAAAGTTAAAACTCGACAACAACAGTTGCTAAAATAAGTAATTTTTTAATTATTTCAACCCCCACTCACCCCCTAGACGGGCTGAAAATTGATTTCACTGCATTGGTCAGATGTACTTATTTATTCTTAACAAAACCTCATTTAAATTAAAGCTCGACAAGAAGTGTTGCTAAAATTAGTAATTTTTAAAGAATTTCACCCGATCTCACCCCCCTAGACGGGCTGAAAAATGATTTTAATGCATTGGCCAGATGTATTTCTTTATTCTTAACAAAACCACATTACTAACAAAGCTCGACAAGAAGTGTTGCTAAAATTAGTAATTTTTTAAATTGTTTCAACCCCCGCCCACCCCCCTAGGCGGGCTGAAAAATGATTTCAATGCATTGGTCGGATGTATTTCTTTATTCTTAACAATACAACGTTAAAATTAAAGCTCGACAACAACTGTTGATAAAGTTAGAAACTTTTAAAGAATTTTACCCCATCTCACCACCCCAGACGGGCTGAAAAATGATTTCAATGCATTGGCCAGATGTATTTCTTTATTCTTAACAATACCACGTTAAAGTTAAAACTCGACAACAACAGTTGCTAAAATAAGTAATTTTTTAAGTATTTCAACCCCCGCTCACCCCCCCCAGACGGGCTGAAAAATGATTTCTCTGCACTGGTCAGATGTACTTATTTATTCTTAACAAAACCTCATTAAAATTAAAGCTCGACAAGAAGTGTTGCTAAAATTATTAATTTCTAAAGAATTTCACCCGATCTCACCCCCCTAGACGGGCTGACAAATGATTTTAATGCATTGGCCAGATGTATTTCTTTATTCTTAACAAAACCACATTAAAAACAAAGCTCGACAAGAAGTGTTGCTAAAATTAGTAATTTTTTAAGTTATTTCAACCCCCGCTCACCCCCCCTAGACGGGCTGAAAAATGATTTTAATGCATTGGCCAGATGTATTTCTTTATTCTTAACAAAACCACATTACTAACAAAGCTCGACAAGAAGTGTTGCTAAAATTAGTAATTTTTTAAGTTATTTCAACCCCCGCTCACCCCGATAGACGGGCTGAAAAATGATTTCAATTCATTGGTCAGATGTATTTCGTTATTCTTAACAATATCACGTTAAAGTTGAAGCTCGACAACAAATAAGTAATTTTTTAAAGTATTTCAACCCCCGCCCACCCCCCTAGACGGGCTGAAAAATGATTTCAATGCATTGGTCGGATGTACTTCTTTATTCTTAACAATACCACGTTAAAATTAACGCTCGAGAGCAACTGTTGATAAAGTTAGTAACTTTTAAAGAATTTTACCCCATCTCACCACCCCAGACGGGCTGAAAAATGATTTCAATGCATTGGCCAGATGTATTTCTTTATTCTTAACAATACCACGTTAAAGTTAAAGCTCGACAACAACAGTTGCTAAAATAAGTAATTTTTTAAGTATTTCAACCCCCTCTCACCCCCCTAGACGGGCTGAAAAATGATTTCACTGCACTGGTCAGATGTACTTATTTATTCTTAACAAAGCCTCATTAAAATTAAAGCTCGACAAGGAGTGTTGCTAAAATTAGTAATTCTTTAAGTTATTTCAACAACCACTCACCCCCCCCCCCTTGAC
This sequence comes from Rutpela maculata, assembly GCA_936432065.2. Lineage (NCBI taxonomy): Eukaryota > Metazoa > Arthropoda > Insecta > Coleoptera > Cerambycidae > Rutpela > Rutpela maculata. Next base: position 134,767,835 of record OW386287.2, on the reverse strand, counting down.
GGGCTGAAATATGATTTCAATGTATTAGTCTAATATATTTCTTCATTCTTAATACAACCCCGTTAAGATTAAATCTCGACAACTGTTGCTAAAATAAGTAATTTTTAAAGAGTTGATGATAAAATAAGTAGCTAATTTTTAAATCATTTCAACCCTATCCTACCCTACTAGACAGTATTCAGTACATTTTTCTGATTCATGATCTTTGTTACATAATGACACCACGTTGAAATTAAAACTCTACAATGAATATCAAATTATTTTCCAAGCCCACGACTTTATCGATTATAGTCCTACTTTAAAATGTGGATGTGGATGATTTCACACCCGTAGAATTATATTATTGTTAACTCATTGACGATGAACAACTCCGCAATGTCTATTCGAGTCACAGATTTAACAACAATAATTTTTGGCCGACGCAAACTGTCATAAAAGTACGGTTAGGATCGCCGTTCTCCCGGGGAGCTGACGGATTCCCTCACGATTTACCAGTAGAAGTAAGTTCACGCATTTTTCGCACGAGGTGATCACTCCCTTAGTTACAGAATAGACTTTTATTAATTTTCAAGTGAACTCCGCCCACTTCTCGCGGGAATGTGCTTTCACGCTTTTACAGAATAGAGGTTCAGTAGAAGCAAGTTAGCGCATTTTTCGTACGAGGTGATCACTCCCGTAGTTACAGAATAGCGTTTTATTCATTTTAAAGTGAACTCCGCCCACTTCTCACGGGAATGTGCTTTCACGCTTTTACAGAATAGAGGTCCTGTATATCGTGAGGGAATCAGTCAGTTCCCCGGGAGAACGGCGATTCTAACCGTACTTTTATGACAGTTTGCGTCAACCAAAAATTATTGTTGTTAAATCTGTGAACCAGAATGGACATTGCGGATTTACTCATCGCCAATATGGTAGTAATAATATAATTCTTAGCAAATATTGCAATTACTCCTGTCGTTTATTATACTCATATTTTTTTAAAATATACATTACCAATAACGAGGGTATATCACGAAATTTTTGGTCAATAAATAAATTCTAGGTTTTACGACATCTTCGTGATGCCGAGGAGGATTTGGAAGGGGAACGGCTAGTTCTTCATAAGATTAACCCTTTGCATCATTAATCGACCACTGCTTTTGCGTCAACCTAATTGTAAATTCGGCTATTCTCGATGAATCGTTTCACGTTTATCACTTATTCACTGCACTTTCGGAATGCAGTGTAGGACGGTCGGGTGAGATGCGTGTGATGGGAGCTCTCCCTTCGCACGAGGAATGCTCACTCTCTCCATAATGACAGAATAGAGGTCCTCTGATGTTGTGCGACAGAGTAGTGTGAGATTTTTACTCACTAAATGCTTCTCCCTCTTCACAGAAACACTTAGGAAGCGCTCGCGCATTGCTTCTCGGCTTAATGTCATTGTCAATCGATAGAAGTTTATTCGTTCTCTTCATCGAATTCGTTGTTGATGCCATCTTGCACACATATCTTCGGGAATTCTGTAGCGTTGTCGCAAATTTTACCACTGCAGTTTTGACATATAAGGTAGGATTTCATTTTAGCTTTGCGGCAACCACAAGCTGTACCGCAGTTCCCTTTGCATTTACAGGCTATTAATTTTAGAAGTGCGTCCGGTGCAGCTTTTCCTGTGATGGTTTTCGGTTCTAGCCCATAATTTGTCCTGATCCGTCCCCATTTCTCAGGATCGTGAAAGTTTCCAAGCCACGTTTGCACTTGAATGTACGTCCTGAAAGTATGTTGCCGGGCCGTATCCGATGTGGGTGGAAGTGATGCAAGGTTCGCTTTTGAATTTGTAATTACTCTTACAAAACGTAACGTACCGAATTTAATTTCTCTTGTGCTTCGTTTTCATTGTACAAAGAAAGAAAGAAATAATATTTCTCCTGCGGTAGCTAAATGTTCGGGGGAAACTTTTTTTCTTTAAAAAGTTTCAGAGATGCTTCCAAATTATCATTGTTCTTCAAAGTGGTGATATATTTCGATTTGCCAAATTCAAAAAAACAGAGGAAGTCATGTCGCACCCGCAGAAGGCGTGTAGCAACAGGATGTTGTCGCTTATGACATCATCGTGTCGAAAGCTTGATATTGAGTTTAGTTTCTCGGCAATTTTTCCTTTTGTGGGTTTTTTAAAAACACGTTCGATTTGCCAGCCCTCTTAGTAACACGAGAATATCGATGTCCTCACTTACGATTACTACGGAATCTTAATTTCTAGCATATTCAATAGCGGTGTTTATACTATCTTGGTATCGGCGACTTCTTGAATCTGTGTGGCTCTTATGTTGTTCTGGTTCAAATATTTCAGAAGCATTTTTATAAATTTATCCTTGTTTTTTTCGTTGGTGAAAAACTTTTGTTGCGTCGACGATACCACCATGGCTGACATGAATGTGCAATCTCTATGCTATTTTCTCGCCCTTCGTAGTCGTTCGGAAGATTTTAATTATTTTTTAAATTTTATTCTTCATCGACTTTCATGACGCAGAAAAAACAGTAGTGTAAATTCGTCTGTCAACTCCAAAAACTAGCTATCGCCTAAGTAACATATGAAAAAATCATGCCCCATTCCATACCAGTTGTATTATTGTACAGTGACCATACAATTAATGTAAAGCATTCCTTCTTTACCTGTACGTACAGTTACGCGCTGCCATGCCAACCTTTGCAACGCGCTGCAGTGCAAACTATTGTTCGAAAACAAAAATTAAAAAAGTCAGTCTGTAGGTTTTTTCCTGCTTTGCTAATTTCATATAGAACAATTTCCTCCTAGGAGTTACCCATATCGAGAAAAATGCGTGAAACCGCAAGCCACGCCATTTCAAACTTTCTTTTGTAATAAATAAAAAGCTATCGGTTCTACGAAAAAAATGTATAGCAATAAAACCTGAGGAATTTTACGTCCTTTAAAACGCCATATTTGTTTTTATGTAGCCTCAATAGAAGCCGAGATATTTGAAAAAACGGTTCTTAATAATTTTTTCAAAATGACGGAAAACCTCGGTCGTGCAACGTGCCGACAATTCACCAATAACCTGACCAATGACCTCCTCACCAAGAACCAAAAGGTCGCTGACGTCGTATGACTGTCGGCCTCAAAAGACATATTGACTGAAGTAGTAGAGGTAAAAAATAATAAGCAAAATTCAGAAATAAAATCATGTAATGATAATTTTCTTGTGTGCTATTTTTAGTGGGTAGATCTTCGGTATCTATATGGTTCCGACACTTGCTCTTACTCTCAAGTTGAAAAATTCAATATTTGAAAATGTATTGCTAATCAATTTTTGAAATTTGATGCATTTATGCTTTTGGAGTCGTTGGTTACGAATCTGAAGTCCAAATTAAAAAATTTAAACTGGAGGCTCTAATATGGAGGATGGATTTTTTTCTGAAACAAGTGTTTTAAACGGGCAAAAAAAATTATTAACGAAAAACAGTAATTCAGATTTTTTTTTTATTTCTGAATAATTACGGTAACAAAATAGCGACATTAGTGTTAAGAAAATGCGAAGGCGCACATTATTTCGGTCATAACTTTTTTATGATTCAAAAATAAACAAAAAAGCATTTGATAGTTTTGTTAATCAATTAATTTAATATTGATCGTTAGCGTTTTCGCAAGTGTCTAAGATATTCAACAATAGATTTAGGTACTGCGCCCCGTAAATGTTTGAACGTTATTTTCAAAAAAAGAAAAAATCAAATTCATCCTCAGTTTATAAACTTTATTTGACCCGCACAATTTTTTTCGCTGATATTTGCAAAGAAAATAATTTTTCGAAAGTATCTTTATTGTTCAAAATGATTTTTTTCTAAAGCAAATCCTGAAACAAACAAAGATATGTGAACATTTAGGTCATAATCCAGGAGATAGCTACATATATGGGGCCTGAGATATAACGTGTTGGCGTTGCTGTTATGTTTTAGCAAATATTTTAGTATTTTATCTTATGGGAGTCAGATCTCCCCCCTGCTCGTTTTGGCGCTAGCCGCCCCAGAAAATATTCAATTGCGGAACAGAGTATAACACTTTCGTGCTAGTTGAAGAGGGTATCTTGGCGATCAACATTCGATGTATGCCAACATTTTTTCTCCGTACAATTGGTTGCACTGGCGACATCAATTATTCCCAAAATTGGATCGTAGAATAACACTTTCTGACCAGGCGGAAAATTTTCGTTGTCAATGCTCATTGCTGGAAAACCATATGCCAATAATTTCTGCTTGTCCATTTTCCAGATTTTTGGCCAAAAATTGGACTTTTGGCCAAAAACGGGCCAAAACTGGTGCTTCTCAAAAAAAATGTTGGCACCTTCTCAAACTTGTAGTTTTTGTACTTACCAAAGAATGGTAAGAATAGAAGGTTCTAAATACGAAAATAAATGTGATAAAGTGTTATGTAATATTATTAATTAAAATAAATAATGGTGTTTGTATTTGTGTGCATGTGTGTTTGTAATTGTATCGCAAAAAATAAGGAACTAAGTCGTTCACAATAAAATTTGAAGTAAAACTAGACCTATGAAAAAAAATTTATGACAATTTAAGTGGGTAAAACTATACATTTGGTTGAACTAAACTTAGTTTAATGACATCAACTCGTAGGAGGGCAAATTTATTTTTAACTATAGGTTCCTACATGTATTTTGCAATGATTCTCACTAAAAACCAAAATTATTTATGACCGACCGAAATGCAAAAACTAACGTATCTAGGCTTCAAATGGAGCATGAATTTGTTTTTTAAATGCTGTTTTATGTTCTTTCATAGTTTGTTTTTGGCATTGTAAAAAGTCCACAGTTATTTGAATTTGTATATAACTACAATTTCGAATATTATAAGCAAATGCAAAGAAAACATTTTAAATAAAAAAAAACTGCGTTTTTAAAAAGAACGCCTACCTAGGAGATGATGCACTTAAACGATAAGCGATTGAAATGTAGAAGTCTTTTTCATTTGTAGTCTTTTAAATAAATATGTTGTGCTAAAATTCCGTAAAAAGGTTTAGTTCATTAATAGTATATTATTCAGCGAGGGTGATGTCACCCGAGTGTGTAATAGTCATTTTACGCGAGCAGAATACTATATTTTATCCACGACTATTTTAACTGTTTTAATCATTTAAAAGTGGAAAAATAAAGTTAATTCACAGTAAAAAGTAAAACGTTTTAAACGTCAAACGAAAAATGGACTCCCCATTATAAAAATTTGCTAGTTCCTGATTGGTCGAAGGTGTGGTATTATGAGTTCATGTTCATAATACGCTAGGTTGGAATTATGACTATCATTATTAAATGAATATACGACAGTCGTGGATAAAAGATATAGTGTCACCCACTTTAATTAAGATTTATACATTATTACATTATAATACGTAAATTAAATGGGCCATTTTCATTTTGTTGACCAGCTTTTACAAACTTTTTTTAGGCTAATATTATTTACCCCAGTAAATAAAAACAAATTTGAGGCCAAAATAGGAAAAAATTACGACAAAGCTGATTTTTTTCTAGAAACCTTCATTGAGATGCCCTTAGTACATCCTGAGAAGTTCGAGAAATTTGAGCCATGGGTTTTTTTTGGGAGCAAAAATATTTCTTATAAAATTCTACACAAAAAAGGTCATTACACTTTTTTCGTAGGATCAATCGTTTCAAAGATATACAGTACGTACGTACATAAAATGTTGTGGGTCTAATTGTGAGGACAAAGTTTCACAGAGACATCCATTCCCAAATCCAAGAAAGATATTAATCGATTTAAAAATCAAGCAGTAGAAAAACAGTAATAAGCAAATAGTAGAAGAAGCAGAAAGACAAATAGCAAATGTGGTTGCAGATAAATTAGTTCTAGTTTCTACTGTTTCTGTTGTTGTTTTGCTTTATAAATATTTTATTTGTCTTCGTAGATACTCCAAACAGCAATATTATATGTTAAAAGGGGGTGGAATTTATAGAAGATATACTTTTTGCAACTAAATTTCATTCAGTCATTTAAATATTGCACGATAATAAAAAATCAATAAAAGAAATCTAAAAACTGCATTTGTTCTTGAAATAAAGAGAAACAAACTAGACAAATTTTTTTAAATTTATTTGTCTCTTAACGGATGGATCTCATTAAGGTTACAAAAGAAATATGGATACAAAAGTAGGTATGTATTGTACGTAATCTGTCATTAGTATCAAAATAATCCGATCATTTAAAATAGAGTAAGTGTTAAGCATTAATTGAATATTTTTATTATGTAAACTATTTGCATATACAGTATAATACCAGAGCTTCAGAAACTGTGTTGAACCTATTTTAATACATATAATTATTATCAAATGTGGCACAGTCCTCCTTTCAGAATCACTCTAACAAAATAAAGTACAGTAGACGAAGGGAGAGCTGGTGATTAAGTGTTGGCGTTGCTGTTATGTTTTAGCAAATATTTTAGTATTTTATCTTATGGGAGTCAGATCTCCCCCCTGCTCGTTTTGGCGCTAGCCGCCCCAGAAAATATTCAATTGCGGAACAGAGTATAACACTTTCGTGCTAGTTGAAGAGGGTATCTTGGCGATCAACATTCGATGTATGCCAACATTTTTTCTCCGTACAATTGGTAGCACTGGCGACATCAATCATTCCCAAAATTGGATCGCAGAATAACACTTTCTGACCAGGCGGAAAATTTTCGTTGTCAATGCTCATTGCTGGAAAACCATATGCCAATAATTTCTGCTTGTCCATTTTCCAGATTTTTGGCCAAAAATTGGACTTTTGGCCAAAAACGGGCCAAAACTGGTGCTTCTCAAAAAAAATGTTGGCACCTTCTCAAACTTGTAGTTTTTGTACTTACCAAAGAATGGTAAGAATAGAAGGTTCTAAATACGAAAATAAATGTGATAAAGTGTTATGTAATATTATTAATTAAAATAAATAATGGTGTTTGTATTTGTGTGCATGTGTGTTTGTAATTGTATCGCAAAAAATAAGGAACTAAGTCGTTCACAATAAAATTTGAAGTAAAACTAGACCTATGAAAAAAAATTTATGACAATTTAAGTGGGTAAAACTATACATTTGGTTGAACTAAACTTAGTTTAATGACATCAACTCGTAGGAGGGCAAATTTATTTTTAACTATAGGTTCCTACATGTATTTTGCAATGATTCTCACTAAAAACCAAAATTATTTATGACCGACCGAAATGCAAAAACTAACGTATCTAGGCTTCAAATGGAGCATGAATTTGTTTTTTAAATGCTGTTTTATGTTCTTTCATAGTTTGTTTTTGGCATTGTAAAAAGTCCACAGTTATTTGAATTTGTATATAACTACAATTTCGAATATTATAAGCAAATGCAAAGAAAACATTTTAAATAAAAAAAAACTGCGTTTTTAAAAAGAACGCCTACCTAGGAGATGATGCACTTAAACGATAAGCGATTGAAATGTAGAAGTCTTTTTCATTTGTAGTCTTTTAAATAAATATGTTGTGCTAAAATTCCGTAAAAAGGTTTAGTTCATTAATAGTATATTATTCAGCGAGGGTGATGTCACCCGAGTGTGTAATAGTCATTTTACGCGAGCAGAATACTATATTTTATCCACGACTATTTTAACTGTTTTAATCATTTAAAAGTGGAAAAATAAAGTTAATTCACAGTAAAAAGTAAAACGTTTTAAACGTCAAACGAAAAATGGACTCCCCATTATAAAAATTTGCTAGTTCCTGATTGGTCGAAGGTGTGGTATTATGAGTTCATGTTCATAATACGCTAGGTTGGAATTATGACTATCATTATTAAATGAATATACGACAGTCGTGGATAAAAGATATAGTGTCACCCACTTTAATTAAGATTTATACATTATTACATTATAATACGTAAATTAAATGGGCCATTTTCATTTTGTTGACCAGCTTTTACAAACTTTTTTTAGGCTAATATTATTTACCCCAGTAAATAAAAACAAATTTGAGGCCAAAATAGGAAAAAATTACGACAAAGCTGATTTTTTTCTAGAAACCTTCATTGAGATGCCCTTAGTACATCCTGAGAAGTTCGAGAAATTTGAGCCATGGGTTTTTTTTGGGAGCAAAAATATTTCTTATAAAATTCTACACAAAAAAGGTCATTACACTTTTTTCGTAGGATCAATCGTTTCAAAGATATACAGTACGTACGTACATAAAATGTTGTGGGTCTAATTGTGAGGACAAAGTTTCACAGAGACATCCATTCCCAAATCCAAGAAAGATATTAATCGATTTAAAAATCAAGCAGTAGAAAAACAGTAATAAGCAAATAGTAGAAGAAGCAGAAAGACAAATAGCAAATGTGGTTGCAGATAAATTAGTTCTAGTTTCTACTGTTTCTGTTGTTGTTTTGCTTTATAAATATTTTATTTGTCTTCGTAGATACTCCAAACAGCAATATTATATGTTAAAAGGGGGTGGAATTTATAGAAGATATACTTTTTGCAACTAAATTTCATTCAGTCATTTAAATATTGCACGATAATAAAAAATCAATAAAAGAAATCTAAAAACTGCATTTGTTCTTGAAATAAAGAGAAACAAACTAGACAAATTTTTTTAAATTTATTTGTCTCTTAACGGATGGATCTCATTAAGGTTACAAAAGAAATATGGATACAAAAGTAGGTATGTATTGTACGTAATCTGTCATTAGTATCAAAATAATCCGATCATTTAAAATAGAGTAAGTGTTAAGCATTAATTGAATATTTTTATTATGTAAACTATTTGCATATACAGTATAATACCAGAGCTTCAGAAACTGTGTTGAACCTATTTTAATACATATAATTATTATCAAATGTGGCACAGTCCTCCTTTCAGAATCACTCTAACAAAATAAAGTACAGTAGACGAAGGGAGAGCTGGTGATTAAGTTGATAAAATTTGAAGATATGATACCATCAACTGATCAGCCAATTGACGAAGCTCTCTATGAAGAGGACAATGAAGTTGGCACGGAATTAGATCTGCTAGAAGAGAACGAATGATTTATGCAAAGGGTTGTTTTGAGTGTCAGATGTGGATTAGGCCTACTGTTTGTTACTGTTAAAAAAATACAGACATTGTATCTTTCCGTAACTTTTACTAAAACATTGTTGATCGTACGAAAAAAGTTTATTGACCTTTTTTTGTGTAGAATTTTATAATAAATGTTTTTGCTCATAAGTGATACTTTTCGATATAATGGCAAAAACTGAAAATTTCCCCTTTAACCCCCACCAAAAAAAACCTCAGTGCTCAAATTGCTCAAACTTCTCAGAATGAATTAAGGGCACCTCAATTAAGGTCTCCACTAAAAAACAGCCTTCTCGTAATTTTTTCCAGTCGAAATGTCTTCATTTACTGGACTATTAGAAATTGTATTCTTAAGGAACGATCAGATTTAATTTAGAACTTCTCATTGCACTTTTTATCACATCGAAAACAAATTTAATCGATAAAATCGCTGCAGCAAGAAAATTCTTTATTCACCATTTGTATGTTTAATTTGAGTCCACTGTTATCGCTTAATCTAGAACAACCAACTGGCAATGTCATTAAATATGATCGACATTAATAAAACTTTTTGTAATTTTGTGATGTAAAATCGTGCGAGTCGACAATATTTCATTTAATTAAGCGTGATCAGTCGTTTATCCATCTTTTACAAAAAAAAATGAGATGTGACCGAAAAAGTAAAGAGAATATCGATTTTATATCCTACTTCAGGTTCTCATATTTCCGTTTCATCTGACCTTAAAGACTTTTATGGGAGCTCATTGTTTTAGTTATATGATGTAGTTTAAGGGGCATTCTCTCTTAATTTCACTAAGTTGCAGAGCCAATAAGTAAAAAATAGTTTTTTTTTACTTTATTGCCCTAAATTTGAACCGTAATCTTTCAGGTTGTGTTAATCACACAGCGTTCATCATGTTCAACTCTTTCTCTTTATAAAATAGAGAAAAAAATATTCTACACTCTTCGTTAAATATTACATTCTATTCAAGTTCACCAAAAAATTAAGAAACGGGGTGCGCGTAATATCTTGATTGTGTATGTATCTCGATATATGCAGTTAAGCAACGTTCATCGTGGTTACTATTTCTAACTAGACCAAGAGATGCCAACGATTTATTTACCTCATAAGCAAAATACGGTTTGATCTTAGGAATATCTAGACGTTGTCTCACAATACAATAGTCGGTTTTGCCTGATGGCAGCACATTATCAGAGGCCGGAGGGCAAAAAAAACATAAAATTTTGCATGTATTTACGTCATGAGGAAAATGGGCAAAATCAACTCTGTTGTAAAGCAGTTATTCTCAGAGACACAAATACACCAAATCTAACTGAAAATTCCCTTGCTTTCATTAAACCAGACTGACCTGAATGTGATGAAATTTTTGCATATATTTTTCTCATGAGGAGAATGGATGAGACCTTCATATTTCTTTAGCTTTAGGTTAGCCAAACATGAATATATCAAATCTGACTGAAAAAGCTCTTGTTTAAGGACCATAGGACACAATTTGAAAAAAAATGTTTTTTTTACCTCATCAGCAAAATGAATGGACCCTTCATATTTTGTTAGATTTACGTTAACCAAACATGAATATATCAAATTGGGCGTAAACAGTTCTTGTTTATGAACCATCGAATACAATTATTTTAGCACTAAATTAAATTGTTTAAAAGAAATTTAACCGAAAACGAAAATGAGGCATTTGACTGAGGGAGCTTTTATCATTTCTATAAGCTCCATTTAGATTAATTGTAAAATATTTTTATTTAATAATGTGAAGTAAACTTTGCTAATGTCTCAATCAAATGTACATTTGTACATACCACGAGTTATTTGTACTAATGCACAAAATCTGAGTTTCAATTTGGATTTTTTTGCGTAACGTGCGAAACGGAAATTGCGTTATAAAAATAAAATATTTATTTAATATAGTTAAAAATAAATTTGTAGGTATAGGGTAAGTAAGTAAAACCACAAGAAGAAAAATCATAAAAGGTGCAGATGGACAAAGCTTTTCACCTTGCAGAGCAGTTACATATCAAAAAGTAAAACGAATCAACTACGATTGCAAGCTGTGGTATAATGCCACTAATCCTTTAGAGAATAACCTTTTGGGATCACCATTAGATTCAGGATGGATACTCGAAGAGGGTAAATATACACCACACTGGTTCGATGGTCCTGAATTTCCCGGATCGATAGAAATTATCGAGGATAATTTGGAGCCTGAGAAAAATCTTAAGGAAGATGAAATTGATCATTTGCTAAGCATTGATTATGACTGCAAAGACAGCAATAATGAATCTGATAGAGAATACATTTGTTTATAACTATTATTTAATACTACCTACATCAATATTAATACTTACACCTACAAATATATATGTTTAACTATATTAAATAAAGATTTCATTTTTATAACGCAATAATTTGATCCCATTCGCACATTACGTAAATAAATCCCAATTCAAAATCAGATTTTGTGCATTCGTACAAATAACTATGTACAAATGCACGAAATTTGATTGAGACTTATTAATACAGTTTACTTCACATACCCTAATAAAAAATCGGCAGCTACTGGAAGCAGCTGGAACCTCCCCACACGGTGGATCCAGATCAGCTGTGTTTGGATATTACATCGGAAATCAGAGCACTGAGCAAACAGATAAATTACGCGTGACTTTGGAGCCATTTATTTCATGGACAAATATCGAACGAACTGAAGTGGACTACAGGCAATTTGTTAAAACCTAACCTAACAGATAACGTTTCGAAGATTTTGTAGAACATTGAATAGCGACTAAAAAAATAATAATACAGAATTTAGCCCAAATGACACTCTAACCTCAACAAGTAAATAACATTATGGACAGTTCAAGCAGACTACGCATGCGTCAAATTAAAATCTTCTTTTACGATCAAAAAGGTCTGAGCAAGTCGAGCTTCGTCGAGTCCTTTATTTTGTAATATTCGAACGTTTCAGATTTAGCCCGGTTAGCTCGATTTGCATTAAATGAACGATTATGACGCGTCCCATCAATCAGACGTAATATCCGAACACGGCTATAAACAATAATTACCTTTAAAAAAACCAACTAAAATAGGTTAGCTTTTACCGTGACCCGACGCCGTGAAGTCTAAATATTTCCCTCATATAAATGATCTGTCGAGAAAACGACGTCAAAGACGGATAGCCGCGATTAAAAGGGTGGTCTAATACCTTCCATCGTTTTTACATTTCGATTTTCCAACATCAACTGCTTGAAATACTCACTCTGCATAATTAAATAAAGTTTATTACTTGAAAACAGTCAAAAGCGCCTTGCCACAATCCACAAAAAACACTATATTGTTAAAATTTTAAGATACTTAGCCAGGAAAAACACAAACTGTTTTGACAAATGTTTAACGGCTGTCAACAAATGTTTGACCGCCACGCCAAGTTGGAAGACACGTGGTTTGGATTGCTCAGTTGTTGATTAATAAAAATAGACTGCTAATTACAGGTTAGATTTCCAACCTACAAAAAGATTTCTATTTTATTAGGACAAAGTATTTAGAACTTCATAAATATTACATTGTACTAGATTTTAGTTGAAAGTACGGGAACCAGGCAGAAATTTTAATAATAACTACGTAATATTCTTAAATCTTAAGAAATATATATTTTTCAGGTTAGCTGTACCATAACCTATAAATCAACATTCACAAAGGTTACCAACCCAAATATTTCTGACAGATGGCAAAATACATTTTCCCCTAACAATAATACCAATAATATTTTTTGGATGCTGTCACGTGTGCACATATAACGAATCCTTTTTAATTTTTTAACGGAAACGAAATCGAAAGGGTGCAAGATCAGATCAGATCTTCTGGAGCACGAAAAAAACCCTCATGCAAAGTTTCATCCAAATCCGTTTAGCAGTTTCTCCGCTATCGTGTTCACATACATACATACGCACACACACACACACAGACATTTTTTAAAAACCACTTTTTTGGACCTCAAAACGTAAAGATTTGATTTTATCTCAATTTTCGATTTTGGACTAAATGTAGTAACCTCCCACAATTTTATTGTGGGGAGGTTAAAAAATTACAGTTAATCCAAATGGAGCCTATATAAATGATAAATGTCTCATTTTTATTCTTGGCTAAAACATTTTTTTATAACAATTTAATTTAGGGCTAAAATGATTCATAAACAAGAACTTCTTAAGTCCAATTTTATATATTCATGTTTGGCTAACCTAATGCTAACGAAATATGAAGGGTTCATTTACTTTGCTGATGAACTTTGATGAGGTAAAAAAAATACAATTTTCTTCAAATTGTGTCTGATGGACTTTAAACAAGCTTTATTGGTCAGATTTCATACATTCATATTTGGCTAACCTAAAGCTAAAGAAATATGAAGGTCTCATCCATTTTCCTCATGAGGAAAATAAATGCAAAAATTTCATCACATTCAGATCAGTCTGGTTTAATAAAAGAAAGGGACTTTTCAGTCAGATAGTTGATTTTACCCATTTTTATTTATGACGTAATTAAATGCAAAATTTTATGTTTTTTTACCCCGCGGCCTGTGATAATGCAAGATGTGCGGCCATTAGACAAAACCGATCATTGTTTTGTGAGACAACCTCTATCTATTCCTAGGGTCAAACCGAATTTTGCTTATGAGGTAAATAAATCGTTGCCAGCTCTTGGTCTAAACGGCTTGTACATTAGCTTCTACGTAGACGCTGTATTATTTAAGGCGAGTATTACGTAGTGGATATATCATCCTTCGGAGGGGATGTAAAGCAGTCGATTCCTTGTCTATGAAATGTTAGGCAAGCAAAAAATCGTACTCTTCTAATAAGAGAAGGTAAGAGAATGAAATGACCTGTTTTACCATTTTTAATTACTTTCCACCTTTAATTGGTTTCTGCAAATGTATGTATCTTTAATTTCATTTTAATGGTATTTGTTACTATTGGTTGATTATTAATAATGAGTACCTATAGAGCTTCATTCTTCCGTAATGTAGTCAATTTACGATATGAAATTTGTTATGACGTAAAATATGGATCCCACAAAATACACAACTTTACAGGTTCCTTTGGTTTTCAGCTGCAGCATTTTTAAACTTGAAAATCGTTCAATGTTTTCTAGTTCATATTATGAAAATGTAGAATAATACGCATTTCCTTGTTAATTTGGTTTAAAAATATCTCTTTAACGAAGTAGGTGATACAGAATTTAATTGCATTAACCAGACCATATACTCGGTATGGCCCTTGATTATTCATGTAATGTAACGCAATAAACTTCATAGTATTATGTGCAAGATAGAAGTTAAGTTCTGAGAAACTCAGCGAACACATTTTGATATATGTACTATCACGTTTTCTTACCGCAGCTGTACTTCCATCATAAATTACAAGTCATTGCAACTATTTGCAGAAAACTTTTAGGACAACATAACCTAACTTCAAATGCGACCTAAATAGCAAATGCATATCAGAAAAGTTAAATATAACTCCAATTTATCTTGGGAAATTATTATTTACCATTATGAAAAGTCTACTTTTTGGTGAATTAAAAATGATATTATATTGTGAAAGTTCTATTTCCGGATGAGTGCCTTCAATTTGAATAGTATCTAAGTTTAATGAAATAAAATTTTACGATGCACATAATACTTTGTGGTTTTTACTAATGGGGTCATTCACTAAAATGTATTCAATTAATTATTTTTACATTTTCTTACAGCATTATTTCTACCTATAATGCCCTGAAAATTTCAGGGTGAAAGCTCTTTTCATAGCTGATATTTAAAGTTAAAGTTGCCGCTTTTAGAAATCAGCTTGAGAGGAGCGTGACGTCATTGCACGGTTATTAAGACTAAATATTCTACTTTAAATGTTCAATAATACTTTAAGTGTTGTGCCCGTGAATCAACACAACTGTATGTAATTTAAAAGAAAGCATGCTTAGCGGAGGTGGCAGGGCGCGCCAGCCAAACCGCGCTTTCGTCAACCGTGCAATGACGTCACGCTTTAGATTCATGCGGTGGTTATTTAACGGATTTAACGTTGAAATAAAATTCTGACTTTTTGTATAGCTACTATTTGAAGGGCCCTCTTTCGAAATAATTAATAAAAAAAAAAGGTGCTGAATGAGCCCATTCAACACAATATTGCTAGAAAGTAATTTTACTGAAAACATAAATGCTGTATTATAAAATAATAAGAAGGCTTTTGACAATGTAGAATGAGCAAACTGTAGACTGTATTATTGGAGATGAGGACACTCAAATATCTGGTATTTATTATTCGCCGACTATATCAAGAAAACTCTGCTTGGATGAACGCTTGGATGAACACTAACTTATAAATGTATAGTCAGCAAAAGCGCCAGGCAGGGCTGTGTTCTGTCACCAGCCCTACACCAATCTACAGTGAAAATGTGATGCGACGTGTGCTGGGAACTGTTAGGGTGGAGGTGCTAGGCGGAACCAAGATTTCTAACGTGAGATTTGCAGATGGTACCATCTTAGTTGCGCAAGATGAGCTCATGCAGCTGTTGGATAGGCTTCAGACAATAAACTCTGATTACAGTTAAGTGTAAATTATAATAAAACTAAAATTATTATTGAAGACCGAGCCAGGCACTTTAAGGTCAGGTGACTGTGAGGTAGTAGACAAGATGGTATACCTTGGAGCCCTTGTGGACAATACTGGTGATTGCGAATATTAAATTCGGCGAAGAATACGAATGGTAAAATCGGCAACAACAGAAATACCACGAGTCGCACAAAAATCAGACTTGCTAGCACCCTAGCTTTCTCCGTATGTCTTTACACTTCTGAGACATGGACAGTTGGGGAAGCAGATAGGCACCGTATTGATACTTTTAAGTTGTGTTTCTGGGGACGTTTATTACAAATCCCTAGACTGCCCATCGCACTGGTACCTCGATTCCTCAAGAAATACATTCCCAAAACCAATCTTCCAGTATTTTATTCTCTCGAATCCTCTCATTTCTTATTCACATCAACCGGAAAGAGATAGAGAGAGAGAGAAAGAAAGAGCAATTTAGAATGGCTGACATTTCGGAAAAAATTAGATGGCAACAGGTTTCCCTGTCAAAAAATCCTATTTCAAACTTATAGATAATTGTAAATTTTTTATGGGTAATCATAAGAGCCTATCTGGTTTATAAGGTTTTATACAGTATATTAATTTTGCCATATAGAAATTATATTGGGATGAATAAGTATCTAAAGGAGTCTTAATTGAGTTGGAATGTCCATGTTGTTATTGGTATGTTTCCATAAGTGTTTATACTAAAAACAGTTTTTATATGGCATTACAACTTTTAATTTGATAAGTTCTCATGGATCTGAATAGTGTTGAAACTGAAAAGGTTTCATCAGTAAAATCAAATATGAGTTCTGTAATCTTTTATAAGAAACAATTAGTATATGGTTTTTGTAAGATCTGAGAGGTTGTTATCAGTTTAGTTTATATAATAATTTAATGAGGATTTATAAGGATACGTATTAAAAAGTGTTAATAAGGTATTACATCGAATATTTTTGTGGCTTTTTATGGGATCTGATGAGTAATGAAATTGAAAAGATATACTAAGGAGTTCCTAGCAGACATTTTATACATTTTTATAAGGATATATTTGTACTTACTTTTATGAGACTTCATGGGTATATATCAGTTTAGTTTATATAAGAATTTAATGGAAACCTGTAAGGATGCATGTTAAAAAGTATGAATAAGGTATTATCGAATACTTTTGTGAGTTTTTTGGAATCTGAAGAGTAATGAAATTGAAAAGATATACCAAGGGGTTCCTATAGTAGGCATTTTATACATTTTTATAAGGATATATTTGTACTTATTTTTATAAGACTTCGTGGGTCCATATCAGTTTAGTTTATATAAGGATTTAATAAGGATTTATAGGGACATCTATTAAAAAGTATTAATAATGATTTACAACTATTAATTTGATAAGTGTTCATGGGGTTCCAATAGTAGTAAAACTAATAATGTTTCATCAGGAAACCAGGGATGAATTTTATAACATTTAATAAGAAATAATTAGTATATATAAGATTTGAAGGGTTATTATTAGTTTAGTTTTATATAAGAATTTAATAAGGATTTCTCAGTGCATCCATTGAAAAGTATTATTTACAACTATTAATTTGAAAAGTTTTCATGGGATTTCAATAGTAGTCAACCTAAAAAAGTTACAATACTTACTAAACTAAACTTACTAAAATAAAATAGATTTCATATAATTTACATTAAAATCCATTGTAAGATTAAAATCCGTTTTAAGTATACACATTGTATTTTAGAAAACCCTCTTATTCCCATAAAAGCATAAAAGTCTTACAATAGACCCCAAGCGAGAAATATACATTAAAAACTCACAGAATCTATAAAACGTTCGTGTTTGAAACGCCATAAATACTTATAGGCCTCGTACTGAGAGTTTACATTAATATCTTTCAAATTCATATAAAAACCTATAAAACTTCGCAATTTAATTACCATAAATACTTATAAATATACTGATAGATTTCATCTAGAGAATTTACTTTAAAACCCCATTGCATATCCTCATAGAATTTTATAAAAACTTCGTGTTTATTATTAAAACGTGCAAGTGTTGATAGACTTTAGGCAAGGAATTTACATTCAAAACACATTTCAAATACTTCAAGAACTTAAACACATCTGAACCTTTAAAATCTTCGTATTTCAAACACCATATAAGAACTTACAAATACTGATAGGCCTCGTATGGAGAATTTTCATTAAAAATACTTTTCAAATAAATATAAAATATCTATAACACTTCATATTTCAATTACCGTGAAAACGTATAACTACTGATAGACTCCATATAGGGAATTTACATTAAAAACCCATTGTACGCAGCAAATCTTATAAAAACTTCGTATTTCCTATTAATATATGCAAATGCTGATAGACCTCAGGTAAGGAATTTACATTAAAAACACATCTCAAATAGCCACATCAAACCATATTCATAAATTATAAAAAACTTTGTATTTAAAATACTATAAAAACTTAATTATACTAATACATATAACTACTGATAGACTCCATACAGGTAATTTACATTAAAAACCCATTGTACGCATCAAATATTATAAAAATTTCGCATTTCCTATTAATATATGCAAATGCTGATAAACCTCAGGCAAGGAATTCACATTAAAAACACATTTCAAATAGCCGCACATCAGACCACATTTAGAACTTATAAAAAAACTTTGTATTTCAAATACTATAAAAACTTACGTATACTAATAGGTTTCGTACAAGGAATGTACATTTAAAACACACACACACATAATTAAAACTTATGAAAGTTTAGTGTTACATACTCCAGCCTCCAGTAGAGGGAGCTGTTATACATGTCGCTAATTCATATCTAATCTAATGTGACCTAAGAAACTAGCGTGGGCTTGTTAAATTAAAAGTAAAGCAGTCCCTTTTACTGCTAACTTATTAACTGCGTTTAGGCTAGAACGCTAAAGCAAACAAGAGAACTTCTGCAGTATTTAGTGTTTACCACTATATTTCTATTGATATTTGAAATATTAATAGCAAGTAAATAATAAATATTTACTTACCTATGTAAGTTTATGGGATTTGGCATTAAAAATATATTTCAAATCACAACCAAAATCTGTAAAAAATCCTATTAATACTAATAGAATTTCTATAGGAAATTTACATTCACAACTCTATACAAACCTATGAAAACCTATAGAAACTTTTAATTACATGTACTATAAAAACTCATCAATACTAATAGATATCATATGGGAATTTATATTCAAAACACTATAAAAATCTATAAAAACTTTTAATTAAATATACTATAACAACTCATCAATACTGGTAGATACCGTAGATTCGTGAGATATTTAAATTTTAAGGCGACCGAAGAATACGACTTCCAGAGCAGCAGTGCTCTGTTAAGGCGTAATCATCATATTGCATCACTAGAAAACAGAAGGTCACTTGCTGACGTATTATTTTTGTACAAATTGATCAATGCTTTAATTGATTCCCCTGACTTATTAGCTATGGTAAACTTTCATGTTCCCCCTCGTAATCTAAGAAATAATATTATGTTTCATGAATCTTATTATAGAACAAACGCCAGTCAAAATTCCCCTTTAAATAGAATGTTTAGGACTTACAATTCAAATTTTTTTGAAATAGATGTATTTTTTTATCATTAAGAAGTTTTAAAACTGCTATAAAAAATACTATTTTAACCTAAATGTTTTTTTCTCTCTGTGATTACTCTGTGGTGTATTGTATACACTAATTTTAGTTTATAGTTTAGTTTAGTTGTTAAATTAGATCTAGTGGACACTTGTTTGGGTTATTTAGCCTGTATGTGTCCCTTTCCCTGTAATAAATAAATAAATAAATACCATATGAGAATTTACAGTTAAAACACATTTCAAATACACACATCAAAAATTATAAAAACTCATGATTTTTTTTTTTTATAAGTTTTTATTTGGATTTTTTGACAGGGTTACAACGCAGTTACTTAAATTAGTAATTTGAATGTATGACGTTGACAAACTTGAGGATATTGAATATTCGACAAGGCTCATGGGCGAAGGTTCATATTTTGGATAAATAAGAGGAAAATCAATGCCATCCAAATTATCTTCTGTTACTATGAATACTCGTTCATTTTGATTTTTCGATCATTCTTATTTTCAAGTCTGCTCTTTGATGTTCAATATGATCCACCAACATACTAGCTAATTTGTTTCTTCGACTGGCTCCGGCCATTCCAAAAGTAGAAGGCAATAAATCAAGATGAACATCAAAATATTATACAACAAAAAAAGAAAACCCGAGAAAAAACCGGAGATATGGGTTATTTTCATCATAAAGAAAATTTGGTCGTTCACTTCAATAAAAATTAATGAAGTTGTATCCACCATTTGGTCTTTTCAAAAATATAATAAGTTTACGATATTTACTCATATCGATGACGATCTTCAAAATTAATACTAATTTTAACATAGAATATTTGTAATCAATCACTGGAAAAATTCAGTATCTTTGCCTTTTCTCCAAAATATATACAGTTTCCCAGCAGCTCTTGGCAGTTTTCCTTAAACTTTTTACACGTTTGCTTTTATCTCTCTTGATTTTTCTAGTGATTCATTTGAATATCTGGTCAGAGGCTTTCTGAGTATCTATTAGTATTTTAGAATCGTCATTTTCTTCCATTTAGAAAAGTTACTTGCGTTTTCATTAAATTGTAGATGATGCAAACAATGCTATTGCTATTTATGAACAACAGGCAGCAGAGGTTCAGAGCTTCATGGCAACTTAGTTTAAAATGTACAGGTGTATCACTATTTTTTTCTGTTGTCCCTGTAATTATTAACACTCTTGTGGAAAACACTGGCTTCCCAAACTAGTCATAAAATCAAGTATGCCCCGTTTTATTGATTTTGCTTTAAATAAAAAAACCGCTGCCCAAGGAATCACTACTGCCACATCCGGATTCTCTATCCAAGTCACTCACAACGAAAAAACTTTGTATGTGAAAATAATTGTTTATGGAACTTTAATAATATAATATTTGAAATCCTCTACCCCAAGAACCCATAAAACGATACCCCATATCGGTAGTGGGGTGGGGGGTGGTGATAGTGGGGGGGTAGATGAAGTAAAAAAATATTTTGAGGTTTCTGGTTCCTGTACATACACTAAATCACAATTTTTCACAATTTCATCCCCTTTAATGAGGGGGTGGTAATGGGGGTGGTTAATGCCAAAAATTTTTTGAGACCTTAGCTTCTCTTGTATATACTAAATGCCAATTTTATGGACTCTTACCTGCTCGATTGACCTATTTACCCCAAATTTACCCCAATTTACCCCCCAACCCTTCGACGGAACAAGATGAAAATATAATCTAGTTCTAGATCTCGTTAAAGTACATATGTGCACCAAATTTCAAGTCAATATCTTAAACGGTTCCAGAGTAAACGTGCGCACAAAAAACAGTTACAGACAGACAGACCGACAGACAGAAAATTTTTTTTCGCTCAAACTTAAAATCTCGACGTTTCATGACATTTGAAGCCTATTTGGACAATAAAAATTTTTAAAATTTTTTCTGTCGTTACTATAATACTTCCACTGGACGTGGAAGTAATAACACTTCCGAACTAGTCATAAAATTAATTATGCAACTATTTTAAATAAAAATTAACTCTTGATTTTCAGTACGAAGAGTGCCTTTTCTTTTGAAAAAAGTTCCACATAGTGACATAGTTAATATTAAAATGTTAATTACTTCCACGTCCAGTGGAAGTATAGTAACGACAAAAAAATTTTTAAAAAATTTTATTGTCCAAATAGGCTTAAAATGTCATGAAACGTCGAGATTTTAAGTTTGAGCGAAAAAAAAATTCTGTCCGCATGTCGGTCTGTCGGTCTGTCTGTAACTTTTTTTTGTGCGCACGTTTACTCTGAAACCGTTTAAGATATTGACTTGGAATTTGGTACACATATGTACTTTAACGAGATCTAGAACTAGATTATATTTTCATCTTGTTCCGTCGAAGGGTTGGGGGGTAAATTGGGGTAAATTAGGGGTAAATGGGTAAATCAAGCAGGTAGGAGTCCATTTAGTATATACAAGAGAAGCTGAGGTCTCAAAAAAATTTTTGGCATTAGCCACCCCCATTACCACCCCCACCTCCTTATTAAAGGGGATGAAAAAAAAATGTGATTTAGTGCATGTACAGGAACCAGAAACCTCAAAATATTTTTTTACTTCATCCACCCCCCACTACCACCCCCCTATCACCACCCCCACCCCACTACCGATGTGGGGTATCGTTTTATGGGTTTTTGGGGTAGAGGATTTCAAGTATTATATTATTAAAGTTCCATAAACAATTATTTTCACATACAAAGTTTTTTCGTTGTGAGTGACTCGGATAGAGAATCTGGATGTGGAAGTAGTGATTCCTTGGGCAGCGGTTTTTTTATTTAAAACTGAATCGAGAAGCTTATACAACTATCATCTTATAGATGAAATAAGGTTCTTTTATATGGTTATTATCTGTAGTAATATAATAAGTGGTCTGTGGAATTGTTAGCTATTTTTCGAAGGTGTCACTTAAGTAACAAATAATTGGTGTCACTTTGAGAGCTAAAAGATATGAAGATATTTCAGAATGCAGGTATTCCAAAATTTTTCTGTCTTTTAAATGCTTAATGCATATTCGACTTTATTAATATTATAATTAATAATATATTGTTGACCTAAACTTTCTACCTGTCAAATGTCTATTGAAAATTCTCAAGTTATATTTAAGATTACCGTCATCAATTTCCTCCATTTATCCGCCTTTTATACAATGTGGGATGGCTTTTGAAAAGATACTCCTCGTATTAACTCAACTTGCGATGAAAAATATTCCTTTATCGGACGTGAAACGTGATTGTGTTAATATTGAGGTTATTCCGAAACTATTCGCTAGTTCATAATTCTTCAGCATATTTGGCTGATTTATTAGGACAAAGTTAAGCCATAACTTTATTTTAATCGTAAGTCTCGACTAACATTTGCGACAAATGTCTGCTTCTACGGACTTTCCTTGCTGTACGCTTGACTAAATATGATTTAATTAAGTTGTACTCAAGAGATTTATAGAAGCTACCTCCTTCACAATATCAGCTGTCGATTTAGAAATGAATATTAAAGATCAAATATTTTTTCTGTTTCTGTGATTAAAATACGAATGAATTTTTATTGTATTTTTACTGGTATTTCATAATTACAAATAAACCCAGAAGCTCTTCATTTCGTATATCTTTAATAAATAAATACGTAAATATTTTAAAAAATCACTCTCTGAAATTCACGTTTCAGAGTACGTAGATTAAGAAAATTAAAGCCATTTAATTCCTTCGGCCTCTCTGTCTGTCTGTCTTTTGGCGCTATATCTATAAAACCACTTGATGGAGAAGGATAATATTTGGTAGGTAAGTTTTGATGCTACTGTCAACGAAGAACAGGGAAAAATTCCATTTAAAAATATATATAAATACATAAAAAGTATAATTAAGGTAAAAATAATTACGGAACACAGTAATATTTGACATGCAATGGGATATTTTCCATTTTTTTAAATTCAGTTTTGGTGATATATATCAAGTAAAGTTATTATTTTAACAATTACTGCATAATCAATTTAAACCAAAACCATAGTTTCTTAAACAAAAAATTAAATTACAAATTTAAAAAAAACCTGACACAAAAATATCGACTAAATAACTAATATAAAAAAAAATAAATTAACACAACTTTAAAAATTATGAAACAATTTTGATTTCATATACGAACTCTTATGATTTATTTAAATACAGCTTACATTTTCTTTACGTCCTCGAGATTTGCTTTCTTATACGCATGAATATACCGGGAGCTGCTGTTTTGAATATAACTATTTAGTAGTTCGTCTTTACAGCAGCTCCTGACATATTCATGCGTATAAGAAATCAAATCTCGAGGACATAAAGAAAATGTAAGCTGGATTTAAATAAATCATAAGAGTTCGTATATGGAATCAAAATTATTTCATAATTTTTAAAGTTGTGTTAATTTAGTTTTTTTATATTAGTTATTTAGTCGATATTTTTGTGTCGGGTTTTTTTAAAATTTATAATTTTATTTTATTTCATACTTTTTAAACTAAACATATACATACAACATAGCGTATTATTATATCACGAGTCCAACACAGAATTTTTAACCTTTAAGCCGACGCGGTCCAATTTTGTATTCTACTAGTCGCACACGGTCTACAAGAGCGATTCTATTATAAATATATTTATGTGTTATACTTAATTTTAATAAAAACTGCATCAATATCTCATCTCCCGTTGAAGAGATATAAAGCCACAGACAGACAGACAGACAAACATACAAACATACGAGTCAAACTCTTTTTGGGTCGGGGGTTAAAAAATTGAAAATTTTTAAAAACTCCCGATCAATGTATCTAATCGTACCAGTTTCATATGACCGTATCAAAATGTGGCCGAAATCATATTCGGCTACCATAATTGTCTGAACATTTTCAATTTTACTTCAATTGGACAATTTCTAGAGAAGTTCAACATGGCGAATTCAAGATGGCGACCAAACATCAAAATCTAATATGGCCTAAAACCTTCTCGACAAAATACTCTTTCAAATAAAAAAAAGTGCATCAAAATCGGATCACCCGTTGAAGAGATATGAAGCCACAGACAGACAGATAAACAAACATACAAACATACGCGTCAAATCTTTTTGGGTCGGGGGTTAAAAATTAACTAACTTCAAACTTTTGGTTATTTTTTGGTGGTGCGTTAATTTCTTGGAGAAGTGTATATTCATTGCGTCGTTCCTATCCGATATAAAACTTAGAGTTTAAACCGAATCCTTCACCATTTCTTAGAATGCAACGTATGAGCGAATACACTATACGATCAAATTACAGTGTTAAAGCTAAAAAACTTTGTCCACCATCTTGGGACGTCCGCCATATTGAATTTAGTGTGACGTAATTTTATTTTCGTGCATTGTCATCCAAACTAAACATATATACAAAATTTCAACTCAATCGGTTGGGGCTAACTGTTTTAAAATTCAGTTGCGTCCGCCATATTGAATTTAGTGTGACGTCATTTTATTTTCGTATTCTTCTCAGCAAACCCTTTCATTTGATACCCATGTCATGGGGGTGCATAAAAAATAACTGGTTCGCCATCTTTGGGAGTCCACCATATTGGATTTGGAATTACGTCACTTAGCTAACCATGCATTGTCATCCAAACTTAACGTGTATGCAAAATTTCAGCTCAATCGGTTGGGGATAACTGTTTTAAAATTCAGTTGCGTCCGCCATATTGAATTTAGTGTGATGTCGTGTTATTTTCGTATTCTTCTCAGCAAACCCTTTCATTTGATAGGGTGCATAAAAAATAACTGGTTCGCCATCTTTGGGAGTCCTCCATATTGGATTTGGAATGACGTCACTTAGCTAACCATGCATTGTCATCCAAACTAAACGTGTGTGCAAAATTTCCGCTCAATCGGTTGGGGATAACTATTTTAAAATTCAGTTGCAAGATTTGACCCACAAGAACAAGGCACGTTAAATAAAAGCTTGTAATCAATATGGCGACCAAACATCAAAATCTAATATGGCAAAAACCTTCTCGACAAAATACTCTTTCAAATAAAAAAAAGTGCATCAAAATCGGATCACCCGTTGAAGAGATATGAAGTTCCAGACAGACAGACAGACAGACATACAAACATACGCGTCAAACTTATCTTTTTGGGTCGGGGGTTAAAAATAAGAAATGAGAATACGTCCGTCTAGACACAGATTTCAAATTATTTTATTTGGCGGGAAATAATTTAACCAATCATAGACAACTTTCGCTTAGACTGTAACTAACTTATATGAATGCCAAATTGTGTATTTACTTTACATTATTTTACCTATGACCTTCTATTTTTCTCAATATCTTGAATATCAATAAATATTATACACATGTATTTAGAAGGAATTAAAAGGTATTTATTTTACTTTTTTTATTATTTTTTTTTAATCGCCTTAATTATTTTAATGTCCTGGCGGAGTTTAGCTGATGGCTATTCTACCACTCAACCAGGACGGACACATACATAGACAACATCACAACACCCATTCCCTGCGACATTGCTATCTGCAGCAGCTGAGACTCGAACTCAGGAGAGGAGAGCGACTAGACCGTGTTGTCTCTCACACAACCGCAGTCTAGCCTACTGCTACTGTCTCGGCAACACGTGAAAAACGCCACTAAACATCCATACCTTAGCCAGGTTTCGAACCCGGGACCCCGTGGTCGCAAGTCTAACACCTTAAGCACTGCGCCACCGAGCTGGCATATTTGTTATTATGTAGAAGTTATCTTAAAAATGTAAACAAAACTTACGGCGAGGATTATGTGGCAACATTTCTTGCGTGCCGCCAGCTGACACCTCTTGTCACAATATAAGTGAAAGAGATATATTGGTTAGATTTTTATTTTATCAATAAACTATTAAGATGGAGATGAATTTTGTGAAAGGACATTCGTCCAATTTGCCCAAAGTTGATTATGACTTGATAGATTCTTTCTATAACAAAATTTGGATTTTTGAAGGGATGGGATCAAAAATATTGGAAGCTTGCCACCAAGTTCTTCGAATATCAATTTTTTCGGAACAGTTACAAATTTTTTTTCCGAAGCACTTATGTTTGTGTTTCCACAACTTTTATAAAATACCTTTTAAATGACATTATCTACTATTTGTAAATTACAGCAAATACCTCGATGAAAGAAACTGAAATGCTTCAAACCAACACGACGGCGACGTTAGAATACATCAGTCATTTGACTAGCCGTTGACATTGTTGTCATGTTTTGCTAAATATGTTTTTAAAAATCTAATCGGCATTAAAAATTATTTAAAATATTTAATAATTCACGCCTATTATTATTTTTTACATAAGACACTAAATACTGAATGATTTTCTAAATGTAATTTTAAATGTTCTTAGTTAGGTCATGTTTGATTCTTTATGTGAAAAGGAAAAATTAAGAATTAAATTGGGAATAAAATTTTAAAAAAAAATTAAAAAAATATAATAAAAACATTATTTTTAAAAAATTGTAAATATATTTTAACTGTTTTATAAAGGTTATGTCTAGATTCATATTATAAAAAAAATTCTTTGTAAATTCTATAATGGGCAGGAATGAAAAACGGCTTTGCCGATTCTTTGCCTATTACAGTATATAATACTAGGTAGCAAAATTCATTGTAATTAAATTTTTTTTTGTAACAATTCCTATGTATTATGTATATCTAATAAATATTTTCTATTCTATTCTATTCTATTCTATTCTATTCTATAAGAAAATAAAGTTTCGTGGATAAATTTATTAAAATTGATTTAATAAATAAGCTTCATACTGCTGTTTTCTTCAATTATCTTTGCTAGAACTAGAGAAGGAATTTCAACTTGGCAACACTACACTGTTTTGTATAAAACCATTCTATCAACAAATCCATACAGTACAGCTACGTCATCGGTCAAACTACCTACGTTACCAATTTAAAACACCTGTTGCTGCACTTATTTTAACTGCTGTTTTCTCAAAAAATTGATAATTATTTTCACGGAAATCTGTATTGGAAGGCTTGTTCGTACATATTCTATATTATTCAATAAAAAAAAAATTGGAAAATACCCCATTAACACAACTGCTAAGGAAGAAAAAATTAGAAAATGTGACGAAGGGCGATAATATTTCGCATGTAGTTAATACAACTACTGTGGAAGAAGAAAAATATGAAAAAAATATATATAGGGTGGTCACCCAAAACATTTTTTTTAAATGTGACGGAGGGCTATAATATTTCGCATGAAGTTAATACAACTGTCAAAGAGAAACATATGAAAAAAATATATATAATGTGATCACCTAATAGAAGCACATAATAGAAGCACATAATAGAAGCAGCGAAGCAACGACATACTCTGGAATATTCACTATTCAGATGAAGTATATTACGAAATCTATGATTTTCTACTGTGTGCCTGCCTGTCTGTCTGTCTATCGATTTATATGTCTGCTGGCGTAAAGTATGATAATTTATTTAAGAGAGAAATATATATTTTGCAGAAAGTTGACTGCTGAGTTGGTTAAACTTATATATTTTAAAAGCTTTCATGTTAACTTTATTGCTGTCCGGTTTTTTTGACGCGAGATATTCACAAAAAATCAAGTTTTTGAAAATTTGACCTTGAATATCTTGAACAGAGAGGGGGAGTTGGGCAAAAATAAAAAAGGCAACTTGTAGATAATTTAATTCTCTACAACTTTCACATTGACCTCATGGGCATCCGATGCATAGGACGCGAGATATTTGCAAAAGATTTTGACCTTCAATATCTCGGGTAGCGATGTTGTGATTTTTGGTTTCAGGTTTTTACTAATTTTGTCTAGGTTTGCTTTTTTGACTAATTTCTGTGGGCTAATAGTTAATATTAAAATGTTAATTTTTATTTACAACTGAATCGAGGAGCTCTCTGGCTTATACAACTATCATCTTATAGATGAAATAAGGTTCCTTTATATGGTTATTAACTGTAGTAATATAATAAGTGGTCTGTGGAATTGTTAGCTATTTTTCGAAGGCGTCACTTAAGTAACAAATAATTGGTGTCACTTTGAGAGTTAAAAGCTATGAAGATATTTCAGAATGCAGGTATTATAAAATTTTTATGTCTTTTAAATGAGGGTTTTGAAATAGGTCTGCTTTGCTATGCTTAATACATATTCGACTTTATTATTAATAATATATTGTTGACCTAAACTTTCTACCTGTCAAATGTCTATTGAAATTTCTCAAGTTATATTTAAGATTACCATCATCAGTTTCCTCCCATTTATCCGCCTTTTATACAATGTGGGATGACTTTTGAAAGGATACTCCTCGAATTAACTCAACTTGCGATGAAAAATATTCCTTCATCGGACGTGAAACGTGATTGTGTTAATATTGAAGTTATTCCGGAACTATTCGCTAGTTCATAATCCTTCAGCATATTTGGCTGATTTATTAGGACAAAGTTAAGCCAGAGCTTTATTTTAATCGTAAGTCTCGACTAACAAATGCGACAAATGTCTCCTTCTACGAATTTTCCTTGCTGTACGCTTGACTAAATATGATTTAATTAAGTTGTACTCAAGAGATTTACGGAAGCTACCTCCTTCACAATATCAGCTGTCGATTTAGAATTGAATAATAAAGATCAAATATTTTTTCTGTTTCTGTGATTAAGTTTCTACGAATGAATTTTTAGTGTATTTTTACTGGTATTAGCCCAGACGACAGAGAACATTTTTATAGTGAAACCCACAAAAAGTTGCAAACTGAATATTTTTTTTTAATGAGTTCGTGAAAATGTAGAGAATAATATCCTGAAAAGTTTACATTCCGCTCGGGTGCAGAACATAAGAAAAAAGCGAAAAAAACATTTTTTTTTACCAATTTCTTCAAAATTTTTAAATTAAGCCAGGGCAGGAAAAAATAAAAAATACAGGTGGATAGACCACATGTTTCTGAACAAAAAATATCGTAATAAAATTTTTCGCTAAAGCCATGGTATTCCTGGAAAAAAAATAGTGAAATAACCTTGTCACTCTGCGCGGCTAACGCACGGTTAAATGCATACTATGGAAAATTCTTAGCCGTTCTGTCGAGTAAAATTAAGCTTTTTTCTCTTTCTGATTATACGTTTTAAACATTTTTCTTAGTGAATAGGAGGATAAATAGTGAGTATGGAGAGAAAATATATAATTATCAATACATACACAGACACAACACATCCCAGCTGAATCACTCGCATGAATTTTTACGTGCCTTTACTGTATTGTATTTTTTACAGGTACACCTATCCACATTTCAGCTATATCCAATGAATTCCATATACATTTGTTAATGTATTGGAAAAATTTCAGAATTTGTATTCAAAACAATCAAAGATATTTTCATAGTTATAAGGATAAGATCGTGAAAATTGCAATTTCTTATCATGATTTTATTTTCGAAAAAATACATACAAGTAAACGATTTTGTGTTTGAACATTCGAAAAATATACATTTTTTACGAAATAGTGATATTTCATTTTTTCCAGTGGGTTAATTTCTCGACAAGTTACAGACTTCAATACATATATTTATCAAAAAAAAAATCATCAAGCAAGGAAATTAAAATGATTTGAGATGTACTTTTTTTAATCCTCGTTACTACAACATAATAAACCATAATAATCATGAAGTGTACATACTTTTCAACAGTTCTCAATGAAGAAAGAATTTTTTTAAAGCGCTTTTATTTTTTTCTATATTGTTTATTGCGACGATTGAGTTCGGGCGTGATAATATATATAAGTATATTTTTCCCATCCATCCTTTGCTTGTATTGTTTAAAACAAAAAAGCATCAGAAAGCTACAATTTCCATCTTTTAAATGAACCAACACTCATATAGATTGAACAAATTCTGATTTAGTGACATGTAATTCAGTGCGTCGGTGTCACAGTCATGCGTATTCAAGCGCGTGCACGTATGGATCTCCCTCCGAGTTATAACATTACACTTGAATATTTTTTTTCCGGGAAAACCGTGGCTTTAACGATAAATTTTGTTAGGACATTTTTTGTTCATAAATACCTGATCTATCCATCTGTATTTTTTATTTTTTTCTAGCTTGATTTAATTTCAAAATTTTGAAAAAATGGATGGAAAAATTTTTTTTCACTTTTTTTTTATGTTCTGCACCCGAGCGAAATGTAAAATTTTCGGTATATTATTCTACATACTTTCACGAACTCATTAAAAAAAAGTTTACACAGTTGGAAATTTTTTGTGGGTAAATACCCGCGGCGACTGGGCTATATTTTATAATTACAAATAAACCCAGAAGCTCTTCATTTCGTATGTCTTTAATAAATAGATACGTAAATATTTTAAAAAATCACCCTCCGAAATTCACGTTTCAGAGTACGTAGATTAAGAAAATTAAAGCCGTCTAATTCCTCCAGTCTGTCTGTCTGTTTGTCTGTTGGCGCTATATCTACAAAACCACTTGATGGAGAAGGATAATATTTGGTAGGTAAGTTTTGACGCTACTGCCAACGAAGAACTGGGAAAAATTCCGTTTAAAAATATATAAGGTGGACCCCATAAAAAATATAATTAAGGTAAAAATAATTACGGAACACAGTAATATTTAATATACAATTAACACAACTGCCAATGAAGAAAAATAAAAAATACAGGGTGGTAACTCAAAAAAAATTAAAAAATGTGACGAGGGACGATAATATTTCGCATGTAGTTAATACAACTGTAGAAGAAGAAAAATATGAAAAAAAAATATATAGGGTGGTCACCCAAAACATTTTTTTTAAATGTGACGGAGGACTATAATATTTCGCATGCAGTTAATATAACTGTCAAAGAAAAATATGAAAAAAATATATACAATGTGGTCACCTAATAGAAGCACACAATAGAAGCAGCGAAGCAACGAAATACTCTGATCTGAAATCTTCACTATTCAGGTGAAGTAGATTACGAAATCTATGGTTTTCCACTGTGTGCCTGCCTGTCTGTCTGTCTGTGTATCGATTTATATGTCTGCTGGCGTAAAGGATGATAATTTATTTAAGAGAGAAATATATATTTTGCACGAAGTTGACTGCTGAGTTGGTTAAACTTATATATTTTTAAAAAAATTACATTTCTTCGGACTTTATAAATTACGAAAATAAGGCGTATTGTTGAACTATTGCCAAATACTATTATTATTAAAAATATATAGGGTAGGTGCTCCAAAAGAAAATAATTGAGAAAGAAGATACCTTGGTCATTTAAAGTTAGTTCTATATAATTATGTAGATTACGAAAACTAAGATGTTTAAGATCTATCGGTCGGTTTGTCTGTTTGTCCAATTAATTAAGGAAAATGTTTTTTGTAAATATATACATACGAGCCAAAAATCAAAGAGCAAAAGAGTTTGATGTAAATATTAATCTTTTTATATTTTAAGAGCGGTTTTTATGATTGAAATGTGGCATGCCGTAGATAAAAAATTTAAATAAAATTTTTAAGCCATTCTATTTTCATGCAAAACGTGAGAAAAAATGCTACCATAACTTTTAATATTAAAAAAATATGGCTAGTAGGTGTATCATTTTAAAAATGTAAATAAATAAAATATTCATATTACCCTCAAAACAGTTGGAAAACTTGTCTGTTAGTGAAGGTACTTAATAGATTTTGTCCTGAGATATTATAATTTTATATTAAAAAAATATGGCCAGTAGATGTATCATTTTAAAACTATAAATGAAATTTTCATATTACCTTCAAATCAGTTGGAGAACTTGTCTATTAGTGAATGTAATAGATTTTGTCCTGAGACATTATAATAATATTGATACAAATATCAAAAAATAAGATTTCTTTAATAAATTTAGCTGAATCGACTTCTGTTGACCCCAGAAACCTATAAGACCTCCGTAAATTGTGACATATCGGTTGTAATGGTTATAAATCAAATATATTTATGGCAACATCTGGAATCTCACAGTGTCACATGTGACGACTTTATTTTTCTTTTTTATTTACATTCAATTTTCAGCAACAGGTATGATTGATTGTGAAAACTTCTTAAATAGCTTTATTCAACGTTTACCTCACATACCTCACTATCAACTAAAAACAGAAGGTACATTACGAATAAGAATGTGAGTAATAATGGAGGACAGAGAACAAAGAGCTGATTTTTAAACCCGCATAATGTACCTCCTGGAGCTCATCTTTACTTATACATAATTCGATTAAAAAGTAGTCATTAAAGTTAAAGAATTGTCCAAATTAAACAATATGAAATTTCGATCGTAGTAAAATATTTATTTTGAAAAATCGGTAAAAAAAATATAAGCAAGCAATTTTTATAAACAATATCTTTATTCATTGTCCTCATTCTTTATTTCAATCATTGATATAACTGGTGATGTATTCAAGCAGCTATTGCCTTTGTATTGAGAACAAGCTGGAGATGCAATGTCTCTGCATCCAAAAGCTGGTCCACATCCGGTCTTACACGAAAAGAAGATCATTTTCAGAAAATTTTGTGGTGCTAGTGGCTAAGTGTACCATAATACTGAGTATACTAGAATACTTACCGTATTTTTTTTAAATAAATAATTCTTTAGATATAATTGTTATATTTGTACCCATTTGAATTAACCAAATAGGTATATTAAAACTGGAAATAAATGTTTAATAAATAAGAGAATTCAATTGTTTTCAACTATATACTATACCTTAGGCATTACATGCGGTGATCTCAACACGGATCTGCTGAAAAATAGTACCAATCATGTTACTTGATTTAATATATAATAGAATAGAATACCCAGTAAACATTCTTGTTATGTTTACATAGCAACTATATAATATTGGGAGACCATATTAATATAAAGTAGTTATGCCAGTTTTATATAATGAATATATAAAATGAAACACTTAGTTTAAATGTAATATTTTTACATAACAACGATATAATACTGGAAGAACATATTAATATAAAACAATTATGCCAGTTTTATATAATAAATATATAAAATGAAACACTTAATTTGAATGTAATATTTTTACTTAACAACTGTATAATATTGGAAGAACATATTAATATAAAATAGTTATGCCAGTTTTGTATAATAAATATATAAAATGAAACACTTAGTTTAAATGTAATATTTTTACATAACAACGATATAATACTAGAAGAACATATTAATATAAAACAATTATGCCAGTTTTATATAATAAATATATAAAATGAAACAATTAATTTGAATGTAATATTTTTACTTAACAACTGTATAATATTGGAAGAACATATTAATATAAAGTAGTTATGCCAGTTTTGTATAATAAATATATAAAATGAAACACTTAGTTTAAATGTAATATTTTTACATAACAACGATATAATACTGGAAGAACATATTAATATAAAACAATTATGCCAGTTTTATATAATAAATATACAAAATGAAACACTTAATTTGAATGTAATATTTTTACTTAACAACTGTATAATATTGGGAGACCATATTAATATAAAGTAGTTATGCCAGTTTTATATAATGAATATATAAAATGAAACACTTAGTTTAAATGTAATATTTTTACATAACAACGATATAATACTGGAAGAACATATTAATATAAAACAATTATGCCAGTTTTATATAATAAATATATAAAATGAAACACTTAATTTGAATGTAATATTTTTACTTAACAACTGTATAATATTGGAAGAACATATTAATATAAAGTAGTTATGCCAGTTTTGTATAATAAATATATAAAATGAAACACTTAATTTGAATATAATGTTTTTACTTAACAACGATATAATATTGGAAGAACACATTAATATAAATTAGTTATGCCAGTTTTCTATAACAAATACATAAAATGAAACACTTAATTTAAATGTAATATTTTTACATAACAACGATATAATACTGGAAGAACATATTAATATAAAGTAGTTATGCCAGTTTTATGTAATAAATATATAAAATGAAACACTTAATTTAAATGTAATATTTTTACTTAACAACGATATAAGATTGGAAGAAAAAGTTAATATAATGTAGTTCTCATATAACCATGCGATATAGATTTATTTCATCGATAAAGATTCATCAAGATACTATATGTTTTAATCCGTACCGACAATATATTTTTCGAACTATATACATATATAATCTGTATACCTTCTATATAGTACCTTTACCTGTTTTATTTAAAGCTTGCCTTCATGCTACTAGATGTAATTTCTGCGTCCTCTCTATGTTATTTATAAACATGATATTTATATAGAATCGGGATTTTGCATCGTGATTTTGCATAAAGAACATCTATATAGACATGGCAAAAGAACTATATACAGCTTATAAGTTATATCTTTACAAATTCTTTACGGCATCGTCGCTATGGGGGGGGGGGGGGGGGTGTACGCCCCCCCCCCTCGATATTATGGTCGAGTTGGGAAATTCAAGTTAGGAGAATTCGGGAAAAATTTCACCCTCCGCTCATCAATTTTTATTTTAGAAGGAATTTTTTTATTGTGGTTCAAATTGCTAAATTCTAGCTTCAAGTTGGGAGAATTCTCCATCAATTTTCATTTTGGAGAAAAATAAATTTCTTGAGGAGTTGGGAAAATTCCTGTAATGAGACTTGAGAATTATTAACCCCCTCTGCCAAAGAAACCTCTAGCGATACTCCTGATCGTTTCACGTTTATGAATTGAGGATGTTTTGCAGCCTGTTTGTATACCGCCTATTTTATATATAATAGATGTGCATTCGGCAATTTATTAATATATGGAATAATGTTTAAAAAACTGATTACCTACTTGTCTTTTTGTCATACACTGATTTAAATATCATGTTATTATTACTTACTATACAGTTTCTATTTATATTTAATAAACATCAAGTGGGTATATTCTATTTCAATTTGGAAATATTAATGCAATGTAACAATGGATAGAACTTATTTGTGCAGATATCGAGTCCTTTTAATAAAATTAGATTAAAATGAAAGGTTAGTGATAACATAATAAATCTCAGCCAACTGTACAGTATTTAATTAATTACTACTATACGAGTTCAGTGTCCGAGTGAGAAAACTTACATTAATCCAGTTTTAAGCCCGCCTGCGGCGGGCAGGAGCTCTGGCCAACAAACCACTGCCGTTAAGCCAAACCGTACTCACCCCGCCCAACCACACGTCACCGCGACGCTACACACCGCGGTTGTCTGGTCGGCTCCGGGAGGGGTTCTGGCTAGGCGCATTACATGTACATAAACGTTAAATAGTCTTTTTGAATATTTTTGAACTGATGTTAACTTAGAAATCAGAAAGTCGGTGGTCCGATCCTACTCATTCCGTGGTCTTTTTTTTGTTAAAATAATTGCGAAAAAATTTTAAGTTTTTTAAAGGTATTAACTGTTTCTAAAACCGATATACGAATGTATTTTTTTCA
Organism: Rutpela maculata; assembly: GCA_936432065.2. Taxonomy (NCBI): domain Eukaryota; kingdom Metazoa; phylum Arthropoda; class Insecta; order Coleoptera; family Cerambycidae; genus Rutpela; species Rutpela maculata. The sequence goes on along the minus strand of OW386287.2, from coordinate 134,731,989 downwards.
ATTTTAGGTCTGTTTTAGACCATTAAATATTCTATTTATGTTGAAGGTGACGATATTATTCCTTTACCGTTTTTTCTCCAACACGTTTTCCAGGTTTGTATAAGTACCTCATCTATAAAACTTTAATTCTTAAAATAGTTGACTGAGAGATTTCCACATATTTTAAATAAGGCTAGAAATTCAATTTCACACAATAAAGACTTATCACTGGTAATCTCATTAAAAACATTTCACACGCATTTATACTACTTTTAGCATCCAAAATAACGGACACAAAGATATCTCAGTGAGTGAGAAAGTCAGAAATGTTATAGAGATAACGCAGGCATGTATCGACAGCAATTGGTAAAAAGGTAAGTAAGTAAAATAAAATAAATTTAATAATTTAATAAACATTATAATTTGCAGGGAACCCTTATGAGAATAAATTGAAATTATAATAAACAGTATTAGATATGTTAATATAAATAAAATATACATGGATGCTACCAACATTACAGAAATTTTACATAAAAAAATGAAGTATTTTTTATATAAAAGTTTTATATATAATTTTTACATAATAAAGTAATATATTATTTATATAAAAATTATGTACTCATGTTGCGGACATTTGATGTTACATTCATACATGAATTTTATGTAAAATGTTACATAATAAAGTAATGTATTTTTTATGTAAAATAATTACTTTATTTTACATAAGAAAATGAAGTATTTTGTATATAAAAGTGTTATATAACTTTTACGTAATAAAATGATATATTATTTATATAAAAATTATGTACTGTCGTGAGCAAAAAAAATAGGACAACTATTTTTTTCCAATGTAAATCTGTCACTATTTGAATATGTAATGACAAATAACTAACAATATCACAAAAATTAAAGTTAGATATACATAACTAGATTTTAGCAAAAATACGTTATAAGGCTTGTTTTTTTGCGCACAACAGTACACGGATATTTGACGTTACATTCATATATGAATTTAACTCACATGTTATGTAGAATGTTACATGGGAGATAACGTAATAATATAATTATTACGTAAATATTATGTAACAGTGTTTACTAGTAGAATAGAATAAGAAATGTGGGAATATGTAGGATGTATGATGCAATACTATATACAATATATACAGTGTGTCCCACTTTTCACGATAACACCTTTGTAGCTCAGTTATTAGTCACCCAATTTTAACCAAAGACCTTTATTATACCTTTTTAAAGTAAAACAAAACTTATTTCACTCATTGGCGTGCATCTTTCTTAAGAAAAAAGGGTCGATTTTTCGAGAAATCATATTAGGCATTTTTTTATTGAAAAACTAGTGCAATATTATTGATCAGCCTGAACCCTTATTTTCAGAATTTTACAACATTTTGATTTTTGGTTTTCGAATTACGGCCCACTTAAAATTGCCTATTAAATAATCAATAAATTGGTAACGAATTTTTTTTCGCAAGAAAGTCATTCTTTATTTTCTCTTTAAATTCGTTTTTTCTACCACCTCATATCATCGATACTTTCAAATTCGGTAATCCTCAATGCCCGAATAATTTACAGGTCTGATGACCCAAAATTTTTCAATGAAAATTCTTGGCCTTCGAAATTTGAAAGTTTCGATGATATGGGATAGTAAAATGAATCAGTGAATTTAAAGAGAAAATGAAGAATGACTTTTTTTAGAAAAAAATTTCGTTACCAAATTATTGATTATTTAATGTTTAAAATAGGTAATTTTAAGGGGACCGTAATTCCAAAACACAAAAAAAAAAATGTTAAATTAAGGATATAGTAGATCTATAGCATGCTGATCAATAATATTGCATTAGTTTTTCAACAAAAAAATGCATAATATGATTTCTCGAAATATCGACCCGCTTTTTTTTAATAGAAATGCAGCCAATGACTGAAATAAATTTTGTTTTACTCAAAAAAGATGTAACATAGGTCTTTGATACCGGTCTAAACTTGATTGAAATTGGATGACTATTAACTGAGCTACGAAGGTGTTACCGTGAAATGCGGGACACACTATATAGTTCATTTTTTGAGTATACAAGGTGGACCATTAGTAATATACCATGGTTCAAGGATAGATTCTTTGAACCAAAATATGAAGATATAACCAAACATGCTTTAGTAAATTGCTGCTGTGGAAAAAGATACACGGTGTCAAAATTGTAATTTTTTTCTTTTTTTTGCAATATCTCAACTATCTCTTGACCGATCTTCTCCCAATTTGGTAAGGGAACATTTTTTAAGCTAAAAAACAATAATTTGTATATTACATTACGCCAGCCCGTGGAGGGAGACTCATGAGCTGTACCTGATGATGAATATTTTTCTCTTTTTTTATTACGATTGACTAGAAAATCTTATGTAGGAATCATTTCTACGTAAAAAAAAGGTACACTTGATAGAACTTGATAATTCCAACCGCTTTCGAGAAAACTTCGGCATAGAACTCAAAATTTCTTTGCAAACAAACCAAATTTGAAAAGGAACACAAATAACATAGAAACGATAGAGGATATTGATAGTAACGTGGTTAAGTTACAGGAAGCTCTCGTTTCAAGTTATGAGGACTCTTGTCCCCTAAGTGAAGTCGGAACAGGGCATGCAATACCCTGGTGGAGCAAAGAACTCAAGAACTCGACCGGCTGAGAAAGAAGACAAGAAAACTTGTCAATAAAGCGATGGAGTCCAAAAGTGCCGAAGACTGGGAGACATACAGGAACAATCAAAGGCTGTACAAAAAGACCATTCGCGAAAGTCAAAGAGCATCATGGAGATCTTTCTGCAGCATTGTTGCATCTACTGCCTCAGCAGCTCGGCTCAATAAGATACTCTCCAAAGATCCCCAACAACAACCAGGACTCATGAAACGAGAGGATGGCTCCTTTACAACCAACCTCTCTGAAACTTCTGAACTCCTGCTAAAAACAATGTTCCCAGGCAGCACTGTGTCGTCCTGTACAGACTGGCCCAACGTACCTCGCTCGCTCGCTACTGCAGCTGACTGGGAGGTTACAAATGGGGCAGTGGACGAAGCAAAAGTAGCCTGGGCGATCAACACCTTCCTCCTCTTTAAATCGCCAGGTATAGACGGTGTTTTTCCAGCTCTACTCCAGTGGAGACTGGAATACATACACCACCACCTGGTGCATATTTACCGGGCATGCATTGCCTTTAAATACACCCCGGTGAAGTGGAGGGAAATAAAGATAATATTCATACCTAAACCAGGACGTACGGACTACTCCCTACCAAAATCATATCGGCCCATCAGCCTCTCCTCCTTCCTATTGAAAGGTCTGGAGAGACTATGTGATCGAGAAATTAGAGATACAGTGTTAGTTTTACACCCACTGCATCCAAATCAACACGCTTACATCCCAGGGAAATCAACAGATTCGGCACTTCACTCCGTGGTATCTCATATCGAGAAATCGGCAGGTATGAAAATGTCCACCTTGGGAGCGTTTATAGATATCGAAGATGCTTTTGATAAAACAACCTTCGAGAGTATAGGCATAGCCCTCCAAACGCATGGTGTTCCCAACACACTTAGTGAATGGATAACACACATGCTCAAATGGAGAGCCGTCCAAATAAATGTGGGAACATAGAGACTAGTGGCATGGTCAATAGAGGCTGCCCACAGGGTGGCGTCCTATCACCCCTACTGTGGGTTATGGTCGCCGACAGCCTCCTACACTGCCTCAATGACTCTGGTTTCTTCACAATAGGTTATGCAGATGATATTACCATCTTGCTGAACGGAAACTTTGGGGGCCTGCTATGCGAACTTATGCAAACAACGGTCGATAATTGGTGCACAGAACACTTCCTCTCGGTTAACCCCCAGAAAACCGAGCTAGTGCTATTCACCAAGAAAAGGAAACTACCAAATATGAAAATTCCCAAATTATCGGGCACTCAACTCCACTTAGCAAGTGAGGTCAAGTACCTGGGGGTCATACTTGATCGCACTTTGAATTGGAAGAGACATATGGAAGTAAAGATAAACAAGGCATGTGCACCCTTCTGGCAGTGTCGCAGGGCAGTTGGTAGGTCCTGGGGTTTCTCACCCAGAATCTCCCTCTGGCTGTACACTGCTGTGATAAGACCCATGCTTTGTTACGCAGCCATAGTTTGGTGGCCCAGAGTAAGGCAAAAAACAGCAGCATCTCAACTGGAGCATGTTCAAAGACTGGCATGTCTCTGCGTTACAGGTGCGATGAAAACGACGCCTACAGCTGCAATGGAGACTATACTCTGCATCCCCCCTCTAAATCTGTACATAGAGGAAGTGGCGTTGAGGACTGCTCTGAGATTGCAATCTGTAGGCCAATGGAATATTAAGGGCACGGCTACGAGACATGCCCTTATCCTAGAGGAGGCTACAAAGCAAATTCCTCTTCTGGGAATGGGGACCGACCGTATCCCCCCCTATATATAACTTCGACAAGAACTTTGAGGTGAGTCTGAATGTGTCCGGTAATGATGAGCCGGATATATCAATCTACACCGATGGTTCAAAAATGGACTGTGGATCAGGAGCTGGGGTCTACTCAGAAGACCTAGATCTACACTCAATAATACCGCAAGGCACACATGCTACTGTTTTCCAGGCGGAACTAGTAGGGATCCTGCAAGCGGTAATAGAAACCATGAAGGCAAACGTCAGTGGTAAAACGGTTCGCATATCAACGGACAGCAGAGCAGCCCTGCTTGCCCTAAACAACTGTAGGGCAGGCTCGGGGCTGGTTCTGGAAATTAGAAAGGCCCTAGATGTGCTCGCACAAAACAATAGTGTTGGGTGAAAGGACATGATGGAATTCAGGGTAACGAAGAAGCGGACGCTTTAGCCCGCAAGGGATCTGAGAGCGCCCTGCATGATCCGGAACCTGCAATAGCGCTCTCAGATTCAGTTCACAGTTCCCTGCTAAAGAACTATACACTTAGACGCCATGCGAACTGTTGGAGTGGTCTAAGCAGCTGCAGACATAGCCAAATGGCTTTGGCCACACCCAGTCGTAAGCTAGGCAAACACTGTCTTCAAATGTCCAGGGGTAATCTGCGCATTTATGTAGGATTACTAACTGGATATTGCAGACTAAACAAACACCTCCATACGCTGGGAGTCATAGACAACCCGAAGTGTAGAGGATGTAATCTGGATAACGAGACTGCCGAGCACGTGCTCTGTCACTGCCCTGCTCTCTCAACGAAAAGAGGATCCATACTGGGGGACTTCTGGCCCAGTATGGCCAGCATAAGTGGCATCTCACCTGGCCTTCTCCTCAAATACATCACAAGTGTGGGTTGGCTTGAGGAATGAGGAGTTCGGTAGACATGCCACCATTTACGGGCGCAGCACAATGGGCCCGCCTATGAGGCCTGAGTGCACGTGAGCGCAAGCTCACCCCCCGCCAAACAATCCAGAATTGTATTTATTGAAAAATGTGCTTTGGTGTGCTTTACGTACAATTTCGTTAGTTTGACATTTTGACAGAACTAAGACGTCACCAAAGCACACTTTTCAATAAATATAATTTTTCCTCTTCAAATTGGGTTTGTTTTCAAAGAATTTTTGAGATCTATACGGCAGTTTTCTTACTACGTTTCGTAATAAAAAAAAGATAAAAAATATTCATCATCAGGTATAGCTCATGAGGCGCCCTCCACAGGCTGGCGTAATGTAATACACAAATTATTGTTTCTTAGCTTAAAAAATGTTGCCTTACCAAATTGGGAGAAGATCAGTCAAGAGATTGAGTTGAGATATTGCAAAAAAAAGAAAAAAAATTGCAATTTCGACACCCTGCATCTTTTTCCACAGCAACAATTTACTACAGCATGTTTGGTTATATCCTCATATTTTGGTCAAAAGAATCTACCCTTGAACTATGGCCTATTATTAATGGTCCACCCTGTATACATACTTTACAATATGTGACATAGCTAGTGATTTATAAAATTTTACATTGTAATTATTACCTTAATTCAGCATATATTTTTTACTTATGCAAGAATTCGGGCGCATTCACTCTTTGTACTTTGTTGGTTTTATTATTATCCTCACAGAATATTAATTAAGCTCCTTTGTAATAACAATACTTTTCATATGGAAAATTTCTATGAGGTGTTAATGTCAATAACATTTTGAAACATATCTGAGTTGCTAACGACGTAGACTAATTTACTTTTGTGTACAATTTATAGTGTCATTAGCATGAATGTAGAAGGTATTGTTAAAATGTTTAGGTTGATAGAATGTGACTTGCAAGTTTCATGACGACTATTTAATCCCGGGATTGGGAGCTGGGGTCTACTCAGAAGAACTAGATCTGACTTAAGAACACCGCTAGGCATACATACCACTATATTCCAGGCGAAACTAGTACGAAATCTGCAAGCCGTAATAGAAATCACGAATGCAAACGTCAGCGCTAAAATAGTGCGCATATCAGCGGACAGCAAAGTGGTCCTGCTTCCAACTGTAGTTGGTGATTCTGTAAAATAGAAAGATGTACTAGAACAAAATAACATTGTCCAGTTCCGCTGGTTGAAAGGAAACTGAGGCAGCTTACTTCATTGCTAATAAATATGGGCAGTAACCAAGGTTGAAAAAGATGAAGATCAGAATCAATATATCAGTATATCAAGATAAATAAAATAACAAAGCAAAAAATATTTTTATGCTTTACAAAATGAATTATATTTAATTCAAAGAGTTGCTAACATTTTAAACCTATTAAAGGAAAGGACAATATTATAGCTGAAACCTTATCACGTATGCATGGTACGTCCTCCTTACAACAATGTATTTCTTCAGTTGAAACCAAAATATCTAATTTAATTAATATTAATTTCGACTTAAAATTACTGAGCAAAGCTCAAGAAGAAAATTCTGATCTTAAATTTCTATTGTCGAATCAATCATCAAGTTCTAAAGTTGTTTATGATTTAAAGAAAATTAATATTCCAGATTCAGATGAATTTATTTGGTGTGATACTTCTCGTCCCAAGGTACGCCCGTATGTTCCAAACATTTATAGACGAACTATCTTTGATATATTTCATGGTTTATCTCATCCTGGTATTAAAGCTACTAGAACATTAGTACTTTTGGCCTAAAATGAGCACTGACTGTAATTTGTGGGCAAAATCGTGTATTATTAGCTGTCAAACTTATTTTATTAGTTTGACACCGTCACACCGAAAGTCAAATTGGTAATTTCGAAATTCCGAAAGGCCGTTTCGATCACATTCACATAGATCTAGTCGGACCATTGCCTCCTTCTAAAGGATGTTCTAACATACTTACTGTTATCGAGCGATTTACTAGATGGCCAAAGGCTTACCCTCTTTCTGACATCACGGCGGAAACCGTCGCACGCACTTTATTTCAGAGTTTTGTTTGCCGCTTTGGCGTGCCTATTTATATAACCACAGATCAAGGCGTCCAATTTGAGTCAAAGTTATTTTCCACGTTTTCAAAGTTTTTAGGATTCCACAGAATACGTACAACTTCATACCACCCTTTTAGTAATGGCATGGTAGAAAGGTTTCATCGATATCTTAAAGCTGCAATAAGAGCTAGAGCTAACACGAACTTCCTATCATATTATTAGATTTTAGAGCGATCCCCAAAGACGATTTGCAATGTTCTTCAGCTGAACTTGTTTTTGGTCAAACCTTGCGGTTACCCGGAGAGTTTTTTACTAAGTCGTATACTAATCCGGAAGTTCCCCTTTTTATTACTAAATTACGTACTTCTCTCATAATTTAATTTATACTTCTCCTGTTCGGCACGTTAATCACAAATAATTTATCAATCCAGACGTTTTGATTTGTGATTTTATTTTTGTTCGAATAGAACGTTTAAAGCCATGTTATTCTCCTCTGTCCGAGGGACCATTTAATGTTTTGTCCCGTACAGATAAATTAATTACACTTATTAAAGGAACTAAACCCATAACTGTAAATATTGATAGAGTTAAAGGAGCATATTTATTGACAGATGTATGTGATGTTACTGCACTACGAAGTTCGTTTTGCCATTGATGGTTTAACTAATTTTATAGCCCAGTAAATGGAGACATTTCGATTGGAAAAAATTACGAGAAAGCTATTTTTTGTGGAGACCTTCATTGAGATGCCCTTAGTACATCCTGAGAAGTTCGAGCAATTTGAGCAATGGTTTTTTTTGGGGGCGGGGGAGTTAAAGAGGAAATTTTTAGTTTTTTGCCATTATCTCGAAAAGTATCACTGTTTCGACAAAAATAGTTATGAGCAAAAACATTTACTATAAAATTTTACACAAATAAGGTCCTTACACATTTTTCGTAGGATCAATCGTTTTTGAGTAAAAGTTACGGAAAGATACAATGTCTGTATTTTTTTAACAGTAACAAACAGTAGGCCTAATCCACATCTGACACTCAAAACAATACATGAATCATTCGTTTTCTTCTAGCGGATCTAATTCCGTGTCAACTTCATCGTCCGCGTCCTCTTCATAAAGAGCTTCGTCAATTGGCTGATCAGTTGATGGTATCTTCATCTATAGCTCCGTTGTTACTATCTATTTCTTCCGTCGCGGCATTCAAATAAGATTGCCCACGGCAATGCCCGCATGATACAGAACAGCGGAGACCTAGTTTTCTGCAGCTACAACTAGCGTTACAGCCTTTGGTACAGTTGCAGAATATAATATTGATCAACTGATTGGGAACCGGTGACAAGAGGTTTTGAATAGGTTCCAATATATTGTTGATGATCTTCCATCCCCAGTCTTCAGGATTTAACTCATTAAAATTTAAAATATATAATATTAGACTAGACGAAGGAAGAGCTGGAATACAGGTTGGAAAATTTTATCATATTGATTTGGGATAAATATGTTTTAAAATGTAAAAAATATGCCGATCATGAGGTAATGTCCAGATTTTTTAAAAATGAACACTTGTGAGATATTCTCGGAAAGCTGAAAAATTTCACATTATGTATAATGTTAATTATTTCTTTTCCTTGCAATTTTCTGAAAAAAAAATGGTAAGAATAAAAGTTGTTTGATATCATGTTTTCCATACGGAGAAAATATGAAAATCAAGTTTTACACTTTTCAGAAAATTTATATTGGAAAATCGCTCTGAAGGAGAGTATTTTAAAAGGGTAGCACACACTGAAGAAAAAATTGGACATCACCATCGTGATCACTCTGCATCTTTTTACAGATAAAAACATATTTCTCCCAAGGATAAAATTTTATCAACTTAATCACCAGCTCTCCCTTCGTCTACTGTACTGTATTTTGTTCTGTTAGGGTGATTTTGAAAGCAGGACTGTGCCACATTTGATAATAATCATATATATTAAAATAGGTTTAACACAGTTTCTGAAACTCTGGTATTATACTGTACATGCAAATAGTTTACATAATGAAAATATTCAATTAATGCTTAATACTTACTCTATTTTAAATGATCGGATTATTTTGATCCTAATGATAGCTTACGTACAACACATACCTACTTTTGTATCCATATTTCTTTTGTAACCTTAATGAAGTCCATCCGTTAAGAGACAAATAAATTTTTTTAAAAAGTTGTCTAGTTTGTTTTTCTTTATTTTAAGAACAAATACAATTTTTACATTTCTTTTATTGCTTTTTTTATTATCGTGCAATATTTAAATGACTGAATGAAATTTAGTTGCAAAAAGTATATCCTCTATAAATTCCAGCCCATTTTAACATATAATATTGCTGTTTGGGGATTGTCTACGAAGACAAATAGAATATTTATAAAGCAAAACAACAGTAGAAATAGTAGAAACTAGAACCGATTTATCTGCAACCACATTTGCCATTTGTTTTTCTGTTGCTTCTACTATTTGTTTTTCTACTGCTTGATGACTTCTAACCATTTTTTAAATCGATGAATGTCTTTCTTGGATTTGAGAATGGATGTCTTTTTGAAACTTTGTCCTCACAATTAGACACACAACATTTTATGTACTTACTGTACGTACGTACTGTATATCTTTGAAACGATTGATCCTACGAAAAAAAGTGTAAAGACATTTTTTGGGTAGAATTTTATAAGAAATATTTGTGCTCACGTAATTTTTGTCAAAAAACTGATAGTTTTCGAGATAATGACAAAAAAACTGAAAATCGCCCCTTTAACCCCCCCCCCCCTCCAAAAAAACCCATGGCTTAAATTTCTCCAACTTCTCAGGATGTACTAAGGGCATCTCAATGAAGGTCTCCACAAAAAACCAGCTTTCTCGTATTTTTTTCTAGTTTTGGCCTCATTTGTCTTTATTTACTGGGGTATTAACTAATTGACTGTTCTTTTTATTAGCGGGGGAGTAGTATGGCAGCTTACTTGCTTGCTAATAAGTATGGGCAGTAACAACCTTCCTGTTGCACTTTATAGCCAGCTCTGCAATTTTTGCAACTTAGGCCCTTGTTGCTCTGAAAAAACAGGGAAGCCGACGGGGGAGAGTAGGGAAATTTTTACTACGTGTTGTCCTGGACCAAAACTACAATCCTGGAAATTTTCAGCTTTACAATAAGCGATAGAAGCGATATATTGACTAAAACTCCTGCGTTAATTCATCATTCGCAACATTTATCATTATAATGATATGAGTATATATTATGCTACTGACTATAATACACTGTACATAACTACTTTAGTAATAACTGCATTTCATTCATTTGTCTCCATTTTTTCAATTACTTTTCCTATATTCATTATTCATGCAAGATATACTGGGTCCGGGAATATGTTTTTTTTGGCGCGCTCTAACGGTGGAATGGTTAGTCTTACAAAAAAAGTGATATATGAAAAATACAGGAAATTTTGTTTACTTCTGAGGTATAGACCAAAAACTGAGAAAAGTGCCAAAATTTGGGCAAAAAGTGCCAAAAAAACAAAGTTCCTGGCCAAATTTTCGCCTGCAAACTTCAAATTCGTATTCAGCGAGCCAGAAAACATAGAAGGTGAGAAAATAAAAGCTATAGCAAAACTTTCCTCTGAGAATCCTAATATGCCTAGCCTGTAGCTCTCATATAAAACATGCGCTATTTAATTTCTTATTTAGTGCTATCATATGTTTCTTCCAATTAATTTATTTGTCTAAACACACAACATATCTGAGCCACATCATTTTATGCAGTAAACTCGAGTATCTCTCATAAAGCGCAATTACTAAATTTTCAAGGCACTTACAAAGTAGCTCTAGTTTCATATCAAAGGCAACTCCGAGGAAAAATTATTATAACTAAAAGACGAACTCTTTAATACGAATTGGAACCTCATCTTTAATTCCATCTTTTATTTGTTTATTGATTATTTAGTAACAAAACTAGCTATTTTCTGTCTCAACAAAAATTTGAAAACTAAGAATAACAGTAAGCAAACTAAATGTTTGATAACAAATGAAATAATGATAGGTATCAAATATACCGGGTGCCACAGGCAAGTGGCTCCCCCTATATTTCCTTTATTTTTTAACTTATCCATTTGAAATTGGTGCATAAACTACCTGTAAAAATGTATTTTTGGACATAAAAAACGGTATGAGACCATTTCCAGTTTATCCAGAAATGACCGCAATTTTCGATTTTTAAACGGAACACTCTGTATATTTTTATATATTTGGATTAAAGACAATATTCTGAGTATACCATGAGATTTTTGCAAATTTTTGAGTCAATGTTCAGTTTTTTTAAGCATTTTAAGACATTCGTCTAGAGTGCTTTGGAATACCAAAATTTGTTCTACGGCAGGTAAAGTCCAAGGGAAAAATATAGTTTTTCGTTTAATTTCATTAATAACTATTTACGAAGCTTCCAAAATTGAACAAATCACTTTTTTATCGAAAACTTTTTTTTTTCAAATGGGAAGATGGTGGCTCCTACTGTTCAATAAATTATAGATTTTTTTCTGAATTCATTGATATCCATTTTAAATCTATGCTATTTGTTTTCTATTTTATTGAATTTATTTAAAAATGAAAAATCACTTTCAATATAATTTTTCTTGAACTTTAACGTAGTTGCCTTTGCAAAAATCTGTCTAATAATGAAATGTGAATAACTACCTTTTTTGTAAACAATAGCCTTTTGGTTCTCTTTTGTTTCTTAGGTATAAGTACTGGGGAGCCCTCCCTAGCTGTACGTGCACCCCCCGCCCGATCCTTGAGGACGATGCTTTTCATAAAGATTAAAACCTAAGGAACAATTTAAGACATGTCCTAAAAAAAAACTGGCTGTACTTTCAAAATGTTAAAAAAACTGTTGCCAATGTTGTTTTTGTCATTTAACACAAAAACTTAAAAAGATGGACAAAAACCTTTTTCACAATAAACAACGGGCATAAAATTTTCAACAATTTTGTTCCTATACAATTAGGAAGTTTCCATTTTTCTCATTTTCTCGTAATAAATAGTCGTAAAAATCTAAAAAATATCTGTAATTTTTTTTTTTAAATTATCTCTATAAACAAAAAGTTATCTGAGCTGGGGCTCGATTACGTCACAATACATGATTCCACCAACAGCGAACGGGCGCGGGCGCCTTTATACTCGGTGACAGGCACCAGCAGTTTATAGCCAGCTTGTATTTGAGAGCCGAAAAAATTGCTAAAACGTGCAATCTTGACACGTTCATATTTTTCGAAAAACACCATTGGGACGGCCGTATGATGTCGCGACCGTAAAGAGGAAGTCTTCCAGATAAACCTGATCGTAAATTGGATGGCGAAATTCGAAAATTCGGCTCGGCACGAACGAATCAAAAGTGACATTTTGTGACATTTCAGAAAATCGAGCACATACACTAAATAAAGGGAACATACAGCGGGCTGCCGGCATAGCAAGTCAGCGCGTTATGTATTGTGACGTCACGGTGGACTTCAGCCGAGGCGAAGTATTCAAATAAGAAATTGAATAAGTTCGTGAATTTTTCAAATATCGAGATAATTTATTTTTTTGTTTGACTAGTTATCTGAAAGACTACTAAATGAGGTCGAGTGTACATGATATTTCTAAAATAGGAAACTTCCTAATATTTTGATGGGAGTTACCATTTTCCAGATAAATGAGTCCAAAATTAAGAAAACATGGAAATTCATATGTCGGTAAATCACTTAGAGGAAATAACTGTGACAATTATTGTAAGGCGTATAATATAACTTTATATTATTAACATAACAGAAAATAAAATAAAGTGAAAAAAATTAATAATAATAATAATAATATTATAATTTGCAGACATTTATCTCGAAAACGGTAACAATGGTATCTGGAACTCCTATCCAAATATTGCATAGGAACAAAATTGTAGAAAATTTTATGCACTTTGTTTTTTTGGGCAGAAAGTTTTTCTTCATCTTTTTTAGTTTTTGTGTTAAATGACAAAAACAATATTTGCAATTTTTTTTAAACGGACGCCATTTTGAAAGTACAGCCGGTTTTTTTTTGGGGGGACATGTCTTAAATTGTTCCTTAGGATTTAATCTTTATGAAAAACATTGTCCCCAAGGATCGGAGAGGTACACGGATGGTTAGGGTGGGCGCCCGTAGAATTACGTTTTATATTGAATTTTATATTTTATCTTAAGAGCTGAATCATTTATCTGAAAAATGGTAACTCCTATCCAAATATTGTATAGGTACAAAATTGTAGAAAATTTTATGCACTTTGTTTTTTATGCAGAAAGTTTTTCTCCATCTTTTTTAGTTTTTGTGTTAAATGACGAAAACAATATTTGCAAATTTTTTTTAACGGACGCCATTTTGAAAGTGCAGTCAATTTTTTTTGAGGGGGGGCATGTCTAAAATCGTTCCTTAGGCTTTAATCTTTATGAAAAACATTGTCCCCAAGGATCGGGGGGGTGCACGGACACTCAGGGTGGGCTCCCGAAGTAATAAGGATCAATAAAAATAAAAAATCTCATGGTATACTAAGAATATTGTCTTGAATCTAAATATGTAAAAATATACAAGGCGTTCCATTTAAAAATCGAAATTTGCAGTAATTTCTGGGTAAACCGGAAATGGTCTCATAGCGTTTTTTATGTACAAAAATACATTTTACATGTAATTTATGCACCCCAAATTTTAAATGGATAAGTTAAAAAATAAAGGAAATATAAGCATGAGCCTCTAGGCTGTGGCGCCCGGTATAAATCCACAAGAATCTCAAAGTAAACAAATGATTTAATCAAGTAGCTATATTAAAACTGGAAAAAAATGTTTATTAAGTAACGTAGAAAAACATTTTCGGACAGATAACATGCCTGAGGTGTAATATTGTTATAAGAGTGAGAGGAAAAATACCACTTATTGTTTTCGTTTTGTTTGTATATTATTCAAACGCTGTTTTTATTTGTTTAGAAAAGTGTGATGCACATTTTTTACATCTCATTGTTTTTCTTGTATTTGCCAGAGAAAATAATTTTCGTTTAAGTTTAAAATACGTACAGCGTATCAATTTAGCCCCCATTATTTCCCCGAACCAATGTACCATTTAGAGAGAAAATAGGGCTGACTAATACGCCTCAGCATTTTTGATTTTCATTTCAATCTCTCAACAAAATATAATCAAGACTTCGTCTACAAAAACTTTGTAATATACATTATAAACGAAAACTTCATAACTGTTTTACAAACTTAATAAATATTCTATAAAGTTAATTGGTGATGTAATCTACAACCAATTATTTATTGAAATTGAGCATTTCTCTCTTGAATTGTGTAATTGTAGACAGTTCATCCTGTGTCTGAAAGACAATATCCTGAATTTATCCTGTTCTAGAGTTGTGTTATATCGAGATATTGTTCTCGGCGTATACATTCAACAATATCCGTTTAAAGTAGAACACGACTAATAATTTCGATTCTTAAGACAAAATTAATAATTAATTTTCATTTCCTGGCATTAAATCACAATGTTGAAAATTATTAAATAGTGAAAATTTCTTAAATGCCTTACCATTTAGCAAGTTTTGTGGTTTAGTTCATTCGCTTAATAATAATGATAAAGAATTTACTATTAGCAAATATTGAAAAGGCTTTCATCTTTTGACCTTTTCAATCAAATGCTATTATTGAATCCTACTAAAGTTAATTATTATTATGAGTAGATTAGTACGTACGCTTTCCTAAAATATATCAAGTGGTAATTTCAAATTAGCAAGAGAGATGAGGCAGGAGGCAGGATATATACAACATAAATAAACAAAGACATATCGAGATGTCTTAGAATCGTCACGTTTCAGATATTGTAAATTATGAAAATATAGGTAATGAGTTAAGGTTTCCGCTTCCTCTGTCTGTTTATAGATAAACTGGAATATTTGTACGCTAATTTCTTCTTTTCATAATCAACGTCTTGGCGGACGTTTTTTGATCCAACAATTATTTTAATTATCTGTTTTTTGCTGTGTGGCATGTCTGAAAACCTCACACCAGCCTTCTCGGTTGCCTGTTAGGCGGACACCCAACAGAACCTTTCCCAACAGAACCTTTGTGGCATCAGCCCAACGGTTAAAAGGGCGTCCTCTTAGCCTTTTGCCATTTAACTTTCTATTAACTATAAACCGTTCTATATTATCCTCTCTTCGGTTCATGTTACCAAAAAATGAAAGGGTTCAAGAGAATACGTTGCTGGATAGTTGACTTGAAAGACGTATTTCTTGGCGATTCGAACTGTTGGTACAATGAGCTGTCCAGGAAATTCATAACAAACGTCTCTAGATCCATACCTCGAACGCACTAATACGCCATCTGTCTGTCTCTCTAATGGGCCATGTCTCAAAGGTGTAAAGAAAGATGGGGATAACTAGAGCGTTAGATCTATGCGAATCTCATGATATTTCTGTAAACTAATATTTAGAATTTCGTTAATTAAGCTGCTCGTGGACTCGACTACAGAGTAGAAAACTTAGGACTTTGACAAGACAGAAAGTTTGCGCTATGGTTTACAGGTTTACGTTAGGCTTTGTTAACTTTCAGGATATTAATGATTTTTACAGTCCGTCATACTATTGTATAGTTGATGACTGCAGGTAGGAATCCAATACGGTTTGGAATACATGGACAATGGTAGGAAAGTGTCTAATGGCTTAGGTGGGACTTTCATCGAGTCCAATTGGTTTTCTTGAATTCTACTTTAACACCTTCGAAGGACTAAACAATATTGGATTGTCACAAGTCTCGGGGACAGTTTAGTTCAATGAATTTAGGTATCCGTTGAGAAGGTCAATGGTAAATTGAGGGATGTGGTTTGGTTGGAACACAGTAGATAGGCAGTTGGAGAAGGATGCGCATTTATCTATATTTATTATCCACCATCACATACACAGCCTTAATTTGGTGGTTCAAGGTCACTCAAACAATATCAGCTAACAGGCGCAGAGACTGGCATGCCTGTGAATTACAGGTGCAATGAAGAGCACCCAACAACAACCATGGAGACCCTATTAGACCTCCCTTTACTCAGATTAAGGGGGAGGCCAGAATGGGAGCTTACAGGCTACAAAATTCTTAGAACCCGACTCCTCTTGGAGGCAACTCGGGGCACATGAGGATAATAAACATTGTAGCGGATCCTCTATTGAACATGAGGTCGGACTACATGACATCGAAACTTACATTGAACAAGCCCTTCACTATCACTATTGGAGATAGGACGGACTGGATGACAGGTGCTCCTGATGCTATACGCAAAGGCGTGGCCTGGTATACCGAATCATCCAGGATGGAATCAGGAGCTGGAGCAGGAATACATGGTGAAAGGCCAAGAGCGAGTTATAAGTCTCTCTCTTGGACAGCACTCCACTGTCATCCAGACAGAAATTCAGGCTATACTCGAGTGTGTACGTGAGAATGTCAAACGACAATATGTGAACCAGCAGATCTCAATTATATTTAGACAGTCAGGCGGCACTTAAGGCACTAACTGCTAACAAGGTGTCTTCCAGACTGGTTTGGAACTGCCTCAAAGAGCTCAAAATTCTGGGTGAGCGGAACAAAATAAGACTGCTGTGGGTGCCGGGACATACCGGTATAGAGGGTAACGAAGAAGCTGACGAATTTGCTAGGCAAGGAGCAGCTGATATATTCTAGGGCCCAGAACCCGCTCTGGGCATAACAAAAGGCTCAGCCAGAAGGGTAATTAAAGACTGGAGAAATATTCCAGGAAATCGACATGGGAAATCACTTATCAATGATCCATGTTCAAAACGAACTGGAGAACTGCTCACAGAGAACAGGATCCAGTTGAGAATCGTAACAGGTCTTCTAACGAGACATTTTGCCATTAAAAAGTACCTGCATTTAATCGGAAAGTTTGCTGGCGACCTTAAGTGCGGTAAGGCACCAGAAACTGTAGAATATATTATACATGACTGCGAGGCGTTGGACCGCAAAAGATATAATATCTACCCAGAAACCATCAAAACTTTCAGACGTGTATCACCTTGTCAGTGATAGAGGAATATTAAAATGGACAGTGTAAACTAAGACAGAGAGAGCACAATAAGCCCAGGAAGCTGCAGTGTCCTCGGAGTGTTCTTTACAGACGAGCCCCAAGAGGAGGGGTTTCGGTCAATTAGAGGCTGAGACTCGGACCCAATCCAGTGGTGGATGAGCAGCCCATATGGGTTTCTCCTCCTCGAGAAAAAATAGAAAAAAAGTCAGTTGGAGTATCACCACGAGGTTTTTGGAGAGGGAATAACTATAGGTTTTTAGTAACAAAATAAGCCTCCTGGGATGCAACTAATGATGTTCTCTAACTGATGTTCTCCTCTCCTGGTGTTATGCAATTTGCGGAGCATAGTGAAGTTATAGTTAATGTGGCTATAAAAATTTGTGACTATTAAAGTGAAGTGAAATTTTTTAAACTATAAAATATAATAGGTTCGGCGACAGTGTCAACTCCAATTTGAAGGATCTATGTATTCTTGAAAGTTTTCGGATAAGATATTTGAATAGAGAGCATACAAAAATACAGACAAATTATTGGAAACTTGGTACAAATGGAACCAATGTAAGGTATCAAATGTATTAGTTCATAAAAACTTCTACGTCAAGTTTTTTAAAACACCGTATATATAATTTGTATATATAAATAAAATGTACGTAATTTTATCAAATATCATACTTAGCTTTCCTGAAACTTCTTATAATATATTCGAACCCCGAAAATGACTCAATTTGTTTTTATGGCATCTATTATTGACAGCCAATTCCTTCTATCTAAAGAAAAACGTGGTTTACTTTCATATCTTATTTTCTATATTTCTCCTTCTCGGTTACTTGTTCATATTGTACATTTCTCCCGTCGGATTTCCTTATTTCAGTTTTTATTGATTTGTAGTCTTTAATAATATTATTTCAGGTGACTGCTACATTTGATTTTTCTTTGATCAAATTCTTAATCGGTATAGATAAATAGTTATTTTAGTATTAAATCACTGTTTTACTTTAAGGGACACTTTAAGATCTGGATTTTTTCTTTAATGAAGTAATTTGCAGCCGTTTTGTTTTTGCTATTTGTTTTTGAGCGGCCTCAAGTTGTATTGGAGTACTCTGAGTCTTTGATTGTTTGTATCATAAACTACTATTAACTGAAGTAAAATATTTTGGCTGGTTTGCTAAGGTCTTGCAGAGATTCAATAGGTAGTAAACCACCAATAATAGATACAAATTTCAGTTGGTGTTAGTAAAAAATATTGGTTAATATTATTCCTATAGTTCTTTATTATAAATAAAGAAAATAAAAATCAATACATGATGAAAGAAATGTCAAAATGTCACCAAAAAATGAAACGAATTATTCACTTTATTTTTACCTTAAATAGAAATCAATACACGATGAAAGAAATGTCAAGATATCACCAAAAAATAATAATTGAAACGCATTATTCACTTTATTTTTACCATATACATTCATATTTCTTTGAACTCATTGTTTATGAGCACAGTTTTGCTTTCCTTAAATGTTTAAAAACAATTTATCCAGAGACCTGAATGTGTGATTATGTTTTATTCTCCTGCAACAAAACTTTCTTGTGAAATGAATATCCTTTCTCGAAAGCAAAGAAAGTAAATTTATGAAACGGATAAATTCTCACTGGAAGCGGCAGAGCAATGCATAGCAGCCAACCATATATTATCCGTAACAATGTATGCGGGCTTATTATAGTCGTAGTGTTATTGTTAACTTGCAAAATGAAGAAGGGGCTGACTTTACATTATTACAATATTACAAATTGGCTATTATGAGGGCGTAATACGGAATAAAGCAATAATAGACTTACAGGAGATTTCCAAAGGGTAGAAGTAGATGTTATCATACCGAGAGATATTCTATTAGCCGTTATGAAATATTTTATGTGCATTGTAAAAAACTTCATTTTACTGCCATATTTATATATCGATTATATTTAACCCATCGTTTCACAGCTCGTGATTTGAATACAATAGCGTATGCAGAATATGTTCGTAGGAGGGCTTATGGAGTATAGGTATTAAGTTAATGTTTTTTTTTTCAAAATAATTTTTTGTAATTCTGTTCAGAAATGTTAACTTTTTCGTTGATATTATTGATGTTAATATGACATGCTTGTGTTTACTAGTGAAAAGAATAAATTTTTTTCACTCGATAACATACTTTCTTATACTGTTTTCAGAGGATCTGAATAAGCCAATTTTCAAAGAAACTGTTTTACTGTATTGGAAACAGTTATTACATAATGTTCAACCTAACTAAAGGTGTCAGCGGAATATTTTTCATTTATTATAAATATTAATGGTGCTTTGTTGAAATGAATGGAATGTACTAGTTTTCAAATACAGTCCTGTCAATGGAGAGGGTCTAGAGGGAAATGCCGAGATCCCAAATTTTGACTTCAGGGCTGTATTTGGACTAGTTAGAGCCAAACATAGCAAAAGTCCCCGAACATAGGAGGTGCGAGTAATGCAGGGGGGGGGGGGGGGGGGAGGAAGGCACGAAGAAGGTTCTTGATTTTTCGCTCATACCTCGAGAATGGTTAGCTCTAACCAAAAGTTATATATTGAAAATTGAAGATGACTACATTTTCTACAAGAATGTTTGTATTATTTTTTTCGTATCTGTTATAGTTTTCGAGGTACACGCTCGTCAAATTAGCAAATTTTCGAAAAACTCTTTTTGCCCTCGTTTTTTGATAATCTTTGCCACCATAATACCTGGGGAGAAAGAGGTCATATAATAAAAACAACCATTCATTGAAATTAAATTTAATTTAAAAAAATTTAAAAAATAAAATGATGCTAAGGCTCGTTAAGTAGATGTACCTACATTCAGTGCATGTAATGACGAAAAATCATAACAGAAAAATGACGTCATTTTCGCTCTCTTATTGCGGGAAGATCCTGGGGTCAGCTGAGGTGGTGGTTGTTGAGTCGGCCATTCCTCAAGAACGAACACAGCAAATATATGATAATTAAATGAAATTTTGCGCTACTCAAGATTAAAATATAATTTATATAAAACTGGGAATAATAGAAACGAGTAGAAGTTGCAGTCGGACGTGTCCGACTGCGAATATCTATTTGATTCATATTTTACACGGATACGGCACGATTAACCTTTAAAGGGTGCCACTAAGATTAAGAATATATATATTTTCTCTTTGCTCTTGAAATAAATATTCGAAGTTGGTAACGCCCGAGTGCAACTTTCTTTCGTTTCGTAATAGTCTCCCATATCATTCTGCATATAAAATTTTTATGCCAGAAGTCAGTGTTTATTACGTATTCAGCAGCACCCGACTGCAAATTATATTGGTATTATTAATAGTCTTAAAAATACCTTAATATCATTTTAAGGTAAAATTGTTATATCGTCTAATAGATGGAAAGTTCACTTGAATCTGAAAAACGCATTGCTTCGTATTACTTCCACATCCAGTGGAAGTATAGTAACGACAAAAAATTTTTTTAGAAGTTTAATTGTTCAAATAGGCTTAGAATGTCATGAAACGTCGAGATTTTAAATTTGAGCGAAAAAAAAATTCTGTCTGTCGGTCTGTCGGTCTGTCGGTCTGTAACTTTTTTTGTGCGCACGTTTACTCTGGAACCGTTTGAGATATTGACTTGAAATTTGGTACACATATGTACTTTAACGAGATCTAGAACTAGATTATATTTTCATCTTGTTCCGTCGAAGGGTTGGGGGTAAATTGGGGTAAATTTGGAGTAAATAGGTAAATCAAGCGGGTAAGAGTCCATAAAATAGGTATTTAGTATATACAAGAGAAGCCAAGGTCTCAAAAAAATTAGCCACCCCCATTACCCATTATTAAAGGGGATGAAAAAAATTTGTGATTTAGTGTGTGTACAAGAACCAGAAACCTCAAAATATTTTTTTACTTCATCCACCCCCACTACCACCCCCTATCACCACCCCCACCCCATTACTGATTTGGGGTATCGTTTTATGGGTTCTTGGGGTAGAGGATTTCAAATATTATATTATTAAAGTTCCATAAACAATTATTTCCACATACAAATTTTTTTCGTTGTGAGTGACTTGGATAGAAAATCTGGATGTGGAAGTAGTGATTCCTTGGGCAGCGGTTTTTAATAGATACTGGCCATCGATAACACGCGACGTTACCGTTATTATTTCATAATAGTCTTATTAAAAATAATAAAAATGTCACTAAACAATGACATAAATAAAATTAATGACTTGAAACAGCAAAAATTTAGTACAGTAACTATTGTAGAAGTTTTAGAGAATATTATTTAGGTATTAAGCAAATCACAACTTACACACTTTTTTATTTATTATAAAATTACCTACTTTCTGTATATTGTTGCCCTAATCTTGTTAGGTAAATACTTTAAAACGCTCATTATTGCAGAACCGATCAAAACAATTACTCTTCTAACTAATACTGACGAAGTATTGAACTACATGATATGATTCATAGCATTTTAAAGTAAAAAATATATAAGTACTAAAAATCCTTTAATCATTTATTTAAATTCTGTCATTCACACTTTTTTATTTAATATGAAATTATCTACTTTCTGTATATTGGTACCTTAATCTGGTCACGCTAATATACTACTTAGGAAAACACTTTGAAACACTCATCATTGGAGAACCAATCATTCTGATTTATAGAGAATCCCCTTTCTAGGGGATGGCATTCAATAGTAAAAATAACTATTAGAACCGAAAGGGAATCAAATTTTGATTAAAAAAAAAGGTTATATGTAATTGTTCACAGAAATTGATGGTCTTTAAGTTATAAGTTAAAAATTGTGATTTGAGCATGAAAACAGATATCTCAAAACTACTTTCGTTAGAAGTGCATGATATTTACCAACAAAATCTTAGAGATCAATATGAATACTTATAATTGGGGATGAATATGAATTGTTTTATTCATGTTGATTAAAAGTTTAACGTTTATAAGTATTTTATTTAAATGTATCACAAACTATGGCAATTACATAAAAAACTTAAAACTGTCAGTTTTATTTCTGCTTTTTCATATATAATACACGTTAATTAAGTGTATGACAGAAGTTGATTAAATGTCCTCGTACGGGAGACTCCTTGTTGATATACTAGCATATGGAAAAATGGATGGTTTCTTTAAAAGTTATCTGCTAAATACCCAATAGTATAGTTTCAGTTTAGAGGTTTTAACTTCGGAATAATGTCATATCAATTAGAATTCCTTCATTTTTGGCAACATTAAGTAAATGCATAAAAAAATAGTTTTTATATTATGCAGGGGCTTGCTAATTCATGGGGGGTGGAATGCATCCCTTTTCAGGGTAAAAAGAAAACAAAAACATTGGAGCTGAAAGAGAATCAAATTTTGAGAAGAAAAGGTTCTATGTAACTTTTCATATAAATTGATAGTCTTTAAGTTGCATCGACTTGAACATTGGGATTTTAGCTTGAAAAAGAGATATTTCAAATAGGTATTCGTCAAATAACTCAAAAGTATTACATTTAGTGAGACAAATAAGAAAGCTACTAAATTGAGGATGAATTTAATTTTTTTTTTCAATCTCTGTAAAATTAATGGTTTTGGAGAGTTGGTAGCAGTATAAAGGTGGCGTACAAACGTTTATAAGACGAAGTATTTAGTCTAAATGTTATAATAAATTATAAATTATAGCACTGACGTAAAAAATGCTAATATTCAAAATGAAAGTCTATTAATTAAGTTTTCAAATGATTTTTTGATTATTTCCATAGTATAAAAACAAAAAGTTATAAAAGAAAAAAATGTGCTTTTTCACATTTTTTTTATAAAAACATCGCCATTTTGTTAATGCAAGAAATCAGTAATTAAACAAATATATTTTCATATACTATTTTTCGTTAATATATAGTATGACCTAGATACTCATTTTTTCGTGGATTTACAGCACTTACTTCAGAAAAAAATTGCATATTAAACTATATAGGGATTTTAGAAAAACGTAACATTTTTGTTTCTTTGCAAATTTCTCAATATTACTTTTAGCGGAAAAATGGTGGATATCAAAAATGAAGCTAATAAATATCTTAGAAACTGTGACACTTCCATCAAAAATTGTAAGGAACAAAATTAAAGATAATATTTAATCAATGTTTATGATTTTTTGTTTGTTTGTACATCATAAGAAACAAAGAAGTTATGGACGATAAAATGTGCGTGTTCACATTATATTTAACAAAATTTCGCTATTTCGTTATTGTAATTACCCAGTTTTTTTTTTTTTCAAAAATGCTGTGTTTTGTAAATATGATCTAGATGCTCAATTTTTTTCTCCCTTTAAAAGACTTGTTTTTAGAAAAAAAATCCGTGTCCCATATTAGAGCCGCCATATTGAATTTTTTTATTTTTACTTCAGATTCATAATCAGCGATTCCAAAAACAATTATTAATTATCCTATGTTTCAAAAATAAATCAGTAATACTTTTTAAACATTGAATATTTAAATTTAGAAATGGTTTTCACCCCCTAAGAGGAAGTGTTATTTGAGTGTGCGAAGAATAGTTTAAGAAATATTTTGATTAAATTATTCTTTTACAACTTTTGATGTAGCCCCTAAATTATTAGTCCCACAAAATGGCAACTGTCATACATATAGTGGAGAATTTAGTGCTCTGCAAGATTGGCATTTGACATTTTAATGTTGATCAATAGTTTAAATTCGCGAAAATCATTTTTACAAACTTTAAAGCGCCGTAACTCGTTAACAGTTAGTTTTACGATAAAGAATTTAGTGCTAAACAGAAAAGGTCCTTACCAGTTTTGTCATGGCGTCAACGGTTCGTGAGATATTTGCTTTTGAAATTTTCGCAAAGATAGCAGCTAACGCCAATCCCTGCCGAAACCACCAATTTAACGAAATACTCAGAATGAACCCCGGAATACTCTAAAAAAGGAGAATTGACTTACGCTATTTTTGCAAAAAAGTACTTATTTATTTTAGTATATTTGAAACATTTCTCGGAGCGTCATAAACTTCACACCTGGCAGCTCTTTTTAGGGAGAAATAATGTTAATACCAAATTAAAATCTTGCGTAGAAAAGGTTCAGTCATATAAATCTAAAGTCAAGGATATCATCTTGAAAATCGTCACATTCCAGCATAAAGAATGCGGTAGGAATTCCTCGGTCCAAAATGTAAAGACATTACCTCTGAAAGTAGATCTCCCCTTACGTTTAAGCCTCATTAGGGAAACATTTAACGTCGGTGTTATGGCAAATACCTAAATCAAGCTATAATCCTCAATAGTGTGTGGAGACGACTGAGACGAGAAGTAAGGCTGAGATGAAGAGGAATCCAGTGAAGTTGATCGAATACGCCACAATCTTAGCTGTATAATCACTCCCGCGAGAACTGATTGCGAATACCGGAGAGATCCGTAGTAAACTAGACAGGGCCTAACGATTAATTTCTATGAATAATCTTTTAGTCGACGTGTACAGACTTTTAAGTCATTTGGGTATTAAAATCACCTGGATTATATAATGGATCTAGCGCGATAAGATTACCAGCTTCAAACTTCGAACAAATTTTTATTAAGTAACTTTCAGCGCCTATAAATTTAATCACAATCATTTTCAAAAGCAATTAACAGCTTTTAAATATTATTATGCAAAAAAAATGCAAAATTTAGAAATAATGCCATATGTATAATTATTTTCGTGATTTTGTTACGTCACCACTGGGCTTTAGGAAAAATTACAATAAATATCACCGGTTAAGGCAATAAATAATACAATTCAAACAAAACACCAGTGGTGAGTGCGAACGACTAGCTGATATAATGCGAGGGCTGGGTTTTCGTGGGTTCTTTTCTATTTAGGTGAGCAAGAGGTAGAATTAATATTTTTACAGTATTACACCAAGCCAGCTTGTTTCGTTATCTAGGGGTAGCTATCAGGGCGTCATCAACAGAAATATATAAATAATAGCTAACCCCTAAAATAACGAAATTAACCGCTGTGGATAGGTTAGATTGCAGATCAAAAGTGTAAAAAATGAAATTTAAGGTAAAAAATATCATAATTTATTAACGTACTTCAAATTCGTTATGAGAACAAATGTAGAACAATATGGCAATGGCAAATTTAATAAAGATTACGTAATCTCTTTGACCAGTAAATATCTCTAATTAATCTAATGAACACTACAATATCAACACGTTAAATAATTCTAATAAATTAATTATGTGCAATGAGATATTTTAATTATTAATACTTAAAGAAAATTAATGAATCAATGACTTAATTAAAAAAAAAATTTTGTCGTTACTATACTTCCACTGGATGTGGAAGTAATTACACAATTTAAAGTTTACTGATATGCGCAGAAAAAATGTTTTTATGCAATTGCTGCGTGTCCTCAATGGGCAAAACTAATATTATCTTTAATAATCAAAATACTCGTTAATAAGAATACGAATATTGTTTTATAATTATTTCAGCAAAACTCCTTCATTTTTTGGAAGAAAGAAAAAATAGTTATTAACACGTGTTCGTACCAATATGGTTATCTTAAATAAGTTGATAAAAAATTAAATAGCAAAAAAAGAAAATATGGCTAAAGGTCGTTAGATATGAATTAGAGGAATTAATTAAATAATTCTAAATACCTTTTACTATGGATCACTTAGATACACGCCGTTAACACAGAAGTGACAATTATATATTGTCTTAAATTATCAAACTAACTAGGAGTGATAGCACTTGCTGAGCAGAAACGGGAAATGAAATTTATGCCACTCTGTCAACTTATTAAAAAGTCTATTCCGGTGCTACCATATTTCATAAAATAAAATTTACTATTAATTAAGATAACCAAAAAGGTACGAAAGTTCGCGGTAAATTGAAATTTACCAATTAAGCGGATATGGCCTGTGTGTTTAATATGAGCCGGTGGCAGAAACTGTAAAATATAAAATAAACAGACATGATCTTAAATCTAATTACATTTGTAAGGATAATTAAATATTTGGGCAATTACTACTATAGATGGTAAATACTTGTACAGTATTTCTAAAAGAATAGATCTGATTAACTGGAATTTAATAAAAATGCGTAAAATTCCTAGGTGAACGCAACAATGCTTTTATTATAAGGTATCATCTTCTGTTTCTATATTATCCTGACATTGCTTTTACTCCACATTTAAACTAAGTACTTTCTCCCATAAACTTTCGGCCGCCATTATTATGCTTCCATACCTCCGAAACTGTTAATCCTATATAAATTAAAAATTTATCTGCTATTTATAATACTTATTTATAATATATTTATAGTTTAAAGTGCGATTTTTTCGAAAGCAAGTGCTGTAAAAAATGAAATGTCAAAAAAAAATTAAGCATCTAGGTCATGCTGTATGACAAGAAAAAAACAGTATCTGAGAATTATATTTCTTTAATTACTTCCTAATTATAGTAACAAAATGATGATGTCTTTTGTTAAAAAAAATGTGAAGAAGCGCATTGCTTCAATCATAACTTCTCTGTTTTTTATGCTACAGAAACATGTAAAAAATAGTTTCTGAGATATTTAATATTTAAACTGAGGCGTGCGTAGAGGCGTCTTGACTATGTATAAATTTCGATCCAAAGGCAACGTTCACCTCGGTTAATACTTGGATGGTCGTTCAAGCAAACGAAAAGACTAGGATTGCGTAGTGGATATACCATCCTTCGGTCTTTTGTCTATTAAATGTTAGGGTACGAACATGCCGAAGATGCTACGCAGTTAGAAGTTCAGGCCGCAATTTCCACGATATTTAAAATCATTCATCGTAGAAATTTACGTAGTATTTTACTTTTTTTGTTTAATGACACAGTCACGCAAAAAAAAGTAGTTTAGCCCGCGGACCAGACTAGTGTATTCTTAAATATTTGGACCCGCTGAAACCGAATCCGAAGTCAGAATTATCATATTGACTCGTTTTTACCCCTGACCCCAGAAAAACACCCCCCCCCCCCCCCAAAAAAAATGGTCTGCTCGGCGGTCCATACCAGTGTAATCTTATGTATTTGGACCCTGTGAAATAGAATCCGAAGTCAAAATTGTCATATTCGCTCGGTTTTTACCCCCAACCCCAAAAACACCCCAAAAACAAACAAAAAGTGGTCTGGCCTGCCGACCAGTGTATCTTTATGTATTTGGACTCGCTAAAACCGAATCCGAAGTCAGAATTGTACATTGTCTCATTTTTCACCTCTAACCCGAAAAAAACACTTCCCAAAAGAAATGGTCTGTCAGGCGAACCATACCAGTGTACCTTATGTATTTGGTAAGGATACACTCGTCTGGAAAAATGAAAAATTCACAGATTTCGCAATCCTTGCAACCATCGGAGACATTGGAAATGATAACACCATTTATGAAACATAATAACTGCCAATTCTTCAATTTCTGACGGTAAACTATTTTTTAATCGCTGATTTTTTGGGAAAACTAGGAAAACTTTAGCAATATTATTTTATAACAATAAATAACATATGAATATAAACAACCCTTAAACGGGTACTTAGTAACTTGGACACATCACAGACAGTAGCATGACAGTAGCCTACTTGACTGTCAATTTGAAATAATTACTGCCGAAAGCATCAAAATACAATAGAGATACATATTACTTAAAGACACCTGCTCATCACCAATCAATAATTTCATATTTTTTTCGCGACAGGTTTGATTAATTTTTGCCACCCGATGATGAAACCTGTCAGACCAAAATCACAATCACACTAAAGACACCTGCTCATCACCAATCAATAATTTCGGATTTTTTTCGCAACCAATTTGATACATTTTTGCCACCCGATGATGAAACCTGTCAGACCGAAATCGCCATCACACTAAAGACACCTGCTCATCACCAATCAATAATTTCAGATTTTTTCGATCAATTTAATTTTTGCCAGCCGATGATGAAACCTATCAGACCGAAATCGCAATAATCACACAAGAAACACCTGCTCATCACCAATCAATAATTTCAGATTTTTTCGATCAATTTAATTTTTGCCACTCGATGATGAAATCTATCAGACCAAAATCGCAATAATCACTCAAGAAACACCTGCTCATCACCAATGAAAAATTTCAGATTTGTTCGATTAATTTAATTTTTGCCGCCCGATGATGAAACCTATCAGATCGAAATCGCAATAATCACACAAGAAACACCTGCTCATCACCAATCAATAATTTCAGATTTTTTTCGATCAATTTAATTTTTGTTTTACCCCATGATGAAACCTGTCAGACCGAAATCGCAATCACACTAAAGACACCTACTTCACCAATCCGATTGACTAGAGTTGAAAAAATCGCATTTTCTTTCTTGAGGAGTCACAAAAATCATTGAATTTGTTTAATTTTTGCCACCCGATGATGAAACCTGTTAGACCGAAATCCCAATCACACTAAAGACACCTGCTCATCACCAATCAATAATTTCAGATTTTTTCGATCAATTTAATTTTTGCCACCCGATGATGAAATCTATCAGACCAAAATCGCAATAATCACTCAAGAAACACCTGCTCATCACCAATGAATAATTTCAGATTTTTTCGATCAATTTAATTTTTGCCACCCGATGATGAAACCTATCAGACCGAAATCGCAATAATCACACAAGAAACATCTGCTCATCACCAATCAATAATTTCAGATTTTTTCGGTCAATTTAATTTTTGTTTTACCCCATGATGAAACCTGTCAGACCGAAATCGCAATCACACCAAAGACACCTACTTCCCCAATCCGATTGACTAAAGTTGAAAAAATCGCATTTTCTTTCTTGAGGAGTCACAAAAATCATTGAATTTGTTTAATTTTTGCCACCCGATGATGAAACCTGTTAGACCGAAATCCCAATCACACTAAAGACACCTGCTCATCACCAATCAATAATTTCAGAGTTTTTTGCGCCCAGTTTAATTAATTTTTGCCACCCGATGATGAGACCTATCAGGCCGAAGTCGAAATAATCACACAAGAAACACCTGCTCATCACCAATCAATAATTTCAGATTTTTTCGATCAATTTAATTTTTGCCACCCGATGATGAAACCTATCAAACCGAAATAGCAATAATCACACAAGAAACACCTGCTTATCACCAATCAATAATTTCAGATTTTTTCGATCGATTTAATTTTTGCCACCCCATGATGAAACCTGTCAGACCGAAATCGCAATCACACTAAAGCCACCTACTTTCCCAATCCGATTGACTAAGGTTGAAAAAATCGCATTTTTTTTTTCTTGAGGAATCGCAAAAATCGTTGAATTTGTTTGTAAAAAACAGAAACAAGGAAACGAGAAAGCAGGAGGAAACTAGGAAGCGAAACTGTCAATTTGAAATAATTACTGCCGAAAGCTTCAAAATACAATAGAGATACATATTACTTTTTATTTTAATTAACTTACGCCAGAAGATAAAATTTTGTACGAAATTTGGATCATAAACAATCATTATAGTTCACACCATGTTATCAGGCTCGGCTAGCGCCTCGCCTGACAATATTATGATCGTTATAACAATTATACCATAAAAAACTATTAGAATCCATAGCTACAAAATAAGCGCGCCGATCGTCAGATGAAATGAGACGCTACTCTATTAAACGAGCACGGTATTATAACTGAACACTCCACGCTACCATCACACTAAAGACACCTGCCCATCACCAATAAATAATTTCAGATTTTTTTCGCGACCAATTTAATTAATTTTTGCCACCCGATGATGAAACCTGTCAGACCAAAATCGCAATCACACTAAAGACACCTGCTCATCATCAATCAATAATTTCAAATTTTTTTCGCGACCAGTTTAATTAATTTTTGCCACCATTAAACAAAAAAAGTAAAATACTTGTAAAAAAAACATTCTGTGATGAATGATTTCAAATATCGTGGAAGTTGATTCTATATACATAAATGTGTTAAAAAAAGAAAATTCCGAGTGGCGTCACCTTTGATTTAAATTTGGTTGTAGGTTTGTTTTACAAATGTATGCCTTTGATGCTTCGACGCTAGCAGGGTGAACTGCTGCTTGCACCCTCGATATGTGCGGTCACATTTAAGTGTACGGAACAGGTTGGTTTTACAAATTGATGGCTTCGATGCCTCGACTGAAACTGCTGCCTGAACTTTTAGCTGCGTAGCATCTTTGGAATGTTCGTACCTTTAGGCAAGTAAAAGATCTCTACTATTCGAAAGAGAAGAGGCTTGGGAAAATTCCCGGGTTGGGAGTAGCTCTCTCTTGGCGTCGCGTCGGTGAAGGCCCTGGTACCGGAACTAGGCCGATGTTAAAGAAATTAAAACACATTTAAATACGTTCCATAAATTGTCGAATGCTATCTTTATAAATAAAAAATCTCCGAAAATTAGCAAGCCCCTACATAATAGTGTGACCTCCTATATCATTCCGTATCCTCCTTGATGATACAAGTTTGCAATCTTTCTTATTTTGTTTTATAGGCTTATAACATTACAAATACGATTGCTGGTTATCCGGGAGTCGATGACGTCATCGATTTTGAACTTAACAAATTCTACTATCAGCTTTTAAATCGTTTATATTCATCTCTATTTTTCATTGTCAGCATTTAAGTAGCTTATTATGAAGAACATAATTTAATTTTTTAAATGTTTTTGCAAAAATGAGACGAACTAAAGAATATTGAGATCAAATAATAAAAGAAAATTGAATTGTTACTTTTTATGATTTTCATTTTTCATCTCTAGCATAACAAAAATGAAGATCATGAACAAGGAAATAGTAATTTATGTAATGAACCAATATAAAAACAAAACGAACAAAACAAAATGATCTTATGTGTTTACACCTTTTGTAAACACCCTGTATCGTGAATCCGGAAATTATAACACCATGGTAACACTAAACACTAATTTATTAACTTACTTACTAATTACAACAAATAATTACTTCACTAATATACCACTAGATACTATAATCCACTACTTCAGTCGCTTTATTACTTTGCTTACTTCTTCTCAATGTTTCTCAACTCACTGTCTGTACTAAACTCTGTCATAACTCGGGTTCTCCATTCCTTTATATACCTAAAGATTAGAGCTCTAGAATGTTCTCTCCTCATTCAGTAATTTTCTAGTAGGCTCTCCGCAATTTCCAGATTCTGACACCAAGCGCCATCTCTGGGTCGATTGCCAAACTAACTAACTAACTTAATTGTTTTCTGTTACTTATACATGGAACTCAGAGGAATTCCTAGAGATGTTTCTGGGGGTAAAGATAAGTAACAATATAGATAGATCAAAATACAAGTATCTGCCGATTCAGATGCTGCACTATATTTTAGCTATACTTCGTACATTGTAAATGGATCCCAGATCAAGTTTAAAAGCTTTTCTGGCAACATGAAGACGTTCTATCTGCAATTTCCACTTTATTTCGCCTATATTATTGTTGTCATTATGTTATCAATGTACAACTGACAAACTGATTCATTTATCCTACCGGCGCGGCATTCAATTCTTCAGCTTTCTTAGTTTCTAGAACGCATTTTCATCAGTTTTGTCAAAAATATTCCAACAGGAACTTTTACCTTCTGTTGAGAAATTTCTTGTTATATCTGCGGCAGAAAGGTAGTCCACAAGGTTCCTGAAATTTCAATTTACCTCAAATGGAAAAGTATGTACTATTACATCTATTATAGTATTATGAAATTATGGACGTTTATTTAGTAAGTTGTAGAGAACTCCTAATAGCGGAACAATATAAGGTAGAAAGTGGCCGGCACTAGTGCCGCCCAGTGACGAGTTTGTGCCGCCCAGTACCACTCGATTGTGCCGGCAGCACAAAAGCTGAAAATTAAAAATTTTCGTTTTCGAGGTAAAAAAAAATATATTGAATTTTACCCCCTCCCCCCCGCTCGGAAGAAATGGTTCCACTAAATGGCCTCATTTCAAAATTGCATAAAGACGTCTCTTTATTAAAATGGGCAGCATGTGGAACACTTATTATAGTATTTTCTAATGAATTATTTGACAAAACCTCGGTTTTTTAAGTTTATTCTTGAATTTAGTACTTATTGCTCAATAAAACACGAAAATGGTTGCAATTAGCCATAGGAAAGTATTTACGAAACATTCTCGTTTTTCATTTCTTCATCACATTGTCGAAAAATATACGGTGTTCCATTTGGAAAAATTGAGAAAGTTCTATTTAAAAAGTTCTTAATTGAAAAATATATTTTGACCACCCTGTACATGTTTAGGAAGTAAAAATGAATGAAAGACATTAATTAGATGTCTTGTAACTAGCATTCACATTTTTCTTAAAACCCGACTTTATTGATTTTTTCAATATGCAGCTGCAGATGGCATTATTTCAACAAAAAAATTCATTACATCCAAGTGGTTGGGAGATAGTCAATAATAATCATAGCCCGTATTTCGGATGACATTCCAGAGACGGACTCTGAAATACACGATACTATCTAATACTTTTGTAAAGTTGCAATCAGAAACATCGGTCGCTAACAATAAGTATTATTGCCACACAAACCAAAAAATCTTTAAATACAAAATTTTTATTTTATAAACCTTAGTGAAAGTCCAGGCGAACGCTTATTGAGATGTTTACGTTTCTCTCAGGGTTGCCAATCTGCGGGGAATTCCCCAAACTACGGGGAATTTGAAGCTCATTGGGGAATATTTGGGGAGAGCCGTTGTGAGGGGAAAATGCGGGGATTTTCGAATAAATACCATCAACTTAAGGCAAGACATATTCGCGTTTGTCGAGGAAAAATATATACCTTGATGCGGTGATTGGGCAGCGGCAGCATCGAATCGCGCGTGAGTCCTTGCCTTGTGTGCGTGGGTGTAGGCATGGGCCGTGCCGTGACTGCGAATGCGTATGCCCTTGACAGCTTAATTTTACAGTTGCAGTGTTGCGAGATGCTCGTTGCTCCTATTTCTTACTCTTCTTAACAGTCTTAACCGAGTTAGACACCAGACACCGTGGTGGCGTTAATAGCTACTCGAGAAGGTATTATAAGAGAAGGAGGAATAAGCTTGCGATTCGTTCCTTCCAACAAAATGTTAAATAAAAAAATATGGACTGATACAAAATAACTCTTTTTTTATATTTTTCTTAATAAACATTGTACTATGTCTGCTTTTTATTTGATTCCTCTTTTATCATTTGTGGGGAAAACTGTGGGGAATAGGTTACTAAAATTCCCCGACTTTGGGGAATCTTGGCAACGTCTGTGGGTATTTTCGAACGCAGCCATTGGCAACCCTGGTTTCTCTACAGATAAAGAGTCCCTGACCCTCCAGACAGGTAAAAAATTATTAGTCGTATTATGTGGTGTCATTACACAGTAAAGTAATTATTCTTAAATATTGCAAGTTCTAAATATTATTTTTTGGTCGACCTACACAATATCTAGATTTTAAAGATATAAAATTGGATTTTAATATTATTATATAAAACATTAGTAGTAGTAATAATTATATTAATAGACTCGAAAGTATTTAAAATAAATTTGTCAAATTCATCTTACATGCATAAACATTAACTCATCGGTTATAAAGCACTAACAGTAAAGGTATGAGTATAATAGAAGTGTTGGGGCTATCAACACTGCGTGACTCACCCGCCCGAAACCCAACGCACCCTGCCAAAGCCAAACTAGATGAGTTGCTATTTAACATGTTATTTTATAACTGTTATTTGTAAATAGCATGTTATTTCTGTTCGAAAATAACAGGTGAGAAAACAACAGATAAGAAACACGACGTAGTAAAAATGTTTTTGCTGACTGCTGTTAAACTGTTATTGAGAAAACAGCGGTAGTAGGTAATGAAATCGCAACGCAACCGCTAATGTAGTTGAATATATTATTGAAGTTGAATATTATTGTGGGTATCTTGAGTCATCGGTTTTATGTATACACTTTTTAGTTGTTATTTTAATCATAATATATCCAAATCGTTTTGATTTTCTTCTCCGTGTGTATATTTTCGATTAACGCACACCGAGTTTAAAAATGAAGGGCTGCCAGAGTTGAATATTTTTGTAGAAATCTCGAGCCATCCACTTTATGTACTGACTTTTAGCTGTTTTTTAAATCATATGTTCAGAGCTTTTATATTTTCTTCTCCAACTGTATATTTTCGTTTACCTGCATCTGTAATATTGTCATTGCATACGCTGTGTTTGGCGTGTTTCTATGCTGGTATTTCTTTATTAATTTAACATGAAACAATAAATAATTAAATTCAGTACTTCACTATGCGTCGATTACCCGCTGATATACTATTTCCAGACATGGGTAAGGGAAACTTTCCGATGACTGTTTCGGCAGTTTAGTATAATAATGGCGCGTCCATTACCGTGATACAAACGGTACAATCGGGGATTTGTGAAGAGGCCGGGTTAACATTAAATGATGCAAAGCTCAAGTACCTATCAAAGGTGCAATATTACCCTGTTATGATCGGGCAAGTTTTTAATTACATGTCATGTGTCGTCTAACCCCATCAACAGGAAAATAGGGATTTACAAGTGATATTCTTAGAGAAACGGCGCGCGGCGTTCTTTTCGTGCCGAATATTTAGACTCATATTTAATTATCTATTGTTAATTACGTGGTATTAATCTGCAATGTAACAGTTTGATTTAATGTTTCCAATTGGATGAGCAGTTAACTACAAAAAAAGATAAGAATTATTATAATTTTGTACTACCCTCCCATGCCGACTCTGCATTTTACGTCAATGTCATCCAAAATACGGGCTCTGATAATAATATAGGAATGAATGGAGTCTAGAAAGAGGCTTCAAAAAGCATTTGATCCTTTAATTTCGTCTTGGTTCGCCCTGTAATAATGAATTTGTTACATTATCACAAGGAAATTAAACCATATGATTTGTTTTGGCTGTGATAACGGCAGGAAAAATTATTTGCACTCGCTCGCGCAACCCCACACTTCCTCATTACGTCATAAACCATCGTTTTCGAAGTGGCCAACAATTGTTTTTATATACAATATCTTATAGAATGGATTTTCACAACTTTCCAACTTGTATCATTCGGGAGCATGCGGAACTCTATTTGATTTCCTTTGGCGCTCACACTCTAATATAGAAAATACGAAATTTAATTCATATGATATTATTTCTACATTATAACCTCAGTTACTATGCTATGTACCCTGTCATAAATACTATAATTTAGATAAATATGTAAAGATTATGGCAATTTCCTCCTAAAAGAGTGCATAAAATATAAACAAATTTAAATATTGCGAAATGAAATTAGCATTGAATTTGAAAATCGAATTTGAAGAGACACGTTCGGTAAACAAATCTGCGACAAAATTTCATCACGATTTTGTTGAGAAATTTATTTAGATGATATAAATAAAGGGTGCTCTCCAGGAGTTCACGAAAATAATTCAGGAGCAGAAGTTACGGGTCTTAGGGATAGAATTTTGCAGAATGAGAGGGAAATATCCGTTTATTATAAATATTTAAAATATTATAAATGGTATAATCTTTAAAATCTTTAAAACAGTTTCAGATATTTCCCATTACTCTGAGAAATACAACTATATACAGTTTTTATCATAAATTTTATACATAGTTAAATGTCATGCGCTAATAATGAAATTAGGAACTGTGCGTAGAATAAGCAGCAAATTGTGTAAAAATATTTCACTTCCGAATACCAGTGCCAAAATTTAGGGGAGAGTGTAGACATATTTTTGTTTATAAATCCGTCGGGAGATACTCTCAGAAGTGATTAAGTTAGCTGTGATGACGTCATCAAAATGGCCGCCATACTAATTTCTTTAGATTCAAATATCTCAAGAACTAATCGACAGATTTGAATGCGCAAAGTCTCATTTTAAAGACAATTGAATATTCTACAAAGAAGGTAATACGCAATTATTTCGTAAAAACAATAGTTTTTATTTTATTTGCAAATTAATATTCTTCTCAAATGATATATATATTACAGACATTCAATTTTTGTAGGTTCGGCTTAACGGTAATTAAATTTGGATGCTAGAAACTCCTGTCTGCCGCAGGCAGACTTAAGAACTAATTAAAAATTAAAAACATGTGCCCACATGGGCCTAAAACTAATTAAAACACACTATAAATAACTAAAAACTCACTAGGCAAACCCACTTTTGGAAGAATTTTAATTGTTGATACGGGAAAACAGAGTCAAACGAAAAAACCCGTTCGAACAAATGACAACCTCGTGGTCTACAGCCGTCGAGGAAGGTAGAGTAGGTTAAAAGTTATATGATTTTAAAAGTTTAGATTTATAGGATGTTATTGGCCTAGAGGGGATTTGGAAAGACAAAAAAAGAGGACAAAAAGAACAAAAAGGATAAAGGAACAAAATTGTATAGACATAAAAAAGAGGGGAAAGAGGTTGAAGATATAAAGTTGGTGAAAGGTAAAGGGTAGGGTACAGATAGATTATGGTAGAGGGAAGGTGTGCCGGAAGATAGGCAACGCCTGGTATGGTAGGGTGTCTCTTATATCGAAAAGTATTGCGTTATGCTGATTCGGGTAATGTTGCGGGTTAGCGGACTACCGTCCAGTTTGAACTGATAGAATTTCTGCGATGTTTCTTGTACGTAGTCCGCTAGTGGGGTTATGTTATGGCAACGTGCATAGAGATCTCTGAGGGAGTCTGAAATGAGGCGCATAAATTTGTGTTCTAATACTCTCAACTTCCGCATTGTCGTGGCCGGGATGCTGCACCACACCGGCACCGCGTGTGTGATGGCCGGCCTTATTACCATCGTGTACAACAACTGTTTATTAGTCCTGTTGAGTCCGATAGCCCGTGCCAGGAGCGGATATAGACTCCTGGACATGGAGTAGACCTTGCGTATCGTCTCGTTAATATGTGTATTAAACGTCAGTCGTTTGTCTAGTTGCACTCCCAAATACTTCACGCACCGCTTAATTGGAATTTCTCTACCCCCGATCGAAAGTGGCGTTAGAATCCTGTTTCCTGTGTAGCGGCGCGTGAAGAGAATCGATTCTGACTTCTCGGCGTTGATCCGAATTTTCCACTTGTCGTAATATGCCGTGGCACGGCCATGTGTGCTTTCAGCAGCATATTAGCCGCCTGCGCGTTATGCTAATGCACGTACATGGCTGTGTCGTCGGCGCACTTGGCAAGGTTCGAATTCGGGAACTACGGGAAGTCGGAGACGTACAAGTAGTACAACTTTGGAGACAGGCACGACTCCTGGGGAATCCCCGCGCGAATGTCTCGCCGAGTTGATAGTTTATTATTTACCCTGACCTGTAACGATCTACCAGACAGGAAAGAGTGAATAAGTTTCGTGATGTGCATTGGGAAAGTGCAATGAGTTTAGTTTGTAGAGTAACCCCGGGATCCATACGGTATCGAAGGCTTTCTCAATATCGAGGAGCATCATGACAGTGTTCTTCCCGAGGTTGCATTGCACCTTGACGTCATTCACAGGATACATGCACAGTGAAGACGCATCTACGCTCGCCCCGTTAAATATTTAATTTATAATAAAGTATTGTTCGATTCAATTCCTGAAATCCAAGGGTCTTCCGTTCCAGAAAGGTTGAATGGATTTTTTTTTAACTTTTTTTTATGTATATTTTTTTATACTAAGAGTGTTTCACCAACAAAGTTGATATCATAAAATTTAGAATGTCCAAAAACTAACATTATTTACAAGAAAACTGACTAGAGTATCCAATAGGATAAGTAACAATTATATAAAAAGTTCAGTAAATCGGCGAATATAATGTTCTTAGCAAGGGATCTAGTTTCAATACAAAACCACGAAAAATAAGCATGCTGCACATAAAGGACCGAGTAATTTTATCAGGTGACGAAGAGAGCGTAGCCTCCATGTCACCTTCATCACACGAGGAAGCAGATGCACGTCTTCTTTTGCACATCCTGGATGCAGCTAGGAACGGTCACAACAAAGTAATCGTTAAGACGGTTGATTCATTGTTATAGCACTGACTGCATTTCCACATATTTCAGAAGTCGAAAAATTTTAAGTTGGGAACTGCAAAGAATTTGCTGTATCTGCCCACTCATGAATTGTATTCTAAACTTCCACGTGGTGTACCAGATCTGATTCCATTTTACCTCACATTCACAAAATGCGATTCAGTTTCATCGTTCTTGGTACTGAAAAGAAGAGTTCGTGGAAAACATGTATGTCATTTCGTGATGTTGGTTCGGTTTTTCAAGAATATTCTAGCATGTTAACAACAGTACCAACATCTGATAGCCCAAAGTTCTCTGTATTAGAGCGTTTTGTTGTATTCATATACCATACTACTAGTATAGCAGAAACAGTTAACCAGGTGCGTAGGATACTTCTTCTTACTCAAGGAAGTAAAAATATTGAAAATATTCCGCCAACTGCGGATACACTATTGCAACACTTGAAATGGGCTATGTTTCAATGTAACATTTGGAGAAATTGCCTGAGCAGTAAACCCCAGGAACATGATCCTTGCCGGTGGGGATGGAAAAAAGTTGATTTAATTACAAACCTCTATGGATGATACTTTCGGATGTGAGCAAACACTGTCAAGAATTAGTGTCCTACAAGTGCAAGGCACTGTTTGCAAGATGTCGTTGCATTAAAAGTTGCTTCAGATGCACTCTTTTGTGTACATGTGAAGGCCATTGTTCACGAATGTATGTCGATTAAATACCTAAGTTATTTTGTTTAGGTTACAGCATATTTAGAGGTCTTTTTCAATTTTGTAAGAGAATGGACAAAAATTTAAATGTTTTGTATTTATCTGCAAATAAAATTAAAACTATTGGTCTTATGTAATAACTGCTTATTACCTTTTTTGTAAAATGTTTCTTTACCTTTAAAATGAGACTTTGTGCATCCGAATCCGTTGATTAATTCTTAGAGATATTTGAACCTACAGAAATTAGTACAGCGGCCATTTTGATGACGTCATCCCAGCTGACTTAGTCACTTCTGAGAATGTCTCCTAGCGGATTTACAAAGTAAAATATGGCTACAACGCTATTACGCTTATTCCACCCACTATGTTTTCATTGGCAAACAATAATATTCAAGTACAACAGAAATTTACAAGAAAAAAAAATAGTTGTATTCGTTAGAACAATAATAGCAAGTATCTAAAATAGTTTTAAAGATTATACTATGTTTGGTTTTTTTAATATTTATAATAAATCGAAAATAAACGCATGTTTCTCCCTCATTCTGCAAAATTCTATCCTTAAAGTTATGAGTCTCAGGAGAGCTGGTTGAAACCCATTGCATAGCCATTCATTTCTCAACAGTAGCAGACGCCTTCCACGGCTCATCAGTAGCACACGGTAGAGAAAGAATGAAAACACAAACGATTCAACCAATACTCCATAAATATTTTGTGGAGTGTGATTGTAGAAGAACGCACTACCGGGCGTCAAAATGACGTGACACCAATTTATTTCTCGGGGGGCGCCAGTCGCGTATTACCCCGTTCTTCTACCTCCCAGGCAGGTTCGAGATAAGATGCACTTCGATAGCCGGATAATGGACCAAGGCTGCACTACCACTGATCGGTAATCTCTCTGGACCTGAACTCCCTTGTTAGGGGTTTAGGTACCTCTTAATTTTCTGAATTTTTGCATAAAAAAATCCCAACCGAAAAATTTCTCTGCGGAGGGATTAATTTTTGTACGCGGTATCCCCATTTTTTATCTGTTAATAACGGACTCTTTAGGGATTTCTCAAAAAACGCGTAAAAAAATCCCTATCGAACCTCCGTAAGGCAACCAGAAGGTCGAGTGTTAATGTGAGTGAACTCGACACATCCGGTTTTCGATACGAAAGTTCCAGGGATTATAGACCGTCAACAGGCCTCAAGATCAATTAAGAAACAATAGTTCAAAGAATCCGTTTATTTAACAGAAATGGTTATACAAAATTCTCAAGATCAAGAATCGTGCCTTCCCCAATCAAGGTAATGGCTTTCAGACCATACAAGCGAGAGCGCTTACGCTAACGATCGATTAGGTAGAAAAGATTCATGCATACCTTCTCAGAATCAAAATACGAGCTTTTTAGAGAAGTCTGAGCCTATTTGTAATTCATAATTACGGCTGAATAATTTGAACTTAAAAAAGTTTTACTAAATGAATTTAATTTCGCTAGAGACTACTTAGCTTTAAAGTTCTTGTATCGTGGCGGTTCACGTACTCAAACACATTCGTGAGGACTTATAACTGCATAAGTTTAATAGCGTTCGATCAGTCCACGATTTACTTGCTCCTATGCAGTTGTTCACTATTAT
Organism: Rutpela maculata; assembly: GCA_936432065.2. Taxonomy (NCBI): domain Eukaryota; kingdom Metazoa; phylum Arthropoda; class Insecta; order Coleoptera; family Cerambycidae; genus Rutpela; species Rutpela maculata. The sequence goes on along the minus strand of OW386287.2, from coordinate 134,691,050 downwards.
CGATATGGCAGCAACCCACCTTCCAGCGGCTTTTAGGCAAAATTAAATTTTTGGTTTTTTATGCACGAGGCGTTTTCCTGTGTAACTTTGTCATTTTGAAAGCCCTGCTATTGGCTTTCCTACCATTGCTTTGTCTGGACCACTCAACGCGCTCGACCAAATTGCGAGCCGCTGAGTCAATCCAAACTCTTTCTATGCGAGAAACCGGCCTTGTGCATGTGCATTGATTTTTATCAATTTTTGCTTACCGGCACTATGCCGGCTTTGTCAAAATCTTCTATTTTGCCTTTTGGATGCAGTGCATCGCTAAAATTTTATGCTCATACTTTAGAACTGGGCTTTCAATGGCCGTACCTCAAAGGTCAATGTCCCTGGTGGAGGAATAAAAAAATAAAAAAATATTTCAAGGTATATTTTCGTGGTACTTTTTAAACTGACTTTGTGGTACTTTTGAAAAATCTATTTTAAGCCCAATTTTGGCGTACTTTTGAAAAATCAATTTTCAAGCCAAATTTCAACGTAGTTTTGAAAAATTAATCTGCGAGTGAAATTTTGGCGTACTTTTGATAAATCGATTTTCAAGCCAAATTTAAACGCAGTTTTGAAAAATTAATCTGCAAGCGAAATTTTGGCGTACTTTTGATAAATCGATTTTCAAGCCAAATTTCGACACACTTTTCAAAAGTACTTTTTTTCTAAGTCCAATTTGTGGTACTTTTGAAAAAGTATATTATTCATAAATCATTGTCATTATATACTTTTGCTTTCATATCCTGAACCAAAAACATTTTTCCTAAGTGAAAACTCGGTGTTTCTTCGAATTTTCACCTGGTTATTTCCAACGCCTTATAGAACCCAAAACGATCCTTATGGACTGATCTATGCCTCTGCAGACTCTTAAAAATGTCTTTAAATGAAATTTTTGCGTAAGTCGAGTTTTGATTCTGTCTTCAACTTAGGACGATTTTGGAGAGTTCTACAACATGATCACTAGGCATTAACGGTACCATATATGCAAGATGGTAAAGATTGGTCAGAAATAAATATTTTACAAAGTTTGACTATTTAAAGTCATCACAGAAACTGCGAATGCAGATTACTACTAACTTCTTATACAATCCAAGCGCACTGCTAGATGTAAATAGTAAATCTATAGATTTACTACTTAAAATTATGAGCCTTATTAATAAAATATAAACTGCAATTTAAAATATAACCCAAGTTTTAGTGGTTTACACAGTAAATGAAACACTACTCCAAGTTTACGTGTTTCGTGAATGTTATATGTGCACTAGATAAGGTAGCTAAGTAGTGGAAAATTTCATTTCCGAACCTGTTTCCCAAAAAAATATTCAACAATGAACGCGTCGCAGCCATCTTCTTGTCCTTTGGAATTGACATAAATATTTTATCAGGTGCTATAAATGTTGTATTTTTACATCCTAGCACAAGACACCACCCACTTTTTAAGGAATTTTAATAAGAAGATAAAATAAAACAACGCGTAGCCTATGATATCAGTCCCATTGCTCAATAAACAAGCGCTCGACGATGGTATCGAAACGGAATACTGGCATGGGTCGCCCACTTAAGAGGAACTACTTACGTCACTACCGCTAGCCTCATTTCAGGTGTTTTCTAGCCGCTTTGAAGGAAAGTACTAAAATGCTTATTACTAAAAAAAATATTGCTTTTTTATTTTCACAAGTGCTACGCATTTTTCCTGTAGAACATTCCAGAATCCACCTAAATCGAAATATAAATATAAATTCCGATTTAGGAAAAAATTCATTTCCAGTTACAAGATTGAAAGGCATCAGCGCCGAAAATTGACACAAAAGGACTTAATACGTTCGTTAAGACGTAGGGCACAACCAGGTGAAAATTCGAAGAAATACCGAATTTTCACTTAGGAAAATATGTTTATGTCCAGGCCGTAAGAGTAAAGGACCATTTTCCAAAAAGTCTCTCGAAGGCGAACTCATGTCACATCACTTATATTGAACTTATAAGAGGGCCAGAACGCCGCGAGGCGGAAAGTTGTAATAACTTCTATATAGTTGAACACAAATCGAACTCCGTTCTTGTGAACGATATAATCACTAATAGGAACCTTAAAACTAACCACTAGTGCACCAAAATTTTGAAAAAGTAAAATATTTCTATATTATTTTCAGTCAATCCTAAAACCAAAGTGCATACATAAACTTCCGGGGAAGGTGTGAATCTTTTTACCTAATCGATTACTAGTGCACGCTCTCAATTGAATGATAGTTGCGAAACCAAAGTCCTTACTCGTCCTTGCCCCACTTGGGAAGGAATTTCATTAAAATTTATATATTGGCTTAGATAGGATATTGCATATCAACTGTATTTATTTGAAATCTAAACAATTAATGGTATTATTTGAACTATCGTATTTTTATTGATTGAATGGTTGAATTTCAATCCCCAATAGGGCTTATGTGTGTTAAGTCGGAATTCAGTCTCGGGTGTCTCCAGACCCCGTCAAGTCTGTAACTTAATCACCGGTCACATCACGGCTCGAGAGGGATTTTTTATGAAGGGAAATCTGAGATCTCTAAGCCACAAGATTCATTAAATTGCCAGCTAAATAAGATGAACAGGGTCAAAACAGAGACCGACTTTAGGAGCGCCGTTAACAATCTATGGTAAGTGCAGCTTTTGGCTTTCTCGTCTATTAAACATCTCATAAATATATACAGAACCCGTCTGGGAGTGGAAAATCACATATGAACAAGGGAGAATCCGATTGGTGCTCTTTAAAAAATGAATTAGTGTCGCGTCCTTCAGACGCCGTATACAAGGTTCTTCTACATTTTCACACTATGAAGAATAACAATTTTTGTTAAAACAGAAAATTGTAAATTCTCCCTCCTTAACCACACGACATGTAATGTGGCAGGCACTACATTGCTTGGAACGACATATTAACTCCCAACTACTCTTCTTACAAAAGCTTCAAAACAAACTTTTGCATTTGCCCGCTTTGTATATCAGTCTGCTGAAGTCAATAGATTCCTACATGAATTTAGAATATGTTCCTGGAATTATAAATCTAAATTAGTTCTTAATAATCTAATAACGACTAAATTATACGATGATATTTCTCAAAACTTGTCCATTTATTTATTCATTAAGTCCACTCTTCAATATCATACGTCCGTATTTGTTATAGTCCAGGAGAGATGTTCAAAAGAGTGTTTTCGAGGTCACATTTTGCGACTGGATTTTTTTGTGTAAATTTTCTACAATTTCGATTTTAGCAAGTTTTTTTTGTGGGACGATCGGTTTTGCGCAGCAAATATAACATTAAAAATAATCTCATTATTTTGGAAAAATAGCAGAATTGAAGTGAGAGTAGTTTTGCGTTAATTTTGCGATGAAAAATACACTCTTCAAGAATTCGAGAAATTCACCCAACTTTGCTGCGTTTTAGTGCCGAAATCGTTCGTCTCACAAAAAAAAACTTACGAGAACTAATTTGTAGAGAATTTATTTCTTTTTGTTTAGTACAGAAATATTGTTTATGAAGAGTGCACTGGAATGGAGATATTTGCAATAGAAATGTTTTTTTAATTTTTTGAAGTTTCTTTCGAGGAGTCGCCAAAAAATTTCAGTCGCAAAATTTGACCTTGAAAATAACTCCTCTTTAATTAAATAATCCTACTCTATTTATTGCAAGCAGGTACAATGAGCTGCCAGCATCATAATAACAATTATATAGAATAATTTACATGTAATAATAATAATAATAATAATAATAAATAAGCAGGAGGGGCTAACCGTCATCTATCTAGCCTTTGGTGAGTAGTGCCACCACTTACTCTAGCTGGGGATGCAAAATCGAACCGGCAGCCTAGCGCATCCGGGAGGGGAGAGGGTCTTCCCCTCTGGTGTCGGTCGTGGGCTTGCTGGGCTAACCACCCACAAGCCCAAACCTCCAGTTCCTATAGGCCGAGGACAGGGCCCCCACGATCAACCCCGTTCGGATAGGGCAAGGTGGTGGGTCCCAACAAGATCGACAGCCCATTGTTGACGACCGCGACGAACAAGGACGCTTTGAGTGGACAGATGAACTGAGGGACGACCTTATGCAGTGCTACGAAAGCAGTGAGCCCGCACGAAGGGGATACATGGTGCCAATGCATGTTCTGTGGTGTGCAAGGCACCCAGAACACAACGCCTTCACGCTACAAAATTTGCGTGATTATGTGTCCCACCTTCGTCGCGCGTCGCAGGGGTTACGTGAGAACTGCTCCTCAGCCGATGAATGAGGTGGCCGAAGGTCCACCGAATGAACCGGTTGAGGTTGCAGTCCCAGTCGTTCCACCAGTACCAGAGGGCCTCAGTACCAGAAGGGGGTTGCACAACATAAAACCCCCCGGGCCAGAGTGGATGCAGAACTTCGTGCAGCGCTACCAGAAGAGCCTGACATCTGGCACATAAATTGTGCCGTGTGTGCAGCCGCTCAACGTTTGTCTCAGGTGGAGAGGCGGAACAGTGCTTCTCCACAAGAGAGAGCGAGACGGCGTATCCAATGTGTGATGGAGTATATGGCGGCCAATATGCCTTTCACGCCTAAAGTGCGGCGAGTAGCTGCCAACTTGAGACGCGTCCATCACACACTCAATGGGGCAGTGCTGCAAACCACCAACCAACACTGCCTAGACAGGATACGGATGCAAGTATCTTGTAAGAAGTCACTAGTGAGGCGGAAAATCAACTTTTCCGCAAAAAGCCTTCGCGCCTTGTACGAACAGAAGCTTCCACTCAACAGAGACTCTCCAGCCCTGGCACATTTTGAAACCTTTTGTCAAAGGTTTCAGCACCCACAACAGGTGTGCCAATCGATAACCCCAGAAGAGGTTCGAAGAGCTCTTGGGGGTTCTAAGAACTTTGCTGCTCCAGGTCCCGACGGGATCAAAAACTTTTGGTGGAAAAAATTATCCAATACCCACCACCATTTAGCCAGAATTTTCAATTCATGGCTAAATGGGGAGCAGCAAATTCCTTCTTGGGTTGTCGAGGGGCGGACAGTGCTGATCCCGAAGAACGGAGATTTGTTTAACCCAAAGAACTACCGACCGATAACCAGTTTAAACGCATGTTACAAGGTGTTTACGCGCATCTTGTACATGCGAGTGCTCCACCCAGTTGAACCGGTTTACGAGCGGATATATGAGCAACGAGGATCAAAGAGAAGTGTCGCTGGCTGCAAGGAGAACCTGTTGATTGACAGGTGTGTCACGCAGGACTCCATGCAGTATAAGCGTAACCTCTCCATGATCCCGTAGTGAGATGCATCGAAGAACTGATGCCGCTCTGGAGGACTCGCTTTACCATTACATCAGGTAATGATAGAGTCCAGACGGAGTCGGTAACATTCAGAAGGGGAGTATTTCAGGGAGACTCCCTCGGCCCCCTTCTATTTTGCATATCACTACTGGCATTATCCGTTTCGCTCCGGAAAACCCGTGGATACAACCGCGGTACCCCTGGCGATAGGAGGCATAAGGTCACCCATCTGTTTTATATGGATGACCTTAAACATTATGCCTCCGGAGAGAGGGACCTACACCAGTCCCTCAGGGTGGTACAGGCGTACACTCAGGCTGACGGCATGGAGTTCGGGTTAGACAAATATGCACTGGTCCATCTCAAGAGAGGACGATGCGGGAACTACGGACAGGACGCGCAGCTCGTGGACGGAAGCATCTTACATCATCCAGATGCCGGAGAGTCGTACACGCTCCACCCAAGAAGTGAGTGTAGTGAAAAACGCTCTCCGCGGCAAGTATCAGCACCGACTCCGAGAGATCTGGTCTTCAGAGCTGTCGGGGAAGAACAAGGTGTCTGCTACCAACATGCTTGCCGTTCCAATCCTTCTCTACTCCTTTGGTGTAGTGAAATGGACTCAAGAAGAGTTGAGTCAACTCGACGTAGGAACCCGCAAGAAGATGCATCTCAATAGGAGTTTGCATCCTAAATCGTCCGTTCCACGGCTATACCTCCCACGACATCGGGGAGGAAGTGGACTCTTGAGTTTGGAGAGTCTCCATAATAGGATGGTTCTGGATGGAGCCTGTAAGGTCATCAGGAGTTCGGATCCCGTCCTCTGCATAGTCCGGGACCATGAAAACGCAGGAGCCTTTCTATTTACGGCAGCACAGAGAGCAGCCGATGAACTTGGTCTCTCCTTCGACGTCGAGCGGGTAAATCGCGACTCTGTCACCGAGTTGGAACCTGCTCGGCGAAAAGCCCAAATTAAAGCTGCAGAAAACAACAACTTTCTGCAGCTTCACACGGATAAGCCAATGCATGGAGTTTTCTATAAAAATATAGAAAACCTTGGCTTATCCGAAAGGCTGACCTTTGCCTTCTTAAGGTCAGCAGGGCTGAAGTCTGAGACCGAAGGATTCATAATGGCTTGCCAGGATGGTGTATTTAACACCCTCGTCTATCGTAGTCGTGTCATGGGTATATAGGTCCCTGATGTCAGCTGCAGGGCCTGCCGCAGGGCGCCAGAGACTCTGATGCACTTGTTGTCGGCTTGTCCGACATATGCAGTCTCGGCTTATATCCAGAGGCACAACGGAGCATTACGAGTGCTTTATTACCATTTAAGGCACTCGTATGGGATAGACGAAACACAAGTGCTGCCTTACGCTCCGGGTGATATTGAGTCCATTGTGGGCAATGAGAAGTGTCTAATTTATTGGAACTACTCTTTTCCCACCGTCAGGCAAATACAAGCCAACAAGCCTGACGTAATCCTCCTCGACAATCAACTCGTGGAGTTCTCGGCTCCCGCGGAGAACAACATTGTCTTGAAGGAGGAAGAAAAACGGACAAAATATCGAGATTTGCTCTTTGAACTCCGCAGCCTCTATCCAGATCATACTGTTAAGATAGTGGTACTGATTATAGGAGCCCTCGGTGGAACGAGACACACACTGCTTTCGGAACTGAAGATCATACCAGCATGCCGAAATTGGGCAGAGGTCCTAGCCAGCAGAATGCAGAAGGCCGTCATCCTCGGTTCATTACGTGTGCTCAGGGCACATGATTCTCGGACCCAGTAGTCACTCACCCCCGCGGGATAATAATAGTAATAATTATTATTATTATTATTATATATGTATTTAATACCCTCGTCTATCGTAGTCATGTCATGGGTATAGAAGTCCCTGATGTCAGCTGCAGGGTCTGCCGTAGGGCGCTAGCGACTCTGATGCACTTGTTGTCGGCTTGTCCGTCATATGCAGTCTCGGCCTATATCCAGAGGCACGACGGAGCACTACGAGTGCTTTATTATCACCTATGGGATAGACGAGACACCAGTGCTGCCTTACGCTCCGGGGGATATTGAGTCCGTTGTGGGAAATGAGAAGTGTCTAATCTATTGGAACTACTCTTTTCCCACCGTCAGGCAAATACAAGCCAACAAGCCTGACGTAGTCCTCCTCGACCATCAACTCAAGACAATGTTCGTCGTGGAGTTCTCGGCTCCCGCGGAGAACAACATTGTCTTGAAGGAGGAAGAAAAATGGACAAAATATCGAGATTTGCTCTTTGAACTCCGCAGACTCTATCCAGACCATATTGTTAAGATAGTGGTACTGATTATAGGAGCCCTCGGTGGAACGAGACACACACTGCTTTCGGAACTGAAGATCATACCGGCATGCCGAAATTCGGCAGAGGTCTTAGCCGGCAGAATGCAGAAGGCCGTCATCCTCGGTTCATTACGTCTGCTCAGGGCACATGATTCTCGGACCCAGTTGTCACTCACCCCACGGGTGTGGGGAGTGACTACCGGTGCTACCAGCTCCCCTCTGTGAGGGTCGGAGCCACAGAGTTTAAAGGGTGACTGGCTTTTATTGAAAAAAAGTAATAATAATAATAATAATAACAATAATAATAATACATACATGTTCTGAAACTGTATAAGGTAGACCCGCATGTGGTTGTCCTCCTAGAAAATCTAGTGACGACCTGGAAAACAAGCCTGCATCTCTCGGATAATAACAGTAGAATTGAAACAGAGCCAATCAGTATAAAGCGCGGTATATTTCAGGGGGACTCACTCAGTCCTCTCTGGTTCTGTCTAGCACTTAACCCGCTATCAAGCATGTTAAACAATACGGGAAAAGGGTTTAACATTAAACACGGAAATAGAGTAACACGAAAAATCACGCATATGATGTATATGGACGACATTAAACTCTACGCCGCTTCTGCTGAAGAACTAACAAGTTTACTTCGAACCACAGAAGTCTTCTCCCAAGATATCAGAATGGCATTCGGGCTCGACAAAACTAAAACGCTGAGCATAAGCAAAAACAAACGGGAAGCTGTGGGTTTCAACCTCAGTGATGGATCAGCTATCGACCACTTAAGGGAGCAGGACACATATAAATATCTGGGTATCCAACAGGCTCTGAGTATAGAGCACAGTACTATGAAGAAAGTGGTATCTGCTAAGTATTTAGAAAGGGTAAAGTTAGTCCTAAAAACGAAGCTGTCTGGAAAAAATAGTATCATAGCACTAAACACCTGGGCGATACCAATACTAACATATACATTCGGAGTAATTCGCTGGTCGAACACAGAGCTCGAAGACCTAATGAGAAAAACCCGCACTGCAATGACTAGCTGTCGAGTACATCATCCCAAAGCAGCTGTAGAAGGGATTGTCTTACCGAGATCTATGGGAGGAATCCTGCATCCTGCAGCTTCATAATAAGCAGTTAATGTCACTGAGAAAGTACTTTGCCGAGAAATCTGCAGCTGTCGTTTTAGCCGATAACAACAGTACTCCGCTCGATTTACAACACAATATACCTATAATTGGGCCTCTAACAGCTGAGCCGAGAGACACCGATTTACTGGAAGCTTGGAAGAGGAAAGCTCTCCATGGTCGACACCCGCATGATCTTAGTCAGGAAAATGTAGACATGTCGAACTACTGGCCGACTCATGTGGAGCTGTTCCCAGAAACGGAGGGTTTTCTCATAGCCATCCAGGACCAAGTAATACGAACGAAAAATTATAGAAAGTATATACTGAAGGAGAACATCCTAAACGACACTTGCAGGCAATGCGCAGCTGCTTCAGAAACAATTCAACATATCACTTCTGGTTGTCGCATACTGGCAGCGACTGACTATACGCACAGGCATAATCAGGTAGCCAAAATAATCCACTCCCAATTGGCCCTAAATCACCAATTGACTAACACAAAGCTACCATACTACGAATATTCACCTAGTGCAGTCCTCGAAAACAACAACTGTCGGCTTTATTGGGACCGCTCTGTCATTACAGATAGGACTATCTTAGCAAATAGACCAGACATTATTTTAACGGACAAGTCAAAGAAATACACCTACATAATTGACATAGCAATACCAAACACGCATCGGCTACAACAAACCTATGCGGAAAAACTCAATAAATACAGTGAGCTCGCAGAAGAGGTAAAAAAAATGTGCCAACAAGATAAGGTATTTATCGCTCCCATCATTCTGTCATCAACTGGTGTTATCCCGACAACTGTGAAGAAGAGTCTGGACACAATCGGCATTAACCAACACATTGTTGGTCTGATCCAGAAAGCTACAATACTCAGCACCTGTAATATAGTCCGAAAGTTCTTAAATATACCAGTTACATAAATATGCAATAGAAGCTTATTATCTTGCCTCATGGGGGGCCGATTATAAGCTAATTCCACTCTAAACGTGAGAAAACTTAAAATGAAATAATAATAATAATAATGCACACTGCTTTCGGAATTGAAGACGATACCGGCATGCCGAAACTCGGCAGAAATCTTAGCCGGAAGAATGCAGAAGGCCGTTATCCTTGGCTCGTTACGCCTGCTCAGAGCACACGATTCGCGGACCCAGTGACCACTGACCCTACGGCGTAGGGAGTGGTCTCTGGTATTACCAGCATACCCTCTCTGGCATCGGAGACAAAGAGAAGGGCGACTGGCTTCACAAAAAAAAAATAATAATAATAATAATAATAATAATAATGGACATACTGTTAAGCTAGTGGTCCTGATCATAGGAGCCCTCAGTGGAACGAGACACACACTGCTTTCAGAACTAAAGATCATACCGGCATGCCGACATTCGACAGAGATCTTAGCCGGCAGAATGCAGAAGGCCATTATCCTCGGCTCATTACGTCTACTCAGGGCACACGATTCTCGGACCCAGTAGTCACTCACCCCACGGACGTGGGGAGTGGCTGCCGGTACTACCAGCTCCCCTCTGTGAGTGTCGGAGCCAGAGAGTATAAAGGGTGACTGGCTTTTATAAACTAATAATAATAATAATTTGCCTTTATTGAGTATTATAAATATTACAATACAATAATTTCGACAGGGCGAAGTCTAGCAGAGCTACTCGACTTATCCCTACAGTATGAAAATAAATAAAAACAGAGTGAACGATTATAAACGTAAAAACGTTATATAGCAAATTAAGTAAGTAGTCATTTGTATAATACAAATGACGTAAATATGTGTGAAAAAAAATATATATAGTTTTTAAAATTAGATTAGAAAGGATCTAACTGTCTACAGTGTAATAAAAAGGAAAGAAAAGAGACTTGAAAGAAAAGTTAAATAGTCAAAAATTATAGTTAAGTTATATTGCTTAAATAATAATACATATATAATAAAACAAGGAGAGAGACCATACAAACCTAACAAAATACATACATACATACATTTCTTGAAATTTATGGTCTTAATTATAATACACGTATTTGCAAATCAAATACCATGCATATATGTAAATAATAAATTATATAATACGTTATTATATAAATCTAATCCTCGAAATTGACAAGCATAATCCCCATTTTCTAGATATTAATGTTAAACGCAACGACACGGGAAGATGGCCGTAAAACCTTTAAAGTAGAAATTGGAGCATTACTTACATACAGATGACAATATCATGCAAAAACATTTGGACGGGGTTACATCAAAAAGCAATATAAACTCGTTTAAACGTCAATATATTAGGATACACAAACTTCCTCCAGTCAGCCAGTGTCATTATGTCGTGGTGTAACATCAAAATAGAAGAATAAAATAGCACCTCTTTCTTGATCGTCTGATTCCAACTGAGCTGGAAATCAATAATAAAAGAGCTTCCTTACATTTTAAAAACCTTTACGTTCCTATAATGTGTATTGCAGAAGATTTTTTCTTTATTTTATACTATAGACATTCTCAGTTCATATAATAGACCGGGAGGTAGTGATAGATTTTTGGTTGTGATTTTACCCAGTATGCCTTTCAGAGGGCATCATGCGGTGTATATTCTCATGACGAAAATGAATAAATCGGAGTGTCAACCTGGGTTCTTCATATGGAAAAATGAATTTTCCTTTGTTCGCAAACTATGCCTATTAGTTAGAATTTAATCAGACTGCCATGTGTTTTAAAATGACGTTCAAAATAAAAAAATCTTCGAAAAGCCATTGGCATACCTTTAGCGTGAACCCAAAGGGCTGTATGGTTACGTGAACTTGGCCCACGCTAACGGCATGACGATGATTTTTCGAGGATTTTCTACCTTGAACTTAATTTTAAAATACATTTTAAAACACATGGCAGTCTGATTAAATTCTAACCAATACGCATAGTTTGCGAACAAAGGAAAATTCATTTTTCCGTATGAAGAACTCAGGATGACACTCGATTTATTCATTTTTGTCATGAGAATATACACCTCATGATGCCCTCTGAAAGGCATACTGAGTAAAATCACAACCAAAAATCTGTCACTACCTCCCGGTCTATAAATTTAATTCGCTAATGTGATCTACTGGTACTGTAGTTTATTATCTTAGTGAAAATTCGACTATTATAAATTAGAACACAAATATAATTAATTTACCTACAGTGAATCAAAATGTACAGCGTACTTTAGGGATTTAGTTAGGAAGCTAACTCGAACAATAATAATAATAAAAACCATCAAAAGCCCCCTCGGCCACAAGATATGGTCAGAGTGGACGCAGAACTCAGTGAAGCTATTCCGGAAGAGGCTGATATCTGGCACATTAATTGTGCCGTCTACGACGCCGCTATGCGGTTCTCTCCGGTGATGAGGCGGGATAATACTACTTCCCCGCAGGAGAGAGTTGACCGGCGTATAAGAAAGATGGAAGCCAAGATCCGGTCGGCGAGACAATATGCCTCCCGTATTCAGTGTGTGATGGATTACATGGAGGAGAAGAGGAGAACGGGCCTTTCACGCCAAAAGTGCGGCGAATCGTCGCCAACTTAAGGCGAGTCCATCACACGCTTAACGTGGCAGTGCTGCTTACCACCAAGCAACATTGTCTCGATAGAATACGGATGCTAGTGGCTTGCAAAACGTCGCTAGCAAGGCGGGCAAGGGCAGTAGCGGAAAATAACTTTTTCCGCAAGAAGCCATCTCGCCTGTTCCAACCGCCTGAGCGTATTGTTGAGAATCCGCCAACTGTAGATCAGGTGGAAGACTTCTGGAAGACGCTTTACGAACAAAAGCGTCCACTAAACCGAGATATTCCAGCTCTGGCAAACTTTGAAGCTTTTTGCCAAGGGCTCCAACAGCCTCAAGCAGTGTGCCAACCAATAACGCAAGAGGTTCGAAGAGCCCTTGAAGGCTCCAAGATCTTTGCTGCTCCTGGACCCGATGGGATTAACAACCTTTGGTGGAAAGAACTTCCGAGCATTCACCGCCATTTAGCCAGAATCTTCACCTCGTGGCTAAATGGAGAGCAGAAAATCCGTTCCTGGATTATCGAGGGGCGAACCGTGCTACTTCCTAAGAACGGAGATTTGGCAGATCCAGCGAACTACAGACCGATAACATGTTTAAACGCATGTTACAAGATATTCACACGTATCTTGTACATGCGGGTACTCCAAGCAAGCGGCCCGGTTTACGAACGGATATACGAGCAACGTGGGTCTAAGAAGGGTGTCGCTGGCTGCAAGGAGAACCTGCTTATTGACAGATGTGTCACGCAGGACTCCGTGCAGTATAAGCGGAACCTTTCTATGGCCTGGATCGATTACCGCAAGGCATTTGACATGACATCTCACGAGCTAATTGTTCACTTGCTCCAATGTCTTGGGGTGCCCGGTCCGGTAGTGAGATGCATAGAACAACTCCTGCCGCTCTGGAGGACTCGCTTTACCATAACATCTGGTAATGTTCGAGTCCAAACAGAGCCGGTTGTGTTTAAGAGGGGCGTGTTTCAGGGAGACTCTCTCAGCCCCCTTCTATTTTCCATCTCGCTACTGCCGTTATCCTTTGAACTTCGCAGAACCCGTGGTTACAATTGCGGTACCCCCGGAGAAAGGAGGCATAAGGTCACCCATCTATTTTACATTGATGACCTTAAGCTTTATGCCTCTAGCGAGAGAGATTTACGCCAATTTCTCAGGGTGGTACATGAGTACACTCATGCTGTCGGTATGGAATTCGGCTTGGACAAATGTGCACTGGTTCACCTCAAGAAATGAGGATGCGGTGACTACGGAGAGGGCGCAGCTCGTAGATGGAAGCATCTTGCACTACCTAGATGCCGAAGAGACGTACAAGTACTTGGGTGTTGAGCAGCGCTCCACCCAAGAAGTGTCAACAGTGAAAAATGCTCTCCGCGGCAAGTATCAGCACCTCCTCCGGCAGATTTGGTCTTCTGAACTGTCGGGGAAGAATAAGGTGTCTGCGACTAATATGCTTGCCGTTGCAATCCTCCTACACTCCTTTGGGGTAGTGAAATGGACACAAGGCGAGTTACGCCAACTCGATGTAGGAACCCGAAAGATGCATCTCAACAGAAGCTTGCATTCAAAATCGTCCGTTCCTCGGTTATATCTCTCACGACAGCAGGGTGGCCGTGGACTCTTGAGCCTGGAGTATCTACACAGCAGGTCTGTTCTGGATGGAGCCTGCAAGGTCATGAGGAGTTCGGATCCCCTTCTCTGCATGGTTCACGACCATGAAAATGCAGGGATAGGAGCGTTTTTATTTAAGGCAGCACAAAGAGCAGCAGTGGGCGGATAAATCCAAGCTCTGTTACCGAGTTGGGACCCGCTCAGCTTAAAGCCCATACAAAAGCAGCTGAGCAAAACAGATTCCTACAGCTGCATAAGGATAAGCCCTTGCATGGGGTCTTCTACAAGAACATTGAAGACAGGGGCTTATCTGAAAAGCTGACCTTTGCTTTTCTAAGGTCAGCTAGGCTGAAGTCCGAGACCGAGGGTTTCATCATGGCTTGCCAATATGGTGTCTTTAATACGCTCGTCTACCGAAGTCATGTCTTGGGTATGGAGGTCCCTGATGTAAACTGCAGGGCCTGCCGAAGGGCGCCGGAGACGCTCATGCACCTTTTGTCGGCTAGTCCGGCATACGCTGTCTCGACCTATATCCATAGACATGATGGAGCATTACGAGTGCTGTATTATCATCTACGGCACACGTATGGGATAGATGAGGGACCAGTGCTTGTGCTCCGGGGAATAATGAGTCCGTGGTGGGGAACTAGCAGTGCCTAATATATTGGAACTACTCTTTTCCCACCCTCAGGCAAATACAGGCCAATAAACCTGATATAGTCCTCCTCGACCACCAAATCAGGACAGTTTTTGTTATTGAGTTCTCCGCTCCAGCGGAAGCAAACATTGTTTTGAAAGAGGAGGAAAAACGGATTAAATATCGAGATCTTCTCTTCGAACTCCGCAGACTCTATCCAGACCACACCGTTAAGCTAGTGGTATTAATCATAGGATCCCTCGGTGGGGTGAGGCATACACTGCTTTCGGAATTGAAGACGATACCGGCATGCCGAAACTCGGCAGAAATCTTAGCCGGAAGAATGCAGAAGGCCGTTATCCTTGGCTCGTTACACCTGCTCAGAGCACACGATTCGCGGACCCAGTGACCACCGACCCTACGGCCTAGGGAGTGGTCTCTGGTATTACCAGCGTACCCTCTCTGGTATCGGAGACAGAGAAGGGCGAGTAGTTTCACAAAAAAAAAATAATAATAATAATAATGGTCCGAGACTATGAAAATGCAGAGGTAGGAGCCTTTCTCTTTAAGGCAGCACATAGAGCAGCCGATGAACTTGGTCTCTCCTTCGACGTCGAGCGGGTAAATCGCGACTATGTCATCGAGTTGGAACCTGCTCGGCGAAAATGGCGAATTAAAGTTACAGAACACAACAACTTTCTGCAGCTGCACACGGATAAGCCAATGCATGGAGTTTTCTATACAAATATAGAAAACCTTGGCTTATCCGAAAGGCTGACCTTTGACTTCTTAAGGTCAGCCGGACTGAAGTCTGAGACCGAGGGATTCATAATGGCTTGCCAGGATGGTGTATTTAACACCCTCGTCTATCGTAGTCGTGTCATGGGTATAGAGATCCCTGATGTCAACTGCAGGGCCTGCCGCAGGGCGCCAGAGACTCTTATGCATTTGCTGTCGGCTTGCCCGACATATGCAGTCTCGGCCTGTATCCAAAGGCACGACGGAGCATTACGAGTGCTTTATTACCATTTAAGGCACTCGTATGGGATAGACGAAACACCAGTGCTGCCTTACGCTCCGGGGGATATTGAGTCCGTTGTGGGAAATGAGAAGTGTCTAATTTATTGGAACTACTCTTTTCCCACCGTCAGGCAAATACAAGCCAACAAGCCTGACGTAGTCCTCCTCGACCATCAACTCAAGACAATGTTCGTCGTGGAGTTTTCGGCTCCCGCGGAGAACAACATTGTCTTGAAGGAGGAGGAAAAATGGACAATATATCGAGATCTGCTCTTCGAACTCCGCTGACTGTATTCAGATCATACTGTTAAGATAGTGGTACTGATTATAGGAGCCCTCGGTGGAACGAGACACACACTGCTTTCGGAAGTTAAGATCATACCGGCATGCCGAAATTCGGCAGAATGCAGAAGGCCGTCATTCTCGGTTCATTACGTCTGCTCAGGGCACACGATTCCCGGACCCAGTAGTCACTTACGCCACGGGTGTGGAGAGTGGCTGCCGGTACTACCAGCTTCCCTCTGTGAGGGTCGGAGCCACAGAGAAGGGTGACTGTTTTTTAACAAAAAATAATAATAATAATAATTGCAGGGTGTAACGCTCTAGCCCCAAACGAGTACACGCAAAGACATAACAAAATTGCTAGCTTTATACACTGGACCATGTGCAAACAGTTCGAAATACCTACCAGTGAAAAATGGTATCATCATAACCCAGGAACAGTCACCGAAGCACACGATAAAACAATAACATGGGATATGCATACTAACAGACCGCACAATACCAGCAATCCGCCTAGATATAGTGATCCACGACAAAGACACGAACACCTATCTATTGATTGATGTTTCTATTCCTGACGACGCTAACGTTGCACTTAAAGTGGCTGAAAAGCTCAGCAAATACAAAGATCTAGAGATAGAAGTTAGCAGAATGTGGAAAACTAGAACACGAGTTGTACCAGTGATCGTAGGAACTCACGTCATAATTAAGAAGGGGACACGAGAATATCTAGAAATGATCCCAGGAAAGCCGAGCCTACATGAAGTTCAAAGAATTGCTCTAATGGGAACAGCACACATCTTAAGAAAAGTAATTGGATAGGCGGAGATCCTTAGTTTTCTGGTAGAAAACTAGAGTACGTCATTAAATTGTCCCAACCTAGCCCCAGCCGGGGATAGGTGAAAGTTAACTAGCAAGCAAATGCTGAGAAGTATCAAGGAAATAATAATAATAATAATAGTTTTGCACTTTCACGCAATTTCAATTTCACCTCTCGCAGGTAAAGAAAAGTACACTTAAAACTTGTTTATTGAAAAGAAGCTTGCTTCCAATAATCTGAGGTGAATAACTACCTACGAGATACACTAAACTGTCTTTTCTCAAACTACGAGGAGATGATGTGGTTGAGCAAAATTTACAGACCAAAATCACTAAAAATATAACATACAACTCTCAATATTACTTCACCTAAGTAAAAGCGGAAACTAAAAACATCTCCTTATTAATTTCAACTTATATAAGCATCAGCAGTTGAATATGCCCCTTGGGGGACATGGTGTAGACGGATTAATGATATCTCCTGTAAGTGGAAGTATGCAAAAAGATATGATATCTTTCTCTGTTTTATTGCCTACTTCTATGAAGGACTGATCTTTGCAAGAGGCCAAAGCTGCCAAATCTCTCTTTAATTAAATAATCCTACTTTGCTTTTTATTACAAGCAGGTAAAATGACCTGCCAGCATCATAATAACAATTACCTATATAGAATAATTTACATGTAATAAAATATACTATTTAAATGAGTACCAATAAAAATGATTATAAGAAAGACTTATTCCTTACTAACAAATTTACCCACAAAAAATTCGCCGGAGGTACCACTTTCCTTTATTCTAGGAAGACCAAAGGACACCGCACGTTTTATAGGTAAATTGGTGGCTTGTCAAATTTGATGAATTTTTGATATGTTGTAGTTCAACTGATTCTAAACAAAACTCCAAATTATAGACAGTTTCTCCGATAGATGGCTCCAAAGACTGGACCTGCTCCTCGAGACTCTATCAACGATTTCTCAAAACGTACTGCAGATATTGAAATGGTAACTGCTGAAAATGAACAACCAGGCTATTTACTATTATTTGGTCTTAGATTGATGTGTCTGAACTTCCGGTTTTGCCGGAAGTGGCGTCAAATCACGTTTTTCGAATGCTCAACACCCGTTTACTTCAATTTAATACATTATATACACAAGTAACTTTATTAAAATTCACTATCTTAGTAAATAAGTAAGTACGTGCATTGATTGATAGAACATTAATGCTAGCTTGATACCGGGTACATCATAATCTTGGTACAAAACAAAGTTGATTTTATTTTTCAAGATATAAAATTGCAGTTGTGTCTAGTCAGCGAAAACTAATTATCTGTGAGATCTTTAATTAGAATAGGCAGTTTTTGTTTATGTATAATACATTAAACTTTATTATTTTTAGCAAAAATTGCATAGCTGATTATTTTAATATCTTTAATCATTCAATAATAGAAATCAAACCAAAAAAACTTTATTCAAAGTTAACTAAACCTTATTCATACAGAAAATAAATCCTACGTGCGGCATGTTAGGTTTTATAATAAGAATGACTTACATTGAGACTTAGAAAAGCAATCAGAACGTGTATACAGAGAGACAGGCAAGTACGTAGAGCGGACCAGGTTTTAGCATGCGATACCCGTATCGATCACCATTTAAATTCCTTTGTATCGTTGCACATACAATCTGTACGGAGGATATGCACGATGCGAAGCACATGTAAAATATTCATCCATGCTATCTTAAAGGCAACGAAATTAATAACATACTGGAATGCGCACTCGACTAGAGGAAGTGAAGCAGGAAAAGAAACTTGCGTGCACTATTTCATCCTTTTTCCGTTTGCGTACAGATAGTTATCGTTTCCTCTCACTGGTTTCCTTCAACCAATGAGATCTTGTCAGGGAAAGACAGAATAGTGCAAGCGAGTTTCTTTTTATGCTTCAGTTATTTCCTGTATCTAAAGCATTGAGTGCGCATTCCAGAATGCGTACCAACAACAAGAAGAAACACAAAGAAGAGCCACCTCCCGTACGGAAGAGCACCGGTGCAATAAAAAATCCGACAGTAACCTGGGCCGAGGAAATTGAGAGCGAGCAGGCATATACAGAAATATCAGTTAGCAATAGATTCCAAGCGCTAGTTGACATACACCAGCAGCCGTGAGGTAATATAAACACTCCTAAAATCCCCGATCCTAAACGTGATTTTCATTTTCTAAACTTAATCTTCCCTCCTTACGACTATAGATTTTCTAATCGTGGGCAAGGCCTATATAAATACAAAACTATAACGAAATATCAATTTCCTAAAAAGTACAAAAACTTACCAATGTACAAAAAACCTACAGGTACACAAACATTATGCATACGAGGTAGAATCAGACGGATCCGAAATTAGGTATGAACCCCACCCTACAATAACATTTACAACAACCCCAACTAACACCACGACCACATTCACCCGCACAACCCTTACCACATCAACCCTTACACTAGTACACTACCACGCATGACCACTACTGAAACAACCCTTACCCCAACTCATACAACACCAGTAGATAAACCTCAACCCCTCACCTCCATCTTTCAGGAATCCCCATCCCCTTTATCCCAGCAGTTAGATAAGCTACTAGAGCTTACCAAAACCCAAAAAAAACAGACCCTGTCATATTCGACCAAGTTTTACACACACACATACTCACCCCCAATTAACATTTTCAACCCCCAATCCAAAAAGCGCAAAGTCGCTTACAAATCACCACCAAAAATAATCCATCAAGACCAGGAAGGACATAATATCGATCATACCAACCTCCAGTACCAATTTCAATCAATCCACCCCTATAGAAACCACACACACAATTCAAGACTATTCAGATATCTCTGCCACCGAATAGTCTCAAACTGACTCCAACATGCCCAACAAAACCCCTTCCATTTCAATATACACACAGAGGCATCTTGAAACCTTACAACTAATTGACAAATACATATCAAACAAGCCGACTTACAACCTTCAAACGTACAAGACCATGCCACAATTGTAGACATCCTCGTACAAAACGGTATCGAATTCCACACATATAATCCACCCGAAAACAAACCAGCCAAGCTGGTTATAAAATATATACCTAATGATATCGACATACAAACCATCAAACAAGATCTAATTAATAGAAATATTACTATACAGAACGTCACAAGACTAATGACAACCAAGAACAGAGTTAAACAACCTACATCTATTATAAACCTGACAGTACACAAACGAGTCGCCGACCTGGTGCGCTCCCTCACCGAGCTCTGTTCAATCGAAGTTACGGTGGAGGGATACATCAGGCCGTCGATCCCCCAGTGCTACAGGTACCAGAGGTTCGGGCACTCCTCTCTGTTGTGCAACCGCACATCTCACTGGGTGAGGTGTGGACGGCCGCACTAAGGTGTGAAATGCAACGCAGAAGAATGCAAATGCATCAACTGCTGCGAGTCATATCCTGCAAACTACAAAGTGTGCCCGGCCTATCTGGCGGCAGCGGCAAGAGCTCGCAAACCCAATCAACCCCACAAAACAATAGGTAACAAGAAAACCAAGAAAACCCCACGAGAAATATCAGGTAATACAGCTTTCCCAACATGACAACATACTAATAAAAATCCACCTAACGTAACATGGCCAAAAACTAACACCCTCAAGGCCAATCAACCACCTACAAAAAACCCCGATATCGACACCGACACAGATAACCCTATTCGAGAAATTCTCAATTTCTTAAAAGGTATCGACATCAAGCCCTTCTTACACAAATTAGTCCAAGCTATCAACAGATTCAGACAAGCTAAAGACACTCCGGACAAACTCATGGTTATTATCGACGCCATTGCTCAGATTTTTTAACAACCCTATTTAACCACATCTCTTCCCCATAAGTTAAACCATATTATGTAACACTAACAAGGCGAACTGAAAAAAAAAACAGTAGTCGATAACAAAACATAAAAAAAAAAAAAGCTAAACAAAAAAAAAATTTTACCAAAAATAAACAGCAAGCCACCGAGAAGAACCGTTATTGTACATCTTACTAACGCAGATCCTCACAAATAATGTAACAGTTTCAATTTTTTTTAAATATTCTTAATCTAATGATAAAGCCTTTAATTACGCCTCGCACCGTGTATATCTGGCTGGCTCCGACACGTGCTAAGGAAGGATGGAATAGTGCACGCTTCTTTTTTGCTTCACTTCCTCTAGTCGAGTGCGCGTTCCAGTATGTTATTAATTTCGATGCATTTGAGATAAGCACGGATGGATATTTTACATGTGCTTCATGTCGTGCATATCCTACGTACACGTAGCAGATTGTATGCGCAACGATACAAAGGAATTTAAATGGTGGGGGTTTGAACGATACGGGTATCGCATGCTAAAACCCGGTCGGCTGTCGTACTTGCCTGTCTCTATCTGTATACACGTTCTGATCAGCTATGCAATTTTTGCCAAAAATAATAAAGTTTAATGTATTATACATAAACAAAAACTGCCTATTCTAATTAAAGATCTCACAAATAATTAGTTTTCATTGACTAGACACAACTGGAATTTTATATCTTGAAAAATAAAATCAATTTTGTTTTGTACCAAGATTATGATGAACCCGGTATGAATCTAGCATCAATGTTCTATCAATCAATGCATGTACTTACTTATTTACTACGGTAGTAAATATTAATAAAGTTACTTGTGTATATGATGTATTAAATTGAAATAAACGGGCGTTGCGCATTCGAAAAACATGATTTGACGTCACTTCCGGCAAAACAGGAAGTTCGGGCACATCAATCTAAGATCAAATAATGGTAGATAGTCTGGTTATTAATTTCCAGCAGTTATCATTTCAATACCTGCAGTATGTTTTGACAAATCGAGTCTTTGGAGCCATCTATCAGAGAAACTGTAAATAATTTGAAGTTTTACCAAAGGAACTTATTGTTTAAAATCAGTTGAACTACAGCATATCAAAAATTCATCAAGCCACCAATTTTCAGGTAAAACGTGCAATGTCCTTTGGTGGATTTTTTTTCTTAGTAAACGAAACAATTTCAAGGGTGAGACAATAAGAATTCCAAAAAAAATGTGTTTCCTATATAAAGATGGCCCACCCTAAACGCATAGTACTTATTGGATAAAACAGCTCGCGGAGCGTGCACTTTTGGTATTGCCAACGATTTTAATACACCTTTATAATTTTTTTTACATAAATGATTAATTTTATAAGTAATAAATAGAATTAAACCAGAACGGTTCTTTTATTAATTCTGGCAACTAAGTAAAATCCTTTATATTCGTTTGTGCATCTAATATAACGTATCTAAAATTGATTTGATATTGATATTATCCTTGCTATTATCATTCACCATAATGGTATTTGATTATAATTGAGCGCCACCGGTAATTACATCCCTTTATATGTCCCTAAAGCTACACTTGCACAAAATGTAACACTGGAATTGAATACGTCGGCAAGAAAAGACAATACATCGGAGCTTTACTATTACTGATAATTCTGTATTCAATCAAAGCTGAACTATTCAGTATTCATAATGTATCATAACACTATGAAAAAATATCAATAACACCTGAAATAAAACTAAATATTCGAACAAAATTGTGCTTTTATCAACGATTGTTTGGGAGGGGGGGGGGCAATTATTTATGGAAATGCAATCTGTATGTTATCAGGAAGTTACAGAAAACTTTTGTTTAATCTGATAGGTGAGCGTTTCTTGGAAGTTAAGTTTTAATTTTAAAAATCGTGTTTTTGTCTTATTCTTTATTTTTTAACACCTCGGGTTCGGTTCACCAGATCAGGCCAAACTACTGAAACACCCCATATCTAGGTACATTATTTTTAAAAGAATTTCCCAAGTCATTAATCTAAATGTACGTATTTCTGTACTTTAAAATTATTCCATACAAAATTAAGTAAGAATTGAAAGGTATTCCATGTATAATTTTACTTTGTTCTAATTAATAGGTACATATTCAGTTCAGTATTTAGGGAAATAATATTTCATACAGTATGTTACTATGACCCAGAGCTGTGCATGTAACCAAAAGAAGTACTTAAGTACAAGTACATACTTTTAAAAAATTGTACTTGGCTGTAAGTACAATTACTTTAGGAACAAAATGTACTTAAGTACAAGTACAGGTAGAAGTACATGTAGTTTTAAATGAACTTTCAAGTTGTTTTGAAAGTACAAAGTACATTAAAACAGCACGTTCAAAAGTGAATGTTAATAATGCCCGTAATATTGAATGATTGAAAATATTTGTCGAAAAGTAAGTCCCAGAGTCTTCTAGGCCCTATATCTAAATAGGCTAGCTCATAGGAATTTTTTGGGGAGCAAGAAATCAGTAAAAAAACTAAACATTTATTCAAATAATTATAACGTAATATAAGAACAAAAATATATTAAATATTAAATACTCTGTTAACGTTAAATAAATCACATTTGGAAAAAAAATTGCTGAATACTGAATATTTAGCCTCGGAGTAGCCTTACTCAAACGACACATAATTGGCTTTCATTACAACTAATTGATCAAAGTGGGTATCTGAAAGTGCATTCACAATAGTGGCAAATGAAAAAAGTTTCTCCACTAGTGGGATGACGGCAAACATGTATGGGTAATTATCTAACATATTCAAAGTTTTTCTTTTATCCTCTTAGTACTACAAAACGTCAATATTCGTTCGCTACTTTTAATTTTATTAATTAGTCAAAACTTGTGAAGGTATTTGTACTTGTAGGAAAACAAAAAATCACAAGTACAAAGTACAAGTACCTTTACTAAATTAGCTAAAGTGCGGGTACCATGTATTTCAATAAATATTGTTTATTGTACTTAAGTACAAGTACAAGTAGATGTAAAAGTATTTACTTGTGTTACCAAGTACAATTTTTACTTGTACTTGCTATGCTATGACTCGACGTCTACAGTTGAGTTTCAAACGTGAAGGGATTCCAACAAAAATGTGTAAAATAAATAAATGTACAAAGTCAAAAACATAAGCAATAGAAGCATATTCATAATATAGTTAGGTTTGAAATTCTATTATTATATTATTTAAATAATTAAAGGGGCATTCGAATGGTAGATGACGTGAAGAACGCTGCATTACGCTTAGGTACTTTGCGTTTGGCCATCTCACTCATACTTTCGTTTCGCGTGTTTGTGTCTTTTAAAGATTTTTTGTCTGTATAGGCAACTGCTCAGTTTTTTTATCCAAATTTAATTTTTAGATTTTAATTATTTTGAAACTGAAAACAGCTGTTCATTTTTATTCTAATTTACAATTATATTATCAGAACGAGATGTGATGCCTATATACAGACAGCTGCCCGTTCTTTCTGTCCAAATTCATTTTGAGATTCGGATTATCTTAATGCTACATTTGGTATCTGCAAAGATAACTGCATTTTTATCCAAATTTCATTTTGAGATTTCAATTATTTTATCTAAACGGGAGGTGAAGTCTGTAGAGTCACTAGCCCGCCCTTCCAGTCAAATATTTCTGATTATCATTCAAAGTCAATTTTATGAAATTAACTCTTTGAACAGAACCTTTACGTTAAAGTATGGAGACAACTTAAGATATTATTCTGTATACTGGGGGAGAAAAAATACTGGTAGTATAACAATGTATCAAATAATATTTATTTAAATATTACTAAACGATTTTATATCTTCGGCTGTGCCTTTTTGATTATATAGATAATTTATTTGAAATTATACTATATTGGTTTATTTCACCGTTACAGCTAATTATATTCAGAATTAATTTACTATTTTATTTAAATGGGAAGTTTTCTTTGGGTTTTAAAATGTGATTAAAACGATTCTTGTTATAGTCCAAGCAATGTTCAGCTTAGCTATACAAACGATATTTGCACACACGTGATGTTTTTAACTTTAGACTTGGCAGTTATTTACTTTCGCCGGATTCTGTATTACACAGTTCTTAATTGCCATCTCAGCGGTTACAATTGGAACATATTTATTATTTACATATGATAAGATCTGAACACAGCTCTTTGTTATCAGTTATATTTTCGAATATTTTCGTAAGGCATCTACAGGATTTTGTTGCTTGTCACCTCATCTAGAAATACATCAGGTGTTAAATTTGAGATCCATTGATCTTGGCTAGTGCAATTGTAACTAGAAATAGTACGAACCTTCGAAACACCGAAACCAAATCTACTACAGTTATGGCAATTAGATTTTGTTGGGTGTCTTTTTATAATAATATCATTACTAAGAGATTTCCCGAGTTTTGTGTCAGATTTTGCGTATGCCGACTTCAACTATGAATATTTCAGAATAATGACTATTGCCATTGTAAGCAGTTTATTTTATTGTTTGCATAGCTGACCTGATTATTCTATGGAAGTAATTGTGAATTTTCACAAAGAATGCTTCCCATTATTATACTCTACGCAAAAAGGAAGAGTATATTGTATTTGATCGGCACATTTCTAAATCAGTAAATATCGCTCGTAGAGAAAAAAATTTTATATCGTTATGTTAGTGAATGAATTCTGAACAACTTTCAAAATGTCCGTCTGTTCGTCCGTCCGTCCGTCCGTCCGTCCGTCCGTCCGTCCGTCCGTCCGTCCGTCCGTCCGTCCGTCCGTCCGTCCGTCCGTCCGTCCGTCTGTCTGTGTGTCCGTTTGTCCGTCCGTCACGTTTCTTATAAGCACGATAACTCAAGAAACAAAAATCCGATTGTATTGAAATTTGGAGAGTAAGTTAGTGTTAGCTAGAGGAAGTACCCTATTGTTTTTTAACAAAATAGATTGGTAAATAAAAAAGTTATTAGTAATTTAAAGTTTAAAAAAATATTTTTTACATTTTTTTTATGGTTTGTAATAAATAGAAATCTTGCGAAATGTTATTTCCTATCACTATTTTTTTTTATACATTTTACTAATGTGTGTTTCCTAATAATCACAATAAATTTACTAATAGTATATATTACACTCATTAACAATTTTAGTAATAAGAAATGGTGGTGTAGCGGCAAGAGTTTTGTCTCGCAATTCGTGAAGCGTTCCACATTTTTGGAGGGGCATAGCACAACACTATCCTTGGTCAAAGTGGTGCAGGATGTAATTGACTCATATCACAAGAAGCAGTACACGGTTATGTTGTTATTGGATATCGAACGCACCTTCGATACTGTGTGGCATAACAGGTTGGTCTACAAACTACAATATGTTTGTGGACTACCCGGGTATTTGGTTTCCCTCCTTAAAAGTTACCTTTGGGATAGACGAATAATGGTACGAATCAATAATGCATATTTAGAACCATATAGACTTTCAGCGGGGGTACCTTTCCCCCATCCTCTTTAACCTTTTTATTTCTGATATCCCTACAAATCCTACCTCTCATCTTCTACTTTACACTGACGACTCGACCCTCTACGCTAATAGCTTCTATGCACAAACTGCCACACAAAAAATAAAATATCATTTACTTAAACTCCTTGACTACTACAAACTATGGAAGGTGAAAATTAATCATTCAAAATCCGAGATTATCATCTTCCATAGGAAATTTACGAACATTAAGACTATAACTAAACTGAAAATAGAAAACAATGACAACTGAACGAAAAACAATTGACTTACTTGGACTTACACTTGACACTCGACTCTCATTTGCACCTCATGTAACAAAAGTTATAAATAAAACCTATGCAGCATTAAGTAAACTTTATCCCTTAGTTAACAGACGTAGCCAACTATCGATTGACAATAAATTATGTCTTTTTAAGGTCATATTTAGACCTATTTTAACGTACGCCTATGCGTCTTGGAATATAATTTCAGACGCACAGTGCCTGAGACTCCAAAGAACCCAAAATAAGTTGCTACGTCTGTTAACTAATTCACCACGATATATCACTATTGCTGAGCTGCATAGGATTACTGGGGTGTAAATGATCCGTGATTACATTGACGAGACAGCTCAAAAATTTTTTGTATATAAAATATCAAATTCACCTCTGACACAAAACATAACAAACATCCGACAACGTGACAACATAAGACATACTCACCAACTAATATACCAACGACTATCAATATACGAAACACCTTTACTAGACTGACCTTAATTTTATCCTTATAACCCAATATACCATAAAAACCACTTTTCTTAAAACCACCCCTCTAACGAGACCCCCAGGAACATTCATCAGCATTGATCCCTGCATTACCTCCGAAATTGAAAAAGTTAAGGGGGTTTGAAGTGCCCCAAAAAGTAGCTGTCATAAGAAAAATTATAAAATTAATATTTTGCCTCGAAAATGGACTCTAGGGGGGTTTTTGGGATCAGGAAACCGAGGAATTGAGGAATTCCATATTTCAGTATGGAATTCGTGCCATTTTTTTATGAAAATTCCACTTTTTCTGGCGGAAATTTACATATAAATATTCCAAACTAGAATACGTGCTACTGAAAATTCCATTTTTTTAGAAAAAAATTAAATATTAACGTTTTCCTCGAAAATGTGCTCTAAGAGGTTTTTTGGTCGCTGATAATGATTTTGAGGCCCAAATTTAAGAATTCCATATTCCAGACTGGAACACGTGCCATGGAAAATTCCATTTTTTCAGAAAAAATTTAAATATTAACGTTTTCCACGAAAATGAAACGATTTGTCCGGCTGAAATATCGGATGAACAGGAAGATGAAAGTGACACTGAAGAAGAACCAACAAATCTTGAATTACCAGTTCTCGAATATGATTCAGATTATGATTGATATAAATGGTGTAAATTATATAAAAAAATAATGATAAATTAATAACTATTTTATCACACAGAATACCACCTTTTGTACGAACACAATAAATGCTATATTTTTATAAAAATTGTTATCTTTTAATCACTTACCTCACTTGAAAATTTGCATGCATTCCTGCAGTGTTTATAAAATTGCCATGTACAGTAATTTGAAATGCTCGTAATATTCATACATAACTTTTTTTTCTTCAAAGTAAAATTGACTTTAAAAATTCTTTTGAAATACTCGTAATATTCATATATATTTTTTTTTCTTCAAAGTGAAATTCGAAACGAAAAATCGCAGAAGTTCCAGTACAGAATATAGAATTCTTGAATTTGGACCTCAAAATCATGATCAGCGACCTAAAAAAACCCTAGAGCACACTTCCGCAGCACAATATTCATATTTAAATTTCCGCCCGAAAAAATGGAATTTTCATAAAAAAATGACACGAATTCCATACCGAAATATGGAATTCCTCAATTTGGAACTCGAAAACCCCCTAGAGCCCATTTCTGAGGCGAAATATTAATTTCATAATTTTTATATTTTTTTTTATGACAGCTACTTTTTGGGGCGCTTCAAACCCCCTAACTTTCTCATTTTTGGAGATAATGTAGGGGTCAATGCCGATGAATGTTCCTGAGGGTCTAGGGAACAAATTGGTGCTGTTCCACCACTTTTCCACATTTTCCCGCTTATTTATTGGACTAGATTGTCCTAAAATAAAAGTATTTAAACATTTTCTGTGTTTTCCTTCAATATTATACTTTCTCGGGACTAAGTGAGATTAACTAAAATTATAATTCTTTAGACAAATAAATCGAATACAAATAAAATTTGCAATCACAGCGAAATCATTAGTAAATAAAGTCCAGTAAATAAAGGAAAAATAACTACTAAGTAAATTAAGTCAGTAAATAGAAGCAAGTAATATCATACTTTAAAAAGAATCTGTTTAATTACTGTCACAACTTAAATTTGGGTCAACATCTAGACGATCACATAAGCATGCCAAATTCGGGTATTTATCTGTCTCTATCAAAAGAGAGATATAAATTTACGACTAGTGTTGGCGCCATTTCACTACAAATCAAAATGTTTGTAAATAAATAATGATTAAATGGCACGGGTCTAAATCCGATCTGCCATTTTCTATGTTTTTGTCTTAAGAAAAACTACGAAAATTTCTAATTTTACATAAACCGGAATTGCTAAGGAAATAATTAATTTTTTTAATGAAACTATATAACCTGTAGGTGTAAACTATTGTGGAAAATTACAAATAAAAATATTCATCGTTTTCCTTAAATCGCTAGATTATTTAAAATGTTTTGAAGTTTCATAAAAAACTGCCATTTGGAGACATTTAAATTTAAATTTTCTTAAACTTTTTAAACATGCTTTATAATGGTAATAAAAAAATTCTGTTATCTTAAAGTTACATTTCGTACATTTTTAGAATATACATTTTTGAAAAAAACAAAGAGATGTATCCAGTCAAATATGTAACGGTTTGTTGTCAGGTAGCTGGTTTGGAGATTAATCAAGGTCCAGATTAGTTAATAAAACAGCCCAATAAAAATATAAACAATTTATTTACTTCTTCAAACAGGCAATGTTACATAACATACAGGTACAGGTTATATATCCGTATCTTTTACGGTTGTTAGCACAACATTTTCTATTATCTGAGAGAGAGAGAGACAGAGAGAGAGAGAGAGTGTGTAACGATTGCGATGCGACGTTTGTTATTGCTACTGGAGTGGCATCGGACGTCGGGTGAATATCGTCAACTCAAGAAGTTTCCCAGCTCAACACGCTGTAGGAGGTCTCCAGGTCAGGCTCATTCGCTCTGATTTTGGCGGCGAAACGGCTTCGGGGAATGACTAACGACTCGAGGGGTCCCAGCTCAACACACTGCAGGATTCCCAGGGTCAGATTGCATTCGTTCCGTCGTGTTTGTGTCGGGAGATGTACAAAACTGTAATATGTCCAGCTCAGCACGCTGCAGACAGATTGTTAGAGTTGTTCACACTCTGAATTAGTTGATTTGTGGCCGGACTTTTATATCCGAGAATCCTCGCTTACTGGTGACGTAGAACTGCGTATAGTTTAGTGTCGTGTGCAAATCCATGTCTCTAGACGGGAGCTGGGTAGATTTGCGTGCCGTGTGCATATTGGTGTCGTGTGTAAATCCGAAAACTTTAGTAAGGGACATGAATTTACGAATGCTTCATTACAAATACTTTTGTCACTTATCAAAAGTGCCTCAAAAAATGAACGAAATACATAATAGACCCTTGTACATTAATTAGAAACTGGAATATCGTAACTTTTGCATTTACTTCCGTACATATACGTATTTTTATCTGAAATTGGTAATGCTTATTTTATAACACGTGAGAACTTTAGTGAATATATAAAATAAATTTTAAACATTAATATGCCTACAATTATGCAGGTGTACATGCGATCGTTCATCAAAACCGCGACTGCTACAAGAATATTTCTCCCACTCCTGTTATAAAAGCTTCGAGATTCTAGGAGAATACGAAGATGATGTCCATGCATAGATGATATTTATGCATTCTACTTACTCCTATAGAATGCTAAGACAAAATCAGACTCGTTTCGCGAAACATCAGAAAATATCATTTCTCGTACGTTCCTGCTGGATCTAGTTAGTTTTAGAGTATGTAATTTTTGATGAGGGTAAAACACCATTTTTTTCTCTTCCGATATCAATATCGTACGGCCTTTGCTCTCATGTATTCATGTACTTTTCACTGAAATCACCAAGATTTTATGGCAGGTAGTCAATATGAGAATCTAAGAAAGGCAATTTAATGTTCATGAAACAGACCCTATTCAAACGCAGAAGCTCAAGTTTGAGCTGATGAGTAGTAGATATGAGTAAATATTCCCTGGTGATAAATTGACAAAAGCATGCTTGCCCTGGAGCATGACGTTAATGGATACTCCGGGTTATGAGTTACAGAATTTAGAGGTTATGTGGTTATAAGGGCCTGCACACTCCAAGTTATATGGTTTTTAAAATCAGATCTGTGAAATTTCTCACTCATTTGAGTGTGAAAGGCGAAAAAACGGCTTTTTACTGGTGTTCTTTGAGATTAGGGACGAAAAATGAGACAATCTGATAACTCTGACTACGGATTCGGATTCAGCGGGTCAAGATATATAAAGATACACTGATCTGGTCTGTCGGACAGACCACTTTTTTGTGGGCCTGTGTAATGAATATTTTTATTTGTAATTTTCCGTAATAAATAGTTGACGCCTATACGACCTATAATTTCACCAGGTTTCATTAAAAAGGATTAATTATTTATCTTTTTAGTAATTTCAGTTATATAAAATTAGACATTTTCTTAGTTTTTATTTTTTTTGCAAAAAAGCAAAATGACAGATCGAGTTTGGATTTATGCAGTTTTATTCATAATTTATTCACAAATATTTTGATTTATTGTTTGGCCTCATTCGATGAACAAAACCCGATATATTAAGAATAACACGTTTTTCGAAATCATCAATCAATAATCGCTCACCTCCCACATTGGACAAAACAACTGGCAACATACAGATTATATTTCGACACATCAAACAATCGTTGAAATTGTATTTTTCTTCAATCGTTCCAAAAATAGGTACTTTCGGTACGATTTTTTGTACCGAAAGTAGCGTATTCTAGTACTAGCCCCGAAAGTAGCAAAAACGGGTACTAGTACTGTAAAGTGACAGATCATCTAAACGTCAATGTCAATTTGCAGGTTATATTTTACTATGAATCACATTAATCACATTCGTACTCGACGCTAAACAGTCGTGTTGCTATGGTAACAAAGTAATGACGTTTAAAATTGTCAGATAATAGTTATTTCAAAATGGACAGTGATAATGTTGTAGAACTCTCCAAAATCGTCCTAAGTTGAAGACATAATCAAAATTCGACTTAGGCAAAAATTTCATTTAAAGACATTTTTGGGAGTCTGCAGAGGCGCAGATCAGTCCACAAGGACCGTTTTAGGTTCTATAAGGCGTTGGAAATGACCAGGTGAAAATTCGAAGAAACATCGAATTTTCACTTAGGAAAAATGTTTTTGGTTCAGAATATCAGAGTAGAAGTATATAATGACAAAGATTTATGAATAATATACTCTTTCAAAGGTACCATAAATTGGACTTTGAAAAATAATATTTTTGGAAGGGCGTCAAAATTTGGCCTAAGAATCGATTTATCGAAAGTACGCCAAAGTTTCACTTGCAGACTAATTTTTCAAAACTGCGTTGAAATTTGGCTTGAAAATCGATTTTTCAAAAGTACGCCAAAATTCCACCCGCGGATTAACTTTTCAAAAGTACCTTGAAATTTGGCTTGAAAATCGATTTTTCAAAAGTACGCCAAAATTCCACCCGCGGATTAACTTTTCAAAAGTACCTTGAAATTTGGCTTGAAAATCGATTTTTCAAAAGTACGCCAAAATTTCACCCGCAGATTAGTTTTTCAAAAGTACCTTGAAATTTGGCTCGAAAATCGATTTTTCAAAAGTACGCTGAAATTGGTCTTAAAATGGATTTTTCAAAAGTACCACGAAGTCAGTTTAAAAAGTACCACGAAAATATACTTTAAATTATTTTTTATTTTTTATTCCTCAACCAAAGACATTGACCTTTGAGGTACGATCATTGAAAGCACAATTCTAAAGTATGAGCATAAAATTTTAACGATGCACTGCATCCAAAAGGCAAAATAGAAGATTTTGTCAAAGCCGGCGTAGTGCCGATAAGCAAAAATTGATAAAAATCAATGCACATGTACAAGGCCGGTTTCTCGCATGGAAGGAGTTTGGATTGACCCAGCGGCTCGCAATTTGGTCGAGCGCGTTGAGTAGTCCAGACAAAGCGATGGTAGAAAAGCCACTAACGGGGCTTTTCAAATGACAAAGTTATAGAGGAAAACGCCTTGTGCATAAAAATCCAAAAATTCAATTTTGCCTAATAGTCGCTCGAAGGTGAGACGCTGCCAAATCGATAATATTAATCGACTGTGATAAGGGTTAGTAAGTCGTGGACTGATCGAACGCCACTCAACTTATGCAGTAATAAGTCCTCAGAATGTGTTTGAGTACGTGAATTTCCACGATACAAGAACTTTAAAGCTAGGTAGTCTCTAGCGAAACTAAATTCATTTAGTAAAACTTTTTTAAGTTAATTTCAGTCAGCCTTAATTATTCATTTACCCAGAGTCTGAAATGATTCTAAAAGCTCGCATTTTGATTCTGAGAAGGTACGTATGAATCTTTTCTACCTAATCGATCGTTAGCGCGAGCGCTCTCGCTTGTATGGTCTGAAAGTCACTACCTTGATTGGGGAAGGCACGATTCTTTCTTGAGAATTTTGTATAACCAATTCTGTTAAATAAACGGATTCTTTGAACTAATATTTCTTAATTGATCTTGAGGCCTGTTGACGGTCTATAATCCCTGGAACTTTCGTAGAGAAAGCCGGATGTGTCGAGTTAATTCGCATTAACGTTCGACCTTCTGGTTGCTTTACGAAGGTTTGATAGGGATTTTTTTATGCGTTTTTTGAGAAATATATTCCGTTATTAATGGACCAAAACGCGATTTTCGCGTACCAAAACTAATCCCTCCGCAGAGAAATTCTTCGGTTGGGATTTTTTTATGCAAAAATTCAGGAAATTAAGAGGTGCCTAAACCCCTAACGAGGGAATTCGGGTCCAGAGAGAGCGTAGTTTCCGATCTGTGGTAGTGCAGCCTTGGTCCCGCTTTTCGGCTACCGAAGTCATCTTATCTCGAACCCGCCTGGGAGGTAGAAGAACGGGGTAATACGCGACTGGCGCCCCCTGAGAAATAAATTGGTGTCGCGTCATTTTGACGCCCGGTAGTGCGTTCTTCTACATGGCGCCCAACGTGGGGCGTTGTTAGTCAGCAGGGCTTTCTGGAAAGGATATGGATGAATCAACGCCTTTCCAGTTTTACGACGAGCCGACATCTGTGATGGACAACGTCTCTAGAGGGTTAGAGAGGCCGTGCGCGGAGGATGTACTGGGTAGTTCGGGGGTTGGCCCGAGTACCACTGAAGGAGTCATACAGCCCTCCTCAGAACAAGTGTTCGCCCAAATGGCAGCAGGTCTTGCCAAAGCTCTAAGCGAAGCCACGCACGAGCATAAGTATCGGTCGAAGCATCCAAATGCGGAATTTCATGGCTTCGAACACGAAGACCCTGAAACCTTCATTTATCAAATGGAGGAATTTTTCGTCCGAGTACGAATTACGCAGGATAACGACCGACTATATAAAATATCAGAACAGCTCAAAGATGATGCTAAGAAATGGTTCGAACAATATCGAACCCTAATTACCACGTATCCTCTATTCCTCGAGCGGTTCAGAAGCCGTTATGATTCAGGTCAAATACTCACCGAAGCAGTAGCTAATTTATATGGCAAGAAACAAGATGCCGAGGAAAATACGTCAGTATTTATTTCAAGGAAGGTATGCCTCTTCAAGAGGATCGATCCGTTTAAGCCGGAGGCGATGAAGGCGGCTACCATCTTCAATCAGTTGAGACCTGATATGAAAATGCTCCTAAAGAGTGCCGTCATACTAGATACAAATACACTAGTGACGATGACCGAACAAATGGCCAAAATCATGGATGAGAATAAAGAATTCGAGATTCTGCAAAATGCAAAGAAAAGCAAAGACCGAGAAGCGTCCACCTCTACCGCTTCAGCTCAAGGGAATCAGCAATCGAGCAGTAACTGGAGAACGGAACCCTCCGCATTAGCGAAGCCGTCCTCCAGTTCCTTTGGTGCATCTAGGACACCATTCAATGGATCTCAAAGAAGAGATAATCCGCCAGCACCAAGGGTGCATTTTGCAAATAATATTTCCTCGCTGCCTAGAGGGGATATACCGAGAAGGGGTACTGGAGACGTAAGGAACTCCCGAGTCCCGTATCGCCCTTGCAGATATTGCCCAACGGAGCAGTGGCATTTTCATGCGGAATGCCCAAACAATCCCTATCGTAATATGAATACGGGAAACCAAGCGGGGGTCAGAGGCGATGGCCCAGGCCGAACTGTACCAGCCCCGCCTACCAGGCCCCAGCAGGCTCGAAGCGACCCTCGGGGAAGCTCCGAAGCAAGAAGTTTAAATTAAAAAACTTCGATGACCTTCCTGACCTTAATTACCTGTTTAAGGATCAAGAAGTCAACCTATCTCCCCACCGATTCACTCCATTAGAATCTATCAATCAAACCAACGACGCTTTCCCTCTGCCTCGCATTAAGATTATAATTAATAATCGAGCGGTTAACGCTTTATTGGATACAGGTTCGACAAGGAATATTATCCAACCGAAATTTTTGAACGACATTGATCAACTTACAGCTCCCCAAACTTTTGTTATGGCTTGTGGCGATGGTTTAGTAGAATCCCTCGGGACTACGACCATAAACGTTAATGTACTAGATGTACCCTTTCAGACCACGTTTCAGGTCATTCAAAATTTAAACGAAGAGCTCATTCTGGGAGCCCCCTTTTTATATGCTCACAATGTCGTATTCGATTATCAACGTAAATGTGTCTACGTCGGCACCGAAGAGCGAATAACCGTCTTCTGGAATCAAGCGGCACATCAGGCAAGGAAGCAATGCCGGCTTCCCGAAGAACTGATCATCGAAAACGATAATTTAAAACCTCTATTCGAGGAATTTGCTGAATTGTTCACCGCGGTGCCTACCCAAGCTACCACGGTGACAACAAAACATAAAATAAAAATTAAAGATGACCGCCCGTTCAATATCAAACCCTACCCCATGTCTCCTTCTAAGAAAAAAGTTATGTACGATCAAATTGAAGAGATGCTGAAAGCCGGGGTCATAGAACCGAGTACCGCTCAGTACAGTTCGCCTCCCATTATAATTGAAAGGCCCGGCAAGAAGCCTCGCTTCTGCATTGATTATCGTCACTTAAATGAAGTAACGGAAGACGAAGCATCCGTCTTACCAAAGATATACGAGAGTATAAAGGATCTAGGAAACGCCAACATATTTACGGTGTTGGACCTCAAGAGCGGATATTGGCAAATCCCTCTTGAGGAGTCGTCAAAAAACTATTCTACGTTTACAACATTAGATGGAGCATCTTACCGATTTAACGTGATGCCTTTCGGATTGAAGACCGCTCCATGTACATTCCAAAAATTTATGGCAAGAGACGTATTGACCGGCTACTTGCATCATTTCTGCAAAGTATATCTCGATGATATTATCATCTACAGCGAAAATATAGAACAGCATGTAAACCATCTGAGAGCCGTCTTTGAACGCCTGCGTTTGCATAATTTAAAGGTGTCACCGGAAAAATGTGTGGTAGCCACGTCAAGCATAACCTATCTCGGGCATCAAATAAATGCCAACACCACTCAACCATTAGAAAAACACATATTACAGATACAAAATTATCCGGCCCCTACGACAAGGCGCCAGCTTCAGAGTTTCCTTGGTCTATGTAATTGGGTACGTGAATATATCCCTAATGTTGCAATAATTACAAAGCCCTTGACCCGACTACTCTCGAAAGACTGGCGCTTCAAGTGGAATCCGGAAGCCCAAGAAGCTTTTATTTTACTAAAAGAAGTATTGAATAAACCTCTAGGACTGCACCGGCCAGATTTCAATAAAATGTTCATACTGCAGACGGACGCATCCTTAATAGGATTATCTGCAGTATTATATCAATTGGGGGATAATGACCAGAAGCACATCGTCTCTTATGCTAGTAATACGTTATCTCCGACGGAGAGAAAATACCATATCAATGAATTGGAATGTTTGAGCGTCGTTAATTATATAAGGAAATACAAAATATATTTGGCAGACCGTCCATTTATAGTCAAAACCGACAATCGAGCTTTACTATGGTTAAATAAGCATAAGGACGAGAAAACGAAATTTACACGTTGGTCATTATTACTTCAGGAATACAGCTTCACAATAGAACATTGTCCCGGCAAGGAAAATATATTGGCAGACTATTTGAGCAGAAATCCTCAAGGCCCAAACGTCGAAGCAGACGACGAAGAGGAGAGAATGTACCCACCAAAATTCTCGTACAAGGAACGAATATCAGTAATTACCACATTGGAATTAAACGATCAGGTCAGAGAAGCGCAAACGCACTCCAGAGATATCCAAGACCAAATTGAACGATGGAATACTCTAGTGCGACAAGCAGATAAAACCGAGGCAGAGGTGAAATTCGTCAATACAAGACAAGTGATAGGCGGCACACTTTGGACAAGAGGCGAAAATGTTAAAGAAAAATTATACGTACCAAAACGTATGGTCATGAGAGTAATATCTCATTTTCACGACCGACCGGAAGTAGGTCACCCCGGCCGCGATGAAACTGTTAGAATCATCTCGGGCCGCTATTATTTTAATAATTTGTCGAGACTAGTTAACAAATATTTAAATGAGTGCATTATTTGTAATTCCGTAAAAAGCAGACAGTCACAACCGAAGGCTCCTCTCAGAAGCCATGCTCCATCGCATCCGTTCGAAGTTTTAAGCGTCGATGTAATCGGACCACTTCAGCGAACCAAAGATGCAGATAACCGATATATATTAATGGTAGAGGATGTATTTAGTAAGTGGGTCGAAGCCAAGGCGTTCACCCAAGTCAGTGGAAAAACAATAGCACAATTTATCGAAGAGGAACTAGTGGCGAGATATGGCGTTCCGAGGGTCATCATTTCCGACCAGGGAGGCCACTTCAATTCCGGCTTTTACGATACGTTCTGTACACGTAACAATATTGAAAGATTCTTCACAGCAGCTTACCACCAACAGGCCAATCCAATAGAAAGGAGGGTGCAAGAAGCTAAGAAGATCTTAAAAACCTTATTATATGGTTCACCCAACGACGAGTGGGATCGACATGTTAGTCAGATGGCATATATCTTGAGAACAAGAAAAAACGCCGCTACGGGGCATACGCCCAGTTTCGTAGTACTCGGCTATGAATTACCACAGATTGGTGATTGGAATATGTTCGCTTATAGACAAGAGCGTCGTAATCAAGCGGACGTTCCCCGCCTTGAAAGAGTCAAGGAGATTCGTAAAAATCAAACAAATTACCAATGGCGTTACGCGCCCAAAGTGGCGGTAACGCCGATCGTATATAAAGTGGGAGATATGGTAATGACTAAAAGGATCAGGAAGGATCATACCTTCACACCGTCGTGGAGTGGGCCACACAAGGTTTTAAAGAGATTGTCTAATGAAGTTTACCTCATTCACAAGGGGGTAACTTCGACGAGGTTACATGTCGATGCCATCAGGCCGGCACCTAAGGGAGACCCCGATGTTGAATTGGAATTGTCTGAAGAATCAGAAGATAGTCCGGATGAAACTCATCTTAGTGACGACGCTTCCTCATCAGACAATGAGATCGCGCCCAGGTCAGAGCGACGTAGCGATACCACACTAGTTCAAATCAATGTTCCCGCAAGTGCTCAAGATGAGCCGGATGTAATAAGTCGAGATCCCGAAGATGCTCGAGATGAGCCAGATATAGAAGAGTCACCTCTAGATATTTCTGAGGTCGACCACGGCTAATAGCCGTTTTCGCTTTTTTTTATATTTTTTCTCAAAATTCTAAGTAGCGATTTTGACCTGTATGCGGTCGAATCGAAAATTTAAAGTCTACCCCATGAGCAGACATGGAAAGACGGCGAACCCGACGCAAGAGCGCGATCCGGTAAGCCTAGCTTCTCAAGAGCGAGAGCCGCCAAGTTCGAGTAATGGACGTAGGCATAAGTACGAATCAGTACGAGTTTCGGAAGCTGTTTTTCTTATGC
The DNA here is from genome assembly GCA_936432065.2 of Rutpela maculata. Classification (NCBI taxonomy): domain Eukaryota; kingdom Metazoa; phylum Arthropoda; class Insecta; order Coleoptera; family Cerambycidae; genus Rutpela; species Rutpela maculata. The sequence goes on along the minus strand of OW386287.2, from coordinate 134,652,580 downwards.
AAGAAGACAACTTCAATTTTAATCATTTTAAGTCAACAAAATTAACGTATACCCCAAATGGAAACTACGAGTTTCAGAAGCCGTTCTTCGCTCAAGAAGACGCTTCAATTTTTTTTTTTTTTTTTTTTTATACTTTTTTCACAAGTCGTGATGACCGCACGAGTATCGTAAGCCGATTTAATCTACCTTACGAAATGGAAACTACGAGTTTCAGAAGCCGTTCTTCGCTCAAGAAGACGCTTCGATTTTTTTTTTTTATACTTTTTTCACAAGTCGTGATGACCGCACGAGTATCGTAAGCCGATTTAATCTACCTTACGAAATGGAAACTACGAGTTTCAGAAGCCGTTCTTCGCTCAAGAAGACGCTTCGATTTTTTTTTTTTTTATACTTTTTTCACAAGTCGTGATGACCGCACGAGTATCGTAAGCCGATTTAATCTACCTTACGAAGTAGAAACTACGAGACGAGTTTCAGAAGCCGTTCTTCACTCAAGAAGACGCTTCGATTTTTTTTTTATATACTTTTTTCACAAGTAGTGATGACCGCACGAGTATCGTAAGCCGATTCAATCTACCTTACGAAGAACCAATTTCTAACCATTATAAGTTAACAAAATTCATGTTAGAAAAATATTTCATTAAAAACAACACATTGTGTTTGTTAGTCGACGCGTCCCAGTCGACGACTTGCTAAAAAGTCAATCTAGTTGCAGAACTGCATTTTCCATGTGCAGAAATGGAAAGATGACCCAGCCTGTCGCAAGGGCGCGGCATGGTGAAGTCTGGAACTCAAAGGCGAGGACCGTCCAAGCTGCGGCATGGAGATATAGACAGACTCTTCTAGAAAGGGCCGAAGTTAAGCAAGAGCGAGACCAGGGCAAAAAAAGCGAGTGCAACGAATTAGTGAGAGTGGACGCTAATCAAAATTGTGCTACGCTTCGCACCTCGACGCGGGTGTAATTAAGTTGATAAAAATGTTGTATCAACTTGTCGTATTGTTTAAAAAATGTAATTATTTTTAAGTTAGATAGGCGAATCAGCCGTCTGCCCCAATTAAGGCCGTTATTTTTAAAACATCTGTACCATAGGTCAGACCGTCAAATGAAGGCATACAGACATACAAGTGAATATGGAAATTAAAGGCAATCGATGAGTAGAAAAGATTCAACCAAAGGAGGGGAGTGTTGTAGAACTCTCCAAAATCGTCCTAAGTTGAAGACATAATCAAAATTCGACTTAGGCAAAAATTTCATTTAAAGACATTTTTGGGAGTCTGCAGAGGCGCAGATCAGTCCACAAGGACCGTTTTAGGTTCTATAAGGCGTTGGAAATGACCAGGTGAAAATTCGAAGAAACATCGAATTTTCACTTAGGAAAAATGTTTTTGGTTCAGAATATCAGAGTAGAAGTATATAATGACAAAGATTTATGAATAATATACTCTTTCAAAGGTACCATAAATTGGACTTTGAAAAATAATATTTTTGGAAGGGCGTCAAAATTTGGCCTAAGAATCGATTTATCGAAAGTACGCCAAAGTTTCACTTGCAGACTAATTTTTCAAAACTGCGTTGAAATTTGGCTTGAAAATCGATTTTTCAAAAGTACGCCAAAATTCCACCCGCGGATTAACTTTTCAAAAGTACCTTGAAATTTGGCTTGAAAATCGATTTTTCAAAAGTACGCCAAAATTCCACCCGCGGATTAACTTTTCAAAAGTACCTTGAAATTTGGCTTGAAAATCGATTTTTCAAAAGTACGCCAAAATTTCACCCGCAGATTAGTTTTTCAAAAGTACCTTGAAATTTGGCTCGAAAATCGATTTTTCAAAAGTACGCTGAAATTGGTCTTAAAATGGATTTTTCAAAAGTACCACGAAGTCAGTTTAAAAAGTACCACGAAAATATACTTTAAATTATTTTTTATTTTTTATTCCTCAACCAAAGACATTGACCTTTGAGGTACGATCATTGAAAGCACAATTCTAAAGTATGAGCATAAAATTTTAACGATGCACTGCATCCAAAAGGCAAAATAGAAGATTTTGTCAAAGCCGGCGTAGTGCCGATAAGCAAAAATTGATAAAAATCAATGCACATGTACAAGGCCGGTTTCTCGCATGGAAGGAGTTTGGATTGACCCAGCGGCTCGCAATTTGGTCGAGCGCGTTGAGTAGTCCAGACAAAGCGATGGTAGAAAAGCCACTAACGGGGCTTTTCAAATGACAAAGTTATAGAGGAAAACGCCTTGTGCATAAAAATCCAAAAATTCAATTTTGCCTAATAGTCGCTCGAAGGTGAGACGCTGCCAAATCGATAATATTAATCGACTGTGATAAGGGTTAGTAAGTCGTGGACTGATCGAACGCCACTCAACTTATGCAGTAATAAGTCCTCAGAATGTGTTTGAGTACGTGAATTTCCACGATACAAGAACTTTAAAGCTAGGTAGTCTCTAGCGAAACTAAATTCATTTAGTAAAACTTTTTTAAGTTAATTTCAGTCAGCCTTAATTATTCATTTACCCAGAGTCTGAAATGATTCTAAAAGCTCGCATTTTGATTCTGAGAAGGTACGTATGAATCTTTTCTACCTAATCGATCGTTAGCGCGAGCGCTCTCGCTTGTATGGTCTGAAAGTCACTACCTTGATTGGGGAAGGCACGATTCTTTCTTGAGAATTTTGTATAACCAATTCTGTTAAATAAACGGATTCTTTGAACTAATATTTCTTAATTGATCTTGAGGCCTGTTGACGGTCTATAATCCCTGGAACTTTCGTAGAGAAAGCCGGATGTGTCGAGTTAATTCGCATTAACGTTCGACCTTCTGGTTGCTTTACGAAGGTTTGATAGGGATTTTTTTATGCGTTTTTTGAGAAATATATTCCGTTATTAATGGACCAAAACGCGATTTTCGCGTACCAAAACTAATCCCTCCGCAGAGAAATTCTTCGGTTGGGATTTTTTTATGCAAAAATTCAGGAAATTAAGAGGTGCCTAAACCCCTAACGAGGGAATTCGGGTCCAGAGAGAGCGTAGTTTCCGATCTGTGGTAGTGCAGCCTTGGTCCCGCTTTTCGGCTACCGAAGTCATCTTATCTCGAACCCGCCTGGGAGGTAGAAGAACGGGGTAATACGCGACTGGCGCCCCCTGAGAAATAAATTGGTGTCGCGTCATTTTGACGCCCGGTAGTGCGTTCTTCTACAATAACAGTGATTTTGAAAATATACAAGTATGCAAGATTTACAAGTTCCAAATGCATTGTCTTCTTCTGTTACTACAATTAATATCCCAAATGTTTCCGATCAATCATATGCACTAAACATAAGCCATAATAATAATTGTACAATTAATATTAATATTACTTCCACATCCAGTGGAAGTATAGTAACGACAAAAAATTTTTTAAAAATTTTTATTGTTCAAATAGGCTTAAAATGCCATGAAACGTCGAGATTTTAAGTTTGAGCGAAAAAAAAATTTCTGTCTGTCTGTCTGTCGATCTGTCTGTCAATCTGTCTTTAACTTTTTTTTGTGCGCACGTTTACTCTGGAACCGAAAGATATTGACTTGAAATTTGGTACATATATGTACTTTAACGAGATTATATTTTCATCTTGTTCCATCGAAGGGTTGGGGGGTAAATTGGGATAAATTTGGGGTAAATGGGCAAATTAAGCAGGTAAGAGTCCATAAAATTGGTATTTGGTATATACAATAGAAGCTAAGGTCTCAATAAATTTTTTGGCATTAGTCACCCCGATTACCACCCCCCCACCCTCATTAAAGGGGATGAAAAAAAATGTGATTATGATAGTTATGTGCAAGAACCAGAAACCTCAAAATATTTTTTTACTTTATCCGCCCCCAGTACCAGCCCCCTATCACCACCCCCACCCCACTAACGATGTAGGGTATCGTTTTATGGGTTTTTGGGGATTTCAAATATATTATTAAAGTTCCATAAACAATTATTTCCACATACAAAGTTTTTTCGTTGTGACTGACTTGGATAGAGAATCTGGATGTGGAAGTAGTTATTCCTTGGGCAGCGGTTTTTATAAATAGTTAAAGTATCTCAATTTTTGGTTTCATTAAAGAGACGATTGAAGAAAAACTATTGTACGTAACACGCCCCGAAAGTGCTTTTACTGCCACTAGACTCGCAAGATTCCAGGACGAGCCGTAGGCGAGGCCTGGAATTTGCTCTGTGGCATCTGGCGAAATTTCAATAATTTTTTTCTCGTCTGTGGCGCATGGGACCCATACGAAATATGGGAAATAACATCTCGAGAAGCACTTCTCTAAGGACACCTAAAAAATTTTGAAAAAGCGGTTTGCGAAAATTTTTTTCAAAATTCGGTTGCCCCCCACCCGTCAAATTGTAAATCACAAAATATCAATTCGTTGTATCTCAGTTAGTAATGAGAATATTTTCATAAACTTCAAAACGTATTGTTGTATTTTTATGAAAAGTAAAATGTATATTACAAAAAAAAAAAATTTTAAATAGGAGTCCCTAGGCTCGGGGGGGGGGACTGAATTTTGAAACATTTTTTCGAAAACTGCTTTTTCAAAATTTTTTAGGGATAGTTAGAGAAGTGCTTCTCGAGATGTTATTTCCCATATTTCGTATGGGTCCCATGCGCCACAGACGAGAAAAAAATTATTGAAATTTCACCAGCCGCCACTGAATTTGCTTACTCGTCTAGTAAAAGACCACTTTTGGAAATTGGTACGTAAATAACTATTTTGAAGTTTTGTTTTATTCGACTAAAATGTTTACAGAAACTTTTGATACTCACGTAAATGAATTTTAATCAGCGAATTGAATTTGTCACATTAAATTATATAAAATTACTGATAATTACCAAAATTGGCATAAAAAATAAAAGATATGGAAAAATACGTAGGGTTCACTAAACACTCTAAGCGCGAGTATAAAAATGTACTTTTATTATGCATTAATGCTGGTATAACCATTTTACGAAACATTCGCAGCTGCTCGCTTAGATTAAGCTACAGATCTTTGTTATGTAGTTGGTCTATACGATATCAGAGTTTTAAACTGATTTATTTGAATTACAATAAATAACCCTAATGTTCCCTAGCCCGGTAACTATTTGCTGATACCTCCTACATCGTTAAGTATAACGACCTATGCGACAACCACTTATTGCCTTATGTGTATTACTTCTTTTAGCGCGTACACAACTGAAATACTTCAGTATAAACTGAAGTAGATTATGCTTACCATACCTGTTAACTGAATTAGAAAACTATTATCCTTAAAAATTGTATCGTACGTAATTTTTCGTATCAAATATTCTAGTTGCTATGCAAAATTATGTAATTCTGTAATGTAAAATGTGTCATATTTTTTCTCATCCATTCAGATCCAAAAAAACTTCCAGAATTGTTCAGATATTTCGCAGTTTTTTTATGTAAATAAATAAAACATTAATTTATACATTTTTTCATACTTTATGTATTTTTAATGAATTTGAAATAAAATGGTTGTTGGTTTACCTTATGCACAACGGGTGGATATTATACATACCGTAACATGGTCTACTTGATTTTTATAGCCGCAACTCTTGGTTTTAGCTTTGCATTAACGATAAAATGTATAAAGATGAAATGTGTAAACAATTAAGTGGGGAACAATGCATGCATGCAATTTTTCGCATATCTTTGGGGAATTCAATCCCTTAAAAAAAATTGCAGAGTGGATGGGGAGTGAAACTTTTAAAACGTAGTTGCCCCTTCCTGACAGATTTCTGAAATGTGCTCTTGGTCATCTCGTCTCCGTCAAGTTTCTTCATTCACCTAGAATTAACATTTAATTGGTGTCTTTTAAAGTTGGCAGATTAATATGTCAAGTGAACGATTAAAAATTACATAATTCTTGTGATGTCATATCTTTTATTACTTCCACATCCAGTTGAAGTATAACGACAAAAAAATTTTGAAAAATTTTTATTGTTCAAATAGGCTTAGAATGTATATCATGAAACGTCGAGAGTTTAAGTTTGACGGAAAAAAAAAAATTCTGTCTGTCGGTCTGTCTGTGTCTGTCTGTCTGTAACTTTTTTTTGTGCGCACGTTTACTCTGGAACCGTTTAAGATATTGTCTTGAAATTTGGTACACATATGTACTTTAATGAGATCTAGAAGTAGATTATATTTTCATCTTGTTCCGTCGAAAGGTTGGGGGGTAAATTGGGGTAAATTTGGGATAAATACGTAAATCAAGCAGGTAAGAGTTCATAAAATTGATATTTAGTATATACAAGAGAAGCTAAGGTCTCAAAAAAATTTTTGGAATTAGCCACCTCATTACAACCCTCTCCCTATTATCAAAGGGGATGAAGAAAAATTGATTTAGTGTGTCTACAAAAACCAGAAACCTCAAAATATTTTTTTGCTTCATCCACCCCACTACCACCCCCTATCACCACCCCCACCCCACTACCGATGTGGGGTATCGTTTTATGGGCTTTTGGGGTAGAGGATTTCAAATATTATATTATTAAAGATCCATAAACAATTATTTCCACATACAAACCTTTTTCGTTGTAAGTGACTTGGATAGAAAATCTGGATGTGGAAGTAGTGATTCTTGGGCAGCGGTTTTTTTTAATAGTATTTTTATTTACATTTATATACACATTATAAGATTTACTTTATTGACATATAAATGACCTCGAATATTAAAGATTTACTCAACCTGTTACGGTAACTAGGGGTTTTATTTTAGAAATAATGTCATATGAATTAAATTTGATTTTATATATGTATAATGTAATAGTAAATGCATCAAATAAACTTTTTTGTATTATACGGGGATTTCCTAATTAGTAGGGGGTAAATGCTGCCCCCTTTCAAGAGGTGGCAACCAAAAGAAATAATAACCATTGCAACTGCAAAAGAATCAAATTTTGATTAAAAAAAACTTCTATGCAATTTTTCAAATAAATTGATAGTGATACATACAGCTAAGCAAAGTTCATCGTAGCTAATACTTAGATTGGTGTCCCATCTTTGGAAACACGATGGTCTCGTTCCGCCTTGTAGCGGCTTGTACACTATTCTACAGCCTATGTGTATTGGAAGTAAAAATAGCAAAATCTTAGTAACTTCGTCATGCTAAATTACAATATAAAAAGCAAAAGTTCAAGTTGGCTCTTGTTTTCCCAATACAGGTAATAAAGTGTAACGCAGGTATAGACGATCCAACTGCTGGGACTCGACATTGTCGGTACGCTTTGAAGATAATTGGAATTCCAGCGGACTAGTTCGCTTTTACGAATGAGTTCAAAGCATGCCGACGAGGCTGGCTCCCTGCCGCTGGATCGTGTGTAGACCCCTTATAAACCCAAATTCATGGGCGTTCCTATCACAAATAACACGTAGAATTAGAATTCTACGAAAAATAGACATACTAACTACCTACCTCTTCATTTGTAACTAAAACTGATATTCATTCTTAGGTAGTCGTGTGTGTACCTTGTGCATGAGAAGCGTTCATTTTCGAAAGTAAATAGTGCTATTTTGAAAATATGCCACGAGATTGTGTAAGTACACCTAACAACTTTTGTTATGTTTGTGGTGAAGTGACTTTTGCGCATCAAAAACGTAATTTTACTCCCAAAATTAAGAAGGCGTAACAGTTGTATTTTGGTTGTACAATTGGAGATGAAGACAAAAAATGGGCACCTCATATATGTTGCAGCAACTGTGCGAACAATCTTTGCAGTTGGCTAAGAGGAAGAGGACGTTCAATGGCTTTTGCTGTACCCATGATCTGGCGAGAACCTACAGATCATGTTACCGATTATTATTTTTGCGTGATACCTCCTATTAGACAGGGTATTATCAAGAAAAAGAGGATGGAAATACAATACCTCAATTTACCATCTGCCATTCGCCCGGTTCTCCATAGTGATGAACTACCTATTCCTAATCCATCTCAAGAATACAGCTTTGATTCTGACGAAGAATCGGGTGATAATGTAGATGACGACTTAGTCCAGCCATCAACATCACAAGATCCTGATTTCTCTGCCGAAGTGTCCGGTGGTGAACCACACAAAATTAATCAACGCGAATTAAGTGATCTTATAAGAGACCTTGATCTGTCCAAGGCAAAAGCGGAGCTTTTGGCATCTCGATTACAACAATGGAATTTACTACAAGAAAATGTTAAAGTTTCCATGTATCGAAGTCGTCAAAAAGATCTTATACCTTTTTTCAAAATGGAAAATTACTTGATTGCCAGCAAGGACATTGACGATTTAACGAGTGCTTTACACATTCCCCATGATCCTAGTGACTGGAGACTTTTTATTGACGCCTCGAAACTTAGTCTAAAAGCTGTGTTACTCCACAATGGAAATAAATTGCCATCAATTCCAATCGCCCATGCTGTCCATATGAAGGAAAATTACAGTAATATGAATGTATTACTACAAACTATAGAATATAACAAGTATAAGTGGCAGATTTGTGCAGACTTAAAAGTGATCTGTGAGCTATCTTACTTGGTATGCAGCAAGGGTATACCAAATATTGCTGTTTTCTTTGTGAGTGGGACAGTCGAGCGCGATTAGAACATTACAAAAGAAAAATTTGACCGCCAAGACTGTGTTTTGAACCATGAGAAAAAAATGTTGCTAACATTCCATTCGTTGATTCACAAAAGGTAATACTGCCACGACTCCACATAAAACTGGGGCATATGAAAAACTTGGTAAAAGCTATGGACAAAGAAGGACGTGCTTTCAGTTATTTAAAACAAAAATTTCCCAGACTTAGTAATGCGAAAATTAAAGAGGGAATTTTTGTTGGTCCTCAAATATCAAGAACCTTTTCAAAAATGCTGAATTTGACTACATTCTAGAAGGTAATGAAAAAGCTGCTTGGAATTCCTTTAAAATGGTAGCAACACACTTTCTCGGTAACAAAAGAGCAGAAAACTATAGAGACCTTGTTGGGAATCTTCTTTCTTGCTACCAAAAATTAGGATGCAATATGTCATTACATTCACACCTAGATTACTTCCCAGAAAACTGTGGTGCAGTAAGTGATGAGCATGGAGAGAGATTCCACCAGGATATTCAAAATATGAAAAAAAGATATCAGGGCAAATTGACTTCTGCGATGTTGGCAGACTACTGTTGGACATGTATAAGAGATGCTCCAGAAGTAACTTATAAGAGATGGGCTAAGAAGCGCAAGAAGAATAATACATTTTTCGATTAAAGGGCTTATATTCTAATTAAATATATAGTATATAATATGTATTTGAAATATATATCAAAATGGCAAATATTTTTTCGCATGATGTAATTAATTGCTTTTTTTTATTAAAATTATACCAGAATATGTGAGTTAGGTCAGTTATTACAATTTTTAGAGCCAACGAATTTTTTTTATGACTATGTTAGACGTAGCTGGGATCAAAACAATGCAAATAGGTGGTTTTGGTTAACGATACAAAATAAAAGTTAAAATTTGTAGGTGTGTGATAATCAGCGGATGCACTGAAGCTATGTAATTTCAAGGGGAGGATTAGGTAGTGGATATACCATCTGTCGGAGGGGATGTTAAGCACTCGGTCTCTTATCTATTAAATAAATGTTAGGCAAGTAAAAAAACTCCTACTATTCAATAGAAAGGAAGTTCCGAAAAATTTCCAGGTTGGGGTAGCTCGTCTCCTGGCATCGGTGATAGGCCTTGGCGGCAGAAATAGGCCGACCTTAAATAAACAAATATATTTAAAAAATGTGAAAAAATGATGAACAAGCAATAAGAAAGCTTATAAACTAAGAATAAATTTAACTGTGTACTAGTTTCTGTGGAATTAATAATTGAGGAGATATGACGTATAAAGATGGCATCTGAACGTTTATAAAATAAAGTATTTAATTTAAATGTTGAATATCTCAGAAAACAACAAAACTTAAATAGATTTAAATATAAAATTAAATACTTATTGATATCAAGTGCTTATTATAGCACTATTGAATTTTTGGCCGACACGTGATGTTTGATATGTTTACTCCAACAATATTGTATTATGTAATGCATTTTATTTCTCCCATATGTATCTATTTTATTTATTTAAATGTATCTTTATATATTTACCATATTTATTAGTGGATAGTGTGAGTCGGAAAAATACCCGAAAAACTTGACTATTGTCTGACGCAACGAAAATAGTTCGAAGATGCTGAACACCTATAATGAAGCACACGGCACGACAATTACCAAGCTCCCGTCTAAAGGCATGGATTTGCATGCGACGCCAATCTATACGCAGCTCTACGTCACCAGTAAGCGAGGATTCTGGGATATAAAAGCCCGGCCACAAAACAACAGAAGCAGTGTGTACACTTCCTGGCATCTGTCTTCAGCGTGCTGAGCTGGACATATTTCAGAATTGTACTCCTCACGACGTAACCGATCCGGGACGAATACAACTTGGCCTAGAGGTCTCTTTCAGCGTGTTAAGCTGAGAGCCCCGACGCCGTTCCGCCGCCAGAGCCAGAACGAATACAACTTGACCTAGAGGCCTCCTTCAGCTCAACACGCTGAACCATGTGCCGATGGTTATTCGCTTTCGACGCCAACCCAGTAGCAGCTATTCACCGTATCATCACATTACACTCTCGCCTCCTCTACTCTATCTCTTTTATTTATAAAAAAGGAATGTCATACTGATAACCGTAAAAGATACGGACCTGTAGAATCAATAACCTGTACTGAAATGTATGTTATGTAACACTGCCGTATTTTACCTGTTTTAAAGAAAAATAAATTGTTAATTTTTATTGGGCTGTCTCGTTAACTAAATTGGACTCTGAATTAATCTTCAAACCAGCTACCTGAGCAAGAAACCGTTACACACCGTAGTGGTGGCACAATTTCTCGTTGAGGTGACCCCGCAAACGGCCAAAAATCATCCTCAAACGGGGTTAAATGCGTGTTGATAATGTTTCATGGAATATAACTTATTGCTCCCCCGTTATCGAGCATGCCAATTATGGGGAGAACCTTGGGGCATGTGTCCGACATCCGCCCACTCCCTCAATGGCCAATAACTACCCCCCAAAGGGGTGAAAGAGCGCTCTCATCATACCACTGAACAAAAAAGGTATTCCTCCCATTTTCGAGCATGCCGAACACGAAGAAGACCACGAATGCTTGACACCCATTCATCCACTCAATGGTAAAAAAATACCCCTTCAGTAAAAATATTTTGTATAATATATTACAATTAAATAAATCAGATGTTTCAATTATTACATAAAACTATTTTTCCCAAAAAATATGTACAAAAAATATACATTCATCTTTTTTCAGCTCCACAGTAAACGAAGATGACTATTTTGTTGACGAGACCGAAGTGACATCTTAATGTTTTTTTCCTGTGTAGCATTGCCCGGAGATATACTGAGAACGCACTTTCATCCCTTTGGAGGGTTGCTATTGGCCATTAATGGGGATGAAATTCTACCATCACTACGGTGTGTTCAGCATCCTCCAAAACGGGGATCACCAAAAAAATATAATACGTGTTTGACACCGTTTGGGGGTGGTTGTTGGCCGTTTGCGGGGGTGGGTCACCCCAACGAGAAATTCTGCCACAACCATGGTGTTCAGCATCCTCAAAAAACGGGGATTACCAAGTAATAGTCCCTCAAACAATAATTATAATACGTGTTTGAACCCGTTTGGGGGTTGTTTTTGGCCGTTTGCGGGAGTGGGTCACCCCAACGAGAAATTCTGCCACCACCACGGTGTTCAGCATCCTCGAAAACGGGAGGGAGAACTAATCTGATTGCATCAGACAATAGTCGTGTTTTCGTCCGACTCACACAATCCACTATATTTACTTATATATTTATTTGTAGTGTTTATTTAATTTTTAAGCTTTAGTTTAACATGACATATTTGTGTTGAATACACTAAGTTTTTCATATTTTTATATGTATACACATTGTATATTATTATTTACTTCTTTGGTTTAACTACAATTGTGTTTCTGTACTTTCCTTGAAGTCAATAAAGCATATTATTAATATTATTTATTTGTATATTGAATATGAACACTTACTTCGAAAATGCTAAGGACTAAAATTAAAGATAGTTAGTTAAGCTTTCAATTGATATTTTGTTTCTGTAAAAGACAAAGAAGTTATGACCGACTAACATGCGCCTTTGCATTTTTTAAATTAAGATGTTGCCATTTTATTATTTTGTCCACGACTATTAAATAATGTACTCATTATGTATGTGTTTCCTCAAGGATAATGCTATTCATTATGCCCTGCAGTGAATAATAATTTCATTATTCACTAGTGAATAATGAGAACAGTCACTTGTTTATAAGAAATCACGTTAGTGAGTTTTTTCTAAAAATTTAAAATGTCAAAATTGCAGCAACCAAAAGACAAGTGTTGTCTCTCTTTAAGTTTTTTAGGAAGCACTCGAATGGTACATGCCGAAGTGGTACTAGGTAATGAACACTTAAAAACTACATTAGTAAGTTATTTCAAAAAATCATCTATTAGCAACACGCGGCAATCTCCAACATTGGTTTTGGAACCATTTACCTACATGCCTACAAACTATTATTTTATTAGTAAGCCATGACAATGTGTCGAAGCGTAATTTTGTTACTGATTTGAAATGTCAAAATTTGTGCGTCATATTTATCTCGTTCATTTAAGTTTGATAGTTGTTTAGAATAGAAAAAGTGAAAATGAAATGTCTTGTACACCGCCAGACATTACCAAAAAAATCACCTCTATGAATTTATTGCCAGAAAAATCGAAAAAACTATATTTCAGTATACAAATCTTTTATGGATTGGAGAATTGGCAATCAGTTCTGTTGGTGTACTTTTCCGAACTATCCACAAAATTTTTTATCATACAATTTTGTTTTTAAATTTTATTGAGTAGGATGTTATGTATCAAAAGAACGACTTGTCAAATTGAATTTAAATGTCAACGTTATTTACAATAATTCTACATTAAAATGTTAAAAATAAATAGGACTTCAGTAAACAATTTAATCAAAAATATTTAATAGTCGTGGACAAAGTATAGTATTCTACTCGCATATGATGGCTACTATTCACTCTGGTGATTTACGACACTCGCCTGCGGCACGTGTTTTAAACTTCACCATCGTGAATAATAGCCATCATTATATGCTCGTTGAATAATATACTATTATCCAGTAATTACAAATAAATTCTCAAATACTGTGTTTCGTTCATTACCTACTAGTAGCCCAAATTATTTTGGTTGCTTGAAAAACTTGCTTCAGAAAAGAAAATCCATCCGTCACATTGGAGCTGCCATTTTGAATTTTTTTATTAGGCTTCATATTCATAATCAACGACCCCAAAAACTATGTTTCAAAAATAGGTCAACAATACTCTTTCAAGTAATAAATTGTTCGATGGGAATAACAGCAAGTGCCGGGACCATATAAAAAACTGAAGATGATGCCTTTTACTACAACAATCATCCATAAAAGAATTATCATTACAAATGACACTATTTCTAAATTCTGCATATTTTTTACCTCCTGTTAGTGCAACGTCAAAAACGAGCTGATGTCGTATAATTATACTTGGTTCTTAATTATAAATAATAAAAAACAACCGAGGGAACTAATTCATACATACTTTATATCTACCTTTCTCATGAATAAATCGGAGGGTAGAAAACCAGGTGTAAAAATATATCAAATATTCATAAAATTAGCCCATAAAATGGGCACTCCCAAGAAAAATAAAACTATAAAATGTCAGAAAACCCGTAAGACAACAGAGGAAAGGGAAATAATATTAACTTCCTTAACTTGTTTCAGGTTTCCTGGATCCGTAAAAGAGACTTACACATACTGACAGCCGGAATATTGACGTATACTTCAGATCAGCGATTTCAGGTGATTCGTCCAGACAAATCCGATAACTGGACGTTACAAATTAAGTTCCCTCAACTGAGAGACTCGGGTGTATACGAATGTCAAGTAAATACAGAACCGAAAATGTCGCTGCCGTTTCGATTAAACGTAATCGGTAAGTACAATGAACTGTTTAATCTTGGAATTGTTTAGTGTCGCCTTCATGATTAATTTATATGCTAATAATACAGTATGTAGAGTAAAAAACTACAGGGGGGAGGTTGTCACGATTATTAATTAATATTTTCCACAAAAATATCGTTGTCGCCATATTGAGAGACTGGCGGTTAAAATAGGTTTTTCTCAATTATTTTCTTTCCTGTTAGTTCTCCCCTAAACTTAGTTATTACCAATATTATAGAAAATGAAAAAATCTGCAGTTTTTATTTAAACAATTTTTCTCTGTTGTTAATATTTTACGATTTACTACCGTCAGAATGGTGAAATTTGTGCTTCGCTGTATATATTTGCAATTATTTCAGTCCCCGTTGCTCCTATTAATATATGTAGTAATTAGTTATTACCAATATTGTTGATTATAAAATTTCCCAAAACTTTTGTTTGAACAATTTTCTTTCACGTTGAACTAGACCAGTCGGTGGGTCATTTTAGTATTTCGGGAATAATTCCGAAAAAGCTGAAGTTAGTGTTAATCTATTTGATTGCTTCTCAGGACACACATGTTAACTTTGCCCCATCAAGAAAATATGAAATATTTCCAATATTTGCAAATATTATTTCAACGCCTACGTTGTCAAGAGTTTCAGAAGTCACTGAAATTTACTGTAACATTGTATTACTTACCACAGAGCAATATGTAAATAGGAGACCGACACGAATATCAAGAGACTACCCAGAAACTCACAGATGGTTCACACATCCGCCTTTTCCTGCTACTGATAGCCTCTTATCTATCACCAGAGGAGTAGTAGGTGTTATGTTTGTGAAAATCGAGAGTCTGTCTTGGATGAAATACTTTATTAGTTTCACTCTAACGTTACATTTTAAGATTAAAAAAGTTACTGCTTGACACCTTTTCGCGCCCGTACCTGACTGTCAAAACTTTTCCTTCCCTTCGCTCGAGACAGTTAGGTACGTTCGGAAATATCAGGAGGGAGAAATGTGCACAGACACAACATCCCCTCCCCCTTTTTTTAAGAAGAAAAGAAATTTACATAATCAGGAAGACTTAACAATAATATACATCTAATCTGTTACATAATCTTGTAGCCAAGTTGGTTGGTTACATTTACGACTTGGCGTACCCGACTCAACAAATAGATTTGAGTTAGCACTGGGGAGACTTGATTTTTCACTTACATTAGTCTCTTGTTTCACAATGACACTCTCGCTAGACTCGTTTAGCACAAAACTTTCATTTGAATTAGGCACTGTACTTAATCTGGGGTTTACAATATTTTCCTCCTGTATATTTTGAGAGGCCAATGTTTGGGGTATAAAACTTTGAGTGGGATTGTAATATGGTGCATCAATTAAATGCCAACGGTTACGTCTATAAATACCTTGATCTGTCTGAATAATGTAAGATTGTGGTTCTGTACATTTTTTTAATAACTTTTCCATACTGGCGTATGTCTGTAACCCTAACAGAGTCACCTGTGGATAAATCTGATAAATTTTGGACTTATGTCTACGGTTGTAATTCTTTCTTTGCCTCTCTTTCCTATCTCCTTCTTTTTGAATGAAAATGCTGATTGTTCACCACTTCATTTAATTTTTGGGGTATCATAGGCAAGTGAGACCTAACTTTTCTATTAAATAATAATTCTGCTGGACTAAATCCTGTCACTAAAGGTACAGAACGATATGCGAGTAGTGCTAGATTTATGTCGGTGTTCTTTTTAATTAAGTTTTTGGCTATGTTGGCTGCCGCTTCAATACATCCGTTAGATTGTGCATAGTACGGACTGCTAGTAATGCTTTTAAAATGGTATTCTTTAGCAAATTTTTGAAATCCTGAGTGGAATTGTGGTCCATTGTCAGATCTTACTATTTCCGGGATACCATAGCGAGAAAATAGTGATTTCAGAATATTAATGATAGCAGGTTCAGTCATACTAGAAAGTGGAAAAATTTCAATAAAGCGAGAATAATAATTGGTGACGATTAGGTACCAGACTGTGCTTAAATAAATCGACTGATACATTCTGCCAAGGGCGACAGGGAAAACTTTCTTTTAAAAACGTTTCTTTAATATCGGAAATAAAAATTATTTGCTGCACTCATATATTTTTTGTTGTGTTGTTTCTATTTTTAATTATTATAATTGTTTGATTTTAACATATTAATTATTTAAGGTACTATATTGTTAACTGTTTTCAACTGTATAAAATAATGAAGACAAATTTTAAAATTTGTTATATTAATATGAGATCAATGAATACTGGATTTAACGACTTAAAATTAAATATGCAGTCAGCAGATCATGATGTAATATTAATTTCTGAGACATGGATAAATTCACAAACTGATATAAATATTTTCAAAATTGAGAATTACACATTTATAAATCGTGATCGCATATATGGCAGGGGCGGAGGAATAGCTGCATATATAAAAAGTAATATAAAACTTTCTGTTTTAGATTTAGATAGATATCACTGTAGTAGTTCACTGGAGCAATTATGGCTAAAGCTATACATTGCAGGTAAAGAGGTTACCCCTTGGTAATATTTCAGATTTTTTTGAGATGTTTGAAAATTTTCTATCAGAGACTATTCCCATGGTAGATGAGGTTATATGTGCAGGGGATGTTAATATAAATTTATTGTCTGATAATAATCATACCAGGGAATTTAACACAATTTTGAATAGTTACGGTTTAACTCAGATTATAAACCAACCTACCAGAATCGGGCACACGGGGGTAAGTATTATAGATGTATTTTTAACCAGTGATGTTGATGCATTGGTAGACATAAATGTTCAAGACATGCATGATGCGACTGATCACTGCCTATTGACTGTCGAATTTAGTTACATGTTGGAAAAAATTCCATCTAAAATTTTAACATACAGAAATTTCAAAAATTTTATTCATTAAGATTTCTTAACCACCTTACACAGTATTGATTTCAATGAAATATTTGATATAATAAATTTAGACGACAAAGTTGATTTTTTGACATCTAAAATTTTGTATATATTTGATTCTCATGCACCTCTAAAAACTGTAAGAATAACAAAGCGTAAGGCTGACTGGTTAACAGATCCATTAAGGATTACGATAAAGGAAAGAAATAAATTGTATTCTAAATGTAAAAAAAGCAAATCTGCTGCTGACTGGCAGGAATACAAACGTATGAGGAATTACACTACATTTTGTATTAGGGAAGAAAAAAAAGCGTATATTAAATATGTACATAATACAAAGAACAGTAGAAAATTATGGGCACAATGTTACTCATAAGAAGAACGGTTATGAAATTCCTGCTCATTTAAAAAACGTTGAAAATCTAAACAATCATTTTCTTAATTATGGCAATACACTAAATAATAATAATGATAATCTGAAAAGATTTTATTCTGAAAATTCTAATTATGATATTGAAAATAAGCCAATTTTTAAATTCTCTACTGTAACCGAAGATGAAATTTCCAAAATTATTTATAGCCTTAAATCAAATGCAGTGGGATCCGACGGGATATCACTGCATATGATCAAACTCTGTGTTCCATATATCTTGCCTTATATAAAACATTTAATAAATTATTCATTAACAACTAATATATTTCCGCATACATAGAAAGCAGCAGTTGTTCATCCTATAGCAAAAATTCAAAAACCCGAATCAAATAATGATATTAGGCCAATCAGTATATTGCCGGTATTATCAAAAATTATAGAAAAAGTAGTCACACATCAAATGAAATATTTTATCGATCTGCATAATTTATTTTCTGTTAGTCAGTCTGGATATCGACCACATCACAGCACAACAACTGCTTCACTTAAAGTATCTGACGATATTTTGACATCCTGGGATAATTCCGAGATTACTACTGTGTAATGATCGATTACAGTAAAGCATTTGACACAGTGGACCATGAATTGTTACGCCTAAAATTGTTGTATTACGGATTTAGTCCTGAAAGCGTCCACTTTGTCAAATCTTACTTGATCAATCGTACACAAAGAACTTGTTTAGATAATACACTCTCATCTGGAAAAGTTATTGAAAAAGTAGTCACTCAAGGCTCTATTCTTGGACCCTTGTTTTTTACAATATATACGTCTGATTTTAATAAGGTATTAAATAAATGCAAAATGCATAATTACGCTGATGACACACAAATTTATATTTCTGATAATATTTCAAATTATAATAATATGATAACAACCTTAAATAATGAACTTCAACAACTTGTTGGATTATCTGAAGATCGTCAACTGAGACTAAACCCAAGTAAAAGTGTAGTTATGATTTTTGGACCCAAGAAAAGTAGAACAGAGGTAAAAAATAATTGCATAATAACGATTGGAAACCAAACATTGCCAGTAGTGGAAACACATAAAAACTTGGGTTTACTCTTGGATGATGATTTAAGATTTAAAAATTATGTCAGCTCCCTAATTAAACGTACTTATGCGGCATTAAGAGTTTTGTATTGTAGTCGATCTTTATTGTGCAGTCAGCTTAAGAGGAAATTATGAGAAAGCTTAGTACTTTCAAAACTTAATTACTGTGACGTGGTATATAAGCCCTGCTTGGATCAGACAACTAGTAATCGTTTACAAAAACTACAAAACTCATGTGTACGGTTTATAACAGGAATAAAAAGGAGGGAGCATGTAAGCAACAAAATCAAGGAACTGTCATGGTTAAAGGTTAGGGATACTTTTAAGTTGCATCATGCATGCCTTGTACATTCGATTATGATTAATCAGCAACCTAAATATCTATTAGAAAAATTGAAAAAAAACTTAAACATGCATAGTCGGAATACCCGATTTAATTATAAGTTAAGAATACCCCCTCACAAAACTGTAATTCTCCAAAGAAGTTTTTCGTATACCGGTGTATCTATCTATAATCATGTACTTGATAATATCAAAGATCTTAGTATATTCTCATTTAAACGTAAATATAAAAATTATTTATTAAATCATAGTTAATGCAGTTGAAAACGGTTGTATATTGTATCTTCTTTAGTTTTTTTTTGTTGTTATTATAATTAGATAATTATTTATTTTATTGTATACATTTTTAATGTGTTTTTTCTGTACATTGTTTAATTAAGGTTTTAGTGGAAGAACAGTTTTTGTACTGAACTACGCCTGTAATAAAGACCATTTATTATTATTAATATTAAATCGTTCTTCAACGCAGTTTGGACTGAATCGCACAAGATTGTCGATTTGCGTAGAGAGTCCAATCCACCACACCGAAGTTTGTGCGCGGGCTCTACATTTTACTACTCCTTGATGGCCTTCATGAATGAATTCTAAGACTTGCTTACGCAGACAGGGTGGTATTATAATTCGCTTTCCTTTTAAGAGTAAATTTCCTGAAAAATTTATGTCGTAGCGATATTGATAGTAAGAAATTAATTCCTTTGGCAATTTAGATTTAAGTGGCCATTCGGTTAGACAATAGTGCTTTAATTTCACTCAAATTGGATCTGTATTTTGTTCGTGTACTATTTTGGATATAGTCATCCTTAACTGGTAGATATGTTATTATGTTATTAACATGTAAGTCAACTTCTGAGGTTAATTCTGCAGCTTGAGGACTAGATTGAGTCAAAGGACTCCTAGATAGAGCTGCAACCACTAATTCTTTACCCGGAGTATAAATTGAGCATACCAAGTTTTTAGGTATATACGTAGATAGATGTCTGAATTGGAAAGTGCACATAAATAATCTAAACAAAAAGCTAACTACAGCCATCTACGCAGTTAACACTATTAAGCTAAATGTAGGATTTAAAGTTGCTCTTACTGTATATTATTCATATTTTCACAGCATCTTACAGTACGGCATTGAATATTGGGGAAACTCTACAACTAGTGATAGCACCTTCGTTATGCAGAAAAGAGCAATTCGAATTCTTTTTAATCTAAAACCAAGGGATTCATGCAGACAATATTTCTTAGACAACAAAATATTCACTGTAACAAACTTGTATATTTTCAAATTGGCAATAATAATATATAAAAGAAAATCAAATTTAAATAGACCACTGGACGTACATAGCTATAATACTAGATACAACAGTATAATATTAACACCGAATTACAGATATATTTCAAGTAGAAATGAGCCACTGTATATTGGTATAACCATTTTTAACCACCTTCCAACGTATGTAACTCAGGTCCCAAATTTATTCAACTTTAAACGAAAATTAAAATCCTTACTTGTAAAATTTTCATTATATAATTTGAATGAATATTTTGGTGAAGAATTTCCTAATTTAAATTGATTTCTCTTACCTATCATTTATTAATGAATTTCTTTTCTCTCTAGTACTACAATGTATTACTTAATAAAATACTATTTTATATATTTGTTAGTATAGTATTTAGTGTTGTAAGATCTTGGAATCTGTTTGAGTTGCTGGTTCGCGTGGGTTGCTATTATGTGTATCACGCACAAAGCTATTGGAGTATAAACAAATTACTATCAGTTAAATTTTAATATACTTTCGGTATTACTGCAGTGACTTTGGGTACGGTACACATGGGGAAGTGCGCGGGCTGGCGACTCACGCAGATCTCAGGATAGATCATACCAAATGTATCATGTTCATTCATGTTTTTATTGTTTTATGTTTATATTAGTATTTTTAATATTATTTACTAAATTACCTCTTTTCCCGTATGCCTTTTAAGAGGTAAATTACAATTATTATATATGTGTGTTAATATTATGAATTATAGAACTAAATTGTAATTGTTGGGAAATAAATCTATCTATCTAAATTGCAGAATAATTATACCACATTAAACGCATTCTGAATCTTTGTAGTCGAGGAGAAAGTTCATCTATTGGTGTGGTTTGTAGAATTTGAAGTAGGGGCTTGTGATCTGTCTCGAAAATCATGGGTATACCCATAAGATATTCGGAAAAATGTTCTGCAGACCAAGTCAATTGGGCAGATCTTCTTTCTGTATCAGAAATAAGTCGAGATGCATAAGCCACTATTTCTAGAACCGTTGTTTACTATCATCAAGGCTGAGTCAATACGGAAACACGATGAGTCAGCACTAACCACTACTTGTTTAGAAGAATCAAAGAATGCTAAGTTTTTTGTATCTTGTAAATTATTTTTAATTGCATCGAAGGCTCTAATTTGCGATTGGCCCCAAACGAATTGTTTTTTAGTAGAGAAGATATAGGTTCTAGCATCTGGGATTTATTTTCAATAAAACGACCTGCGAAATTTATCATTCCTAGTAATCTAAGTACTTCAGTTCTATTTGTAGGGCCCGGGAAATTCTGAATAGCTCTTGAAGGGTCTATAGAAACGCCCTTGTCACTTATGACATGTCCTAGGTAAGTAACAGTCTGACTACCAAAAATACATTTATTTTTATTAAGCGTAATGCCTTCAGCATGTAATCTTCCAAGTACGCTACGTAAAATCTGATCATGTTCTTCGATCGAACTAGCAAAAATCAAAACATCGTCCATGTGCTTTACAACACCTTTTAGACCAGAAAGTATTTTTGTAAAAGCCATAGAGAAGTATTCCGGAGCACAAGATATTCCAAAAGGAAGTCTTTTAAAGAGAAAACGTCCAAATGGTGTGATGAAAGTTGTTAACGCTTGACAATTTTTTGTTAACTCAATCTGATAAAATCCAGAACTGGTATCTAGTTCAGAAAAATATTTAGCGCTTTTTAATTGTGCTAGAGTGTGCTCTACGCTATTAATGGGAAAATATGAGCGCAATACGCTTTTATTTAGTTGAGTGTAGTCTATACACAACCTAACTGTGTTACCTTTGGGTACTACTACGATGAGAGCGACCATAGAGTATGATACTCTACTGGCTGTATGATTTCTAAATTTATTTACCTATTTAATTCCACATTTAATTTCCCCAACAGAGGTATTGGAGCTTTTCTCGGAACAGATTGGGCAAAGGGCGTAGTATTTGGAATAATTTTTATTTCCATTTCCTCCTTGAATGTCCCTATTTCGTTAAATAATTTAGGAAATTCTCTCGCTATAGAAACTTCATTTAATTTTTGACATATATTACTAGTAATCGGCCCTACGTTTAAAGGGCGAGAGGAATTTGTATCTGAAGTTGGAGCACGACTATAATGAAATTGTAAAATCTGCAAATTTGTTATACCGGGTCTGCCCAAAATAAGAATTTTGAGATTTTTAATCAAATACATTTTTGCTAAGTACTTGGTATTATTCGGAGAGAAAGACAAAGTAAGATTTACTTTACCAATAATTTGTAAAGGTCGACCGTCAGGTCCTAATACCGATTCACTGCATTTCTCAACATTTCTTAATTGACTTTCTTTAATGAAATCCACTGGCATGCATACAATATCAGCACCTGTGTCTACAAGAAATTCTATTTCATTTTTAATACATTGTTCTACTCCAATATTTACTAACCACTGAGAATTATTAATATTTTGAATATACAATGGTCCAAGAAAATTTACGGTGTCACTTTGAGTCTGCTGATTGTCATTACGATGGTCAATATTAATTGCTTTTACCTGTTTACTTCTGCAAACCTTATCCCAGTGACCTACTTTTCCACATGAACGGCAAATGGAGTTCCTAGTAGGGCACTGCTCTCGGAGATGTCCTTTCGCCTGTCCGCAATAGCTGCAGGGACGAGGAGCACTCGATGTAGCTGGTTTCTGGGGCTGGCTGGCTTGAATTCGGCGTACTTTTCCAGTATGTGCCCCGTTGTGGTTGAGGTTTCTCATACTTTTTGTCTTTCGACATCACATTTACACATTTAAGTTCATTACGGAGCTACTGTGACTGGACACTTTGTAATTCGGCTTGACGCGCTGTGAGAACTGCATCCACCAGTGTAAGTTTACTCTGTAGCTGCAGTTTTTCGCTGGTTTTGCTGTCAAGCATTCCAACCACTAAACGATCACGTATTAATTTCTCTTTGAAGGTGCCATATTCACAATGTTCGGCGAGACTGTGTAGGGATGAGAAAAAGGAATCCATGGACTCACCAGGTTTCTGTATCCTAGAGTTGAATTTAAACCGTTCGAAAATTATATTTCTTCTGGGTATAAGATAGTTTTCAAACTTCGTCAAACAATCTTTAAAATCTTTTGAGATTCAGTATACTGCACAAGAATCTCTTCTGACTCCTCCCCCATTGCATAAATCAGTAAAGTGATTTTTTCCTGGTCTGTCTTGGATGAAAGACCAGACACAGACATATGCCGCTCAAAGCATTTCAACCACTGTGGCCAGTAAGAGGGTGTGGAAAATGTAAATTTGTCAGGCGGAGAAATATTATCTACCAACGACATTGTAATGGGAAATTGAGATACTTAGTCTTCTAGAAAGCTGATGAGAAATCACTAATGGAATGGATCGAATGGATTCTTTCACTTATACGCTGCCACCATGTTATGTTTGTGAAAATCAAGAGTCTGTCTTGGATGAAACACTTCATTAGTTTCACTCTAACGTTACATTTTAAGATTAACAAAGTTACTGCTTGACACCTTTTTTGCACCCGTACCTGACTCAAAACTTTTCCTTCTCTTCTCTCGAGACGGTTAGGTACGTTCGGAAATATCAGGAGGGAGAAATGTGCACAGACACAACAGTAGAAAATTCGAATATAATTTGTCAAAATGACTATGATATTAGTCTATCTGAAATGATAGGTTTAAGTGGTATATAACTTTGGTAATATCAAGTTTAAACGAAAAAAATCGAGTGATAGCCATGGATTCATCATTAATTCGCTTTCTACCTATAGTAATATAATATACTATACTTTATTAAATTGATAATAATAATGAGGAAAATTATGTTCTTAAGTCTTGATTACATTTTATCAATAAATAATTAGATATTAATTACTATACATTGAGCGATGTTGATTTGACAAACTTTTGTAAAAATTATTTTGAATTACGTCCCCTCCAAATTTAAACGCCAATAGTATATTATGTATGCACTGATCATTTAGTGTCATTAGTATCCTCCTTCTCCAATTTAAGTATACAATTTTTAAAAAATTCGCTGCCTAAGTGCGTTTTCACATTGCACGATACGATATCGTTGTCGTCGGACAGTAACGACATCCGACAGACGAGAATACCGGGCACGCTTTCACATTATACGACAGGTCGTGACGATCAGCGGTCAGTATTAATCATGGCGGCGTGTCAGAGAACCTTACTGTATCTTTTGTATTTAAGACGAAAGGCACTAAGTAAAAGAAAATGTTGGATACACCCGATTGTAAAGGCTAGATACATCGAGAGTGCATTTCTCGTTCTCTTTGAAAGATTACAAAATGAACCTTCTAAATCTACTTTCGTATGAGTGAATGTACATTCGACTACTTATTAACTCTTCTAATGAACAGTATAAAAAAGCAAAATACATTGATCAAATTGTAAACACACTCTATTTTGCCGCCCGACAGCTATGGGGAGCGATGAAGTCTACGATATGTCGTGTACCGTGGACGATGTCGTTACCGTTACCGGACAGTATGAAAACGTGCCATATGTTTCCATATATTTTGCGTGCCCCGATATCGTGTCGTCTGATGGTAACGATATCGTATCGTGCAATGTGAAAACGCTGTAAGGAATCACTACTTCCACATCCACATTTTCTATGGGGTGGCAGTAGGGATGACTAAGGCCTTTGGTTCTTGTATATACACTAAAACACAATTTAATTTTCTTTACCCTCTTTAGTACTGAGGTGGGGGTGGTAGTGAGAGTAGTTAATGGCAAAAAAATTTGAAACCTTTTGTTCTTGTACACGCACTAAATCACAATTTTAGTTTTACTTCCTTTAATAATGCGGTGAGGGTGTTAATGGGGGTGGTTGGGGGTGGTTGTGAGTGGCTGATATCAAAACAAATTTTGATGCCTTTGGTTCTTGTACACACACTAAGTCACAATTTTATTTCTTTCACCTCCTTTAACAATAGGGTGGGTGTGATAATGGTGGTAGTGGAGGTGGCTGACATCAAAAGAATTTTTAAATCTTGTCTTCTCGTACATACACTAAATCCCAATTCTATTTAGTCTTGCTTGCTTTTCCTAATTACCCTTCATTTACCCCTCAACCCTTCAACGGAATAAGATCAAAATACAATCTAGTTCCAGATCCCTAGATAGATGTACCAATTTCAAGTCGATATCTTAAACCGTTTCAAAGTAATTGTGCGCACAAGAAAAGTTCCAGACAGCAAATTTTTTTTGGCTCATACTTAAAATCTCGACAATATTCGAAGCCTACTTTAGCAAAAAAGTTATTTTACAATTACTATACTTCCACGATGTGCAGTTAGAAAAAAGCTAAAACACTGTACCTGAAAAGTATATACCGGGTGTCAACGAGATCACTTTCCGGTCGCCATACCAATATTACATTTTTATCCAAATGTCTCAGACTTCCGGTTTCACCGGAAGTGATTTCTACTCTTGATTGTTAAATATATGTATATTGTAAATTTTGTCATTTTTGGAATCTAGAAATCACTCTGCATATGACTGTGCTATTGACCCTTTCCGCCATTTCGAATTTTTTTGCAGTGAATTTTAATTTTCAATCTGTGTGCCGCGACACCAGAAATTGACCATCCAGAATGTGTTTTTATACATCGTTGGATTGGTATTGAAAAATTATATTTTGCTGTAGTATGAAAGTGATTGAAAATTTTGAAAAACTTGTGATTTTATGTGGTATAAATTAACAACAAAACTCAATACGTATTTTTCTTCAATTATTTATGAATATCTTGGTGGGTTGCGGCACACCGGATTGAAAATTAAAATTGCAAATGCTGCAAAGCTGCAAATGATTCAAAATGGCGGAAAGGGTCATAAAATTAGCATAGTGTAATATTCAGAATATCCACTAGATTCCAAAAATGCAAAAATATACAATTGCGATTTAAAAATCAAAAGTAAAGATCACTTTCGATTAAACCGAAAGTCGTAGAAACTAGACAGATATAAAGTGACCATATTTGAATCTTGCTAATGCGGGAAAAAATGGAAAAAAAATTGAGCGGGGGGGATCTGAAATAATTTTGGAAAAAAAAATTGGCGCGTGTGGGTATACTCAAAGAAAATGATAGGTAAATTCAACCAAAAAGAGCATATGAAATCGCGCCTATCTAGTTTCATAGTTAAATCAATCAGAAAAGAATAGTCATACAACTTTATTTGTTTCCGTAAACAAATAGTAGTTCAATAACCATATCTTCTTGTAACAAATTAAATGATACAATGACATTTTTTTATGTTCACTAACCATTTTCAATTTGGTCTACAATTAAATAGTACAACGACTTTGTTTTTTGTTCACCAACTAATTTTTAGGTTGATCTATACTCTATTGTATGATGAAATTTTTTTTTGTTAGCCAAAATCTCATCAGACCACCCAAACCAAAGATTAGAGATCGTTTATAAGATCCATCCAAATATATCGATGATCCCTGAAAGAATTTGAACATTGCAATCATGTTATTAATTTTTTATAAATTCATAAGGGTATAAAATAATGCACGATTGATTATTGTCAGTGATTTGTATGTGGCGTCATCTATGAATAATTTCTGTAATAGACTACGTGGTAAACAAGCAAATTTTATGGTAATTCCCTTTTAGAACTTCTAGAAGACAACAATAATATTGGTTTGTCTACAAAGTACAATAATACAGCGAACTAATACTGGGTTAGAATTACAATTCGATAATACTTAAAAATAAAGTCTACTATTTATCGTTTCATTTGACAAAATTCAACAAATTATTAGTAAGATGAATAAATTATAGTCTTATGCACCTATTTTTTAAGTTAATGTTTATTTTGTTGTGTGACAATCACCTTTTGTTTAAAAATGCTATTAAATATACTTCAGTTTAACAAAATGAACAATATATATACTATCTTTTTGATTGATTTAACCCATACTATTTGCAAACAAAAGCGCTGATGCGACGTCTTAATTCATCAAAGTGGATGGCAGAACGATGTTATGTTTATGTAAACAGAACTGCGGGTTAACTCTACAATAATATTGGTTTATCTGTCAACTATAATAGTAGAGCAAACTGCTACTGGGTTTACAATTACAATTCGACAATAGTTAAAAATAAAATATACTATTATCTAGTTTAATTTGACAGAATTCAACAAATAGTCAGACGAAAAAAATAATTGTCTTATTCATCTATTTTTTAAGTTAATGTTTGTTTTGTTGTACGATAACTTTTTATTAATTAAAATAACAATCACCTCTTGTTTAAAAATACCATCAACATAATTTAGTTTAACAAAATTAACGATATTGTTTAGTTAACCATTTTTTTTTTGTTGAATTTACCCATACTATTTCTTTGAGTGTAGGTGCGAAATTTAAAACCAATACGAGACTTTTGCGGGACGGTTCACTTTGCAGGACAGCACCTCGAAAAATGGAACAAATGGTCACTTTAAACATGTGACACTTGCCAACTTCAAAAATAAAGAAATGACGACCGGGAAAGTTTTCTCGTTGACCTGTATTGTTACGTTTTCACTCCTCCCAGTGTTGTTGGGTGGAGTGAACGCCTGTTTGGAGCCTTCCGGTTCCCTCGTTATTCCCGGGACAAGTCCCAAGAACAACGTGATAACCAGAAGAACCCCGGCTCTCGGCTAGCTTCTTATTTAGAGATTAAACGTGAGTTCTCTTACCTTGGCTCGACCTTGTGGCTCTTATTCAACTTAGGGGAAATTGCACTACACACTTTTTTATTTGACACCTGTCACACAATTCGTGTCTGGTAAAAGGAGGGCTTAAAAATGAATTTGATCCGGGGCGCCACCTGCAGCCTTAATAGTGATTACTGACCCCCTTTTACCAGGACGAAAACTCCTACAGGTAAATTTAGAAAGGAATAATTTTTGATTCAGAAAAAAAATAAAGATTGAAATAAATTGTGAGATAAAATTTATTTTAAAAGTATTCTGGTTGATGTTAAAATTTATGTGAGCAAATTTACATAATCAATAATGTAGAAAAAAAAAGGATTATAGCAAATTCAAATGTTCATCAAGGTTACGATCTAAAATAATTATAACTAATAAAATGTTCCAAATTTCAACAGAGATGAAATGATAAACTTAATTATATAGCAATGTACAGCAATGAAATAAGAACGAAATTTATGCTAATCAAGAACCTCATGGCCTGCATAAAAATATATGTAACATCAAGCGGATGTTAAAAATTCACCAACAAAATTTAACACTACACAAAACTCTCACCGTGTCCTAAGGTGTGTCGTTAGACCTGGTGGACCACGTCGTCGTCTCGATGCTTACAGCGTGAAGACGTTGGCAAGAAATTTCGACCTGTGCTTGATTGTCGATATAGTTCGGCTTAGTAGTGTAAATTTATTTTTATGAAAATGGATCTCTAGGAAATGAAGTGAAGTTTAATCGGCTTCTTTACGATAGGAAAAGTCTCCCTCCTGACACGTGCTCCGTGTGGAAGAATTTACCAAATGAATCCAAGGATTTCTTTTTAGATAGAAAAACTAAATTCTCCTCATGGATTGAATCCCAAATAAAAATTTTAATTACTTTTACTTAGTAATTTTCTTACTTATATTTTTACTTTAATTTACTTTAAAGTTTTCTTTACTTTACTTAATTAATTAAGCTGCCAG
Organism: Rutpela maculata; assembly: GCA_936432065.2. Lineage (NCBI taxonomy): Eukaryota > Metazoa > Arthropoda > Insecta > Coleoptera > Cerambycidae > Rutpela > Rutpela maculata. The sequence goes on along the minus strand of OW386287.2, from coordinate 134,623,706 downwards.
AACTATAACGCCATCATAAGAAAGAAGGAAACCAAAATTAGATTTTACAAATACTCACATGGTCAAAAAAATATATAGCACAGAAGGTGCCTATACGTTATAAAAGAATAATAATAAAACTAATTTACCTCAAAATCTATTGATGCACTAGGTAATTGACGATACAACAGAGTTAGACAAAAGTCTGGGAGATATCGCAATTGAGTCGCACAACTTTCATTGACAGTTCAGAATAGTAAAATGAATACCAATTAAGTTTCAATTACAAGGAAAGCTAATATGGTTTAAAATACAACAGTTCTGTCAAGCGCTTTACGCCATCTGGATTTTGGTAGTATTATTAATATTTAAAGTAATAGATTAGTAATGAAAAGTAATGTATTGATTGACCTCGAGTAAATGTAGATCCTTAAAGAAATCTATGGTAACCTTGTTTCTTAATTAGTACAGTAAATATTTAAAAAAAGGGTGCTGTATTGTAGAAACATTCAAGTATATAAAATGAGAAGTTTTGTGATGTGTTTTACAGTAGTTCTTATTAAATGAACGGTAAAATTTTGTAACCTACTGAGTGATACTCAAAATATGGTCGGAAATAAAATAGGATTTTTGACTACGGCAAAAATTGTAACAGGTATGTTACAGTATATGAGACTCTTATCTGATACTATAACATCCTACATCATATCTTAGATCCTAAAAAGACGATACTCCTTTAACTCGCAACTTACTGTCCGCAGTAGACTATGCTGAGGATGGAACGTGGGCAAAGTAGGACTGAGCAGTGAGCAGCTAATATAATATTAATGTGATGGATTGCGAATTACATGTGATATAATTAACATTTTTAAATTAATTTTCTTGAAAATTCCACCGATAATAAATGTTTCTTGAAACTTTGATGGATTTTTTAAAAGTATGCTAAATTCTATAAGGGATCTAAGTTTTCCTTAATGAGTACAAATATTTACATTGTATATTTTAAAGTAAGAAAATTAATGACTTCGCTATATAAAGACCTTAGGATTAAGGTAGAGAAACGTGCTGAAAAGCGAGAAATTATGTGGCAAAAGCTAATTAAAATTTTGATGAAGAAATAAATTAACTGTTGAAAAAGTACATTGGGTGTCTCTTAGGGTGGGACTAAATTTTATCATTTAAATACATTAACTGATGGATCAGATTAGTGCAACGGATTACCAAGGTTTATTTACAATGTCATTATGGAAGTTAAAATGCAAAATTTCATATTTTACGCAGAAACATTATTTATTTTATTAATGACAAGTAAAATATTTGCAGTCGGCAACTGTTGCTCGTTGGACATAGTGTGCTATTGTGGTGGTGCATAGTATAGCACATAATAGTAACGCACTACACATATTAGACAACTCCTAAATACAAATTCAAGGCTGTCCGAGAAGTGATTACACATTTGAGAAAAGTGTTACTAAACGTGTTAGCAACTAGCCCGTCGAGCAGAGCGCGAAAAGCCTTCTGTTTCTTGACCCACCCAATACTGAAGTATAACCAGAAGGGACTTTCACTGTTATTTTACATAGGAGATCAGAATTGACGACACTCTCCATTGGTCGAGACCGAAGATAAAAAAAAGAAATTTAGAAATTTAGGTTTAAAAAAATATAATACATTTGGAACTAAAACAGATAAAAGTAAAATTTTTGTTTGGTTTTGACAGATAAACCTTGCTTTTTAATTTGAAGTACAATTTATTGCAATAATAAAATAATTAATATAAAAAAATTGGCAAAATTCAAAAGTATACACAAATCAGCAACATTTCTCTAATTCTTAACTTGCCATAACTCACTTATATAATGAGCTATTTAATTTTTTCTTTCACCAAAAACTGCCAAACTGCCAATAAGATTCATTTTGTCGATTAATGCTAGGTCTAATTTTTTAACTAAAAGCGCTACAGCCCTATAAACACAACGAAGCACACTACGCCCTTGAAGACGCGAGGCTTCCTCTCTCGCCCCCGCTACTCTCTAGGTCCATCAAGAAACGTATCGGCTGCTGGCCTCGTTATTGTCTGGATAAGTATTAGTAAGCATATACTAATTATACTATTTTACTTACATGTAGGTTATTACAGTTTATGTATATTGTAGATTCATTTTTATCAATGGAGAAAAACTACGTTTTACGAAACTGCTGAAAGCAGCGAAAATCTAACGGTAAAAAACCAACTGTTACTGGCATCAGGTCTATTATAAATTGTGCAAATGAAAGAAAAGATGCTATTTCATTAAAATTTTTATAAAATAAAGTTGTGGCACTTATTTGCACACCCTTCGATATCGATTTCATTATTCTTGTCGGACATCTTTTTGTAATAATAATAATATTAGCAGAGACAATACGTATTGTCTCTGATACTAGTAACGCGATAAAAAATGCAAGTGAGCCTTCATGTAGTTATAATAAAGAAGAAAATAATCAGTTTAAAATAAAATGGCATTGTCTGATTTGTGGAAACTCCAGAAAAATTAAGAATAAATTAAGAACATTTTTAAGTAGCAATTTGTACAGGAACGGGTGCAAAAACTAGAAAAAAATATATTAAAGCTGCAGTGTCGCATTGTTATACAGAAATACAAGGCAGGTTACTCATTTATTCAGATTTATTTGGGCTGATGGAAATTATCATAAAATTTGTTATGCAAAATATATTAGCAAAAAAAAATTAAATGTGTACAAACTAAACAACTGAAAGAAAAAAATGAATTTAAAGTAGCGTTAATCGCTTTATTTAGGGAGATTTATCTTGCTGTGTTGCAAAAAAAAAGAATTCTTAACTCTAACATTTCTAAAAACACGCCTTAATGATATATTTGAAGAAATGGCGGAAGAAAAATTAGATTATTATAGCAGCGGAAATATAAGAAAGACATTAGAAAAGCATTTAAGAAAGCAAAGTGTTTTGCGAACACAAAAAAAATACAACAAAAGTTCATTCAAGTGATAAAGCTAAAAAGATTTTTGTTGTCAGTCACAAGTGAATCAGGCGAAGAAAACTTGGTTCATGAGAATAATTTGACAATTCTTGATAAAGCTGCCGGTATCTTAGCTGGATATTTTAAAACTAAAAAAACACAACTACTAATATGAATGAACATAAATGTAAATAAGAAGTTTCAGATTTGTTATAAACATTTATGTCGTGGATACTAAATATGTCAGGACAGACAAATTTGATTTAAACGTTATTTCTATAGTAATGCAATTTATATTAATAATTATGAAAGAAAACAACCAGCTTAGGCCATTTTTTAAATCCTTTATATATATGTACTTATATGTGTATCGTGCCGTCAGAAGAAAAAAATTTTAATGATATGCTTTATTATTTTGGCTATGGTTATTCCTACGATGAAATGCGGACATTTTTAACATCTTTAGCTAGTCATGTATTAGCAAAAACTAGTGACGACATTTTTGTACCACCTGGAGTTCCTCCATTAAGTTCTGAAGAAAATAATTGTATTCATCGCATCGACAATTTTGATCAAAACAAAGACAGGCTAGGTGGTAAAAATCCCACTTGAAATAGTATTATTTTAAAAAAGAAGGGCCTATTTACACAAGCATATTTAGATCGTCTATCCAGTTTTAACCGATTTTAACCCTTCCAGTTTACATGAAAACAAAAATATAGTTATGTACAAAAATCCAACTAATCGTTCAGAGCCTCTACGAGTTAGTGAAAGCATGGCAAATAATTGTTTTGATTATGCCACTGTATGGAAAATATTAAAATATACGAAGCAAGGTAAAAACTTTCTAGCTTTAACAATGGTATATCTGAAAATCAGTTATCTCTGTCTGATACTTATTATTTTCCATTTATTAATGCACCACCCGCGTTGTACGACACCATATACACCGGATTATTACAACTAATATTATATTATTCAATTTGATTTGTTCATTTTATCATCTTAGAATAAATGAAGATTATTCTAAAGCTTTTGTTACGGTCGCTGATTGTAGCGTTGCGCGATTTATGGCGAACGCGGAATGTACCGGGAACGAGAAAAGCCTCGCGACTCCGTCGCCGTAGCGCGCTTCGTTGTGTTTAAAAGACTGTACCGCTTTTATTTACAGAGCTAGGCCCAGCATTAATTGAGACAAAATGAAGTCTATGAAATTTGGCAGTTTTTAGTGACAAAACATTCAAATAGCTCAATACATAAGCGAGTTACAACGAGTTAGAGCTTTTAAAAAAATTGACAATTTGTGTACCATCTAAATTAATGTCAATTTTCTAATGTTAAAGTTAATATTTTTGTAATAAATTATACATCAAATTAAAGAGAATCGTTTGTACTATAAAACTAAAAAATATATATAATTTTATCTTTTTCCGTTTTAAACTTGTTCGTGGTTGAATTTGAATTTTGTTATTTTCATTTTTTTTTTTCGTAACTTCAGTCTCGACCAATGAAGAATGTCGTCAAATGTGATTTCCTATGTAAAAAAACCTGCTGAATAAAATGAAATAGGTTTTGTTTGGTTATACCTCGGTATTGGGTTAGTGAACGCTAGAGCCAGCCATCCGACGTACTTAACGTAACACTCTTTATCCCGTTGCGCTACCGTGATGATACAGACACCATATCTAAATAAGAAAGTTGTAATGACACAGTAAATTTGGTAAATGTTGTGCCAAATATTATCTGAAAATCAACAAAAGACTTTGAGAAATATAATAACCTTATAACTCTATTAGTTGAAACAAAAAGAATAGTAACATAAATAATCAGACATGCATTTATTCGACCATGTTATATACAATTACATTTATAGCAAATCACATAAAGTTGTCATAACAAACAACAAAATTATGTTATAACTCGGCACAATAAAAATCGGACATACAAGTAATTAATTATATAAAATAATGTACATTTTATCTAATTTACAAGCACATATAAAAAAATATACATATATAGCCTGCAATATATTAAAATTAGGTTACAATAAAATAATACTTTAATTTGATTTCGTTAACTTAGCTCATGAGGACGCATTTCAAGTCAACAGAAAAATAGTATTTAGAGACGAGAGACTCGTAAATTGGCAGATCTTGGATTATATTATTGAACTTCAGTCTGGGTTGAGTAATCATTGATAAGTGTATGAGCAATACAGAGTAAACGTAAAATAAGGTAAAGGGTAAAAAAAATTATACTAGATAGCTTATGTAAACCGGCGAGACAACTTGGTCATTCAATCTCAAGAAGATAAGTTTCTGTGATTTATCATGATTTAATTTTAATTGGTTAGATGCGAACTAACTTTATTAGTACGTAGGGTTCATGGCACTTTTTTTGTTGGAATGTGCCACTTTCGCTGATCATAGTTGATGCCAAAAGGTAACTTTCCAGATAAAGCTACTTGAAAATCCGTGTAGAACACCAAAATAGCGGCCATTAAAGATGGCCGCCATTAGCCGCACTAATTTTTTTTGCATCTCAACTCCTAATGGTCCAATTTCGATTTTCTTTTTTGTTTGAAAGCTCTTGTGAAGAGGACACTTTCTTGTCCCTATTCATTTATCTCTATACCTTAAGGGTTGTACACAGTTTTTAAAGAGACAAATATTTTTTTAATTTTCACGGACTTTTGGAAAATACTGCGATACGGAATTCAAAAATAATTTTGAATGATGCTGAGAGGTTCCATGCAGACAGAATGCACATTTCTTGTGGTACTTACTCAAAGACTTGTCTGCAGAAACGTGTGAGAAATAAGAAAGGCGTTGGTCTTCGTCACCAAGTAGCACAAGAAAATATACTACCAAAAAATTGAAACGACTTCCTCTGATGCGATCGGAATAAGAGAGAACTCTTCAAGTTAGTTGGAGAACATGCATTTTTGAAGTTAATTGGGCTCACATCAGTACTGAGATTATTATTATTATATCACCAAGAAATGACCTTGTCGTCTGATAATTACATAGATTATTTATATAAATGAGAAGCAAATATGACCCCAATACGTAGCCTTGGGGTATACCATGTTTAATATTCAAAGCAGTTGAAGATACATTATTTAAGCGACTACCTTTAGGACTGCACTGCACTTATTACAGAAAGATTTTGTCTAAAACTAAACTGGGAGTCATTAAAGAAATTATTAAGGTCAAAAAGAATTTTTTATTCGGGAAGTTACTTAGTTTATGTAAAAAAGTTTAAGCTAATTAGACAGATTCTTTTCATTTATTATTTTTAGTACGAATTTTCTATCGTCTTTGCCAAAATTTAAAAAAAACGTTATTCTTCTTAACACGAAAAATCTCATTAATTCAAGATATTCTACAACAATATTAGACAGTCTCATAATATAGAATATCTTAAAAACAGTCATAAATTTGGAATATTTTCAACTTGACCGCTTGTAATTTTTTGAGCTGTACCTCAGAAACAAGACGGTAAGATCGAATTAGGCCTATGAGAAAATGGAAATTTAGAACATATCAAAAATTCAGTCAATTTGGCCAAAATTCAATTTCCATAAGAAAACAGAGGGTTCAAATTATCTGCATATAGTTATCTACTTGAATGATATAGTTCTTTAACTGCATCTATCTACATAAAATAATAGATTGGAAGTTACAATATCTAAACAATAAGTCCTTTCTTTTGAGGTCGATTAAAATCCAAAGATAAATTACCTTTGGATTTTAATCGACCTCAAAAGAAAGATTCTCAGTGGACCAAATTAGTGTGACGTCATTCTGCAGCCAACTATATCACATCGGAACTGTATGAAAGTGTATAAAGCAGTACTTAGTTTGATCATTTGCCTTCATGACGACCTATATTTAGAGCCTCGATGAAATCATTCTTCTATATGGGTGTTCTTTCCAACCTGAAAAGAGCAAATAAATCAGATATTCACTGTCGACAAAGAATAAAAAATAACAGAAACGGTGCCATATGCCTCAAAAAGGAAAGACAAAAACGCAGTTGCGAGGATGTATGATGTAATGTATTATTGCTCTCATTCGAGCAGTTATTTAGATACTAGGATTTGAATTAATTTAGAACAAGAAATCAAAATTATGAAACAGGCACGTGCTAAATAAATTAATTTAAAAAATACATGTACAAAGCTCACATACACTACATAATATGATCTTAGTTTGAGGAATTTGTCCCAACTGACCATATTTTATTATTAACATGCTTTTATTAGGTCGACCTGTATCTATGTATGTATGTAAGTAATAAGGTCCAAGGAACTGAATTTCACCCACTTCTAATTGTTGTATCATCATGAAATTTGGCAATTGTGTGTAGCTCTGATGACAATACAATATAGTAACTCGATATTGTCGCCGCCGCGCCCCAAGATGGCGGATTCTCATTTTCTTTACAACCCCCTTGATATGAGTATCAAAAGAAAGGGCTTGATAAGTAGAAAACAAATATGTGATCAAAACTTAAAAATTCAAAATGGCGGCGTCAACATGGAGGATAGGTTTTATCAATTATCATCGGATTCGACTGAAAATCAATATCAGATTACAATTATCCGGACCAAATTTAGTAATTCAAAATGGCGGATAAGTTTTGTAATTTATGATCTGATTCGTATGAAAATGATATCTGGGAATTTTCGAGGTCGCAGATTATAAATATTTAGTCGAATTCTGTACACAAATGTCGAAAGTGCCAAACTTATCTCTTTAAATATAAGACTAAAAAGTGAAAATAATAATTAATAGTTTCAAAAACTAAAAAAATACGTTTTTATAAATACTGCACTAAAAAGCAAAATATAATCATGGAACCTGTTCTCTCTGTCTACCCTGTAAGGGCCTTAGTGTAAGCCGTGTTTGTAATTAGGTATAATATTTGAGTATAAAAGCGTGGCGCGCTTTTCATTTAATCTAATGATGTCTTCAGCGTTTTAATTGGATTGAGTTATAGAACAAAGAACCAAACGCCAATTTCGAAAATCGCGGTTTATTAAAGTAAATGACAACTCTCAAGGTGCATAAATAGTGTACTTAAATCTCCAGAAATAAAATTGTATATAGCGACCTCTGTTGATTAAAGAACCTACTACTCAGGCGTCAAAACGAATACAGAAATTTCAGAACACAGCACCACGTTTAATGTGTCAAGTATAGGTGTGCTTTGGTGTTTTATTACAAATTTTCAGTAAATTAAACAAAAAAATATGTCGAGAGGCAAGCATATTGTTGAACTAACACTAGGTCAGCCATTCCACATGATACAGGAATGTTCTGGAGATCAGGTAAGTTTTTAATATGATTAAAATGCAATTTATAACCTAAAAATATTAAACTTGGGTCCATGTTCTTAAATGCATAATTGTATAAATTTCCATTGGTTTACTATAACAGATTATTTGGTTCTATGTTCCAAAAACATAAAAGCAAGTTTCTAAAATTTTAGAGTGTGTGGTTCTCTGTTCGTTATTATAAAATTCTGATATATCTACTTGAAATAATAAAGTTTACAAAAAATACATAAACAGCGAAAATGAAATATATAAGTATGTAAAAATTGTTTATTTTATTGATAATTAAATGACAACCTGCAAAATGGTATGTATTACATGACAAAATGTATGTTTAAGTTCTCACAATTTGTCGTTTCAAGTAATTTTTTGCTGGACTTGGAATTTTCAATATAAACCAGAAGATTGTTCTCTTTTAATGCCGGAGAAAATAATAACAGATAGAGACTCCACAAATAAATTATATGCAACATATGAATCTATAAACGAATTATTGAATGAAATGAGTGAATCAAATTAAATAAATTTGTTCTTACAGAATAATGAAAAAGCAGGATGCTCACATAGTTCAAAGCATGAAACAGAATCTGATAAAGAAAACATTGAGTCTGAAAATGACAACATTGAATACGATAATACTGAGACTGCAAAAAATATTGTTGTGTCTACTATAGACAATACCATGAATATAAATCAATCCGCCACCGTCTTAATATGTGAAGAGAGTGACGTGGATGATGACTTACGAGATCCAGACTATCAAAATGACGATAGTACGTCGTCTGATGACACTATTCATTCACTGAATTCTACACGTGATGTTGTATATAAAGGAAGACCCAAAAAAGGTCGAAAAAGGAAATATCCTGGACAGACTGAAGAAATCCGTAAAAAATTAAAAAATACAAATAAGCCTTATGTTTCTAAAAGAGGAAAAAATGTCGAATCCAAACAGTTTGTCAACTATCATTGCAATTGTAAAGAAAGGTGTTTTGATAAAGTTAATGTTGAAAAACGTAAGTCTGTATTTGAAAAATTTTGGAACATTGGGACATACGACCTCCAAACTGCATTTATTTGTGCTTTAGTAAAAGAAAAACCAGTTACACGGAGAAGAGGAAATGAACCTCAACATATGCGTATGTTTGCAAGAAATTATAATATAGAAGATTCTGCAGTTTGTAGAGACATGTTCATCAAGACGCTGGGAATATCATCTAAGCTAGTAAATACTGCTCTAAAAAAATCAAGAACACTGGACTTGAAGGACCACCGTGGTCAGCACCATAATCACCGTAGAATATCAGAAGACAGGAAGAAAGAAGTAATAGAACATATTAAGAAAATACCAAAATGTAAGTCCCATTATCGTCGACAGCAAACAGACAGAGAATATCTACCGACCCATATGACCATTGACTTAATGTACACTCTCTACAAATCTGAAACTGCAAGCCTGTCCTATTATAAACATATTTTCTATACAGAATTTAATATAACAAGGAAAACTTAAAAAAAGACACCTTCAACAAATGTGACACATACGCTGCAAAAGTTGTAGCTGCCTCTGGCACAGAACAACAGGAACTACAAAAAAATTATGAGTTACATTTGAAGGCGGCAGAAGATGCCAGAAATAAAATGAAAAATGATTTTAATCAATCCAGAACCGATGAAAGTGTAGAAACATTTACTTTTGATTTGGAAAAGACATTGCCATTACCGAGAATCCCAACAAATATAATTTTTTACAAGAGATAAATTTGGTTATACAATTTTGGTATCCATACTGGAAAGAAGAATCAAGGATTCTGTTTTGTATGGGCAGAAGGAACTGCTGGGAGAGGGGCGCAAGAGGTAGGGTCGTGCATAAAACAGTTTATAGACAATCATTTGGAGCAAAATGTGAAGGAACTCCGGTTATGGTGCGATTCCTGCGGGGGACAGAATCGAAACATAAAGTTGTGTTTAATATTGAAATATATTTTAGACAACCACCCTTCTCTGTCTCGAGTATATATACGATTTTGAGTGAGTGGACACAGCTTTTTGCCCAACGATTCGGATTTTGGTGACATAGAGAAAGCCTTAAAACTCCAGCAAAGAATATACGTTCCACAGGATTATGTAAATATTATGCGACATTGTAGAAAGAGAAATCCCTTAATAGTTAACGACATGAAGAGAAATGATTTTAAAAGTAGCGCAACATTAGAACAAATGATCGTTAATAGCAAAAAGGACACTATCGCAGAAAAAATTAACTGGGTATTAGTTCGAGAAATTAAAATAGAAAAAGAACGCCCTTTCAATCTGTACTTGAAATACTCTCACAAAGATGAGGACGAATACATTGAAGTGGATTTAAAACCGAAACAACGTGGCAAACCGTCTCTTTCGTTTTCGTCTGAATTAAATCTGTTATGGCCCGAAGGAAAAGTTATCTCAGACCTGAAATTGGAGAATATTAAATCGATAATGCATTTAATTCCAGAAGTAGACCAGTGGTTTTACCATAATTTAGTTGACGGTGACACCGTGGTTGATGATATAGATGGATACAATGCTGATGTTGATTTTACTTTTGAAAATGAATAAATAAAATATTTCTGACTTTGTGTTTCTGTTTTTTCAGTTTTGAATTTTGAATTTCTAGTTCTTGATAATAATTTTGTTCAAATTTTAAATTCACACATTTCACATTCTTGTAAAAAGAGCCAAAAACTTAATATATTATTAGATGTGCATTTTTAAACTGAGAACACCGAATAATCAGCATTTTATAGGGAACCAAGTGCGTGATGCTTTTTTCAATCTGCTTGTTGAAATTATTTTTTGTTTTAAAAAAAAGAACCAAGTATTACTAATATCTGTTTTTTCGAAATTATTTAGCAAAAATTCAAATGATTAATACAATAGTACATAAATATTATATCTGGCAAAAAGAAAAATCAGTTTAAATTGTTTAAATTATTTTATTTAAGATTACAAGTCTTAATAAGTTTTCATACCAATTCTCCAATTTTACTTTTTGGCATATGGTTCTCTGTTCTATAACGCTATCCAATTATCAAACCTATTCGAAAAACGCCCCACGCTTTTGTACTCAAATATTATACTTAATTACAAGCACGGCTTACACTACGGCCTTTACGGGTAGACAGAGAGAATAGGTTCGATGTTTATTTTTTGATTTTTAATGCAGTATTTATAAAAGCGTATCTTTTTAGTTTTTTAAATTATTAATTTGTTGACTCCTTATGTGAACAGTCGGCGCTCTACATACTACTCAATATTAAAAATATCAAAAATCACTGTAAATTCGTGAGGTCTAAGGATGTCAAGAAAAGAGAGGAGTTACTTAGCATATCTGTATTTCGTGATGCACATCACATTCACTTTACAAATTTCTCATAATTGAACGTTTTATTTTTAATAATAGTTCCAGAGCGTACCTGAAATTTATACGTTTAATACAATATCATTCAACTAAACAACTTATTTTGATATTAATTTCTGGATGTTCTGAAATAGATTTCAAAACGAGGCGCAATACTTCAGATAATAATAATAATAATAATAATAATAATAACGTTTATTGTAGTCCATATAAATACATGCATATTAATGATAATAAATCAATATTTAAACTTAAATATGGCTACAAGGGGACTGAAAAACAATACAATTATTGATCAAAGTTTCAGCCCCATTAGCAAAACTATTATATCACGTGTTCATAATAAAAAAATAAAACAAAATATGAATAAAAGTATGACAGTACTACATAATGAAGTGAGAACGAAATAAAGTTGCAAATTTAAACTTAATTAAATTAAAATTAGGATATGCACATTTAAATATAACACTGAATGTAAGGAACATATTTATTTTATTTACGAGGATAAAAGAAACTGTTTGTATAATAGCTTGAATTTAGATAACCCAGCATTTTTATAAGCAGTAGGTACATTATTATATAAATGAAATATATTATATGAGAAGCTTCTACGATATAAAGCAGTTTTATGAGATAAAACATACGCATTTGACTTTATCTAAAACGAATGAAATAAAACATTGGAATTGTAAATTTTGCTCAAGAACTGATAGTGTAATACCAAAATACATCAGTTTAATAGTGCAACGACCATTTAATGATGGCTATAAAAGACGCGAGCATGAGAATTATGACATGAGCCGTGGGCGAAAGTCATAATGAATGCGAGTTTCTTAATAGCCATTAAATGTGAGTTACATACACTATTTTTTCTAAGGCTAATCATACTAACACTTTATTTCTGAAATTTATTAATTATAGATTACAATTTAGGAAATATGAAAACTAAACTTAGGAAATATTATGCATTATTATTTCTAGTTCACTTTCACTATTACACATGTTTACTGATTTTAATTGTAAGAAGCACAAAGTTTGAAAATTTGCTAAGTAAACAGTAGGTATGCCTTGTCAAAATTGATAAATTTTAGATCTGTCAGATGTTCAAGACAATCATTAATATTGACAGAATATTGCTGTATGCCGTGTTTCTGTTGGTTATAAACTTGTATCTTAATGGAAAATTTGTATCATAATGAATCTCATTAAAGTACAAGTAGGGAATGTCTAATAAACAAATTAGTAGGGGAGTAGAAAAAATTTCAAATATCAAATTTACAAAAATGCGTATTCAGATTAATATCAGCTTTAAACGAGTAGAAGTTGCAGTCGGACGTGGCCGTATGCGAGTATTATCTATTTCATTTTATTTTATTCTCAAATAGGCATAGACGACAACTGCAACTTTCATACGTATCGTAAGAGTCTTGTTGAAAATACTTTAATAACCGTTTAAAGCAAAATTCATACATCACCAAATCTATATAATGTTTGTACAAACCTAGGAGACACTATTTACTTGAGTTGTGATATTTTATGTGCTTGATCAAAAACAGTTTTGCACTAAAAGTATAATAAACCATTTAATTGATATAATACTCCGCTATTTTACATATGTTCTAAATTTGAATTAAAAAATTTTAAGTGTAACAGAAGTTATCGTGTTTAATATTTATTCGCAGTTCGTAATGTCTGATTCCAACATTTATTCGTTTCGTAATAGCCTTATAAAGCTACCTTAATAACATTTTAGAATTTTAAATTAAAATTGTGTTACTGAGACGGTAGCAGTGGGCTAGTCCGCTATTGAGTGAGACGCTGTTATCTCTCCTGAATTCGAGTCTCAGCTGCAGATAGCAGTGTGGCAGTGAATGTTTGTTGTGTTGTTGTCTTCATGTGCATATCCTGGTTGAGTCATGGAATAGTTGTGGTTAAACTCCGCCTGAATGGGCGAATAAGGCGATTAAAAAAAGTAAAAATAATATTAATCTTCATATTTTCTATTTGCGAATCTTTAATAAAAAACCCTAGTAACAATTACACAGCCCCACAGAAAAAAAGTGGTCTGTTAAGCGGACCAGACCAGTGTATCCGTATGTATTTGGACCCGCTGAAACCGAATCCGAAGTCAGAATTGTCAGATTGACTCGTTTTTCTCCCCTAACCCCAAAAAACACCCTTTCAAAAAAATGGTCTGTCTGGCGGACCAGACCTGTATATTCTTATGTACCTGCTGAAACCGAATCCGAAGTCAGCATTGTGAGATTGGCTCGTTTTTCACCCCCCAACTCCAAAAAACAACCCCAAAACAAAAACAAAGTGGTCTGTCCGGAGGACTATAGCAGTGTATCCTTATGTATTTTGACCCGCTGAATCCGGATTCGAAGTTAGAGTTGACAGATTGGCTCGTTTTTCACCCCCAACCCCGAAAAACATACCCCCCAAAAAAATTATTTGTCCGACGGCCCAGACCAGTGTATTCATATGTATTTGGACCTGCTGAAACCGAAACTGATGTCAGAATTGTCAGACTGGCTCGTTTCTCACCCCCAACCCCAAAAAACACCCGGCGGACTATACCAGTGTATCCTTACCAAATACATAAGGATATACTGGTATGGTCCACCGGGCAGACCATTTTGTGGGGGAGGGGGTGTTTTTTGGGGGTTGGGGGTAAACATGAGCCAATCTGACAATTCTAACTTCAGATTCGGTTTCAGCAGTCCAAATATATAAGGATGCACTGGTATAGGCCAGTATGTTGTTTCTCTATTCTTCGATCTATCTGCAGCATTTGACACTGTGAATCATCAGTTTCTTATAGAAAAATTATATAATATAGGTATCAGAAATTCTCCTTTAAGTTGGATCAAATCTTATCTTAGTGGTCGGAAAATGGTTGTAAAGTTGTCAGACAAAATTCATGATGTTAAATTGGGCGTTCCCCAAGGTTCAGTTCTCGGCCCACTGTTGTTTGGTTTATATGTGAATCACCTTCCATTTAACATTACAAATGGTAAAGTCACAATGTTTGCAGATGATATAACAATAACTGTTTCAGCAAAAACTACCGAGGAAATTCAGATTGTGGCAAAGTTAGTTGTAGAAGAATTAAATATATGGTGTGATAGAAATAAGTTAATATTGAACAACAAGAAAACTGTCTGTTTAATCTTTCACCTACAAAAACCCCTCCAAGAGGACCTGCTATCTATGATAAATATAAAGTTTGCAAATGATGTTAAGTTTTTAGGTACCTACTTGGACAAAAGATTGTCATGGAGCTCTCAAATTGAGCATGTCTGCAAGCAGCTCAATAAGGGATTTTTTTGCTATCCTCCAGTTCAAAAACTCGATGAATGAGCAGGTACTCTTGGACGTCTATTACTCTTTATGCTATTCATGTATCTCATACAGTATTATATCTTGGGGTAGTGCAATTGAAATGAACAGAGTATTTATAGCACAAAAAAGAGTTGTGAGACTTATATTTGGGTTGAAATATAGAGAAAGTTGTAGAGAAATTTTTAAACAAAAAAAAATTTAACTGTTCCTAGCATATTTATTTTAAAATGCGTCACATTGTTCATTAAACTTAAAGACAAGTTCACAACGTTGTCTTCAAGTCATAACTACAACACTAGACATGGTGACCTTATTTCTATTCCCAACCACAAAACTAGTAACTTCAAACATTGTTTTTATTATAATTGTATAATTTGTTACAACGCTTTACCAAATGAAATTCGCAGCATAAAAAATTGTCATAAATTAGTGAAGGAAACAAAGAATTTTCTCCTTGAAAATGGGTACTATAATTTACAAGAATTTCTCTATAGAAACTAATACAGTTTATACCTTGTTTGAAGATTATTTTTATTATTGTTTTTTTTCTCTTCTTCATTCCATTTAACAATATAAATATTTATGACTAATTACATGTCTCTCATTTAATTTGGGCGTGAGCGGTGATTATTTACTTATCTTTATTATAAGTATTTTATATATATATATATATATATATATCGTTAGAAAGAAAAGTTAATTTCTTAAATATGTTCTTGAACCTTGTTTAATTACATATTTTTTGAGGATTTAATTCTTGGGTCCTGGTTCATTAATATAAATCTCTATAGTTTTTACATTTATTTTATTTTTGTACAGACGTTTCGGCGTTTGTTCACACCTTTTTCAATGTATTATCGCTAAAATAGATTTTTGATTGAAATTACATTTTAATTTAAAATTAATAAAGATAAAAACATACCTTAAAACAATGTTTTATCCGAGAATGCGGCAACTAGTTCACTGTTTTTTCAATTGTTTTTTTTTCCGTTTCATTGTTACTTTCACTTCACTTTTTTTGTGGTGCTTTAGGGAGATCTTTAACAATACTGATGGGTGAGATTCATTTAGATGCTAATATGTCTATTTTCTGGATTTTTACCGAGATAATGCTTTGCACATGTGGGTTGATTTTAAGTGTTTCAGAGGCGTGTTTTGGTGCTTTTACTATGGGGTTCTGTATTATTATTTATGATGGTTTGTTAATAGGTTATTGTATATTTTGTTCAGGTTCTGCGTGTCAGTTTTGTCATTTATACTATTCGGATGTTTTTTAATTTCGATCATTTCTTTGATTTCTCGTTTTTTGGTATGCGTTTCAGTAGTTAATATTTGTGTTTTATTAAAGTTAAATTTATGTTTCATGGTTTGTACATGTTTAGTAAGCGCTGTTTTGTTTTTTTTGTCATATTTATGGCCTTGTAATCTTTTGTCTAAATGTTGAGAGGTTTGTCCTATGTAAACTTTGTCACAGTTATTGCATGGAATTTTGTATACAACATGAGTCTTTTTTAATGGAGGTGTTTTAGCTTTTAGTTTGCTGAAATTTGATTTCAGCAAATTGCTTCCTTTATGGCAGATGGATATGTCATGTTTTTTAAGTTTTTTTCCTATTTGTTCTGACAGACCTTTTGTGTAAGGGGTTGTTATGTAGTTAGTTTGGGGGTTATCAGATTTAGTTTGTGTTTTTGGGGTGATATTGTTATAGAATTTGTTTATTCGTTTTTTAAAAATACTGTTGAGGAACGTGTCGGGGTAATTATTTTTTGTGAGGGCAGCTTTGGCTTTTTTAATGGCATCTTCTCTATATTCGGGGTCTGAAAGGGTAATTGCTCTGTCTGCAAGTCCAATGACAACACTTTTTAGACCCATAGTTTCATGTGTCCAAGCCCCCGCAAAAAACATCTCAGATTCCCTTAAACCCAGTATATCAAACATTATAAACAAAAACGATTACTACATTAAAGATTCATGGCAGTTCAAAAATAAAATCAAAAATATAGTAGTACCTACAGACTATATTCTTATATCATTAGGTGTAATTTCGTTATACACAAACATCCCTATAAACCTTGCAAAAAGTATAGTAAAGAAAAAATGGCAAGAAATTTCACAACATACAACCTTACCATTGAAAGCATTTCTTGAAGGTTTGGACTACGCCCTCACATCAACATATTTTCAATATAAAAACAGTTATTATCAACAAATTGAAGGGTGCGCTATGGGTGCATCAATTTCCAGCGTAATTGCCCAACTTGTACTTGAAGATTTGGAAAACACCATAATACCAAAAATTAATTTTAAAATACCATTTTTTTATAGATATGTCGAGTCGACGACTGTATTACTCTGGTCCCACGTGACAAAACTGATTACGTTTTAGACTTATTTAATTCCTACAATAAAAAATTACAATTTACAATAGAAATAGAAGACAACAACAAATTAAACTTCCTAGATCTTTCCCTAATAAGAACAAATAACACAATCAGAACACAACGGTACACTAAAAATACTTGGTCAGAACGGTACATCAATTTCTCTTCCAATCACCCTATTTCACAAAAAAAAAGTGTTGTCATTGGACTTGCAGACAGAGCAATTACCCTTTCAGACCCCGAATATAGAGAAGATGCCATTAAAAAAGCCAAAGCTGCCCTCACAAAAAATAATTACCCCGACACGTTCCTCAACAGTATTTTTAAAAAACGAATAAACAAATTCTATAACAATATCACCCCAAAAACACAAACTAAATCTGATAACCCCCAAACTAACTACATAACAATCCCTTACACAAAAGGTCTGTCAGAACAAATAGGAAAAAAACTTAAAAAACATGACATATCCATCTGCCATAAAGGAAACAATTTGCTGAAATCAAATTTCAGCAAACTAAAAGCTAAAACACCTCCATTAAAAAAGACTCATGTTGTATACAAAATTCCATGCAATAACTGTGACAAAGTTTACATAGGACAAACCTCTCAACATTTAGACAAAAGATTACAAGGCCATAAATATGACAAAAAAACAAAACAGCGCTTACTAAACATGTACAAACCATGAAACATAAATTTAACTTTAATAAAACACAAATATTAACTACTGAAACGCATACCAAAAAATGAGAAATCAAAGAAATGATCGAAATTAAAAAACATCCGAATAGTATAAATGACAAAACTGACACGCAGAACCTGAACAAAATATACAATAACCTATTAACAAACCATCATAAATAATAATACAGAACCCCATAGTAAAAGCACCAAAACACGCCTCTGAAACACTTAAAATCAACCCACATGTGCAAAGCATTATCTCGGTAAAAATCCAGAAAATAGACATATTAGCATCTAAATGAATCTCACCCATCAGTATTGTTAAAGATCTCCCTAAAGCACCACAAAAAAAGTGAAGTGAAAGTAACAATGA
The DNA here is from genome assembly GCA_936432065.2 of Rutpela maculata. Taxonomy (NCBI): domain Eukaryota; kingdom Metazoa; phylum Arthropoda; class Insecta; order Coleoptera; family Cerambycidae; genus Rutpela; species Rutpela maculata. Next base: position 134,605,219 of record OW386287.2, on the reverse strand, counting down.
AACGGAAAAAAAAAAACAATTGAAAAAACAGTGAACTAGTTGCCGCATTCTCGGATAAAACATTGTTTTAAGGTATGTTTTTATCTTTATTAATTTTAAATTAAAATGTAATTTCAATCAAAAATCTATTTTAGCGATAATACATTGAAAAAGGTGTGAACAAACGCCGAAACGTCTGTACAAAAATAAAATAAATGTAAAAACTTTAGAGATTTATATTAATGAACCAGGACCCAAGAATTAAATCCTCAAAAAAATATATATATATATATATATATATATATATATATATATATATATATATATATATTTGAAATACGAGCAAATCTGACAATTCTGACTTCGAATTAGGATTCAGCAGGTCAAATTACTTAAGGATCCACTAGTATAGTCCGTCGGACAGACCACTTTGTTTTTGTATTGGGGGTGTTTTTTGAGGTTGGGGGTGAAAAACGAGCCAGTTTGGCAATTCTGTCATCGGATTCAGTTTCAGCAGGCCCAAATACATAAGAGTACACTGGTGTAGTCCGTCGGACAAACCATTTTTTTTTTGGGTGTGTTTTTTGGGGTTAGGGGTGAAAAACGAGCCAATCCGTCAAGTTTAACTTCGAATCTGGATTCAGCGGGTCAAAATACATAAGGATACACTGGTACAGTCCGCCGGCCAGACCACTTTGTTTTTGCTTTGGAGGTGTTTTTTGGAGTTGGGGGTGAAAAACGAGCCAATCTGACAATTCTGACTTCGGATTCGGTTTCAGCAGGTCCAAATTCATAAGAATATACTGGTCTGGTCCGCCGGACAGACCATTTTTTTGGGGGGGTGTTGGTTGGGGGTGAAAAACGAGCCAATCTGACAATTCTGACTTCGGATTCGGTTTCAGCGGATCCAAATACATACGGATATACTGGTCTGGTCCGCCGAACAGACCACTTTTTTTTTGTGGGGCTGTGTTATTGTTCAGGTAGGTATTCGCAGTCGGCAATATCCGACTACAGCTTTCATTCGTTTCGTAATAGTCTTATTAAACATATCATAGTAACATTTTATATAAATCCAAACTTCGGAGCATTGTTATATACCCAGATATTGGCGTATGACAACACTGAAGTGTGCTGGAGTGCCATCATGCATGAACCGCATGTCTTGCCTCATATAAGTATAACGAAACATCGTCTACTAGTACACGACGAGACAACATTCGTTATAGAAGAAAATCTAGTCCAATGAGAGAATTTTCAATCCATACATTTATTGAAAATTAGCGTTAGAATCGATATATTGCATCATGGATTGCAAATTTTTGTCTGCCCAAAAATGATTTTTATAAAAACTTATCATTATAGCAACACGAAAGAAAAAAGCTTCGTCAGTAAAAAATGTATTTCCCAAAAACTTTAAATTTTGTGCAACTTTTTGAACCAACCACTGAAAAAAATATAACCTCTTAAATCTTGTGGTAACAATACTTGCATCTGTTGAATGTAACACGGATACAGTTGGTATCCCTAAACTGTCACATTCTGCTGCGCAGGAAGTTTCCTGGTACTTGTTCGGCGATTTGCTTCAATTTGATGAAGAATCATACCTTCCAGTTAGTAGTTAAAGGTTTCCCAGACATATGAAACCTACGTGTAAAAAGAATCAGTTTCACGAACATTCCTGTTTAGTCACATAAATGTCCTGACATTCGGTAAGCTACGATTATAATAAATTACGTGATAAATGCGCCTTACCTCAGTCGCATTTTTATTAGGCAAATCAAAAATAAAATGCATTTCAGCGTTAGTAAAAACAACCAAAATTATTCAACCATAGAAGTAACACAATGATTGTGGTTGATTACCTAAATAAAAAAAGGCCTTGTCCTAAGGTTCTCATCTAACTTTTCTGAAATATTTTGACGCGTTGAAGCCAAGTTTGGACAAAAATAATTATGTCATTTTTCAGGACAAAACGTCTACTGGTAAATTCAGAAAGGTAATGAATCAGATTAAAAATAAAAATATAAAGATTTGAATAGAATAAAAGGTATTTAAAATTTAAAAAATGTGTCTTTACGACTGCGTGCAAAAAAAATATAAAATGAATATGAATTGAATTCTAAAATTCTACAAATTGTGTTTATATCTTTAGAAATATCAACAAATATCGTTTAGATGGAAAATTTGTGTAATTCTTAATAATAAAATAAAATCAATAAGCAGAAAAATATAAATATCATGAAAAATAAAATCAGATACAAATAAGAACAAGAAGCACTAAATGGTTTTTAATATTCACTGGCAAATTTTACGCAACACAGATTGATTTGTAATCTAGCACTTTGTCTCGACGGACTCGTTAATCCAACACGTGGATATACAGAAAATACTTCGTTAAGGAAACTCAATGAACCATGTGCGGGTTTATTCCAAAAATAATTAAGTCCTTAAAGATTCTGTGGTGGAAGCCGTTACTTTGTGACAGTCAATCATGACGATATATTAAAACACTTTACTTTGTTTCTATCACTGATTTATTATAACTTGAACGTTACTGCAGTTTCGATACTTAACGTACCATTATCAAACGTATGATTCAAATGAATCATTTGAATCATACGTTTGATAATGGTACGTTAAGTATCGAAACTGCAGTAACGTTCAAGTTATAATAAATCAGTGATAGAAACAAAGTAAAGTGTTTTAATATATCGTCAATTAAGTCCTTCTTGTGAAAATACGAATAATTAATCACGTCAGTAAATGTTGCAAATTAAACCAATTTAACTAAATGGTTTTCAAAAATATCAATAGCTCAAATAGATATGTGGGTATGTAGCTATCTGAATATGTAACTATCTCGATATGTAGCTGCCAGAACTATAGCGTTATCAAAAAGAAAGGAAACCAACAATTAGTATTTTCAAAATATTCACATGGTCATAACTTGGAAATATTATACACAGAAGGTGCCTCTCGTTATATAATATAATATTTAAATCAAATTACCACAATCAGTTATGATGAACTAGATAACAAAAGTAGACTATGTCTGGTCGATATCGAGCAAAAATGAGCTTTACTGGTTTATGCAGTGCAGAACTTGAAATGAATTTTCTAGGTTTCCTAAAATGATGTAAATTGTTGGTAGCTAAACTACTCTAAATCAAGCGCATTACCGCCCTCTAGTTATTGCTAGAATAACTTATATTCAAACTTTAAAATGGAATTTTAGTACAGTAACTAGAGGTTTTAACTTCGGAATAATGTCATATTGAACGGATTTCGTTCATTTTTGGCAGCATAATAGTAAATGCTTCAGAGAAAAGTTTCTATATTGTGCGGGGGCTTGCTAATTTATAGGAGGTGGCACTTAAAACATATATATTAAATATTATATTCACCATAACGAGAGGCACCTTTTGTGTATAATATTTCCGAGTCATGACCATGTGAATATTTTGAAAATACTAATTGTTGGTTTCCTTTCTTTCTGATAACGCTATAGTTCTGGCAGCTACATATCTATTTGAGCTATTGATATTTTTGAAAACCATTTAGTTAAATTGGTTTAATTTGCAACATTTACTGACGTGATTAATTATTCGTATTTTCACAAGAAGGACTTAATTATTTTTGGAATAAACCCGCACATGGTTCATTGAGTTTCCTTAACGAAGTATTTTCTGTATATCCACGTGTTGGATTAACGAGTCCGTCGAGACAAAGTACTAGATTACAAATCAATCTGTGTTGCGTAAAATTTGCCAGTGAATATTAAAAACCATTTAGTGCTTCTTATTCTTATTTGTATCTGATTTTATTTTTCATGATATTTATATTTTTCTGCTTATTGATTTTATTTTATTATTAAGAATTACACAAATTTTCCATCTAAACGATATTTGTTGATATTTCTAAAGATATAAACACAATTTGTAGAATTTTAGAATTTAATTCATATTCATTTTATATTTTTTTTGCACGCAGTCGTAAAGACACATTTTTTAAATTTTAAATACATTTTATTCTATTCAAATCTTTATATTTTTATTTTTAATATGATTCATTACCTTTCTGAATTTACCAGTAGACGTTTTGTCCTGAAAAAGGGCATAATTATTTTTGTCCAAACTTGGCTTCAGCGCGTCAAAATATTTCAGAAAAGTTAGATGAGAACCTTAGGACAAGGCCTTTTTTTATTTAGGTAATCAACCACAATCATTGTGTTACTTCTACGGTTGAATAATTTTGGTTGTTTTTACTAACGCTGAAATGCATTTTATTTTTGATTTGCCTAATAAAAATGCGACTGAGGTAAGGCGCATTTATCACGTAATTTATTATAATCGTAGGCTTACCGAATGTCAGGACATTTATGTGACTAAACAGGAATGTTCGTGAAACTGATTCTCTTTACACGTAGGTTTCATGTCTGGGAAACCTTTAACTACTAGCTGGAAGGTATGATTCTTCATCAAATTGAAGCAAATCGCCGAACAAGTACCAGAAAACTTCCTGCGTAACAGAATGTGACATGTTAGGGATACCAACTGTATCCGTGTTACATTCAACAGATGCAAGTATTGTTACCACAAGATTTAAGGGGTTACATTTTTTTCAGTGGTTGGTTCAAAAAGTTTAAAGTTTTTGGGAAATACATTTTTTATTGACGAAGCTTTTTTCTTTCGTGTTGCTATAATGATAAGTTTTTATAAAAATCATTTTTGGGCAGACAAAAATTTGCAATCCATGATGCAATATATCGATTCTAACGCTAATTTTCAATAAATGTATGGATTGAAAATTCTCTCATTGGACTAGATTTTCTTCCATAACGAATGTTGTCTCGTCGTGTACTAGTAGACGATGTTTCGTTATACTTATATAAGGCAAGACATGCGGTTCATGCATGATGGCACTCCAGCACACTTCACTGTTGTCACACGCCAATATCTGGGTATATAACAATGCTCCGAAGTTTCGATTTATATAAAATGTCACTATGACATGTTTAATAAGACTATTACGAAACGAATGAAAGCTGTAGTCGGATATTGCCGACTGCGAATACCTATCTGAACAATAACACAGCCCCACAAAAAAAAAAGTGGTCTGTTCGGCGGACCAGACCAGTGTATCCGTATTTATTTGGATCCGCTAAAACCGAATCCGAAGTCAGAATTGTCAGATTGGCTCGTTTTTCACCCCCAACCCCAAAAAACACCCCCCCAAAACAATGGTCTGTCCGGCGGACCAGACCAGTATATTCTTATGTATTTGGACCTGCTGAAACCGAATCCGAAGTCAGAATTGTCAGATTGGCTCGTTTTTCACCCCCAACTCCAAAAAACACCCCCAAAGCGAAAACAAAGTGGTCTGGCCGGCGGACTGTACCAGTGTATCCTTATGTATTTTGACCCGCTGAATCCAGATTCGAAGTTAAAATTGACGGATTGGCTCGTTTTTCACCCCCAACCCCAAAAAACACACCCCAAAAAAAAAATGGTTTGTCCGACGGACTACACCAGTGTACTCTTATGTATTTGGGCCTGCTGAAACTGAATCCGATGACAGAATTGCCAGACTGGCTCGTTTTTCACCCCCAACCTCAAAAAACACCCCCAATACAAAAACAAAGTGGTCTGTCTGGCGGACTATACTAGTGGATCCTTAAGTAATTTGACCTGCTGAATCCTAATTCGAAGTCAGAATTGTCAGATTTTCTCGTATTTCATACCTAACCCTAAAAAACACCCCCAAAACAAAAAAAGTGGTCTGTCCGGCGGACCATACAGTGTATCCTTATATATTTGGACCGCTGAAACCGAATCTGAAGTTAGAATTGTCAGATTGGCTCATGTTTACCCCTTACCCCCAAAAAACACCCCCTCCCCCACAAAATGGTCTGACCGGCGGACCATACCAGTGTATCCTTATGTATTTCACCCCTAACTCCAAAAAACACACCCCAAAAAAAAAATGGTTTTTCCGACGGACTACACCAGTGTACTCTTATGTATTTGGGCCTGCTGAACTGAATTCGATGACAGAATTGCTAGACTGGCTCGTTTTTCACCCCCAACCTCAAAAAACACCCCCAAAACAAAAATCAAAGTGGTCTGTCCGGCGGACTATACTAGTGGATCCTTAAGTAATTTGACCTGCTGAATCCTAATTCGAAGTCAGAATTGTCAGATTTGCTCGTATTTCATACCTAACCCTAAAAAACACCCCCAAAACAAAAAAAGTGGTCTGTCCGGCGGACCATACAGTGTATCCTTATATATTTGGACCGCTGAAACCGAATCTGAAGTTAGAATTATCAGATTGGCTCATGTTTACCCCCAACCCCCAAAAAACACCCCCTCCCCCACAAAATGGTCTACCCGGCGGACCATACCAGTGTATCCTTATGTATTTGGTAAGGATACACTGGTATAGTCCGCCGGACAGACCACTTTGTTTTTGTCTTGAGGGTGTTTTTTGGGGTTGGGGGGTGAAAAACGAGCAAGTCTGACAATTCTGACATCGGATTCGGTTTCTGCAGGTCCAAATACATGTGAATACACTGGTCTGGTCCGTCGGACAAATCATTTTTTGGGGGGTATGCTTTTCGGGGTTGGCGGTGAAAAACGAGCCAATCTGTCAATTCTAACTTCGAATCCGGATTCAGCGGGTCAAAATACATAAGGATACACTGCTATAGTCCGCCGGACAGACCACTTTGTTTTTGTTTTGGGGGTGTTTTTTGGGGTTGGCGGTGAAAAACGAGCCAATCTCACAACGCTGACTTCGGATTCGGTTTCAGCGGGTCCAAATACATACGGATACACTGGTCTGGTCCGCTGAACAGACCACTTTTTTTTGTTGGGCTGTGTAATTGTTACTAAGGTTTTTTATTAAAGATTCGCAAATAGAAATATATGTAAGATTAATATCATTTTTACTTTTTTTAATCGCCTTATTCGCCCATTCAGGCGGAGTTTAACCACAACTATTCCATCACTCAACCAGGATATGCACATGAAGACAACAACACAACAAACATTCACTGCGAGACACTGCTATCTGCAGCTGAGACTCGAATTCAGGAGAGATAACAGCGTCTCACTCAACAGCGGACTAGCCCACTGCTACCATCTCAGTAACACAATTTTAATTTAAAATTTTAAAATGTTATTAAGGTAGCGTTATAAGGCTATTACGAAACGAATAAATGTTGGAATCAGACATTGCGAACTGCGAATAAATATTAAACACGATAACTTCCGTTACACTCAAAATTTTTTAATTCAAATTTAGAACATATGTAAAATAGCGGAGTATTATATCAATTAAATGGTTTATTATACTTTTAGTGCAAAATGGTTTTTGATCAAGCACATAAAATACGGCGCACAAGATATCACAACTCAAATAAATAGTATCTCTTAGGTTTGTACAAACATTATATAGATTTGGTGATATATGAATTTTGCTTTAAACTATTATTAAAGTATTTTTAACAAGACTCTTACGATACGTATGCAAGTTGCAGTTGTCGTCTATCCCTATTCGAGAATAAAACAAATTGAAATAGATAATACTCGCATACGGCCACGTCCGACTGCAACTTCTACTCATTTCAAGCTGATATTAATCTGAATGGGTACGCATTTTTGTAAATTTGATATTTGAAATTTTTTTCTACTCCCATACTTTAATTTGTTTATTAGACATTCCCTACCTGTACTTTAATGAGATTCATTATGATACAAATTTTCCATTAAGATACAAGTTTATAACCAATAGAAACACGGCATACAGCAATATTCTGTCAATATTAATGATTGTTTTGAACATCTGACAGATCTAAAATTTATCAATTTTGACAAGTAATACCTACTGTTTACTTAGCAAATCTTCAAACTTTGTGCTTCTTGCAATTAAAATCAGTGAACATGTGTAATAGTGAAAGTGAAATAGAAATAATAATCCATAATATTTCCTAAGTTTAGTTTTCATAATATTTCCTAAATTGTAATCTATAATTAATAAATTTCAGAAATAAAGTGTTAGTATGAGTGTTAGTAAAAATGAGCTTTACAGGTTTTAACTTGGGAATAATGTCATATTGAACGGATTTCGTTCATTTTTGGCAGTATAATAGTAAATGCTTCAGAGTAAAGTTTCTATATTGTGCGGGGGCTTGCTAATTTATAGGGGGTGGCACTTAAAACATATATATATATATATATATATATATATATATTTATTGGAGCCGAAATAGAATAAAATTTTAAGAAGAAAAGGTTCTATGCAATTTTTCACATAAATTGATAGTTTTTAAGTTAAAACGACTTCAAAATTGCGATTTTAGCTTAAAAAAAAAGTATTTCCAAACGGCTTTCATCAAGTATCTCGAAAAGTATTAGTTTATCGAAAAAATGTTACAGACCAATTACAGAAAGTATAAACTGGGAATTAATTATATTTTTTGTTTATTGATGTAGGATTAATAATTTCGGAGATATTTAAGTTTATATTTGATATCCAAGTGTTTCGAAATTACCTTTAAAGTTTAAAATGCATTTTTTTCTAAAGCAAGTGCTTTATTGAGCAAAAGAAATTTAAGCATCTAGGTAATGCTACATCTTAATGAAAAACTGTATATGAGATCATTTTTTTAAATTACTGGCTAATTAGAGTAACAAAATGGCGACCTTTTTAGATAAAAAAATATAAATACGCACATTTTACCGTCATAACTTCTTTATTTCTTATATACAGGAACGAGTAAAAAAATAATTTGAAAGCGCAATTAATTGTCTTTAATTTCATTTCTTTGCATTCGTGACGTAGGTGTCACAATTTCTGAGATATTTAACATTTAAACTGCATTTTTGTTTTATAAACGTTCGGTCGCCATTTGTAAACTTTCATATCTCCGAAACTATTCAATCTATGTAAATAAATAAACTAGCGAAATTCATTATCAGTTTATGAGCTTTATTTTTGGTATCTACCCATTTTTCAATAAAACTAATATTTATTGAGATATTTGGAAAAGGATAAAAAAATTACGTTTTATCGAAAATACCTTTATAGTTTAAACTCTATTTTTTTCTAAAGCAAGTGTTGTATACAAACCAAAAAATTTGAGCTTCTACGTCATGCTATATATTAATGAGAAACAGTGTTTCAAATTCCTTTTTTTTAATTACTGGCTATTTACAGTAACAAAATGTCGACGGTGTTATTAAAAAAATATGTAGACGCACATTGTTTCGGTCATAACTTCTTTGTTTTTTCGATAAACTAATACTTTTCGAGATACTTGACGAAAGCCGTTTGGAAATACCTTTTTTTTAAGCTACAATCGCAATTTTGAAGTCGTTATAACTTAAAAACCAACAATTTATGTGAAAAATTGCATATAATCTTTTCTTCTTAAAAGTTGATTCTGCTTCAGCTCCAATAAATATATATATTTTTTAAGTGCCACTCCCTGAGAGGGGGTGGCATCCACCCCCTATAAATTAGCAAGCCTCCGCACAATATAGAAACTTTTCTGTGAAGCATTTACTATTATACTGCCAAAAATGAACGAAATCCGTTCAATATTACATTATTCCGAAGTTTTGCATATTTTTTACCTCTATGTACTTGTACTATTTACTAATTTGGTATGACGTATTTGAAAATCTTTACAGAAATCGATAATGAAATATTATTATAGTACAGTGATTTGTCAGAAGATATTTAATGATGAATTTAAAAATTAACAAAATGAATCAATGTTCTGTTAAGCGTTTAACATTATTACTTAAAGCTCAAATATTGGTAAAAAGGCCATGGCAGGTTAAGATAAGTGTCCGTGCCTTTGCAACCTTTTTGCGTGTGGTTCCTTCATGTTCCTTCCCGTGATGTACCTTACCACAAAAAGTTTTGACCTCAGAAACTTCATATCTGGAAAAAATTTTTTTTCGAAAATCCGAAAAAAAAATTTTTTTCTTAATCAAGTGAACCAATCTGTTTATATCACACATATATTGTAAATCTACTCAAGACAATTTATTAATGATATTTTCAGAGAATCTTTTCATGAAGAAAACAAAAATTGATGCTTTTGAATTTTTTGAAAAATTTAAATACGTACTTAGACGTTAGCGACCACCTCCATTTTTTTTATTAATTATACACCATACAATAAACTATAACATATATTTTTCACAAAACTTTATCGAAGGTAGTCAAATTGGCAAAGATAATGTTACTTGTTTACACCCCCCCCCCCCCCTTAGTAAACACCCTGTATCGTGGGTTCAGAAATTGTAACACCAGGATAACACTAAACAATAATGTATTAACTTAAGTACTAATTACAACAAATAAAGAAAAAGAGTATAAATTGGTTAGAAACTCGATATATTAATAAATGTATAAATGAACAACTGCTTGGATTACACGTATTGAAAATTGTTTGACGCAGCGTACGTATTTTTTTGAAATAACGAAATGTATTTTTCACAATACATATATTTTCTACAAAACTCCGTCGCAACGGTAATACGTAAAAAAATTATGTGTTTATTAATAAGAATACATGAAAAATTTATTACTTTTTGTCAAACTTTAACGCTTCTTATTTCGAAAAAGAAGGATATATTTCGATATTCCCTTTTATGATTTTTTTATTAAGTTAATATAAGGAATTACCTCGTAAATAAAGGATAAAAGAAACACCCTCTATAAATTCAATTTATTTAAACATTTTTATATGGCGTGTACTATTAGAAACGGATAATTGTAGTAAGTAAATTCAGAAATATTGATAAAAAGCTATGTAATCTTCTTATAAAACTGCTAGTAAAACCACAGAAGAATTCCTAAATAATTTAAATAGAAATGCTGCAGACTAGATTTCAAGCTTTTAAATTCAGCATAGAAAGACATCCAGACCAAAATCTGCAGTCTCTGAGGAATGTCTAAATGTGTCCACATAGTTCGTCCATTCCTGGCTGGAATATGTTCGTCGCGCCTCCAGAGAGCTAAGCTCGCCCTGTTTTTTACATTTATCTTTGTTTCTTTAAGTCCCTTTTCCTTTATTAGGAAAACGACTTCATTCGACCCATTTCCCTTTGCTATGAATTCTTATTAATCTACTCTATACATATATGTATCTTGCATAGTTCGATAATGTGGCATACTGTAACATTTGTTATTATTTTTTTATTTAATATAAAATAATCAATAGCTTTATATAGAGCGCTAATAGGAGAGATCATTATTTTAAAAAATCCTTATTTATTGGGGAACCCAATCCTGACGTAACACTTATTGAGACCCTAACCGCCTTTCTATGATCTAATTTAACAGGAAAAACTACGACGTTCTTCCTCGGTAGAGAAAATATACAAGATGAAATTTTTAAAAGTAACAAAATATATATTTCAAATAATTTTGTTTATAACTCAAAATCTATAAAAGACATCGTTATAATTTTTAAGTTTGCTGCACTTAAAAATTTGTATAGTTGTCTGAACAACAAGTATTAAAAATATGGTTTATTATATAAATTTTACGAATATTATATCAGTGCTAAGGGGCTGGGCATTAATAGGTGTTCACTTCCTCAATACTCTGCCAACTGCGCCTTACTGATTACTGCCACCAGGCATAGAAAGAGAATCTGACGCATCCCCTGTAGCCCGTCGGGCAGAGCGCGAAAAGCCTTCTCTTTCTTGACCTACCCAATACTGAAGTATAACCAGATGGGACCTTCACTACTTATTAAAGCATGTTATTTTACATAGGAAATCAAAATTGACGACACTCTCCATTGGTCGAGACCGAAGATATAAGAAAAAAACTAAAAAAAAAAGAAATTTAGAAATTTAAGATTTAATCAAATATAAGTTTAGAACTAAAACAGATAAAAATAAAATTTTTGTTTGGTTTTGACAAGTAAACATTGCTGTTTAATTTGAAGTATAATTTATTGCAATAATTAAAAAATTAACATAAAAAAACTGGCAAAATTCAAAAGGATACACAAATCAGCAACATTTTTCAAATTCTTAACTCACCATAACTCGCTTATATAACGAGCTATTCAATTTTTTCTTTCACCAAAAACTACCAAATTAATAGGCTTCATTTTGTCTCGATTCATGCTAGGTCTAATTTTTTAACTAAAAGCGCTACAGCCCTTGAAACACAACGAAGCGCACTACGGCGACGAAGACACGAGGCTTCCTCTCTCGCCCCCGCTACTCTCTCGGCCCATCAAGAAACTTATCGGCTGCTGGCCTCATTATTGTCTGGATAAGTATTAATATAAGTATATACTATTTTATTTACATTTAGGCTATTACAGTCTGTGTATATTGTAGATACAATTTTATCAATGAAGAAAAACTGCATGTTTCTTTTGCGAAACTGCTGAAAGCAGAGAAAATCTAATGGTAAAAAAACAATTGTTACTGGCATCAGGTCTATTATACATTGTGCAAATGAAAGAAACAAATTCTATTTCATTAAAATTCTTATAAAATAAAGTGGTGGCACTTATTTGCACACTCTTCGATACTGATTTCATTAATCTTGTCTATTTAGTAGAGACAATACATATTGCCTCTGATATTAGTAACGTGATTAAAAATGTAAATGAGCCTTCATGTGGTTATAATGAAGATAAAAATCAGATTAAAATAATATCGCATTGTCTGACCTGTGGAAAATCCAGAAAAATTAAGAATAAATTAAAAACATTTTTAAGTAGCAATTTGTACAGGAACGAGGGCGAAAACTAGAAAAAAATATATATTAAAGCTGCAGTGACGAATTGTGACATAGAAATAAAAGGCAGGTTTTACTTTTATTCAGATTTATTTGGGGATGACGGAATTTATCATAAAATTTGTTATGCAAAATATATTAACAAAAAAAAATTAAATGCGTACAAACTAAACCACTGAAAGAAAAAATGAATTTAAGGTAGCATTAAACATTTTATTTAGGAAGGTTGAACTTGCTGTTTTGGAAAAAAGAATCCTTAACTTTAACATTTCTAAAAACACTCCTTAATGATGTATATTTGAAGAGATCACGGAAGAAGAATTAGATTATCAGCGGAAATATAAGAAAAAGACTAGAAAGTATTTAAACAAACAAAGTGTTTTGGGAACACAAAGGAAATACAACAACAGTTCATTCAAGTGATAATAAAGCTAAAAAGGCTAACGAATTTTTGTTGTCAGACACAAGTGATGAAGCTATAGCTGGACATTTTAAAACTATAAAAAAACACGACTACTAATCAGAATAATCATTAATGTAAACAAGAAGCTTCAGATTTGTTATAAACATTTATGTCGTGGATACTAAATATGTCAGCATAGACAAATTTGATTTAAACGTTATTTCTATAGTAATGCAATTTATATTAATAACTATGAAAAAAAAAACAACCAGCTTAGGCCACTTTTTTAATCCTTTACATATAATTATATGTGTATCGTGCCGTCAGAAGAAAAAAAAACTTACTGATATGCTTTATTCTTTTGGCTATGGTTATTCCTACGATGAAATAGGGATATTTAACATCTTTAGCTAGTCACGTATTAGTAAAAACTACGACATTTTTATTTCACCTGGAGTTCCTCCAGTAAGTTCTGAAGAAAACAATTACATTCATCGACATCGACAATTTTGATCAAAACTAAGACAGGCTAGATGGTAAAAATCCCACTCCCATTACTGCTTGGAATGGTATTATTTAAAAAAAGATCGGCCTATTTACACAAGAATATCTATCCAATAAATTTTAACTGATTTTAACCCTTCCAGTTTACATGAAAACAAAAATATAGATGCACAAAAATCCAGCTAATCGTTCAGATCCTCTACGAGTTAGTGAAAGCATGCCATATAACTGTTTTGATTATGTGGTTACCTCTGACACTTTATGGATAATATTAAAATATACGAAGCAAAGTAAAAACTTTACTAGCTGGCATGAGTTTAACAATGATATATCTGAAAATCAGTTATCTGATCAGTCTGATACCTATTATTTTCCATTTAATAATGCACCACCCACATTGCACGACACAATAATACCGGATTATTACAACTAATATTGTATTATTCATTTTGATTTGTTAGTTTTATCATCTTACAATAAAGGAATATTATTCTAAAACTTTTGTTACGGCCGCTGGGTGTATCATTGCGCGCTTTATGGCGAACGCGGGAACGAGAGGGGAAGCCTTTCGACTCCGTCGCCGTAGTGCGCTTCGTTGTGTTTAAAAGGCTATACCGCTTTTATTTACAGAGCTAGACCTAGCATTAATTGAGACAAAATGAAGTTTATGAAATTTGGCAGTTTTTGGTGAAAAAAACATTCGAATAGCTCAATACATAAGCGAGTTACAACGAGTTTTAAAAAAATTGACAATTTGTGTACCATCCTAATTTAACGTCAATTTTCTAGTGTTAAAGTTATTATTTTTGTAATAAATTATACATCAAATTAAAGAGAATCGTTTATACTATAAAACTAAAAAAAATATATAATTCTATATTTTTTCGTTTGAAAGTTATTCGTTGTTGAATTTGAATTTTGTTATTTTCATTTTTTTTTTGTTATTTTCTTGTAACTTCAGTCTCGACCAATGGAGAGTGTCGTCAAAAGTGATTTCCTATGTAAAAAAACCTGCTGAATAAAATGAAATAGGTTTTGTTTGGTTATACCTCGGTATTGGGTTAGTGAACGCTAGAGCCCGCCATCCGACGTACTACTGGATAGCATCCATATCGCAGAATCCAACATGCTGCTCTCAGGAAGAACGAAACAACAAGTAGAATAAAATGGAGCATAGCAATGAATATAGATGTTATACTAATATGTTTACTCATTAATGAACACAGGGACGAACATCTGCCTAGATGGGGACAGAAGAACGCACCCTGAACTTAACATTATTGAACAATATCTTTCTGGCAGGAAGGAACGTCATGATTAAAAAAAATTGTCTAACGAAATCCAAAATATACATTACAAAATATTTGCATAGGAAGGTTGTCGAAATTATTAAAGGAAAAATCCGCCAACATGCCGAAGAAGACATACCATCAATGAGACCAACTGCTAGTATTGCGAATAATGAGGATGACTCGCACACTGTAGATATCGGTGAGGAGGAGGAGGCAGAAGTTGCCCAACAGAAGCTACATAGCAACCTCCTTTTATTTTGAGATTTCAACCTCTCACCAAGTCAATAATATCGAATCTAAAAACTAACCTAGCTGAAATTGACTATGAATAATCGTATCCCGATTTCAGTGACATACGATCAGTTTTATATCCAGGAGCTGCCACTGTTACAATGTTACATTTTTCGATGGTCAGAAACTTCAAACCCTGAGACAAGATGGAATCATCTAGAAGCCAAGAACATAGGATTGGAATATCCGTCTCAAAAGATAAAGAGAGTTACTAAGAGCTGAGGCCCGGAGCTAAAGAGAAACCTACCAAACTGCTAGGACCATGCTAGATAGTTGTACCATAGCTGGGAAAGGAGGATAGTAATAAGTGCATGTGACCAGTATGTGCAACAGATCCTAAAGGATGTCATTCAAAATATTTTTTACAAAGGCTTATCAAACCAACGTCACTCAACGACATGTGCTGCTTGACGCTATTCACAGTACTATCCTTCTTTCTCGGCTGAGATAGATACAATCAAGGATGCAAGATTGTGGCGATACAATGAGGCTACAAAAAAGTAAGGCCAGAAAATCTTCTACTGCAATGTCGAGAGCTATAATCAAAGCAACTCCTAACCTGAGGCAATTGATCTGAATCGCCTCAGTCAATTTTGGCGAGGCACACCAAATTCTGCAATATTTTACAAATAAGAGATTTGGCTCTAAACAGCTAAACATAACATACATCAATGTTATTCCAGCAAATATTGAACGAAAAGTTCGTAAAGAAAACTTCAAGCTGGGGAGCACTTAGGCCAGACAATGTCCAAAACTTTGAGCGGAAATAATTTCCAGCTCCATTGACGCATTTTAACCGAAACGAAATCCTTGAGGACCCAACAAGATTTTCCCAGTTCCTGAATCAAAGAGTGACTTACTTTTTATCCAAAAAAGGAAATCTGAAAAACCTTTAAAATTACAAGTCTGTTTGTCCGCAGTTTACAAACTCCTCACATGGTTGGTGCATAAGCAAATTTTTGAGCACTGCGAATTAAATCATATCATTGATTCTCAAAACAGCGGGGGTGCGTAAAGACATCAACTGTAGATGCGATAACCACCAACTATGCTAAAATATAACGCCGAAACTTCAGCATGCCCTACAAAAAAGGAGTACCTCGTAACTGGCTAATAAATATGGTGGAAGTTTACATAGTTAGTCCCATCATCATTGGCTGCTGATGCATGCAATGACGACTTGGGAAATCAAGATCAAAATCGGAAAAAGCTATAGTGCTTTTCGTATTTGATATAGAACAAATATCAAAGTTAGAAGGAGAATATACCAAATATAACAAGGGGATTCTCTGAGGCTTCTTTGGTTCTATCTGGCACTGAATCCGCTATGAACAATATTGAACGACCCTACTTATGGTTTCAAACTAGACTCCAAGGAAGCAAACTCGAAGCTTAGCCATTGGCTATTTATGGATGATATCAAGCTATACTCTGAGAATCTAAGATAACTCAAGTAATCCGTAGCCAATAAAAAATCCTTCAGCAATAACACACAAATGGAATTTGAACTAGAGAAATGCGCTGAAGTATACGTCACAAAAGGAAAGTCAGCACACCAGCCGGAGAATACTCAAAATTTTGAACAAATCCCCTCAGAGGAATCTTAAATGCCTCGAAATTCTGCATGTTAAAAGAACTATTTCAAAGCAAAATACAAGAAAAACACTTCTCAATGCAAATTTCTCCTTTAATAACATGATTATAGCGATAATATATATTGATCGTTGTCCCTAACTTAGCATATTCATTCGGAATACTGAAGTATTCAGATACGGATCTGGGAAAATTGTACAGAATAATGCGAACTACGCTTACAAAATTTAATATCTGCTTCGAATATAGGTAGAGAGGGTACTAATCCCAACTCAGAAGCTTTGTAGAACTCAAAAGAATGACATGAGACTCTTCTTTTAGAGTTCTGAGAGGTTATTCATTAGGAAAATAGTGAAATGTGACAATGGATATTCGCCAGTAACCTTTGATCGGTAGCATGCTGTAATGATCCGTACAAACGAAGATAAACAAATATCATAACAGATACGGAAAGTATCTAAAGCTTTAAACAATCTTGAGGTTGACAAGTAAACTGCTAGCACTGAAAGACGAAAAGCTACACCCTGAGACCAAAAGATTTATACTAGCCATTCAGAACAGGATCATTCGAATCAGAAACTATGAGAAAAGTTCTGAAAATCTCTGGAATGAATGATACCAGCAGGAAGTGAAAAGCAGTTGGTAATACTATTGAATATGTCATTTTTACCACAGGGACGTATTTAGGAAGACCTTACGCGGTGGCGAAGATCATACACCGAAAGTTGAAACTGAAGTTCGTATACGTTATTAATCCGCCCTTAGCCATGATCGAAGTCTACAATAACTGCCTTGTCATCCAAGCGCACAAGAAGTGCAGAGTATTGCACTTTTGGAAACGGTGAATATTTTAAGATTAGACCTGTAGTAGGTGTAATCCTTGTTGAAGTCTGGTCTCTGAGCCGTTGGGGAAGACTTCACTAACGTCGCTTAAAGAGCCCAAAAACCTGGAACGGGCTCCAACAGAGCCGAATCCCATACGCGCGGGAGAGATCGACGAATAGTTTAAAGCTACGGCTTGGAAAGTATGCCGCATACTAAGTCTATTATAATAATAAATAATGATAATAATAACAATAACATGATTTATTGGGCGGAATTTACTACAAAACTATTCCCACACAATAATATTTTACTTCGCCGCGCCATTTACATGTTCTATAGTTTTTCCATTTCATATAGATGGCCATTTATTATTCTAGTGTGGCCATGTATAATATTGAATTGGCTTTAAAGGAAGAGTCATCTCCAAAAGTAAACTCTTTTCTCTAGAGGCAGTCGAGGCAAGTCGTAAATTATAGCTATCGAAACAGAATGAGAAATGTCCCGAATGTGGATTTCGAACAAATCCGCACATGATATTTCCCACCTTAGATTTACCCTATATCCACTTCATCTAAACATGTTCTTCCTCGATATTTCATTGTCTGCCTGCGTAACGCAATCGAAATTTTCCTTTAACCTCATAGTTTCCTAAAACAATAATCATTTGTCTTTGTTAAATTATGGTAGATGAAGTAGCTTACTTTAAAATTTGTAATCGATTAATCCTTATCATGCATCTTTAGTGTAATGATTTTTTTTTATAGTTGCCGAGATGCAGTTTCATTCATTTTCTAGTAATATATGATAAACTGTAAATAAATATTTTATTTAATAATACTAACAATATAAGCACATATACAATAAATCTTTATCTTTATCTTGTAAGTATTCCATTGGAAAAGAGCACTTGCTGTTCCTATTTTTGAAAGTGGTTCAAGTGGCAAAGTCGGCAACTGTCATCCTATTTATATTACAAGCTTTTATTTGACTTGCAATGTTTGTATGTTAGTATGTTAGTTTGTTTTTTTAGGTGAAATCTTGCAAATGGATTTTAAAATAGTTATCCCTAACCGATTGAGCTGAAATTTTGCATACACGTTTAGTTTGGATGACAATGCATGGTTAGCTAAGTGACGTCATTCCAAATCCAATATGGCGGACTCCCAAAGATGGCGGACCAGCTATTTTTTATGCACCTCGAAAGGGTTTGCTGAGAAGAATACGAAAATAAAATGACGTCACACACAATTCAATATGGCGGACACCCAAAAATGGCGGACCAGTTATTTTTTTATGCACCTCCATGATATGGGTATCAAGTGAAAGGGTTTGCTGAGAAGAATACGAAAATAAAATGACGTCACACTAAATTCAATATGGCGGACGCCCCAAGATGACGGACAAATTTTTTTAGTTTTAACACTATAATTTGATCGTATAGTGTATTCGCTCATACGTTGCATTCTAAGAAATGGTGAAGGATCCGGTTTAAACTATCAGTTTTATATCGGATAGGAACGACGCAATGAATATATAAAACTAATTAAGGCGTAGCTAAAAATTTAAAAATAAAATTAAATGTAAAAAAAACTTTTTTTAAAAACAAGCTTTTGTTATTTTAAAACGAAAAAAATAATAATAAAAATAAAAATTAATTAATTGTCTTAAAAGCTTGTCGCGTGAATAGAAATTAAAAAAAAAAACTTACTTAGGTACTTCACTTAGAGATGGTAGGAAAGAACCGAACCTGTTCTTTCGGAACAGGTACGAGGAGCTACCAGTTCCGCGGAACAGTTCTCAGATTTAGAAAATACCAGTTCCGACTCCGCTGGACAGTCATGCGTTTGAGTTGAGCACTGAGCACATGATAACGTTGTACCTTCGGACACGGAGCCGGAGTGGAGTGAGCAGATCAGACTTGCAGACATTTTGGTATTAGTGGTAGTGGTAGTATTTGTGTGAGATGTATATAATAATAATAAATTCTGTTTAATTAGTGTTAAGTATTACAAAAATGTAGATCTAGCATTTTTTAATTCGAGGAGTTTTAGGAATAGTTTGAAGCATTAGGTGAATATTTTGACTTATTTCCATGCATGTACCAATAAAATGAATTGAAGAAATGGAAAAACTTGAAATACTCACGGTTCTAAATCGCATTACAAAACAAATTAAAAGTATATTAATTTATATGACACATCATCGACACCCTCTACTCTTATTCAGAGTTCAAATACTAGTTCATATCGGTTTTGGTATACCGGACGTATTTTGTATTGACCGCTTTCTTTTCAAGAGCTTGGAGCTCTGGAGATTTCAAAATCAAAACTGTGAATGGAGCATAATTGACATGTCGCTTTCAACTTTCATCAACCAATCAGCATTCTTGTTTCAAAAAAATCAGGACTCCAAGCACTTGAAAAGAAAGCGGTTTCATTATGGAGCATATGGAGCTGCGAGTGCGAAAGAACGGGCAATCACTAATGCCGAACTCGGAGCAGGTCGGAATCGGAACAGGTTTTTGGAACAGGTATACTTTTTTACCCGGAACAGTTCCGACCTGTTCCGAGAAAAATCCACTCAGTACCATCTCTAACTTCACTCTGTCGAAAAAAATTAATGCCTGTATGAACTTCTCGCGCGCGACAAGCTTTTATTTATTTTATTTTTTCTACCTTCATTACTAAACTGCTGGCCAATTGAAACGGACCAAACGAATTGGATTGAACTTAAATCCACATTTTTTAGAAAGAGAATAGATATCGATATGCGGTTTTCAAGATTTAAGAGATAATTTATTCGTGGAAGAGAAAGTTTTTACCGATTCTTTTATTTTGAAGCACGTTGCTATCTACAGGATGTGAAAGACAGGTGTGTTTTTTTACCAAACTTGATAACTTCTGAGATTCTACAAAAATTATTTTATATATATTTGATGCGCTTTGTTTAGTCGCTGGTTTATTGAGAAAGAAGTAATTTCTCAAATTTTCGATACCTCTCCTATTTTATAACCTGTAATTTTTCCATTATTTTTGTCATTCGGCCTTGTTTAAACTGATAATAAGTACATTTTTCTGTATACGTTCACAGATTGGTGACCTCTTTTTGGGTTCCGACAGCAAAATGTAAAAAACATAACTCCAGTTATCTCCGAAACGGTTAAAGATATCAAGTTGAAGTTTGACCCAAATAAAGGACTTTATCTGTAGCTTCAAACGATATTGTTTTCAAATCTTCTTGATGTATTTTTCACACAAAGAAATACAAAAATATAAAAAATTATATGTATGGCTTTTAAATGAAATAAAATGCGATAAAATGGAATCCAAATAAACAGTAAAAAAATATATTAATTTTTTTATTTTAACAATGTCAACTAAAGAAAAAGAGAAGAATCAAACTTTTTATTATTAATGGAGCAATGAAAATAAAATGTGTATTACTTCCACATCCAGTGGAAATATAGTAACGCAAAAAAATCTTTTGAAAGTTTTTATTGTTCAAATAGGCTTAAAATGTCATGAGTCGTCGAGATTTTATATTTGAGCAAAAAAAAATTTCTGTTTGTCTGTCTGTAACTTTTTTGTGTGCACGTTTACTCTGGAACCTTTTAAGATATTGACTTGAAGTTTGGTACACATATGTATTATAACGAGATCTGGAACTAGATTTAGGTCTTATTCCGTTGAAGGGTTGGGGAGTAAATTAGGGTAAATCAAGCAGGTAAGAGTCCATAAAAGTGGTATTTAGTATATATAAGAGAAGCTAAGGTGTCAAAAATTTGTTGGCATTAGCCACCCCCATTATCACTCCCACACCATTATTAAAGGGGGTGAAAAAAAATAAAATTTTCATTTTAGTATGTGTTCGAGAACCAAAGGCCTCCTTTATCCAGAGATTTAAACAAAAACACGTAATTGTAAAACTTAAGAAATAGGGATTATGAATAGATATTCAATAACTATGAAAATATTCAGTTTAACCATGGAGTGAACGAATAGTAACATTTTTCATTCAAGAAATTAACAGCGCATTTTATGAATTGTTTTATATTTACAATGCTCCTAATATCACTAGTAATCGATAAGCTTTAATGGCTCTATAAATAGTTCCTTTTTGGTGAAATGCTGTGGTATGATTTGGTATTCTAACTCATCAAGATTTCTAGTGAATACAGTCACATCAGGTGTATACATATCACTGTTTGTTTGGAACATATCCATATGCTTTTTAATAAACATGACTAGGGATAAAATATATAGAGACGGTACCTTTACTAAGTTTGCAACACGTTCTAGAAGTTTCATTATACACCTAATAACTCTTTTCCGCATTTTAAATATTTTTTGTAACGCCATATCCTAAAATGGCATTTATTTGACACCTTCAATGAATCAAAACAATGTCATTATTGACAAGTGTAAAATAAAGAAAAAAGAGTGAAATAAAGAAATTTTATTTCACAGTATGGTATAAAATTTATTGGTTCCTATGGAAACAGCAATAGAATTTAGTTTATTCTTACAAAATTATATTGTTTTCTAATTTCGAATGGCGATACAAAAAATTTTGTATACAACTCGAGACTAAAATGTGCTTTTTTTACTCGTGTGGTTTATAGCACTCGCCTTCGGCTCGTACTATAAACGCCCCACTTGTAAAAAAAAACACAATTTTAGCCACTTGTTATATAAAATACTATTAAAGCCTTAGTTGATGAGCCCCAAAAAAGCTATACTATAATTGATGAGAGATTTCATGTATGCGAAGTAATACAGTCTTATACTTTCAACTGAAATTTGGTCTCGTAACTAATGATTCATTCCAAATGCACGATTCAGTCTATATCCAAGATCCAAAGAAATTTAAAGTTATTAATATTTAGTAAAGATGACCGCTGTTGTCACGAAGCGACTCCTTTAACTTTTGATTTTTACTAAATACTGTTAGATCTATTTCGGCCCTATTCAGGTCCAGAAGGTTATCCTAGGCCTCCATATTTTTTAGCAATGCGCATGCCTTATTCGAAAACAGAGATATATTCATTACTGACACATCATCGGCAAACTGATACAGTATGCCAAAATATAAGCCATCAACCAAGTCGTTAACATTTAGCAAGAAAAGAACTGGGCCCAGTATCGATACATGAGTGACTCCCTGCTTTATAACAGATGATTCAGAATATTATTTCCCACAGTATTTTGTTATAATGACAACATGTGATCTGCTTGTCAGATAAGATTTGAAGAGTTCCAAATAGGTGCCTCTGATTCCATACATTTTAATTTTTTTTAGTAAAAGCAAGTGGCACATGGTACCAAAGGCCTTTGTGTAGTCGAAATACAAACTTGCGACTTAAATAAGTTTTTCGCTATTTCTAATACAATTGAGTGTTGCGTATACCGATTTTTCTGAAGCACTTGATAGAGTGCATCCCCGACATTGATAATTGAGCTCTAATACATCGGTATACATGGTGAACTATTTCATTGGATACAATATTGTTTATCAAGCAGACGTCAATACCTACAGATGAATAATTTTCTTCTA
This sequence comes from Rutpela maculata, assembly GCA_936432065.2. Classification (NCBI taxonomy): domain Eukaryota; kingdom Metazoa; phylum Arthropoda; class Insecta; order Coleoptera; family Cerambycidae; genus Rutpela; species Rutpela maculata. The sequence continues at coordinate 134,581,993 of OW386287.2, read as the reverse complement.
ATTATTTGCCCGCAATATCTGGAATACGTCAAGGGTCACACTTGGGACCTGTCCTGTTTGTTTATAAATAATATTTGCTACTATTTTAGACACTCAAATTATAGTTTATTTGCCGACGATCTGAAGTTATTGAAACCTATTGGTTCCTAGTTGACTGTATTACTCTTCATAAAGATTTATCTAAATTTTGTATATTGGTGTCTCATTCTGATTTTTCCATAATACGCTTGTGAGGGCTTTACAGACCGGGGTCACTATAGGGAATATTGATAAGTCGAGTATCTTTTGACCAGGAAACGTCAAAACAACCCCGGGGGTTGGAACCACCCCCTCCCTGAATGACAAAACATTCCGAAAATACTGCGAAAGGGCTGAAGAACGGTGTTCGAGGGCGAGTAACACGATAATTGCAATTCTTTCCCCCACTCTTCTGGAACTATTCCTAAATGAAAGAAACTTGTTCTGGTTTTCTGTACTACGCTTGTGAGAGCTTGACAAATCGGGGTTATTACAGGGGATATTGATAACTCGAGTATCTTTTGACTAGAAGATGCCAAAACAACCCCGGGAATTGTAACCACTCCCTCCCCGAATGACAAAACATTAGGAAAATACTACGAAAGGCTGAAGAACGGTTTGCAACCATTGTGTTATTCGCCTCGATAACGGGGGAAACCGATCTTCAGTCCTTTTTCAGTGTTTTCCGAATGTCCCTTTCACAGTATTTTCGGAATGTTTTGTCATTCAGGGTGGTTCCAACCCCCGGAGGTTGTTCTGGCGTCTCCTAGTAAATAGATACTCGACTTATCAATATTCCCTACAATAAACCCGGTCTGTCAAGCCCTCACATGCGTATTACGGAAAAATCAGAACAAGGAGTAACAGTAGTTTCTTTGGGAGGAAAAGTACACCACCGTAATTTCCGTGATTCGATACAACGTTGGGAGTATGGGACTAGATCCATTTTAAATGATTCAGAAGTTTCATTTCAATGCGTGTCGTTCTATTAGATTTAATAGCCATTTAGAGATGAAATGCCAATTTGTGAAAAATTGGGCAGTACAACATATATTTTTGACGTGATATTTGGAATCAGCTGCTCATAAAACGTAAGGATATGTGTCCTTCACCTTTGGAAAATATTTTTTTTTCGTGTGCCTGTGTTACTTATTAAATATTACAAACAATTTTTTAACAAAAATTTGTTTTTTTTTAAATTAATAAAAATGGAAAAAAATATTTTTATTTGTTTACTTTTTATATTCATTCATTTTCATTTTCGTTTTATCCAATTCATAAACTAAATTTTTTGTGAAAATCAGGGACATTGTCTGTTGGGTAAAGCAATCTGCTGAGTATGCACTTTTGGTTTTACCAAGAATTTCCGTTCACTAGAAATTTATATTGTTAAAAGTGCAGAAACTTAGCGTCCTTTTTATTGGACATTGCACTGTTAGAGTACCTTGTATTGCATAAAAAAATATTTTAGTTAATAATCAATTATTTCTTGGAAAAGTACGTACCACATTAATAATGATATTGGTTGTTTCAGAGGCAAGGGCCCGGATTCTGGGACCAGCGGACCTCCATGTTAAAGCTGGAAGTTCTATAACACTTACTTGTATAATTAGTCAAGGACCTCATGACTTAGGTACCGTATTCTGGTACAAGGGAGACAACATATTAGAGAGATCCGAACCGCATGCGAATGATGCAGAATATATGAGGCGACTTACTATACAGGTAAGTTTATTTTACAAAAAAATAAATATTATTTTACATTTTAAGTAGATACCCATATAAAATTATTAATTGGCGAAAAATTTGAACCAGTCAACACTGGCATAGTTAAGAAAACTTATAGACGTATCTAACCAATCTCGATTATTATTAATAAGCGCCCCCTCTTTCTATTGGCTTTCTTCCACCTCTTTAAAATCGCACACAAAATTTGCTTATCCAGATCGCGAACTTGGTGCTGTGGACACTGTGAATTTCGTCAAATAAAATTTTTGAATGTTTCGATAGAGAAAAATCAGATGAGCCTCTTTCTGTAACAAAGAAAATTAATAATGAAAATAAAAATTTGAAAAATATTAAAGCGCGTATAATATATGCCGCGTGAACTTGAAGCCTTTTATTTCGAAATGGCGCACATGCGCACGTTTTTATTTTTTCCACGAAAACTGCACATTATTTCAAACAAAATTTACATACATGCCAATGTTCAAGCATGTTCTGCCACACTCAACTTTAAGTTTTCAAAAAAGTATCATACAATTATATTGAATGAAACGGGTAGGTTGAAATAAATTCGTATAAGTTAAATAGTATCAATAGAGTATCAAATATAGCAATTATTTGTCACCATATCTATAAGCAAAGAAGTCGTGGTGAGAATAAATTCACTGGTATAAAAGTCACTGAGAATTTAATAAAGCAAAATCACACTTGCACGCAAGGGTGGATCTATGGGGTACCCCCCCACCGACTAAATAATATTTAATAATAATTTGATTTTTTGAGTGAATATACAAGGTGATTTGCATATTTTATGCATGAAAATGTTCTGAGAAAATGAATTTATCTTTTAAATTTTCGATTTGTTTGTTTTGACTTACATTTATTACTCGAAGCAAGTGATTACCCCCCCCCCCCCCCAAGAAAAGTGGCAGGATCAGCCCTTGCTTGTACGCACTAGTTAATTTCTATAATATCTAATATCAACGAAGCACAAGTTCAGACTGGCATATAGTGATCCGCATACGATAAGCAGCGTCAAGTAAGTTGTTTTTTTACATTCGACTTGTATGCTACCAATCCCTGAAAATGATAATTCGCCGCGACTACTTTTATTTCATCTAATTTCTGCCAACTTATGATGTAATGGGTCCCACTGCGGGACGGTGAAATTTTATTTCATAGTCTTTAGCTACCTTTTTTGAGTGCGGTTAAATCTTTTAACCTCCCCACAATAAAATTGTGGGAGGTTACTACAATTAGTTCAAAATCGAAAATTGAGATAACATCAAATCTTTACGTTTTGAGGTCCCAGGAACACAAAAAAGTTGTTATTGAAAAATGTCTGTGTGTGTGTGTGTGTGTATGTTTGTTAGCACGATAGCGGCGAAGCCACTAGACGGATTTGGATAAAACTTTGCATGAGGGTTTCTTTAGTGCTCCAGAAGATTTGAAAAGGTTTTGGTTGAGATCGAATTACGTTTGTTGCCGTTTTGGCACAACAAGTACTTACAATTTGTAATCGAACCATTGAAAAGCAGTAAAAATTTCGATTTCAACGATATATTACACTTGCACCCTTCCGTGAAAAAAATTTAAAAACCAAATAGCACGCTTCTTGTGTAAGATATATTTTATAGTCTAATCACAGAGTACAGTAACTACACAGAGGCGAAGGCTTTGGCGGTTCCTTTGAGTTTTGATGGCTCGTTTTCTGTGACCTTGCGTACCAGTTGCGTCTACAGTGAGAGAAATATGTTTTTAATTTATTTCTTTTAATAGGTTAGATTTCTAACCTGCAAAATGTGTTTTATTTTATTGTGACAAACTAGTTAGAACTTTATAAACATTACATTGAACTAGATTTTGGTCGAAAGTATGGTAAACAGGCAGAAATTTTAATAATAGCTACGTAATACTTTTGAATTCTAAGAAATATATTATTTTGAGGTTAGCTATGACGTCACGTGCAGATCCCCATTTAAGGATACACTGAAAAAACAGTGTATTTCGAGTTGGATTGAAAAATTTTACCATTTGAATTGCTTATAATCGGCGCCTATTTTCAATTGAGTTGTACACTAGGTTTTTTTATGAAAATTTTAATTCTCGGTTAATGTTTTCAATATCCCAAAATGAGTGAAAATAAAATTCAAAAATCCAAACTTAACACGATAAACGTCAACAGTGTCAAGATAAAAGTGAGGTTGATTGTTAAACAATTAGAAAATGGCGATGAGTATACAAATTTGGTTTTGGCGGGAAGGCTTGCCTTCGCCTCTGTGTAGTTACTGTACTCTGTGGTCTAACCTAACATTCAATAGACTAGTGTGTTAAAGCGTGCAGACTGTATGCTGAGTAATTTTGAGTGTCAAGTGCATCGAGAGATTACAAGTTTTTTCGACATTCATAAAGCCCACGGAAGGTGTGAGAGGCCTTCGTGAACCGCTCACAAGCCCTACAAGTATAAGCAATCTCACCGGAACGCTTTCGGTGAGTTTTTTCAAATAAAACTTTAAAAGTGAGAGTGACATTATATTTTAAAAACTATTTCCGCTACTTCCGGCATCCCGCCGGAAATTCTTCCGGCAACATAACCTAAAAATAATGCTACATAACTTAAAAATAATTTAAGACATTGGTAACAACCCAGTGAACACTAAACCATTTAATAAACGGTTTTTTTTTTGTTTATACCACCCGTATAATTAAAGTTTATCGAGCCGTTGAATATACTTCAAAATGTCCCCCTAATCAACGTTTATATTTCGTATATGACAAACCATCAATTAACGTATATCTGAGACGTCTGAGTTTTGTATATGGAACCCCACTATTAAACGTATACCTAAGACGTCTGTCTATATTCCGTATATGACACCCCACTGTTAAACGTATATCTAAGACGTCTATGTTTCGTATATGGCACACCAATAATAAACGAAAATCTAAAATGTTTATGTATCGTATAGACCTATGTTTGTTTGCGGGAACTATGAAATGTTCGGACACTTGGTTGTCAAATTGGCTGGACCGGTATCATTTTTTCACATTAATTTAGACGAAAGTGTGATTGACGGTGCAAAATTAGTACACAACATTGTGGAAGAACACATTTATGCTCAATTAAGGCGCTAGCTTAAGTATCCTGACCGTAAAATGACTGGAAGCAAGAATAAAGAACTGGTTGCAAGGTTAGAATTCAACTATCAACTTATCAATTTATATACAAGTGCATTAAAAGAAAACAAATGTGTTTAGTCTACAATATGCTTAATAATATTCTTCGTGCAGTAATTGGTAATGCAGTAAAAATGTTTTCTGTTTTTTTTACGAAAATGTAGGGTCAAAAACGCAATTGAAAATGAAGTTTTTTGTCGATCCTTCTGTGGATAAAGCTGACCCCTTTTTTTGAAAATGGGTAGTGCCATATCGTATAGTTTACCTATTTGAAAAAATTGGAAAAAAGGAGCCAGCTTTATCCACAGAAGGATCGACAAAAAACCTCATTTTCAATTGCATTTTTGACCCTACATTTTCGTAAAAAACCGAAAATATTTTTACTGCATTATCAATTACAAGAATGTTATTAAGCATATTGTAGACTAAACACATTTGTTTTCTTTTAATGCACTTGCATATAAATTGATAAGTTGAATTTTAACCTTGCAACCAGTTCTTTATTCTTGCTTCCAGTCATTTTACGGCCAGGATACTTGAGCTAGCGCCTTAATTGAGCACAAGTGTGTTCTTCCACAATGTTGTGTACTAATTTTGCACCGTCAATCACATTTTCGTCTAAATTAATGTGAAAAAATGATAACGGTCCAGCCATTTTGACAACCAAGTGTCCGAACATTTCATAGTTCCCGCAAAGAAACATAGCGGCAGCACATGCGCGCGCTTATGATGAAAAGTCTATATGGTATCGCAGTAATAAACGTATATCGAAGACGTTTATGTTCCATATGTGCTATCCCACTATTAAACGTATATCTTACATACCGGGTGTCCCAGAAAGTACCTACCTCCCACTTTTTTTTAGTTTTAAAAATAAAATTCTGAAATTTGGAAAATCAACTATAGGTATCAATTGCCACATTTTGACCATTCGGTGGTAAAAAAATCACTTCCGGTATGGCCGGAAATGGCCACAACTTTCTTATTTTAAACAGCACCATGTATATTTAAGTCACTTTTCTCATAAAGGTGTAATTTCTCTTTCCAACGCTTTTTTCGGATTTAAAATCGGATGAGAAATAATCTTGGAAATGGCATTTATTTGCTATTTCTAGTTGGCTTTGGAATTCAGGAACTTTAAAAAATTTCGAAGCAGGCTTTGAATTTGAATAAAAGGGTACTTCTCAACAAATTAAACGTAAAATTGACCTATTTTGTTCATTTGCTTGGATTTAGAAATGTTTTTCCCATATTTCCATTTCATGGAATTTCAATTTGTCATAACTCCAATTTTTCAAATAGTACCCTGTATGTTTTATTTTTTTATCAGATGGAGTGGTAAATTTGCTATAGACTGTTTTTTCCCGATTAAAAAATTGAATATAAATTAAAATAAATATTGTGCTTTCTGCAGAAGCGTTTCGAATTATGATGAGTCCATATCAAGCTTAATATTTATTTTGATTTATATTCAATTTCTAATCGGGAATCGGGAATCTAAAGCAAATTTACCTCTCCATCTGATAAAAAAATAAAATATACATGGTACTATTTGAAAAATTGGAGTTGTGACAAATTGAATTTCCATGAAATGGAAAAATGGGAAAAACATTTCTAAATTCAAGCAAATGAACAAAATAGGCCAATTTTACATTTAATTTGTTGAGAAATGCCCTTTTCTCAAATTCAAAGCCTACTTCGATAATTTTTAAGGTTATTTTTCATTCAATTTTAAATATGAAAAAAGCGTTGGAAAGAGAAATTACACCTTTATGAGAAAAGTGACTTAAATATACTGGGAGCTATTTAAAATAAGAAAGATGTGGGAATTTCCGGCCATACCGGAAGTGACTTTTACCACCGAATGGTCAAAATGTGGCCATTGATACCTATATTTGATTTCCCAATTTCAGAATTTTATTTTTAGAACTGGTATATGCCACAGCATTAATAAACGTCTATGTTTTGAATTTACAGTCACACAACCAATTATAAACGCATATGAAATATATCTATATCACATATATTATATATGTGGCATGTATGTCATAAATATATTCTATATGCAATTATTGTTTGTGTGAATATAGAATACAAAAAGACTTACATAATAATAATAATAATAATAATAATATTTATTGATGTATAGAACAGAAAAATTGTTTTACACAAGTCAAAAAAAAAAAACATACATATAATAAACATATATATCATATAAAATTGTATAAGAAATTGTGACACGTAAATAAAATACATACACAAAAAAATCTTACATTAAAAAAGAGTCTATAAAAAATTAACATATAGTCAAACTGCAGATGCAGTGAAGTCAATATAGTATAATAGTGAGAACACATTTGGAAAAATAGTAGATATTCGAAGAAGTACTAATCTAAAAGAAGTCATCGATCTCGTAACAGTTTTTGTTTAGTAGTATTTTTTTTAGTTTTGATTTAAAAACAAATAGATTCTGAGACAATTTAATATCATCATCAAGTGCATTGAAAAATTTGCAGCCATTATAATAAAAATTTTTTTGATACAAAGCTGTTCGGTGCGATTGCGGCTGTAATAATCCCTTAAACCTTGTGTTGTGGTCATGGCTGACTTGATTAGCAAGGAACTTATGTTGGTTTTTGTAAACAAATATACAGACTTCCAGAATGTATACACTTGCAACAGTTAGTATTTTTAACCTTTTAAATGTAGTACGACAGCTTTCACGAAAACCTAGGCCTGCAATAATTCGTATAGCATACTTCTGCAGAATAAATACTCTATTTATATGTGCGCTGTTTCCCCAGTTTGTTATGCCATATCTCAAATGTGAATGGAAGTTTGTATAATAGAGGGTCATCAACACATCATGGCTACAATGCAGTGACATAAATCTTAGGCCATAACAGTTGCTGCGTAATTTATTACATAGGTTATCAATATGAATTCCCCAATCCAAGTATCTGTCAAATGTGATGCCTAATATTTTAATTGATTCACAGAATTCAATATCAGTGCCACTTCCATTAAGAATTGATACATCTAGGTTTCTATGTAAAGTAAAAAGTAGCATATTAGTTTTATTTTTATTCAAGTTAAGCTTGTTTTCTTCAGACCAATGAACTACCTGTGAATACACTAATTCTGCAGTATTTTTAATAACATTTAAATCACTGTCGATGATTAAAATATTTGTGTCATCTGCATAACAGACACAATGCGTGTTTGACATTTTGTTTAAATATGATATTAGATCATTTGCAAATATATTAAAAAGGAGTGGGCCCAAAACAGATCCTTGGGGAACTCCATGCGTGATATCGCATAGAGCACTAGTTACATTACCGTTTAATTTAACAATCTGTGTTCTATTGTTTAGGTATGAAGAAAACAGACTTAAAGAAACTCCCCTTACACCATACCTCTCTAGTTTGTTCAACAATATTTCATGATTAACAACATCAAAAGCACGGGAGAAATCAATAAATAACCCTAAGGCATATTGCTTGTTATCAAGGGAATTAACAATTAGGCCTTGGAACTCACAAAGGGCTGATCCTTGACAGAGAGCTCAAACAGTTTAGAAAAACTGCAAAGCAAGCTAATAGCCCTGTAATTTCCGTAGTCATTGGGATCACCTTTCTTGTACAAAGGTTGAACAATAGCTAACTTGAAAATATCTGGAAAAGTTCCGGCGTTAAAAGAAAAATTTATTAAAAAAGCAAGAGGCTGACATATGCTAAGTTTACAATGTTTTATTAAGTTATTGGAAACGCTATCATATCCACATGCGTTAGATGATTTCAACTTATTTATTAAAGACAATACATCAGATGGTAATATTGGTTTTAAAAAAAAAGATCGTTCAAAAAAAGGTACATTGGAATTTAAAAAATCACGATCAAAAGCAGCATTATTAGCTGTTATGGATGTAAAATGTTCATTAAAGTTATTGGCCACTATATCATCTGAAATTGTTGTACCATTTTCTATTATAGTGATAATATTTGACTTGTTTTTTTTGCCTTTTATTTTATTTATTATTACAAATGTATTACTTATTTATTAATTCACCTATGCGTATTGACGATTCTTTCACGTATGAAACCTAAGTTAAACCTCTTTACGTTAAATGAATTCTCCTATTATTTTTTATTTTATTTTCAGCTACTTAAGATACTGGCTGACAACGGTGTATATATTTATTACCCTGTAACAATTAACCGTAACAAAAATAATTAGAAAATCATATAGCCTAAGCAAACTTTTAAGGTATATTTTATAAAACAACCCGCTCTTATTTTGTTATTTTACTTACGTTTAAAACTTGAGATTGTCGTAATAAAAACAAATCACTTTAGAAAATAAAAATATTGAATGTCCATTGCATTGCACTAAATACTAATTAGAACATTTTAAAGCTTTTATAGCAAGAGAATTGAAAAAAACATACCAACGAATCTTATTCAGTTATCATTTTGGTCTCTTAGCAGAATTATCTTCAGATTCTGCTTTCAGAGATTGAGTATAGTTAAAATAGAAAATATAAGCTAGAAGCAAAAAAGTCTTTATTAAGTAAAGTAAATAATTTAACATTATTTTAAACGAAACAATAATAAATTAGGAAATAAAAAATCGCATTTATTGCTATTAGCATATCTAGATTTAGCTAGTTTCAGCCAATCTTGCACGGCTGCTTTAATTGCAATTTCACTGACCTCCTGACCTGCCTTCCTGGAAAGATTAAAAGTGTTAATTTTTTTTGGTGAAATTATTTTTTTTCATTTTTAAATTAATTAAAAATCAGAAAATAACATGTAACGATTACGCACTAAGTTCACCTTTTTACATTTTTCGAAAAAAAGAGTGAAAATTTGTATCTAGGCTTATTTTAACATTTTAAACAACTTTTTCAAATAACGCCAAAAATAAGGATAGTTATCTCTTCAACCATTTTTATATGTTCTATATTTTTGAGCACCTAGTATATATTTTCGGCCATTTCACATACTGCCGATTGTAAAGTACATATTCTGTGAGCAAAAAAAAATGGGATGTACCCGTAAATAATTTCTACGAGGAATTTTTTGTTTGTATAATGCAGGAGATTGCCAGTCTTTTAATTAATCCGCGAGTTCTATTATTCATCGATTACACAGGCTCACAAAAAAAAAGTATCTGCGCCGGGGTACTGACCATACCTATCTCTTGTATTTTGAGCCGCTCAATACGAATCTGACCTTATTTTTTCCCCAGCACGTCAGGTTTTTTTTAACAGCAAATAAACATTTAATATTACGATTCAACAGACTTTTTTTGCTGTTAAAAAAAACTGGACGTGTTAGGGAAAAACTAAGGTCAGATCCGTGTTCAGCGGCTCAAAATACAAGGGATAGGTGTGGTCAGTACCCCTGCGTAGACCACTTTTTTTTTGTTGCCACTGTGCGACACTCAGTGTGGCACAATCCTTAAAGAAAGTGGTCTGCGTGGGGCTATTGACCACATCTGTCCCTTGTATTTTAAGCCGCTCAACACGAATCTGACCTTAGTTTTTCCCCAGCACGTCAGGTTTTTCTTTTAACGCAAATAAATATATAAATATTACGATCCAACGCTTCTTTGCTTAAAAAAGAACTGACGTCCTGGGGAAAAACTAAGGTCAGATTCGTGTTCAGCAGATCAAAATACAAGGGATAGGTATGATCAGTACCCCGGCGCAGACAACTTTTTTTTTGTGGGCCTGTGATTATTCATCAGATGTTTTGCTATCTCTGTCTCTTTAACGCTGTAAAAAAGGGACGGATGAATGTCTACGCACGACTCGTCCGATGAATAAAAGAACATGCGGAATGCGGAATGTTTTCTACAAAAATGTCATGTCGCTACATCCGCCATATGGAAAAAATTATGGTCAAACTATGTTTTTTTCAATTGTTTCCTTTCATGTTAGTTCTACTTTGAAATTAGACATTACCAATACTGTAGAAAATAAAAAGAGATACAACTTGTATTCAAACTATTTTTTCTATTGTTAATATTTTACCATTTTCAGCCGTTAGTATGGTAAAAATTTGTGTTTAACTGCAGATTTTGCAATTACACCTGTCTCCGTTGCTCCTACGTAGTAATTAGTTATCAATATTATAGATTATATTATATATTTTCTAAAACCTTTGTTTAAGCAATCTTCTTCCTACGTTATACAAACATAAAAGTCCTTGTGGGAATTATTCACGGGTCAAATGACAGATTGACTAGAATAATTTCTTAAACCTTAACCCTAAACTACTATAAATAATAGTGATTCTTACCTTGAAGGGAACAGGTAATAATACCTTCAATACACACTCACAATGATAAACACAACGTGCCACTTTTCACAAAATCTAAGAAGAAATCGAAGTTCTAATAGGTCAGTCTGATAGCTCTGATGTCTTACCACCTCACATGATGCAGATGCAGCATTGTGATTGGCTGTTCACGGCGCACTGCGTCGGGAAGTTTTGATATAAATATGGTATGTATCATACCATTATTATACGTATAAAACAGACATTTAAAAAAGGTTCATTATAAACTGGTTCAAAACAATAAATATGATTTTAACAAGATTTCTCCATTTAACTCACATTTGTAAAACTGTTGACATGTATTGAAATTAACTAGAAGAATTTTGCATAACATAAATAAAAATATATATTTCACTGGTTTATTATATACGTAATAAAAACGTTTATATTATAGACGTTTACAGAAAACGTATAATAAATATACGATTACGAAAATTAAACCATCATTTCGTATAATTTTCGTAAAATAAACGTTTTCTAAACGACTGGGTGTTCACTGGGAACTTAAAATATTTGTGCAGACTATAAATTTAACACTCAAGTTCTTAGATCCAAATCCCACCGAACGTAAGACTTTTTTTTCTGTTTTAATATGAAAAAAATACCTATTTCAACTTAATAAATATATTAAATGAGATCGTTCATATTTTTTAGTGCTCTTTTCGGCTTCAAAGATTAACCTGGGGGAGATTCTAGCCGCTTCCAGTAGCTGCCGATTTTTTCGAACATTTTTAAAAATTATTTGTTTTATAATTTTGAATAATATAGAATAATACAGTCACGTCGTACATAATGTTTTCATTATTGTACGACTTAATTGATTCAAACCATTTGATACCTAACCAAACAGTCATAAGAATATATAGTGCCAGACGTAAATTCATTTTCCTAGTAAATTTAACCTTTAACTCGTGAGTTTAAAACAACAAATTTAATCTAAATTGCATTGTCGTGTCACTTTGATATTTCAGAGCGTCATGGTTCAGCATAGTAGTTACTAAACATGACTCGTTTATTAAAACCTGTTGACGTTTCATTTTACCACAGGGCAAATATACTCTGTGCATTTATATTAAATAATGATCCCAGCGTTCCCAGTATTAGGGAAATAACGTGTTAGAGCATACATTTTCAAACATTGTGAACGTAGAATTAACAACATAATAATAATATTTCCGTAGGGTGTCAAAATAATTTCAAATTGAGTAAATTCAGTAAGTACATGTTTCACCTTTATACAAAGAAAAAAAATTGAATCGCCACACAATGGGCTCGAATACAGAATATGTGCTAAAAAATCAAAATTTAAAGTTATTCTTTAATTAATTTTGTGTATGCGCAATAATACAGTGATTGGCAGGGCATACAAATACGCAATCACAATCATAAGGAATTGCCAAGGTAAGCCGAGACAACTTGTACGTTGCAGCATGTTGAAGTTGTGGACTAAATTGTATGCCAGTGTGTACCTTGTTGCAACAAATTCGCGAGGTTTATTGTTACGGTTTCGTAAAATTTTATTAAATAATGTCAAGTGTTTGTATTGACGATTTTTAAAGATTCACGTTTAGGACCATCGAAGACACCTACCTATTGGTAAAGGTCACAGGTTAATTTCACTAGGCGAAGAATAAAGTAGTTAGTGCAAAGTTGGCCAGCAACATGTGCATTTGGGAAGATTATAGTGGATAATTTGCGTATAGTTGTACACGTTAGCACACGTTAGCACATCGAGACGTCGTCCGTTGTTTGGTATATGGATATATAGTATCTCTGGGTTTGCGACGTCGTCTTAGTCAAATTTTGGATAGCCATCTGAGACATGTGTTTGGAACGTCTCCAATGTATCAGGGTTTTCGCAGTTGGAGGTAGGCATTTATTTTCATGACCTTTCAGAACTTAATTAATGATCTCTGAACTAATGTCATGTTTCGTATTTTTTGCGTTTTTTCTCTTTTACCCACTTTTTGCTATTATTGTTGTGACGTACTGACGTCGATGTTATGTAAGAGTTTGGAAGTACTGGACCATAGATTTAAGGAAAAGTATTGGATCTCGATTTATGTAATTTATAATCAAGCTGTTGCCTAAGATTCAACGCAGAGGGCCCCATATTTTTCTAGAGAGCAAAATAAGATCACATATTTCGCTGGGAAACTGACCAAACAATTAAAATTTTCATAATATATCAAATTTTCAGAAAATTTTCAAATTTTTAAACAATGGCAAATTTTCATAAAATATCAAATTTTCAATGAATGTCAAATATTCATAAAAATGGCAAATTTTAAAATGTCGCATTTTCAACAATTGACAGATTTTCAAAAAATATTACAAATAATGTTCTATATGGCATTGGCGTTGTGAATACGAGGATAGTTTAAATGTGAATTACAACAAAACAAAAATTATCATTGCAGCCAGTGTAAATGGCAACACCCAGACACGTTATAGATAAGGTAGTGTAAGGGGGCGGATCTTTGTCAGACTTGGCAAAAGTTGGGTAAAAGTTGTAAATTTGAGATGTAAGTTGGCAATTTTTATTTCGGTGGGAAAACCTTTTTTGGATTTTGTCCCCCCGCTCGTCTTGGCTTATTAAGTTTATGAAGTTGGCAAATTTGAAAAAATAATCCCCCAAAAAAGTTGGCGCGCTACGCCCCTGTTCAGAGGAAATATTTCAGATATTGCAACATTTATCAAATTGTCACAGAGAATTTCTTATTTTTTCTGCTGTGTTTATTTACAAATTATGAGAAATATAAGAAAAATCTTATATGTTTTACTTGTTAAAACCCCAGTTCGGTTTAACTGTCATTTAGAGAAAAACGACCCAGTTTCTTTCAATAGTTGTTTATTGATGGCACACGATTTTTTGCCTCAAGTAATAAAAGCAAACATATAAACGTATCCATTATGAGACAGCCTCAGCTTTAGTTTGCCCCAGGTGACAATATCTTTTGATATATAAAGATTTGATTTTATTCAATTTGTAGCAATATTTCTTTTAACTGACATCAATATTTTCACATTGTTGCTTGCGTAAAGTAATATAAATTGAATTGCTCAAACAAAGAGAAAACACTTTAAATTGTTTCTCAAATTAAACAAAGAATTTAAAATTTTTTGAGATTTATTAGGTACTTATATTTTTTCATAGTGCTCTTTTGGTAAGCTTCTTCACTGGGACAAGTCGAATGATTTGACATTATTTTTATAAAGACATCTAGCCGTTTAATTACACTCTCTCTCGCTAATTACAAAAAACTTAAATTTACTGCTTTAGTAAATATACGGGGTGTTTGATATGAGACATGAAAAAAACGCAAGGAATATAATTTTTTATGCTTTTCTCAAGCTACGTTTTGGCGTTTCCGAAAAAAAGCATCGTTTTACACTCCAAAAATTGAAAATAGCCGCCCCAAATTTTATTTCCCTTGTCAAATATTAAGATTTTCACACCATATTTAAAATCACCATCCAAATTCGTAAAATGGAATTAGCCATGATTTGATCAGATTATCAAGATTGAGGTTGAATTTTGACGGTGATTTTAAATCTGGTGTGCAAATTTTAATAAAAAAAAAAAATGAAGTCCGTTTTCAATTTTTGGATTGTAAAACGATGCGAATGTAGCTTGAGAAATGCGTAAAAAATTATGGTGTTTGCGTTTTTTCATATCTCAATTAGTTCAAAAGGTATAGGCTGTAGAACGATAAATCAAACCCAGTATAAATGGAAAAAATACCAATTTGAATTATATGGAAAACATTGTAAAAGTAAAGCAATGCTGTACACCATTATCTGGGGTCATTTGGGGGTGTTCCTACATGGCTGTATATTAGTAATAGCATATCTAGAATCAAGACGTCGAAGGATGAGGTTCGGAAGAGGGAGAACTATTTTATTTAATCTACCGGCATTACGTAGTGAATATACCATCCTTTGAAGGGGACATAAAGCAGTCGCTTCCTTGTCTATTAAATGTTAGGCAAGTAAAGGATTCGACAAAGAAGAAGTTAGGCAAAATTTCCAGGCTGGAGGTAGCTTGTCTCCTGGGCGTCGCGTTGCGTCGGTGGTAGGTCTAGGGAGCGGAAGTAAGCCGAGGTTAAATAAATAAATTTAAAAAGGAGTAAAACCAAGAGTCTAAATCACCTAAAAAGGAATTATCTTACTGTGACAATTTGCTGAAACTTATAAACATTATAAGAATGTAGCAAGAAGATTCCCAAGTAGCACAATTAATTCTTCAAAATATCCCGAGGATAAAAATTTAGGAATTAGTAAATATCTTCTAGAGGTCTGTAAGAGTTCCCTAAGATGGGCAAATGTCAGCATATCAGTATTAAATAGTACTTCCCATGGTAATCGAAAAAAGCTATTAGTATATTATCCTGTGAGCAGCCTTTTGCATACCTATAGAATTCCCATAGTAATCTTTAGGATATCTTATCGCTTGCCAATATAAATGGTCCCGAGGACATCTTTATAGGTCTTCTGTTAGATGTACGGCATCGATCCTGCAAACAGTAGTAATCTTTCGGGTATTTTATCGCTTACCAATATAAACGGTACTGAAAACATCTTTATAGGATTTCTATTAGATGTACCAACACACACTTCTTATAGAATTACCAGCGGCAGCTGGTGAAATGTTGGTTAATCCAAATCTCAGTATGGGACATCACGCCCAAATCAAACCAAACCAAACCAAACCAAAGATTAGAGATCGTTATAAAATTCATCCAAATAAATCGATGATCCCTGAGAGAATTTGAACGTTGCAGTAATGTTATTAATGCTCTATAAATTCATGAGTATAAGATAATGCATGACTGATTATCGTCAGTGGTTTGTACGTGGCGTCATCTAGGAATAATTTCGGTAACAAACTACGTGGTAAGCAAACAAATTTTATGCATTAAAAGAATTTCGTCTTGCGATTTCTATAAGTGTTCTATTAGCGATAATAATAATATTTCCATTTTAATACTTTATTTGATCTCTGTAATACATAGAAAATTGAGCTGTATGGTAATTCCCTTTTAGAACTTCTAGAAGATGTCTACAAGTATTCTGTTAAGGATAATAATACTATTTCCCTTTTAATACTTTATTTGATTTCTATAATACTTAGAAAATTGAGCTGTATGGTAATTCCCTTTTAGAACTACTAGTAGATGTCTGTGGGTTAACAATATAATGCCCAGTTTACATTTCCCCAATGCATAAAAGTTGAGCACATATAAGAGAAAGACTCGACGATACTTTATCCACAAGAAGTAACAACTACTAAATAAAATTCATTAAATGAGCCCACATACAAAATTTTTTCGTTGTGTGTGACTTGGATAGAAAATCTGGATGTGGAAGTAGTGATTCCTTGGGCAGCGGTTTTTTTCTTAACAATAGTGACAACTACAGTTCCGAATAAAAATCATTTTCCTCTGTCGTTTCTTGTTTTTAAGGTGACCACACTGGATATTTCACACTAAAAGTATATATATCCTCCTCGATAATTGTATCAACTACAGTCTAAATATTATTTCTTAATGAACTATTTTTTAAAATGACCACCCTGTACATTTCTTAAATTTTTCTTCGTTGAAAATTGTGTTAACTACATTCGAAATATTATCGACCTCTGTCACATTTTTTTCATTGATATTTTTAAGGCGACCACCCTGCATATTTATTTTATATTCCTCTTCTTTGACAGTTGTCTTAATTATGTGCGAAATGTTATTTATATCTTCCATCACATTTTTTCATATTTTTTTTCGAGTGATCACCCTGTATATACCGGATGTCAACGGAATCATTAGACAGGCCATAATTTCTCAAATTTGGCAGGGTTAATATATATCAAAAACGGCCAATTTTTCATTATTTGACACTTTTCCATCTAAGAAAGATTCTCAAAAAATATGGTTACCGCTCGTTTAAATATCAAGTGCACCAGCATTTGTACGAAGATGATGGCAACCGAAGAGTAAGTTATTGTGACTGGTTACTTCAGAACAATTTCGCTAACCCGAATTTTGTTTCTTTGATATTGCTTTCTGATAAGTCTAGATTCGTCAAAAATGGAGTGTTCAATAAACAAAACAATAGATATTGGGCACAGGAAAATCAACATTTCATGAGGCAAAGTAATGTTTAGCGAAGATTTAGAGTAAATGTGTGAACTGGGGTGATTGGAACAAGAATTATTGGACCTATTTTCTTTCAAGGACCTTTGGGAAGGGAGAGATATTTAGAATTCCTACAAAATGATATTGAAAAAATGTTGATGGACTTTGCAGTTTCCTTCTTGTAGTTTCTGAACAAATGTATTTCCAACCGGATAGAGCTCATAGTGCCCAGAGTTATGGCCCATTTAGTGAACCGGTATAATGGGCGAGTAGTTGTAACATATGGACCTGTACGTTGGCCTGCCCGCTCACCAGATACAAGTATTTTAAATTTTTTTGTGTGTGGTTATTTGAAAGAACGAGTTTTTTATACATCCCTTCAAACACTTCAGATTTTACAAAATCGTATTAGCAAAGTTGTTGCAAGTATAACTCCTGATACGTTGCGAAATGTTATGCGAAACTCCATTGACCGAGCCAGAAAATGTCAAGAAGAAGGGGGATGCACTTTGAACACTTGATACCATTTAATTAATCTTTTAATGTTTTTATTGAAAAAAAAATCATTTCTTACAGCGTATTTGCAGTTGTTTCGTTGACCAAGTAAATGTTTTGAATCTAGTTTTAATCAACTTTCACGGCATGCTTACTTGATAAGCATATTTTCTCGATATTTGTATTATTATCCATCAAAGAACTGGTGTATTTGGGTTAATGTCAAACCGATTTTCGATTTGAATGTATCAGGGGGTTTGTCGTGAAAATTAGTATTTAACTACTGGGTGTTTAAAAGATGTAGTCATTTGAAAAAGTTGACATAATTACAAATTAGTGATTTCGGTGTCGTAGCTACTAAACCAATTCGAAGAATCTTACGTTTACCTTTTTCTCTTATTCTTTTGGTCCATTTGATTGATTTGAGTGCATTCACTGTACTCTAGATGCAAAAACAAAAATGGCCCTAAAAAAATCACGTAGTCTCAAAAATTTTTTAAAAATACGCAGTCGGGCTTACTTAAAATCGTCTCCGGAATCCAAGAATGTAAAAATATACAGAGTGTTCCATTTAAAATTTCAAAGTTGAGGTTATTTCCGGGGAATCCGGAAGTGATGAAAAAGTGTCAAATCATGAAAAATTGTCCGTTTTTGATATATATATTACCCCTGCCAAATTTAAGACATGTCTTGAAAATTCTGGAAACTATGGCTTGTCTAATGATTCCGTTGACACCCATATTTAACTACATGCGAAATATTATCGTCCTCCTTCATTTCGTTAGGGCGACCACCCTGTATTTTTTTTCATATTTTACTTTGACAATTGTGTTAACTGCATACAAGATATTATTTTTTAAATTGTTTTATTAATGGTGACGCTGTATATTTTTCTTCCTTGATAGATGATGAATTCAAATGTATTTTTAACCGTTTTCAATATCGATATTAGGTAATAAGGTTCGCTTAACTGGACGACGCACAGTGGTGCTTGTATTGAAAACAGGCATCAAAAATCGATAACCAGCCAATTTTCGTTAAAAGTTTACGAAACTTGGTAGAGTTAAGTATTTGGATATGCTAAATTCAGTTTTGCTGCAGAAATTTTTTTTTCATTTGAGGTTGATGATTTCAAATTTCAACATGCCAGAAGCCAAAAATTTATTCTCAGGGTGAGAATCGAGTAAAATGGGGGTTGAAAGGGGTGAATAATTAAAATTTGATAAAATACGTAATTTTCATTCCAAAAGTATATTTCTAGCGATTTTTGAGGCTGCTGATTTCAAATTTCAGCATACCAAAAGCCTAAAATTTATTCTTAGGTTGAAAATAGAGTAAGCTAGTGATTGAAAGAGGTGTAGAAATAAAAAGTTGGAAAATAGGTACTTTAGATTATGAAATTATATTTTATATTATATTATAAATTATATTTTTTGAACTTGTTGAGTTCAAGTTCGAATCCGATCTCAGAAAAGCCCATGTGCCCTCAAAATTTTGAGCCTTTAGCGAATAAACAACCCTAAAATAGGGTAAATTATCCGTGAATTGTGGTAACAATAAATACGCGCAAAAAGTAGTTAACAAGCGCAAACGTTTTATATTTAAATATAGATTTTTGGTATATCGCAAAGGATTTTCTACTCTGAGGTGGTTTAGCAACCTCCAAAATAGAAGAAAGCCACCCTAAAACGAAGCAAAACTAACCCACATTCCTAAAGAATTTTATAGGATTTATAAATTAATGTGAATGAATGGTAAAGAATATCAAAGTGACTTTAACCTCTCTCAAGAATTTTATTTTTATATTAGCGTGGTTTTCCTCTATCTAGGGGTTGCTTCCACCACCACCACCCCAGAGTAGAAAATCCTTTGCCATATACCAAAAAATCTATATTTAAATACAATACGTTTGCGTTTGTTAACTTTTTTGCATGTATTTATTATTACAACGCATCAGAGATGATTGACCTTATTCTAGAGTTATTTATTCGCTGAAGGCTCAAAATTTTGAGAGCACATGTGCTTTTCTGAGATCGGATTCGAACTTGAACTCAACAAGGGCAAAGCCCCTAAAAATATAATTTCAGAATCTAAATTACGTGTTTTTTCGACTTCCTATTTCTGCATCCCTTTCAATCACTAATTTACTCTATTTTCAACCTAAGAATAAATTCTAGGCTTTTGGTATGCTGAAACTTGAAATCAGCAACCTCAAAAACTCCTAGAAATATACTTTTGGAATGAAAGTTACGTATTTTGTCAAATTTTCATTTTTCACTTCATTAACTCGATTTTCACACTAAGAATAAATGTTTGGCTTCTGGCATGTTGAAAATTGAAATCATCAATCTCAAGAACCTCTAGAAATATAAGTTTAGAATAATAATTACGTATTTTGTCAAATTTTCATTTTTACACCCCTTTCAACCCCCATTTTACTCGATTTTCACTAAAAGAATCAATTTTTGGCTTTTGGCATGTTGAAATTTAAAATCAGCAACCTCAAAAACCCTATGATTGTACATCATATATGAGGGGCGATTTTACCATAGTCTAAGGGTGTTTTTTCTCTCTTGTGCACATACTTCGGATATACCTTGTATGTAGAGCACAGATAGTAACTTGTTAATTGAAATTTCGATTTTTTTTTTCATCGTGGCTTCATATTATGTTTTTGTTGGCGTTCCATTAATACAGTTTACATGTTGTTATAGTCACATTATATTTTTATGTAGTAATGGATACAAAATATAAAAACTGTGTATTTAATATTACATTTAAAAAAAGAACTAGTAACTACACAATGTCTCTGGCTCTGCTTTGTTACACAAAGTGTAACGTAAATACAACCTTTGAAATGTAGTTGTTTTATAAACATCGTTTTCTCTTCGAGAGCAGTATATTATGGAAACTAATTCAACTTCAGTATGAATTTTAATGAAATTTTGTGAAATAACAGATAGATTTTAGATGCATGACCTGCCCATTCGAGCGAAGTAAATTATGAATGCCAAACTGCACTAAATCATACCACCCAAATTATGTAAATTCTAGTAATAAATTTTAAGTGCCATTCATCTTTATTTTAATGTAATTCTATGGCGTCAAAGCAAAACGTGTGTAATCCGTCCACTAGAATTCCCGTCACGTTTATTCCAATAATGTCTAAAGCGGCAGTCAACATGTGTTGCAAAATCATTGGATGGACGGACTAAGCACAGAACTGCGTAGAGTATTGCACACTATACAGACATATTTTTTGATTCATTACATTTTCACCTTATTACTCCTATAAAGTGAAGAAGTTATGTACTTACAGCGGAGTGTATTTAGAAAAAAAATGTAAGTTATTAGGAAATTAAATGGACCTGAATGGATTTGCCTAAAAAGTTTCCTAATCACTTTCTATAATAAATAAATTAAATACAAATTGAATAAATGAAATTTTCCACTACGTTTTTTGACCTATTTTTTAGGCTTCCAAAAATGATTATTTTCGATTAAATACATCGCACTAAAGCACTCGGAATTTAGTGGGATAACAAACTATCAATTTCAATTGTAAATGATAGATTTATCAGTATTAAACTAATGTAACAATAAAAAAATATATATACAGGGTGTAATTAGTTTCATGTCATTAAAAAAAAACTGGTGGGGGAAACGACTAAACGAACAAAAAAACCTTGTATAACATGGGGTCTAAAGCCAATAGTTTTACAAAAAAAAATAAACAAAAATTTCCAAAATTTTCAGTAATATTGTTTGAGAACTACTGGAATGTTGGGATAGGCTTTTATCTTCGCGTATGTCGGCGCCTCTAACCGTCAAATACGCAAATGTGGCTCTATCAAAGTGTCGTGCTCTTTTGTTAGAGACAGCGCGTCGGCGAGGAGACAAGATGATAAGCATCACACTTTTTTATGGCTTTTTAAAAGTAGGTAAGGTAAGTTCTTTAGCGGTGCGGTGAAGGTGAAAGACGTCGGCGTTTTCTGAGTGCTTAGTAAATCTGAAGAAAACTATACTCTCACTTGTGCAATATTTTAGTTTCTGTGGGCACTTTATTAAGTACACACGTCCAACCCGTTCGTTGCTTTTGTATGTTGCCTTTGTTTTTTTTTGAATTTTGGGCCACGTATATACAGTTAAGATTTATTTTATTGACTTAACGTTCAAGTTGTTAAGTTCTTGTTTACGTACAGACACTGCTTACTTGTTCGTTCTTTTGTGTTGCTTTTTGGATTTTGGACTAAGTTTTTATTTTTATTTTCTTTATTGACAACGTTAGTTGATAGTTTAGTGTGGTATTTTAAAACGCAGATTTTGAACGCTATGGGAGATTACACTTACCCAGAGCTTACGGGTATGCACTTAATGTATGAAGAATGCGTGAAAATGCAGCTGCTGTGGAACTGCTTTATCGTTTAAGATTCCCTAATCGACGTCATTTTTGTGCACGTACATTTGTAAGCATTGCTCAGCATCTTCGGGAAACAGGTCGTCTCGATGAACATGGAGGAGGACGAGGTCCACAACGCGAAGATAAGGTAATTGAAGCGGATGTTCAAATTTTGGAACTCGTAGAAGAGGATCCAACTTTAAGCACCCGCGATATCGTTAACCGTGTGGGAGTATCCCATTTTGTAGTGTGGAGGACTTTAAGAGATATGAACTTACACCCCCATCACTAACAACGTGTCCAAGCTCTAGAACCTCAAGATTATGCAGGGCGAATAGAATTTTGTAGGTGGATTTTGAGAACACACGCGGCAAATGAGGATTTTTTTAAATTTTCTCTGTTTCTCCGATGAGTCGTGTTTTACCAGGAGTGGAGTGGTTAATTTTAAAAATACGCACTATTGGGCAGACGAAAACCTACCTGCAATAAGAAGGACGCATTTTCAACGACGGTTCAGCGTTAATTTGTGCGCAGGAATTTGCGGTAATGAAATAATTGGACCTACAGAATTACCAGCTAGATTAAATGGTGATATATACTTAACTTTTTACAACAAACATTGCCAAATTTGTTGGAAGATGTACCTTTGGCAAGGTGCAGAAGAATGTGGCATATGCATGATGGCGCGCCAGTTCATTTTAGTCTGGCTGGATTTTTATTTTTCGGGTCATCTTAAATCTCTGGTTTATCGTGATCCAATTGACACTTTGGAACAATTGCGGCAACGTATTTTATTGTGCATAGAAACCATAAAAATGATCCTAATTTACCACATGTGTTGAACGGAGTGCGTATGTCCTTAGTTCGACGTGCCGAAAGGTGTATCGATGCAGACGGAGGTCATTTCGAACAATTTATGTAAATCGACAATAATTTATTGGTAAGTTCTAGATTTATCAAGTATTTTAGTTTTCGATACCTGATTCCCTGGCAATTCGTTAAATAAATCAGATTTTTTCCTAACTTAAAATACACATAATTGTTTTCTGTTATCATATCTCAGACGTCTAACTCTTTATTTCCCAATGTCATGCAATAATTACTTCTTTTTTAAGCTTTTAACCCGGAACACTCATTTAGGTTACAAATGTGAATAAATCACATTTAAATCTGATAAATTATAATATAAATCATAATTGATTCGGTTGAGGCGGTCATCAAAGGTGCCGCCCTTCTTTGCTTTGAAACCGTGGTCCGCCGCGGGCCGGCGAGAACGAGTCGTTCGGTACCTTGCATCTTTTATGGCAATTTAAAGGTTGTATAATTAGGAACTACATGTACATGAAAGGCAGTGATTCTCAAATGTTTCCTACCCTAATATTCAAATTGTTGACCTAGGTCAGTTTTTTTCAAAGTGCCCCTAGAAGAAAAAGTCATAAAGGTTTTTTGTTTGTCTAGTCGGTCCCCATTACCAGTTTTTTTAATGACATGAAACTAATTACACCCTGTATATATATTTTTTTATTTTGCCAGTTACTCATAATAGAAATGACCCCAATGCAGCGAGGCTAAGAAACGTTCCCAGGCAGAGGTTAGTATATGAGGACACCTCCTTGCAGGCACGCGAGCCTGTATGTGTAATGCGGGTCCATTGTTTTGAAAGACTAATGTAATATTATTGATCAGCATGCTTTAGAACTCCTATATTCAAAATTTAAAAACATTTTGACTTATTTTCGAATCATGACTCCCTAAAATTATATTTTTCAAATATTAAATAACACAGGTCTGCAAACAAAGAGGTCATGAATGTTGTTGAGCAGCTAAAGGTCATTTCCGAAGTAATTTTTCACGCTGAATCCGAATCTGGACTATGAATTGGTCCATCACATCAGGATTTTGAAGTATTTAAAAAATGGCTTTTTTGACAACTTTTGAGGTTATGTATAGAACTCAAAAAATGTTCAGTTTATTTTTAATAAATACATCATTTAGTACCATCCTTCATTTTCAAAATGAGTTTTCAAATGGTCATCTATGATGTTTCCTTATTATAGCCATTTTAAGGTGACACGAATTTGAACAACTACAACCCAATAATCTTAACCAAACGACTTTCAACGAGGGAAAATTGAAATATTTTCGATTATAAGATATACATCTTAGGAAGGTGAAAACTATCCTTATACAATACCAAACTACCTAGCTTTCACTCCAAAGGGAACCGAAGAAAAATGTATTCAGAACTCTTAAACGCCAAGATTCTAACATCAGAACACTTAAAAAGTCTTTAACACTAAGCCCTAAACCATAAACCCAAAATCATAAACCGTACTTCCAAAATTCAGAACCCTAAAACTTGAATTCGGAATCTTATGAATTTTTATGAAATCTCTTTTTTTTTTTTTTAATAAATTTGATTCCTTTTGGAGTCGTGTGGTTAAGATTGTTAAGATGTCTGTTGTATTAAATCTTGATTCGCTTAGAATCGTTTGGTTAAGAGCTCGTTATGTTTTACCTTCTGTTGTGTTAAATCTTGATTCGTTTGGAGTCGTTTGGTTAAGATTGTTGAGTTGTAGGGGATGGTTTCAAATTCATGTCACCTTAAAATGGCTATAACTTTGCGAGGAAACATCGTAGATGACTATTCGAAAGCTTATTTTGAAGAGGAAGGATGGTACTAAATTATCTATTTATTAGATATAAGCTGAAAAATTTTTTGAATCCTATACATAACCTCAAAAGTAGACAAAAAGGCTATTTTTTAAGTATTTAACCTCAAATATTTCAAAATTCGGACATGGTGGGCCAATTTTGAGGACATATTCGGATTCAGCGTGAAAAATTACTTCGGAGTGACCCCCATCTGCTCAACAACAAAACCTCGCAGACCGGTGTAATTAATAACTTTTAAACGAATTGCATTCTGAAAAAAAGTCTTTCTTCATTTTCTTTTTAAATTCACTTTTCTTACAGCTCAGTGTCATCTATACTTTCAAATTTCATAAGCCAAGAATTTTCATTGAAAAATTACCAATAATATTAAATATTAAAAATTTGAGAACGAATTTTTTTTTCAAAAAAAGTCATTCTTCATTTTCTATTTAAAATCACTTTTCCTATCACTCACTGTCATCCATGCTTTCAAATTCGGCAATCACTAATGCACGAATAATTTACAGGGTTGGCGCTTCAAAATGTTAATTTTTCAATGAAAATTCTTGGACAATTAAATTTGAAAGTATGGATGACGCTGAGTTGTAGAAAAAGTGAATTTAAAAAGAAAATGAAGAATGACTTTTTAACCTCCCCACAATAAAATTGTGGGAGGTTACTACAATTAGTCCAAAATCGAAAATTGAGATAACATCAAATCTTTACGTTTTGAGGTCCCAGGAACCCAAAAAAGTTGTTTTTGAAAAATGTCTGTGTGTGTGTGTGTATGTGTGTGTGTGTGTGTGTGTGTGTGTGTGTGTGTGTGTGTGTGTGTGTGTGTGTGTGTGTGTGTGTGTGTGTGTGTGTGTGTGTGTGTGTGTGTGTGTATGTATGTTAGCACGATAGCGGCGAAGCTACTAAACGGATTTGGATGAAACTTTGCATGAGGGTTTCTTTAGAAGATCTGAAAAGGTTTTGGTTGAGATCGGATTACGTTTAGTGCCGTTTTGGCACAACAAGTTGCTTATTTTATGATTACTTACAATTTGTAATTGAACCATTGAAAAGCAGTAAAAATTCCGATTTCAACGATATATCACACTTGCACTTTTTCGATTTGGTTTCCGTGAAAAAAATTAAAAAACAAAAATTTCACTTGTTTTGTCCTCAAAGCAGTGCAATGTACAGGGTGATATTCTAAAAATGACAGAGGTGTTCAGTGATTTCGGCTGATAACTCGGGAACGGTTAAAGATATCGAACTGAAATTTGAAACGTAGGTATAAATATTAGAGTAGTAGACGGACGGATTACGAATTAATAATACACCTACGTCACATGACGTCACAAATAAGAAAAATTCTTAGAAACTGGTGCAGATATCGACTTAACTATTGGAAACATCCAATTAAAGTTTGAAACGTAGGTGGAAATATTGTAGATGGATGGAATACGAGTGAATTAAAAATACACCTACGTTCTGATGACGTCGTAAAAGCATAAAATTCTTATAACAGGCGAACTGATATCAAAAAAATATTTCTACAAGACGAGTCACGAAATTTTTTTTTTTTTAATTTCCAAGAAAATTTTCGGAGAAATGTCACTTTTCAGAAAAATGTCAGATTTTTAAAAAAATGTCAAATTTTCGGAGAAATGTCACTTTTCAGAAAAATGTCAAATTTTCGAAAAAAATGTTAAATTTTCAGGGAAATGTCACTTTTCAGAAATATGTCACTTTTCAGAAAAATGTCAAATTTTCGAAAAAACGTCAAATTTTCGAAGAAATGTCACCTTTCAGAATAATGCGAAATGTTTGAAAATTGTCAAATTTTCGGAGTAATGTCACTTCAGAAAAATGTCAAATTTTCGAAAAAATGTCAAATTTTCAGAGAAATGTCACTTTTCAGAAAAATGTCAAAAATTCAGGAAAATGTCAAAAATTCAGGAAAATGTCAAATTTTCGGAAAAATGTCACTTTTCAGAAAAATGTCAAATTTTCGAAAAATTGTTAAATTTTCAGGGGTCACTTTTCAGAAATATGCCAAATTTTCAGAAAAATGTCCCTTTTCAGAAAAATGTCAAATTTTCGAAAAAAGTCAAATTTTCGAAGAAATGTCACCTTTCAGAAAAATGCCAAATGTTTGAAAATTGTCAAATTTTCGGAGTAATGTCACTTCAGAAAAATGTCAAATTTTCAGAGAAATGTCACTTTTCAGAAAAATGTCAAAAATTCAATAAAATGTCAAAAATTCAGGAAAATGTCAAATTTTCGGAAAAATGTCACTTTTCAAAAAAATGTCAAATTTTCGAAAAAATGTCAAATTTTCGAAGAAATGTCACCTTTCAGAAAAATGTCAAATGTTTGAAAATTGTCAAATTTTCGAAGTAGTCACTTCAGAGAAATGTCAAATTTTCGAAAAAATGTCAAAGTCTCGGAGAAATGTCACTTCAGAAAAATGTCAAATTTTCAGAAAAATGTCAAATTTTATTAAATAGACTCAAAGGAAAATTCCCAAAAAATACTACGGGTCCATTTGTGGTATAAGTTCTCTGCTAGTGTGTTAAAGCGTGCAGACTGTATGCTGAGTATTTTTGACGTGTCAAGTGCATCGAGAGATTACAAGTTTTTTCGACGTTTATAAAGCCCACGGATGGTGTGAGAGGCCATCCTGAACCGCTTACAAGCCCTACAAGTGTAAGCAACCCCACCGGAACGCTTTCGGTGAGTTTTTTCCAATAAAACTTTAAAAGTGACAGTGACATTATATTTTAAAAACTATTTCCGCTACTTCCGGCATCCCGCCGGAAATTCTTTTGGAAACATAACCTAAAAATAGTACTACATAACCTAAAAACAATTTAAGACATTGGTACCAACCTAAACATTTTTCAAAAACCAAAGTCCCCAGAGAAACATTGGAACCAAAAATTTGTCAGCTATCACTTCCCCGACCGATTTAGTGAAAAATTGGTCGAGGCCAAAAAATAAAACAAAATATACCAACTCAAACTTTAACGATCCACCATGAACACTACCCTGGCTACATCTGGCAGGGAAGCTGTCCACTAAGAGTTATACGGTTTTTTCCAAAGATGGCCATCCCTGCCATCCATCCCATTACCAACGAACAGGTTTTTTCGTTTAGTTGTTTCCGTATCAATAATCAAAATTATTAAGTGCTCTTGCCTACGAACGTTTTTATAGAATTGTGTTTATTTTTATATTCATTTTAGGTCCATGTGGACACATTATAATTTTAACCTAGTCTTTAAGCCTGCCTACAGAAGACAGGAGCTACTTTTCTATTTTTCTCCAAGCCAAACCGGACCTACCCCGTCCAGCCTCACACTCGCCACGGCGGTGTTCACCGTGGTTGTCTGGCTGGCCCCGGGCTAGGATCCGATAAAGCATATATTTGTATTAAAAACATTGAATAAAACGTTAATGTTGCGCAGACTATAAATTTAACACTAAAGTTCTTAGGTCCAAATCCCACCGAACGAAAGACTTTTTTCTGATTTAATACGAAAAAAATATTTCAACTTAATAAATATAATTAAATGAGATCGTTCATATTGTTTAGTGCTCTTTTCGGCTTCAAAGATTCACCGGGTGGGGAGGTTCCAGCCGCTTCCAGTAGCTGCCGATTTTTTTAAAATACAATTCGTTTAAAAGTTATTAATTATTTAATACAGAGTATGTGTGTTATCTGTGTCTACCGACCTCCCGATGGATGCATACGCACGTTTTTAAAAAAGTTTAGCCATACGGAGTGTATACCTAAAAGTCAACTATATAATTATTTGTGGTGATCTCAACATTGATTTGCTAACAAATAGTACAAATCGTGATCAGCTCATCGATTTAATAAACTCATTTAATATGGTTTATGCAACATCCACGCCTACTAGCATTTTCACGAACATTCATGGACATATCTCCGCAACAGCTATAGATTATATAATACACAATATTTCAGAATCACTGACATGTGATGTAGTAAATACAGGCATCTCCGATCATATGGCGCAATTACTAAAATAAACTTTAAAATAAACGAAAGCCCTACAAATAGCTCCAAAATTAATGAATTTGTTATCAGAGACACCTCCGAGAAGAATTTATTAGAGCTAAAAAATACTATTAAATACAAATTGGAACTTCATCTACAACTGCAATGTACATCATGCCTTTTATCTATTTATCGAATATTTAACGACTAAATTAAATGTTTTCTGCCCCATCAAAAACGTAAAAATCAATACTACTAAACAAACCAATTGCTGGATAACAGACATACATTGGTTAGTCAAACATACTAACGACAAAAAATTAAAAGAACAATATAAGGAACTAAAAAACAAACATAAAATTAACGTAAATCAAACAAAGCGTACATGTTTTGAAAACAGAATAAATAATAGCAGTAACACGAATAAGGCAGTGTGGAACATAGGGAACCACCAAATCGGCAAAAGTTATCAAAAACAAAACATCGAACTGAATATAAATGAAGTTACAATCAAGAACCAGAAAAACGTTGCCGATCTGTTTGGAAATCATTTTTCATCATCTGTCCGTTGTAACATTGAAAATAAAATGGGAAAAACCTACGCACTACCTGATTACCAAGGAGGCATAGTGTCCAACTCACTCTACTGCCCCGAAATTGAACCTGAGAAAGTCATTGCCGCAATAGCGGAACTTAAACAAACCAGTTCAACAGGAGAAGATGACATATCAAGCAAAGTGTTAAAAAGTGTAGGTGAGGCTTTAATAATTCCATTAGTGTATCTTTATAATATGTGCTTAGCCAGTGGTGAGTATCCATCTGTACTTAAAACGGCCATCGTTATCAAATAAGAGTGACATTGTGAATTACAGACCCATTTCTATATTAAGTGTTATATTCAAAATTTTGGAAAGAATATTATATAAACTAATTCTGGCATTTTTAATTAAATTCAAAATAATTACCGGAGCACAACATGGATTTCTCTCTAAGAGATCTACCGAATCTGCATGCATTGACGGGTTAAGCTATATATACTCTGAGTTAGATCGGGGTAAATTCGTAGCTGGCATTTATTTCAACTTCTGTGTAGCTTTCGATTCCATAGAAACTGATATACTAATATGTAAACTAAATAATTATGGTATACGTGGAAACTTGTCATATTTATTAGAATCTTTCTTATCTAGCCGTAAAATTACTGTAAAACTGAACCAAACTAGATTGAATAATTATGATTATGAGTCGTCCAAGGGTCTGTCCTGGGACCACTTCTTTTTCTTTTGTTTGCAAATGACTTGCCAAACTACATGCCAGAATATTGTAAAATTATAATGTATGCTGACGATACCAGTTTAATTGTGTCTTCCTTCGAATCAAATACCATCAAAGCCCTACTCCAAACAATTCTTAAAGAATTAATAACTGGGCAACAAAAAATAGACTGACTTATTTTAAATGCTGAGAAGACCATCTGTATAAACTTTTACAATAAAAAACAAATTATGTCAGATATAAATTTAACGATGGATGGAATAAAAATCGAATTTTCCAGTACATTAAAGTACTTAGGCACTCATCTTGATGAAGGATTAAACTGGACAGAACATGTCAATAATCTTGCAGAAAAATTATTGTTACTTTGCCCTTTTCAATCTAAAAAGATGCCTTGAAACAAAATTCCTTATTAATGTTTACTATGCGTTAGGCTATAGTCACATTAGCTATAATATTCAATTATGAGATAACTTCGTCAATGCGCGCCGAATATTCTTCTGTCAGAAAATAATCATTAGATTGATATTCAATTTAAAATGCCAAGAATCTTGTAAACCTTTTTTCATCAAATATTCTATCTTAACTGTCCCATGTATATTTATTTTAAAATCTGTAACATGTAAAACAAAACTATGAGCAATCTGTAAAAAATCATGACTCCCACAAATACCCCACTCGCAGCGGCTTTTTACTAAAGCTCCCCCAGCACCAAACAGCTCTGTTTGAAAAATCACCTGATTTTATCGGTCCAAAATTATTTAATAGACTTCCTCAATCAATTCGAGAGAAAAACTCCTTACAAGCTTTCAAGTCTAATGTAAAAAAAATATTACTCGAAAAGTGCTACTATAGCGTGGGTGAGTATTTGTGCGACTAGCTGCCTCCCTAAATTTATAAAATGATATTACTAAACGCAAGGTTTTGTAAAGGAACTACCTCCTCCTTATTATTCTATGCCTTCATTTTTCAACTTCTATAATTGTGATTCACTAGTGATTTTATCGACTGTTACTGTGTTTACTACTGTATGTACTCATATCATTGAGATTTTATGACTTGTTCTATCCATTGTTTTAATGGTAAAAGAATCAATAAATTATTATTATTATTATTTGAAAAATATAATTTTAGGGGGCCGTAATTCGAAAACAATAAATCAAAATGTTTTTAAATTTTGGATATGTTGATCAATAGTTTTATATTAGTCTTTTAATAAAAAATACAGGCCCGCATTACACACATAGGCCGATGTGCCTGCAAGGTGTAACGGTCATTTTTATTCATAGGCATAAAAGCCCTTAAATTACATTATTTCGTATTTTCCGTACATAAATTACCTATTTTGTTACCTCTTAAAAAATAAATTATCGCCGCTACTGTAAGGTTCTAGAAGGTAACGTAACCGTCGCCTAGTTCTCGGCTTTACTGGTAAATATTTGAAAATAATGCCTTTCCTCCAATGAGAAACCATAGTTTAAATTCGCGGGTTTAAGGAGTGAGGTATTTCGACTACTAGTGGGGGAAGAGATGAATACCGAGCCAAGCGGCAACCATGACACTTCCACGGCCGCTTTAAGCGTGCCCACAGTCATCACTCATCAAAAATTTGACTGAGAGAAGGACTTCTACGGCCGCCTTGAGCGAGACACAGTCAATCTTTTAACCAAATTTGAGCGAAGATATTAAAAGTTCCAGAATTTAAATGGTTTAGTTAAACCATAAAAATTATAAATTAATTATTTATTTAGTCTCTTTCCTTCGTTTAAGCTGGTTAAGGAATTTGACAGCCAGATTATGTGTGCTTTTGCGAGTTGTACATTCGAAATAAGTATTGATATGTGTAATATCCACCTAAAAGTGGCTAAATAATAGTGCATTCAATCTACGTTTTCAACTTTAAATAGGATTGCAGTTTTATTGGTAATGTCCAAAGTGAACTTATGTAAGTACCTATCTGAACTTTATATTTTCCTGTTTATGCACGTATTCTATGCCTTCATTTTTCAACTTCTATAATTGTGATTCACTAGTGATTTTATCGACTGTTACTGTGTTTACTACTGTATGTACAAAAAAAATGTTAGCGAACTGAAACCAATCCGCTTACTTGGGCGGTGGTAAAAAAATAGTTTATGTTTATTAAAAGACAAATTATAATAATGAGAGCGAGAGATATGTGGACTGTCGCGGTAAAAAGAAAAAAGAGATTGTAATGGATCCTACCTTTAATCCTCCCCGAATCCAGTGGTCAGCTTCCGGAGGCCTCCAGATAGGGAATCCAAATTGATGCAATCCAGAATCAAAATGACCCTTGTTCAATTCCAGTTAAGTGTAACACAAAGCGGAAAGTTATTAATTATTATTTTTGCCGTAAAAGACACTTGTCTGCGGTGACACGAGGTTTAACAGCGAATTGCAAATGTTTAGTATGAGACCAAGTCTCGAAAGGAAAACTAATAGTGGGCAACTCATTACAAATTTTCGGAAGTACTATAGCTAACAAATCTAAACAAGGCGTTAACTTCCCAACCGGGCGGATTTTAAGAGACACTCCACTAGAACTAGTGAAGGTATGCATCGGACCCAAGCCTTGAATTGATAAGGATGTATTAAAATGTGTTATGCCTAATCGATAAACACACTTTTGAGAAATAAAACTTGTTTGGGAACCTGAGTCTATAAGTGCCCTACATTTATGAAAATTACCATATTTATCAGATATTTCTATTAAAGCGGTTGAAAGTAAGACGGGGGTAGTTTGGGGTGTAAAACCTGAGAAAGAGTGTGTTGAAGCAGCGGGAACTGGTGTCCCATCATTAAATGAGGTACTAGCTATCTGTTGTGTAGGCGTGTCAACTGGGACAGCCGGAATATGAGTATCGGTATTTTCAAAATGCAACAAAGTATGATGTCTCTGTTGACATTTGCGACAGGTAGATGTAGAATTGCAAGTTTTAAAAGTATGCGATGAACTTAAACAATTTACACACAATCGATTCTGTTTTGAAAAATGATATCTATCCAGAGGGGATTTTTTATGAAATTCCTGACATTTATATAATAAGTGACCTTTTTTGCATAAAGGGCAAACTACATTATTATTAGTATTGGCAAAAAATGACGAACTAGATGTCCGAATGGATGGGGCTAATGCCTTTGTTGTTTTATTATGCGGAGCAGAAAAATTCAAAGTTTCTAGAGCATTACAATGACTTTCTAAGAAGTCCATCAAATTTTTAAAAGTGGGTAGTTCATTAGAACTATAATGTAATTCAAAACGTGATATGGTTGATGTATCAAGTCGGTTCAAGAGCATATGCACCAAGATAAAATCCCAGTGTTCTACGGGGAGTCCTAAATTTTTTAAAGCGGATAAATTTTCTTGAAAAATGTCTAACAAATATCTCAAGGCCCGGGAATTTTCCAAATGTAATTTTTTAGTATTTTCAATTTCTGCCCAATGGGCAGTAGTGAGTAAACGTTTATTCGAATAGCGTTGCACCAAACGGTCATAAGCAATTGTATAATTCTCGGCAGTCATAGGAACGCATTTTACGATATTAAGCGGAGGGCCAGTTAAAGCGGAAAGTAAGTAGTTGAATTTATCAACGTCATTTAAATTTTTATTATTATGTACCATAGAATTGTACATATCTATGAATGGTGGAAAATTTTTCAAATCCCCCTTAAATTTAGGCAATTCAACTCGAGGTAAATGAACATGCGAAACATTGTTAATAACGGCCGCTTGAGCGTCATTGTTTACAGAATTTTCTGTATTTTCAAATAAATCGGAATAAATTACTTTAATATCAAAATATTCACTGTCAAATGATTCACGAGTTTGGGCCTCAACTCCCAAATCAGATCCGTCTTTAACAGCTAACAGTGAGAGAATGGAATTATGATTTTTATCAAACTCTTTTTTAATCTGCCCTATAACTTCGTAACGAACTTTAAAAGATCGACGTGAAGCCTGACTATCAATTGCCATTTGTGCAATATTATACAATTCATGCATTTTGGTTATCTCATTTTGTCGAAAAGCGCGCAGTTTCTTTAATTTGTCCTCCATAGTAAGAAATTTATGTGATAAAATATATTCAAAGGTAAATATGAAATAAAAGGTATTTATTATTTGTAGCGTCACAAAAACTGACCCGACTGATAAGAGCCCGGGAATTCGTTCGAGCCGCTATCGGTATAAACTTTATATTTTACGCGATGCCTTGATAATTCTAAATCGTACTTAAATACAAATAAAATGACGAGATTCGATGTTAAGGAAATTATGCTAATTTAATAAAGTAACTTTAAGCCGAAACAAAATACATTTATGATCAAAAAAGGTTTTCTTAAAAAAAATACAGCAAATAACGTGGAACTGATAATGATAATAAATGTGAAGAATTTTAATGTAATATAATTTGAAATAAAATGAAAAAACTAAATTTGAATGTTGACGTTAGTTTAATAATGCAAAAAACAATATATGCCTGAAATAAAAATGCTAGAAGAGCCAAAAAAACGTAATCCTTGGCTAGAAGGACCAAAAAAAATGTTAGCGAACTGAAACCAATCCGCTTACTTGGGCGGTGGTAAAAAAATAGTTTATGTTTATTAAAAGACAAATTATAATAATGAGAGCGAGAGATATGTGGACTGTCGCGGTAAAAAGAAAAAAGAGATTGCAATTAGCTGATCCTACTTTTAATATACCGGGGGCGATTGATATTTTACTTGGAGCTGACGTCTTTCCTAGTATCCTTGAAACTGGTCGAATCGTTGGAAATGTCGATCATCCTATAGCTTTGAATACAATATTTGGTTATGTTTTAATGGGAAGATTACCTATCACAGCTTTAACAGTGATTAAATCTTTTTTCTGTTCTCTTTCTGCACCCCCTGTAGAAGATGTTCTAAAAAAATTTTGGGAGGTTGAAACTGTCCCGGAAGTCAATTCTCTGTCTCCAGACGATACACTCTGCGAACAAAAATTTGTGACAACCTTTTCTCGAAATGAAACGGGTAGATTTATTGTCTCCCTTCCTTTTCGTAGTGATGAACCCATTTTTCCCAATTCTCGTAATTTAGCTCTAAAATATTTTCTTTCTCTGGAGCGTAGACTACGTACGGATCCCGCTTTATATAAACAGTATTCAGATTTTATGCAAGAATATTTAGATCTTGGCCACATGGAGCTTCTGGTATCTCCTTCCGATTCTCAAAAAAGTTTTTATATCCCGCATCATTGTGTTCTTAAACCTTCAAGCAGTACTACGAAACTACGAGTAGTATTTAATGCTTCCGCTAAAATTCCACCTTATTCTTCACTTAATGACACTCTTTTAACCGGTCCCAAGTTACAAAGAGATATCGTCACCATTTTGTTAAATTTTCGGCTTCATAAAGTTGTATTCACCGCAGATATCAAACAAATGTACAGACAGATTTTAATTAATTCCGCTCATACAGATTATCAGAGAATATTGTGGCGCTTCACGTCTGATGGTCCTGTACAAGAATTTCCTTTGAAAACCGTTACTTACGGTATTTCCTCGGCCCCTTACCTTGCTATACGTACTCTATTGCAGTTAGCCGAGGAGGGAAAGTCTGATTTTCCTTCAGCTGCTAACATTCTTCAGTTTGACACTTATATCGATGATGTAGTGACTGGAAGCCCATCGCTGGAAAATGCTCGTCATTTAAAAAATGAACTAGTCGAACTTTTAAAGAGTGGTGGTTTCGAGCTAAGAAAGTGGGCTAGTAATGACCCTAATTTATTGAGTGATTTGCCTGCCTCTCACTTGTCTAGTAGTCCCCTTTCTTTGGACGACGAGTGTATTTTAAAAATCTTAGGTTTACACTGGTATCCAGCTTTGGATATATTTTCATACAACGTAGAACCTGTAGAAAGATCCTGTACTAAACGTCATATCTTATCAGAGTTGGCTAGAATCTTCGACCCACTAGGTTTTTTAGCTCCCATTACATTCTTTACTAAATATCTTATTCAGTTATTGTGGTCTTTAGGTGTGGATTGGGATGAAACACCGCCAGATGATGTGCTCTCTCTTTGGTCACGATTTAAATCTGAACTTCCTCTGTTGTCTCGTATTGCTATTCCTCGTCATTTACGCATACTTGACAGCTTATCTTGTGAAGCACATGGCTTTTCTGATGCGTCCATGAAAGGCTACGGTGCAGTAGTGTATTTTAAACTACGTGATGAAAACGGCGGTATTACTACCCTTTTAGTTTGTGCGAAGTCTAAGATAGCCCCGCTGCGCCGCATTTCAATACCGCGTCTTGAACTTTGCGGTGCTGTACTCCTTGCCGATCTGTTTTCTTTTGTTCTACGTACGTACCACGGTAAGATACATTTTAGTAAGATTTGTGCCTGGACTGATTCCACTATTACTTTATCATGGATAAAGTCCTCTCCAAACAGGTGGAAAACATTTGTCAGTAATCGTGTTACTTTTATACAAGACAAAATCGCACCCGAAAATTGGTTTCACATTTCGTCTGGTGATAACCCTGCAGATCTCGCCTCTCGAGGTTTATTTCCATCTGAGTTACTTAATAATCCCTTATGGTGGGCGCGATCCCCTTTTTTGCTTGACCCACAAGCCTCCTGGCCCTCTCATGTTTCCGACGTTGTGTTGCCTTCTGAAGCACTCGCGGAGGAAAGGAAAATTACATTACACTCTGCAGTTTTTTTAGATATTTTTGACCCTCTTTTAAATAAATATTCTTCCCTTAGTAAAATACAACGCGTGGTCGCGTATGTTCAACGCTTTCTATTCAATATAAAAAATCCCGCTATTAAAAAAAATTCTCCTTTTTCATTTCATGAACTACATCAAGCTCTATTAACGTTAGTTAAACGTACCCAACATTTGGCATTTTCTGATATTTTAAATCAAATCAAAGTTGGGAAACCGCTTCCTAAACCTTTTCGAAAATTAAGTGTTTTTCTTGATGATCACGGTATTATAATAGTAGGAGGTCGATTACACCATTCTACATTGTCTTACGACAAAAAACACCCTGTTTTGTTGCCACGTTCTGGTCGTCTTACGGAATTAATAATTGAATATTTTCATAAAAAATATTTACACGCTGGTTTACAATCTGTTCAATTTTTGATTATGCAACAGTTTTGGATAATGTCCTCAAAAAGAGCGATACGCAGCGTTTTATCTAAGTGCCATACTTGTTGGCGACTTAACCCTCTCCCCTGTCAACCTGTAATGGGAAATTTGCCTTCCGCACGTATCTCCTTGGGCTCCTAACTTGGGCGGTGGTAAAAAAATAGTTTATGTTTATTAAAAGACAAATTATAATAATGAGAGCGAGAGATATGTGGACTGTCGCGGTAAAAAGAAAAAAGAGATTGTAATGGATCCTACCTTTAATCCTCCCCGAATCCAGTGGTCAGCTTCCGGAGGCCTCCAGATAGGAAATCCAAATTGATGCAATCCAGAATCAAAATGACCCTTGTTCAATTCCAGTTAAGTGTAACACAAAGCGGAAAGTTATTAATTATTATTTTTGCCGTAAAAGACACTTGTCTGCGGTGACACGAGGTTTAACAGCGAATTAAGGTTTTTGGTATCACAAAAAATCTCTTTTTTTGTTAACGCGGAAAGCTACAGAGTGAGCCAAAATGAATAACAGCGGAGTATATTTTATTTCTTACTTAAAGTTAGCGGTAAATAGTTAGAGATATATTTATATTAAATAATGAACAGTTAAAAATTAAATAATAAAAAAAAACTAAATAATGACTGAGGACGGAACATACCGCCCACCTAAAATACAACGTATTTTACGATTTAGAATAAGGCAATAAGCACAATTTAACAACAGGACGCTTTAAGAGCCCATTAGCTGTACGCACAGTGGCAACGCGAACAACTCCGTCTGCACCAGGATGTACAGAATCAATGCGACCCAGTTGCCATTGTAAAGGGCGAGCTTGGGAGTTTTTTATCAAAACCATGGATCCCGGTATAACAGATTCAGAGGAAGAAGTCCACTTACTTCTTTGAAGCAGTGTATGTAGATACTCGGAATGCCACCGCGACCAAAAATCCTGGTGCAAACGTTGTAGCATTTGCCAGCGAGTTAAACGTCCCACGGGCACCTCAGTCAAGTCAGTTTCAGGTAGGGCAGTTAGCGGCTCAAGCGTTAAAAAATGTCCAGGCGTTAAAACGGATAGATCATTGGGATCTGAGCTTAATGGGGTTAAGGGACGCGAATTTAAAAATGCTTCAATTTGAACAAGCACTGTATATAATTCCTCGTAAGTCAGAATTTGCTGACCAACAACTCGGTTTAAATGTGTCTTAACTGACTTAATTCCCGCTTCCCAAAGTCCCCCGAAATGCGGAGCGGAAGCCGGGTTAAAATGCCATTCAATGGCCTCAGATTCCGCAGCGGATTTTAAAAGTGGGGAAAGCTGATTATAAGCACCTACAAAATTAGTGCCACAGTCGCTATAAAGATGATTGCATCGTCCCCGACGAGCAATAAACCGTCGTAATGCAGCAATAAATGCATTAGTTGTCAAGTCGGATACAAGCTCTAGGTGCAAAGCCTTTGTGGCGTAGCAAACAAATAGACATAAGTAGGCCTTCTGGGACTTAATACCCCGTCGTTTTCCCAAAGTAATCTGAAATGGACCACCAAAGTCCAGACCAGTGTGTAAAAATGGTTTGACTTGTGAGATACGTGCGGAAGGCAAATTTCCCATTACAGGTTGACAGGGGAGAGGGTTAAGTCGCCAACAAGTATGGCACTTAGATAAAACGCCGCGTATCGCTCTTTTTGAGGACATTATCCAAAACTGTTGCATAATCAAAAATTGAACAGATTGTAAACCGGCGTGTAAATATTTTTTATGAAAATATTCAATTATTAATTCCGTAAGACGACCAGAACGTGGCAACAAAACAGGGTGTTTTTTGTCGTAAGACAATGTCGAATGGTGTAATCGACCTCCTACTCTTATAATACCGTGATCATCAAGAAAAGCACTTAATTTTCGAAAAGGTTTAGAAGGCGGTTTCCCAACTTTGATTTGATTTAAAATATCAGAAAATGCCAAATGTTGGGTACGTTTAACTAAAGTTAATAGAGCTTGATGTAGTTCATGAAATGACAAAGCAGAATTTTTTTTAATAGCGGGATTTTTTAGATTGAACAGAAAGCGTTGAACATACGCGACCACGTGTTGTAGTTTATTAAGGGAAGAGTATTTATTTAAAAGCGGGTCAAAAATATCTAGAGAAACTGCAGAATGTAATGCAATTTTCCTTTCCTCCGCGAGTGCTTCAGAAGGCAACACAGCGTCGGAAACATGAGGAGGCCAGGAGGCTTGTGGGTCAAGCAGAAAAGGGGAACCCGCCCACCATAAGGTATTATTAAGTAACTCGGATGGAAATAAACCTCGAGATGCGAGATCTGCAGGATTATCATTAGACGAAATGTGAAACCAATTTTCGGGTGCGATTTTGTCTTGTATAAAAGTAACACGATTACTGACAAATGTTTTCCACCTGTGTGGAGAGGACTTTATCCATGATAAAGTAATAGTGGAATCAGTCCAGGCACAAATCTTACTAAAATGTATCTTACCGTGATACGTACGTAAAACAAAAGAAAACAGATCGGCAAGGAGTACAGCACCGCAAAGTTCAAGACGCGGTATTGAAATGCGGCGCAGCGGGGCTATCTTAGACTTCGCACAAACTAAAAGGGTAGTAATACCGCCGTTTTCATCACGTAGTTTAAAATACACTACTGCACCGTAGCCTTTCATGGACGCATCAGAAAAGCCATGTGCTTCACAAGATAAGCTGTCAAGTATGCGTAAATGACGAGGAATAGCAATACGAGACAACAGAGGAAGTTCAGATTTAAATCGTGACCAAAGAGAGAGCACATCATCTGGCGGTGTTTCATCCCAATCCACACCTAAAGACCACAATAACTGAATAAGATATTTAGTAAAGAATGTAATGGGAGCTAAAAAACCTAGTGGGTCGAAGATTCTAGCCAACTCTGATAAGATATGACGTTTAGTACAGGATCTTTCTACAGGTTCTACGTTGTATGAAAATATATCCAAAGCTGGATACCAGTGTAAACCTAAGATTTTTAAAATACACTCGTCGTCCAAAGAAAGGGGACTACTAGACAAGTGAGAGGCAGGCAAATCACTCAATAAATTAGGGTCATTACTAGCCCACTTTCTTAGCTCGAAACCACCACTCTTTAAAAGTTCGACTAGTTCATTTTTTAAATGACGAGCATTTTCCAGCGATGGGCTTCCAGTCACTACATCATCGATATAAGTGTCAAACTGAAGAATGTTAGCAGCTGAAGGAAAATCAGACTTTCCCTCCTCGGCTAACTGCAATAGAGTACGTATAGCAAGGTAAGGGGCCGAGGAAATACCGTAAGTAACGGTTTTCAAACGAAAATCTTGTACAGGACCATCAGACGTGAAGCGCCACAATATTCTCTGATAATCTGTATGAGCGGAATTAATTAAAATCTGTCTGTACATTTGTTTTATATCTGCGGTGAATACAATTCTATGAAGTCGAAAATTTAACAAAATGGTGACGATATCTCTT
The DNA here is from genome assembly GCA_936432065.2 of Rutpela maculata. NCBI lineage: Eukaryota > Metazoa > Arthropoda > Insecta > Coleoptera > Cerambycidae > Rutpela > Rutpela maculata. The sequence goes on along the minus strand of OW386287.2, from coordinate 134,541,104 downwards.
TGTAACTTGGGACCGGTTAAAAGAGTGTCATTAAGTGAAGAATAAGGTGGAGTTTTAGCGGAAGCATTAAATACTACTCGTAATTTCGTAGTACTGCTTGAAGGTTTAAGAACACAATGATGCGGGATATAAAAACTTTTTTGAGAATCGGAAGGAGATACCAGAAGCTCCATGTGACCAAGATCTAAATATTCTTGCATAAAATCTGAATACTGTTTATATAAAGCGGGATCAGTACGTAGTCTACGCTCTAGGGAAAGAAAATATTTTAGAGCTAAATTACGAGAATTGGGAAAAATGGGTTCATCACTACGAAAAGGAAGGGAGACAATAAATCTACCCGTTTCATTTCGAGAAAAGGTTGTCACAAATTTTTGTTCGCAGAGTGTATCGTCTGGAGACAGAGAATTGACTTCCGGGACAGTTTCAACCTCCCAAAATTTTTTTAGAACATCTTCTACAGGGGGTGCAGAAAGAGAACAGAAAAAAGATTTAATCACTGTTAAAGCTGTGATAGGTAATCTTCCCATTAAAACATAACCAAATATTGTATTCAAAGCTATAGGATGATCGACATTTCCAACGATTCGACCAGTTTCAAGGATACTAGGAAAGACGTCAGCTCCAAGTAAAATATCAATCGCCCCCGGTATATTAAAAGTAGGATCAGCTAATTGCAAATGTTTAGTATGAGACCAAGTCTCGTAAGGAAAACTAATAGTGGGCAACTCATTACAAATTTTCGGAAGTACTATAGCTAACAAATCTAAACAAGGCGTTAACTTCCCAACCGGGCGGATTTTAAGAGACACTCCACTAGAACTAGTGAAGGTATGCATCGGACCCAAGCCTTGAATTGATAAGGATGTATTAAAATGTGTTATGCCTAATCGATAAACACACTTTTGAGAAATAAAACTTGTTTGGGAACCTGAGTCTATAAGTGCCCTACATTTATGAAAATTACCATATTTATCGGATATTTCTATTAAAGCGGTTGAAAGTAAGACGGGGGTAGTTTGGGGTGTAAAACCTGAGAAAGAGTGTGTTGAAGCAGCGGGAACTGGTGTCCCATCATTAAATGAGGTACTAGCTATCTGTTGTGTAGGCGTGTCAACTGGGACAGCCGGAATATGAGTATCGGTATTTTCAAAATGCAACAAAGTATGATGTCTCTGTTGACATTTGCGACAGGTAGATGTAGAATTGCAAGTTTTAAAAGTATGCGATGAACTTAAACAATTTACACACAATCGATTCTGTTTTGAAAAATGATATCTATCCAGAGGGGATTTTTTATGAAATTCCTGACATTTATATAATAAGTGACCTTTTTTGCATAAAGGGCAAACTACATTATTATTAGTATTGGCAAAAAATGACGAACTAGATGTCCGAATGGATGGGGCTAATGCCTTTGTTGTTTTATTATGCGGAGCAGAAAAATTCAAAGTTTCTAGAGCATTACAATGACTTTCTAAGAAGTCCATCAAATTTTTAAAAGTGGGTAGTTCATTAGAACTATAATGTAATTCAAAACGTGATAAGGTTGATGTATCAAGTCGGTTCAAGAGCATATGCACCAAGATAAAATCCCAGTGTTCTACGGGGAGTCCTAAATTTTTTAAAGCGGATAAATTTTCTTGAAAAATGTCTAACAAATATCTCAAAGCCCGGGAATTTTCCAAATGTAATTTTTTAGTATTTTCAATTTCTGCCCAATGGGCAGTAGTGAGTAAACGTTTATTCGAATAGCGTTGCACCAAACGGTCATAAGCAATTGTATAATTCTCGGCAGTCATAGGAACGCATTTTACGATATTAAGCGGAGGGCCAGTTAAAGCGGAAAGTAAGTAGTTGAATTTATCAACGTCATTTAAATTTTTATTATTATGTACCATAGAATTGTACATATCTATGAATGGTGGAAAATTTTTCAAATCCCCCTTAAATTTAGGCAATTCAACTCGAGGTAAATGAACATGCGAAACATCGTTAATAACGGGCGCTTGAGCGTCATTGTTTACAGAATTATCTGTATTTTCAAATAAATCGGAATAAATTACTTTAATATCAAAATATTCACTGTCAAATGATTCACGAGTTTGGGCCTCAACTCCCAAATCAGATCCGTCTTTAACAGCTAACAGTGAGAGAATGGAATTATGATTTTTATCAAACTCTTTTTTAATCTGCCCTATAACTTCGTAACGAACCTTAAAGGATCGACGTGAAGCCTGACTATCAATTGCCATTTGTGCAATATTATACAATTCATGCATTTTGGTTATCTCATTTTGTCGAAAAGCGCGCAGTTTCTTTAATTTGTCCTCCATAATAAGAAATTTACGTGATAAAATATATTCAAAGGTAAATACGAAATAAAATGTATTTATTATTTGTAGCGTCACAAAAACTGACCCGACTGATAGAGCCCGGGAATTCGTTCGAGCCGCTATCGATATAAATTTTATACTTTACGCGATGCCTTGATAATTCTAAATCGTACTTAAATAGAAATAAAATGACGAGATTCGATGTTAATGAAATTATGCTAATTTAATAAAGTAACTTTAAGCCGAAACAAAATACACTTATGATCAAAAAAGGTTTTCTTAAAAAAAAATACAGCAAATAACGTGGAACTGATAATGATAATAAATGTGAAGAATTTTAATGTAATATAATTTGAAATAAAATGAAAAAACTAAATTTGAATGTTGACGTTAGTTTAATAATGCAAAAAACAATATATGCCTGAAATAAAAATGCTAGAAGAGCCAAAAAAACGTAATCCTTGGCTAGAAGGACCAAAAAAAATGTTAGCGAACTGAAACCAATCCGCTAACTTGGGCGGTGGTAAAAAAATAGTTTATGTTTATTAAAAGACAAATTATAATAATGAGAGCGAGAGATATGTGGACTGTCGCGGTAAAAAGAAAAAAGAGATTGTAATGGATCCTACCTTTAATCCTCCCCGAATCCAGTGGTCAGCTTCCGGAGGCCTCCAGATAGGAAATCCAAATTGATGCAATCCAGAATCAAAATGACCCTTGTTCAATTCCAGTTAAGTGTAACACAAAGCGGAAAGTTATTAATTATTATTTTTGCCGTAAAAGACACTTGTCTGCGGTGACACGAGGTTTAACAGCGAATTAAGGTTTTTGGTATCACAAAAAATCTCTTTTTTTGTTAACGCGGAAAGCTACAGAGTGAGCCAAAATGAATAACAGCGGAGTATATTTTATTTCTTACTTAAAGTTAGCGGTAAATAGTTAGAGATATATTTATATTAAATAATGAACAGTTAAAAATTAAATAATAAAAAAAAACTAAATAATGACTGAGGACGGAACAGCACGAGTCATCAATTTGTGGAAGATTTGAGCCAGTAGTTCATCAAGTTGATCACAGTGTAGTGCGTGTTCGTTACCTTTACGTTTTCGTGAACACTTCAAGCAAGCTTAATTTGTACTTGCTAATTTTTTATCTCGACTAAACACTCAAATTTACTTTTGGAGTGCTATATGTTTAATATTAAAATTTATCTTTACGTATTTCGTTCGAGGAATTATGTAAATTTTTGTGGGTGTATAAATACTCCCATTTGTACCTTTTAGTTAAGTCTTCTAGCTTGTTTTTGCATTTAAACTTAAATAAATATTTAATTGCTCATTCTTGGATAATTTGCTCGGAAAATAATTCTGATAAGTGAATGAACAATCATTTATTTATTATTAATAGTTTTTTTCTTGCGGAATTGGCCAATCTCCCTTTATTACGTTTTACCTATCTATCTTTTGTATTTTATACCATTATGTCTGTCTCTCCGTATATCTGTGCATTTGTTTGATTATTTGTTTGTACTTCTTTATTCGTTAGCACAAGTTTATTCGCCCATACCCTGTAGTTTTATTCTCATTTGCTCTACCACTTTGTTAATAAATTAGTTTATTGTTAATTTTGTATTTTTATTTATTTAGAATTCATTTTAAATAACCCCAAGAGAGACAGGGCGTTATAATTGGCGGTGCCAACGTGGAGCTAGGTCTAATTAAAAATTTTAATTAGAGAATAAAATTTGTGCTTCCGAAAAATATTTTTTTCAGGTTACCTATTTGTGATTTTTGTGTATGTACCTATGTAAGTTTTATATTCCGTCTTTGTGTAAAGAAAATGTATTGCTCAAAGTTAAAAAAGCAAACATAACCTTGTCGTAAAATTCCGGTTTACAGTACCGTTTTTTATCTTTGTCTTGTGTTGAAAAATAACAAATTACCTAATGTTTCCATCAGTAAATTAATAAGTACCTTTTCAGTAAACATTACCTATATCTTTTCAGCAGAAATTCTTTGTCTTTTCAATATATTTGTACGTAAACCTTTCCGGTAAATGTCGTGTTTATATTTTTATTGCGTTTGTAAGTTTCTTGTCTTTACATGATGTAAAAGCAGATATCAGGATAACAGAAAAGAGGTTTCCGTCGCGTAATAAATTCTTTGTTGGTGTTTCGTTTTTTTAAAAGAAATTAAATAAAATGTCGTAATTTCGGTATGGTACCTACCTAAATGGTAACATTAAATTCAATTTATGTAATATGGCTTTAAGTGGCTAGTTTAATTATTTGGTTTTTTATTCAATTTTTCTGGCAACTTTGTGCGTACCTAGTTAACTTTTTATATAGTTTACCTTTTATATTGAGTAACTAAAGTAAATTCTTTTTGTTATTTCAGTAGAGTCAGTGCAGTAGAGTTATAATTAAATTACATTTAGTTCAGTCTCGGTTTATTGTAGGATTAAAAGAATTTGATAATTTCTATATATGGACAGGGGCGGCTCTGAATTTTTGAATTTAATTATTAATATTTTTTAACTTTGTTTATTAGTATCTTTTTTGGGTTCTTTAAAATTTTTTTAAGGACTTATTTGTTTTTGAGTACGTTATTTGTGAAATTTTAAATTTGCCTTAACTTTAAAAAATTTTTTATTCCTTTACCTACCTTTTTGTTAGTTGCCTTACAAACTTTTAAAGTAGAATTTTTTTGACTTTCGAAACTGATTTGAACGCATATGTGAGTGGCTTAATGGTTTCGCCGTTAGCTTAGGAATTTTAACTTTTGCACTTGTACATTTTTCTTGTTTTTCGTTTGATGCTACCGTACCGATTTTATTTTTTAGTGATTTTGGTGTCTTATATGTTTATCGATTTTGAGTATTTTTCTAGTATGACTATTTGTCATTTTTGTTTTACTTATCCATTTTATGTCTCCCTTGCATTTTTGGATTCCCTTATTATTTTTTGTTGTTTTGCATTTCTTTGGTGTTTCTGTGATTCAGTAGTACTTTTCCGCTTTTACTTTTTTGTTTATGTTTGAGTCTGTGGTTTTTGCTATACTGACGCACATTGTTTACGTTCATTATTTGAGTACAGTAGCTTACGTCTTATGTTAAAAATATTTTGGTAAAATATTTATTTTTCGTAATAAATTTAAAATGAAAATAGAACTAAATTTTTAAATTCATTTCGTGATTTATGTTCGGTTTAACGATTTCATTTTTTGTACTTATGCATTCTAGAAATTTTGTTGAAGATTAACTTTTTACAATTTAAATTTTGTTAGAAATTAAATTATATCTTTTGGCTATTTCAGTAAAATTAGTAGTAGAAGTTCGGTTGGATTTAATATCTTTTGAGTTTAGTCTCGGTTTATGGGAACTTTATGGAATTTGATAATTTTTATATGGACAGAGACGGCTTGGGGATTTTTGAATTAAATCATTAATATTTTTGACTTTGTAGATTTTGTTTTGTTATTGTGCTGTGTTACTGTACCGATTTTGTTTAAAGATTTTGGCATAACCTTACATTTTGGATCTATTGCATTTTTTGAATTTATTTTTTTTATGTCCTTTATATTTTCTTTAGTACCTTACATTTCTTGATACCTTTTACATTGTCTACATTGCTTTTTTTGTTTTTTGGTGTATCTGTGAATAAGCAGTGTATTTTATGTTTTACCTTTTCTTAAAGTATGAGTCTATGTTTTTAGTATCTTGTTAGTTGGCAAATTGTTTGTATCCTTTCTTCGTTCAGTTTTAGTTCGTAAAGGTTTAGTACCTACCTTACTTTGGTTTTTGCCGTACATTGATGTTGAATTAAATAAGCACATTTTGTAACTTATATATGTTTTGAATTTAAATCTGGATTTGTCCAGTGTATACATTTTTACGTATTTCGTTGTGCTTTGGTGTTTTTACCATTTTGTTGTGTTCAGTCTAGTAATTAAATTTTTACTATTTTATTACGTTTCAGTATACATATTTTGCGTTTGGCCTGGCAATACATTTTTGCTGTATTTCGGTTATATTGCGTTATCTTATGATAATATGGATGTAAGTAGCAAATTTTTGTTAGTGTTTGAGTCTTGTTGGCTTGGGTACTAGTTTGGATATAATTTGGTCATCTATTAGTGCTTGAGGCAGTTTTAGATTTTTACATTTTCTTAAAGTTCGAGATTCCATATGTCATATATTTTTTTTTGAGCATTTTTTAGTAGAGTTCCTTTTAGTAAATTTCTTGGAGTACATTTTTGAAATTAAGTCTTGAGTTTTTTACGTTACCTTTCGGTTGGTGTTTCCCCTTAAAATACCTGGCGCCCTTCATTTTCTTTTTGCATTTTACCTTTTCATTTGTTTACCTTCACATGTTTTTACCTTTCTAGTTTGTATTTTTCTGCCCTTTTGTATATTCTCTATTTTGCCTTTTAAGTACATTTTACAGTTTTGGTAACCTGAAATAATTATTATGGTTTTCTTCGTTATGTTTTATGTATATACCTTTTCTGCTCAAACTTATATTTGAGCAGGGCTGCGTTTAGTATTTTTGTATATAGCTTACGTTTTGTACCTTTTTGTTTAGCGTTTTTCCTGGATGGCTAAAATTAGCACAGGATGCTTTTATCTTTTTGTATAGTTATGCGTTGTACGTTTTGTCGTACATTTATTTGTGTATAGTGCCTTACCCGCTTGCTGTGTGCAAATGTGGAGTTTATTTTGTTCTATCTTTTGGATGTACGTTAGCTTATCGTACATTTTGTTATGTATCTTATGTTACCTTACGTTACCTTTTCTGGCTAATCTAAGCATTAGTTCAGATTTACCTTTTTCGTACGAATTCTTCGTGCGATACTTTACCTTTACCTTTTGCTGGCTAAGTTTTACTTAGTGCAGGATAATATATGTTTTACCTTTACCTTTTTACTGGCTAAGTTTTACTTAGTGCAGGATAATATATGTTTTACCTTTACCTTTTTACTGGCTAAGTTTTACTTAGTGCAGGTTATCTTGTCGTGCATACGATATGTGCGATTACCTTTGTCGTACGTTTTGTTTTCGTGCGTCATATTTACGTTTACCTTTACTTTTTCTTGGCTAAGATAATAATTAGCACAAGAATATACGTTTACCTTTACCTTTTCCTGGCTCAAAGAGTTGAGTGCAGAGGTCCATGTAAGTCTTGGCTGACCAAAAGGGTTAGTTGCAAGCTGGGTCTGGCTAGTTTTACACTAGTTTACGTTTCGCTTCCTTGGCTAAAATATATTAGCAGAGGATATTTCCGTTCTTTCTTATCTAGCTAAGTCTAGTATGGGATTTTTTAGTGATGTTATTGGCTAAAGGCTAATGTTTCAAATGCGTTTTATCTTGACTAGTCTTGCCTAGTTTGGGATAGTTATGATTTTTTAGTTAGTTAAAAGCTAACAAGTTGCTTTCTGCATATAGTGTTATTTTCCTGATTGGAAAAATTTTGTTGCTTAGCAGACTGAGTGAATTTGTCTTGGTTTATCTTTGCACCGCTTTGTTTTTGTATACTTACTTTAATGGTCTTAGTTAAGAAATTTTAAGGCCAAATATTTTTGTTGTTACTCTACCTATGTATTAGTCTCTGGAGGTCTTCAAATGACTTGGTTCTTTTCTATAGATCTACTTTCCTTGTCATTTGGAATCCAATATTGCTTTGCATTATTTTGTTTTCAAGTATTTAGGTGTTCCGTTTTTTTATGTTTAGTCCGGACTAGTTTCGACTAGTCCCAGACTAGTATGTGTTAATGAATAGCTGACACATACAATTTTTGATTTTTATTACAAGTGACATCGGGTTTGTTGGGGGCCTTATATAAAAATCCCTTCCCTTCATTTTGTTTCTTTTCCCTTCCCTTTTCTATCTTCCCTTTCCTTTTAAATATCTATGTGATATTATTCCATATATGACTTATGTAAATAAGCTTATCTTCCCGATTTTGGAAACTTTTGTGTCTGGTAAGCTAAATGAATTTGTTTAGTTTATTCTAATACTATTTTGTCTCGACTTAGTCCCTTTATTGGTTTTTATCAATAAACTTTAAAGTTAAAATTTTATATTTCCTCGTGGGTTCGACTTTGTCCATATATTCGTTTTCATTTTGATATGGTTCATTTTTATTCAGCTTTGTTTTTAAATTTAATACAGTTAATTACATTCTTCTTCTTACTACGTTACCTTCTACTATATTACCTTATGTTTCCCTTACCTTTCCTGTGTGAAGTATGTGTGAAATCCGAACGTCGAGTATTTAGTTGTGTTGTTCCTCTTTTTAGCTTGAGATGTATTGATGTATGTGACGCGAATGTAGTATGTTTGAAAAGCTAAAGAGATATTCCTTATTATTTTCCTATACCTTAGTTATTCCGGTCTCCATCCTTTTGGGAAGGATCCCGCTAGTAAGGAGAGGGAGAGTGTAACGGTCATTTTTATTCATAGGCATAAAAGCCCTTAAATTACAATATTTCGTATTTTCCGTACATAAATTACCTATTTTGTTACCTCTTAAAAAATAAATTATCGCCGCTACTGTAAGGTTCTAGAAGGTAACGTAACCGTCGCCTAGTTCTCGGCTTTACTGGTAAATATTTGAAAATAATGCCTTTCCTCCAATGAGAAACCATAGTTTAAATTCGCGGGTTTAAGGAGTGAGGTATTTCGACTACTAGTGGGGGAAGAGATAAATACCGAGCCAAGCGGCAACCATGACACTTCCACGGCCGCTTTAAGCGTGCCCACAGTCATCACTCATCAAAAATTTGACTCAGAGAAGGACTTCTACGGCCGCCTTGAGCGAGACACAGTCAATCTTTTAACCAAATTTGAGTGAAGATATTAAAAGTTCCAGAATTTAAATGGTTTAGTTAAACCATAAAAATTATAAATTAATTATTTATTTAGTCTCTTTCCTTCGTTTAAGCTGGTTAAGGAATTTGACAGCCAGATTATGTGTGCTTTTGCGAGTTGTACATTCGAAATAAGTATTGATATGTGTAATATCCACCTAAAAGTGGCTAAATAATAGTGCATTCAATCTACGTTTTCAACTTTAAATAGGATTGCAGTTTTATTGGTAATGTCCAAAGTGAACTTATGTAAGTACCTATCTGAACTTTATATTTTCCTGTTTATGCACGAGTCATCAATTTGTGGAAGATTTGAGCCAGTAGTTCATCAAGTTGATCACAGTGTAGTGCGTGTTCGTTACCTTTACGTTTTCGTGAACACTTCAAGCAAGCTTAATTTGTACTTGCTAATTTTTTATCTCGACTAAACACTCAAATTTACTTTTGAAGTGCTATATGTTTAATATTAAAATTTATCTTTACGTATTTCGTTCGAGGAATTATGTAAATTTTTGTGGGTGTATAAATACTCCCATTTGTACCTTTTAGTTAAGTCTTCTAGCTTGTTTTTGCATTTAAACTTAAATAAATATTTAATTGCTCATTCTTGGATAATTTGGTCGGAAAATAATTCTGATAAGTGAATGAACAATCATTTATTTATTGTTAATAGTTTTTTCTTGCGGAATTGGCCAATCTCCCTTTATTACGTTTTACCTATTTATCTTTTGTATTTTATACCATTATGTCTGTCTCTCCGTATATCTGTGCATTTGTTTGATTATTTGTTTGTACTTCTTTATTCGTTAGCACAAGTTTATTCGCCCATACCCTGTAGTGTTATTCTCATTTGCTCTACCACTTTGTTAATAAATTAGTTTATTGTTAATTTTGTATTTTTATTTATTTAGAATTCATTTTAAATAACCCCAAGAGAGACAGGGCGTTATAAAGGAGGTGACGTCATGTCTACCTTGGGAACGTTTCTTAGTATCGCTGTGTTGAGGTGATTTTTATTACGAATAACTGCAAACTGCAATAAATAAAAAAATTTCTGATTTTGGTACTAGGGGCTTTAATGTATGAATTTAACTGAAGTATATTATGGTTTACATTTACACTCTTTATTTTACTTGGCAACTACGCTCTCGATTATATTCTAAGTACTTAGTGATATTACATACGTAACCGGTGTCTAAGGAACCACTACTTCCATAACCAAATTTCCGGTAGAAATAGTAGTGGGAGTGGCTGATGTCAAAACAAATTTTTGGTACCTGTACACTAAATCACAATTTTATTTTTTCATCCCCTTTAATAATTTGGTGGGGGTGGTAACAAAGATGGCAGTGAGGGCGACTAATGACAAGAAAATTTTTGAGTTTGGTTCTTGTGCATACATTAAATCCCAATTTTATGAACTCTGATTTGCTTGCTTTACTGATTAAACCAAATTTACCCCTCAACCCTTCAACGAAATAAGATCAAAATATAATCAAGTTTCAGATCTTGTAATAATATATATATATATATATATATATATATATATATATATACAGGAAAAAATCGTGGGTAAGACCGCAAAGAAAAAGAGCAACCGTGGACACGTGTTTCGGACTCATTGGTCCTCATCAGCACGGTGTAGCTAAGTTGAAAGGATAGGCTCAACTTAGGAATTGACACAAACGGTGACCACTGACAGGCAGCCAGTCGCACATTTGTGGCAAGAGTTAGAAGACCCCGGGTTTCCGGAGCGACAACTAACACACCACGGAGGCAACTATAGCTACCTGCGTGGAATCACTGGACCCAAGGAAGAATAAAAAATAGGAGATGTTAGTGCGGACCAAAGCTTTATGGCAAACAGGAAAAAATCGTGGGTAAGACCGCAAAGAAAAAGAGCAACCGTGGACACGTGTTTCGGACTCATTGGTCCTCATCAGCACGGTGTAGCTAAGTTGAAAGGATAGGCTCAACTTAGGAATTGACACAAACGGTGACCACTGACAGGCAGCCAGTCGCACATTTGTGGCAAGAGTTAGAAGACCCCGGGTTTCCGGAGCGACAACTAACACACCACGGAGGCAACTATAGCTACCTGCGTGGAATCACTGGACCCAAGGAAGAATAAAAAATAGGAGATGTTAGTGCGGACCAAAGCTTTATGGCAAACAGGAAAAAATCGTGGGTAAGACCGCAAAGAAAAAGAGCAACCGTGGACACGTGTTTCGGACTCATTGGTCCTCATCAGCACGGTGTAGCTAAGTTGAAAGGATAGGCTCAACTTAGGAATTGACACAAACGGTGACCACTGACAGGCAGCCAGTCGCACATTTGTGGCAAGAGTTAGAAGACCCCGGGTTTCCGGAGCGACAACTAACACACCACGGAGGCAACTATAGCTACCTGCGTGGAATCACTGGACCCAAGGAAGAATAAAAAATAGGAGATGTTAGTGCGGACCAAAGCTTTATGGCAAACAGGAAAAAATCGTGGGTAAGACCGCAAAGAAAAAGAGCAACCGTGGACACGTGTTTCGGACTCATTGGTCCTCATCAGCACGGTGTAGCTAAGTTGAAAGGATAGGCTCAACTTAGGAATTGACACAAACGGTGACCACTGACAGGCAGCCAGTCGCACATTTGTGGCAAGAGTTAGAAGACCCCGGGTTTCCGGAGCGACAACTAACACACCACGGAGGCAACTATAGCTACCTGCGTGGAATCACTGGACCCAAGGAAGAATAAAAAATAGGAGATGTTAGTGCGGACCAAAGCTTTATGGCAAACAGGAAAAAATCGTGGGTAAGACCGCAAAGAAAAAGAGCAACCGTGGACACGTGTTTCGGACTCATTGGTCCTCATCAGCACGGTGTAGCTAAGTTGAAAGGATAGGCTCAACTTAGGAGCCTATCCTTTCAACTTGCTCTTTTTCTTTGCGGTCTTACCCACGATTTTTTCCTGTTTGCCATAAAGCTTTGGTCCGCACTAACATCTCCTATTTTTTATTCTTCCTTGGGTCCAGTGATTCCACGCAGGTAGCTATAGTTGCCTCCGTGGTGTGTTAGTTGTCGCTCTGGAAACCCGGGGTCTTCTAACTCTTGCCACAAATGTGCGACTGGCTGCCTGTCAGTGGTCACCGTTTGTGTCAATTCCTAAGTTGAGCCTATCCTTTCAACTTAGCTACACCGTGCTGATGAGGACCAATGAGTCCGAAACACGTGTCCACGGTTGCTCTTTTTCTTTGCGGTCTTACCCACGATTTTTTCCTGTTTGCCATAAAGCTTTGGTCCGCACTAACATCTCCTATTTTTTATTCTTCCTTGGGTCCAGTGATTCCACGCAGGTAGCTATAGTTGCCTCCGTGGTGTGTTAGTTGTCGCTCCGGAAACCCGGGGTCTTCTAACTCTTGCCACAAATGTGCGACTGGCTGCCTGTCAGTGGTCACCGTTTGTGTCAATTCCTAAGTTGAGCCTATCCTTTCAACTTAGCTACACCGTGCTGATGAGGACCAATGAGTCCGAAACACGTGTCCACGGTTGCTCTTTTTCTTTGCGGTCTTACCCACGATTTTTTCCTGTTTGCCATAAAGCTTTGGTCCGCACTAACATCTCCTATTTTTTATTCTTCCTTGGGTCCAGTGATTCCACGCAGGTAGCTATAGTTGCCTCCGTGGTGTGTTAGTTGTCGCTCCGGAAACCCGGGGTCTTCTAACTCTTGCCACAAATGTGCGACTGGCTGCCTGTCAGTGGTCACCGTTTGTGTCAATTCCTAAGTTGAGCCTATCCTTTCAACTTAGCTACACCGTGCTGATGAGGACCAATGAGTCCGAAACACGTGTCCACGGTTGCTCTTTTTCTTTGCGGTCTTACCCACGATTTTTTCCTGTTTGCCATAAAGCTTTGGTCCGCACTAACATCTCCTATTTTTTATTCTTCCTTGGGTCCAGTGATTCCACGCAGGTAGCTATAGTTGCCTCCGTGGTGTGTTAGTTGTCGCTCCGGAAACCCGGGGTCTTCTAACTCTTGCCACAAATGTGCGACTGGCTGCCTGTCAGTGGTCACCGTTTGTGTCAATTCCTAAGTTGAGCCTATCCTTTCAACTTAGCTACACCGTGCTGATGAGGACCAATGAGTCCGAAACACGTGTCCACGGTTGCTCTTTTTCTTTGCGGTCTTACCCACGATTTTTTCCTGTTTGCCATAAAGCTTTGGTCCGCACTAACATCTCCTATTTTTTATTCTTCCTTGGGTCCAGTGATTCCACGCAGGTAGCTATAGTTGCCTCCGTGGTGTGTTAGTTGTCGCTCCGGAAACCCGGGGTCTTCTAACTCTTGCCACAAATGTGCGACTGGCTGCCTGTCAGTGGTCACCGTTTGTGTCAATTCCTAAGTTGAGCCTATCCTTTCAACTTAGCTACACCGTGCTGATGAGGACCAATGAGTCCGAAACACGTGTCCACGGTTGCTCTTTTTCTTTGCGGTCTTACCCACGATTTTTTCCTGTTTGCCATAAAGCTTTGGTCCGCACTAACATCTCCTATTTTTTATATATATATATATATATATATATATATATATATATATATATATATGTGTGTGTGTGCAGCAAATTTCAAATCAATATCATGAACCGTTTCAGAGTAATCGTGCGCACAAATAAAGGTACGGACTGACAGACTGACAGGCAGACGTTTCATGACATTCTAAACCTATTTGAGCAAAAACAATTTTCAATATTTTGTTTACGATTACTATCCACTACGTGGATGTGGAAGTGAAAATTATCTAGAACATGTTATAATTCGAAAAGTTACAGTGAATTTGGCCCGAAAGTATTCACCTAGAAGTTTTCAAAGTCGGTGATAACGAATATGGTGCTTAGACAATTATTTTAAAAAATGACGGCTCCAAAATGGTCGAATTTAAAACCAAAATCATGCAAAATTTCATAAAAATAAATAAGGCATATATTATTCAATAAACTATGGAAAAAAAATAGAAAAGTTAGCCTAAATTAGATTCTGCTTTTATGTCCATTTCAATCTTCGTCTTGCACTTCTCGAGGGACGTCCTCCTCCAGTTGCATGTAGCCTACTGGGCGCTCATGTGAGTTTGACTAGAATTACAGTTTATCGCGTTTGGAACTGCGTTCAGAACCCAAGCAGCAATTTTTGTAGTTTCTATGTGGTAGTTACCATTAGTGGAACTTTAAAGGTTTCCCCAACTAAGGACTGTTACGTAATGGGAACCGTCCTTCTACCAAGCATTCACCAAAATGGGCAATAGCAATTACGTAGCAAATTACTATTCCGGTACCTCTACCGTCACCATGTAGATGACTAGGTTATTACTTAAACGGGATGTAGAAATGACTAACTTTTGAAACAGATCAGCTGACAGGAATGAAAGTGAAAACTATATATATTGGCTCACTCCTGGATGTGGATTTAAAACCACTACTTATTTTCTGTAAAATGTTATGTTATACTGTGCGATCAGCATTATTACCAATTTTCACTTTACAGTTGAGTATGTTTCAAAGTAATGCAGTGTAGTATCCTCGACGTTGCACATTCTACAGCAGTTACTTGAAAGTTTTATAACTATACAATGCCTGAATTCAGTAGAATCTACATAATTGTTACTACGAAGATATACCACAAAGTGAATTTTACACTAAGGTCGCAAATTTAGTAACAGTTATGTCATACCTACTATATTAAAGTTCCGATGATGCTTCAGATGCAAGTTCCCATCACTTTGAATGCTGCTTGGTTATCTTTCAAATTGCTCTGGCATTTTGAGTCAAATGAAAAAACAGAAAGTGTTTTCAAGAAAAATGATGAAAATCGCCATAACTTTTTTTAAAATAAATTTTAGACGATAAGTCCCGAAGGACATTTTTCGTAATGAATCAAACTGATTTGGATAGTAATGAAACAAATTTATTTAATATCAAATGTTTACTTAATGTATTCAAGTAAAACAAAGGTGTTTGCAACTGCTATTTGACAATTAAACATTTTGACATTTCTGTTTATTGTGAATTGTATAATTTCTGGCTTATGGTTATATTGTATGTTCGACTCAATTTTATACTGTAAATTGTACACATTTTTGGGAAAAAATGGGATTTTTATTAATTAAAAAATTATATTGAAGTTCAAATACTTCGAAAACCAGTGATTTTTCTAAAATTGTTCGTATTATAAAAGTTCTTTAGAATGTAATTGCCCACCATATGCTCTCAAGGTTTCTGGGTTGAATAGTTTCTTTGCATTGCAACGCTGTCTATACCTCAATTTATAAAATAACCATTTTCACCCAAAACTAAATTCATTTATATATTCTACTGGATATCTTTTACAACATTCAAATATATTATCTGTTTTAATTATCAAGAAAAAGACCCCGGAAGTTTTAGTTTGGACATTTTGAATATGACTTAAAGGTTAAAAATCGACTTCTAGTTTTCTACAGTAAAAACGGCACATAGAATGTAGTTGAATTCCTAACAGCTTTTGATCAAAATGATATGAAGTAGCAAACTGCAGAGTTTCAGAAAATTTGATAGAATACCTACCACTTTCCTTAAGAAATGCAAGATGTCCTTTGGATAAAAACACGTTTTGTTCCAAATAATTTTGATATTTTTAGATAATTATTTTGAAGTAAAATAATATATGCCATTTGATTTATATTTCAAAAACTACAAAAAAGTTAAATGGACTTTCTTCTCGGAACGCAATATAAAAGAATTTTGCAATTTCGATTTTAATAAAAATGTACTTTTAACCTCCCCACAATAAAATTGTGGCAATTGACACTTTTCGAACTCTAGTATTTGAGAATTATATCTTTTATAATAAATAATATTAAGTCTATGAAAGTTAACTACTTAATACCCATTAATGCCTAAAGTAAAATTTTTCAATATATAAATTCTACAATAAAGTATGTTTGAACACAAGTTAGTTAAAAATTTATATTAGGAGTGTTATTTTATATTTTACAGAATCACTGGATCGATGGACTCACCTCGCGCCTCCACCTTACTAATGCGCATCTTTCAGATTCAGGGAATTATTCCTGTGTGCCCACCATCGCAGGAGCTACAAGTGTTAATGTTCACGTTATTAATGGTAAGTAAACGGAGATGATAGCCATGTAAATGGTTATTTTGTAGCGTAATATCACTTAATCCCATTCATTGTTAAGCTAGCAAACATTGCGATAATTAATGGTCATGATATGACCACGAAGTTATGTTCTACACTAACAAGAATTTCTTATAGATAAATTAATGATATAATATTGATACAGCACCTTTTGCAATTTAGAACTATTGTCATATGAACTGAATTTCGTATTTTTATTTATAATTTAATAGTAAAAGCATCAGAGGAATGTTTTTGTGCGTGGCTTGCTAACTTATATAGGAGGTGGATATCACCTTTCCAGAGTGTGGCACCCAAGAAAAAATATGACTGTTGGAACTTGACATAGAATCAAATTTTTAGAAAGAAAGGTTTTATGCAATTTTCATAAAAATTGATAGTCTTTAAATTATAATGACTTGAAAATAGCTATTTTAGCTTGAGAAAACAGGTAGTTATCTCAAAATGTTTTTCGCAGAATAACTCGAAAAGTATTACATTTAGCAAAGAAATGGTAGAGCAGAAAGCTTACGAACTGAGGAATAATTTTATTTCTCCTAATTTTTGTGGAATTAGCAGTTTCAAAAATAAAAGGTTTAAATATGGCGTCCGGACGTTTATAAGAAAAAGTATTTAGTTTAAATATTAAATAACCCATAAATTATAGATAGCACTTACATAAAACATGCTTATGACCTAAATAAAATATTACTAATTAAGCTTTCAAATGACTTCTTGCCTGCTTATGTAGCATTAAAAATAATGAAGTTATGATAGAAACAATGCGCATCTTCACATTTTTTTAAATCAAGGCTTCACTATTTTGTTACTTAATTAACCAATAATTAAACAAATATCTCTAATACTGTTTTTCGATATATATCTAGATGCTCAATTTTTCTTGCTCGTTTAAAGCACTTTCTTTAGAAAAAATATCCATCTTCCATATTGAAGCTGCCATTTCGAATTTTTTAATTTTGACTTCAGATTTGTAATCAGCGATCCCAGAAACATAAATATACCACGTTTCAAAAATAAATCAACCATACTTTTTCAAGCATAAAATTTTTCGCATTGGGGGTGGTTTCTACCCTCAGGGGTATCGAGACCAAATATAAACTAATAGCCCGTCGGGAGGAGCGCGAAAAGCCGTCTCTTTCTGGACCCACCCAATACTGAAGTTTAACCAGATGGGACCTTCACTACTTATTAAAACATGTTATTTTACACAGGAAATCAAAATCGACGACACTTTCCATTGGTCGAGACCTAAGATATAAGAAAAAAAAACAAAAAAAAAAAAGGAAGTTTCAATCAAATATGACTTTAGAACTAAAGCAGATAAAAATAAAATTGTTGTTTGGTTTTGACAAGTAAACCTTGCTTTTGAATTTGAAGTACAATGTATTGCAATAATAAAAAAATTAACATAAAAAACTGACAAAATTCAAAAGGATAGACAAAACAGTAACATTTTTCTAATTCTTAACTCGCCATAACTTGCTTATATAATGAACTATTCAATTTTTTCTTTCACCAAAAACTGACAAATTTAATAGGCTTCATTTTGTCTGGATTAATGCTAGGTCTAATTTTTTAACTAAAAGAGCTACAGCCCTTTAAACACAACGAAGCACACTACAGCGACGAAGACGCGAGGCTTCCTCTCTCGCCCCCGCTACTCTCTCGGCACATCAAGAAACGTATGGGCTGCTGGCCTCATTATTGTCTGGATAAGTATTTATAAGTATATATTATTTTATTTACATTTAGGCTATTACAGTTTATATATTATATTGTAGATTTATTTTTATCAATGGAGAAAAACTACATGTTTGCTTTGCGAAACTGCTGAAAGCAGCGAAAACCTAATGGTAAAAAACCAACTGTTACTGGCATCAGGTCTAATATAAATTGTGCAAATGAAAGAATAGATGGTACTTCATTAAAAATTTTATAAAACAAAGTGGTGGTGGCACTTATTTGCACACGCTTTGATACCGATTTCATTATTCTTGTCGGACATCTTTTTGTAATAAGAAAAATATTAGCAGAGACAATACGTATTGTCTCTGATATTAGTAATGCAATTGAGCCTTCATGTAGGTATATTGTCTGATTTGTGGACAGTGGCGCCGCTAGCCTTTTGAAATGGGTGGGCGGATGCCGGCAAAGAGCAGGCGGTACAGCAATAGACATTTATATTATTATTATCCTGCATCGCCAGCGTAGAGATGTGGCGTGATGCCTCAAGTCAGCGGCGGCGGCGCAGAGTGGACGGCGACCGGCGCTTGGATTTGCAGAGTGGACTCCCGCCCACCCCAGCACCCCCCTAGCGCCGCCACTGTTTGTGGAAAATCCAAAAAAATTAGGAATAAAAAATTAAGAACATTTTTAAATAGCGGAAATAAATAAAAATGTACAAAACTAAACCACTGAAAGAAAAAAATGAATTTAAAGTAGCGTTAATCATTTTATTTAGGGAGGTTGAACTTGCTGTTTTGTAAAAAAAGAATCCTTAACTCTAACATTTCTAAAAACACGCCTTATTGATATATTTTTTGAAGAAATGACGGAAAAAAAATTAGATTATAGCAGCGGAAATATAATAAAGAGACATTTAAGCAAATAAAGTGTTTTGCGAACACAAAGGAAATACAACAACATTTCATTCAAGTGATAATAAAGCTATAAAGAATTTTTGTTGTCAGGCACAAGTGAATCAAGCGAAGAAAACTTGGTACATGAGAATGAATTGACAATTCTTGATAAAGCTGCCGGTATCTTAAGTGAAGCTATAGCTGGACATTTTAAAACTATAAATAAAACACGACTATTAATCTGAATGAACATCAATGTAAACAAGAAGTTTCAGATTTGTTGTAAATATTTATGTCGTGAATACTAAATATGTCAGCACAGACAAATTGGATTTAAACGTTATTTCTATAATAATGCAATTTATATTAATAATTATGAAAAAAACAACCAGCTTAGGCCACTATTTTAATCCTTTACATATCATTACATGTGTATCATGCCGTCAGAAGAAAAAAACTTATTGATATGCTTTATTCTTTTAGCTATGGTTATTCGTACGATGAAATACGGGCATTTTTGATATCTTTAGCTAGTCACGTATTAGTAAAAACTAGTGACGACATTTTTATTCCACCTCCCGGAGTTCTTCCAGTAGGTTCTGAAGAAAACAATTACATTCATGGACATCGACAATTTTGATCAAAACGAAGACAGGCTAGATGGTAAAAATCCCACTTATTGCTTGGAATGGTATTATTTAAAAAAAAAATAACGGCCTATTTACACAATCAAATTTAGATCATTTATCCAATTTTAACCGATTTTAACTCTTCCAGTTTATATAAAAACAAAAATATAGTTATGTACAAAAATCCAACTAATCGTTCAGAGCCTCTACGAGTTAGTGAAAACATGGCAAATAATTGTTTTGATGTGGTTACTATTGACACTTTATGCAAAATATTAAAATATACGAAAGAAGAACTTTACTAGCTGGAATGAGTTTAACAATGGCATATCTGAAAATCATATACCTACCTATTATTCTCCATTTATTAACGCATCGCCCACGTTGTACGACACCATACATACCGGATTATTACAACTAATATTATTTCATTCAATTAGATTTGTTAGGTTTATCATCTGACAATAAAGGAAGATTATTCTAAAGCTTTTGTTACGGCCGCCGGTTGTAGCGTTGCGCGCTTTCTGGTGAATGAGGAATGTACGGGAACGAGAGGGGAAGCCTCGCGACTCCGTCGCCGTAGCGCACCTCTTTGTTTTTAAAGAGCTGTACCGCTTTTATTTACAGAGCTAGTCCCATCATTAATTAAGACAAAATGAAATCTATGAAATTTGGCAGTTTTTGGTGAAAAAAAACATTCGAATAGCTCAATACATAAGCGAGTTACAACGAGTTGAAGCTTTCAAAAAAATTGACAATTTGTGTACTATCTAAATTAACGTCAATT
This sequence comes from Rutpela maculata, assembly GCA_936432065.2. Lineage (NCBI taxonomy): Eukaryota > Metazoa > Arthropoda > Insecta > Coleoptera > Cerambycidae > Rutpela > Rutpela maculata. The sequence continues at coordinate 134,520,727 of OW386287.2, read as the reverse complement.
TTCTAATGTTAAAGTTATTATTTTTGTAATAAATTACATATCAAATTAAAGAGAATCGTTTCTACTATAAAACTAAAAAAAATATATAATTTTACCTTTTTTTGTTTTAAAGTTATTCGTGGTTAAATTTGAATTTTATTATTTTCATTTTTTTTTTTAACCTGCTGAATAAAATGGAATAGGTTTTATTTGGTTATACCTCGGTATTGGGTTACTGAATGCTAGGGCCAGTCATCCGACGTACTATAAAGATGATATGCTCTACTACAAAAATCACGAATTAAAAATTATTATCATTGCATAATAATACATATGACATTATTTCTAAATTTTGTATACTTACCTTTTACTCAATGTCTCCGCTTTTTCCACTCATAGTGAAATAAGTACCCTGTCGGAAGCTCTCTGTGTGTGTGTGTGGCATGACTCCTAGATCGCAATCTATTTTATCCATCTGTTGCGCCATTTTCTAATGAGCCGTTCTGCATCCTAAAGGAAAGTGAGTCTCCTTATTTAACAAGATCTACAATCATGGTCGCGTCTGAGCGATCTTATTTGTCCTAGGGGTTTTAACAGACTTTAATCGTGGGTTTGATACACAAATAGACTGGAGGCATTTACTTTTTTCTCTTTACTTTATGCTGCCGAGTGTTTTACTAACTAACAATAAATACCAATTAATATTATTTACAAGAACTGCGAAGAGTATCCTAAAGAATATGTGCAACAATTATATGAAAAAGTCAGTAAATTGGCCAAAGGGGATAATGTATACTCTAGTTTTTTATTTCATAAACATGTGTGGAAAGCGTATAGGTGCTTCCAGCATGTTTGCTTCCATGGGATATATGCGGACAGCACGCCCCTTCTACCTTCATCCGCCCCAAATAAGATGTTATCAGCTACTAGGTATTCGGTGTCAACGTCGTGGCTAAGAAATTCCCGTGCCAAATCTTACTGAAAGACTCGACTATGTCTGGGATGATAGCACCTGTAATTTGGCTCTGGTTGGACTTTTCACTTTTAATCCCAAACAGGTAAATTATTTACAACTCAGCGTAATGATCCTTCCTGCAACCGAATTGCTTGTCTAGGAGGACTTGCAAATTCCTAGCATGAGGACTCTACGTACCTAGTATAAAGCACTTAGAATCAAACAGACGAAAATTACAGACCACAACCGCAGCGAAGAGACGAATTCGATAAATTGCCGGAGGCGCCGGTCAAATTTACAAGCAAGTCATGAGTATTTTCAATGATAGAACAGAACACAAACATTCGAGAAATTACCGGAGGCGCTGGTCAAGATTATATAGTAAAACTAAAAAACAAACGCAAAAGTGACAAACACAGCGAAAATAGAGAAAAGAAAATTGCCAGAATTGAGGTAAAGAGGGCCAAAGGGTGGCGGATATTACTAGAAACAAGGAAAAAGAAAACAAGAAAAGGAATCTAAATGAAATAGATACAAAAAGTAGAAGAATTAGAAGCAGAATGTATGGCACTAGACAGAATGAAAATGAGAAACTCCCTAGCAAGATCGCCGTAAAGAATAATAGGTAAAGAAAGAAGAACCAAAAGATCAAGTAAAAGCTCATGTCTTAACATAATTCCAAACGGAGAAGACGAAGAACTTATGAATAAATCATTTGGACAGAGCTAGAGAAGGAAAGTAGAAGTGAGAAGCATAATAGACAAGCAATACAAAGGAAGGAGAACCTAAAACCAATCTCAAGAACGAAGATAAGAAAAAGAAAAGGTGATGATTCTTTGGAAAAAGTAGACAAGGCAAAAAGTCTAGGAGTTATATTAGACTGTGATTTAAGATTTGAGGACCATGTAAATAAAATGTTACAAAAAGGTTATTCTGTTTTAAAATTAATATATGGTAATCGTCATTATCTCCCACATAAAATCAAAGTTCTTCTTTGTGAAACTCTGGTTTTATCTATTTTAAATTATGCAGATTGTTTATATGGCCCTTGCATAACTACTTTGTATGCAAGGAAAATACAGAAATTACAAAATTCTTGTCTCAGACTCATTTATGGAATATATCGAAATCAGAGAATTTCTCACAAACTCAAAGAGATAAAATGGCTTAATATGTATAACAGAAGGTTGCATCACACAGTCTGTCTTTTTCATGAAATTATATTAAATAAGACTCCCATATACCTGTATCAAAAAATTAAATTTCGCACTGATGTACATACATTGAATATTAGATTTAACTCCATCGCAGCATCGTACTGAATTGTTCAAGAGATCATTTAGTTATCAAATTGGTAAAACGTATAATGGTTTGACTCATCAGCTAAAAGAGAACAGCATCACTAGGTTTAAAAAGATATATAAAACACACTTGTTCGAACGTCAATGTACACGATTGTTATAGCCCTTTGTATGGAGAATTAATAAAATATATGTATATAATGGAAATATGTAAATCACTCGTTCATTCAGCATTATCTATTTTTTTCGTTTGTAATTATGTTTAAATTACTGTAAATTATTTTGTGGTTAAGTGTAAGAAAAGCGTGCATGATTTCTTGTGGATTGTGACCGCTTAACTTCGCCATTTATTTTTCATGTCTTATTTTATTATGAATTGTATACTTTAATTGTCATGTTTATATGAAAAATAATAAAGACGTGTTATTATTATTATTATTATTATTAAATGACACATGAATGAAATAAAAACACAATAATAAGTTGGTATATAACTCAGAGGACTTCAAATACGGAGAAGTACACATAAACAGCATGTAAGAGGGCAGGAGAATCCACAAAATAAACTGGTAGCAAAATGCAGTTAAACAATACAGACCAGATAATAGCGTATGTATGCTTTACAGAGCTGTACTAGGACTTGCATTAGAGCTAGGAAAAGCGGAAAAAGAAGTTACGAAGATGAAGCTAGAAACTACGAGGGAAGCATGAAGAGCAAATAGTTAAACTGATAAAGAAGGCATAAATAGCGAAATAAGACTGAACATAGACAAACTGAGAGAGAAAATCAAGCCATGAAGGGAAGGAAAGAAGAAATTGCCAAACACCCAGAATCAAGAAAAAAACGAAATCATCGTTAAATTAGCATAAGATTCAGGAAGATACACAGTTATGGAAGAAATAAAGAAAGAGATAACACTACAGATTTACAAGAAGAATCCTAAATAGCGGAGTGATTATTCTAGATACGCAAGCTAACAAGCTAACAACAATTAGAAAACATATATGAGAAAGGACAAATTTTAAACTTAGCGACACAGAAAACATGGAACAGTGCTAATGGTAACAGGTATTGAAGAAAGTTATAAACCAGATGAAGTACTAGAGAAATTATGCAACAAGATTTTAAATTGTATGAAAACATTATCAAAAAGAATTAGATATATAACAGAAAAGAAATGCAGAAACTCATATAAGAACAACGAATATGTTATGCTATGTTTTTGACATGCTGACCTTTAAGACATTAATAAAAAGAGGCCTTGTAAACTTTAACCTAGCAAGGTATAGTATTAGAGGAATATGGAAGTATGGCAATATGGTTAAAATTTTGCGGTTTTGGACATGTCGCCAAGTACTGTAGCAATAAAGAATTCTACTAGAGATATGGCAAAAGCCACGATAAAGAGATACAACGAAGACAATTGTCAGACTGTAAAAAAATGGGATTAGGGAATTGTAAACATACCGCAAGAAATTAGAAAAGTCCAACATAGATCACAAAGTTTCAGCTACGAAGGATAAGAAAAAGATATTATATATTTTACAGATAAACTTAGAGGTAAGGTGGCTACAGAATTATTGAGAAAGCAACTAATAGATAATTAACTTATCGTTAATACAAGAACCATATACAAGATACGAAACACCAGAGGGATATAAAAGACACACGGACACAATTGTATGTTTACAACATAACATATTATGGGGCACCGGGACACCCTGTATATGCATACAAGCGAAGGAAAAAGAAAATATTTGTAAAAAACATTAGAATATTTCTTAGGACTACCTAGGTAGCGATAAAAGCTTTATAAAAATAATACAGGCCGACAAAAAAAGGGGGCTGTTCTTTTGATCAGAACCGTTTTATGCTATTTTTTTGACATGCTGAAACCGATTCTGATATTAAAAAAAATCTACCGCATCAGTTTTTGTCTACCACCCCCTTCACCCCCTAATCCAATTTTGGACAAAAAAAAACTAATACCACCCTTTTTCCCCTAAAAGCGTTAAAGGAAGGTCTTGTCCTAAGTAACTTTTCTGAAGTATTTTGATGTGCTGAAGCTAACTTTGGGTAAAAGAAATGTTATCGTGTCAGTTTCCCTCTGCCACCCCTAGGAGATATAAGGGAGTTCTAGAGGGAAACTGATACGATAGAAAAATTTTTATTGTCCAAAATTGGCTTCAGCGTGTCAAAATACTTCAGAAAAGTTAGGTCAGACTTCAGAACAAGACCTTTTTTTTACTCTTTTTAGGGAATAAAAGGGGTGGTAGACAAAAACTGACGTGGCAGATTTTTTTAATGTCAGAATCGATTTCAGCATGTTAAAAAACATAAGATAAGATGACCCTAATCAAAAGTACAGCCCCTTTTTTGTCGGACTGTGTAATTATTTATTAAAAAATCTCAATGGGATGATTATTGTGGTTACCTAAATAATTGCTGGCAATAAGCAGATTTAGCCTGTAGCCAGTGAAGTAATTAGGTTCTTGCGTGCTTTAGGACTCTTATACCATTGGACATACTTCAACTTCAGGGAAAATTGAATGGTACGTAAGCGGACGCTCTGGGAAGTGTTATGCTGACGAAGCCAATGCATTGATGGAAAAGAACATCGGTGAGGCCATACACCCAGCCGACAACAGCAATGGATGTCATGACGCTGCTGTGAGACGTGTCATACAACAAATGAAAGCCAAATAGATTATAATCCACGTATCACAAATCCTATGCAAAGACTTTGTGAACAAGAAGAAAAAGATTTTCCACATATTATCCCAAAATTATGGAACCTTAGGAAGACGTTAGCTATATTCACTACTAGTGTCTCTCATTTTCATGATAATTTGATGACTTTTCGATGACTTCAGAGGCATAAGGTTTCCCTCACTGCAGATCTAATCACTTTTTAATTTATCATGCTTCAATCTACGTACCCTACACGTTCTATATTATCTGTGCAATCCTCTACCTGATCCGATTAATGATTTTTTTCACATTACAGTTCTAGATTGTCGGTGAAAATATCAGACTTTTTTATTTATTTATTTATTTATTTTTTTTAATCGCCTTATTTATTTTAATGTCCTGGCGGAGTTTAGCCGATGGCTATTCTACCACTCACCCAGGACGGACACATACATAGACAATATCACAACACCCATGCCCTGCGACATTGCCATCTGCCGCAGCTGAGACTCGAACTCAGGAGAGGAGAGCGACTAGACCGTGTTGTCTCTCACACAACCGCAGTCTAGCCCACTACTACCGTCTCGGCAACACGTGAAAAACGCCACTACACATCCATATCCTAGCCAGGATTCGAACCTGGGACCCCGTGGTCGCAAGCCTAACACCTTAAGCTCTGCGCTTTTACTGTAGCCTGTTGATCGTACAGCGAATCTGGAAAATCGCCCTCATTGCGTTTATACAGCTTTCTCCGCGTATTTTAAATGGAACTGTCACATAATGTAACATGATGCTCGTAGTTCTCAGATACCCTCCTGAAAACTTGCTGGATCACTTCTAATAGAACTTTTATTGCAAGTCGGACTAGATTTTCTGAGAATTGCTAGAGATTTATTATCAAAATAATGAGAAAAATCAATATATTTTGGCTAATTTTGTTGCAATCGTAGAAGAAAATAATGTATATTTCGAGTGAAAAGTGTTCTTGCCACTTTTTCATGATTGCATTTTTTGCTGACACTTCAACCAGCAATATTCATACTCAAGCGGTAATAGTGCTGTAGCAGCTCACTTACCTCAATATAAGATACAGTAACCATAGAAAAAGAAGAAGAACATCGTCATTATTATAAACAACATTAACAAAATTATTATTTTTGGAATTAATTATATTTTATTTTTATATATTATCATTTTAATTAATATAAGGTAAACGTGGGTAAGTGTGAACGTTTTTTTTAAGAGATGATTTTAATAATCGCTCAAGACGGGACTATGCAATTTTAAGGTGTCAATTTTGGTAGGCTTTATTTGTTCAACAAACAGTTTTGAAATTTTATACTTTAAAATGTTCTCTGTAGATCGCCTAATCATATATTTAATAAAAATTGTTGTATGGTAAAAATTTACACTTGCCCCCCGACCGGGGCAAGTGTAAATCTACATCTTAATTTTGTTCAGAAATGATATTAAATAGAATAAGAGGTAAGTGTAAATTGTCTTGAATATTCTGAATTCAGAGATACTTTTGGTTTTTAGATATATTTATTCATAAAAAAGTTATAAACTGTTAAAGAATATATGAAGAATTGGCATTAAATATTAAGCTACATTGAAATGATCAAATTTAACATTAAAACATAATTTACCCCAATGGTCAATTTGGGGGTTTGGTAAAAGTAATTCTATGTCATTTTCTTCAATAATTGCTATATCTTGAATGGCCGGCCAAGTAAATTTACCGTTATTTGCTTTGCGAAGGAAAGTGGCTTTCCACTCGCCTTCGTCTCTTCCTACAATTTTGCCAATGTAATGCTTAAACATTTTTTTCCCTTTAAATCGAACCAAGACATATGTATTTATACATAACATTTTAGGAGTTTCATTGAATTCTTGTTCAATTTGTTCTTCCTCGTCGATTTCTTCTGCAAGATTTTCAAAATATGCCTCATCTGCAGAGGAGTCTTCTAAAGTCATTACAGATTCTGATTCACTGCTGCTACTGTAATCCAAAGTTTGTTTTTGTTTTTTTGGCTTAGTAGATTTTTGTTTTTTAGACTTAGTAGTTGGGGTTGTCGTTGAAACTTTACTTTTGGCACATTCTGTTAAGGTTGCAACTTTCTGCTTGCTCCGTTTCGTTTTTTTCTTTTGGGTTTTTTCTTTTTCCTTCAATTCTAATAGTTTCTCAGCTTCAATTTTTGTTACAACTGCTGCACCTTCTGACACGCGCTTGCGCTTTTGTTTGCTCTGAGGTTGCGATTGTCTTAAAGTAGCTAATAATAGATCTTCAAAAGTGGCTCCATCATTTTTCTCCATATTATTTTTGTGATTTTCATGCTCTATCTGACTTATTTCTTTATTTTCAGCTTGAATATCCCCATCTTCTCCACCGCTTTGTTCCTCACTAGGATTTTCTTTTTCTGTCTGATTAATATCTTCATTTCCAGTTTGATAATTTCCATCTCTGTCCTTTTGTTCTTCAGTAGGATTTTCTCTCTCTGTCTGATTTATTTCTTCATTTCCAGCTTGATAATTTCTATCTGTCATTTTTTTCTTCAGAGGGATTTTCTTTCTCTGTCTGAATAATATCTTCATTTACAGCTTGATATTCATGATAATTTCCATCTCCGTCGTTTTGTTCTTCAGTAGGATTTTCGTTCTCTCTCTGATTTATTTCTTCATTTCCAGTTGAATTCTACCTTTTGCTTGATTTTCTTCTTCATTTTTAGCATCCCACCTTTTTAAGCTATTTTTATAAAATTTATCTCTGGACACTGCATTCCCATTAAAGGGATATCCCTGCTTTTCGAAAGCCATTCTGTATAACTTCTGGCCTTACATGGTGCCAAGTTTTTCCTACAAGCTGGGAGAAGATTTTCTTTGGAATTTTGTGTCCCACATTGTGTCGTTGCCAATTAGTTAATTCTTCCTCCCATTTATTTTTAAAGGACTTGAACACAGCTAAATCTAATGGTTGTAGTAAGTGTGTACTGTGGGGAGGTAGTTTCAAAATTGTAATTTGATTACTCCTAGCAAATTCAATAACATCACAGTTTATGTGAGTTTTATGTCCATCGAATATAAGTAAAATCGGCCGTACGTCGCCAATTGCTTTTAGGAATGTATTTTTCAAGAAGTTAAAAAATACGTCAGTCTCCATCCATCCATTTGTAGTTGCTGCATATGTGAGATTAGGGAAACAATCATCCGTTTCGTCACCAATCCAAGAATCCCAGATATACTTTCCCTTGAATACTATTAATGTAATGTGGAGCTTTTTGACCACTTGCACTGGCTGTTGATAAAACTGATATATTTTCGCGACCCGATGTACTTGTTCGTGTACAGGGAAGGCCTTTAGCGCCAACGACTTTCGCTTTTGATGGATCTATTGATAGACTTGTTTCGTCCAAATTCCATATGTTATCGGGCTTATCCAAAAGATTTAATTCCGTAAGTGTGTCTTTTAATATTTTAAAATATTCGTAGATTACAAAGGGGTCACATATTTTCTTCCGGGCGTATTCCACAGATTGTGGTTTCTTAATGGAAAGTTTGTGCCTTTTCTTAAATGCACGAAACCATTCCTCTCCTGGTACATTATTCTTGAAAGGTGTTTTTACTTCATTGGTTGTGATATAGGTGTGTACTACACCAAGCAGCTCTTTTTTAGTCAAACCAAAACCCCATTTTTCCATACACTTCAACCCGTCAGCTAATTTTTTTTCTTCATCAATTGGAATGCAGATATCTCTTCCTTGGGTAGAACTTTTCAAACCTCTTTTCCCACGAAGATGAGTATGTAAGGTAGCTTTTGGAATATTATAGGTACGATGGGCTCTATGTAACGTCATATTATTGTTTTTCACTTCCGCAATTGTATTTATCAAGTCATCTTTGGAGTACTGCGTACCCCTCTGGCTTTTTCTTACGTAGTTTCGTACCATGCTATAAAAATAAATATAATTCTTTTATTGGTTCACACTTGCCCCAAGAATATACATATTTTCATTTACACTTGCCCCCTACGAGAAATCCAAGGGGGCAAGTGTAAACTATGTTATAAAGAGAGGTTATAATGATTGTGATATCTAAACTCATAAAAAAATTAAAATTTGGACTTACTTATTGCAGCAGTAATAACAAAATATTCTTTACTTACCTAAATTAGACAAAACAAGCTATCTAAATGAAAACAGTTGATCTCTTATGGTGCGCGTTTACCGATGTTCGACTTCAACTGACTGCCGTGCTGCCACCTAGACTGATAATTTGGAACTTTTAATACAAAACTGCAAGATTTTAATATTTACTCATTTTCTAACCCGATGGCAGCACCAGTATCATAATAGAAGTTATTTTTATATTCAATGGTTACTCTTACCCCCCATTTACACTTACCCACGTTTACGAGATTTATTATCAAAATAATGAGAAAAATCAATATATTTTGGCTAATTTTGTTGCAATCGTAGAAGAAAATAATGTATATTTCGAGTGAAAAGTGTTCTTGCCACTTTTTCATGATTGCATTTTTTGCTGACACTTCAACCAGCAATATTCATACTCAAGCGGTAATAGTGCTGTAGCAGCTCACTTACCTCAATATAAGATATAGTAACCATAGAAAAAGAAGAAGAACATCGTCATTATTATAAACAACATTAACAAAATTATTATTTTTGGAATTAATTATATTTTATTTTTATATATTATCATTTTAATTAATATACATATTTAAAATGAATTTATTATTTATTATAGTAAATTATTACAAATAATTACTATAAATTGCTGACTCCGACATTTTTGGAAAACGGATAATTACTATAAATTGGAGATTAAACACCAAGTCGAATATGTTACTATATAAATTGGCTATAAATGTTTTGAACACGGAAAGAGAAAAAGAAGATGGAATGTAACAATTAAGACTCAAAAAATTTTAATAAATGATCCTTACGAGAAACGTAAAACGTTAGAAGGAAGGTAGGAAACCAGATCCCCTTATAGTGAGAGGTCCCCACAAAATTACAAATAATTGACCCTAGGCTGGCTGTACCTCTCCATACTTTTGGTTTTTATCCCCTCTCCTACACGGAAGTTTATCAAGAAATTTCTAGTTGGAATCTTTTTTGTGTGGGTAAGTGAGCTGATACCAAGATACCTTGGTAAGTTGGTTTCTCTTTTGCAGGGGGGAAGTATACAACGTGATCTACCATGACATGCGGAAAATTTAACAGTAGGTTGTTCCCACCGAAAGGAGTTAAAAAAATGAAAAATTAAAAAAATGACCAAAAAAATGACCTTATTTTTTTTGTAGAAATGCGCCGCCAATGACTTTAACTAATCGAACGTACAACCATATCAGTTTATCAGACTTGGGATTGACACTACTGACAGCAAAGCCGGATAAGATAGAAGTGACTTTTTGATTTTAATCAAATCACACTACAAAAATAGCGAAATACATCGAAATAAATCGAAGACATTAACCCCATGCTGAAACCACAAGCAGCAGTAAACTCGATGAAGCACGAGTAAACGCACGTGTTCTGCTCTGCTGGTATAAAACTAAATTTAAGTGGGAAAAAATAGACGATAAATTTTCAAAATAGTTCTACAGTATTATAACCGTCGATAATATACTTATATAGTAGTTTCAAAGAAAAACTGTTAAAGTGCAGTGTGTTAAGTGCTGCATATTGTGAACGTTATAATATAGTCCTACCAAATCATTAAAATGACCAGAGGTGCTTCGAATAAAAATACAACGACCTCAACGGGAACGTCTCAGTCTATGTCAGAATCAACAACTACTGAAGATATGATAAATAAAGTTTGTGAAAAATTATTTGAAAAAATTGATCAAAGGCTCAGTAAAATGGAGGAAACCTTCAACGGATTTATAATACAGACAAATGCTATTTCCAACAAAGTGGAAGAATTAGAAAAACGAGTTGATTCAAATGAGCAATATTCTAGGCTAAACAACTTAAGAATTTATGGCGTTAAGGATTCCCAGAAAGATAATTCAGAGGATGAAGTTTTAAGTATTATTGCAAATAAGCTAGGCATTGTATTACCTAGAACATCCATTGATAGATGCCACAGAATTGGTAGTTTCGTTGCTCAAAAATCTCGTCCTATTCTTGTAAGGTTCGTTGCATTCCGAGATAGATGTGAGGTTTACAAAAACAAAAAAATGCTGAAGAAAACCGGATATGTTATACGAGAGGACCTTACAAAATCTCGATTAGAAATTCTAAAAAAAGCTGTCAATAAATTAGGCCCCAAGAATGTATGGACACTAAATGGAAATATTTACATTATACACGAAAATCAGAAAAAAATTGTAAAGTGTACTGATGATTTGCCGAAGTAAGTACTTTATCCATGTGGTAGACATATGTGTGCAAGTGCCGTCAACCATTCTTTCGATGATCTGTTTTTATTCAATCTAAAATTTTTTGTTAAATTTCTTTAATAGATATATTTTTATTTCCTATCTCTATAAAACATTCTATTATAACAATTACGATATAGTTAATTAAAAATGAATAATTTTAGTTTTATAATTTTAGCATATAGGTATTTAAAATTTGTATTTTTCCTACAATAAAAAGTTGATTTTACTTAATACACGCGGAGCAGTAACTGCTGTTTATTCTTTTTTGAATTTATTTCCTTTTTGTGAAGTTTACCACTTACTTTAAATAAAGTGAGAATATTTTTTGTTGCTATTTTTATATATATTGTAATATAGATTTATTTCTTGTTGCATATTATTGTAAAATTAGGATAAGCTAATAATGAGAGATTTAAAAGTTTGTTTTTTGAATGTAAGGTCTTTAACTCATAATTTTGCAGATTTTAAAGCTTTTGTGGAAAAAGAAAATTATGATATCATAGGAATTTCTGAAACTTGGTTATCAGGCAACATACCCAGTAATATAGTGCAAATTAATGGATATAACTTTTTAAGAAATGATAGAGACTCAAGGGGTGGAGGTGTAGGAGTTTATCTGAGGGCAGGTTTAAAGTATGAAATTTTAAATAATAAATCCCATGAGGCATTAGAGCAGCTATGGATAAAAGTTAATTTATTTAATAAAATATATATTATTGGTACATTATATAGACCCCCAAATAAAAACTTCTTGGATTTTATTAATATATTTGAGGATGCTTTATCTGATTTTATACCCATTTGTAATGATATAATTTGCGGAGGGGATATAAATATAGACCTACTAGATTCTGAAAATCGTAAATCTATAATTTTTAATGACTGTATAGAATCCTTCAATTTAAAACAGATAATTAATAGGCCTACCCGTATTACAAAAAGTTCTTCTACTTTATTAGATGTGATTCTAATTTTAAATGATAAGGACAACTACATATGTGGTACAAATGATGTGTACAATATATCAGATCATTCTTTGGTATTTTGCTCTTTCAAAATTTGTTCGCCTAAAAATAATCAGCAAACTTTCAGAACTAGGAATTTAAAGCGCATTGATCTAGATTTGTTACAAGAATTTTTAATGTTAGCACCCTTTGAAACTGTAATAGATATACGAAATATTAATGATAAAATTGAGTTTTTTAATACATTAATATTAAATATTTTTGACACCCTTGCTCCTGTTAAGGATATTGTAATAAAAAAACACAAACCAGCTTGGCTAACCGATAACATAAAAAAAATGATATTATTAAAAGACAAAGCGTTAAAAAGGTTTAATAAAACCAAAAATGTCGAACACTGGAACTATTATAAAAGTTTACGAAACCAAACAAATATTGCTATAGCTAACGAAAAAAAAAGTTACCTTGAATTTTGTATAAACAATAATGCAAATAATGCCAAAACTCTTTGGAAGAGACTTAAGGATCTTAATATTTATAATAAAGCCGCAGTGAACACACTTCCTGACATTTTAAATAAACCTGATGAAATTAACTTACATTTTTTGCAACGTTCTACTAATTTATCTCCCCCGGACAATGAACTGCTACAATATTATAATCTAAATCTAAAAACAAATTTTAATGATTTATTTTCATTTGTACCCGTATCAGATGAGATCACTTATAAATATTTAGTGGAAATAAAATCTAAATCTACAGGGTCTGATCAAATTAACATTGATATGTTACTTTTATGTTGTCCACGTATTCTACCTTGTATTACTAATATAGTAAACACATGCCTTCTAGAAAGTATTTTCCCAGATTCTTGGAAAATATCACGTGTAGTTCCGCTACCTAAAAAAAGTGACATTTCTAATTTTAGTGAGCTTCGACCTATAAGCATTCTTCCAGTGTTATCCAAAGTGGTGGAAAAAATTATGAATTTTCAAATCCGTAATCACATTAATGAATATAATATTTTACCAGTATATCAATCTGGATTTCGCACAGGTCACAGCTGTGCCACCGCATTACTAAGTGTCATGGATGATATTATTGAGGATATAGACGCGGGAAAAACTACAGCTCTAATTTTATTAGATTATTCAAAGGCCTTCGACACGATTAGTCACGAAATTTTATTTGCTATTTTACATTATATTGGCTTTTCGGAGAGTGCTATCATTTTTATCAGGAGTTATTTAAATAATAGGTCTCAATTTGTAGAAACAAATAATGGCAGATCAAACTATGGTAATATATTGTGTGGAGTACCACAAGGATCAATCCTTGGCCCTCTGTTGTTTTCTATATATACATGTAATATAACAAACTGTCTAACTCATTGTAAAGTACATTTATATGCGGACGACACTCAAATATATTATTCTTTTTTTCACAACGATTTGAATCAGGCAAATGACATTATCAATAATGATTTACAAAGACTTATAGAAATGTCTACACGTCATAAATTAGCTATAAATCCAATAAAGTCGTCAGTTCTTATATTTGGCAAACTTAAAGCTCAGGTGGAGGCAGATATGAGAGTCGCAGTAAGTGATACTGATTTAGTATGTACTAAGGTGGCAAGAAATCTTGGTGTAGAAATGGATACAGATTTGCGGTTTAAAAAACATATAAATAAATGTATGCAAAAAGCTTATGCTAATTTAAAATGTTTATACCCTCACCGTCATTTACTTTCACCATCTCTGAAAATTAAACTCACTGACACGCTAGTGCTAAGTCATCTCAACTACTGTGATGTTGTATATGGTCCCTGCCTGGATAAAATGGACACTAATAAAATAGAGAAAATCCAAAAGGCGTGCTTAAGGTATATTTATGGCATCAGGAAATATGAGCACGTGTCACATAAATTAAAAGACGCAAAATGGTTGAACATGGAATCTAGACGACAGTTTCATTGTGCCACATTGTACCATAGTATAATCGTAAATAAATGTCCCCCATATTTAAATAACAAAATTAAATACCGTAGTGATGTTCATACCTTGAATTTGCGGTTCAGAGGAATGATATCACCTCCACCTCATAAAACTGCTTTATATCGTAGAAGCTTCTCATATAATATATTTCATTTATATAATAATGTACCTACTGCTTATAAAAATGCTGGGTTATCTAAATTCAAGCTATTATACAAACAGTTTCTTTTATCCTCGTAAATAAAATAAATATGTTCCTTACATTCAGTGTTATATTTAAATGTGCATATCCTAATTTTAATTTAATTAAGTTTAAATTTGCAACTTTATTTCGTTCTCACTTCATTATGTAGTACTGTCATACTTTTATTCATATTTTGTTTTATTTTTTTATTATGAACACGTGATATAATAGTTTTGCTAATGGGGCTGAAACTTTGATCAATAATTGTATTGTTTTTCAGTCCCCTTGTAGCCATATTTAAGTTTAAATATTGATTTATTATCATTAATATGCATGTATTTATATGGACTACAATAAACGTTATTATTATTATTATTATTATTATTATTATATACCATATATTTAGTTAAGAGGTCTACACACGATCCAGCGGCAGCGACCCAGCCATGTCGGCATGCTTTGAACTCATTCGTAAAAGTGAACTGGTCCGCTGGAATTCCAATTATCTTCAAATCGTACCGACAATGTCGGGTCTCTGTCGCTGGATCGTGTGTAGACCTCTATAAACCGGTCAATGACACGGCGGTATCCCTATTGTTCGACTGAAAACAAAAAATGCGGTTGTCGAGGGGTCTACACACGATGCAGCGGCAGAGAGCCAGCCTTGTCGGCATGCTTTGAACTCATTCGTAAAAGTGAACTGGTGCGCTGGAATTACAATTATCTTCAAAGCGTACCGATAATGTTGACTACCTGCCGCTGGATCGTGTGTAGACCTCTATTTTTGATCTCGCTGGCCGGCTTCACTTTTTATGCCAATTAAGGAAATGTAAACAACTCGAATACGTTCTTTCACAAGTAAATTCGTCGACATATTCAGGAGTAGGTCAGGACTTACTCAACATCAGTAGTGTATCTCGCAAATTTACTAATAATTTAATATACTAAATTACCTCAGCATCCTCTAAAATTTTGCAGGGGCTTTCCCACATTGAAGACTAGTACACCATTTTATTTTCTGCATTTCTTGGTAGATCACGCTGTATATAGCGTACTCATCTTAATATATAACCATCTCTATGGAAATTAAAAATATAAAATAAAATTGTTTTTGTTATTTTTGATATCCATAGAGATGGTTATATATTAATATGTAGATGAGTAAGCTACAAGTGCACTTTCGGCTCTTAGTATACAAACAACCATTGTATGTTAGAATTAAGAGACACAAATATGAAATAGAAACATTAAACATAAAAATATTGAAGTAGTTGGGTCATTTTGAGAGGCAGAAACCAAGGAAAACGACAATAATTTTTGAGTACATTCCACATAAATCAAATCGACGGATTTGGTTAGTCTAATATTTTTCATTATATTTCAATTTTTCTTTCACATGTAGGTGTAATAATGTATCAAATACAAGGAATTATATTACGAATATACTTCAAACTTTAATATCTCCACCCACATCAAGAAATAATTATTGTTTACAAAATATTTCTATAATTAATTTTCGCCTACTTTAATTGTGTAAAACATTTTAGCAATTCAATAAGTACTTGCTTAATTGATTTCCACGTGTAGAATAGAACACCCACCACCAAAGGCAAACTAATTCCAGGCTTGCTTGCTTGCTTCAATAGAGACAATTCATTGGAAATGTGTTAACCACACAATTATGGTATTACTCATTAGTTACACTCATTGGACGACGTAAAATTAATAAAACCAACAGCACCTATTGCAAAAGTAATGTCAAAAACCGTACATCAAAATATAATTCGAAATGTTTAAATTCATTATAGTTCTTCATTGCATACATATTTATTTTTATATTTAAATTTCAGGACAATAAAAATGTTTGTATTTCGTATTGTAGTCATCGAGGGTCATCGAACGGCACAGTGGATTTGGTGCAGTTTATTTATGGCCCTGTGCTACGTACCCAATTGTATGAATTTAAATATTATCATACACGCTAACCAGCATGTGAATGTTTATTGATTAACATTTTTAAGTGTGTATAGCATATTTATTTAAAAATTTATATAAGGGCATAATTAGTTCAAGTTGAACACAGTAAAATTAGTACAAAAAGAACTTTTGGGATTTTCGAACCCATGGAATTTTTAACGTTATCATTAATCGGTCTACTATTTTTTATTTTTCTCTGGAGGAAATAGGAAAACAAGTAACAGTACAATAAATAGACGACATCAATAATCTCAAAAATAAAAATTGATGTTAGGGAAACGTTAATAAAGAAGTACTATAAGCCAATAAACGAGGAATGAAACAAATGTGAATACCTAAAAAAAGATGAAAGCTACAGCCAAATAACAATGGTGTGGAACTTAAACGAAATGCTAAGAAAAGCGTTGAAAGATGAGGTAGAAGCATTGAAAATCCATGAGAAAAAATGCAGAAAACTTTCGGAAATAGAAACCCTATCAGCTGAGCAACGCAACGCAACACCTAAACTAAACCTTCAGACATCCAAAAAATATAGAGGGTACAACGATACCCACATTAGAAGATATGTTTGCAACATTATACCAAGAACATGGAAAAAAGAAAGGACGAACAGAATTAATTTAAATAAATTGACTACTGACCCTTGGACAAGTCACCATTTTAAGATTCAGAAATAATTGCTAGAACTAAAAGAAATGCTACACCTGGAATAGACAAAATCAACAACGAATTTAAAACGCTAGCTGGAAAGGCTAAAAGAGCAAATCCTAGAAATTATCACCAGAACATGAACAGAAATTACACCTTTTCCTACGGAATTGAACACGATTATATCTCTCTCAAATCAACTCACCACAAAATATAGATAACTACAGAAGAATACCTCTCAGCAACATACGATGCAAATATTACGCAATACATTAGACAACTAGTACTAGGAACATGTCCAAATAAGAGGCCCTACATATCTACTGAAGAAAGTGCTAATACTGAATAGGAACAAACTAAATATAGGGAGACGATGCTATAAGTGAATAGAGGATAAGGAACAATCTAAGAAAGGTCTAAGTATACTGGGAGTGAACAGCAAAGAAAAAAGGTATCCCATAAAGAAATCACAAGTATGTATAGAGTGCCGGAATCAAAAACAGAGGAAACAGAAGACTCAGAAGAGGAAAAGACAAGACAAAATCACACGAAGAGGAGCGGAAACACTTCAAACATGACGCATGCGGAAACGCATCTCACAAACACCTACATTTCCTATCTCATATTTCCGCATCATGCACCATGTGGCTCTCGTTGGTGGCAACAAGTATGACCTCAATCCAACCCAGCGTAAACGTAGCCGGCCCAGCGATGTGTTTCCCGGTAGCAGCATCAGTGTCCACCATGCGCTGGTAAAACAAATCAAATTAAATCAAAATCTTAGATAAAAATGAGATTTATTATATAAGAATGTTACGCAAAGGGGAACAGCTCTTTTTCTTTGAATGGCCTTATTTATATTAACGTCCTAGCAGAGTTTAGCTATAACTATTCCACCACTCAACCAGGACATACACACATAGACAATAAACACAACACCCATTCCCTGTGACATTGCCATCTGCCGCAGCTGAGACTTGAACTCAGGAGAGAAGCCGCGTTGTCGCTCACACAGCCGCGATCTAGCCCATTGATACCATCTCGGAAACACGTGAGAAACGCTAAACATCCGTATCCTAGTCGGGATTCGAACCAAAGCCTAACACCGTAACAACTGCGCCACTGAGTCAGTATTTCGTTGCCAGTACCGCAAATATGTGCATAATCATTTTAAAAAATTATCGAAGCAAAATTTATAGTGTTGTCATATTTTTCTTAGGCGTTAAATGAAATATTCTATATAGTTCATTCAATACTAGTTTTTCATATGTGAAATGCGTCTGTAAGTGAAGCATGAAACGTCTGAAAACAAATTTTTCACCCTTATATTAGACTTATTTAACACAACTAACCCAGGTAACAGACTGACGTCATTTTGACGATTTTTTTTCGTCAGTTTGATGACCATAATGACGTTTAATGTGACGTATTAGGTACGTCTTACCGACGTGTATATGTCACAGTTAATATGACGTCAGTATTGTGACGTTGTTATGACGTCATTTTATGACGTTGTAATGACATTATTCTGACGTTATTATGACCTTATTCTGACGTTATTATGACGTCGCAAAAATCACGTCACACAGTGATGGAAAATGGAAACAATTCGAGCCACGCGGAAATTTCAATCGTACAGCAATATATATTTTTTATTCTCCTTATAAAAAAATAACATGTATTTTGTGGGGGAAGTGCGGAAAATGTAAAATTTGATTAGGTGTTTTCGTAAAACAGAGGAACCATTAGTCGCAGCATGGAAGTACCTAAATCCGATAAAATCGGTATCTACGAAGCTAAAAAAAAAATTAAAATGTGATTGAAGTTGAAGTCATCATTTTTTTTTTAGCTTCGTAGATACCTATTTTCTTTAGGTACTTCCATATTGCGACTAATGGCTCCTTCTCCGATTTACGAAAACATCTAACCAAATTTCACATTTTCCACACTTCCCTCATAAAGTACAAGTTATTCTGTGGAGAATAAAAAAAAATGTATTACTGTACGATTGAAATTGTCGTGTAGTTCGAATTGTTTCCATTCTCCATCACTGATCGTCGTGGTTTTTAGGAAATAAAATACCGTGGTAAAAAATACGTAGTATATTTAACATTTATTTAAAAATACATTGTATGTTGTAAAAAGATAAAATGTGGGGTATATATATAAAAAGATACAAAACAAAAGATTATATTCAATTAAATTGAAAGTATATACTTATACCACAATATTGTTAACAAGCGATATTGGAAAAGAAGAAAATAAGCCAAAATAGCTTGTGAAGGACATTTAAACTGTGTCACTTTCTTAAAAAACCACCCGAAACTTTTGTTGTTGTTCACTTGCCTGTTTCATATAAAATTCTTTGAATATTATATAGCCTCCACAAATTTCTTCGAATTTTCTTATTGATCTGTTGAACTGACTCTGTTCCTTATATGGGGTCCAAAAGACTTCTCTTTTTCTTGGTGTTAACAAATTCTTGTTGACAAGGCTCAATCCTCCGCCTTGCTCGCGGGAAAATTCTATTATAGCAGACATACTTGGATATTATTTATTAGGTAAAGCTCGTAGTCCTACAAGGAAAGAGAATAGGTTAGGTAAGTATGGGACAGCTATGATCAAGGTAAATTATTATGCAGAACTTATTTCGCATATATTTTTTTATTAGGTATAACCTCTAAAGAAAGGTCAAGTCAGACCAAGAATTTATACTCCACAAATCTTAAAGTCAGACATACAATATTGCAGTTTTATATTACTTTAAACAGTTTTCTATACATAATATGTAACATTATACTTCTTGTCTTATCCGAGAAAATATGACTATTTAATTTTTTCACGCCGCCATGTCGCTTGTTGAACATTTACTACCCATTTTTGTACCGACATAAATTGGACGAGGTAGGAGAACTTACCTGTTCACTACTGAAATAAAATAATCCATACACAAGCACAATCAATTTAATCGACTACTTATTCACATAACACACGAAAAAACGTAACCTACATCTAAAGTTCTGCTAATAATCTCGCCAACGCCAATCGCCATATATACTCTCTGCTGGCCGTTTACGTTTATTACCCACGGCGCACGCTCATATTACACAGAACAAAACACAGAAACCGACAAATGAGAAAGACGTATAAACATTTTAAGCACACCGCAACTCAAACGAGGGAAATACGAAAATCACAACTATATCAGTTATATCAAACCATTTGAAATAATATTAAATAGTATACTTATATTCGAGTTTATGAGTGTATTATATATTAAATATGCAATAGATATAACGCGCATCATTGCAACATATATTATAAATCTTAAATGTGAATTATTTAAATTAATTCTATAGTTTCCAACCCCTACCTAACACTTACTATATATTAAATATACAATAATATGGTAGATATAATGCAGCATATATTGAAACATATATTATAGAGATCTTAAATGTGAATTATTTAAACAAATTCTATAGATTACGACCCCTATACCTAATTCTTATTATATTTTTAATTATCTATGATACACTGTTAAGTTTAAGAATATTTTGTGTAATCGTGATTTTTTCGTCAGAAAAGAAATGTCTTAATACGTCCTAAGAGAGTAGTACAAATGACGTCTTGATTATCACGTACCACTGACGTCATTTTTTGGAAGAATGACCTCCGAGGTCTCGAATCACCTATTTTCGACGTCATAATAACGTCAGAAAACGTCAGTCTGCTACCTGGGAACATATTGAAAAGTCGACGTTTTAGAAAATGAGACTTTTACAATAATAGCAGCTGGGGTCAATAATAACAGGTCCGAGGCGTTTAAGTTAGTTGGTGAAGATGGAGTGAGAATCCATCATAGACTATGGAAAACAGAAGTGTGGCCCGACGATTGGAGAACTCCATTCTTCGCGCCAATACGTAGAGGGAGCGAAAGATGTCTGTGATAACTACAGATTGCTAGCACTAATATCTCAGACCAGTAAAATAATGCGGTATATTCTTCAATCCAATCTTCAAAATCATCTGTCGTGGCAAATACCTCTTGAGCAAGGAGACTTTGTTAAAGGATGCGGTACCAGAGAGCAGATATTGAATTTGCGACCACTTATCCAGAAGGCAAGATAATATTACGTGCCTAATGCCTATGTATCTTTGTTTCGTACCAGGCGCGGATTTATGGGGGGGGGGGATAACGGGGTAATTACCCCCCCAAGACTCTGTAAATCATCAACTTTTGTTTTAAAATGGTATGATTTTTGTTAATTTTGGGGAAGAAAAAAAATTTTAACAGGGTAATTACCCCCCCCCCAAGAAATTTTTATTTTAAATTTTTTAGGATGAAAAAATTTTTTCGGATTTCTCCCCCCTGCTCTTCAAAAAAATTTTAGAGCGAAAATTTTTTTTTGGATTTCCCCTCTCCGCTCTTTAAAAAAATTCTGGGACGAAAAAAATTTTTTTTTCGGATCCCCCCCGCTCATCAAAAAATTTTGGGTTCAGTGTTACCCCCCCCAAGCTCAAGGTCCAGATCCACCCTTGTTTCGTACACTACCGTAAGCCCTTTGACAATATGGAATGGGACAAATTGTGGACTGTATTATTGGAGATGGGGGCACCCAAACATCTGGTATTTATTATCCGCCGACTATGTGAAGAAAAAACTCTGCTTTGGTGGAAGTAGACAACACCAACTTCGATAAATGTAAAGTCGGCAAAGGCGTTAGACAGAGCTGCGTTCTGTCACCAATCCTCTGTAACATCTATAATGAACACATATTGTGGCAGGTGCTGGAATACTGGCATGGTGGAGTTGCTGTAGGCGGAACCAAGATGTCTAAGATTTTCAGATCGTAACACATTAGTTGCCGCAAGCGATGATGAGCTCATACACCTGTTGGACAGGCTGATTATAGCATCAGTGTAAACTACAACAATACGAAAATTATGATTGTAGAACGAGCAAATGATAACCCCCACTACATATTAAGGATAGGCGGCTGTGAGGTAGTAAGCAAAACAGTATACCTTGGCGCCCTTGTGGACAATACTGGCGACTACGAATATGAGATTCGGCGAAGAATACAGATGGCAAGATCGGCAACTTGCCAGTTGACCAAAATTTGGCGTGACAATTTTGCAAAACTTTTGCATTTAGTTGGTGCAAAAGAAAATGCAGAATTTCTTTTTTTGTTAGCTTGGGAACCTCGTTAGCAGTTGCAAATCAAACAACATGTAGTGAAAGAAGAATCGATAAGTTGCACTCTAATTTTGCACCTTTTGATATTTCTTTGGCTGAGATACAGATAAATAAACAAATTTGATACTATTTGTGTGAATAAATGTATATTGTGTGTTACGTGTGCAATTTCTCATGCAAGATGATCAAACCATTTGTTAATTATGATTTGGAGATTGCTGAAAAATTACTAGATTAGTTTTACTACTTAACTTGAGAAGTTTGACGACTTGAAATTATTGTTAATTGAGTGTCTTTTTTAACTGGCCTAACATGGAAATGTTATAAATGTTAACAAAAAAAATAGTTGTTGCTGGCAAACTAAATACACCTTTACTCCTGTAGCAGTTAGCTGAATAATATATAATAAACGTCAAGCTAAACAATGCAGTAATTAAATATTGTTTATGTTTCAGGAGAACACCCCGCAGCCATGCAGCACGGTAACAAGAATACTGCATCTTTTTCCTTATCGCTCCACGGAATCCTTGTATATACTTTCTTTGTCATCGTAATAAAACACATCAGATGAAATTTTTTGTAAATAGGACTTTCATTTACCACCCCCTCGGTCCTAACAGTGCCATCTTCATCACCCCTTTTTCTAAATATAAATATCATTCCAAATAATCCAAAACGCATATTTCCTGTCCTAACAAAATTCCTACTGTGCATAAAACATATCTTTACGTTCCAATCTAACAAAAATAAGTCGAACTCTCTTTCTACACTAATTCTTCGTTGATACTGATTCTCCTATACCTACTGTATTAATTTTGTTAATAATCATCTGTAGATATTATTTATAGATATTCAACTTTTTGTATAATAAATTATTAAATGGTTAAACATTGTATTTAGTTTCCTTAAATTAATCCCAAGATAGAGACGTAGTCAGGAGGACTAGAGGGGAATAATTCCTGGTAGATATCAAAAATTTTCCTTATTGTAAAAAGCACCAGGTGTTTTTTAAGTAGAAAATGTCAATCATGAACATTATTAAGCTTCATGTTTGCATTGGAAAGAGGAAAACAAACCCTATTTAATATTCAGTTTTATGGTTACGGCCCTATCCCAAGAGAAAAAAACAAGTGAAACCCTCATAAGCATTGTTAAAATCTTATGTACAATTAATTGAGAAAATCCATCTAATTAAGCTATGTTGAAAATAGTTTAATTGGTACAAGTATTGTTTACCTGGCACATAGGTGACTATATCAATAATGGCATGGGAACCTAGCTTTGTGGACATGACGTCCTATCGGGAGGCGCAAACTGCAGCCCAAAGTTACATAACAGGTTTCCCCTTTTACAAGTATTTCCCTGATTTTCCTTCGGTTTCCTTCAGATTTTCTGTGATTTCCTCTTGATCTTTTGGGATTTATCCTTGATTTCCTGTGACTTCCCCTTAATTTCCTATATGTTTCGCTTGCGATTTCCCTAGAATTTCTGTTGAATTCCCCCAAACTTAATTTCACTAAAATAAATGAGTACATTCAAAATATCTGTGTAGGCAGATAAAGCCATTTTCACTATTTATGACACAAAAATAGTAGAATATTAGAAAGAATATTAATAAAATTGGATTAAAATTTTTGTCGTGTATCCAGGGTTATTTTTTAAGAAATCGCTTAGAACCAATTAGAAGTTACCTAATATTAATACAATTAAACAATAATTATGTAGAACCATATTTTACATACTGCAAGCTACTTCAATGACTTTTGTGCTTTTGCAATGTATGCTTGGCAGATTAGAAGCTCTTCCAGATTAGGTAGGTAAGGCAAGAAAGTTAATCAGGCCATGTATAGAAGATATTTCAGGAATTTTCATTCACTTATCACAATTAAC
This sequence comes from Rutpela maculata, assembly GCA_936432065.2. Classification (NCBI taxonomy): domain Eukaryota; kingdom Metazoa; phylum Arthropoda; class Insecta; order Coleoptera; family Cerambycidae; genus Rutpela; species Rutpela maculata. Next base: position 134,496,530 of record OW386287.2, on the reverse strand, counting down.
TCATTTACCTGTTATTCATACAGTATGCACTTTTTTAGTTGCCATATACCGTAATTAAACTTTCACTCAATACTACCAAAGTTTTTCCTCTGTGAAAAATGATTTAGTTATGAGTTTTGGCGTCGTTTACTTTATGACTAAATCAATCGTAAAGTGTCTCGGGGGGGGAAAGGCAATCAACTAAACATAGTAAACATAGTAATAGGTATATCTATAGTTTTGTACTTTTGTCTTATTTAAAAAAATGTTTTGGAACAGTTTTAGGTGCGTAAAAAAAGTAGAAGTATTAAATAGGTACCAGAAATATACCTATAAAATATAACGATATTCTAAAAATAACAAAAACTCGTAAATACATATATTTTTTAAATCATTTATTTAGCATCAGCCTACAGCCAATATCAATCACCAACGCCAGGGACAAGCTACCGCCAACCTGGAAATTTTGCCAAACCTTTTCTCTATAGAAATATAGGGATTTCATACTTACCTAATATCCAATAGATAAAGGACCGACTGCGTTACATCCTCTCTGAAGGTTGCTATACCCACTAAGCAATCCTCGCATAAAATTGCATGGTTTCTGCATAGCGCTCATATAAAAGCCCCCATAGAAGATCGGACGAAGTAGTTATATTGTTTTAACAAAGTAGTTATATTGTTTTAACCTCAATCACTTTTGCTCGACTTTCATAAATATTTAAACTAGAATATCTCAAAAACATATATATGTCAGAATTTATATGACATATCCATATCCAGTATTTTATATTGAACTTATCTTTGCGAATCTTGTCGAGATGATTAAATTCGATATCGCACGGGCTCATGTTGCCTGTTCTGTTCATCATCTATCATAGGTATGGTCTTTATCGAATACTTTTTTGTGGGTGCAACACCGCAGCTACTACATACTCCCACCTGCTTTAAAAATAATTTTCTTTGGGCCAAGCAGTGGCACTTTATAAATAGTGAAAATATAGCTTACTAGAATATGAGAAAATATTTTTGTTTCACTGACTTTATTATTAGTTTCCTATTATTTTATTTAAATAACTTTTCACTCTTTAAACCCTCTAAGAGCCATATGGTTTCCATGCACATGACCGCTAAACACGATCCCGATGTCAGTTTTACAAAACTAGGTCAGGATTTTTTGTTAACCACGAAAAACAGGTGAAAACAGGCCAGAATAGGGTTTAAAATATAAATTTATTTATTTTAAATAAATAGTCCAAGTATTCGATGTATTTTTGACACCTGAACATGATTCCGATGTCAGTTTTGCTCCATCAGGTCATGATTTCTTGTTAACCACAAAAAACAGGTTAAAATAGGCAAGAATAGGATTTAAAATATAAATTAAAGATTTTAAATAATTAGACCATGGATGTATTCGATGTATTTTTGACTGCCGAATACGATTCCGATGTCAGTTTTGCTCCATCAAGTCATGATTTTTTGCTAACCACGAAAAACAGGTTGAAGCAGGCCAGAATAGGGATTAAAATATAAATTAAAGATTTTAAATAAGTAGACCAAGTATTCCATGTATTTTTGACCGCTGAACCCGATCCCGATGTCCGCTTTGCTCCATCGAGTCATGATTTTTTGCTAACCATGAAAAACAAGTTAAAACAGGACAGAATAGGGTTTAAGATATAAATTAAAGATTTTAAATAAGTAGTCCATGTAATCGACGTATTTTTGACAGCTGAACACGATCCCGATGTCAGTTTTGCTCCATCAGGTCAGGATTTTTTGTTAACCATGAAAAACAAGTTAAAAGAAGCCAGAATAGAGTTTAAAATATAAATTAAAGATTTTAAATAAGTAGACCATGTATTCGATGTATTTTGGACCGCAGAACATGATACCGATATCAGTTTTGCTCAATCAGGTCAGGATTTTTTGTTAACCGCGAAAAACAGGTTAAAACAGGCCAGAATAGAGTTTAACATATAAATTAAAGATTTTAAATAAATAGACCATGCATTCGATGTATTTTTAACCGCTGAGCACGATACCGATGTCAGTTTTGCTCCATCAGGTCATGATTTTTTTGTTAACCACAAAAACCAGGTTAAGACAGGCCAGAACAGGGTTTAAAATATAAATTGTAGATTTTAAATAAGTAGACCATGTATTCGAAGTATTTTGGACCGCTGAACACGATACCGCTGTCAGTTTTGCTCCCTCAGGTCAGGGTTATTGTTAACCGCGAAAACAGTCCAGAATAGAGTCTAAAATATAAATTAAAGATTTTAAATAACGGAGGAGGTCCTAAAATGGGAAAGGGAACAAAAGAAGTCCCACTGGAGGAATACTCCAGGCCAAAGACAAGCGAAAAGGTTTATAACCTATTCAACAAAGAATGCCACAAGGCTTCTCAAACTTGAAAAGTCAGACCTAAGGCCGATCACAGGCCTTCTAACTGGCCATTGCCCTTTGAGATATCATCTCAAGAACATGGGCATGGCAGAAGATGACAAATGCAGATACTGTGAAGCTGCAACTGAAACTGCGGAACAATTATACTTTGCGAATGCAAGGTACTAATCCGCGTCAAGCTACGGTATCTAGAGCAGGTGGAATTAACACCTGAAGACAGGGAAATTAGCTCTCAGGAAAATCACAAGCTTTGCAAAAAGTCTTGAAATCCTGGGCAACAACTAGTTGCAGGGTAATTCACAAAAGAGTCGAGGTGAAGAAATTCCAACCCAGGGCCAAGCGACCCCTTAAACATCTACATGCAAAGCCCCATCATATCCACCTCTTTTAAAGGTTCCTGGGATCGGATAATTTCTTTGCATTGCAACGACATCTGTATCTCAATTTGTAAAATGACCATTTTTACTCAACCTTGAAGTCATTTATATATTCTAGTGGATATCATTTAGAGAATTTAAATATCTCTTTCAGTTATTAAGAAAATGGCCCCGGGGGTTTTAAGTGGGATATTGTATATTGATTGAGGTATAAGATTGTTTTATAGACTGACTTGCTTATTTCTCAACAATACATTTTTATTTTGCAGTTTTGAATTTTGATTGCATTATTTTTTTACTCAACAAATTAAACTAAGAAATTTTGCCTAAAGCACTGAATAATGCCTTTCCTGTGCCTAAAGTCTGCTAGGGTAAACTCACATATATTTCCCACCATAATACCTAGAGCATATTTAATCAAATTTAGTGAGAATTATATTTTTAAATGGACTTAATATAATCAAAATAAGCTATTTTAAAAAAAAATAATTTGGAAAAACACTAACTCTTTTTTTTTTTTTTTAACTATTTAACGTCGGCCTATTTCCGCTACCAAGGCCTATCACCGACACCAGGAGACGAGCTACCACCAACCTGGAAATTTTTGCCGAACCTCTTCCCTTAAGAAGAGTAGGGATCTTTTACTTGCCTAACATTTAATAGACAAGGGACCGCCTGCTTTACATCCCCTCCGAAGGATGGCATATCCACTACGTAATCCTCATCTGAAATTACGTAACTTCTGAGTATACACTGATATACAAGCCTCTAGAAGGTGGGACGAGAACGCTGTATTTCTCAAGATGGGTACCCCATCCAATTACTAACCGCGCTCGACGTTGCTTCAACGAAATATCGACTGATATTCACATTGAAGTCGCCTCTACGCTTGCCCCTATAACTCACTTATAATGTTCTTTATTATTATTGTAAACTCTTAACATTTACTCTAAAAACAGGAAAATGATGATAAGTCCAAAAAGTAATCCAGCATGTTATCACAAAGCGCAAATAATTAAATGTACTTTAAAATATGTTCCACCTAACAAATAAAAAAATGTAAATACCAACAATTATTATTATTCACAATTACATAAATAAAAACTAAGTATTCTGAAACATGGCACAACTAATTGCAAATTGTATCAAAGTCAATATGAAAGCTTATTTTATAAAAATCCTACATCTAAACTTAAATAGGTAATACATGTATTTAATACGAAATATTCACCAAATTCCTTTAAAATCTATCAAATAAATATACAATCAGTCCTTAATATCAAAATTAATTTAACTATCTGAAAATAAAATTACCTATGGAACAATATTATATTAATTATTGCAGAATACCTACTACCAATAGAAAAAATCACCATAATTCACTGGCTGGAACTTTGTTTATATAACAGTCTTTAAAACCTTTAAATAAATCTTTTGACTGATACCACAAAACAGATTTTTCAAATTCTTCAATGTTAGTTACTTCACTTCTCTTTAATAATACACCACTTTCACTACCATCTTCAAATACAGATAAAGTATTACAACAGTTAATATTTTGAGGATTTTCATAGTTTAAATTAATTTTAATGTGTTTAATTTTCGTCGGTAAAGTCAGAGGTTTGCTAGGTATAAAAAAGTTCTCGCTACTATCACTGCTGCACTCGCTGCTGCATTTGTTTCCACCAGGCTTGGACTTCCTTAAGTATATGTAAGTATTGGTACATGTTATAGATGCATCTACAGCATCTAACCAACTTTGTGAAAGAAAAATATTTCTGAAAAAAAGGACATTGTATCAGTATCACATATTAATAAAAACGTGCAAATTCAGTAAAATCTTTGAATTATTACACTGAGCATATATAAGAAATAAAATGAGTTAACTAATACCAAAATTAAATTAAACGCTTACTTTTTCTTATACTACATATATTAAAATCTGCAGAAAAAAGACTAATAAAGAGTAAAATAGTGGTATATTACACTCTACTTTCAGCGTTGTATAATCACACAAGCGCTAGCAATAATCATGTTCAAGAACGAAATAGATATATTTGTTTAAGTTCAAGGTTTAATCTCGAGATAAATACTTTTAATTAAGAAAGCTCTCTTTTCTGGAAACTTTTAATACAAATTACTCAAAATATTGGTTCTTTTAACCTCCCCACAATAAAATTGTGGGAGGTTACTGAAATTGGTCCAAAATCGAAAATTGAGATAACATCAAATCTTTACGTTTTGAGGTCCCAGGAACACAAAAAAAAGATGTTTTTAAAAAATGTATGTGTGTGTGTATGTATGCGAAAACGATAGCGGCGAAACTGCTAAACGGATTTAGATGAAACTTTGCATGAGGGTTTTTTTAGTGCTCCAGAAGATCTGAAAAGGTTTTGGTTGAGATCGGATTACGTTTAGTGCCATTTTGGCACCACAAGTTGTTTATTTTATGAGTCCTTACAATTTGTAATTGAACCACTGAAAAGCAGTAAAAATTCCGATTTCAACGATATATCACACTTGCACCCTTTCGATTTGGGTTCCGTGAAAAAAATTAAAAAGATTTCGTTATATGTGCACACGACAGCATCCAAAAAATATTATTGGTATTATTGTTAGGGGAAAATATATTTTGACATCTGTCAAAAATATTTGGGTTGTTAACCTTTGTGAATGTTGATTTATAGGTTATGGTACATTTATCACCTGACATCACAGCTAACCAAAAATATATATTTCTTAAGATTTAAGAATATTACGTACCTATTATTAAAATTTGTGCCTGGTTCCCGTACTTTCAACTAAAATCTAGTACAGCGTAATGTTTATGAAGTTCTAAATACTTTGTCCTAATAAAATACGACTCTTTTTGTAGGTTGTAAATCTAACCTGTAATTAGCATCTATTTTTATTAAAGTGAATTTTTAAATATTTACTTGGAACCACTGTGGCTCCAAGCTAAAAATGCGTATACAAACATTAAAAATGACAATAAACTTGAAAAACTTAAACATGATGCAGATGCCCCATTGTATAGGTTATGTCCCTAAATATATTTCTTAATTTAAAAATCAACATTCGTAAAGGCTACCAACCCAAATATTTTTGACAGATGTCAAAACTTATTTTAGTTGGTAATAATTGTTTATAGCCGTGTTCGGATATTACGTCTGATTGATGGGACGCGTCACAATCGTTCGTTTAATGCAAATCGAGCTAACCGAGCTAAATCTGAAGCGTTCGAATACTACAAAATAAAGGCCTCAGACGAAGCTCCACCGGACCTTTTTGATCGAGCAGGAAGATTTTAATTTGACGCATGCGTAGTTTGCTTGAATTGTCCATAATGTTATTGACTTGTTGAGGTTAGGGTGTCATTTTGGCTAAATTCTGTGTTACTTTTTTTTTGCTATCCAATGTTCTACAAAATCTTAGAAACGTTATCTGTTAATACCCTTATAATATCCGGCAATTGATTAACATGCAACATAAACAAATATGAGAGGTTATGTTTTAACAATTGTTTGCAGTCCACTTCAGTTCGTTCGATATTTGTTCATGAAATAAATGGCTCCAAAGTGTAATTTATCTGTTTGCTCAATGCTCTGATTTCCGATGTAATATCCAAACACAGCTTATAAAGATCCACCGTGTGGGAAGGTTCCAGCCAGTAGCTGCCGATTTATTTTATCAATAATTCAATTAACATGCGCCTACTACAACTAACAATAAAAATGTATAATACATAGTCGTATAGTAAATAAACTTAAATAGACTATATATTTCAACACCATCATTGAATCATGTATTGCTCTGTGGAATTTCCTGTCTATAACCTAATAGTCCGAGAGCTGTTAGACATTTTTGGGTAGGTATTTGAGGCACGATGAAAACTTGTTCAATACTTCTCCTATTATACCTAAGTACAGAACCGCAGACCTGGCTGAAGGGTAGCGGGGCTAAATCGACCCTTATATTTTCAAATAAGAGAATTTTTTTTTGCAAAAAATATTCTTGAGGCATTCTGTAATTTTTATACTTTAAAATTTAATATTTAAAGAGTGAAAAAATAAATAAGCCAGATTATTTAGTCGGGTCTAAAAGTTTGCCAGGTGCTTGCAAAATTATTTTGCAAAAAATTCAAAAAAATGTATTTGAGGCACGCTGAAATTTTAACAGCATATTATTGATGACTAAAAATAGATATTTTAAAAAAGACAGATCATTTCGGTGGGACATTCTACCTGCCAGGTGATCGAGAAAGTTACGTATGAGTGTGAGTGAGCAGTGCTATAGGTAGATTGCAGTGTGAGAGAGAGCGTATATTGGCAGCTGTCTGCGTCCCAGAACACTGCAGTGCTATTGGCTTGGATAAGACCACGTGACTTACAATACCCAAGCTGTTGCTAGTCGAAATTTTAGAGTAGTTGTAAGATTGTTGATCGTAATTTTTTTTTATGTTATAATTTTTATATATTTATCTATATATGAAAAAAGTACAGTATATTGTATATATATCCTGATGCCCAATATAAATCGGCAAACTATTATCGACTCTGGTTACTTAAATTGAATTTTATTTTTATTAATTTTAAAAAAATGTAGCGCATTAAAAACATAATTTAATACAAATATAAAATTAGAAAATTAGCTTTATTAAAATTGATTAATTATAAAAGTACAAAAATTTTATTTTTATTTATTCAACATCAGAATTTGGTGGTTCTTCATCTTCTGTGAACTCTTCATCAGAGCTTGAATACTCTTCTTCTTCTTCGGATTCCTCTGCATGATCTGTGAATAGTAATACCTGTTTATTTAATAAATTATAAAATAAGGAATGCTGCAATCATGAAAAAATATATATTTAAGCTCACCTGCAGTAACATTTTCGATGGTCTTATCAGGTTTTTCATTAATAATAGCATCGAAAACTAATTGCGGCATACAGTCTCCGTCAAACCAATGAAATTCAAGTGTAACAGTGTTTCGTCGCCATCCATTTCTGTCAGGAGTTAACGAACTGGGGAATCGCAAATATGCATTTTGCCAAATACTCGTTATATATTGCGCTCTTAAAAAATGTTGGTCTAATTCCACTTTACATGGAGGCAAAGTAGAGGGATCACAATTTCTCAATAACTTTTTAAAAGGCTCATCTTCCTTATTAGCTTTGTAAGTAGCACAAAATTTTTGAAATCGTGCTGCATTTATAGGTATTTGAAACATTTTTGTAACCATAAATTTCACAAACAAATTTTTCTAAAGTTTCAAAAAATTCATCTCGCAAACCAGTTATATGAGCAACTCCAAGATTTGTTAATGCTGTTTGATAATTTTCATTTTTCATTAATATTTTAAACGATTTTATCTTGCTTTTTGAAAAATTGATGGATTATAGTCGCATCCCATTAATGCATGAAAGCCAGGTAAACTCGTGTATAAAGATGGCCCCAATTCGATGTGTAGTGTTTTGTCACTAAAAACAATCACTTTTCCATCGTCTTTTTCACAAATAACACACACTAACTTCTCACTAGACATCACAAACAAAATTTTAGTAGTAAATACGTGTTACACAATTACGTGGTATTATACAACTGAAAAATTATAACATAAAAAAAAATTACGATCAACAATCTTATAACTATCTCCAAAATTTCGACTAGCAACAGTTTGGGTATTGTAAGTCACCCGAGCTAATAGCACCGCAGCGTTCTGGGACGCAGACAACTACCGATATACGCTCTATCTCACACTGCAACCTACCTATAGCACTGCTCACTCACACTCATACCGTTAAGTGAAAAGTTTACCAAGAGGCGCAACCGTGTGCTTGAAATCGTAGCCAAAGCAGGGTCTGATATACAGTACGGCGCCACCGGCATTGGGGTCTAAGATCTTAGTCAGTTGCACAAATATCAGTTAGGTTGATGGCAAGCACTGGTATGGTTCGCGTCGCGTAAATCGTCGCTTTTGATAAACAAGGAGATTTGTCTCTGCGCCAGAGACGGCTCTCATATAGACATAATATTTAAATGCCAACACCTACTGAAACATTCAGAAAAACGACGAAATGGTGAAATATTCATCATTGCCAGCTACATTGTATTTTTAAATTTAACCTAAAAACGGTAATGATTCTTACAAAAACATGTAATGCATACCTAGCAAATAAAAAACAATTTTGAATCAGACATACCTTCCTGTTCTGTTTAGTGTGTGGCGTGTTTATTATGTTTATTTTCATAACAATTAAATATAAAACCCAATGAGCTGCTGGCAACATAAAACATTTTTTTCCCAGTAAAATAAACCATTTTGATATAATATTAAATAATACATAACAAAGAAAATTAAGTAAAAGTTCCATGTACCATGTGCATCACAAATGCGCACAACGTGATAAAGTGAATTTTATTACTTTCACATCCAGTGGAAGTATAGTAACGGCAATTTTTTTTAAAAAAACTGCCATAGTTCAAATAGGCTTAGAATGTCATGAGACGTCGAGATTTTAAATTTGAGCAAAAAAAATTTCTGTTTGCCCGTAACTTTTTTGTGCGCATGTTTACTCTGGAACCGTTAAAGATATTGACTTGAAATTTGATACACGTATGTATTTTAACGAGAACTGGAACTAGATTATATTTTCATCTTATTCCGTTGAAGGGTAAATTGGGATAAAGGGGGGGTAAATAAGTAAATCAAGCATGTAAGAGTCCATAAAATTGGTATTTAATATATATAAGAAAAGGTAAGGGCTCAAAAAATTACTCCCATTACCACCCCCACCTCACTATTAAAGGGGGGGGTGGAAAAGCCTCAACATATTTTTTACTTCATTTGCCCCTTCCACCACCCCCCACTCCCGATGTGACATATCGTTTTATAGGTTTTTGGAGTAGGCGATTTCAAATATTATGTTATTAAAGTTTCATAAATAATTTTCACATAGTGGAGTGCAATTTTTTTCTTCTTTGTGAGAGACTTGGATAGAAAACGTGGATGTGGAATTTTAAGGTTTATAAACAGGTTGCTAAATTGATACCAATGTTTCAAGGATAGATGAGGATATAGCAACGCGTCCTTGCGTGTGTATCTAGCTTCTACGATTTTCAATTAAAATACCATGCAACCTGTTCGGTGTTTCTATTATTTTCTTTATTCTTTAATAAGTGGGTTATCTCGAGTAGTATATAGATGCGCAGCGGATTTCCTCGAGTACTATGGATGCGTGGTGGCTTTCCTCGAGTACTATAGATGCGCAGTAGGTTACTCCAAGTAATATGGATGTGCAGTAGATTTCCTCGAATAAAATGGATGCGCAATGGGTTACCTTGAGTAGTATGGATGCGCAGTGGGTTTTCACGAGTAAAATAGATGCGCAGTAGGTTACCTCAAGTAGTATGGATGCGCATTGGATTTCCTCGAGTAACATGGATGCGCAGTGGGTTACCTCGAGTAGTTTGGATGCGAAGTTGGTTATCTCGGGTGGTATGGATGCGTAGTAGGTTTCCTCGAGCATAATGAATGTGCAGTGGCTTTCCTTGAGTAGGTACTGTTGATGCGCAGTAGGTTACCTATACGGATACGCAGTGGGCTTCCTCGAGTAAAATGGATGCGCAGTGGGTTACCTCGAGCAGTATAGATGCGTTTCCTCAAAGAAAGTGCTTTAAGTAGATTACTTCCACCGTGTAGTCCATGGCACATTATGATTGTTTATATTTTTGTCATGCCATTTTCTACGTATTGCTCCCACTTCCAGTAGGTATAAGTGTAGTAATTTTGAAAACATTTATTTAAATAGGCTTAGAATGTTATGACATGTCGAGATTTTAAGTTGAAGCAAAAAATAATTTCTATCGCGTCGGTCTCTGACGTTTTGGGTGCACGATTACTCTGGAACCGTTTAAGATATTGACTTGAAAATTGGTACACATAATGTGTATTTTAACGAGATCTGGAATTAGGTTATATTTTGATCTTATTCCGTCAAAGGGTTGAGTGGTAAACTGGGATAAATGGGGGTAAATAGGTAAATTATGCAAGTAAGAGTCCATAAAATTTGGTATTTAGTTTATTATTATATAAAAGAAGTTAAAGTCTTAGAAAAATTTTTGACATTAACTACCCCCATTATCACACCCATGCGATTATTAAAGGGGGTGGAAAAAAAATTGTGATTTAGTGTGTACAGGAACCAAAGGCCTCAAAAAATTTTCCACTTCATCCACCCGCGTATCACCTCCTACCACCACACCAACCCCCACTATCGATGTGGCATATCGTTTTTTGGTTTTCATTTAGAAAATTTCATAAACAATTATTTCCACATGGTGGAGTGCAAATATAGTGTTTTCGTTTTGAGAGACTTGGATAGGAAATCTGGATGTGGAAGTAGTGATTCCCAAGGAATCACTACTACCACATCCTGATGTTCTATCCAAGTCGCTCAAAACGAAAAATATTTTGATACTATATTTGCACTCTACTATGTGGGAATAATTCTTTATAGAACTTTAATTATATAATATTTGAAATCGCCTACCCCAAAAACTCGTAAAGCGATATACCACATCGGTAGTGGGGGCGGGGGTGGATGAAGTAAAAAAAAAATGTTTGAAGCCTTTGGTTCTTGTACACACACTAACTCACAATTTTATTTTCCCCCCCTTTAATAATGAGAGTGATAATGGTTAAATTTTTTGAGACCTTGACTTCTCTTGTATTTACTAAATACCAATTTTTGTCGTTGTTATACTTCCACTGAATGTGGAAGTAAAAGGCATATTGACATTTTATGATGAAACTGTTATTTTTAAGATATCACAAAATTATCCATTTTGCACCTTTCTTAACCGTCTTCGCCCTAGTAAATTTTGAATATGTTTTACATGACATTTTCCATTACTACTGCCGCAAAAATATTACATGTTGCAATATTTTTCGGGTTTACACCATTCCTTTCTTTAATTCTGCTGAACTGTAATAACCAATTTGTACAAAAATATTTTTTATCCTCTCCCAAATATACTGCTACTGCAGTGATGGGTTCATTAAAAGTTATTTATTTGTTTATAGGTTTTTCTCTGTAATTGTTTTTTTTAATAATTAAAACGAAAAAGCGATTTTATTGGGACAAAGAGTAATAATTAGTAAACATAATAAAAGTTAACTTAATTTGAATATCTGCGGAGACTGGTTAATTTTTTTTTTTTTTATTACAAGTAGGTATTACTTTTCCGAGAGCATAGTTTTCGAGGCGATAAAGTATCGCACAAATGGTACACTTCTGAATCGCTTGCATTTTTCTTCTGGTACTAGCAAAAAAAATATTTTAGTGCGATTTCATATTGAGTTCGATGGTAACAGTATTTGTGAATATTTCAAGACTCCCAATTTGCTTACTCGATTATAAAAAAGTATATTGAAATTTCGAAGAAGGTATTTTTTGACTTACACAGCAAGAACGGTAATAAGTATAACGAAAATTCACTTTTTATAAAGCATCGAATTTTGTACAAAAAAGTCCCTGAGAGCATATTTTTATCTATTATAGCTCACATGCCAAAGGCGCCCGCGCGCAAACCTCAAAGTAACTGTTTTTCGCGCTGTTCTCCAAGCAGCCCGTTAAAGCAGTTAAATATTATTTGTCCAATGAGAATTTGTGGTCGATTTTTTTATTTATGAATTTCTGATCGCTCTGCACGATGGCGTCCTTCATTTTTCTTAAATATGCATTTTTTAATGCAAAAAACATTAAAAAAATCGTACATTTGAACTTTTCCACCTTGTAGGAAGTAATTTTCTTTTTTAAAAAAATGTATTTATTGTTGACATATCATTTTGTTTTTATTTATCACATATAAACAATTAATATTAGGACCGAAAAGAGTAATTTTTCATTTTCATCGATTTTTATATAACTGGAACTTGCCGCATATTTTTATTAATTAGTGTTTTTTTCTGTACAATTGTAGTTACATACATTTCAATAATACAAAGAATATTTAACTATTTTTTTATTTTATTTCAACATTTTTTTAATACTTGTAACTCCATTATTAATATTATGCATCGTATAAAAAACAGTTTTAAACAGAAGTTACTCATTATGTTTTGTGTAATTTAAATTTGACTATTAGCATCGCCGTTTTCTTAATTTTTTGTTTGTTTATTAAGTCGCCAGTGCCACTTGCAGAGTAGCGTAAAAAACAGTCATTTTTATGCTTACACGTGAGCACCTGTAGCTCGAAAACTATAGTAGATAAGAATATGCCCTCGCGGACTTGTTTGTAGAAAATTCCATGTTGTACAAAAAAAAGTGCGGTGCATTTTCGTATTTATTACCGTTCTCGCTACGCAAGCGCTGAAAGATCAAAAACACCATCCTCGACATTTGCATATTCTTTTTTCTAATTATTTTAAAAAATTGGGAGGTCTTAAACGTACTCATAAATACTATTCCATGAAGCTGAACCGAACAGCAAAATAAAATATTTTTAATTTATCACATTTTTATAAATTTCAGAAATTCAAAATTGAACAAAATCTAAAAAAAAAACATTTTTTGAACCCCAAATGGGTCTCGAGGACAAGGAACAATTGCAATTTCGAACAAAACACGATTGTTACAGCGCACAACGTGGCGACTCAAAAGATGAAATGCGACAATAATTGATAGTTAAAGGTTTCTCTTGTTTTTGAATTTTAAGTGAAACTAGTGAAAGAATTATTTATCTGAGATTTTTATTTGTAAGTTTTTATTAATAAATTTGTGCAGTAGTAACTTGTAAATGTTTTTTATCAGGGCGGCAAGCAACTGTTTGCTACAGGTGCCAAATGCCCTGACGCCGGCACTACAACCTGCATGGAGAATTATAACTTTTAATAAATATATTATGTACCCTCGTTTGCTGGATATCAACGTCCAGTATTTCTATTCGCGGTTCGCGCAAAATAACACCGCGCGGTGGCACCACAAGTCAACGAACAATATGTGGATAGGGACGTGGGGGAAGCGTGATGAGCGAGATGAACATATAGGAACCGTTTTGGCCGTATAGTTGCATCTTATAGACTCTTCAATCAACGCTCATATGTAACTTTCTCAATCACCTGGCAGGTAGAATGTCGCACCGAAATGATCTATCTTTTTTAAAATATTTATTTTTAGTCATAAATAATATGCTGTTAAAATTTCAGCGTGCCTCAAATACATTTTTTTGAATTTTTTGCAAAATAATTTTGCAAGCACCTGGCAAACTTTTAGACCCGACTAAACAATCTGGATTATTTATTTTTTCACTCTTTAAGTATTAAATTTTAAAGTATAAAAATTACAGAATGCCTCAAGAATATTTTTTGCAAAAAAAAATTCTCTTATTTGAAAATATAAGGGTCGATTTAGCCCCGCTACCCTTCAGCCAGGTCTGCGGTTCTGTACTTAGGTATTGTGCCTCAAATACCTACCCAAAAATGTCTAACAGCTCTCCTATTATAAGTTTATTCGTTTACATAAATATTCAAGTCTTGGCTTAAATAGTGGATTTGTCAATATATCTGCAACTTGAAGTTCTGATGACATTTTAGTGACTTTAATAGCTCCTTGTGTAACCAATTCTCTTACAAAGAAATGTCTAGTTCTAATATGTTTTGAGCGACGATATTCAGTACTAACTTTATAGCAGCATCATTATCTAACATCAATTCTGATATTTCTTTCAGCTTAATAATATCACCAAATAAGCACTTGAGCCAAATCAATTCTCTGGAACCTTCGCTTGCAACAACTACCTTTGCTTCAGTAGTGGAAATAGCAACTGACATTTGCCTTTGGCTTATCCAGGATATTGCACCATCAAAAGTGATGCAGACCATGGTGGAGAAGAATCTACAAGTGTGGTTTCCACCTATGCAAACGGTGCAATATCTTGGATGAGCCAATGGCAAACGTCAGTTGCTATTTCCAGTACTGAAGCAGAGGTAGTTGCTGCAAGTGAAAGTTCCAGAGAATTGATTTGGCTCAAGCATTATTTTGTGATATTAATAAGCTGACAGAAATACCAGAATTGATTAGATAATGAGGTTGCTATAAAGTCAGCACAAAATCCTGAATATCATCGTCACACAAAACATATTAGGACTAGACCTGGGACTAGACATTTCTTTGTAAGAGAACTGGTGACAGAAGGATCTATTAAAGTCACGAAAATATCATGAGAACTTCAAGTTGCAGATATATTGACAAAGCCATTATTTAAGCCAAGACTTGAAGATTTATGTAAATGAATGAACTTGGGTTATAGACAGGAAATTCCATAGAGCAACAAATTATTCAATGCGGGAAGGTGTTAAAATATACAGTCTGTTGTAGTTTATTTACTATACGACGTTTATTTACTATACACTTTTATAGTTTGTTGTTAGTTGTAGTAGGCACATGTTAATTGAATTATTGATAAAAAGAAGAAATTATATTTTTGAGTAATTTGTTTTATATTAAAAGTTTCCAGAGAAGGAAGTTTTCTTTTTTAGAAATATTTATCTCGAGATTAAACCTTAAACTTAAACATTTGCTACCTATATACTAGATCTAAAAAAGACTAAATATTTAAAGCAGTTATAGTAGGACTAAGAGACTGATATGCACTTTCTATTTTCAAAGGGAACAGCTTGCTTTACACATACATAAAAAGATTACTTATTTAATTGTGCATTTTATCATTTTCAGTTCAGATTACCTGGTTCATGTAAATATTTCTCCACTACTTAAGCCACGCTACTAATTTTATGGAAACTACTCAATTTTCCTTAGAAATTGTTAGTGTTTTTTAATTCAAAATAGTAAACTAAATATGCACCGAACAGATATGATAACTGCAAATTACAAAGGACATATTCCCATTTAAACAAGCTGCATGCATTAAATGCTTTTTGCTTTACAAAAATCTAGTTGCAGAATGGAACTGTAACTTACTAGAAGAGTTGCATTTCATACAGTCTACATGTTTACAAGGTTTATACAGCTGCATCGGTCATTTTACTCTACTCATTTCTGCTCGACAGACGAGCTATTACCTTTGTCATCTATAAATGTAAAAACAGTGTTCTTATGTGTTTTTAACATGAGAATTGCAAAGATCTAACGTCTAGCATTTCTTTAATGTACTTAGTTGAAAATAAAAGCTTTTGAAAGATATGAGTGAGAAAGGTTTTGGTAACTTTATTCTAGTAAGCAAATCAATGGGCACGTTTAGGGAATGCAACCGCTGAGAATAATCACTCAACCTGATTACTTTTTGATACTAGTAAATTGTTGTGAGTTCGCTAAACGGTGTAAAGCAAGTTGATAAAAAATGTCACTACAAGCGAGTTTAGTTTCACCACTGACTAAACTCAGCATGAACTTTTGTTGCTGGCATAAAACACCCAACAGTTGGCGATTAGCACATTTTCAGCATTGTTGTTTAGGGAACTGCTACTCGCAACCGTTGCCAACCGTTGCGTTCCCTAAAGGTACCCAATATAGACATTTTGAATAGGCATTCTAATAAAAATAATGTGGGAATCAACTCACTTAGCTGTATTAATGTAAAGTGACCATTCGTCCCACGCACATTAGGGGGAACAGTCCCCCAATGTGAGGGTCCCCCAAAATGTCCCCCATTCACGTGGTTTCACTTAGAATGTCCCCCATTCCCGTGGTTTCACCTCCTCCCTACTTATCAATTATGACACCTGTACAAAAAATGTTTTCGCATTCTATCCCCCGCTCAATTAGTAAACCTGGAATTTTTTTCCATTATGTCTGCCATTAGCAAGATTCAAATATGGTCACTTTATATTAATGACTAGAATATGGGCTATAATTTTTGTCATATTGACAATTACCTTACTTACCTTAGTACTTTCTGTTGAAATTTATTTATGTGACTAGCATGATTTCTTTCTGAATGCCCTTCTGCTATAGATGTAAGATTAATTGTAAAAACCTCTTTGGGGGATTGGGGCGTTGTTCCAAAAAGAAAAATGATTTCTTTAATATAAGTAGCATTTTGACTAAACTCGGCAATAATTGCTTTCATAACATTTTCTAAAGTGTCATACGCATTTGAGACCACACGAAAATGATTTAAAACTGTAAAATTTGTTAGGTTTTTCGCTTCCTCGCCACTTTTCTTACGTTTTTTATCCACTACTGACTTCAGCCAACTGTAGGGGTAAGGAATCTGACACTTTTGATATATAAGGCCTTTGAATATCTCGTTTACTAGAGTGGCACAGGTGAGTGGGGTTAGGACTTCTGATATCTTCACATTTATTATGGAGTCATTTTGTGACGATATATTTTCTTTTTCACTGTTATTTGTGTTTTCATTCGTCATTTTATGAATAAATTTAACTTAGCTTCTAGTGAGATTCTTAAACGGCTGCGTCTGTTTATCTAAGTATTTCACAATTTGACATTTGCCAACATTTTAACGTGACAAATGACAAGTCGGGACTAAACAGAAATTCTTCTTCATCTTTAAATGACTAATACCTTGAAAGCATATTTTCGCCACCTTTAGGTCGAGGCTGGTATAAGGCAGTGCTTCGGAAAGCATATTAAGTATTCCTTACATTCTTACGGATATGACTAATGCAATGGTCTCATTGAATGATATTTGCTTTATAATCCATTTCTGCATTTTCCATAAGTATTTAACCCTTTAAATATACAATGAAAAAATTGGGGCGTCAGCGTTAATATTAACCCTAATATTTGATTTCGAATTCGTAACATATTTGAAACGGCCGACGTTGATGACACGTCACTCGCTCGACTGGTTTTATGAGTTATGCGGTTAGGTATTCAATTTAAGAGATTTCGCTGTATACTGTTCGGGTCGACCGCCGGAGTGGTGTGACGTCACACTGCGTTCTTACGAGCTGTATTTTCATTATTTATTTTGAGGGAGAGGGAGATGAAATAAAAATCTAATGTTTTGCTCATTTACTAACTACAAGGTGTACTTTCGAAATATGAATTGAAAAAGAAATGCTAAATGAGCCAATCGGTCATTTCAATATCCCACAACACATTTTATTCTAATTTTACACCATTGGTGTGGATAGCTCAGTAAGTACCAGGGTGTATTTAATACACCGTGGTAAGTACTAAGGTGGAAAGTTGAGGGATTTTTAGTTCAGATCGAGGTAGTGTCGAATATTTTTATTTTTAAAGTGTTAATTATATTGTTTTAAAAATCTGTGTAGTAGGACTTAAAGTTAGTTGTTTTGGTTAGGTCGGTTTTCCTTTCTTTTTTTTATTGTATATTACATTAAATCTGAAAAGTCTAACATGACCGCAATGAAACGGTCCTCCTATTTAAGGTAAATTATTAAAGTGCAATTTATTGAAATATTTATTTTTTAAAACACCGTAGTGAATAGGTTTATATTATTACTCAAATATAATCCAATAATTGATAATAATACTCAGCAAACACACATATTTGGCATATAAATGGTCACGCGCACCATCGCCAGCATATTATCATTATCATTATCATAATTGGTACTTTTATTTATAGCCATAACTGGACCAGAAGCAAAATGTCCCACCGACCAGCAGCTGGGCATCCTTCAATTTGCCAATAGTGTACAATAATAGGCCATCAAAGGATCACTGATAATGCCATCCTTTGACCAGCATATTTTTGGCTGTAATGTCGCACATTTTTCAATGCACTGAATTATAGCAGCCATATATTTCGCATAACCTACACTAGATTCTGATTATATATATATATATATATATATATATATATATATATATATATATATATATATATATATATATATATATATATATATATATATATATAGGTATAGACGGTATATTGTGTAGCCCGATATATCGACAGGTCGTTCATAAGCCCGGCATTTCCCGAGTGTATAAATGAACAAATTTATTAAATATGGCGATTGTTATGAATCTTTTCTAATAGGAAGCCACTAGGGGTAGCTAATTATTATTTTTCTTTCAATTATATAAACATGGCATATTTCAGAGCCCGGATATATTTACTGATCCTTTCAAAGCCCGCTGTATATAAGAATATAGCTAGCGTTCGTTCTCCGTCCCAGCGATGTTGCCAATGTAATCGGGCCTCAGTAGGTTATATTTTTATAATATATATTTCTTTGATGCATGCATCGTCACGAAGCACAATATAATAGGAGTACTTGCTATACTGCGCCACTACCATTACCGTTTACAGTAGAGACGCTAATGGAGGGCCAGTTATTAAAGGAAATATATTCATTCTTTGAACGCCAAAATAATATAACAGTTACGTTTTTTATTATTCATTGTTACGAATTTGAAGATATATTAGAAGAACCTAATAAAATATTAGGTTATTTTTTTATGCAAATAGACATTAATTATTAATAACTGATAATGTAATTACTCCGTGGTAGGCCTATAAGTATTTAAATATTTTGAATTTGTCCTCATTTTTTGTTTTCCACTTTTAAAGTATTACTTTATTAACAGTAAAATAAAAATATGCAAAGGGGTAGAAATTAAATTACGTTTATTTACCTAACATAGATATATAAAACGAATTGTTTTAATAGTACAGTAACATCAGGTATAATAGTAAAAGGATCCCTTGATGCAATTTTTCTTTTGAAAATGTACTTATTTTGAGACAGCAAGTGACCTTTGTGTTTCCGAGTATATGGATCAAATATGAGCAAAAAATAATTGCAATCAAATAACAACAAAGCATGAAGTTCTCTTTGAAGTATTTATAAGTTTTTATTTAATTTTATTTCACTGTCACTATAATACTTATAGGCTTAATTTTGAAAAAGTTATTACAATGACCTTTACTACGTACCAGCTGTCCCAAGTTAACATCAATTGAAAGTTGCATTATATGAAATAAGATTTCAGATTCAGTTTGTCCCACTGTGCAAAGAAGTATCTTTAAAAATTAAAAAATATATATTTTTTAAATTTTAAAGTGTACAGATAAACGTATAGGGACAAAAAAGTGTCTTCTTTACAAGAGCTTTCAAACAAAACAAAAAAAAAAGAAAATAGAAATCGAACCATTAGGAGCTGAGATAAAAAAACATTCATTGTGGCTAATGGCAGCCATCTTTAATGGTCGCCATTTTGGTGTTGCACGGATTTTAAAGTGGCTCCCTATCCGGAAAGTTACCTTTTGGCGTCAACTATGACCACAGAAAGTGGCACATCCCAATCAAAAAGTGCAGATTTTTGGCTTATATAGCCATGTACCCGACGTACTATAAAGCATAAAGTTCCCTTTTAAGTATGGCAAGCAAAAATTTAATATTTTCTTTTATTGATTATATGTTATATGCTTGCACTAATAAAAATAATAATTATTATTATAGTACAGTGGCTAGAGATAAAAATATGCAAAACTTCGGAATAATGTCATATTGAATGGATTTCGTTCATTTTGGAAGTATAAGCTTCACAGAAAAGTTTCTATATTGTGCGGGGGCTTGCTAATTTATAGGGGGTAGATGCCACCCCCTCTCAGGGGGTGGCACTTAAAAAATATATATATTTATTGTAGCTGAAGTAGAATCAAATTTTAAGAAGAAAAGGTTCTATGCAATTTTTCACACAAATTTATAGTTTTTAAGTTATAACAACTTCAAAATTGCGATTTTAGCTTAAAAAAAAGGTTTCCAAACGGCTTTCGTCAGGTATCTCGAAAAGTATTACTTTATCGAAAAAATGTTACAGACCAATTACATAAAATACAAACTGGGAATTAATTATATTTTTTGTTTATTGATGTAGGATTAATAAATTCGGAGATATTTAAGTTTACATTTGGCGCCCAAATGTTCATAAGATAATTATTTAGAGTGAGAGTTAAATATCTCAGAAACTGTGACACATACGTCAAGGATGCTAGTAAGTAGAATAATTGGTTATTAATTAAGCTTTCAACTATTTTTTTATTTGTTTCTATAGCATAAAAAACAAAGAAGTTATTACCGAAGCAATGTGCGTCTACACATTTTTTTTTTAAACAACGTCGCCATTTTGTTACTGTAATTAGCCAGTAATTAAAGAAAGGAATTTCAAACACTGTTTCTCATTAATATATAGCATGACGTAGATGTCAAATTTTTTAGTTTGTATACAGCACTTGCTTTAGAAAAAAATACAGTTTAAACTATAAAGGCATTTTCGATAAAAAGATATTTTGTTTTCCTTTTCCAAATAGGTATCTCAATAAATATTAGTTTTATTGAAAAATGGGTAGAGACCAAAAATAAAGCTCATAAACTGATAATGAATTTAGCTTGTTTATTTATTTACAAAGATTTAATAGTTTCGGAGATATGAAAGTTTACAAATGGCGTCCGAACGTTTATAAGTCGTAAAATGCAGTTTAAATGTTAAATATCTCAGAAATTGAGACACCTACGTCACGCATACTAAGAAATGAAATTAAAGACAATTAATTGCGCTTTCAAGTTATTTTTTACTCGTTCCTGTAGCATAAGAAGTAAAGAAGTTATGATGTAAAAATGAGCGTATTTATATTCTTTTATATAAAAAGGTCGCCATTTTGTTACTCTAATTAGCCAGTAATTTAAAGAAATTATCTCAAATACAGTTTTTCTTTAGGATGTAGCATTACCTAGATGTTCAAATTTTTTTGCTCATTTAAAGCACTTGCTTTAGAAAAAAATGCATTTTAAACTTTAATTTCGAAACACTTGGATACCAAATATAAACTTAAATATCTCCGAAATTATTAATCCTACATCAATAAACAAAAAATATAATTATTTCCCAGTTTGTACTTTCTGCAATTGGTCTGTAACATTTTTTCAATAAAGAAATACTTTTCGAGATACTTGACGAAAGCCGTTTGGAAATACCTTTTTTTAAGCTAAAATCGCAATTTTGAAGTCGTTATAACTTAAAAACTATCAATTTATGTGAAAATTTGCATAGAACCTTTTCTTCTTAAAGTTTGGTTCTATTTCAGCTCCAATAAATATATACAGTGTGTCTCACTTTTCATCACTACACCCCAATATCTCGGCCATTTGTTGGTCGATTTAGATCAAATTTGGTATACTTCTTTTGCTTCAGATTGTTTAAATTAAAAAGTTGTTTAAAATTTTTTTTTTCGAAATTAAATACGCCTACTATGGTCAAAAAAATTTGGCAAAAATTAGGAATTTATATCAAAAAAATCATTTCAATAATAATCATCCTACTATTCGAGTTATTTATTGTCGGATATTTACATAACTTGGTAGTGGTGTAATAATGACGCTAATTAAGCATTAGGACACATTTTTTATCCAAAACACTATTATGAAATGAATATTTGAAAAATGGTGGCTATTTTTTAAAATACTTAGAACTCGGCATACCAATATCTTTGTTAACATGGAGTGCTTTGGAATGGATTTGATAATTCTTATTATTTCAATTTTATCAGCAATAGTTAATTGTTGTGCAGCCATGTTTAAGTTTAATTTGACATTCGATGCAATTGTCAAATCTATTCCAAAGTACTCCATGTTAACAAAGATATTGGTATGCTGAATTCTAAGTATTTTAAAAATCGCTGCCCAAGGAATCACTACTTCCACATCCGGATTTTCTATCCAAGTCACACAACGAAAAAATTTTGTATCTGGAAATAATTGTTTATGGAACTTTAATAATATAATATTTGAAATCCTCTACCCCAAAAACCCATAAAGCGATACCCCACATCGGTAGTGGGGTGAGGGTGGTGACAGGGGGTGGGAGTGGGGAGGTGGATAAAGTAAAAAAGTATTTTGAGGTTTCTGGTTCTTGTACATACACTAAATCACATTTTTTTTCATTCCCTTTAATAATGGGGTGGGGGTGGTAATGGGGGTGGCTAATGCAAAATTTTTTTTGAGACCTTAGCTTCTCTTGTCTATACTAAATATCAATTTCATGAACTCTTACCTACTTGATTTACCTATTTACTCCAAATTTACCCCAATTTACCCCCCAACCCTTCGACGGAATAAGATGAAAATATAATCTAGTTCTAGATCTCGTTAAAGTACATATGTGTACCAAATTTCAAGTCAATATCTCAAACGGTTCCAGAGTAAACGTGCGCACAAAGAAAGTTACAGACCGAGAGACCGACAGACCGACAGACAGATAGACAGACATTTTTTTTTCGCTCAAACTTGAAATCTCGACGTTTCATGACATTCTAAGCCTATTTGAACAATAAAAATTTTTAAAAATTTTTTTGTCGTTACTATACTTCCACTGGATGTGGAAGTAAAATAGCTACAATTTTTCAAATATTCATTTCATAATAGTGTTTTGGATAAAAAATGTGTCCTAATGCTTAATTAGTGTCTTTATTACACGACTGCCAAGTTATGTAAATATCCGACAATAAATAACTCGAATAGTAGGGTGATTATTATTGAAACCTTAGATATGATTTTTACTTCCACATCCAGTGGAAGTACAGTAACGACAAAAAAAATTTAAAAAAATTTTTATTGTTCAAATAGGCTTAAATGTCACGAAACGTCGAGATTTTAAGTTTGAGCGAAAAAAAAATTTCTGTCTGTTGGTCTGTCTGTAACTTTTCTTGTGCGCACGTTTACTCTGGAACCGTTTGAGATATTGACTTGAAATTTGGTACACATATGTACTTTAACGAAATCTAGAACTAGATTATATTTTCATCTTGTTCCGTCGAAGGGTTGGGGAGTAAATTGGGGTAAATTTGGGGAAAATAGGTAAATCAAGCAGATAAGAGTCCATAAAATTGGTATTTAGTATATACAAGAGAAGCTAAGGTCCAAAAAAAAATTTTGGCCACCCCCATTACCACCCCCCCCCCCACCCCGCTACCGATGTGGGGTATCGTTTTATGGGTTTTTGGGGTAGAGAATTTCAAATATTATATTATTAAAGTTCCATAAACAATTATTTTCACATACAAAATTTTTTCGTTGTGAGTGACTTGGATAAAAAATCTGGATGTGGAAGTAGTGATTCCTTGGGCAGCGGTTTTTTTTTAAAGGAATGAATATTTTTTAACAAAATTTGGTATACAAGGGTTTTAGGTCATGCCGAACAAGATTCTGTAAAAACAAAAACCCTATCTCAATCGCTAATATAAATTCCCAATTTTTGCCAATTTCTTTTGATCATAGTAGGCGTAATTAATTTCGAAAAAAAAAAATTTAAATAACTTTTTAATCACAATCTGAAGCAAAAGAAGTACAGCACATTTGATCTAAATCGATCAACAAATGCCCGAGATATTGGGGTGTAGTGGTGAAAAGTGAGACACACTGTATATATATATTTTTTAAGTGCCACCCCCTGAGAGGGGGTGGCATTCACCCTCTATAAATTAGCAAGCCCCCGCACAATATAGAAACTTTTCTGTCAAGCATTTACTATTATACCTCCAAAAATGAACTAAATCCGTTCAATATGACATTATTCCGCAGTTAAAACCTCTAGTTACTGTACTATTAGTGCAAGCATATAAAATACTTGTGCCCGACATTAATTAGTCTTCGCAGGTCCATGCTATTAACAAGGAATTTGTGTGATATTCTTTTCTTTTCTTTCTTTTCGGGTTCAAAAGTTACTAACAATAATTGCAACAAAATATGCTTTTTCCTTTGAAAATTAAGCAAGATAAGGCAAAACAATATACGTAACTTTTCGGTAGAGCATAAAATTCTCTCGTATAATGGTTATAATAAAAAACGGTACATCTGATAGTTAAATTATCGTTATTAAAGGTAATATAATATTTATATTTTATTTTATATAATTGTATATAATTGTTTAAAAATTTTGTTTAATAGTTTTCTCATTCTAATGTAATACTGCGTACAGTCATAATATGTTTTCTTAATGTATATGAGGATATGGGGAAGCTAGTTTAGGGTGACCTCTTCCTTTTGTGTGTAAACTCTTTTGTGCACCTTTTTTTCTTACATTCTTCTACCTACATTCAACTTAAATTTGGTGACAGTTGCTTTCTTGCACAGAGCAATAAAACAATTAAAGCGTCTCAAATGCCAAAAGAACTGTTGCCAATGGTATACAAAAGCTACACAACGCCTGTTTAAAACAAGATAGAGTTATATTACAGTATTTAGCCATAAATCGAACTAAAAAATTATTAGTCCTAAATTACTATGACGAAAATAAAATGTATAAATGAAGTATAAGGAATTATTTTAGAATTTGTTAAAATTAAATAATCAAAACATTAGAATACATTACAACAAATTAACTGAGAAGTTGGAAATTTAAAATAAAATGAAAGTCATTGTTTATAAGAAATGCTTAAGTACAGAAAAAATAATTTTCAATTCCGTAAAAATACATGGCGAAAACTGCAGTCCTAGAGGTAATGACGTATACTTCACGAAAAGAATTATTTGTAAATGGTACAAATTTTGTTCTTTATTTTTTGAATAGACACGTGATATTTTTAACATCAATATTTTATAAACAACTCGAAAAATAAAGCAATAAAAGATATAGTTTCAATCACTTTCGTTACAGATTTATGCATTATTACACTATATTTCTTAAATTATACAGACAGTAATTTTTAATGGTTTTTATTTTCTTGCTAGTTAACAAATTATCAGAAAGTTTTGACTATTTTTATTCAATGCTTAGATTTAGTTCAGGACTTCTTATTGCACTTGTTATCACACCAAAATCAAAAACAAACTAAAATAATAAAATCGCGGCAGAAAGAATTCCTTAATCACCTTTTTTGATGCTGTCATAAAGTTGTTTAGGGCAAACGCTCTGCTGTTTTCCCACTAATATTTTCGTTAGTGTTTTCTAACTGTGATTAAAATATACCTTTTTTATCTAAATATGTAGGTATATTATTTGCCTACATGTAATAAAACAAGAATAGCAGTAGGCTATGTTTTGATTCTAACATGTGTTAAATAAAATGGACATTTCGGACAGAACGCTTTGGTTATGCAGACAAAATTAATGTTTTGAATCTAGTTTTTGTCAATTTCCACGGTATACTTGATACGAGTATTTTCTCGATTTTTAAATTATTATTCACAAAAGAATTTTCATGTTTATGTATACGGTTGTTTTTGTTATTTTTTTCTATCTAAAAAAAATATAAACACATTCGGCGATTGTTAATAACAAATTGTTTATTAAATAAACAAATAAATTCACAACAAAAAAAAATATTTTTTCCACCTTTTGAATAATTGCAAATAATAAATTTAGGAATAAAATTTTTTCTTAATAACATGTTTAAATATTGTTTATAATTTATTATTTGTGGGATAACAATCATAGGATCCAGTGGGACTCCGCGAAAATTTTGGAAAAAGAAAGCAACTCAACTAAAAGAAAACTTAAGGAATCCGCTATTATTTTATTAAATGAGGATAAATGTGTTTCTAATTATTCTGTAGATTTCTGTACTAGCTGGTTGCCGATCCTCAGAGACGAAGTAAGTAAAAATAAAATAAATATAATTTAATGTCTCACGTGACTATGGAAATACATAAACAACAAACTGTCTGGTTTGACATTCTCAAAAGTGAAAGTTTTGATAACGGAAAAAGAACTATTTTCCGAAACGTCAACTGCCTTCGTTTTAATTTTTCAATTTATCATTTAACAATAATTTTGTTTCAGTTTATATATTTTTAGGTGTGAGACATTTTGTAATAGAAGTATAAAAACCAACCTCTGTCTGATCCTTTTGGCGCAGAGGTTTATTTCATCAAAATTTTTAAATATTTTTACAGTGGCAAAATACCCAACAAACTAAGAAAACATGTTTAAATAATGAAAAAAGACAAAAGTGATTATAAACAATTAAAAACAATTTTTAAGAATTTTTTTAAATCTAATATTCTATAACAAATAAAATGGCAGAAAAATATTTTTCAAAAATACGTAATTTATCTATTTGTTTGTAAAATTTGTTTAAACAAATAGCAATAAAAATTTTAAGTTTATGTAATCTTATAGTATTTTTGAATATTAAAAAAGTAAGAGTAATTAAAATTAATAAAAAAAATTTTTTTCCTTTAAGTTTTTAAATAATAACATAACTTTTATGAATTTTAAAATTAATATCTAATAACAAAAAATATTTTTACTTGTTCCGGACGGTTTCAGAGCATCGTAACGCCTTAGTGTTCGCTGCGTGGAGCTTTATTTTCAACATTAAATTAATGTTATTAATAATCTCGTTAATAATAGATGTAGAGTTTCGGGAGTCTGGACTTTTTTATTGGAAATTTCTTCCTCTTTAAGAATCTTTCTTTCTTTAAAATTTTTAATAGTTATTTGCAAAAAACGGAACTCGTTATTTTTTCAATTTTCATTAGTTTATAACTTTTGCAATTGTTTATGTGCGGGTTTGAAACTTTTGCACATTTTTCTAGACGTCATTCCGAATCCAATGCAATCAGGGTAGGTGCATGACATCAGATGCACCATGCAGGGAGACCGACTACAAATATAAATTCAAATAACCATCATAAAAATATATGTTTATTAATAAAAAAACCGCTGCCTAAAAAATCACTACTTCCACATCTAGATTTTCCTGCCCAAACCTTTTACAGCAAAAAAATGTCGATACTATATTTGCAATCCACTGTGTAAAAATAATTGTTCATAGAACTTTGATAATATAATATTTGAAATGGTAGTGGAGGTAGTAGAAGGGGAAGCTGTTGGCAAAAAATTTAGAGGCTCTTGTACACATAAATCACAATTTTATTTTTTTATTCCCGTTAATAATGTGGTAGAGGTGGTGGCGAGTTCCAAAAAAGTATTCAGGCCTTTTGTTCCTTTATACACACTAAATCACAATTTTATCTTTTTATTCCCTTCCATAATCACCTTCAATAATTTGAGCAAAAAATTTTTTTTTAAGATTTCTATACTTCAACTCCACTACGTGGAATAGAATAGAATAAAACGATTCAAGTTAGCCCATCAAAATTGTGTTTTTTTAGAGACCATGTAGGCTTAACAGGGAATCAAGACAGATCACGTCATGCAGTTAGGTGCACCATACAGTAAAGGGAACCTGACTTAAAAAACCGCTGCCTAAAGAATCACTATTTCAACATCCAAGTCTCCTTCAAAGAAAAAAAAGGTTGATACTGTATTTGCAGTCCATTATGTGGAAATAACTGATCATAGAACTTTAATAATATAATATTTGCAATCGTCTACCACAAAAGCCCATAAAACAATATGCCATATCGACAGGGGGATGGTAGTGGGAGGTATAGCTGATGCAAAAAATTTAGGCCTTTGGTACTTATACACACACAAAATCACAATTTTATTTTTTTTCGTCCTTTAATAATGGGGTAGGGATGGTAATGGGGGTGATAGTGGAAGTGGCTGATGTCAAAAAAATTTTGAGTAGGTACTTGGCTTCTCGTACATACACTAAATCCCAATTTTATAAACTCTCACTTGCTTGCTTTGCCTATTTATCCCCCCATCCCAAACTTCAACGGAATAAGATCAAAACATAATCTATTTCCAGATCTCTCTATAATACACAGGTGTCCCTTTTGAGTTAACATCATAAACGGTTCCAGAGTAATCGTGCGCACAAAAAAAAATTTCACACAGATTTTTTTTGCTCAAACTTAAAATATTCGCATATTGGCATTCTAAGCCTGTTTAAAAAAACATTTTTTTTACGTTTATTATACGTTCACTCCACTATGTGGATGTGGAAGTAGTACCAGCTTATAGTGATTATGGACAATGCCTATCTATCCTTTTAATATGTAAAACATCATTCTGCATAATAATAATTATTGTTTATTGACCGATATTTCTCCATGAAAATTTTAGTACTAAAATTATAATAATTAAGTATAGTATTATTGAATACTGAATGCAAAAAAACACAATCCTAATTTAGGAACATTTATTTGAATTTCTGTGTTACACTTCAAAAGATATTTTAAGATGTTTAAGATGCTAACAACTATTCTTCTTTCATAACACTGTACCATGTATTTTATAATTCTTAGTAGGCATATGAATTTTTGAATTTAGAAAAATTGTTCGAATATGATACAATACTTGTGAGGTTAAAAAATTGATTCAAATAAAGAGCTTTCATTCATCGATTGTGACTTCATGAAGAAAGTATTTAAGAGGAAATAAGAATCGAACGTTATCGAGCCATTGCAACGATGCCAAATATCGGGCTATATAACGTGCGATAGATATCAGCTGTATAAGAGTCTTGGATATACAGGAACAGCGCCACCTGACTCAGTAGTGCTGAACTAAAAGTGTATCTCGGAACATGAAAATATGACTTTTTGAAGCCCACCCCAAAATTTTGTAGGAAGGAAGCTAACGTGATTTGTGGCCATTTAGTGATGATATATACAGGGGTACGTTGATGAGCCCGGCCCCGGGCTGCACAACGTCAAATCGGGCTGCACTACAACCGCTCAGTGTATGAAACGGGCCTGTATATGACCATGCATATCTATATATATATATATATATTATATATATATATATATATATATATATATATATATATATATATATATATATATATATATATATATATATATATATATATCTTTAAGGTATAAGTGGGCATCCGGCCATGTAAATTTTACGGTTCACTGGGACTCCGAGGCCACTGGGCCTCCGGTATACGGAGGCCCAGTGACCACCCATTGTAAAATGTCAAGAAGGGTTATAAATCTAGTTACAAACGTTTTGCCGCCAAAACTTCACGGAGGTCAACTTGCCTCAGTTTTGGATGCCGTATAAAATTTAGTTCAGCCCTTTGCCACTAAAGTGCGCTAAAAGCGTTTGCTGTATATCTCATAGTGTTTAAAATTGTGTACATGTAGGGGTTTATTCGACATCCGCAACTTTGGCAACGCCGAAACACATTTGAAGATTACTAATTCTATGTTTGAGACATTCGTTGTTGAGTTATGCGGCTGTGGATGAACTGACACTAGGAATCTTGAAATATTTAGGTATCTATTGTGCGCTGCACTTATAATGCCGCTTACAATTTTTTCAAATTAATTGTAACAATTCACTTTTAAGACGACAAATTTTCTAGGTACATTTTCCCTAAGAAAAATAAATTTCTTTTATCATTGTTGATATTTTTCGCGCCAATAGTACACTGTAAAACATACTGTTTACTGTGTATCCTGGTTCAAATTCCTTTGTTTTTAAAAATCCCCCTGTATAAGATATAGGATACTTTTGATGTAGGTATACAGGGTGCGCCACTTAAAACTCCCCAGACTTGTAACTTTTTTATTTTTGAAGCGATGACCATATTGGGCACATCAAATTGTAGACATTTTTAGAGCCCTTCAACATGCAGTGATTTAAAAAAAAATTTGAAAAAATTGTTAAGAAAGGAAACTTAATATTCTTTGAATATTTTTTTACCTCACCTTGTACATGAAATGTGTTAATGTTTTCTTATAAAGATTTTAATTAGCTTCAATTTGTGTTATTAAAATAAAAAAATTTAAAAAATGAAAATTTTGCAATTTCCTATTATTTAGTACATTTTAATATAAGTTTGTTTTTGAAAATATTCATTTCTTTTGTTTCTTGTTGCTGTTTTGTTACGTTGAGTATTATTTGTGATATGTCTTTTACAAATAAAGCATAAAATTATTATTTACATTTTTTCAGTTGTTTAAAAAAAACAGTTTGGAATCGGAAGGACTGGACTGTTTTTAATTTCTGTCTCTAAAACCAAAAAGAATTTCGAATATGACGTAATAACATAAATTGAAGCTAATTAAAACCTTTATAAGAAAACATTAACGCAATTCATGTACAGGCTGAAGTAAAAAAAT
This sequence comes from Rutpela maculata, assembly GCA_936432065.2. NCBI lineage: Eukaryota > Metazoa > Arthropoda > Insecta > Coleoptera > Cerambycidae > Rutpela > Rutpela maculata. Next base: position 134,465,811 of record OW386287.2, on the reverse strand, counting down.
ATTCAAGAAAATTAATTTTCTTTCTTAACAATTCTTTCAAAAAAAAATTTTTTTAAACCACTCTGTACACATTTTAAATGCCTTAAAAATATCTACTAATTTGATGTGCCCTACATGGTTGTCGCTTAAAAAATAAGAAAGTTACAACAAGCCTGCACCTCTGTATAAAGTGTCTCTCAAGTTTGGCTGCAGGTATTGCTACTTCAGTTTCTGGGTATTAGTGCATTAAATCAGAATACGAATAAAAATATTTTTTTTGTTCTTAACTAATTCATATAACGTATGAAAAACTGTTAATTATATTCGACATTTTTTGTTTGCAATGCTAAGTTGTAATATATTTATGTTTACTTCTTAATTAATTTGTAACGTGACTTGAATCATTTAACAATCACGTATAATTGACGTCACCACGTTACCCTACCTCAGCTACACCTAAAGTGACATCTAGATGACAGCATTCTTATGACGTCAATATGACGACTCTAATGTCACGTCATTTTTAAGTCATTAACTGGTCGAATGATGTCTACTGACGGCAGATCACCTTAAAATGACGTCATAATGACGACACCTTGCTACTTGTTGTATATCTAGTTACTTGCTCTTTAATTTTTTAATTTCAAAATATGAACCATTTTGAGACCATCAGATTTAAACCATCTGTGTAATCATGTTCATTCAAATGTATATTGGACTCATCTGGCTGACATTTGTATTAAGTATTCTTGCTCTTCTACACTTCTAAATGAATTCTATTCGTATGGTTTATGATACCAAATGTTTTCCTTTTGAAAAACTGTTATATAGGTACAATGTCTACCTTTTAATTTTCTTTGTTGCAAATTATGTTTGCAAATAGCTACAGAACAATATATGTCTTACCTCCATGCCATTTTAAATTATAAAATATACTTCGCAAAATCGGATATTTCTTGTTTTATTTACACAATGTACATTTAGTCGGTCATATTTTGTGACAAATTCTTGTTCAGAAATATTTTTTATCTCTAATTTTTATCGTTAGGTATCATCAGTTTCTACCAATTGCACTCTGATATAATTGATAACAATGGGTGAAAACACTTAATTATTATTTAATTAAATATAAAAGTTAGTTTTCAACAAGAAAATGGATCAAAATATATGATCGTCTAAATCTGCTTTTACCCCAATCCAAAGGATGAATTTAAATCTCCTCTTCCTCGAGCCTCCCTCGAGCGCATAAATAACGCTAGTACCACCGCAAGTGCTCATCGTGCGAACTCAAACAATTTAAAATATTATGAAGCTTTCAAGCTGCTGTAACGTGTAAACAATTGATAGTGCAAGAAAATTTTTTAAACAAAAACTGGGAAATTTTATAGTCTACAATATTGATAATAACTAATTGTTATGTAGGAGAAATGGAAATAGAGATAATTACAATAATATACAGTAAAGCATACATTTTCACATTTTTGGGTAAATCGAAAAGTATTAGCAATAAATGAAACTGTTGTATTGACAAATTAGTGAAAACCCGAAAAAATTGAATAAAACTCATTCTTTTAAAGAAATTACACTATTATGGAAGAAAATTGTTCAAACAAAAGATTTGGGAAATTTTATGATTTACAATATTGATAATAGCCAATTACTACATAAGAGCAACGGGGACAGAGATAATTGCCAAAATGTGCAGCGCAACACAAATTTTTGCCAACCTGACGGCCGTAAATCATAAAATATTAATAATAGAGAAAAATAGTTTAAATAAAAGTTGTAGCTTTTTTCACTTTCTACAATATTGGTAATACCTCAATTTAGGGTAAAACTAACAGCAAAGCAGATAATTGAGAAAAACCTATTTTGACAGTCATTTATTCAACATAGCGGCTGTAGCAGACACGATATTTTTGTGGAAAACACCAATTAATGATTAGGGCAAGCTCCTCTATAGTATATGTAAAATTATATAAAAAAAGTATTTTTAAGAAAAAGCTTTTATCTGAAAAAACTACTAAAAAGTAAAAATTTTTTTTTTTAATTCATACACAAGGAAACCAAAAGCTTTGGGGGCGGTCATATAGTGATATTGCATAGTTACTTTGCTCAATTAACCACCCCCAAAGCTTTTGGTTTCCATGTGTATGAATTAAAAAAAATTATTTTTACTTTTTAGTAGTTTTTTCAGATAAAAGCTTTTTCTTAAAAATACTTTTTTTATATAATTTTATTTTTTACTTTTTAGTCCACTTATTTTACAGACAGACTTTCATTTGCCACCGTATAGCGTTATCGCTATAAATAAAATTAAAATCGAAGTAAATAAACGTATATTTGTTTTTAATACATGTTCATATTTTATATGATTTTGGTATTTTTTTAGTATATTGATATTATATTTTTATATCGAATGTTTTTTATTTTTCTTAGCGACTCCATGGAAACTTCTCCATTATGGATCGAGTTTTCCTTTTTGTTTCTTAACGACTCCATGGAAACTTTTCGCTTTTGGAACTTCTCGATTTCCAGTGAGTGAGTCGCTATAGTCGCTATATACACCCCCTCGTTAAAAAAGAAAATAGTCAATTAATCAACGTGTCGATGGCAAAACGTACTTTTTTAATCAGGGTAGGCAAAGTGTCACATCTGTCAACTAATACAAAAGCCAGTTTAACCCTATCAATATTGACAGTTATGACTTTGTCTCCTTTCTTAAAGGTAAATAACTTATCTGAACGAGATAAAACTTTAAACGGTCCTTCATATAAAGGAGTAAATGAACGTTTTAAACGTTCAATGCGAACGAAAATAAAATCGCAAGAGGCAAGATCTGAACTAACAAAAGTTTTGTAATTGCCATGCGAAGTTGGAGGAACAAATTTTAAATTATTAAAATAAATGCGTAATTTGTCAATGAAATAAGGAATATCTGGGGAATTATACGATTCAACGAAAAATTCGCCAGGTAAACGAAGGGTTTGACCATATATGAGTTCAGCAGGTGAACATTGCAGATCTTCCTTGGGAGTTGTCCTAAATGCTAATAAAATGATGGGTAATTCATCTGTCCAATGTGATGTATTGGCTCTAGTTAACAAGGAAGTTTTAAGTGAGCGATGAAATCTTTCAATTAAAGAGTTGCCTTCTGGGTGATATGGAGTTGTACGTATTCTATGAAAACCTAAAAACTTTGCAAATTCATTAAATAATCTTGACTCGAATTGTACTCCTTGATCAGTCGTTACTGACAAGGGAACACCGAATCGACAAACAAAGTTTTGAAATAAAGTACGTGCAACTGTTTCTGCTGTGATATCGCGAAGAGGGTACGCTTCCGGCCACCTAGTGAATCGTTCAATCACCGTAAGAATGTAAGAGTTACCTTTGGATGGAGGTAATGGTCCTACCAAATCTATGTGGATGTGGTCGAATCTGATTTTCGGGATGGTGAAGTTCCCGAGAGCACTTCGCGTATGTCGACTGACTTTGACAGCTTGACAGTTAATGCACGATTTTGACCATAAATTGCAATCTGTGTTCATTTTCGGCCAAAAATAGTTATTTGAAATCAACAGTCTAGTGGCTTTAATACCAGGATGAGATAAGTTGTGAAAAATATCGAATATCATTCGTCTGTAAACAAGTGGGACAAAATGTCTGAGTTTTGCACGAGAAACATCACACCAAATAAAATCATTTGAATCTGGAATTTGTATCTTTTTTAAAATGAAATTGGTTTTAGTTAGTAATGATTTATCTGACAATAAATAGTTGAGATTTGAATCTTTCTCCTGAGCTTCACTAAGCAACTTTAGGTCAAAGTTAACATTAAGGAAGGGAGAATTTTTAAGTTGAAGTGGTAAAATATCTTGTTTTAAGGAAGAAGTGTCGTAAATACGTGACAAGCTGTCAGCTATTACATTATGTTTTCCTTTAACATGTTGTATTTTACAAGAAAATTGAGCTATGTATTCTAAATGACGTATTTGACGAGGAGATCTTTCTGCTTTTGTGAATAAAGAATTAAACTTTCGACCTTCAAGTATAAACTTAAAATGTTTAATTGCAGTATATAATGCTAAAAGTTCTTTGTCAAAAACCGAATAATTGGTTTGTGCTGTGGTTAATTTACGGGAAAAGAATGCTAAAGAAGCAAGAAATCCCTTATTATCTTTTTACTCTAAAACTGCACCCATGGCAAGGTTAGAACAATCTACTGAGAGAGATAAGATAGTATCATAGTCATTATTGCAAGGATGAGCTAAAACTACTGCATTACTTATTGCGTCTTTGGCTTTCGAAAATCCATCTAAACATTGATCAGGCCAACTATTTATCTTTGTAATTTTATCATGAGATAAACTGTTACAAAGAGAATATAGGGGAAGTAATATTTCAGCAAAATGAGGTATGAAACGATGATAAAAATTCACCATACCTATGAAACGTTGTAGTTGTTTGAGAGTTGTCGGTAAAGGAAAATTATTAATGACTTCGACTCTCTCAGTTGATGGTAAAATACCTGATGAAGAGATGTGATGACCTAAAAAGGTTAAATTGTCAACTCCTAAGATACATTTAGATGGTTTAATGTTAATTCCGTATGTGTCTAATCTCTTGAAAACCTTTTCCAAATGTTCCAAATGTTGTACATCTGATTGACTTGCGATTAATATATCATCCAAATAGACGAAAACGAAAGGTAAATTGACAAGTACTTCATTCATAAAACGTTGGAAAGTTTGACCGGCATTGCGTAGACCAAAAGGCATGCGGGAAAATTCAAACAGTCCGAATGGAGTTGTTATAGCTGTCTTATAAACGTCATTTTCAGCGACAGGTATCTGATGGTACGCTCGCACTAAATCAACCTTGGAGAAAATAGTGCAGCCGTGGAACTGAGAGCTAAAGTCGTGGAAATGAGGTAATGGATATCTGTCTGGAATGGTAATCGTATTTAGTTGTCAATAATCTCCACAAGGTCTCCAGTCATTCTTCTCTTTTTTCGCCACTAGATGGAGTGGAGAGGAAACTTGAGAAGATGATGGTTTGCAGATACCTAATTCTACCATGTTATTAAATTCTGTTTGAGCTATTTTAAATTTAAGATTGTCTAATCTACGAGGTCGTGAAAAAGGTAAATGACCTTCAGTAACTATATGATGTACAATAGAATGCTTAATAGGTAAATTGTAATCTGGGGAACTAATTAAATTAGGAAATTGTAAAAGTAATTTGTTATATTTATCTGTCAAAGGAAATAATTTAAGTGTATCTAATCTATGATTGTCTAAAGGACTATTTTTAATAAAACAATTAACTGACAAATTAGTCTTGTTATCAATTATTCGAGCTCCTTTAAGATCAACAACTAAACCAAAATGAGACAAGAAATCTGCTCCGACTATCGGTATGTCAATGTCTGCTATATTGAAAACGAAAGGAAATAATCTACGTAAGTTTAGATTGACTTTTAACAATTTCTTACCGTATGTAAAAATGGTTGAACCGTTAGCCGCGGTTAATATCGTATCAAAATTCTTTTTTAAATCTATGAAAGCATTGCGTGGCACCACAGATAAATCGGCACCAGTGTCAATTAGGAAGTTCAGGTTGTTAGATCTATCGTAAATAAAAAGTCGACGACGTTTGCTGTTAGAAATGTCAAAATCAGACGTCATAAAATTATCAAACTTCAGTCATCTTTGAGAATTATCAGATTTTTTACAATTCTTACTGAATTTGCACCATTCACCTCCACAACGATAGGCATTGGCACCATAAAGTTGATGGTAGTAACAAATAGTATTGTCTGTACGATCAAATTTATTGGAAATATTATTACGGCTGGGTGAACGATTGCGATTAGTGGTACGAGTTTGTGAATTGCTTCTACTTTTGCAATTGTTGCAGCATGAAGTAGAAGGTTGAGGCTCGAAGGATTGATTGGAAAGTCTGGATTCTAAAGAGTTTAATCGAGAATTAAAAATTTCTTGTTTTTGTAATACTTGATTAATTGAATCATGGAAAGTGATTGAAAAATTTTTGATAGTGGTAGTTAATCTGATAACTGGGTTGACTCAGAGTCAAGAGGATTTTTGGAGTACGATGCAACCATTGAATTTTGACAGGACTCCCAGATCCGATCCGCAATATCTAGAATCTCTTTTGTGTCTGTTTTCCCTGAAGCTGTAATGGCAATATATACTGTTTGAGGCAAACGTCTTTTCCATAGCTTTATCAATAAATCTTGACTAACCATGCTGAATCCTCCAACCATATTCAGCATGGATCTATAGAAATCTGAAGGTTTCAGATCGCCCATTTGGGAACCTGATAACAGATCATTCAGACGTTTTTCCTCACTCGATGATAAACGTGAGATTAAAACTTTCTTTAAATTTATATAGAGATCCGTTTCCGGGGGATTAGATATTATATCGTATATATTATCTATCACATCTAATGGCAAATTAGCTATAACCTGATCATACTTTTTCTTGTCATTGACAATTTTTGCAACAGAAAACTGTGATTCGATCTGGGTAAACCAAATTTCTGGTTTTGATTTCCAGAATGGGGGTAATTTGACAGACGTGACATAATGGGTTTGAGGAAAATCCTCGTCTGAAGGTTGTCTTGGCATAACTAATCGATTGTGATTGATTGATTGATTGATTGACTACTCTCTCAGATAAAAAAGGGAATGTACTTTAACTCACTCACCGACAGATGACAGTACTTGTAATGTGTACAACTTCAGTTGATTGAATTAGGAAATTACCATAAATTATAGGAACATCTATTCAACTTTGGAACCTCTATTCAAAATTCATTTGGAAAACTCTTCTCTTCATAAAATGGTCAATTTATAACGGTAGTTGATATATTGAATCTCTTCTTGTATATATTTATCACGTTGGACATAAAATTTTCACTTCTGGCATATATTTATGACGTTGGACATAAAATTTTCACTTTTGGCATATACTTATCACGTTGGACATAAAATTATCACGTCGGGCATATATTTATCACGTCGGACATAGAATGATCACGTCGGGGTCACCAAATTTATAGCGTTATCGCTATAAATAAAATTAAAATCGAAGTAAATAAACGTATATTTGTTTTTAATACATGTTCATTTTATATGATTTTGGTATTTTTTTAGTATATTGATATTATATTTTTATATCGAATGTTTTTTATTTTTCTTAGCGACTCCATGGAAACTTCTCCATTATGGATCGAGTTTTCCTTTTTGTTTCTTAGCGACTCCATGGAAACTTTTCGCTTTTGGAATTTCTCGATTTCCAGTGAGTGAGTCGCTATAGTCGCTATAGTCGCTATACACCGCCATCCACTCCTCCCCTCTCCCGTCTTCTCACCCCTCTACACTTCTTCCCTCTTTCCACCACTTCCCCTGCCCTTCCCCATCTCTTTCCACCTCTTTCCACCCTATTCCCACCTCTTCCCGCCCCTTCCCACCCTTTTCCTATCTCGTCCCATCCCTTCCTCATCTCTTCCAATCCCTTCCCCACCTCTTCCCACCCCTTCCTCACCTCTTCCTACCGCTTCCCACTTCTTCCCACCTCTTCCCACCCCTTTCCCACCTCCTCTCCACTTCTTCCCACCTCTTTCCCACCTCTTCCCACCCCTTTCCCAATTTTCCCACCTCTTCCCACTCCTTTCCCACCCTTCCCACCTCTTCCCACTCCTTTCCCACCTCTTCCCACCCCTTTCCCACTTCTTCCCACATCTTCCCCACCCCTTTACCACCCTTCCCACCTCTTTCCCACCTCTTCCCTACCTCTTCCCACCCCTTTACCACCTCTTTCTACTCCTTCCCCACCTCTCCCACGTCCGCAATATTGAATTTAGAATGACGTCACACACTTTATCGTATTTTACTCATCAAACCCTTTCATCTGACACCCATATCAACGGGGTTGTGACTAAAAATGCAGATTCGCCATCTTGGGACGTCCGCCATATTGGATTTAAAATGACGTCACATTGTTTATCGTATTTTACTCGTCAAACCCTTTCATTTGATACCCATATCAGGGGGGCTGTGACTAAAAAGCCGATCCGCCATCTTGGGACGTCCTCCATATTGGATTTAGAATGACGTCACATTGTTTATCGTATTTTACTCGTCAATCCCTTTCATTTGATACCCATATCAGGGGCGCTTGACTAAAAAGCCGATCCGCCATCTTGGGACGTCCGCCATATTGGATCTAGACCGATAATGGCTATACTATGTCGCATTGTCACCGGACTTATACACGTGTGCCAAATTTCAAAGCTTTAGCTTAATTAGAACTAGTCGAAATTCAGCTTGCAAGATTTGACCTAAACCAACAAACAAACATACAAACATTGCAAGTTAAATAAAAGCTTTTAAAAAAGAAAATCTTTTCTAGTAATTATTCACGAGTCAAATGACACATTGACTATACTATACGTAAAATCTTACGTGATTATTTTATTAATATTATTTATTTTATAATATAAAAACATAATATCGTATCAAAAAACTTCTTAAATTTCTAACCATTTGTTTGTCTATGCCTCTAAATTGTTGCACTTGTCAATATGGTATTCCGTTTCTCTCCATTCTTTCACACCCATCGTCTGATAATAATCCTTATGGCACACAACTATGGTGTATTTTAAACGGAGTTATTTATATATGATTCAATTGCACAATATAAGGGCAAATTACCTGTAGGAAAAGTGGCAACACCGTTTGGAGGCCCAGTAAACTCATGTTACGTTTAAAAAGAGGCCCAGTTACATAAACAAGTACAAAACTTATACAAAGGATACCAATTAAACCTATGAAGGTAATGGAAGCTGAATTAACTGTTGAGAGTATGTAATTAAATACTTCGTGTATATAGGTGGAGTTTTGGTACGCCATGTACGGTGTGGAGGCCGAGTGACTGCATGTAGATAAATATATATATATATATATATATATATATATATATACGCTATTGGAGGGCCAGCTAATAAAGGAAATATATTCATTTTTTGAACGCCAAAATAATATAACAGTTACGTTTTTTATTTTTGATTGTTATGAATTTCAAGATATATTAAAAGAACTTAATAAAATATTAGGTTATTTTTTTATGCAAATAAACATTACTAATTACTAATAATTGATAATGGTTTTACTCCGTGGTAGGCCAATAAATATTTAAATATTTTGAATTTGTCCTCATTTTTTGTTTTCCACTTTTAAAGTTTTCCCTCATTCACATTAAATAAAAAGATGCAAAGGGTCAGAAATTAAATTACGTTTATATTTAATTTCTGACCCTTTGCATCTTTTTATTTAATGTGAATGAGGGAAAACTGTTTATACAATTCTTTTTGTATAAACAGAGATATACAAAAAGAATTGTATTAATAGTACAGTAATATTAGGTATAGTAATAAAAGAATCCCTTGATGTAATTTTACTTCCACATCCAGTGGAAGTATAGTAACGACAAAAAAAATTTTAAAAATTTTTATTGTTCAAATAGGCTTAGAATGTCACGGAACGTCGAGATTTTAAGTTTGAGCGAAAAAAATGTCTGTCTGTCTGTCTGTCGGTCTGTAACTTTTTGTGTGCGCACGTTTACTCTGGAACCGTTTGAGATATTGACTTGAAATTTGGTACACGTATGTACTTTAACGGGATCTAGAACCAGATTATATTTTCATCTTGTTCCGTCGAAGGGTAAATTTGGGGAAATAGGTAAATCAAGCAGGTAAGAGTCCATAAAATTGGTATTTAGTATATACAAGAGAAGCTAAGGTCTCAAAAAAAATTTTGGCATTAGCCACCCCCATTACCACCCCCACCCCATTATTAAAGGGGATGAAAAAAAATTGTGATTTAGTATGTGTACAAGAACCAGAAACTTCAAAATGTTTTTTTCTTCATTCACCCCCACTACCATCCCCTATCACCATCCCCACCCCGCTACCGATGTGGGGTATCGTTTTATAGGTTTTTGGGGTAGAGGATTTCAAATATTATATTATTAAAGTTCCATAAACTATTATTTCCACATACAAAATTTTTTCGTTGTGACTTGAATAAAAATCTGAATGTGGAAATAGTGATTCCTTGGGCAACGGTTTTTCTTTTGAAAGTGTACTTATTTTTTGAGACAGCAAGTTACCCTTGTGTTTCCGAGTATACAGGTCAAATATGAGCAAAAATTGATTGCCATCAAATAAAAACAAAGCATGAAATTCTCTAGTATTTATAATTTTTTTATTTAATTTGCGACGCGCTTTTCGTGCAATGCCACCTAATTGGACCCGGATGAGTGATAGCGCGGCAAAAAAAAAATATTACCCGAGCTCAATCAGAGAGTAGGGTGGGTTAAAAAAAAGAAATTGAGGGCGCCACTAGTTTATTCCCACTCCGCCTTAAACTAGAAAAGCCCCTGTTGTTAGAGAAATCCGTTCCAAAAAAAAAATATATATATATAAATATATGTAAGTGGCAAACTCAGTCAACTAATTTACACAAAAAAGGAGCTGTAACAATTATGCAAAAATGATTACCTTGACACCTAGGCTCCGTGAATTTCTTGCTCAAGAATCGATAACTTCTTAGAAATGCATACTTTTATCATGAATAAGTCAACATCAAAATTTAAGACATTTATTTACTAACTATTGGCAAATAACAGTAAAATATGAAAGATATTCAAATAACGTGATTATATACTTGATATGTTTTCCCCGTAATAGATATTTTAAATGACATGACATAAAAATCAATGTTGTGCGAGTAGTATCACATACAATTTGCGTGAGCAATATATAGTAAAATACTTAAATAAAAAGGCAATAAAAAGTTGCCGTACGTGCGCACGTAAAGTTTACACTTTATGGAACGTAGTGTAATTTACAATTAATTATTTAATTTACCAGAACTTAAGGTAGTCAGTTTTAGTCATTTAAATAATTTAAACAATCATAATTTAACCATAAAATAAAAAGCATGCAATCTTATCTGAAGCTTGTGATCCCTAGGGGATGCGAAATCCTCGGATATCTCCAGAATTATGAACACTCCAGGTAGAAATTATGGTACTAATAGGCTTCTTTCGACACCAGAAAAATACACGGAGCTAAGGGTTGAAAATAGGTCGTCGTGGCATACGTAACGATCCAAGTACTAACATGTACACCCAAACTGTACATAAAATCTGATACTCCAACGGTATACTAAACTCAAGTACTAAAACTAAGTACTAACCAAATACTAAAACCGAATGCTAAAACCCTAAAATAAATAGCTTGTTACGTAATAGCCAGAGCAGGAGTAAAAACTAAGACTTACCTCTTTCGAGGGTTTCCTTCCCAAAACAGATGAACCTTTTGGTTCAAGCCAAGGCCTATGGTGGTGTGGCTCAATAAATGAGGGAATATGGCCTAGCAAATCAAATCCTCTATAAAGAGTTACAGTTTCCAAAATACTCCCCAAAATATGCCACACGGCAACTCCAAACAAATGGAAACATGAAGTTTTATAGTTTTAACGAGAAAATCCCACAATAATATGGCACAATCGAACAAACTGTATACACCCATTAAAACTTTACTAGGTCACATTACAAAGTAAAATGGCTAACACGATACCCTTTTCCGCTATCGCATTCCCATTCCAGCATGTCCGATAGAAGATATATATTCCTCCTCTTTTATCCTAATAAAGGCTCCTACTTCAAAAAAAGGTTCATGTCTAGTCGGTACTTACTACAGCAGAGCGCTGTGACTTTGGCTTATATATCGCATAGGCAACCCGATTAACCATTACCATGTTTAATGAGGTGTGCGTATTGTCTAAAATTAAATTAGTAATTCTCGATGAGAACGACCTGTCCGCAGATACGCAACCCAATTTACAATGAAAGAACCTACTAGCTTGCTGAGTGCTTCGCATATAGCATTATTGTTGTAATGATCAAATAGATCGTTACAAATTTTATTTCACTGTGACTATACTTATTGGCTTAATATTATAAAAAGTTATTACAATGACCTCTACTACGTATCAGCTGCCCCAAGTTAACATCAATTGAGAGTTGCATTTTATGAAATAAGTTTTCAGATTCAGTTTATCCCACTGTGCAAAGACGGATACTTCTAGTTCTTTTAATTTGCTCATCAGAAAGTACTGTGATACTGTAAAGACGTAAGAAGGCGCAGTTTGAACTTGAAAATAGGCATAGAGTGTGCATTAATATGCTTCCGTGACCTCCGTGAGGTTTCGTTGTTACGAGCTGAATTTTATATCAAATGAATAATTATATATGCAATATAGTAATAATAACAATAAGTAATAATTATATAAGTTTCAAAAGACCATCAAAAAGCGTCATGTGCAAAAGAGCATTAAAGTTAAAAACTAGTTAAGCGAATGGTGGAAAAAATAAATAAATTGCGATTTTTCATAAAATGTTTTGTAGAGGAAATATTTCCTTATGGCTTTCAAATAATATATTTTACATCAGATCTTACGGGAGAACGTAACTTAAAACCGCAATAATATCTCGGTTTGAAATGCTTTAAAATTTAATTCAATTTAGACAACTTGCGTCTCCATCGTATTATCTCCGAAATGTAGGCTCAAATCAAAACTTTGTACTCTTTACAAAAATCTTATTTATCTTTTCCGAACGCAATAGTGTATGATTTATAATTTTACGACTAATAATAAATAAGATACAACTAAATGTAATGCGATGCAAATTTCCTATGATCCGTTTGAACTCGTCTAGTAGGCGACCCCACTCTAAGAACACATTTTGCATTTCACTATTTTCATAGCTCCATTGCATGTTATAAAAAAATATATATAGTATATTTTTGTTTCAAGTTAAAAGTCGAAAAAAATAAACATTTGATACGCCGTAACCTCTACAAATCTTATTTTTATGCGTATGTTTGAGAGCCGAGCACTCTACTAACAGAATACACGTAATGAAAAAGTTTAAGTATATAAAACATTTTATACTATTAATCGCATTAGTTATTCTGTTCGTAATCGTTTACCTTTATTGTTTTATTTTGTACCAATTTTTTTCTAAATTTCTTTAAAAATTTCCCATCTATGAACGTTAGTTCGCGCAGATGGAAACGGCAGCGCTATGACCTAATGTTTCAAATTGTTTTAACATAGAATATTACCTACCCTCTTACTTTATTTTTCTACCATCTCTGACCAAAACATTTGTAATTCTATATTCACTAAGCATTATTAACTTAAAGGTTGCAAAGATCGTGATATACCAGGCAATTAAGGTAGGCGCATGATGCTGTCAAGCGCACTATGCAGGGAGACCGACAAGAAATATACTTCGAAATGGCCTTCATAAAAATATATGTCTTCATAAATAAAAACCGCTGCCTAAGGAATCACTACTTCCATATCCTGATGTCCTATCAAAATGTCTCTTACAGCGAAAAATAGTTTGATGCTATATTTGCACTCCACTATATGGAAATAATTGTTCATATAAGTTTAATAATATAATTGAAATCGTCTACCTCAAAAATCCATAAAATGATATATATTCCACGTCGCGTCGGTCGTAGGGTTGGTAGGAATGGCTGATGACAAAAATTGTTGAGACGTTGACTTCTCCTAAATACAGTAATTTCCAATTTCACGGACTCTTACTTGTTTGCTTTACTTATTTATCCCCATTTATGTTCATTTACCCCCATCCGATCCTTCAATGGAAAAAGATCAAAATATAATTTACTTCCAGATCTCGCTATAATACATAAATGTACAAAATTTTAAGTTAATATCATAAAGAGTTCCAGAGTAATACTGCGCACAAAAAAGTTACAGACAGACCGACAGATAGAAATTAGTTTTCTGCTTAAACTTAAAATGAGATTATTATAAATTTTGATTATGTATTTCTACTTTATAAATTGATTTAATGTAAAATACGTAATAAAATTATTTTCAATGTGACAGTGCCCATAAAGCATAAAAAAATTTTTTTTCTTGCCTAAAGGTCATTTCTAGCAATTTGTTAGGTAAAATTATTGTTTAAACATTTCGGTTTTCAGCAGTCCGAACCTTAAATGGTTAATTAAAGTTCCCTTATTACATATTACATTGAAATTACCGTTTTGCATCACTTTCAACGCTTCATTTACAATGAAGAATTAGTAATATTTACATTTTTGACAATGTTTTTCCAAAGTAACCTTATGATTTTTTACACCTTTTTTTACATCTTAAAGTAACGGTTTCAACGAAAAAAATACCGTTCTGAAATTTTCAAAAATCAAAACTTTGGTAATCAACTTTTTTGATTGGAAATTAGGCCTTTTGTTCAAATTAAATCCGCAAAAATTATGCCTCAAAAAAATTACAGCTTTTTTGAGGCATAAAAATTTACATTTTCACCGAATTTCATCAAAATTGAATTATTTTTGTGGAAGATAAAAATAAAAAACCAAGAAATTGGTTTTTGGCGTTTGTCTCAATATTTTTGAGGTTATGCAAAAAAATAGTTCAAATAAAAGTTGGTAATCTCTCAATTATCTACAACTTTTGCATTAAACTTTTTTCGATAGGAGGTCTTCTTTTGTCAGAAATCGTAAAATCCCAAAATCCCCCAATTCCCAAAAAACACAACTTTTCGCACCCCCCACCCCACTTCCGGTTATCTGTTGCGGTTCAATCGATTTTTCCCAATTTATATACCATTAATCTTAAATTTTCCCACCACCCATATAATGCTAAGAATTTTATTTTTTTCAAAAATTATTGACACTGGTCTATACGTGGATGTGGAAGTAAAAGCAAAATTCATCCTCAGTTTAAAGGTGCCGGTGCCGTGCTTAAGAAAATGATTTCGTAAAAAATTTTTGATAGGCCTTTAGATACAACATTATAGAATGGTACCAGACTATTGAAAAGTCAAGAAAATTTTTTTTTGATTTTCGCTCAGGTAAAAAAATGTTTTCTTTTTTTAGTTTTAGTACCATTCTATAAAGCTGTCTCTAAACGAATATCAAAAAATTTTTTCAGGATGCAGGAGAAATCCTCGAATTACGTTCACGAAACCGCCCACCTTAAGCTTTCTTTTCGGTCTAGAGCATTTGTTCGCTAAATTATTTATAGAGTTATTTGACGAAAATCGTATTGCGATACCTGTTTTCTCAAGTTAAAATCGCATTTTTCAAGTCGCAATTTACATGAAAAACTGTGTAGATTTTTTTTTTCTAAATTCGATACTCTATCAGTTTCAATGGTTATTGTCATTTGTGTAACTCCTGAAAAGGAATGACATTAATATTCTGTCAAATGCAAGTATTCGCATAATATCCAAACGTTTACTTGATGAATTTCCTATTAATAAAAAAAAAACGAAATTTAATCTATATGACAAACTTTGTAAATTTAAATATCTAATTACTGTACTATTATAAGGATAGGTTGAATACCATTGATCTACTAAATTCTGAAACCAGCTTCGGCCAATTTTTTGTTCAGAACCCTTTAAGGTATTTCTTTATTATCAAACAAATATAATCAAATGAGACCTCACTGTGGTGTATCTAAAAATTCGAAGAAAACAGATAAAAACGAAGTAAATAAACAATGTGAATTTTAACATTTCTAATAATGCTAGATTCAGACACACTTAACAAACAAAAGAGAAAGCAGGTAGTTTTCTAGCAATATGCGAAATATAAAAGAGAGAAATGTATTGTGTAAGAAGCTATTTATAGTAGTTTTTGACAGGGTTTCGAGAACGTTTTGCCTGAATACCTACATGAACTTAAATTTAAAATTAGACTAACGGTCCTTATAGTGAAAATGGAGAAAACACTGTATAGCTACCAACACACGAAATATTAATAAGATACCCTTAACTGGTAATTAGAGAAATATAGTTACGCAAAAAAAAATTGAAAATTCTTATTATTCAAATATCCTCAGAATGCCATGAAACATCGAGATTTTAAATTTGAACAAAAAAGATTTCAGTCTGTCGGTCGGTCTGTTTGTGTGTAACTTCTTTTGTGAATAAGATCAAAATATAATCGATTCCCAGATTTGATCATGATGAGTTCTGGACACAGATTATATTTTGTTCTTATTCCGTTGAAGGAGGGGTTTGGAAGTAAGAGTTCATAAAATCGTTATTTAATATATACACATAAGAGAAGCTAAGGTCTCAAAAAATTTGTTGGCATTAGCCACCCTCATTATTAGAAGAGGTGAAAATATAAAATTGTGATTTAGTGTGTGTACAAGAATCAAAGGCCTCAACATTTTTTTTTTACTTTATCCACCTCCAATACCACCACCTCCACCGCCACTACCGATGTGGCATATCGTTTTATGGGTTTTTGGGGTTGACGATTTCAAATATTATATTATTAAAGTTCCATAATAGAACAGTGAATGAAGGTAAAAATCAACTATTACCTCCGATTTCGGTGAACCTCCATCAATTTGCATGAAAATTTGGGATTGAGTATATTTTATTCTCAACTTCAAAAGTGACATATGCTCGACTTGCGCTTTTTGCATTTTAGGGGTGAAATCCACCCCTTTTGTTAAAAATGGGAAAAAATGCAGATTTAAGCATTCTGGCGTAAGTAATCTCGTTTAATTACATAAAATAAATATTTTTCAACACTTATATGCATGATTTATGATTTTGATTAATTTTTCAACCCTTTTGGCAACCACCCCTCAAATCGAAAATCATGAAAAAATCATTTTTTCTATTTCTGAAATATGAAATCGCATATTAACATTACACAAACGGTTTGTTTAATGTTTATGATATAATTTTTGGTTGACCGTGAAATTTCAACCCTTAAAAACTACCCCCTTAATGCAGAATTATTGAAAAAATTGGTTTCAAGAAACTTTAATCATTACTGAATTGAAATCTCATTTACTGAGTGTTAAAGTAATTATTTATTTATTGCGAAATTTTCCACCCTTAAAAACTACCACTTGTCATAAAAATAATGGAATTTTTTTTTATCAGCTTTAATAGCTTTAATTATTTAGAATCTTTTTTATTACTTATGATAAACTTTATTAATATATTTCAAACTTTATTAATATTATTCTTTCCACATTCCCCAAACTACCCTTCGTGCACAAATTGATGAAAAAGCATAATTTAACGTTGGAAACAATTTTTTCAGTGCTTATGTGACTTATAAAAATTTAATTTATTAATTAAGAGGAAAATGTATTAAAATAAATATTAAAATATATGAAAAGTTTATTCATTTATTATTTAAATAATGTTTCATAAATTAATCAAATATTAATAGTACGTTAAATTTAATTTTTCACTCTTCATCAGAGCTCTCTTCACCAACTTCTCCTTCTTCATTAATTGGAGGGCTATTTTGGCAATTGTCCCCACTGCATGATCCGCAGGTTGCATTGCAAAATAACCCTACTCTTCGACACCCGCAAGAAGCGCCGCACCCTTTTTTGCAGTTGCAAAAAATCATTTTTAACAGTTCTTCTGGAGCAGGTGGATTGGGATTTTTAATTGGAAACAAAGACTCTCCAATTTTGAGTACCACGTGTATTTTACTCCGCTTTTGGAAATATACTGAAATATTCAATAGACACACAGCATACTAGAAAGCCCCACTATGTTTTCGAGCAGATGTTCAGAATTCCTTTCACTTTTTCTATCTTCAAAAGAAACATACACACACTCACACATGTATATTTTGTGAGCATGTACCTATCGACACGTCTACTTCTTACTATCTATCTTTTTTCCTATATATGCATACAAAATCTCTGCTGAAAAAATTTTTCCAAAAAATGTTATTGGTTTTTTTACAATAACTCCGTTAATTTTTATGATATCAGGTTCATCCAAAAACCATTTGAAAGGTAATTTCAAGGGCTATAAGATCGTATTAAATTTAATCTTTTAAAACCCTTATTTTTTAAAAGATAAAAGGTTAAAGGGCCCCGGTTACATGGTTCTCGCAGTAAAATTTAGGCTTTAAACGTTTCTATCTCGGTTATTTTTTATCCTACAAAAATTTAAAAAAACTAAAATCTTTGTTAAAAAAAACTCAAATTTCGTTCTTTATTATTTTTTACGTATATCGAGTATTTTTGGAATTATTATCAAAAGAAAATGAAATTTACGAAAATTTGAAAAATTCTGATTTTTTTAAATCATATTTCTTTTCAAAAATATGCATTCTAAACCGGTAAAAATTTTTAAAGTCATTACTTATGCTAAAATAAAGAAAGTCTTATAGGGATTACTATAAATTTTAATTTTTGTGGAAATGGCGTAGGTTTTATTTTTCACTTTTTCCTAAAAAATTCGAAAGGGTCCTCTTATTTTCATCATAACTTGCTTAATTTTGATGCTATCAACTTCTTCTGCAGCTCATTTGATAGGTATTTCTGAGTACTTTGAAAAGTGTTCAGTAAGTATATTTTATAAAATGCATCGTTTTCCCGTTATTTAAGCTTGAATACTTAGATTTGAGTACTCGCCGAAAAAAAATATACATTCAATTACCTATAGCTCACTTTGAATTAATATTGAAAGGTTTTTTAAGGAAGGAATTTATTCGTTTTTTTATTAGCTTCAATTTTGGTAATGACAACTTTTTTGTAAAAACTTATAGTTTTTGAGTTATTTATGAAAAACCGCTTTAAAACATGCATTTTTTTCACGAAAAATCAAAATCTTTGATCTTTAATAACTCAAAAAGTATTGATTTATTTTAATAACTTTATATAACAAATTTTGCTTAGAATTGGTCCCTCTATCGATTTCTGGGGTTATTTTTCATAAAATAATTTCCACCCCCGAGAAGGGGTGGCATCCACCCCCAGGGTAAAAGCGCAAGTTGGCACTATGTCACTTTTGTTTCTTGAGGTATCCTCTAACTACTCACAAATTTTCATGAAAATCGATGGAGGTTCAACGAAATCGGAGGTGAAAACCTTCAGTGACTGTACTATAAACAATTATTTCCACATAGTGGAGTGCAAATAATATAGTATCAAAATTTTTTCGTTGTGAGAGACAAATAGAGATAGAAAATATGGATATAGAGGTAGTAATTTCTTGGGCAGCGGTTTTTGATTCAGTTTTTAAAAATGTTAGAATTTTAAATTATTTAGCTGACTGCCCTCAGGCGAAACAAACAAGTTGTTAGGAAATCGATTGAACCTGAATGGATTTGCCTAAAAACTATTTTAATACTCTGTAATCATTAATGAAGCTTTCTACTACTTTTCTTTGCCCGCTAACTCTTTTTTTTTCCTGTGAAAAATTATGTTGAAAATGTTATAATTGAAAAAATTTTGCTAATTACGAACACAGTGTTAAAAAAAATGACGACTCCAAAATGGCCGATTTTAAGACCAAAATTGTGCAAAATGAACGAATATTTTATATCAAAGTTTAAATATTATTGCATAGGTTTTTATTAGGCATTTATTATTTTTAATAATTAAAATGATTAAAATACAAAGTTGTGGATAAAAATGCCCGATTTAAGACCAAAGTCATGTAATGCTCGTAAAATTGTCTGAAACATAAGTAATTGTAAATGTTCAATTAATAAAGTTAAAATATTATAATATGAGGATTTATTAATAAATTTTAAAGTGTATTTTATATAAAAAACATTCATTATTATAAAATTGCAATTTGTAGAAAAGGGTTAAAAACAGAAGCATAAATGAAACTCTGCATTTGTTTTTGTTCAAATAGGCTTATAATGTCATGAAATGTCGAAATTTAAAATTTGAGAAAAAAAAATCTGTCTGTCGGTCTATAATTTAATTATTAAAGGGGACCAGAAAAAAAATTGTGATTTAGTGTGTATACAAAAACCAAAGATTTCAAATTATTTTTACCTCATCCATCCACACCACCGTACCATAATTACTGAACATTTTGGTCAAATTATTTTTCTTCCATGTACTTTATCCGTC
Source organism: Rutpela maculata (assembly GCA_936432065.2). Taxonomy (NCBI): domain Eukaryota; kingdom Metazoa; phylum Arthropoda; class Insecta; order Coleoptera; family Cerambycidae; genus Rutpela; species Rutpela maculata. The sequence goes on along the minus strand of OW386287.2, from coordinate 134,445,803 downwards.
AGTTCTTTAAACTAAAGTCACCTTCTTATATTTACTCAAGATATTGCTGGTATAATTAACGGGATGAAAAGCAAAACGTGTTGCGTAATAAAGCACAAAGTAATAAAGCTTACACATAATTATATATCATTTAACTAGAATTAGAAATCCCTTATTGTAAAGTGGTGAATTTCCCGAACAAATGAAAATTGCAATGACTTTCCCATTATTGGCATTTAAACGTAGACTTTCAACACATTTTTGTCTAAACACGACGATTTTCAAGGGCGTGTACGTTGAAACAGAAAAAAAAACCGCTGCCCAAGGAATCACTACTTCCACATCCAGATTCTCTATCCAAGTCACTCACAACGAAAACAACTTTGTATGTGAAAATAATTGTTTATGGAACTTTAATAATATAATATTTGAAGTCCTCTACCCCAAAAACCCATAAAACGATACCCCACATCGGTAGTGGGGTGGGGGGTGGTGATAGGGGGGTGGTAGTGGGGGTGGATGAAGTGAAAAAATATTTTGAGGTTTCTGGTTCCTGTACATAGATACACTAAATCACATTTTTTTTCATCCCCTTTAATAAGGGGGTGGGGGGTGGTAATGGGGGTGGTTAATGCCAAAAATTTTTTTGAGACCTCAGCTTCTCTTGTATATACTAAATACCAATTTTATGGACTTTTACCTGCTTGATTGACCTATTTACCCCAAATTTACCCCAATTTACCCCCCAACCCTTCGACGGAACAAGATGAAAATATAATCTAGTTCTAGATCTCGTTAAAGTACATATGTGTACCAAATTTCAAGTCAATCTCTTAAACGGTTCCAGAGTAAACGTGCGCACAAAAAAAGTTACAGACCGACAGACAGAATTTTTTTTTCACTCAAACTTAAAATCTCGACGTTTCATGACATTTTAAGCCTATTTGGACAATAAAAATTTTTAAAAATTTTTTTGTCGTTACTATACTTCCAGTGGACGTGGAAGTAATACAAAATTAAATTTGCTTCAAGTTTTGCAGTAGGTATTTTTTTACATTAAATTTTTTTACTGAACGATCGCGTAAGTTTAGTATTTTTTTGAGTCAAATGAAATGAACCAAACAGTATTTCTGAGATAAATGTTATACCAAACTACTTCCACATCCAGATTCTCTGTCCAAATTTCTCACAACGAATAAAATTTGATATTACATTTGCACTTCATTAAGTGAAAATAAATTGTTTATGGAACTTTAATCATATAATATTTGAAATCGTCGATGCAAAAACTCATAAAACGATGTGTCACATCGGTAGTCGAAATGGTGATAGCGGGGTAAATGAAATTTTAAAAAATGCTAAGGTCTTTGGTTTTTTACACACACTAAATCGCAATTTTATTTTCTTCACCTCTGTTAATATTGGTGTGAGAGTAGGGGTGGTAATGGGGTGGCTAATGCCAATCAATTTTTTCATTTACCCCAATTCACCCCCCAACCATTCAACGGAATAAGATAAAAAGATAAAAATATAATCAATATCGTAAACGATTCCAGAGTAATTGTGTGCGGAGAAAAAATTACACACAGAACGATAGACTAACAGTTTCTTTTTATTTAATGTCTTATTTATATTAATTTATATTTATATTTTATTTTGTTCAAACTTAAAATCTCGACGATTCCTGACATTCAAAGTCTATTTGAACAATACAGATTTTCAATTTTTTTTGTGTTGCTAAACTTCCACTGGATGTGGAAGTAACTAAGTATAATATTATTAAATCCTGAATGCCAAAATCACAAACCCAATTTAGGGACATAGAAATATCAATTTAGTACAACAAATAAACAAAGCATTTATTTTATATTTTGTTCTTATTCTAAATTCTCTCTCTTACGATATAAATGCTACACTTATATTTTAAGCCCTCTATTTGAAATTCTGTATAAGAATTCGAAACACATTTTAAGATGTTTAAGATGTTTACAACTATTTTTCTTTCATAGCACTATGCAACTTAAATTATAATTCTTAGTAGGTATAAATTTTTGAATTTAAATAAATTGTTCGAATATGATACAATACCTGTGAAGTTTCGGACTAACAATTAATTCGAATAAAGAGCTTTCATTCATCGATTGTGACTTCATTAAGAAAGTATTTAAGAGGAAATAAGAATCGAACGTTATCGAGCCACTGCAACGCTGCCAAATATCGGGCTATATAACGTGCGATGAATATCAGCTGTATAAGAGGCTTGGATATACAGGAACAGCGCCGCCTGACTCAGTAGTGCTGAACTAAAAGTGTATCTCGGAACATGAAAATATGACTTTTTGGAGCCCATCCCAAAATTTTGTAGGAAGGAAGCTAACATGATTTGTGGCCTTTTAGTGATGATATACACGGGGATACGTTGATGAGCCCGACCCCGGGCTTGACAGCGTCAAATCGGGCTGCACTACAACCGCTCAGTGTATGAAACGGGCCTGTATATGACCATGCATATCTCTATATATATATATATATATATATATATATATATATATATATATATATATATATAATTTTTGTATGTGAAATTTACATAAGTTAGCAAAATATACACCTATGTTATAAAAGTATTATAATCTAATATTGAAAAATACATTAGATACGAGACCAAACAATGCCGTCATTATTGATATTTTGAGAATTGAGAAGTTTGGAAACATCAATAAAAGCCGAATAAGTTGTAAGCTGAGATTAAAATATTTATTATAAATAAGATGTTAAAAACAATAAAATGTATATGACAACAGAACTAAAATATAATATTCTTAAGAAAACAAAAATCTTTTCCTTAATATTAATTAGGCTTGATGTTGCGATGCAGGATTTTATTGTACAAACTTTTATATAAAACAGTTACTTGAAAACGACATAATGAGAACTGGCTGATGAAGAACTTTACCTAACTTACTGTTTTTCCGTAATCACACTATCAGACATCAACCATATAAAATCATAACCACTTTGTTACACAAAGTAGGTAGGTACTTAAAAGACTTAACAAACTGTCCAAACCACAAAGTTAGTAATGGCTGGCATACCATCAGTGCCATTGAAATGTTTGCGTACACATGCCACAAAGTTAGTTTACATAAATTTTAACACATAGGCCAAGAGTACAACACGAAGAAGCAAATAGTGACGCCTTTGAGAGATTTTTCATATTACCCTTTGAGTAAAAAATTACATGAGGTATTTTAATATTAGCCTTTTTTACCATAAAAATACCATCAACATATAAACTGAAGCGGGTTATGTCGCATTTTTAATTCTTGTGTTTGCTGGGTATGCCTTCTTTTTGTGTTGTCAACTGTGGTTGCAAAATACAGCAACGAGATGTAGGAGGTAGAATTTTTTCGGCAATAAATGTACCTATCGAGGCACCCAAAATTTTGTACACCAGATTTTCTCAGATTTCCCTGAAATTTCCTCTTTATAAAAAATTGATGAGCGGTGGGGAGAGGGGGAGTAATCCGAAAAAGAAAGATTTCCTGAGATTTTCTCGCATTTTCTTAAAATTTCCTTCTGAGTGTACACCAGATTTCCTTCTCGGTACATATTTATATGTTAAATACATGTTAAAAAAGTAATGTGATTATTTTAGAATTCAACAGTACCACGTTACCATGAATTTAGTCAAAATATAAGATACAGAGCCATTCTTTTCATAGGTAAACGTACCAACAAACAGCAAGGTTATATTTGTTTTGCCTCATTGTTCAAACTGTGACGTCACGTGTGTTTCACCTATTCGTGTTCAAAGATGACATTTACCATATCCTTATGACTCTGAGGAATGCTAATATGCTCTTCGGAAGATTAGAGAAAAATAAACATTACCCAGTATGATCGTACTTACAATGACTATTTAACAGGCATACTGATAAAGTTTTCCACTCCCTCTATACGCTGTCAGTTGCTTTACAAATTTTGTTTCGGAATCGAATCATAGTGACCATCAGCACAAATTACCATAAACGAAGCTTTTATTCGATATCAAGTTTTCTTTACTTTTTATTGCCGCAAATAAACAATTAAGATAATATCTGGACTAACTTAATTAAGTGATGTAAATAAGGACTTAATACCCCATCCTTATTCTGAGTCAAAATTTACAAGGTGGTATTTATTTTTGAAAATTCCCAGTGAACACCCAGTCGTTTGGAAAACGTTTATTTTACGAAAATTATACGAAACGATGGTTTAATTTTCGTAATCGTATATTTATTATACGTTTTCTGTAAACGTCTATAATATATACGTTTTTATCACGCATATAATAAACCAGTGAAATATATATTTTTATTTATGTTATGCAAATTCTTCTAGTTAATTTTAATACATGTCAACAGTTTTACAAATGTGAGTTAAAGGAAGAAATCTTGTTAAAATCATATTTATTGTTTTGAACCAGTTTATAATGAACGTTTTTTAAATGTCTGTTTTATACGTATAATAATGGTATTATACATACCATATTTATACCAAAACTTCCCGATTCTACGTTTACCGTGAATGTTCCCGACGCAGTGCGCCTTGGACAGCCAATCACGAAGCTGCATCTGCATCATGTGAGGTGGTAAGACATCAGGGCTATCAGACTGACCTGTTAGAACTTCGATTTCTTCTTAAATTTTGTGAAAAGTGGCACTGTTGTGTTTGAGAGTGTGTATTGAAGGTATTATTACCTGTGCCTTCAAGGTAAGAATCACTATTATTTATAGTAGTTTAGGGTTAAGGTTTAAGAAATTATTCTAGTCAATCTGTCATTTGACCCATGAATAATTCCTACAAGGACTTTTATGTTTGTATAACGTAGGAAGATTGCTTAAATAAAGGTTTTAGAAAATGTATAATATAATCTATAATATTGATAACTAATTACTACATAGGAGCAACGGGGACAGGTGTAATTGCAAAATCTGCAGTGAAACACAAATTTTTACCATACTAATGGCTGTAAATGGTAAAATATTAACAATAGAAAAAAAAATTGTTTGAATACAAGTTGTACCTCTTTTTATTTTCTACAATATTGGTAATGTCTAATTTCAAAGTAGAACTAACATGAAAACATACATAGTTTGACCATAATTTTTTCCATATGGCGGATGTAGCGGCATGACATTTTTGTAGAAAACATTCCGCATGTTCTTTTATTCATCGGACGAATCGTGCGCAGACATCCATCCGTCCCTTTTTTGTAGCGCTAAAGAGACAGGGATAGCAAAACATCTGATGAATAATCACAAGCCCACAAAAAAAAAAGTTGTCTGCGCCGGGGTACTGACCATCCTATCCATGGTATTTTGATCCACTGAACACGAATCTGACCTTAGTTTTTCCCCAGGACGTCAGTTTTTTTTTTTAAAGCAAAAAAGTGTTGGATCGTAATATTTATATATTTATTTGCGTTAAAAGAAAAACCTGACGTGCTGGGGAAAAACTAAGGTCAGATTAATGTTGAGCGGCTCAAAATACAAGGGACAGATGTGGTCAGTAGTCCCGCACAGACCACTTTTTTTTAAGGATTGTGCCACACTGAGTGTGGCACAGTGGCAACCAAAAAAAAGTGGTCTGCGCAGGGGTACTGACCGCACTTATCCCTTGTATTTTGAGCCGCTGAACACGGATCTGACCTTAGTTTTTTCCTAACACGTCCAGTTTTTTTTAACAGCAAAAAAGTCTGTTCAATCGTAATATTTATATGTTTATTTGCTGATAAAAAAAAACCTGACGTGCTGGGGAAAAACTAAGGTCAGATTCGTGTTGAGCGGCTCAAAATACAAGATAGGTATGATCAGTACCCCGGCACAGACACTTTTTTTTTGTGAGCCTGTGTAATCGATGAATAATAGAACTCAGATTAATTAAAAGACTGGCAATCTCCTGCATTATACAAACAAATAATTCCTCGTAGAAATTATTTACGTTTTTTTTGCTCACAGAATATGTACTTTACAATCGGCGGTATGTGAAATGGCCAAAAATATATACTAGGTGCTCAAAAATATAGAAAATATAAAAGTAGTTGAAGAGACAACTATCCTTATTTTTCGCGTTATTTGAAAAAGTTGTTTAAAATGTTAAAATAAGCCTAGATACAAATTTTCACTCTTTTTTTTTGAAAAATGTAAAAAGATGAATTTAGTGCGTAATCGTTACATGTTATTTTCTGATTTTTAATTAATTCAAAATGAAAAAAATAATTTCAGCAAGAAAAATTAACGCTTTTTTAATATTTCCAGGGAGGCAGGTCAGGTCAGTGAAATTGCAATTAAAGCAGCCGTGCAAGATTGGCTAAAACTAGCTACATCTAGATATGCTTATAGCAATAAATGAGATTTTTTATTTCTTAATTTATTGTTTCGTTTAAAATAATTATTAAATTAAATTATTTATTTTACTTAATAAAGACTTTTTTGCTTCTAGCTTATATTTTCTATTTTAACTATACTCAATTTCTGAAAGCAGATTCTGAAGATAATTCTGTTAAGAGACCAAAATGATAACTGAATAAGATTCGTTGGTATGTTTTCTTCAATTCTCTTGCTATAAAAGCATTAAAATTTTCTAATTAGTATTCAGTGCAATGCAATGGACATTCAATATTTTTATTTTCTAAATTTGTTTTTATTACGACAATCTCAAGTTTTAAATGTAAGTAAAATAACAAAATAAGACCGTTGTTTTATAAAATATACCTTAAAAGTTTGCTTAGGCTATATGATTTTCTTATTATTTTTGTTATGACTAATTATTACTGTGTAATAAATATATACAATGTTGTCAGCCATTAGTATCTTAAGTAACTGAAAATAAAATAAAAAATAATAAGAGAATTCATTTAGCATAAAGAGGTTTTTATAACTTAGGTTTCATATAGGTACGTGAAAGAATCGTCAATACGCATAGGTGAATTAATAAATAAGTAATACATTTGTAAGCCTTTTTGTATTCTATATTCACACAAATAACAAATGCATATGGAATATATTTATATGACATACCTACATGCCACATATATAATACATGTGATATATTTCATATACGTTTATAAATTGTTTGTGTGACTGTAAATTCAAAACATAGATGTTCATTAATGGTGTGGCATATACCGGGTGACCCAGAAAGTACCTATCCCCCCCACTTTCTTCTTCAGTTTTAAAAATAAAATTCTGAAATTTGGGAAATCAAATATAGGTATCAATGGCCACATTTTGACCATTCGGTGGTAAAAAAAGTCACTTTCGGTATGGCCGGAAATTCTCACAACTTTCTTATTTTAAATAACACCGTTGATTGAAGAGTCTATAAGATACGCAACTATACGGCCAAAACCGTTACTATATGTTCATCTCGCTCATCACGCTTCCCCCACACGTCCCTATCCACATATTGTTCGTTGACTTGTGGTGCCACCGCGCGGTGTTATTTTGCGCGAACCGCGAATAGAAATACTGGACGTTGATATCCAGCGAACGAGGGTACATAATATATGTATTAAGTTATAATTCTCCACGCAGGTTGTAGACCGGCGCAATCAGTGCCGGCGTCAGGGCATTTGGCACCTGTAGCAAACAGTTGCTTGCCGCTCTGATAAAAAACATTTACAAGTTACTACTGTTAGGACAACCTTTAACTATCAATTATTGTCGCATTTCATCTTTTAAGTCGCCACGCCACGTTGTGCGCTGTAACAATCATGTTTTGTTCGAAATTGCAATTGTTCCTTGTCCTCGAGACCCATTTGGGGTTCAAAAAATGTTTTTTTTGAGATTTTTGTTCAATTTTGAATTTCTGAAATTTATAAAAATGTGATAAATTAAAAATATTTTATTTTGCTATTCGGTTCAGCTTCATGGAATAGTATTTATGAGTACGTTTAAGACCTCCCAATTTTTTAAAATAATTAGAAAAAAGAATATGCAAATGCCGAGGATGGTGTTTTTGATCTTTCAGCACTTGCGTAGCGAGAACGGTAATAAATACGAAAATGAACCGCACTTTTTTTTGTACAATATGGAATTTTCTACAAACAAGTCCGCGAGGGCATATTCTTATCTACTATAGTTTTCGAGCTACAGGTGCTCACGTGTAAGCATAAAAATGACTGTTTTTTACGCTACTCTGCAAGTGGCACTGGCGACTTAATTAACAAACAAAAAATTAAGAAAACGGCGATGCTAATAGTCAAATTTAAATTACACAAAACATAATGAGTAACTTCTGTTTAAAACTGTTTTTTATACGATGCATAATATTAATAATGGAGTTACAAGTATTAAAAAAATGTTGAAATAAAATAAAAAAAATAGTTAAATATTCTTTGTGTTATTGAAATGTATGTACAATTGTACAGAGAAAAACACTAATTAATAAAAATATGCGGCAAGTTCCAGTTATATAAAAATCGATGAAAATGAAAAATTACACTTTTCGGTCCTAATACTAATTGTTTATATGTGATAAATAAAAACAAAATGATTTTTGACATGACATTTTTTTAAGAAAGAAAAGTTCAAATGTACGATTTTTTTTTTAAGTTTTTTGCATTAAAAAACGCATATTTAAGAAAAATGAAGGACGCCATCGTGCAGAGCGATCAGAAATTCATAAATTAAAAAATCGACCACAAATTCTCATTGGACAAATAATATTTAACTGCTTTAACGGGCTGCTTGGAGAACAGCGCGAAAAACAGTTACTTTGAGGTTTGCGCGCGGGCGCCTTTGGCATGTGAGCTATAATAGATAAAAATATGCTCCCAGGGACTTTTTTGTACAAAATTCGATGCTTTATAAAAAGTGCATTGTGTACCATTTGTGCGATACTTTATCGCCTCGAAAACTATGCTCTCGAAAAAGTAATACCTACTTGTAATAAAAAAAAAAAGTCTTTCCGCAGATATTCAAATTAAGTTAATTACTTCCACATCCAGTGGAAGTATAGTAACGACAAAAAAATTTAAAAAAATTTTTATTGTTCAAATAGGCTTAGAATGTCGTGAAACGTCGAGATTTTAAGTTTGAGCGAAAAAAAATTTCTGTCTGTCGGTCTGTAACTTTTTTTTGTGCGCACGTTTACTCTGGAACCGTTTGAGATATTGACTTGAAATTTGCTACACATATGTACTTTAACGAGATCTGGAACTAGATTATATTTTCATCTAGTTCTGTCGAAGGGTTGGGGGTAAATTGGGGTAAATTTGGGGTAAATAGGTCAATCAAGCAGGTAAGAGTCCATAAAATTGGTATTTAGTATATACAAGAGAAGCTAAGGTCTCAAAAAAATGTTTGGCATTAGCCACCCCAATTACCACCCTAACCCCCTTATTAAAGGGAATGAAAAAAAATTGTGATTTAGTGTTTGTACAGGAACCAGAAACCTCAAAATATTTTTTTACTTCAAAAATTGGCATTTAGCAAATACAAGAGAAGTCAAGGTCTCAAAAAATTTAACCATGGGGGGGGAATAAAATTGTGAGTTAGTGTGTGTACAAGAACCAATGGCTTCAAACATTTTTTTTTACTTCATCCACCCCCACCCCGACTACCGATGTGGTATATCGCTTTATGACTTTTTGGGGTAGGCGATTTCAAATATTATATAATTAAAGTTCTATAAACAATTATTCCCACATAGTAGAGTGCAAATATAGTATCAAAGTATTTTTCGTTTTGAGCGACTTGGATAGAACATCAGGATGTGGAAATAGTGATTCCTTGGGCAGCGGTTTTAACATTTTAAAATGAAAACAGCAGCCCAAGGAATCACTACTTCCACATCCAGATTTCCTATCCAAGCCTCTCAAAACGAAAACACTACATTTGCACTCCACCATGTGGAAATAATTGTTTATGAAATTTTCTAAATGAAAACCAAAAAACGATATGCCACATCGATAGTGGGGGTTGGGGTGGTGGTAGGAGGTGATACGCGGGTGGATGAAGTGGAAAATTTTTGGGGGCCTTTGGTTCCTGTACACACACATTTTTTCTTTCACCCCCTTTAATAATCGCGTGGGGGGGGGGGGGGTGATAATGGGGGTAGTTAATGCCAAAAATTTTTCTAAGACTTTAACTTCTGTTATAAAATAATAAACTAAATGCCAAATTTTATGGACTCTTACTTGCTTAATTTACCTATTTACCCCCATTTATCCCAATTTACCACTCAACCCTTTAACAGAATAAGATCAAAATATAACCTAATTCCAGATCTCGTTAAAATACATATGTGTACCAATTTTCAAGTCAATATCTTAAACGGTTCCAGAGTAATCGTGCACCCAAAACGTCAGAGACCGACGCAATAGAAATTATTTTTTGCTTCAACTTAAAATCTCGACATGTCATAACATTCTAAGCCTATTTAAACAAATGTTTTCAGAATTACTACACTTATACTGGAAGTGGGAGCAATACGTAGAAAATGGCATGACAAAAATATAAACAATCATAATGTGCCGTAGACTACACGGTGGAAGTAATCTACTTCAAGCACTTTCTTTGAGGAAACGCATCTATACTGCTCGAGGTAACCCACTGCGCATCCATTTTACTCGAGGAATCCCACTGCGTATCTGTATAGGTAACCTACTGCGCATCAACAGTACCTACTCAAGGAAAGCCACTGCGCATCCATTATACTCGAGGCAACCTACTACGCATCCATACCACCCGAGATAACCAACTTCGCATCCAAACTACTCGAGGTAACCCACTGCGCATCCATGTTACTCGAGGAAACCCAATGCGCATCCATACTACTTGAGGTAACCTACTGCGCATCTATTTTACACGTGAAAACCCACTGCGCATCCATACTACTCAAGGTAACCCATTGCGCATCCATTTTATTCGAGGAAATCTACTGCGCATCCATATTACTTGGAGTAACATACTGCGCATCTATAGTACTCGAGGAAAGACACCGCGCATCCATAGCACTCGAGGAAATTCACTGCGCATCTATATACTGAATGAATGAATGAATGAAACTTTATTTAGGTTTAAGTTTAGATTTACAAAAATTGCACATTTTCAATAAGGTACAGGAGTATGGAATTAAAAATTTACTTATTATATTTACAAAAAATTTTATGCCTAAATAAAGAAAGAAAGTGGTACAGTCACTAAGGTAGCAAGCTACCAGCGTGTGATCCATTCCAGTTTCTCACGTTTATTGATGAGTGCATTACATTATACCATAATAATACCTACTGACAGGCTATGCTGTACTACAACACACAAAAAAAATAGCATTTTAAGTTAGTATTACATAAATGAGGAATATAGAGCTTACTGTGAAAATTTTACATATTATATTTTACATAGTATACATTTTGATTCAGACATGTTGCTAAAGTCTTTATACAAATAAATTTTTTACTTGGGTTTCATTAATGGATCTTAGCCAATTTTTACACTTTTTTGTATATTTATAGAAAGTTTGACAAGTTTTTGTGCTTAAAGGCAGTTCATTGAATATTTTAGGTGCCATGTATGTTATGCATTTTTGAGATATTCTTTTAGATTTTTTTGGTATTTCTGCTATCATTTTTATAGGCTGTCTTGTATTGTAATATAAACTATTTACAAATGTTATTAAATTTTTGTTATTAAATATTTTTTGCAGCACTTTGTGCATGTAGGTCTTTCTTAGGTTAAGGATGTCTATTTCATTATACAAGAGATCTGTTGGATATGTACTATTCTTGTTTAGTAGAATCTTTAATGCTTTTTTTTGTAGGATTTCTAGCGAGTTTATTGTAGTCTCATAACTTGTGCCCCATGCTATACTTCCATACTGCAACACTGAATGAAATAACGCATAATATACCATTTTTAAGTTTTCTTTGCTCATGAACCCTTTCAGTTTTCTTAATATAAATATTGCCTTCCGTAGCTTAGGAGCGATGTATTGTACATGTTTATCAAAATGCAAGTGGGTATCTAAAATTATGCCTAGATACTTTACCTCTTCTGTTATATGTATTTTATTTTCACAGTCACATGTTATATTACTTTTATCGCATTCTTCATTGTGTAGTGTTATAATATTAAATGATGGTTTAGTACGAGAGTCCACACAAAATGGAAGACACTTAGTTTTTTCCCAGTTTAGAGTTAGTAAATTGACGTCTAACCAAAATTTTATTTTTTTTAGGGTGTTTATCATTTTGGACTTTAAATTCTCCCATGTACTTCCATTTATAATGATGACAGTGTCATCGGCATAAGATATACATGTATTTGTTGTATCGTAACTGAGCAAATCATTGATGTAAATTAAAAAAAGGATTGGGCCCATAACCGTACCTTGTGGAACTCCAAATTCCACAGACCGCAGTTCGCTCATTGATTTATTAACAGTTACTCTTTGTAGCCTATTTTTTAAGTAATTTTCCATAAGCTTGTATACAGTACCACGAAATCCCAATATTTCTAACTTCTGCAGTAACAAATCGTGATGCACTGTGTCAAAAGCTTTACGAAGATCTAGAAAAACACCAGATGTAGGGAGGGACATGTCTATATCAGAGTACACAGTTTTTGTTAATAACATCATGGCATCTTCTGTGCATCGTTTTTGTTGAAAACCGAACTGATGTGGATGTAAAATTTTGTTTTCGCTTAAAAAGTTCATTATCCTATCCTTCAGAACTTTCTCAAAAATTTTTGAGAGACTTGATAAAAGGGATATTGGACGATAGTTTGTAGTTTTTTCCTTGTTTCCTGCTTTATACAGCGGTTTAACATTTGCGATTTTAAAGTGTGATGGACAAATGCCTGTAGAGAAGATGTTGTTTACAATATGAGTTATTGGTTGTACTATGAACTCACATATCTTTTTTAACAAATCTGAAGTAAGCCCATCTATCCCAGGAGCTTTTCCATTTTTAAGTTCCCTGATAACTTTTCCTATTTCCGTAGGATTAGTTGGTTTCAGGAATATCGAATTCTGTAAACGATATTTTTTCTTAAATTCATATAAATATCTTTCTTGGCTCAGAGGCTTTACTTCTTCAGCTAGTTGTTTACCGATATTAGAGAAGAAATTGTTAAAGTGTTCTGCTTTATCTTCATCATTTTGTAGAATAGCACCATCCTCCCCTTCTATATTTTCTATTTTGTCATGTTTTTTCGAAATATTCATTGCACTTTTCACCGTACCCCAAAATTTACGTAAGTCTTTTTTGTTATTTTTTAGTTGGTTACCGTAGTATGAGTTTTTGGCTGAATTTATAAGCTTATGTATTTTATTTCTATACAATTTATATCTGTTTTTCAGATTCTCATCAATCGGATTTAGTCGAAGTTTTTTATGCAGGCTATCACGAACTCTAATTGAATTCATAATACCTTCTGTGATCCATGGTGTTCTTTTTTTTATCTTTTTGGTAATCCGTTTTAGTTGAGTTGAATCATGCACATATGTTCTTATTATGTTAATAAAATTATTCACACATAATTCAGGATCCTTAATTCCATTTACGCTGTTCCATTCTTCTTGCGAAAGTTTCTCATATAGGTACTTGTAGTTAATGTTAGCGGCTTCAAAAGTTTCTGCCTCCTTTTCCTGTTTTGCATTTTCAATTCCGAATATTACAGCATGGTGATCAGTTATTTTTGTTTTAAGCACATAAGTTGAAATTTTGTTTAAGTTTTGTGGGTTTTTTAGAAGTACATGATCTAAGCAGCTTTTCTGATTATTAATTTCTCTAGTATATACATTAATAAGCGATATATAACCTGATTCATGTATTATGTTTAGATAATCATCAATGATACCTCTATCTTCTTCTTTCAAAATATTAAAGTTTAAATCACCTATTACAATTTCCATATTAACATTAGTGTCTGTTTGCAAAAGATTTTTCAGTTCGTTTATGAAATATTCCCCATTTACCGAGGGAGGTCGATAAACAGCGTTGAAAGCTAGTTTTAAATTTTCATCAACTTTTATTTTACATTTTAAGACTACTACATCTGCTACTTTGGTTCTCGTTACATCTACAGCCCATTTATTATGTATTAACACAATTACACCATCATTTTGATTGATCTGTCCTTGATTATAAAAAATATTAAAGCCTTCGATTTGGAAATAATTCAGATTGTCAACATGCCAAGTTTCTGTAAGGATAATACAATCAAACTGATAGTCCAGTGAATTTAGAACAACCAAAAAACTATCATAATTCTTGTTTATACTCCTAATGTTCTGACTTAAAATTTTAAATTCATGTTTTCCTCTAACTGCGTATTTATAATCGTCTATATCATATACTACTCGAGATAACCCACTTATTAAAGAATAAAGAAAATAATAGAAACACCGAACAGGTTGCATGGTATTTTAATTGAAAATCGTAGAAGCTAGATACACACGCAAGGACGCGTTGCTATATCCTCATCTATCCTTGAACCATTGGTATCAATTTAGCAACATGTTTATAAACCTTAAAATTCCACATCCACGTTTTCTATCCAAGTCTCTCACAAAGAAGAAAAAAATTGCACTCCACTATGTGAAAATTATTTATGAAACGTTAATAACATAATATTTGAAATCGCCTACTCCAAAAACCTATAAAACGATGTCACATCGGTAGTGGGGGATGGTGGAAGGGGGTGGTAGAGGGGGCAAATGAAGTAAAAAATATGTTGACGCTTTTCCACCCCCCTTTAATAGTGAGGTGGGGGTGGTAATGGGAGTAATTTTTTGAGCCCTTACCTTTTCTTATATATACTAAATACCAATTTTATGGACTCTTACATGCTTGATTTACTTATTTACCCCCCCTTTATCCCAATTTACCCTTCAACGGAATAAAATGAAAATATAATCTAGTTCCAGTTCTCGTTAAAATACATACGTGTATCAAATTTCAAGTCAATATCTTTAACGGTTCCAGAGTAAACATGCGCACAAAAAAGTTACGGGCAAACAGAAATTTTTTTTGCTCAAATTTAAAATCTCGACGTCTCATGACATTCTAAGCCTATTTGAACAATGACAGTTTTTTTAAATTTTTTTGCCGTTACTATACTTCCACTGGATGTGATTGATGTGAAAGTAATAAAATTCACTTTATCACGTTGTGCGCATTTGTGATGCACATGGTACATGGAACTTTTACTTAATTTTCTTTGTTATGTATTATTTAATATTATATCAAAATGGTTTATTTTACTGGGAAAAAAATGTTTTATGTTGCCAGCAGCTCATTGGGTTTTTATATTTAATTGTTATGAAAATAAACATAATAAACACGCCACACACTAAACAAAACAGGAAGGTATGTGTTTGATTCAAAATTGTTTTTTATTTGCTAGGTATGCATTACATGTTTTTGTAAGAATCATTTCCGATTTTAGGTTAAATTTAAAAATACAATGTAGCTGGCAATGATGAATATTTCACCATTTCGTCGTTTTTCTGAATGTTTCAGATGTCGCATTGCATTTAAATATTATGTCTATATGAGAGCCGTCTCTGGCGCAGAGACAAATCTCCTTGTTTATCAAAAGCGACGACTTACGCGACGCGAACCATACGAGTGCATGGCATCAACCTAACTGATGTTTGTGCAACTGACTAAGATCTTAGACCCCAATACCGGTGGCGCCGTACTATACATCGGACCCTGCTTGGGCTACGATTTCAAGTACACGGTTGCGCCTCTTGGTAAACTTTTCACTCAACGATAGCACCCAGTATATTTAAGTCACTTTTCTCATAAAGGTGTAATTTCTCTTTCCAACGCTTTTTTCAGATTTAAAATCGGATGAAAAATAACTTTGGAAATGGCATTTATTTGCTATTTCTAGTTGGCTTTGGAATGCAGGAGCAAATTTAAAAAATTTCGAAGTAGGCTTTGAATTTGAAAAAAGGGTATTTTTCAACAAATTAAACGTAAAATTGGCCAATTTTGTTCATTTGCTTCAATTTAGAAATGTTTATCCCCTTTATCCATTTCATGGAAATTTAATTTGTCACAACTTCAATTATTCAAATAGTACCCTCTATGTTTTATTTTTTTAGCAGATGGAGTGGTAAATTTGCTTTAGATTCCCGATTAGAAATTGAATATAAATTAAAATAAATATTAAGCTTGATATGGACTCATAATTCGAAATGCTTCTACAGAAAGCTCAATATTTATTTTAATTTATATTCAATTTTTAATCGGGAAAAACCAGTCTATAGCAAATTTACCACTCCATCTGATAAAAAAATAAAACATACAGGGTACTATTTGAAAAATTGAAGTTATGACAAACTGAAATTCCATGAAATGGAAACATGGGAAAACCATTTCTAAATCCAAGCAAATGAACAAAATACGCCAATTTTACGTTTAATTTGTTGAGAACTACCCTTTTATTCAAAAACTAATAAGCTGTCAAATTAAACGGATCTCTTTATTAATTAATCAAATAATTCTACATATAGTTATAAAAAATTGTGCCAATTCCAATAATAAAATTGTTGTTTTGCTCTATATGCACTTATGTATTCTATGAAATATCTTGTAATGTCGAAGACAAATGCAAAAAAAAAAAAACATTTGTCCATCATAAATGTTCCTTCTGAATTATCTTCAGTACGGCTCTTGAGAGGTCGAGTTGTTCCACATACGTCGAAAACTTTCCTGTTTTTGTGTGGATCTCATTAATTTGTGATAAATGTTTGAATTCAATGGCCAGAGCTTGAGAGTGATTTTTGCCACCTCACCGCCACCACCACCGTATCTATTCAGGAAGTACATAACATTTAGTCAAAGAGCTCTGTCAACAAATGTGTTTTTGATGCTATTTCATTATTAAAACTAGCTTAAAATAATAATACTTCTTAAAAAATAAATAAAACAGTCTTTAATTATTATACTACACAATAATAATATATATAAATATATTTGAAATATCACAATTGCAATTTGTTAATTTAAAATGATTCTGCTAAAATCCTCTTACGTTTTGTATAGCAGCAATTTCATCTACAGCAGACATTTTCTCATACTGTTTAAATTCTATCGTAAATGTAGCTGTTCCTGAGGTTAAAGTTCTTAAAATAGTAGAATATCCTAATAATTCAGAAAGAGGTGCATCTGCTAAAACAACCTATAACAGAATAGTACATATCAGTGTTGTAAATATGTCAGAACATTTAATTTCTTCAGTTCCAATGTAATAAAATTAAGCAACTTACTAAATGATTATTGTCATCCTCCCCGAATGTACAAATATTGTCTAATAGTGAAGTAGAATCGGCTCCAGAATATGCCGTTTAATAATAATTAAAAATCAATTGTAACTAAAATTAATTATAACTATAACTATAACTAAATAGGACCTCACGATCTTGTAGAGTATAACTTTGGCAATCCGAAATGGACTTGACAACTTTTTTAGTAGGGCTGAATTTTTCAAAATCATTTTTTTCCTGCCGGAAAGTTGATTAAAAAAATTTATTTTTTAAAACATATTGTTTATATTAGGGAATATTATTTAGGTATTATGCAAATCACAACTTACACACTTTTTTATTGATCATGATAAAAGGAAATAAATAAAAAATAATTAATTGTAAAAATATTGTTTATATATTTTCAACCCTTAAATTGTGTTTTTTTGTAAAACGAAAAGATATGCTCTTCTTAAAATTTCCCAAAGATTAATTTGAAACCAACAGGATCAATTTTGCACCTTTCTTTCGATATCAATATACTACTCAAAAAGAGGTGAATTTTAAGCTTATTTTTCGGTCTTTCCAAATAATTTAGTAAAATAATATGAACAGTCAGAATAATTAGCACATTTAGTGCCAGACTATTCTGATGACTGCCCCCAGGAAGCCGGGGAAAGTTATTTGTTACAATATTAAAGAATAATAGTTACAATAATGACATCACCACACACAAGGTGCGTGGTCGGACGCCAACGGAAGTACAAACCCAGTTGTGTGGTCAGCAGTGAAAGTGAAAGTGTTAAATAACATATCAAAATGTAAAAAGCATAGTCCTAATGTAGGATGAATAAGTAATGAAAATGGGAATAAGACTGCCTGTAAACAGAGCGTTTAAATCAAATATTTTGCAAATGATACACAATATAATATGGCAAAAAACTAACCCACCATATCATCAAATTCATCGTAAAACCTTATATTTGTGTTTTACACACAAAAATATTCAACCTATGAACAATGACAGCTTCAACATTGTTTTTTATATAGCATTGTCATAGTACTGATGATGGAGCATGTAAAAAGTTTTTTTAGTAATCATGATAAAAATAAATAGGAAAAATTCCATACTATAGAAAAGGACAAAACAATTATTACTGACTCTCCAATTATTAGTAATTCATATACATATGGGAATTGGTTTTCGAAACAGGCGGCGCCACATAGAAAGAAACAGATATATGTATCCTTGGTCACTAAAATGGTAGTGAGCTGAGGCTCTAATCATGTTAATTCATGTATTGGGCAAAGTAACTGACCACAATTGATGCACATTTAAATCACATTTAAGGTAAAAGACCCAATTATCGTCACTAACCCAATTATCGTCAGTTCTTACATGTTTTTGTGGAAAATAAGAAATTAGGAATTCGTTCATGTGCAACGAAAATTAATGATATTTTTTTATACATTTGGAAATGTTTTTAACCCTTCGCATCTAAGATTTTCTATTAAAAACAGTGTTTCAGTGGGGTGTTAGACTCTTTACCGATAGCCCCCTTTAAATTCTAAGGGAAGAGGAGGATACAGGCTACCTATATTACTTCCACATCCAGCGGAAGTATAGTAACGACAAAAAATTTTTTAAAAATTTTTATTGTTCGAATAGGCTTAGAATGTCACGAAACGTCGAGATTTTAAGTTTGAGCGAAAAAAAATTTCTGTCTGTCGGTCTGTCTGTAACTTTTTTTGTGCGCACGTTTACTCTGGAACCGTTTGAGATATTGACTTGAAATTTGGTACACATATGTACTTTAACGAGATCTAGAACTAGATTATATTTTCGTCTTGTTCCGTCGAAGGGTTGGGGGGTAAATTTGGGGAAAATAGGTAAATCAAGCAGGTAAGAGTCCATAAAATTGGTATTTAGTATATACAAGAGAAGCTGAGGTCTCAAAAAAACATTTTGGCATTAGCCACCCCCAGCCCATTATTAAAGGGGATGAAAAAAAAATGTGATTTAGGGTGTGTACAAGAACCAGAAACCTTAAAATGTTTTTTTACTTCAGCCACCCCCACTACCACCCCCTATCACCACCCCCACCCCGCTACCGATGTGGGGTATCGTTTTATGGGTTTTTGGGGTAGAGGATTTCAAATATTATATTATTAAAGTTCCATAAACAATTATTTTCACATACAAAATTTTTTCGTTGTGAATGACTTAAATAAAAAATTTGGATGTGGAAGTAGTGATTCCTTGGGCAGCGGTTTTTTTTATTGCTGAGCTTATTTTTCATTTCTTAGTTTCTGGGAATATATTTTCTAATTCATAAAGGATGTTATTTTTGTTATTTAACCATATGATATTATTTTTTTATAATTTTAACAGCAAAAAAATAGGTGACGATATTAGGGAAAGCCACAAGAGAGATTACCCAATTATCGTCATAAGTGACAATAAGAGTTTTTACATGAAATTTTCAGTTCAATAAAAAATATATTGATATTGTCATTATGAAGCTGTTTTATTTTTTAACAGCTATACAAAGGTACAAAATTTTCGGTACCTAATTATCGTCACCAACATTTCTGAATAGTTTGGCTACAAAAAAAATATTTCAAAGGGTGACGATATTATGGACTATCTAAGACAATAATATGATAGATGGAAAAAACACTACTTAATGAAAATATTGAACCAAAAATTAAGAAATTTTCTTGTCATTTTACTTAAAAATGAGAAAAATAGGATCAAAAACAAGTGAAGAAGATAAATTAAAAATAAATAATAAAGTTAATATTAATAGCTACAATATAAATAGCAATCCTCTTTACCAGTAAAGGCCTAAAATGACCTTGTGCGAGAGGGGGCTGTACACTTCGAGACAAGAGACAGCAACTGAGTATCCTAGTATACTAGGACAAATTTATTTTCTATAAAAAATCTCAGTACCGCGATTGAAATTCGAACCCGGGACCTCGGAATTGGGTGAGAGTTAAGCATGCAGTCATACTGTTATATTAGAATGGGTCGCGTGCGCCGACGTCACAGATTTTGAGACCTTAGGAAAAACAAACAGCTGTCATTGAGAAATCCGCCGATTAAACGTGTTTCTTTAAAGTGAATTTTGCAGTGTTTGTACCATTTAAGAACTTATTGTTGGATTATTTAACATCTACAACTATTCTTAATACTGTTATATAAACAATTTTGTTCGTCAGGATGACGGTTAGTTCGTATTTTGCAGAATTGTCTCCTGATGTAGAGGTTAGGTATACGGCTGCCATCGAATTAAATCCTTATATTTTGAGAAAAAAATACTTTATTACAAATATTGACGTATTTCCAAATGTTACACATAGGGATGTTGCAAATTACTTGATTTTTGAAAGAATTACGTAGACAGAAGGACGAATTCAAGGCATTGAGAAGTCTTGAAGCTGTTTGTGGTTAGGTGAAAGACGTACTCTGCAAGAAATTTGCAGGATAAAAGCTTATTACAACGGTAAGAATTAGTTATCAACCATTTTTTTCATATATGCTTGCCTAATTAAATGTTTTATAAATAATTACTAATGCAGAAATTAATTTTTCAGGATATGAACTCTTATTAGGCATCATGAATAAAAGCCATTGACTCCTTGGACTATTGCAGATTCAGATGATTCCTTAATGCTCACTGGGATTGTGTTGCCAGTCTAGACAAAACATGTTCACCACTTAACAGGAAATCTTTCCTTTTAGTTTTTTAGCAATGAACATGGCTATGGTTGGAGATTAACCGCTGTAAATTTTGTGAAAAAGACACTTTATAAAATAAACAATGAAAGACTGATGTACCTACTGTAAACTGTTTGAAGTATGTAATAAGATGTACACAA
Organism: Rutpela maculata; assembly: GCA_936432065.2. Lineage (NCBI taxonomy): Eukaryota > Metazoa > Arthropoda > Insecta > Coleoptera > Cerambycidae > Rutpela > Rutpela maculata. The sequence continues at coordinate 134,424,689 of OW386287.2, read as the reverse complement.
TTTCTTAACCCCTCGTCTATACCTTATATACCTATAGATTGGACTACGCAAACCGTTGTAATTTTTGTAAATTTTTATTATAATATATTATATAAAATGTTTAACATGTATTTTACTATTTTATGTAGGTCAATTGTTAATTATGACTTGTATTCTCTTAAATATACTCTCTCTCCATGCAGTTCATGCTTCGCTCAACTAAAATTTAAATAAGAAATAGTTATTAAAAATAGAGACAAACCTCAGATAAACAAAGAAATATATGGATAAATAATACTTTCCGTCTACGCGTAAGATATATGACGTGTTCATTGTTTACATGTCTATCAAGGCGTTCATTGGTTCTCTTCCGAAGGACGTTGACCGTTGTTTACATTTTCTTGTGCCGCCATATTGTTTTATTGCTTTTAACGCTGTTTTTATCCAGTTGTAAACAATTTTGTGTTGATTTTGCAGTTTAATCACGTTTTATACGGTTCAAAAATGACTAAGGATTGTTTAATTTACTAAAAGATCTACAAAAGGGAGTAATCTCGTTCGTTTTATATGCAAGCATAGTTGTGTACATAGTCGTAGGTTAGGGTTATAGTTAGGTTTATTGTCTTATTGTTTTGCTGATCTAGCAATAAATAATTTTTCCTTCTGCCTCTCTCGTCTTTACACTCAAGTAAAAAACGTAAAAAGACAGTTGTGTGATTATCAGATAGATAGATTAATAGATTTAGATTTATTTCTCTAAATTTAAATGTTACATAAGTATACCTATTTAAATTTGGTACGAGGATTTCAAACTTTACAGAATGTTTACATTATTACATAATAATAGACTGTATTAACTTTTCAAAATAATAATGCACTTTAAAATTCGTAACGTTGATATGTAATGAATGTATATTTGCGTTTTTCTAAATGTGTAACCCCCTTCTGAACAGTCTTGACTTTGAAATTGTTGGGGTTGCCTGATATATGTGCTACGTTATGTTGTTATTCCGTAGGCTCCCAGAAAATATTACACTTAGAAAAAAGTGACTCGTTGTCCTACAGGTAACTGACAAAAATTTGAAGCATTTACAATTACGTATGCTATAATCGTTTCAAGTTTGATGACTTTTATGTAACCCGGATAGGAAAAAGATGTTTAAAAAAATGTTTGTTTCCTAGTAGTTTTACCAAGAGACTCATTTCACTTCCGTTATCGTATCAAGGGTGTCTCATATAACTTGCTTTTTAATACTAACAAAGAGTCGAGTCGAGGCTACTCTCTGCTTTATCTTTGCTTTTACTGAAATTAATTCAGAATCGATAACCTACAGACCAGACGAGAGGGGAGGGGTGATGCCCCCGGGCTTATCTAGGGGGCCCGGAAATTTTAAATTTTTTTCGGATTTCTCCCCCCGGTCATCAAAAAATTAAAATTTTTTGAGGGTCCATCCACGGCCCTGCCAAGATACCGATATAAATTAAATTTACCAAGTTAGAAAATTAACTGCAATTTATTATATCAGATTGAAATAATTTGATGCGTTGTATCGAAAACAGATTTGATAAGGAATCTGTATTATCTTTATCGTAACTATATTCAACAATATTGAAATTAAAAACTGGAAGTAATGGTGCGGGAGCTAAGTGGCTTTTTTCGGGCACTCATCGTTACAAGCATTTTCAATGCGCTGATTAATTCTATCGAACTTGACAAAATGGACTTCTGGCATATGTCAGCCCGTCGAGTTGGCCATGGTTCAAGATATAAAAAATCAGTGAAATTATATCATCGTTACAAAGCCAAGTTTTTTTGTGTGTACACATTTTATGTTTAGAATGAATAAAATAAGATCGCCAGAAAGTGTGGGCGATCAGGGGCGCAACCAGAAAGGTCAAAGAGGTGAAAAAACGGAGTTATATAACATCATCGTTACAAACTTTTTTTAAGGTTGAGCATGTTTTATGTTTTGAACACAGAAAAAAATTCTCAGAAAGAAACTTCCGTCAGCAAGGCTAGCCAGAAAGAAAATGTTAGGATTTTTGAAGAAAATTGGATTTTTTTTCGCATATTTCATCTCAGAACTCTAAACTCATCGTTACAAGTTCTGGCTCCTTTTTAAAACGTAAATATAAGCTCCTTCAACAATAGAATAGCCTCCCCGTAAACAAAGTCAACAAAAGTACCATAGGCTCTTAAATATACAGGAATTTAACACTTTCGGCTAACTCGACTCCGTACCGTATCTCAGATGTATTGTATCATTATTACCTTTCTGGCTGCGCCTTCTGACGGCCCACACTTTCTGGCGATCATATTTTATTCATTCTAAACGTAAAATGTGTACACACAAAAAAACATGAGCCTTGTAACGATGACATGATTTCACTGATTTTTAAACAGTGTTCGTGACGCTCCTGACAGGAGGTGCCCCGCCAGAAGTCGATTTTATGAATCGTTATCATCCATTAAACCATAAAAATATCTCAAAGTTCATAAAGCGATGAGTTTCCGAAAAAGCCACTTAGCTCCCGCTCTATAAGGTAGTGCATTATGTAGAGTATATTTGTTTACAATATAGAGATTTAAAAGTAATATAATGTTATTTTTGTTTTATGTATATGGTACGGGTAGCGTATGACCAGATTCATTATACAGTATCGAAAAGTCTTGGATTAGGCATGCAAACAGAGCTGCCCATGCACATGTGGTGAGGAAAGCAGGTGGCACGAGTAGGATGTGTTATACGATAAAAAAAATAGCCTAGTTGTTTCGCTCTCGCTTGCTCTTATTGTCATACCTAATCAAACGCTTGCCGGTACTGTAGAGTGATAAGTATGTAAACTTTTAGATGAATATGTTATACTGTAATATGAAAAAATACTAGTTGATTTCATTTATATGCTAACATATATAGATGTTTTTATTTTCTTGACCGTTGATATCAAATTAACTTGATGCAGTTATATCCTGGGTTATCAGTCTTTATAATAAAATTACTCTTTTCTTACGTTTCGGTTTATTCAACCATCGTCAGAGAACTACAATTAAGTGAAGACCAATATTTTTTTAAATGTTATTTTTTATACACATACAATTTAAATCCATGTGTATAAAAAATAGCATTTACAAAAAATATTTGTCTTCATTTAACTGTAGTTCTCTGACGATGGTTGAATAAACCGAAACGTAACAAAAATAATAATTTTATTATAAAGACCGCATAACCCCAGGATATACCTACATCAAGTTACTTTTATATCCTAACCAAAAGTTAATTTTTTTTTACTCAGAAAATGTAGAGTAACTTATCGTTTAAGAACCATTTAACTTTGAGAATTGACAGTTCAATACTTTCATTTCTCTTTAATAACACATTTTGTGAAAATTCTAACCCAACTGTACTCTTTTTGTCTCAATAGAGTCGTAGTACTATTATTGTCAGATATAGTATTAAGTAATAGTCGAGAACATTAATCGATTATTTTAAAAATTTTAACCCCCATTATATGTCTACGCCTCTGATTAGGCGACTCCATAAACATAAACATTCCTCTCCACTCTGCCCCTTAGAAGGTTATCCTCCCTACACACAACTTCTGTGTACTTCAAATGAGATTATTTATCCATATACTTCTTTGTTTATCTGAGAGACAAACCAATATAAAATGTTAATTTTCTTTACCATGGATTGTTTATTGCTTGTTTGAGCAGCAGTTATTACTATCACAATCATTCTTATGCATTAACTTAAAGCATTTCTTTTAAATGCCTGGAATTGTTTAACCTAACCTCTTCTGGCTGTAAGTCGACGTTATTTTACAAAAACTGATGTTGTCTCGGATTGCCACACTTCCACAATTAATAATACAATAAAAACTAGCCATTTTGTATGATATAATATCTATAAAAACTCTAGGATTACGAAAAATTTAATTCTGAGGTTCACTCAGTCGCCATTTGACAGCTAATGACAGCGGTTTGTTTTTCCTAAGGTCTGGGACCTGTGACGTCACGCGCACTGCTGTCAAATATGAAAATATGGATTGCTTGGACTATTAATAAATTTAATATGTAGAGACCAGTGTTAAGAAAATTACATAAAGTGGAATGAATTGACAATATCGTCTATAGGAAATTATTGGAGAATATGAAGAAAGTGATACTAGAAAGAAGGCTATTAATAGGAAATAATATGTGTACGAAGTGCTCGATATGCCAATGAAAGAGAATATGTAATTTTTACGTACACATTCCATTCGTTTATAGGTATAATTGGATTTATTACTTGTTCATTTTATAACTAATCTAATTTGTTATAAATTTTAAATGCTTTAGTTTTAAAATAATTAAAAAAATATTTTAAATAAAATTTCTGATATCAACTAAGACTGTGACGATATTTGGGACATATATATGACGATATATAGAGCATTAAGTGACGATTATTAGGACAATCGGTTTTTATTCCCTATTGCACTATTAAAATATAAAACAACGTTCTTTTCCTGTTAAAAATATCTTCTTACTCTCATTTAAAAATAACTCAAGTATCAGTACATTAAATATCTATATTAATTTTGAGTTTTCATTACAGAATTATTAAGGTCAAAAGTTAAACTTTTGCTTAACATGACGATAATTGGTACATTTACCTTATGGTCAGAAATTAGAAAACTGTTTTGGCTCACCAGCAGTTGTATGCTCTATTTGCTTTGAGCCTAAATTAACTGAAAACTAGTAAACAGAAACATAAAGAAACAATAATTATACCTTGCTTTTTCCTCTGATTGTAATATTTTTAATTATAGTCCTACGTCTTGATAAATCTGCCAATACTGTTGACAAATATTCATCAGGGGTAGCAACTTCCAATAACATAACGGGTTCTAAAATATCGGTTCCTCCTTCTTTCAAAAGCTAAAAATGTACGCAATTTAATTTAAAATAACTATAAGAAATATTCACCACTACCTTTTGAACTAATTGTGTTACTGTGGCTGCTATCATCGTCTCCGATGTTCCTCTTCCAACCCCGAGCATATGCAGCATTACTTGAGTGTTAACTACCTACATGTCAAAATATAATATATTTATCATCTTTTTATATCATGGGTAAATATATAACGGAGTCAAAATGGGTTTCTCAAGAAAGTTTTTGGGGAGGGGAATTTCTTTACCGGAATCTGAAGTACACAAATAAAGAAATATGACTAAGTTCTAAACTTGGGGCGAGGTCGGGAACATATTATAATAATAATAATAATAATAATAATATTTATTTACATTAATTTATATAGTACATACGCATATATTAATTAGGTAACAGTGTAAATAAATATAGAAAATAGTGGCAGACTATAATAGTTACTAAAAGTAGGTGTCTTCCTTAAGTTTTCGAAAAAACTTGACTGTAGGTCTCGAATTCCTGGGGAGTAATATATTCTTTCAACGCTATTGCTATATTAAATGTAATAAAATACTAAAATAACAATAAAAAAAAAAATCAAATAATAATAGGTGACTAAAGTGATACTTAAGTATTATACAATACGTAAACATGTATATACATTATACGTACACATATCTTATGAAAAGGGAAAAGACAAAATATATAAACATAAACATAAGGAATGCAAATATATATAAAGAAATAACAACGATTCTGTCAAATGTATATTTACACCATAGAAGAAAAAGGTAAAAAGAAGAAAAGCGGATATAATGATGAGCTTTCATAAGAGCGTAGGTTTATTTTCAATTAACCACTGGCGAAATTTTATTTTTGAGGACTTTTTATATATTATTTGCTTTAATTCGGGTGGTAGAAGATTGTACACTTTTATGCCAATGTAGTGGTACACTCTCTGTCCAATGGTCTTACTTTTTTTGGGTAATAATAGATTTTTTTGTGTTTTGTGTCTTGTATTATGTATATGTGAGATATAATCCGTTATTAATTTGTGTTTTGACATATTTGTTAATGCAGTTAAATAAAAAAGGTTTCTTACGTCACATATTTTGGTATGTTTAAAAAGCTCCTCAGTTGAAAACCTTGCCGGAAAATTAAAAATGATTTTGAGTATTCGTTTTTGTATGACTTCCAGAGGTTTTATTACATTTTAGTATGCTCCACCCCAGCCAATAATACCGTAAGTAAGCAGTGATTGTACTAATGCATGGTAAACGGATTTAAGTTCGTGGATACTCAAAATGTACTTTAATTTTTGAAACATGTAGGATAGCGATCTCAGCTTCCTGACTAAGTTTTCAATGTGGTGGTTCCATCTTAAACGATTATCTACAATTATTCCAAGATATTTAACATATTCTGAGTTTTCCAAATTCCATATAGTATTCCTATGTTTGAGTTCAACGTCGATAGTTGTATATAATGGTAAACCCCTTTTGTAACTCGAAAATGATATATACATTGTTTTATTTAAGTTAATCGTTAGCAGGTTGTTATCAAACCATTTTGTTATTTTGTTTAAATCTTCCTTTATTTTTTTATTTATTTCAGCCCAAGTCTATCCTTCTACAAATAGTACAGTGTCATCAGCATATGACACTATGTCTCCGTAACAGTCTAGGTTAAGAAGATCATTTAGGTATATTATGAATAAAATAGGTCCCAAAACAGTTCCTTGTGGGATACCAAATGTTATTTTTTGTTTATCACTGATGTTGGTGCCTATTTTTACCGATTGATATCTGTTTTCCAAGTAGTTGCTAAGTAACTTGAAAGTCTGTCCCTGTATTCCCATATTTTGTATTTTGCGTAGAAGTAATTCATGGCATACCGTGTCGAAAGCTTTTGCCAAGTCAATGAAAACTCCTGCACATGGTTTGGCTGAGTCTAAACAATTATAAATTTTTTTCGTTAAATTGGCTATTGCATCATTGGTTGACATGTTCTTACGGAAACCATATTGCTTCTTAGACACTAAGTTGTAACGTTCCATGAAACTAACTAGCCTAGTTTTTAATGCTTTTTCAAATATTTTAGCAACATTGGATAACAAACTAATGGGCCTGTAATTATCAACTATTTGACTGTCACCTGATTTATAAATTGGTGTTATCAGAGCTTCTTTAAATTGGGATGGACAATCCCCTGTCTCAAAAATAAGGTTTATCAGGTATGTTAGGGGTTTACTTATGATTTGAGATAACTCTTTCAGAATTTTAGTTGTTATACCATCAGCACCGGGCGCTGAGTCATTCTTAAGTGACATTATTATCTCAATCAGTTCATTTTCATTAACCGGGTTTAAAAATATTGTGTAAGGGTTACTGGGTTGTGTTTGTTCATTTTGATCGGATTGCCAATCTCTTTTTATTTTCTGTGCCATTTTTTCACCAACAGTAGCATAGTGATTATTAAATATTTGCGCAATTTCTTTTCCATCCGTAACATTTATGTTATATTTATTTTTTATTTCAATTATGTCGTTATTGTTTGTTTGTGGACTGTTTGTATATTCTCTCATTAGGTGCCAAATTTTCTTGCTATTGTTTTTATTTTGGATAATGACATCTTTGTAATAATTTTGTTTCGATTTTGTAATTAATTTATTTAGTTTGTTTCTATAATCTTTGTATTCTTTAAGCGAATCTACATTTGGGTTTTTTCTGTACACATTATACAATTTATCTCTGACATGTATCGACTTTATTAAACCCTCTGTGATCCAAGGTTTTTTTTTACCGTTTGTTTTATTATAATTGTTCGTGTTGACATTTCTATAGCCTCTTTGATTGTATTTATGAATATTTGGGTGGCTCCCTCCACTGTATTTTGCATGTAAATATTTTCAAATGTGTTCTGGTTTATTATTCTACATATTTTTTTATAATCTAGGAATGTTTTTGTCAACTGTGTTTGTCTTGATTTGAAGTTATTATCGTTAATTTTTAATATTGTTGGAAAATGATCTGTTATTTTAGAGTGTAAAATTATTGGCAGTAACTCATCTACCGTGATGTAATTACTTTTAAAAAATATATGATCAATACAGGATTGGGAGTTATTTTCTATCCTAGTATGCTTGTTGATTAGTGATTTATAACCATTTTCGTAAAGAACATTTAAATATTCATGGCTAGCCTCCGTATTCTCTAATATATTTATATTCATATCTTCTACTATAATTTCCGTATTATTCTTGTCTTTGTTAGTAACAAAAGTTTCTAGTTCTTGAATGAATGAGAGTGTATTAATTGTGTGTGGTTTATATATAGTTGTGATTGACGTTTTCTTGTTATTATCAGTTGCTATTGTTATTCTTATACAATTTATATTTGAAATATTAACTATTTTTGCCTCAAATTTATGTTTGTTTTTTACATATACTATAACACCATCGTTTTTGTTTACGTTTCCTTTATTATAAATTTTTTTATAATTTTGTATATTAAATAAATCGTCATTACCTACAGACCATGTTTCTGTTAAAACAATTATATCATATAATTCATTAAATTCATTGAGTATTACTTCAAGCTCGTTGAAATTTTTTGATATACTTCTTATATTTGTATGAAATATTGTGAGACAATTTGTTGTTTCTGTAAGGCATGCTTTTAATTCTGGTATGGTACTTGCTTCAGTCGTTGTTATTTCCTCAATATGAAAATCTCGTATATAATTGTCCATTATTTTCTAATCGTAAATCTAATACAACTTAATAATAAACAAGAGGAACAAATCAATTGATAATAATAATAATAAAAGAGAAAAAAAATATGGGAAAAGAAAAAGTAAAAATTAAGAATTAGAAGTAAAAAAAAAAATTGATAAACTAAAAACTTATATTGAATCCTTTTTTTTATACCTTATTATTCACAGGTATTCAGTTATTCTTACTTCCTTGTTGGCCTTAATTGTCTTTCACTTTTGTCACTTTTTGCACTGCCTGCCGAACTAGTCCTTTGATTTCTATTCTTCCCTTCTACTTTTGCTTTATGTTCAAGTGACGTTTCTCCTTTTTCTGCCTTCTTATTATTGTCCTGGTTATCTATTACTAGTTTAGGTGGGCTGTTTTCTTTTTTTAGAGATGTTGGAGAGCTACTACGACTTCTTCGGCTCGTTACTAATGATAGGTTTTCTTCATATGTTTTCTGTGTTGAATTCTCTATTTCTAGTTGCTGGAGTTGTTCTGTCATGTAAACCTCGCCGTTTATTTCTAGTTTTTTGCCTTTTATCTTGGCTGAGTAGTTTTTAGATCTTGCAATTTTGAGATGGTCAGATAGTACTTTCTGGTCCTTTCTATCCTCAGGGCATAAATCGTGGGCGATAAATATTTTCGTGCCTTTTAACTTGCTACAGTTTTTAAAGATTAAGTCCTTTTTTAGGAATGTTACGAATTCAATTTTTATAGGGGGAGTTGTATCACTTTTTAGTTGGTATATGTTATTAATATCTCCCTCTTGCACTTGCACACCTAGTAGATGTTGTAGCTTATTTAAAGTGAAATGTAGCAAATCTGCTCCTTTTGGAACAGCTAATCCAAAAATTATAATATTATTTTTTCTAAGTATTCTTTCCAAATTTATACATCTGTTTTCAAGGGCGTTATATTTTTGTGATAATATGTTTATATAATTTGTGTTATCTTCTAGTTTTTTTAACAATGCGTGACTCTCCTCTTTTATTTCCCTTTTTAGCTCTTCCTTATTCGCCTTGCCTTCGTCTTTGATACTATTGATTGCCTTCAATAAAGTATCTAGTATTTGTTGATTTGATAGAGGTTCGTTTTCACCCATAATTTTATTTAAGTGCCAGAACTATTATACTTTTACACTTTTCGTTGTATTATTAGCAAGAGGCAGGGTGGGATCTTTTCTGTTATTTTATCAGCACAGGAATGCTCAAGAATGGTCCTTATATTCTGTTTATTTTCTTTGCAAATTTAAATCAACTATAAACAGTTTATTTGGGCACAACTAATGACACGGTTATCATGAAATATTCAGTTCCTTCATATATTTTATATTTGTTTACGTTTTAACACTTAAAACTTCACTTTACTGATACATTCTTTTTCACTCTACTTGTCCACTTGACTTTATGTAACCACTTAAATGGGTCGGAGCGCTCAAATTACGGCTATCATACACATCCGCTCTTCGCAAAGCACGTTTAAATAATTGAAATCTAAATCCATCGTTTATTCTCGGTTCCTGGCAAATATATACTTGCACAATGTACAGGCTTTTTTAAACGATTTAATATAACACTTAATGATCGATTTCGATCAAATTTTTGAAAAAAATATGCTCTTTATGAATGCTAACGACCGCAGGAAATTTCAAGTCAAAATATTTGTTAAACAACCAAAAAACCATGAATTGTTTAAAACTTTGGGATAAAAATAAAATTATGCCATCAAGTCATAGAGAAACGTTTAAAAAAAATTCTAAGTTTTTAAAGGTACACTTATGTGCAATAAAATCCCGTATTTTTCGCTATAACATAACATAACATAAACACACCACAGATAGTATATTAAATATTCTTTATTTATTTGTTAATCATTGTCATATTTTCGCAATGCCAAATTAATTGAACATGAAAAAAATTTAATTCCCTCTAAAATTGGTCTATCAGAGCAGTTGCTAACCACTATATAAATTGAATAAAAGTACTGTTATGAATGCGAAGAAAAGGTGGGAGGAGGAAGGTAGATGTTTTATTTTCTGGATTAACATTATTCAAACGCCTTACTTATGACGTTTTACAATCAATGTCAGTTTTTTATAACCTATATGATAATAAAAAAATCTAAATTCCAAAAAGACTGATTCACACCACTCAATTTTATTACTTGATTTTTCAAGTGTACGGGATTTCATTGCACAGAAGTGTACTTTTGATTGATTAACAAAATGTTTGGTGAAGCTTGTGCCTCTAACAAAGCACTACACATGGCTGTTGCCCTCAGACATGCTATTCAGCAAATGAGGATCAACTAGAATAAATTTGTGGATCATGATACTTCTCGCAAGACCTCATAAATAAGAAGAAAATATTTTTTATATTTATTTTAACTGTTCTTTTTGCATTTTAAAATTTCCTTATAAATGCAAAATCTACGATATCTTGGCTTCCAATTAACATAAGACAACATTTATTTTTATGAATTGCTGCTATTTTACTTACTTTTTAACCACATTAAAACATTTTAGTTTTCTGATGAAAATAAATTCAAGTGAAATTGTTATTAGTTAACAGATTATAATAATAATGAATCAATTTGTAGGTATAAATATATGATAATATGTTTTTGTACTCAAATCCTGAAACCACGTACTAACTGCTGTCATAAGAAAAAGAATAGAAGTTTGTGCAAATATGAATTTCATTTTATTAATACTTAAAGAAATAAAAGTTATTTCTTTTTGCAGTTATTATAACTGAAGGAACTGTCTATTGTCTCTAATAAACATAAATCTATTTATACATGTTTTCTGTATTACCTTTAATAAACTTTGATTAAACCGTATATAATTAAAATGTTTTTTTAATCACCTCTCATGTAACTGAAGTAACTCCTCAAAAATATAAAAGGTAAGGTAAAAGAAGACTAGGTTCTACAGTTTATTTTGGGATCCGAACTACACCTAGGAAAATTAAATTTCTAACTTACTTCAATCTTCGCTACCAAGTAAGTAGGTACAATAAGTGCTCTACCCACTTGGCTACCATTTCCTGATAATTCTAATTCAAACATAATTTTACTTAACTTTATGCTTGTTTTCGGAACACTCAATAGTATACATCTTCGGGTCAAAGAATAATAGAAATTATGTAATATACCGAAGATTTTATTATTATTAACCGTCTCTTTAATGATGGTCACCATAGTTTTATGTTTTCCATTCTCTACATTGATGGCCTAGCGCCGTACTTATGCGTTATGAGTCATACTTTGTTGAACCGGTCGTCATACGCATTTCTCTAAAAATTATCTTCTTAGGGCCAGCTACCATAGATGCAGGACACCTTTAATTCAATTTCTAGGCGAGTGTCATACATGTACTGTACCAATTTTTGCACTGGGGGTCGAGGACTGTACATATACGTTCCTCTGTTATGAGACTAGAAACATACATATACGATTGGGATTTTTGCAGAAAATAAAGTGTAAAACGAGTATTATTTTTCAGTTTTCTTAAAAATTAAAATAAATAATAAAATAATATAAACACAGTAGATCAGTGTAATATGTATTATAATACAAAAATATTCAATACTTCTTTTTCGTATAATAATTTGCAAAACATGGATGCACGCAAAGTGCATTTACACTACGCAGCAAATACTGCAACAAGAATAACTCGTAGCGACATGTAGTCGACAGGTGTCCTTTTCCAGCAACCGCCTGGGGCATTGGCACGTGCTCTCCACCGGCTTTCGTGAAAGGGTTAACATATAAATGACCAATATATGTTGTTGTTAACGTGAATACCCAGCCAATAACGTTAAATACCTATATAACATCAATGACCGTAACATATACATTTCACATTTTTTTTGAAACTGCATACAAAAAATATAAGAAATATTTCTCAAGCACTCTGAAGAATAACACATTAACAAAAATTAATAGTTAATTAATAACAAATAAAAAAAAATTAACCACATCAAAATATGGTATATTAGGTAAAGGCAGAAATAAATGTATAAATAAGCCTAGTTTTCTTTGTATATTCATACTGTGAAGGTGAAAATATACAAAATTCTCCTTGCATTATTTTAATTGAAAATTCACTGACTTACAGCCAGTTTCATAAATATGGGCAAAAGGTTCCTTTAAGTAAAGTGAACTTTATGATAAAGTCGACTTTAAATTCTCTTTAAAGTCATTTCCGTTTCATAAAGCAAATTAAATCTCTTGTTAGGTAAAGCTCGGATTTTGAAATATTTGTTCTATTGGCATCTCTGAAATACTAGAGTAACATTAGCCACTGGACAATGTGACTGCTGTCTGGCAGTTCAAGATCGTCTTAACCTGATATTTCCCGTCTGGATTCTTGATTGTTCTCTAGTTACTGGTGTTCAACAAATTAAATATGAGTGCAAGTCATCACTTATTATCTTTAAGTTCATCAACTTAAAGGTAATACGAGGAATAAAAGTTTGACTTTCTCGAAAGAGGACGAAATAAGACTATTTAAATGCTATTTAGAGAGAAAAATAATCGAAAATAAAGAAACGAATAAAATAACAAATATTGTATGGGAGAGGGAGAGGGCTTGCGGGGCGTGTAGGAGTACTGTACAATGCTAATTCTAAGGAATTTCAGAATGATGATCAAATGAAATGCAAATTTGATAACACAGTGGGTTTTATTAGTCGAGATCGATCAAAAAAATCCATACATCGTATTTTGTTAAACACTGCTGCCTCCTCTTATATATCTCTCCTTAAAAGCATGAGATCTTCGTACTCCTCGTCTGACGATGAACTTGAACTAATGTCGACTAAGTACCGGTTATTATTCATTTTAATCTCTATATACAAAACCATAGCACCAAACACTTTTGACAAGCACGATTTTCAATAAAGTTTGCTTTATGTCAAAAAAGTACCAAAGATAAAGGAAGCTTTTTCATAAAGCCCCCTTTAAAAATCGATTATGAAACGGCTTTTACAAATTAAAGGAACCTTTTGATATTAAAGGAGACTTTATTTCGATTATGAAACAGGCTGTTATTGAAAGTTGTAACTTTTAAATTAGGCAAGTTCTAATTAACTAATGAACTATTATATGAATAACTTACCTGAGAACTAATTTTTGGTCCACGTGCCAGGCCAACTTCAATACCTTGCCTGACAGCTAATAAATGTTTGGGAAAAATATTAGCTATGTTGCTGGCTGATTCTGGACTTTTGTCTAATTTCATTACATCCTTTATTTTTTCTGTCCCCTCTGTGGGCAGAATGGATAACTTTGCAGTTATATATTGTTTGCTATTTCCTATTTTGGTCTCTACCGTAAGACTGTCAGTCAACCTTTTAATTGGAGCTTCTCTATAAGCTATCTGCAATGGTCCGAGGTCTGCTTCGACTTTGTATTCTTTGACGATACGATCTCGAATGATTTCTAAGTGAAGTTCTCCCATGCCTAATAGTTAAACACAATCAGTAATATGTAGTAAGATAAAAAATGTAAATAAGACATAATGGATTACAATTAAAAGGCGACGACAATTAAATTAATTCAGATATTATTAAAACACCTGAAGAAAATATTACACAACAATCTTTATGATGTGCAGTAAACGGACAACTTGGAGAGGTTAGCCAATGCTTGGTCTAAGTCTGTTACATGTATTAAATAGACATTTTTATATGCTGTTACCATAAACATAACACACCACAGATAGTAGACAACCCCCAAATCCAAAGCCAAGGCTGAGCGGAAGGGGGTTACACATTCGGAAAAACGCAGACATACATCCACACCCACCGGTGTTGTCAATACCAGGGCTGGGGTCGAACCCAGAGCGCGGTAGCGAGTCGATCAGAGTATTCGCCACTCAATACGCCTTAACCGATTGAGCTACCGTGCCACATCGCTACCTCACTATTACAAAGGAGACTTTCAAAAGTTTTGAATATTTCTACATAAGATGTTATACTTTTGTCAAATTTATTAATAGAGAATCCTAAAAATAGAAATAATTCATAACCAACTTGCATAATAATATTTTAAATTATTGTTTTGGTTCAGTACCATTAGAATACACCTATAGTTGACTACACACTTGTTTTGCGTGCAAAAAATGCCGTCGTCTTTGGCGGTGCAGTAAAGATCAAAGACGCCGACATTTTTTGAGTGCTTAGTAGATCTGAAGACAACTATACAAGTATACTGCTGAGTCAACAAGGTTATATTTTGTAAATAAAGTCAACATTGAACTGTAAATGCAGATGCGCCATTTATCCGAGGTATTTAAATGAGAAAGTAAACAATGATCGGGAGTGTCTACACGGACACTGAAAAGAAAGCTTTGAAAGCTTGCCCAAAAGCCATGCTACTTGTATCTCAGATTGTGATATTTGTAAATAGTTGTGTTATTGTTTTATTGTTATAATATTTAATAAATATTGTTTTTTTGAATTGAGTGGATTTAATTTGCCATTTTTAGATATTCTTAATTTACAGTTTTTAGATATTCTTAATTTACAATTTTTAGATATTATTAATTTCCTGTTTCAGCATGTTTAAGGCGTGACACCGTATTGTCAGAGGTCAGATTCTCACAGACATTTCAAGCCTGGATTTGGTACTCTACTATATATATATCACTTAAATCTAAAAATATGCAGTCTAAAAGTGAATACATACTTTAATAACATTTGAAATTGTAGTATGTTTGCCCTTAAATTTGGAACTATCCATGAAATGCCTGACTAGTGATGGGCGATATTTCACGAAGTGTGGTTTAATCACTGATAAACTGTTACTAAGGTTGCTATAAATCTGTGATGTGATCACGACTTTCTGTTATCTCGATCAATACATTTACACTTTGAATATCACATAAACATTTTGCTGGATTTCACCATGTATTGAAGTCGTGATCACTGATATCAGAAAAAACATGGGAATAATTTACTGTGGGAATGAAAAATCACGATTTTGTCCATCACTACGTATCACGTTTTTGGCTTAACCAGTATTAGTAATTTTTCGTCGTTACATCATCTGGTTCATCTTGTCTTGTTAAATTCATAAAGTGATATTTGTAGTGTGGGACTGTGACGCTGAATATTTATGTGGAAATCTTGAATCATCGGTTTTATGTACACACTTTTTAGTTGTTTTTTAATCATAATGTATTCATAGCTATTTGATTTTCTTTTCCATTTGTATATTTCAAATTACCATTACTATTTTAAAAATCGAGGGCTGCGGAAGTTGAATATTTTTATGGAAATCTTGAATCGTCGGATTTATGTACACACTTTTAGTTGTTTTTTAATTTTAATACGTTGAGAGCTCTTCGATTTTCTTCTCTATATGTATATTTTCGAACACTTTAGTTGTCTTGTAATCATAATATACTCAAAGCTTTTGGATGTTCTTTTCCATATGTATATTTTCAATTACTCATGGTCCCCATTCTAAAAACCAAGGGCTGTCAAAGCTGAATATTTTTGGGGGAATCTTGAATAACTGGCTTTGTATACACACTTTTTAGTTGATTTTTAAACATAATATATCCAGAGCCTTTTGATTTTCTTCTGAATATGTATATCTTTGATAACCCGCGTCCAGATTTAAAAAATCAATGATCATAGAAATTGAATATTCTTGTGAAAATCTAAATCATCAACTTTATGTATACACTATTTACTTGAGACAATTTTCATTCTTTTTTATTTATATAATTTTTAACTCCGGCAATGTGGAGTGAGTACAAGGAAGTTTATATGTTTTTATTTGTGAATGTGTTTCTATAATCTTTGTAATGGACAAATAGATTTCGATTTTTAACATACAATTTGGTATTTCTACAGGAAGGTTTACAGATATTTAAATCTTTGAATTTCATTTTTACTTTTGTATTTCAAATTTGGTGCCAAGAATTACTGATATTTTTCCATTTTATAACCTGTTGACATTTTTTGGTTCCTTGATGGATTCCCTGCTACAAGAAAATAACCAATATTCTAAAAAATGTCCTACAACTACAGATATATTTATATAGAAGTACTGTTTGACATATGCATTACATATAACTAGGATTTATTAAAACTTGTCATAGGTAAATAAAATCCATTGGACACTGTATACAGTATTGTATTGTATTGTATTGATTTAATACATTAATTGAATTTTTATTTTTACTAGAAATAAATAAAGTTATTCAAAATGTCCATGGAAAATCTGACTTATGCTTATTATCATAAAAATATTTTTCCCATACTTGGGATTTGCTATCTTGATTTTTATTATTTCAAACTTCATTACCAACATAGGAACTATGATAGACTAGGAAAATTTTAAGTGTATGTTACATCCCAACTAGCACAATTAGTTGCTAGAACGTAGCGACGATTATTGTAGGTACTTTAAAGTGTTGTGTCACTAGTCACAAGAGCATAACAGGATTGTACCCATTCCGTGTGTACGACGGAAATGGGGAATATTTTTTCGTTTACCGCAAAGTTCCCTGAACTTGTCCGGTTACGTTCCAATGGCGTTGTGGTTACGTAGCAGTGACATCGTGGAGTGTAAACCATGACTTTCGGGGAACTCTACCACGCCCCACTCAATGGATGTTGCCTGCTTTGTCTTGCAACTGATTTTATTATACTTGTGTTTCATTCCTACATGATTCTTGTTATACATTTCCCTAACTCAGAAACTTAATAGAATACTAGAACAGTATAATATTAGAAAGCAAAACTTGAACAATAGTCCAATCAATGAATACCCAAAAAGGGATTGTAGAGAACATTTAGGAGGGAGAATTTTCCTCTTCAGGGATGTGTCGGGGTAGTTAGAAGGTAAAAATACTAAAAGTCCCTGCCACTTCAGGAGGAGAGGGGGTGGAAAGGTTCCTTTTTTCGATTTTTCAGTTATAACTCGGAAACGATGCGTCGTATGGAAAAAGGTAATCTAAATATAACGTAATTAAATTTTCCACAAGAATGTTTATATTCATTTTCTTTCTATGTGTTATAGTTTACAAGATACTTGCCAGCGAAAATCGATGATTAATAAAAAAAATCAATTATGTACCTTGAATATTTCAAATTCAAATTCATTTATTTTGTTATTGGACAATTACAAATTGTATAACAATAATCAGTGACAATTGGTATAAATAAAAGAAAGATAAAATTAAGTGTGACTTAAATTAACTTAACCTATATGAAAAAAACTCAGACAATGAATAAAAACATTTAGCCACTAAGAACAATTTAATTTTTTTTTTTTTTAAATTAACTAAGTTAATATTATTTTGTTTCAATTAATCTGGCAAATGATTGAACATTTTTAGCCCCAAGTAGTTTGGAGATTTATTGGTGATTGTCAATTTAGAAAAGGGCAATGAATATCATTTTTATGTCTAGTATGTGCGTCATGTATATCTTTGTTGAGGTTATACTTATGTTTATTTTTAAATATATAAACACACATTTCGAATATAAACAAACATGTTAGAGTAAGAACTTTATGTTCCAAAAAAGCCTCTCGACAAGTGTGCATGTAGGGTAAGCCTGCTATAGTACGTAAAAACCGTTTTTGTGATATAAAAACGGTTTGTGATAAGGTGGAATCGGACCAGAAACAGACACCATATCGAAGTCGTGACTCTACTTGAGCATAGTATAGATTGATTAATTGCTGAATTGTAAGAATGTCTTTCATATTTTTAAATAAAAAATTTATTGAACTCATGGTCGACACGAGATGATTGCAGTGGGCTTTCCAATTGAGACATTCGTCGATTTGAATGTCCAAAAAACTAATAGTATCTGCACCGATGCCGTTAATAACTTGATTATTAATGTTTACAGTTACATTATCACACTGTTTCTGCCTGTCATGAAATCTAATTAGTTGAGTTTTATCAACGTTAAAGTATAAATAATTTTGATTAAGCCAACTACAAACATTTTCTAAGATGTTACTAATATTGATATTCAGATTGATGGATGAATTGTTCGAAATGATTAATGATAAATCATCTGCGTACATGGTATGAAAAGTTTCCCCAAGCACTGATTCTAGTGCTTCTATCAAAGCGGTTTATCGTAGTCTGCTAATAAATCACAGTCAAAACAATCTTTATTTTACAACACTCGACGTATTTACTAACGTAATATTTTGACGAAATCTATACATTTCCTTAAATATACAGTGTGACTCACTTAAAATGAAAATACCCTTATAAATTTTTCATTTTGTCTCCGATTTGAATCAAATTTTACTCAAGTATAGATCAAATTAGAATCTACTTATGACTAGAAAAACATTCGGCTGCTACAAAGGCAAAGCCACCTGCGGTACCAAAATACGCTGAAAAAAATAAAACATTTTGAATGTTAGAAATTCAAAAAAATGCATCCGATCGGCGCCACAAACATACATACACCAAAATTTTATTTGGTTATTGATGGGGGATTTCTCATACATAAGCTCATTTGGCTCATAAGCTCATCCTCAGTTTCCGCAATTTGTGGTGGCTACGTGAAATTCGTCAAGACCCATCAATATGATTTTTAATCTTTTTTCTCATATTTTGGTACTGCAGGTGGCTTTGACTTTATAGCAGGTGAATGATTTTCTGGTCATAAATAGATCCTAATTTGTTCTATACTTAAGTAAAATTTGATTCAAATCGGAAACAAAATGAAAAAGTTATAAGGGTACAATCATTTTAAGTGAGTCACACTGTATATTTAAGGAAATATATAGATTTCGACAAAATATTACGTTAGTAAATACGTCGAGTGTTGTAAAATAAAGATTATTTTGTGACTGTGATTTATTAGCAGACCACGGTAAACCGCTTTGATAGAAATATTTAAGGTACATAATTCGGTGTTTTCACAAATTTTAAAATCTCATTGACTATACATTTGAATTTCCACAACCAGTTGAGTAATATCCAAGAAAAAGTATTTTTAAATTTGGATTAAAATTTTACCGCCAAAAACACTAAGCTATATTGTGGACGTCATCGGTCATAAACACCTAACCTCAATAATAATAATAATAATAATAATAATAATAATAATAATAATAATAATAATCTTTATTAGTCCTTTTCAATACAACAGTAGATACCCAAAATAGGGCGTAGGACAATGTAAATGGTAAAAGTGGTAAAAATACAATACAATACTTAAAAGTCAGGAAAAGTTTTACAGTTATACAAGACTAACAATAAATGAACACAAAGATATAAGAATTTAATACATAAAAACAGAAAGAAAATACAAGAGATAAATATAGTAAATAAGAGACTGGTATAATAAATTATGTTAATGTGTCATCAAAAAATTCATTAAGGCTGTAATAGGCTTTCTGGAGCAGTATATTTTTTAGTTTTTTGTACATAAGTCCTTTGTTGAGGTTTTTAAGGTTGGATGGTATTTTATTGTAGATATTAATGATATTATGATAAACATTCTTTTGTATATATGTAGCTGTAGCCTTGATCGGACATAAATTTTCTTTGAAACGTGTAATGTAGTTGTGTTGTTTTTCACAGTGTTGGAAGAAGTCTTTGTTTTCCATTATAAACTTGACAGCTTCTATAATGAGAATAGAATATAATGTAAGTATTTTTTCTTTGAGAAACACTGGTTTACAAGATTCAGTTTGCTTTAATTTGTATATGGTTCTTACACATCGTTTCTGAAGAATGAAAATTCTATTAACCTCAGTAGATAACCTATGACAGTTCGGTGACAAAATCCCATGTATTTTCTTATGGAGCTTCATTTTGCAGAAATTTTGATTCGATAAAACGGGAACAATTCGAGACAATGGGAAACGATAAGGGTATGCATGCGGACTCACATGAGAAGCTCGATCAATACTAGGAGAACGTAATATGATAGGTTGACGAAACAAATATATTAGTATATAATCTAATCGATAGTATTCAGAATCCTGAGAACAGCACAGGTGAGGATTATGACTTTTGGAAAACCACATAAGAAGCTCGATCAATAAATACTAGGGGTATGATTGGTTGACGAAACAAATATATTAGTATATAATTAAATCAATAGGATTGGGAATCCTGAGAACAGTACAGGTATAAATTCGAACTTTAGGGAAATCTCAACGTAGTACGACAGACTAGTAGAACTAATATGCATTAGAATATGATTTAAATAAATAGGATGTGAGATGTTAGGAACAACATATGTATATTACTGATAGTCTTCTATAATTTATCAAAATATAGTAATAAGTTAGAAGGTTTATTAGCATTTCGAATATGAAATAAAACAATATTTTCAAATCAGTTTTATTTTATTTAGCTATAATACAATAATACAGATTATATATTATTTAAACGTAAAACTAATTATATAATATTGTGACGTGTTTCCACCCTTAGGAAACTACCCCTTGCAAAATCCGTGGGTTCCAAAAATTATAACAAGAGATTGTCCACTAACACACTTTATTAAATATTTACTGGATACTTCACAATACTATTGTTAATTTAAATACACTTTACTGACTAAAAATCACAATGTTTATCACTTTGTTTCTCTTTGAACTCTTAACCTCACTTTCTATACTTTCTGAACTTCTGAACTACTCGCTGAGAATGCGGTCGGCCTTTTATACCTAAAAATGACAGATCTCGATTTTTCTGTGATGACGCCACCATTCTCTAGATAATTCCAGATGTCACCAGAACTAACTTCTGGTAGGTTTCTCGAGTAGGTGCAAATACTACTACTTTTTAGTAACCAACATAACCTTAAATTTTAAGGGGTTGCAACATATTACACTGCCCCCTCCTTAAGCCTGAACGTCCCGGTCAGGCAATTCAGCCTCTTTCACATACTTCGCCAGTCTATCCAAGTGTACAATCTTCATCTTGGACTTTTTGTTTCGTTGAATACGATAGACGACATCATTAATTCGGGTAATAACAGTATAAGGTCCTTCCCAAGGAGGTTGAAGTTCCGGTGACTTCCCTTTCTTCCGCTGTGGGTTGTACAGCCAAACCAGATCTCCTGCCTTGAACCCTTCTGAACTACCCTTACGGTCGTATCGAGCCTTCATTCGGTCACTGGCTATGGTGATTTGGTCTCTAACCAGCTCATGAACATTTCTTAGCCGTTCACTCATTTCATCCACATAGCTGTTCACAGGAAGCTGTTCTCCGCCTGGTGTTCCGAAAATCAAATCACACGGCAGTCTGATCTCATGACCAAATACTACACGGGCTGGTGTTTGTTTCGTAGACTCGTGGATAGCAGCTCTGTATGCCATGAAGAAGAACGGTATGTGGAGATCCCAATCGCGTTGATTCTTATGAACCACTTTAGAGAGATGTTCTTTCATGGTCTTGTTATGTCGTTCCACCATTCCATCTGATTGCGGGTGGAGGGCTGTTGTCTGTGTTTTGTGTATCCCCAATAACTTGCAGATTTGCTGAAACACCCTTTACTCAAAGTTCCTCCCTTGATCTGAGTGCAGCTCCAGGGGTACACCAAACCGACATATCAAATTATCTACCAAGACTTTGGCGACAGTGACTGCTTCTTGGTTTGGAATCGCATAGGCCTCTGGCCACTTACTAAAATAGCCCATGGCAACCAGTATATACTTGTTACCATCCTTGGTTACTGGGAATGGGCCGGCTATATCGATTGCGATCCTCTCGAAAGGAGCTCCGACGTTATATTGCTTCATTGCACCCCTACTTCTAGTCTGTGGTCCCTTACTGGCTGCACAAATTTTGCAATTGCGACACCAAGCTTCCACATCTTGACGACTATTTACCCAATAAAATCGTTCTCGTACTTTATTCAGGGTCTTATTAACGCCGAAGTGCCCACCGGATGCTCCATTATGCACTTCCTGAAGTACTTTCGGTACCCGACACCTGGGAATCACTAGACGCATAACAACTTCCCTGCCATCCGGGCTTTCCCAAGCTCTCTTTAGCAGCCCGTTCATGACTTTAAGTGAATCCCATTGGGCCCACAAAGCCTTCAATCCAACTGCCTTATCCGAAACATCCTTCCACGCCGGTCGAATTCCTTCCTCCTTTGCTCTCAATATAGCCCCAATTTCTGTGTCATTCAGTTGTTCTTGTCTCAGGGCTTCGGTTGTCTAATCGTACGGAACCTCTATTTTAATAGTGTTGACGGCCACCGTACCCTGCAATTTCTCAACGTGGCGGCAGTACTTGCAATCTTCCTTGCATGGTCTTCTAGATAAAGCGTCTGCGTTCTTATGAGATCTTCCAGGTCAATGTTCTATTTTGAAATCATACTGTTGCAACCGTTCTATCCAACGAGCCAGTTGACCTTCAGGGGTTTTCAACTGCAACAGCCATTTTAATGCAGCATGGTCGGTCCGGATCTTGAAATGTCGTCCA
This sequence comes from Rutpela maculata, assembly GCA_936432065.2. Classification (NCBI taxonomy): domain Eukaryota; kingdom Metazoa; phylum Arthropoda; class Insecta; order Coleoptera; family Cerambycidae; genus Rutpela; species Rutpela maculata. The sequence goes on along the minus strand of OW386287.2, from coordinate 134,401,600 downwards.
TAAAGATATTTATGAAAATGGTCCACTGATTTAACGATGGCCAGTAACTCTTTCCGAGTTACACAATAATTTCTTTCCGGTTTGGACAGCACCTTGCTGAAGTACTCGATCACTCTTTCCTGCCCATTCTGGATTTGGGACAGTACACAACCAACCGAAGAATTGCTGGCATCCGTGTCTAAAATAAAAAGTCCTTCCCGTTGTGGGTATGCTAGCACAGGACCAGTACATAAAGCTGCCTTCAATTTTCTCCATGCCGTTTCACATTCCGGTGTCCACTGGTACTGCACTTTCTCTTCTGTCAGCCGGTGTAGTGGCTTCGCAATTTCTGCAAACCCTTCCACAAAGCGCCTATAATAAGTGCAGAGGCCAAGGAAGCTCCGTACTTCATGAACGTTAGATGGTCTTGGCCAATCTCGTACAGCAGAAATTTTGTCGGGGTCTGTTTGTATTCCATCCGAAGACACCACGTGACCAAGAAATTTGACTTCTTTCTGGAATAGCAGGCACTTCTTCGGGTTCAACTTCAGATGGGCATTCCTGACTCGCCCAAATACTTCTTGAAGATTTTTCAAATGTTCTGTAAAGTCCTGTCCCATAACAAGCACATCGTCAAGGTAAACCAGGCACGTTCTCCAGGTTAGCCCTCGCAGTACGAATTCCATCAATCTTTCAAAGGTAGCTGGCGCATTGCAAAGTCCAAAAGGCATCACGGTAAATTGATAAAGACCACTGCCTGCTGAAAACGCTGTCTTTTCCTTATCATCCGGATGAAGCCCCACTTGCCAGTATCCACTCCTAAGGTCTAACGTAGAAAACCAACGTGAGCCTGCCAACGTGCTTAATGTGTCATCAATTCGTGGTAATGGGTAACTGTCTTTCTTCGTGACATCGTTTAATTTTCGATAATCGACACAAAATCTTAACGTTCCGTCCTTCTTGCCAACCAAAACTACTGGCGATGACCAGGGACTCGTCGACTCCTCAATGACTCCATCTTGTAGCATCTTGTCTATCATTGCCGAGGCATCTTCTTGTTTTGCTAATGGAAGCCTCCTAGGTGATTGTCGAATAGCGGGTGAGTCGCCAGTATATATCCGATGCTGGACTATGTCTGTTTTTGTAAGGGCCTCTGTATTCTTGGCAAATACTGAACTTTCCCTTTCTAGGAACTTGATTGCCTCCCTTCGTTCATCCTCAGATAAATGCTCCAACTGGATAGTCAGCAAGGTCAAAACTTCCTGGTCTATTTTCATAGATGAACTTCTTCCCTCTGTTTGTTCCTCGCACCTCGCTACCCATGTGACCGGTTCATAGGAGCCAATCGGTTTGCCTTTCTTAATTGTCACAGAGTGGGAATTTAAATTAACGACTCTAATTGGGATTTTGTCTTTAGTCCGGGTTAAGGTTCTCGCTACAATAATATTGGGTAGGGACTCAATCGATTCGTCATCTTCAACTAGGCCAACACGGTACCCTCCAGGATTTCCTTCTAAGGCAGCATCGATCATTTGTTCTGAAAGAGCAGGAATCTTGATCGTCTGTGTTGTTAACAATCTTGCTTTATGGAATTGATCGTCTGCGGTTGCCAGAATAAATTCCTCATTTCCAATTTTTAAGACTGACTAAAAATCACAATGTTTATCACTCAAAGTGATAAACATTGTGATTTTTAGTCAGTAAAGTGTATTTAAATTAACAATAGTATTGTGAAGTATCCAGTAAATATTTAATAAAGTGTGTTAGTGGACAATCTCTTGTTATAATTTTTGGAACCCACGGATTTTGCAAGGGGTAGTTTCCTAAGGGTGGAAACACGTCACAAATTGGTGTCAGAAGCGGGATTTTATGACAAGAGGAGCTCTGAAGTTGTGCTGGAGTGTTCGAGTTAGCACAGAGGACTCATTTACTGGACATTGTTCGAGGGTTATTTTCGAACAGGAAAATAGTGTTAAGTGCATTTTTGAGACATTGTAGAACATTTTATTAGGACATTAGTGTGATAATTAAATCCTTTGAACTGAGAAGTGATAGAGACACTGAAAAAGACTCATTTAGTGCGTGAAAATTTCTAGAACTTTTCTATTTGGACATTAGTGGAGATTATTAAATTCTCTGAACTGGATAGTGACAAAAGACTCTGGATAAGACTTTTTCGTGCTATTTCGAGATTTGTCTAGGAAGTTCCATTACCGATATTGACGTGACAGTTAAATTTATTTTATTTTAATTTCATCGTATGCCCGTAACAACAAGAAGTATGGCATCCAATAAACAAATACAGGACTTATTCGAACAATTCCAAAAAATGATGGCACAGCAGCGCCAGGAGGAGGAAAAACGGCGTCAAGAAGAAAAAGAAGAACAAGTAAAACTACGTCAAGAAGAAAGGAACGAATTAAAGAAAATGATGGAAGATCAGGAAACAAGACGTCAGAAAGAAAAAGAGGATGAAGAAAGAAGACGTCAGAAGGAAAAAGAGGATGAAGAAACAAGACGTCAGAAAGAAAAAGAGGAACAAGAAAGACGACGTCAAGAGGAGAAAGAGGAACAAGAAAGACGACATCAAGAGGAAAAAGAGGAACAAGAAAGACGCCAAGAAGAATTAAGGAAAATTCTGAATGAACAAATGAAAATGCAGCAGGACGCGATCATTTCTGCCAACGAAGAATTAAAGAGTCAAGTCAAAGAAGAGATAAACAAGGTAGAAGAAAAAGTAGGTGAAGTCGAGACAGAAGTCAGTCAAGTAAAAGGAGAAGTAACTGAAGTTAAAGAGAAAGTAAACAAGTTCGAAATAGAAGTCAAAGGAGAAATAGACCGGCTTAAACGACAGTTGAGAGATAGAGGAAGCCAGCAGGTGGTATCATCAGGACAGCGACTAAAACCTCCTTCTTTTGATGGCCAAAGTTCGTGGACGACGTACAAGAGGCAGTTTGAGGCAGCAGCGTGTGCGAACAATTGGGATAATGAGGAAAAGGCCATGGCATTAGTTCTAGCACTAAGGGGCCAAGCTTCAGAGTTACTCCAAACCATCCCAGTTAAGAAACAAAGGGACTTTAAAGTCTTGGAAGCTGCATTAGACTTGAGGTATGGCGATCAACACCTTGCCCAATTATACCAGGCTCAGCTGAAATCCCGGATGCAAAAAGCTGGGGAAAGTTTACAAGAATTTGAAGCTGCGATAGAGAGACTGGCACACCTGGCGTATCCGAGTGCACCTAAAGAATTCCAGGAACAATTAGCCGTGGGGGCCTTTTTAGATGGTATAAGGGACGAAGAAGTCAGGCGAGTTCTGAGGCTGACGAGATACCAAAGTAGTAGCGAAGCTTTGGTGCGTGCACTCGAAGTAGAAGCCGCTTACAGGGATACTCCAAGGTCGAGAGTGCGAGCTGTGACTCTCGAAGAATCGCAACCAGAAATGAACCAGAACCCCTTGCTGACTGAGATGCAGAAAATATTCACCAAATTATGCGATAAATTGGATGGCCTTGGAAAGCAAGAAAAACAACAAAATAGAGGAAAGCCGAGCGGAGGTATTAAATGTTTCAACTGCGGCAAGGTTGGACATATGAAACGGGACTGTCGATAGCAGAACTCGGAGAGTCGAGTAAATGCTGTGAATGTAGAAGAGAAGCAGGAAAACTAAAGATAGCCAGCACCAAGGGGGCTGTGCTGGCTAGGGAATGCGGTGCCCCCAGAGAAATAAAGATTTCCCAGCTCCAAAGAATACCAAGTAGTCTGTTGTTGCAAGGATATGTGAATGGAAGAAAATGCGTGTTTACTATTGACACCGGTGCTACGTCATCAATAGTGCGGCCAGGGTTTATATCAGGCTTGCAGATTGACAAGAGGCAAAATGGAGTAATCATTCGGACAGCCACGGGGGACAGGGCTGCGGTCCATGGAGAAGTCGACTTGGAACTGCAGGTTGGACGGTTGAGGTTCAATTACAAGGTCATTGTGGCTGACATTATGGATGATTTCATTTTGGGTCTGGACATCATGGGAGAGCAGGGATTTATTGTTGATGTAGGGGAGCGAGTCTTAAAAATTGGAAATGAGGAATTTATTCTGGCAACCGCAGACGATCAATTCCATAAAGCAAGATTGTTAACAACACAGACGATCAAGATTCCTGCTCTTTCAGAACAAATGATCGATGCTGCCTTAGAAGGAAATCCTGGAGGGTACCGTGTTGGCCTAGTTGAAGATGACGAATCGATTAAGTCCCTACCCAATATTATTGTAGCGAGAACCTTAACCCGGACTAAAGACAAAATCCCAATTAGAGTCGTTAATTTAAATTCCCACTCTGTGACAATTAAGAAAGGCAAACCGATTTCATATATTAAACTGTCTGTATCAGTATACAAAATATTACAGCCCTCTCCAAATTCTCTCTTCATATAATCATAATGAAAATTATATATCGTAGCTTTTGCTAAATCTAATATACACATACCAACGTATATTGGTTTATTAAAATAAATTTCTGTTTTATTCAACTCGATTGCAACAAGATTCTCGTTAAAAATACACGCTGACTTAAATTCAGGCTTAGAAATTAATGCTTCAGCACCATACCGCCCATCCCATTTGGTAACTAGTTTAACATTACTATGCTTTCGTATATTCTCCATTGTTTTCCCAAAAACAGCATTATTCATAAGTTTAAATAAATTTTTTTCAAACTCGTTTCGAACATTTGCACGTAATTGGGTATTCAAGTCTATATATCCTTTCAACCATGCAGATTGCTTAAATTTTAAAATTCTATGAATCTTTGTAAGTCTTAAACCTAATGACAAAGCCTGTTTTAAATTTCTATAATGAATTACATAACGAGATTTATTATTTAGCGTGGCCATTAATTTTCGCTCTTTTGATCCCGGTGGTGTGAGATGTTCGGCACACAGAGGCAAATCACTATGGAGATCATGTAAATCCTCAGGATATTCCAGATCAACCTCAAGAATATAACCTTCTGGTGACTCCTCAGCTATAGACATTACATTAAAATTTTCAAAATTTTCGACCCAGCAGAAATCTTCATAAGGAAGACATCTTTCCATTGACCAACCACATTGGTTGTTTATATCGTAATACATCAAATATGTGCTAGATTTTGAGGAATTATAATCGGGCATGTATTTATTATTAGCTTTTGCATAACGCTTTGAGCATTGGCTTAACCCGCCGCGAATACCTTGCTCTATGAACATAATCATATCGATATCCGTGAGAAGTTCTAGTTCAATTTTAGTAAATTTAAGCATTGCTTCCCAAGCATATCCAGGTAATGTATAGAAGTTTGCAGGATCAAGATGATACGTTTGACGACAGCTTTGTCTGAATTGCTCAAAAATTTCAACTAGTAATAAAACATCGGTTTTTAGATATAAGTCGCTATAATCCCCTAGATTTTTGCATTGAAATATTTTCCACACGTTCTGAGCATGTTCATAATCTGCATCATCGATATTTCTATCATCCAACTTATTATAAAAATCTGATTTCTCAGGAAATTCAGGATTATTTAACTTTTCAAACGAATCAATAAAATCGTACGGAAATACCCCCTTTCGTGTTAGCAAAGTAAGTTGTTCACATGTTAAATTATGAAATTCATGTCTTAATGTAGGAAAATTTTCTAAATAGGAAGCCAATACGTCTAATGAAGAGGACATAAATCTGAAAGAATCAATAAATCTAAATTTAATTAGCCTTTCAGATATATGTTTAGTAAACGATATATACCTTTCCTTGTTTATAGGTAGTAATTCCATTCGCCCCTCAATCGCAGTGGCTATCTTTTCAATTATAAAAAAAGCATCATAGTTACTTAAATTATGAAAAACTACGGGTACCACGTGACTATCTTGAAAATTTAAGTTACAGCTTTCGTGAGCTTTGCCGCGAATAGCACCACTGAGATGGGAATGATCGATCACGACCTTCTCTCCAGGTTTGAAGGGTGATTCACAAATATGACAATGTGTAGCTTTACTAAATGAATAACTTTGGGACGCAGTTAATTTATCCATAGGCAGTGGACAGAGAAACACAGTTTCTAAATCTTCAGACAATTGATAGAGTTCATCCGCAAACCATTGCTCACAGTCCTTACCACGATATGATTTATAAAATGATAAAGAGCCATCGTACGAACATTTTACATAATACCCGATACTATAAGGAACATGTTTTTGATACTTTTTTTCTTTTGATTTTTTAGTTTCATCAGTAACAGGTTGTAGTATACATTCCAAGTCAGCATAAACCACGAATGGGGTGGTTTCCTTATGCATATAATTTTTAAATCTTACAATTTTTTTATCATCACTAGGTAACCTTATTTTACAATTATTCAAGTTTTTACAGTCTTCGATATGTTTTTCTAATTTTGCTTCAGTATGAAAATAATGTAGACATCTGTCGCAAAAATATTTTCTACCATCATGTTTAGACAGCTGAGTTGATAGAAGACGAGATAAGTTCTTTATCCACATAAAATGATACTTCACAGGATTAATTTGTTCATCGCAATCACTTTCATCTTCTTCATAATACACATTCTGGATCATGAGTAAATTAACATGTCTATTTTTCTTCTCATTAGTCAAATAAGCGGGTAAAACTTTGAACTGCTTCCTCGTTTTGTTTAATACGTAAACATTAATCGATATATTGTTTTGTTTTTCAAATCTAGGTATTTGTTTGAAAGTAATCGGGAACTGCATTCCGGTCAAATTTAAAACATTTGAATAATGTGGGTATGATGTAGTACGACATGGGTTTGCACCATCGCGAGCAGGATATAATGCAGAAACCACACTCCATGCGAAGCAAGCGTTATCCTGATTTAAAATATTTATACAGGCTTGTTTAAGCTTAATCTCCTTGGGTAGTCCTACATATGACGATCCAAGTTGAGGTGTAAATTTATTTATATGAACAGCCAGATTAATAATTTTTTATAATATCCATCCACTATTCTTTTCCTGAAATTCTTCTAAGTCTGTTAAAATCGGCTGTTGTACGTTTTCTAAAAACCATTCATCCAAGTCGGTATCGTTGTATATAGGTACGTTCTTAGTATTCATATATTTACGTTCTGATATTATATCTTCAGCTTTAGTAATCATAAATTCTCCACAAAATACGGTGTTAATCTTGATAAAATTATCCTTTTTGAGAGCATTTAAAACACGTCTTCGAAAAATAGCTTTACAATCCTCTAAGAATAATTTAGGATCTTTGTGTTTTAAATTTGCAATAACACCAGTTCTAATACGTCCACCAAATGCAGAAGCCACATCGCACCATTTTACACGACAACTAGCTGTTTGTCTTTTATTATTTTGATAACCTTCACCAGTAATTTGTAAGGATTTAAACAATTCATGGTAGCTTTTAATTTGACCAATACTGGTGGTCAAGTGCTGTCTTTCTCCTAGACTTTTGGTGGTTTTAAGCAACGAATTGAAAAGCCTACATGCTTTATTACACTCCTTAATGCCCAGTTGAATATAAGATGGGTTTCCAGGCTCAGATGATGCGAGCATAGAGGTAATATTTTTAACTACTGCTGCCGCGGTGCTACTAGACATGGTTAACTCGATGCGAACAAGGTAAACGTTGAGATACAACTGATATCAATGAGCTACAGCCGCGCAATATATTCAGTTTGAAATAAGTCACGTGATCAACGATTAGTCAGCACTTTTCTATATACTGCTATTTTACTCATATATGCTTTTATAATGTTTTTAATTTGAAGTTTTTAATTTTCTGATATGTAATAGCGATAATCATTATGAGGTTGAACATATCAATATAATCTACTTTTAAAAATAATTTATGATTGATTATATAATCGGACAGTTGACAATTGGGACACTCATACTAATATACCTAGCTTTTTATGTGACGACAGCCCCCTTTGTACAGTCGGTCTAACAGACGTCAAAGCTGATACTGGTCCCATGTAGAGACGCGTCGTATGAATCGTATTGTCAACTTTTTACAACATCTCAACGAGACATAAACCAATTATAAAAACCTAAATATAATAATATATGTATACGAGAACATCAAGAAATCGATGAGAAAGAGTTTTGATGAGACTGAGCACCTAACAGATAACCACGGCAGAAGGCATGATGCTACCAAGTAAACCATACAGCAAGTAGAGGACAACTAGAATAATTTTCGCGATTTACAAAACATCATGCAAGACACTGTGAGTGAGAAGAAGAAATAAATTCAATTTAAGTATAATTTAATATCAAGTTAAGCATAGTCCAAGTTCAACATAATGTAGTCGTAATCAATCTGGTGATATATCTCAAGAGTAACAACAATGTTTGCAGGATTCTAGCAATTCAGACAACCATTTAATATTTTACCCTTTCAACTTAAGGGCAAATCTATGCGGTTTGCTCAGTAAGCTTTCAAATCCAGCGAAATTTTTTAACAACATAGTGAGTTTATTATTTTCCTAGGAGAGTCAATATTTTTAAAAAACTAAAATAGTAATTATCGAAAATAATAAAGTTTGCTTTAGAAACCACCAAAATCTTTGTATATGCATGCCTATACCGATCAATTATCTGACAATTAAATTTCTACGTTTAGCTTTAAATTTCTGCCCTTTGTCGGATTAAATAAAAAATATTTATATTTTATCATCAGCCAGTAGAAACATTATTCACCATTCTAATACTATAAAACGTAACATTACAGCATAAAAATCACTTAGAGAAAGTCTAAGATTCAGTTGAGCGAGTAAAAATATGATTGTTTAATCACTAGTTACAAATGGAATATAACATATATAAATAGTGTAAATTGTTTATAAAATGAGAAAATTCAGCTACAAATTTAGAAAAGATACGAATACTGACGAAGGTTTTGAATTGAGAAGCTATGCGCTAGACTCCGCCTGTTTAAATGAATTAATTGTATGTAAATTCCAATTTTTTAAATAAACACATTTTGTTATTATTATTGTATTATTATTATTATTATTATTGTTGTTATTATTATTTAATATACACATTAAGGTATAAAGAGCTAAATAAACTTCATTTTTCTAAACATATTCTCTATACTATACTCTAATCAAATACCGCCTTTATCAAGCACTACTATGTTTTTATATTAAAATACATAATAACAAAATATTTATACAGTTACGCGGTGTTAAAATGTATCCATATATAACAGTCTTGATTTTAAACTCTCTAAATATCAACATCTTATTAAAGTAAATCATTGAAACAAGTAATTCAAAACAAGCAAGAAGCAATGATTATAATCTTTTTGTATAATCCACAGAATAGTGTTTGGTATTTAAATTATGTAAAATCTAACACAAAAACACATCAAAACTCACTCTTTTATCTAATAAGCTCGCCACAATAATATAAAAATAAATTAAACCATTGGAATAGAAAATCGATTGTTAATTAATTAGCTAAAGTTGAACGTGTTATATTTTATAATACACGTATTAGACTATATTTAAATATAACATATAATTCACAGCCATCAAAATTGAACATACTCACATATGAATAGGTGCCACAGAAAACCAAAATAATAGACGCACAAACACTTATGAATATTACAGGAAAACATAATATTTATTTATAAATCGCTGGAATCATAACCCATACAAATCAAAAGAAAACAACAGACTGCAATCGTTGAGGTAGGCCGTTTATATTTATACACTAGTTTCATAGCCTAAGGGGATAATAATTTGAGCGATATGACACATCATACAGACATGTATTGACAAGTCTGCGACAATTCAATAGTGGTTTTTACTAACAACTTATAAATAATAACTAATATTTATACTTGGCAATGAAAACGAATTTATACAGTCAATAAATCATATCGTAATAGTATGCATAGCAAAGTAAAAAATAAGTTAAACACAGTATCTTGTTGAAATAGGAATGCCTGCTAATATTAAAATAATCACAACAAATACGTATTGATTATAAGTTTTAAGAAAAAATATGTGAATACATGTTACAACACAACTACTTATTGTTTTTGAATCAATCACTCATCATAAAAACATACAGGGCGAGAAAAAAAGATTTAACAATTTAGAATTTTTTGGATTGAATTTACCCACTTTCTTAAATAAGTATTAAATACAAAAATTATTGAAATATCCTGTTTTTCTATGATTAATTTACTATTTCAGGGTAAAGAAGTTTATTGATACTTGAGAGTTTATATCGACTACATTATTAAGAAAAAGATATTCAGATCTTAAGTTTAAAACAACATTGCAGAAGATAGCTTGAAACTGTGGAACACGCTACATATCGAGGCTACAATATTTTTGAACATGTTTTTATGCTCCAGTTCAGAATTAAAAAGGTCATACTGATATAATTCCAAAGTTCTAACATCGAATAATTATTTCTCAGCGTCGTCAAAACTATGATAAATGGTGCAGCTATTTATACACTAGTGATTTTTGTCTGATAGACCTCAACATTTCATTACTTTTCTTTTTAAGTAGCCAATTATCCAAATCCCACATCATTTAGCTCATTTACATTTGTTTTGAAATTTTTTTTATCGTTTGTATCCACATATGTAGAATACAGGGTGGCATACTGGAAATTAACATCTAATACCCATCTAATACCTATTGAGATTTTATACGCGTATGATCAGATCTATATGTAAAATCACATTATATGTAACACAAACATCTAAAATATTATAAATTTGTTTAAGTATGTATTATTTTTGTATTTTGACTATATTAGCTCCATAAAAAAAATATGCGCAACAGAAGAATTCACTGAATGTATTTAATCATATTTTTATTACACTATAGGAAACCATTTGTAATGTTTGATAATAATTTTTTTCAAATGTGTTAAAGATACACCTTAACACAGAGAATATAAATTAGATTAAATTAAATTTGTAAAAATATATGACAAACGGTCGCACTATTGCAATAATAGAATGATACTTATTATAATTAATAATAAAGTATGTGAAAAAGAGAATATGTGAAAGCGTATTGTAGACACCCATCACGAATGCCTCTCGAGAATGTCTGTCAAAGATGCATGTAGTGGTTACATGTCGAGGATGTCTGTCATGGATGTCTGTAGTGGATGCCCATCACGAGTGCTTCTCGAGAATATCTCTCATGGATGCATATAATGGTTACATGTCGAGGATGTCTGCCAAGGATGCATGTAGTGGTTACATGCCGCAGATGTCTGATGTGGTTGCATATTATAGATGTCTGTGGAACTCAAACGAAAAAAAAAAAATAGATTTGAACATCGGCATATGTGGATGACATCCACCGCGACATATGCATGAATTTGGACGCGCGATGGATACGCGATGGATACGTGATGGATACGCGATGGATACGCGATGGATACACGATGGATACGCGATGGATACGCGATGGATACGCAATAGATACGCGATGGATGCGCAATGAACGCATCACGTATCCATCGCGTATCTATTGCGTATCCATCGCGTATCCATCACGTATCCATCGCGTAATCATTCGTGTATCCATCGCGCGTCCAAATTCATGCATATGTCGCGGTGGATGTCATCCACATATGCCGATGTTCAAATCTATTTTTTTTTTTCGTTTGAGTTCCACAGACATCTATAATATGCAACCACATCAGACATCTGCGGCATGTAACCACTACATGCATCCTTGGCAGACATCCTCGACATGTAACCATTATATGCATCCATGAGAGATATTCTCAAGAAGCACTCGTGATGGGCATCCACTACAGACATCCATGACAGACATCCTCGACATGTAACCACTACATGCATCCTTGACAGACATTCTCGAGAGGCATTCGTGATGGGTGTCTACAATACGCTTTCACATATTCTCTTTTTCACATACTTTATTATTAATTATAATAAGTATCATTCTATTATTGCAATAGTGCGACCGTTTGTCATATATTTTTACAAATTTAATTTAATCTAATTTATATTCTCTGTGTTAAAGTGTATCTTTAACACATTTGAAAAAAATTATTATCAAACATTACAAATGGTTTCCTATAGTGTAATAAAAATATGATTAAATACATTCAGTGAATTCTTCTGTTGCGCATATTTTTTTTATGGAGCTAATATAGTCAAAATACAAAAATAATACATACTTAAACAAATTTATAATATTTTAGATGTTTGTGTTACATATAATGTGATTTTACATATAGATCTGATCATACGCATATAAAATCTCAATAGGTATTGGATGGGTATTAGATGTTAATTTCCAGTATGCCACCCTGTATTCTACATATGTGGATACAAACGATAAAAAAATTTCAAAACAAATGTAAATGAGCTAAATGATGTGGGATTTGGATAATTGGCTACTTAAAAAGAAAAGTAATGAAATGTTGAGGTCTATCAGACAAAAATCACTAGTGTATAAATAGCTGCACCATTTATCATAGTTTTGACGACGCTGAGAAATAATTATTCGATGTTAGAACTTTGGAATTATATCAGTATGATCTTTTTAATTCTGAACTGGAGCATAAAAACATGTTCAAAAATATTGTAGCCTCGATATGTAGCGTATTCCACAGTTTCAAGCTAACTTCTGCAATGTTGTTTTAAACTTAAGATCTGAATATCTTTTTCTTAATAATGTAGTCGATATAAACTCTCAAGTATCAATAAACTTCTTTACCCTGAAATAGTAAATTAATCATAGAAAAACAGGATATTTCAATAATTTTTGTATTTAATACTTATTTAAGAAAGTGGGTAAATTCAATCCAAAAAATTCTAAATTGTTAAATCTTTTTTTCTCGCCCTGTATGTTTTTATGATGAGTGATTGATTCAAAAACAATAAGTAGTTGTGTTGTAACATGTATTCACATATTTTTTCTTAAAACTTATAATCAATACGTATTTGTTGTGATTATTTTAATATTAGTAGGCATTCCTATTTCAACAAGATACTGCGTTTAATTTATTTTTTACTTTCCTATGCATACTATTACGATTTTTTTTTTTTTTTTTTTTTGTACAAAAAAAAAATTAGCTATATGCTAAATAAAGAGATTTATTATTATTATATGATTTATTGACTGTATAAATTCGTTTTCATTGCCAAGTATAAATATTAGTTATTATTTATAAGTTGTTAGTAAAAACTACTATTGAATTGTCGCAGACTTGTCAATACATGTCTGTATGATGTGTCATATCGCTCAAATTATTATCCCCTTAGGCTATGAAACTAGTGTATAAATATAAACGGCCTACCTCAACGATTGCAGTCTGTTGTTTTCTTTTGATTTGTATGGGTTATGATTCCAGCGATTTATAAATAAATATTATGTTTTCCTGTAATATTCATAAGTGTTTGTGCGTCTATTATTTTGGTTTTCTGTGGCACCTATTCATATGTGAGTATGTTCAATTTTGATGGCTGTGAATTATATATTATATTTAAATATAGTCTAATACGTGTATTATAAAATATAACACGTTCAACTTTAGCTAATTAATTAACAATCGATTTTCTATTCCAATGGTTTAATTTATTTTTATATTATTGTGGCGAGCTTATTAGATAAAAGAGTGAGTTTTGATGTGTTTTTGTGTTAGATTTTACATAATTTAAATACCAAACACTATTCTGTGGATTATACAAAAAGATTATAATCATTGCTTCTTGCTTGTTTTGAATTACTTGTTTCAATGATTTACTTTAATAAGATGTTGATATTTAGAGAGTTTAAAATCAAGACTGTTATATATGGATACATTTTAACACCGCGTAACTGTATAAATATTTTGTTATTATGTATTTTAATATAAAAACATAGTAGTGCTTGATAAAGGCGGTATTTGATTAGAGTATAGTATAGAGAATATGTTTAGAAAAATGAAGTTTATTTAGCTCTTTATACCTTAATGTGTATATTAAATAATAATAACAACAATAATAATAATAATAATAATACAATAATAATAACAAAATGTGTTTATTTAAAAAATTGGAATTTACATACAATTAATTCATTTAAACAGGCGGAGTCTAGCGCATAGCTTCTCAATTCAAAAAACCTTCGTCAGTATTCGTATCTTTTCTAAATTTGTAGCTGAATTTTCTCATTTTATAAACAATTTACACTATTTATATATGTTATATTCCATTTGTAACTAGTGATTAAACAATCATATTTTTACTCGCTCAACTGAATCTTAGACTTTCTCTAAGTGATTTTTATGCTGTAATGTTACGTTTTATAGTATTAGAATGGTGAATAATGTTTCTACTGGCTGATGATAAAATATAAATATTTTTTATTTAATCCGACAAAGGGCAGAAATTTAAAGCTAAATGTAGAAATTTAATTGTCAGATAATTGATCGGTATAGGCATGCATATACAAAGATTTTGGTGGTTTCTAAAGCAAACTTTATTATTTTCGATAATTACTATTTTAGTTTTTTAAAAATATTGACTCTCCTAGGAAAATAATAAACTCACTATGTTGTTAAAAAATTTCGCTGGATTTGAAAGCTTACTGAGCAAACCGCATAGATTTGCCCTTAAGTTGAAAGGGTAAAATATTAAATGGTTGTCTGAATTGCTAGAATCCTGCAAACATTGTTGTTACTCTTGAGATATATCACCAGATTGATTACGACTACATTATGTTGAACTTGGACTATGCTTAACTTGATATTAAATTATACTTAAATTGAATTTATTTCTTCTTCTCACTCACAGTGTCTTGCATGATGTTTTGTAAATCGCGAAAATTATTCTAGTTGTCCTCTACTTGCTGTATGGTTTACTTGGTAGCATCATGCCTTCTGCCGTGGTTATCTGTTAGGTGCTCAGTCTCATCAAAACTCTTTCTCATCGATTTCTTGATGTTCTCGTATACATATATTATTATATTTAGGTTTTTATAATTGGTTTATGTCTCGTTGAGATGTTGTAAAAAGTTGACAATACGATTCATACGACGCGTCTCTACATGGGACCAGTATCAGCTTTGACGTCTGTTAGACCGACTGTACAAAGGGGGCTGTCGTCACATAAAAAGCTAGGTATATTAGTATGAGTGTCCCAATTGTCAACTGTCCGATTATATAATCAATCATAAATTATTTTTAAAAGTAGATTATATTGATATGTTCAACCTCATAATGATTATCGCTATTACATATCAGAAAATTAAAAACTATAAATTAAAAACATTATAAAAGCATATATGAGTAAAATAGCAGTATATAGAAAAGTGCTGACTAATCGTTGATCACGTGACTTATTTCAAACTGAATATATTGCGCGGCTGTAGCTCATTGATATCAGTTGTATCTCAACGTTTACCTTGTTCGCATCGAGTTAACCATGTCTAGTAGCACCGCGGCAGCAGTAGTTAAAAATATTACCTCTATGCTCGCATCATCTGAGCCTGGAAACCCATCTTATATTCAACTGGGCATTAAGGAGTGTAATAAAGCATGTAGGCTTTTCAATTCGTTGCTTAAAACCACCAAAAGTCTAGGAGAAAGACAGCACTTGACCACCAGTATTGGTCAAATTAAAAGCTACCATGAATTGTTTAAATCCTTACAAATTACTGGTGAAGGTTATCAAAATAATAAAAGACAAACAGCTAGTTGTCGTGTAAAATGGTGCGATGTGGCTTCTGCATTTGGTGGACGTATTAGAACTGGTGTTATTGCAAATTTAAAACACAAAGATCCTAAATTATTCTTAGAGGATTGTAAAGCTATTTTTCGAAGACGTGTTTTAAATGCTCTCAAAAAGGATAATTTTATCAAGATTAACACCGTATTTTGTGGAGAATTTATGATTACTAAAGCTGAAGATATAATATCAGAACGTAAATATATGAATACTAAGAACGTACCTATATACAACGATACCGACTTGGATGAATGGTTTTTAGAAAACGTACAACAGCCGATTTTAACAGACTTAGAAGAATTTCAGGAAAAGAATAGTGGATGGATATTATAAAAAATTATTAATCTGGCTGTTCATATAAATAAATTTACACCTCAACTTGGATCGTCATATGTAGGACTACCCAAGGAGATTAAGCTTAAACAAGCCTGTATAAATATTTTAAATCAGGATAACGCTTGCTTCGCATGGAGTGTGGTTTCTGCATTATATCCTGCTCGCGATGGTGCAAACCCATGTCGTACTACATCATACCCACATTATTCAAATGTTTTAAATTTGACCGGAATGCAGTTCCCGATTACTTTCAAACAAATACCTAGATTTGAAAAACAAAACAATATATCGATTAATGTTTACGTATTAAACAAAACGAGGAAGCAGTTCAAAGTTTTACCCGCTTATTTGACTAATGAGAAGAAAAATAGACATGTTAATTTACTCATGATCCAGAATGTGTATTATGAAGAAGATGAAAGTGATTGCGATGAACAAATTAATCCTGTGAAGTATCATTTTATGTGGATAAAGAACTTATCTCGTCTTCTATCAACTCAGCTGTCTAAACATGATGGTAGAAAATATTTTTGCGACAGATGTCTACATTATTTTCATACTGAAGCAAAATTAGAAAAACATATCGAAGACTGTAAAAACTTGAATAATTGTAAAATAAGGTTACCTAGTGATGATAAAAAAATTGTAAGATTTAAAAATTATATGCATAAGGAAACCACCCCATTCGTGGTTTATGCTGACTTGGAATGTATACTACAACCTGTTACTGATGAAACTAAAAAATCAAAAGAAAAAAAGTATCAAAAACATGTTCCTTATAGTATCGGGTATTATGTAAAATGTTCGTACGATGGCTCTTTATCATTTTATAAATCATATCGTGGTAAGGACTATGAGCAATGGTTTGCGGATGAACTCTATCAATTGTCTGAAGATTTAGAAACTGTGTTTCTCTGTCCACTGCCTATGGATAAATTAACTGCGTCCCAAAGTTATTCATTTAGTAAAGCTACACATTGTCATATTTGTGAATCACCCTTCAAACCTGGAGAGAAGGTCTTGATCGATCATTCCCATCTCAGTGGTGCTATTCGCGGCAAAGCTCACGAAAGCTGTAACTTAAATTTTCAAGATAGTCACGTGGTACCCGTAGTTTTTCATAATTTAAGTAACTATGATGCTTTTTTTATAATTGAAAAGATAGCCACAGCGATTGAGGGGCGAATGGAATTACTACCTATAAACAAGGAAAGGTATATATCGTTTACTAAACATATATCTGAAAGGCTAATTAAATTTAGATTTATTGATTCTTTCAGATTTATGTCCTCTTCATTAGACGTTTTGGCTTCCTATTTAGAAAATTTTCCTACATTAAGACATGAATTTCATAATTTAACATGTGAACAACTTACTTTGCTAACACGAAAGGGGGTATTTCCGTACGATTTTATTGATTCGTTTGAAAAGTTAAATAATCCTGAATTACCTGAGAAATCAGATTTTTATAATAAGTTGGATGATAGAAATATCGATGATGCAGATTATGAACATGCTCAGAACGTGTGGAAAATATTTCAATGCAAAAATCTAGGGGATTATAGCGACTTATATCTAAAAACCGATGTTTTATTACTAGTTGAAATTTTTGAGCAATTCAGACAAAGCTGTCGTCAAACGTATCATCTTGATCCTGCAAACTTCTATACATTACCTGGATATGCTTGGGAAGCAATGCTTAAATTTACTAAAATTGAACTAGAACTTCTCACGGATATCGATATGATTATGTTCATAGAGCGAGGTATTCGCGGCGGGTTAAGCCAATGCTCAAAGCGTTATGCAAAAGCTAATAATAAATACATGCCCGATTATAATTCCTCAAAATCTAGCACATATTTGATGTATTACGATATAAACAACCAATATGGTTGGTCAATGGAAAGATGTCTTCCTTATGCAGATTTCTGCTGGGTCGAAAATTTTGAAAATTTTAATGTAATGTCTATAGCTGAGGAGTCACCAGAAGGTTATATTCTTGAGGTTGATCTGGAATATCCTGAGGATTTACATGATCTCCATAGTGATTTGCCTCTGTGTGCCGAACATCTCACACCACCGGGATCAAAAGAGCGAAAATTAATGGCCACGCTAAATAATAAATCTCGTTATGTAATTCATTATAGAAATGTAAAACAGGCTTTGTCATTAGGTTTAAGACTTACAAAGATTAATAGAATTTTAAAATTTAAGCAATCTGCATGGTTGAAAGGATATATAGACTTGAATACCCAATTACGTGCAAATGCTCGAAACGAGTTTGAAAAAAATTTATTTAAACTTATGAATAATGCTGTTTTTGGGAAAACAATGGAGAATATACGAAAGCATAGTAATGTTAAACTAGTTACCAAATGGGATGGGCGGTATGGTGCTGAAGCATTAATTTCTAAGCCTGAATTTAAGTCAGCGTGTATTTTTAACGAGAATCTTGTTGCAATCGAGTTGAATAAAACAGAAATTTATTTTAATAAACCAATATAAGTTGGTATGTGTATATTAGATTTAGCAAAAACTACGATATATAATTTTCATTATGATTATATGAAGAGAGAATTTGGAGAGGGCTGTAATATTTTGTATACTGATACAGACAGTTTAATATATGAAATTAATACCGATGATATATATGCCTTAATCAAACGTGATGCGATTAAATATTTTGATACCAGTGACTATCCTGAAGATAACGTTTATAATATACCTCATGTGAATAGGAAGGTGATTGGTTTGATGAAAGATGAGCAAAATGGTTCTATAATGACTGAATTTGTGGGACTCAGGTCTAAAATGTATGCGGTTAGAGTTCAAGGAACAGATAAAACTAAAAAAATAAAAGGTATAAAAAAATCTATAGTAAAGAATAAAATTACTTTTGATGATTACACAGACTGTTTAAATAATTCAACTGAAAAAACTGTTAATCAAAATTTAATAAAATCTGAAAAGTATTCTGTTAATACTGTTACGCAAACCAAAATTGCTTTAAGTCCTCACGATGATAAAAGATATTTAATTAAGAATTCATTTGAAACTTTAGCGTGGGGTCATTATTCTATAATGAACATGTGATGAAAATTGTGAATATTACTGTATATTTTGTAATATATGTTATTAGAATTTAAGATTGTGAATTGCTACACCTTTATATATGAATATTTGTTAATACGTACCCTGTATATTTATATTATATAATTAGTTTTACGTTTAAATTAGAAATATACCCATATAATCTGTATTATTGTATTATAGCTAAATAAAATAAAACTGTTTTGAAAATATTGTTTTATTTCATATTCGAAATGCTAATAAACCTTCTAACTTATTACTATATTTTGATAAATTATAGAAGACTATCAGTAATATACATATGTTGTTCCTAACATCTCACATCCTATTTATTTAAATCATATTCTAATGCATATTAGTTCTACTAGTCTGTCGTACTACGTTGAGATTTCCCTAAAGTTCGAATTTATACCTGTACTGTTCTCAGGATTCCCAATCCTATTGATTTAATTATATACTAATATATTTGTTTCGTCAACCAATCATACCCCTAGTATTTATTGATCGAGCTTCTTATGTGGTTTTCCAAAAGTCATAATCCTCACCTGTGCTGTTCTCAGGATTCTGAATACTATCGATTAGATCATATACTAATATATTTGTTTCGTCAACCTATCATATTACGTTCTCCTAGTATTGATCGAGCTTCTCATGTGAGTCCGCATGCATACCCTTATCGTTTCCCATTGTCTCGAATTGTTCCCATTTTATCGAATTAAAATTTCTGCAAAATGAAGCTCCATAAGAAAATACATGGGATTTTGTCACCGAACTGTCATAGCTTATCTACTAACCTCACATGAATTTCCCCAGAATATAATTCCATATTGGATTCTAGAATGTACATAGGCATGGTAAGCTAATTTTTCAGTATCGGTATTTATTGTATGTGTTATTACACGTAAGGCATATGAATATTGTCCAATTTTTTGAGCCAGTATATTTATATGTGGTCTCCAATCTAGTCTTCTATATAGCTGCACTCCTAGAAATGCTGCATCATTTTTAGATTCTATCAGATGTGATTGCAGTTGGACTGATATATTTGTATCATCTATAAAAGGGTATGAGAAATTTAGAATATTTGTTTTTTCTATATTTAGAAGCATGTCATTTTCTGTGAACCAAGTGTTTCAAGTGTCCTTGTGATATCATCTTTTTGAGAGTCTAGTGAACGATTTGTAAATAGTACAGATGTGTCATCAGCATACATAACTATATGTTGGTTTACCATTTTAGGCAGGTCATTTGTATATAATATAAATAGGAGAGGACCCAATATAGATCCTTGCGGCACTCCTTTTTGTACTTCTTCCATATTTGAGATTTGCCCTTCATAAATATTTTGAGCAGTACATTGTTTTCTTCCATATAGGTATGATTTTATCAAGTTGTTAGCGACTCCTCGTATTCCATATTGTTCTAGTTTAACAGTCATTATTTCTTAGTTAACGCTATCAAAAGCTTTTGATAGGTCAAGCAACACTGCAGTAGCATTATCTTTTTTGTTTAGTGATTCGAGGGTCTTGCTTAGTAGTTGATAGATTGCTCTGATTGTGGACATTTTTCTCCTAAATCAATTTTGGCTATCAGTGAGTACTTTATATTTGTCTAAGAAATGAATTAGACGTTCATATACAATTTTTTCAAATACTTTGGAGATTATTGGTAGTAAAGAAATGGGCCGGTAGTTTCCAAGACATTTTTTATCACTTTTTTTATGTACAGGCTTTATTATTGATATTTTAAGAAGGTCGGGGAATATTCCAGTGTTCAAGCTCAGGTTTATGATGTAGGTTAATGGTTTCGCAATGATACCTGCAGTGGCTTTTAACAATCTTATAGGTATTTGGTCTATCCTTACTCCTTTTATGTTTTTTAGAGTTTTTATTGTTGGATGTAAGTATATATTTAAGTCACAACTTGTCTGTATCCGGTTTATATTTTTGTTTGTTCTGACATTTGGACAGGCATTTATAAAAAATGTATTTATTCTGTTACAAAATACATATCTTTTAAAAATTTCCGAGTAATATGTCACTATTAAGTATGAAAATTTCCGCTTGGTTCTCGTATTTTCAACTAAAATCTTGTTCAATGTAATTTTCATAAAGTTTTAAATATCTTGTCCCAATAAAATAAAGCGATTTTTGTAGGTTGGAAATCCAACCTATAATTAGCAGCCCATTTTTAGTAATCAACAATATTGAGACATCATATGCGTCAAGTTTTAAATGTTTGCTTGGAACCATACTGGTTTCAAATGAGAAGTGCGGATATAATCATTAAAAATGACAATAAACCTATAAAACCTAAAAGTTGAGGTTATGTTAATGCAACCGATGACGTCACAACCCGTTTTGTATATCTACCCGTTCAGTTATTCAGTTTTGTTATTTATTTGTTGAAATTTTAAATCGATAGATGAAAGAATGGTGTTTAAATATTGGTAAGTGCTTTAATGTATGGAGTACTTCATTTTAATAATACCAAAAAAGCAAATTTGCATACAGTGAAAACACCTAATTGATTTTTTTTTATTATCGATTTTTGCTGGCGAATATTTCGTAAACTATAACACATAGAAGAAAATGAATATAAACGTTCTTGTGGGAAATTTAATTACGTTTAATTTTACAAAGATTACCTTTTTCCGTACGACGCATCGTTTCTGAGTTATAAGCGAAGAATCGAAAAAAGGAATTTTCAGCCCCTCTTCCCCTGAAGCGGCGGGGCTAGGGGAGGGGACTTTTAGTATGTTTACCTCCTGAAGACAAAAATTATCCCCCTCCTCAATGTTCTCTACAACTCTTTCTTTGACTGGACTACAATTTCCCAATGGTCCTTAAGCATCAAAATTAAAACGAATGCAAGTTTATTGTCAAACATAATGATAAAATGCCCGAATCTGGCATGCCCCTTTATAATTTGCATTTTTTTAATTAAAATATTGTCTTTAAAATATTTAACATGAGAATGTGTCCACCAGATGCTGAAAGCTATTTTTTATTGTTCCTTGAAACTTGAAAATAATTTTTACTTGTTAATTTATTATATTTGGTGCAGAAGTAGTCAACACTTAAATTTTTATGTTATTTATGAAGTTATGGTTCATATCTTGTAATAATGGCGTCATAAGTTTTGGCTATCAATATGGCATATTTCAGAAAGAATCACTTTGAAGTCGTTTTTACTAAGAAATGCGACTTGAAAGTAATTGTTACTTGAGGATAGTGACAGGAACTGAAAATATGTAACTTTAAAGTTATATTTATTACAAAGTACCGAATGGGACTGTAGCGTCACTTTAAAGTTGCAGCAAGGTTCTCGCCCAACAAGCAAAATTTAAATGTTATAGAACTATTTTGTTTTATTGCAATTTTATAAATGCAATAAAATAGCAATAAAACAAAATTGTTGTAGAAACAACAATTATAAAAACAAATTTGTTTATTGGGCGCCTCCACATCATAGTTACATTTTTTCCAACATTGATTCTGAGCGCCGCACTGTGGTGTGCTGCCATACGTCCGACGCGCGACGTTTAAACTGAATGCGCCCCTAATTTTAACTTTTGTCTATAGGGGAAAATCACATCAGCAGATGGCATCAGTGAATTTCAATATTTTCAATCAATATATCAGAAATAGTGACGAAAACATGTAGTTGTCATAACTTTACGTCTGTTATTTTATTTTCTTTCTTTAGTGAACTGTTTTCGAATATACCGAAGGTAGAATTAGAATTGTGTGATATTTTTACTTATATTGGATGCAGAAGTAGACCCATCAAGGAAGGTGAAGTGGTATTTAGAGCTGCTAAGTCGAAGACGCCGTGAAAAAACAAATCTTTGCCCTTTGTTTGCTCCCCAAGAAGTTAGAATGAATTTATAAAGTGATGTTGATAAATGAAAATGCATGTGTTGTTGTACAGCAGGCCAATCCGGATATTATAAGCAAACTAGGAATTATTTTAACCATATGCTACATGTATATTGTGAAAAAAATGAGAAATTTGGTAAACGAATTTTTTAAAAATTATGTTTTATTTCAGTAGTATTGTATTTGTTTATCTGTTTATGTTTCTCAAAAAACAATACAAGTTCGACATACGTAAGACAGTAAAATTACTTCATAACATCAATTAAATTTCTGAAATGTGTAGTAAGTATAAAAGACAATGTTAAGTATCTCAGTGCAAAAAGTTTAAATGTTGTGTCAGTGCACCGGGAAAACTACGTAGAAGTCACATAACTCTGAAGTAACCATTAGTGGTAAAACCTACCAGGCAGCGACCATGGATATGTCAAATGAAGTTATTTACAAAATCGTAAATGGATTCGTAGTGCTTTAAGAAAATGTATCGATATTAAGGAAACATTTTGGTAAATGTAGCATTTCTCATTAGATTTAAATCTATACATATACCTGCCAACACAGTCTGCCCAGTCTCTGAATCATGAGAAACTCTTAAACTCGGATCCTCCCTTTGTAATTCTGTTAGAGCATGTTCCAACGTTGACTGAGAAGCTAAACTAGGTGGCTCTATTGAACAGAAGAACACTGGTTCTGGTATTGAAACACCCAACCCAAGTAATTTCTCTACATGAGATTCTTGTATAACACCGTCTTTGCTTGATAAACCCATTATATTCTTCTTTGCCTTTTGGGTAGCCGAACTAGAATTAGTTACTAAATCTCCAGACATCGTTCTCTAAAAGGAAAGCAAAGGTATTAAAATTCGTTTAAAATAAAATCTAAGTTAGGAAGTTTTATATTTTTTAGGCGTATATCTAATAAAAATAAGTTTAGAATGTGGAGTGTAAGCAGGGTGATATGGAACTCCCAGGTAAAAGTGCATTTTTAATTTGGTCTGTAGAGCAAAAAAAACGGAGAGTGCCATGAATAATTCTCACAAGACAGTCAAAATAGGTTTTTTTTGTTAGTTTTTCTACCTTAAAATTATAGGGTGAGATCCCAGAGCCGCCAGACCTACGTCATTTTAGCAAAGCTAATATTTTGACAACAAATAGTGTAATATCTAGTTAAGAACGTATGCGTATTTGCTAGTTTGAAAGTGGAGCCCTTTTGCAGAAAACAGATATAAAAGGTACATAAAAATTTTACTCAGTACGTTAAATTATGATAGCTGGATTATTTTACAAGTGACACGCTAACTACATGGTGTCAGCATCAACCTCCGAAATTTAAGGTCCGAGGTTCGATCCCTGAGCGTTCTCATTTTTTTTTTTTTTTAAATATACGTACTAAGAAAAAAAGTTATGGCCAAAAATAATAAATATTTCCCTATCGGTTGTCTCTTTCTTGATAATCGCCACTTTAAGTTAATATTTGTTGAAAAAAAAAAAGCTGAGAACGCTCAGGATCGAACCTCGGACCTTAAGATTCGGAGGTTGACGCTTACACCACGTCGTTAGTGTGTCACGTGGAAAACAAACCAGCTATCATACTTTAGCATACTGAGTAAAATTTGTATGTACCTTTTGTACCTGTTTTCTGCAAAAGCTTCTTGAAGATCTTGGACTATTAGATATTACCAATATTGTAGGGAATGAAAAAAAAAGCTACAACTTTTATTTAAACAATTTTCCTATGTTGTTAATATTTTACAGTTTAAATGTGAAAATTTGTGCTTCACTGCAGATTTTTGCAACTATCTCTGTCTGCATTGTTTCTAAGTAGTCATTAGTTATTATCAATACAGTCGAACCTCCATAACTCGAATCCCCAAGGGGATTTAAAATAAGCTCGAGATAGAGAAACTTTGAGTTACGGGAACTTTTTAGTAAAAATAATAGATATTTATTGCTTTGAATTGCTTCGAGATATAGAAGATTTTGAGAAAGGGAAGTTCGACTGTATATATCGTAAAATAAAATTTTCATTAAAAAAACTTCCAATGTCAACTGCATTTAAATTATAACAGCTTGACGTTTGAAAAAGTGATGAAATTTTGTAGTACATAATTTGATATAATAAGATAATAAAATTCAGATGAGGCTCATGTAAATTTTTTTACATACGAGTTTTAATTTGTGCCCTGTTTAGCCCTCTCAAAGGTCAGCCCTGGGTGAAAGTATAAGCAAAAAATCGGCAGCTACTGCAAGCGGCTGGAACCTCTCCACCCGGTGGATCTTTGAAGCCGAAAAGAGCACAAAATATTAACAATCTCGTTTAATTGTATTTATTAAGTTGAAATAATTTTTTCGTATTAAAAAAAAAAAAATCTTGAGATCGATAGGATTTGAACCTGAGAACCTCAAGTTTAAAATTTAGTCTCACGCTTCAGCACACTAATCTATTCAGAGAATTACTTTAGGTTGTACAATATATGATACACAAGAAGCTCTATAGATTGTTATATTATTTTTTAATTTTTTTCACGGAAACCAAATCGAAAGGGTACAAGTGTGATATAACGTTGAAATCGGAATTTTTACTTCTTTTCAATGGTTCGATTACAAATTGTAAGCAACCATAAAATAAACAACTTGTTGTGCCAAAATGGCACTCTAAATGTAATCGGATCTCAACCAAAACCTTTTCAGACCTTCTGAAACACTAAAGAAACCCTCATGCAAAGTTTCATCCAAATCAGTTTAGTAGTTTCGCCGTTTCGTGCTAACACACATACACAGAAATTTTTCACAAACCACTTTTTTGGGTTCCTGGGACCTCAAAACATAAAGTTTTGATGTTATCTCAATTTTCGATTTTCGACCAATTTTATAACTTCCCACAATTTTCATGCAGGTCGAGCATGAAATTATTCGATTATTTGACTATTAGCTGCGTCTCACCAAGCATTGCACATTTTCACAATCTTTGTTTTTTATTTCCTATTGCTCTGTTTAGAGCCATCAAACGTATATCATAATTTTTTTTATGATTACATGGTAGCTACTTCAACCTTGAGAAGGACTTTTATACCTAGCAATAATATACTCTTACCTTTAATCCAGCAACTACAGCAATGTTCCCATTCTCTATGGATTCAACTTCTTCAAAATCATCTGCATAAGCAATGTAAAGTTTTCCAATTTGTTCAGAACAGTCCTGCTGAATACTATAAATTTTCTGTCCCTTATTTATATGTCCATTGTATATTCGGAAAAATACGAGTGGTCCCTTTTGTTTGTCATGAATTACTTTAAATGCTCTAGCACACAAATTATCCTCAAACGATGTATATTTTTGATTTCCTTCATTTGGTGAAGGAAGATATAATATTACTGCATCCATTAAAGTCTGTACTCCAATGTTCTTATAGGCACTGCCTAATAATACTGGGGTAGCCATCTTAAAAAAATTAATTATTTACATACAGTTTTAAATATTTCGTTCAAAGTTATTTAGTATATATTACATGCATAGCGAAATAATAATTTAGATGAATAATAGTTAGTGGCGAGCATCTTGACTGTGCACGTATTTCGATACATACAGTGAAGCAACGTTCATTGCGGTTAGTACTTGATCTGAGGAAAAACGATGATCTCGTCCCATCTTCTAGCGGCTTGTATCAGCTTATATGCTGAAGCTAAGTAATTTCATGGTGAGGATTACGTAGTGGATATACCATCCTTCGGAGGGGATGTAAAGCAGTTGGTTTCATGTCTATTAAATGTTAAGCAAGTAAAAGAGAAGAGGTTCAGCAACATTTCCAAGTTTGGAGGTAGCTCATCTCCTGGAATCAGTGATAGGCCTTGGTAGCAGAAATAGGCCGATGTTAAATAAATAAATTTAAAAAAAAATGAATAACGGAGGTTTCTATAAGAATGTTGCAGTGAATGGTTGTGTGTGTTTTGTGTCCTGAGTGGTAGTTATAGCTAAAGTTTGCCTGAACCTCAATATTTACAAGACGTTTGATTTGATTTACCAGCATATATTATTATTTGTTTATAGGATAATATTTTTGTATCAAGATTTTAGTTACCTGTTTATGTGTTACTGAACGTAAAGCTGCTATAATGTCTACAGTTGCTATATTATCTAACGATTCTGTGGATATCACAATATTTGCTAGGTGGTCATTGTAATCTGTCAATCTATCAATCAGTGTTGAGCGAGCTAATTTGGCATCATTCCAGTACTTTGGAAATGTATCCTCGGTCAATGAGGTTTTCTGCACTTGCTTTTCTTTAGCTGTACCATATTTCAACAACTCCATACTCAATACATCAATTATTCCTAAAAGTAAACCAACCATATACTTTTTTGATATCACATGTGGAGCAGAGCTTCCTCTTTTCATTATGAGAAAAGGTTTTGAGGGAGGGTTGTGTGTAGAGGCAATATTGTAGTATTAATAAACACAACAAATGTAATCATACAATTTTTAATGGTATAATACAGGGAGATCGAGAAAGACTGAGCGTGCCGTTCCCTAAAGATTGTTTTTGTGCCGGTCATTTACTACATACATATGTACTATTTTCTGATACTTTCATCATTTTCACGTTGGCGACAGTAATCTTAAATATAGTCAATTACAGTATTTACACAAAATGCAAGTTTCTTTGTTAACTTACCACACAAGTGACAGTCAACTGATTGCGTTGAAAAACATTGATTTATTAGTCACAAAGAGAGATAAATGATAAATCAAACACAAGCCAATAACAATAACATTCACGAAAATGACAGACATCAGATTGGTAACAGTGACTAGAGAACCAGTCGTTACTCCTAGCAACATAGGAAATTAGTTTAGAAATCAATTTTGATAATTTTAGTGACTTTTCCGTGTGACGTCACATCCAGTCTTTCTCGATCTCTCGGTAGTACTCAATCACAAACCTCAATATTGGCAAACAGCCAAAGCTTTTTAAAAAGTACATATTTACGCAATAAACATAATAAATCAACATTAAAAAGAGGTGTCGCTAAGCTAACAAAAACGGTTAAATTTTCATTCTGTTGTCTTTTTTTTTTAATCTGCAGGACATTTATTAAACTAATAGAAATAAAATTTGCCCACACTTCAAATATGCTGCTCAAAGTTGACTTTTTCCATCAATTCATATGGGAAAATGCCATTTTTGCAATTTATACAATTGAATCTATAGCGCAAAGGTGGAAACTTTTTCTTTTATTACATGTAATTGTAGTACTTCAAAGTATGTTAATATAAAAAAATTGTGCAGTTGCTGACTTGCGCTCATAGTGCAATCGAAACTTTTCTACGTTCACATTTGCAAAAAAAAAAATTTTCGTTGACATTTTTATGTACTAGTCGTTTATCTGGATGATTATTGTTTGTAGGCTATTTGTAATTATTCTGGTTAACAGTAACGTAATCGGGATTAAAATATTTAAAATCCAACTGAAATAAAACTGAAACCTAAAATACACTCACACATAGGGCCGGCTAAACAATATGACTTGTGTTTAGAATACCACAAGGACGATATCTTGGAACTGTCAATGTAAAATGGGAGGATGGTGTGCCCATATTGCTTCCGTTTTGACATTTAGGGCAAGGAACATATTGCGAAGACCATAAAACAGTAAGCATTTACATAACTGATGCAGCAGAAAACGTATACACATGGTCTGGTGATGGCCCATAAAGATTTACCTCACTAGTTTGCATTATTATTAACAACAATGTTTAAATATAAATATTCACCAAAAAGTAAAATTACACGTTTTTACAGAAAAATCTGTAATGAAACATTCTGTAGTATGAGCTCCAGTATGGGCTACTTTGAAAAATAAATGTGATTTTTTTTACTATAGGTTCCAATCATATATAAAAACATACAGTTTTTTAATTCTAATAAGTGGGGACATTTTTATTAACTTAACAACACCCCCTCCTTTACTGCACTTTATTGACTCAGTAGCCCAGTAGCCCTTCACCTTCTTAACTCGAACATGACACATGAGGGATATATTGTACCTATTAAAGTGATTTAATGACAGTTTGGTCTATCTGGATTTAGATATTAAATGCAGAATCACTTACTCATGCATTCTTTCTGTATGTCCGATTTAAGAAATTTTGGCCTAAAATACATTCACACATAGGGCATGAAAATACGATCAAACACTGTTTTTACTTTGTATCCCAAGGCACAGAAGACAGGAACTATACAGAAGCGCAAGTAAGCCTTTCTGACAGGACCAAATTTGTTCATAGTCGCTATGACGATAAGGCATATATTTGTCAAAAGCCATATGATAATTTTTGACGTTGTGCGATTGACAGTCTTTGAAACTCTTACACGGTGGTTGGTTATTTTTGTGTCTGTTTCTTCCAATTTTCGACAATTTTTTATTCCAAGTTTATTTTTTTTTGATTTTTGTCTATAATGGGTTCTAAATGGTATAGAGGTTGTGCTTATCATCCATGCCCTTCGAAGGTGAAACAAATAAGCTTCTTTCTATTTCCCAAACATCCTGAAAAGTATGTACAAATTTATATTACTGAAACAACTAGAAAGTAATGTTAGATATACTAAACAATAGCAGTTGAAAAGAAGTAATATGAACGGAAATATTTTCTTATCAGAAATGCAATAAGTTACAGAATATGTTCATCAGTTTCTAATGAACAGAATTGTATTGTGACCATGAATAAGGTAATTAAGTAATGACTCTCAACTTGTACCATACTAAAGAACTTTTCATTGCATCAATTAAAAAAAATTAATAATTGGACATATAATGCGCATCATATAACTAACATAACCTCAAATTTTAAGTTTTTCAGGTTTATTCTCATTTTTAATGTTTCTATACTCATTTCAGCTTGGAGCAATACTGTCTCCAAGCAAATATTTAAAAATTCAGGCTAATAATTTTTCAATAATGTTGGTTAATAAAAATAGACTGCTAAGTAATTACAGGTTAGATTTCCAACCTACAAAAAGAGTCCTATTTTATTAGGAGAAAGTATTTAGAACTTCAAAAACGTTACACTGAATTAGATTTTAGTTGAAAGTATGGAAACCAAGCTGAAATTTTACCAACAGCTACGAAATACTCATAAATCTTTTCCTATTCTGGTGGCAGTATGAAAAAAAATGCATTGGCTTAAAAGCGCATTATTATGATTGAAATACAGGATATAAATATAAAAGTGTACTTCTTTTTTTGAACATTCTGCAATACACTATGACTTGGGCCACCAAATTCATTAATACCGTATATACGTATTCCTATTCATGTACCAACTATATCTACTAAATATAAAACAAGACAGTTTTCCCAGTGTACAGTGAATTGGACCGAAATATTGATATACTTTTTGTGTACATCATTTCTCTGAGTGTAGTAAGGCATATTACTGTCACTTCGAGGTTACATAAATCAGACACCCGCTATCAAAGGTGCCGGGGCAAGCTTTCGCTTCTGTATAGTTCCTGTCTTCTGTGCCCTAGGCTTATTGGGCCTGTTGCAGAACAAGAAATACAAAATATATTGGAACTACTCCTCAAACGTAAAGAAAATTCAAGTTAATGTCTAAGACAAAGATCTTCTCGACCATCAGGCATCAAAGTTTTATCATCATCACCAAAAAGTATATTATCCTGATTATCATCGTTTCTAATTCAAACACTAACCTATAAATTTCCCATTTTCTCTAACAGGTAACTGCAATAATAGATATGGCTTTTCTAATTTATCCTCAATGGTTTTACAACACATTCTAATATCTGCATCTGCTCTGTCCATTTTATTTACAAATAATATTCTCGGTATATTATGTTTATCAGCTTGTCTCCACACTGTTTGTGTTTGTGCTTCAACACCTAAAAAGTTATTATTATTTGGGGCAGTATCACAGGATGACGAATTTTTCTGAAATATTCCTGCTTTTTGGATACACTGAAGAGGAATACCTATAAAATTGACTCTAATTGCAATTACTTTATGACAAAATGAAGTTTCAAAATGCAATACAGCTCATACTCGAAAAATCAATGTGAAAAGTTACATTATTACTCATTATTCAATAATAAAAAAAAGATATTTCATCAAGTACAGTTAATTTTTCTGTCATTATTTACGTTACTCATATGTATAGCCCAGTCAATGAACGTTCAATAAGGGGGTCTAAAGGGAAATGCCGAGATGACAATTTTTGACTTAGGGGGCTGTATTTGGACTATTTAGGAGGTAAACATACCAAAAGTCCCCGAACATAGGAGGTGGGGGGGATGCAGGGGGGCACGAAGAAGGTCCCGGTTTTTGGTTTTTCGCTCATATCTCGAAAACGGTTGGCCCTAATCAAAAAGTGGCTATATGCAAAATTAAAGCTGACTAAATTTTCTACAATAATGCTTCTATTAATTTTTTTCGTATCCGTTATAGTTCAGTAATGATTTGTATATCTTTTGACTGTATTCTAACTTTATTATAAATTTATTATAAATTGAAAATAAATTTTAATAATCATCGTAGAAGAAAATTTCTTGTACAGATATCCGTTTCACCACAGACTGAACTGAAATATCGAATACAAAATGTCTTTGCGTCTGTAAGTGCGTATATATCTATGTGTGTGTGTATACCGTTTCTTGTAAAAATGATAACTTCTGTTAGACTTAAAATATTTGATTTCAATTTGGAACATACGTAAAACAGCATGCATTATTAAAGAACAGATGGCGCTGGTACCGTCTTTCTTTGGCTTGTAAAATAAAAATACGATTCCAAAATTTCATTAAGATATCTCAGATATTAGAATAGAGGGAAGAGGAGAGTGGAATTTCAAATACTGGTATAATAATGAGTGACAATATTGGCCTAATATTCTATTTTTAGTTGGGGCAATAGTTTTATAACTTGTTGGTCCAATATTTGAAAACAATTTTGGACCAATATTCCAAAAAGTCCACATTTTTTTATTGGCCCAATATGTAGAAACTAGTTTGGTCCAATATATCTGCTATATTGGATCAATATTGATGTGCTACTTGGGGAGCGAAAAACCAAAAACCGTGACCTTCTTCGTGCCCCCCCTGCATCCCTCCCACCTCCTATGTTCGGGGACTTTTGGTATGTTTACCTCCTAAATAGTCCAAACACAGCCCTCTAGTAAAAAATTGTGATCTCAGCATTTCCACCTAGAAACCATTCATTGACTGGACTAGTACCAGAGAAGTCTTTATTGGTTTACAGTTTGAGCAATAAGTGTAGACAGTAAACTCATTGGCATGCAAATCTACAAGCTTCACAAATTCCATATGTTTTGGCGGTTGGTTATTTATTAATATATTTTATTTAATACACAGCCCTAAGGATTTTAACCCTTTCTCTGTGGCTCCCGTTTTACAGTGGTGCTTATATATTGTAAACTGTCACATTTTACGGATATCTAAATATGTTTTGTTTTAGAACAAAGTATTTATTATGAAAACATATAAAATAGAAAACAGTGAATATATAAAAACATAAAATAAGAGCACAACACCATCCCTACTCTTCTGTCCCATTGGCAATTTGCCCTTCCTAGTTACTTTGTGGGTGTGTCAAATCGAAGTTTAGTACCTTTTATAAACATATTCACATACGGATTCGGTCGGTTCCCGCATTTAAGTATGTGTCCATCCTCATAGAATTAGTCGGTTCCCAATAGAGAGACCAGACTTTTATTTGCGTATTTAAACGGTTCCCGCAGTGAAAAGGGTTAAAGATTTAAGTCCGATAAATCTTTTACTTGTCCTAAGTAAAATCTTAGGGTTTCCATGCAATTGACTAACTTGATAAATAACATCATGCATGTTGATAGAATTTTAAGGCAGGAAAAACGTGAAGAGGATATTACAAAATCTAAAGAGAAATCTGGAAAGAAAAAAATAATAAACAATTTCGAGAGAAAAATAGAATTCGGAGTAAAGTTCATAGACAATAAGCTTAATTTTAACAGACATGTAAAACTTAATTAAGAAGAAATGCATAACAAGAAGCAGACATCAACAAACAAACTGCTGCCCAAATTTACAGTACAATCTGCTGACCAATATTAGAACATAGCCGCCTACTATACCTTAACACGAGAAGACCAGTCAGTAAAAACATAGAAATAGCGGAAACTTCAACATTGCAATCCATTACCATAACCAGACACCCCAGAAATCCTCTTTATAACTCCCCCAACAATTTTCTCTACCAAATTACAGAAATAATACCAATAAGCCAAAGATTACAATCCTTATCCACAAAATTCGCTAAAGAAGAAAGTAATATAGAAATCATCCAACCGCAGAACAAAAGACAAGGAATACCCAACAGAAGAAAATATGTGAAGCTAACTCTTTGGAAACACATCACCACACTGAATGAACTACAAAAAAACTTGTCGTTCTTTTTTTTTCTTTTCACATAATACGAATAATTGCTTTAATTAATTGTAACAGGCTGAAGGACTTCGGTTGATGGTCTTTTGGTGATGCCAATAAAGCACTTTTATTATTATTATTATTTGCAGTTTTTGAATGAAGGTGAAGATATACTCAGAATGAGCCAAACGATGCTTAGAAAAATTATACGTGATTTGAACTTTGTATTTGCAAATGTAAATAGGAACAGCATCTTACTTGAGAGAGGTAAAGAAACTATATTTGAGCTACTGGTGAACGCGGAAGAAAATGTTATTATTCAAAGGAGATGTGGTTGAACGAAGGACATACTGTAATGCAAATCTGTTAAGATAAAAATTTACAAAGTGTTCGTCAAGTTCATATGAAAGACTAGTCAACCGAATTAAAAAGACGAACAGGAACAGAAATTG
The DNA here is from genome assembly GCA_936432065.2 of Rutpela maculata. NCBI lineage: Eukaryota > Metazoa > Arthropoda > Insecta > Coleoptera > Cerambycidae > Rutpela > Rutpela maculata. The sequence goes on along the minus strand of OW386287.2, from coordinate 134,367,670 downwards.
CTTAATAATAGCACACATATAGGAAGTGATTCAGGATTCGTGGGTAACTAAAAAAACTGGTAATTATCATAAGGACACGAACGAGGTTGTTTTTGAGAAATAATTTGCAAAAATTTTCACAAAGATAGAACCCGAATCTGTCACTATAAATTATGATAATGCACTGTACCACAGCCAATTAATGCTAACCCTAGAGAAACAGCATTTGCTGATATATAAGAAATATATCGTGGATGAAATGGCTTAAGCTAGATGTATTGACGTATTATGACTGCCGCCTTACCAGTGAGCTAATTTGGGCTGAAGTAATGGGTAATGTTGCACAAGAAAATAGAACTTTCAAATTATTTTATGAAATATGAATTAGTATCCATATTCAATATATAAAATAGTAACGTGTGGAAGTTGTAGTCCAGCGGTACCGACCACGAATACCTATTTGATTAACATTTTGCTCGAACACGTCACAATTCACGTAAATGTGGCGCAACTGAGATTAAGTACACAGTCAATATCGTCTATTGTTCAAAAAGGTATTTGCAGTCGGCAACTCCCAACTGCCACTTTCCTTCATTCGCAATATTCTCATTAAACAAAAACATTTAGTAAAATTGAGATATCATCTGATCAATGTGTAGTTTTTCAAATGTGAGACATACTGTTTGTGATTATTACAGTTTCGATACTTTGGACATCTTCGTATTTTTATATGCCTTATAAAAAAGCTTAATGCTCTAAATTTATAACAAAACAGGGTTTATATAAAACAACACAGTTTGTACGCCTCTTGCGATGACCCTGTATAACGGATGTGGTGCCATTTCAAAAGGGAGCGTTGTACCATATTTTACTTTTGTTTCAAATTTGAAATAAAAAAACCGCTGCCCAAGGAATCACTATTTCCACATCCAGATTTTTTATCCAAGTCACTCACAACGAAAAAATTTTGTATGTGGAAATAACTGTTCATGGAACTTTAATAATATAATATTTGAAATCCTCTACCCCAAAAACCCATAAAACGATACTTCACATCGGTAGCAGTGTGGGGGTGGTAGTGGGGGTGGATGAAGTAAATAAATATTTTGAGGTTTCTGGTTCTTGTACACACACTAAATCAAAAATTTTTTTCATTCCCTTTAATAATGGGGTGGGGGTGGTAATGGGGGTGGCTAATGCCAAAATTTTTTTTGAGACCTTAGCTTCTCTTGTATATACTAAATACCAATTTTATGGACTCTCACCTGCTTGATTTACCTATTTACCCCAAATTTACCCCAATTTACCCCCCAACCCTTCGACGGAACAAGATGAAAATATAATCTAGTTCTAGATCTTGTTAAACTACATATGTGTACCAAATTTCAAGTCAATATCTCAAACGGTTTCAGAGTAAACGTGCGCACAAAAAAAGTTACAGACAGACCTACAGACAGACCGACCGACAGAAATTTTTTTTTCGCTCAAATTTAAAATCTCGACGTTTCGTGACATTCTAAGCCTATTTGAACAATAAAAATTTTTAAAATTTTTTTTGTCGTTACTATACTTCCACTGGATGTGGAAGTAAAATTAAGACCTACAGAAGATATCGTCTTTAGTACCTAAGTATTCACAATCGGCAATGCACAACTGCAACTTTTGGATTTGATTATTAAAAATATTTTAATAACATTTTAAGGTAAAATTGATATATCATCTAACCTATTAAGCTTCTCTATTCGATATTTATGTTCAGACTGTTATGTTGTTACTGTACAAACATTTCTTTTTAAGATATTAAAAACTAGAACAGAATAAAGACGGTACCGCTTCAGGTACGTTTATCTGCTATATACTTTTAATAAAATACTACTCATTTTATGCTCTACCGTCCATTCTTATTGCTTAGACTATAGATGACTTGTATTACTTTCAGCCTTTCATCTTTTGCATAAAAAATAACAAGGGAGCAATAAGCACATATTATCTGCGTGGTAAACCTGTGTGTATTTCTAAAAAGGCAAACAGTGGCGGCTGGTGAAATTTCAATAATTTTTTTCTCGCCTGTGGCGCATGGGACCCATACGAAATATGGGAAATAACATCTAGGGAAGCACCCCTCTAACGACCCATAAAAAATTTTGAAAAACCAGTTTGCGAAAAATTTTTCAAAATTCGGTTGACCCCCCTAGGTCTAGGGACTCCTGTTTAAAAATTTTTTTTTTTGTCATATATTTTACTTTTCATAAAAATACAACAATAGGTTTTGAAGTTTATGAAAATATTTTCATTACTAACTGAAATACAACGAATTGAAATTTTATAATTTGTTACATTGTAAATTACAAAATTTCAGTTCATTGTATTTTAGTTAATAATGAAAATATTTTCATAAACTCCAAAACCTGTTGTATTTTTATGAAAAATGAAATGTATACGACAAAAAAAAATAATTTTAAACAGGAGTCCCTGCTTTTTCAAAATTTTTTACGGGTCGTTAGAGAGGTGCTTCTCTAGATGTTATTTCCCATATTTCGTATGGGTCCCATGTGCCACAGGCGAGAAAAAAATTATTGAAATTTCACCAGCCGCCACTGAAGGCGAATATATTGTAATGAAGCATTCTTTAAATTCCTGCTCCATTACTAAGATTCCGGATTTACACACGACACCAATGTGCACACGGCCCGCAAATCTACCAGCTCCCATCTAGAGGCGCGGATTTGCACACGACACTAAACTATACGCAGTACTACGTCACCAGTAAGCGAGGATCCTCGGATATAAAAGCCCGGCCGCAAATCAACATAATTGAGAGTGGATAATTCTGCCAATCTGTCTACAGCGTGCTGAGCTGGACATATTGCAGTTTTGTGCATCTCCCGACGCAAACACGACGGAGCGAATGCAATCTGACCCCGGGTATTCTACAGCGTGTTGAACTGGGACCCCTCGAGTCGTTAGTCATTCCCCGGCGCCGTTTCGCCGCCAAAGCCAGAGACGTCGCATCGCAACCGTTACACTCTCTCTCTCTCTCTCTCAGATAATAGAAAAATGTTGTCCTAAGAACCTTAAAAGATACGGACATATAACCTGTACCTGTATGTTATGTAACACTGCCTGTTTCAAGAAGTAAATAAATTGTTTATATCTTTATTGGGCTATCTTATTAACTAATCTGGACCCTGGTTAATCTCCGAACCAGCTACCCGACAAGAAACCGTTACATAATTTGGCGCCCGAACAGATTTTGAGATTTTAGTTTATTCCAGATAGCCCAAAAGAGATGTTCACGAATGAGAAAGAGATATAAAGATATTTCAAGTCAAGAGAGAAAACGAAAATGAAAATGATTTTGTGGTGGCAATCCAGACTACTACAATTTTAACCCCAGAAGAGACACGATTCCGAATAGTACCGAAAGTACGTTAAACGAACGAAATTCCAGACACAAATCCAGATTACTGCATTAGAGATGATAGATGTACCGTCACATATGGAGCAGTAATATATTTAAACTTATGTCCAGAGTCCCGAAAATACGTTAAACGAACCGATGTCCAGAAACAAATCCAGATTACTGCATTATAGACGATAGCTGTACTGTCATATATGGAGCAGTAAAATAATTTAAATTTATGTCCAGAGTCCCGAAAATACGTTAATCAAACCGATGTCCAGAAAAAAAAACTCCAGATTACTGCATTATAGACGGAATCCCGTACCGCCATATATGGAGCAGTAATAATTTTATAGATCCCGAATTTTCCAACCCATGGAAACCCTGTATCCCGCAACCGTAACGAAAACAAGTCCAGTAAAACCAGAGTCATCCAAAATAAGTGATGAAGTCGGAAGTCCAAGTGCCAGACCTGCTGTCACCTCTGCCTCCGACACCCGAAGCCAAAGGGCCGCCCCCAGTCCGAGACGCAACAGCCAACCCTGATGCCGTCCCCAGTCCGAGACGTGCCATCCCCGATGCCATCCGCAGTCCGAGATGTACCGTCCCCGATGTCATCCGAAGTCCGAGATGTACCGCCCCCGATGCCGTCCCCAGTTCGAGACGTATCATCCCAGATGCCGTCCATGATGCCAACCCCGATGCCGCCCCCCAGTCCGAGACGTACCGTCCCAGATGCCGCCCCCAGTCCGAGACGCACCATCCCTGACGCCGTCCCCAGTCCGAGGCGTATCGTCCCCAATGACGTCCCTAGTTCGAGACGTACCATCGCCGATGCCGTCCCCAGTCCGAGAGGTACCGTCCCCAGTTCGGAGACAGCCCCAGCCCCCCGAATCCACCGACCCCAGGTAGGCCAATTGCCTGCCTCCAGGTGTTTTTCCAGGACAACGACGCAGCCCTCCCGGTCCCAGCTCCGCAACGGAAGCGACAGTTCAGGCGCCACAACCAAGATGGCCCCGCTTCTAGGATCCCTGGCACCGTCCCCCCTGTCCGCCATCGCCCCTGCAGTAAACGTCCGGAAGAACCACATTTATATTTGTATACCTGTTTCTTGCAATTTTTTTGTGCTCATTTATTTTAACTATTTTACTTGTACCATGGCTCTAAGATGTTTTACATACTGTTTATGTTATTTAAAAATTTGTTTTTCTCTACATATGCACATACATATATACCAGGCGTATACGAAAGAATTGGCCATTCTTTCTTTATTTTGTTTGAAGATGTTTAGTAACTTGTTTTCCCATTGCTGTATTTTGATGTTAAGTTAGCAAAAATTTTTTCTTTGATAGAATTTTGAAAATTTTTTTTTGTAAAGAAAGAGGGGAGTGTAATGAAGCATTCTTTAAATTCCTGCTCCATTACTAAGATTCCGGATTTACACACGACACCAATGTGCACACGGCCCGCAAATCTACCAGCTCCCGTCTAGAGGCGCGGATTTGCACACGACACTAAACTATACGCAGTACTACGTCACCAGTAAGCGAGGATCCTCGGATATAAAAGCCCGGCCGCAAATCAACATAATTGAGAGTGGATAATTCTGCCAATCTGTCTACAGCGTGCTGAGCTGGACATATTGCAGTTTTGTGCATCTCCCGACGCAAACACGACGGAGCGAATGCAATCTGACCCCGGGTATCCTACAGCATGTTGAACTGGGACCCCTCGAGTCGTTAGTCATTCCCCGGCGCCGTTTCGCCGCCAAAGCCAGAGACGTCGCATCGCAACCGTTACACTCTCTCTCTCTCTCTCTCTCAGATAATAGAAAAATGTTGTCCTAAGAACCTTAAAAGATACGGACATATAACCTGTACCTGTATGTTATGTAACACTGCCTGTTTCAAGAAGTAAATAAATTGTTTATATCTTTATTGGGCTATCTTATTAACTAATCTGGACCCTGGTTAATCTCCGAACCAGCTACCCGACAAGAAACCGTTACAATATTTAACAAGAATACTTCGTGCAAATGCTGGCTTACTGTATCTTGTAATAAATTTTATTATATCAAACTTCATATTCTTGTACAATAAAAAGAATGAAGTACCTAAATATTTTCGAAGTTTGTATTCAGCATACTTTAAAGTGGTGGGGTTAGCACAATATAAGAAAAAATCGCCGTCCTGTGGCACTTCTAAAAAGTTACTTTATCAACAAACAAATGTTTACCTGCTGAACCATCTAAAACCACTACGGCTCCATCCAAGACATTTAACGTCTGCTCTACTTCCATTGTAAAATCTATATGTCCTGGGGTGTCAATAAGATTAATTTGGTTTTTCTTCCAGTAAAAGGTGACAGCTGCCGAAGTAATAGTGATGCCTCTCTCCCGTTCCTGATCCATATAATCCGTAACGGTGTTACCGTGATGAACTTCTCCCATGAGACTTATTAATCCAGCATAGTAAAGCATCCGTTCGGTAGTTGTTGTCTTTCCTAGACAAAACCATTTGAAATTTCATAACACTATAAATAGGAAAAAATTTACCAGCATCGATATGGGCCAAAATTCCTATATTTCTAACTTTTTCTAGTTCAACATCCAGTTTCTTTAATGTATTATAGTGTTTTACTTTGTTAAAATGAGAAGTTTTATATAATATTCTTCCCGTTTTTAATCCTAAAATCATTTTTTTAAAAACCTTGCAATCTAACCTAATAAAATCACATTCACAGATGACGAAATGTCGAAATGACGAAAAGTAAATTATCGTGAAAGTAGCTACAGTTTATAGGAAATATGCGTTAGCCACTTCCTTTCTAATTTCACTATTATTTATATTTTCTATTCATGTCAAGGTTGTCAACGTCAGTCCAAAGTAACCCACATCTAAAATTAAAAATTATGTCATGAAATTAATAATGGTTGTATAAAAATATTTTCATTTATATTAATTATTAAAATGGATAACCGTTCACCCTTAGAAAGTATATTTAGTGTAATTGGTGGTTTACCACAAGGCCACGATAAACCAGTGAAACATGCATTATACAATGCAGTTGCAATTTTCCTTTTATTTTTGTGTTGTGCTACAGGATACGCTTTGTATATGATACTGGAGCCATTTATAAAACCACTAATATGGGCTGTATTGGTGGGTTCTGCTCTACATCCTTTAAAACGATCTTTAAGGGATCGCTTTCAAACTTGGTTTGAAACTTTAGAAGTTACGAATACTCCAGTTGTTTTTGGAGTTATTTTATTGCCTGTTAATATTATAAATGATTTGTCTGAATTCATTGGAGAGAACCTGTGCAAAAGATTAAAGCTAATTATTGGATTCGGCATTGTTATACCACTGATACATATTATTTATTACTATACCCCAAAAATAATAACTTCTCTATTTTTGAAAATGATAGTAAGCTCAGTTCGTTCATTGAATTTCTTTTTAGACAATTCAACAGTTTTAATAGTAAGTATTTCCTACAAGTGCAATTTAAAAAGTACTTTAATCACTAATAATTTATTTAGCATTATGTGCCCGATTAAGGTAATATTCCATTAATTTCTAGGTATCAATAATTCTGGTGGGTTATATGTCATTAGTATTTTTACTTTGGAAACCAGAAAATAATACTAAATTCCATTATGCAGCCATAATAATTTGGTTGCTGTGTTCCTGTTGTCTTGCAAGACAATTTGGCTCATTGCAGTTGCCTATTTTTATTATTCTCCAATGCATATTTTTTGGTGGTTTTGTTTCAGAAGTATATCAAATATATGGGACAATGAATAGTGCTGGTAAGCATATATTACAATAATAAATCTATAATTATTCATATAAAAGGATGAAGTATTTAAAATATATATGTACAGTTATCAGTTTACTATTTTACTGAAAGTATTTTATTACTATAGAAATGTATGACAAAAAAAAACTTTTAGACTAATACCACAGAAGACCTATACCAGAAGCGTCACTGTCGGAGGCACGTTCGATGTTTGGGTGCGTTTGCATGCATCCAGTAATTTAGTCGAGTAGAGAGACAGTCCAGTAATTTAGTAATTGCTTTCCACTAAATTACTTGACTAAAATACGCTGTCCGCATTGGTCGAGTACTAAATTACTAAGCGATTCGACTAAATTACTGAGTGTGTGCAAATGCACCCTTTCATTGGTAAATTGGGGTGACCTTCGGCCATCTTGTCGGTGGTATTGTCAACCTATAAATCCGCACCTTTCTAAATTCACCACTGGACGCATTGGTAGATAAAATTTGAAGCTGATTTTGGCTTTGGTTTTCAAAATAGCCAATCATATCATGTTTTTGCTTACCGGTATGCTCCACCGGTGAATTTAGAAACCTGCGGATTTATAGGTTGACAATAATACCACCGACATATGACATATGCGCATAAAATTCAATATTGGCGGGAAGGCCAGAGAGTCGTTTTTGGTATAGGTCTTCTGTGCTAATATGTAATTTACTGCATATTAATGATCCCAATAAGTGGTACATGTCACTCTTAAACTGATGTCACAGTGTAACTGTGTTTACGTGGTTCAAATGGTTCAAAGTAATTTTGTAAAATATTTAATTAACGTGCTAACAATAATATTAATATTGATAAATATACTAACCAAACTGTACCTAATTCTAAAACTTTAACTAATTAAATTATCATACTAAAACTCAATTAAACGTTCAACAAAATGACAACAAGATGCAGGTTGAGCCGAGTTTTTTTGAAGCAACGTGAAAAAATGCTTTTTATATGGTGGATTACCATATAAAAAGCATTTTTTCATTTTTCATTTTAAAATCGAGTTCGCAGCAGCCACTTGTCTGATGTCTGGCCAAAAATATCTAAAAAACCAATGGACCTAGAAAGTTGAAATTTTGCAGGCAGGTACTTTCTAAAATCGTAGAACTCAAGGAATGTATTTATCGACATTTTTTCATTTTACAGTAAGGCCTCTTTGAGTTTAAACATTTATCTCCATAATTGATGCAAGTGTATAATGTATCATGTTTTGCATTGATTTTTCAATGGGCTATAAGCTAGTACCTAATCCATACATTGGTTGCTATTTAATTTATTTTTTATCTTTAATAATCCTCCATTGATTTATTCAAAAATTTAATTAATTTTTTTGGAAAATCTTCCTTCTGTTTCATGAAACCACACTTTGGCACATAGTTTTTTCACTATTCTCTGCGTTGTTTCGTCCACGAAGGCGATTTTCTTGAAAACTGCTAAACTAGAAAAGAAATTTCAAATAAAAAAGTTACCCACATGTTTTATCTTTATTTCTTCTCGATATATATGGTATCTATTTTGAAAGATAAACAAATTTCCCACTTGCTATATTTACCCCTGCAATTCTCGCATTTTATGGATTTAAGAAAGAAACTATATTTTTTACACTTCTTAAAATTTGATTTTCATATTAACATATCTTGTTAAGGAGTTAAACCAAAAAGTGGTTTTTAATTATTTTTCAATTTTTTCACATTTTTGCCTCTATCTTTTGTCTCGACCAACCAAAAAGTCCCAATTTTTTATTCTATTAGCGGACAAGCCTCTGACACTTCAGTTAAGGTGACATTACTTTATACTTTAAAAAAATTTATATGCAGCCTGACAGCTACACTAGTTGTACTAGCTGGTGATGTCATGCCGGAGACTGTGGGAAAGGGATTTCTGTGCGAGAGCATATCTCTGTTTTAAGGTATCATGAAGGTACACTATAAATGGCAATGTTTTGACTATCCTCACAGAACACCTTGTGGATATGTACATTCATAGCATATTCGTAAGATATTAAAATTTAAATATATATTTTAAATACACATGACATAAAATGTATATACAGTTACTGACGTTCATCAGTGACATATACCATGTATATTGTTGGAGATATATACAGTGTATATAAAACAATATTAATAGTATGCCCGTTAATATATTATTTTATATCATATCTTCCTGAAAAGAGCAAATTTGATGATATAACATTCATATATTCTAATACCACAAAAAAGTATAAAGACTTAAGTATATTTAAATTGTTTTTCGGAATACATTATAGAGGTTGTTTTCAACCAAATAGTATAATTAGATTACACATTTATTGTATATATATTGTAACATATACCATCCTATCTACATAAATTTCACTTATTTAGTTTAGTTTAACACGTTGACTGCCATGTGTATATATACACTATACACAACAAGGTCAGAGGTGTCGTGTGTATAAATATTATACACGGTCGATACTGAGGGACAATAAAAACAAGTTTATTGTACATTAAAATAAAAAAGATTGACTCACCAGGACCAACCGCAAAATTTGGCCCGGCAGTCAACGTGTTAATAGTATTTCTTTGCTTATTAATGGATCCATTTGAATATTGCGTTAGTGTGTGTATGATTAGAGCGATGATAGTGCTAATTATGAAAAGTAGGGAGTTATCAACAGAGTGACAGCACGGAAAGTGGGTGTCAAGAGGCCTGAAATAAAATAACTTTTGGTGATGGTGTTGAGGATCTCCACTGTGATATCAACAGGCAATCTGCTTTGATGATACTGGCAACAGCAAACAATCGGTAAAATCGGTAGTTGCAGGCCATTATCATCTCTCTTGTTGTAGTAACAAATTTTGTTTAGATCGACGACAATGAAATTAGAATAAGATTTATATTTATATAGGTGCTTTCGTTGGATATGAAATTAGATTAGATAGATACCCAAGTAACACATAAAGTCGCGGGAACGTATCGGCGACTATAAAAGCCACGATAAAGTGGACCGCTACCATAGGCTGCCACGTTCCTACTACGTGGCAGCTACGTAGTTGCCACTAAAATGGGGAAAAATTTTTAGTCGCCTGGTAGTGTTTCGGGTAGTCCCGGCCTCTATAGATGTGACTATGTTTAGTTACTATAAAGGATCGGTGTAGTAGTGGGTACTAGTAACTGCCACTATCAGTTTTTAAAATGGTGTTTATCTTTTAGCAACCTCTTTGTTTTTTTCTTTTATAATAATTGCGCAGTGAAATAATATTATACCAAAAAGATGTGTACTTTAGGCGCGTGTTTAAAGTACTTCTTTAGCCATTTTTTCAAACGCAAGTTACTTTTTTGATATAAGTTGACATATTAAATGATAAAATTTCAACGCGCCCTCAAAATAACCTTTTTTTGTAATTTTCTGACAAAATACTTTAAAAAGGCAAGATTAAAAAATTTAAATATTTATTAGGGAAACATTTGGAATACTTCCAAAATCATTTATCATAAAAGTTTATGATAATATATTAACATAACCATTGTCTATTTTTGATTAAAACCAATTTTTTTCTAAAAATTTTAACAACTAATAATGGCCGATTTTAACAAAAGTACTATAAAGTTAGGCCCTCCACCATTTTACCTCTAAAAGATCTGTGACTTTGGTGACTCTGTAGTATCAGATTCTATTTTGGAACTGTAAAGTACCAACAGGAACTATTTCGCTACCCATGTTGCCACTAAAATGCCAGGATACTTTAAAGTTCCAAGTGATGGTCACTAGAACTATTCTGGAACCTTATTTGCCTCTCTATGTACTCAGTTACTTTATTTAGGCACCTTAGTGGCACTGGTGGGTGGCAGTAACTGATTCACTGGTACTATATAGTTTTTGCCACTATAAAGTAACAATAAAATGATACTGCCTAGTTCCAGTAACTACCCAAATGTTACTTTGACTTACAGTTCCAATAAATGGCATTGGTGTGGTAACAGTTACTTTAAAAGAACCATATAAAGTAGCCTTACCCAATAAAGTAGCAATATTAGTACCAGGGTGTACCCCAGGAACTAAGGCTTCATAGCAAAACCGAAAGGATTTAATACCATGTGTGTTACTTGGGTATAGATTAGATATAGATTAGATATACAGTATATGTAATTTATATCCATAAAATATACGATTATGTATGTAATGTACATTTCACGTTCAGGTGAATGTACATTTCATATGCATACTTGTACACTTGAAGGATATTGGATATGAAAATCGATGACAAAAGTATATGAATTTAATGTTAATTTTCGTGTACAAAAGGCTGAATAAAGTTGTATTGTATCGTATTCCTTACTCATTTCATGTATTTTAGATGTACGTGATACATATCATGTAGAGAAACAGTTTGGTGATTCAGAGAGGGAATGCCTCGTCAATCCTTGGCACCATTCCACCTTCTGCCAACTTGGGAGAAATTTTTTGTATTGTAAATTAATTTATAGTTAAATTTTGTCTTTTGTTTAATTCTTGAGTCTCAGGTATAAAATATGTTATATTTGTTATATTACTAAACCGTAATTCCAATATATTTACTTATTTTATCCACAGAATAGATATGCAGTATGTACATTACACATAATTTTGTTGTGTGATTATATGTTCGTTTTCATGAATTGTTTATGCGCTTACAGACATGCTACTAATATTATACCTACCATATTATCAAATAGATATATTTTTACTGAAGCATCGAAAATAAAGTACATTTCTGAATTATTAGTTTTATCAAATTAGGCATCTTAACGACAAAAAAAGCCTTAGTTTCCCAGTTTCCTACTATTCGAATGTGGATGTATCTACCACATTTGATTAGTTGGAGACAAATCACAAATATATTTAATTTTTTCTTTTATCAAAAAAGTGCGGTAAGAGGTAAAAATAAAAGATATAAATATACTTTTAAAGTTGATCTCTATTTTTTTAGTTTTCCTCTGAGTTTTCCTTTTATTAATAAAAATTGAGTTAGAATAAGTATACAGGGTATATATATATATTATATACCCTATATATTAAAAAATGTATCTGTGTATTTTGTTTACTTGTAGGCATACAGATCAGTCCTTAGTTAATTATCTTTTTCAGGTCACCCTATAAGTATTACAGAATCGCTGTCTCTGGCATTCCATGATAAATCTTTAGATTTAGATGCGAGTGAAGAAAATGAATCTGAACAAACAAATGATAATACAAATAATGTGTTCGATGAAAATAAATTAGAAGTAAGTTCATCCTGGAATATGTTTACTTTTAAGTAGGTATTGTTAAGAAATAATAACAATAATTTCAACTAATTTTGGAAGATGTTTTATTACTATTTTTGTGTTTTGCAGCAAGAAGTTGCGGATAAATTCAACACAGTAAAATTTAACAAAAGTTCTGAAAAGATTGAGTCTGTCGGTGACACAATTTCTACTATTAAATCAAAGAAAAAGGACGAAGATCCATGGTCTCTGGAATTATTTGACGAAAAACAACCAGTAACTAGAACTGACTCTGAATTGAGCAACACCAGTGTCTTAATAACTAATCAAGGAATACATTTAATACAGCAACCACAAACAGCAACTATCACTGATATTTTGAATAAACCTAAATTGCTGAAAACAGAAGCTAAGTTAAAAAGATCTCTGTCTCAACCTCAATTCTTTAATAATACTAAACTCCGGAAATCGAACATATTGAAACTGGGTAAAAAACTTAGCCTAAGTTATTCACATAATAGTTTAGTAGATACTGAAACATATGAGAGTACTTTTTACTTGTACTCAGTTCTCTGGGCATGTGTCATAATGCTATTTTGGAAAAATGTAATGCTGCTTCCGTTGTTACCTGTGCCAATATTGTTCTATATTGTAAAACATCTGGGTATCTACTTAGGCCTTTGGAGTTACCTATATCAGAAATTCCATGATATCTTAGAGGTACTTACTCTTTGGTGCCAAGAGAGACATGATGCCCTTGTCCCAGTACCTATAAGAGGGCTATATCGATTTGTCCATAAAATCAACACCACTTTAAAGACTGTTATTAAGGAGAGCATCGACACTGTTTCAAGTTGTGTGGTTATATTTGGCCTCATTGTCTTTCTTGCTTGTGCATCTGTATTTATTGCACTTCAGGTAACTATATCTTTGGAGTTCAAATTTACTATAATTTTAGATACCCAACTAGCACAGTTGGTTATAGGAATATAGTGACAACTAACGTAGGAACAGTTAATAGTATATTATTCAATGAGCGATAATATAGGTAATAACTCACGCAGATAAAGTTACAGCACGCAGATGAATTACTACCATTATCGCAAGTTGAATACGATACTTTATCTACTATTATAACAATAAATATTAAATTGCAAGTATACAGAAACAACACTTTATTTACAAATCTCAACAGTTATAACAATAATATAAAAATTTTTATTGAAATTACTCAGTTGGTTTATTAATAGAATTAACTGTAAAATTTGAACAGCCAGCAAATTAAATATGTGGAACTGAATTATGCAAGTTTATTGTTTCTTTTTGTTTTTGTTGCATGTATGTCGTAGATGTGCTAACTGGCTGAGTTATGATAGAACTATAAATTTTATTTGCAGTATCTGCCTTATTCTGTTGGAAATCATCAATGTACCCCTCGGCAACAGTGGTTGATCACCAACCACCATGGCGTTTTAGTGTGGTTATGTCCCCTCCAGCGTCTACTAATAAAGTCGTCGACGAGCGGCGAAAACACTGCCCGGTATATAAATTACTGTCCGGTATTATTAAAAATATGGCAATGTCTTTCCCCATTGCTCCAAATTTGTTTATGCCAATTCTCTGTGAATGATATTTTCCATTTGGGAATTTAAAAAATAATATTTATGATGTATCCCTAGGATGAAGATTTAAATATTTCTTAACTATAGTATAAAAATTCCAAGTAATAGTAAATTTTCTGACGATTTTTTTTTTTGTATTTGGTACGCCGACTATAAAAATAGATCCATGATTTTCTAAATCTGTAATTTGCATGGAATGCAATTCTGCAGCGTGACAAGCTCCCATAACGCCCATTATTAAAACAACCTACAATAAATTAGATAATTGAAAAAACGATAATAACGCTCGAATTAATATAAAAACCAGATTGCCAGATATTTGTCATCAGGAGCTTCATTTATGAAATTATTAAGTTGTTCTGGTCTAAATGTTTTTGCCTTTTTAGCTACATACTTCTCGGATTTGTGTTTAAGAAACGCATGTAATTTTAAATAACTATATTAATCCCATTATTCATATTGAGTGTACTTCTGAGCATTGAGTAGTCCACAGAGACAATGATTTATATTTATTGCTCATTTCAGTAAAATACGCCAGCAGTACATTTTCTGTAAATGATTTGACGTTCTTGTCGCCACACCAATCAATAACATTTTTGTACACACTATTGTATTTGTTCTGCGATTTTTCGGGTAATAAATTACTTATTGTCTCATGAGCTACTTGCCTTAATTCTGACGGTGTACATAACAGTTCATCTTCACTCACAGAATTCATGATTTTTGGCACAATTATTACTTAACTTGATTTAAAATTTTGAAAACGTCAAAATTATTCGAATATGTTAAATCACCTTCCTCCCCTCAATAATAATGGACCCTTCTATTTCCCCGTATCGGAAAAGAATTTCTCTCGGACAGAGCCACCTTCACGTCATGCGTTACGTCGACTGCACAGGCTAGGCATGAAGATAAAGGTGATTGGCTGTGTACCTAGTGATTTAAAATAACTCACACTATTTGTTTATGGATACTATTAATCGTTCAGAAGTAGTTCATTAATTAGTATATTAGTATATAACCGATTAACAGTAGATACAGTGTTTTATCATTTGTCACAGGCACACAATAGGAACATTTCCATTATGTACGACTAAAATGGGGAATATTTTTCTGTGACAGCAACATTTCGGCCACATTTCAATGATGTAGTGGTTACGAAGCAGCAGTCTTGCAACTGATTTTGTTATCTTTTTTTTCATTCCTCTGTGATTCTTTTATTCATTTTCCTAACTCAGAAACTCAATAGAATACCAGAAGAGCAATATTAGAAAGCAACACTTGTACTATTTTCCCAATGGTCTGCATCTTAATTAAAACAAATGCAATTTTATTAGTTTCCATTTCTTAATTAAAATATTGTCTTTAAAATATTTTACGCCATGGCAAAAACGAAGAGTATATTACATTTGATCAGCACATTTCTGAAACCGTAAATATTGTTCGTAGAGAAGAAAGTTTCATATCATTGTGTGTGAATGAATTCTGAACAACTTTCAGAATGCCCGTCCGCCATTCATGTTTCTTGTAAGCACGATAGCTTGAGAAAAGTTTGATTGTATTGAAATTTTGTCACTAAGTTAGTATTAGCAAGGATTATTGTTTTTGAATAAAATCGTTAAGTAAATAAAAAGCAATTAATTATATAAACTTTAAAAAATTGGTTTCTTCATGGATTTTTACATTTTGTAATTGAATAGAAATCTTGTAAATGTTATTTCTCATTATTATTATACTCTTCGCAAAAACGAAGAGTATATTGTATTTGATCGGCACATTTCTAAAATCGTAAATATCGCTCGTAGAGAAAAAATTTTCATATCATTGTGTTAGTGAACGAATTCTGAACAACTTTCAAAATGTCCGTCTGTCCGTCCGTCTGTCCGTCCGTCACGTTTCTTGTAAGCACGATAACTTAAGAAAGAAAAGTCCGATTGTATTGAAATTTAGAAAATAAGTTAGTGTTAGCTAGAGGAAGAACCCTATTGTTTTTGAAGAAAATCGATCAGTAAATAAAAAAGTTATTAATTATTTAATTTAAAAAAAATAATTTTTTTGTTAATTTTTGTGGCTTGTACTAAAATGGAAATCGCGAGATATTATTTCCATAACAAATTTTTTTTTGTGTATGAAGTTTACTAATATTTCTTAGAAGTGAAATATGTATGAATGTCGACAGATATATATTACAGACAATCAATTTTCCAAGCAACAGGTGGTGGCGCAGCGGCTAAAGCTTTTCGTTGCAATCCAAGGGTCCCGTGTTCGAATCCCGCAGGTTGGATTTTTTTTCATTTTTTTTTCATACAATTTTTTTCACAACAAAGTTTATATCACAAAATTTAGGATGTCCAAAAACTAACATTATTTACAAGAAAACTGCGAAGAGTATCCTATAGAATGTGTAACAATTATATATAAAAAGCTCAGTAAATTGGCGAAGAGTACGTTTTTAGCTTGTTTATTTACATATTTTACGAATACCTATACATTTCACATAAACATATATTTAACCGCCCAGATCTGATTTTCACCAAGAAACTTTATATTATAGAAACTTAAAAGTTTTTAAAGAAATGGATGGTAGTCTAGCGGTTACACTTTTTATTTGAAATCAAAAAGTTGCGGGATCGGATGTAGTTATACATAAGTGAATAAGTGGTCTTCATAAAATTAAAAATGTCGCAAAGTATAATGTTTACTTTACTTTACTTGTTTGATGCTGAAATGGCGACCAATTGAATTTTTAAGTCATTTGTGAAGTTGCCCTCACTAAGAAATGAAACTTGAAAGTTTGACGATAGTCGTATAACTTTAAAGTTTTATTTATTGCAATGCATGAATGGGACTGTAGTATCACTTTTAAGTCACAACAAAGTTGTGACTACCATAAATTGCTTATTCAAAGTTCCCGCTGCCACTTCATAGTTACATTTATCCCGACATTAATTCTGAATACCTTGGTGTGCTACTCGCCAGATGTCTTAACGTCTAAACCAAACATTAAGTTCTCTCTAGAGCATAGAGAAGAAACTTCAGAAGGCAATAACGAGAGGCGAATATATTCCATGACCCATTCATCGGACATCAATAACCCTAATGAAATCAATACATACTTTTCCTCCATCACACAAAAAGGTGTAAATTTAGATATGTTGACACATTACCAGCAAAATACTTCTCCACTCATAGAAAAGAAATTAACAGCGTCCCAAATATCGGTCGATGAAATTGAAAAAGCACTAAAAGCACTCCACTCAATTCCTTTGAAGCAGATGGCATTAATCTTAAAAGGTTAATTTTTCCATATTGTAAATAGATATACCATAGCACATATCATGAACTATTCATTAGAAACTGGAACTCTCCCTCAGATATGGAAACAATCAATTATAGTGCCGCTAGCTAAAGTAAATCTAGTAAAAGAACTTAATAATCTGAGACCTATCAATATTTTATCTTGCTTGTCTGAGCTCATGGAGAAAGTAGTTAGCATAAGAATAACTGATCATTTGAAAAGTGAGAAGATTTTACCTATACAACAATCAGGGTTCCGAAAGCAGCACAGCACCTCAATATCTTTAATAAAAATATCCGATGACTTGACCTAGGCTATAGACAATTCAAATTTTACACATACTTGGTGCTTTTGGACTATAGCAAAGCATTTGATTTAATAAATCACGATTTACTTCTGGCTAAATTACATTTCTATAAGATAAATACACAGCTTTTGAATTGGTTTAAATGTTATTTATCCAACCGCTCTCAAGTAGTTAATATTGACAATATATTTTCTTCTGAACAACAAGTTCCATGTGGTGTTCCCCAAGGAAGCATTCTTGGTCCTCTGATGTTTACAATCTTTACCACCGATCTTTCTATAGTGCTATCTGCCAGCTGCAAGATTCATCTTTACGTTGATGATATACAGTTCTATATATCATGTGATTCATTATATAGTAGTGAGACTGTATTTGAGCTAAATGACACTCTAACATAGCTAAGTGGTCTAGTGATAACGGGCTAATAATTAATCCTTTGAAATCAACAGCGATGTGCAATAAAGTCTCTCACAATTTAAATAGTGACATAGTTTTATACGAAAATGTGATAGACATAAAACATAGCGCTAAAAATCTGGGAGTCATCTTCGATGATCGATTGTGTTTCGAAAAGCATGTCATAGCTTAGTGTCAGGAAGCCTATGCCAAATTCAGAACTCTTTATAAATTTAAATATGTATTGCGCTTAGAAATCAAATGGAAACTCCTTAACTCCGTAATTTTGAGTAACTCTGACTATTGCAGTGGTGTTTACTATTGGCATTTGACAAAGTCATTTCAAAATAAAATACAAGTATTGCAAAATAGTTGTTTACGATATTCATACAATATCGATAAGCGACAACATGTTACGCCATATTTTAATAGTCATGAATTATTAAAGATTGATTATCGATTTACCATGTTGTTCTCCTGTCTTCTTTTTAATATTGTAATTCTACACACACCTACATATTTGTATAACCTTCTCGAATGCAGATCTCAAGCACATGATGTTAACATTAGAACTTCCGACATATATAGTACCCTAAGCATCAAACTAAAAAATATGAATCCAGTTTTTCTTATTTAGCTAGCACCTAACCTATTGAATGAATTTTATATTTTTATTTCTAGTTCTACATTGTACCAATTCAAGCGTAAGATAAAACTAAGACTCTTAATGAAACAAAGTGCCATGTAATACTATTGTGTTTATTTATTTATGTTTGTTCGTTTTGTTGTTTTGTTCTGTGTCTATACACATTTTTTTTAATTTTTACATAGTAAGTACCATTTTCCACACGAGAAAAATATGAGAAATGGTGAAAAACTATTATTTTCAATGTTATTTGAGCTTTGATGAACAAGAAAGGGAAATATTTGGTATTCAGTACAAGAAAGTGTATTATTACTTTAAAATTGTAAATTCAGGACAACTGGGAATAAATATTTTTTAGAATAAATATTTTAAATTATTGAATAACAACAGAAACAATGTAAGAATATATAAGTTTTTACAGACCTTTCTGGCTGATTAATTAAAGACAATTATCAAAGGCGTAGAGAGCCAACTTTTTTTTGGTGGGTTATTTTTTTATAATTTGCCAACTTTATAAACTTAAAAAGCCAAATCTCTAAATAAATAAATAATTCCAACTTAGCAAGTTTCTTTGAAATTTTATTGGTATGCCTACAAATATGTCATGTAATATACTCCTTATATTTTATATTTTTTTCCGAGCTGAACGAAATTTTACTTTAGTACCTATTTATTATTATTTTTTTTTATTTCGATGAAATTTTCGATTTAAGGTTTTTGAGTAATTCTAATATATTTTTATTTTTTCAGTTTTTTCATTATAATCATTTAAAGTCTGTTGCGGCCGGACCCAGTGTGATTAATGTGATTGCGAAAAAAGTGAATGTTATCAGAATATGGCGATTAGCCAACTCACACCTAAAATTTCCAACTTTTGCCAAGTCTGACAAAGTTGGGGAGGTAGCGTGACCTCCCCATATCCCTTCATGGGTACGGCCCTGATAATTATGAAGACTTAGTTTTTTGTATTAAGTAAAAAACACCATAAATATTACAATCTTTTTAGTTAAATGTTGTCTTGACGAAGGCATATTCAATGTACTTTGATTCTTTATAGTCTACTGTTCTCATGTGTTTGCTGACATATTATATTCAGTCGAGTAAATTTTATCACTCGAAACATAAAGCTGGCATTTTTGTAAATAAGTAAGCCTATATGCACGATCTAAACAAGCTTGGAAAAAATAAATGTCACAAGATAAGCATAAACTAGGTTATGTATTCAGATCATTATTCATTAAAATCATGAACACGAAACATGCAATCTATAATAACTTACGTGTGCGTGAAACATGGAATATATTTAACTTCTTAAATTCTGCAGGTAGCGGTAACCTCATTAACACTAATAAATATTATTTACAAGTCCCACAACTTGTAAGTGAATAGTGAATGTTTTCAGAAAGTCGCTGCAACTATTAAAGTTTCTTAAACTTTGAAGTCACATTCAGGCTGCTCCCATCATTTGCCACCTTCAAGTTCTAATAACTTGAAGGTCGTCCCACTGGTAACTATGACACCCCATGTTGCGGGAAAGCTACTTAATGTCACATAAGTATAAAGTAATCACTAGTAGTAGAAACTATGAGGCAGCGACTCTAGATTTGTCAAATTAAATTATTTGTAGATCAAAATCGTAAAAGTGGTTATGCGAGGTTCCTGTCTCAGTAACTGTTACTTTGGTGCTAGTTGGGTATATATTTGGGAGAAACGAATGAAGCAATTATTGATTACAATTTGTAAAAAACTAATAATTATTATACTCCTATTTAATGTTTGCAAATGCAATATCTATTTTCAAAAAGACACCGCACAGGTGAGGTGAGTTTGGCCTCTTGTCAAATTGGCTGCATTTATTACATGTTGCAGTCTAAGTTATCCTTAGCAGAAATTCTTATAGGCTCAACTTCCACTATAGAGGGCTAGAGGGCACTCAAGAAAGATCAAGTCTTGAGCGCTCTCTACTGAAACTAATCTATAGCGCAAGTTGAGCCAATATGAGTTTTTATTAAGAACAGTTGGGCTACAACATCAAAAATTCAGCCAATTTAATTTGAGTCCGAACTCACAATAAGTTAATTTATTATATTAAAATTCGAAATTTTAAATTAATTGTTTGAAGAATAAGTTAAAAATAAAACAAATGAATCTTTTAACTACAGATTCAAAGTTTGATTAAATTAATATTAATTTTGATTATTTATTACTTAGATTTATGCTGAAGCAATCATGATGGTGCAGATGACAGGTAATGTTATTAATCAAACTGTGGTCCACAATCCAGAATTGCGGCAGATGTTACCACCTGCCTGGGATGACACAGTGGACTCAATTCTTGACAACGCCTATCAGTATGGAAGAGAAGGAATATCTAAAGCTGTAAGTGTAAAATTTTTGTTATTATAACAAAAAAATTGAATTTCATTTAGGTAAAAGGTATGATGTCTGACGTGGATTCTGTGAAGTCAGAAAAACTTGAAAAACAAGTGTTGGAACTTTGGGATCGAGTTTATCAGAGCTGGATGTCATCAAATGATTCAAATGGGCCCAAAGTTACAGAACAAGCGGTCCAAACATCTTGGGAAGATTTTATAAGTGATATTCAAAAATCTCCAGGTTAGAGAGTAATTGATAATAAGTCTTTTAGAAATTCTACGACATATTTTTTGTTTTTTTTTAGAAATGTTTAATGTCAATGGACTTATCGATTTTGCAAAGCAAAATGTTGGTACTTTGATGTCTTTACTTGAATCAATTTGGGGTATTGTTAAAGGAAATATAAGTTTAATTTTGGGATCCTTTAGCACATTCTTGTCTGTGATACTTGGTGGCAGCACAGCATTTTTGAATTTCATATTAAATGTGGTAAGAATTATATTAACGATACTTTTAATACATATTCATTTCAAGTACGAACATTAGCTTATTTGTGAATATAGTGTAAATATGAACTGTCATTGCCAACTAAATCATCCGGGCTCTTTAATATTACTGTGGCAAAACTCAAATCTACCAAATATGTTACAGAATTCATTAAAATGGCACCTTTATTATCAGAGTCTAGTTAGGTTGAAATTTTCATTATATTTGATAGTGTTTGTTACTTTTAATAATAGACATAAGAGAAGTTTTAATAAACTTTTGAAAATCTAGTTCACATTAATACTTTCACTGCTGATATCTCCAAAACAACCCAAGATGCGTTAAAGCCACACATAACAATTTTGTGGGTTATTAAATTTAATGTATATAGGAAGTCATAGGAAGTCATTTTTGTAGATATATCAGTTAGTTCGGTCATAAGTCTTTGAAAAGTTGCGAAGGATTTTTACTTCCATCATGGCACCATGGCCAAAAGTTGACAAATCACAAATCTTGTCTCACATCCCTCGTTTCATCTCAACTAGCAACCAGTGCCTGCTATTTGAATATGCAGGAATGTGGGCACTTTTTCAAAGTATATGTGTATATACACATATTCGAATATCTGCATCCAACTCAACAGATGACGTTGTTGCCTGTGTATGTGCAAACCTTGTCTCCACCCTCTTTAATTTTGGCTATTCGATAGATCTTTCTCTTTTCTTTAAACAATTATTTATTCTAATTTAAACATTTTTTGATCACATTACGAAACAAAGCTTAACAAATAAGATAGTTATACAGTATCGGAAAGTGTTTGATTTGGTACGACAATAAGAGCAAGCGAGAGCGAAGCAAGCAATAGGGACGTGTCACTGTTTGCCTCTGCTATAGTACTGATAGACGTCTTTATTGTGGGTGGTCTTTTAATAGAGCAATGTCAAAAGTAGGACTTTCCGATTCTGTATTTATCTATTATGAAAATTTTTAAAAAATCACGTAATACATACTATATTTATTTCATCATTCTTGCTAAAATAATTCATCATTCTTTACTTTTTAAATTTCCTTTATTTTTAATTATTATATTCACAGGAATATTTTTTGCAGGTGGTGTTTTTGACAACACTTTTTTATTTATTAAACTCAAGTGGTGATCTCTATAAACCTGTTGAACTTTTAACTAAATTTTCACCAAGTGGTAGACGTTTTGGACATGCCCTAGAAGGTGCAGTGAATGGAGTGTTCTCAGCATCTTTTAAAATGGCGGCATTTTATGGATTGTGGACATGGTTTATACATAATTTATTTTCTACTAAAATTGTGTATCTTCCATCAGGTAGGTAATAATTCGAAATTGTACTTAATGTAAAGTATAGTTACAAGTTAATGAAAATAATAAAAGAGAAAATATATAGACTAAACTGAGAGAAAAAATCTTTAATAAAATAGTATGTATAATATATTTCTTCGGAGATGGATAAAGGAAACTTTCCGTATCTCTGTATTTTTTGTAAATACACATCTAGGGGCGGATTTACAGACACTTTTAAGGGGCTCTGAAGAAAGATACTTTAGTAGCATATTAGAAGAGAAAAAATTTAGTTTACCTATGTCTATATTATTTTTATCTCAGAAAATTTCATTAAAAGAATAAAATAAAACTAGTGGAAGCATTATACTCTTCGCCGATTTACTGAGCTTTTTATATAATTGTTACACATTCTATAGGATACTCTTCGCATTTTTCTTGTAAATAATGTTAGTTTTTGGACATTCTAAATTTTGTGATACCAACTTTGTTGTGAAAAAAAAATATATGAAAAAAAAAAAATCACGATGTGATTGCAAGACGAAACTTTTGCCACTACACCACCATTTCTTATTACTAAAATTGTTAATGAGTGTAATATATACTATTAGTAAATTTATTGTGATTATTAGGAAACACACATTAGTAAAATGTATTAAAAAAAATAGTGATAGGAAATAACATTTCGCAAGATTTCTATTTATTACAAACCATAAAAAAAAAAAATGTAAAAAACATTTTTTTAAATTTTAAATTACTAATAACTTTTTTATTTACCAAACTATTTTGTTAAAAATAAGGGTTCTTCCTCTAGCTAACACTAACTTACTCTCCAAATTTCAATACAATCGGATTTTTATTTCTTGAGTTATCGTGCTTACAAGAAACGTGACGGACGGACAGACGGATATTTTGAAAGTTGTTTAGAATTCATTCACTAACATATCGATATAAAAATTTGTTCTCTACGAGCGATATTTACTGATTTAGAAATGTGCCGATCAAATACAATATACTCTTTGTTTTTGCGAAGAGTATAATAATTGGAAGGACAAGATGGTAACAGATGAGAAGACTATTGCAAAAGTTGCATAGTTATTGGAGATATAATTTCTACATTTTTTGTTAAATTTTTTTTCGCTATTCTAATGTCTAGACGTAAAAGGTTGTAGAATTTTGGCGCTAGCTAATTTATAAATCTGAGGTTAATACTTCTATTGCTAACTGGTATTTTCAAGTGTTTTTTTGTGTTAGTTCTGGTTTCGTATTTATGGGATACATAATTTCTTACTTTATTACATTTGTGTACATATGAGCAGGTTGCCAATATATAGAGTGAGCGAACATTTAGTATTTCATTGGGGTATAGTAGACATGTGGAATATAACTTGCTTTTCTTATTGATGACTTTTAATATGTAGTTTTGAACTACATTAAGTTGTTTTATTTTGTTGTCATATATACCAGCCCATGCCATTATACCATAACGGATTTTAAATATTCTACCAGTGTTTTATAGATTCTTATTAGTAGATTTTTATCCAAAAATTCTCTTTGAAGGTAACATTTGTATATTAATTTCCTAATATTGTTAGTTAATTTATAAATATGTTGTTCCCATTTTAAATTATTGTCTAAAATTAAACATAAATATTTTGTAATTGGAGTTTCTTTAATCACATAATATAAATCATCGATAAAAGTAGATAGTTAGTGAAAAGGCTAATTGTTTTTTTTTACATTGAGAGACAATTTGTATGTGTTTAGCCAATTTTTAACCCCATTAAAACCACAATTTATTCTATGTTTTGCTCGTGCCCATGTTTTACCCTTAAATATGACTACAGTATTGTCAGCATATGATATAATGAAGGCATTTATGTCAAGTTCAGTTAATGAATTTATGTATATTATAAACAAGATTGGACCTAAAACTGTCCCTTGTGGAACTCCCATCTTTATTAAAGTCAGTTGATGTAGATCATATCTGATATTGACCATTTGTTGTCCATCTGATAAATAGTTCTTAAAAGGTTGTAGAATTTTGGCGCTAGCTAATTTATAAATCTGAGGTTAATACTTCTATTGCTAACTGGTATTGTCAAGTGTTTTTTTGTGTTAGTTCTGGTTTCGTATTTATGGGATACATAATTTCTTACTTTATTACATTTGTGTACATATGAGCAGGTTGCCAATATATAGAGTGAGCGAACATTTAGTATTTCATTGAGGTATAGTAAACATGTGGAATATAACTTGCTTTTCTTATTGATGACTTTTAATATGTAGTTTTGAACTACATTAAGTTGTTTTATTTTGTTGTCATATATACCAGCCCATGCCATTATACCATAACGGATTTTAAATATTCTACCAGTGTTTTATAGATTCCTATTAGTAGATTTTTATCCAAAAATTCTCTTTGAAGGTAACATATTAATTTCCTAACATTGTTAGTTAATTTATAAATATGTTGTTCCCATTTTAAATTATTGTCTATATATATAAACATAAATATTTTGTAATTGGAGTTTCTTTAATCACATAATGTAAATCATCGATAAAAATAGATATGTGAAAAGGCTAATTGTTTTTTTTTACATTGAGAGACTATTTGTATGTGTTTAGCCAATTTTTAACCCCATTAAAACCACAATTTATTCTATGTTTTGCTCGTGCCCATGTTTTACCCTTAAATATGACTACAGTATTGTCAGCAACTGAACTTGACATAAATGCTTTCATTATATCATATATAATGAAAGCATTTATGTCAAGTTCAGTTAATGAATTTATGTATATTATAAACAAGATTGGACCTAAAACTGTCCCTTGTGGAACTCCCATCTTTATTAAAGTCAGTTCACTTAGATCACATCTGATATTGACCATTTGTTGTCTATCTGATAAATAGTTCTTAAAGACATCTAGTCCCCCTAACACCATACTGCGAAAATGTATTCAGAAGTGCATGGTGAGGCACTGTATCAAACGCCTTTGCCAAATCTAGAAATACTGCAATACATTTGTCATCATTATTTAAGTTGTCAGTTACTTGTTAAGTAAGTTCATATATCGCATCCGATGTACTAATAAGTTCTCTAATAAAACCAAATTGGTTTTTGCTCAAGTTGTTATTAACGTTTAGAAATTTTATTAGCCTATTTTTCAAACATTTATTAAATATTTTGGCAAAGGTTTTTATTAGGCTGATAGGACGATAATTGTTAATAATTGTTTTATTTCCGGCTTCGTATATTGGAGCGATGATAGTAGTAATTTTATATTTTATTTGTCTGAATATGGAAATTGAGGACTGTCTTAGAGAAAATATTGTATGGAATCCATGAATAAAGTGCTTTTTTTTCACTTATGAGATTGCTGCGCACTCATCTCGGCTTATGCGACAAACTTCCCATTCGTGAAAAAAAGTACCGCTTTATGCACTTGTTGCATAAATTACTATTTAAGAAATATGTCTTAACAACACATGTTTACATTGTATTATTATTGCTACTTAGCAATAATAACACAATATAATTAATGGAATTAATCCATTCTGAGTCCGAATAAGTTTGGTAGTTAAGCCAATAAAGTAGTTACCTGAGCATGTACTTTATCGACAACAAACAACAACCAGTTAGAAGGCTCGGGGGTCCTCCACGCCATGAGGAGCATGTGAAACCTTATTAATATACTTTTCGCAAAAACGAAGAGTATATTGTATTTGATCGGCACATTTCCAAATCAGTAAATATCGCTCATAGAAAAAAAAAATTTATATCGTTATGTTAGTGAACGAATTCTGAACAACTTTCAAAATGTCCGTCTGTCCGTCCGTCACGTTTCTTGTAAGCACGATAACTCAAGAAAGAAAAATCCGATTGTATTGAAATTTGGAGAGTAACTTAGTGTTAGCTAGAGGAAGAACCCCATTGTTTTTTAACAAAATAGATTGGTAAATAAAAAGGTTATTAGTAATTTAAAATTTAAAAAAATATTTTTTACATTTTTTTATGGTTTGTAATAAATAGAAACCTTGCGAAATGTTATTTCCTATCACTATTTTTTTTCTAATACATTTTACTAATGTGTGTTTCCTAATAATCACAATAAATTTTCTAATGGTATATATTACACTCATTAACAATTTTAGTAATAAGAAATGGTGGTGTAGCGGCAAGAGTTTCATCTCGCAATCCAAGGGTCCCGGGTTCGATCCCTCACATCGTGATTTTTTTTTTTCACAACAAAGTTGGTATCACAAAATTTAGAATGTCCAAAAATTAACATTATTTACAAGAAAAATGCGAAGAGTATCCTATAGAATGTGTAACAATTATACAAAAAGCTCAGTAAATCGGCGAAGAGTATAATGCTTCCACTAGTTTTTTTTCTGATGTTAAATAATGTAATATGAAAGATAAAAAAGTACAGTTATATATTTTTGTTATGAGGACCCCTCACACTCTGTAAAATGATTTCCGGTCAAATTGCTTCAAATTCTAGTATGTTGTATATTTTCGAAGTCCTGATCAAGTCTCCAGGGGCACGGCGCTTCAAATGCCTTACTTTTAGCTCCAGAGCCTTGAGATCGTTGAACATGGCGTTTCCAGCAGCATCAATGAGACATATGTTGAAAACTATATATAATACTAATGTAAGGACCATTTTGTGTGTATGTGTTTGTGTGTGTGTGGGTGAGTGTGTGTTGTCGCTCAAGCGTGTTTATTAACCTTCAATTATTCATGGATTGTTAAGATCTATCTGTGGGGATCGGTGTGCTGCATCCATAATTGTATTCAATAGAGAAACTGAAGGATAATGAACATTCTGCTTATACCTAGCGTACCTAAGATACCACAGAACACTCGCAACATGAGCGCATGTGCTGAGAGTCCTGGCTCCAGTCTTGCAGGTACAATAATATCCATCAACTAAGGTATTATCAAGATTTTCATCCATACCTTCTGCTACATTTCCATTGTATGAAATGTATATCTCGTACTTGGACCTGTTCCTGAATCTAGAGTAAACTTTGATTCTCAAAAATCCCCTTTCATTCATTAATTCATCGATCTGGAATTCTTTATTTTCTTCTCGTTGCAACTTTTCTTGAACATATGATGGTGCCAAAGATATTTGATATATACCGAATGTGAGATTTCTCAAATAATCCAAGGAGAGTCGAGGAAAAGCAATATTATTATCTTCTAGTCTAGCCCATTGACCTCTTCTCTGAAGGTTGTCGATTTCGACTCTCGCTTGGACAACGTTCGGTTCACGGGATTTATCCAGCATTCTCCTCGCCATGTGCACATCGGCACCTATCATCTGGATTGGGAGATGAAACCTGTTTAATAATGCTGCCGCTATAAGATAAAAATATTTGAGATTCTCGACATATGGCATTTCAATAACATTATCAAAAAACTTGAGCACGCTCTTTATATGACTGTTCCTGGATTCGATTACCCACCTTGTTTTCGTGATCAAACGAGTCTCATTTGCTTCTTCAGTAGTGAACTGAGTTCGTCCTCGGAGGAGTGCGTGCGGCATTCTATAAGAAATGTCCAATGCGTCGAGGCAATCTCCTGCATCGCGATAACCCCGATCGACTATAAGAATGTCTCCTTCCTGAAACCATGCTCGAATACCATTCACATCGTTCTCGAATTCATTGATCAACATTTGAGCATCATTATTCCTGCTGTCAAAAAAGTAAGGTCCGTGAACAGCAAGAATATATCCATTCGGAGCAACTATTAGCCCTGGCTTTACCAAGTGATGGCCTTTATGCAGGGAGAAAGATTGTCGTAACGTGCGAAAGTTTGAACTCTTGTTAATATAAGAATATGTACCATCCATGCAAGCAATCGCTTTTGGAACTTCAGGATTGGGATTATATAATTTATTCGCAAATGGAGTAACATGTCTGGCAATATAGTCTTCCCTAGTTACCCAGACAGCACAAGTATATCCTATGTACGTCCTATGGATATCCACATTGGACATGAAGGACCTAAAGTGGATATCCTTAAGGATCACATATGGGTTACATAGGATATCCTATGGACGTCCATAAGATATCCATCGTGAATCCTTAGGGATATCCACTGGACATACATAGGACGTATTTGTTATACAGTAAATGGACATAAAGCAGATATCCTTATGAATCACATATGGACCACATGGGATATCCATTGGATATTCTTTTGTCACAACTTTGGACGTCCATAAGATATCCATTGTAAATCCTTATGGATATCCACTGTATGTCCACAGACCATATGTTTGTCACAAATTGGGACATCCATAGGTAACACAATTTGTGTCCGCTTGTGGACATCCACTGGCCATCCCGTTGACGTCCATTAACTGCAGGTCACTCAAAATAGTTTTGTTGATTAGAATTTACTTATTTAGTCAACATCAGCCTTAACAATTAATTTATAGGTTTGGGATTGACTATATACTTTTTGCCTTTTGCACCAAGTATATAGTCAATTATTCTTTGCTAAATAAATTAATCGTTAAAACCAATGCTGACTAAATAAACAGATACTCATCAGCAAAGCCCTTTTGGTTGACCTCTACATTTAATTGATATATCCCACAATATGTGCACTAATTTCATTATTTAAATATCAAATAGCAAAAGCAATATTTCGTACATGGTGCCAAAGGAGAACTTATGCTTACCATATGCAACATACCTATGCCAACGTTGCTTATAACTTATTTCAAATTGGCTTTAAATCCGTTGAAACTACTACTTTCAAATCATATAAAAATAAATAGGTGGATAAATATAGATTTAATAAATTTTATGTATTTATAAAAACAATCAGTTCAAATAACTGCAATACTTTTGACTGTTGATTAGATGTTATATATTATATGTATGTTAAAATGTAAAGAAAAACTTAAAATTAAATTATTTATACATCAGTTCCATTATGTTATCATATATATTCTATCCTATTCTATCTTTCCTCATGTTTTGTCTCTCCTTGGCTCAACTTAATAAATTTTTTATTGCATCCACATCAGTGCCAGCGTTACGATGTATGTCTGCCGCACCTAAAAATTGTAAATTATGTAGGAAGATCTGCTTAATTTCTGCAAGATTATACTCATAGACAAAGCTAGATATGTTTTTCAAATAATATCAATTTTCCATTTTTAAGTTAAATTTATATTTTTTTACATATACAGGTTGAACCAAATTAGAAGGGATTTGTGGTTTTCTCTAAAACTATGGCAGATAGACAAAAATCAATATAGGTGTCCTGAGCTCGATTTTCAAGAAACAAACAATGGCGCAAACCGCGATCGTCTATCTTTTTCGACTACCAAGCTACAGAGCGTTTTTGGAAAATTGGCATTTTTGGATGAGCACTATCTCAATTACAAAGTGTCGAATCGAAAATCGAGTAATGGAACAAAATTATTAAAAAAACACAAGTTACGTCTATACCTTGAAAACTGAGGCATGCATAATTTTCTTATCAGCAACGGATTCTACTCAAAAAAGCGCCTTAAGAATGTGTTACTCGATTTTTGTTTCAACACTTAGTAATTGAGATATAGGAGTCATCCAAAAATGCAATTTTTCCAAAAACGCTCTGCAGCTCGGTAGTCGAAAAAGATAGACGATCGCGGTTTGCGCCATTGTTTGTTTCTCGAAAATCAAGTTCAAGAAACCCATCTGTCTATCTGCCATATAGTTTTAGAGAAAACCCCAAATCTCATCTAATTTGGTCCACCCTGTTCAGGAATGTAAAAGTTATCAATAAGCTACTCCTCTAAATCCCTAAAAAGTCATAGCAATTCAAGAGCACTCATGCCAAACGTATCACCAGATTCAATCATGGCAGGGCAACTCATTACCTGCCGAAACGTGGGGATGGCAGTTTCAAAATTATATAAACAAGTACGATTTCTAAAATCTGAAATTCATTTTCTGCAACAAACATTAAGTCATTAAGTGTGCCATACGAACTTTTTTGGAGATTTTTATTCTGCTTAATTTCTATTTAAAACATTTTTTGAGGAGGTGATTTTTCAAGGGTTCATATAGTTCATACTCATAACTGAAAGAAACAATTCATGAAAGGTGACTCCTAATACTTACATAATAAAATTGAATTTGAATTATTGTTTGCTGCAAGCATCGATGTATCGAATCGTATGTTGTTCTTCCACCCGGCTGTATTAAGTCCTTAATATAAAAATAATTAATATTCAATTAAATATTAAAATCACAATCTAAAAAAAATTTAAAAACAATAAAAAAAATTAGAGTAAAAACAAATTAAACTGGTAACTAATTAATTATTTTTTGGAAGAAAGCGAGCCAGTTCGCATTATTAGTTAACTGTATGTATTTGCTGTTGATAAAAAGTATGTATCTCGGAATTTGCATATTTTCTAAAAAGTAATAAATAGTATAAATATGATAAATAGCGCACATTTACGAAAAAAAATGTATACAATTAAGCGAAAAAAAAAAAATGAGAAAGTTACGGGACCGGGGAGTGAAGAGGGGTGCTGGGTGAGGCAACAGTAACCTTTCCAACGGTGCATAAATGTGATTTTGCTTAAAAAGTGGGGTTAGTTAGCTGGTAAACACTTTAAGCCGGCGATATACATATGTGAAATATAAATACAAACAGGTTGGAAGGTTACATAGGTAAATATAAACACATTTTCATAGATAAATGGGGATAACAAATTCAACTTACCACCAGTAGATTCAGGTTTTAAACTAGACATCAGAGCTGCTTCTATTTGTTGAAGCCAAATTTTCTGTCTGCAGATGAAATCTTGGTATTTCACCAGCAGTTTGCACTTTTAATGTAGAGATAAAAACCCTGTACGTGTTCCTTGTATATCCCCAGACAACACAAACATATCTCTGAAATGTGCTGAGAATATTTATTCCGAATATTGCATTTTAGCAGGAATATGCCATATCCATGCAAATATATCCAGAGCATATGCCTGGGACCATTGAAAGACACCTTCTTTCACATCCCTGGGATATCTTTTTTTCCCACGCAGAATATGCATAAGAGAAGACAAGGATATATTATTTATATCCAAATAGAATATCCGATAGATATACTATTTATATTCAAACGCAATATCCGATAGATATATATTTATATCCAAATGAGATATCTCACAGATATACAGAGTGACCCATTTAAAAGCGCGGCATCTCTCTAAAATGTTTATTTATTGTGCGATTTGAATCAAATTTTACTCAAGTATAGAATAAATTAGGATCTAATTACGAACCAGAAAAACATTCGTCTCCTATAAATGCAAAGCCATCTACACGGTACCGAAACATGCAGAGAAAATCAAAAAATCAGATTAGGCATTTTTTTATCGGAAAATTTTGTTAATGAAACTTGTTCGAAATTGTCCAAAAACTGTAAGTCCAAAATTCAATCAGAATAAAAAAATATTGAAATTTTGATTCTTTCTTTCAATAATTATTTTTAAAATTTAAATTTTTTAATTTTGATTAGATTTTGATTAAGTTTTTG
The DNA here is from genome assembly GCA_936432065.2 of Rutpela maculata. Classification (NCBI taxonomy): domain Eukaryota; kingdom Metazoa; phylum Arthropoda; class Insecta; order Coleoptera; family Cerambycidae; genus Rutpela; species Rutpela maculata. Next base: position 134,335,215 of record OW386287.2, on the reverse strand, counting down.
GACAATTTGAACAAGTTTCATTAAAAAAAAATTCCGATAATAAAATGCCTGATATGATTTTTTTACTTTTTTCGCATATTTTGGTACCGCAGGTGGCTTTGCATTTGTAGCAAATGTTTTTCTGGCCATAAGTGGATCCTAATTTGTTCTATACTTTAGTAAAATTTAATTTAAATCGCACAATAAATAAACATTCTAGAGAGGTGCCCCGCTTTTAAATGGGCCACTAAAATTATTTTTTATTGTTTTCTTTCTGTCCTGATTAGAAAATAACATTCAGATATTAAACAAATCACAACTTTCACACGTTTTAATTTCAATATGAAATTACCTACCTTCTGTAATTGTCCTCTCCATTTATGAAAAAGTTTCTCACCAAAAATAGCACATTTTGTTTTTCCTAATACTGGTACCTAGGGGTTACTAACTTAAAAAGGCAATGTACATGTTAAATGTTATTGAAGGAAATTACTTAGATTTTTTGAAAAAAATTTGCCAAATATTTCTTAGACACTACTACTTTAGTAGTAGTAGTACTTTAAATATGAATCAGAATTTGGAAAAACAAAAAGTGTCTGTTCTTTTTTCTAGTGAAGAACTGTTTTAAAAAAAGGTGCGAGCATTTTAGGATCACTCAACATATAGATATCCACATATACAAGGTGTGTAACCTAAAATTACTATTCTATAAATCTTTCAATTTTAAAGGTACTAAGGCAGAGTTTCCAGATTCATAGAATACGAATAGGTATTTATCGTGGCATCTAACTTTTTACTGAATTATAATTCTGATTAGATTTCCATCAGTATGTTAATAAAAAGTTCCAAAGCTTCACATTTCAAGGGAAAGAGGAATGTAATGAAAACCGTTAATTTTTTTTTAACACATATTCAGATATTTCATAATTATAAAAAAATTTTAGAATCTTATTCCATATTATTTTCTTTTCCAGTGTCCTTTTTCCTAAAAATAATAAACAATATTTAAAAATTAATACCAGGATAAAAAATAGTGATATTTATTTTCATTAATTTGATATTGTTAATATTCAAGACAAACTTCGTTCACCTCGTCGCCATGTGACTTTCTTGTCTGTAATTATAACCAGTTTCAGAGGGAAGGTTCGTTGGTGAAACCTTCATAGATATACTTATTTGACTTAGAATCTTTAAAATTATTGTATTGATTTATCAGTGAATTTCACATAAAATAACTTCAACTTCATAATAACTAAGTATTAAAATTTTGATCTGTCATGTCTAAGAGACCATGCTGTTATATCCTAACCTTTAGGTACCTAGACAACACAAGTGTAATTCAACACAAAAATGTAATTATAGATCTTTTTTAGACTAATTAGCATCTGTTGGTTAGGTATGCCAACGAAAGCAAAAGTTGCCTGATATTTGTAGGAACACACTGCTTAATGTGGTAATTAAAAGTTAGGTCTTATTCATATGTCAAGTTGTAAACTTTATCCAACGTCAAAGTGACAATAAAGTATGACATGACGTATATATGAATTTTGATACATGAAATAAATATCACTATTGTTTATAAATAACAGAGAACTGAAAATATGTACATATCGATCCACAAAAGATGAAACAACTAATATTTAATATTATGTCTAAAAATGCCCACCTAGCTGAGGCTGAATATGTGCGGTGATCGAAAATATACCCCCGTGGGTCATCTATAAAATTTGAGACTTTTCTGTCTTTATTGGCAAGATATATTAAACCACGTAGGTATCAAACACGACATATATTATTGATAGATATTACGAAGTCCTTAAAAAACATACTTTTTAACCAATGTTTACAAGGTAGAAAAATATTTAAAAAAACAACACTTTCAACCCCAAAACTACCCCTTCAAAGAGACGATTGAAAATGAATTTATTGCACTTTCAATAACATATTTATGTTAGGTACCTATGTAAAATAAATAGACGTACTTACCGTTAAACACAGGGATCTCTTTCTTCTAAAAATGACTACCACCAGATAAGGTACTAGCATAAAAACATAAAACTATAATCACAAAAAAGGAAAAAAATACACAAAACAGTTTACAGCTCTCATAAACGCTATGTATAACAAATAACAATGGCGACCTCACTTCAGAAATCAAGTTCGTACTGCGAGTGCGCAGCAGGGTGCGCAGTAAGCCAGCCGTATATGTAATCATGTGATCTCACCAAGGTTTTATTATAGGAAGGTGCAGCAAACTTTGTAAATACCTCGATTTTACATACAAATATCATGTATACGACTGTGGTGTATTTGCATATTATATTAATATTACTTTATTACGGGTTTTGTGTATGATCCTCAGACTGCTGCTGATCTTTTCCTGTGTAAAATTAATAATTATATACAAATGTCAAAAACTTCTAAAATTAGGAAGAAAAAAATGACAAGAATAAAACCTTGGATAACCAAGGGCTTAATGGCATCAATAAAAAATAGAGACAAACTCAAGAAACGGTTAAACAAGCATTATACGCCAGAATTAGAACACGAATATAAAATATATAGAAACGCTTTGAATAGATTATTAAAAAAATCAAAAAATGACTACTATCTTAGACAACTCGAGGACAACAAAAATAATTTAAAAAAAGTGTATCGGTTAATATCTGAAGCTACCAATGAAAAATCAAACCGAAAAAATACGTATGAAATTGTTAATGATGATGGAACTACCTTTAACAATCATAAGCAAATGGCAAACTATTGCAACAATTACTTCATCAATATTGGTTTAAATATGACCAAAGACATTGATGATGTAACATCCTACAAAGAAAATATACCAGTAAATCCCAATACCATGTTTCTTAATCCAGTAACGGAAAATGAATTAATAGAACATATATCCACACTAAAAAATAACAGTTCACCTGGTATTGATGGAATAACTGTTGACATTATTAAGAAAACACATCAATATATTTTAGAACCGCTTAGATATATAATTAATTTAATTTTTTCAAAAAGTATTGTCGCAACTCAATTTAAAACTTCCATAGTTACCCCCATTTTTAAAGCAGGAGATAAAACAAAAATATGTAATTACAGGCCTATTAGTGTCATTAATAATTTTGGAAAGATTTTTGAGAGATGTTTGAAATCTCGATTTGTTAACTTTTTCGACCAAAATAATATTATACATGAACTACAGTTTGGTTTCCGTACAAATAAAACAACTAGTGATGCCATGTGTACGGTTATCAAGGATATTATAGAGGGTTTAGATACAAATAAAAAATGCATCGCGGTTTTCTTGGATCTTGCGAAAGCATTTGACACTGTGAACCATGAGAAACTCTTAAACATATTGGAACGCTATGGTATCCGTGACACAGTGTTAGATGTCTTACGCAGTTATTTATTTAATAGAGCACCACAATATGTGAAACTAAATGAAACTCTTAGTGAAACAGAGACTGTGAAAATAGGGGTACCCCAGGGGACAGTCCTTGGTCCGATACTCTTCCTGGTTTATATAAATTCTCTATTGTCCTTAAAAACCCAAGCAAAAATTGTATCCTATGCAGATGATACAGTTGCTATCTTTTGTGAGAATTCATGGCCTGAAACTAAAACAGCTGTACAGTTAGGTATAGAGAGAATTAAAAATTGGCTAAATGTGAATCATTTATCATTAAATGCAAATAAGACTCGTTACCTGGCCCTTACATTAACTGAAACTAATAGACCAGACTTTACTAGTATAAAAATCACAGGTATGAAAGACGAAATTAAGGAGACAAATGAGATCAAGTATTTGGGTATAATTATTGATAAACATCTAAAATGGAGTAATCATATAGATTATTTGACGAATAAGATAAGGAAACTTATTTATAAATTCTACCAATTGCGAGAATTTCTTTCACGAAAACTATTGTTAATCATCTATAAGTCCCTTGTCGAATCTCTTATCCGCTATGGTATTTTAGTATGGGGAGGAATGTATAGAAACTCATTACAGAAACTAAATATAATCCAGAATTATATATTAAAGATTATATATAGGAAACATAGACAGTATCATACAAATTTACTCTATACTGAAGATATTTGTAACATTCGATCTCTATACTTCCACCATCTATGTATATATGCATTTAAAAATAAAACATTCCAGAATCATATATCTTCAACATACCACACTCGTAGCACTGTTAATGAAGCTCTATCCACCCCAAGATTCAATAAAAATATTTGTCACAGATTTCTAATATACACACTGCCAAAAGCGTATAATCTTTTGCCAATAGAGATCAAACATACTAAAAATTTAAAAAAATTTTCAACCTTGTCAAAAAAATTTATTTTTCAAAATTACTTTGATTTTATAAAAATTTTAGATAACAGTATAGTGTAAATGCTCATTGTAATATATACACTTGTTCCTTGGTAACATTATATAGATATAGCTCACTATTCCGTAAACTTCCTATGTTTGACTAGCAATATAAATATTTCTACTAGTTAAATCACACACCTCTTACAGCACAACACAAGCGTTTAATCACTTAGGTGCTTTTATACACACTTTGCAACACTTATATCTAAACAATTACGTCACATGTACCATTCTTTGTAATTTTTACTCCTCGGAATATATTTATCCGAGGAAGAAGTATCTGTATATATCTATTTTTTCCTTGTTTGTTTTTAATCTCTTCTATTGTAATTTGCAAGTTTGTATTTTTATAATAAATAAATAAAATAAATAAATAATAAAAGACAATAAGGTATTAACAGAAATACAAATGAAAATTGACAATCATCTGTGACGTAACAAATAGCGACAGAATTTACCTTCTTGTAGCAAAGTTTGCTTTGCTTTAACGCTGTTTACGTCATCCTTGGCTTGGCAGTTTACTGAATACCCTACCGCGGCTGATGAAAAAATTCATTTAGGTATAAAGGCGAATGCCATTAGAAATTAGAACTAACATAAGATTTAAAGCAAAAATAACATTTTAGAATTACATGACGAACTTGTCTAGCGATCCAACGAGACTATAAGCAATTTTACCTATAATACCTATATATTTTGGCATAGAGTTAGAACAGCGTATAATAATACCTTCTCACCAAAACTATTAGAAAAAAAGCAACATAATAAAGGCCTTTTACATTTTCGCAGAATTACAAAGCGCGCAGTTTTTAAACATACGTGAGTTATACAAATACATAAATATGGTAAGAAGCTAATGGCCTTGATTGAAATATTCCAATCAACGGTAAACAATTTGGCCATTTTGGCCCTTGAAGAATAGTTAGCATAATATGTGATAATACTTAAATTCATACTAATTCTTGCAATCCAGATACACAATGAAACAAATTAATAAAATTGAAATTTGACTGTCTTAAAAAAATTAATAAAACATAATGTTTCTTGAAATATAAGGTCCAAGTTGCTATATAACTTGTTTAAGTAGGTATGACTTTTTGGTGGATATCCACTGTATGTCCAGTGGATGTCCAAAGAAAAATATCAAAGTTAATCCACAAGTGGACATCCAGTGGATATCCGTTTGTGGTACACGGAATTCCAGGAGTTAATATGGACATCCAATAGGTGTTATGAGCTGTCTGGAATCGACAATTTACGGATATATGTTGATGGATAAAAACGGATATCCAGTGAATATCTCTCGATGAACAAAGTACGGATATTTGTTGATGGATCAGAAACTAGCATCCAATGTATATCCCTTAATGGACAATTCGTTGATGAATAAAAACGGATATCCAGTGGATATCTTTCGATGGACAATGTACGGATATTTGTAGATGGATCAGTAACGAGCATCCGATGTATATCCCCTAATGGACAATGTATGGATATTCGTTGATGTATAAAAACGGATATCCACTGGATGTCTCTCCATGGACAATATACAGATAGTAGTAAAAGGATCAGGAACGGGCATCCTTAATGGACGAAGAATAAGAATATTAGTAAATGGATAATAAATGGACATCTAGTGGATATCCCCCATGGATAATGTATGGATATCCATGTACGGACATATACAGACGTCCATAGGATATCCATACTATCTCCTTGGACATACGGACATGATATGGACAAGAAATGGATGCCGTATGGATATCCTGTGCTGTCTGGGTATAGCCTGATCTCCTACATTTTCAGTGACAAATCTCTGCATCAACGACTTTCGTACGTTGGCATTTGCCAAGCTGACCTCTTGCCGGGGCGAATAGCGGAATATAACTTTGAGGAATTCATCTGATATTCCTTGGCACATTTTACATAGAAATGTTAGAAGATCTTTCTTATAAACATGTGTCATTTTACCATTTTCTGGGACTGGATCACAGTACGTTAACAATAGATTGAACTGATCCTTTGACAACGATGTTAAGCAGTTGAAATCAGCATCATTCAAGTTACTTTCATCGGAGAAATCAGGGATTTTAGTGGATGCTTGACGGAGACCTTGAAGAAAGGATTGCAATTCCGCGCCTTTAATGACATAAAGTCTATTTACAAACCTCAAACCTGGTAGTAAAGCAATAGTTACATGAGCTTTATCATCTAAATGCTGCTGACAAGATCTCACTCCCTTGGGAATGTAGATATCCCGATCGACAAAGATTGTCACTCTTGCTTTTAAAGTCAGTCTCCGCAGATCAGCAATAGCACCACAAATAAAGCATGTATGGCTAGACATTTGTGTCAGTACATTCAAACGCATACAGGCAGGATCCAATTCAATAGCTCTGATCTCTTCGATTATCGATTGATTACAATTAATGCACAATCTCGCTAAATCATCCATCTCGAGAGGGGCAAATCTATTACATTTCGTCTTGCCATGGCGATTTCTCTTTTATTTATGTTGGCGCGCCGTCGAGCCAACTTAACTGTCGTTGAGGTAAAGCAAGATTGCAAACAAAACAAGGACGCATATTCTGATATGCCTTATTTCTGCCAGTTGATGGTCAAAAGAAATATTTTAATGCCTAAGGCAGTCAACTATAATTAATCCGTCAATAATGACAGATGATAAAGAAAATCAAAATATGATAAAAAAAAAAAAGAATATCTAAGTGCTGGATAGAGGGACTAATTTTTAAATTGTTCGATTAGTGAATTACGCTTTTAATCATGTGTTACAACATAAAAGAATAGCACTTAACTACAGAGGAACAATTTTCTTTATATTGTAAAAAGACAAAATAATTAAGAAATATGTGTTTCAGCAGTATTACTGAAAAGTATAAAACATAAAAGATCTATCTTTTCTATTGAATACAATTATGGATGCAGCACACCGACCCCCGCAGATAGATCTCAACAATCCACGAATAATTGAAGGTTAATAAACACGCTTGCGCGACAACAGGCACTCACCAACATACACAAACACATACACACAAAATGGTCCTTATATTAGTCTTATATATAGTTTTCAACTTATGTCTCATTGATACTGCTGGAAACGCCATGTTCAACGATCTCAAGGCACTGGAGCTAATAGTAAGGCATTTGGAGACTTTTGATCAGGACCTCGAAATATACAACACACTAGAATTTGAAGCAATTTGACCGAAAGCCATTTTACAGGGGTGAGTGTGCGGGGTCCTTTCATAATTTAAAAAAAAAACATGGGGGATGAAAATACAAATTTTTATTAACACTTATTTCTGACAATCTCTCTCAGTCATCCTCACCTCAAAATAAATCTCATAGCCATTTGGTGACAACATATTTTGAATATCTGATAGAGTCTTCCCAAATTGAAAAGTGGTAATACATCCATTAGTTTTGATGGCATAAAAGACCCAGATACTGCAACAAAAATTTTGCAGTGTTAACTATAACTTCATTTATATATGTACCAAATTTCACATGCCTATATCAACAAATGAAAAAATTACAGATTTTTGAAACGCAAAAGTCTTGTTTGCCCCATAGTGGGCTGGGACCCAGGGATTCTAAACCCAAATATTTAGGGCCTCTGAAGTCCTAGATCTGCCCCTGCATACACCCCTGTGTATTAATTTTATATCGTGTCATTATCATCTCACTATTTTTGCACCCACCAATAATCAAGATATTTTATTACGCTGTATATCGTGTGTTTTAAAATGGAGTCAGTTAATGTGATGAGCTAACTTAATGCCGTTATTTCCACAATCAGTGCTCTGTTTTAGCTATTATAAATACATTTTTTATTAAATAATTGAAATCACTATAATTAAGTTATAAATCACCTTTTATCTATGTAGCCTTTTATCTGTCATACTGTGATAATTTCTTAGTTTTTGACCATATAACAATTCATCTTTTAGCATTTGCGACAATTTTGGGTGCTGTACCATTTTTGGGCACTTACTGGGCGTGTGTACCTGCTGTTTTGGATCTCTGGCTAGCACAAGATAGAGGCATAGCTGCTATTCTGTTTGCAGCATTTCAGTTTCTTCCCACCTCCATTGTAGACACGACAATATATAAGGAAATAAAAGGGTACGTTATTTTAACCAAAATACACGGCTATATTACTGTGAACCTATATTGTGTAATTAATTTATTATCTTGGTAAATAAGTTATCTGTAAATATTGAAATGAACTTACTTCAATAAAAGCAGTAGTGGAGGTAGTAGTAATAAATAGAACTTGGGAGAGGCTGACAGGCTAATTTGCAATATATTTATCAGTGATGGTGCCGGGCCCGAGCCCTGGGCTCCCACCCTCGTCGTCACTTGGTCACCTGACATGTAAAACTGGCCCTTTTTACCTACCTCTTATAAGTCTCCCTAACAGTCTAGCTTGTTCAACCTTGCCAATGTTCGGGTCAGGATGTTGATTAAAAGTAATATATATATTTTTTTTTACAGTGGTGGACATCCATATTTGACAGGTTTAGCTATAGCTGGTGGTATTTTCTGTCTAGGTGTAGAGGGTGCAATAATAGGTCCTATGCTCTTATGCGGTCTATATGTAGCTATAGATTTATCCTCTAGTCTTTTTAAAGAATCTCCTTCAGAAGAGTCGTTGAACTTGAGATTACATCATTTGCAAGATAATAGTTAAGTAATTTAATGTTTAGATAACACTTTAGGTAAGACCATATAAGTTCTTTGTTGCTTGATTTGGTTATGTAAAATGTGTTTTTGCTTTCTAATTTTAATTGAAAAAAATAAAGATCTGTAAGCGCGACTTGCAATTTTGCTGTGATTATTTACTACTTGTTAAATTTTTGTACGAAGCATTTTCTTGCATTTATATATTTTTGGAGATTTTTAAATTAATTATTTATTTAGTAAAATAGGAACCACAAAGAGGCTTTAATATATATATTTTGAAAATATATAGATAGAGGACTAAGCATGACATGCTGTCTAAGCTATGACAAAATTTAGCAGCACTGTGTCTTATACAGTGTACAATGTTATAGATTATCATATTACTTAGTCTTTAGTAAAGTTAATAAACCAAATATATGCTATCCTCAGACTTTTTGAGTTACAGTTATCATAAACTTCCAACATATAGACATATATCCTTGAAAGTGTTAATTGTGTTCAAACTGAAAATTATCTTATATAAAAAAGTGTATGATAGCCCATTACTAAGTAAAAGTTATAAATTTCTTCATGATGATTCACAGAAGCAACAATTTTTATTGTGTATTTACATTTACAAATTTCAAATTTTATAATAAATGTTGCAATTTCTCTTCTTCCCAGTTAGAAGCCTGACATTGTCATAGTTAATGAAACATTTCTGTTATGGTATTTTTAAAATGAAATAGTTATTAAGGTACCAAGGGTGTTATAAGGATAATAACGCACCGAGGTCGGCAGTGTACAATCCCGAGGGCCTCTGGCCCGAGGGAATGTACGTCGACCGAGGGCGTCATTATCCTATAACACCCGTGGTGCCTTCAACGTTTAATGTCCTGCAAGTCTGTTATTTAATTCGAATTTTTTTTTTTGACATTTACGATTTATTAATTTGACATCTATTATGTTCAGAACGATTTGATTTAAAAGAGAGTAAAAATCAAAATTGTTTGTAAACTCCGCCATTGCATAGCAACGCATTTTGTTTGTCAATAACGCTATCATAATTTGCTTGTTTTGGGTTGTATTATAATTTTATAATGCCCTAGGGCGTTATAGATATTCATAACGCCCTAGGGCGTTATTTTTAATTTAATGTATCTCAAAATAGGGTGATTATTGTAAAATAACAGACTTGTAGGACATTAAGTATATTAGATTTTGTTGTAAATTGTTTAAATGCATCAATTTTATAAAAAATCAGTCCATAAAATGTGTTGATAAATATAGGGTGTCCGGTAATAGTATTATTACTACTTCGGGAGGCGATTCTATAATCAAAAATATGAAAAAAGTTCTTATATGAACATGGGTCCGAAAAGGCTCATTAGGGCTGTTATGACTTTTATTGATTATTTTATATATAGCCAGGGAGATAGCGACAGATTTTTCGCGTTAATGTCTATAAAGCTAGATTTTTTCCCATGATAGCTTAGACAGTATCAATGATGAAGGTGCAATTCTGCCAATCTATAAGTTCTGCAAAAATGAATAAAAAGTTAAATAAATATTGCAAAAAGAGATAATATCGATTTTCTGAAATGTCACAAAATGTCATTTTGATTCGTTCGTGGCGAGCCCAATTTTCGAATTTCACTGTGCAATTTACGATCAGGTTTATCTGGAAGACTTTCTCTTTACGTCGCGATATCGTACGTCCGTCCCAATGGTGTTTTTCGAAAAATATGACCGTGTCAAGATTGCATGTTTTTGCAATTTTTTCGGCTCCGAAATTCAAGCTGTTTTTTGCTATTTTTCGCAGATATGTCCGAAACGGTGGGAGTTAGCTCGAAATAAAAAATAAGGTCAAACGAGTATTTTCCATTACGAATCTTTTTGCTACCATCAGAATATTAATTTTTTTTTCTTTTCGGAGATAACTACTGAAATATCGACCATGTACAACAAAAAATCACAAGTTTTGAGCTTCTACAGTTGGCAATTTTTTAATCTTGGCTCCTACGTGAAAAGACTACTCTAGCTAATTTAAATGGCATTAAATTTGCAAAAACTGTTTTTTTTATTTTTTGAATTCCGACAAAAATGAAGGAATTAGAGGGGGCGGGATTTGGGACTTTTTTTTTTTCGGTAAAATTTCGCCATTTTCTCATCGTAATTAATCGGTAATTAACTGAAATCGATCTCATATGCGATGTTTACTTAATATCATGTACTACTTTGACTCTCCGTTAATCTTGGCCCTTTGAAACAAAGGTTTCTTAGAAAAAATATTTTTTTAAGATTTACACACAATCTATAGGAAAACGTGTAATTTCCTACATTTCCTCAAGTATCTCGATAATTATCGTCTTCTTCGAAAAATTTGTAGACAGCTTATGTAAAGAGAATTGATTGGGCTGTCCGACACTTTTCCTGGCTATTACAGTTCCCAAATCAGTTTTGAATTTTCCGCCGCGGAATATTAATCTACAAAGCTGATCTACAAGCAGTTTATGCACTATTTCGATTAAAAATCACATTCTACCTCCGCTGAAAGGTGGCTAAATCTTTGATAGACGTTGCACGATATAAGGCATAAAAACAGTTAAACAAACGTTTTGAATTTTTTGCCCAAGTGCATAAAAATTTTCAGTTCCCATAATTTCAATTCCTTCTTTTTATTCAATTTTCAGTAGTAAAAAGCATGTATAAAAATTTCAGATGGTATAGATACGTTGTGGATAGAAATGTGAGAGATAAAGTAAGCTTATTTTCAGTGAATATTTTCGTCTGTAGCTCGACCACTAACAATATTAAAAAGTAAATCCTTATCTAACGTATTATCAAAAGGTTCTAATGGAGTAAATAAAAGTGATTATTAACACATCTATAAGAAAACTGTGTTCGTTAATATTAATGAATATAATTTTCATGATTTGACTATGTATTGCCATTTTGGCAATGTCTACCAAAGATTTAGCCACATTTCAGAGGAGGTAGAATGTGATTTTTAATCGAAATAGTGCATAAATTTCTTGTAGACAAAAAATCAGCTTTGTAATATTCCGCGGCAGAAAATGCAAAACTTATCTGCGAACTGCAATAGCCCGGAGCGCATATTCGATCATAAATCTTTTACTTTTTATGTTAGAGAAAAAATTAAAAAAGTGTGGGAAAGCTCAATCAATTCTCTTTACATAAGCTGTCTACAAATTTTTCGAAAAAAACGATAATTATCGAGATATTCGAGGAAATGTGGGAAATTACACGTTTTCCTATAGAGTGTATGTAAATCTTAAAAAAATTATTTTTCTCAGAAACCTTTGTTTCGAAGGGCCAAGATTAACGGAGAGTCAAAGTAGTACATGATATTAGGTGAACATCGTATATGAGATCGATTTCAGTTAATTACGGTGATAAAATGGGGAAATTTTACTGAAAATAAAAAAGTCCCAAATCCCGCCCCCTCTAATTCCTTCATTTTTGTCGGAATTCAAAAAATAAAAAAAAATACTTTAGCAAATTTAATTCTATTTAAATTAGCTAGTCTTTTGGCTTAGGAGCCAAGATTAAAAAGTTGCCAACTGTAGAAGTTCAAAATTTACGATTTTGGGCCGTACATGGCCGATTTTCAGTAGTTATCTCCGAAACGATAAAAAAAACAAAATTCTGATGGTAGCAAAAAGATTCGTAGTGGAAAATACTTGTTTGACTTTATTTTTTATTTCGAGCTAACTCCGACCGTTTTGGAGATATCTGCGAAAAATAGCAAAAAACAGCTTGCATTTCGGCGCCGAAAAAATTTGCAATCTTGACACGTTCATATTTTTCAAAAAACACCATTGGGACGGCCGTACGATGTCGGGACGTATAGAGGAATTCATCCAGATAATCCTGATCGCAAATTGCACTTCGAAACTCAAAAATTCGGCTCGGCACAAACGAATCAAAAATGACATTTTGTGACATTTCAGAAAATTTATATCTCTTTTTGCAACATGTTATTTAAATTTTTACTCATTTTTGCAGGACTTATAGATTGGCAGAATTGCACCTTCATCATTGATACTCTCTAAGTTATCATGGTGAAAAAATCTAGCTTTATAGAAATGATTTCACGAAAACTGTCTCCCTGGCTAATACTAGGACGAGAGGGGTAAAATTTGGTATTGTAGTGGCAAAAGATATAGAAGAAGAGGGAGCAGGGTAAGATTGGTCGTCGAAAAACTTGGTGATATAGTAACCAAAGCCAACAAAGCATCCAACAAAAGCGGCTGCTACACTTCTCACTTTATCCCTTTACTATACATATGGCATATTCAACATGAGAAATCGTTTGGCGATGGTGCAAAGGACAAAAGACGGTCAGGAGTGAGAGAAACAGAGTCCAATAAAAATGTCCCAATTTTTTTCTTATAAATACATTTATTTTCCCAAAAGGGCCAAAAAAATGTTGCCAAATTCTTGGGATGTTCGCAATTTGTAATACATTATAGTAAAATTTTTCAGACAAATTTCTGAAAAAATGTTCTCTGAAAAGTCGTAGGAAATACCGTCTGCAAGAAAAACTCGATTTTAATACTTGATATTTTTAAAATAACTATTCTACAAGACAATTAAATGAGAATTAGAATTTTATTAACAAAAATTAACAATAAATGGGGCACCTAAATTCTTAACATAATAATAATATATATTAGTATTGCAGAACGTGTTCAAAATGTTTTTCCCTCATTAATTTTGATGCCGTATTCATTTTTATATTGTATTTTTTCAAATGGTATATCTGGACACCCTGTATATAAGAATTTTGAGTATTGAATACGAGAATAGAAGTGTTTTATAATTAACAACATTAGCATTAAGCAATAAGATGTTACCAAGCTTGTTAATGGATACAATTAATTATTTTGCTTTAAGTGATTTTATATTCGCCAATATAATCAGTGAAATAATTCTGCCTTGTAATAAATAATTGAATCAAAAAGCATCCAAATAAGTAAATCAAATGCCTGGTGATATATTAACATATAATAATAAATAGTAATAAAAAATGTAATGATTTAATCATTTTTATAAATATGTTAGTTTTGTTCTGCATTTTAATACAGCTTGAATATTGTAAAGGTTAGTGTTTAAAGTTTTTAAATACAATCTAATATTATTTATTGTTCTATTTTTTGATACTGAATTATTTACATGTTTTTAAATATTAAGTTACTAATAAATGATTCTTGTTAATTATATAAATAAAGTGTTCTTTCACACTGTTTTTTCATTGCTATAGTAAGTAAAAAGCTGTAATTGTAAATGTTTTAATTAGTAACCAGCTATTCCATCTTCAGGTGTATTGTTTTATCCATTTCTTCACTGTTATAAAAAATATCAAAATATGATGATTCTAATTAAAACAGTGTTTGTTACACTCTCTTGATGTACATGAATGAAATGAAAGTTTGGCAAGTATATAGCCATACACCTCCACTAAGCTCCCCACAGCTCCCCACTTTCATTCATTCATCAACGTTATGAAGAGATCGGATGTTACAAAGAAAATGTTGCTATAAAACCGTTTGAATGAAATAGCTGTCAACTCTTAGATTAATACGATATTAATTTGAGTAACAAGTTTGTGTACATAATGTGTACACAAATAACTTTATAATACATCATTCAAGTCAAACCATATAATAATAATAATAATAATAATATTTATTCATTTCAGAAAACTACAAGGTGTAAGTTTAAGAAATTTTGTCACAAGTAGCTTATCTAATAAGAAAATTTTTAGATACTTATATAATTAAAAACAATTATAATGTAAAAATAACAATAATTGATAAAAACTAATACATAAAACACATGAATATACATACATATATATAAGTCATATACATTTAATGGTTTAGGTTTGACTTGCAGAAAAAGAAAAAACTCATGTGTTTGATAAGAATTCATCTATGGTGTAGCAATTTTTATTTAATAATAACGATTTTACAGCCGTTTTGAATTTATAAATTGTTGGTAAACTTTTTACATTTTCAGGTAAAGCATTGAAAAGCTTACATCCATTAAAAAAGAGACTTCTTTGATAAAGTTCTGTTTTGTGCTTATGTGGTATCAGCAGGTTTTTTTTCCTGGTGTTATGAAGATGTTGAGCTTTATTTTCAACAAAGGCTGCTTTGTTTTTGTATACAAAACAGGAAATTTCATAAATATAAACCGATATCAGGGTTAGAATATTTAATGATTTAAAGGAATCTCTACAAGATTCATTATAACCTAAATTTGCCATAATACGTACTGCTTGCTTTTGTAAAAGAAAAATGCTGTGTGCATCCGGTGATAGACCCCAACGGACTATGGCATATTTAATGCTGGAGTGAAATGACGCAAAGTATAATTGCCTTATAATAGATGAACTGCACTGCTTTGATGTTAAAGCTAATGCATAGCATGCCTTAGATAATTTAGTACTGACATCTTGTATGTGGCTAGACCATTTAAGATGACAATCTATCCTTAACCCTAGCATTTTCGAGTTCAAAGAGTAATTGATATTAGTTTGGCCATCTAAGGCTTTGCCATCATTTACATTCAGATTAGATTTTAATGTTTTAAATATACGGAGGGTATATCAATAAAAACTCTTAGGCATGATATTTTGGAGATTAATAGAGATATTTAAATTCTGTAGAAGCCAATTTCTAGAATGTATAAATAGCTTCAGTTTTTGATGCAAACCGTTATTTAACATGTTGAGATGTATATAGATGGCGACGAGCTACAAAAAAATGTTTTGATGACAGGAACTTTGAAATGAAGTATATATCAAAGATCTTTGATTTTTAATCAAATTTCGATATTTGAAAAATTTTCGAATTTTTTCATTGACTGTTTATTTGGTAACAAAGGACAAGGGTAGATAAGAGCCTTTTTTCGCCCATTGGCCATGTCATATGTCATTATATTTTCTGAGTAGTATATGTCTTGACGAGTAATAAAAAACAGTTCTTTGGAATAGTAGATTATTCAGTGAGCGTATAAAGATGGCCAGTACTCACGACGATGTTTACGTCACAAGCTGAAGGCGTGTCGTAAATCATCCGAGCGTGTAATAGCCATTATACACGAGCTGAATACTATAATTTATCTACAACTATCATATATTTTAACTGTTTTAATCATTTAAAAGTGAAAAAATAAAGTTCGTTTCCAGTAAAACGTAGTCGTGTTAAACGTCAAACAGGAAAATATGCCCAAGAACATGGAAAAAATGGATTCGCCGTTTCTTTATGAAAATTGCTAGTTCCTGATTAGTGAAAGGTGCATTAGAATGAAAACAACTAATTCCTGGTTGGTCAAAGATGCGTTAGAATGAGATTATGTTCATTATACGTTAGGTTGGAATAATGACTATCATTATTTGTCAATTGTTAAATGTAGAATGCAATGATTATACGATAGTCATGGATAAAAATATTTTTATTCAATACACACGACAATATGTGGTTTTGAGCGCTGACATGTTTAAGTTCCCATGCAACGTCAACACCACTACAACTCCTGCAGAAAATATTTTGTTTTTTATACATTGAAGTGCTTGATAAACCAATATAAATTGACCATTATTTAAAAGCTTAAATACTCAACAGTGAAATGAGGTATAGATTTTCTTGGTTCATCGAATGCATCAAACTGAAATATACATTGAAAGTTCGGAGAAACGTCAAAAATTACAAATTAACTGCAAACATGCTTACTTTAAAATGCTATATTACGACTTACTGTGGCTTTTCAAATGTAAAACATATATAAACATGAAGGTCATATGTTTTCAACTATAAATAAATAACGTTTAACGATTTTAAGGAGAATTCTTTATTTTTATGAAATTAGTGGACGAAAATATATAGCTTATCTACCTTTGTCCTTTGGCAACTATGCTAAGACAAATTTTTTTGTGGTTTTGGATTTTTTCTAAATCAATCAATGGTAGACAATAATGCGGTTACAACTACAACATATCTGTTTAGGAAAATTTTACTTAAATTCGACATCGTGTTGACTAACTCTAGGTAGACAATGAAATAGAAAAATGACACCAAGAGGAAAATAATAAGATTTTCATGTTTATTTGGTATTTTTCTTTATAAGTACCTAGTTGAAATATTCAAGAAATTGAAGAGATCACAATAAAGATACAAAATGAATGTCAATAAATCCAATTTATAAGTAAAGTATTTGCAGTACTCGCTTGTTGAAATCAATGTGTCGAAAAATTTTTTGTGCATAATAGCAGCTTCATAAAATAACAATGCGCCTCCAAAATATTCATCTATAAGAATATTCGTATTGCCAAATAAAAAAAATGGAATAATATAATTTGAGCCGAAAGTAGTGTTAAATATGAGTTTACAGGTATAATTATGTATTTTTTTTACCTTTTCACCAGTTCGTTTCCATATACGCTCATTTTGCAAATTTCAATTTTGAATCACACTTTAACTGTGCTGAGAAAATGTAGTGTTTTGTGCTAATTAGACCTTAAAGTTAAAAAGGCCATGAAAATCTGTGTATTTTTTAGGTATAAATTATTACAGGTCAATTTACGACATTTGGGTTAACTTTAACCTATATTGAAAGTATTATTAACTCTGATGTTACATCAAATAATGACTTGTAGGTGAATATAACCCATTTATGTTACTTTATTTTTTAATGTAGTACCTATTGGTAAATACTACCTATTATGTGTAAATTTTAACTCGTGTATTGTTGTGTTGACAAGTGAGTGAGTTGAAAGCGTCACTTCACACTGCACGTGAGAATTTTTACGTTTCACTTTCCGATAAAAATTGGAAGTGCATTGATGCAACTTATTTTTACCTTTGGCACACTTTATTTGTATATTGGCACCATGAATTAACCAACTATTACATTAATGACTGGAATAATCTTCAAATAACTAAACCATACCTACCTAATTGTTAAAATAGCATCCTAAATAATATGAATTTTACAAATAGGTTAGACAGGGTTTTTTTTTAATTAGTTATTTAATGTCTGCCTATTTTCGCTACCAGGGTATCACTGACGCCAGGAGACGAGCTACCCCCAACCTGGAAATTTTACCGAACCTCTTCTCATAAGAATAGTAGGGATCTTTTACTTGGCTAACATTTAATAGATAAGGGACCGCCTGCTTTACATCCCCTTCGAAGGATGGGGATGTAATCCTAGAAGGTGGGACGAGATGGCTGTGTTTCCCAAGATGGATTTCACCCATCCAAGTACTAACCACGCTGCACGTTGCTTCACTGGAATATCGAGATACATACACAGTGAAGACGCATCTATGCTCGCCCCTAGACGGGGGTAACTTCTGTTACTTTTTACAGTCAAGTTCATTTTGAAACTGATTTGCCGGATTTCTGCTATCAATAAGTTTAAAATTTATTTCTTCAGACTACCCAACTTTTAGGTCAGTTTAAGAATAATGGACTTAATAATTGAAATCAGGTGGATAAGCTAGGTAATTTATTTACTTTGTCGAAATAATATTACTTCAAAGGACTGTAATAAAATGACCAAATATGTTGCTATTTAGAGCTCTATTACACTAGACCACCGGTGGCGCCATCAAGCTGAGACACTGGTGGTGCAACTGGTAACTAGTGAAGTTGCGAAAAAGAGTATTGTCACCGGTGGTGCAGCCGAAAATATTCAGTTTATTTTTAACTATGTCGTGGTGCGAGAGTGTGCTCCTTCTTGCTTTGTTAATAAAAAGAAAGAAGAGATTCAGAGATAAGAAATGCATATACGTCCAATGCTAGCATTAAGAGAAGAAAAAGGAATTTATTATACTTTGTTTCAAGAACTTTGTGCAGGTGATAACAATTTTTTTTTAATTACTTTCGTATGTTAAAACCCTCATTTTTCGAACTCTTGGGTTACATAAAGTTAGGTATAAGCAGTGTTAACACGAAGATGAGAAGATTCATTTTCGATAACATTTTCCATTTCCATCACATTTTCACTTTCCAGTACGTTTTCACTATCACTTTCAGACATTATTAAATTTAAACTCAGAGATGGGTCGAGGAAACTTTCCATATTTGATTAAAGTCTGTAAAAGTCATGTAAATAATATAATTGTATGCACTTATTTGGTATCAAAATGAAGTTTGTATCATCACAAATCAGATTTCTCATTTCACCATAAAATAGGCTATCAATACATCCAATGGAAAGTTAGAAGGAAAACTTCCTGGAAACTTTCGGAGTTTTCAAAAGGGAAAGTTTCCAGGAAGGTTTCCTTCTAACTTTCCATTGAGTATATCGATAAGCTATTTTATGGTGAAATCTGATTCGTGATGATGCCAGCTTCATTGTGATACCAATTATATTATTTACATGACTTTTACACAGACTGTTATCAAATGTGGAAAGTTTCCTCGACCCATCTGTGCTTAAACTATTTCAATATATCAATTTTATATGGCGTTGGTGGAGCAACTGATGTCTAAGTCTATTAGGCTAAGGCTACCTACAGATACAGAAAGTGTTTATTTTGGTATTACACTAGTTTCAATGATTTAGTCGACCGCCCACAATAAAGACGTCTACCAGTACTCTAGCAGAGGTAAAGAGTGACACGCCCATCAAGAGAAGCATGTACACGATTGCATACTTTGCTCTTGCTTACCGCTCTCGCTTGTTCTTATTGGCATCCCAAAACCATCACTTTCCGATACTCTATAAAACAATACCCGGCTTTGCAATCGTGCCACCACAAGTTGCCCGAGCGGTTGCCAGGGCCGTTCACCAGCATGTCACTAATTTTCGGTGGAGCCACCAGTTACCATAGTATAATAGGTCCTATTTACTTAAATGCCCTGCGACGTGCTGCAGCACCAGTGTCTCAGCTTGGTGGCCTATAATTTAATAGAGCTCTTAGGTACACATTACGTAGGATTTCCAACAAAATCTACCTAGTAAGATATTCAAGTATTGGGAATATTTTTAGTCACTAAAAAGGTATACTTATTACCTATTTCAGCCTTATTGAAAATTTATCCTTGAGGTCATCTTTGGTAGATTTTTTTAGTAGTTTTCCATTTGCTGCTTTTTAAAATTTACTTTCAAAGAAAATTGTGTATGAGGTAGGTAGATTAATTGTCATTATTTACGTAAACTGAAATCTAAACTGTTAAATTATTTTAGGAAGTGTATTTGTCCGGTCAATTTTACGTCATAACTACCTTATTAACTAAATTCTTCTTTAACCAAGTCAAGTTAGAGATAATTTTAACAAAAATGTTTCCTGGGTTATCCTCTATGATAGATATGGCGATATTATAATTTGGTTCATTTACAGTACTTTTATATATGGTGATTCAGAAGAATACTCTTTTAGAACCCAAATAGGTATTTTAAGAATTATGGGAATCACTGCACTCAACGATATCATTATGTTTACATTTCTTTAACAGGCAAAAATTACGATAGACTAATAATAATAAATATCTTTATTAATTTATAAATATATAACAATCTATAAATAAATTTTAAAATAGCATTTTAAATGTTATATACTAAATTAAAAGGTGTAAGGTTCCAGTGCCGGCGTCAGGGTATTTGGCACCTGAAGCAGATATTTGCTTGCCGCCCTAAGAAAAAACATTTACTAGTTACTACTATTAGGACAAATTTATCAATAAAAACTTATAAACAAAAATCTCAGATAAATAATACTTTCACTAGTTTCACTTAAAGTTCAAAAACAAGAGAAACCTTTAAATACCAATTGTCGCAAGAAATGAGATAATATATGTACACATAATATACATATACAATATAGTACCCTCTGCTGTGTATATGCTGTATATAATAAAAATGGCACCATACCTATTACGATTTCAAAAAACCCCTGCGAATTGCTTTATAGCTATTATTCTTTCGTAGATGGCAGCAATTTAAATCATCAGATAATGGAAACACATATTTAACAATTATTAGATAATACTAATTGACTGATATGGTAATGAGAGTCAATTTAAATTATTTGTAAGTAAGAATAATTAATTTTAAATTTAATATAAACTATGTGATAATAATAAAGAATCATTTTTAAGTATAAGATATTGGAAATGGAATTATATTATAATTTGAAATTACAAATTAAATCTTAATTCTATTATATTTAACTTCTGTATTAATTCGATAAAGGAAATTGAAACCTAAATATTTTATAATACACTCCTAGCCACGCTAGCCATATTTACATAAAAATAAAATGGCTTTCCAATAATTTCCATACAGGCTGAATTTTTAAAGTATTTGACGGTTCATTTTACTTCCATATCCAGTGGAAGTATAGAAACGACAACAAATTTTTTTAAAATCTTTATTGTTCATATAGGCTTAGAATGTCATGAAACGTCGAGATTTTAAGTTTGAGCGAAAAAAAAATTTTCTATCGGTCTGTCACTTTTTTTGTGCGCACGATTACTCTGGAACTGTTTAAGATATTGACTTGAAATTTGGTACACGTATGTATTTTAATGAGATCTGAAGCTAAATTATATTTTATCATCTTATTCCGTTCAAGGGTTGGGGGTAAATTGGGGTGAATGGGGGTAAATAGATAAATCGAGCAGATAAAAGTCCATAAAATTGGTATTTAGTATATACAAGAGAAAGATAATGTCTAAAAAAATTTTGGCATTAGCCACTCCCACCCCCATGACTATCCCCACCCCATTATAAAATGGGGTGAAAAAAAATTGTGATTTAGTGTGGGTACAAGAACCAAAGGCCTCAAAATATTTTTTTTTACTTCATTCATCCCCATCATTATCCCCACCCTACTACCTGTATGGGTTTTTGGGGTAGACGATTTCTAATATTATATTATTAAAATTCCATAAACAATGATTTCCACATACAAAATTTTTTCGTTATGAGAGACTTGGGTAGCAAATCTGGACGTGGAAGTAGTGGTTCCTCGGGCAGCTGTTTTAAATATAACATCCAATGAACGAACTCTAAATTAATTGAAACGGCCTTAAGGTAACTTCGGGTTTCTAAGAGGAAGAAGAAGCGAAATACAAAGATCAGTGTAATTTCAGACACTTCCCTTCTTCATTTGCCATTTGTTGTTTATGTCAATAAGTATCAGCTGGTAAAATATGTTTTCTTTTACCTGAAACAATAATTATTCATTGAGAGTGAAAATGGTTTCAACTCATGATAAATGGATAAGAATCTTTGATATTCCCGACATAAGTAAACACAAAAATGGATCCACTATCTACAAAGTAGTTTCAATGGTAAGCCTAGTTATTCTGGGAAAAATGTTGTATTATTAGAGTTTTCTGTAGCTTTATCCAGAGGCATGTCCGGACGCAGTAACAAAAATTACAGTTTGGAAGCGTTTTAATGATTTCAAGAAATTGCATCGTGAGTTGAAAGTATTACATAGAAAATTCAACCTAAAAAATAAATACCCCAGTTTACCAACAAGAACTTTATTTAAGCGGTATGTAAATAATTTGAAAATTATATTGTAAGTTATATTTGTAATAATTTTGCAGTTTTGATGAAGAAACAATTAGGGGAAGGAAACAAAGTGTTTTAAATTTTTTAGAATTTATAGGAAGTAATTCTCAATTATTTACCTCCAATGAGTTTGTAAAATTTCTAGAAGTAAGTATATTAGCTTGATATGAATTTTGCAATTTATAGAGACCTTCTTAATTTGTAGGTAAGTCACACACCAGTAGAACATTTAACGAGTAATATTAACAATATTAGAGCTGAATTACATTTGCCAGAAGACCCTGAAGTTTGCACTAATCTATCAACAAATTCAGATGACGAAAAGACTATTAGTGACACCGATTCAATTACCACCATGAGTAGCTTAAGCCCTTCTATCCAGGTAAGAGTGTGATTTTGAATAAATGTAATAAAATGACATATTTATAAAGTGGTTCCAATATATCGAGTGGTGCACGTCAGTCTTAAACTGACGTAACAATTTTACTTTGTATCCATGATGTCAAACATATTATATATACTTAATCTTTAATTATTTTATTCATAATAATATTAATATTGAAAAACACTAACTAAACTTTATCTAATTATAACACTGTGATTAATTAAACCAAACACTAAAACAACATCAATTGAACGTGCAATAAAATGACAATACGATGCAAATTAAGCCGAGTTATTATAGACCGGCAGGTGGTGACAGATTTTGGGTGTGATTTTACCCAGTATGCCTTTTGGAGGGTATTATGGTATGCATATTCTGTTGTTAATAAATGATAAACTAAAGAGTCATCCTGTGCGGGTCCTTCATATATTAAAGTTAATTAACATTTGTTTGCAAATTAAGCAAACGATACGATTTCACCCAGGCTGCCATGAATCCACAATAAAATTCAAGTAAAATACGACAATTGAATAGTCAAAGGCATACCGTTTGCGTGAGCCCAAAAGTGATCACGGTCAGGTGTACCTACTTGCATTTAAAAAAATGATTTATCCGCGTTTCTGAACAGGCTGCCATTAAGAAGTATACATGGTTGTGCTATACATCAGCTACAGAAAAAAATGGCATACCGTTTGCGCATGTCCAAGTATACCTCACATTAAAAACATCTAGTAGAGTTATTTAACAAGATTCCGTTATTTAAATCAGTATGCCATTATGTTTCCATGCAGTTTATGATAGCGTATGTTGCATATAAAATTGGCATAGCGATCAGGGCAGTCATAAGTACAGGCATACGCAAGAGAAGTTGCAAAAGTTGTTAATTAAATTTCCATGTGTTTAATCAGTATGCTTCTTTGTTTTTCATTCCATTGAGATGTATTTATATGGTGTATTGAATGGCATACCGTTTGATAAGGTCCGAGGTTGGCAAAGTATAAAATTATGATGAAAATTTCACACCTCTACTTTTTAACCAATAAGATACCTTAATTTTGACTAGTTACCGTGGCAATTAAAAAAATTTCCGGAAATTTTTTCGAAGCGCCACGATATTTAAGTGAAAATTTTTTGACAGTTGAAAAGGTAAACATATGATCTACAACGATTAAATAATGTAGATATACCTGTGAATAATGCAAAATTTCTGAATTAACATTATTATTTATTATTCGCTATAAAGTTTCATTAAACAGAAAACACAAATTTGTTAAATTATTATGCATTAACAATTTATAATTCAAAAAACGTAGGATGTACAAACATAGTAAGATTTAAATGTTGCTTGAATTCTAACCCATCCTCTCTTCTTAATGGTGAATAGGAAGGTGACGAATTAATTAGATGTCTGTGTTTTAAGACATATATGTAATATTTTGAAACAATTTTGTTCAAATCTCTTTTACGCAAAAGGCCATGTTTACTTGACATCTGCAGCAGACTTTCTTCGATTTTCGTAAACAAACCATTCGACTCTAACGCTTCCTGATCGCAATCTTCCATTAAATTCGTTAAATGTATTAATCTTGGATGACATATTTGCGCTTGACTCAACTCTTTGCAGTATTTACATAAATTGTACTTTTCAAAGCATTCCATTTTTCTCAAATTGTTTAACGCAAATGCTTACAAGAAATGTTTTACATAAAAATATCTTTGTTTGCTGGTTTACTATACAGTAACTTAATGTAATTTACCAATATAAACCTCATCTGTCAAAAGCATGGCCGCCTATATCACGGCCACCTACTGCAACAAACCATGTTAATATTATATATTTTTTTTAAATTAGAAGTGTTATGGATTACTTTAACAAAAAATACATTTCTACCACCTTTAGTAACCTAAAATTATGAAAGGGCGATAGACTGAACTAATACCCATCTGAGTTTTAGCATTTGGTGTAACTAAAGTTGGTAATTTTTTTTTATTTAACGAAATATGGTGAATATACCTATATGATTTTTTTAGAATTTATTTCATGTTGAACTAATATCTTCATTGGCAAATCTCTAATGATATTGACTAATAAGCAAAATAATAACGAAATAAATTTAATTATTATAGGTTTTATTAATATTAAAAACACAATTATTATAAATGTTGTGGGCTGGCTTGAATTGGTGGGTTGAATCTGAGTACTTTCTGTTTTATTTTGTATTGTGCTCTGATCATGATTAAACTTGCTAGTACTTGATGAAATTCTCATGGATTCAATCATCTGATGATGATGTTCAACGTCCAATTGTAAGTAAGGTTTGATTGACTGACTATTACTGTGTCCAGTAATTTTAATGAGCTGTTGTTCACCAACTCCTTCCTTGGCCAATTTCGAAACAGCTGTAGCTCTTGCAGAATGATTAGTTATTTTTACTTTTTTAGTGTCAATCCTTTCGAATTGGGTTGACTCCAGTATGGGTTTGGTGTTAAGAATAATCTGTCGGTCTGAATAAGATTTCCCCTTTTTTCCATCAACTTCTTAAACAAACGAACCGGACACATTTGTGAATTATCGAAATTTGAAAGGTAAAGAGCCCACCTTTCGATTAAAATCGGTCCGAAAAAAGCCAGGTTAATAGATCTTATTTTATTTTAGTTTAACATAAAAAATGCGCTAGCAGCGGAAACGCCGTCAATGACAATTTCGCGGTAAACTTCTATGTTATGTACTAGGGACTTAATTTTTTTTAAATTAAAGCTAAAGAACCCACCCTTCTATTAAAAGTGGTCTAAAATGGGCCAGGCTATTCAATTTTTTTTTATTAACATATTACTTGAGAAATTACGCTCTTGCAGTGAAAACGCTGGTGTCTCTTTTGCAGTTAACTTTTATGTTAGATGTACTAGGGACTTAATTTTTTTTTTAAATGAAAGCTAAAGAACCCACCCTTCTACTAAAAGTGGTCTAAAACGGGCCAGACTTCAATTTTCTTCTTTTTATCCATTTCTGAAAGATCCGTACGTACGCTTCAGTAGCTACTACAATACTGGCCTAAGTAGTGATGGGCGATATATCACGAACTGTGATTTAATCACTGATATTGGTTATCTGTTAGGTGGTTGTATATAAATAAATAAATAAATAAATAAATAAATATTAGAAAATCACAGGAACGACTGTTAGTTAAGTTGGTAGAAAAACGTGATGTGATCACGACCTTCCGTATTTCGTTCCCTTGCCGTGGTCTATCGAAAGTTCAACCAATACTAACATATCTTTTACGATATCGATTTTTGTTTGCGACCAAATGTTAGTATGTATGTATTAACACATAAGGCAAGCGTTTCTCTGCCTTAGCATTATTAGGTACGCATTTCGCACTATATAGATATTTATATAAATATCTGTATATCTTTTATTCACTGACAATGCGGTGTGGCGATTAGAGGCAGGGTTGTGACGGAACATTTTTGTTACAACACCAGAAGTAACTAACTAGTATTAAAACTATGGGTAAAAATATTTTATATGATTCAATTTTATTGCAAATATTGAACATTTACGTCTCGGCATGAAATATGAATACAAATATGTAATTTGACAACAATCAAATGAAAGCATTATTAAAAAACATCCTTATTACAAAACATAACAAAAAAAAATAATATTAAAAAATTAACTTACCATTTTAAATTAACAAAAATTCGCGTAAAGTAAATATAATGAATAATATATTTTTACAAACAGAAAATATTTAATAATATTTAAATAAGTGTGGTTTGCAATACTCTATTATATCAAATTTATTCCATTAAATATTAGCAAATAGTAGGGAGGCTCATATTAAAAAAGGTTACAACACTATTATAAACAATAACCCTGCAAAAATTAAAGTCACTGGTCTAGTGGCCAACCTAAATATAAACTAGAAATGTATTGATGCTTCCGAAATGTTTGTTTGTATAATTTTACAAAAATATCCTATTACGAAGTTCCATTCAAAACTTAGTGATTTTGCTTTATCTCCAATCCATAAATCAGGTTAGTTGGATTTTTTGTACCAATACAACGTGTGGGCCATACGTCCAAAAACAGGGACTTGATAATAAGGAGGAAACAATGACGGGATGCGCTGTGAAAATTACTTTGCATGCTATTTTTCGTACCATAAACTCTCACAATTGGTATGCCATATTATTTTAGCGAACTTTATGACTAACTTGAAGTATAAACTTAAAGGCATACTGATTATAATGACAGCAAATTTTTCCGTAATTTTGCTACGTTTTTTCTTGAATTTGGGTATGTAAAACTCCCACAACTTGTATGCCGTTTGTTATTTCACTTCATTATATCATGATTGCTTCAACCATACAATGGCATACTGATTAAATACACAGAAAATTATTTTTCTATTTTACAATCTCACTTCTATTTTCTCATGTGACAGACCCATTCAAATGATATGCCATTTTACATATCGACATTTTAGGATACATATTTCTTATTGCAATACATTTTTCATTGAGTAAAATAAGGGAATCTTTTTTTTTTTTTTTTTTAATGCCTTTATCTATATTAACGTCCTGGCGAAGTTTAGCTTACTCTCCCACTTAACCAGGACGGCGAGATGAGATACGGTCACCAGTCCAAGTGATGGACTCGGACCGGCGTGCTTAACTTCGTCGATCGAGGTCCACTCACTGAAACCAGTACCGTACCTCACCTCATCTTGTTAAATAACTCTACTAGATGTTTTTAATGTGAGGTATACTTGGACATGCGCAAACGGTGTGCCATTTTTTGTGTAGCTGATGTATAGCACAACCATGTATACTTCTTAATGGCAGCCTGTTCAGAAATGCGGATAAATCATTTTTTTAAATGCAAGTACACCTGACCATGATCACCTTTTCGGCTCACGCAAATGTTATGCCTTTGACTATTCAATCGTCGTATTTTACTTGAATTTTATTGTGGATTCATGGCAGCCTGGGTGAAATCGTTTCGAAACGCTTAATTTGCAAACAAATGTTAGTTAACTTAAATATATGAAGGACCCGGGATGACTTTAGTTTATCATTTATTAACAACAGAATATTCATACCATAATACCCTCCAAATCGCATACTGGGTAAAATCACAACCCAAAATCTGTCACCACCTGCCGGTCTATCAGAAGCAACTCGTGGCAATATACCATGTAAATGTAGTTGTCAAGCCAAATATCAAGTAATACCAACGTAAATATTCCGTATGTGCATATGGGATTTGCACGCTAGTATTATTTTTAGTTGGTACTTGATGACATCAGAATATCACTAGGGATGGCATGCACCCTTTGATATATTGGAATTACTTTAGTTCTTTTATTTTTAAGAGAATCAATAGTGTTACATTATTGTGGGTGTGGGAAGTCTATGGTTAGACTAAAATCTATCAATTTTCAAAATACAGTGGGTATAATCAAATGCACTTAAACACTTCAATTCAATAAGGTCATATTAAAAACCATATGCAACTTCATAGACAATAATTTCAATTTAAATTTTACGAATATTAATGCTGAGAATTGATAAAAATCTATACAATCAAAATTGTGAATATGAATTGCTACACAATTTAATTTGTCAATAATGCAAGATTACCTCTTAGCTAAATGAACTTATTGTTGATATAAAAAAAAATAATTTTAATTGTGCATACAATGCCGACAGAAAGTTCATACTCTTCTGCTAATTTCTGAACCATTTAGAGCAGCGATTTCGCAAGTCTATCGTGTCGTTTTTTTTTTTTTGGCGTAGAACCAGGTCAAACATATTAGGTTCCTTTGAGTATGTCACCGGGCATATGAAATCATATTTTACGACATTTTTTTGTGGTCTCGAACTTTTTAAATCCATAAAAAGTGAAAAAAATGTATTTTTAAAGAAAATTGTTTTTTTTTTGTTTCCACCGCCATTATCTTTAAAACTATTAAAGGTACCGAAATTTGTTTTGTGTCAAATTAAAGCACACACTATAGCGCTTTTACCAATATAAACGGTTTGGGCACAATTCACACTTTCATTTCTCTAAAAATCAAATAAACTAAAAATACATATTTTGTGTATTGAAATCTTCACCAATCGATAAACTTTTTTATTTTTGAAAATATTTGCATACATGCAGCGAAGAAAATAAAGCCTAATAATCACAAAAGTTTTTGAAAAAATATGTTTTTTCCTAAAGTGTACCGTTTGGCAACAGCGATTTTTTTTATCAGCGCTAAACGAGATATTGGGACGCAATTAATACACCTCGCATGCAGGTTTGGTCAGTTTAGTCGCGTAGAAGTAGCGTTAGTTGAATCTAGATTAATATATGGCATTGTAGGTTGGGGTGGAGTTGCTAACTGTCATCTAAAAAATTAGATATCATTCATAAAAAATGTGCCACCTCCTCTCAGGTGGTGGCACTTAAAAAATATATATATATTTATTGGAGTTGAAATAGAATCAAATTTTAAAAAGAAAAGGTTCCATGTAATTTTTCACATAAATTGATAGTTTTTAAGTTATAGCGACTTCAAAATTGCGATTTTAGCTTAAAATAAAAGCTTTTAAAAAAGGTATTTTCAAACGGCTTTCGTCAAGTATCTCGAAAAGTATTACTTTATCGAGAAAATGTTATAGACCAATTACAGAAAGCACCCTACAAACTGGGAATTAATTATATTTTTTGTTTATTGATGTAGGATTAATAATTTCGGAAATATTTAAGTTTATATTTGGTATCCAAGGGTTTCGAAATTACCTTTAAAGTTTAAAATGCATTCTTTTCTAAAGCAAGTGCTTTAAATGAGCAAAAAAGAATTTGAGTATTTAGGTAATGCTACATTTTAACGAAAAACTGTATTTGAGATATTTTTTTTAAATTATTGGCTAATTAGAGTAAAAAATCGAGTGAAAAATAATTTGAAAGCGCAATTAATTGTCTTTAATTTCCTTTCTTAGCATGCGTCACAATTTCTGAGATATTTAACATTTAAACTGCATTTTTCGTCTTATGAACGTTCGGATGCCATTTGTAAACTCATATCTCCGAAACTGTTAAATCTATGTAAATAAATAAACAAGCGAAATTCATTATTGGTTTATGAGCTTATTTTTGGTCTCTACACATTTTTGAACAAAACTAATATTTATTGAGATATTTGAAATAGAAAAAAAAATACGTTTTATCGAAAATACCTTTATAGTTTAAACTGTATTTTTTCTAAAGCAAGTGCTGTATACGAACCAAAAAATTTGAGCATCTACGTCATGCTGTATATTAATTGAAATTTTTTTTTTAATTACTGGCTAATTACAGTAACAAAATGGCGACGTTGTTATTAAAATAATGTGTAGACGGGCATTGCTTTGTTTTTTATGCTACATAAGCAAATAAAAAAATAGTTAAGAGCTCAATTAATAACCTATTATTGTATCTATTAGTATCCTTGGCGTAGGTGTCACAGTTTCTGAGATATTTAACTCTCACTCTAAATAGTTATCTTATGAACACTTGGATGCCAAATGTAAACTAAAATATCTCCGAAGTTATTAATCCTAAATATCAATATATCAATAAACAAAAAATATAATTAATTCTCAGTTTGTACTTTCTGTAATCGGTCTATAACATTTTTTAGATAAAGTAATACTTTTTGAGATACTTGACGAAAGCCGTTTAGAAATACCTTTTTTTTTAAGCTAAAATCGCAATTTTGAAGTCGTTATAACTTAAAAACTATTAATTTATGTGAAAAATTGCATAGAACCTTTTCTTCTTAAAATATGATTGTACTTCATATATATTTTTAAGTGCCACCCCCTCAAAGGGGGTGGCACTTAAAACATATAAATAAATTAACAAGCCCCCGCTCAATATAGAAACTTTTCTGTGAAACATTTACTATTATACTGCCAAAAATGAACGAAATCCGTTCAATATGACATTATTTCGAAGTTTTGCATATTTTTTACCTCTAGGTACTGTACTACTACCACCTGTCTTTTTATTATTAAAAGGAGACTATTTAATATTTATTATACAATTTCTTAATATTAACAACATATGATCAATAGTACTGTACAATATATGAAATATTGAACAATAATATTGATCCCCTAGATGCTTTTGATCACTACTGGTTTTGTACCTATTGATATAAGTTAAACTACTATACACACCCCCGACCGGGATCATCAGATCGTTGCAGTCGGCAGGCTTGCTACAGCCGAGCGCGCAAGAATAAGACTTTGGCCCGTTAAAAAAAATCGCTGACTCAATACTATAAACGGGACATGAAAAATTTTTATCCTAAAAACGTTTTTCAACTATTGGCTTCAATTTGTACGCAGCATGTATATACAAATTTTCATAAATAAACTTTTTTCTCGATTGCCTAAAATTACGCTACTGAAAATAACAAGTTTGAGTTTCCTATTATTTTACCAACTTAAAAAAAAATAAATCGGGTTCATGTGGGACGTTGTTCGAAGCGTTATTGTGTCTACTTTAATCTAAAAAAAAAAAAATAGCTTGATAGCACAAATATTTTCAGAGATATAGCGGTGGAGACGTTAAAAAACATATTTCATTAAAAATCTATTTTTTTGAGTTTTTCCGAAATAAAAAAGTTCTCGACCACCGAAAAATGTCGTAAAAAACGATTTCGTGTACACGATTATCTTACTAAAGAATCCCACTAAGTCTGGTTTGGTTCTACGCCGGTTTTTTTTTTCTCGAAAACTAAGTGACTACTTCCAGATTTTACTCTACTAATTTGGGATATTGCTGCAAAATTTGAAACAGATAACATACTTGTTCTCAAGCAGAGAATGACAGAGGAATTTTTCAAAATGAAGGCTGCACGTCATCTGGGCATTTCTTTAATATGAAAGAAATGAAGTGTTATCTCATAATTATCCTTAAGTTTTCAGACCTTAAATGCTTGTTACTACATTTTGAAAAAAAATGTAGTATAGGTTTTGCATTTTCCCGGTGGACCATCGAAACCCGAAAAAAACGTCGGATCGCAATGAAAGTCATATCTATCGACTCGAGAGCGAATTTAGAAAATTCCGTCCGTCGGTCAGTCGGTCTGTCTGTAGGTCTGTTACGCTCAGCCCCCCTAATCCGTTTTCGGATTTCGATGAAACTTGGGTGGTTAATAGGAGGTCTTTAGAAAACCTTAACGTTGGAAGCTCGGCTCCGTTCGGAAACCGGAAGTACCCGATATAGACGTTTCAAGTTTTTCGGGAAAAATTGAATAACTCGGTAACGGGCAGTCGGATCGAGATATTTTAAAAAAGAGATGGTGCCGCTGGTAACGATCTACAGATAAGTATACCGGAGACAATGTCGAAAAACAAATGGAAATTGAATTTTTTTGCAAAAAACTGGTTTTCTCGAAATCAGGCTAGGAAGCACGATAACTGTCCAGGATACTGATCGATTTCGATGAGATTTGGTGGGATCGAAGGTACACGGCCACAAATGAAGCCTATTGCTGGTGGCCTGAATCCGTTGACCGCAAGTATTTTTTCCAAGGCCGAGTATCATTTTCCAAAGATATTGATAACTCCCGAACCGAAGGTCCGATTTTGATTTTCAAAAATGGCAATTGTAGGGTCCGATTAAGTCTATTAGGTGACGTTTGTGAGAAATTTGACAAAATAAAAGCGAATCTACAAATCCTGAAAAACTTTATTTTTTTGATAAATTCTACAAATACCGAACAGTTTCCTAATAAAAATCGAAAATTAAGTATTCCGTCGATGAATCTCTATAACCAGTATAAGGCACGGACCTTTTTAGACAAAAAATCTGAAACAGTTATTTACAAAGATGCATGACCACAATATAACCGATACCCTTTCTGTATTTCAAAATGTAGTTAGCCTTTACTTTCGTCAATGCAAAAAGAAAAAAAAGAAAAATAAAACATTATCAAAATGTACTGAGTCATCCTACGACCCTCTGCTGAAACAGGGATAAAAAGCATATCAAAATGTAGTTTTTAGCTTGTTAATTTGTTGATTTTGTTATTTTTCTTTATATTTTTCTCGATATTTGTGAAAATTATCGCTGCATTAATATTTTATATGCCCTCGTTGGTGTTACTGTGGAAATGATTCTTGCAAATATTAAAGAATTACGGTAGCATTATTTTTGTCATTTTGTCAGACACTGACAGAAGTGGATGAAGTATGAGGAATAATTTGATCTAAATTTGATTCTGAGTATGAAACACCTGCGGTGTAAATAAAACAATAGAGTTAATCATTCTGATGAACTATATATGCTGCTGTTGCCAACATTTATTACAATTGGCTCAATATGCACTTCTATTATGTCAGCTAACATCTAAGCCCCACATTTTCTGTTCTGTTCCGTTCCGTTCCATTCCGTTCCGTTCTGTTCTATTCAATTTAATTCTTTATTGGTGTTAAAATACACAAAATGTTTACACACGTCAACATACAATAAGGATAAAATACAAAGTATAATATTAAATGTGAGGCGGAAAGCAAAAAGGGACCTCTTGTCGGCGATGTTAATTTTTCAGTACAGTTGAAATTAGTGGTTTGGGTCAATATGATCGATTTTCGGATTTTGTCCTTTACAAGTTGTAATCGATTACAAAACCGATATAATTGAATGAAACACTTAAAATAATCGATAAAGCAGTCAATGTTCAGTATTGTTCAGCCCTGGAAAAGGTACCTCCTGTCGCTTATGGAGAAATAACATGGGACCGACAAGAGGTCCCTCTTCATAAACGCACTAGTAACTTAAACAAAAAAAATCATAGAGACATGATTTTTGCACCAAATCGTTCAGAATTAGAGCTTAATTCATTTAATATCAATAACTAAAAATCGGAAATTGCCGACAAGAGGTCCCTTTTTGCTTTCCGCCTCACAAATGTGTAAAACATAGATACCTATAAGGTATAAGAGTAAGGGCACATGGAATACAAATGACGAACTAAGAAAAAATAATTATAAATATTAAATATATAGCAGGTATGGTATGGTATGGTAATTTATCACTGCTGTTTCTAGAATACTGCACAATGATACACACATTAGATTTTAATCGAGGAAAAGTTACTGACTAAAAATTCGTTAGTAGTACTGTAAAAAGTATTATTAAGTAAATATTTTTTTATCGTATTTTTGAACTGAGTTTCATTTCACGATTTTATTTCTGGTGGTGGAGCATTATAAAACTGTAAACCCAAGTATCCAGTGCCATCCCTGGTTTTATTTAATCTATGGAAAATTATGTTTAACTTATTATTTCTGGTTTTATGAGAATGTACATGGCTTCTGGTTTTGAATGATTCCACATTTTTCTTTACATATAAGTAAGATATTGGTAAATAGGTACAAGGCATAGTCATAATTTTCAAAGTAATAAAATGTGGTCTGCAAGCATCTCTAAATTTTAATCCAGACCTTCCAGTTTTTACAGAAAATGTTGGATATAATTTTTACACTTCTGTGGAGTAATGTTTGTTACTGCTTACAGTTAGTTTTTAGGTGTTTGTGTTTTTTTTAATATACAAACAACTCAAATAATCAAAGATAATAAATATTTAAAGAAAGCACAATACTCAAATGATTTATTGCCGATTGTCATAGCACTGCAGATATTGAAGTATTGTGCATATATGTTGTGCCCTCGGTTGTGCGTTGATCAGTGATCACTCATGCTGCATCTGAATGAAACAAAAAGGTTTCAGACGAAATTGTTTAATGTGGAGTTGCTGTTTATAGACCTAACAGAGTTGATTTTAACAACTATGACTAGGAGATTTTAAGTATGAAAACTGACATGCGAACATTGTAATTATTATAGTCCATAAATTTCATTTATTTGTTTATGAGATCACCCATTTTACAAAAATATTCAGAATATATAACCGAATATTGATAAATTATATAATAAAACATTTTATCTCATTTCGAAAAAAATAAATAACATTCAACATAAATATAAAAGAACCGAAATTAATAAAATATCACTACAAATACGACGAATTCAACATTAATTTATTCCATCCACAATAATTGGGTAACAGGCAGACAATTACAATGATCTATTATAATTTTATTTCTACATTTTTTAATTCATTAGTCCAATACTGAAATGACAACAGAAAATATGTTATATGTTAATTATACAAGAAAGCTATTGAGTCAAAATAAATGTTTGTGCATGTCAGTCTTATTATTAATGTTTACCCAAGTAGCACAAATGTGTTTATAAGGGTTATATACATTGCTACATAACAACTTGTAATAGAATTGTTATTTTTTTTTTTAATTTTTATTTTGTAAACACTTATACCGGGTGTCCCAGATTCACGTTAACAGGCGATGTTTGAAAAGATAAAAATATGAATGAAAAAACCTGTAATAGGCATTAGAGACTCCGTCTGATAACACCACTCCATCTGATAACACCACTTGCGCAACCCCTAAGAAATCACCACTAACTTTTTTTTTCAAATGGCACTCTGAATAGCTAGATCCAGAAATCGCATCCCCACATCATTCTTAGCACAGTGATATACCATACTTAATATGTTTCATTTTTATCATGATTTTGCAAGATGTCTTATTTCTAACTGTCAAGGGTAACTGTTAAACAACTGTAACATACCAAGTATGGTATATTACTGTGACGTGGAGATGTGATTTTAGGCTCTAACTATACAAAGTGCCATTTGAAAAAAATAAGTTTCTTAGGGGCTGCAAGAGACAACACGGCTCCAGAGGTGTTATCATGCAGTCTTTCATGCATTTCTCTGTTTTTTTTTTTTATACTTTTATCTGTTTAAATAGCGGATATATCAACTGTTTACGTGATTTTGAGGCACCTGGTATGACATCTGGTATGGTATGTACCATGTATCAAATGGACAGCAAAAATTTTCATTAAAAATCCGACTTCAAATAACCGCTCCGACCACCAAGAGGTCTAACCACTACTTCACCCCCTGCTCCTGCACCTACTGACAAATAGACAGCAAAAAATCGAGTGAGGTAAATATCTGCTGCCGTATGATGGACTAATAGCAAATTTGTGTTTATTATCAGTATTAAATGATAAATCAGTGTCTTCAAAAGCTCTGATAAATTGGATATATAATACTTTAGTCTAATAGCAATATTCTTCTGCTACTTGGGTAACCACTAAATGATTACTATTGTATGTAATATGTATATTTAACTCAATTTCAATGTGTTAGTGATTAAAACATTTCATATGTATGTGTTTATTCATAATAAATATGTAAAGTAGAATATGATGATGATTTATCATCATATTCTACATAATTTATCAAACGGTTTTTTTTTCAGACGGACTTTTTTCCTGAACCAAATAATCATAATTATTTAGTACATTCAAAACTGAAAAAGCTTAATTCTTCAACTTCAATAAATTCCCAAACTTCATCAAAAAATTCAGATTCATTAAGTATTACAACGATACTGGATAGTATAACACTGTTAGATGGACAGATTTACCCGACTCCTCCAAATACACCTAGTTCTTCTATTGCGGGGGACTACAAGCAGTATCTTATTGATGCTTCAGTTCATATTAATTTTGCGGTTGAGTTGGAAACTGATAAAAAATATGAAGAAGCTTTTACAGCATATAAAGCTGCTATTGATATTTTAATAAAATATGGAAAAGGTAATGATTTTATTGGTTTTTTGCTCATT
Organism: Rutpela maculata; assembly: GCA_936432065.2. Lineage (NCBI taxonomy): Eukaryota > Metazoa > Arthropoda > Insecta > Coleoptera > Cerambycidae > Rutpela > Rutpela maculata. The sequence continues at coordinate 134,298,427 of OW386287.2, read as the reverse complement.
GAAATTAATTTTGTTCTAATTACAGATGATCCCAATTATGACAGAAGACAAATGGTTAGATACAAAACAGAAAAATACTTAATTAGGGCTGAAAAAATTTATAACATGTATCTTGCACCAGAAATTAAGAACCTGCAATTAGCTGTATGTAAACTTTTTACAAGCTTTTATTTAACTTGATTTGTATGTTAGTATGTTTAGGTCAAATCTTGCAAGTTAATTTTCAACTACTTAACAACATCCAGTTGAACTGAAATTTTGCATTCATGTGTAGTTCTAATATGGTACCAAGGCCGAAAAAACATTTTTTTAAATTCTTCTATCCCTATACCCCGGAAAAGTTGCCTATCCCCTAGCTATGCAAAATGAAAAAAAAAAATTTCAAATAAAAAATATCTTCATTCGCGCATCGCACTCAAAGTTTTGAAGAATACTGAGATTTTGCTGTTTTTCGTCAATTTTTTATGATTACTAAATTCACTACTATTGAAACGCTATAGGTCTTAATGTGAAGTTTGGGGCAAGAGGAACACTAAAGAAAAATTTAAAACCTAATTTCAAAATTTTTATTGTTCGAGCAAAAGGCGCAAATATAACACAATTTTTAGTAGAAATGGCAATATTTCGTAATTTCTGCTAATTTTACTTTTTCATTTTTAGTAAACAAACGGTGAATATATTTATCATTTTTAATTTTGTTATTTTTGGGAAAATTCTGGCATAATAGATCTTGATAGGAGGGTGGTTCTAATGAAACTCTCTTGCATCAGCGCCACACACTTTTTTAGATGTCTCGGTCACAAATTTGACACACCGTTCTACAGCCTGGGTGTGTCAAGGTAAGCTTTGGAAATCCAGTTGCAGTGGTATGCCAGGGTGTATTAGATTTTTGATGTCCTCATCCGTGATATTCCTTATTAGTGGAGGAGCAGAAATATTGCAACTATCCCACCAAATAGCGTATTCTGTTACTTCAAAGTTGAGTTTTGGCATGGTGCAAGTTTCGAATAGTCTTTCCCTTTCAAAGTAATCGAGCTTTCAACACTCAAAGCAGCCTCAGTTATCTGATATGTCTTCTTTCATCCAAAATCATTGCAAGGATCAAATTTTTGAGGAGCTAGGTACCGTAATGTTCCGATGGCTTTGAACCAGAGAAGCATGTAACATTTCAAAATAAAGTGTATCAACTGCCTAATTTCATCAGTAGGTTTTTCTAAGCTCACGTATATTCTAAGAACTCTGTTTGCTGTCATTAACCATCCAACTATCTTGACTGTGAAAGTGGACCAGGATCACAAGCTGCTAAATATTCTAAAATTGTACCTGACTTTATATGGCAGCTGAAATATCAGATAGGTATAATTGATCCTCGCTTAGCACTTTTCTGTCAACTTGAGGAATGGGAATCGAATACAGATTGGCAACTTGTGACCGATGCGTGATGCATCTAAAAAGTGTGTGGCGTTCATTAGGATGACCCTTCTATCAAGATCTATTACACCAGAATTTTCCCAAAAATCTGACTTCAAACTGCATTCTTTTGAATAACAAAATTAGAAATGATAAAAAATATATTCACCATTTGATTACTAAAAATGAAAAAGTAAAATTAGCAGAAATTACGAAATATTGCCATTTTTACTAAAAATAGATTTTTTGAGCTTTTTGCGCGAACAATAAATATTTTGAAATTACAGGTTTTAAATTTTTTTCGAATTCCTCATTCCCCAAACTTCACTAGTGAATTCATTAATTATAAAAATATTGTCAAGAAACAGCAAAATTTCGACATTTTTCAAAACTTTGAGTGCGATCCACGAACGGAAGATATTTTTTGTTTTGAAAATTTGTTTTCATTTTGCTTAGCTAGGCGATAGGCAACTTTTTCGGGGTATAGCGACAGATAAATAAAAGAAAGTGTTCTTTTGGTCCACCATAATGTGTAATGTATAAACTGACATTTAAAATTCTTGAACTGACTTGAAGTTGGTATTCCGTTTCCTTCTTGCATTTAATGTCTGGGGTGTATTTCCACTTTCTAGAATAATGCTTGCAAGGGAATTATCTTGTGTTTTCTTACCATATCTTCTGTCTGTAGTGTTAAATTGAAGTTGACTTTCCATTCCCTTCTTACGTTTAATATTTATACCAGATTATAGAGGTTTATTTCTACCCCTCGCATGGCTTTCAAGGGAATCACCTTTCGTATGTCTTACCATGTTTTCTAACTGGGGTTTCAATTTCTTCCTTGTATTTAATAATTTTTCATAGATTGTATAGATATGTTTTCACCCTTTAGATAGTTTCCAACTTTAAGTGTGTCTTTCTAGCATCAGTATCTGTTAGGACAATATTGACAGGGCCTAATTTTTTGTATCTTGTATATATATTATACTGCTTGCTTGAAAACATTCTTTATGCTAAATAATAATTTATCAACATTAAGATAGTACCTCCTACTAGTCTCAGTAATTCTATGAAGCCAATGTGCTAGACATGTTACATGAAGTACATTCTTATATGTTTTCTTTAAAATTCTTCCAGCAGCTTAATATAAGGGACTTTATCAGTTAGAGCAGACAGTTGTGGCTGTTTTGGGCAGTCATAAATTGAAAATGGGCAGTCCTAAATTTGAAAATGGACAATCACAAAAGGCAAAATAGAATACACAAAATTATTACTTACTGAAGTATAACTGTCTCTTCCTTACCTTAACTATATTGAATCTGTAAAAGCAATTCTTGTAACTTGGGTGCACTGCATCTACTATAGTGTTAGAATCTGTAGCTTCTGGTACTTTTGAGGATATCATGTGTCCACACTTTGAACAATTTTACTCCAATGTTGGGCCTTGGGAAAATACCTTAGCAAGGGCCACAGGCAGAAATCTGAAATTTTTTTATCTCGAAAATATTGATGAGCGGGGGAAGAAAATCTCATAAACTCCTACGCTAAAAAATAAAAATTATTCAACAGGGAAGACCCTTCATCGTGGGCTCACCAAGAATCTCCTGGTGTGGGCCAGCACGCACCTGAATGTACCCACTAAAACATTTGCTACTTTCCAACTGTAAGCTAGTGTATGCTAATCCAGACGTCTTTATCATTCGGTCCAAAATAATTCTTTTGTTTAATACTGTCACATCCTTGTGATAAATATTTTTTCTAGTTTCCCATGACACCTGAATAATGCTATATTTCCTACTAATACATATCCTTATTCCTAAATTTCAAATTTGGTGAGCTGCCGCTTGTGCCACCGTCTTGAAAAAATGGCGTAAAAACAGTTTTTTGGCAATATCTCCTATCTGGTTGGTCCTACGACCAGGATAGCTATAAGAAATATTATAAAGGAGGTAATTTTCTACAAGTTTTATGTAAAACTATTTTCTAGGTTCGATAAGCTTTGACTTATGGCACAGTAAATTAATAATTGTTGTTTTCTTTCATGGACCTTTCATGGATTATTGCCACTGCTGGAGAATGATTTCTGGCCACGTTATATTAGAGGTGATAAATCTGACGAAAAATTGGTTCACTTCATTACCAATGTTTTGATCGAAACTCAAAAACAAGATATTAAATATTTCTGATGTTTTAGTTAATTATCACTACAAAACATATTTTTATGTTGACATAAATTATATGATAACTGTGTTATTTACAGAGTGATGCTCCTGAGCAACCTGTCCTGAAAAGACCATTATTTGATTTATATAAATTTAAAGTGGTTAAAATTATATACTCGGGGATGTTAGTTCTTCATTCGGAATTGCAACAATTATTTTATATAAAGGTTAGTATGATTTGAGCTTCCTAGATGCAAATCGCGACGTGACATTTTTACCAAAACCGAGATATGTGCGCTATCTGTTCTGTATTGCATTGGCTATGTTAGAAATGTTTTCCAGGTGTAACACAAGTCAAATAACCCCAGAATTTCATTGTATATCTCTGTGTTAAGTGCAAAAATTATGTATGTAAGTTGCGACATTTACTTTTTGACCAAGCACATAGCAAGTTTGTAGTCATGTGCTTGTGATACACTGAAGACAAATTGCCATGCTTACAGTGTTATTCTTACCATTCACTTTTTTAAATAAAGCGCGATAACAAGATTTGGATGATATCTTGGAGGATGATCCAGATGATCTTAAGTTTTGATTTTATATTGTTTATATTTTAAGTTTATCATTACAAGTTTTATTTATTTGTATAAATTAAATTTTTTACAGTGTAGTATTCCGTTAGATACAAAAACTGACATCTCTTAACATTAGATGCAAAACACTGCATTTTTTTTAACATAGATGCAAAGCAGCATGTTAGATTTTATTATTTAATTTTCACAAAAACGCTCATTCATTTTATATAATTTTAACAAAGATCGATTCTAGCAGCATATTTGAATAGGGTTAAATAAAGAATTTGGCAGTGTAGGAAATAATAAAATTACCAACTGTTTTTTTTTTGTTTCCCAAAAAAACAAATTTTGCAAATGTCGCATTTTGCATTTGGGGGTTCATTTATTTTTTTTTTTTTTTGTAATCATGAAATAAATCGATTTTTTTTTTAGGTCATTCATAAAACAATGCAATTTTTAAATGAAAATTTAATATTACCCGAAAATGTGCCTTACATGGTAAAACTCCAAAACCATTATAACTGTGAAAATGCTTTGTTTTTAGTTTTAGAATACTGTAGGTAAGTGTATGGTCATTGGTTATACCAAATCAACAACATAATATTAGAAAGATTTACCTATTAAAAATTACCTTTTCGTGTTTTAAAATACCTAAATCACGATTTAATTCAGTATATTACGGAGAAATGGCATTATAAAAAACCTTTTTTATAATATACTTCCACTTTTTCTTTTCATTTGAAATTTTTAACATCATTACTTATTGATTATAAAATTATTAATATAATATTTGATTTGAGGAACAATCACCTCAAATTTCTCAAAGTTTACGAGTGGGGATGATGGTTATGTAGTTTCTCTTTGATATTACCCCAAGTGGAATTAATGTCTGGTGATTCGATTGAAAATACAGTGTGATTAATAAAGAAACTGATCTCAGCAGCCTATGAATTTGTTTCTGCATGTTTGATTGAAAAATATATTTGGCGAAATATTAGTTCGAAGAAATTATTTACTTTTTATAAATGTTGGTAATTCAACACTAATCATCTGTTTTGAAATCATAGTTTTGTAATGATGATAATTGATTCTAGACAATTTAGAATGGTCTTGTTTTGTGCAAGCTTACTTTGAATAATTTCGTTTTTGTTCTGGTGCTGTTTTTTTTATCAAGACATTCGTTTCTCTGAAAAATTTTGTAGCTTTCTTCAGAGAAATCAGAAGTACCTATTGATAAAAAAAGAGTACATGCTTGTGTACCCAAAAACAAAACACCTTGTTACATTGACGAAGCGTGATTTCTTATGAATGCAAAATGATTTGGAAATTATCACACTAAATTCATTTACCTTATGGGACCAGCCACATAATACAGAAGAAAGGTGTTCAGATGTTTCCATACAAAATTGAGGTTTACCAGGTGATTTCGTACCCAAAGTAAATTATTGCGAATATTTTTGATATAACATGGAAGTGAAATTCCTCACAACAAAAATTAGGAGATGTAAGACCCGATAGATATACTTGTTAGGGTATTTAAAATTATGAAAAGGCGTGTTTAGAAAACAATAAGAAATATTTGCATCATATTTTTTAACTACTTTTGTTGTATGTAATATCATGAACGCTTAGAATTTTATTATAAAGAGTGTAAATTGACAGTTTATTATCTGCTTAATTTCTGGGTGCTTTAACACAGGGGGATTTAATTTTTAATAACAAACGGTCCAATTTACATAAATTGTAAACTGGCAACTTGACTCGAGAAAAAATTTATAGATATAATTTAAAAGCACACGTGGTATTTGGGGAGAATATTTCATGACATAAAACATGACATATGTCAATGGGTGTAATGGGAATTACAGGGACTATTCCCCTCACATTATAAGAACCAATGAAATAGCAAGATTTTGAAAATTTATACCAATAAGAACAAACTTTCAGCAAGAATTCCAAATGAAAATTTTACATAGAATTACAGTGATTATTTCACTCATTAACGCTATAGCCAATGAGAACCCGTTTTTTCACAACATTGCACCAATCAAACGTCATTATTAGTGGTAATTCAAGCTAGATCGGCTTTGGACAGTACCAACATGCAAAATTTATCGCTCTAATTTTTTAGGTCGCTGCAGTGGCAAATATTGCGAAAAATTTTTGACGTTTTGGGTCGTGAAATGTTTTCGGCCAATAGGACAAATCGTGCTTTTAAATGTTATCTATAAATATCTTCTCTAGCTTATTACTAATTGTTATTGTAAATTGTAGTATTGTATTAATAACCTAAAAAGCCAATGCTGTGTAGAGCTTATATAGGTTCGGGACAAGTTATACACAGCTTTCAATGGCTTAATACCTAACGTAATTACAAAATAATTTTCACAACTAACATTAAATATAAATTTTCTACGAAGCAGACAAATCAGTTATTTCGTGATGAATACACAAATGTAGGTACTTACGTATGGCAATTCATCAATCGTCACAAAGTAGCTAACACTTATTTGGAAAATCAAAACTCGGCAGTATCACTATATGTTATATAATATTACACGCTATCTTATTGCGACTTAGCCATAATAAACCTTCACAGGTATATCGTATTTCACGATAACAGCTTCTCTTATTAATTGCTTATCTTCAAGATATCATATTACACCTTTGTTTCTCATAACTTGTGCAGACTGCAGAACTGCAATTCCTTTGTTATATATTTTGCTTACTCAGGTTCTGTATGTTATAAATATGACTAAATACGCTTTGTTAAATCAGTTATTAAACTCAGTTAGAATGCAACACTTCTAATTTATTATTATTCCTTCTCCAAGAGCCAACGTTGGCTCCATTTAGTAAAATAAAAGTTTTTAAAAAATCATTCATGTAAACCGTGATCTAACATTGGCGCAGTCGGTAGGATCCGTAAACATCATCAGAACAAGAAGCCTAACTGGTAGTGAAGCGCAAAAGAACAAGGACAACATCTGCAGAAGGTGCCTAACTAGTGCGTGTATATCTGCAAGAACAAGGAGACCTTCCTCACTGGTGGTGGCGGATCCCAATCCCTTGACGGACGAAGAACCTACCCATGGAGATGAAATTAATGTAAGTCATTTTAAGAATCATCTCGTTATTTTCTCATTTTTTACAAATATTATTTATCACAATTATTTACGTGTATTATACCGCTAATACACTCGGCAAATAAAGCCAATTCTGTTATCAAACAAATCCTATACAAGCTACAACGCAACAATTTTAATTTTAAGTTATTTATTTTCGTATTCACGAAACGACTGTGTATTATACAGTTAATACACAATTTATTAACGTACGCAACATAACAAACAATTTTAATTTAATTCTCGTATCATACTGCTGATACGTAACCAACTTTAGTTCAAAAATCTCTAAATAAAAAAGCAAAATGCCTGATAGAGCTCAACCAGAGACAGTTCAACCAGTGCCACCGGCACCAACCGAACAACAACAACAACAACAACCACAACAAATTGAGCCTTACAAGCTCTCTGAAATTTTTTCACTAATACCAGAATTCGATGGCAACGCCATAAATTTACAGACATTCCTAAACTCGTGTTCCTGTGCACAAAGTATGGCAATTCATGACCAAAAAATTCTATTAACCATGCACATCAAAAATAAATTAAAAGGCAGAGCCGCCGAACTTATAAATTCACGCAACCCTAGCACATGGCCAGAAATAAAGGCACTACTAGAAACTCACTTCGGAGACTCCCGAGATTTAACGTCCCTAATTCAAGACCTACAAAGAATTCACCAATTGCCTGGTGAATCTGCATTAACATTTGTTTCGCGTCTACAAACGCACAATGCGAAAATGCACGCTGCAGTGCAAAAACAAAATCTATCTTAAGAGCAAAGAACCGCGCAAACAAACCTGATCGAAACTATGACATTAAATAATTTGTTAACGGGTCTAGAACCAAATCTAGGCAGAATAATACGTGCCAGTAACCCTCCAACTATGATGAACGCAATTATTAGAATTCGGAGAGAACTACAACTTTCATATTTTGAACAACAAAAATTCCCAAAAAATAGTCCGGTCAAAAATCCGGTAATTCAACAAAAGCAACCACAAGGTCCCAATTTGCAACAAAAATTCTGTTCCTTCTGTAAACGGAATGGACATGTAATAAGCGAATGCCGCACAAGGCAACAGTCTCAAAACTTCCAGAGACCAAGTTTCCAAGGAAACCCAAACTCACAAAATTTTTCTCATCAAAACTTCGCACAACCGAGTAATAATCAATTTAGTCAGAGGACATTCCCTCAAAATAACCAGCCAAACCAATCACAGCAAAACAGGCCCTCAGCCATAAGGCCGAACCCTAATTTTATGCAACAGCGACCATCAGCTATCCAACCTAACCCAAATTTTAATCGCTTTAACCAACAAAAAGCTCATCATTTGAATTACGAACCTTACGATAATTATACCGATCAATTCAACCAATACAATGACTACTCTTTCGACGATTACCAAAATTACCAAAGTCAAAACGAATCGTATGAAAATTACAATTTTGAAACCAACCAAAATTTCCAGGAGAATTATACTGCTAATTCTCAGAACGAGCAATACGAGGATTATACTGCTAATCCTCAGGATTTTCGTTTAGATCCGGAGTACCCCGCGGATACTCCAACACAACAAATAGACCAATTCGACCAAATATCAAACCAAATACAAACAATGAATCTCAACGACAGTTTCGATCCAATGCTGAACTTCCCAGAACAGACGTTGATGTAAATACGCTTTCTCACACCCTATTAACCGTAAATTCAAAAAATCTCTATTACATCAAAGACGCAACCGGCAAATTTAAAATTTTGATTGACACAGGTGCAGGAATTTCAATTTTTAAACCTAAAACAGCTGAAAATTATAGACGTAGATCCCCTGAAAATGTAATTATACAGGGTATTACTGATCAAAAAATTTATATCAACGAATCTGTTCTCATCCCCTTTTCAGATGAGTCACACAAAGTTTATATCTATAATCTAGATATAGATTTTGATGGACTACTAGGCGCAGATTTTCTAGAACATTACGAATGCCAAGTAGACTTCAAAAACGAACAACTAGTCACGAATTTTAAAAACGTACCATTATTTAAAGTCACGGAAGAAACTACAGTAAATTTACCTGTACAACCAACTAGTAACATCAGAAACCAAAATCCAAATTTAAGCAACATCAAAAATTTAATTTCTATCGAACCTCGCATGGAAGAAATCTGTAAATTAAAATGTAATTTGCAAAATACCGAAGCTATACTGTTAGCCCAGGAAAACGAGAAAGTACGCTTACCAAATGCTATTGTCAAAATCGATAACAATGGAGAATTTTTAACCTCAATTATAAACGCGAATGCAATACCAAAAACGGTAAATTTTTCTAACATAAAACTAGAGCCAGTACAAAAATTCAAATCAATTTTCAATTTAAACACTCAAAATTCCGACAAACATCCACAGACAGACAGATCCTTCGAAATTAGGAACGAATTGCGCTTGGATCATCTAAACGAAGAAGAGGCCGAAATAGTAACGCAGCTTTGTTTAGACTTTCAAGATATATTCTATTTGGAAGGAGACAATTTAACTTTCACTAACGAAATTAAGCATTCCATTGACACGAACGATTCAAAACCGGTTTTCACAAAGTCATATCGCTACCCTCATATCCATAAAGAGGAAGTCAAAACACAAGTCTCTAATATGCTTGACCAAGGCATCATTAGGCCTTCGATTTCTCCCTGGTCCTCTCCGGTTTGGGTTGTACCTAAAAAACTCGACGCCTCCGGTAAACAAAAATGGCGAGTTGTAGTGGACTACAGAAAACTCAACGAACTGACTATTGACGATAAATACCCGCTACCCAATATTTCCGACCTCCTCGATCAATTAGGCAAATGTCAATATTTTACAACTTTGGACTTAGCCTCCGGATTTCACCAAATCGAGATTGATGCAAAAGATATTCAAAAAACTGCTTTCACAGTTGAAAATGGTCATTTTGAATTCGTAAGAATGCCTTTTGGACTTAAGAATGCTCCATCAACATTTCAAAGAGTGATGGATAACATTTTATTAGGTATCCAAAATGAACGATGTCTCGTCTATATGGACGATATTATTGTTTACTCCCCTACTATTCACGAGCATATTTCTCGATTAACAGAAGTTTTCAAACGATTACAGAAAGCGAATCTCAAAATTCAACCCGACAAATGCGAGTTTCTCCGCAAAGAAGTCGCTTATTTAGGACATCTCATTACAAAAGACGGCGTAAAACCGAACCCTTCGAAAGTTGACGCTATTCTAAATTTCCCTCAACCGAAAAATCAAAAAGAAATTAAATCATTTCTAGGCTTAGCTGGATATTATAGGCGCTTTATCCCTAATTTCTCCAAGATTACCAAGCCCTTAACAAAACTACTACAAAAAGACATACCATTTCTCTTCGACAATGATTGTATAAATTCTTTTCAAAATTTAAAACAAACATTAACGACCACTCCGATATTAATCTACCCCAACTTTGATGAACCTTTCGTTCTAACCACTGATGCGAGCGCATTTGCCGTCGGCTCGGTGCTGAGCCAGGGGCCTATTGGCAAAGATTTACCCATTGCCTATGCTTCTAGAACCTTGTACAGTGCAGAAACTAAATATTCAACGATTGAACGCGAGCTTTTATCGATAGTATGGAGTGTAAAGCACTTTAGACCATATCTGTATGGTAGAAAGTTCAAGCTTGTCACCGACCATAGACCACTCACCTGGCTATTCTCTATAAAAGATCCAGGAAGTAGACTTGCCCGTTGGCGACTCAAATTAGAAGAGTACGACTATGAAATAATTTATAAACCGGGTAAAATCAATAAGAACGCGGACGCACTTTCCAGAATCAAAATTAATCATTTTTCCGAATGTTCCAAATTCTATTCAAAAGTTCTAGCCGCGAATGACGAAGAGTCAGACGACGACGAAAACCCAGACGATAACAACGAAATCACTAACGAACAAATTTCCCGAGAATTTGAAACTTTCACCAACCTATATAAAACAACATCTTTAATTGACTATTCGAAAATCAAAGCCTCGAACAAACAACTTTTGTATCGAGAACATAAAGATATTATAACCTTCTTCCAACAAAATAACTTACAAGACCTACATCACAAAATTATTGAGGACATATTCGAAGAAAACCCCGAATTTCATAACGATAAAATCAATATTGTATCGAGCAAAACAGTCAGACATAGGAGATATTTTATCATTCCTCTACCGTTTGATATCGAATCCGTAATTGAACATTTATTTTTGGTATTATTTAAAAACCAAGATGTTCTAGATCTCTCTAAGACATACTTTGTCGAAAATAACTTAGACCTCCCCATTCTTGAAATCCTATCATTCATTTTTGCGGAAAAAGACTTAAAAGTAGTAATTTGTCAAGATATCGTCAGAACTGCCGACGAAGATGAAATTCCAATTATATTGGAGCAAAATCATTTTGGTAAAAATAATCTACACCGTGGAATAAATGAAACGATTCGAAGAATTAGAGAAAAATACACTTGGCAAGGTCTAACTAAAGACGTTGAAAATTTTATAAAAAATTGCGAAACTTGCCAAAAGACTAAAGTATGCCGGAAAAACCTTAACAACCCTCTAGTAGTCACAGAAACCCCAAGAACACCATTCGAAAGAATGGAAGAACACCATTCGAAAGAATTAATATCGATTTATTTGAATTCCCAACTCGAAATTACGCTTTAACTATTCGCGACGAGTTAACTAAATTTACACAAGCCTATGCAGTCCCGGACAAATCCGCAAAATCCGTCGTAAATACCTTGTTGTTATACTTTCAACATTACGGCACCCCGCTAAGAATCCATTGCGATTACGGTGGCGAATTTGACAACCGTTTGCTCAAAGATCTCTGCACCCTTCCACGACATAAAACTGACGTATTCAAGCGTAGGACATCCCCAATCGAACGGATCAATAGAAAGATTTCATGCTACCTTAGCTGAAATGATAAGAATTCATAAAACTGAAAACCGGAACGAACATCCGTTCACGATTTTACCATATGCAGTAATATGTTATAACAATTCGGTAAATAAAACACACGGTTTCACCCCATATGAACTTATCTTTGGTCATACGTCCAACAGACCACCTGAAACTTTATATAACCAAAAAGAGTTAATAACCAAATACGTTAGAGATTTAAACAACAGAATATCCCACTACTATAAAATAGCCCGTAGTCGAACACAATCTCAAAAAGAGAAAGCAAAAGTTCGTTTCGACAGAAGTGTTCCCCAAAAACGATCTGAGTACAAAATAGGTGACTTAGTTTATGTAAAAGAATCACAAATTAAGAACAAACTACAAAACAAATTTAACGGTCCCTTTAAAATAAAAGAAATTTTTCAAAATTCTGCTACCCTATTAAATCTCGAAACAAAACAAGAGACTAAAGTAAATTTTGATAGAATGAAACCATATACTGAAAATTAAATTTATTTTCAGGTTTCTCCTGCTGTTCGGATCAGCACTCTGTCAATACAAAATTACCCCAATCAATAACACTGTTGGTGTATACTATCACCAAGACACGGACATCGTGGTGACAAATGACAAATGGACTCTACTAGTGCATAAAAATATTTCATCCCTCAAACTAGCTTTTGACAAGAATCAAAATAATTTAGACAGAATCTTGAACACCCTCGATGGTGCTGATCAAAAATCAATCCTGTTTAGAAGCGAAGTTAAAACAGAGTTTAACCTTTTAATGCAAATAGCTAGTTCGATAAAAACGAAATTTGACGAAGTCTTTTCAGACACAAAGAGATATAAACGCGGAATACTTAACGGTTTTGGAACAATATTTAAATCAATCACCGGAAACTTAGACGCCGAAGATGGCGAGTACTACACTAACTGTATAAATAAATTAAATAATGACGAACATCAATTAGAAAACTTAATCAAAAATCAAATCTCAGTTACAACTTCTGTTATCAAAAATTTCAACTCAACTATACAAAAATTGCAAATTGATGAGGAAACATTTAACAAAGATATCAAAGAAATCGAGCACACAATTCAAACCATGACTCAAACGATCCAAGCTGCCGAAATAAAACTAAAATTTCTATACATTTCCGAACAACTAATGGCCAGCTATTTGTATATCGAAGACAATCTAAACGATATTTTAAATTCAATAACATTTGCCAGATTAGGAATTATTCATTCATCAATCATAACACCTGATCACTTAGTAACGGCGTTACAAGAGATTTCACAGAGTTTGCGAAGGAACAATTTACCTCTTCCAATTAAACTATCAGCAGTTGCTCAATATCTGGATATTATTGAACTAAAAGCTTTTCAACTAGATTCTAACCTAATATTTGTTTTAACAATACCTCTTATTGAACCTCAAAATTATAACACCTTTCGCCTATACCCCATACCTATACTTGATAACAGAACTGGTCTACATCACTTTTTATCTATTTCACAAAAGTTTATCGCGAGAGACGATGATTCTTTAATGTACATACCTATACAAAATTTGAAAGAATGCAAACCACTCTATTTTGGAACCAAACTATGTTCGAACCTGTTTGCATATCCTATAGACCAAAATGCCATTTGTGAGGCTAGAATATTAAAACCATTGCCGAAACTCCCAGAAAATTGTCAAACTTCCTTCATCATTAGTCAAGGATACAACGTCCAAGAACTTGAAGACAACACATGGCTAGTAATTAATTCCGAACCACTTCACATTACCATCAACTGTCCGAAGAGAGAATCCATAACAGAGCTAATTAATAAAAATTCCATCATAAAACTACAACCAGGATGTTACGCCTATGCAGGCATTACTCGAATACAAGCCAGTGCTAAAGACTTTTCCGAAATTAAGGACAATTCACATCCAATCCAAATTCCTTTTGAATGCTGCAATCACATGCCCGACAAAATCGAAATCCCAAAATTAAAACCTCTTAAATTAAACAGTCTCGACGTAGAAGATTTAGATATTGCTAAAAACAAACTAGAGCAATACTCCAAAGACCTAGACGACCTCATAAACGAACCTTTTGTGACCAAACATGTATCTTGGTTCACATACTTCATAATCACTCTCATCATCCTATTAGTTCTACTTTACATAACTTGTAAATGCAGAAGAAGAAGATGTGGAGCATTGCGAATCCAACCCTCAACGGATAACCCTCCTTCAGAGCGAAGCAGAGTATTTACCAAATTTCCTAGACTGATCCCTCCAAGAAAGCGACCCGGTATTAGACCTCAAGAAGAAGAGGACATCGAGTTAACATAGACTTTCATGTGGAGTTTTACCCTCGTCTATTAATTTAGACTATTGTATTTTATCCTTATTACGTTATGTAATGTTTTATTATCGCTTACCAATTTTAACTTTCACATTATTTTATTATTTTGCTTTGTATTCATTCAACATTGTTTCAATTTATTTTTGCATTATATTCATTTAACGTTTTAACAATTTTCAAAAGTTGCTGCATAACATCAACTTTTTTATTAAGGGGGAAGTTGTTATATAATATTACACGCTATCTTATTGCGACTTAGCCATAATAAACCTTCACAGGTATATCGTATTTCACGATAACAGCTTCTCTTATTAATTGCTTATCTTCAAGATATCATATTACACCTTTGTTTCTCATAACTTGTGCAGACTGCAGAACTGCAATTCCTTTGTTATATATTTTGCTTACTCAGGTTCTGTATGTTATAAATATGACTAAATACGCTTTGTTAAATCAGTTATTAAACTCAGTTAGAATGCAACACTTCTAATTTATTATTATTCCTTCTCCAAGAGCCAACGTTGGCTCCATTTAGTAAAATAAAAGTTTTTAAAAAATCATTCATGTAAACCGTGATCTAACACAACCTTAACTTAACTATTAAACTTCTCAAATTAGGAACAAGGATTAAATATATAAATATATATCAATAAACACTTTAATATAATAATAATTCAATTCACTGTTTAGGCCGGTTAAGTTAAGCTAGCGTTACTAGATGGCGCTACCATACCATCTGAGTCGGTAGCCTTAGAACGTAAAAGCGATATATTGGTAATATGCAATTTGTGTGGTTATACCCATAATGTGATTGGTCGAAGCGTGCTTTGTTATGATGACTAGTCTTATAAGTTACAGTACCTATGGTTTAACGTATATTGTTTTTCTTGATTGTCATAATTTAAACCTACTTTGTTTTTTATTAGATGAGTCGCTTTGGAAATGCATTTTTATGTGACGTAAATGATGAAATTGAAGATAAAGGTGAGTAATCTCTAAAAAGTAACAAGGAAACGTCTGATGTCTTTTTATTACCTTTTAAATCGGCCTTAGAGAGGTTATAGTGGCACTCTACGCTTTATAAATTTCAAATTCCATTTTATCTTCAATAAGTCTGATGGTGTGTTTGCTTAAATCAGTTTAGAAAAAATAAATGCAATAATAAAATTATTTGGATTCCTTCGTGGACATTCTTATAGCTTCTCAGTTCTAATATGGACTTATGAGAGTTTTAAAAACCAGTTTTTAGGTAGCCTTCTAGGTGTTTTTTAGAAATACAGGAAGCTAATAGAAAAGCTTCTGACAGCTTTAAAATAGGTTTTAAGAAAGGTTTTAAAACGGCCCAAACAAGGTTTTCAAGAGCAGCACTATGCTTCACTAAGGAGTTTTATGATGGAATTTAAAAAGGCCTTAACAACCTTCATAAGGGTGGGTCCTTTTAGTCTACAAGTCGCTTTATGATGGTATTAAGGATATTGTTACAGCAAAATAGATTTTTCAAGGCATTTTATAAATAGTTTTATAGCACCCTTATATAAATTTAAGAAACTAAAATTGTTCCTTGGGAATTCAGTTAATAATGAAAAATATTTCTTGTTCTATGTTCTGTTCTGGAAATAGTCTAATAAATATCGCCCTCCAATTACCTCCAACATGGATGAATTTATAAACACTCTTGAGGATATGTTAATTTCTATAACTAATAAATATACAAAACACATTATAGCTGTTTGTGGAGACTTTAACTTAGACATACAAACCCCATTTGAAAAAGATGTGAAAATTTTCAAGGATCTGATGACATAATTCAACCTAACACCCACCACTGACAAACCAACAAGAATATCAGGAAAAACAATTGATAATGTATTTTTTAAATGTGCCAAACTGTGAAAGTAGCGTGGATAAGAATGGATTTAGTGACCATTTTGGTTTACACACCAGTATCCCTGTGAATTATATACATAAATATAAAAACGAAAAAGTAATGAGAAG
This sequence comes from Rutpela maculata, assembly GCA_936432065.2. Taxonomy (NCBI): domain Eukaryota; kingdom Metazoa; phylum Arthropoda; class Insecta; order Coleoptera; family Cerambycidae; genus Rutpela; species Rutpela maculata. The sequence goes on along the minus strand of OW386287.2, from coordinate 134,281,831 downwards.
ACTTATCACAGAGGATAAAAGTCACTTATTTAAAGAGTACATCACAAGTATTGATTGGAACCAGATAATTGTCGAGGCAGATCCAAATACCAGCTCAACAATGCTTTTAACTACAATTAAAGATAGTCTGGATGAAGTGTATCCCAAGAAAATGTATAACGCTAATACACACGAACATAAAACTTGGATAAACTCTGAAATAAAAATGAAAAGCAAAATAAAACGTCAAATGTATGATGAAATGTTATCAGGAAAAATAACAAAAGAAACGTATAAGCAATTCTATAGGGAACTAAAAATATTAATTAATGACGCCAAGAAAGAAACATACTCAAATTACATCATCGATTCAAATAATAAAATCAAAGCAACCTGGGATCTGGTAGAGGAAATAACTGGAAAAGAAAAGAATGAAAAATTTGAAATTGAAAACCTAGGACATCAATACAATAAAACCAAAAAAGAAATTTTAGATGATGTAAATAGCTACTTCATAAATATATGTGAAGACATCAATGCAAATAACCAAAAAACTTTTGATCATGTTCCCAAGAATGACCGCACCATGTTTCTGTGTGATACAACTCCTACGGAAATCTTTAACATAATACATACACTAAAAGACACAGCAGCTGTGGGAGCAGATGAAATACCAACTAAATTGATTAAGCTTTGTGCACTAGAGCTCTCACAACCACTCTCACAAATAATAAATATATGCTTTCAAAAAGGAATTTTTCCCGATGAACTAAAGAAAAGTGTTGTTAGGCCGATACATAAAAAAAGGTAGTAAGGAAGAAATCTCAAATTATAGACCAATAACTCTCATCTCAGTAATAGCAAAAATTTTTGAAAAGGCACTACTAAACAGGATGCTAGATTTTATAGATAGAAATAAAATAATTACAGAAATGCAGAGTGCTTACATTAAGGGAAGAACAACTATAAGAGCAGTGTATATAGCGATATGTGAGATTTTGGAAGCGATAAGCCATAAGGAAAAAGTTGTTTCTTTATTTATGGATCTGTCAAAAGCTTTTGACAGTGTTGATCACATAACACTCTTAGAAAAGCTAGAAATAATGGAGTTTAGAGGAAATATTTACCATATTCTTAAAGCGTATCTAAACAACAGAAGGCAGTGTGTAATGGTAATGGATGCAGGAATGGAAATTAAATCTGATTGGGAAATACCAAGAAAAGGAGTCCCACAAGGTTCCATTTTGGGTCCAATTTTATTTTTATTATATACAAACGATTTACCTAATATTGTTAGTCATGTAATAAATCTCTTTGCAGATGACAACTCGCTCATCATAAGGGCTAAATCTGAGGAAGAGTTAAAAACAGAAATCAATAGTACAATTAAGACAATGGATAATTGGTACATAGGGAATAACCTGAAGAACAATATTGAAAAAATGCACCTAATGAAATTTACGTTAAGGGCAGAAGATCCTTTTACTTATGACAACCAAACCCTTACGACCACTCAGCACACTAAGTTCCTAGGTATTGAAATTGACTCACAATTAAATTGGAAAGAACACGTACATTATCTCGCTAGCAAAATAAGTTCATTTACATATGCGTTACGTGTCATAGCAAATTCCGTGAATCAGGCAGCAGCATTATCGGCATATTATTCGTATGTAAACTCCAGAATAAAATATGGAATCATTTTTTGGGGAAACTCTGTTGACTCATCTAGAATTTTCAAACTCCAAAAATCTTGCGTTAGAAGTATTTTTCACCTAAAAAGAAGAGAGACCTGTAGTCAAATATTTAAAGAGAAAAACATACTTACCGTACCATGTTTGTATATATATGAATGTGCATGCTTCGTCAAAGAACATTACCAAGAATTCTTTAGCAGATATGAAACCAGCCATATGTTTAATACTAGAGGTTGTGCAAGATCAGTGTTACGTCAGCCCCAAACGAATTTCACCCAAGTACAGCGTAATGTAGTAACGCAGGTGATAAAGGTTTACAACAAAATACCACAAGAATATCAGAACCTATCAAGAAAAAATTTTAAAGTAAAGGTGAAAACTTATTTATGTGAAAAGTCATTTTACTGTGTTTCAGAATATTTTACCCATCATTTTGATCCGTCATTGTAAAGTAATGTTTTTATTTAAATGTAACTATTATTTTATATAATTTAAATGTACTATTTTTTATACACTTTTTTTGTATGTAATTGTAATTTTTACTTACCAAGACTTCATGTTCTTTTTGACTTGTTCTACACCGTTTTATGGTATTACTGAATAAAGGTTATTATTATTATTATTATTATTATTATTATTATTATTATTATTATTATTATAAATATATTTCATACATTAAAAATAATATGAAAATCCTGCATTCAAAGAATGTTGCCTTTAAGAAACCACATTCATTCATTCTGATGTGATTTGACTGACTTTGTGAAATCACATCAAAATGAACTCGAGCTGTTTCTAGGCAACACGTTTTCATGTGCTGAATTTTCGATAATTTTTAATGCACTTAATATATTACTACAGATAATTCTGTCGGTAGCGATTATTTTGCATGTTAGTGCTTACTGTCAAAAGTTAGTTTATTACCACTAATAACACAGCCCCACAAAATAAAAAAAGTATGTTGAACCAGAAAACAGACCTTCATATCCTCACTTATTTTGGTGTGCTGAATTCGAATCTGACGTCCAAATTAACTTCTGCCTTGTCATTTTTTTTTTGTAAATCTTGTGGTTTTTTTGAATTTCGTTTATGGTGGTACTAAAAAATGGCTCAAATTGACAAATTTTATTAAGAAAAAGTGCTTAGAATCCAACGAGGACCCCCCCATATGTCAATTTTGAACAAGTTCTGAGAAAAAATAAAAATAAATAAAAAGATGGTCGGTGTAAAAATTTGTATTTTTATTTTTTCTCAGCTTTGGTTTAAAATTGAAATGTGAGGTCCTCGTTGGATTCTAAGCACTTTTCCTTAATAAAAGTTTTCGATATTTTGTCAATTTGACACATTTTTTGGTACTACCACAGAAAAATGCGAAAAATAATGCGATTTACAAAAAAAAATGATAAGGTAGAAGGTAGAAGTTAATTTGGACCTCAGATTCGGATTCAGCACTCCAAAATACGTGGGGGTTTTATGGTCTCTTTTCTGGTACAACATACTTTTCCTTTTTTGTGGGTCTGTGTAATGATTGATGCAATTTAGTCAAAAAACGGACTTTCGTAGCTACCATGTTGATGAGTGAAATAATAGAATTTATATTACAAGCTTACTCAGGGCCCGTTTATCAATGTAGGGTTAAAATTGCATGTTAGCTAGCACTGGGCTAACTTTAAACCTCAGGGAAAGTGAGTATTAAACTGGCATCCGTTTATCCACCACATTTTATGTGTGGGTTAGGAAAGCCTTGAATAACCTGAGGGTGCCCAACTAGCACCAAAGTAACAGTAACTGAGATGGGAACTTCGAATGAGTAACCACTACAAATCTGTCACTAAATGTACGACTTTGATGTGTAAATAACTTCATTTGACATATCCGTAGTCACTGCTTTGTAGTTTTTACCACTAGCGGTTACTTTAGAGTTATGTGACTTCTACGTAGCTTTTCCGGTGCATGGGGACGCCCTAGTTACCAGTGGGACAACCTTCGAAGTTGCAACCACTTTCAAGTAGCTTTGATAGTGGCCGCGACGTTCTGGGAACCTTTACTATCCGTTTAAAGTCGTCCATCTTGTTAGTAACATTTATTGGTGTTAATGACATTACCGCTACCTGCTTTCACCATGCACGGCTACTACAAAGTGCGTATTACCTCTTAAATTCACCATGAAGTAAATTTCACCATCTAGTTCCCATTGTTACCATATATAGGAAAGAAGGGGCGATAACGAGATAATGAAATACCTAACCTATATAGTTTATGCTTGTCTTGTGGCCTTTATCTTTTCCAAATTCGTGTTGTTTACCATTTTAAAGTAATAACATGCTATTTTGCGTTGAATTTCATACATTTATCTTTTCCGTTCAAGACAACTCGTTAAGTGAGGAAAACAACTACATATTTTTCGGATTGTTTACCTGTTAATATTTTTCAAAAGATAATAAATGTTCTATATAGGTAATATGTAAGAGTAAGAGTTATTCAGTGTCTAAAGACAAAAAAACTTCGCAGTAAGTGGATAATAGCTTTAAGAAATTGGAAAACCACCTAGCTATTTTATTATTCTACCATATTTATCTAGATGTTTTAGTACCTACTTATATATTTGACGTGTAAACATTTTTATGTATTTTGACATGAATAAACTATCTATCTATCTATCTATCTAGCAAATGTATGTGTGTATATAGTCAACATTTTCTATAGGATGATTTTTTCACTAAAGTAAGTTATTCATATTTGTATCTGCATTTATAGATGTTTCAAAATACCTATAATAATAATCTCTTGGGTTGGAATTTGTTTCACTTAACATAATTTGCTAGATGGTTTTCCAATTTTTAAAGCTATTGGCCACTCACTGCGAAGTTTTCAATCTATTTGGACGACACGACTTTTAAACTATATGCACTGTTCTGAACATTGTCTTTTACACTCACTAGTCATTTCAGAAATTTAATTGATGTTGTGAAGTAATTTTGCACTCTTACCTGTGTTGAACTTGTATTGTTTTTTGAGTATGACGTAAGAGTGATCTCCACAAGGGGAGTTTTATATTTACCTTAATTAGGCCTCTTTAGTCTCCAAGAATTAATTTTTTATCAATTATATCATTAACTCAGTTGATTAGCTGTCTAGCAAGATGACTGTAGGTAAAGGATACTTTAAGCAATAAAACAATTTATTTATAGATAACCACAATTAATGCAAGCGCCAGCTGGTAATAAGTATATTAAGGACTCATTAACCGAAATTAACAAAGGCCCTCAATACCTCATTAACCCTTTCGCTGCGCAGAGCGGTTTCACGTAATTCTCGTGTAGTGCGCAATAAATTGACCGCTTGCGAGTATACGCGTTTGGAGCATGCAGATCCAATATTACGTTACTATTTGATTTGGTTTATTGTATGCATGGTCTATTATTATATATAAAACTGAAAGAAAAACAAAAACCAAGTGCTCTAGTTTCAATAATAATAATTTATTTTTAAAAAATGGTTAAAAACAGTACAAGTAAACATAAACATAAAAACAAAACAACATTCTTATCAAAAATATTAAGGTACAACAGAAACTTGTGTAAGTATATAAAAATGTATTAATAGAACATATACGCGTGTTAAATCGCTTTGAGCAGTCTGAACCAATTTAAAAACGACAGGCGAGTTAACACGCTTGGAGCACAGTGGGCCCATTTATTTTTCACGCGTATACACGCTTTGAGCAGTGAAAGGGTTAACAACACATTTATATGCATCAATTGATAAGATAAAGATACGCAGAAAATTATAATTTTTAGAAACCTTGGCTTTTTGGCTTTGGAAATGTCTGAGCTGAGAAATAAAAACAACAAATTCCAAACTAGAATATATTACAAAAAAAAATAATTAACAAGAAAATGACTTGTGAACAATACTTAATTAAATAAAATTACCTGATATCACAGATTTTTAAAACATTAGAATTAAAGTGCCTGAAGGGCGGAAGAATTATGTTAAGTCTAGTAAAATGATTAAAAAAATTGAGGTGAGGTAAGCCAGAAGGGCAATAAAAATGTAACAAAAATTCACTTAAGGTGATTTTCACGAGTACCTACAGATATTTATTATCTTCCCGAAAATAACCAGTAAATAAAACCTAACATTTACATATAACTGCAAAAGAAAACTGGTATTCGGTGACATAGTACGATAAGACCTGGTGAGTAGCTGGTTGAATTAAGAAAATCAGAGCTGGTACAATTACCTCAGTTCCTTAAACCGTCTGTAAATACCATCCCTGGACTATCTAGATGAAGGCTAAGGTTTCTGCCTCTGGACAATAATCAGTAAATTCTCGTGGTCCTTGATATCTTTCGGGTTAGATTACAATAGACTGGAACTTATGACACAGCTTCGTTGTCCGTTACGTAACGTTCTCTGGTTAACTCAGCAAGGACTCTCTTCTTGGTCTCGTTCATAAAAGAAATATACCAGTGTTTTATAAAATACAATAATGAAAATTGTTATGTAAGGCTTAGCTTACTAGCTGGGAAAACAATAAATTTAACAATGAGAGTTCAATGAAAGAAAAAAACTCTACTAAGAGAAAATGATCTGAGCAAAAAAATATACTCTAGAAACTATTATGATTACTGTTTAAAAAACAATTATCAAATACAAGTTAACACATGTAAGTTAATAAGGAATTATTACTTAAAATGTGATGACTGAGTGTCATACATCATATGAACAAAAAGGAAAATCCTACAGGATTTATTTAATATTTTTTAAATAATTATTACGGAAAGTAATATAGGTAATGACATTCAAAATTTTAATGAGATAATACGCAGAAGGCAAAAGTTATGTTTCAATTAAGCAATCTTTGACATGGTTCGAGTTTATTAACTTAAGAAAACTATGAACAAATTATTACGGTAAATTTATGATTTACGTTAAATCGAGAATAAAAATAATAAAGAAAATAAGGACTCGTATGCCTACTTTATATGCTGTATTTTAAATTAAGCAACAGTAATTCTGCCAGAGATATAGAAAGATATAAAAAAGGAAAATAATTTCTTATTACTAGGATTAATAAATTTCCCCAAACAAAATTAATTAATTAAGTATTTCAATTTTGAAAGAACAATCTTTCACCCACAGAAAGAAAGAATTATTATCCCCCGATATATTTACTTCACTGAAAACTTCCTGAGTCAATGAAAAATTAGGTAATAAGGTTTTCTTATATTTTTTTTTATTTAGGCAGGACAAGATATAGATAGATAAATGATTAGGTATGCTCTCGAGCCGTAACCACAATATGGCCAAAATATGAGAATTTCTCGTTTGACAATTTGCTTTGTCAAATAGGCATAGGTAATATATCAAGCAAAAAATTGAGACCCTAATCTGTTATCGAGCACGTGGCATGCGCAATAGGAGTCAATTCCGATTTTCGGTACACTAGAGGTTGTAAGATAAAAGATAAAATACGATAAGTGTGATTAATCTCAAAGGTAAACTTGTAAAGCAAAAGGCAACGTGTGAAATGAAAAATTAATACCAGTAAACGACAGGCACCGCTCGGGAATTTTAAAGCTACAGACTGCACAATAGGCTCCTTACCAGCAGGTCTATGCCTTAAAATCTATCGAAATAATCGCGTAACAAAAATCAATAAGACTTGTTAAATAATTATCGGGCAATCCTATCGACACTAGTAATATTAACTCGTCATCTCACACCACAAATGTTGAAAATGTCTCAACTAACAAGAAAGTTTAGATATCGCTCTTACCTCTAGTGCACTCTGAACCCCGGAACCGACTAACTTTCCACGAGGAGCGAACGTCGATCGATACTTTCGTCAATTGATCCGCGCATACTTCCCAAGATATGATAGTTCCGTTTTGACTCTGATGTCGTGGCAATTAACTGTGAAAATTATTGTTACATGAGAAACATAAACAGGTAAACAAATATAATAGTACTGAAATAAAACATAATTAAAAAAAATCGTTTATTCAAATTTTTCTTCTTTTTCACAATATACATGTAGCATATGGTTAAAATAATTCCTAGTGTGCTTATAATATCCGGATTGGCCTGCTGTACAACTACACATGCATTTTCATTTATCAACATCACCTTCTAAATTCATTCTCTAACTTCATGGGAGCAAACAAAGGGCAAAGATTGTTTTTTCACGGCGTCTTCGACTTAGCAGAGAATTACATGTCCAGCTCTAAATACCACTTCACCTTCCTTGATGGGTCTACTTCTGCACGCAATTTGAGTAAAGATATCACACAATTCTAATTCTACCTTCGGCATATTTGAAAACAGTTCACAAACGTGAGAAAATTAATCAGACTTAACATTATGACAACTACATGTTTTCGTCACCATTTCCGATATATTGATTGAAAATATTGAAATTCACTGATACCATCTGCTGATGTGATTTTCCCCTATAGACAAAAGTCAAAATTAGGGGCGCGTTCAGTTTAAACGTCGCGCGTCGGACGTATGGCAGCACACCAGGGCGTGGCGTTCAGAATCAATGTTGGAAAAAATGTAACTATGAAGTGGCAGCGGGAACCTTGCTGCAACTTTAAAGTGACGCTACAGTCCCATTCGGTACTTTGTAATAAATGTAACTTTAAAGTTACATATTTTCAGTTCCTGTCACTATCCTCAAGTAAACACGACTTCAAAGTGATCCTTTCTGAAATACACCATCTTGATGGCCAAGACTTATGACGCCATTATTACAAGACATGAATCATAACTTCATAAATAACTTAAAAATTTAATTTATCACTATTTCTGCACCAAATATAATAAATTGATGGATAAAAATTATTTTCAAGTTTCAAAGAATAATAAAAAAATAGATTTCAGCATCCAGGTTGACAGACTGGGGTGTGGTAAAGTTCCCCGAAAGTCGTGGTTTACATTCCGCGACGTCACCAGTAAATATGTAAAGAAAATTATTACTGAAAAGAAATAATTACAGGTCATTTATCAAATGGATAAATATAAGTTAGACTTAGCAGTGTATTCATCGAATCTACATCATTGATGCTTTACTATCTACTTATTCTGCTTTACGACCCGTAATTGACAACAGATTTTTCACAACCTCAGAAGATCAATCAGGAGTTGATGAGCGAGGCACATTATCTTGCATATGAATAGAGCCTAATTTATGAAATTGAGAGAAGTATCATGGATCTCAAAATGATGGTGTCATATTAAAAATTTGAAAATATGTATCTGTTGTTTTCATTAAAAATTCAAACATGATTTTGTGGGAATATTCTAGTTAATAAAAGACACACAGAAAAAATGTTTGTGCTGCTATGATCAGGTTCTTTATTGATCTTATATTGTTTATTGATATGAACAAATTTATGCCTGATCGGGTTAATTGTTATGATTATTTGTCTTTATTATTCTTCAGTATTGAGGTGTAATACCCAATTAAAAATATTTTTGTTTATAGATTTTCATAAATATGTTTTTAGTGGAATGAAACTGCGTGATTATTTAAAAAAGCAGGCATCCAATGATGAAGTTTTTTCGAATAAGGAGAACCAAATACTAAAACAATTACAAGACATATCTGACAACGATTCTGAACTAAGTTTTTCTGATCTCATAAACGAATATACCAATAATAGAATAAAAAATTCAAGTAGTGCACAAGAGGATTTAGAAAGAGATTCAGTCAGTAGTGGTGACAGTTTTGAAAAAGTACAAATAGATGATTTATTACCAAATAATTCCAAATCAGTGAAAAATATAATTGACCAGCCAATAGAAGGACAATGTGATGTTGAGGATTTGTTATCTCAGTCCCAAAAATTGCTTTCTTCTGTTGACACTACATTGACAGAGAGAGTTAAGAAGAAAAATGCAAAAGGAGAAATAAATAAAATAGTTACAAAACCCGCTGTGGTAAAGAGCGAAGCCAGTTCTAGTCAAAGAAATGTTAGTGAAATGTCCAGTTTTGATATAGAGGATTCAGATAGATTTTTTATTCTGCCACAAGAAACCGTTGTGAGGTGGGCGGCGCAACTGTTACTTGCCTTAGAAAAGTTGCATGTTTTAGGAGTCATTTGTCGGTGAGTAAAAATACATATGAAGAAATATTTTTTTTTGCTTCCTCGTTCTAATTACAATAACCATAAAAAAAACAGTACAGTTTATTTCGGAGATATAAGAAACATAAAAACACTATAAATACAGAATTCTTTCAAAAGAAATTTATAATATTTATCTGGAGAGTGAGACCTTGCAAAATAAAAGAGGCTTATGCAACTCGCCAACATACAAAAACTGAAATCGTATTCTTACGTAAAATGACCTGCCGAATTCGATTATGGAGATTGTGATTCAATTCGGAATTGCGAAATCGGAAAAAATCACTTTTTCACTGTTTTATGAAATTTCTTAAAAATACAGTATTTTCCATTTCTCATCCCATAACTTTTTGTTTCTAACCATTGACACGGCTTGAAAATTTGGTCGCATATATTCTGAAACATAACGAATCTATGGCCATACATAAAATTGTTGCAAAGAAATATCTGGTACAAAAAAAATATTTTCATTCAAGATCACATTGATTTTTCGGTAGCTGCATTAAAAAAGTCCATCTGTATCGAGGAAACTTTTATTATTGAAGATAGAATACTAGTATAAGTGGGTAAAATGTAGTTTAAGATCTGAATTAAATTTTGAAAAACAAAATTGTTGTTTACAACAGTTTGGTGGCCATAGACGTGTAATTAGTTTGAATGTTGTAATGCTGAATCTTTTGTACTTCTTAAAAAAATAAATGTATGTATGTGGACTTAAAACATACATATTATAATAGAATAGAATAGAATAGAAAAATATTTATTGTGTTATATATAAATGTACACGTAGACACAATATACACCACAAAAGGTGACGTTGGTTTGAACGTTCTTCCACGCCACCATACAAACAAAAAATAGAAAAACTTATATCTAACAATCACATATAATTCAAGTAGCCCTAATAATTACATTATCTTATCGATCATTTTGAAGTTGCAATATTTTTTTATAATTTTTTTTAAATGTACCAACTGAAAAACCCTGAATCATTTGATAGTAGTAACTTGTTTTTAAATTCCATTGTCAAAAATTTATAATATACAGTTAAACAATAGTCAATCTGGGGATACAACATTGATTCGACAATTCTATGTTTTACTTTTTCATGTAGCATGTATTTAAATTTATGTAGTGCCTTTAGTTTCATGTATAATATACTTAATTTACTTGTCACGTGCCCTTCAAAATTTAAACTATCATCAAATATTACATATCGCATGTTCTTTTTGTGGAATCTCTATATTGTCGATATGTACTGTAGTGAAGTTAAACTTCACGACTTTATTTTTAACATTTGCAGAACCTATTAATAAAAAGCAACTTTTACTAGCATTAATCTAAAGACCATTCTCAAAAGACCAATTGTTTATCCTCTCTAGATCAGAATTTACATCAGTTAGGGCACGGTTTACCTGTGACGGTTCAAACGCTTTTAATAATTGAGTATCGTCTGCATACATATAAGTATTACAATTATGTATTACTGATGGTAAACCATATGTGAAAATATTAAACAAAATTGGTCCTAATATGCTGCTCTGTGAAACACCTTGTTTCACTACAATAGGGTCCGACTTAATTCCATCTATTTCAACACATTGCAATCTATTTAATAAATAGTTACTAAACCACACACAGACGCCATCTGAAAAGTTATAAAATCTCATTTTAGCAAGTAGTAGATCATGGTTTATCAAATCAAAACCTTTGCTATAGTCCAATAGTACCAACCATGTTGCTTTCTATTTGTCTAGTCAGTGCAATACCATATAATAATTTTTTTTTCTTAGTTGTATTAACAACTACAAGATGGCTCTTCATAAATAAATAAATTTGCTCATAAAATAATTTTTTGATATAATATATAAGATTGACTTTTAGTGTCCGTCACCGGTTATTGATATGATAGAAATTAAAAGAGGTGCACCACAAGGGTCTCTGCTGGGACCATTACTCTTCCTTGTTTATATTAATGATTTACCTAAATCCTTAGATACAATTAATGTGAATACGGTAATGTATGCAGACGATGCAATATTTGAGACCACTCTGGACAAGGAAGATGATTCTGCTCACATCCTAAATAAGATCATTGAGGAAGCAAAAGCCTTGTTTCCACCTAATCAACTGGTATTAAATGATCGGAAAACTGTAAATCTGCTATTCGAGTCCAGAATAAGCAACAACTCAAATTATAATGTAAATAATGTCAAATTCTTAAATGTTAATATAGATGTAAATCTAATATGGGATGAACAAAGTTCTTAGTGGTAAACTAAATAAATCTCTATATGCTATCAGGAAAATAAGGAACACCATGAACAAGCAGCCTTAACAACCTACCACTCACTTTTTCATCCACTTCTCACTTACCGGATATTGTCTTGGGGGAATGCGGCACAGTCATTTACAAAAATTATTTGTGATCTAAAAGTCAGCAGTAACAAATATAGTAAATGTAAATTGAGACGAAATATGTAAACCAATATTTATAGAGCTAAAAAATATGTCACTGTTTTCTCTTATCGTGTATCAGAACTTGCTTTATGTGAAACAGAACTTACAGAGTTATGTTGCATATAATGAGATCCACGAACATGATACAAGAAATAAGTTTAATCTGGTAACACTACAAAACAGACTTCATAAAAACAGTAACTTTGGAATCAGTTTGTTAACTCCTTGCCACAGCACTTCTGTAACCTCACAATGATGGAATTCAAAAAGAAACACAAAAACATATTAACACAGAACTGCCTTTACAACATACACATGTTCTCTCAGCTTATTTCTAAAAATGGAATAGATGTTTACAATCAGGGTTGTGCAAAAACCAGGGACCGAAACCGAAATGCGCATTGTAATTACGAATTTAAAGTTCAAAAAATATAGCTGAAATCAAACATTCAAATCTTTAAACCATGATGTAGAAATACCAAATTGTATGGTGAAAACCATATCTAAGTCGATTCGTCCATTATAAAGATTATATAAGGCAAGTAAAAAGCCAGAAACCGAAATCGAAACTGAAAACTGCACCGTAATTACTAATTTTTTCTAACAGAAACCGAATGGGCCTTTCCCGCTATTTTTTTTTATTGTGTTATTGGAAAGATCCTATCAAAATATTACTAAAAATGAATTTTAATTTTTTTTCTGAACGCATAAAATACTACAGAAAATATTCAAATATTACCTAAATCAACAGCAGATTTAAACGATAGCATTCGGGCGGCAATGTGACGTCATCATAACCACACCAATCAAATATGATCTTAAACCGCTGCCAGAATTAGCTATAAAGGTGCATTCTCAAACCAAGTTCCCAAACAATCTCACTTGCGTTCCGTTTTCCATATCTTGCAATTCTATTGGAGCCTGAAGTACATTTATGAGGAACCACCAATAGAATCTCGTAAAGTAAAGTGCTAACCTTTAATTGAGAACGTCCGTTTATAATCCCGATTGACATTGCGTAAACGTAAATGTTGTGATTTCAATCTAAAGAGACAAATAAAGTATAAAATCAAGCCCACTAAAAGGAAGTTAGTAACAATATACACATACGTTAAAATGATCTTCACAACAGAAAAATCCAGGAGCAGTATAAACAACACCAGGAACTTTCGCAACTTTCCACCACAATTTTCGAATTTTCAAATTTGTTGGGACGCGCAAAAATAACTTGGTAGTATTTTCACTAGTGATTGGACACACAGGTACAAAACAAACCCTTGTAAGCGGCATTTTCTAATTATAAAATAAAATTACGTAAATATCGTATCAAACATAAACAACAGCAAGTGAGGTTATCGAATATGATTTGAGCATTTCAGTCCAGCGTTGCCAGATGATACTGATATTATACAATATGTGAACCAAAACGATCAAAAATAGAGAATATAAACATGATATGTGGATTTTAGACTCAGACAGTGAAAGGTTGACAGAATGTTTGTTTTTATTTAGCATCAGGTTAACAAAGAGTACGTTGTAATGAAAAAAAAAATGGTCTATTCAAACTAGACAGTTGATATCGGAAATACGATGTTCAAATAAAAAGACGTACACCTGGCAATAGACAACACCCTTTAAAAATACGACTTTTTATTGGTCTAATCAGACTGACGTTGCAAGCTCGCGCCTTAGAACTCATGTTTCAAATTAAGTGAAATAAAACTGATTTTGTAAAGTAAATATTTGGTAGAACATACAAAATTGCAAGAAACTAAATTAATATAAAATTATATTACAGTTTATTATATGGTTTGGTCCTGGTGAAATAGTAAAATTCAGTCATGCGGGAAAGGCCCATTGTCAACCTTGACAACCGAAACCGTAAATGAAAACCAAATTGTCGCTGCTATGAAAACTGAAAATAGTATACATTATTTAACCCTAACAGAAATTAACCGAAATTAATTTCGGTTTCGGTCCCTGGCAAAAACCCAACTTCTTTAGAAAAAGACGACCCTCTGGGTATTTAGGTGGGTTTTTGGTGGGTAATTGTGGGTTATTCTGTTTTTTTTTTTTAATTCAAATTTCCCGCCTAATTTTCCACCTTTCATTCAGCGTTGCTTTGACAATATAGCATGTGACAACATCTGGACTATGTTGGAAACATTCTCAGTTATGCAAAACTAATAAATATGTGCGATTTTTTTTCAAAATTGCATAGTTGTCCGGTTATTTGTTTCATGTTCTTATTTTTCTAAAGTTTATTATTTACTTGTTTTATTGTTTACTTATATATTGACACGTTATATTTTTGTTCAAGTATTTGTGAGGCAAAAATATAATTTTTTATAATAATTGCTTTTTTTTCCTGCAAAAAAAAATGAAAATCAAACAAAAACCCAGATGGGTTTTCTAAAATGAAAAATCCACAAAAAACCACCCATTTTACCCACCGGTTTTTTCTAATGGTGAGTTTTTGTGCCAACCCAGTTTACAGTAAAAATTTCTCACCTGATCTCTTCATGTTATACTTGTACCGTTAATCATAAACCAGTTGAAAATAACACTATCTATTTTTTAAATTATAACAGTATGTACAATAATATTACTTCAGTAAAACAGAATTAAATTTGGACCAAACCCGGAACAAATTTGTAACAAGCTAATTTCTTCAGGATTATATTCTATGGCTATCCAGGAGCCTCTGAATGAAAATCCCAAACAATCCGCCATGCAGAAATAAAGAAAAAATGCGCCGACATGTTGAAATTAGGCACTTTTACTTCCACATCCAGTGGAAGTATAGTAACGACCAAAAAATTTTTAAAAAATTTTATTATTCAAATAGGCTTAAAATGTCATGAAACATCGAGATTTTAAGTTTGAACGAAAAAAAAATTTCTGTCTGTCTATCGGTCGGTCTGTCTGTCGGTCCGTCTGTAACTTTTTTTTGTGCGCACATTTACTCTGGAACCGTTTAAGATATTGACTTTAAATTTAGTACACGTATGTACTTTAACGAGATCTGGAAATAGATTATATTTTCATGTTGTTCCGACGAAGGGTTGGGGGGGTAAATTGGGGTAAATTTGTGGTAAACGGGTAAATCAAGCAGGTAAGAGTCGATAAAATTGGTATTTAGTATATACAAGAGAAGCTAGGGTCTCAAAAAAATTTTCGGCAATAGCCACCCCCATTACCACCCCCAACCCCTCATTAAAGGGGATGAAAAAAAATTGTGATTTAGTGTATGTACAAGAACCAGAAACCTCAAAATATTTTTTTTACTTCATCCACCCCCACCCCACTACCGATGTGGGGTATCGTTTTATGGGTTTTTGAGGTAGAGGATTTCAAATATTATATTATTAAAGTACCATAAACAATTATTTCCACATACAAAGTTTTTTCGTTGTGAGTGACTTGGATAGAGAATCTGGATGTGGAAGTAGTGATTCCTTGGGCATCGGTAATAACCCACACGGATGACACTTTAGGAAAAAAAGTAAAGAGGCAAAATTTTGAGAGAAAGAGCTAAGCTTTAATATGGTATAAATCGGTTAAATATTACCAAAGTTATGATTGTCAAAATGACAGATTCTTATAAAAAATGGTATTTTTTGTATTTTAACACCGTAAGAATGTAACAATAGTCATGAACCTACAAAACTGATTGATCGCGTTCCTTACAACCAGTTTAGCAAACATCCGTAGCAATAAGAAACTAATGTTATTAAATAAAACTTCATTTGGGAATATAAAACTAAAAAGGAACGATAGAGTAAAATCAATCGCATTTACAAATAGGAAAATTATTATATAAAAAAAGCATCAGCAGTCGTTAATCCTACACAACTTTTCAATAGGATTACTTGTGTTGCTCGAGGTCAAAATGATTTAATAGAGTGTTTTAAATGTGAATTCAATCATATACCGGTTAGTTTATTTGACGATATTTCGTTTCGAAGAACAACAAAATCATCTCTTTTTTCTTATTTTGATAAAAAACTTACATCAAGTCCAAATTGCCTGAAGATGCTAAGAAAAGTTGTGTGGCAATGCCCGGCTCAATATAAAGATATTGTTCATCAGTATATTTCATTTGTTTGTTATCATTACGGTTTAAATTGTATTATTATTCTCGATGGCTATTCTAATGAAAGCACTTCCGTTAAATTTACAGAACATCAAAGAAGAGCTAAAAATGCATTTCAGAAAGAAATTAATATTGACCCCCCAAAAAATAGTAGAGATATCTAAAAACGAATTTTTAGCATCAGTGTCAAATAAAAATCAGTTAGTTAAACTTCAAACATAAAGTTTTTCCCAAAATAACATCAGAGTCAAATGTGCGGATGCAGATGCTGATTATTTAATTGTAAAAGCTGCTATTGATTGCTCAGCTGATATGTGTAAAAATAATACTAAACTAAGTAACAGCCTATTAATTTTCAAAAGTAAATTTGCTGAAGCAAATCAGCTTGCAGTAATTGGGGAATAATTTATTTTAAGATGGTATGGCAGTAAAAAAAAGTAATAGTTTAAATGATTACAGGTTCGTTAGGTCGTTGATTGAAGATAGAACTTTTCACTCAACGGTTAGGTATAATCAGATTTCTGCTGAGCAAAATATTTTCGAACTCTTCGATCTAGCAGTTCTTCCGCCAATATCTGATGCCACTAAAAATCATATTTATAGATTGTTTTGGCAAATTCAAGTCTGGTTAGGTGACAATCTTAATCCAGAGAACTGGGGTTGGAAAAACAGCGTTTATCTAGAACCAATAAAAACAAAAAAGTACAAAAATGTGCCCCAGATTTCATTTTAAATATTTTATTCTGTGGTTGTAAGAAAAATCTTGTACGTGTAAAAAATATAACCTAACGTGCAGTACCAGCTCTGTGAATTGCATTGGACAGTATTGTGACAATGCGTTAGAGGTGTTACTTTCTGAGAATGAGGCTAGTTTTTAGTTAAAGCTCATATTTATGCTTATTTCTTCATGTGTTCTGTTATTGTGTTTGTTGTTACGTTTTTTTTGTTTTTAGAATGGATTTTATTTTACGAATGTAGTACTTTAATTATTAATAACAATGGCGTTTCTTATACAACCTATCGATGTGACAAATGACTTTCTTCGATTAGTTCGTAAACTGATTGTAGCACGCTATAAATCAGTTCTGTGTATGTGTGTCTTATTTATTAAAAAAGTCAATATTTTATACAACCTGCTAACTCGACATTCAAAAGTGTAATTTCTAAAGTCAACGATATTTAATTAGTATTGCCAATAATAATTGATGTTGCCTTTTATGGTATTAAAATACAAAAAGTAATCTTTTTTAGACAAATCTGTCATTTTGACAACTTTGCTAATATTTAACGGATTGCAAAAAACTTTATATCACATTAAAACGCTCTTTCTCTGAAAATTTTGCCTCTTTACTTTTTTTCCTAAAGTGTCATCCGTGTGGGCTATTACCGATTAAAGGAAAAAAGTGCCTAATTTCAACATGACGGCGCATTTTTTCTTTATTTCTGCACAGCGGATTTTTTGGGATTTTCATTCAGAGACTCCTGGATAGCTATAGAGTACAATCCCGAAGAAATTAGCTTGTTACAAATTTGTTCCGGGTCAACTTTTAATTTTACTGTACTATATATCCTAAAAAGCAAACAGTAGTGAATTAAACACTCCACATTCGCATAGATATGTAATAAAATGAAAACTATCTGTTGCCCTATTAGGAATTGCGCGCCAGAGCAATGTTCGTGTTACAAGGCTTTTTTCTCACTTCCTTGCATTTTATAAAAAAAACGCTCCAAATAAACAAATATCCTTAGTTCATTAGCTACAGCTTACTCTCTTACAGTATACAGTTATTTTGACAAATAAAAAAATTATCACGATCCACACTATTTCGCTGTAAATTACACAAAAATGACAACCTCCTTATTAATATTTATTTATTTTTCAGTCATATCATAACACATTGTTTTTGCATACACTGTTGAAAAGCGAATGGTTTGAATATTGTAATACTAAAATATGAAGTTTTTACGACAACAAATGACTGATATAGGTAGAGGGGTGGGAACATGAAAAATGTAAAAATAGTATTTTTCATAAAAAAGATGAAAAAGTGCAATTTTTTCCACTTTCCCAATTCCAAATCAAATCGCAACCTAAAAAATATGTTTTGTGAGGTGTTTTCACATAAGAATCAACTGTCTGTTTTTGTACGTTCAAGAGTTGCATAGCATGTGTGTCAAATTCAGACTAATTGGAATAGCGGTGAACAAAACTCACAGCCGCACATCTCAAAATCTCTCCTGACTATATGGGCACTATATGGTCTAAGCAATGTCCTTTGCTGACATTTCACAACAGTAGATGATAACATTAGATAGTAAAAATACCTTTAAATTGCTTTTTATTTTGTTTGTACGATAAATAGTTTATGAGATACAGCTCTGAGAAGTTTGCGGTGTGCATCATAAATAGTGTTTTGACTTTTCTGATATTCACCAAAACTCTACTTTGCAGCCATTTTATCAAAATGGTGAGTTTCCAACCATACAGATTGAAGCAGTAGAATATTTTGGTTTATTTATTTAGAAACTGAAGTGCTTATTTCATTAGACCATAACTATCTGTTACAAAGACTCTTTAACTTCAAAAATGTCAGTATATAACTTATTAACATGCAGTCATTATATTACGACATCCTTCACTTATTAATCCAGGATTTCTCTTGTATACTCTCATATTTTTCATTTTTCTATACTCTTTGATGTCAATGTATAAAAGACATTATTGTGCACTTCGTGTACGTATTATCAATTTTCTGATTTATTAAATTATCCTTTGTTTGAAAATTCACATTTAATATTGGATCTTTTATGTGCACATTATGGAGTAGGGAGGTATTTTTTTCTCCCAATACAAAGAAAATGTTTAAATTGAGTTTAAATATAACGTAAGTGAACCAAGAAGATTACTATGTCTTTTCCACATGTAGTTGATTAAATTCTTTATGTTTGTTCTGATTCTATTCCAGCTTTTAACATGATTTTGATGCATTATTTTGTATTTTAGAGATTTACAAATGAAGAATTTATTAATAGACGAGAAAGGTGATTTGGTTCTAACTTATATGTGCAATGTAAAAGACTTATGTGATTTATTTTCTAATGGTGTAAATCATAATTTAGCTCCAGAGGTATACAGCTTCCATAAAATTAGCACTGCTGTAGATTGGTGGAGTTATGGTGCCATATTGTATGAATTGTTGGTTGGAATGGTATGTAGAAAAATATTATATAATAGTACTTATGTAGGTTTTTTAGGTTATTACATTAATGAATTAAAATTGTAATCCAGTATAGTTTAACTTCACTCCAGGTACTTTCAGCACAAGTCATTTTATATCTTGAGCCTTTGCTAACTGTTTATCGACGTCATATAACCTTCAGGATATCAAAATTGGAGGAGTTTTAATCGAAAGCTGTTTTCATATCAGGAATTATCTTGTCTGAGCATTTTTTTACAATTGATTTCAAATGTCACATCAATAGGCCTGTCCAACACGTTGTCACTTTCCTTTGTACTACAGCAGCCATATTTTGTTATGGTAGGTTAGGGACTAGGCCGGCCTAAAGGGCACCTTGCACGTTCAGTAATAAATGTCATTCCAGCAGATCATTACAGAAACATCATTACTAAAAATTTCCCCGCCATGTTACGTTTCATACTTAATGCAATAATTGTAGCTAGACATGCGTTTTTCTTAAAATCCATTCTCTGATAAAATAAAATCGGTGTGCTTTCTATCGCCACCTGAAACACGATGAAGAAAAAATAACGCCAGTGATATTGAACATGTAAGGTGTGAAAAATAATGACAGGGAATGACGGGTAAATTTTTAGTAATGATGTTTCTGTAATGATCTGCTAGAATGACATTATTACTGAACGTGTCAGGTGCCCTTTAGGCTGGCCAAGACCTTAACCTACCACAACAAAAGATGGCTGCTGTAGTACAAACAAAGCAAAGTGACAGCGTGTTGGGCAGGCCAATGGGATCATTAAATATGTCATCAAAACAAAGAAAAATAAATACTTGATACTAAATTTGAATGCACTTTCACAAATCGCATAATTCAGTAATAACCTTGATTTTGTGAGCATACATTTTTCAATATATACAAACAATACATATGAACATTGAACGCAATTTGCACTTACCTAATCCCAATGACATAAATATCCACTGTTGGAAGATGTAGTTTATTTACATATTAGCAGAATTGTAATGACCCAAATTTTATAGAATCTAATCTTTATTTAATTAAAATAAAATTTGTTATTAAACAATGAATAAAAGTTGAGTTTAAAAAAATTCAAATAGTTTGCATGATAAGTAATATAACCTGGTAACACTGATCCGGTGATAGGATAAGAAGGTTTGTTTTGTATCGAGTTGTTTTAATAATGCAGTAAGAATGAGGGGGGGGGGGGGGGGGGGAATCCATCATGGACACCCAGCACCCTGGATCTATCACGCTGGGTAGTGCTGGACTCTAACCAAGCTAAAACCTAAAACCCCTCCGGAATAGTGGCCCCCTCCCTGTCTTCAGTGTTTCCTCATATCCTGGAACCGCTCTCGCTTACCGTCAGAATAAATAAATAAATACACATTTATTGCCAGAAAGAAAAAAAAAATTACAGGCAAAAGGTGAAAGATACCACATAACGTTTTTTCACTAACACCTAGTATATAAAATATCAATGGACAACATTTACATTACTATTAATATTACATGTATATATTATGACATGACATCAAGTAATAAAATATTAGATATAATCTTACATTAGAAAAGAAAAATAAATAAAAATCACTGATTATCACATGTGAAGGCTTGTTTTTTGAGCGAGGTAGTACTGATTGTTTTATTGTTGTGTAAGCATGGCATTTTATTAAAAATATGAGCTGCCTGATAACTAAAACCGTTTTTATAGAACTCTGTCTTATGCTGGGGAATAGACAGCATATTGTTGTTTCTAACTTCTACATTATGCAATTCTCTACGACGTATCATTAGTTCTCGAAGGTATGTCGGACTGTTAGTTTTTAATATTTTATGTATTAGGCAGCTCATATGTAAGAGTCTCCGTTGTTCCATTGTAAGCCAACATGATTCTCTGATATGTTGACTGGTATGTTCTCGTCTTTGAGACAGATTCTTTCCATTCAATTTCATTGTCGTTCAGCTTAATGTTGAAATTATTAGTGTCGAAACCAGACCGACTAAACATAATTGCTTGAGACTTTTTAGGATTTATCACCAATGAATTATCTGTGGCCCATTGATACACATGTTGTAAATCTTGATTTAAATGTAGGTTTGCCAAATTAGTAGATTCTAATGAATCTGCCGAGAAATTGAGTTAAATCTGTAGGTCATCAGCATACATGTGTACTGAACAATTTTGAATTATTGAGCATATATCTGCTGTGTAGACTGAGAATAGAAGCGGCCCAAGAATTGACCCTTGGGGAACGCCTGTTTGGGTGGTTTTAAAATCAGATAGTAATATTTCGCCTTGTTTACACAGTTTTACGGCTTGCTGTCTACCTAGAAGGTAGCTAGAGAACCAATCTAATGCGACATTCGTAATTTTATAAAAAGATAGCTTTGCAAGAAACAACTCTATATTAATTGAGTCAAGTGCTTTTGACATATCAATTAAAACTAGTGGTGTGCACTGGCCATTATCAAAACCCCTTGTTATATCATCGGTAATTTTGAGAAGTGCTGTAGTACAACTAAAACCTTTCCTGAATCCCGACTGGCAAGTTGGTAAAATTTTATTATTGTTAAGATAGTCGACAACCGGACTATTTACTACTTTATTTATTTATTTATTTACACTGTCCTACAGGTTACTACCCAACTACAGGACAGGAGGTATAGCAAAGTATTATAACATTAGATAAATACAGTTTGCATATTGAAAGTCCTAAGAAAAAAAAATATACAAATATACAAAAATATACAAAATATATAAAAAATATACATCAAAATTTAAGGAGAGATTAAAAGAAAATACAAAGTAAGTTAACGTAAATTACGTAAGCACAAATAGTACAACAGAAAAAAAAACACAAAAAAACAATTAAACACAGTTAACAAGACGCAAAAAAGAAAATACAGATAAATCAAACTCTACGATAAAAATAAGTTTTTAGAGCAGTGAGGCTACAGTTGAAAATGTCAATATCAGTACAGATTGCGTTGTGGTTGTCGCAAACTACATAAATTGGCGAGAATTTTAAGATGTTCGTACGTGGTGTAGGCAAGTAAAAAACATTGCCGTAACGAGAAGTTCGGGGAATATTAAAACCAATTTTTGAAAGCAGTTGTGGCGCATCGATATTGTTGTTAATTATTTTGTGAAGAAATATTTGTGAAGAACATTCTCGTCTACGGCTCAGGCTAACAACTGAGTACAAACGCAGCAAGTCCTCTTGCGGAAAACCTATCGCTGGATAAAAACCTTCAGATTTAAAATGCAATAACTTCAAAAACTTACGTTGTACTGATTCTAAACTATTAACATGCACATTGTAGTGTGGGGTCCAAACAAGTGAGGCATATTCGAGTTTTGATCTAACAAAACAATAATAGAGCAACTTAAGTGTATCTAAGTTCGAAAAATCACGGGAATATCTAACCATAAGTCCATACATTTTATTAGACTCAGTGACAATGGTATTTATATGTACATTAAATGATAGAGTTTTATCAAATATGACCCCCAAATCTCGCAGAGTTTCAGGTCTGTGAAGTATGGTACCATTTATGGTATAGTCATAGGATATTGTGTTCAATTTGCGTGTATAGGACATAACATTGCATTTTTGTGAATTTATTGGGAGTTTATATTTAATACACCAGTCACTGACTTTGTCTAAGTTTTTTTGCAATCGAATGCAGTCATCCAGGGAGCTGATTTCAGAAAAGAGTTTCAAATCATCAGCATACATTAAGTAGTTAACATTATCTAAACCATCTACAATATCATTAATGAATATAATGAAAAAGAGAGGTCCAAGAACAGACCCCTGTGGTACTCCAGAAGTGGCCATGTATTCGGCAGACTTGAGACCATTAAATGCCACGTATTGAATCCTGTTTGACAAATAGGAATATATTAGTGATAATAAATTATGGGATAGCCCGATTTCATTAAGTTTCATAAGCAGCATTGAATGGTCGAGCCTGTCGAATGCCTTGGAAAAATCCGTATAAATAACGTCTACTTGAGATTGGTTATCTATAGCTTCTGATACATATTGAGTCACACAAAGCAAATTTGTTGTCGTAGAACGCCCCCGCATAAAACCATGCTGGTGAATTGAAATTTGGTTATGTACTTGCGAGTGTATAACTTCATGTAACAGAATCTCAAGGACCTTGGCAAAGTTGCATATTATAGATATAGCCCGAAAGTTGGAAATGTCAGATTTATCACCTTTCTTAAAAATAGGACACACCTTAGATCGCTTCCATACATCTGGACAGCTACTATATTTCAAAATCAAATTAAAAATAATTGTCAGAGGAGAAGCAAAAACATGGGCACAATCTTTTAGTAAAAACGCGGGTACGCCGTCTGGACCGGTTGTCATTTTATTTTTTATCTTTTGTAGAGCTTTTAGTACATCTTCCTCCTTAAATTCCGAGATATGTATTGTCGCATTATTGTTGGGAATATTGTGTGCAACTAAGTTATCAGGGAGATGACTACTAGGAGCAAAAGTGTTACTGAAAAAATCGGCAAATGCGTTTAAAATATCTATAGGTTCATGAACTTCATTGCCATTATATTTCATAACATTTGATATGTTTGTTGAACCCTTTTTCACATTTAAAAACGTCCAGAATTTAGTAGGATTATTCTTTATATTATTTTCAGCCGCTGCAACATAGTTTCTATACGAGACGTCAATGTTGTTTTTAATTTTTCTTCTAAGGTATTTAAACTCATTATAGCAAGCGACATCGCCGTTATTTTTATACTCTTTCAATTTCCTAGCTTTTAATTTAATGTCTTTAATAATAGCGAAAGTAAACCATGGAGGATATCTGTTGGCCTTATTATGTCTAAATTTCGGTACACAAGCTTCAAAAATTTGATACAATATTTCATAAAAACTTTCACAAGTGTCTTCAACATTATTTCCATTCTTAAGAACAGACCAATCGACAATTAGAAGCATATCGTACAGTAGCGGAAAATTTGCTTTACGAAAATTAAAACAGTTGTGAAAGTCAGACGGAAATTTATTTTTAAGATTGGTGCTTAGATTCATCTTAATCATAATGTTCAAAGCTGGATGGTGCTCATCCTCAGGTACCCACGGATCCACAGACCTTTCTACTAAGCACATATCGCTATGAACCACTAAATCTAGAATTCTGTTGTAAGTATTAAAAATGCGGTTATGCTCCGACAGATTTAAGATGCCCATAAAATTATTTAGAGCCAGAACTTTATTGTTGGCTAAACCAGTTTGCAGGAAATAAGCATAATCCGTGATATTAAAGTCACCTAATATTAGGGCGCCGCTATTTATACTAATATTAAACATAATAATTAAAGAAAGAAGCAAATCAAATAGATTTTCATATAACACCGCCGCTGTGTTAGGCGGTATATAAATTACTATGATATGCAGGGAACAGCTGTGCGAAGTAACTTTTACCCCGACAATATCAATAAAAGGTAATGTCTGACGGAAATTGACAGAGTCAAAATTAATTTGTGTGGCTTTAAGCATATTATTTACAGCCAGCAAAACTCCACCACCTCTAGTGCAGTTTAACGCAGTGTAATCTCTGTCTGAACGGTATACTGTGTAACAATTAGGAAATAATTCCCTGTCAGAAAAAGAATTGTTTAAGTTAGTCTCTGTAAAGGCAATTATTGAGTAGTCAGTATGAGCAGAGTAGTTATAGATATCAGAGGTTTTCGTTCGTAATCCACGAGTGTTTTGATAATAAATGGTAAAATCTTTATTGAATTGCTCAGTAGGCATCTCAGTGGTGACAGAGTGGGTAGGGCAAACTACAGCAGGTGGGGAAAGTCTCGCGATTGATTGCTATTGACCGACTAATATATCATTGCGATCATTGCTCTTTCTAATATCTTAGAAGGAGCAGGTGAGACGCTGATGGGTCTCAAATAATTTATGGTTGGGTTGTCCTTTTTAGGGATAAGTGTTACAAGCGCAATTTTCCATAAGTGAGGTACAGTGCTAGTTTCTAGAGAGTAATTGATAATGTTTGTTAAGGGACCTAAACAATGTGGCACTGACAACTTCAGCATTTTAGCCTGAGATATTATCAGCACCTATGGCGTTACTTTTTAAGTCGTTTATGCAGGATAGAACATCTGATGGTGTAATTAAGCTGAACTTGAAGGGCTCATTAATGTTGTATTGATTCTGTAAAAAGCCGTTTAAAGTATTTGAACCTAGAGTTATTTTAGGTATACTATTTAGAAAATGGTCATTGATCAAGTTAGGAACTTTAATTTCATTGGGTATTTCAGTATAGTTTTTGTTAATAATGTTATGTTTTTGTACTTTATTCCAAATTAATTTACTATTTTTACCACACTGTTGCATTTCGTAATTGTAGTAGGCATTCTTTTCATTGCTAATAGCTGTATTTACCACATGTTTAAGGTCTAAGTAATATCTTTTATGATGTGCTAGTTGAGTTTTTTTGTATCTCTGGAAGGCATGGTTCTTTAGTTTAATCATTTGTCTCAAATTCGGAGTTAGCCATGGAGAGTATCGTTTTTTTATTATAATTGTCTTACATGGACAGTGCTTATCAAATACTTTCAAGATAGTATTACTAAAAATATTTACCTTTTCAGAATCTCAGGTCAATCTTACTGTTAGGTGTTAGAAATGATGTGTCTCCGCAGAGATGTCCTCCAACTTACTTCCCAACTTCGTTGAAACAATTAGAGGTTCAAGTTTCTTTCGTCTACTTCCTTGGTTTTTATGACTGATGTTATTATGTCCTCCAAGAGTTGCCAGTTTTCCTCAACACAATGTCATCTGGTGTAACTGGGCCCCCTAGCCTATCCATGGCTCGTTGCCTTTCTTCTCTCCACCTGCTACATCAGAACACAATATGCTCCGCGTCGTCTATCTCCCCACAGTACAAGCATTCTTGATCTTCGATCTTCCCGATGTCATAAACGTACTCTGCAAAACATCCATACCCTGTTAGGGTCTGTGTAAGGTAGTACCTAACCTGCCCATGTCCTCTCTCCACCCATCTTTTAATATCTGGAATGAGTCTCCTCGTCCATCTTTCCTTACTTGAGATATTTCGAGATATTCTATCTCTCCTGCCACCTCTGATAGAGTCTATCGTTGGCCTCCTTCCTGCCAGTTCCCTCGTAAATCTCCCACTTTTCCTTTGCTAAAAGGTCGACGGGGGGATCCCTGCCACTATTAGC
Organism: Rutpela maculata; assembly: GCA_936432065.2. Lineage (NCBI taxonomy): Eukaryota > Metazoa > Arthropoda > Insecta > Coleoptera > Cerambycidae > Rutpela > Rutpela maculata. The sequence goes on along the minus strand of OW386287.2, from coordinate 134,255,008 downwards.
ACTGCCTTGTAGGAGACCGTCCTGTAGGCACTGCAGACTCTCAGTGCCGCATATCGCTGTACCCTGCCCAGTCTTCTTCCCGTTCTTTCTACTGCCATCGCACTTACCCAAACTTGGGCCGCGTACAGGAGAATGGAGTGCACCACACTGCACAGCACCCTCCTCTTGCTGGCCTTGGGTCCGCTGGTGTTATGCATCAGCCTGCCTATGGCCGTTGCCACTCGCCCAGCTTTTTCCTCCATTTTCATCACATGCACCACAGGGTGCATGTGACATACAGATGTCAATTTTGAATCAAGCCATATGCGCAGGTACTTTATCGCTTGGCTTGGGCCGATTTCCAGCTCCCCTACCCTTGTTTTCAGGACAGGGAGGTTCCTCTTTCTGGTTATGACCACCAGCTCGGTTTTTCCAGGAGCAAGTTCCAGCTTCTTGCCCCTTACCCATCTCTCTATTTTTGCAATGACAGTGTTAGCTGCCTCCTCGATTTCCCTCACCGTTCTGGCCGTGACTGCTATTGCTAGATCGTCGGCATATCTGATCACCTTGTTGTTCTCCGGTTGGGGCAAGCGTAATGTGTCATGAAACATTATATTCCACAAGGTTGGACCTAAGACCGATCACTGTGGAACACCACAAGTCATCTTCCTCCACTGGGTAGTGCTCTCTACCTCCAGCCCTATCCACCTGTTCTCTTTACTATCATGAGCAGGTACGGGGCTGTTCTCAACTTTCGTAACTTCTTAACTATCTCGCCCCAATCCGTAATGCATTTCGAACATCCAGCGTTACTACTGCACAGATCTTCTTGGCCCTCATAGCCTCCCCAGCTGTCGCTCCTACCGTGGATCTCCCTTTCCTAAAACCGAACTGGTAACAAGGTAGCTCTTTACTATCCTAAGCAGGTACGGGGCTATTCTCAACTTTCATAACTTCTTAACTATCTCGCCCCAATCCGTAATGTTGAATACATTTCGAACATCCAGCGTTACTACTGCACAGATCTTCTTGGCCCTCATAGCCTCCCCAGCTGTCGCACCTACCGTGGATCTCCCTTTCCTAAAACCGAACTGGGTGTTTTAGGATGTGCTGAATATCTGTGAAATCGAATGAATTGCGTAAACAATTGGTTAAAAAAAAAATCAAAATAGATCCTAAATCGTTCTAGTTTACTAATATTTCATTTGAATTAGTTAACACTTGGACATGTATTTAGTATACTGCCCGTTGATAATTGTAAATTCACCCGGTTGTTCCTATGATCGAACAACTCTTGTGTTGTCTGAATAGAAAACTATACTAAATATGGGATAATATCAAGAAACCTACTATATAGAATTTAATTTTCTACAAAAGGATCTTTTGACTTCTTTTATATCTCACCTAGTTCTTGAGATATATCAAGAAATGCATGTTGGCAAAGTAGCTTTTAACCACAATAGGCCCTTTTATTGATTTGTACAGCTCATATTTTAAAGTTATACACTAAATTAGTGCCGGGTCATCTTTGCATATTTTATCTACCAACCTTAGATACATATAATATGTACTGGGCAAGTTTAGCATGCCACTGCCATCATATGTGCGGCATACACAGCTTTAGCTGGGTATGAAATGGCAGGAAATTACGGTAAAAAGTATACAAATAATCAAAAATTTCACTACATTTCAGAGTTCTCGAATAAGGTCAATTTTCTTATTAAATCATGGGCCACTCCTCCCATATCTTTTTCTGATTCTAGACATGTTCAGTAAGGTACCAAAATTATTTGAATGCAGATTATATAATTGCATGGAGGTCATTTTAAATAATAATAATCTGAAAAAACTCAAACCAACATTGTTCAAAATACCAATAGATAGAAATTGATACATCTATAAGGGACACTGAAAAAACTTTAAAATGACCAACATTACTGTTCGAAATGTTTGATAGTTGTTGGGATTGGAGAGAGCATAATAGGTAAATGTACCCCCATCGATAACAAAATTCACCTTTTCGGAAATTGTTTTGATTTTCCTCTATGTTTACTTTGCTTCTTAATTATTATATTGTTTTTAATTTACAGTCCTTGTCAGATGTGCATTCAAATGGTTTAACAAGTTTCTCTCATTTAAAAATACCAAAATATGTCTCTCCCGAAGGTAGATCTATATTAAGACAGGTTAGTACAACTTTTTTATCCCCTTTTCTTAATTATTTTCATGTTTAAATACTTTTCAGCTTCTCACTTATGAACCTCATGACAGACTGGGTAGTGGCATAAATGGGACTGAGAATATTAAATCACATCCATTTTTTAGCTCAGTTTCATGGGAATCAGTACTTTCAACATTCTATTGATGTGCATGTTGCTTTAAAGATATTTTTGTACGATTGAAAATAGAAAAAAATTGTAATATAAGACATTTTAAGGAAGTGTTACTTAAATTTATAATAGGTACCCTATTTAAAATTTATTAATTATCTGTTATATTTTTTTGTAAAACTGTTTTGATACCTCTAAATATCTTAAGTCGTACGAGTTAAGCAATCTGTCTTAGGAAACATTCTTGTTTTCATTTATGGAGAAACTGATTTGATTACTTTTTTCACAACGAAAATATTTAACTATCGATCTATTAGTAATTTTTTATAATTAATTTTCTGCCTTTATTTAAGGCTTTAATAACATTGCTTGATTTATAATAAATATTTTACATTTTATGTAATTCATATAATGGTATTTTTTCTCTTCCATAGGAACTGTATGTATATATTTGAGAATGATTTTTGTATTATTCAAATTTTCCATTTAGCTGAATGGTATATTTCTCTTAGATTTATGTCAAATTAACAATGAACATACACTTAACGTTAATAATTTTTATAAATGCAGTTTATATTTGGTTATGTATTGTATGTAATGAATGCTCAACTCCAACAAAAACATTTGAAGATATAGCTAAAAACCTGTGTTAATAACATAAATTTTGGAATGAGTATAGGCAACCTGACGAAACGACACTCAATTATGTCAGAATAATGTTCTGTCTTGGCAAGTATTTTAGATCAGTTATTAATTATTGAGGAGAATTCAACTCACTCAAAACCATTGTAAGATGGAGCCAACAAAACACCCAAGTAGCACATAAAGTCGCGGGAACGTATCGGCGACTATAAAAGCCACGATAAAGTGGACCGCTACCATAGGCTGGCACGTCCCTACTACTGGCAGCTACGTAGCCGCCACTAAAATGGGGAAAAATTTTTAGTCACCGGGTAGTGTTTCGGATAGTCCCGGCCTCTATAGATGTGACTATGTTTAGTTACTATAAAGGATCGGGGTAGTAGCAGGTACTATTCTGCGACTCGGCGACCTAGCAACCGCTACGTGGCTGCCTAGTAACTCTCACTTTTTAAAATGGTGTTTATTTTTTAGCGACCTTTTTGTTTTTTTTTCTTTTATAATAATAGTGAAGTGAAATAATATTATACCAAAAAGATGTGTAATTTAGGCGCGTGTTTAAAGTACTTCTTTAGCCATTTTTTCAAACGCTAGTTACTTTTTTGATATAAGTTGACATATTAAATGATAAAATTTCAACGCGCTCTCAAAATAACCTTTTTTGTAATTTTTTGACAAAATAATTGAAAAAAGCAAGATTAAAAAATTTAAATATTTATTAGGGAAACATTTGGAATACTTTCAAAATCATTTTTCGTACAAGTTTATGATAAGATATTAACATAACCATTGTCTATTTTTGATTAAAACCAATTTTTTCTTCTAAAAATTTTAACAACAACTTAATAATGACCGATTTTAACAAAGGTACTACAAAGTTAAGCCCTCCCCCATAAAGATAGGGGACTACTCCATTTTATCTCTAAAAGATCTGTGACTTTGGTGACCCAATAGCAACTATCCTGATGTGACTCTATAGTAGTATCAGATTCTATTTTGGAACTGTAAAGTACCAACAGGAACTATTTCGCTACCCATGTTTCCACTAAAATGCCACGGTACTTTAAAGTTCCAAGTGATGGTCACTGGAACTATTCTGGAACCTAGATTGCCTCTCTATGTACCCAGTTACTTTATTTAGGCATCTTAGTGGCACTGGTGGGTGGCAGTAACTGATTCACTGGTACTATACAGTTTTGCCACTATAGAGTAACAATAAAATGATACTGCCTAGTTCCAGTAACTACCCAAATGTGAAGAAAAGCTGGTGCTAATCCTGCCTAGTATGTGAAACCACAGGACGACTGTGTGGTAGTAGGAAAACTAGAAAAAAACTATCAAAAATTATTATTGTGTCATAATAAATAATTCAGTTTACGTCTGGTAATTGAAGTCACTACAATATGTGGATTTCCATTAATAAAAATATAAAGTTTTTGATTCTAGATAAAAGGCCAGAGCGGTAAAAATGAGTCTGCCTCGAAATAAGTCGGAAAGTTTTCATACTTGGTGAATTTAGAATTTTATAGTAGTGGAGTAAAAAACAGGGGAAAAGTCGCTACCTTCTCGAGTTTTTTTTAAATCTTAGAACAAACTGAGACATACCATTTCATTAAGTAGGTCGATGTTCATTAGAAATCATGAAATACATTTTTTAGTGGTGACGGACATCGTTATTTTTAAAAAGGTGTGAAATTTTGTTTTTTTTTAATCATGTTTTTTGAACATCTAATGCCATATCTCAAAAGCGAATAGAGATATCCACATGAACTTTTTTTTGTTATAAAACACACCCTTAAGCATGTTAAAAACTTAGATAACCTTGAAAGTTCAGAAAATACGCAGTCAAATTTTCACTAAGCTACAAACTTTTTTGTTTTTGGAAATTTTGTATAACATGCTGCGAAGAAAATAAAGCCAAAAAACCAAAAAAGTTTTTGATAGCATAATTCTTATTGTGTCTGTGATAGTTTAGGTACAGTGATTTTTTTGGAGCGAGCGAATTGCAGAAATTGAGTATTAATACGCCCGCGTCCACTAAAACTAACTAGTCTCAGGGCGGTGTACGATCAACGTTATTCATTTTCGTAGAAGGTCAAATTATAAAACCGCTACCCAAGGAATCACTACTTCCCATCCAGATCTTCTATCCAAGTCTCCCACAACGAAAAAAATTTGAATGGAAATAATTGTATATGGAACTTTAATAATTAAAAATTTGAAATCGTCTATCTCAAAAACCTATAAAACGATATGCCACATCGGTAGTGGGGCTGAGGGTGGTGGAAGGGGGGTGGTAGTAGTGGTGGATAAAGTAAAAAAAAATTTGAGGCCTTTGGTTCTTATACACACACTAAATGACAATTTTATTTTTTTCGCCCCTTTGAATAATGGGGTGAGTGGTAATGAGGGTGGTTAATGCCAAAAAAATTTTGAGACCTTAGCTTCTCTTATATATACTAAATACCAATTTTATGGACTCTTGCTTGATTTGCCTATTTACCCCCCAACCCATTAACGGAATAATCTAGTTCCAGATCTCGTTAAAATACATAGGTACGTGTACCAAATTTCAAGTCAATATCTTACACGGTTCCGGAGTAATCGTGCGCACAAAAAAAGTTACAGACAGACCGACAGACAGAATTTTTTTTTGCTCAAACTTAAAATCTCGACGTTTCATGACATTCTAAGCCTATTTGAACAATAAAAATTTTCCAAAATATTTTTGTCAATACTATACTTACACTGGATGTGGAAGTAAAATGTGTAACGATATTCTTTCCCTTATTACCACTTGTATTATATTGTAGAACGTGTGGCCATTGTGCGAATTGTGCGTGGATAAAAAAGCAATCTAAGTTTCATTGTAAAATGCAGTGGATTTCATGTGGCGTAGTAATAGAGGAGAACGATAAACTTATGCACAAGCCATGGAAACGGGGTTTCTATAATTAGGGCTGCGGAAATTAAAAGAGACTTAATTTAGGATATTTTTTATTTTTTGTTATCTAATTTAGGCGAAAATAACACGTTTACTCAATTAGTGTGTGGATCTAGGGTAAAAATGCAATGCATGGGAGTTTACAAATATTAAGATTGCCACGTTCAAAAAAAAAGTGCTTTAAGAAACTGTCTTTTCTATTTAGCTCCAATAATAACGCAAAAAAAAGGAAAACTCGGTAGTTTACTTTTTATCAAAACACTCCAAAATTATTACTTTTCTTAAACTTCTGTTTATGGAATTTTATTAGCCCCCTAGTTGCGCAACTTTTTTTTCCATTTACTATAATATTATTTTTTACCGTTTCCGAGATCCCAATGCAATGCATTTTTATCCCAGATACTCTATTTAAGATTTTTAATTCCTTTTTGCCTTCAACCTTAGTCCTTAATGCGCCACTGAAAAAAATAAGTTATCCTTTCAGATCCTAAAACGTGATAAAACAGTCCTAAACATAAAAAAATAATAATGAAAAGTTCCGTTACGCACAATACATAATCATTATTATTCTTAAGTGCCGTGCGCGTATGCTTCCTCCATACTAAAAAATTCATAACTAGCAAACTATTGCTAATAATGAAAATATTTTTTTTCTAAAAACTTTTTTAGTCTATTGACTTGACACAAAATTTTCAAAAACAGAAAAGTTCCTCGCTTAGTGAAAATTTGATGGCGTATTCTCTAAACTTTCAGGGTCATCTACGTTTTTGGCATGTTCACATTTTTTTTTATTACCAATCCTATGTATAGAAAGAAGCACTTAAGTGTGTGTTTTATAACAAAAAAAAGTTCACATATCGATAGCTCAATTGACGATTTGCACGAAAGAAAGTTCAGTAAAAAGTGTCATGGCGCACAGTATAATGGTATCACTGTAATTCACTGTCATAACATCGTTTTCATTATCTTTAATGTTAAACCTGCTTCCATTGAATATAAATAGTCTTTATTAGGTTGTTTCGTAGTCTACAATATTTAAAAAATGTCGAATTATTCAATTTGTCAAACACTGTTTCCAACTCTCAGTTTACTAGAAGAGTTGGCAGCAGTGATTGACAAATTGCATAATTTGACATTTTTTAAATATTGTAGACTACGAAACAACCTAATAAAGATGATTTATATTCAGTGGAAGTAGGTTTAACATTAAAGATAATGAAAACAATGTTATGATTATTATATTATAGGTATTTAATTGTTGCAAAGTTTGGAAATTAGACGAGTTGGTCAACATGTGCAGTGAATTACAGTGATACCATTATACTATGCGCCATGATACTTTTTACCTAACTTTCTTTCATGCAAATCGTCAATTCATTTTTGAGATATGGCAATAGATGTACAAAAAAACATGATTTAAAAAAAATTAAATTTTACACTTTTTTTTAAATAAGAATATCTGTGACCACTAAAAAATGTCGTATTTCGTGTTTTTATGTGTAAAATTATGTTGTCGGTAATACCCACTGTGTCTGATCTTGTTCTAAGCTGATAAAAAAAAAAGACACAATTTTACCTCTTTTTCGCTGCTCTATAGGCCTTAATGGCATTTTTATTTGTGTGGTAATCCACATTAGCTTGCTTATCACAATTTTCTTCGTTTTGATCTTGTCGAAGTTGTTGGACCAGGTTCTTCTCTGTGGTATTCACTGGTACTTGTTTCTGTGACTGTTTCCATGCCTCTGTTCTTTGAATTGGTTCATTGGTGTCCGTGCTTGAGAGGAATGTTTCGAGAGGTGAATCAAAATCTTCCCCTTCATGGCATTCATCAAGTATCTGTGGTACTTTCTATTACTGAAACTACAAATAATCGAATGTTCAAACTAGCCTTCCAGCAGCCACATATTACCCACATCCTATCTTCCGTTTGCATGGTATAAATTTAAGCAGCATTTTGGAGCAGGATGTTTCAGCTTTATAATTGGTCTGAGACCAGTTTTTACTTCTTTTCTCCACCCAAATTCTTCCTCATGTTTCTGCAATCCACCACTGGATTTAGTGAATGTTGTCATTCAGCTGCAACTGTAAGTTTCAGACGCAATATCGAATTTAGTTTTTGTCAGTAATCTCAAGGAGCAGTGACAATGAATCTACAGGAAGAATGAGGGAATGGGGCCCTTGAATCGTTTGGGTATTTTTGGCCATTCAACCAATTAATACATGACGAGCATTTGTACTAAGACGTATATGCTTCAGTTCACCCGGCTGCTGCACCGAAATTAGTTACTTCACAAGAAAAATGTATTAACGAACATAATTTGTGGCCCATTTGAGCCTCTTTAAATTTCATAAATACTACTTTAGTCACAGGATACAGTGGAAATGGGATATATCTTTTTTTTTAAGTTTTTTGGCACCATTCTGTCAATAAGGCGGCGTGAGTATTACAGGTATGAGGGTGCAAATCTGGTATGCGATTAAGGACACTAAAATCTAAAAATGCACCAGGTCTGAAAACAACAGGACATATTCGGAAACAAAACTACCAGATGCCTGCCTATTTATTCATGAACAAATATAAGGAGCACTGTTTTTCTTCAACAACTGTTCTAATGCATTTTCTTAACCTCAAAAACAATATATACTTTCCCAATTTGTAGCGTACGATTAACAAGTAGATTCAGGATTCGTTTTTATATGTTTTATTGTTCATTATACACAATATTTGTTTAATTGTATTTTGTATACTATTCAATATCTCTCCAGCTATAGACTGCTTAGTTATTAGTTCACTTAATTCAAGTAAATATTATTTTTCTTGCTTTTATTCGATTTAATTTTTTTTTCTTATACAAAATCGTTTAATTTGATTTCAAAAACAAAATTCATACAATATCCAGAAAATCTTGTTTGCAAATTAACCTTTTCTATGCGTTTTCAAAAAGTAACGCATTTTTTACTATTTTAAGTAACATACCATTTTAGTGGTTTTGTTAAAAAAACAACTGAAATAACAAGCAACTAAAAAAAGTCTTCTCTTCGACGTATAACTAAGCAAAATTTTCAGCTCGAATTTTATTTAGAGCAATTTTTCAAGATGCTAAATAGTTTAACTACAGTGTGACCCATTTCAAGTGAAAACACCTTCGTAACTCAGTTATTGGTCATCCAATTTCCACCAAATTTAGATCGTTATCAAAGATCTTTAATGTTTCTTTTTTGAGTAAAGCAAAACTTATTTCAGTCAGTGGCGTGCATTTTTATTAAGAAAAAAAGGGTCGATTTTTCGAGAAATGATATTAGGCATATTTTTGTTGAAAAACTAATGCAATATTATTGATCAGCATACTGTAGACCCCTCATCATTCAGAATTTAATAGAGTTGGGTAGTAACTGGTATGATTCGTATCATTGAATCGAATCCTGGCAGTGATTCGAATGGTACAAATCCCACAAAAGCAAAAGATTCGTATATTTCCTATCGATGTTGTAACCGTATTCGTTTGTACAATCAAGACAGTTCGGATTCTTGAAAGAATATTTCAGTACGAATTTTTTCTTGATACGGATTCGTTTGGTACGAATCCTTAAAAAGAGTCGAATCGCCCAACTCTAGAATTTAACAACATTTTGATTTTTGTTTTTCGAATTACGGCCCACTTAAAATTGCCTATTTTAAACATTAAATAATCAATAAATTGGTAACGAATGTTTCGAAAGAAAGTCATTCTTTCTTTTTTTCTTTAAATTCATTTTTTCTACCCCCCCATATCATCGATACTTTCAAATTCGGTAATTCTTAATGCCCGAATAATTTACAGGCCTCGTGACCCAAATTTTTTCAATGGAAATTCTTGGCCTTCAAAATTTTAAAGTTTCGATGATATAGGATAGTAGAAAAAGTGAATTTAAAGAGGAAGTGAAGAATTACTTTTTTTCGCAAAAAGTTTCGTTATCAATTTATTGATTATTTAATGTTTAAAAGAGGTAATTTTAAGGGGACCCTAATTTGAAAACCAAAAATCAAAATGTTGTTAAATTCTGCATATAGCGGTTCTACAGCATGCTGATCAATGATGTTGCATTAGTTTTTCAACAAAAAAATGCCTAATGTGATTTCTCGAAAAATCGACCCACTTTTTCTCACTGACTGAAACAAGTTTTGTTTTACTCAAAAAATAAATATTAAAGATCTTTGATACCGATCCAAATTTGGTTGAAATTGGATGACCAATAACTGAGTTACAAAGGTGTTTCCACTTGAAATGGGTCACATTTTATATAAAACTTTTTTATTAAATAATACACGTACATTGTACGGTGTATTTTTTTTTTATGTACTTACCTATATATCCCCTGGAGAGGGTCAGAATCTTTGGTGTGGCACTGCCTGTAAAGTAGTTTCCACAAACACCAAAACACTAGAACACTGCACTCAAATAATATACCCGACGCGTGTTTTGCCAACAATGTGGGCATCATCTGGAGATAATTAAAACTTGAATGAAATGCGCATAGAGTATAGTATATTAGAAAAGAAGTAGACAAATTGTTAGTAGTCGATTCAGTGGATGAATTCTTTCAGGACACATTTGATTGACATTGTTTGATCGTTTAGACTAAGTCCCTGTTTTATACAAAAATAAACATTTGTTTTGTGTTATTACTTTCAATGCCGGTTTTGCCTATAAGCTGAGTAAGTGCCAGCTTAGGGCCTCGCATTGGGGGGGGGTCAGATTTCATACACAGATCTGCGCGTTTATTTTATTCAACAAGAAACATACCTAGCACTTAGGGCCTCTGATTACCTAAAACCGGCCCTGATTATGTTTGTCTTTTATACTAGGATGTTTTATATACAATACAGTGTAGGTACAGCAATAAAAGCAAGCGAGAGCGAAGCAAGCAATGATGTAAATTAAGGGGCGTGTCACACTATGCTCTGCTAAGGTACTGGTAGACGCCTTTATTATGGCGGTCGGTTAAGTCATTGAAACTATGCAATACCTAATCCAGGACATTTCGATACTGTATAGATTAAGGTCTGGCTTTGTCAATAAAAATTGTTTGTATTTTTTACAAAGACAGTAAAGCATATTTGATTTGATTTGAGATTTCGAGTGAGGTGTTTAACTGTTTACCAATTACAAATAACAAATAGAAATAAATAGTTTTGAAAGATATAATTGTGTTTCCAATGCAATATGTTGGTAAAAAATAATTTTATGAGTAAATTCAATAGTATTAGTCGAATAAAACTAAATTTTTTTTCGAGGGGCAAACTGCCACCCAAAATTTCCCCAAGATTTATTGTGATTTCCTCCAAACTTCACTAAATAAAGGAGTATTATCGGAAATATCTATATAGTAGATAAAAGTTATTTTAGACTGGAAATATCATGATTGTAAAGATTACCTGTATATCTACCAATGTTTTTGTACAAAATAATCCTATAATTATATCTTATATGAAAAATATTTATTTAAAAGTTTATTTGCACAAGATCCTATGGACCTTCTAAATAACTGAGAAATGCTAAGGACGGTTAATATTAATAGGGAAATATTGGAAGTATTAAATTATATCCAAATTAAATAAACTTTATTTATAAAAAATGAAATAAAAAATTTATTTAAGGTACTTATACACTAAAATGAACTTTTACAGTTTTAAATATAATTTGGTATACTAGTAAAGTGATTTTACACTTAAATTTTCAACAAAAATAAAATCGTTTGTTTACTTTTGGAGTAATCGATTCTGAAAGTTTGACCCTCGTAGGCAAAGGTGCCTTACTTGACATAGTAAAGCTCGGATGAACGCTAGGCCTAAGTTAATTTTCGCTCTTAAAACCACAATTTTTTAGAAATATGCTTCAAAAACTAGCATAACATTGAATAGTTTCTTATTAACACTTTGTTAAAACCCTGAAAAAATCGTCCGTTTAGCATAAAAGTTGAACTGTAAGTCCTAAATTTGTATAAATAAAGCAGCTCTTGAAATTAGTTTGCAATGCTGCATATTTCGAATATGGCAAGAATATTTAAATATTTAAAAAGTATAAAGGCGAGTTCAGATAGTTGCGAAATCGCAGATTTCCGGATTGCGGAATTAATGTGATTGGTGGAAATTGAATAATCCACCAATCACATTAATTCCGCAATCCAGAAATCCGCAATTTCGGAACTATCTGAACTCGCCTTAAAACAGCTGACTGAGTACTAACCATTGAGCTATACTACATAATGGAAGTCTCACTGGATACACCTACCCAGTGCAGAAGGAAGGAGAGGGAGACAATAAGGGACGCATTGCAATACAACGGGCTGAGGTCGTTATCGTCTCCATCTCTTTCCAACGATGACGCAGTTATCATTCCATTATGTAGTACAGTTCTCTGGTACTAACTAAATCGCTATAAGACTACAGTAAAAGTGGATACGTTTTGCTGTGATTGGTCAATATATTCGTATCTCCGATTAAAGAACTTATATCTAGATACATAATGGCTACCTTTTCTTCATATACCTTATTTGCTCCTAACATAGTCACATTATATGTCCATTAAAATGGATAGATGAACATCACATCCCATAGGCAACAGAAGCGGGTATGTGTAGAAGGGAAAATGTAAAATATTGTACCTATTTTATGTGATAATTATTGGTTAACTTCTAGGAATATTAACGAGATTGAAAAAATACAATAGGTAAAGATGTTTTATTCAAGGGAAATTTGCATTGGAAGGATATTATTTATAATATTATTATTAAAACTATAAACTGAACCTCATCATGTTACGACTATGACCTACTTACTTATGAAATGATCGATTTCTGCAAATGGCACAGCACTGTTGCATGTTGCATTAAATTGTCACTAAACTGTCTAAATATGAACAGAGAATATTATTTAGGTATTAGGCAAATAAAAAGACTTCTTCACCACATTTTGATCGAAAAACACGAAAAACACTTATTAACATTAATGACTGATACTGTCAAAACCGAATAATCCACCAATCACATTAATTCCGCAATCCAGAAATCCGCAATTTCGGAACTATCTGAACTCGCCTTAAAACAGCTGACTGAGTACTAACCATTGAGCTATACTACATAATGGAAGTCTCACTGGATACACCTACCCAGTGCAGAAGGAAGGAGAGGGAGACAATAAGGGACGCATTGCAATACAACGGGCTGAGGTCGTTATCGTCTCCATCTCTTTCCAACGATGACGCAGTTATCATTCCATTATGTAGTACAGTTCTCTGGTACTAACTAAATCGCTATAAGACTACAGTAAAAGTGGATACGTTTTGCTGTGATTGGTCAATATATTCGTATCTCCGATTAAAGAACTTATATCTAGATACATAATGGCTACCTTTTCTTCATATACCTTATTTGCTCCTAACATAGTCACATTATATGTCCATTAAAATGGATAGATGAACATCACATCCCATAGGCAACAGAAGCGGGTATGTGTAGAAGGGAAAATGTAAAATATTGTACCTATTTTATGTGATAATTATTGGTTAACTTCTAGGAATATTAACGAGATTGAAAAAATACAATAGGTAAAGATGTTTTATTCAAGGGAAATTTGCATTGGAAGGATATTATTTATAATATTATTATTAAAACTATAAACTGAACCTCATCATGTTACGACTATGACCTACTTACTTATGAAATGATCGATTTCTGCAAATGGCACAGCACTGTTGCATGTTGCATTAAATTGTCACTAAACTGTCTAAATATGAACAGAGAATATTATTTAGGTATTAGGCAAATAAAAAGACTTCTTCACCACATTTTGATCGAAAAACACGAAAAACACTTATTAACATTAATGACTGATACTGTCAAAACTGTCAAACTGAGATTATGATAATCGAACTGAAGCCGACCGTGTACGAGCGGCCGCGAATACGCCGATGGGCCAATCAGCAACTTATGGGAAGAAGTGCCTTAGATTGGGAGTCTTTCGGGATCATAACATTCATGCCATTATGTATCTAGATATAAGTTCTTTAATCGGAGATTCGTATCATTTGGTGGTCAATTCAAATTGAATACTTGAGTGTTCCTCAGCTGTTTATTGTCTACCTCGCCTAACTCCTTTTGTATTTTATGTCTCGAATGCTTATTTTAATTATAATAATTGTAAAAAATGTAATATTTTCACTGTCTATGATACTACATTAATAATAATAATAGTTTATTGCTCTCCAAAATAGAAATAATTAAATATGAAATATCAAAATGAATAATGTATCAAAATACTACAGAATACAAAAATATAATTATGTACGGGCATGACAAAATAAAATTAGGACAAATATACATAAAGGTTTTTAACAATCAATTGATGTAATTCTAATCTACCTAATGAACTTTTTTATTTTTGAACATATTTTTAGAACTGCAACTTTTTATTCTCATAGAGAGCCGATTGTTTACTCTCGGAGGTTTAAATTTCAAAGTAAGATTCATTTATTCATATAATACTAACATTTTAATTAAAATTTCACTATTTAAATAAAACATCATAGTGGTACTGGATACAGAATGTTGTATACTATTTTAGATCACTCCTGTACAGAGCTGGGTAATTACTTGTAATTGAAATATAATTACAATTACCAGGCGCATATTTATAGGGGGCACCCAGGGGACGCGCGACTCCCCCTGATCCAGTAATTTATAAGGCCAAGGTTTGTAGATTTAGGTTTCTTTAATAAAAAGTTCAAAATGCTATATATTTAGTTTAAATGTGCGTCCCTTCCTCAAGAATTTTCTAAATCCGTGCTTACAATTACAAATTACTTTTTAAAAAAGGAATTAATTACAATTACAAATTACTTTTTTCAAAAAGGAACTAATTACAATTACAAAGTACGTAAGAACGTCTTTAAAAAAGGAATTATATTCATTTAATTACAATTACTTAAATACAATTACAATTACACGAAAAAAAAGGAATTGTAATTGCTAATTACTTTTTCAAAAGGAATTACCCAGCTCTGCTCCTGTACATAGGATATCTGTGGTACACATAAATAAAACAAAATAATTTTAATAAAACTGGCAATTTGACAAAAATTTTGTGTTTACATTTTTTATGACGGTTAGGAATTTGATGTAACCGAATTTCTTTGAAGAAAGAGTACACATTGCATATGATGTTGATGGTTCTTCGCTTGAGGCCCCTGAATCCATTTTCTTCCTATTTAAATATAATTGTTTTAACAAACAATTAATTATATAGTCTCGCCAACTCCAATAATAACAGATCTTCGAGAAGATCTAATAGAAATGGTTACTTTGCACACAACACGCGGAATGTTTGTGTGCAAAAATGCAAAAATTGCAAAATGATAACGAAATTACAGCACTAAACAGTGAAGTTGTCAAATATCACACGAAACGTTAACCAATCACCATAGAACACCAAAGAGCCAATCACAGCAGACGTATGTACCCAAGACTTTCACTGTAGTCTATCACTATAAATACGCAGACATCAAAACTTTAACCGCTTGTATGCAATGTTTTATTTCAATAAAGTTTTCCTGTGATTCCTCAAGATTTCCTGTGATTTCCCCAAAATTTCCTGTAGCGTACACCAGATTTCCCATGTGTTTTGCCCCTCGGGAAAAATAAAAAAAAAATTATTTGTAATTTTCTATAACAGATTGCATCTACAAGATCTATAATTTCACCAAGTTTTTCATTAAAGAAGATTATTTTTTTAGTTTATGTAAAATTGGAAATTTTCGTGGTTTTTATTTTTCTGCAAAAAAAACAAAATGTCAGATCGTATTTGGCCCATGCAGTTTTATTCATAATTTATTTCCAAACATTTTGATTTTTTGTTTGGTCTGATCCGATGAAGAGAACCTGAGATATTAAAGTAAAACGAGACAAAAACACGTTTTTCAAAATTAAAACCTAATTTACAAAAAACGTTCCACTTCCAGATTGGACAAAACTTTATTGTAACAGAAAAAAATTGACCCCCCCCCCCCCAAAAAAAAAATCACTGAAATCGTATTTTTAATGCTCAGTTTTATTCGACTATATAAGAAAAGTATATTTGTGTTTTCCATAAATAAGTTACCTATAATCGGTCTCCAATTTATGTTTGCTGTTGCAAAAAAATCTGAAACATAAATAATAAACATAACTAAGTATATTTCACTGCCATATAGCATATCAAATTTTTATAAGGAAATCTTATTATATATGGTCTCACTAAATAAAGTAAAATATGATATCTGATACAGATTTTTACTTCGAAAACTTATATAATTTGTTTTACTCTTTTCCAGTCCATGACATGTATTTGTTTAAAACTATCCTTAAGTTGTATTTTGTATTTAGTTTTTCTTAGAATTTATAGAGGTGCTTAAAGAAAAAGTAAACAGGTGTGTTTTATATATTTCCAAGGACCTAAAATAATAAGTATATAATGTTGATTGGACTTAAGATATTTATTGTGATATCTAAGGACGTTATTCAGTAATATTGTTACGTTTTTGATAATTATAATAATTTTATACTTACTGTAACATGATTTGATAAATGTGATTTTATGTATATCTCTGTATTTATGTTTTAGAGTATTAGACTGACTGTTACCTATTTTTAATGTGTATTTTAAACGCTTTTCATATAATTTGTATATTTTATTATTGAATAAATATCAGTATTTTGTAGCTTTATTTAAATTTATTTGGTTTAATTTGCATTATTAATATACATATGTAAACTATAGTTAATTAATTGCTGAAATAATAAATGTTCATGGGTAAATATAGACATTAATAATAAATATCTAAAGTGCTATGGAGATAATCCCTAGCTGCAGCCAATTATTATTTAACAATTGAAAAAATTACGTTATTCTTGATTTTCACTTTATTTTGTCAACATATGACAATTATTTCGCCACACAGTGGCTTCTTCGGATGTTGAGTACTACTATACTAATTTTACAATACGTAAAATACATAGTTTTATACAGTTTTGATATAATCCTGATCCTAATTACTAAACAAAAGATACACGAACTGGTGGCAGGTTTTTTATTAAATATAATTTTAATAAGTTTAAAGAAATAAATTTATTGGGAGAGGATGAGTTTGTTTCAATTTGATCATTTAGTAAAATATCAGATGACTAAAATTTATTTATTTCTAGGGATTCTAGTAAATTCTTTCTCAGTATGGCGCGGTAGCTCAATCGGTTAAGGCTTATTGAGTGGCGAATATGCTGATCGACAGCCTACCGCGCTCTAGGTTCGACCCCCCAGCCCCGGTATTGATAACACCGGTGGGTGTTATCAATACCTGCGTTTTTCCAAATGTGTAACGCACAGCCCCCCCCCTTCCGCACAGCCTTGGCTATGGATTTGGGGGTTGTCTACTATCTGTGGTGTGTTTATATTTATGTTTGTTCTATGTAAAATTTTGAAATCTTAGTTGAAGACATGACCTATTACATGGTTAGCATATGTCGAGTCTGTTTTATTTTTGGTGTAACTTCTTTTGTGTTTTGATAACCGTTTACCGTAATTTCTTTCTGTTTGTCCAATATACACCTAAGTCAAGTCAAGTTATAGATGCCTAATTTATTTTCTACTGAAACTCTATCTTTTGCAGTTTTCATATGTTTTCCTAATCTGTTATTAGTTTTGAAGGATACATTAATATTCCATTTTTTTAAAAAGGGAGTACTTCTGTTGAGTAGCCAACAACTTTTTCTTAAAAAAAAAACGGAATATTAATGTGATCACTATCCTTTTATGATTAAGGTATATATACTCCAGTCAAATAGGGTAAAATTAGAGGGAAGAAAACTGATAAAGTTTTAAAACTCGACAGAGATGTTCATTAAGGCCCACATACTAAAAGTCCCCAACTCTATCTCTTGCGCTTGGGCCGCCATCTTCGAAAAGTGGCGCTACATTTCAGTTTTTTGATTATATGTCTCCAACCGTTAGCGACATCGAAATTATGTTTATATAAAAAAATAAAGCTTATAAAATTCTCTATAAAAAATATATGCATTTTTTTCATATTATTATACTCTTTGGAAATTCGAAAGCAAACAGTATATTGTATTTAATCGACACATTTCAAAAATTTGAAATATCGCTCGTAGAAAAAAAGACTGTGTTCTCATAGAATTGCAACAACTTTTAAAATGTCCGTCTGCTGTCCGATTTTATTGGAATTTGGACAATAAATTAGTGTTAGCTAGAGAGGAACAACCCCAACGTTTTGGAAAAAAATCAATCAGTGAATAAAAAGTTGTTTTTTATATTACAGAAACAAATTTGAAAGATTAATCGATTGTAGCTTAAAGGAAAAGAGTTAGAAGGTTATGATACTAGAATGTGAGCGAAATTGACTGAGAACCAGAGATGTGTCGAGTAAACGTTCCATATTTGATAAAAGTCTGTAAAAGTTATGTAAATAATATAATTGTATGCACTTATTTGAGTAGTTAAGTAATGAGAAAGCCTCCGGTGCGGTGCAGTGAACATCAGTGTTCAGCCAATCAAAACCTATGAGAGAGCTGGCGGAGCAGTGATCAACCAATCAAAACCTATGAGAGAGCTGGTGGAGCTGTGTTCAGTTTCTCAGAAACGTGAATGACCATTATAATGAACACCTGCCAAGAATTCCAAGAAACGAACCTGTCTAGACCTGTTTATCTAAAAATAGATTATAATGAAAGGTAAACGAATTATGTCAATGACCTGTCTGGGAACCAATTGAAACAACAATTCTCACGACAACAGCTACACATGTGGTATACATCAAAGGTGAATGACTGTTATTTGTAAGTTATATGAAGGTCAAATAGGTCAGGATATGAGTCATCCTTTTATCTGGCGAATATGTGCAGGTACTAGAACAGATTGGAGTACATATTCCAAGTAGGTGTTAAGCCATCTGGTTACCAGAAGCGCCCAAAATCAAACCGGAAGTTATTTGGTAAACCGGAAGTGAAACCGAAAGTGCCCGAAATCAAACCGGAAGTGAAACCGGAAGTGTCCAAAATCAAACCGGAAATGATCAGGTAAACCGGAAGTGATCAGGTAAACCGGAAGTGAAACCGGAAGTGTCCGACATCAAACCGGAAGTGAAACCGGAAGTGTCGAAAATCAAAACGGATGTGATCTGGTAAAAAGGAAGTGCCGAAAATCAAACCGGAAGTGATCA
This sequence comes from Rutpela maculata, assembly GCA_936432065.2. NCBI lineage: Eukaryota > Metazoa > Arthropoda > Insecta > Coleoptera > Cerambycidae > Rutpela > Rutpela maculata. Next base: position 134,235,869 of record OW386287.2, on the reverse strand, counting down.
GGTAAACCGGAAGTGAAACCGGAAGTGTCCGAAATCAAACCGGAAGTTATCTGGTAAACCGAAAGTGTCCAAAATCAAACCGGAAGTGTCCAAAATCAAACCGGAAGTGATCAGGTAAACCGGAAGTGAAACCGGAAGCGTCCGAAATCAAACCGGAAGTGATCTGGTAAACCGGAAGTGTCCAAAATCAAACCGGGAGTGATCAGGTAAACCGGAAGTGAAACCGGAAGTGCCGAAGATCAAACCGGAAGTGATCAGGTAAACCGGAAGTGTCAAAAATCAAACAGGAAGTGATTTGGCGAACCGGAAGTGAAACCGGAAGTGTCTAAAAACAAATCGGAAGTGATCAGGTAAACCGGAAGTGCCGGAAATCGAACCGGAAGTGTCCAAACACGAACCGGAAGTGATCTGGTAAACCGGAAGTATAACCGGAAGTGTCCAAAAACAAACCGGGAGTGATCAGGTAAACCGGAAGCGCTGGAAATCGAACCGGAAGTAATCAGGTAAACCGGAAGTGTCCAAAAACAAACCGGAAGTGATCTGGTAAACTGGAAGCGAAACCGGAAGTGTTGAAAATCAAGCTGGAAGTGATTTGACAAACCGGAAGTAAAACCGGAAGTGTCAAAAATCAAACCAGATGTGTCAATCATACAACACACGGCTTCATTATATATATCCTTTTGATAGTCGTGAGAACTATTTAAACAACCGTTCCCACAGTCAAGCCCATCTGACACATATGGCATGCAGGTGTTAGTCACGTGACATGTCCCCCCTCTCCTGCGACGGATTTTATGATATATAATGCTGGATATACAAGGTGCATAGGTTTTGACCTCCCGCTTCGCTAAAGAAAAATGTGTGTTGAAACCAGGGATTGAACCTAGGACTTCTAAAACTTACTCTCCCCACGGAGCTATTTCAACTTACATAACTATTAATAAAAAAGTCTTATTGACTAGGAATAAAACAATATATTTTGATTACTAATATTTATTTTTACATTTTACTTTTACTTTTTACATTTTACTTTTACTTTTACATTTTACATTTTCATCTTAGATTCTATTAACATATATAACTTGAAATGAGTCAATATCCAAGTCAGGTTGGCCGAGCGGTCTAAAGCGTCTTATTTAAGATTGGATTCCCTAGGGGGAGCGTGGGTTCAAATCCCACACCTGACATTATATATTTTACCATTCCTTATAATTTACTTTACATAAAAACTTAAATATTATTACACATAATACAAAAACGTGTTAGACAGTACGTAAAAAGAGAAGAACCGCAGGCGTGGCACATCAAGGTGTTGTTTTCTAATTCTACAGCATAGCCCGTTATATGTTAGGATATCTGAGAACTTTCGATGTTTGTGTTGTAGTCCGCAACCACATCAAAAAAACAACTCATACAAAATGTTTCTGCATCATCAATTAAAGCAATACTGAAATAATGCTGAATTAGACAAACGTATTCGTGAGCCCAGTTCTGCACAAACTATTGACTTCATGCTTCTTCTCTATTATGGATTCACTGTCTAGTTCTAGTTCTTCAGAAAGAGTGTCAATCATATTTACCTCCTTGTATACTCGGAAAGACTCAAACAGAGCATCATTGCAAATGTTTTATATAGCGTTCAAGGATATTTTTTTATATAGGTGGGGATGAGTATTTCCATAGCAACAGATGTTGATGGACAATGAACTATTTCAGGCCATGACCAACAGATGGTAACTAGTGGTGGGGGGATTAGAATATATAACTCACGACGCATATCAAGAGTATTAGTCTTCAAAATGTCTGCGTCTTTCAGTTTCTCCGAATATGTGCCTCAACAATACGCACCAAGTGTACCAAGTGTAGTTGATCAATACACGTTATCAAGTAAGTTCAAAGATAACATTCCAAAAGACGTAGTGATTGGTGAACATCGATATAAGTTAAATAAATCAGAGTGCAAATTTGTTTCGGTGGGACTTATGATTCTTGTTTCACCGCATGTGTAAAGCTGTCAGGAAATAAAGGCGATCAAGTAATTTTCGATGAAGCTGATTGGAAGAGGTTTTTATCTCATCAAGGAACAATAATGAATTACCTGTATTACAATGGAAAGGCAGATGCAATACATGAGGATAACTTTTCCATAAGTTTTAAACAGTTTTCAAATGCTCTAGTAATCAAGATTTCTAAGAAAAATAATTGTATATACATGGGGTATGAATCGATGTGTTGTTTATTTGAAATACGGCAGCTAGTGGAGTGCATACTTGAAATGATTAAAATCCAACAATTTTCAAATTACTTCAAGAGACTACAAGGAGGACTGCAAAACCAAAGTGGAAATGTTTTTGAAAATGCTCTTAATATACTTACAGCCAAAATGCTTGTATGATTTTGGAATTAATTTACATGTATCCAGAGATCTTTGAAAAGGAATGTAGTACAAGGTCGCTATGAAAAAAGTAACATTTAACGAGAAAAGTAATCAAGTTCATCATCTTATAACGTGGAGCTATGCATACAATTCATCTAGAAAAACATATTGGGAGTTTATGGTAGTGGACAGACTGCGCTTTCACAGAAGAATCAAGGAAGCCTCATATATAATTAACCCAGTTTTAGATAAAAATCATAGATGTAAAATATTTGATGAAAGATTTGAAATAAAAAACATAATAAATGAAATTTGTTTTATTTGAGTTTTGTACGTACAAATGTTTACATGTTTATACTAATTCATTTTTATTTATCCAAGAATTGTGTTTCTTGTCTAACCCAAGCCATTTTATATATAGCTTATTTCCTTTTCTTCTTAAAACCTTCTCAACTAAATAAATATTTGGATATTTAACATTCTGGAGTTCGTGTTAATAAAAACCACCTTCAATTTGCTCTTCTTCTTGTTCTTCCAAAATGTAAGTGGTAGGATTTGTATTGCGTACTTTCCATATCTTAAAAACTTCATTTGACCAATTGGGGGTATATCCTTTCGAGAAAGCTTCTCGGTATTTACTTATTCTCACATAATCACCTTTACTGAATTTCTTTTTACGCGGATCTACAGTCTTTAAATATCCATAGGCACGTTGTAATAAGTATTTTTCATCTTTTTCAGTAACGTTTATAGGTTTTCTATGAGTAGTTAAATGTATAGTGTTATTGTATTGTTTAACTATATCTGGTAAAAGATTTAACCACTTGTAGTTTCCTTGTAAACTGAACTGCCGCCACATTAAATTTTTTAAGGTACGATTTACTCGTTCTACTATACTAGCTTTTAAATTGGAAAAAGTGCTGTAGTGGTTAATTTTAAATTTATTCATTAATTCTTTAAATTGTTTATTGTAAAACTCTCTACCCATATCTGTCTGAAGGTTTTTCGGTGTGATTTTCATTTCTAATAAAATTGTTTGCATCGCGTTTGTTACATCTTTTCCACTCTTTCTCTTAACTGGTTGAGCCCATACAAATTTACTTAATACATTTATAACAACAAGAATATATCGATTGCCTTTATTATTTTTAGCATACGGAATCATTTCAACCAGATCAGCTTGAATAAGGTCATTTAGTCCTTTAATAATTACATGTCTTCTTCGAAAATTTTTTCTGGCCGGCTTATGTAATTCATTAACTACTTCTAACTTAATGTTACTCATTTTTCACTAATGGACAGCGAAGTACAATTTCTACAAAAAGCGGTGGCGTAGGGTCTAATTGAGGAAGCGAAAATGAAAGATTATCTCCTTTACTGAAGCTTTTATTGCCTGAATCATAATTGTCATTGTTTAAAAACATTGTAACGGCATTAGGTAAATTTATGTTTTCAATTATACCTGAAATAGGTAACGTATATGTTACAGTACCATCATCTAAGACGTAAAATGTATAAGTTCGAAGATTCTTTGGTATTTTCTGTGCCACACCTCGAATTTGTATAAGACATAGGCTAGATAGAGTACTAGCATCTGTAGGTCCAATTAAAAGCCACGGCGTGGGATAAGGTTTAATATTGTACGCAAACATATGTCTACCAAATTTATCTATAGGCATTGTGCTACCTTTACTGGTTAGATTTATACTGAACAGAAGATGATACGTGACCATTATTTAATAATATGTAATTCTTGCAATTCTGAGACTATGGAAAAAATTTCCATTTTATGTCCATCATTTCCAGCCATCTGGGAAGCCACTAAAAGCCTTAATCTATCTATTAACTCATTGGGATCGTCATAATATACGTAATCGATTTTTTTGTTAGACAAGTCCAGCATTCCACCTCTCGTAGGCTGCTTAAATGATTGAGTTCTAGGACGAATATTACTTTGAGATCTAGTATTTGGAGGTACTGGTTTGGGAAATGATGATGTTCTTTGAAAAGTTTTCGTCATAGATTTCAGTATACCTTTATCTACTAAATATGGTCGAATTATAGTTCTATATTTTTCAGTGTTTTTGTGCTGAATTTGCTCGTTTGGGTCAAAATTTCTGCGATATGTATTGGTGCGTTTTAATATATCCATATAATGATCTAATTCTATCTGATTAAACGCCTTAGGACTTTTCTTAAACAGTAATTCATACAGTCCAACGGTGCCAGGATATAGTATATTTTTCACTTTTATGTCTTTACCAACAATCTCTAATTCGGAATCACCTATTTGAAATTTTTCAGTTACATGATCATGCGTTACGCCATATATGCGATCATTTGCTGCTTTATCTCCTCGTACGGACTCATCAATATATGTTCTAGGTAACGGATCATATGCATCAAGATATTCTTCGTAAGCCTTTTTTTTGACAATTCTTGCATGTATATGCGACTTCTTTCAACCTCCTCATTAATTAAATCCTTACTATTCTGCTCATCAACAACAGTAGAATTCTGTGCATTGATTGGATCAAATTGATAAGTATCCTCCAAAAAAGTAAGTCCTGTCATAGGTAATGCAGGCATATATTTATTTAAAATATTAACTGGTGATTTTTTAGGTGTAGAGCTGTACCTTTGTTTAGGAGTTTTGGTTTGTTCAGTTTCTTCAGGCTCTTTTTTAAGTACTACCTCAGATTTTGTTTTGTAAAAATTTTTGTAATGGTTCGGTAATGGGCTTATAACCTTTTTCCAGCTGAGCTTGTGACTGTGCGATATCAGATTTTAGGGACATATATTTTTGTCTCACTAATTTTCTAGTTTTTATTAACTCTTTAGCTAATTTTTTATCCATCTTTTCACTACGAAATATTGACAAACACTGTGTCTCACTCAACGCATTTATGTATTATATATCTTATGGTGTAATGTAGTTATCAAATCCTTTCCTATACCTCCCATTATTTATTGCACAGCCCTTGTCTATCACTACAAATCCATATGGTTCTCTCCAGCATAAAGAACAAAGATCTTTGAATTTTTGAAATGACATATCGACACTTACATGATCATCATAAATATGTTTGAGGTTTGTATTATCCTGATGAAACATAACTATTAAATTAGCATTGTCTCGAATTAACCTGTTCTCAATGGATGAATATATCTGACATAGATAAAGACAATCAGTATTCTTATGGCGTCCAAAACAAAAGTAATCTCGCATAATATTTTGATTACAAGAAGCTACATCATCGAAGATAATAATCGAATTGGGTTTGATCTCTTGAGCTGATAAAACATCTCCGTCATTAAACTCAAAATAACCTATTTCTTTCATGGGTTTCAATACTTTTCTCAAATATTCATATTTTGGTTGATACAAGGACTTTGAATATAAGTAAACATTCTCAAATCGGAGTCCATTGGGATGTGAAAGCAACGTAACTGTTAAATTTGTTTTTCCACAGCCACTACTTCCAACGACCAATGCTCGCTTGGATAAGCCTCCAAATAGTTTACCATGCTTTTGATAATTATTTTCCAATGAAGACACGTCCTGGTTAATGATTGGTAACGTAACACTTTGCTTTTCAATCTTCATAGTAAAACTGCATATAAGGAACTGTACCATCAACCATTCATCAACACTATTTATAAGATTGCACATTGTCGAAAAAACCAGTTACATATAGAACCTTCGAGAGGTTATATAATGCTTGTACACAACACAAACAGTTAATCGTAAACGAAGACGTGCAAAGACAGGGTCAGGCTTTGTTAATAGTCTTATTAATAACTTACCTTTCGAATTACATATACCAGGTTACAACTATTGTGGCCCAGGAACAAAACTATCTAAACGACTTGCGAGAGGTGATACTGGCGTCAACCTATTAGACGAGGCATGTAAGGAGCATGATATCGCATATTCACGTTCTAAGGATTTAACGAGCAGACATCAAGCAGATAAACTGTTGGCAGAAAAAGCTTATCAGCGATTTAAAGCAAGGGATTCTTCAGTTGGTGAAAAAATTACCGCATTAAGTGTGGCTGGTGCTATGAAAGCAAAAACTAAACTTGGAATGGGCTTACGCAGAAAAAAGCGTTCCAATCAGAAACATGGTAGGGGAGTGCGTAAGAATACGTTAAGTTTTAATAATGCAGTACAACGAGCGCGACGCGGCATTCAAAGCAGTAATTCTAATAATCTTATTAAAGTCGCTAAACAGGCATTATCATCAATAGGGACAACGAAACTGTCTTTACCAAAGAAACGAATTATTCCTATACCAAAAACGGGCGGCTTTCTACCTTTCCTTTTACCTATATTTGCAGCATTAGGTGCTTTAGGAAGTATAGGAGGTGGTGCTGCAGGAATTGCAAAAGCTGTTAATGATGCAAAAGCCGCAAAAGAAAAACTCGAGGAAGATAAAAGACACAACATAGCTATGGAGCAGGCTGCAATAGGAAAAGGATTGTACTTACGACCTTACAAGAAAGGCATGGGATTATACCTAGCACCTTTTAAAAAAAACTTCCAATAAAGTTACCTCGCAGAGCATTAACCAATATAGAATTAATGAAATACGCTAAAGATTTACATATTCCAAACTTTCGTGGTGTATTTATGAAAGATGCGTTGCCAATGAAGATAAGAAAAAATGAATGTGGTATAATTAATTTAGACGATTCATCTGGACCTGGCACTCACTGGACAGCGTATGTGAAGAACAATAACTCAATAATCTATTTCGATAGTTATGGAAACTTAAGGCCACCGAAAAAATTAATAAGTTACTTCTATAGCGATAGTAGCTTGAATAAGGTTAATTATAATTATGATCAAATTCAGAAGTATAATTCAATTAATTGTGGACAACTATGTCTGAAATTTTTATATAATGAATGTAAATAAAGGAAATGTCTTTATTATGTGTATACTATTGAATTGTGCAACATGTCCCTAACTTTTTCACTCTCGGGAAATTCCTCCATCTTAACAGCTAATTTTAATCCACCTATATATTTGGAAGATAATTCCGATTACGTTATCGGTTTAACAAACAACAAACTTTGAGACTTTTAATGTTATACCAAACATCGATGAAACAAACAACAAATTCACTCAAGGTACTATTACTGCGACCATTCCTGTTGGAGCCTACGAAATTAGCGATATTAACAATTATCTGCAAAAAATAATTCGCAAGCCTGCTAATATTAATATTGTTCCAAATCGTATTACTTCAACAGTTAAAATAAAGACAAATGTCGATATCGATTTTACATCTGAAAACTCTATAGGACGTCTCTTGGGATTTGAAAAAAGGATTCTTAAAGCTAATGAACTAAACGAATCTGACTTTCCAGTACAAATCATTAAGGTGAATGCTCTGTGTATTGATTGTAATATTGCCACTGGTTCTTATTCTAATGGATTCCCTGCCAAAAATTCCACATAGAAACTTATAAAAAAAAAGTGATGCGGTTTTATCGTTCCTATAAGTTATATTATTATTATACAGACAGGATTTTATCTGTTTGATTAAGTTTTAAATCGGTTATGAAACAGTAATTCCGAATGAGCTATTTGGAATTATCATGTTGCCCTTTCATGAGTACTTATATGAAATATACAACAAATCTACAGTTTAGTGTCTGCAAATGCACCCTTGCCCTTGTATCTGTAAACATATGGAATTACAGATACAACTTTAAAGAGATTCTAAACTTTTCTATAAGTAATATCATAAGAGTCCAGTCCGTCCTTTCTCCAGTATCTATCGTATATAACACACCATTTATCAACATGTTTTTATTGTAAATTTCAACATTGTCTTTTTATTAGTATTAATGTGGATATACATGTCAACAAATGTACAGTTTCAATTGTATATTTTACAGATGTATTTTTATTGTAAACTTCCATTTTGCTTTTTTATTAGTATTAATTTGGATATGCATGCCGACAAATGTACAGTTTAAATTGCATATTTCAAATAGAAATACTAATATTGTGGTAAACACAAAATACTTTCCTCGGGTGTTCTTGTTCTAGCCTAGAAGCAATGAATGAGTTGGCAGTGAAAGAGACTGCTTTACTTTTAATTTAACAAACACACGTCAGTTCCTTAGGTCACATTAGAGTAGATATGAATTAGCGACACGTATACAGCTCCCTCTACTGGAGCCTGGAGTAAAGCTGCTGCTGAAATTTCTATGAGTTTCTATCAGAATGGAGCAGCAAACATTTACTTATACCACATCAATGAGAATTTATGAGAACAGTATCTAAGGTAAAACGTGCGGCTTTCCGTGGTTAAATGGCAAGTGTTTCTATAAGAAACGAGCTGCATTAGGTTAGGACAGTTTTGACTTGCAATTGAAGATTACTAATTATAATGTTTGAATAGGGATTTATGAGATCAGTTTCTATGAGTATTAATGTTTTTTTTTAGTAATATATTAAATGTGTTTTCATTTGTTTGAATGGGTAAAAAGAAAGGTCAGTTTTCAACTGCAATTACAAATACAAGTTTAATCACTTTGAATGGGGTTATATGCGATTAATTTCTAAAAGTATTTATGCTGTTTTCCGAATATAATTGTGATGAGGTTTAATCAGTAACAAATTGTTCACTACTTGTCATGATATGGTCGGAAATTCCAAGTACACATTTAGTATTCCTTCAAAAGGATTGATGAGAGCAGTTTCTACGAGTATCTATTTGTTGTTCCTCTAGTAAATTATATAAGTCTTTACATTTACTTATACTATCTCAATGAGAATTTATGAGAACAGTATCTAATGTAAAACGTACGGCTTTCCGTGGTTAAATGGCAAGTGTTTCTATAAGAAACGAGCTGCATTAGGTTAGAACAGTTTTGATTTGCAATTGAAGATTACAAATTATAATGTTTGAATAGGGATTTATGAGATCAGTTTCTATGAGTATTAATGTTTTTTTTTCAGTAATATATTAAATGTGTTTTCATATGTTTGAATGGGTAAAAAGAAAGGTCAGTTTTCAACTGAAATTACAAATACAAATTTAATCACTTCGAATGGGGTTATACGCGATCAATTTCTAACAGTATTTATGCTATTTTCCGAATATAATTGTGATGAGGTTTGATCAGTAACAAATTGTTCACTACATATTACGATATGGTCAGAAATTCCAGGTACATATTTAGTATTACTTCGAAAGGATTGATGATAGCAGTTTCTACGAGTATGTATTTGTTGTGCCAATAGTAAATTATATAAGTCTTTATCAGTATGCATTCGGATCTAATTTAAATATGAAAATTATATCAGAATAAAGTAACCAAATATTTTAAACAGTATCTATTTGTAAATCCAGACATTTACTTATAATATCTCAATGAGAATTTATGAGGACAGTATCTAATGTAAAACGTGCGGCTTTGCGTGGTTAAATGGCAAGAGTTTCTATAAGAAACGAGCTGCATTAGGTTAGAACAGTTTTGATTTGCAATTGAAGATTACAAATTATAATGTTTGAATAGGGATTTATGAGATCAGTTTCTATGAGTATTAATGTTTTTTTTTCAGTAATATATTAAATGTGTTTTCATTTGTTTGAATGGGTAAAAAGAAAGGTCAGTTTTCAACTGCAATTACAAATACAAGTTTAACCACTTCGAATGGGATTATATGCGATCAATTTCTAACAGTATTTATGCTGTTTTCCGAATATAATTGTGATGATGTTTGATCAGTAACAAATTGTTCACTACATGTTCCGTGTGGAAATTCCAGGTACATATTTCGTATTACTTCGAAAGGATTGATGATAGCAGTTTCTACGAGTATGTATTTGTTGTGCCAATAGTAAATTATATAAGTCTTTATCAGTATCCATTCGGATCTAATTTAAATATGAAAATTATATCAGAATAAAGCAACCAAATATTTTAAACAGTATCTATTTGTAAATCCAGACATTTACTTATACTATCTCAATGAGAATTTATGAGGACAGTATCTAATGTAAAACGTGCGGCTTTCCGTGGTTAAATGGCAAGAGTTTCTATAAGAAACGAGCTGCATTAGGTTAGAACAGTTTTTATTTATTTATTTAGAAGAAGAAAGAAACAGGTTACAAACCTAATTACATGTTTCTTGAGGGGGGACTACAGGCGATATAACCCGCTGGAGCCAACCCGGGCGACACGCTTCGAAGACCGGGTTTTGATTTGCAATTGAAGATTACAAATTATGATGTTTGAATAGGGATTTATGAGATGAGTTTCTATGAGTATTAATGTTATTTTTTTCAGTAATAAGTATATTAAATGTGTTTTCATTTGTTTGAATGGGTAAAAAGAAAGGTTAGTTTTCAACTGCAATTACAAATAGGTACAAGTTTAATCACTTCGAATGGGGTTATATGCGATCAGTATTTCGAATATAATTGTGATGAGGTTTGATCAGTAACAAATTGTTTACCACATGTTACGATATGGTCGGAAATTCCAGGTACATATTTAGTATTCCTTCGAAAGGATTGATGATAGCAGTTTCTATGAGTATGTATTTGTTGTTCCAATAGAAAATTTGTCTTTATCAGTATGCATTCGGATCTACTTTAAATACAAAAATTATATCAGAATGAAACAACCAAATATTTTAAACAGTATCCACTTGCAAATCCAAACATTTAAAGATATATTTTAATGAGAACCAATCAGAACAGTATCTAATGTAACGCGTGGGGCTTTCCGTGGCTAAATTTTAAAAGTATTTTTAATAAATAGCTTTAACGGATTTGAACAGTTTTAATTTGCAATTCCAGATGAATAGTTTTAATTGTTAAATAGGGATCTATGAGATCAGTGTCTTTGTGTAATGTTTTTTTTTAATAAAAACACATTTTATTTTGAAAAAAAAAAACATTACACTGACCTCATAGATCCCTAACAATTAAAACTATTTATCTGGAAATGCAAATGAAAACTGTTCGAATCCCTTAAAGCTTATTTATTGCAAATAATTTTAAAATTTAGCCACGGAAAACCGCACACGTTACATTACCCAACAAACACCGAAGATCGGCCCATCAGTGGGCCATCACTGGGCCAGAAGTTTCATTTCTGGCACAGTGATGGTCCGCTAAAGGGCCAACCTTTTGTGTTTGTAGGGTAGATAATGTTCTGATGGATTCTCATTATAATATTATCTTTAAATGTTTGGATTTACAGGTGGACACTGTTTAAAATATTTGAGGTTTCATTCTGATATGATTTTTGCATTTAAATTAGATCCGAATGCATACTGATAAAGACTTATATAATTTACTGTAGGAACAACAAATAAATACTCGTAGAAACTGCTCTCATCAATCCTCTTGAAGGAATACTAAATATGTACCTGGAATTTCCGACCATATCGTAACATGTAGTGAACAATTTGTTACGGATCAAACCTCATCACAATTATATTCGGAAAACAGCATAAATACTGTTAGAAATTGATCGCATATAACACCATTCGAAGTGATTAAACTTGTATTTGTAATTGCAGTTGAAAACTGACCTTCCTTTTTACCCATTCAAACAAATGAAAACACATTTAATATATTACTGAAAAAAAACATTAATACTCATAGAAACTGATCTCATAATCCCTATTTAAACATTATAATTTGTAATCTTCAATTGCAAATCAAAACTGTTCTAACCTAATGCAGCTCGTTTCTTATAGAAATACTTGCCATTTAACCACGAAAAGCCGCACGTTTTACATTAGATACTGTTCTCATAAATTCTCATTGAGATAGTATAAGTAAATGTCTGGATTTACAAATAGATACTGTTTAAAATATTTGGTTGCTTTATTCTGATATAATTTTCATATTTAAATTAGATCCGACTCTTTACTGACAAAGACTTATATAATTTACTAGAGGAACAACAAATAGATACTCGTAGAAACTGCTCTCATCAATTCTCTTGAAGGAATACCAAATGTGTACTTGGAATTTCCGACCATATCATAACATGTAGTGAACAATTTGTTACTGATTAAACCTCATCACAATTATATCCGGAAAACAGCATAAATACTTTTAGAAATTGATAGCATATAACCCCATCCGAAGTGATTAAACTTGTGTTTGTAATTGCAGTTGAAAACTGACCTTTCTTTTTACCCATTCAAACAAATGAAAACACATTTAATATATTACTGAAGAAAACACATTAATACTTATAGAAACTGATCTCATAAATCCCTATTCAAACATTATAATTTTGAATCTTCAATTACAAATCAAAACTGTTCTAACCTAATGCAACTCGTTTCTTATAGAAACTCTTGCCATTTAACCACGGAAAGCCGCACGTTTTACATTAGATACTGTTCTCATAAATTCTCATTGAGATAGTATAAGTAAATGTTTGGATTTACAAATAGATACTGTTTAAAATATTTGGTTGCTTTATTCTGATATAATTTTCATATTTAAATTAGATCCGAATCTGTACTGATAAAGACTTATATAATTTACTATAGGAACAACAAATAGATACTCGTAGAAACTGCTCTCATCAATCCTCTTGAAGGAATACTAAATATGTACCTGGAATTTCCGACCATATCGTAACATGTAGTGAACAATTTGTTACGGATCAAACCTCATCACAATTATATTCGGAAAACAGCATAAATACTGTTAGAAATTGATCGCATATAACACCATTCGAAGTGATTAAACTTGTATTTGTAATTGCAGTTGAAAACTGACCTTCCTTTTTACCCATTCAAACAAATGAAAACACATTTAATATATTACTGAAAAAAAACATTAATACTCATAGAAACTGATCTCATAATCCCTATTTAAACATTATAATTTGTAATCTTCAATTGCAAATCAAAACTGTTCTAACCTAATGCAGCTCGTTTCTTATAGAAATACTTGCCATTTAACCACGAAAAGCCGCACGTTTTACATTAGATACTGTTCTCATAAATTCTCATTGAGATAGTATAAGTAAATGTCTGGATTTACAAATAGATACTGTTTAAAATATTTGGTTGCTTTATTCTGATATAATTTTCATATTTAAATTAGATCCGACTCTTTACTGACAAAGACTTATATAATTTACTAGAGGAACAACAAATAGATACTCGTAGAAACTGCTCTCATCAATTCTCTTGAAGGAATACCAAATGTGTACTTGGAATTTCCGACCATATCATAACATGTAGTGAACAATTTGTTACTGATTAAACCTCATCACAATTATATCCGGAAAACAGCATAAATACTTTTAGAAATTGATAGCATATAACCCCATCCGAAGTGATTAAACTTGTGTTTGTAATTGCAGTTGAAAACTGACCTTTCTTTTTACCCATTCAAACAAATGAAAACACATTTAATATATTACTGAAGAAAACACATTAATACTTATAGAAACTGATCTCATAAATCCCTATTCAAACATTATAATTTTGAATCTTCAATTACAAATCAAAACTGTTCTAACCTAATGCAACTCGTTTCTTATAGAAACTCTTGCCATTTAACCACGGAAAGCCGCACGTTTTACATTAGATACTGTTCTCATAAATTCTCATTGAGATAGTATAAGTAAATGTTTGGATTTACAAATAGATACTGTTTAAAATATTTGGTTGCTTTATTCTGATATAATTTTCATATTTAAATTAGATCCGAATCTGTACTGATAAAGACTTATATAATTTACTATAGGAACAACAAATAGATACTCGTAGAAACTGCTCTCATCAATCCTCTTGAAGGAATACTAAATGTGTACTTGAAATTTCCGACCATATCATAACAAATAGTGAACAATTTGTTACTGATTAAACCTCATCACAATTATATTCGGAAAACAGCATAAATACTTTTAGAAATTGATCGCATATAACCCCATTCGAAGCGATTAAACTTGTATTTGTAATTGCAGTTGAAAACTGACCTTTCTTTTTACCCATTCAAACAAATGAAAACACATTTAATATATTACTGAAAAAAAAAACATTAATACTCATAGAAACTGATCTCATAAATCCCTATTCAAACATTGTAATTTGTAATCTTCAATTGCAAATCAAAACTGTTCTAACCTAATGCAGCTCGTTTCTTAAAGAAACGCTTGTCTTTTAATCATGGAAAACCGCACGAATTACAATAGATACTGTGCTCATAAATTCCCATTGATGTGGTATAAGTAAATGTTTGGATTTACAAATGGATATGGCTTGACTCGTTTTGCTGGTCAATTCTGATATAAACTGATAACAATTTCAACAGCAACTTTACCTAACTCTTATAGAAACTTATTGACCATATAGGTTCTCATAGATACTTATTAATTTTTGATAATTTTCAGTACGGATTGATGAGATTTTTTTGACAGGGTTACCTGTTCACATAATACACCAGTTTTTCTCAACCGTTGCTTCAGGCTATAAAATAGTGGAATCGCCTTTAAACATTCTGTACTTCCCTGTAAGCGTTAGGACAATCAACTCAATTACTATTAAAATACTCGATCAAGACGGCAATCTTGTCAATTTCCGTAAAGAAACCATCACGGTTAGACTGCATTTAAAAAAGTTATCCTAAAAGATGGTGGTCCGCTATAATAAATATCACATTATGTGGCTAAGCGCAGTTATAAAAGGCGATCTAGAAACAAACATTTAGTCAGTAATAGGAAGAACGTTAGTCTAGTAACACCTGAAAATAAACTTTTCTTAAAATCTCTCTGTTTTGAATTACTTATATAATGGATATTTTAAATGTTACGCAACAACCTCTCATAGACAATTCCGTTTCTAATTATGAGTACCACAACTATCAACCTTTCCTAGCAGGCAAATTTGATTATAATGATGAAATTAGAATTCCAATACAAGAATTGGATGCTTATACTTTACCATGTAAAAGCCATCTATACTTAGAGGGAAGTCTAACAAAAGACGATGGATCACCAGCTACCAAGTTAAAATTTATAAATAATGCCTTCAGTTATCTCTTTAGAGAAATTCGATACGAGTTAAATGGTGTTGTCATTGATTCAAATCGGAATGTGGGACTAACATCTACTCTTAAGGGATTTTTATCTTTTAATTCAGGTTAAA
Source organism: Rutpela maculata (assembly GCA_936432065.2). Taxonomy (NCBI): domain Eukaryota; kingdom Metazoa; phylum Arthropoda; class Insecta; order Coleoptera; family Cerambycidae; genus Rutpela; species Rutpela maculata. Next base: position 134,220,336 of record OW386287.2, on the reverse strand, counting down.
GCATTAAACTTCAAAATGCTGGTTGGTTTCCTAAAACTACCACATTACCGAATAGTAATAAATTTAATGTTTGCATTCCACTTAAAATGTTAATGGCCTTTTTCGAAGATTACAAACAAATTATATTAAATATGAAACAAGAACTGGTCTTAATTCGAAGTAGTAATGATTTGGATGCAGTAACTAGTATCGATGATACAGAGAAACCTAAAATTAATATTGATAAGATTTATTGGAGAGTACCACGTTTCCGTGGGAATACCACAGCAGCTGGCTTTAACTAATATTTTAGATAAAAATGGTGAATTAATACTTTCATTTCGAAGTTGGGAACTTGTAGAATATCCCTCACTTTCTCAGACTACAAGACATACTTGGCCTGTGAAAACAACCACGAAGTTAGAAACACCTCGATATGTTGTAGTGGCCTTCCAAACTAATAAGAAGAATAAAGTCACTTCTAATATGAGTACGTTTGATAACTGTAATCTTACAAATATAAGAGTGTTTTTAAATTCTGAAAGATATCCTTACAATGATTTATATTTAGACTTTAAAGACGATAAATGTGCGGCATTATATGAAATGTTCTCGGATTTTCAAGATTCATACTATGAAACCGGAAATGAGCCTATATTCACACCTGAGGAATTCAAATCTATTTCGCCCATAACCCAATCGACTGTTCTCGCCAAAAAGAAACTATTCAATCGGGATCGGTCGCTATGCGCATTGAATTCGAAACAAGTGAAAATATCCCCAGTGACACTACAGCATACTGTTTAATTTTGCATGATCGATTATTCCGGTATAATCCACTAACTAAAATTGTCAGACAGTCCTAGCCTACTTAAGGAGCGTTGATGTCGGTTGCCGAGTTAGTTTACAATGAACTCCAAGTACAAAAACGCACTGAGAGAGCATCAGAAAAAAATTAGAGATTTAAAGAAAGCGGTGGAACTGTATAGTTTAAAAGTTTTTGTGACAAGAAAATTGGCAAATATAAAAATATGCCATTAATTTTGGATGTGCAAGGGTTCAAAGCAGAAAAAAATAAGTTTATTGTTAAGGAACTAGCCGCATATGATGGTCATAAAATAGCTCACTATTTTCAAGCCACCATATTCTGTAAAATGCCTACCACCTGATTTAGAAAAGCAAGTTAATTGGTTAACAAATAATTACCATGGTATACATTGGAATGAAGGAAACACTCCATACTTCAATTTTGGGAAAATTATCCGAGAGTTAACCGAATATGATGAAGAAATTTATGTAAAAGGAAAAGAAAAAGCCGCATACATAGAAAAGTATTCATCAGCAGCACTATACGAGTTGGAAGAACATCCACCACTCAATTTTTCAGAACCTCGATGTTTCTACCATTTAAAATCTAAATGCATGTGTTCTCTGTCAAATGTATTTCATCTTTATGAAAATTTTGTAATGTCATAAAAAATAAAAGAAATTAAACATATTCTATGTATTTTATTTATCAAACAAATTCAAACATGTCTGGGCAAGTCCAGACTTGTCTGTAGATGTTTACTGTGAGCCTGCATGTCAGATCTCCGGAATTTGACCATATGTTATCGCGCAGTTGTTTCCCCCCTCTCCAATATGTAATAGAATATAAATTCATGTTAATTTAATATAATATTAGTGTGTTTATAGATATTACGATGATAACCTCGAAATTTATAGTTTTACACTCCATTTGGCATGGAATTCTCTACATACAACAATCTTACAATACTAAAGAGGTCTTTATTTGCTTCGATAGCAACGGCACAAGAAATGATAGCTGGCCTTCAAAATGGAAACGAATGACGCCTACCACAACAATTAATAACTCGACCCTTACATCTCCAATACCTAAAAATAGTACTATGTACAAACTACGACTAAGGCAGAGTGATAACTCTACTAAAGAAACAAAGTGGAACCAACTATTTAGTAAATACCCCCCACCACTAAGCGCTGATAGTACAAAAACAGATTGTAAACCAGAATTAGGCGCAGTTTCTTACCTGATCTACTACATTGTGCTGTGTTCCTCGTTGTTAGTTACTGAGTCGATTGTCAGACTTATACAGATAATATGGATCCAGAACTGAACTGTTTATTCTGTCTAGCAAACGTATTAATAACAGAACACAGGCATGGTAAAAATTTATATGACTTTACTGAGGAAGAACTTTGGAATTTTCCATTAAATTATCTGATCGACAAAGCTGGTCCCATGGAACTTCTTTGCGCATGGCCCAAGTTACCAAATGAATATAGAGAAAATTTCAGACTAACGATTCAATTACCTTGTTTCGTACACCATGATCGTCCTGAATGGAGTAGTCATGTGGATGGTCCACCAGACCCACAATCCAGATGTCATGTATGTAAATGGGGCCTTCAAAGATGCGGATTATATTAAATAATTTTACCATATCTTTATTTATTATAAACCATGGCGGAAAAAAATGAAAAAACAAATAATAATATATATGTGTTTTATTTATAAGTAAACAATAATGTATATGTTTTAATATAAATTACAAAGCTAACAAATTACAAACCTAATAAATTACAAATCTAATAAATCGAAATCAAAATTATCTAAATCTAAATTTTCCCATTCTGATTCAGAATCATCTAAGTTAACACTATCCCATCCTGCTTCAGGTTCTTCTATGTCCAGGCATCTAGCGTACTTCAGCAAAATGTCTAAATTTTTATCACTATTTTCAGTAATTAGATGATGTCCCCAAGCTAAGGTTCCCACATCTCCAGGTATAACATACCTTTTATCATCAGCAGGCGACAGGGCTACTTTATTTTTAAGTTCTGTGTGAATGATATGTAAAGTGGATTTAAATATAGACATTTTACGGAATATTAAACCACCGTTTTCAACAACCTGCACATAATCAGAAAAATCTATTTGATGTTTAATAACACTTTTAGAAACACCTTTCGCCTTTTTCATTACATCACCGGCTTTAACGCAGTACGCTTTCGCACCAGTACCATAAAAGCTCTCTATTGGTCTTCCAGCGTATTCGTCCTTCATTTTCCCTACCTCAGATTTTGTTTTGGGCATGTTATGGATGTTGGCTGCATTATAATTTGAAGTATCGAAAAAATGAATGTTTCTTTTGATGTCATCATAAACGTTATCTGTAAATATTTCTAAAATTAGGCTGTCGGTGTCTGTGTATAAAACGATTGCGTCATCTCCATACATTGATTTGATGTAACCGTATAGATGATAGTCTTGGAAATATCCAAAATGGAAAAGCCTACATACTAAATTTTCATCGAATACGGAACAGGATTTAAAATGTGGTAAGGCTATTAACGCTCTGGCACCTAATACACCTTTTTTATTTTCCCAGCACGAGTATAGTTTAATGTTTTGTCTTTTATCAACGTTTTCCATAGTTTTACCGAAAATTGAATTCACCATCAACTTGAATAGATCCTTCTCAAATTCGTTTTTAGCAGAATTTCGGAGATTTGTGTTTAAATCAATACATGATTTCAACCAGGGTGATTGGGAAAATTCTATTATCCTATGCACTTTCTTTAATTTCATCCCATACTTCAAACATTGTTTCAAATTTTTGTAGTGAATGATATATTTATATTTATTTCGTAAGTTTGGAATTAATTTGGCAGTTTTACTTTTGGGAGGAATCATTCTCTCAGGACAGAATGGCAAATCATTATGGTTATCATGCAAGTCTGATGGATATTCCATGTCCACTTCTAGAACATAGCCTTTTGGTGAATTTTTTTCAATTAGGGAACAATCAAAATTTTCAATTTCTTCTTTCTCAAGCCACCTAAAATCACCTGTGGACAGGTATTCTTCCATTGCTGCTCCATATAAACTTGTGGCGTCTAGGTACATGATATAGGATGTTGGTTTAGTGGGATCATAGTTTGGCAGAAATGTATTATTTGCTACAGCCTTTCTTTTGCTACATTGAGCCACTCCTCCGCGAATACCTTTTCTAAAGAAATGTACAGTATCCACATCGGTTAAAAGCTCAAGTTCAATACATGTTTGACGTAACATGGCATCCCAGCTCAGAGAAGGTGCCGTCAAATAATGGGCCGGATCTAACTTGTATTGTTCTAAACACACTTTCCGATAATTTTCAAACACATCGGCTAATAATAAAATGTCTGATTTTAGGTATAAGTCTGCGTATTGTCCTAAAGTTTCACATTCGAAGGTATTCCATACTTTGTTGGCTCGTTCGTAATCATCGTCGGAAATGGCCTCATTTGTTAATTCATTGTAAAACTTTTCTTTCGACGGTATTTGTGTTTCTTCCAATTTTTCAAACGAGTCTACGTAATTATAAGGAAAAACACCTTTCTTCCTGACTAAACTGAATTTCTCATCATCTTGAAAATATTTTCTAATCTCAGTACACTGATTAGATTCTAAACTCTGACTCAGTTTATCGAGAGATTTGGATAAAAATCGAAAAGAGTCCACAAATTTTAATCTCAGGTATGTATCTGGTTCCTTAGGGTTTGTGGATTTTTCCACAAGTATTGATTTAGAGAATGAGATATACTTTTCTTTGGTTTGAGCTATCACAGAAATACGTTCCTTCTTGCATGCCAACTTCTTAATGAATAAATGGCTATCATAGTTCGTTAGATTGTGGAAAAAACTGGTATAAATTTTGACACTTTGTAGTTCAAATTACAGACAGAATGAGCCGCTGCTCTGAATTTACAACTCACGTGGCAATGATCACGGACCCTCGTTTCGCAAATCTTGAATGGTTTCTTGCAAATGTGACAGCATATGGCGTTTTCATATTCAGCTTTCTCTTGGTCTGTAAGGGGTAGCATCTCTTTAACATGTTTCAAATGGGTATTATACAAGTCTAGAGCTGTTTCATCCAACTTTTCAGCAAATACTTCGGCACCATCGGGTCCTCGATATGTTACAAATTTTGAGTATTTATCATCGAAATTGCACTTCACATAAAAAGCAAAAGAATAAGGCTGGTGTTCAGATACTTTAACTGTGAATGATTTGTTTTTACAAGGTTCATTATGGTCTATGGGTTTCAGCAAACTCTCGAAATCGGCATAAATTACGAATGGAACCGGTAATTGTCTCTCAAAGTTTATAAATTTAAGAATATTTTCAGGCACAGATTCACCATACTTATTAATTTTCAATTCTGTAGATGGCAGTTTCGTGTATGTATGGTTACAGTCGTTTTCTTCATGCTTTCTTAGCTGCTCTGCTTTCCTAAACGATTGTAGACACCCGTCACAAATATGTAATCGGTGATGATGGTTTGACTTTTGTTTTGAAACTAATCTTGATAAATCTTGTATAAGGCAATAATGATTGTTACCTGTATCATCTGATAAAAGTAATAAATTGATGTGTGTGGCTTGTCGACATGATGTAAAATGTAATGGTCCAACCACTTCAGTAATAGTTTTTCCATCTTTGAAGTCAGATTCAATACCAAACACATTAACGGAAATATTGTTCATTTTTTCAAACTTTGTTATATCTTTTAGTTTCATAGGAAATTCTAAGCCTCTAAAGTTCAGTAAAGTGTCATAATGTGGATATGAACTTGTTTTCGTTGGATCACCTTCTGCTGGAAATAAGGCTGCATTAATCGACCAAGCAAAGCATGCACTATCCTTGTTTTGTATATTTAAGACGGCTCTCTTTGCTTCTATAAATTTGGATCGCTTAATATATGATGAAGCCGACATTGGTGTAAACTTATTTATGTTTACATCAAGAAACATTATATGCTTCAGCGTCCACCCAGAGTCCTTTTCTTGGAATTCTGATGCTTGTACGGTCATCTCCTCTAAATTCTTCAAAAATCTGATTCAAGTCCGTTGATATAGTGATTATTTTATTCTTAGTATTAAATGACTTAATATCAGATAATTTCTTTTCAAGTATTTCATAGAGTCCAAATAATTCAAAATTAATCTTGAGGGACCGGTATTTCTGTAAGTATTCATCAATTTTGTCCAAAACATTCTGTTTAACTTCTTTCATAAAATCAGAATAATCGATATAGCTTCTATGACTGCTAAAACGGTAACTAGCAATCCTACTTTTAAATGCACAATGAAGTTTGTCAACACCATCCCCCAAGTTATATACAATTTTTTTTCTATCGATCAAACAAATCGTTCAGGACAGGACATCTATTATTATTAATATGGCGTTGTAAAGTGAAAGGTGATGAAAAGTTACTTCCACAATATACACAAGTTTTTCGCTCACTCGAAGAATTTTGTTTTCTGCTAGTACCAGGGATCCACTGCTTTCTATTAATACCACTTGTAGAAGGTATACTATCAAGCTTCTGTTTTTTATTTGGAGGCTCACAAGTTACACTTTCACGTTTTCCATCATTTAGAACTGAACAATATTGGCGAATATGCCGAACTAAGCTGCTTTTGAATGAAAAAACTTACAGTTTTCACACTTCATTGTTGTACAATAAACTAAACAATACTGGAGAATGTTTTATCCCAACATTATATATCATAAAATCCGTCACAGGAGAGGGGGGACGTGTCACGTGACTAACACCTGCATGCCATATGTGTCAGATGGGCTTGATCGTGGGAAAGGTTGTTTAAATAGTTCTCACGACTATCAACCGGATATATGATCTAACTTGTTTAGTTAATGAAGTTATGTGTTGGATGAGGTGAGTCATTGACACTTCTGGTTTGATTTTTGACACTTCCGGTTTTACTTCCGGTTTGCCAAATCACTTCCTCTTTGATTTCCGGCACTTCCGGTTTGTCAAATCACTTCCGGCTTGATTTTGGACACTTCCGGTTTACCAGATCACTTCCGGTTCGTTTTTTGACACTTCCGGTTTCACTTCCGGTTCGATTTCCGGCACTTCCGGTTTACCTGATCACTTCCGGTTTGTTTTAGCCATTTCCGGTTTCACTTCCGGTTCGCCAAATCACTTCCGGTTTAATTTTCGACACTTCCGGTTTCACTTCCGGTTTACCTGATCACTTCCGGTTTGATGTCGGACACTTCCGGTTTCACTTCCGGTTTACCTGATCACTTCCGGTTTGATTTTGAACACTTCCGGTTTCACTTCCGGTTTGATTTCGGGCACTTTCGGTTTCACTTCCGGTTTACCAAATAACTTCCGGTTTGATTTTGGGCGCTTCTGGTAACCAGATGGCTTAACACCTACTTGGAATATGTACTCCAATCTGTTCTAGTACCTGCACACCATATATTCGCCAGATAAAAGGATGACTCATATCCTGACCTATTTGACCTTCATATAACTTACAAATAACAGTCATTCACCTTTGATGTATACCACACGTGTAGCTGTTGTCGTGAGAATTGTTGTTTCAATTGGTTCCCAGACAGGTCATTGACATAATTCATTTACCTTTCATTATAATCTATTTTTAGATAAACAGGTCTAGACAGGTTCGTTTCTTGGAATTCTTGGCAGGTGTTCATTATAATGGTCATTCACGTTTCTGAGAAATTGAACACAGCTCCACCAGCTCTCTCATAGGTTTTGATTGGCTGAACACTGATGTTCACTGCACCGCACCGGAGGCTTTCTCATTACTTTACTTTACTTTACTTACTTACTTATTTGGTATCAAAATGAAGCTTGCACCATCACGAATCAGATTTCACCATAAAATAGGCTATCAATATACCCAATGGAAAGTTAGAAGCAAAATTTCCTGGAAACTTTTGGAGTTTTCAAAACGGAAAGTTTCCAGGAAGTTTTCCTTCTAACTGTCCATTGGGTATATTGATAGGCTATTTTATGATGAAATCTGATTCGTGATGATGCAAGCTTCATTGTGATACCAAATAAGTGCATACAATTTTATTATTTATAATGACTTTTACAGACTTTTATCAAATATGGAAAGTTTCCTCGGCACATCTCTGCTGAGAACCAATTTCCATTGCCACCTTGCGGCGTCCTTTGCAGGCATATATTTTACTTTTTAATATGCTAAAATTCAAAGACCACACTTGTCAGCATTTTTCAAATAAGGCCACTGTAGGTTTAAATGTTGGTGAAAACAGCTCCAAAATTATTGATGCAAACATGTAAGATTTTTTGTGCCGTTGGTTTTTTAACTGGTTAAAAGCTATTAGTGTATTGTTAGTTGCTATTTAATTTGTTTTTATTTAGTATCAAATTTTTAATTCATTTAATTAATCACAAATAATAGTAAATAATATACTTCTTTAATTCAGTTTAATATAAAACAGTGCATTTGTCTAACTTTATTCAGGAAAATAGACAGTCAAAAGTGAAAAATATTTATTCTATTATTTTGTAATTTTAACAATTTTTCTTAGAGATAAATCGCCGGATTCTTTAATGTTTCTGCTAAGAAATTACATTTTGCATCTGTAAAATAGCATTTTCGCAGTATGATTTAATTCAATAGCGAGGAACATATCCATGTATTCTCTCATGTAGTTATTACAATTTAATGACTCCATTGATTTGCTCACCAATTCTCATTCATTTTTTAACAATGCAAGAAAATCTGAATTCGATTTCTTTAAACAACACTCTAACATACATATTGAATATAATACCACATATTTACACCATTCTCTGCATGTTTTCATCCGTGAGGTATACTTAATTACAATTCTCTTGAAAACTGTTAATCCTAGAAAAAAATTTCAAATAGAAAAGTTTGCTCCATCCTTTTTCTTCATATGTCCTCAATATACTTCTATCTATCTATTTGAATAGATAAAAAAGTTTCTCGCTTGTCATATTCGCACCTGTAAATTTTCAGTTTATCGACATAGCCTTAGAAAAAAAATTATATTTTCTACACTTATTAAAGTTTAACCTTCATATTAACATATTTTGTTAACAAATATGAAGTCATAACATGGTAAAAATTTGAGATTAATTCGTTGTCCCATTTTGAGTAAGGGGAGTTAAATGAAGAAATAATTGTATCTATTATTTTACAATTTGCTTACATTTTTTGCTCTCTCTTGTCTCCACCAACCAGAAGAATCGTAATTTCTTATTTCATCAAAGGATAAGCTCTAAACAATTCGGTAAGGTAATTTTAGTTTACCTCTAAAATAAAAATTGACCGCTGAATTATAATTGACTCTTACGTGCAATGATGATGGCAATGGGTTTTTTCCCTCATCGAGAATTTTTCCAAAAATGGGTTTTTTCCTGAGAAGGTTAAAATGGAAAAAAAACCGGATTTTCCCCATTTTTGAATTTAACGCCAATTTTAATCTAAACTTTTAGACTAAAAGTTAGATTAGGTTAGAAATTTTCCCAAAATTGGGTTTTTTCCTGGGAGGGTTAGAATAAAAAAAACGTTTTTTTCCCATTTTTGAATTTGCCGCCAATTTTAACCTAACTTTTAGACTAAAAGTTAGGTTAGAATTAAATAAAAAAAATAGCATTAAGCATTATTATATTTTATTATGAATGCAATCAAATATACCTAACATATTTGGTATCAAAATGTTGGTCTTTTTTTTTGGGGGGGGGGTCATTAGGACATAGTCCATGCAGCCAGATGCACTGTCTCATAGTCGTAAATAGACCAATTCATTTTGATAAAAAAGTATTTTTCCGGGGAAAAAAACGGTTTTTTTGATTTTGTTTAAAATAAAGTAAACACTTGACAATATAAACACAAGCCATAGTTAATATCTTGAGTTTTATGAATGGGGTATTTTCCATTTTTTTAAATTCAGTTTTGGTGATGATATATATCAAAGTAATGTTATTATTTTAAAAACATAATCAGTTTCAACTAAAACAATAACTTAAATAAAAATGAGAAATAAGAATACGCCCATCTAGACACAGATTTCAAATGATTTTACTTGGAGGGAAATAATTTAACCAATAATAAACAACTTTTGCTTAGACTGTAACTTCTTATATGAATGCCAATTTGCATATTTAACATTATTTTAATAACATTTCTGTTTTGCTCAATATCTTGGAAATCAATAAATATATACATATATATTTAGAAGGAATTAAAAAGTCAGTCATCTCTGTATTTAAGATGAGATAGCATGGGAATACATCTGAGTCGAAAATGTTGGAAGCATGAGCTGAGTTAAAATCCAATACAACATATTGGCATGAAAGAATCATAATAAGCTGTGAGTAGGTAGTTAAGGAATGGTTTGTTGATGACAATAGGTTACGAAGGAAACAAATATTTTTGCTAATATGCTCTTCCCAGATATTGGGTCTAAATACACACCTAGAAGTTTTAGCGATGCATCGGTCTGTTGTATCTTGTCATTGTTTAGTTTTAATCTATTGATTACAAACCATTAATTGGTATGTTTGTCAGTTTTTGTGACAGTGGGCTTTGATTCCTCAGGTGTGAAATTAGTGTTTATCAGTAGTATTATCCACAAACAGTATAAAGTTCATATTATTGTCAGTATTAGCAAGGTGATTGATGCATATCATAAATAGAATGGGACCTGGCACAGAACCTTGGGGAACGCCATGAGTAACTTTGTTTTGGGAAGTTCCTAGGTTATAGTTAACATATTGGAATCTATTGGATAAAGAAGAGTTAATAAGTGCCATGTTATTAGGAAGAAAATTATAACCTAATAATTTGTCTAGATGTGATACACAATGCAAAGCCTTACGGCCGTATTCACCGTATACAGAAAAAGCTAGTCATGATTCAAGCGTGCTTAACTTATGTTTGTCATATGCACCAAAGTTAAAATGTTATTTAAGCTCGCCTAAAGTTAAGCTCTCAATTTTGGCCGCTTAAAATCGTTAAACCTAATTATAACCTAACTTTTTTGGCGTTTCATTTGATTTTGTCGTTTTGTTGTCAAAGTTGCTTCTTTTGTGCCTGTAATCGTCTTAAAATAATAATAACAGAAATAGAGAATGAAATTCTTTTAGAGGACGATATTGACGTATTAGACAATAGATTTTGGTTTCCCACGCCAGAGGTATTACATTAGACCAAATTATATTGAAGACGCATGGACGATTTAAGTTTTTTTCGAAGATTTAGATTAACAAAACATACAGTGATATCCATTTTAGCATTGGTAGAAGATGCACTGGAGTTTGAAAATGATTTGTAGGTATTTTTATTAGGTTTCAAAATTTGTGGCGTTCCACCAGTGTCTTTTTCATTCGAAATCGATCTATGAATGTTATCACTTTCATCCTTTCTAGTTTTTGGAGGAGGCCCCCCACCAGCGACAATGGTTTCTTTTCTTCCTTCGGCTAATGTTTTCCTCAGTTCCTTTTTCCTATTTTCATAACATTTTTTTAGACTAATAACTAATAAATCTTTTTTTAGACACAGAAAGAAAACTTAGGCTTGTCTAGGTTAGAAATTCTTGACTGATTGACAGAAAAATAACACTTTTTTAGGCATTGCCAAATTTTTTGTTGGCTTAAAGCTTCGGTTACTTCACTGCAGTGCAAGACTTCACAATTGAAGACCTAAGTGGATAAAGGTGTCACACTTTTAAAGTTTTGAGTAAATTAAACAAAACGGTTTTGAGTTGAAACTTATTTATTTTGTCTTCGATTCAAATGAATAATACCTCATAAAATAGATAATTTCGGGTTGTTCTTTTATTTACACTAATATTAAAGAAAAATATCAAGCTCTTATGAAACTAGATTTTTTTGTCTAAAACTGTGTACATCCACTAAAAATTACTGGTTGTATGTATGTATAATTAAAAAGTTTCTATAAAATATTACAAATTTAGTATTCACCGTTTATTGGGTGTTAAATCTATATTGGGGGTGTTCAAAAATTGCATAAAGTAATTTTTTTTTAAAATGCGACATAACATAACTTTATCCACTTAAGTCGTCAATTTAAGTGCCGCTTTGTATTTCAGCTTAGATTAACTAAGCACCGCTTAAGCCTTCAACGGTGAATACGGCCGTTAGATAAGTAAAAAAACTAGCAGTTGCATATTTCTTGTTTTTTATGACCATCTTTGTGATTTGTTAAACCGAGTATCAATAAATATCCAACTAGTATTTTCCATTTATCATTTATGCAAACAACCATCATTATACATTTACATTACATCCTTTACACTCAGACAAATCTAGATATCCTAGATTTACGAGGGTCATTGAGGTGACATGGAAGGTGGTTAACGCATTCACTGCTGATGTCGCCACATGGTGATGCAGTAGTATATTGCGCATCGCTAGTGTCGCCATATGGCGATCTGGTCCTATGTATCTTCTATTGTCAATTTAAAAGTCAGCATCTGGGGGACCTAACAAAATCCCATCAGCAGCGAACGTGTTAAATATACACATTTTTATTTTTATAAAGGCCTCCTTTGCCAAGCACTTACTATCGTCATCACATTCCATTCCAAAAATTTATAATATACATATAATATCCATTCCAGATGCTTTCTGACATCAACTTCATCTGAAATCAATGCACACAGTAACGACATTACGCTATTTTTTACTTTAATCTTGATGCAATGGATGTCTCCTCCTTGACCCCGATTCTGCATTTATATTTTGAAATCATTTCCCTATTGTGCTACTGTGTGGCAAACAGGTCCTACTCTATAACAAAGTCATATAGGCTTTAGGGTATTAAAAAAATTAATGCAATGGCAAACTGTCTCAATTCTGCACGGTATTTTATCTTCTTTTGTGGTTCCCTTTTGATCAGTTGTTGATCTATTTCTCTTAAATCTTGCAGCCTTACTGCATTTCAAGCAGTTAACAAGTTTCTTTTTTCAATTAGATTAACCAGAGAGATAGAGGATTTTCCCTTTACTTCTTATGTATTTTTTATTTTTTTTTATCGGAATTAAAGGATAAAAAAATAATTTAGTTTCGCTGAGAATTTAGACACGTTCAAACGAAGCAAGTTTCCCGCCATTTGCGTGTGACGTCATCCAGCATTTAGCATTGGCAATGTTTATTCAAAGATGTTTTAACTCCCAGATCTCAATTCTGTGTAAAACATTTCAAGCAAAGAACCGCCCATTATCTCTCCCACTTTGCTTCCACTCCGGGCCCAACTCCAAATACGCGTGTTGTCTATGCGCATGCCTCGCTTCTAGTTGGTATTCTGTCGCAAACCTTCGCGACGTTGTCAAAGATCAGAGACAAAAGCCGCTTAAAGCGGGGAATTTTGAAGTGGTCTAACGCAATAACTTTGAGCGATCAGAAAATGTAGAGAAAATGGTGACAGTCTGGCAACACCACTGGTTGCTTCGGTCAGTTGTTAGTGCCGGTTGAGATTTGATTGCGTTTGCGCTTTAAGAGCATAAAATCTTGTTGACACACTCGAACTGACCCGACCCTAGCAACGGTAAAGTTCGGCAGTTCCAGCATTGCTGTCTCGCTTTTTAAGGCGTGTTAATATTGCTCTCTCCGTTGAGATGTTTGCAGCTTTGTCAGATACGAATTCCTTATGGGTTAAACCATCTAGTAGTTAAAGATCTTTGTGTTTATTAGTATTATTTTCAACAGATATTTAATCTATGTACTTAGTGGTGGCAAACTATTTAATATAAAAAAGTTATATAATCTGAGACGAAAAACAATAGTTAATGTTGATAAAAATATTAAAATAATGCATTATGTTTACATATTCTGAGGTTAGGTATCTAAATCTAACTGCAGTAAAAGGATAAAAGTGAGCGTAAACAAATTTATTGTTACGAACAATGAATGATGCATCCTTGTCGCTTTTCCACCTCCAATTTCTGCACTGATATAATCGGTATTATTACCAAAAAAATTGCTCATCATAAACACGTCGATTTTCGGCAAATTGTCACTTTAAGCTTGCACAAAGTCGCTGTTCGTCATTTTTACCACTTAGATAAATTAATACACTAATAATTTTTTACAAAAATAAACAAATCGATATTTAAAGGTCAGCAGACTAAAATTTAACATTTAATTAACACACAATTTAATATTTCAGCACTAGCAGATGTAAACTGTCAAAGCTATCAAACTTGTCACTTGTCTCCGTACTTTTCTAAATTTACCGCTGGGTGGATAAAATACGAAGCTGATTGGCTGTGTTTTTCAAATTAGCCAATCATATAATGTTATTTCTTACTGATGCGCTCCACCGGTGAATTTAGAAATCTGCGGTCTATGGATGAAACTAAAACGTTATGCCAGATGACATCAGTACCGTTTATAGTCACGTGGTTTTGTTCCGATAAAATTTGAATTGTAAAATGATTTTTTTTTTACAAAATAACTTTTTTTATAGTTTCCTTTTATTATATACTCGGCTTATATAATATGTATAATGAAAAAATAATAAATTAATGCATTTTTAAAATTCATGCATCTTGCTCATTTATTAAAACTACTTATACCCAAAGTTGATCCTGAAAGCTCCGGAAGAGCCTTGTGCGGGAGGGGCTGCACCTTTAACGACATGGGACAATACATCCAATATCCGAGTATACTGGGATTAATTTCTTCTTCTGAAAAAATCCCACTGCCACGAACCTGAGACTCCTGGGTGAGTCTCACAACCAAGCAGTCATGGTCTTCATTAATGACTGAAGGCCACGAAACTATGCTGCTTGAACTTGTTACTAGCTGTTAGTCAACTTGTAATACAATGTTTGTTTGAAGTAATAAATTGTATAATAATTATTAGAAGTGCTTTCTGTACACTTTCAACTAAGGTTAGCTGGAAAAGACCACACTGGAAAAAACCAGATGGTTTTTAACCTGTTTTTTGTGAGCAGTTCAATATCAGAATAAGTGGTTTTTCCAAGTTGCATAACCAATTTTGAATGCTGGCTTTTGCTAACCCTCTGCTTCCAGCCCATTATCTATACACATACCTATTTAAATATTCGCACTTAAAAAAAAACGTTCGCATTACTTGAACAGAATATAACTATATACACCTGTATACAACGTGATTTACCATGATATGCGAAAAATAAAATGATGTACTAGCCCCTGCAACATTTTAGAGTGCTCCGAGGTAATTTATAGTACCTAGGTAGCTATAGGTATATTAAGAATGGTTAAAACTTACGAAGATACACTACTGTTATTTTCTAGGTCAGTAGTAGGGCGACGAACTTACTTGTGAAAAAACATATTGGAGATGTTTACATTTCCTTAGCTGGCATAAAAAGCGTTTTTTGCTTTCGGTCGAACAATCACCGGCGGGTACAAAGCACCGCCGAAGTTGGTGATTTTGTGTTATTGACGGGTTTAAGTAAATATCTCTTATATCTACTTGTTGTTGTAGAGTTCACTAACATAAGGTCAATGTATTTTCGATTTATTTCGCTATTTTTGTAGTGTGTTTTGATTAAAACCAAAAAGTCACTTCTATCCTCTCCAGCTTTGCTGTCAATGGTGTCAATCTGTCAATCCCAAGTCTGAAAAAGTGATATGGTTGTACCGCGCGTTACATCAGATGGATTAGTCATTGGCGGCGCATTTCTACAAAAAAAAGTAAGGTAATTTTTTTGGTCATTTTTTTTGAATTTTTCATTTTTTGAACTCCTTTCGGTGGGGACAACCTACTGATAAATTTTCCGCATGTCATGGTAGATCACCCTGTTTATATGCTGTATACTTACCTACAATAATCAACTGCCGCAAATAATTTTACTCATTGTCTTATTACATACCAACTACATTCTGCACAGCAGAGTAAGCAAAAGATTCCCTAAATATCTCATGTTCTATCTACGCCTATGGAAAAATGGTGTCATATTCATCGAAGAAACCATGAATAAAATCTTCAAAAACGTGTAAATTGCATAAGTTTATGGAAAGTACCAGAAAATTCGACTATGCTTCTTAATACCACTGCGTGCACACAGGGCCTTGGAGAGAAAATATAAGGGCCCCTTGGGGGGGAGAAATCCCAAAAAAAAAATTAACACTTTGACGCCCGACTACCAGTATAATGGTAGTTGGTATTTCTAGTGAGATACCGACGACCACTATATACTGGCAAAAATTTACATGCACTTTAAGCGGGTATACATTTACACTGGAATCAGATTAAGGCGAATGAACGACGGGTATTAGATACCGTTTCTGAGTAATTTCATGAGCCAGTAAAGTGGTAGTTGGATTCTGGTGGGTAATTATAGTTTTTAGTATTTTTTTCTACCTATATATTTGTATTCCTGTATATTACGTATTTGTACTGCTTAATAATAAAGATATTTTTTAGTTTGCGTTAGCTTTGAATTTTAAATATTTTTTTTATGCTAAAAAACCTAGTACCACTACTGATATTCGGTACATGAGTAGGTAATGGGTAACTTGAAGGTGGGAACTTTTTGAAAGGGCGTGGCACCTTTTGTTGACATACATCAAAGGAAGCCGCCACCTTTGTCGGTACCTGCCGCCAGGTGAGACAGACTAGGTGACAGGTGTGACAGGTAATAGGCGAGACGAACCAAGTAACAGGTAGCAGCCAGGTGACAGGTAGCAGGTAACCAAGGGCGGATCTGGACCTTGAGCTGGGGGGGGGGGGGGCAGCCACGTGCTGAAAACAACAAAAATGTTTTTCCTCGAAAATTGAAATTGATGAGCGGGGGGGAGGGGGGGGGACGTCATGGGGTGTCTTAATACCTAATCCTAATCCAAATTTTTTTTTTGATGAGCAGGGGGGAGAAATTCGAAGAAAAATTTTTCGTCCCAAACTTTTTTCGATGAGCGGGGGGGGGGGGAATTCTCCTGGGGCCCCTTGATCTCCCGGGACACTGCCCCATTTTGCCCTGCTATGTTACGCCTCTGTAAATACAATATATATTCATAAATATAAAATAAAATAATAAAAATTATGAAATTTTAAAACGAAAGTTGGTGGTTTACAGAATCTGGGGGGGGGGGGACTAATTACCACGTTACCCCCCATAAATCCTCTCTAGCAGGTAACAGGTAGCCAGGTAGATGGACAGATGACAGGTAGACGGATAGGTGAGGCGGACAGGTGTGACGGATAGGTAACCAGGTAGACGGACAGGTGTGAGCAGCCCCCATCTATCGGTCATTTCTAAATTTCCTGTAGATGGCGTCAATGTGAAAAAACCTAGAACTACCGATCTCTGGTTTGCAAGCACAACGTTCTAACACATGCGGCTATTCGCCCAGTTAAGTTACAGTTGTATAATGTTGGCATGCATAGAGCGCAGGACTCGACAGATTTTACGTCAAATTTTGATTTGAACCCACGCTTCACTAAGCCACTATAAGTCTTTTGCTTGCCTAGCGACTGCCTGACCTCCACCTAGTAATTTTTTGTTTCCAACATTCTTCTTTGTGTATGCCGCACGTCAGAAGCCAACATCTACAGACAATAGCTCCCATCTGCAGACAATAACCAGAAGTCCCCGTCTGCAGTGCAGGTATGAGCAGACAATATTGGGTGTATGAGCAGACAATGTCAGGTGTATGCAGACAATATCTGCAGACAATTACCAGGTATGAGCAGTGTGTGAGTAGACAGGTATGAACAGACAATAGTCAAGCTTGCAATCACCAGAAGCTCACTCTTGTGCTGCACACCTGCAATCATCTGCAATAACCAGCCTGCTATCTGTGTGATACATGTGAGAAAATCTTAATATGGGCTGTAAAACTTGGTAAAAACACATTAATTTTTAATATTTTTGTGGAGCGTAAAAATTTCAAGTCTTTCAAAGCACCTTTGTGACAGATTGTGTTTTTTGCTGAACGGTAAGGTGAAAGCTATAGCAGAACTTGTTTATCACGTTGTAAAATGGACCAGGCCCCAGTGCTTGATCATTTGTGGAGCACCACGGTGCCCTTCTGACTCGACAGATTTTAGATTGATTGGATGTGATAAGATCTTGTTAAATTGTGTAAAATCAGTAATATTTACTGTTTGAGGTGTGGAATGGCTGGAGGTAAGAAATACTCGAAAGCAGTTAAAATAATTTACTGAAGAAACAGTACGATACAGCGTCTTAAAATCTTAATATGGGTTGTAAAACTTGGTAAAAACACATTCATTTTTTAATATTACTGTGGTAATAAGGACAATCTTTCAATGCTGAGGCGTAAATAACCTACATCTTACATAATTTTATAATTCAATACAGGTCTATATAAAACTTTTTAGATAAAACACATACAAAATAAAAATAAATATTAAATCAAAATAAAAATAAGTATAAAAACTTAACACATACACAATGTTAAATTTTATTGAAAATATAAATTCGAGCCGCAGGTATGAGCAGACAATTACCAGATATGAGCAGGTGAGCAGACAATTACCAGATATGAGCAGGTGAGCAGACAATGTCTGCAGACGTTTTTGTATAATCAGTAATATTTATTATTGTTTGAGGTGTGGAATGGCTGGAATAAGGTAAGAAATTGGTAAAAACTTGGTAAAAACACATTCATTTTTTAATATTTTTGCGGTAATAATGACAATCTTTCAATGCTGAGGCGTAAATAACCTACACCTTACATAATTTTATAATTCAATACAGAGGTCTATAAAACATTTTATATATAAAAATAAATATAAAAAACACATTCATTTTCTGGTAAACGATACAATGGTTCTAACTCCAACAGAACCATTCTACATCTTCAATTTTTTGTAACCATAAGGCACCGAGGTATGGCCGTCTGCAAATTTTCTCTGTCGAGTTTGGCCTGTATATTTTTGTTTCAGACCTCGTGACCACCTCGTGTTCCTTATTTCTCCTAATATTTCTTGAGGTAATGTAGACAGGGTCCGCGGGTGTTAGTACCATATTTTTGATAGTTTCAAAATTAATCAACTGAGAAGCAGCGTAATTTAGGGAAATGCCCTTTACTTTGCATACAATTTCTTCTCTCTGATTTTTATAGAGAAAAATTTGTATGCATAGTTTTTGGGGTCTCCCGATACAAATTCTGTAATATATGAGTCAAGTATAGCATTATAGTAATGCTATTAATAAATAGATAAATAAGTTGTAAAAGATATTACTTTCAAAAATATAAAAATGTAATAATCATTGTCTTTTGTTATTCATAACCATAGTTATCATATATATATATATATATGTAGTACGTACCCTACATATACTCCCCTCCTACAACAAAGAAACCAACTTACCAAGGTATCAATATTAAAAATCAAATTTAAAATAAAAGTAAGATTTGATGGATAAATGACATTAGTAAAAAAGAAAAGTCAGATTGAGTGATAAATGACAAGATAACGTAAAACAAGGAAATTTATTTTTGTAATAACATTATCCTTAATGTGAGTATATTATATGTCATTGATGAATTGAAATAAAATAGCATGTATATGACTGATGCTAAGTGAATAAAAGTTCGCAATCATAATTGGATTGGGCTTCTTTAATAGACAATTGATAAAAATAGCAAGTATGTGCTAAGTGAATATGAGTTCGCAATCATAATTGAATTGAGCTTCTCTAATAGATAATTGATAAAAATAGCAAGCATGTGCTAAGTGAATATGAGTATGCAATCATAATTGGGTTGTTGACGAATTTTCAAAAATGGTGAAATATGGTAGTGGAGGACTTAATTTAGTTATATATTTAATTTGGAAGAAAAATTCTTAGCGCAACATATTTTAAAAAATTTTTAAACTTCGACTATTTCAATGTGCCGCGAAAACGGTAGTGGCATCATAACGGCAGTTAGATGTGAACTTATAAGCAGAACAGATGAAGACGAATAAGTTGACATTGCTGACAAGAAAGAAAATAACCTCATATGTCAAAAGTAAATTTGACGTTTAGCTAGCAGTGATTGATGTTTGCAGTTATTGTTAATATTTTTTTACAAAACGACTAAGGCAGTATATCTGTAAAAGCTAATTCTGACATTCTACTTGCGGTGGATATATTTATGGTCAGTGAATTTTTAAAGAGACGATCGTTTTAACATTGGAAGTGCAAAAGCTGCAAGGTACTTACGTTACAGCTGCTATAGACAGTACAAACTATTGTAATTTCTGCAAGAACTTCCTTTATCTTATCTTATTAATATTACATAATAATATGTCTAATATGTATTTTATTATTTAATTTAGATGAATTTGTTAACTATACTTTGTATTTTATTAAATATTTCCTTTTTATTGTTTTATTTCCTATTAACTATATACATGTGTATCTAACTGAAAACAACAAAATAAGTTTATCTACTAAAGAAATTATTTATTATCCATTGATACTCACTTCTAAGAAGAGTCAGAATGAGACTTACGAAGATATCAAGAAAGGTCTGTATTATAACAAAAAATAATAAATAGGTAAGTACTTTATGCTAGTATCTATCTAAGCAATAAACAATTATATGTATTTATAACACACACATAATTCAAAGGGCATTTATAACTACAATCCAACGCATTCGTAGCCATTTCCGACTGATTGTGTTCACCGACTTTAGACGACTTTCACAATTTGTTTCATATAGTTTTTCAACGGCGAGTTTTTAAATTTCCTTTCTTAATTTATTAATCATGCTAGTATTATGGGGCGTCTAGGGAGCTTCATAAATAATCAATAGCTAACAAAAACAACTGCACTTTATTCCAACATAAACTAGATAAAATACATAAGAGCAGATTAAAGCCATTTCCCTCCTTTTAGGAAGTCAAAGCATGAATAACATTCTAATCTAGAGCCGTTAAGAATACAGTAATACACCCTGTTTTATCCACCAGTTTGGCGGGTAATTTAAATTTGTAACAGCTAGAACGCCACACAAGTCTTGTAATGCGGCCGTTTTTCCTACAATATAAACCCATATTAAAAATCAAATTCCTACATTAAGATACAACTTACCATAAATAAAACGCTTAGAATACAATGTAATTTGTTACTTTACTTGACATTGAAATGGTCTCCACAATAAGAAGACTTGGTCCTTCTCTGGTGGCTTTGAATCATTCATTATTACGTTCAGCATTTATTATTGGAACAGAACAGTTTTTCTGGTGAATTGGTGGTATTATTTACACAGTACGGCAGAAAACACTATCTGTACTTATATTTATCCATAACTAGATGCTGTTAAACTATACCGAATTGTAACCTATGAACGTCAGTTGAATTTGACGTTAAATATAATGTCAGATTAAACTGTCGTGATTGTCTTTTTTCTCCGTCGCTATGAGCGAGTTTCTAAATTAGTACCCGTTTCTCGTCGTTTTATAACTAACTTCTCTACAGACTGCCGTTATTATGTCATCTCCGTTTTAAATGCATGTATTTTTGTAATTAATATTATAATATTATAAGACTTTCTTTTCAACTTCTACATGTTTCTAATGATTTTTTATGAATAATTGTTATTGTTTAACGTAGATTCTCCTCAAATTTTAACTTAGTGCAACAACCCAATTGGATTGAGCTTTTCTCAAAGATGTCGCACCAGCTATAGCAGCTTTGGCTAAAGAAAAGCTGGCGAGACAATTAAAATAGGGAATGATTAATACATTGATACATTTGATAAGCTGGTTTTAAAAAAAAATGTAGGGAGAAGTATAGAGTACGTACCGTAACATGTACATAATAAAATAAGTAATAACAAGTCTTCTGAAGATCTAGTTTGATTCGTATCTCGGTACTATCTTCATGGAGAGACTGAGGAATCCGTGTCTAGCGAAGATATCAATGGAACAGTCGACCTTTTGCTGGCTGTCTTCGTTATGGACGTCGTCCGTCATCAGCGGTTAGCAGCACGAGCAGTTTGGTTCGGCCCCATATTCTTGTCGCGACGGGAACAGCTGTCTAGAATGTCCATGGGAGATTACTTTCGGCATAACTATTTAACAACACTGTCAAAAGTTATTAAACTTCATAATTAATTTTTGACACCTGCCTTTAACTCTTATGGACTCTCAGAAGGCATATAACGTGTGAAGTTCGGGGTCACCAATTATAGCATTATAGTAATGCTATTAATAAATATATAAATAAGTTGTAAAAGATTTTACTTTCAAAAATATAAAAATGTAATAATCATTGTCTTTTGTTATTCATAACCTAGTTATCATATATATATATATATATTTATATAAGGTATCCGTTGGCATCCTACCTAATAACGTTCTCACTTGGCATCCACTAATATACACACTGATATACACAAAATTTATTTAAAGGCTAAGTTAGCATCCTACCTATTTTACGGTTTAATTGGTGTCCTTATGAATATTTTAATCGATGCGTAAAATGACACCCGAATATAAAAATTACAGGTTTAACTGACTTCCGGCGGCGTTGTCAGATATATGCTATGCTGCTTTATCGTATTTGCCTAGAAGAATATTATTACAATCTGCAGTCTGTCGACGTATAAGTAAATCTCATCCTGTGAGAATACTAATTTATGTCACAATTTAAGTTTCGAAACATGAAGTTCGCGTAAAAGTGAATTACTTTTTATTTGCTTATAATTGTTATAAAACATATTCTTTATGGAATTTGGCAAACAGTAGAAAAAACAATCTGTATGAACTAAAAAGAAAATCTATCTGCAAAGATTGGAAATTAATTTTGTAGATAGTTTTTCTTTTTAGTTCCCACATATAGTTTTTTTCTGCTATTTGTCAATTTATCAAATTTTCTGTACCAGATAGGACAGGATGCTGTAAAGAAATATTATTCAGAGAAATAAAACTGAATTTGTTAAAATTTTGCTCACTTGCAAAGTGACCCTATAAGGGTAAAGTTGGAGTATCACGTATTTTTAACGTTTATTATTATTTATTTGAGTTCTCTTTTACACAAATTATTATTAATTAATCACCTTCTAGATTGTGTTGATATTTTAATGCTTTTCAAATGTATTAGACAATTATAATTTATTCAAAAAATTATATTTTGCTATAAATTTGTAACATTTCCAACTTTTTTTAAATTTCACAATAGTTCAAAGAATACGAATTAATAATTATTTTTTCAATTACACCCCCCATGAGAACTATTGGCCTCAAAATGACCTCATAAGGACAAAAGTAGAGTATCATGTATTTCTAGCATTTATTGTTATTTATTTGCGACTCTTTTTGCAGAAATTATTTTTAATTAGTCACAAAAATGTTCTTTATTTTAAATATGAGCAGAAAGTCGATGAAAAGTTCAAAATTTCTTAAAATCTGCACAACTCTAGCTCTATTCTGAAGAAAGTTGGCAATAAACAGGAATAGGTTGCATAAATAATTTGCAGGTTTCATTAGCAAACTCTTAATAAACAAAATTGTGAAATTAAAAAAAGATGGAAATGCTACAAATTTGTAACAAAACGTAATTGCTTAAATAAATTATAATTATTTAAGTAAATTAAAATTGTTTAAACAATTTGAAAAACCTTAAAATATTAAGACAAACTGAAATCTGACTAATTCAAAACTATTTCTATAAAAAAATCTCAAATAAACAATACTCATTCTGAATAATTCTTTCTAAGATTTTGTCCTGTCTCCTACAGAAAATAGTATATTGTGTATTTAGGCGTGAAAGCAGTACATTCCCGGACGACGATGCATCGAAGTTCGGGAATGCGCTTTCACACCGAAATACGCATACTATTTTTTCTGAAATCACAGTCAATATTATTATAAATTAAGGAATTTGTATTAATGCATACAATTTCTTCATTAATGAATAACATTTCTTCATTACAATCTAACATTTCTTCATTACATTTCTTCATTACAATCTAACTGCTTACTAATAAATGTAATTTTGATGTATGTGTAAGTGTAAATGTAAGTTTGATTGTTTGTCTGCGTGTATTTATTTACTGTCAAAAATATACATAAAAAACCATACGGGAATGTTACTTTCCCAGCCTAGGCCGGGAAAGTAACATTCCCGTACGGTTTTGTTGATCGTTGCTTGGCAACGGATCTTTTCCGGTCTGTTTTCTGATAGTTTCTTAGCAACGGACTAAAATACTGGAATTGTGCATTTTTCGATCTGAAATCGCGCCGAAAATGTAGACATTGCCGATCGATTTCAGAAAAAGTGAGAGAAATTACTTTTTTTTGGTAAATTTCCAAGACATATGAATTGCTCATTTAATCATGCGTCGCTCCCTGGCACACTGTATATGCTTTCTTAGAAAATGTAAGGCTCTTACTGAAACGAGAAATTGGAGATTTTTTAATTTTTAAAACATAATAACATTGGAAATATCAACTTTATGAAAAAAATTATCGAACATTTCTTGTTGGAAATTGATAAAAAAATATTTAAAACATTGTTTCATTGAAAAAATGTAATATTTCCTTTTGTTGTAAACAAAATTGTTTTAAACAATATCAGATCGGGTTACCGTCTGGTAACATGGATGCTCATAATCAGTAGTGTCTCCAGAACTGATTCCAACAAATAAACTGCGTCCGAAATGTATTCGAAACTCATACGCCCATACTGCCTGCTATGTAACTAGACCTCCCAATTTTATAGACCAGTAACAACTTCGTAAAAAAAATGAAAATCGACAAAGAGACCACGGTGTTTCATTTCTACATAAAAACTTTTAAAATGTCAAAAACCTAAACCACATTCCAATTTAAAAAAATATAAATGACTAAGTTTTAAAATCTAAAAAGGAAGTAACAGGACAAGCTTTACTTGAAAACGTTTTTATTGAAAATAAAATTATAAAAAAAAAATATTTTTAAGAAGAAGCTTTTATTTGAAAAAACTGTACTAAAAAGTAAAAATATTTTTTTAAAACTCATACACCTGGAAACCAAAAACTTTGCGGAATTATTTAAACTTTTTAGTACAGTTTTTTTAAATGAAAGCTTTTTCTTAAAAATATTTTTTTTATATAATTTAATTTTTTACTTTTTAGTGTACTTATTTTACAGACAGACAGACAAAACCCTTTCATTTGATACAAATGGCAAGGGAGTCGTGAAGAAAGATAATTTGCCATCCTAGGGCGTCCGCCATATTGGATTTATAATGGCGTTACATAGTTTATCGTATTTTACTCGTCAAACCCTTTCATTTGATATCCATATCAAGGGGGCTGTGAAGAAAAAGGCGATCTGCCAGCTTGGGACGTCCGCCATATTGAATTTAGAATGACGTCACATTGTCTATCGCATTTTACTCGTAAAACCCTTTATTTGATACCCATATCAATAGGGTTGTGACTAAAAAGCCGATCCGCCATCTTGGGACGTCCGCCATATTGGATTTAGACCGATAATGGCTATACTATGTTACATTATCACCGGACTTATAGACGTGTGCCAAATTTCAAAGCTCTAGTATAATAAGAACTAGTCGAAATTCAGCTTGCAAGATTTCACCAAACAAACATACATTCATACATAACACATTGCAAGTTAAATAAAAGCATTTAAAAAAATAAATACAACACAAATATTTAGCATTTATGAAAATGTAAACATACGTATTTCAAACCAAAATAATACAATAATGGTAAAATGAAACAAAAACCGAACATCAACTCTTAAAAGCAAATTTATTTTCTCTGTCTATGTGTACTTTGTAGTTCTAACACATTATAGTGTAGGCAAATTAGCATTCTGACTAAATAGTTTACCGAATGAATGGATTTTCACGAAACTTTGTGGATTCTGTTCGTTTTGAAGTCTAGATCAAACTCCAAAAAAAAAATGGCCGCTAATATTGCCTCGCAATTGTTATAAACAATGATCTAGTTGCTAATTTGTTAACTAGTAAAATTGAGGTAAATTAAAAAAACAAAATGTCTTTTTAGATAATTTTATGAAAAATAACAACTTTTTACTCGTAAAATTTTCGAAAAATGCATATTTTCCGAGATATAGCGATTGGATTTTTCCAAAAAGGGTTGAAGGTGGAATAAAAAGTGACGAGAAAAATCCATAAATTCGAGTGAATATATTATTAAACTACAAGACTTTTTTTCCTTTATGACTTTTTCCTAAAGTGCACTCTGTCCAAGTTTCCTCGGAAAACGGAAAATATCGTAAACTATGAAATTTAAAAATCTGGAAAAATTTAAACGTATAGGTTAATATATTCTTTAAAATTTTGCTCTCTTCTAATTTTTTTGTAACGTACATATTTTCCGAGTTTTCAACAGTTTTTCACTATCAAAATGTATCTAAATTTTTTCATGGCACAAAATGCATGTAATCCCTAAAATTGTAATTAATTTATATATATTTAATAGAAAAATATCTAATTTGTGAAGAAAAGAAAGAACGAAAAAGTTTCTACTGTAGTCTCGTGAGCAAATATTAAACCACCTTTACCCATTCAAATAGAAAGACGTAAATTGGACTGTAAGTCGATGAAGTCTACTTATTTTGAACAATAGGTAATTACACAATACACATCCTTTAAGATATCTGTAGAGAAAATGTTTATGAATTTAAAAAACCAAACATATGGTTGAAATTAATACATTTCGGAAAGGGTTTCTTTCAATAGAGGCCTTACCCCACAAGCGTCCATAATAAGACGCAATAAAACTGTCTTTCAGAAATAGCAATCCTTCATTTCAAAAAGACAAGTCAATTAGTTTCAGATACAACCCATTATTGTCTGTTTAACCGAAACTAGAATAACAGACTCCGAAAATGTAAAAAATTCCAAAATTTATCTATACAACTCTCTTAGCTGGTGTATTATACATTAATGTTAATGTTTTTAGCAGTTAAATTATTAAGTATTTTAGTATTTATTTTATTTTGTAATATATCGGAGTTTATGTCGATTTACGTGCATTTTAATATTGAGTAACTGCTATTCTATACTAATAAATTAGAAAAATTATCACATCGCCTGTTATATTACGATTTTACCTATGGACAACCTCTGCTTAATAATAATTAAACAGAGGTTGTTCATTCTTATAATAATAATAAGAAATATGCACGACAACGTACCAGCTGCCTTATTAATTATAAACCAAAATAAACGATAATTAATGGACAATAATGAACAAAATAGTTCAGGTCGGTAAGTCTGTTGTTAATTATCCAATGAAATCGCCGAGAATCGCATATACGAAAATGCAATTTTTGTGAGTGAGTCCGCCAATTTCTTTTCAGTATTGAAAGTCACTGCTCATTCTTTTTGCCTGCCTAATGACATGCAAAATCATATATGTAAGTTTTATCTGGCTATATATAATTTTGTATCGAAAATTACCAAATATAAGCCACTTTTCGAGCGGCTTTTACACCGTTATTGTAATACATTCTGGCGATTAAGTAAAATGCTAGAATCTCTAAAACGATTATTTTTTGTGTAATTTTATAGCAATGTGTTCCACATCTTTTTATAATACATACACGTAACAACTAATAAGTTAATATCTTAAACCGTCCCACAGGAAACGTGCGTACAAAAAATACAGACAGACCGATAGATACAATTTTTTTTTGCCCTCAAATTTAAAATCTCGATATTTCATGACATTCTAAACCGATTTCAACAAAAAAAAATTGAAGTTTTTTTTTTACGATTACTATACTTCCAATCCACTATTTGGATGTGGAAGTAAAATTTACGACTCAAATCATCCAATGTCCCAAATTGGGATACAAATTGTGCGAAAATTATTAAGTAATTATAAATACTGATTTAATGAAGCTAAAATATTATGACATGAGGGTTTATTGATACATCTGAAAGTGTATTTTAAATAAAAAGAAACATTTCTTATTATAAAAACACAATTTGTAATGTTAAATGTTAATAAAATTGAACATTCCTCAAGTTTAACAACAGGTATTTTTCTTTATAGTAG
This sequence comes from Rutpela maculata, assembly GCA_936432065.2. Lineage (NCBI taxonomy): Eukaryota > Metazoa > Arthropoda > Insecta > Coleoptera > Cerambycidae > Rutpela > Rutpela maculata. The sequence goes on along the minus strand of OW386287.2, from coordinate 134,192,491 downwards.
TGGAAAGTATTATAAAAAAATCTGAAGCCTTGGCTTCCAGTAGGTATACTTATTCACCAAAACTACACTAACATTTTTCTTTGTATGTCTTACAAAACATTTTTTGTAATAAATATAAAATGTTTTTTTCCATGATTTTATTTTAAGGATATCTCACAATAGAAATATGAAACATTTCATTTCTTGTTTCTTATTTATAACAAATTCGGATAAAAACATACATTATTTTTAATGAAAATATATGCCATTTGATTTATTACTTCCACATCCACGTAGTGGAGTGGAAAGATGTACAGGGTGCGCCACTTAAAACTGCCCATACTTGTAACTTTTTTATTTTTAAAGCGATGACCTTGTTGGGCACATCAAATTGTAGACATTTTTAAAGCCTTAAACACGCATACAGAGTGATTTAAAAAAAATTTGAAAAAATTGTTAAGAAAGGAAACTTAATTTCTTTGAATATTTTTTTACCTCACCTTGTACATGAAATGTGTTAATGTTTTCTTATAAAGGTTTTAATTAGCTTCAATTTAAGTTAAAGAAAAAGTTTTAAGAATAAAAATTCCTAATATTTAGTACATTTTAATAGAGTTTGTTTTTAAAAATATTTATTTCTTTTGTTTCTTGTTGCTGTTTTGTTACGTTGAGGATTTTTTGTGATATGCCTTTTACAAATAAAGCATACAATTATTATTTACATTTTTTCAGTTATTTTAAAAAAATCACGAGTCGGAAGGAGTGTTTTTAATTTCTTTCTCTAAAACCAAAAAGAATTTCGGATATGACGTAATAAACATAACATAAATTGAAGCTAATTAAAACTTTTATAAGAAAACATTGACGGGATGTACAGGATGAGGTAAACAAATATTCAAGGAAATTAAGTTTTCTTTCTTAACAATTATTTTAATTTTTTTTTAAATCACTCTGTACACATGTTTAAATGCCTTAAAATTATCTACAATTTGATATGCCCAACATGGTTGTAGTTTAAAAAATAAGAAAGTTGCAAGCCTGGGGAGTTTTAAGTGGCGCACCCTGTATAGTAATCTTAAAAGAAATTTCAAAATGTTTTTTGCTGAAATAATAAATGTCATAAAACGTCGAGATTTTAAATTTAAGAGAAAAAATTCTGTCTGTGAGTCTGTCTGTAACTTTTTTGTGCGCACGTTTTCTTCGCAACGGTCTAAGATACTGTCTTCAAATTTGGCACACGTATGTTCCATGACGAGATCTGGTACTAGATTATGTCTTGCGCTAATTCCGGTGAAGGGTTGTGAGTTAAATAGGGTAAATAGGGAAAAACAATAAAGCAAGCTAATAACAGTCCAGAAACATAATTTTTAAAATCTTCTATTTAACTTCATTTTAAAAGCTTTGTACGGTAGTTAGTATGTTTGGATATGAATCCTGGAGGTATTGTTTAATAGTGGATTCGGTGGCGCCCGGAGAGATTCGAATATGGATTCGGCAGCGCCTGAAAATTGCCTTGGTATTCGACATGGTCCGGAAGTCACCTTGGTGTTTAGCCGTTCCCGAATATGGATTATGCAGCGCTCGAATATAGATTCGGCGGCGTTCTAATTTGGAATTGGCAGCGCCCGGAAGTTATTTTGGAATTCAACAAAAATGGATTCAGCGGCATCCTAATATCGATTCGGTAGCTCCCAGAAATTACCTTGGTATTCAGGCGCGCCCGGATATGGATTTGGCACTATCTTAATATGGATACGGAAACGCCCGGAATTTGCCTTCGTATTCGGCAGCGTCCGGAAGTTCTGGAGGTTTGGCTAGCATTCGGCAACGCCCTTTTATTAAACTTCTGTGACCAATTATTTCCACATACTAGAGTGCAAATATGGTCAAGATGTTTTCCTTTAAAGAGACTTGGATGGGAAATCTGGATGTGGAAATATTGATTCCTTAGGCAGCGGTTTTATTCCAAAAGCTACAACAAAGTTTGAATGAATTATTTTATCACAACTCAATTGAGAGTAATACTCCAATTTCGATTTTCATAAAAAAAGTAAATCTTTTAACAAATAGCCATAACTTTGACAATTTTTATTGTAGAAGAACCGGAATGTATTAAATTGAATTACCTTTCAACGTTGTAATAACCAATTTCAGACCCTTCGGTTTTTAAGTTATTCACTAAAAATACGTGTTGAAATTTGACATTTAGAAAGGGACGAAAAAACACAAAACCTTAAAAAAATAATATCTCGAACAATCTTTGAACGGGACTAATTTGAAATTTAAGGTAAAGTTAATTTTTCTGAAATCGATCGGCAATGTCTACATTTTCGGCGCGATTTCAGATCGAAAAATGCACAATTGCAGTATTTTAGTCCGTTGCTAAGAAACTATCACAAAACAGACCGGAAAAGGTCCGTTGCCAAGCAACGATCAACATTCCCGTACGGTTTTTTATATATATTTTAGACAGTAAATAAATACATTCAGACAAACCAACTCACATTAAAATTGCATTTATTAGTAATCAGTTAGATTGCAATGAAGAAATATTATGCATTAATACAAATTCCTTAATTTATAATAATATTTGATTGTGATTTCAGAAAAAATAGTATGTGTACTTCAGTGTGAAAGCACATTCCCGGACTTCGATGCTTGTTGGCCTCGGCTAGCGCCTCGGCCAACAATTTGCATCGTCGTCCGGGAATGTATTGCTATCACAATATACTATTTTTATGTTTCAAGTCATACAAATAACAGTTTTTGACATAATTCGTAATTTTCAAGATATTTCCAGAAACCCATTTTTTAAAGAATTGCTAGATACAACGAATCAAAAATCACGGTCATTTACATTCAAACTATACAAATTGCGCGGAAATATTAACAAAATTATATGACTTTTATATCATCATTTATTATTCTAACATGTTGTTTGAGTGACCTATAATAATTAATATCATGAGAGAAATAGAAGTAAAAATTGTTGAATTACTTAAACAGTATCAACGAAAAAACTAGCTCGAATTAAAACTAAAATATACTTTACGTGCAATATGTACAATATGTTTACTTAAAGTAAACTGCAATTAAATTTTAATTTTATTTATATAAATATATACTTTGGAAAAAACTTTGTTAGTTTAGATGAATTATAGTTTTACAGATATCTATGAACTTACATTTAAAATCACGAGGTGTAGATTAATTTTGAAGCACAGTGGCAAGTGTAAAGTAAAAAATATATTATAATTTAAGCTATCAAACTTTGTCGTATAATTTTTTCCATCTTGTTAGTTTCAATTCGACAGCTTTATCTTTAACGGTGTCTTAGTAACTCTACAACTCTTTCAACCTCTACAAGAGGTTGTTCTTGGGTCACCTACTATACTTTTCTTAAATAGAATCCAATAAGAAATCCAAAAATTTAAACAAAACGAATTAAAATAATCTCCAACATACACTAGTTCACAAGTTCAAAGACGTGTTAATTCTTGATAAAGCTTGTAAAAATGTGAGTGAGGGCACATTGGATTCGGAATGACGTCTAGAAAAATGTGCAAAACTTTCAAACCCGCATATAAACAATTGCAAAAGTTATAAACAAATTAAGATTGAAGAAATAACGAGCTTCGTTTTTTGGAAATAACTCGAAAACCATTAATATTTAAGAAATTTAAAAATGAGATTCTTGAAGAGGAAGAAATTTCCAATAGAAAAGTCAGAACTCCCGGTATTATATCTCTATTATTAATCATTTTAATTTAATGTTGAAAATAAGGCTTCGTGCGGCAAACGCTAAGCCGTTACGAAACCGGCCGTAATAAGTAAAAATATTTTTCTATGTATTAAATATTAATTTAAAAATTTTTAAAAACTATGGTATTATTCAGACATTTAAAGAAAAAAAAAATGCAGATTTTTCATAAAATGAGCCTATTGTTAATTAACAATTTTTTTTAGAGCTTACGTTTATATTTCAAGTCGGATAATTGTTAAGCAAAAGCCACTAAAATTATTACGTTTCCTTTAGTTTCCTTATCAACTATATTCTACGAGATTATGACATTGCGATATTTTTAATTGTTATAGTCTATTAGTTATTAATTATTTAAGATAACAAAAAACTAAAAAATTAAAAAAAAAAAGGTTGACATTTTTTTTTATTAATTTTAATTATTATTACTGGTTTTATATTCAAAAATAACATAAACTTTAAATTTTTAGTGTTATTTCTTTAAACAAATTTTATAAACAAAAAGATAAATTACTTATTTTTGAAAAACATTTTTTGCCATTTTATTTGTTATAAAATATTATGAATTAAAAAAAAAAATTTCTTAAAAACATTTTTTAATTGTTTATAATCATTTTTTTCCTTTTTTCATTATTTAAACAAGTTATTAAGTAAAAATTTTAGTCTTAAAACCTATTATTTGCAATTCTCTACAAGGTGGAATTTTTGTTGTTGTTAATTTATTTGTTTATTTAATAAATAATTTGTTATCAACAACCTCCGAACATGTTTATATTTTTTAGATAGAAAAGAAATTAAAAAAAAAACAACCGTATACATAAACACATAAAAAAAAATGTTAATATTTCTTATAGAATTTTAAATTTTAAATATTAAAAATGTTTTTTGACATATTTATGTATACGGTTGTTCTGGTTATTTTTTTCTATCTAAAAAAATATAAACACATTCGGCGATTGTTAATTAGAAATTGTTTATTAAATAAACAAATTAATTAATAACAAAAATTCCACCTTGTAGAGAATTGCAAATAAAAAATTTTAAGAATATTTTTTTCTTAATCATTTGTTCAAATGAAGAAAAACGGGAAAAAATAATTATAAACAATTAAAAAAATGTTTTAAGAAAATTTTTTTTTTCAAAAATACGTAATTTATCTATTTCTTTATAAAATTTGTTTAAACAAATAGCACTAAAAATTTAAAGTTTATATAATTTTATAGTATTTTTGAATATTAAAAACAGTAATAATGATAATTTTAAAATTAAAAAAAAAATTTCGAGTTGGACTGGTAAACACAGGCTATAACACCCCATACGTCGTCGTAGGTTACCGTCTCCAGAGGGCGGAACCGAACCCACCCTTCGCCTCTTTTAAGGTCTTTTGAACAAAAGGAGAATCCCACTTTATCACCAGGTTGGAGCCCCTCGGTTCCCCTGGCAATCACCTGGTTGATGGCATCTCGTATTCAACCTACAGGTTTTGTCCCCTCGGGGACAGGCTTTATTTTGAATTCGAGAGTACGCCCCTCAAGATTGAAGCGACGAACATTTTGCACAAAATCCTTTGCGATGACGAATTTTTCCATTTTGATAAATTAGAGGAACTCTGGAACAGACAACTGACTCGATCAAAGAATGTCGAAATACTGATTAGAGGAGTGTGTTTGATACCCTTTCGTTACTTCAGAACCGATTTGTGTCGGCGAGCTGTAATCTGAAACAAAGAGATTGATCAATAAACCGCCATCTACCGATCTGAGAGCTTTAATTTGATGTGCAATATGCGATAAAAACATTTTGAAGAGACAGGAAAGAATAAAACAAATACACTTTTTCAAAGAAGAAATAGATAACCGAATATTAATAATGAGCGTGCTGAGGTCTTCCTGCTTTTTATAGGTAGCTCGCCAAAGCTCGATGACTTCGCAAAAGGCCTCTCGACGGCTACTTAAAAAGACAGTACAAGGCAGACCATTATAAATCTTGAAGTCTAAGTTATAGCCTACGCAGATGGTAAAATAAAAAAATCGGTTGTCTAAAACACAAGGACCAGTGACCTACCTCAGATAATAAGAAAGATTTATGTCACAAAGCTGCTTTTAACCTACCCAGTTCAACCAATTACAGCCTTGAAAAAACTTGGCAAGAAGAATGAAAAACCAATCACTAAGTTCTGCCAATTACAGACTTGAAAAAACATGACAAGAAGAAATGAAAATCATTAAGACGAAAGACCTACCCCGACATTGTTCTAGCACCTTATCCGTTAGCTATCGTGAGGCACACAGCACAGGGAGTAACCCAAAAGCTGCTGGAAAGGGCTTACCAACATCGGGAGGTGGTTCCTCAACAGCAGAGATGTGATCCTGGTCTCAACAGCAGAGAAAGGTGCCGCGATCCTGAACTTACTCAGCATGGAACAACTCCAGTTCAGCAAGCTCCTGGTCCTCCCTGGCCTTACTCAGCATACAGTCCCTGCTAAGGGATACGTCGGGTCAAAGCTTGAAAGTCGTGCTGCTAAACTTTATGGATAGCAATGTGAAGATTATGTTAGTATTATATACAAGTTTTCATTAATATGCTTACAAGAGAGAATTCTGTTGAGCAGATATATTTGTTTTGGAAATGTTGGTTTTAATAATTTGGAGGCATAAACCTTGGTTTTATTTATGTCTTTTAAAAATATTCACTGTACAAAAAGAAAATGAGCTTTTTGTATATACATACAGATTAATACAGCTCTGGAGGACGTTTGACCAGGAGAGGTGAAGAGGGTCAAAGCTTGAAAGTCATATAAAATATACGGATAGCAGTGATATATTACAGTTTTCCTTTAACAGACTTACAAGTGGAAATTCTGTTGAGCAGATATATTTGTTTTGGAAATGTTCGTTAACTACCTTTTATTTGTGTTTTATATTAACTAGGGGGAAACTTAGTGTTATTACCGCACTGTAACAGTTCCATGTTAACATCTTATAGAATGTTCAGGCAGAAACAGTCACAGTAAATTAAATTGTTGAAGTACTTGAGGTAAGAATAATGTAGCCGTGGTCTGGTATTGAAGTAGCACAGGGATCAAATGCTCCTATAACTCCCTTGACAACGGGCATTTTCCAGGCGAAACAAAAAATTTACCAGTTAAAATATGGGTAGCGTGTCTGAAAGAACATTACGCAGTAAAGTACCTAAAGCAAGATAACAACTATCATAACCCCAGAAAAATGACTAGCGCAGGGATCAAATGAACTTAGAGATCACGAGAATACCGATTACTGAGATGAGAAAAAAAAACGCTCTGTAAAAGCACGTGAAAGAATACCCCAGGCAGTATATATTTGTAAAATAGCAAAAACATGCCACCAGGCCTGAAATATTGTAAATAAATTTTAATACAAACTTACCATATTTTGATTGACCGAGACACCTCACTTTGCTCAAAAATTTCTGCCAGTTGCACCGTTTTAAAACTATCAAAGATATGATACCATCTCGTTCGCGTCTCATGAATTTGCGTCATTTTTTGACTGTTTCCCATTCTTTCGCTTTAAAACTCTTCATCTACGAATAACAGCAAAGTGGCCTGATAACAGTTGATTGTCAGTTCGCGATCTGTGATTGCCGGGCGTCGTTCCGTTTTCATACATGGGTGTCCCTAATAATGTGAAATCTTTACATTGCCATTAAAACGAATAACACGTCATAAATAATCATTTTACTTCAGACCATGACACGATGCAGTTGACAATAATTGTCTTTTGTCTATTTCAAATAGTCTTAGCCTTTGATCGTGAGTGGACTATACAATATCTACAAAGTTATGGGTATATTGAAAAATCATCGGCATCTGTGGCTACGCTTACGCTCAAGGGCGCCTTAAAAAATTTCCAAAAATATTATGGTCTACCCACTAATGGAACTTTAAACGACGAAACAAAACAATTAATGAAAAAACCACGGTGTGGGGTGCATGATAATTTAGACAATTTTTCGTTACATCATGAACGCTGGCATAAAACGTCTTTGTCTTGGCACTTCCCTCGAGCAGATGGAAATTCTAAGAAGGTTGCCTCAGAGGCGTTTGGAGCCTGGGAATGTGTATCAAACCTAGAATTTTCATATTCTGATCAGAACCCGGATATTATCATAACATATTAGGCCGGGAGCCCGCGTGTATAAAATGACTGACTATCCGGCGAACTTTGAAAATATGTAAAATGGATTGTTCCTATATAAGTTAGCAAGGAATGGACCGTCAGCTGGTTGGGTAGCGGTGGGGGGGCTGTCAAAGGGTTGAAAACACGTAAAAAAAATTGAGAAAAAAACTATCCGGCGAACACTGAAGGGAAGATTATGTTATATAATGAAAGTAGAACATAGTCAGCTGGACGGGGGGCGGTGGATTTACCGTCAGCTGATCGATCAAATAGATCTGAAAATATAAAAAATTTAAATTATTCGCCGAACTTTAAAATTTGGGTATAAGATAATATTTATACTGAGATTCACGAAAAACATAGTCAGCTGTAAGTATGTGGGTGGAAAAGTCGTCAGCTGGTACAGAACAGTGCTGCTGAGTGTTGATCGCCTGCGAGGCAGCGCGCATCACCTTTCTTGCATCAACTGACGACTTTTCCACCCACATACTTGCAGCTGACTGTGTTTATCGTTAATCTTAGTATGAATAATATCATATACCCGAATTTCAAAGTTCGCCATAAAGATTTAATTAGTAATATCGATATTGATAACTTAATGTTAGAAAACGTGAGTGCGGCATTCCCGAGGTTCATTTTTAATTTGATTAAATATTCAAATTATTATTAATATACATTATTTTATGAGAATACAAATTAATACATTCGTACATTTAAAAATTGTACAGAATGATCTGCTCAGAAAATTTATTTAGTTTATTGAAAATAAAAACAAATTTATTCGGCTTCCGATAACAGACACTCTCATTTTCTTTCAACTCAGCACTTTCTAGATGCTCAATGGGTGAAAGATCATTTTTCTCTTTGTCACTCGCATCTAAAAAAAATAATTATTTATGAAAAATTGATTAAGATTATAATAGGATGAAAAGTGAAAAGCACAAATGATATAATACCTTCAGTATTTTCGGCATCTCGGATAATAATCATTTCAACTTATGGAGGTAATTGATCTCCATCAAACCACTTGCAAGTTAAGTTTGTTTTCCTCAAGCTGTCTCCAATAAACAAGGGATCTAATGTAGATGGCACTTGTTTGTGTGCGTTGTTCCAAATCATATACATACATACACAGTTCTTAAAACGTGCTGTACAAGTTCCGATTTCGACGGAGGCGAGAGAGATGCATCAAAATTTTTGTCTGGTAACCGAAATTCGTTATCATTTTTGTTAAATTTATACATCTTAGTGAAGGTAGCTACACGAGCATCATTGATGTTTTTTATAACTTTAAACCCATACATCGTGCAAACAAACTTCTCTATTATGTTAACGACATTATTTAGGTTCTCCTCTGGTAAATTATTCAAACTTTTAAATGCTTCAATAAACTCTTGATCTTTTCTTAATATAGTAAAAGGCTTTTTTTCCTTTCTTGAAAAATGCGGGATTATAATCACATCCCGCGAAATCGTGGAAAGCGGGCAATGTGTTACACAACTCGTCGCCATGTGGTGAATACAAATCGTTTAGATATAAAAATCGTTCTTTATTTCCTACGTTTCTTTATTTCCATTTTTATCCAAATTTTCACATTATTATGTACATTTTTCATGTTTCCCAGCATGATAGGAATATCAGTATCTGAACTTATGACCACACTGGTGTTCTCATTTATACGTGAAAAATCATTTTAGTGTCCGCCTCCTCCTGACTAGAACACGATAAGCTTTCCGCGGTTTCTTGAGTGACACTAGATTGGATATCGTTGTTTCGAACTCAATAACTACAGCAGTTTTCAGCATTAGGTATAGGATTTTATTACCTAAGAACGGAGCCATTTCATCACTTGCCCAGTACATTGAAAGAAACATGACTAGAGCTTCTAAAAGAAGTTATTGAAGCAATTAAAAGTTTGAATAATTTACCAGAGGAGAACCTAAATAATGTCGTTAACATAGAGAAGTTTGTTTGCACGATGTATGGGTTTAAAGCTATAAAAAACGTCAATGATGCTCGTGTAGCTACCTTCACTAAGGTGTATAAATTTAGAGAAAATGATAACGAATTTCGGTTACCAGCCAAAATTTGGATGCATTTCTCTCGCCTCTGTCGAAATCGAAACAACAGCACGTTTTAAGAACTGTATGTATGTATACGATTTGGAACAATGCTCACAAACAAGTGCCATCTACACTGGATTCCTTGGCTATGGGTGACAGCTTGAGGAAAACAAATTTAAGTGGTTTGACGGAAATCAGTTACCTCCATAAGTGGAAATAATTATCCGCGATGCCGAAAATACTGAAGGTATTATATCATTTGTGCTTTTCACTTTTCATCCTATTATAATCTTAATCAATTTTTCATAAATAATTATTTTTTTTTAGATGCGCGTGACAAAGAGAAAAATGATCTTTCACCCATTGAGCATCTAGAGAGTGCTGAGTTGGATGAAAATGAGAGTGAGGAAGATCTGTTATCGGAAGCCGAATAAATTTATTTTTATTTTCAATAAACTAAATAAATTTTCTGAGCAGATCATTCTGTATAATTTTGAAATGTACGAATGCATTAATTTGTATTCTCATAAAATAATGTATATTAATAATAATTTGAATATTTAATCAAATTAAAAAAGAACCTCGGGAATGCCGCACTCCCGTTTTCTAACATTAAGTTATCAATATCGATATTACTAATTAAATCTTTATGGCGAACTTTGAAATTCGTATATGATAACATTCATACTAAGATTTACGATAAACACAGTCAGCTGCAAGTATGTGGGTGGAAAAGTCATCAGCTGATGCAAGAAAGGTGATGGGCGCTGCCTCGCAGGCGATCAACACTCAGCACTGTTCTGTACCAGCTGACGACTTTTCCACTCACATACTTGCAGTTGACTATGTTTTTCGTGAATCTCAGTATAAATATTATCTTATACCTAAATTTTAAAGTTCGCCAAATATTTTAAATTTTTCATGTTTTTGGACCTGTTTGATCGATCAGCTGACGGTAAATCCACCGCCCCCCGTCCAGCTGACTATGTTCTACTTTCATTATATAACATAATCTTCCACTCATATAAGTTTCAGCGTTCGCCGGATAGTTTTTTTTGTCAATTTTTTTTCCGTGTTTTCAACCCTCTGACAGCCACCCCCACCGCTACCCAACCAGCTGACGGTCCATTCCTTGTTAACTTATATAAGAACAATCCATTTTACATATTTTCAAAGTTCGCCGGATAGTCAGTCATTTTATACACGGGCTCCCGGCCTATATGGAAATCAGCCATCACGCCACAACAACCAATGCTGTGCCGGTACTTGTCAATTTGACTTTGACGGTAAAGGAGGAGTGCTTGCGCAGGCTTTTTATCCCGATAACGATCAATGTGTTGAAATTTATCTAGACAGAAGCGAGAATTGGTATATTGGTCTAGATATAGCTCCAAAGGGAAAAACCAGTCTGTTTGCAATTTTATTGCATGAGATTGGACACACTTTAGGGCTAGACCACAGTCAGGATCTGAGCTCGATCATGTTTCCCTATGCAGATAGTTTGGTCAACAATTTATCTCCGGACGATATCATAGGAATTCAGGAATTGTATGGTGCCCCATCTGACCCCAACAACGACTGTCTTCTCTACCACGACAACAGGAGATATGGCGTCAGACTTTTTCCAAATTACTTCAAATACATTTTTAATAGCTGGTAAACACATGAATATATATTTAACGATGAATATGTATGGAAATTAAAGCTGGGCGACAGAAAACCCCCTAGATTTCACAGCCGGTTGCCATTCCCACTGATTTCTCACATTTATCAAAGACCCTCTAGCGATATCGTAATAATCAGTGGAAATCTGTTTTATGTACTTGATTTCCCCAGCTTTACAGTTAAAAATATTCTAAAGTCTGTGGAAGCGCTGGGTGTTCCAAAGCAAGCCGATATAAACGCCATATTTGCCACGTACTCTGGTAAAACCTACATATTTTCTGACAACCACCACTTTGTAGAATTTGACGAGTGTTTGTTAAAAACTTCTCGAATTAAATAAATTATTTTGTTAACACTTTTGAAGTATACACTGCCCAACAAAATTTAAGTAATGTTTTTATTATTGAACCTACCTCTCAGAATAAGTAAATCATTTTGTTAACACTTTTAGAGTATACACTGCCCAACAAAATTAAGGTAACGCTTTCCTTTAATGGCATTTCTGAAGAAATTTGCCAAAGTAAATAATATTTTTATGGTATTTTAGGGAAAATGAGTTGCATGGCAGTCTATATGTATTTTTCTTTATACGCTTTTTATATTTTCCTTAGAGAAGCGCACTTACACTGGTATCCTATTTTAGGGTTTTTTTTTTGGTATTACTTTTTTGGGCATCCAACGCTGTCGCGGAGTCTTGAAGCGTGTCTTGTTGTTGCATGAGGGTTCCCTTATTTGTTCAGACGTAGGACTCTGCCGATTCATCCGCTTTTGCCGCATGCCGCTATCTGCAGTGCCTTCCATCATCTGTAATGAATTGTTTTTGACCAGCTAGGTTTGCATGCTTATACTATACTGACTCTACATTGCTGACATAATATAGAGCTTGATTACGTATTTTATAACTTGCTATTTTTACTATTATTTTTAGTTATTGCTTACGCATTAAAGAATTCTTTAGCCTTTTTTATGCTTATTTAGAATTGCGTAATTTCTTAGAATTGATTATTTTCACAGTTCATGTAGTAGGTAGCTGTGTACATATATATAATTTTTTTTGATTTGCGTACTATATTGCTACTAGTAATTACCTATCTGTCTGCCTATTTTACTTTATTTATTTTAGTTTATATACATTGTGTTTCACTTCTCGTGAAGACACCCCTGTATCTTTTTTATTTGTTGCCGAATTAATTTCAAATTTTTATCAGCCATGCAAGTCCATAAGGTGACTTTATTCAACATATAAATGCCGTCTAAATCTAAAACGCCGGCCTACTGCGATAAAAAGAAAATGTCAATTTTCGAGAAATCATAGTAGGCTTAGAGATAGACAAAAATTTTGTTAACAAAAGTTGTTCGGAATCATTTGATATGTCCCCCTGTAAAATTTTGTGAAAATCGGAATATTTTCAAAAAAAAATTTTTTGTTTCACTTCTCGTGAAGACACCCCTGTATCTTTTTTATTTGTGGCCGGATTAATTTCAAATTTTTATCAGTCATACAAGTCCATAAGGTGACTTTATTCAACACATAAATGCCGTCTAAATCTAAAACGCCGGCCTACTGTGATAAAAAGAAAATGTTAATTTTCGAGAAATCATAGTAGGCTTAGAGATAGACAAAAATTTTGTTAACAAAAGTAGTTCGGAATCACTTGATATGTCCCCCTGTAAAATTTTGTGAAAATCGGAATATTTTCAAAAAAAAAAATTTTGTTTCACTTCTCATGAAGACACCCCTGTATCTTTTTTATTTGTGGCCGAATTAATTTCAAATTTTTATCAGCCAAACAAATCCATAAGGTGACTTTATTCAATACATAAATGCCGTCTAAATCTAAAACCCCTGCCTACTGCGATAGAAATAAAATGTTAATTTTCGAGAAATCATAGTAGGCTTAGAGATAGACAAAAATTTTGTTAACAAAAGTTGTTCAGAATCACTTGATATGTCCCCCTGTAAAATTTTGTGAAAATCGGAATATTTTCAAAAAAAAATTTTTTGTTTCACTTCTCGTGAAGACACCCCTGTATCTTTTTTATTTGTGGCCGAATTAATTTCAAATTTTTATCAGCCATACAAGTCCATAAGGTGACTTTATTCAACACATAAATGCCGTCTAAATCTAAAACGCCGGCCTACTGTGATAAAAAGAAAATGTTAATTTTCGAGAAATCATAGTAGGCTTAGAGATAGACAAAAATGTTGTTAACAAAAGTAGTTCGGAATCACTTGATATGTCCCCCTGTAAAATTTTGTGAAAATCGGAATATTTTCAAAAAAAAAAATTTTGTTTCACTTCTCGTGAAGACACCCCTGTATCTTTTTTATTTGCGGCCGAATTAATTTCAAATTTTTATCAGCCAAACAAATCCATAAGGTGACTTTATTCAATACATAAATGCCGTCTAAATCTAAAACCCCTGCCTACTGCGATAAAAATAAAATGTTAATTTTCGAGAAATCATAGTAGGCTTAGAGATAGACAAAAATTTTGTTAATAAAAGTTATTCAGGATCACTTCATATGCCCCTCTGTAAAATTTTATGAAAATCGGAATATTTTCAAAAAAGAGAACACATAAAGAGAACTTTTTCCAACAAATGAAAGTTGTGAACAAAAATCAGCATTCAATAAAACACTAAAAGGGCTTTTTATTTTTACATATCAAGTTGAATGTAATATCTTTTCTTTTTTTCTTTTTGTTATCTCTCTTCTGGAGGAGTAACTCTCCATCATATCCTTCCTCCTTATCGGCTCAGAAATTTAGGAACATGGACGGTTTTATTGCGTTGAATGTAAAGAGTGCCGTGAAATTAACTGTCAATATGTATTGTTTTATTTATTTCGTCATTGCTTTCATGACAGAAGTGATTGTTGTTATTTTCTGTGGAGTTTGTTAGTTTTTCTTGTTTTAATAATTTTATTCATACTAAAGTTTCCTTATTTCATATCTTTTCTCATAATGGTTAGAATACTTTTAACTACTGATGAAAAAATTGAAATAATAAAGATAGTCGGTGAAAATGTACGGTCTTCAAGAGAAGCAGCAGAAGAATTTAATTTAAGACATCCTCTAAGACAACCAATACACCATGGTACCGTAGCAAGAATATGTCACTTGTTCAATACAACTGGCAATGTGCTTAAACCGAGAGTACATCTTAATCGAAATCACGGAGATGATAATGTTATATTAGCGGCGTTAACGCCAATCCCACTACCAGTCTTCGAAATATGGCTCGTGACCTTAATTTGTCGGCATCAAAAATTTGGAGATGTTTAAAACGCCATAAGCTACAACCGTTTAAACCAAAATTTTTACATACCTTGGAGGAAGGTGATGAAGAGAGAAGATTAGAATATTGTTTATGGATCCAAGGTAATTATTTAAACAATAGAGACTTCTTGAAGAAAGTAATTTTCACGGACGAGGCAACTTTCTCCACCAACGGGGTAGTGTCATCACAAAACTCTAGGTTCTGGGCAGTAGAAAATCCTGATTGGATAATAAATTGTAAAAGGCAATATTCCCAGAAAGTAAATGTGTGGTGCGGAATTTTTAACGAAACAATAATAGGGCCGTTTTTCTTTTTTCAAAATATAAATGCGTTAAATTTGCTAGAATTTTTAAATAATGATCTTTGGAATGCAATTGTTGATTTTCCTTTGGAACAATTGTATTTTTAACTCGACGGAGCATCTATCCACAATTCCGTAGTAGTGAGAGCATGGATGAATGAACATTTTCCCCAAAGATGGATAGGACGAAATAGCCCTTTAATACATTGGCCACCCAGATCACCTGATCTCACTCCAATGGATTTTTATTTTTGGGGTCACATTAAAAACAAAGTTTATATGACCAGACCTCAAAATATAGAGCAGCTTTGTGAGAGGATAAGGCAAGCATGTTTAGAAGTTACAGCTCAAGAACTGCGAAGAGTTGTAAAAAATAACAGAAAACGGATTGAGAAGTGTATTACACTTGAGGGTGGGTTAGTGGAAAGGGGCGCAATATAATAAATAAGTAAAAAAAACCATTAACTTCTTTTATTTTTGAACTATTCTAACACTGCGGCTTTTGCTTTATCTGTATTTTTTTTTCCGACAATATTATCATTCATTATTAGTAGTCTTCTCTGTAAAAACAACGGCCCTTTTCAGGGCCACCAATTTAATTCAAAAAGAATTCGTTATATGACAGCATCCTACCAACCTACATATTGTTGACAGATGTTAAAACTCATTAAAGTAATTAGATTTTAATTTTAATTATTCTAAGGCCGGCATTTTAGATTTAGACGACATGGGGCATATCAAGTGATTCCGAACAACTTTTGTTAACAAAATTTTTGTCTATCTCTAAGCCTACTATGATTTCTCGAAAATTGACATTTTCTTTTTATCGCAGTAGGCCGGCGTTTTAGATTTAAACGGCATTTATGTATTGAATAAAGTCACTTTATGGACTTGTATGGCTGATAAAAATTTGAAATTAATTCACGAGAAGTGAAACACACTGTATATATATATATATATATATATATATATATATATATATATATATATATATATATATATATATATATATATATATATATATATATATGTTATATAAAATTATACGCTTATTACCAAGACTTAGTCGTAACAAACCTTCACAGGCATATCATATTACATGATAACGACTTCTCTTATTAATTGCTTATCTTCAAGATATCATATTACACCTTTGTTTCTCATAACTTGTGCAGACTGCAGAACTGCAATTCCTTTGTTCTATATTTTGCTTACTCAGGTTCTGTATGTTATAAATATGACTAAACACGCTTTGTTGAATCAGTTATTAAACTCACTTAGAATGAAACACTTCTAATTATTATTATATTCCTTCTCCAAGAGCCAACGTTGGCTCCATTTAAGTAAATAAAAGTTTTTAAAAAGCAATTCATGTGAACCGTGATCTAACATTGGCACAGTCGGTAGGATCCGTAAACATCATCAGAACAAGAAGCCTAACTGGTAGTGAAGCGCAAAAGAACAAGGACAACATCTGCAGAAGTTGCCTAACTAGTGCGTGTACATCTGCGAGAACAAGGAGACCTTCCTCACTGGTGGTGGCGGATCCCAGTCCCTTGACGGACGAAGAACCTACTCATGGAGATGAAATTAATGTAAGTCATTTTTAAGAATCATCTCGTTATTTTATTTCATTTTTACAATTATTATTTCTCACAATTATTTACGTGTATTATACCGCTAATACACTCGGCAAACAAAGCCAATTCTGTTATCAAACAAATCCTTTACAAGCTAAAACGCAACAATTCTAATTTTAAGTTATTTATTTTCGTATTCACGAAACGACTGTGTATTATACAGTTAATACACAATTTATTAACGTACGCAACATAACAAACAATTTTAATTTAATTCTCGTATCATACTGCTGATACGCAGACAATTCTTTTGGTTCAAATAATCTCTAAATAAAAAGCAAAATGCCAGGCAGAGCTCAACCAGAGACAGCTCAACCAATAGTACCGGCATCAGCCGAACAACAACAACAACAACAACAACAACAACAACAACAACAACAGCAACTACTACAACAACAACAACAACCAGAGCAAATTGAGCCTTACAAGCTCTCTGAAATATTTTCTTTAATACCTGAATTTGATGGTAACGCCATCAACCTCCAAACTTTCGTAAACTCATGTCAGTGTGCCCAACGCATGGCAATTCATGACCAGAAAATCTTGTTAACAGTGCATATCAAAAATAAATTAAAAGGTAAAGCTGCCGAACTTATAAATTCGCGCAACCCTGCCACATGGCCAGAAATAAAGGCACTACTAGAAACTCATTTCGGAGACTCCCGAGATTTAACGTCCCTAATTCAGGACCTACAACGAATTCACCAATTACCTATTGAATCCGCCTTAACATTCGTTTCGCGTTTACAAACGCACAATGCGAAAATGCACGCTGCAGTGCAAAAACAAAATTTAACTTCGGAGCAAAGAACCGCGCACACAAACCTGATTGAAACTATGACATTAAATAATTTGTTAACGGGTCTAGAACCAAATCTAGGCAGAATAATACGTCCGACTATGATGAACGCAATTATTAGAATTCGTAGAGAGCTACAACTCTCTTATTTTGAACAGCAAAAATTCCCAAAAAATAGTCCGGTCAAAAATCCAGTAATTCAACAAAAGCGACCACAAGGTCCCAATTTGCAACAAAAGTTTTGTTCCTTCTGTAAACGGAATGGACATGTAATAAGCGAATGCCGCACAAGGCAACAGTCTCAAAACTTCCAGAGACCAAGTTTCCAAGGAAACCCAAACTCACAAAATTTTTCTCATCAAAACTTTGCACAACCGAGTAATAATCATTTTAGTCAGAGGACATTCCCTCAAAATAACAGCCAAATCAATCACAGCAAAACAGGCCCTCAGCCATAAGGCCGAACCCTAACTTTACGCAACAACGACCATCCGCTATTCAGCCTAACCCGAATTTTAACCGCTTTAATCAGCAAAAAGCTCATCATTTAAATTACGAACCTTACGATAATTATGCCGATCAATTTAACCAATACAATGACTACTCTTTCGACGATTACCAAAATTACCAAAGTCAAAATGAATCGTACGAAAATTACAATTTTGAAACCAACCAAAATTTCCAGGAGAATTATACTGCTAATTCTCAGAACGAGCAATACGAGGATTATACTGCTAATCCTCAGGATTTTCGTTTAGATCCGGAGTACCCCACGGATACTCCAACACAACAAATAGACCAATTCGACCAAATATCAAACCAAATACAAACAATGAATCTCAACGACAGTTTCGATCCAATGCTGAACTTCCCAGAACAGACGTTCATGTAAATACGCTTTCTCACACCCTATTAACCGTAAATTCAAAAAATCTTTATTACATCAAAGACGCAACCGGCAAATTTAAAATTTTGATTGACACAGGTGCAGGAATTTCAATTTTTAAACCTAAAATAGCTGAAAATTATAGACGTAGATCCCCTGAAAATGTAATTATACAGGATATTACTGATCAAAAAATTTATATCAACGAATCTGTTCTCATCCCCTTTTCAGATGAGTCACACAAGGTTTACATCTATAATCTAGATATAGATTTTGACGGACTACTAGGCGCAGACTTTTTAGAACATTACGAATGCCGAGTAGATTTCAAAAACAAACAACTAGTCACAAATTTTAAAACCGTACCACTATTTAAAGTCATGGAAGAAACTACAGTAAATTTACTTATACAACCAACTGGTAACTCTAACATCAAAAACCAAAATCCAAATTTAGGCAACATCAAAAATTTAATTTCTATCGAACCTCGCATGGAAAAAATCTGTAAACTAAAATGTAACCTACGAAATACCGAGGCTATATTGTTAGC
Organism: Rutpela maculata; assembly: GCA_936432065.2. Lineage (NCBI taxonomy): Eukaryota > Metazoa > Arthropoda > Insecta > Coleoptera > Cerambycidae > Rutpela > Rutpela maculata. Next base: position 134,173,406 of record OW386287.2, on the reverse strand, counting down.
CCAGGAAAACGAGAAAGTACGCTTACCAAATGCTATTGTCAAAATCGATTACAATGGAGAATTTTTAACCTCAATTATAAACGCGAATGCAATACCAAAAACGGTAAATTTTTCTAACATAAAACTAGAGCCAGTACAAAAATTCAAATCAATTTTCAATTTAAACACTCAAAATTCTGACTCACACCTACAGACGGACAGATCCTTCGAAATTAGGAACGAATTGCGCTTGGATCATCTAAACGAAGAAGAGGCCGAAATAGTAACGCAGCTTTGTTTAGACTTTCAAGATATATTCTATTTGGAAGGAGACAATTTAACTTTTACTAACGAAATTAAGCATTCCATTGACACGAACGATTCAAAACCGGTTTTCACAAAGTCATATCGCTACCCTCATATCCATAAAGAGGAAGTCAAAACACAAGTCTCTAATATGCTTGATCAAGGCATCATTAGACCTTCGATTTCTCCCTGGTCCTCTCCGGTTTGGGTTGTACCAAAAAAACTCGACGCCTCCGGTAAACAAAAATGGCGAGTTGTAGTGGACTACAGAAAACTCAACGAACTGACTATTGACGATAAATACCCAATATTTCCGACCTCCTCGATCAATTAGGCAAATGTCAATATTTTACAACTTTAGACTTAGCCTCCGGATTTCACCAAATCGAGATTGATGCGAAAGACATTCAAAAAACTGCGTTCACAGTTGAAAATGGTCATTTTGAATTCGTAAGAATGCCTTTTGGACTTAAGAATGCTCCATCAACATTTCAAAGAGTGATGGATAACATTTTATTAGGTATCCAAAATGAACGACGTCTCGTCTATATGGACGATATTATTGTTTACTCCCCTACTACTCACGAGCATATTTCTCGATTAACGGAAGTTTTCAAACGATTACATAAAGCCAATCTAAAAATTCAACCCGACAAATGCGAGTTTCTCCGCAAGGAAGTCGCTTATTTAGGACATCTCATTACAAAAGACGGCGTAAAACCGAATCCTTCGAAAGTTGACGCTATTCTAAATTTCCCTCAACCAAAAAACCAAAAAGAAATTAAATCATTTCTAGGCTTAGCCGGATATTACAGGCGCTTTATCCCCAATTTCTCCAAGATTACCAAGCCTTTAACAAAACTACTACAAAAAGACATACCATTTCTCTTCGACAATGATTGTATAAATTCTTTTCAAAATTTGAAACAAACATTAACGACAACTCCGATATTAATCTACCCTAACTTTGATGAACCTTTCGTCCTAACCACTGATGCGAGCGCATTTGCCGTCGGCTCGGTGCTGAGCCAGGGGCCTATTGGCAAAGATTTATCCATTGCCTATGCCTATAGAACATTGTGCAGTGCAGAAACTAAATATTCAACGATTGAACGCGAGCTTTTATCGATAGTATGGAGTGTAAAACACTTTAGACCCTATCTGTACGGTAGAAAGTTCAAGCTTGTAACCGACCACAGACCACTCACCTGGTTATTCTCTATAAAAGACCCAGGAAGTAGACTTGCCAGTTGGCGACTCAAATTAGAAGAGTACGATTACGAAATAATTTATAAACCCGGCAAAATCAATAAGAACGCGGACGCACTTTCCAGAATCAAAATTAATAATTTTTCCGAATGTTCCAAATTCTATTCAAAGGTTCTAGCCGCGAATGACGAAGAGTCAGACGACGACGAAAACCCAGACGATAATAACGAAATCACTAACGAACAAATTTCCCAAGAATTTGAAACTTTCGCCAACTTATATAAAACAACATCTTTAATAGACTATTCAAAAATCAAAGCATCAAACAAACAACTCTTATACCGAGAACACAAAGATATTATAACTTTCTTCCAACAAAATAACTTACAAGACCTCCATCATAAATTTATCGAAGACATGTTCGAAGAAAATCCCGAATTTCATAACGATAAAATCAATATTGTATCAAGCAAAACGGTCAGACATAGGAGATATTTTATCATCCCTCTACCCTTCGATATTGAATCTGTAATCGAGCATTTATTTTTTGTACTATTTAAAAATCAAGATGTCCTAGATCTCTCTAAGACATACTTTGTCGAAAATAATTTAGACCTCCCCATACTTGAAATCCTATCATTCATTTTTGCGGAAAAAGACTTAAAAGTAGTAATTTGTCAAGATATCGTCAGAACTGCTGACGAAGATGAAATTCCAATTATATTGGAGCAAAATCATTTTGGTAAAAATAACCTACATCGCGGAATAAACGAGACGATTCGAAGAATTAGAGAAAAATACACTTGGCAAGGTTTAACTAAAGACGTCGAAATAAAAAACTGCGAAACGTGCCAAAAGACTAAAGTATGCCGGAAAAATCTAAATAACCCTCTAGTAATCACGGAAACCCCAAGCACACCTTTCGAAAGAATTAATATCGATTTATTTGAATTCCCCACTCAAAATTACGCTTTAACCATTCGCGACGAATTAACTAAATTCACGCAATCCTATGCAGTCCCAGACAAATCCGCAAAATCTGTCGTAAATACTTTGTTGTTGTACTTTCAACATTATGGTACCCCATTGAGAATCCATTGCGATTACGGTGGCGAATTTGACAACCATTTGCTCAAAGATCTCTGTACCCTCTACGACATAAAACTAACATATTCGAGCGTAGGACATCCCCAATCGAACGGATCCATAGAAAGATTTCATTCTACCTTAGCTGAAATGATAAGAATTCATAAAACCGAGAATCCGAACGAACATCCTTTCACAATTTTACCATATGCGGTAATATGCTATAACAATTCGGTAAATAAAACACACGGTTTCACCCCATACGAACTTGTATTTAGACATACGTCCAACAGACCACCCGAAACCTTATATAACCAAAAAGAATTAATAACTAAATACGTTAGAGATCTAAACAATAGAATATCTCACTATTATGAAATCGCCCGCAATCGAACACAAGCACAAAAGGAGAAAGCGAAAGTTCGTTTTGACAGAAATGTTCCCCAGAAACGATCTGAGTACAAAATAGGTGACTTAGTTTATGTAAAAGAATCACAAATTAAGAACAAACTACAAAATAAATTTAACGGTCCCTTTAAAATAAAAGAAATTTTTCAAAATTCTGCTACCCTATTAAATCTCGAAACAAAATAAGAAACTAAAGTAAATTTTGATAGAATGAAACCATATACTGAAAATTAAATTTATTTTCAGGTTTCTCCTGCTGTTCGGATCAGCACTCTGTCAATACAAAATTACCCCGATCAATAACACTGTTGGTGTATACATACTATCACCAAGACACGGACATCGTGGTGACAAATGACAAATGGACTCTGCTAGTGCATAAAAATATTTCGTCCCTCAAACTAGCTTTTGACAAAAATCAAAATAATTTAGACAGAATCTTGAACACCCTCGATGGTGCTGACCAAAAATCAATCCTGTTTAGAAGCGAAGTTAAAACAGAGTTTAACCTTTTAATGCAAATGGCTAGTTCTATAAAAACGAAATTTGACGAAGTCTTTTCAGACACAAAGAGATATAAACGCGGAATACTTAACGGTTTCGGAACAATATTCAAATCAATTACCGGAAACTTAGACGCCGAAGATGGCGAGTACTACACTAACTGTATAAATAAATTAAATAATGACGAACATCAATTAGAAAACTTAATCAAAAATCAAATCTCAGTTACAACTTCTGTTATCAAAAATTTCAACTCAACTATACAAAAATTACAAATTGATGAGGAAACATTTAACAAAGATATCAAAGAAATCGAGCACACAATTCAAACCATGACTCAAACGATCCAAGCTGCCGAAATAAAATTAAAATTTCTATACATTTCCGAACAACTAATGGCCAGCTATTTGTATATCGAAGACAATCTAAACGATATTTTAAATTCAATAACATTCGCCAGATTAGGAATTATTCATTCATCAATTATAACACCTGATCACTTAGTAACGGCGTTACAAGAGATTTCACAGAGTTTGCGAAGGAACAATTTACCTCTTCCAATTAAACTATCAGCAGTTGCTCAATATCTGGATATTATTGAACTAAAAGCTTTTCAACTAGATTCTAACTTAATATTTGTTTTAACAATACCTCTCATTGAACCTCAAAATTACAACACCTTTCGTCTGTACCCTATACCTATACTTGATAACAGAACTGGTCTACATCACTTTTTATCTATTTCACAAAAGTTTATCGCGAGAGACGATGATTCTTTAATGTACATACCTATACAAAATTTGAAAGAATGCAAACCACTCTATTTTGGAACCAAACTATGTTCGAACCTGTTTGCATATCCTATCGACCAAAATGCCATTTGTGAAGCTAGAATATTAAAACCATTGCCGAAACTCCCAGAAAATTGTCAAACTTCCTTCATCATTAGTCAAGGATACAACGTCCAAGAACTTGAAGATAACACATGGCTAATAATTAATTTCGAACCACTTCACATTACCATCAACTGTCCGAAGAGAGAATCCATAACAGAGCTAATTAACAAAAATTCCATCATAAAACTACAACCAGGATGTTACGCCTATGCAGGCATTACTCGAATACAAGCCAGTGCTAAAGACTTTTCCGAAATTAAGGACAATTCACATCCAATCCAAATTCCTTTTGAATGCTGCAATCACATGCCCGACAAAATCGAAATTCCAAAATTAAAACCGCTTAAATTAAACAGTCTCGACGTAGAAGATTTAGATATTGCTAAAAACAAACTAGAGCAATATTCCAAAGACCTAGATGACCTCATAGACGAACCTTTTGTGACCAAACATGTATCTTGGTTCACATACTTCATAATCACTCTCATCATCCTATTAGTTCTACTTTACATAACTTGTAAATGCAGAAGAAGAAGATGTGGAGCATTGCGAATCCAACCCTCAACGAATAACCCTCCTTCACCTCCTTCAGAGCGAAGCAGAGTATTTACCAAATTTCCTAGACTGATCCCTCCAAGAAAGCGACCCGGTATTAGACCTCAAGAAGAAGAGGACATCGAGTTAACATAGACTTTCATGTGGAATTTTACCCTTGTCTATTAATTTAGACTATTGTATTTTATCCTTATTACGTTATGTAATGTTTTATTATTGCTTACCAATTTTAACTTTTACATTATTTTATTATTTTGCTTTGTATTCATTCAACATTGTTTCAATTTATTTTTGCATTATATTCATTTAACGTTTTAACAATTTTCAAAAGTTGCTGCATAACATCAACTTTTTTATTAAGGGGGAAGTTGTTATATAAAATTATACGCTTATTACCAAGACTTAGTCGTAACAAACCTTCACAGGCATATCATATTACATGATAACGACTTCTCTTATTAATTGCTTATCTTCAAGATATCATATTACACCTTTGTTTCTCATAACTTGTGCAGACTGCAGAACTGCAATTCCTTTGTTCTATATTTTGCTTACTCAGGTTCTGTATGTTATAAATTTGACTAAACACGCTTTGTTGAATCAGTTATTAAACTCACTTAGAATGAAACACTTCTAATTATTATTATATTCCTTCTCCAAGAGCCAACGTTGGCTCCATTTAAGTAAATAAAAGTTTTTAAAAAGCAATTCATGTGAACCGTGATCTAACATACATATATATATATATATATGATATATTCCAGTGGATTATATTTCTGTACGCTGCGCGTGTATACACGTACGGTAACAAGGTTGCGCCAATATTACCCTTTTTTTTGGCGTATATGTATGAATATATAGGTATATATGTAAATATATTTTTGTTGGGTCACGGTATAACGTAGATAGTCTTTAAATTGGGTTAACTAAACTTATCGTGTAAAATCATTCACAATTAATAAACCTTTGTGTATTTAAGTAGCAAAAATATTGGCCTTTAATTTATTCGCTTAATCAAATCCAAGTACTTACCTCATAGTATAAAATCAAACTTACCTGGGTTTTTCTTGGTTATATTTAGTGATGTAGTGGTGGTAGCGTTAAACCAAGTGACGTCCTAAACTGTAACATTATTTTTTTGCCCGGCCCGTCTCCACTGCAGCTGGCAGGTCGCTATCGCTACTTTTGATAATTCAGGGTAAGTGTGGTGGTAAGTTTTGTATTGAGCAAAGTTTCATCCAAATCCGTTTAGCAGTTTTGCCGCTATCGTGTTCACACACACACACACACACACAGACATTTTTTCAAAACCACCTCAAAACGTAAAGATTTGATGTTATCTCAATTTTCGATTTTGGACTAATTGTAGTAACCTCGCACAATTTTATTGTGGGGAGGTTAAAAGTTGTTTCAAATTATACGATCTGTCCAAATTCAAAATTTCATTTGAATAGTGCAATGTTTCGAAAAAAGTGAATTTTTAGTAAAATACTAGTCGGTTTTTGCCTAATTTTTATTTAGCTAATTGCATTCGAACAAGGCGAGTAAATATCATATAAAGAATTCTGATTTTATAAATGCAAATGCACCAGACGTTAACTTTTTTTAAATATTGCCTTTCAGTAAAAATTCTAAATTCGGGGTTGACCTCACTCCAATACCTAACATGTTGTGAAGATAGAGTCCCATTTGTTAAAAACGTTGACTCGTTGGAGAACATGATAAATTTATAAAAAATCGTGTTGCCACGTAAAATTTCATTTTCAGCCCATAAACAGAAATCTGGTCGTTTTGCTTCTAAAGTATGATTAAAATGAGGTTTGTATGGAAATATTTTATTCTCTTTCAAAATTTTTTGGATGCAAGTTTTTTAAACCTCCTCCAAATGCTGGGCTCGATTTCTTAACGAAATTTGGGGACTTTCAGCGACAGATTCCAACACTAATATTGTGGCAGCGTCATTTTGTTCATACATTTTTTTTCTTTTGCTTAATGTGAAGCACTGAACCAGTTTTTTAAATTTTTTTGACCAATTTATGAACAGCCATTCTCGAAACATACACATTGGAAAATTTCTCACTAAATTGTTGAAGAACGTAACGGTATGAACTTCCACCGTCTCCATAGTACTCTATAAAAAAAATTCTTTGCTCGACAGTTAACATTTTAAAAATAAATTTTTAATCCAGATATGTCGTGATATGTAGACGTAACTAGATAATAACGCACCGAACAATCAAATAGAACATTACAGGAATTATGCAGGATGTTCCTAATATAGGATTCCAAATTTCTACAGCTTGTAGTAATTGTCAAAATAAAATAAAAGTAAAAAAAATTGACCAAACCCAACAAGTATTTAAATAAAAATTCACTTATTTCGAAACATTGCAATATTCAAGTGAAATTTTGAATTTAGACAGACCATATAATTTAAAACAACTATTTTATTTTACATTTTGTTCCAAAATAAAAAATATAACCAGTTTACTCTTACGGTATTTTAAGTTTTTGTAATTTCTGAGCACCCCGTATAAAAAATATAATTTTTCTCAACGTCATTACTATTTTTTAGGCAAGCAAAAATAACATTTTCTCGAAAAGTTAAGTTTTATTAAAACAGAGATAATTTTTTAATAATTTCAGTTTATCTAAAATTTGAAATTATCGCGGTTTTCATTTTTTGCAAAAAACAAAATGACCGATCGACTAACTGACATATTTATCCCTTTCAGATCTATAGCACACTATAGTGTACATAATACTCATTACGTTGCAGTTGTAAACATTTTTCACATATTCTATATTTTGAGACCGTGTGGTACTTCCCATGTACCTGTTTTTTGAATAACTGAGACCTATAGCTACCTCTAGTGGGCATGCATTGAACTAAACTGTCACTTGTTCATCATGGCCGCCGACAATATGAGTTTGCCTGGTAAATGCAGCTTTATTTATGTTTTTCTCTGAAATGTTGTATAATTTGAATCAAATTATTATATAAAAAGATAATATGTTACATATATATATATATATATATATATATATATATATATATATATATATATATATATATATATATATATATATATATATATATATATATATATATATATATATATATATATATATATATATATATATATATATATATATATATATATATATATATATATATATATATATATATATATATATATATATATATATATATATATATATATATACGGTTGCTTTGGATTATAAGTCATAAAATACTGTATTTGATGTTGAAAAAGGCCTTTCAACTTCATGTACACTATAATGTACATTTGGTCCTAGTACTAATTAATTTGTTCATTTCTTGAAATGTATATTGTAATGTACAATAGGTCTCGAAAAACTGTCAGAAGAGGTGAGAAAAGGCCCATTGCTGATATTCATTTTGATACTATCGATCACACGCCTCAGTATGATCAAAACAAGAAGCCAACAGATTTCCAGGTTGCAAACAGCGAAGTCATATTTTCTATGAAAAATGCAATGTACACCTTTGCCTTGTTAAAAACCGCAATTGTTTTCTAAATTTTCACAGAAAATAAATGGTTACAACAGGTGTTGTTTGTTTTATGACCTTTTGTATATTGCTGTGTACATCTAAAAATGTTCAGCGGTAAGTGTTGAGTCCCAGTGGACTGTATAATGTACATGCCATATTTTTTTTGCTAATTATAAAATATAAAAAATATTACCTCAATATATTTCTTAACTTAGCTAGAAGTCACTAAGTAACAAAAAATATTTTTGTAGGTATGCAGAAAAATAAAAGTCTGGTTATGTAGCTTTATTCACAACTACTTGTTTGTTAACATTTTGATTTTTTTGTGTGATCTGATAAACAGGACCCGAGATATTAAAAAAAATGAAACAAAACCACGTTTTTCAAAATTAAAATTTTATTTCCAAAAAACGCTCATCTCCCAGATATGTAAAACTTTACTGTAACCTCCTGATAACATTCAGATTGTATTTCCATAAAAAAGTTTAAAAGCGTGGGGCGCTTCTCGAACTCTATTTCGAACAAGTTTGATAATTAAAACGCTGAAGACATCATTAAATTAAATGAAAAGCGCCCCACACTTTTCTACAGAGCGAACAGGCTCGATGATTATTTTTTTATTTTTAGTGCAGTATTTATAAAAGCGTGTTTTTTCAGTTTTTTTGAACTATTAATTTATCTTTTACTTTTTAGTCTTATATTACTCACATATTGTTAAATTTGGACCGAATAATTGAAATCTGCAACCTCGATAACCCACAGTTGCCTATTTTCAGTCGAATCCGACGATAATTGACAACACCTATCCAAGGGGGTTGTAAAGAAAATGATAATCCGCCATTTAGCGGCAGCGGCCATTTTGAACATATTATAATATTGAGTATACTATATTGTATTGTCATCAGAGCTACACATAATTGCCAAGTTTCATGATGATACAACTATTATAAGTGGGTGAAATTCAGTTCCTTCGACCTTATTACTTACATAGTTAGTTACAGGTCGACCTAATAAAAGCATGTTAATTACTCGTAATTATACCTGTTTATTCTAATAATAATGCATTCACATATTTCTTCCAAAGTCTAGATAACCAGTTAAGTCTAAACTTTTACAATTAGATTTAAAACAGTCGTAATACTTTATTGAATGGTATAGTTTGATCACAGTATTTTTTTAATATCATTCATTAAAAATTGAATTGAAAACATATTAATTATTAATTAATTTGAAGCGCGAAATTCCAACATTTTTATTATGTCGAAGTCCTAAAAACGATGTTTTTATTTGCAAAATACAATTAAAAAACTTTAGTTCAGCTATAATAAGTAATTAAATTCCCTTTTGAAATGAACAGGAATCCTTTGTTCCCTGATTTTGCGGCTAATTACATTTTACAAATGGGACATTTTTCTTGTTTCTTGAAAGCGTTGATTCGTATAGCGGCAGCTTCTGAAAACCCATCCATTTCTAAGTATTCACCAACAGCTGTCCCTGTGGTATATTACAGAAAATGCTGTTATGACATGTAATTATACATCACTTCATTATATTCATGCTAATTACTTTCAAATTACCCCAACTTTCTTACTGTATTGTATATTTGCCACATTTCTACACAGGACCGGCTCACCAACCTTGTGAACATTAGGTACGTACTATGTATAATATTTATAAGATCAATTTCGTAGAACATCGTACAGTTACTTCGGATAAAACTTTAAATAGTTTTTTATGTAAGCTGCTGGCCAATTGAAACGGACCAAGAGAATTTTTAGGTTGGTATTAAATCCACATTTTTTTTGAGAAAGAATATATATCGATATGCGGTTTTCAGAATTTAAGAGATAATTTATTTGTGAAACGGAGTATTCTTTTATGTTGAAACACATTACTATCTACAGGATGTGAACGAAAGGTGTGCTTTTTTACCAAACTTTATAACTTCCGAGATTCCAAAAAAATTATTTTATATTTTTTTTATGCACTTTTTTTTAGTCACTGGTTTATTGGAAAAAATCAATTTCTCAAATTTTCGATATCTCTTATTTTATGAGACACCGATTTCTTTTTCCATTATCTTGTCGTTAGGTATTGTTGTGTTTCGTTTGTGCTTTAAAATGGTAATAAGTACATGTTTTGCATTTTTAGTTCATGGTGGCCAGTGAGTACCCAAAATCTGTAAACGTTCATGAATTGAGTTCCTACTACTACGGGAGCCCACCTTAAGTGTCCGTGCACCCCCCCCCCCCGATCCTTTAGGACAAAGTTTTTCATAAAGATTAAAGAATAAGGAACAATTTAAGACATGTCCTAAAAAAAATTGCCTGCACTTTCAAAATGGCGTCCGTTAAAAAATGCAAAATTTGCAAATATGGTTTGTTTTTGCCATTTAACACAAAAACTAAAAAAGACGGAGAAAAACTTTCTACACAAAAAATAAAGTGCATAAAATTTTTTACAATTTTGTCCCTGTACAATATTTGCATTGGAGTTACCATTTTCCAGATAAATGATTAATCTCTTAAAATAAAATATAAAAGTCAGTATAAAACGTAACACTACGGAAGCCCACCCTAACTGTCCGTGCACCCCCCCGATCCTTGGGGACAATGTTTTTTATAAAGATTAAAGCCTGAGGAACAATTTAAGACGTCCTAAAAAATAAAAGCTGGCTGTACTTTCAAAATGGCGTCCGTTTAAAAAAAAATGCAAATATTGTTTTTGGTCATTTAACACAAAAACTAAAAAAGATGGAGAAAAACTTTCTGCACAAAAAACAAAGTGCATAAAATTTTCTACAATTTTGTTCCTATACAATATTTGGATAGGAGGTACCGTTTTCCAGATACCACTGTTACCGTTTTCGAGATAAATGTCTGCAAATTATAATATTATTATTATTATTAATTTTTTTCAGTTTATTTTATTTTAATAATATAAAGTTATATTATACGCCTTACAATAATTGTCGCAGTTATTTCCTCTAAGTGATTTACCGATATATGAATTTCCATGTTTTCTTAATTTTGGACTCGTTTATCTGGAAAATGGTAACTCCTATCAAAATATTGTATAGGTAGAAAATTGTAGAAAATTTTATGCACGTTGTTTTTTGTGAAGAAAATTTTTGTCCATCTTTTTTAGTTTTTGTGTTAAATGACAAAAACAACATTGGCAACAGTTTTTTTTTTAGAATATGTCTTAAATTGTTCCCTAGGCTTCAATCTTTATGAAAAATATTGTCCCCAAGGATCGGGGGCGGGGGGTGCACGTACAGCTAGGGAGGGCTCCCCGACTATACATGAACATAAGGCAAATTATTTCCGAAACCGTTGAAGATATCAAATTTAAGTTTGGCACATGTAAAGGACTTTACCTGTAGATTCAAACAATATAATTTTTTTGATGTATTTTTTACACAGAAAAATACAAAAATATACAAAAAATTGCATGTACAGCTTTTAAATGAAATAAAATGGATAAAATGGAATCTAAATAAACAACTAAAAAATATTTATTGAGTTATTTAGGTATTTTTATGAGCATCTATTATTATTTACGATGTCAACTAAAGAAACTGGAAGAACCAAACTTTAAATTATTAATGGAGAAATAAAAATAAAATGTATATTATCGAGGAAAAATATATTGGTTCACCATGAACTAAAAGTACAAAAAATATACTTATTATTATTGATAATTCAGAGGAGCCATCATAAGATATTATAATAACTTACAACGATCTGCTCTTATAAAATCCAATGAGGCCTGACATAAACCAGTGACAAAAACAATGCGCATCAAAAAAATATAAAATAATTTTTGTGGAATTTCGGAATCTTGGTAAAAAAAACACACCTTTCTTAGTAACGTGCTTCAAAATAAAAGAAATGGGCAAAACTCGCTGTTTCACAAATAAATTATCTCTTAAATTCTGAAAACCGTACATTGATACCTTATTCTTCTTCTCAAGAAATGTGGATTTAAATTCAATTTAAAAATTGGCTTGGTCCGTTTCAATTGGCCAGCAGAATAGTTTCGAAATTTTACTTTGTAGACATACATTATACAGGGTGGACCATTAATAATAGGCCATAATTCACAGGTAGGTTCTTTGGATGAAAATATGAGGATATAACCAAACATGCTTTAATAAATTGTTGCCGTTTAAAAAGTTACAAGGTGTCAAAATTGTAATTTTTTTTCTTTTTTTGCAATATCTCGACTACCTCTTGACCGATCTTCTCCCAATTTGTTAAGGAAACATTTTTTAGGCGAAGAAACAATAATTTATGTATTTTACATACGCTAGCCCATGGAGGGCGCCTCATGAGCTATACCTGATGATGAATATTTTTTCTTTTTTTTTACGAAGGGTAGTGGCACTGTTGACTAGAAAATCTCATGCAGGAGTCATTTCTACGTAAAAAAAGTACACTTGATAGAACTTGAAAATGCCAACCTTTTCGAGAAAACTGCCGCATCTCAAAAATTTTTTGAAAACAAACTCAATTTGAAATGGAAAAATTGCATTTATTGAAAAGTGAGCTTTGGTGACATCTTAGTTCTGTCAAAATGTTAAACTAATGAAATTGTACGTAATTGACAGAACTAAGACGTCACCAAAGCACACTTTTCAATAAATACAATTTTTTCTTTTCAAATTGGGTTTGTTTTCAAAGAATTTTTGAGATCTATGCGGCAGATTTCTCGAAAACGGTTGGAATTATCAAGTTCTATCAAGTATACTTTTTTAACGTAGAAATGACTCCTGCATGAGATTTTCTAGTCGAAAGTACCACTACGTTCCGTAAAGAAAGAAAAAATATTTATCATCAGGTATAGCTCATGAGGCGCCCTCTACGGGCTAGCGTGAGAAGATCGGTCAAGAAGTAGTTGAGATGTTGCAAAAAAAAAGAAAAAAATACAATTTTGACACCTTGTATCTTTTTCCATAGCAACAATTTACCAAAGTATGTTTGGTTATATCTTCATATTTTGATCCAAAGAATCTGTAAATAAATAGACAAATACTGAAATAAATAATGACAGTATAAAACAAACAACATATAATAACAGTAAATACAATAGTATTTACATAGTCTAACCTTCTAAATACACAGATAAAAAGCAATAAAAACAATCCACCTTAAAAGAAATAGAGTTAAGGACATAAATAAAATAAAACAAAATTTTTAAAAATAGAAATAATAATAATGATAATAATAATAATAATAATAATAATAATAATAATAATAATAATAATAATAATAATAATAATAATAATAATAATAATAATTAATTTATTCACATAGAACCACTTCCAACTGATGGGACCTATAAGTATCTCGGCATCCAACAAAATCGAGATATAAGCCACACAACTCAAAAAAATGAATTTACTAACAATTATAAGCATAGGCTCACTAAACTTCTTAACACCAAACTAAATTCGAACAACATTTTTAGAGCTATTAACTCCTGGGCAATTCCAGCTCTTATTTACTCGTTCGGGATTCTTAAATGGAGCAACACAGATCTTGAGGAATTAGATAGGTTAACACGTCGACTACTAACTAAGTTCAACTTACTACATCCAAATTCGGCAGTTGAACGACTATACTACCACGAACAGAAGGAGGACGAGGCTTACTAAATATCTTCAGATTATGCAAACAGCAAGAATTACAATTACGAACATATTTCCAAAACCACAACAACCCTAAATTACAGAAAATTGTAAGGATAGATAAACACTACACGCCTCTCAACCTGAGCAACCAAAATGCTGTAAGAGAACAAGCACAATCCAAGGCAGACATGTTAGCCTCCTGGAAAGAAAAGAGTATTCACGGTAGATATCCAACACAACTTGCCGCTGACACTACTGACAAAACACTATCTGTTCTGTTTCTGAAAAAGGGTTATCTTTATCCTGCAACAGAAGGATTCATGTTGTCTATTCAGGACAAGGTAATCAGGACAAAAAATTACGAAAGGAACATATTAAAGATGAATGTAATAGACAGATGCAGGAAATGTAATCGTCCTGGAGAAACGATAGAACACATAACTGCAGGGTGTTCCGCTCTATCTGAAAATGACTATCTATGTCGACACAATCAAGTTGCGAAAATCATATATATCCAACTGGCCTTAAGACACAAATTAATTAGTAACCCTGAACCGTATTATAAGTACTCACCTGAAGCTGTCCTGGAATCTGATGAGGCACTACTATACTGGGATAGACCGATTATAACTGATAGAACAGGTGATTTTAACCGACCAGATTTAATACTAATAGATAAGATCAATAAAACCGCGCTAATAATTGATGTTGGTGTTCCTCTCACTCACAACCTAATTAAAACAGAGCAAGATAAAACGATCAAATACCAGAATCTGGCAACAGAGGTAAAACGTATATGGAAGCTGGGTGACATCAAAATTGTTCCAGTGATAATCTCTGCTGAGGGAGTTTGTTCTAAACATCTAGAGTCAAACCTGGATAAATTAGGACTTCCTAATGGTATTATAATACCCATGCAGAAAGCTGTCATTTTACGAACCTGCCACTTAGTAAGGAAGTTTCTGTCTACGTAACGACAGTTGAATAGGGTGAATTCCCTCTCAACTGTAGTAAATAACCGACAAACATGTCGAGAAAAACAATAAAAAATAATAATAATAATAATAATAATAATAATGGTCCTCTGCATGGTCCGGGACCATGAAAATGCAGGGGTAGGAGCCTTTTTGTTTAAGGCAGCACAGAGAGCACCCGATGAACTTGGTCTCTTCTTCGACGTCGAGCGGGTAAATTCCGACTCTGTCACCGAGTTGGAACCTGCTCGACGAAAAGCCCAAATAAAAGCTGCAGAACACAACTCTTTCTGCAGCTTCACACGGATAAGCCAATGCATGGAGTTTTCTATAAGAATATGGAAAACCTTGGCTTATCCGAAAGGTTGACCTTTGTCTTCTTAAGGTCAGCCGGGCTGAAGTCTGAGACCGAAGGATTCATAATGGTTTGCCAGGACGGTGTATTTCATACCCTCGTCTATCGAAGTCGTGTCATGGGTATAGAGGTCCCTGATGTCAGCTGCAGGGCCTGCCGCAGGGCGCCAGAGACTCTGATGCACTTGTTATCGGCTTGTCCGACATATTCAGTATCGGCCTATATCCAGAGGCACGACGGAGCATTACGAGTGCTTTATTACCATCTAAGGCACTCGTATGGGATAGACGTGCTGCCTTACGCTCCGGGGGATATTGAGTCCGTTGTGGGAAATGATAAGTGTCTAATTTATTGGAACTACTTGTTTCCCACCGTCAGGCAAATACAAGCCAACAAGTCCATCTCAAGAGAGGACGTTGCGGGAACTACGGAGAGGACGCGCAACTCGTGGACGGAAGCATCTTACATCATCTAGATGTCGGAGAGTCGTACACTTACTTGGGTGTCGAGCAACGCTCCACCCAAGAAGTGAGTGTAGTGAGAAACGCTCTCCGCGGCAAGTATCAGCACCGACTCCGACAGATCTGGTCTTCAGAGCTGTCGGGGAAGAACAAGGTGTCTGCTACCAACATGCTTGCCGTTCCGATCCTTCTCTACTCCTTTGGAGTAGTGAAATGGACTCAAGAAGAGTTGCGTCAACTCGACGTAGGAACCCGCAAGAAGATGCATCTCAATAGGAGTTTGCATCCTAAATCGTCCGTTCCACGGCTATACCTCCCACGACATCGGGGAGGCCGTGGATCCATAATAGGATGGTTCTGGATGGAGCCTGTAAGGTCATCAGGAGTTCGGATCCCCTCCTCTGCATGGTCCGAGACCATGAAAATGCAGGGGTAGGAGCCTGTTTAAGGCAGCACAGAGAGCAGCCGATGAACTTGGTCTCTCCTTCGACGTCGAGCGGGTAAATCGCGACTCTGTCACCGAGTTGGAACATGCTCGGCGAAAAGCCCAAGTTAAACCTGCCGAACACAACAACTTTCTGCAGCTGCACACGGATAAGCCAATGCATGGAGTTTTCTATAAAAATGTAGAAAACCTTGGCTCATCCAAGAGGCTGACCTTTGCCTTCTTAAGGTCAGCCGGGCTGAAGTCTAAGACCGAGGGATTCATAATGGCTTGCCAGGATGGTGTATTTAACACCCTCGTCTATCGTAGTCGTGTCATGGGTATAGAGGTCCCTGATGTCGGCTGCAGGGCCTGCCGTAGGGCGCCAGAGACTCTTATGCACTTGCTGTCGGCTTGCCCGACATATGCAGTCTCGGCCTATATCCAAAGGCACGACGGAGCATTACGAGTGCTTTATTACCATTTAAGGCACTCGTATGGGATAGACGAAACACCAGTGCTGCCTTACGCTACGGGGGATATTGAGTCCGTTGTGGGAAATGAGATGTGTCTAATTTATTGGAACTACTCTTTTCCCACCGTCAGGCAAATACAAGCCAACAAGCCTGACGTAGTACTCCTCGATCATCAACTCAAGACAATGTTCGTCGTGGAGTTCTCGGTTCCCGCGGAGAACAACATTGTCTTGAAGGAGGAGGAAAAACGGACAAAATATCGAGATCTGCTCTTCGAACTCCGCAGACTGTATCCAGACCATGCTGTTAAGATAGTGGTATTGATTATATTAGCCCTCGGTGGAATGAGACACACACTGCTTTCGGAACTTAAGATCATACCGGCATGCCGAAATTCGGCAGAGGTCTTAGCCGGCAGAATGCAGAAGGCCGTCATTCTCGGTTCATTACGTCTGCTCAGGGCACACGATTCCCGGACCCAGTAGTCACTCACCCCACGGGCGTGGTGAGTGGCTACCGGTACTACCAGAGGGTCGGAGCCATAGAGAAGGGTGACTGGTTTTTAGCTAGCTAAAAAAAAAAAAATAATTACCTGAGACCATCCAACATATCATGGCTGCTTGTAGCACTCTGGCTCAATCAGATTATTTGCATCGATACAATCAAGTAGCTGCTATTGTTCATCAGAACTTAGGTTTAAATTTAAATTTATTGAAAGACAGTGTGCCATACTATAAGTACAACCCGCCCCCCGTGGTTGATTCCAACAGATTCACTCTTTATTACGATAGGTCAATTATTACTGACAGATGTATCCCCAACAATAGACCTGATATAGTTCTGCGCGATAAAGAGCTGAAAATTGCATACATGATCGATATAGCTGTTCCAAATACACATAATATTCAAAGTACTATAGCTGAGAAGACACGCAAATATTTAGATCTGAACGATGAAGTGAAGAAAATGTGGAAGCTTGATAAAGTGTGTATTGTGCCAATTGTTTTATCTACCACTGGAGTAATCCCAAGAGCATTACATGAGAGTCTCCAAACCCTGGGCATTAAGAAGGAAACCTATATGCTACTTCAGAAAGCAGTCATTCTGAACACTGCACGCACAGTCAGAAAATTCTTAAGTCATGATTAGATGAGAGTGCTTGACAATTAGTCTGTACCTCATGTTATACCAGTGAAAAATGCTGAGATGAAGAAAATAATAATAATATATTTGGGATGAAGTCAACGTCACTGCCTCAATTAACGTCCATATATTCTGTCATTGAGTAATATGTTTTTGAAATGAAAAAATCCTTTAACCTCCCTTTGAACTTCTCTACTGATCCAACATGTTTTATTGCCTGGTAATTTATTATATAAAACTGTACCAGAATGATTGGGTGAAATTTCATATAAAGTTGTAGAATGAATAGCAATAAATATCTCACATCATTGCCCTTTCGAGTTAAATATTCATGAAAGGTTCCATTCTGCTGATATGATTGTAGATTTGCTTTTATGCAACTTATGTATTTGAATATATACCGGGTGTCAACGAGATGACTTTCCGGCCGCCATTTCTTGATTTCTTAACGAATTAAGATGAAACTAGGTATGTGTCACATATTACCAAAATAACATTTTTTGATCCATCTGTCAAGTTTCTACGACTTGCGGTTTCACCGCAAGTTCTTGTTTTTTAAATGAATATTTTTGCATTTTTGGAACCTAAAGGTCATTTTGCATATGACTGTTCTAATTTTATTACTATACTCTCTTTCCGCCATTTTTAAATGTTTGCAGCCAATTTTAGTGTTAAATACAGTGTGCCGTGGCCTACCAGAAATTGTTTTACTGTTCATAAATAATTGAAGAATATTACATATTGAATTTTTTGTTGTTAATTTGTGCCAAGGGTCTAATATTGATAAAATCACTTTTTCGGAATTACTCAAAATTTTCAAATGAAAGTATATCATTTCCATACTACAGCTATATGTAATTTTTCAACACCAATCTACAGGTGGCAGGCGCTGATCCAAGGGGTAGGGCAATGGGTGCAATTGCCCCCCCCCCCCTTGGGCCTTCCTTGTGCTGTGCAAAAATCAGAAACATCCGGTCCGGCGGCGCCGCTTTGTCGAAGTCACCCAGCATATGTTTTTCTACACCGTTCCCAAGTAGCAAAGTAATTTTATAAAGGTTGAATAAACTACTATAAAATAAATTATTTATTTTGCTACTTGGGTTTTTTTATCAGGTACTTTTCAATATTTGTCCCCTTAGGGGAGCTTCTGGATCCGCCCATGACAGGTGGGTCAATTCTGGTTGGCCACGGGACATTCACTAGGTACTATGCCAGCCACTACAGCAGTGCCATCAACTGTCGCCTTTACCCTTGATTGAAAATTAAAATTGGCCGAAAAATATCAAAATGGCGAAAAGAGTCATGAAATTAGTAGTCATTTGCAGAATAACCTCTAGATTCCAAATATATAAAAATAGGTGTTCTATTTAAAGGTCAAAAGTGAAACCGGAAGTCATAGAAACTTGGCAGATGGATCAGAAAATGTCATTTTGGTGACATGTCTCACATGCCTAGTTTCAACTCGATCTGTTAAAAAACAAAAAAAATGGCGGCCGGAAAGTGACCTCGTTGACACCTGGTATACACAGGATACAGTTAATATCTTATATATTTTTTAAATGATTAAATGTGGTCTACACGATTCTTTCTACGCCACTAGAGTTTCCCCAAAGTGCTATATTATACTGCATGGCTGAATATTTTAATGCATAATATACGTTAATTAACTAGTTATTTTGCAGAGAAGACTTAAGCTGCAGAATTGCATAGTATCCGCTATTAATTTTTTTTCTTATTACATTTATGCGTGTCTGCCATCTCATATTTGCGTCAATATGTACACCAATAAATTTTATACTGTCGTCACAGTGAATCAATGCTCAATTTATAATTACTGCATTTGGTGCTGTCATTCTTTTATCAGAAAAGTGGATTAACTTGGATGCATTTATCAGAAGCTTATTTTTATTGCATCAATTCGTAAATTGGTTAGATATAGTACTCAGGTTATCTTGGAGCTCTTCGTGAGTATGGACAGAAACAGCTATTGATGTGTCGTCGACAAAGAGAACGATAGAGTCAGAGCTAATTTCAAGTGGTAGGTCATTGATATATAATAATATCAACGGACCTAAGACTGATTCCTGCTGAACTCCGAGGTCAATATCATGGGAATCTGATACAGTATTATTAATACTAACATAGATTTTCCGACTGTGTAGGTAAGACATATTACCTCTGAGGCCAAAACGTTCCAATTTTTCCTTTGCAAGACTTAGATCTAAACAATCAAATGCTTTGGATAAATCAAAAAATGCTGCATCAATATATATTGTCTTTTGTTTTAGTTAAAGTAAATATAATTAATAAAGAATGAGTGTTCATAACATAAGAAAAATTGCCCTGAATGTGCCAACACTTTGTTACTGATGTATGTTATGTGTTATTAAGAGATTGATAAAATATGTAATATAAAAGTGTATGAACTTTGCGCTCATGGTTAAAATATAACGAGAATAACGAAAAATAATGAGAAATCGTCGATTAACAACTGGATTAACAACTGTCAAACCAAGTTTTTAAGAATCCTACTTCTGTAGCTCATCCAAACACTGGGAATGAAAGATGATAAAGAGTTTTCCATTGCAGTCCCTTCATGTTGCTCGAAGAACGTACTATCGAATTGGAAGCAATCTTGCTTCATGCAAAGTTTACCAACATTATAGTGTAATTCTTTAACTTATTGACTAATATTTTTTCTTCTCCCTATTCACAACGCTTGTCAGACGTTTCGTGGTCCATGAATTATTTTAGTTGACGTGAAATTTCACCCATCATTTTGGTATAGCTGTACAGCACGTCTGACGATATCACGCCATATATCACAGCTGCCTGTTAGGCGCACAGCCTCTTTCTTACCAGCTCATTGGTGACATCAACCCAACATTTTGGAGATCTTCTTCCCTTCTTATCATCTGGTTTTCTCTCATCTATCAACCTCTCACATTGTCCTTCCTCCGGTCGATGTGGCCAAGCAATATGAAATACCTAATTGTAATTCCTTGATTTCAATAAAGTTATTATTATTATTCGACAGAATGCTGTCTGATTTTTAAGCGCCTCATAATATGTATTCTGTCACGCCAAAATCTTACTTAACTGGCAAGTTGCCGATCTTGCCATATGTATTCTTCTCCGAATCTCATATTCGCAGTCGCCAATATTGTCCACAATGACTTCAAAGTACATCATTTTATTCACTACTCCACAGTCACCATTCGCGCTTGTTGTAACTAGGGTTGTATCATGTACAAATCTCAAGTTAGTATCTTGGTTGCACCTACTGAAACTTGCGAGTCCCCAGGAGGATTAGGGACAACAAAGACCTGTTTGACGTCTTTGCCAATGTTACATTTCTTGGAGTTAGTGTTGTCTACTTTCACCAAAGCAGAATTTCCTTCATACAGTAGGGGAATAATAAAAATTAGAAGAATATTATTTAATTAAAGTTAATCCCTAAGATTTGTTGAACGGAGGAACTCACGGTAAACATATATTAAAATATCAAATCCTTACAAGGGCCAGTTATTCGGGGTTGAAATTGGAAAGTAAAGAAAAATTTGAATCGTCAAATTGGTTATGGTAGGTAGAAGAATTATGGGAATAAATCCCCGTGGGTGGTGTTTTAGAGAAAGTGGAGATTACTTAGTGACTCATATGTTATAATTAGGATACAATATCTTTTGTATATTGGCTTCTCACTCCTTACAATCGAACTTCCTGGAATAGATATAAGAATATGTATGTCTTCCACAGTGTACGACCGACGCACGCTCGCCCTGCGCGTTAAGCTTGAGAGTAATGGTAACTCGTACGTATAGACTATATAGAGGCGCATCGTTCTCGCGATTCAATAGTCAGTGGCGAACGAATTTTTTGTTCTTCGTGACTCATTTAATTCATTACATCTGAATTCGAGAGCTAGAAATCTGTTTTTTTTTTCTTCTAATAGAGTCTACTGCCAATGCCAATCTGATTCTTTATGTCTAGTCTAGTACAATTTACTATTATTAATCATTATTAATAATATTATTAATTATTACTTTAATAATCAATTTGCTCCGTCTGTGGTACGAAATGATTGCAATCCTTTAACAAATTAGTTCATGTCAAATAGGATGATGATGTCAGTTCATTGCTCCGACTATAGTTAAAGGAAAACTTTCTAAATGAATTTTTTAGGCAGGGCCGTGCCTACCAGTATGCGAATGTGTGCACCGTACACGGTCGGCCTCATAAAGGGTCGGCAAATCGGCATGCAGTCTTAAGACAACAGTCAAAAGAAAAAGACGACGGTCTATCAGCATTTGCTCATATTAATGGGAAATACGAAGTTTTTATAAGATTTCCTGCGTACAATGGGTTTTTAAAGTAAATTCCCTATATGGAGTCTATTAGTAGTTATAAGTTTTCACGGTAATTGAAATACGAAGTGTTATAGATATTTTATATGTATTTGAAAAGTATTTTTAATGAAAATTCTCCATACGAGTGTGTGTGTGTATATGTTTCAATGGCACTGGATATATCCAACTAGCCAGTCAGTTTCTCCATACGAGACCTATCAGTGTTTGTAAGTTCTCATGGTGTTTGAAATACGAAGATTTTATAGGTTCATCATGTGTCTAAGTTTTTGAAGTATTTGAAATTTGTTTTGAAGGTAAATTCCTTGCCTAAGGTCTATCAGTACCTGCACGTTTTAATAAGAAACACGAAGTTTTCATAAGATTCTACGAGGATGTTAATTTGCAATGGGGTTTTAATTTAAATTGCCTGAATGAAGTCTACAAGTATATTTATAAGTATTTTTTGTAATTAAATTGCGAAGTTTTATTGGTTTTTATAATAATAATAATAATAATAATAATATTTATTTGTCCAATAGATCATTTTACATGATATAGGATAAGTCTAAAAACATTAAAATGTAACTATTTAAATATTAAATAATAAATTAAGTTAAAAGTCATCAGTAAAATATTCGTTCAAAGAATAATAAGATTTTTCCCTCAGTCTGGACTTGATCTTATTTTTAAATTCCTTATCACTAAGTCCTTTGTAAAGATTCGGCAATTTATTAAACGCCTTTATAGCCATGTACTTGGGGCTCTTTTCATATAATGTTAAATGATGGGTAGGAATTACTAGGGTAGTTGAATTTCTGGTGTTATAGTTATGATTATAGTTAAGGGTGTCCAGATTACTTAATTCTGACTTTGCATAGAGTAATAAATTCATTAGAAATATGCTAGGGAGTGGTAGAATTCCCAATTGCTTGAAAATGTTCCTACAGCTAGTTCTCTTATTTATACCTACTATAGAACGCACAGCTTTTTTCTGTAGTTTAAACACTCGTACGGCCTCTGGTGATGAACCCCAGGCAATAATTGCATAGGAAATTATTGAATTGAAGTGAGCATAGTAATATGTTCGCAAAACTTGTTGGTTTGTTACATCTCTCAACTGATTTAAGCAATAGCAGACCGGAGCAACTTTTTTACAAATTTCATTAATATGAATAGTCCATGAGAAGTTGTCAGTAAAATGTAGACCCAAGAATTTGGTTGACCTAACTTGTCTGATTGTACTTATATTTGATTTAATTAGAAAGCTGTGATCAAAGTCCACATTACCAGTATTGAAACGCATGAAGATAGATTTATTATTGTTTAAGGCTAGTTTATTTTCAGTGAACCAGGTGTGTGCTTCACGTAATTGCTGATTTGCCATGTTAACTACCATTTTTGTATCAGTTGCACTAACAAGGATGGATGTGTCATCTGCAAACAGAACCGAGCTATTGATATTAAAACTATTTACATAAATGATGTAAAGTAATGGTCCTAAGACGGATCCTTGCGGAACTCCCACTGACAATTCTAATAGATTTGATTTGCATTGTTCAATTTCTGTGTAGTGTTTTCTCCCACTTAGATAACTCCTAAACCAATTCAACGTTTGACCACGCACGCCGTACCTCTCCAGTTTGAATATTAGAGACGCATGGCAAACCAGGTCAAACGCTTTACTCAAGTCAAGGAAAATGCCAATGCATTTGTTTTTATTATCTATATTATCATACAAAGTTGTTAAGAATTTAGTAATTGCAGAAGTAGTAGAACGTCCCTTTCTGAAACCAAATTGATTTTCGTTAAATAGTTTGTGTTTTACAAAAAAACTAATTAATCTCGATGCTATACACTTCTCAAGGATCTTGGAAAATGAACTCAAAATAGATATAGGTCGATAATTTTCAATTTCAGTTCTGCAGTTGGATTTGAAGATAGGTATTATTTTTGCAATTTTCAATCTCTCAGGAAAAATACCCTCAGCCAAAGATAAATTGAAAATAATCATTAACGGTTTACTTATCAGATGTGCACATTTTTTGAGTATATTTACGCTTATTTTGTCATCACCTGCAGAGTTTGAATTTTTTAGGCTTCTTATTACGTCAACGATTTCTAACTCATTCACAGGATAGAAGAAAAAGGAGGAGGCATTGTAGTTGATTTGATCAGTAGTATTATATTGTTGGTGAGCATCATTGACTAATGTTTTGGGAATGTTATTAAAGTAAATATTAAAACTATTGCATACTCTTTCAGGGGACGTGATTATTTCATTATTTATTTTTAAAGTAAGTGATTTGCTATTACTCTTAGTATCTTTGTCAGGGTCAATGATTTTCCAAACTGCCTTAGACTTATTTTTTGCATTTAATATAATATTATCATTATACATTTTTTTGGCTTTTTTTAATAATTGCCTATATATCGACTTATATATGAATTTGAAAGATATTAATGTAAATTCTCAGTACGAGGCCTATAAGTATTTATAAGTTTTTATGGTGTTTGACATACGAAGAGTTGTGAGGTGAGGTACGGTACCGGTTTCAGTGACTGGACTCGATCGGCGAAGTTAAGCACGGCCGGGCGAGTCCATCACTTGGATGCCGTCCTGGTTAAGTGGCAGAGTAGCATTAGCTAAACCTCGCCAGGACGTTAATATAAATAAGGTATTAAAAAAAAAGATTTTATAGATTGTGTGAGTATTTAATGTATATTCCTCGCTTGAGGTCTATTGTAAATTATATGAAATCTATTGTATTAGTAAGTTCAGTTTAGTAAGTATTGTAAGTATTGTAATCTTTTTAGTTTGA
Organism: Rutpela maculata; assembly: GCA_936432065.2. Lineage (NCBI taxonomy): Eukaryota > Metazoa > Arthropoda > Insecta > Coleoptera > Cerambycidae > Rutpela > Rutpela maculata. Next base: position 134,148,292 of record OW386287.2, on the reverse strand, counting down.
CTACTATTGAGATCCCATGAAAACTTTTCAAATTAATAGTAATACTTTTCAATGGGTGTACTGAGAAATCCTTATTAAATTCTTATATAAAACTAAACTTATAATAACCCTTCAAATCTTACAAAAACCATATACTAATTATTTCTTATAAAATGTTATAAAATTCATCCCTGGTTTCCTGATAAAACATTATTAGTTTTGCCACTATTGGAACCCCATGAACACTTGTCAAATTAATAGTTGTAAATCATTATTAATACTTTTTTAATAGGTGTCATAAATCCTTATTAAATTTTTATATAAACTAAACTGATATGGACCCATGAAGTCTTATAAAAAATAAGTACAAACATATCCTTATAAAAATGTATAAAATGCCTATTAGGAACTCCTTGGTATATCTTTTCAATTTCATTACTCTTCAGATCCCATAAAGACTCACGGAAGTGTTCGATATAATACATTATTCATACTTTTTAATATGCATCCTCATACGTTCCCATTAAATTCTTATATAAACTAAACTGATATGAACCCATAAAAATAAATACAAATATATCCTTATAACAATGTATAAAATTCCTACTAGGAACTCCTTTCAATTTCATTACTCTTCAGATCCCATAAAGATTCACAAAAGTGTTCGATATAATACCTTATTCATACTTTTTGATATGCATCCTTATACGTTCCCATTAAATTCTTATATAAACTAAACTGATATGAACCCATGAAGTCTTATGAAAATAATGAAAAATATATCCTTATACAAATGTATAAAATGCCTACTAGGAGGCGCTTGGTATATCTTTTCAATTTCATCACTCTTCAGATCCCATAAAGACTCACAAAAGTATTTGATGTAATACCTTACTTTTTAATATACATCCTTATACGTTCCCATTAAATTCATATATAAACTAAACAGATCTTGCAAAAACCATATACTAATTATTTCTTATAAAAGGATACAAAACTCGTATTTGGTTTTACTGGTGAAACCTTTTCAGTTTCAATACTATTCAGATCCCATGAAAACTTATCAAATTAAAAGTTGTAATTCCATATAAAAACTGTTTTTACTATAAACACTTATAGAAAAATACCAATAACAACATGGGTATTCCAACTCAAATATGACTCCTTTAAATACTTATTCGTCCCAATATAATTTCCATAAGGCAAAATTAATGTACTGCATAAAACCTTATAAACCAGATAGGTTCTTATGAATACCCATAAAAAATTTATAAGTATCTATAAATTTGAAATAGGATTTTTTGGCAGCGTATGAAAATGCATGTACTTTCTCCAAAGAACGACCTACTTTTTACATGCAATTCAGTTTCAAATGTTTCCAATTCTTTGGTACTTTGCATGATCTTTGTATATGCATAGCGCATGTAAAAATTATAAAGTATGCGTAAGAATAGTAGCACTAATTATATATTTTATATGAATATTTTTGTCTTTCGGATGGAAGGAAAATAAAGAATATATGGTAGTTCCAGATGTATTTTATTTACATTAACATATCTAATATTGTTCTCCAATGTACTCCAATTTACTTTCACAAGGGTTGCCTGCAAATTATAATGTTTATTAAATTATTAAATTCATTTTTACTTACCAATTGCCGTCGGTAGGGATCTAACCTGCAACCCCTGCGTTACCTCGGTAACTGTTTCAAGATTTACCCACTGGGCTGTCCTTTGTCCCTTATTTTGGATGCTAAAATTAGTATAGTAATGTGTGGGACATTTATTTAATGAGATTATTAATAATAATAAGTCTTCATTGTGTGAAATTGAATTTCTAATACAATTTCTAATACAACTTTTACGACTGTAAAAAGAAGATGAACAAAGTATATACAATTTATCGGCAAATTTCGTATTAGCAAATTTTCGTCATACAATTACATACTAAGAATATCAAATAAATAATTGACGAAAAGAGAATGAACCCAAAAGTATGTACTGTATACTCACTTTAATTTTTCTTTTAAGTACAAACAAAAAAGGATAAAATATTCACATACACATATTTATATTCTTTCATAACTATCAAAAGTATATGAAAAATACCTACCTTTATCAACAAATTTGAATAATGACGTAATACCTAACCTATAATATTTGATTTATGGACGTGGTTGACCGCATGTGTTTTTATAATGTGCAACTCACTTTTGAACAGCCTCCGCTTTGGATTTGGGTGATATATGTGGTGTGTGTGTTTTACAATAACAACTTTAATTCATAATTTAAGGAATGATCTTTGATAGTTCAAATGAAAACTATAAATTAAAATTTCTGTGGTTCTAGTTAGTAACTTTTTGCCTTATTTTTTTTTTAATCGATTAAAATACAGAAAAGCTTTTTTGGCTACACAATTATTACTGTCAGACCTGTAGCCGCAGAAAGACATTGTAGAGTGCGCTTATTGGGATTTCAGGATTTCATTGTTCAACAATTACTCATACTTCTCAGGAGATGGTTCTATTACAATATCACAGCCTTTTTATTAGAAATTAAATAAGTTCTCCTAATAATAATTATAAATAGATATAAATGCTAATAGGAGAAAGTTAGGTTTGGGAACACAAATAACAAAGAGAACTTGAACGATTTTCACATAATATTTTAAATACCTAAGGTATAATTGTTTCTTAAAAGTTGTATTAGAAATTCAATTTCACACAATAAAGACTTATTATTATTAATAATCTCATTAAATAAATGTCCCACACATTACTATACTAATTTTAGCATCCAAAATAAGGGACAAAGGACAGCCCAGTGAGTAAATCTTGAAACAGTTACCGAGGTAACGCAGGGGTTGCAGGTTAGATCCCTACCGACGGCAATTGGTAAGTAAAAATGAATTTAATAATTTAATAAACATTATAATTTGCAGGCAACCCTTGTGAAAGTAAATTGGAGTACATTGGAGAACAATATTAGATATGTTAATGTAAATAAAATACATCTGGAACTACCATATATTCTTTATTTTCCTTCCATCCGAAAGACAAAAATATTCATATAAAATATATAATTACGCATACTTTATAATCTTTACATGCGCTATGCATATACAAAGATCATGCAAAGTACCAAAGAATTGGAAACATTTGAAACTGAATTGCATGTAAAAAGTAGGTCGTTCTTTGGAGAAAGTACATGCATTTTCATACCCTGCCAAAAAATCCTGTTTCAAATTTATAGATACTTATGAATTTTTTATGGGTATTCATAAGAACCTATCTGGTTTATAAGGTTTTATGCAGTACATTAATTTTGCCTTATAGAAATTATATTGGGACGAATAAGTATTTAAAGGAGTCATATTTGAGTTGGAATACCCATGTTGTTATTGGTATGTTTCTATAAGTGTTTATAGTAAAAACAGTTTTTATGTGGGATTACAACTTTTAATTTGATAAGTTTTCATGGGATCTGAATAGTATTGAAACTGAAAAGGTTTCACCAGTAAAACCAAATACGAGTTTTGTAACCTTTTATAAGAAATAATTAGTATATGGTTTTTGTAAGATCTGTTTAGTTTATATATGAATTTAATGGGAACGTATAAGGATGTATATTAAAAAGTAAGGTATTACATCAAATACTTTTGTGAGTCTTTATGGGATCTGAAGAGTGATGAAATTGAAAAGATATACCAAGCGCCTCCTAGTAGGCATTTTATACATTTGTATAAGGATATATTTTTCATTATTTTCATAAGACTTCATGGGTTCATATCAGTTTAGTTTATATAAGAATTTAATGGGAACGTATAAGGATGCATATCAAAAAGTATGAATAAGGTATTATATCGAACACTTTTGTGAATCTTTATGGGATCTGAAGAGTAATGAAATTGAAAGGAGTTCCTAGTAGGAATTTTATACATTTTTATAAGGATATGTTTGTATTTATTTTTATGGGTCCATATCAGTTTAGTTTATATAAGAATTTAATGGGAACGTATGAGGATGCATATTGAAAAGTATGAATAAGGTATTACATCAAATACTTTTGTGAGTCTTTATGGGATCTTCTTAATTGAAAAGTTATACCACGGAGTTTTCCTAGTAGACATTTTATACATTTTTAAAAGGATATATTTGTACTTATTTTTATAAGGCTTCATATCAGTTTAGTTTATATAAGAATTTAATGGGAACGTATAAGGATGCATATTAAAAAGTATGAATAAGGTTATTATATCGAACTCTTCTGTGAGTCTTTATGGGATCTGAAGAGTAATGAAATTGAAAAGATATACCAAGGAGTTCCTAGTAGGCATTTTATACATTTTTATAAGGGTATGTTTGTACTTATTTTTTATAAGGCTTCATAAGTCCATATCAGTTTAGTTTATATAAAAATTTAATAAGGATTTATGAATCCTATTAAAAAAGTATTAATAATGATTTACAACTATTAATTTGACAAGTGTTCATGGGGTTCCAATAGTGGCAAAACTAATAATGTTTCATCAGGAAACCAGGGATGAATTTTATAACATTTTATAAGAAATAATTAGTATATGGTTTTTGTAAGATTTGAAGGGTTATTATAAGTTTAGTTTATATAAGAATTTAATAAGGATTTCTTAGTACACCCATTGAAAAGTATTACTAAGGATTTACAACTATTAATTTGAAAAGTTTTCATGGGATCTCAATAGTAGTCAAACTAAAAAGGTTACAATACTTACAATACTGACTAAACTGAACTTACTAATACAATAGATTTCATATAATTTACATTAAAAATCCATTGCAAGTATATACACATTGTATTTTAGAATTCCCATAAAAGCATAAAATACTTACAATAGACCTCAAGCGAGGAATATACATTAAAAACTCACACAATCTATAAAATCTTTTTTTTAATGCCTTATTTATATTAACGTCCTGGCGAAGTTTAGCTAATGCTACTCTGCCACTTAACCAGGACGGCGAGATGAGTTACGGTCACCCATACCGTACCTCACCTCACAACTCTTCGTATGTCAAACACCATAAAAACTTATAAACACTTATAGGCCTCGTACTGAGAATTTACATTAATATCTTTCAAATTCATATAAAAACCTATAAAGCTTCGCAATTTAATTACTAAAAATACTTATAAATATACTTGTAGACTTCATTCAGGAAATTTAAATTAAAACCCCATTGCAAATTAACATCCTCACAGAATCTTATGAAAACTTCGTGTTTCTTATTAAAACGTGCAGGTACTGATAGACTTTAGGCAAGGAATTTACATTCAAAACACATTTCAAATACTTCAAAAACTTAGACACATGATGAACCTATAAAATCTTCGTATTTCAAACACCATGAGAACTTACAAATACTGATAGGTCTCGTATGGAGAATTTTCATTAAAAATACTTTTCAAATACATATAAAATATCTATAACACTTCGTATTTCAATTACCGCGAAAACTTATAACTACTAATAGACTCCATATAGGGAATTTACTTTAAAAACCCATTGTACGCAGGAAATCTTATAAAAACTTCGTATTTCCCATTAATATGAGCAAATGCTGATAGACCGTCATCTTTTTCTTTTGACTTTTGTCTTAAGACTGCATGCCGATTTGCCGCCCCTTTATGAGGCCGACCGTGTACGGTGCACACATATATCACCCAAATCCAAAGCGGAGGCTGTTCGAAAGTGAGTTGCACATTATAAAAACACATGCGGTCAATCACGTCCATAAATCAAATATTATTCAAATTTGTTGGTAAAGGTAGGTATTTTTCATATACTTTTGATAGTTATGTAAGAATATAAATATGTGTATGTGAATATTTTATCCTTTTTTGTTTGTTCTTAAAAGAAAAATTAAAGTGAGTATACAGTACATACTTTTGGGTTCATTCTCTTTTCGTCAATTATTTATTTGATATTCTTAGTATGTAATTGTATGACGAAAATTTGCTAATACGAAATTTGCCGGTAAATTGTATATACTTTGTTCATCTTTTTACAGTCATAAAAGTACGTACAATTCTGCTACATATTTCAGCTTAGTCTGATGCGGATTAATATAGTATATTATTATTATTATTATTTTATTTATTTATTTAACGTCGGCCTTATTTCCGCTATCAGCGCCTATCACCGACGCCAGGAGACGAGCTACCCCCAACCTGGAAATTTTGCCAAACCTCTTCTCGTAAGAAGAGTAGGGATCTTTTACTTGCCTAACATTTAATAGACGATGGACCGCCTGCTTTACATCCCCTCCGAAGGATGATATATCCACTACGTAATCCTCGTCTTGAAATTACATAGCTTCCGCGTATTCACTGATATACAAGCCGCTAGAAGGTGGGACGAGATTGCTGTGTTTCCCAAGATTTAAATGAAAGTTTCATAGTTATGTATACTTATGTTTGTTTTTATTATGTTGACGTTCTACTTCTGAATATGCTAACATAACTATAGTATTAGGTAAAAATCATTTACTAACGGATGCATAATTGTAGAATCTATCATATTAAACCACATTAAATAAAAACTGTACTGAACAATGAACGAGCGTATATAAATACATGTAGGTGAAGTTACTGTAGATAGTGGGCAACAGAACCACGCCATCTAATGAAGTTGCCGCGACGAGCTAGAAAGAGGAACATTGCTGCTTTACCCAACAACTAAAACTTGAAATATTTTTGGTGTGGCATCTGTTTTTTTTTAACTATTTATTTTACGTCGGCCTATTTCCGCTACCAGGGTCTATCATCGACAAAAGGAGACAAGCTACTCTCAACCTGGAAATTTCACCGAACCTCTTCTCTTGAAAAGAGTAGGGATCTTTTACTTGCCTAACATTTAATAGACAAGGGAGCGCCTGCTTTATATTCTCTCCGATGGATGGTATATCCACTACGTAATCCTCATCTTGAAATTACATAACTTTCGCGTAAACGCTGATATACAAGCCGCTTGAACCCAGGCAGCAAGGTGCCGTCATTATGACGTCGTTTTTTCGGCATTAATTACGTCAATTTCACCTTCAGCATGACGTAAAAATGACGTGAAAAAGACGGCACAATGTCACAGCTCAATGACGTCATATATATGACGCCAATATGACGTATTGGTAATCAGTGAATTTTGCGATAAGGGATGCAAACCTCTCATTATGATATTTTTCCACAACTATTAATAAAGTTTTTGACGAAAAAAAAAACCGGAATGTGCAGGGATCGAACCGCAGACATTTTGCCTCGCAACCTAACACTTAACTCACTGAACCATTGAACATCTTTATTTAAATATGTTTAAAAGCTGTATACCTAGTTAGAAATAGTAAAACAAAATTATTATTACTATGTGGCAAAAATTGAACTAGTCACTAAATACTTCTATTTATTTTTATTTTATAATGATTAATTTCACATCATTTTAATGTCAGAATAATGACCTAAAAGAAACGTGTATTTGACGTCTTCATGATGACGTCAGAAGTACGTATTAAATATCACGTCTCTGGTACGTCATTTATTAATGACGTCAAAATAATGACCTAAAAGAAATGTGTATTTGACGTCTTCATGATGACGCTAGAAGTACGTTATAAATATCACGCCTCTGGTACGTCATTTATTGGGACAATGACGTCGGCGACGAAAAATCACCTTTAAAAGACGTCATAATGACGTCACCTTGCTACCTGGGAAGGTGGGACGAGATCGCTGTGTTTCCCAAGATGGATTTCACCCATCCAAGTACTAACCACGCTGAACGTTGCTTCACTGAAGTATCGAAATACAGCACAGTCAAGGCGCCTCTACGCTCGCCCTAGTGTGGCATCTCAAAGTGTAGATATTATTGAAGATTCACGTCTTCCAGGGCAAGTAAAGCCATTTTATAAGATAAATTCAATCCAGGTGCGCCGTGTTTCTTTCATGCGACGACTTACCGATAGCATTGATTATAGTTTTAAAAGTTCTCCGTTTACAGCGATTGCGATTTCTAGCCCAGTGTGTGGCCCTGGAATAATGAGCCCTGCCCAATATTCTAGCCTCGGTCCTGTGTATTTATTGGATGTGAGATAGTGTAAAATGTTAGCTTATCAGATATTACAGTATTCCTAATTTTATCTGAATCCAGCCAAACCGTATTAAAATAAGGATGACATTGTAAAACACACATAAAATTTTACGATTCAATTACTGTAGTTCAAACTCATTAAGTACTTTATGAGACAAATAATTGCCGATAATGCATATCTGCTCTCAATCCGGGCCTGTAGGAAGCCAACGTAAGCGGGTTAAAACAGAATATAATTTAATGTAAGTAGTAAGTACCTAATACTGAAACATTTTATTAACGGTCATAAAAAATGTCAAATAAACTGTTGTGCGATAATGAAAAAAATATTTATTTTATAAAGAGAATTACGATTATTACCTACCACATTTAATGTTTATATTAAACTGGGTTGAAATTAAATAGAGGGGAATTTTAAGCGTTTAAGATATTTTTTATTTATTCTTTTGTTCCAACTGTGATGAAGAAAACCCTTATTTTAAAATGTTCATCGGCCAGTTAAAAATTCATTTTCAAACTAAGTAGTCTGCTGTTCCATTAATTTCTTAAATCTCATGGAGTTATCTTTTTTTATTTTATGCTCAATTATTTATATGCAATGATTATCTAGTGCAGTATTACTAATTACGATAATTTAGAAGTTTCAACGATCTTCTTAAGCGGAAACTCAGAAATTATTATTGCATAATTTTCAATTAAATAAAAAAAAAAGATTAGGAAAGTAGGTTCTTAATTTAAATAACTGACACATTCGCCAAATTTGCAAATATACTGGTAGTAATAGTTAACTCTTTATTGATCATGTGCAGCTCCCTGGAGGTCTACCGAGATGAAACCTTACTAAAAATCTTCTACACAAAACACTCTTTCAAATAAAGAAATCCGCATCAAAATGGGATCATCCATTGAAGATAGACACACTTACAAACACACCCCTTCTTTTTGTACTGTTAAAAATAACCATATGTTTTGACGTTGGTTTTGATGATCATATCCAAAAGAAGGTCTTGGGCTTGTAGAACTTCGAGATCGATCCAAGTCGAAATTAAAATAGCGAACTATCGACTAAAATTTTCATCTCAAAAGACGTTATAGAGCACCGAGATTTTGCACGTTCCCCGCAACGTGGTATCAAAAGTAAAAAATTGGAAAGTACGCTGAATTTTGATCGCCGAAATATTTATACACCCACTGACGGCGTCCACGCCCTCGGCACAAAATTCGAAAGTACGCCGAATTTTTTCAACGACTACCCGACGGCATTCGACGCGACAGGCAAAAATTTCGGAAGTAAGCTGAAATTGGACTTAAAATTGTGAAAGTTTTCAGAATATCAAGTGGTGAAGCGAAGAAAGCGCCAAAAGAATGTACCCTCAAATATAATTTTTGGTCGAAAAAGGCTAAAATTGCCAAGAGCTGTTTTCACCATAAAGGCAAAACATTTCCACCCGGAAACTTGACCAAAGAAGCATCGTGGACCATCAAAAAACATAGGTTCACGTCGGAAGGCAAACTTTAAATTTTAGCGAAATGGCGAAAAAACCTGATTAGCATATAAATGCATTAATGCGAATATCTTTATAGGGGTCGCATGGAATCGAAGCCGGGGTATACTACTGCTGTTAGTACGTTTTCGTAAGGAAGCGGGAAAGCCTCATATAACCTATATACTATCGCTATTTCTTGTGAATAATATAATCACTATTATAATTATAAAGCTAACCACTAGCGAACCAAAATTTTTAGCAGGTACCGTCATCCGGGTATATATGAAACGATATTTTTATATTTCTGGCAAATACAGCTTCGCACAGTGTGGAGTTTACGAGTTTTTTAGGTCAAAATTCGATTTCTCCTTTGTAATTCAACCAATCTATTTGGGCTCAAAATGTTCGTAATACTGCGCACTTTACTGAAGAACTGCGAAAACTGCAATCCAGCTTATTCTTGACACATGACAGTTGTCAAAAACCTGTAAAAAATGTGAAAACCCTATAAAGGTAGAAGTTTTGAATTTTTTGAACCATTCTACTTAAATGAAATAATAAAGTTTTAAAATATGACGGAACCCCCTTGAGTTACATTATTAAGTTTCTCAGAAAGAAAGTTAAATAAACTTGCTAAGATTTGTTAAATGTTTAAGGTTTTAATTTTTTGAGTTTCCTCTTATAGTCCCTTATAGTATTTATTTATTTATTTTTGGCTCTTTTCAACCTTAAAATTCAGATTCTGCAAGTCAAAAATCATGATAAAATATGATATTGATGGACTTCTAAGTGAGTCCAAATAGATTGATTCTGATTGAATTACAAAGGAGGAGTCGAATTTTGACCTGGAAAACTCGTAAATTCCACACTGTGCGCCGTTTGAAAAAAAAATGTACAGATGTGTTTGCACATTATGAAGGATGTATTTGAGGTACCATTGCAAATATAATATTTATATATTTTAACTGTCAACATTTTTTTTCGATTTTCGTTGTTTCATATAACCCTGAATGTATGAAACGATATATATGAAACTATATATCACATCTGTTAATATCCCAACTAGCAAATTTGTTTTCTAATTTATATGTCATACGATTATTTTGTTTTATTGTTATTTTATTAATGCTTCTAAAATGCTAATTGATATTAGAGTTGCAGGAAACACTATCTGGTTGCCTGCAACTGAACTGTTTTATAAATTTATCATCAAAACGTTTTTACAGCCAAATTATAAAATATCTTATAAAGCAGTTAAGAAATTATTTTAGAAACGTTTCCGTGACTAAGCTAGAAACATTTCAGCTTAAAAAACTAAATCATTTTATAGCGCTTTTTTAGTAACATTCGGCAGTATTTTCAGCACCGTTATAAATATATGTTAGAATTATTTTAAAATTGTTTCCTAGTATCTTATAAAACAGTGATATTAAAGCACTATTTGGGACAGTTGCTATTGAAAGTAAATTGTTCCTTGTAGCATTTTAAAGTGCTACAACTCTAATTTCTAGTAATTTAGTATTTAAAATTGATTTAGTGCCGCCTAAACATTCACTATTTACTTTCAGGGACCAAGTTACAAGTTACAGGTAGGCAGCCAACTTGCATCTTAACAGTACGGTGTGTTGCATACTGTAAAACTCTTGGTCCGGTAATTTGATGATGACATATTTTTAAGGTGTATAACTGGATTAGGTTTATTTATTCATTTATTAGGGTTTAATAGTTTCAGTCTATGGAGTTTACTCTTCTTATGTTCTTAAAATTGGGTATAACATGTTTTGTTGCTCAAGGTAGTAGAAGAATTTTTTTGTAACTAGTTTTGTGTTATTCTTCAAGTGGATATAATAAATACACTACAAGCGTGTTGTTAATTAATAACACAGCCCCACAAAAAAAAAGTGGTCTGTCCGGCGGACCAGACCAATATGTCCATATGTATTTGGACCCGCTGAAACCGAATCCGAAGTCGGAATTGTCAGATCAGGTCGTTTTTCACCCCCAACCCCAAAGAAATGCTCTGTCCGGCGGACCAAACCAGTCTATCCTTATGTATTTGGACCTGCTGGTGTGTTTTTCGTTGTTGGGGGTGAAAAACGAGCCAATCCATCAATTCTGACTTCAAATCCGGATTCAGCAGGTCAAAATACACAAGGATACACTGGTATAGTCCGCCGGACAGACCACTTTGTTTTTGTTTTGGGGGTGTTTTTTGGGGTTGGGGGTGAAAAACGAGCAAATCTGACAATTCTGACTACGGATTCGGTTTCAGCAGGTCCAAATACATAAGAATATGCTGGTTTGGTCCGCCGGACAGAGCATTTCTTTGATGTTGGGGGTGAAAAACGACCTGATGTGACAATTCCGACTTCGGATTCGGTTTCAGCGGGTCCAAATACATACGGATATATTGGTCTGATCCGCCGGACAGACCACTTTTTTTTTGTGGGGCTGTGTAATCTCTATTAATGTTCTACATCTAGACGCTACTATTTGACAACTGACATGACTAACGTTTTACGAAATATTTATTCTTGTATGCTACCACCAATGCAGTATCACTGGTTGCATATTATTAATACTTATTACACATCCTTCCCCCTTATAAATCTAACCTTTTAGGGGCCTTAATTAGACGACCAGACCTAGACATTTTTGGTAGATTTAACATAGGGCTTGCTTTAGCTTCTGACTGGTATATGGTGTTAGACCTAATCAATTGTCTAGGAGAAACATTATTATTTTTCAAGTCATAGGGCTGATCGTTCTTAGAAACAATAGGATCTGATGCAATAGCCTCGACACCTTCTGAAGGAGTGGCGTCCATGGCTTGCACTTATTTAATGATTCTCTTAAATCAACCCGGTTTTGTCTTCTAACATTACCAAATTCATTTTCAACCATGTAAGATCGTGGTGATTAATGATTTTTTACAACATGACCTGGTTCCCATTTTTTCTGCACATGATTATACACGATCACATTACTATCTGGGTTTAACGGTCTCAAGTCTTTAGCAGTCTTATTATATTGTTTTTTATACAATTCATGTTTATTCATTATTTTTTCTTTGACATTTTCACACAACCTGAGTTTTAACAGGTCAGCGCTAATTGGTATTTTTGTTTTACAAATTCTACTCATCAACAGTTGGGACGATGAATAGCCCATATTTTTTAGAGGTGAGTTGCGATATTGTAACAATGCAGTCTCAATATCACCCCCACTTGCTAATGATTTTTCCTATATTTTTTCCTATTCCTACCTCTTTCTCAGCAAGGCCATTGTAACGTGGATAATTTGGACTTCTGGTGACAATTTTAAAATTCCAATCTTTTCCAAATTTTTTAAATTCATAGCTGTCAAACGGGATATTGTCACACGAAACACAATCTGGTGATCCAAAGATGGAGAATAAATTTTTTAGAGACTTAATTACTGATTTCATCGATTTATTTTTAACAGCCCGCAGTTCTAGCCAATTTGAAAATGAATCAAATACAACCAAATAACTTTCATTTGCATATGTAAAGATATCGAGTCCTAGCCTTTCCCAAGAGCGCTCAGGAGTCGGGTAGAGTAATAACGTCTCTTTTTGTTGCTTACGCGCGTTTGTTTCACAAACCTTGCATCTTTTAATGTAAGATTCGATGTCATCATTCATGCCTGACCAATAGAGAATTTGACGCGCTCTAGCTTTGGTTTTTTCTATTGCCACGTGACCTTCATGAAGTAAATGTAACATATCAACCCGAAGAGAATGGGGTACCACAATTTTATCAACAAAAAGTACTAATCCATCAACAAAAATTAAACTTTCTTTTATTTTGTAATAATGACGTAAAAAGTCTGGTACATCCTGCTTATTTTCTGGCCAGCAATTGACACAAAAATCAGCAATAGTTTGTAAATCATTCTCTAACTCTGTCCTACACTGCAATTTTCTTTCATCAGCCATCGGAATATGTTTCACCACTACATGGACTGCAAAGTTAAATTCTTGATCAAACTTTAAGCTTTTTTCAGTTAAAAATGCCCTAGATAACGTGTCGGCAATATACAAATATTTGCCAGGCTTACATGTCACAGTTAAATTATAATTTAACAATCTCAACCTCATTCTTTGTAAACGCGGCGAAATGTTGGCTAACTCTTTTTTAAAATAGTTTCAAGTGGTTTGTGGTCAGATTTAACATTAATCTTTAATCCGTATATGAAAAAATGAAATTTTTGAATCGAGAACACAATGGCCAACTCTCTTTTTCGATCTGCGCATATTTTTGTTCTGTTGGAGTTAAGCTTCTGGAAGCAAATGCCACAGGGTGTCCATCCTGTAAAAGGCATGCACCTAAACCATCTTTGGATGAATCGGTTTCTATTTCACTGTCTTTTTTAGAATCAAAGTATTGCAGAATAGGCGCAGATGTTAATAAATGTTTTAATTGGGTGAGAGATTGTTCATGACTCTTACTCCACTCCCATTCAGTGTCTTGTTTTGTTAACTCCCTTAAGGGGGCAGTTACTTTTGACATGTTTGGTACAAATTTGCCCAAATACTTGCCCATGCCCAGAATTCTTAGTAATTCATTTTTATTGTTCGGAGTTGGTAAGTCTACAATGGCTTTTACATAATTTTTATTTGACTCGACATCATTTTTTGAGTAAATTTGACCCATAAACTTTACCGATTTAGATTTAAATTGTATTTTTATACTATTAAACTTAATATTATACTTTAATGCACGCTCTAATACTAATTGCAAATTTTTGTCATGTTCTTGCTCATCTTTGCCCGTCACTATTAGGTCGCCAAATTAAAGTCCTACGCCATTTAAATCGCCAAATATTTCAAATTTTTTTCTATGAAAAACTTCTGGTGCCGAACTGATACCAAAAGGTAATCTAACAAATTTATATCGCCCAAATGGAGTACTAAAAGCCGTATACTCCGAACTTTTATCATCAATTTTTACTTGAAAGTAACCATCCTTCATATCAAGGACAGTAAAATACTCTTTATCAACTAATTTAACAGCAATTTCGTCAGCGGTAGGTATTAGAAAATGCTCACGCCGAATGGCCCTGTTGAGATATTTTGGGTCTAAGCATAATCTTAAATCACCGTTTTTTTTTCTACAATTACTAGGGGATTCAGCCATTCAGTTGGATTTTTAATTTTTTTAATTATGTTTTGAGCTTCAAGTTGCTCTAGTTTTAACTTTAGCCTATCATATAATGCCCTTGGAACCCTTCTGGGTGGCTGAATATGTGGTATAGCGTCACTTCTTAAAGTGATATGATGTTCTACAGGAAACTCCCCTAGTCCATCAAAAACAGACTTATACATTTTGTTCACATCGTCTAAAGATCTAAATACAACATTAGTGCCTTGACTAATACTAGCAAATCGCTTAATTAACTTAAGAGCTAAACATCCCGGTAGCCCAAGCAGAGGTAATTGGTTGTCAGCACTAACAACTACAAAATTAATCAATGCTTCCTCATTATTGCCTTTACACAGCAAATTGACTTCTCCTTGAGCTTTAATCTTAAAATTGTCACTACCATATGATACAAGAGTTACCTCCGTAGCCTTTCACTGATTGTCAAGTTTCAAATCTGTCAACACTTGTAATGGAATGACGCTTACCTCGGCACCGGTATCTAGTTTAAATTCTACTTGCCCACTACCTTCCAGGATGATTTTCTGCTTCCACACCGTCTCATTTTCACGTTTGCACGATTTACTAATTTACCCTATCATGTTTAACGAGATTATATAGAACTCATCACTTTCACTATCACTGTCTGACTTTGTGTCCTTATTGATTTCATGAACCTTTTTCTTCGCAGAGCCCTTCTGAGACTTTCTACTCGAGCTTTGTTTCTCCTGTGTTTCTAAATTTTTTGACTCCTTTAAGCACACTGTAGCAAAATGATTGCGGCCCTGGCATTTAGCACAGGTCTTTCCTAACGCAGGGCATTTATTATTTATCAGATGTTTGTATCCGCAGTACTTACACACTGTTTTATGCCTGTCATCCTTGTCTCGTTTGTTTCTTATCTCATGTACCTGCAACTCACGGTCAATAAACGATACGGTTGCATCAATCAGCAGCTTTAGGACGAGAGAGACGCGGGGGGCGGGAAATCGAATGAAAGAGATAGACATATCTGATTTCCGTGCAAAAGACAGAGAGAAAGATGGTTGTAGGGTCTATAGGTGACGTAGGCTGTAGACCCTACCGGAATCTTTGTCTCTTTCTTCTGCACGGAAGTTAGATATTCTGTCTCTTTCATTCGATTTCCCGCCCCCCCGCGTCTCTCTCGTCCTAAAGCTGCTGATTGATGCAACCGTATCGTTTATTGACCGTGCCTGCAACTCACTTTGTAGTGCTTTAGCCTGTGATTTACTAATTTCAGTGGCACGACAGAATGAAATTGCTTTTGCCAAGGTTAATTTTGACTCTCTCAGTAATCTCTCTTGTGTGCTTTTATCCCAGATGCCCGTGACGATCTTGTCTTGACACTTTCTCTAAGTTCGGTGAGAAAACTATCAAATACCTGCCCTTCCTTCTGCACAATAATATTGAATTTATACCTTTCAAAAATTATGTTCGCAGTAGGCGCACAGTAATCCTCAAATCTTTTTTTAATTGCTTCCAGCGAATTTTCCTCATCTTCTATGTATATAAAGCTGTTGTGAAGTTCAAGGCCAGGGACGAGATTTAAGAAAACTGCAATTTTTGTTTTTTCACGCTTTGATTGCATACCAGACGCAGTCATAAAAACATCAAATTTTTGTGAGAATTTTCTCCAATTATCGGCAATATTGCCATCTAACACTAGCGGTTCGGGTGGTCGGAACAAGCTCTCCATCTTGGCAGCGTTTCAGCGTATTCTCTAGCGAATGTTCTTTTTGTTGTCACCTCAAAGCACTGAACTTGACACCATGTGTTATTCTTCAAGTGGATATAGTTTCAGTCTATGGAGTTTCTACATGTTCTACATCTAGACGCTACTATTTGACAACGGACATGACTAACGTTTCACGAACTATTTATTCTTGTATGCTACCACCAATGCAATATGTAGTATCACTGGTTGCATACTACTAATACTTATTACACAAGTTTTATGTTGGTAACGCTGGGGGAACGGTCGAATGACATCCTTCTTGCGAAAACCGCGAAGCCTTGCGGACACGCTCTTCTTTTGGAGGAGTTTTGGTCGGCATCGTAGCTAAAGTGATATTTTCATGGATTTGTGGATGATGTCCTAGCGTGTCCTCTCGTACTGCTCTTGCCGCGAATGTTCAGAGTGTTCAGAAAGCTGTGTTTAGCTGAACCTTCAAGTTGGCGGTTTTTTTGTTGGGTAATGCTCTCTAAGGAGAGTGTTTGTAATGTTTGGATACAGTGATTTGTTCTGGTAATGTTCTGAAAAAAAACACGTGGTTTTACTGTTGGTTATGTTGATCCTCTTGGAAGTGCCTCGTGCTGACTTGTTTAGTTGGTCTTGGTCCGCGCCATCCTGTCACTCACTGTGATGAAATCTATTCATGTTAATCCGGGGACATCTATGCTGGAGTAGCAGCTGTTCACTGGGATCTTGTGGGGAGATGTCGCACGGAGACACTGAACCGCTGGGAGATGTGCTCTAGGTATCAAGGAGGACATAGAATCTCGCCGGACTGCCGGAATTTACAAGGTTTTTTCTTTCTTAATTTTCAATGGCTTTAAGCCACCAATTTAGTAAATTTTTTTGTGACAATAATTAAATTATTTTACGATATTAGATCATTTATCGAGTCAGAAGTTGTGAACCTTCAGTTCGATTGCAAGTGTACTCAAATGAATATCTGTAAGCATGTCGCTGTAAAAGTCACATGGTACCATGGTGCTTAGGCATTGCGTTATAATATCGTAGGACAAGATAGTCTAGTTCTGTTATCAACTTTTAACTTCACATACCTAAATAGCTCTTTTAGTAAAGATTTTTCAATAATTTTATTAGCGAGAAGGATAAGCACCTTGTCACATACTCAAATTCATATGCTAGCAAGATAACCTAGAGTACTTTGATTGAAATTTTACACCAGTGTAATTAATCTTAAATGTTATTTTTTTGTACATACAATCTGGGTAATTTTAATAAATGTTGTCCATATCTAAGTGCTCTCATTTCTTGATACTCATTTAAACTTTGCTTAGACTTCATAATGAATAATTACGTACTATAATTAAAAAGATATTAGTTAAAACTTCAGTATTTTCCATTGCATGTTATATGCCAGCTAAAATTTTGTTTCTTGGCTGACAGAATTTCATTTTTAAATTGACTATTGGCCAAGTGGCGCCCTCTATTATTTGTCTGTGTTTACTCTATTACTCACTCCTCTTTTTGCCCTCCGAAACAAACTAGCTGCCGTACGCATGCGAATGTTTTTTATGCATTAGGCATGAAAAGCGTTGCATCCTGCTACATAATTATTATATAGCGTTGCAATCTACTGCAATAAGGCAATAAAGTAAACAAAATAAAATTGTATTGAGTAGTTTTTTGATCGGAGACACAAATTTTACGTCAAAAAAATTTTAGCCAATTTTACCAAATATTTTTTCACTTGTTATTTTTAGGTCCGGCGCCTTCGCCAAAATTTCTTAAATTTAATTCTTTTTCCACGCTATTTTTATTAAAACAGAAAATGTTTTTAGTGCAAAATATTATAAGGACTATTAGAAAGTATCACATCATATAAAACGTATGAAAAAACATCATGAATTCGGAAATTCTTTAACTTGATCGCTTGTACATTTTTTGAGCCGTATCTCGGAAACTAGATGTGGGATCGAGTTGGGCCCATGAGAACTCTTAATCACAATGTCGAAATTTGCAACAATTGACGATTTGCATGAAAGAAAGTTCAGTAAAAAGTGTCATGGCGCACAGTATAATGGTATCACTGTAATTCACTGCACATGTTGACCAACTCGTCTAATTTCAAAACTTTGCAACAATTAAATACCTATAATATAATAATCATAACATCGTTTTCATTATCTTTAATGTTAAACCTGCTTCCATTGAATATAAATAGTCTTTATTAGGTTGTCTCGCAGTCTACAATATTTAAAAAATGTCGAATTATGCAATTCGTCAAACACTGTTTCCAACTCTCAGTTTACTAGAAGAGTTGGCAGCAGTGATTGACAAATTGCATAATTTGACATTTTTTAAATATTGTAGACTACGAAACAACCTAATAAAGATGATTTATATTCAGTGGAAGTAGGTTTAACATTAAAGATAATGAAAACAATGTTATGATTATTATATTATAGGTATTTAATTGTTGCAAAGTTTGGAAATTAGACGAGTTGGTCAACATGTACAGTGAATTACAGTGATACCATTATACTGTGCGCCATGACACTTTTTACCAAACTTTCTTTCATGCAAATCGTCAATTACCAATTTTAGTAGCTTAAACTTAATTAAGAAAAAACCTTTAAGCTATTTTTAACCTCTCGATAATAATTCAAAAGTTACTAATGTTGATAAATAGTAAATTAAAAATGTATTAAACTAATAGTGTACCAGCACCCAGCATGTAATTAGAAAGTGTGCATATTTATTAAAAAAACGAAAGTTTTCCCAATTTTAGTAGCTTAAACCTACGACGAAAAAACTTAAGATATTTTTAATCTCTAATTACTAATTTTAAGCTGCAAATGTAAATAATAACAAGCTAAAAACGTACTCTTCGCCAATTTACTGAGCTTTTTATATATAATTGTTACACATTCTATAGGATATTCTTCGCAGTTTCTTGTAAATAAAGTTAGTTTTTGGACATCCTAAATTTTGTGATACCATCTTTGTTGTAAAAAAAATTATATGGAAGGTATTTCAACTCGTACTTCTATGAAATATATATTAGTAAAATTAATAAACAAAAAAAAAATATATTATGGAAATAATATTTCGCAAGATTTCCATTTTAGTAAAAGCGACAAAAATTAAGAGAATATTTTTTTTTTAATTAAATAATTAATAACTTTTTTATTGACTGATCGATTTTCTTCAAAAACAATAGGGTTCTTCCTCTAGCTAACACTAACTTACTTTCTAAATTTCAATACAATCGGATTTTTCTTTCTTAAGTTATCGTGCTTACAAGAAACGTGACGGACGGACAGACGGACAGACAGACGGACAGACGGACATTTTGAAAGTTGTTCAGAATTCGTTCACTAACACAATGATATGAAAATTTTTTCTCTACGAGCGATATTTACGATTTTAGAAATGTGCAGATCAAATACAATATACTCTTCGTTTTTGCGAAGAGTATAATTATAGACCTTTCTATAACCTGTCAACAAATAAGGCTAATAGATCAACCCAACCTTTCTATGTAGTACACAGCCTACTAACTAACCTAATCTAACCTAATCTAGCTGTCATTCTTATATTTATTTATTCATTAAATTTAGGAGTGAAATTTTCTTACAGTATCCCCACATGCTTTAATTAATTACCGGACATTTTTCAAGCACTAAGGAAATTGCTAGTGAAAATTTTCATAAAATGGGCAAGTGTTAAAATGAAAACTTAACATGCAATTTAACGGTAATAGTTGCAATAAATTATAGTTTTTATCAAAACTGTTGTTATTCTGGCTACAGTCATTTTTCTTCACCTATAACTTATAACAAAAATAGAAAATAACCTTTTTGAAAAAAATTGTTATATCGGTTAAGATACGGCCCTGTTACAAGTCCGTCACCTCCAAGACACATTATTTTATAGATATTTTGTAGGAATCACCTATAGTTTAATTACCTTAAAATGCTTGTTACTAACACAAAAATATTTTATAGAGGGGAGCCATTTGATGAGAACAGCATTCGAGGTCGTAAATATGACAAGACATAAAATGTTTAAAAACCACATTCTTATTAATATTTATGGCAGTTAATATGTGCTAATTATAAAGTTATGATGATTAAAACAAATTGGCGTTAAATTTCACAACAAAAAAAAACCGCTGCTCAAGGAATCACTACTTCCACATTCAGATTTTCTATCAAAGTCACTCACAACGAAAAAATTTTGTATGTGGAAATAATTGTTTATGGAACTTTCATAATATAATATTTGAAACCCTCTACCTCACAAACCCATAAAACTATACCCCACATAGGTAGTGGGGTGGGGGTGGTAGTGGGAGTGGTAGTGGGGGTGGATGAAGTAAAAAATATTTTGAGGTTTTTGGTTCTTGTACACACACTAAATCACAATTTTTTTCATCCCCTCTAATGATGAGGTGGGGGTGGTAAGGGGGTGGCTAATGCCACATTTTTTTTTGAGACCTTAGCTTCTCTTGTATATACTAAATATGAATTTTATGGACTCTTATCTGCTTGATTTACCTATTTACCCCAAATTTACCCCAATTTACCCCCCAACCCTTCAACGGAACAAGATGAAAATATAATCTAGTTCCAGATCTCGTTAAAGTACATATGTGTACCAAATTTCAAGTCAATATCTCAAACGGTTCCAGAGTAAACGCGCGCACAAAAAAAAGTTCGACAGACGGACAGAAATTTTTTTTCGCTCGAACTTAAAATCTCGACGTTTCATGACATTCTAAGCCTATTTGAACAATAATAATTTTAAAAAAAATTTTTGTCGTTACTATACTTCCGCTGGATGTGGAATCAGTTTTTATAAAATTCCAAAAATTAGAAACCTTCAGTAAACATGAGGGAAACTTAAAATTCATCAAAAACACATGGCATAATTCACAGTAACATTTCCTTGGCACCAAAAATTGCAAACTGTATGGGTTAACATGTCTCTAAAATAATTATTGAAAGTAGGTTCTTATTCACTATCCAATAAAATCACCGATGGCTGTGTATATATAACATAAACATAACATAAACACACCACAGAAAGTAGACAACCCCCAAATCCATAGCCAAAACTGTGCGGAAGGGGGTTACACATTTGGAAAAACGCAGACATACATCCACACCCACCGGTGTTGTCAATGGGGGTCGAACCGAGAGCGCGGTAGGCAGTCGATCAGCATATTCACCACTCAATACGCATTAGCATTAAAATCTTTATTTACATATTATGGATTACATTTCAATAGGTATTTCATTTATCTCATGAATAGTGTCCCAGCCAGCAGAGTGACGTCATTTCTACGTGATATTTTGGTCGATCTGGACCAGTATCACGTCCAGATCGACGTGATTCTGACGCAGAAAAGACGACAATATGTCACAGCGACTCGACGTGATTTGGCGACGTGATTTTGTCGCCACATTATGACGTCCTTTTGACGTATCCCAGCCAGCAAAGTGACGTCATTTCTACGTGATATTTAGGTCATTATGGACCGAATCACGTACAGATCGACGTGAACATGGCGCAGAAAAGACGACAATATATCACAGCGACTCGACGTGATTTGGTGACGTTATTGTAACATAGTTTGGAGCATTTTGAGTGGGGTGAGGTAAACTTACCTCAGAAGATGAAAGATAGAATTTTGGCTATATTTTGCATTTGATGAAATGTATCTAGCGTTTATAACTTAAAATCGTGTATCATTTATTATACTAACAGAACACTACATGGTTTCAAGTTAAAATCATGTGACATTTCATCATTACAAAATATAACAAAAATTTGTGAAATATTCGGAATTTCCATTTTATAATAAAAAAAAGTAAAAAGCAATTGCATAATAAAATAAGTTACATAAGGTGTCCATCCCCTATCGTTATAGAACGTCCCCTATCGATATACAACCATAGGGGACACCTTGTCCAACTTATATTATTATGTACCTTTTTGTTTATATGTTCATTTATTACAAAATTGAAATTCCAAATATTTCACAAATTTTTGTTATATTCTGTAATAGTGATTTTAACTTGAAACTATGTGTTCCGTTTGCATAATAAATGATCCACGATTTTAAGTTATAAATTCAAGGAACATTTCACCAAATGCAAAATATAGCCAAAATTCCATCTTTCACCTTCCGGAAGTAGCTTACCCCCACCCCGCTCAGAGTACTTAAACTACATTACAATATATGTTGAAATTTTGTTTAGAAGTTAGAGGGCTATTAAATTTGTGAACAATAAATAAAAAAAATAATAAAAACTTATTCTGATCATCCACGGGAATAAATAAAATAAAATTGTTTTACAAAAAAAAAAAATTAAAATAGAAAAAAAATCTTTGTTATTTATTCCTACGGACGACTAAGAAGTTTTTATTATTTTTTATTTACTGTTCACAAATTTAATAGGCCTGTAACTTCGAAATCCTTTTGTGTTTTTTAGTCTTACAATTAAGTCTACTTTACGCTCCCAAACATGATATGGGACACCTTGTATAACTAGTTAAATATGCAATATATACACTATACCTACCAATTATTTCATAAAGACTGGTCAGTGTTAAGCTATTTTCTTACTGCATAGAATAATTTTAGTTACTTTATATATAGAACAACCAGGCCTGTAGCTAGGGGGGGGGGGGGGGGCAGGATGGGCGGCGCCCGTCCTGGAATAAGTTTCGCTCGACCTACGGAGATCGTAATGGGGGCAATTTTAACTGTCTTTATAATATTTTGAAAGAGATTGGGTAAAAATTTTCTAATTTTTTCGCATTAAAAAGTTGTTTTGGACAAAAAAAATTTTTTTCTGGATTTCTTCCCCCCGCTCATCAAAAAATTTTTCGGACTTTTTTACGGGCCCGTCCTGAAAAATTGTTTGCCCGCCCTGAAAGCACTTTCTAGCTACAGGCCTGAGAACAACCATATTAACAACACAGTATTAAAAGTGACATTTTTGTATAATAATGGAGACTAAAAAGTAGTTGCTAGGTATACATGGTAATTATAATCATTTCTTGATAAAGTTAATTATTATAATGATTACATCAAGTGGAAGTGAAAAGTGACACCACTCATTTTAAAACTTTTATATTTTCAGTGACCATACTATTATATCTTTTGACTATTTTTTTACTATATGAATCTTTAACTGTTCAGAACTGATTGGATCAATAAAACTCAAAATATTTTCCAAAATATTATATATTATGCATTAAACGAGTATAAATAAGAGAGTTGTGTTACTTCAAATATATTTTTATTTTTTGTTACAGTCACTAATTGCAATAATAAAAAACAATTCTGCAAAGAATTTTGATTGATATTTTTTTATCTAAACAACGTTTTTGCAACTTTTGAATTGACATATTTTGTTAATCTCTTGCCAGTAACTAAAAAATTGTACAAATTGGAGGGTTTAGATTAAAAAAAATAACAATAAAAAGAAGACTTGATAAAAAATATGTATAACGTTTTATCTCACTTAAATACAATAACGTACCGCTGTCTTGTTTAGATGATGCTAGTAATTATGAAACTTCTCTTGGCGTTCTCAACACGTCATCAGCGACTGCAACTACTGGCTGAGTATTTTCTTTTGGATTTTCCAACCTTTGGGAGAAAGTATTTTCTTTCCCTATAGAGGAGGTAATTTCAACTATAAAAGAAACGATTAAATAATAATTATTAGTTTTTCAAAGTACCTATATACTAAAAATAAATATCTTTTATTTCTGCTTATATCATTATTAAAAAACACTATTTTGAGTACTTAGCTGATAACTTTTAAAGAAACCATTCGTTCTTTTCATATAAAATTGTTCGCGTTTTGTTATGTAGGTATACCTATTGACAAAAAATTCTCCCTACGAAACATCTTGTTAACTACTTTCGTTCACTTAATAAGTATCTAATATTCAGTGATTTTGAATTCATGGAAATATTTAAAATACCTACACAGCTTTTGATTCATTTTTCTCTTTGATATATACACCCTCTTTATTAATTTATTATGTAATTTGGAACGTGTAAATATTTTTGGTTGTAGTTTTAAATACTTACCGAGTTATTAGAAGAAAAACTTATTCTTATTTTTAGCTTCTAGTAAAGGTAAAATGTCATTCCTTTTTGGGAAGTTGACGTCTTCCAATACGTTCTTCGATATCATTGTCTACATTTGATGAAATAAATTTAGGGATGAATAATGCATCTTTTTGTAGAGTTCTTAGCTTAGTTTTTTTATAATGAAAATAAAGTATTAACAACAACACCAATAATCCACTAATATTAAACAGATAGGTCGTACCTATTTAACTACACACGAAGTTCTACAATTAGTTAATTTTACTTTAACAAAAAAAAACCTTTAAGTAAAACATGCAAATTACATACCTATGTGAGTCGCATATACAAATAAAACATTCATTCACTAAAAGTAGTATAAATTATTTAGTAGTACTGCTTAGATTTGACGCCTTAAAACAAAATAATTACACAAAGCCAACAATAAAACGTTCACGACACAATTACAATGGCGTCCTGTGATGGGCATGATATATTTGATATATTTCTTTCTAACGTTTTGCAAACACACAAATGAGTGAATACTTCTCTATAAATCTTATAATTGATGTTTTTTTAATCTTTGTCTTTATTAAATTAAGAGCGTAATAGGTAAAGTAGATCAGAAAAGTTTATTAATACCTAAGTTGGTTTGGCTTTGAAGGTTAGAAAAAGGACATTATCGGATTTCGGCGGCAGTTTAGCAACACTGCTGATATTGTCCCAGCGACATCAGCCGAATCAAGCCGAACATAAAACACTCAGAAGCGAGAAATATAAATAACAGAATTATATAGGAAAGATTTTAGTATATACATAAACTGTTAATGTTAAAATTTAATGAAACTAATGCTTTAAATTATGAGTGATATATTTACATAATTTTATTATTGAATCTGTGTAAATAATCAGAACATATGTAATTAGTTCTTTATACGATATAATTTAAATAATATACTACTATTCTGTTTCAAATATGTTATAATACCTATATAAGACTATAGAGGTATATTGTTACATTTTGTAATTTGATATCAACGTTATTTCTTGAATAAAACACAATTAAGTATATTGAAAAAAGCCAAACATATATCATATATACGTACGCGAATCAGACGTGTACTAGACGTGATGTAAAAACCTCATAAGCACGTGTAAACTGGTACGTCTAAAAGACGTGACTTTTTAGTCGATTTGGTACCGTCGACGAAAATAACCAAGGATCCACCTGATATTGACGTGAAATTACGTCACTTTGCTGGATGGGATGTACAATAATCATTGTGTTTTGTGGACGTTTACGCGCGCGGGACGTGGCGCGTCCACAAGAGGGCTGATGGAGGCCCGGAGATAGATTCACAACCTTTGTAATTAAATTGCGTTACGAGATTGCATTTTTCCTCGAGTTTAAATGCATTTATGTATTTATGCTATAGCTTTAGGTATTAGGATATCAGGAATTGTGATGGGTTAAATGATACTGTGAACATGCAGGAAAACACTAAAAAAAAACCTGCTTAAGATAAGATTAGTCCGCATATAAAACATGTTAATTTGAATAAATCGAATACCATCGATGTATTAAATATGGATTGGATTTTATGTGTGTATACCTCTTACGGTTTCTGTGTTCCTAAT
The DNA here is from genome assembly GCA_936432065.2 of Rutpela maculata. NCBI lineage: Eukaryota > Metazoa > Arthropoda > Insecta > Coleoptera > Cerambycidae > Rutpela > Rutpela maculata. The sequence goes on along the minus strand of OW386287.2, from coordinate 134,122,081 downwards.
GCAGGATTCCTCAAGAGAGGGTTAATTTGGAGGAAAGGATGGTTGGGGGACGGATGTTTTATGGTTTATGCAATAGTTATTGCCTCCTGAGAGAGTATATCTCAAGTTTTTGGTGCATAAGTTTATGTGTGTGACCTGTGTTATCATAGTCTCTCAGGTAGGCAATTATCTCTTGTTATATCTGAGACGCCGACCTTTAATTTTAGTTTTAATGTGAAAAATTTCTGGGCAGTCTCCCTTATATAATCTGTAGTGCATGATATTGAGGTCAACCTATGAAGCTCCTCAATAGTTATGTATCTCGATGAATTTGTTAACACACGGAGTATTTTATTTTGGGTCACTTGCACCCTGTTCAGCTGCGTGTCCGACGCCCCGTTCCAGGCCTCGAAGCCGTATAACAGGATGGGTCGTAGTATTACTTTGTACAAAATTAATTTATTATTTGTTGTTAGTTTACTCCGTCTATTAATCAAGGGATAGAGCCTACTGAGGGCACCATAGGTTGAGTTAATTGCCCTCGTGATATGAGGGCCAAAATATAGACGCCTGTTGAGGGTGACTCCCAGAAACTTCACGGTTTTATGCTCAGCAACTTCCTGCCCAGCGATTTTAAGTTTATTAATAATTTTAGTGTTTGTAAGTTTTCGGTTAAAGTTTATGCATTCAGTTTTCTGAGGGTTAATCTTAATTTTCCACTTATTATAAAACGTTGTTAGTTTTTCAAGGTGATACTTAATTTTCTGTGTCGCTGTTTGGGCATGGAAGCTGCTTGCATATATGGTGACGTCATCAGCATACAACAAGAGGGAAGTATTGGGGTATGACGGGATATCGGAAGTAAACAGGTTATAGAGGATAGGTGACGGGGATGACCCTTGAGGAACTCCTGCGGAGAGCCTGGTTTTGACTGATAAGGAATTATTTACATGAACAAAAATATATCTGTCAGATACAAATGATGCTATAAGGGTGGTTAAGTACTTAGGGAACTTATGCACTTCGTCAAGTTTGTAAATGAGGCCATTCCGCCACGTGGAATCGAAGGCCTTCTCGATGTCTAGGAGCAGGACAACGTTGCACTGCTTCTTATTGTAGCTGTGCAGCGTATCCTGCACCAGCCTATATATAGCGTGTGAAGTTGTATGTCCCGATCTGAAACCGAATTGTTGGGTGGGGATTAGCCGTTTTTTCCCCACGAGCCTGTTATATGGCCCAAAATGATTTTTTTCTGCCAATTTTGACAGAGCATTCAATAGGGAAATCGGCCTATAGCTTCCAGGTTCATGGGGTGGCTTATTCGGCTTCAGTATCGGGATCACAATGGCTACTTTCCACCTTGGGGGGTAGTATTGCAGTCTTATAATGGCGTTAATGATGTATACTATTTGTACAATTACTTTTTGAGGGAGATTTCTAAGGACTATATTGGGAATCGTATCGATTCCCGGTGCTTTGTTGTAGGGGAGGTATTTGATAAATTTACTAATTTCGGCAGGGGTTGTCAGGAGTTTCGGTAGTTTATAGGGAGGGATGGGGTATCTAGGATGCAGGTCACGAACATATGCCGTGACCTGCTCTTGGAAGGGAGTGAAATTAGGGGGGGTGGTGTTGGTGGTTTGGAGATACCCAGCAATGACGTCAGCTTTATCGGCGTCCAGATTATAAGTCTGTCTATCTTTAACTAACGTAGGGATTGGCGGGAACTTTTTATTTAATAGTTTGGACATTTTCCACAATGAGTTGTCTTTTGTGGTTAGTTTCTGAATGTTTTCATTCCACATCTTTTCCCTGAATTTGCTGAGTTTATTTTTAATAGTGGTTTGCAAATCGTTTAGTCTATCTCTGTCCAGCGGCCGCCGAAAACGTTGCCACTTTCGCTTGATTCTATTTTTGAAGGTGATAAGGTCAACTATCTCACGGGGGCTGATTTCCTCGCGTGGTTTTAAGTTCATTTGTTTGACTACACAGTTTCTAGCATTAACAATCACCCCCGTGAGACGTTCGACCTCCTCGTCCAGTTGTTCGGTAATATTGATGTTATTATTAATTACTAAAGATTCGTTAACGAGTTTTTTAAATTTTTTCTAGTCAACATTTTTGTAGTTAAAAACTTGTCTTGTGACGTCATTAGTCTGGGTATCTCTTAATTCAAAATGGACGGGGTTGTGATCAGAAGAAAGGAGGGATAGGGAAAACTGCTGGATAGGATAAGGGTAGTTTTTATTTAATATGATGTCTATAACTGAGGGTGACGTTCTGTTTGGCGGGAAATGCGTTGCTATACCCGGTGCCAAGGCTGCAATTGCGTAATCGTCTACAGTCATGCCATTCCTATTACTACACCTATTATTCCTGTGATTTTATTGTTAGGCGGATTATAAACTGAAGTTATGACTGTGCTATCCATTAATTTAATGGAGCAATTTTCTATACTAATATTGAGTGCAGGGAGAGGGAGGTGCGGTATCCCCTTTTTAACGAGTAGAGCCACACCCCCTCCCCTTCCGCCTACCCGATCGTTTCTGTACATAATAAAATTTCTAATATTTGTGTATGTCTTTTAAAAAGGTTTCAGAAATTGCTGCAATATCGATTTTTTCATCGCGCAGATATTGTGAGTATTCGTTTAATTTACTAATTAGTCCGTTGGAGTTCCAAAGGGAAACTCTAAAAATATCTAAGGTTATATTTGGGCAGGATTTTTGCAGTGAATTCCTGCATGATGGACAGAACGTCCATGTCATTATTTATGTTTTCTAACATGCTATTTAGATGATTGATAGCTTTGATCGTTTCTTTAATGTTAATAAGCGAATTTAATTTATTTGTTGCGCTTATTAATTGTGCAAATTTTCCGGACTCACCGGCTGTACTAGATTGGTCTTCTCTTCTAATCTGTGGCTGTGTTTGCGCGCTTCTTAGTTGGAGTTGCTCCTCCTTGGTGGGCTGAGACTGGCGGCTTGGGCCAGCCTGGACGCTGTCGTCCGAAATGGCGAGTATAGAGTTCTTTCGTCTACGCTCCTCCCATACGTTTTTAGTAGGTGCAGGAGCTGGAACGTATTGTGCTTCTTTAACTTCTGTATTCCTGTTCATAAAATTTAATTTTCTCTGGTAAACCGCACAGTTAATGTTGGATGCTGTGTGATCCTTTAAGCAATTAGCACATTTGGGAAGGTCATTAGGTAATTTAGTGCAGTCTTTTGTCCAGTGGTTACCTGCACATTTGACACATCTCGGGTCTCTGTGGCAATTGCTAGTTGCATGGCCCCACAATTGGCATCGTCGACATTGAGATAGTGGTCTCTCGTTTTTGCGCCGTTCTCACGCAATTTTTGTATGAAGTATGTATTTAATTTTTTGTTGGAGTTCACGTAGTGTAATGTTATTGTCTGTGACTATGAGGTAGAGTGGGGAAAACTTCGTCTTCATTTTAAAAATGTTTTTTACTGGGCGATTGTGTATGTCTTCTAATTCCTCCTGGATGTCCTCAGTTTTTACTTCCCCTTGCAGGCCCCTTAGGACGAAGGCGTGTGTTTTGTCTTCCTTAGTTGTATACGTATGAAATTTGACCTCCTCTTGCCCTATAAACTTGGTTTTATATGTTTTATATTCCTTTTTGTCTGCGATGTATAATAGGGTGGATTTAGGGGCGTATTTGATGTAAAATCCTTTATGTATATGGGTTTTAAATTCTTTGGTTAAATCAGCGTCCGATTTAGTAGTACCTTGAAGTACTATAGGAGGGTTTTTAAATAGTACTTCGGTGGGTTTATTGGCATTGCTTTTAGGTTTGGCGCCAGTTTTTTGGGTGGAGTTGGCTGCTTTTTCCTGGATCTGTGCCTCCGCTGTTTAAAGTATTGCGAATCTGTTTTGTGTAGTGACCTTTCTGTCGGGGGGTAGTTGTAGTAGTTGTGCAATTTTGACTGTTTTCCTAGGGGTAGTGAGTCCTGAAGTATGGGTTGTTATAAGTGGTTCAGGTGGTGTCGGCGAGGTTGTTTTAGATAAACTTAGTTGGCTAATATTGATTTTTTGTTGGCCAAAAATTAGGTTGTTATCTTCCAGAGATATTAATCCGTCTTTAATAAGCTGGGCAATGTATTTCTCTGTTGCCTGTTGTTGTGCAAGCTTGGCACGTTGTTCAGCGAGTGAAGTTGAGTGCAAGTTTAGGTCTTTCGGGAGATCAAGATTAATTTTAGGTGACTTTTGGTAGGTTGGTATTTTAATTATCGGCTCCTTGTGCATTTCTGTGTTAGCTGACGTCATCAAGTTGTTATCGGGTGGATTGTCAACTAGGGAGTACTCGAGGTCCATATCTTCTTCGGCGTTAGAAGCCATTATGTTGGAAGCTAGTTCTGCATATGAGACCTTGGTGGGTTGATTTAGTAATTCCTTATGGGCCTCGTAGAAAGTCTGGGTAATTTGTTCTGCCTGTAATTTTTTAGCAAGCGTGGGTACAGGGGGTGATTTCTGTAATTCGGTTTCGTATTTACTCTTGAAGTTACCAGATTCCTCGAATTTTTCGAATTCCTTAACAATATTAGGAATTTGTTTCTTACTGGACTCTTTACTTTGCATAAAACTCGGTTGTTGATAAAGCCACTTCGTATGTTTGCTTTTCTTGATAGTGATTGACTGCACGTCAATACGTCTATCTTGTTTTGCCTTTTTGGAGGCTTGGGTGTTATCTTCGTTTTCGTACTCACTGTCTGATTCCACAATTTTTAATGAACGGGGGCTTAGAACTGTTTGTGTGTCTATTTCACTTTGTTTAATGGGCACATTAGTGTCTGTTTCACTTTTACTATAAATTACTTTGGTGTCTCTGTCACTGTTTAACTTATAACTAGATTTATCTGTATCTCTGTCACTACTGCTCGTTGCACTGGTGCATCGCTTCTCCGCCTTTTTATCGGATTTCTTATGGTCAGAGCGCTTTCGCGATTCTTTGTTTTTCACTTTTTCACCGTCACTAGACTTTATATGAGTTTCTTTACTCTTTTTTGAGAATAAATTATGAGTAAGCTTCTCAACGTCGTCCTCGTTTGCTGACATCCGCTTCGAAACTGCACTCAATACGCCTTAACCGATTGAGCTACCGCGCCGGTCATATAGAGATCAGCATTTAATTATATTTTTTCTACTCCCTATGTAAACTTGCTGTTCTCTGTACAGTCTGTAGAATGGATAAGTAGGCAATTCCAGTTAACTAAATGGATATATTTCATATCAGTTCTAGGATGGATATGAAATGAAACCGACCAATCACAGTTCGTGTACATAGACAACTATTCGTTTTAAAATCAAATTAGTGCGTAAGCTGTCAAAGTAACTGTCAGTGTGTACTGTCAGTGTGTGTGTATAAGAATATGCATGCGACTTTTTGAATTGAAGAAATTGTTTTATTTTATTGGTATTTTATAGTAATAATAACAAACAGTGAAGTATGTGCTTATAACGCAATGAATGAAGCTTCAATAAAACTGTTTTATAGTGGTGGTACCGAATTTTTTTAGAGCCTGCGAAAATGTTTATACAGTTATTTTGTAATGGTTGCAATAGGCTTTACATGATATCAACAGTGACTGAATTATTTTATAAGATGGTGCCAATTTTATATTTGTAGCTGTCGTGTTAATAACGTTTTTAAAGTGTTTCTGAGAGTAATGTTGTTTTATGAAATTTGTGTCAGAAACATTTCTGCAGCTTTTATAAAATACCAAATTGCTAGTTCGGATGTGTTAAAAACTTCCAACTTGGGCTAAAAAAAGATAAATAAAGAACCACTGGCTATTTTATTTTATTATGTTTATTATTTCATTTTAAATCACATATTTTATTGCAACTGAGAAAATAAATAGACTCTTTTAATAATAAATAAATATTATCACTTTAAAATCTTTGGTACAAAATATTTTGCTTTATCTAAAAACTAAAATTAGGAGGGAAAAAAATTAACTAAGTACCATATTCTTTGAATTTAAAAAAGCAACAAAAATAGTTATTTGTGTATCAAGGCCGTAAAATTGATCTTTCTCGGCCGAATCCTAAGTTTGCCGCCGAGGCCTAAAAAATACTTTTTAAAACTAAAGAGCAGGCGCCCCGCCAAACGTATGGATGTCCCGACAAATTACGCTTGGTGATATAATATATTGTATTTGATGTAAGGCAACTTCGGCAACATCCTCAACATTTGGATAGACAAATTTGTCTTTATTGGCACTGTAATTTCTTAAAAAACTAATTGTAAACATGTTTTTCTGGTTGTCACAATTAATAATTCTCCCCAAAAAAGTTTTGTTTACTTCTTTCTTAGTGTTTTCATTATATATCAATGTGACATCAACAAACATATTTATTGATAATTTATCACACAATACAGATTGTTTTCGATCACATAAATTGATCTCTGGTTGCCTATCGTGTTGGTCTTCGTTGTCACTATTTTATAATAATAATAATAATAATAATAATAATAATAATAATAATAAAGCAGGAGAGGCTAACCGTTATCCATCTAGCCTTTGGTGAGTAGCACCACCACTTACTCCAGCTGGGGGTGCAAAACCGAACCGGCAGCCCTAGCGCACCCGGGAGGGGAAAGCGCTTTCCCCTCTGGTGTCGGTCGTGGGCTTGTTGGGCTAACCACCCACAAGCCCGATCCTTCGGTTCCAGTTGGCCGAAGACAGGGCCTCCACGATCGACCCCGTGCGGATAGGGGTCAAGGGCAAGGTGGTGGAGCCAAACAGGGAAGGATGCCCATTGATAACGACCGCTATAACCAAGGACGCTTTGAGTGGACAAATGAACTGAGAGACGACCTGATGAACTGTTATGAAAGCAGTGAGCCCGGCCGAAGGGGGTACATGGCGCGAATGCATGCTCTGTGGTGTGAAAACCACCCAGAACATGACGCCTTCACACCTTTGAACCTACGTGATTATGTATCCCACCTTCGTGCTAGAGGCTATGTCAGAGCCGCTCCTCAGCCAGTGAATGAGGTGGCCGAACAGCCACCGAACGAACCGGTTGAGGAAGCGGTTCCTATCGTTCCACCAACACCAGAGGGTCTCAGTACCAGACGGGGGTTGCACAACATAAAACCCCCCGGGCCACAAGATCTGGCCAGAGTGGATGCAGAACTACGTGCAGCGCTACCAGAAGAGGCTGACATCTGGCACATAAATTGTGCCGTGTATGCTGGCGCTCAACGCTTGTCTCAGGTGGAGAGGCGAAATACTACCTCTCCACAGGAAAGAGCGGGACGGCGCATACAGAAGATGGAAGCCAAAATCCGGTCGACGAGGCAACACGCATCCCGTATCCAATATGTGATTGACTATATGGCAGCCAATAGGCCTTTCACGCCTAAAGTGCGGCGAGTAGTTGCCAACTTAAGACGCGTCCATCACATACTTAATGGGGCAGTGCTGCAAACCACCAAACAGCACTGCCTCGGCAGGATACGGATGCTAGTGTCTTGTAAGAAGTCACTAGTGAGGCGGGCGAGGGGGCTAGCGGAAAATCAATTTTTCCGCAAAAAGCCCTCGCGCCTTTTCGAACCGCCTCAGCGTGTTGCTGAAAATCCGCCGACTGCAGATCAGGTGGAAAACTTCTGGAAAACGTTGTTCGAACAGAAGCTTCCACTCAACAGAGACTCTCCAGCCCTGGCACACTTTGAAACCTTTAGCCAAAGGTTTCGTCAACCACACGAGGTGTGCCAACCAATAACCCCAGAAGAGGTTCGAAGAGCTCTTGAGGGCTCTAAGAACTTTGCTGCTCCAGGTCCCGACGGGATAAATAACTTTTGGTGGAAAAAGTTATCGAGTACCCACCACCATTTGGCCAGAATTTTTAACACCTGGCTAAATAGGGAGCAGCAAATTCCTTCTTGGGTTGTTGAGGGGCGGACAGTGCTGATCCCCAAGAACGGAGATTTGTCTAACCCAAAGAAATACCGCCCGATAACCTGTTTAAACGCATGTTACAAAGTGTTTACACGCATTTTGTACATGCGGGTGCTCCACGCAGTTGAACCGGTTTACGAACGGATATATGAGCAACGAGGGTCGAAGAGAGGTGTCGCTGGCTGCAAGGAGAACCTGCTGATTGACAGATGTATCACGCAGGACTCCGTGCAGTATAAGCGGAACCTCTTCATGGCCTGGATCGACTACCGCAAGGCATTTGACATGACATCTCATGAGCTTATTTTACACTTGCTCCAATGTCTTGCGGTACCCGGTCCCGTAGTGAGATGTATTGAAGAACTGATGCCGCTCTGGAGGACTCGCTTTACTATAACATCCGGTAACGATAGAGTCCGGACGGAGCCGGTATCGTTCAGAAGGGGAGTATTTCAGGGAGACTCCCTCAGCCCCCTTCTGTTTTGCATCTCACTACTGCCATTATCCGTTTCGCTCCGGAAAACCCGTGGATACAACTGCGGTACCCCCGGCGATAGGAGGCATAAGGTCACCCATTTGTTTTACATGGATGACCTTAAACTTTATGCCTCCGGAGAAAGGGACCTACACCAGTCCCTTAGGGTGGTACAGGAGTACACGCAGGCTGTCGGTATGGAGTTCGGGTTGGACAAATGTGCACTGGTCCATCTCAAGAGAGGACGATGCGGGGACTACGGAGAGGACGCGTAGCTCGTAGACGGAAGTATCTTACATCATCTAGATGCCGGAGAGTCGTACACTTACTTGGGTGTCGAGCAACGCTCCACCCAAGAAGTGAGTGTAGTGAAAAACGCTCTCCGCGGCAAGTATCAGCACCGACTCCGACAGATTTGGTCTTCAGAACTGTCGGGGAAGAACAAGGTGTCTGCTACCAACATGCTTGCCGTTCCGATCCTTCTCTACTCCTTTGGAGTGGTGAAATGGAACCGAGAGGAGTTGCGTCAACTCGACGTAGGAACCCGCAAGAAGATGCATCTCAATAGGAGTTTGCATCCTAAATCGTCCGTTCCACGGTTATACCTCCCACGACATCGGGGAGGCCGTGGACTCTTGAGTTTCGAGAGTCTCCATAACAGGATGGTTCTAGATGGAGCCTGTAAGATTATCAGGAGTTCGGATCCCCTCCTCTGCATGGTCCGAGACCATGAAAATGCAGGGGTAGGAGCGTTTTTGTTTAAGGCAGCACAGAGAGCAGCCGCTGAACTTGGTCTCTCCTTCGACGTCGAGCGGGTAAATCGCGACTCTGTCACCGAGTTGGAACCTGCTCGGCGAAAAGCCCAAATTAAAGCTGCAGAACACATCTTTCTGCAGCTTCATACGGATAAGCCAATGCATGGAGTCTTCTATAAAAATATAGAAGATCTTGGCTTATCCGAAAGGCTGACCTTTGCCTTCTTAAGGTCAGCCGGGCTGAAGTCTGAGACCGAGGGATTCATAATGGCTTGCCAGGATGGTGTATTTAACACTCTCGTTTATCGAAGTCGTGTGATGTCAGCTGCAGGGCCTGCCGCAGGGCGCCAGAGACTTTAATGTACTTGTTGTCGGCCTGTCCGACATATGCAGTCTCGGCCTATATCCAGAGGCACGACGAAGCATTACGAGTGCTTTATTATTACTTAAGGCACTCGTATGGGATAGACGAGACACCAGTGTTGCCTTATGCTCCGGGGGATATTGAGTCCATTGTGGGAAATGAGAAGTGTCTAATTTATTGGAACTACTCTTTTCCCACAGTCAGGCAAATACAAGCCAACAAGCCTGACATAGTCCTCCTCGACTACCAACTCAAGAAAATGTTTGTCGTGGAGTTCTCAGCTCCCGCGGAGAACAACATTGTCTTGAAGGAGGAGGAAAAACGGACAAAAATATCGAGATTTGCTCTTCGAACTCCGCAAACTCTATCCAGACCATACTGTTAAAATAGTGGTGCTGATTATAGGAGCCTTCGGTGGAACGAGACACACACTGCTTTTAGAACTTAAGATCATACCGGCATCCCGAAATTCGGCAGAGGTCTTAGCCGGCAGAATGCAGAAGGCCGTCATCCTCGGTTCATTACGTCTGCTCAGGGCACACGATTCGCGGACCCAGTAGTCACTCACCCCATGAGCGTGGGGAGTGGCTACCGGTACTACCAGCTCCCCTCTGTGAGTGTCGGAGCCACAGAGTTTAAAGGGTGACTGGCTTTTACAAAAAAAAATAATAATAATAATAAATCGACTTTATTGGTATTAAAACCAAGGCGAAGTTCAGATGGGTACTAAACGTACCCCCCTGCTCTTCCACTTAATCCCATTTTCAGAACTTTCAACATTTGTGTCACTATCAGTCTGGTTTTCTTTATCACTGTCTTCAATAATTTGACGTGAGGGACCTACAGAAGGTAATCAGTGGCTAAATCACTTACTGCTATTGATTTTCCAGCTGGAATATTAATTTTTTTATTTCTTTTAGGACGTGGTGTTTCATTCAAAATTGTCTTCTTTGTCATTATATTGTTATCAAACGATTGAAGAAAGGCATTTTCTTAATTTTCTCCAGTGTGAATCTTAGTAACAAGCTTTTTCAAAACCTTATCAGAGTTTAAAGAGACTATACCACAGCTCTCAAATCCTGCCCTAATATTCTTCTCCATCGTGGATTCTAATGAAACTAACATTTTACTTATTAGACTTGGAAATTCTGTTTTCGGCACGACCCCATTATTTTTACTTTTCCACTCAGTCAAAACTTTCCTCCATTCTTTTTTCGGGGGTCCAAATACCGCAACGTCTAGGGGCTGACAGACGTGAGTGCTATTAGTGGGGAGAAAAGCGAAGGAAATGTTATTTTCCTTACACAGTTTTATAATGTTCAGTGATAGATGGCTACTGACGTTATCACCAATTGGAAGTTTTCTTCCAGTTTCTCTGCGAAGACCAGGTAGAACTAGGTTGGTAAACCAATCCTCGAAAATAATGGCGTCAAACCACCCACCAGCAGATCTGTTATAACGAGTCCCCTTGCTTCTATTATTAATCCATTCCGGGTACGGGTACAGGTTCTTGGCCTTGTAAACTATACAGTGTGTCCCAGGATAGATGTAACAAGAGATGTAATGGACCAAAAATTTTGGAACTTTGGAATGGTATTTGGGGATTGAGTCCTGCTTGTTGTAAAACTAAAGTATGCCAAAAATGACTTGATTTGGTGTTCTACAGGGTGTTTAATAAGCAAAGTTGTAAAAATCACCACTAATAAAGTACCTTTATTTTTCAAAACATGAAAAAATTCCACTAAGGAAAGTTATTTAGAATGCAATTTTATACCTCTAAGCCAAATTTCAGGAATATAAAATTATTTTTTTGAAACTTCCCATTTTTTCAATAAATTCACCATTCAATTAAAACTGCATAGAAATTATTTTTTGTGCATTAATATTTAAAGTTATGTAGAAGCTAAAAGTAGGCTATGAGAAAAGCAGTGGATACACATTTATCATTTATTATTGACATATCTGTCAAATGTAGTCAACATTATCCTTAATTTCTGTTTCAAATTAACGAACCAAGCATAAAAAATTAAGTAAAAATGGTACTCACAGTGCGTGAAAAAATTTATATTGTCCAATGCTACGGAATTGGCGGTGAAAACTCGCTAAGAGAAGTGGTAAGCCAATTTAATTTGAAATTTCCAAACAAAGCTTTGTCACTCAGGCTATGAGAATAATTAAAAAGTTTCTGGCTACTGGTGGTGTTCTTAACATGAAAAGAAAAATAAAAGCATATGATGAAGACAATGTTGGGGCTATTATAGCTCATGCCTCTGTTATAGAAAATCCTAGGATGCCACTAAGAGAGAGATCAGCTCTTATTAATATTAGCAAGTCTGAACTCCAAAGAATTTACAAGGCAAAAAAAATTAGGGCATATAAAGCAAATTATAAACATACGCTTGAAGAGGGAGATGACGGCCGTAGGTTGGATTTTTGTTTGACCATTGGAGAAAAAATCATGGAAGAGAGATTTTTTCATCATTTCATAATTTTCTCAGATGAATCCACATTCACAACCAATGGTATTGTTTCATCTCAGAATTGTCGGTTTTGGGCTTCTGAAAATCCAAATTTTAGAATTCATTATAGAAGACAATATTATAAAAAAGTGAATGTGTGGTGTGCCGTTTCTTATCACGTTGGAGTTATTGGACCTTATTTCATTGAGGGAAGGTTAAACCATCACACTTATTTACAGCTTCTTGAAAGATTTTCTGAAGAACATTTAAATATTTTAAGAGATATGCCTTTAGTTCATTTTCAACACGATGGTTGCCCTGGCCACTCCACAGAAATGGTTAATCGGTGGTTGAATTTAAATTTTGGAGAAAATTGGATTGCCAGGAATGGACCGATCAAGTGGCCGGCGAGATCCCCAGACTTATCAATATTGGATTTCTTTTTATGGGGGTCTCCTCAAGCAGTTGGTTTACGCTTTACCACTTCCTAACAATGTAGCAATATTGAAGCAAAGAATTACAATTGCCGTAAACTCCATACCGTTAGATCATATTCGAAACAGTTTTAAGGACTTCAGGCGAAGGATCAAAATGTGTGTGGATGTGGGTGGTAGCTACGTCGAATAATAAAAAAATTGTAAACATTGTTTTGTATTGGTCAATAATTAATTTGTTTGTGAATCTGTTATGTTTTTGACATTTATTACTTGTCATAATTTTTAAACCTCATTAATCTTCTGTTAGTAATTGTTTCTTGTTTTACAATTAGTTCGATTAACATTATACCTTCTTAAATCTCGTATATTCAGTTTTTTATTTACCAATAGCCTACTTTTTGAGATGATTAACATTTGCTCCTACACAACTTTAAATATGAATTCAACTCTTAATTCGCAAAAAATGGGAAGTTTCAAAAAATAATTTCATATTCCTGAAATTTGGTATAGAGGTATAAAATTGCATTCTAAATAACTTTTCTTAGTGGAATTTTTTCATATTTTGAAAAATAAAGGTACTTCTTTTGTGGTGATTTTTACAACTTTGCTTATAAAAGAACACCAAATCAAGTCATTTTTGGTATACTTTAGTTTTACAACAAGCAGGACTCAATCCCCAAATACCATTCCAAAATTCCAAAATTTTTGGTCCATTACACCTCTTGTTACATCTATCCTGGGACACACTGTATATGGTGGAAACAGTGTCCCATTAGCAAATGCAGCAAACATTACCGAATTTGAGCTTTTTTATGAATCCACGATCCTGGATGCGTGTTTACTGCCCTGTTTCACAAAAGTTTTTGACGATCAGGGTCGTCTGCAATGTGTATCTCATCACAATTGATCACGTTCTTTGGTAGAATATTAGCTAGTGTTTGCTTCAATGCAGAAAAATAATTATTAATTACTTCTGGCGAAAGCTACGCTTTAGCCCTCTTCATATTTTCGCAATTTCTCTATTCCTATTTTCAAAATCGAGGCACCATTCGTCATCGGGTAAATTATCTTTAAAACATTTAACTACAACTCCTTTTCGGTTAAATATCCTTATCTCCAAATTATAGTTTTTGGCACTCCGAACCTGTCTGCTGCTTGACCAGAAGATACGTTTCCATCAATAACAAGTTCCAATGAACGTTCTAACCAATCCAAACTATAATTTCTTCTAAATGTCGTGCCAGGTTTATAAATATGTTTGCGCGGCATTGCCGTTTCAGATTACTCTGCAAAAATGACATTCCATGGGTTTTTTTTATTAAAAAGAAAACAGTTAAATATTTAGAAATAACTGATTAGGCGGTAAATGTACTTGAGGTTATGGCGAAATATTTACCTCACAGCACAGGTGAAAATTTGTACATCGAACGATTTAACATAAAGACACTTTCGAAATAACTTAAAAATATACATCTTCTTATTATATTTTTTTACATTCTTAGTTTTTACTTATACCAAAATCTCAAACACAATATTTAAAATATGACAGTCCAGAATGCTTTGTTACTGTCAGATAGGTAAATACTGCCAACTGACAAATTGTTGAGCGGTAAATTTAAAATAGTTACTCGTTGTTTCATATAACCCTGGATGTTTCCTAAATACCCGGATGACGGTATATTTTACCGTTAGTCCAAATCAAAGTGCACTCGTACTCTTCAAGGTAGTTTTGAATCTTTTTGCGCCAAGTCGATTCCTACTACATACTCTCCATTGTATATTGGTTGAGATATGCGTCCTCTAAACGAGATGTCCGCCCTTGCCATGTTTGATGGGAAAATTTGTACATGTTATTAAATAGGTTCTTGAGCACACATTTACTATAACTTCAATTACCCTAATAAATTCCATTAGTTGAATTCTTGCATTTTCTGGACTGAATGATTAACTGTAAGTTTAATCTATCGGAAGTTTTTGTGTGTTAGGTCGACAACGGAATGAAAGGGGCTCTCAAGGGGCCTATACGTATGGTATTCAGAACATCGATAATATCATAGAACTGAAGAGAAGAACTCCAAAAAAATGATTGAAATATTAAGAAGTAATAGATCAATAAGCAGTGTTAGAGATGAGACCAGTGCACGATAAGAAGGCGGAGACTTTGGAGGGAGCAGTTAGCAATCTACGGCAGATACGAACTTTCTCGTCTATTACAGGACGGCGGTCCTAGGTCGTCTCTTATAACTTAACTAAAGGCAGAAATTAGCCACCTTAGGTCAAAGAGGGAAGCGCAGCTGGCGCCCTCAATAATATAATAGTGTAACGTCCACGTCGGTGATGAGTTCATCTACAGGCTCACTGCTGTGTAAAATGAAATTTGATTTTGAATTTTTTAGCAACGTCACGTCACACCACGCGCTTATGTCATTTTATTTCGCAACGAAAATTTTTTATACAATAGGTATCATCTAAATATATCGAACCGTTTTCAACTTGCTGTATACAGAGATAGATCTAGCAGAGACCAAATGACAGACAAACCGAAAGATGGAAAAAGCCAACAAACATTTGAAAAATAATAATATATTGTCGTTAGAATCTAATAGTTGATTTTTCAGAATTTGAAAATAATCTCTGTCTTAACTATAAAAGAAAAAATGCGACGTACACACATGTAATGATAACTGCTATCGAAAATACTTCGCAGTATATACGTAATGAAAATTTTTAAACACAAAAGCGTAATAACAGTTCTCTTTACATTGCATATTTACCTAAAATAACGGTTTCCACGCTTTCATCATATGAGTACATGGGGTCGCATATTCGATTCGTATTTTATGGAAATAACGTGTTTGTGAATCTCACCAAGTCTAATCTAAAAATAATAAGCCAACGAAAGTGCCAACAGGGTTGCCAACTCTGTTAGATGAGGAGACTGTAAATAAGCAAAAAAAAAACAGTAGAAAACTGGGAATTTATTTTAGTGAAACTGTTAATCTACTGTTTTTTTTACAGGGTGGGGAATAGTGCGTCTAACTTCGATATCTCGAGTTCTACAATAGCTGGAAATTAAAAAAAATACAAATAAAATATAACCGGAAATTATTTTCGAATATACAGTGCCAAGACGAAATTACAGGATCAAGTGCCTTTTTTAAATGGAATGCTGTATCAGTACATTTTTTGAAGCCTATTTCTAGACTGTTCATTCCCATATTTTATTATTGAGTATCTCCCAACCACTTGGATGTAATGCATTTTTTTTGTTGAAATAATGCTGTCTGCAGATGCATATATTGAAAAAAATCCACCAAAATCACAGTTGTGGGTTTCAAGAAAAACGTATATGAATGCTAGTTATGAGACATTAAATTAATGTTTTTGAATAATTTTCACTTCCTAAACATATACAGGGTGGCCAAAAATTATTTTTCAATTAAGAACTTTTTAAAATGAATTTTCTCAATGTTTTTAAATGGAACACCCTATATATTTTTCGACGATGTGATGTAGAAATGAAAAACGAACATTTTTTGTAAGTACTTCCCTATGGCTAATTGCAACCATTTTCGTTTTATTGAGCAATAAGTACAAAATTCAAGAATAAATTTAAAAAATATCGAGATTTCTTCAAATAATTCATTAAAAAAAATTATATATACATTTAGGTAATACCGTAATAAAATAATTGATCTAAATGCAAATAAAACTGTAAATTTAGCAGGTCAGACTAAAAATTGGGAAGAAAACCAAAAAACTGTAGATCTACTGAAAAAACAGTATGGTTGGCAACCCTGAGTGCGAAACTCTTCTGCGAATTAATTTTCTCTATAGAATTTCTATGTATTGATTGATACTAATTAAAGTGGAAATATGTTTAGTATATTGAGTACCTAATTTACAATTTTAAAGATGTATTTTAAATATTTCAAATTGAATTATTTAGAATAGAAAATAAATATAATTAACTATAATATTTAAGGATTAAACGATTTACGCTCAGGTACACCTAAAAAGAATTTCATTCCAGTTATATGAGATTGATCATAATCGAATAAAGCACATGCAGTATAGTGGTTCCAATATATCAAGCATTGTACGCCACTCCCAAACTTACGTCATAGTTTTAAGTGACTTCAAAGTTTTTACATAAAATTTTTAATTCAGAATAACATTATTATTGAAAACACATTAACTAAACTTTTATTAGCCAACTAAAATAAAATCAGTTAAACGTACAACAAACTGACAATACGATACAAGCTAAGCCGAGTTATTCAAAGCAACGCGTTGCAATATGCCCCATGTAAACAAAGTTGTATAGGAACGCGTCACGCAATACCAACTTAGTTTTTCTGTATATACACAGTGCTTCAGATGTGCGGTCATTAATTTTTAGAGGTTTTTCCAAATTACACAGTAGAGCGAGACATGGGGAATGCATGTGTTCTTTTAGGTTCATATTTCTCGAAAATGGTTGGTCTTACGATATAACAAGATGAGTTTTCTTGTATATTTGTGATCAAGGAATTATATTCAGATGAGGCAAACGCAAAAAATACACATAGACAAGTTTGGAGAGGGGAGAAGGAATCATCCTCCCCATTTTGTTCTGCAATGACTGAATTTACTCTTGATAGATAACATAAAATAATGACCTTTATTGATATCAGATCATGAAAAAAAAACGGGTCATTGTAGTTCAAAGGGTTTCTGAGATATTTAGTAAAATCCCAATTTTGAACACCTCCTTCAACAGCTCCCTTAATAGGGATATTCAAACCCATATTTATAGGAAATTATTTAAATATTTTTTGACATAGAATAGTCCTCAAAAATTAATGACTTCATTCCTGAACGAATTCTGAACAACTTTCAAAAAATGTTCGTCTGTCCGTCCGTCCATCCGACCTACGTAATTGAATGAAAAATGTACAACAGTTTTATAAAGAATTTTCAGAAGAAAACCAATATTGAAGAAAATGTCCCCAACTATCCTGAGAAAGACCGTTGAAAACGTATCACCGTTCAACAGAAATTACTTTGTTAATCTAATCTCCCTAGAAAGTTGGTCAGAAATTTATCAAACTGATAACTTAGACAAAAATTCTGAGACGTTTACTAATATAGTAAAATATTATTTTGACTTAGCCTTTCCACTGCAAAAAACTTCAATCCATAAGACAAACAAAAAAGAATCAAAGAAATGGCTCACTGAAATTAAAAAGAATTCCGAAGAACTGAAAAGATTACATTGGCTAAAACGAACTACCGAGGATATAAACATCATACAGAGGTATAAAAATTTAAAGAAAACCCATAACTCATTAATTGATTTGGAAAAAAAAAGTATTATGACAATTTTATTAGCGAATCGACAAATCCATCGAGAGCTGTATGGAATATAATAAAAAATGAAACTTCATGTTCAAAACCGCCGAATCAAACATTACTTGTACATCAGGGCAAAGAAATATCAGATCCTCAAAAATTAAGTAATATATTTAATAATAACTTCACTCAACACCTAAGTTCATCCAATATACCCTCTAGCAAACCTAATGTAAAAAGAAAAACACTAGGTTCATTCTATTTAGGCGATGTCTGTGAAAAAGAGTTAATAGACAATACTATCCGTCTCTACGAAAAAGTCCTCAGGTTTAGACAACTGTTTTATTTTTAAAGATATTGCCAAAAATATTGCCACTCCTTTAACTTATAAATCAATAATTTAAACAAGGCACTTTTCCCAAGTTGCTAAAAATAGCTAAAGTTGCGCCCATACATAAAAAAGGCAAAACAGACGAAGTTGACAACTATAGACCTATTTCCTTGCTATCAATATTTTCTAAAATTTTTGAAAAGGCCATGTACGTTAGGCTAGTATCATACTTTAATCATTTAAAATTATTTAGTGAATCACAACATGGTTTTAGAGGAAATAGGTCGACTACGACCGCTGTATACAATTTTTTGTGTAATATCTTAGACTCCCTGGATAATGGTCAGTGCACATTTTTCAAAGGCCTTCGACCTACTGGACCACTCAATTTTGTTTGAGAAATTAGAATCATATGTCATAACAGACCTCGCAAAATGTTGGATACAATCTTTCTTGTCCAATAGGTCACAGGCTGTTGAAATAAGAGGCACAAATGGGTCCACTTTAAATTTTCCCTACTTATCTGAAATTAAAAGCATAACTAGAGGCACCCCTCAAGGCGCAATACTAGCTCCTTTACTTTTTCTGATATATTGTAACGATCTAACAGAAGCTTTTAACTACTCTCCTAATATTAATCTCTGTCAATACGCCGATGATGTGTCAATAAATATTCGAGGGCCAAATATCGAACAAGCAGTCATGTTAGCAAATTCTGCTGTACAAAGTATGTCTAACTGATGCAATGTAAATGCTCAATCATTAACACCTGCAAAACTAATTTAATGCACCTCAAAAAACAGAATTATAAAAACAGTTCTAGTCTTCTTGTTAAACAAGATGGTACCTCCATAAAACAAGAATCAAATACAAAATTTCTCGGTGTACACCTCAGTGAATATTGCAAATGGAAAACCCATATCAATACAATAGCATCAAAACTTGGCAGTGCTAGTTTTGCTTTATTAAATATCAGAAACTTAGTGAGTTTTACATCATGTAAAACATTTTATTTCGCATATGTACAGAGTCGTAAATCGTAAGGAATAATGTTTTGGGGCACTGATAGTGAAACAAGCAGAATATTTACTTTACAAAAAAAATTATCAGAATTATGAATCATACTGATTATAATGATCATTGCTCTCCACTTTTCCGGTTTCAGGTATTATGACAATTTATTCTCTATACATTTACAATACAATATTATTTGTCTATGACAACCTAAACAAATATACAACAAACGTCTCAAATATCCATACCCGACAAGCATATTCACTATGCATTCCAAAACACACATCCACATTATACGAGAAAGGTCCATATTACATGGGTATTAAGTTGTATAACCAGCTACCACAGGAATACAAAGATATTAAAGTAAGAACCATTTTTAAAAAGGAAATAAAACGCTACTTTCTTAATTGACCATATTACAGCATTGCTGAATATCTTGTCTAAGTCCTTTACTATAAGGTATTACTGTTGTCATTGTTGTTTTTGTTGTTATTCTGTATTATTGTTAGCCTGATCGCATTCTCTGTCTTTGTTTGTCTGTCCTCTGATTTTGTTTTTTCTTTTTAATATGTAATGTGTATACGATGTAGGTATATGTATTTTTTTATATTTTTTACCCTCAAATCTTAATTACTTACTATTATTTTATTATATTTATACAATAATTATCTGACATACCAATATTCTGTACAGAATTTGACTGGCAAATAAAGTTATTATTATTCTCCTGCAAGACACTATTGAATAACTCGCCAACTATTCTGAGAAGAACCGTTGGACGAGCGATGAATCAAAGCTCTCCTAGCAACAAATGAAAGAGTCAATAACTATCTTGAAAAAAAATCGTTGCTGAGTTTCACCTAAAGCATTGGGATCACGCAATGCAACTGATCTAAAAAGTAATGTCGAAAAGTAGATCATAGATCTCAGCATTACGCAGCGCAACATTTATTATTTGAAGTATTTCTAATCTAAATAAATGTACGTCCGCCATCTTGGATCCATTATTTTATGATTTGGAATCTGTAACACCAGATTTGAGATAAGTGACCTTAAAAGTCCCTGACAATCCATTTTCAAACATATCTGATGTTTTCAAAAGCATTTATATCAGGTTTTGGCAAAAAGTTCGCAATCTTGGATCCGCCATTTTGTGATTTCAAAGTTATTATACCAAATTTTTTATCATTAACTCCGGTTACTACTTTTGAGTAGTTTCAAACTCGATAGTTCATTTTGACGACTCTAAAATTGAACTTCTTGAATTGAACTATTTTTTCGTCGCTTCAAATTTTGGCGGCAGCAGTGATCCAGTTGACGTGGAATGTCCCATATATATATTTCATAATAATATATCTAATCCGTTAAAATATAATTCTGGGGTGATATATATTACAGACATGCGATTTTTACAGCAATGTGTGATGGCCCAATGGCTAAGCTTTGCAATCCAAAGGTCTTGTGTTCGAATCCCTGAAAGAACGGCTGTTATTTTTTCATATATATTTTTTTCACAATAAATTTGGTATCACAGAATTTAGAATGTCCAAAAATTGACATTATTTACAAGAAAAATGCGAAGAGTATTCTATAAGATGTGTAACAATTATATAAAATGCTCTACTGAGCATTTTATACCGCGAACAGTATAATGCTTCCACTAGTTAGTATATATTATAGAGACTAAGGTCTTAAGAATTGTTAGCCACCTCTCTTACCACTTCCACCCCATTATTAAAGGGGGTGACAAAAATAAAATTGTGATTTATTGTGTGTACAAGAACCAAAGGCTTCAAAAAAATTGTTTTCTTCATCCACCTCCACCCCCACTACCGATATGTAACATATCGTTTTATGAGTTTTTGAAATAGACGATTTCAAATATAATATTATTAAAGTTCTATAAACAATTATTTCCACACAGTAGAGTGCAAATATAGTATTAACATTTTTTTCGTTGTGGGAGAACATCTGGATGTGGAAGTAGTGATTCCTTGGACAGCGGTTTTAACGTTTTAAAATGAAATAAAATTCACTTTATTACGTTGTATACATTTGTGAAGCACACGGTACATGGCAGTTTTATGCCATTAATCCTTAACTTTGTTTGTTATGTATGATTTAATATTATATAAAAATTATTTATTTTACTAGGAAAAAATGTTTTATGTTGCTAACAGCTTACTGGGTTTTTATATTTAATTATTATGAAAATAAATATAATAAACATACCACACATATACAGAAAAAGAAGGTATGTGTTTGATTCAAAATTGTTTTTTATTTGCTGATATGCTGATATGTATTACATGTTTTTCTAAGAAACATCACCGTTATTAGATTAAATTTATCACCAAAAATACATTGCAGCTAGCTAACTGTATTTTAAGTATTTCAAATTGAATTATTTAGAATAGAAAATAAATATAATTAACTATAATAATCACAGGCACACAAAATAAAAAAAAAAAGTTGAAACCCAGAGGGTAGACCCCCCTACCTCCATGTATTTTTGGACACTGAAACCGAATATGGCAATAAAAAAAGGTTTTAACTATCCAATTTTCCCCTAGCACCCCCTTACAACCCTCCTGGGGGGATTGAAATTCCACTCGTTCTAAACATTTGAAAAGCATGTTTTTCGGTGTGCTGAAACCGAATATGACAATAAAAACTGATTTGCACCACCCAGTCACTTCCTAGCACCCCTTACAGCCCCAGAAGGGGTTGAAATTTCACTTGTTCTAAACGTTTAAAAAGTATGTTCATCCGTAGGTTTTTTGGTGCGCTGAAACCTAATATGACGATAAAAAATGTAAGGGGGTGACTGGGGGGGTTGAAATCAGTTTTTTATCGTCATATTCGGTTTCAGCTCACCACACAACCTCAAATTAAACATATTTTTTAGATGTTTAGAATAAGTGGAACCTCCTGGGAGGTTGTAGGGGGTGCTAGGGGGTAACTGGGTGGTTCAAATCAGTTTTTATCGTCATATTCGGTTTCAGCGCACCGAAAAACATGCTTTTCAAATGTTTAGAACGAGTGGAATTTCAATCCAACCAGGAGGGTTGTAAGGGGGTGCTGCTTTTTTAATTGTCATATTCGGTTTCAGCGTCCCAAAATACATGGGGGTAGGGCTTTCTACCCTCTCGGTTTCGACTTTTTTTAAATTTTGTGTGCCTGTGAATTACGGATTAAACGACTTACCCTCAGGTTTGCCTAACAAGAAGTTCTTTCCAGTTATATGAGATTGATCATAATTGAATAAAGCACGTGTAGTATAGCGGTTCCAATATATCAAGCATTGTACGTCACTCCTAAACTTACGTCATAGTTTTACGTGACTTCAAAGTTTCTACATAAAATTTTTAAATCAGAATAACATTATTATTGAAAACACATTAACTAGACTTTACTTAATACTAAAACTTTTATTAACAAACTAAAATAAAATCAGTTAAACGTACAACAAAATGACAATACGATACAAGCTAAGCCGAGTTATTCAAAGTAACATTGTAGCTATGATGAATATTTCACCATTTCGTCGTTTTTCTGAAAGCTTCAGTAGGTGTTTGCAGTATAATGTTATGTCTGTATGAGAGCCGTCTCTGGCGCCGAGATTCATTTCCCGAGCGTTGCTTATCACACAGTCTGACAGGGTCTTGCAGCACTGGAAAACAAGATGAAGCACACATAAGTATGCACATGCATACATACACGCAATGATGCAGGCACATGCGTACATATTCATCTATGAGGGTATTAATGGGGATATTAAAGTACTCCAACTTCAACCCTATGTATCTCGTTCAATTTTCATCGTACAGAGGTAATTTAAAAATCAAATTGAAGGTAGGTATTTGACTTAATTACCACCAAAATAAGAGATTTTTTTAAGCAATAATTTCCGAGATAATTTAAAAAAACGCATTTTCACCCTTTACATCCCTAAAGAACACCCTTCTGCACCCTTTGGAATTAGGAACTCATCGGTTTCTTAATATTAAGGGTGAAACCTACTGCTTCTCTATTTTTTTCCTTTTCCAAGGATTATTTCCCTCATAAATTATAGATCAATGACATTTCGTGAACTTTTAAATTTCAACCAATGACAATAGTTTGACACTGAATAAACGCAAGCTAGCTTTTTTTAAAATTACCAGCGAATAAATTACCTTCAGCTTTTAAATGCACATAATTGATTTAATTTACTCTCAATTAGACTAAAAACAAAATAAAACATATTACAAATTCAAGAATCATTATGTATTTTTGATTATTACTATGCAATTTTACAAAAATATTTTTAATATCAAACTGTCATAAACTGTCAAATTTACAATCAGGATCGTGTAACAAAAGTCAAATAAGCATCTAGCGCGTCCGTTTCCGTGGCTACGAAACAAAAGTCGTTTATAGAACGCGTCTCCATCAATTAATTAATAGTAGAAGTACGTTTTCCAAATCAAAAATGAATCGTTTTGAGAAGATAGAATTTGTTAAAATTAACAAAGAAAAAAGTACGTAAGGAATTTGTTTATTTGGGAAATAATCTTGACATATAACCCTCGAACTCTAAATCTTATCACACAAACTGCGGGTAGCTATATTTTTTGTAAAATTTTGCTTTTAAGCAAATGTTCTCGACTTAATAATTTATACAAAAAGCACAAAGCAAATCAAAGCAAAGCCCTCGATCTTCGGTCTCGGGCCTTTAAGGTAAATTATGAAGTCTCGAACATTTTCTAAGCAAAATTTTACAAAAAGTGAATATTTTTGATATTTTACCCGCACTAAAACTGGAATACTAATTAATACCTATAATAATTTCAATATATATTTGGATGGTAAACTGGCCATGTAATTACGCAATATCCGTTTTAATATGAATATTAATATAACTATATATTGTAACGTGTTTCCACCCTTAGGAAACTACCCCTTGCAAAATCCGTGGGTTCCAAAAATTATAACAAGAGATTGTCCACTAACACACTTTATTAAATATTTACTGGATACTTCACAATACTATTATTAATTTAAATACACTTTACTGACTAAAATCACAATGTTTATTACTTTGTTTATCTTTGAACTCTTAACCTCACTTTCTATACTTTCTGAACTTTCTGAACTACTCGCCGAGAATGCGGTCGGTTCTTTTATACCTAAAAATGACAGATCTCGATTGTTCTGTGATGACGCCACCATTCTCTCGATAATTCCAGATGTCACTTTGGAATCTTCTGGTAGGTTCTTTTTCGAGTAGGTGCAAATACATCATTCTAGGGGTTGTAACACATTACACTGCCCCCTCCTTAAGCCTGAACGTCCCGGTCAGGCAGTTCAGCCTCTTTCACGTACTTCGCCAGTCTATCCAAGTGTACGATCTTCATCTTGGACTTTTTGTTTCGTTGAATACGATAGACGACATCATTAATTCGGGTAATAACAGTATACGGTCCATCCCAAGGAGGTTGAAGTTTCGGGGATCTCCATTCCTTCCGCTGTGGGTTGTACAGCCAAACCAGATCCCCCACCTTGAATCCCCCTGTACTGGCATTCTGATCATAACGAGCCTTCAATCGGTTACTAGTTTTGTTTATCTGCTCTCGGTCATTCTTCGGCTGTTTTCGACTTCCATTTCTGTAATTGCTCATGGAAAATGGTTCCCCACGGGCAGCACAATTCTTACACGTGCGACACCAGGCCTCCACATCCTGGCGACTATTAAGCCAATAGAACTGTTCCCGTGCTCTACTCAATGTCTTGTTTATGCCGAAGTGTCTGCTGGATGTTTCATTATGTGCTTCCTGGAGTACTTCTGGTACACGACACCTGGGAATCACTAGACGCATGGCAACCTGCTTCCCATCTGGGCTTTCCCATGCTCTCCTCAAAAGCCCATCTACGACCATAAGTGAATCCCATTGTGACCATAAAGCCTTCAGCCCCACTTCTTTGTTGGAAACATCCTTCCATGCTGGACGCGTTCCGCCTTCTTTTGCTCTCAACATGGGTCCGATTTCTACATCGCGCAGTTGCTCTTGCCTCAGAGTTTCCTTTGGCCAACTGTCTGGAAGATCGACCTTGACAGTGTTGACTTCAACCATGTTCGGCAATTTTCTCACCTGAGGGTAGCGCTTGCAATCTTCCTTGTCTGGTTTTCTGGATAATGCAGGAGTTTTGACTGCCTGCGTTGTCAACAGCCTGGTTTTCTCACATTGGTCGTTCACTTTTGACAAAATAAATTGTTCGTTTCCAATCCTTAACATTCGCTTTCCTACGTCAACAATAAATCCATACTGTACCATAATGTCCAGTCCCAAAATGAAGTCATCCGTAATGTCAGCCACGATGACCCTGTGGTCGAACCTCAAATGCCCAATCTGCAAACCCAGGTCTACTTCTCCATGAACCGTAGCCCTGTCCCCCGTAGCTGTTCGGACGATCACTACTTCATTTTGCCTCTTGGTAATCTTTATGCCCGATATAAATCCTGGACGTACTATTGATGACGTAGTACCTGTGTCGATGGTAAACAAACATTTTCTTCCGTTCACATATCCATGCAACAACAGTCTGCTTGCGATTCTTCGAAGCTGGGAAATCTTAATTTCTCTGGGGGCACTGCATTTCCTAGCCAGAACAACCCCCCTGGTACTGTTTTCCTGCTCCTCTTCAAGATTCACAGCATTTACTCGACTCTCCGAATTCTGCTGTCGACAGTCTCGCTTCATGTGTCCTACTTTGCCGCAGTTGTAACATTTAATACCACCACTCGGCTTTCCTTTGTTTTTCTGTTTTTCCTGCTTTCCAAGGTCATCTAATTTATCCAATAGTTTGGTAAACATTTTCTGCATCTCAGTCAACATAGGGTTCTGGTTCATTTCTGGTTGCGATTCTTCGAGAGTCACAGCTCGCACTCTCGACCTTGGAGTATCTCTGTAGGCGGCTTCTACTTCAAGTGCACGCACCAAAGCTTCGCTACTACTTTGGTGTCTTGTCAGCCTCAGAACTCGCCTGACCTCTTCGTCCCTTATGCCATCTAAAAAGGCCCCTACGGCTAATTGTTCCTGAAATTCTCTAGGTGCACTCGGATACGCCAGGTGTGCCAGTCTCTCTATCGCAGCTTCGAATTCCTGTAAACTCTCTCCAGCCTTTTGTGTTCGTGATTTTAGCTGGACCTGGTATACTTGGGCGAGATGTTGGTCGCCATATCTCAAGTCCAATGCAGCTTCCAAGACTTTGAAGTCCCTTTGTTTGTCCACTGGGATAGTCTGAAGCAACTCTGAGGCCTGGCCCCTTAATGCCAGAACTAATGCCATGGCCTTTTCCTCGTTATCCCAGTTGTTCGCACATGCTGCTGCCTCAAACTGCCTCTTGTACGTCGTCCAGGAACTTTGGCCGTCAAAAGAAGGAGGTTTTAGTCGCTGACCTGATGATACCACCTGCTGGCTTCCTCTATCTCTCAACTGTCGTTTAATCCGGTCTATTTCTCCCTTGACTTCTTCTTCGAACTCACTCATCTTTTCTTCAAACTGATTTACTTTTCCTTTTACTTGACCGACTTCGGTCTTGACTTCATCTACTTTATCTTCGACCTTGCTTATCTCTTCTTTGACTTCACTTTTGACAGAAATGATTGCGTCCTGTTGTATTTTTATTTGATCGCTCAGGATTTTCCTTAATTCCTCCTGGCGTCTTTCTTCCAAGTCTTCCATTATTTTTCTGAGTTCGTCTTTTTCCTCTTGACGTTGTCTTTCTTGTTCTTGACGTCTTCTTTCTTCATCCTCTTTTTCTTTCTGACGTCTTGTTTCTTCATCCTCTTTTTCTTTCCGACGTCTTATTTCCTGATCTTCCATAATTTTCTTTAATTCGTCCCTTTCTTCTTGACGCCGTTTTTCTTCCTCCTGGCGTTTTCTTTCTTGCTCTTCTTTATCTAATTGACGTCGCTTTTCTTGTTCTTCTTTCTCCTCTTGACGTTTTTTCTCCTGTTCTTCTTTGTCTTCCTGCCGTTGCTGCGCCATCATTTTTTGGAATTGTTCGAATAAGTCCTGTATTTGTTTATCGGATGCCATACTTCTTGTTGTTACGGGCATACGATGAAATTAAAATAAAATAAATTTAACTGTCACGTCAATATCGGTAATGGAACTTTCTAGACAAATCTCGAAATAGCACGAAAAAGTCTTATCCAGAGTCTTTTGTCACTATCCAGTTCAGAGAATTTAATAATCTCCACTAATGTCCAAATAGAAAAGTTCTAGAAATTTTCACGCACTAAATGAGTCTTTTTCAGTGTCTCTATCACTTCTCAGTTCAAAGGATTTAATTATCACACTAATGTCCTAATAAAATGTTCTACAATGTCTCAAAAATGCACTCAACACTATTTTCCTGTTCGAAAATAACCCTCGAACAAATGTCCAGTAAATGAGTCCTGTGTTAGCACTAACCCTCGAGAATCCTTCTCGAACACTCCAGCACAACTTCAGAGCTCCTCTTGTCATAAAATTCCGCTTCTGACACCAATTGTAACGTGTTTCCACCCTTAGGAAACTACCCCTTGCAAAATCCGTGGGTTCCAAAAATTATAACAAGAGATTGTCCACTAACACACTTTATTAAATATTTACTGGATACTTCACAATACTATTATTAATTTAAATACACTTTACTGACTAAAATCACAATGTTTATTACTTTGTTTATCTTTGAACTCTTAACCTCACTTTCTATACTTTCTGAACTTTCTGAACTACTCGCCGAGAATGCGGTCGGTTCTTTTATACCTAAAAATGACAGATCTCGATTGTTCTGTGATGACGCCACCATTCTCTCGATAATTCCAGATGTCACTTTGGAATCTTCTGGTAGGTTCTTTTTCGAGTAGGTGCAAATACATCATTCTAGGGGTTGTAACACATTACAATATGTTAACTAAATATTTTCTATTTATTAATTTAGTTTGCGCAGTTGAAATCAGTGTCATGAATTTTAAAAATCTCCATTGTTAATGCAAAATCACCCTTATTAGCTTATTTGAAATTCCCGTGTTTTTAATAATATTACTATAATATTAACGAAAATACTACAGCAAGGTTGGATTAAAATATAAAGCCTAATGAAATAAATGCACAAGGTGCATTTCCAAAATATATTAAATATATTTGAATTTGAATGAGTGTATGTATTCGTTATACTCAAATTAATCAAATATAGATTCAAACTGTCAAGTTTCTGGTGATTTATATAATTTTGCCATATTCGAGAAGTTTCTAAAAATAACTTTCAATATTGCAGTATTATTGTCGCTCAGCCAAGAGCTATTTTGTACCACTGTTTTTCTCAGATGCATTTTGAAATAGTTTAATCTGTCGCTACGTTTCCTTAATTAACAGTACAGTGAGTAATAGTAACAGTAAGAATGGAGACTAAATAACCTTAATAATTACAGTGTCTTACCTCTTTAATCAGATATTTCACGAATATCTTTGAAAAATTCTCAAAGATAAAATTAACTACATACCAACAGATTTAGTCTATCATGTGTAAAAAAAAATTGGATTTAAAGAAAGTAAATGTTTGGAGTCATAAAAATTTTCCTACTGTCAATTTATTCCTCAAATAATAGGATATTTGAAGAATAAATTGACAGTAGGAAAATATCTTAATGGCGGAGCTTTTTTATCACCAGATTGGAATTCAGCGCATCAAAATACATATAAAATGATATGTCTGCTGATTAGTTCAGAATTTTTTTTTGTGCGCCGCACCGGTGCAATTATTATTATAATACATTATTATGTAGTTGTCACTATTGCCAGGAGGACTTAATATACTTTTAATTTAAAAAAATATCCAGGGCAGTCATTATACAGAAAAGATAATGAATAAATGAAAGGTGCCAAATAGAGAGGGAAGTATTTAGTAAATACTTTTAGAGATATTTTTTTTTATTATTTTAATTTCTCGCCACCAATAATTACAATATTTATTTTTCATCCACCTGAAATAAAAGGACCAACAAAATCTCGAGATATCCATGGAAAGAAAGAAAATAAAAATATGCATTCAGTAAGCTTTCTCCAACGGAAAGGAAATATATTTTCTGATTATGAATCAGGCAATATAACCTCTAGCTCGGGCTAATTAAGGCAGAAAGTAAGTATCTAAACAGTTCCTGGTTTCGTTAGGAGCGAACAACGTTTCAACGAGATTAAGTATTAGTTGGTCTAATGAAATTATAAGGATACAGAGAGGATCTTTTGGTAATATAAAAGCAATTCTTTACTCTTATCGCCTTTCTCGCGTCGTACACCTCGTGGATTAGCGGTAAGTAAGCAGCACACCTATCCCATGGTGCTTTTGCATGGCCGTAAAAAATAAAACTCATCACGAAGCAAATCCGGTAGAAAATGCAATGCAAATGAACCTGCACGTTAATTTTAACTCCTGTCTTACACTGTTATCTTGAATGGATATACATGCAGGTCTTTTCAAGCTGAATTTAATTATTGACGCATGAGGCTTTTGGGAAAGAAAGAGCTATAATAAAGAATTAAATGGGCTCAGTTTAATGAGGGTATCATGATTTACTGATATGATGGCAAAATGGAAAATTAATTCTATGAGGGTATTAACTCAAATGAAATAACACCTTTTATTACTGTTTTTCAAAAACGTTTACTGGCAATATTTTAAGCAGTGATGGAAGCAATACATTTTTACTTGTTTCTCAAAGTGAACTGAATGACACAAAAATATATACATTATCTCATAATAAAAGGCATTTCAGTAAAATTAGAAATTAAACTTTACGCAATATTGGATATTGAAAAACTCGCTCTGCTAGGTATAACATTCCTTAGCGCTCGCACGTATATGAGTAATTTATAAAGACTTAATTTATGATTATCAATATGATGCGAATGCTTTACTTAGTGGCTGTTACTTTAGTATGTATGTTTAATGAAAAATAAATAAAAGTTATGAAATAATAAAAAAAATGGGCAGCTACTGGAAGCTTCTGGAATCTCCCTTGCAAAAATCCGTTAATATAGTTAATAACCGGGCTTGTTATCGCTGATGTATGCGGTGCAGATCTCCATTCCGTGGGTGCTACTGGGTCCTAGCCAATTTTCGATAAAAATTTACGAAACTTGGTGAGTTAAGTATTTGGATATGTTAAATGCTGCATATTTTTTTTTCAATACGGCGGCTTCAGAATTTGGGTCAGAAGAAGCAAAACAGATGAAAAATTCAATAAAATAACCCAGCCACAAATAAAAGTCCTGATCCTGGAACTTGACCCGAATAGTCCAATGTATTTTTCGACGCTGAATTCAAGTCCGACCTCAGAAAAGCCCAAACACCCTCAAAATTTTGAGAAATTGAAATATCGTTCAAATCGGAATAGTCTCTACTTCCGAATGGTACATTAAATAAAAATTTAATATTATGTTTAAATATAAGAAAATCTGCCTGCTAAAAGGGCACTGAACGTCATCTGATCTGCACCAACATCTTTTCAGCTCATATACGGTACCCAAATATTAACATTGTGATATCAAAATCGGTTCGGTTTTTTCGACGCTATTGTATCGACATACATATATGCAAATGTACACGTACATATGCACAAACTTTAAAAAACAATACTTTTTTTGGGACCTCAAGACGTAAAGATCTCAATTTAAGATTTTGGACCAATTGCAGCAAGCTCTCTATTTTTATACGTGAGGTTAATAAATTAGCTTCGTCAAATTGTTATATACACCTTAAAACTGTACTACATAAAAACAAATAAATATGCAGCCGCTAACAGAATGGAATAGGTCAAGAACAAAAATGCGTACACAGATAAAACAGTTTAGCATTTAGTACTCAAGGTCATCACTTCATGTTTCCATCAGCGCAAGTAAGAGTTGGGGGAAAATTACACAAACCTGCTTTTGTTTCATCCGCTGAACTCAGCTAAACAAGTTTAAGGATGTTCTTCTTATTAGAATATAGGCTTTCTGAAGCTCTTTTTGCCAACCAAATTTAACACACTCATATTGACGTTTTGGCAGAAGTTTTGTGGCCCATACATTATTCCAGTCTGCCTCCCTTTGCTGAATAACACGTCTGAGAGCATCACGACATCTATCTTGGTTACCCGTTAAGTGTACGGTCTCAACCAGAGCTGTGTAGTATCCAAAAAACAAATACTTAAGTACAAGAACAAGACCTTTTAAAAAATGTACCTGGCCGTAGGTACAATTACTTTATCACCAAAATGTAGTTAAGTACAAGTACAAGTATATGTAGTTTAAAATGGACTTTCAAGTAGTTTTGAAAAGTACAAAGTATATTAAAACAGCATGTACGTTAATGTTAATAATGCCCGTAATATTAAATAATGGAAAAACTTTTTTGAAAAGTAAGTTCCAGTTTCTTTATCTAGACCCTATATAGGCCAGGTTAATAAATATTAAATACTCAATAAATGTTAAATAAATCACATTTGGAAAGAAAAATTTAAAAAATTGCTGAATATTTAGCCCTCGGAGTAGTCTTACTCAAACGACACATAATTCTCTTTCATTACAACTAATTGTTCAAAGTGAGTATCTGAAAGTGCATATTTCTTTGCTTCATTCACAATAGTGGCAAATGAAAAAAAATCTCTCCACTGGTGCGGATGACGGTAAAGCGTATTATATTTAATACATTACTGTTTCCCCAATGGGTAATTATCTAACATTCAAAATTTTTCTTTTGTCCTCTAAGTACTGCAAAATCTCAATATTCGCTCGCTGTGTTGTAACTTGCAAATGGTATTGTACTTGTAAAAGTACTTGTACTTGTATAGATACTTGTACTTGTAGGAAAACAATAAATCCCAAGTACAAAAAACAAGTACCTTTACTAAATTCGCTAAAGTAATAGTACCAAGTTCTTCAATTAATATTGTACTTTAGTGCAAGTACAAGTACATGTAAAAGTATTTACTTGTGCTACCAACTACAATTTGTACTTGGTTGTACTTGCCCAGTCCCACAAACTTTTGCAGACTAAGTAAACTTTTATTTAATGAGTTCGTGAATGTGCATAGAACAATATCCTGAAAAGTTTACGTTTCGCTCGGATGCAGAACATAAAAAAAATATGAAGAAAACATGTTTTTCATCGATTTCTTAAAAATTTTGAAATTAAATCAAGCTAGAAAAAAATAAAAAATACAGATGGATAGTATTTATGAACAAAAAATGTCCTAACAAAATTTATCGTTAAAGCCATGGTTTTCCCGGAAAAAAATAGTCAAGTGTAACGTTATAACTCGGAGCGAGATCCATACATGCACGCGCTTGAATACGCGTGACTGTGATACCGACGCACTGAATTACATGTCACTAAATCAGAATTTATTCAATCTATATGAGTGTTGGTTCATATAAAAGATGGAAATTGTAGCTTTCTGATGCTTTTTTGTTTTAAACAATACATGCAAAGGATGGATGGGAAAAATATACTTATATAAGTATATATTATCACGCCCGAACTCAATCGTCGCAATAAACAATATAGAAAAAAATAAAAGCCCTTCAAAGAAATTCTTTCTTCATTGAGAACTGTTGAAAAGTATGTACACTTCATGATTATTTTGGTTTATTAAGTTGTAGTAACGAGGATTTAAAAAAAAGTACACCTCAAATCATTTTAGTTTCCTTGCTTGATGATTTTTTTTTGATAAATATATATATTGCAGGCTGTAACTTGTCGAGAAATTGACCCACTGGAAAAAATAAAATATCACTATTTCGGAAAAAATGTATATTTTTCGAATGTTCAAACACAAAATCGTTTACTTGTATGCATTTTTTCGAAAATATGATTAATCAGATCATAATAAGAAATTGCGATTTTAACGTTCTCATTCTTATAACTATGAAAATATATTTGATTGTTTTAAATATAAATTCAGGAACTTTTCCAATACATTAACAAAAGTATAAGGAATTCATTGGATATAGCTGAAATGTGGATAGGTGTACCTGTAATAAATACAATACAGTAAAGGCACGTAAGAATTCATGCGAGCGATTCAGCCGCTATGTGTGGTGTCTGTGTATTCATTGATAATTATATATTTTCCCTCCATACTCACTATTTATCCTCCTATTCACTAAGAAAAATGTTTAAAATGTGTAATCACAAGGAGAAAAAAGCTTTATTTTACTCGATAGAACAGCTAAGAATTTTTAGAGGTTCCATAGTATGCATTTAACCGTGCGTTGGCCGCGCAGAGTGACAAAGTTATTTCACTATTTTTTTTCCAGGAATACCGTGGCTTTAGCGATAAATTTTATTAAGATATTTTTTGTTCAGAAATACGTGGTATATCTATCTGTATTTTTTTATTTTTCCCTACCCTGACTTAATTTCAAAATTTTGAAAAAA
Source organism: Rutpela maculata (assembly GCA_936432065.2). Taxonomy (NCBI): domain Eukaryota; kingdom Metazoa; phylum Arthropoda; class Insecta; order Coleoptera; family Cerambycidae; genus Rutpela; species Rutpela maculata. The sequence continues at coordinate 134,088,551 of OW386287.2, read as the reverse complement.
TGGATAACAAAAATTATTTTTCCCTTTTTTTTATGTTCTCCATCCGAGCGAAATGTGAACTTTTCAGGATATTATTCTATACACTTTCACGAACTCATTAAAAAAAATTAATTTTCCAATTAATTCCAAATTTTTATGGGTTTCACTATAAAATGTTCTCTGTGGTTTGGGCTATCTGGTCTCAACAAAAATCTTTCCCATAAATTTCTTGGTAGCATCAACGCAACGTTTTAGAGGGCGTCCTCTTTGCGTTTTATCATTTGGTTTTCCCTGAACCATTAATAATTCTAAATTGTCCTTTCTCCGGTTGGTGAAGCCAAAAAATAATAAGATACGGGAGAATATGATGCTGGAGTGTCGTTTTGTGCGATGTACTTCTTGAAGAATCGAGTTATTGTGAGACGGAATGTCTATGGAATTCATGACGAACATCTCTTTTTTGATGCATAAGTATTCCCACCTCCAATAACATGGTCCAAGTTTGTCCCATTATCAACTCCTTGCGGTAGTCTACATAGATATATAGGCAGGTAATATTCCCATGCATTCTCGATTAGTTGTCATATATTTAGTATTTGCTCTCTAGTACCTCGTCTTTAAACAAAGCCTGCTTGCTCAGGAAATTTTTAGCAAAATAGATTATCCTGAAGCCTAGATTGAAGGACGCGCATTTAGTGGCTGTGATATTAATTCCAGAATCAACGGTAGTCATAGATATGTCCATATGCCTGCATTTTTTTAAATGAAAATTGAATGAAATTTCCATTTTGGTGCCGGCCATTCAGAATTCGTCACTTAGAAATTAGTTTTTTGGACATCTATTTGAAATGAGAGGCGGGAAAATCCGTGTGAAACACATTTTACAAGGATTGGTAAACATTTCGAATTCTGGGCAGCTTTTAGAACTCTGAAGCTACTGTTTCACCGAGAGAAAGTCAGGCATTGATCCAAACTCTGAATCACGCCTTGACCCACTCGTAACTTTTCGTAACAAAATCACATAATAAGTGAAATTAAATAAGTTTTGAAATAATTTCACTCTATAGTTAACACATTTTGTTTTCTATCGTACGTGCATATGTGTCCGCGTTTGTAGTTGTAGTTGAATACGTAAATAGATATATACATGATGTTTGACGGCAAAGGAGACCAGCGTCGGACTAACCAGGTCGGAAATTGCCGAAGGAGCCACTTTTGGGGGTCAAACTTCAAACTGAAAGAATATTTTATATTTCATTTACTTATAATTTATTGTTTATTGCTTGGATACGAGATATATATATAAACAAGGCCATTATATCCTAGGGCCAAAAAAAGCGGGTATAATGATTACGCCCACTTATTATGCCCTCCAATACAATTAGGCCAGTCCGAATAGATTGAAAAAGGATCATTTTGCGAAATGTCATTTACCCGCATTTTTTTTTCTTAAAGTATAATTTGGGATGCAGAGAAACATATGTCAACTATCCGCATGCGTGACAGGTGGGGCAACACACTTTAAAATTCAGAAATCATCAATTTTTTGCCATTTTTCGATTTATTTGCAATATACCTCGTATATGAAGCATTTTTGAAAATATATCAAGAGATAGAAAAGTTGAAAAAACCGATTATGAACATTTTATTATTCTTAATATTTTCCCAGAAAATTCTTTGTTTAAGAACTACAGACGAAAGAAAAATGCTACCTTTCTATTTTTTTTAAGTGATTATAATAAACGAAGACATAAGTGGATGAAGGGTCTATGTGACATTTCCGAAAAAAAACGAGTTTTTTATATGAATGAAAGCTATAAGTACACAAAATTCCCTCAAGTGCATTACATTTGTTTCTAATGCAAAAATATCTGATTTATAAATTTATAAAGGATCTATGTACTGTTGAAGTTGGTAGGTTGTTAAAAACTATGAGATCAATTATCTTAAAATCACTTTGTTGTTACATGGACACTTCATCCACTTGTGTCTTCTAATATTAATACCAAATTTATCATCGGTATAATATAAATTATGTTTAAATGTCCAATTTACAGTTTAAATAAATTATATTTACAGAACTATGTACCTATAATTTATAAAACTTTTCAGGTATTGAGGTATTAAAATGATTCGAAAATAAATAAACAAATATATATTTTCACAAACAGACTATTTATTTTATGCATAGTACAGCGTACATGCGTTTCATGTATAACTAAATAGAATATAAAAGAATAGAATAGGTTTATTTAACAAATTGATCTACTACAATGCAATTGTTAAGAACTGAAACATTATGATTATTTTAGAGTACTTGAGCGTGCACTGGATGCAAAAAATAAATATAATACATATATACACATATATACATACACACATATACACAACACATTACATATAACATAATAATACCTTAACAACACTAAAATTTCTAAAATGGTATACATTATAAAAAACCGCTTCCATATCCAGATTTTCTATCCAAGTCACTCATAACGAAAAAATTTTGTATGTGGAAATAATTGTTTATGTAACTTTAATAATATAATATTTGAAATCCTCTACCCCCAAGAAACCCATAAAATGATACTCCACATCGGTAGTGGGGTGGGGGTGGTAGTGGGGGTGGATGAAGTAAAAAATATTTTGAGGTTTCTAGTTCTTGTACACACACTAAATCACATTTTTTTTTCATCTCCTTTAATAATGGGGGTGATAATGGGGGTGGCTAATGCCAAAATTTTTTTGAGACCTTAGCTTCTCTTGTATATACTAAATACCAATTTTATGGACTCTTACCTGCTTGATTTACCTATTTACCCCAAATTTACCACAATTTACCCCCCAAGCCTTCGACAAAATAAGATGAAAATATAATCTAGTCCTAGATCTCGTTAAAGTACATATGTGCACCAAATATCAAGTCAATATCTCAAACGATTCCGGAGTAAACGTGCGCACAACAAAAGTTACAGACAGACCGACAGACCGGCACACAGACAGACAGGCAGAAATTTTTTTTCGCTCAAACTTAAAATCGACGTTTCACGACTTTCTAAGCCTATTTGAACAATAAAAATTTAAAAAAATTTTTTGTCGTTACTATACTTCCACTGGATGTGGAAGCAAAAAGAAAATAAATAAATACTAAGTATTTTAACAATGATATACAATATAAGACATAAGACAAGCATATCTGCTAAATTTCAGGTAATTAAAATGATTGTCTACTGTTAATTAATTATTTTTTAAATCTATTAAATCATTATTTTTTTTCTTTCAGTTCTCATTACAAATTGTTTGGTGGAAACTATTTTAAACTTATGAACCGATTTTATGTTTTTAATTTCAGTGGGTAAAAAATTATATGTTTTCGGAGCAAGGAAGTTATGGCTTCTCTGGCCGATGGTTTTTGACATTCTTTTACAAAAAACATCATTTCACAAATTCTTTTCTTCAGAGTATGTTTTTACTACTAAGAAGTGAAAGTATAATTGGCGGATGTCCATTATTCTAGAATCTTTGTATAATATATCTTAGTTTATTTATTATAATATTTTTAACAATTACATTGTAGTAGATCAATTTGTTAAATAAACTCATTCTATTCTATTATATTCTACTAAGTTATACATGAAACGCATGTACGCTGTACTATGCATAAAATAAATAGTCTGTTTGTGAAAATATTTGTTTATTTATTTTCCCATCATTTTACTACCTCAATACCTGAAGTTTTATTATTTTTTTTCTGTTTAACATGTAAATTATAAATAGTTCTGTAAATACATTTTATTTCAATTGTAAATTGAACATTTAAACATAATTTACATTATACCGATGACATATTTCGTATTAATATTAATTTATTACTAATTTATTTACACTTAAAAAAAAATCAAAAAATAGTAAAGTAGCATTTTTCTTTCGTCTGTAGCTCTTAAACGAAGAATTTTCTGGGAAAATGTCAAGAATAATAAAATGTTCACAATCGATTTTTTCAACTTTTCTGTCTCTTGATATATTTTCAAGAAATGCTTCATATACGAGGTATATTGCAAATAAAGCGAAAAATGGCAAAAATTGATGATTTTTTAATTTTAAAAATAGGTGTACGGGATTTTATTGCACAGAAGTGTACGTACCAGTTTGTGCCATTAGAACTTTCTCGCTGACTGTTACAGAATTTCTGTTAGTTCATTGTTGAAATTTTTCATATTCTTCCTCATACAGTGATCGGAATTTTTTTGGTAGTAGTGCCTCATTTGTTTCTGCAGCTCTTTGGGCGAGAATTTGTGGAATTTTTTCGTCCTGCATGATCACTTTTAGAAAGGTTTCAACACACTTTATTACTTCACTGACAGAAATAAATAAAATAATAGTCGCATGGGTACAAAAATAAACGCAAGGACCGGCAACCACAAAACCATATCTAATTCATCTATTATTAAATTCATTTATTACATTTAAATTATGTATGTATCTAAAGTAGAGTGAAATATAAAACATTGTATGCACCACTGGCGATTATGCCCTTGTGTGACTTTCTATCGTCTATTCGTCACCCGCAGGATAAACATCTCTATATCGCCCTTGGCGAAATAGAGATGTTTATCCCTTGGTACATAAATAACTAACCATTTTACATTATTTTTAGAAAGTTATTCTGCATTAACGAATTAAAAATATTCTATTTTTGTTGTATTTTCATACTCTCTACTTACTAACTATAAAGCCTAATAGCCCATTTTTTGTTTTTAAGTTATTGTTCCTTTTGATGTTTACTTTTATGTTTGATTATATTATTTAATAATGAGATTTATAAAAACATAAACGTGACTTGAATGTGAAAACTATTGATTTTCTTTGGGGGGGAGCCCACAAACAAATAATTTTGGAGAAGATTGTAAATAGAACTTCTCACGGTATTCCAAGACAGTAAATGGCAGTCACGTCAATTAGATTTGTATATAAAGATTTATTTGTGACATATTCGTAATTTTTTACTCATTATTATGTATTTTGCCACTCCTACAAGCATTTTAATGTAAGAAACCTCTGTGCCAAATGGATCAGGCAGATACTGTTTTTTGTACATTTCTGATTATTAAAAAATATCTAACATCTAAATATACGTAAACTCAAACAAACTTTTTAAATAAATTATTTTTAGATTAGGTGGATTATTTACATAGTTGAAAATGAAATTAACAGTGTTATATTATATTTGTTCTATATTTATTACTTATTTCATCTCGGAAGATCAGCAACCAGTCGGTGTTAAAATATTTGGAATAATAGATACACATTTATCCTCGTTTAATAAAATACTAGGGAGATGCTTCAGTTTCCTTTTGGTTCTGTTGTTTGGCAATTTGCTAGTTGACCAAAATTTGGCGAGACAGATATATTACAAAGCGCACAAAGATCAGACTTGCTAAGACTTAATTTTATCCATCTTTATTTATACCTCTGAGACATGGCCCGTCAGGGAGACAGACATTCGTAAAAATGCTTACGAGATGTGGGTCTTGAGTCTATTGATACGAACTCCGTGGATAACTCATCCCACACGAACTGCCCATCCCAACTTGGATTGGGTCTGAGTGTCAGCCTCTAACTGACTGAAACCCCTCCTCCTAGGGGTCGTCTGTAAAGAATACTCCGACGGCACTGCAGCCTCCTGGGCTTATTGTGCTCTCCCTGTCTTGCTGTCTTAGTTTGCACTGTCCATTTTAATACTCCTGTATCACTGACAAGGTGATGCAGGTCTGAAAATGGGCGAGTTATGATGGTCTCCGAGTCTGGTTGTGTTTGTCCGTAGATATTATGACTCACTCCACCCATTTTTCCTGTACCGTTGGCAGCAGGTCTGAGAAAATTTGCAGAGTGGTAGTTGCCAGGTCCATTATTTTTCCCCGTTGATACTATATCCTGCAGTCCAAACCCTGCAGTCGTATAATATGCTTTATTAGCAACGGTTTCGCTACACGGCGTTCCTCGCTGGACACCACCCCAGTCAAGTCCTCGTCGCGCGCGACGTCGCTCTACTTCGGTGCTCTGTTCCGCAACAGCCTCGCCACGCGGTGTCCCTTGATGGTCCATAACCTCGTCAAGTCCACACTGCTCGCGACGTTGCTTCACTTCGCACCCCTGCATCACTTTAGTGAGGACCGCTGCAGCCTCCTCATTGTGATGCAGTTTTGTCTGGAATGGACCTATTTTCCCATTCCTTCAACCTTTTGAAGGTTGCTCCACCAGGCTATGCTCCTTGTCAGCAACGGCCTCGCTACGCGACATTCCTTGATGGTCCGTCATCCCAGTCAAATCCTCGCCGCTTGAGACGTTGCTTCACTTCGCACCCCTGCATCACTTTAGTAAGGACTGCTGTGGCCTCCTTACTATGATGTAGGTTTATCTGCACCTTCAGCTGGAATAGGCCTATTTTTTTTCCCCATCCTTCCTGAGGGTTACCCTCCCCTGGCTTGGGACACCAGATGAGGGGCTCGGGCGCTTTGGAAGGTCCTTGGTGTTGACCGAAATCACGGACACCCCCTTCCTCAGCTCCTTTACCTCCCGCACTACGCTGGTGGGCTTTGTTATGGGGGAGCCTGCACAGAACATGCTGAGGAACCACCTCCCTCTCCACGAGTAAGGGGAAAGGATGGTCACCATGCACGGAGCCCCTTACATACGTGGAAGGTATTTATACAACGGGGTGCGCCTGTGCCCCGAGGTTTGTCGCTAGTGGTCGGACTCCTCCCCGACCATGCATCCCATCGGCGCGCACAATATCTTGGGATTGGGGAAGTTTTTATGGTGGTACTTCATCCACATGGTCAGGGCGGTGAAGCCAAGACCCCCGTGCCCCCCGGAGGGACGTACCCTTGACCTGGGTCAGGGGGTCATTGCCACTCCAAGCGGTTTACGGTATGTTAGCTGGTCCGCGACGTGGTTTTAGCCGGGGTGGACTGGGTTATTAGCCCTACCCCCCAGCAGTATGACCATGTTAACCCTACTCCTCGCGGAGTCTGGCCGTTCTCCTATCCGCCACCTGGAGACGCGCCTGGCAGGTGCTCAACCCCCCACCCTCGTGAAAGGATGGTACCCACTAATTACTCTACTTTTAAAAAAATACGTACTCAAAAGCTACTTTCCAGAATCGTATTCTCTCTAATCTTATTTCATGGTCACATCAACCGAAGATAGAGCAACGGATGATAATTCAAGGGAAACTATATGTGGTACGTTTTTTCTGCTGATATCTTACTTTTCTTTTAGCTTAAACTATATCTTATTTCCCAGATTTCAATCCTATATGACTATTTATTCGCAAGAAACGTGATTTACAGACAAACAGACAGATGGACGGGTAGACTGACAGAAAAACATGCGGATATTTTGAAAGTTATTCAGAATTCCATAATTCACACTATGATATATGAATATTTTTTCTAAGAGCAATATTTACGATTTTAGAAACGTGCTGATCACATACAATATACTTTTCCTTATTCACGAAGAGTATAATAATATTTGAATAAAGAAAACCGAAAAATAAAGCGTTGAAACTGTCTTTTTACTCGACCTCCCAATAAGTGAACCAATTTTTTTATCTAAAGCTTTCTCAGTCACAATACATAAACTGTTAATTCTAAATGAGATCAAAAGCATCGTTACAAAATATTATGAGGATACATGTTATTAAGAAGTTACATTAGTATTTCATTGATGTATGTACTCAAAACTACGAAAGCGTAGAACGGACATAGTCGAAAATATTTTATAATTGTCACTTTGAACTTGCAATTATATATAATTGCAAGTTTAAAATTGCAAGTATATATAATGGTAAGTTTGAACTTGCAATTATATATAATTGTCACTTTAAACTGACATTTATAAAAATATTTTATACAAAAATATTTTTATAATTGTCACTTTAAACTTACAATTATGTATAATTGTAAGTTTAATCTTACAATTATATATAATTGCCAGTTTGAAGTTGCAATTATACATAATTGTAAGTTTAAAGTGACAATTATGGATAATTGTAAGTTTAAAGTTGCAATTATATATAATTGTAAGTTTAAACTGACAATTATAAAATATTTTTTTTATATTTTGTATCCTACCAACTTTCATAATACTTTATATTTTGTATATTGTAAAAAGAATACTTAAATTATTAAACTAAAATAGTTTATATTTGTGTTGTTTGTAATGTGTATCAATTATGTGAAATTACTGGTATTTTTGTATGATTTTTACGTGGTTTTTGAATTAGAACATCAATCGAATTGTAAAATCCATTTCCGTGATAACATAATATAGTTGTTTATTTAATAACATTGGCGGTATTGCATTATAAACCAAATTGAATTAAAAAAAGGTTGGCATTGATATTATATGGAAGGTTTTGTAACATAATGATATTAATTAATGATTCTTTTCCATTACTGATTAAATTTATATAGATGCTGCTCTACCTGACAAAGTAAATTTTGTAATATTATTAAAGCATATAAATATTTAAAACAGGGGCTAATGTATGGACTCTGATTATAAGAAGCATTAATGAAATTAAATAGTATTACTCCAAATGTGTAAAGTGTTATTAGATCAACGTCCCTATTTTTTATATAAAACAAATAAAAACTCAGTTATAAAATTTATTTACACAAAACTTTCCTCATTATTTTCACCTTTAATTTATTAATTATTTTTTCTGTTAGATGACTACATTGTATATTTTTCATTAAAATTATAATGTACTTCTTCCTTAACAATTGTGTTAACTACACGTTAACTACATTCTTAAAGTGAATGGTCTTTTGCAATGAATATGATCTGTAGAATGGTCAGTACAGTAATGCAAATATCATTTACTGGATCAATAATCTTATCAATAAACGGGGTATATCTGTTCTAGACATTATTACACATTAAACAGTTGGCTCTTCAGGCCACCTGTGCCTTTAGGGTTGGCACTTGCGTATTGCAGATACTGAGAAAAATTTTATTACTTAACCTTAATTTGGGTTAAAATTCATGATATTATGAAGTATCGTGGTTAAGATCTATCCTATAATTTTTTTGCTACTAGTCATGTTTCCGATGTTGGTAAACATGAGATTTTGTTGATTGTTACTTCTTTCATAAAAATAAATGTACGAAGTGTTTAATTAAGAGCGATTGGTGACCTGATTGCCCATGTTCCAAGAATCGGAAAACAAATGATCGCCATATTGATGTCAATTAATCTCTCAATTCTGGGTTCTGGATTTGACCAACGAATTCGTTGCGTGAAGTATCTGAGGGTTATCTTAGAGAAACGACTGACGTTTAACATCCACGTAAACGAGACTATATGGAAGGTCTACTCCATATCCAGTAGTCTGTATCCGCTGCTGACCAGGGGTAGCAGACTGAACGGATCAAATAAACTGTTGTACACGATGGTGATCAGGCTGGCCATCACATACGCGGCGCCGCGCCGCACAGTGGGCCACTTGCAACTTCTAGGTGGACGAAATTCTAGAAATCTCTAAACGAGCTTAAAATAGTTGTTAAAAGACAGGAAAAATAGTGGAAAAATTCTAGGCATTAAGGGGGTGGTTTTTGATAATAAATTTGCTTCTAAAGTCTCGACCCTCTGTGAATATGATAACATGATACCTGTGAATATATCAAAAATAGTTAAAAAATTATAAATAGTAAGGGGGTTGTTTTTGAGGGGGTTGAAAGATAAATATTATTTTAAAATTTTGAAACTTTGTGGACATGATAGTATTAGATCCGTGAATTCGCTGAAAATAATTTTAAAAATCCGAGAAATAAAGAGGGTTGGATTTGAGCGGATTGAAAAATAAATACGCTTTAAAAAGTACGTAAAAAAAGTTTCAAAAAATTTTCTTGCCAATGTTTTAATTTTCTAACGTAACTTAATTGTAAATCATTGCGAAAATTGCAAGACTTTTTTGCTTTCTGAAAATTTTATAGAAGGAATACATATTGTATCCTACCCTAAGCGCACTGTTTCTTAATAAATTATAAAAATGTTTAGTTTACATTCGAAAAATAAGGCTTCCTCTGGACAATATTTCCGTTGATTTTTTAAATTTTCTTCACAGCAGTAGCGGATGATATATCCTCATGGATTTTGCCTCCTTCTTGCCCTCGCTCAGCCAATATTCGAAAAGTTCCCTTCCGGAAATAACACACATATCTAAAAATCGCAATAAAAAAATCAGCTGCAACTCCTGCACCCAAGTTTAATTTGGTGAAGTATAAAATGGCATATCAAATGGATAAAGGCCAAATAATACAAATATCACTAGCAATGAAACTGTAGGTCTTAATCAATTACAAGTATAGTAAAAAACTTGCGAGGTAAAATTTAAACTGTTACTTATCGTAAAGTAATGAGATGAATACAAAATCTATTTATATTATTAATAGTCCATACCTATATAAAATGTTTCCGAAATAAACACATATTTAATAACCTCTAAATACTTCCGTTTTAAAAGTAGACGATTAATAGAGATTTGTTAGATAAACTGGTTTTACCCCACTTCCAAAGCATTAAACACACTAGTTTATGACAGATTTCGGAGAATATTTTATTGGGGATTGTGCTTTGATATGTTTATACAATTACTAAATGAGTTTAATACTGGTGTCAAAACTTCATATTTCTTATTTTTGTCCAACTAGATTTAAAATATGAACCACTGTGCAGTATTTTCTTAATGATTTCCTGATGATTTCTCCCACCGTTGCAAAATTTTTGAAGACAACTGTATTACATTAGTTTTCATATTTGTCCTGCTATTTTCACTGAAATCAGTAATTTTGAATTTGTCAATTACTAGTTTTAAAAGTTGTTCATCTCGAGTATTTTTATCAAAACCTAGCCACATATTGAAAATCTTTCTTCGCGAAAATTTATGTCGTGATTCTGAAAAAAAATTAAAAATATATGCTATCGCAAAACAGCGCAAAAAATGCAAAACACGGGTAAAAACTAGCGACTTTAGTCTGTAACATGCGTCAAAAAACAGTATGGAATCTCTTGGAAGTGATAAAGTTTGAGCATGCAGTACTTTTAGAACTTTGTTATTTTGCTGAAAAAACATCATCCTATTTTAAGGCCTATAGTTTAACTTTATATGAAAGACTGACAAACGGTAATATCTCAGACATAGTAGACTCTTACCTACAGTTGTAATATCCATAACACAAATTATCACTAGAATATTGTATCACAAAATAACTCTGAACACATGCACCTCTCGCTATGGTTGCAAATAAATTAATAACAGGTACGAAAAATTTAAGGGCACTTTGACTACCTGCAGTTTCGTAAGTACTTATAGCAGGTAGATAATTCCTCGAATCTAATTTAGTTAATGTGTTCTTAATGGGGCTACTTGGTTTTTTGTATGATATTTTGACCTGAATTTTGTTCACCTAGAACGGCCATATGGTCCACTGTGCGCCGGCATCGTTGACTTGACTTGATTATAGTCCAAGAATTTTAGTTTTTGACCTGGAATCAATTACTGTAAAGCTGAAAATTTGCAACATTGTAGATTTGGTCCAGGAAAACAGGTACCAAAAAGTCCCCCACTCTCCTCCGTCGGCTATTTTTCCGGAGCAGCAAGGGCCTAAGTCACAAAAAGTGCAGAGCTGGCTAAAAGTTCAGCAGAAAGGTTGTTACTGGTCCGATTTGGGTTGAAATGATTTCAGATGTTCTATGCATATTTTGTTCATAATTTTTCGTTTAAGTTCTGTAAAAATTTCAAAAATTGAAAAAACACCAAAATGGCGCCATTGCGGATAAATGAGGACTCGGAGGGGAAAACGTACCCGAATAAACATTACTCTTTATATTTTGGGCTTTCCATTAGTATGTCTACCTTCTCTGTAGCGTCACCCGTTACGTAGCTACGCCACTCCGAGTGTCGCTGTGCTCGTCATGCGCCCAGTGGAAACTGTCCTGACTGCGCTTGTTGCGAATTCCTATTTATATATTATTGGTGTTTTATAAGATTTATTGAATGAAATTTAACTTGTCAGACTCAGAAAATGACTTTATTTGGTAAGACAATTGACATTATTGATCTACTGGGAAGTAGGGCCGTCCGGATCATCATCCATATTCACTGATTGGCTGTTTGTGGAGCTTGTGACGTGTTTCGGTGAGGCCGAAAAGTGTCACTTTTGGCATCTTAGCAGCGGCGGTTTTTACGGTTCGGTTGCTCGGGCGCCAGTTTCCTGTATTACGAGGGGAAACGCCACGTCCCTCAAACAGCCAGTACAGTAGGGCTGGAGTAACTACAGAGGAGAAACGGTAACTTCCAGTGGGTCAGATAGGGAAAATTAGACTTTAACACAGACAGCAGTAAGGCACACAATCTGGTAAATAATGTATTTATTTTACAATAATAAAAAAATGCTAAACTAAACTAACTAAATATATACAGGAAACGCAGGCTATGATACAGTAACGGCTACGGTGGATGTTACGGTTGGTGCTACGGTATACGAAAGCAAAGCGACAGTATGACGGTACGGGTAGCGGTGTGGAATGATAGGCGGTGATAGGGCAACAGAGCAAGCGGCGGAATCGGTTTTGTTACAGTCAGTAGTTAGATACTCACATTCTCCTGGCTCACGTCTGCTACGGTCGGTGGTTCTGGCGGAACTGCTTTGCTGGTCGGCGGTCTGGTTGAATTTTGGCACAGGAAAGCAAAGGCTAGAGTGGGGGAACCCACTCTACCTTCTGCACGCGGTGATGACGTAGACGCGACTTAGGACTTTTCGGAGTACGGCTAGTAGGACTCCTTCATACAAGTTACTTACTATTCCCAGCAGTGCATGTCTTCAACGGTCGGTCACACTAGACTGTCTCCCTGTCGCGAGTTCAACTACCAGCTTTCCTTTACCAAAATGTAGGTAGAGTGGGAGATCGGTGCAGGCACAGTGAGTATTAGTAGACGGTGACCTAGACGGTACTTGTGAAATTTTCACCACAACGGTTTTGTGGACTTGGTCATTATTTTCGGATTCGGTTTACTTACTTTGGTCTTTGCTGCAGCACTTTTGGTCGGTAGCGAGGCTCATGAGGAACTCAAAATCTGATTTCAGCGCGACTGCCAGCTCACTCAAATCCTCTAGCGGCAGGAGAGTGGGAGAGATGATGCGCTTGGGTAACTAGTGACGTAAGCCCGACGCGAGAATAAATAACTGAAATATTTATTATGCGGAAATCATAGCTTGCTGTTTTTAAAACGGATTAAACCAATAACGGTTCATTCCTAGCAAATAATATATTAGATTGTAACAATTAATAGAAGTATCAGAGCTTGGTGATTTTTACAAGTAATATAACAAGGAATCATACATAATTGATAACATTTGGCGGGTGCAATTTAACCTAGAAGAATTGCTTCATTACAAGCTGGATCCTCTACAGTTCCTGTACATAATATAATAATAATAATATAATAATATTTATTCACCACCAAAAGATCAGAATTATAATAAAATGTGACATGAAAATTATGTAGGTGAATAAACACAGAAAATCCACAAAGGAAGACCTGCACGTGGATTAAACTGCGCTTCGACCTGTATATATAATTACATTGTTATTTAAGTTTGAAAGCGATGTGTAAATAAACTATCTTAAAGTAATACATATTGTTTAGCCTACAATATTTTAATTTTAATGTAAATTAATCTTAATATTCTATATACTGTTTAGCCTAAAATATTTTATATCAACTAAATGAAATACTATCAAAAGTGCTTCTGTCCTATGACCTGTGTATATAATTATATTTTGATTTTAAGAGTGGAAGCGACATGTTAAGTGAACTATCTTAAGGTAATACATAATGTTTAGCCTACGATATTTTAATTTTAATGTAAATTTATTTTAATATTCTGTATATATATTGTTTAGCCTATAATATTTTAAATCAACTAAATACTATCACAAGTACTAATATTTGTTTTAATTATATTCGGTATATATACATATATATAATATACACATACATACACGCATTCATAGTAACTGTATACATTTCTACAGTGTCTTTTTGTCTATATACGTATTTTCTTATATATACGTATATATATACGTGCACACATTTACACATATACGTGCACACACACATATAATACAAATTTGAATTAATTTCCATTTTCTTTAGGGTTGAGCGGGATTGTTTTTTATTTGTGTACTGATGATCGTGGAATTTCCAATATCCATTTTTTTAGCTTTCCTTTAAAGAGATTAAATGAGTTTATACTTTTTAGAGTCGTTGGGACTTCATTATATACCTTGGGAGCCAAGTAAATGTGACAGCGTTGTCCTATGGTTTTTATCATTTCGGGTACTGCAATTGATTTTTCTCTGTGGCGCGTATCATGATTGTGAGTAATGATATCTTTTGTGTTTAAGTTTCTATATTGATATAAAATCAAGCTCTGAAAAAAACATTGCCTTATATCCATGATTTTAGATTCTTTATACAAATCATCACTCGGGTAAACGTAACTTCGGCTAAAAATAATTTTTAGAATCCACTTCTGCATTGTTTCAAGGCTTTTTATATAGCAGTTTGTTATGCCTCCCCAAGCAATGATACCATAATATAAATGTGGCTGGACTAGAGCAAAATATATGCTTTTTAGGTGATCTATGTCAAAGAATCTCTTAAGGTATTTAAATTTTGAGAGTAGTGATCTTAATTTTTTAACTAAAAAATCTACATGTTTATTCCACCTAAGGTGACAATCAAGCATGACTCCGAGATATTTTATTGATGTGACAGATGATATTTCAATATTGGTGTTTTTATAGTTAATGTTGATAGCCGAGAAGTCTGGAAGTTTATGAGCGTAACTAGTAAATGGTAAGTAGTGTGTTTTATTCATATTTATTGTTAGTAATTTACTACTGAAAAAGTTTATTATTACTGGAAAATCATTCTGGATGTTTGATTTTATTACATTCCAGTTTTTTCCTCTATAACACACAGCCGTGTCATCGGCAAAACTGATCACTTCCCCTGTAAGTGGAAGCTTAAACAAGTCGTTGACATACAATGTGAATAATACTGGGCCCAGTACGGTACCTTGCGGAACACCACAAGATACTGGTTCTATTCCACTCACTGTATTACCAACCTTTACACATTGTGCCCTATCGCTCAAATAGCTCTTCATTAGTTCGTAACTAGTTCCCCTGAAACCCATTCTCTCTAGGGTTTCTAACAAACTTGAATGACTGACAGTATCAAATGCTTTTGCCAGGTCAACAAAGATGCATATAACCGGTTCAGAAATATTGACTGAGCTATATATTTTTGCAGTTAAATTAGCTATTGCATCCTGTGTGGATCTGGCCTCCCTAAATCCATACTGTTTGTCAGACAGCAAGTTGAATTTGGTCAAAAAACTTGTTATTCTCTGTTTTAAGATTTTCTCGAAGATTTTTGATAATGTTGACAGAAGAGATATTGGTCTGTAATTTGACGCATCAAGTTTATCTCCGGACTTATGTAACGGTTTAATGACAGCTATCTTAAATGCTTTTGGAAATATACCAAATTCAATGGCTCTGTTTATGATGAAGACCATGGGCTGTACAAGGTAATCAATACATTCTCTCACCGTTTCTGCCTGGATATTGTCAATACCAGGTGCTTTTTTAATTTTAAGTTCCCATATTATTTTTCTAATTTCCTCATCAGATGTGTGTTTAAGATATATTGAATTGTCTATATTAGTTTTTGGAAAATTTGTATTGACCGGAGTTATTTTTTTTGTTAAAGTACTTCCAATGGTGCTAAAAAATTTGTTAAAAGAATTTGATATTTCCAAAGGATCTGAACTGACGCGGTCATTAATTTTTAAATTTTGTATTGAATCGGTGTTTTTATGGTTTTCAATACTTTTTATGCACTTCCACATATTTTTAGAGTCATTTTTATTTTTACTAATTTGTGTTTTATAATAGTTAGTTTTTGCTGATTTTATGAGTTCGGAGAGTGTATTTCTGTATCTTTTTAGTTCGTTTTGTATAATTATGTTTTCTGGATATCTTTTTGCTTTTTTATAAAGTTTATCTTTTTTGTTTATTGAATTTGCTTTCTTTTAAGTGTAAATGTTTTGCTACTATTTTTTATATGCTCATTTAATTTTGTTATTAGCAAGTCGGTTGCGGCGTCTACACTTTCTAGAGAATATAAATCTGCCCATTGTTCATTGCTTAATTTTTCTCTCAATTTTTTATAATCAATGTATGTTTTTTGCCGATTTACATTAGGTATGCTATTTTTGGCTTCAAATGGAGGTACGTATTGCAATATTACAGGGTAATGATCAGTCAAAGGCATTTGCAATACTATGGGGATAAATAAATCTAGTGACAACTTGGATTTTAGGAAGATATGATCCAAGCATGAACTACTGCGTCCCTGAACTCTAGTAGGTTTATTAATTGTGGAAATAAAATTATGTTCAGACATTATATTTAAATATTCTTGGCAATATAACTCATGATGCTGCAGTTAATAATAATAATAATAATAATAATATTTATTTACCAGTTTGAAAAATAAATTACATTACATTTCATTAATTACTCACGAAGGGGAGAAGAAGAAGAAGAACCATAAATAGAGTCATGTGACATTATATACACTATCTTATGAAATAGATAGATGGTAAATATTTCTTGCAACCTAAATAAAGAAAATTATACTAACACTTAACACTTACACACTCCCACATTTATATAGTATCTAAATTAAAACAAATAAAATAAACATACAGATGTCCACAAAAGAAACCTTGCTCGTGGACAAAATAATAATAATAACAATAATAACTACTGACTAAGTAAAATCTAGCTTATTATTTGGTAATAAATGTACATAAGAATTAAGATAGGTAGAAGGGAAGAAATTCTTAAGTTCTTACAATTAACTAGAGTGCCTAAATGAATAACTCTGTGGAATGGAGCATACGTATTCATGATTTGTATAAATTAGGATTTTTAATTGATAATATAATTATATCTATTTTTTACATCAATTATTTGATGCATAATTCTTGGAGTTTCGATAATCCACTGTTTTATACTGAATTAATTAGTTTTAGGTTGCGTGGAACTATATTATATATTTTTGGAGAGAGGTAGGTGTGGCAGCGTTGTCCAACTGTTTTTAGCATTCTTGGAATAGGTATAACTTCGTTCCTATATCTTGTATTATAATTGTATTCAACAGGTATAGTTTTATTTGATTGCTTATATTGATTTATAATCAGAACTTGACCAAACAGCTGCCTTATATCTAGAGTGTTTGATATGTTGAACAGTTCAGTGCTTGGGTAGGTGTAACACTTATCAAATATTATTTTCAAAATCCATTTCTGCATAACATCTAAGTGTTTTAAATAATTGTTTGTTACGCCTCCCCATGCAATAATGCCATAAATCAGATGCGTCTGTACAAGGGCATAATACATTATTTTTAGGTGACTTATATCGAGAAATCTTTTCAAGTACTTAAATTTAGGTAGAAGGCATCTTAGCTTTTTGATTAAATTATTTATTTGTGCATCCCATCTGAGATGCCTATCTATTATGATGCCCAAGTACTTAACTGTTATTGTCGAATTTAATTTAATATCCGTTTCCTCATTTTTTATAATTATATGGTCAAACCGTGGTAGATGACAGGAATAACTTGTAAAAGATACGTATTGTGTTTTTTTCGTATTGATAGTTAGTAGTTTACTACGAAAGAAATCAATGACTATTGGAAAATTTCTCTCAATTTTCAGCTTTAGATCTTGCCAATTTTTTGCTCTATAAATCAATACGGTGTCGTCTGCAAAACTAATTATTTCACCATTTATTTCAAGTTTAAATAAATCATTTATGTATAGACTGAAGAGAAGGGGCCCCAGCACTGTACCATGTGGGACTCTATAACTTACAGTCTTGGTGGTGCTCATAGAATCTTCAATTTTGACGCGTTGTAATCTGTCTGCTAAATAACTTCGCATTAAAGTGTAAGCAGTTCCTCGAAATCCAATACCTTCCAGGGTTTCTAACAAGTCTGGGTGGCTAACTATGTCGAACGCCTTGGCGAGATCAACGAAAATGCCCACAGCAGGTTCGGAATTGTCCATAGCTTCATAAATTCTAGCTGTTAAATCCGCTATGGCATCTTGCGTTGATCTGCCTTCTCTAAAACCATATTGCCTGTCAGATAGTAGTTTGTATTTATTTATATTATTCTACTTTTAATTATTTTCTCAAAAATTTTTGATAGAGTAGAGAGTAAGGATATTGGTCGGTAATTAGAAATTTCAAGTTTATATCCGGACTTATATAAAGGTTTGACTACAGCGATTTTGAAAGCAGATGGAAAAATACCGGTCTCGAGAGATTTATTAATTATATATGAAAGTTCAGACCAGTGTTCCTGCATTCACACCGGGCATTGCAGTCCGCTTAGCAGGCACAGGAAATTAGGGACAGCAGGCTATAAGGAGCTGGCTGCCTTATGGTAGGAACGTGAAACAGGCCCTGGAGTCCTGGTTTCCACCCCCAGTCCACCGGGTTGAGGTTGACATCTAGCCTTATAGTGGAAAGTCTAGAGTAATTATTCCTGCAAAGAAGAATGGCACTGCAATACTACGTATGTGACTGAGACACCAGCGTCTTGGGCTACTCAGGACATTTCTCTAGAACTAGCGAGTATCGTAAGACTTACCTCATGTCACGTGTACGATGATAGATGAATTTTTTTTCACGAGATCTTTAAACAACTTCTCATTTTCAGTGTCTCCTTTTTCCACACTAGCCCAAAGCAAAGTTGATAGCCCAGCCTCAACCGCAACAACATTTCCATCTTCAAGAGATAACTTGCAAAACACGAACGCCTCTCTCCACCATGACTTAACTACGATGACTCAATTTTCCCACCCCAATGAACCCATGCACACACTCCGAGGACTGCCACAGCTACTAAACTAAGAAGGCATAGCTCGCCGTGCGCCTGCATGATTGTTTAGACTAAACGTGATCGACGCAACAATGAACGCACTTAAAGTGGCGTAGCTTCATAACTGGTGACGCTACACAAAAGGTAGACATACCAATGGAAAGTCCAAAGTATGAAGAGAAATGTTTATTCGGGTACATTTTTCCCTCCGAGTCTTTATTTATCCGCAATGGCGCCATTTCGGAATTTTTAAAATTTTGGAAATTATGACAGCACTAGAACGGAATATTATAAACAAAATATGCATGGAACATCTAAAATACTAACGGATATGCTTCTCCTAAGCGTTTATGATCATTTCAATCCAAATCGGACCAGTAACAATCTTTCTGCTGCACGTTGTCGCCAGCTCTACAATTTCTGCGACTTAGACACATGTTGTTCCGCAAAAACAGGGAAGCTGACGGGGGTACGTGTACGGGGGTACGTGTTGTTCTGAACCAAAACTATAATTCTGTAAATTTTCAGATTTACAGTAATTAATTCCGGGTAGAAGAGCTATATATTGACTAAAATTCCTGGGCTATTAGGCCAGGTTACGGATGTCTAGGGTTCAAATCCTAAGCATGGCGCATTTTTTTGTTATATAAGGAATATTAAAAGTTTTATAAAGCTATACCATAGTCAGTTGTCAGTTAGGTTGGTTTTCCTTTTTCTCAACAAAAATTAAGAAAGTTATAAAAAAATTGAAAACATGTATTATGTTCTCAAAGTCGGTTTATTCGATGTACTTTTAAAAATTGTAATTTTGGATTGTTTTCAACTAGCATAGACAAAAATATAAGCATTGGAATACAACCAGTCCAAATTTCAAGAATAAATATCGATTTGTTCATTTATAAGTGACCTAAACGCAAAAACTAACGTACTTCCGCTCTAAATGTAAGTATAATTTTTAAGAAAAATGTTGGCTATTTAATCTACTTTCATAACTCGTTTACCGCTTTTAGTTTGATAACATATCCATAGAGACATTTGAATTTGCTTGTAACTATAATTTCGAAAATTATAAACAAATTTAAAAAAATGGTATATGAGGATAAAAATGTTGTTTTCTGGATACCATTTAGAAAACATTTTGAACAATAATTGTCCTCCTACGAATCGATACATTTAAACTAAAAGCGACTGAAATTTCGAAATGTTTTTTTGTCTAGCCGTTTAAATAAATGTTTTACGCTAAAATTTAGCAGGAAGGTTTAGTTCAATAAAGTCATCAAATTTAATTAAAATTGATGCCCTATTACATTATATTTCCTAAATTATCGAAAAGGGGCAAATTTTATTTTTTTACACATTAACAAATTATCAAAAAGTTTTTTCATAGGTCTAGTTTTATTCGAAATTTTATTGCTAACAACTTCGGTATTTTATTTTTGAGATGCGATCACTAACATCGGTGATAATAAGGAAAATAGCAGAAAATTTCAATGTTGAAACATATATTGTTTAAACTTTACAGTGAGCAATGGATCGACTTAATTAAGTCGGTTTTGAATTCAATATTTCTCATAGCGCTCGTTTTGTCTCAAACATATTAAAACAAAAACATTGCTGTAGCAAGAGAATTCACCTATTGTAATACTTAATATGACTTCACTAACTAGGTCCTTTCATTACAGGTAATTTTTATTATTTTATTCATCTTCCTTCATGAGCATACGATTTCTTTCCCTTTCTACATTACTAAATTTAACGTTCTCGACTTAAAGTTTTGCAGTGTACTGCTCTCTTATTCTCTTCAATGTATTTTTGCTCTGAACGCAAATTTAATGGCGTAGTTGGAATTTATTGTAAATTACGTTTAATTTCGCTGTGTAAATTTTAAGCTTTCGTAACACTGTACATAAATGAACAACATTACTATGATATACAGCGTATATCGTTTACATTAGCATCAGAATATTAATATTTGGTTTAATACTTACAATTTTAATATGAATGAGATTTAAAGCAAATTATCCATATACCATTAAAAGTTATAACAAACTAAATTTTCACTGGGCGCATTTACGCTAAACTGCGATGAAAAATAATGAACAAATAAAATAAATGTTGATACATCTGATAATAAACTATAGTTATTAGAAATTTATTAGGATCATCGTTATAGAGATTAACCGAATATTTTAAAATGTCTATATATCGTATTTGATAAATGCCTATTAAGATGTTTTTCTAAAGTATTATATTTAAAAAAGAACCGCTGCCCAAGGAATCACTACTTCCACATCCAGATTTGCTACCCAAGTCTCTCACAACGAAAAAATTTTGTATGTGGAAATATTTGTTTATGAAACTATAATAATATAATAGTAGTGGAGTGGGGGTGTGATAGGGGGGGGTGGTAGTGGGGATGGATGAAGTAAAGAAAATAATATTTTGGGGCCATTGGTTCTTGTACACACTAAATAACAATTTTTTTCACCCCCTTTTATAACGGGGTAGAGGTAGTAATGGGGGTGGCTCTCGGGGTGGCTAATGCCAAAAATTTTAGCTTCTTTTGTATATATAAATACCAATTTTATGGACTTTTACTTGTTTGATTTACCTATTTACCCCCATCTTTCAACGGAATAAGATGAAAATATACAGGGTGATTCATGTAGGCCGTTCGTTAGGAGTTTTTCAACTTGCAGTTGGATTACAAACTTGAAACTTGGTTTGCAGCCATAATCGACCATGCCCGTTCTATCTAAAATATTTTCAGTCCTCGTGCTATACAGGATGTGCCAAAAGTCGGTACCAACTTTGTTATTTAAAATGGAAACCTACAATTTTTTTTACATGATTCGATTTGTCTTCCAATTCTGGGTTTAGACAACTCAAGTTATGTTAACTTATCTGTTACAGGTTTTGATACATGTCAATTTTTTTGAAAAAAATTGCCACTGTAGTAGTTTACGAACAAATTTGTATCTCGCAAACCATTCAAAATTATGAAACCAAATTGATGAAGCAGTTAACTGGAAGTCCAGGCTAACACCTGATGTCCGGTTGGTGGTCCTATCTTGTCCCATATGGGCGCAGGCGATTTTCAAATGTCGCAATAAAAAATCGTCAAAAAGTCGATTTTTTCAAATGGCTCCTACTATTTTTTTTGACATCATTCGAAAGAGAATTGAATTTTAGGGTGAGTTACTTAAGCATTCCCTATACCTAACTTCACCCCCTATCGAGTTATTCAATAAAAATCAAGAAATACCTTATCTTGCCGAGATATTGCTTGGTTTTTCAAGTATGCCATGGAAACAAAAGACAATTTTAACAATTTACTAAAAAATATGTATGCATACCTATCTTCAGTCGTTTTTGAGTTATTAGCATTTTTTTAAAGAAATATTATTTTTTTCCTCAAAGGCTTTGGAAATAATCGTTTCATTTGAATTTTTATTCAAAAATCGTATTGCTATAACAAATATTAACAACAAAATAACAACAAATGAAGAGATTAACAAAATAATTTATTTCAATTCGAATGCTCAATGTGTGCGCCGTTTTCATTGAGACAGTCTGCAATACGCTCCCGAACAGACTGCGTTGCTCTTCGAGTTTCGAAAGGTTCCAAGCGATCAAAAGCTTTGATCCTTCCCCATAAATAAAAATAAAAAAGGAGTAAGATCCGGAGATCGGGCGGGCCAAATTGATGAACCTCTGTTTCCCCACCAACGATCTTCAAAGAGTTCCGTTAATTTGGCATCTAGGGCTCTAGTCAAATGTGCTGGAGCTCCGTCCATTTCATACCAACGATTGATAAGTCGATTGAGCAGCATATCATCCAGGTAGTTTTCCACAACTTCTCTTAAGATTCTCAAATAACCTTCGCCATTCAAGTTTTCATCGTACATGAAATATCGCACCTCACTGTCCATTAACAGACATAAAACTTCTAACGAACGACCTACGTGAATCACCCTGTATAATATAATAATCTAGTTCCAGATCTCTTTTAAATACATACATACGTACCAAGTTTCAAGTCAATATATCAAACGGTTCCAGAGTAGTCGTGCGCACAAGAAAAGTTCAGACAGACCGACAGACCGACAAACAGACAGAATTTTTTTTTTTGCTCAAATTTAAAATCTCCACGTTTCATGACATTCTAAGCCTATTTGAACAATACATTTTTTTTTTAATTTCTTCGTTACTTCTACTGGATGTGGAAGTAATTTAGGTAAGATATTTTGTTGACAAATAGGTTATATTTAAAACAATGTTCTTGGTTAAGCTAACAGTAAGTTTTTCCTTTGAAACTTAAAGTTACCTGTGTTTTTGGTAAATGGCAAGTAGGCCAAGAACGGTCTCCTTTTATCTGTCCCTTACGCCTCCTTAGCGGTTAACTCCTACTTTCCTTGAAACGTCCTTGATCTTCCGGTGCGCATGAATTGTTTTTTGCATTTAAAGAAAACGATATCCTCTTTTAAAGGCGCCTTCGTGCTAAAAGTTTTGTGTTTCAGTTGCCTAAACGTAGCACACTCTATTAAGAAATAGTACGATGTTTTTTTATTACTTCCACACCTTGGGCTGCCAGGCATTTGCTCAAGCCTTACCATTGTTGGGTGTCCTTTAAGTTCATAATGACCTGTTAGAACTCTGACTAGCTAATCCAGAGCCTTTTGGCGTCGATTAAGCAACCATGCAAAGACTATAATGTACCCGGGGTTAACAAGGGCAATTACGACAACGTCTGTTGCAACTATTTTTAGTTTCAGCTACATGTAATTATGGTGAATAAGGCACTAATATATGCGTAAGGTTGGACAGAAACGGATATAAGATCATTCCAAGAGATATAATACCAGACCGGCATATTTCAATAAATAGAAAGGAAGCGAATATTCGATATGCAATCAAATAGAATTAATACAATCCACAACTTCACGAAAACTTGCAGATTATATCTATCTGAAAGGGTAGATGAAGAAATAAGGTAAGTGCGAAGACATCCATCGAAACCATGTGGTATACTGACATATCAAAAACGTCAAGTAGTATGGGAGCACCTAAGCACAACTTACGGGGACCATCCAGGGACAGACAACATCAACTCCAACTACCCGGATTCAAACTAATTTGGTGCCGCAATAGTTGTTTAAGCAGAAATCACAGCCATAGACGTCTATGCACAAGAAATGGTGCAAAGGTCATATGATAGATAGTGACGATGCTCTTAAAACTCCTGCACTGAGTCTCCCTGGCGAAACTATTTGAACACAGCAGAATAGAGCTGGAATCGACGTAGGACACTAAGCAATATTGGCAATGAGAATGCGGACACGTTCGACAGATAAAGTGTAAAACCAGTTTCGATGAGACCTGAACCGACCTGCGAGATATCTTACAGAACAGTAAATAGGTTTATA
Organism: Rutpela maculata; assembly: GCA_936432065.2. Lineage (NCBI taxonomy): Eukaryota > Metazoa > Arthropoda > Insecta > Coleoptera > Cerambycidae > Rutpela > Rutpela maculata. The sequence continues at coordinate 134,064,100 of OW386287.2, read as the reverse complement.
AAAGAACAAAAAGCCTAAGACATTATTTGCTCGACGGGAGAATCAGAAACGAGGCAGCACGATCATTTTTTGGTGAATCTTTTAAATCGAACACCAATGAATGGCTACTGAGTAAGAGATTATGATGTGCAGTGGGTATTTTCACAGACCATGCGAAATAAATACATGGAAGGGACGATCCGGATTGTGTTGTGCTGAAGAGTCCACCATATCTTATGTGAATGCTCAGTCCTGAGGACTAGGAGGCTTGCACACTTGGAGGTACCATTTGCAACACTGGAAAATATAGCTAAAACTTCCGTCGACTCTCTTCTATAGCAGGAACAAGTCTCATATGACTACTCAAATTATTTGTGTTGAAAAACACTATACAAAATATAGCAAATAATTACTGTCCATGTAATAAGAGTTTATATTTACATTATTTTTTCATTGTGACAGAACGAATTTTATTAGTAGAAGGCATTACTTATAAAATATTGTCCTAATAACAGCTAGGATAGGTCCACTATATGGATATGAAAGACAGAAATGTACAGTAAAAAAATATGAAATTTATATTATGAGCATAAATATTAACTCAATATGTGGCATAAAAATATTTAAATAGGATATACATCGCTGTTTTTAAATGCATCTCTGCATGAAGGGCTACAAACAAACTAAAATGCCAAAATATCTTCATTGTAAATATAAATACAAGTGACTAATACATTGGGATTTACGTGTGCTAAATTTCATCGTGAAATATTAATATCGTTTTCCAAACATTACTTATCAGTCTAATGTCCTTAATAATAATAATAAAAATATTTATTTACGTAAAAATATAATTACAAATAACATAAAAATTTGCCGGAAAATAAATATAAGTGATCTACAAAGTCAGAGACTCAGAGAATATTATTTAGGTTTTATGCAAACCACAACTTACACACTTTTTTATTTATTATGAAAATACCTACTTTCTGTATATTGTTGCCCTAATCTGGGCACGCTAATATACTAGTTAGGTAAATACTTTAAAACACTTATTATTGGAGAACCAAGCATAAAACCTAAATAATATTCTCTAATCATGATAAAAGCAAATAAATAAAAAATAATTAATTGTAAAAAATAAATCAAGAATAGGCTTGTAAATAATGAATGAATGTTTCTATACTCTACTGATGAGAACTAACGAGTTCGAAAAAACTTGTACAACTTTTCTAGAGTTGAAGTAGCATGTAAAGTTCAATAATAATTGTTGTGAATGAATTTCAATAAATAATTTAAGTATTTTCAATATATTTTTTTGCCTTAAAATGCCAGGAATCCTATCATGTAATTCAATACTTCGTCAGTATTAGTTAGAAGAGTAGTTGTTTTGATTGGTTTTCCAATAATGAGTGTTTTAAAGTGTTTTCCTAAGTAGTATATTAGCGTGACCCGGTTAAGGTACCAATATACAGAAACTGTACAATTTCATAAAAAAGTGTGAATGACTAAATGTAAATAAATGATTTAAGTATTTTCAATATTTTTTTTCTTTAAAATGCTAAGAATCCTATCATGTAATACAATACTTCGTCAGTATTAGCTAGGAGAGTAGTTGTTTTGATTGGTTCTCCAATAATAAGTGTTTTAAAGTATTTACCTAACTAGTATATTAGCGTGCCCAGATTTGGACAACAATATACAGAAAGTAGGTATTTTCATAATAAATAAAAAAGTGTGTAAGTTGTGGTTTGCATAAAACCTAAATAATATTCTCTAATCATGATAAAAGCAAATAAATAAAAAATAATTAATTGTAAAAAATAAGTCAGAGACTTGTTGTAGATAGGTATGACAACTACATTATTACTACAAAATCTTGTCTAAGATATAAAAATACATTATATATTACGTATACCTACACATTCGTTGTTAAGTTGGAATAAACTACCATCCGCGAAAGAAACTTGATTGCAGATGTACAGTTCATTCATTCAGAGCTTATAATAAAAAAAGAAAAATAAAATAACAAAGATATAACAAATTATAAAGACACTAATAGTCGTAATCATACTAACAGTTAAATACTACATATTTCTATTGCTACATATATTACACTATATGCATACACTATATGCATACACAAAATTATCAGTAAGTATACAACGTGATCTACCAGGACATGCGGAAAATTTAACAGTAGGTTGTCCCCACCGAAAGGAGTAAAAAAAATGAAATTTTTTTAAAAAATGACCAAAAAAATTACCCTATTTTTTTGTAGGAATGCGCCGCCAATGACTTCAACTAATCTAACGTAACGCGGTACAACCATATCACTTTATAAGACTTGGGATCCCACCGGAACGCTTTCGGTGAGTTTTTTCCAATAAAACTTGTGACAGTGACATTATATTTTAAAAACTATTTCCCCTACTTCCGGCATCCCGCCGGAAATTCTTCCGGCATCCCGCCGGAAATTCTTCCGGCAACATAACCTAAAAATAGTACTACATAACCTAAAAACAATTTAAGACATTGGTACCAACCTAAACATTTTTCAAAAACCAAATTCCCCAGAGAAACATTGGAACCAAAAATTTGACAGCTATCACTTCCCCGACCGATTTAGTGAAAAATTGGTCGAGGCCAAAAGATAAAACAAAATATACCAACTCAAACTTAAACGATCCACCATGAACACTACCCTGGCTACATCTGGCAGGGAAGCTGTCCACCAAGAGTTATATGGTTTTTTCCAAAGATGGCCATCCCTGCCATCCACCCCATTACCAACGAACAGGTTTTTTCGTTTAGTTGTTTCCCGTATCAATAATCAAAATTATTAAGTGCTCTTGCCTACGAACGTTTTTATAGAATTGTGTTTATTTTTGTATTAATTTTAGGTCCATGTGGAGTGGACACATTATAATTTTAACCTAGTCTTTAAGCCTGCCTACAGAAGACAGGAGCTACTTTTCTATTTTTCTCCAAGCCAAACCGGACCTACCCCGTCCAGCCTCACACTCGCCACGGCGGTGTTCACCGTGGTTGTCTGGCTGGCCCGGGGCTACGATCCGATGAAGCATATATTTGTATTAAAAACATTGAATAAAATATTAATGTTGTGCAGACTATAAATTTAACACTCAAGTTATTAGGTCCAAATCCCACCGAACGCAAGACCTTTTTTCTGATTTAATACGAAAAAAATATTTCAACTTAATAAATATAATTAAATGAGATCGTTCATATTGTTTAGTGCTCTTTTCGGCTTCAAAGATTCACCGGGTGGGGAGGTTCCAGCCGCTTCCAGTAGCTGCCGATTTTTTTCTTTAGTTCTCTTCCTCTGTGTTGTTACTTTTAGTTTTAGAGTTTGGTATAACCGTACCAATTTGATTTTCTCGTGATATTGTATTTCCTTGTTCTTCTTCGCCTGTTCTGTCTACTTTGCATTCACTAAAACTATCTTCTATGTATAAGTTACCTTTTTCTAACTGTTCTGTCGTGTATAGTATATTATTTATTTCCAATTTATTTCCCTTAATTTTCGCATTTAAATTTTTCTCACGAGCTTCATTCAAATATTGCCGTAGTAACTTCTGTCCCTTCCTATCCTCTTCACAAAGATCATTTGAAATTGCGATGCTTTTTTCCTTTAGCTTTTTTAGTTTGTCTAAATCTTTAAATATCTCTATTTTCCTAAGGAAATATATAAATTCCACTACAACTGGATGATTGCTGTTTTTGCCAATATTGTAGATATTATTGATGTCACGTTCCGTGTAATTTAGCTCCAGTATATTATTTAGTGCAGCAAGTGTTTCTTGTAATAAATGATCCTTTATTTTTAGACCAAATATTATTATATTATTTTTGCGAAGCTTCCGCTCCAAGTGTATATTTATTGGTTAATTTTTCTAATTTCTCGTTGGCAATTTTTATTGTTTCATTTTGTAATTCTATGCTGAATTTGATTTGTTCTTTTATGTCCTTCATTTGCCTTCACTAAAAGTTGATATAAGTCATTTGTTGATATTTCTTTATTTGTATCCATTTAGCTTAGCGTATCAATGCCGGTGGTTGTGAGGTGTAGCCGTCTAATTCTCACAAGAAAAATTCACAAAAAAATGACGAATGTTTTTATTTGTATCAAGCAACTGTCTTTCAACAAGTGTTAAAATATTATAGTTATTTACTTATTTAGATATTTCTGTCTCACTTTAACAAATAAGTTCACAATGATAAATTTTAACACAATATTTTAATTTTAGTCACTTTTTGTTATATTACTAAATGTGTCTCTACAGTATATTATTTAATAAACACATGCCACCCACTTGTTCAACCTGATTATATTCAAACTTTTATCACCCGTAACCACTTGAAAAGGGTCGTAGGAGCTCTTAAAGATTATACATGTGCCCCCGTCAACAACTAAACAACGAATGGGCAGGCATTTTTTGGAAAAATCTTGCATTCAAAAAAAAAAACACAAAGAGACGTACAAATTCCAATTTAGGATTTTGAAATGAGCTGTCTTAAACTGAGATACAAGTTTGTGTTGAATATAGGTATATTAGATACCTATATATTTATATATTGGCTAGCTCGTTCTTAGAGCTAGTTTCAATAGGTTCCTTGCAAGCTGCAAATTACTTCCGTTGCGATACTCACCTAGTTAGCAGTGACTACTGCCAAAAAGCCAGAAACTACAGGTTGTGTAGTTCATCCATTACGCAGGAAATGCACATCTTGCAAATGCATACTTTATAAAAGTTTATTTTTTTGCAATATGATGTATTTATTATGCAAAGGAGGGTAAGTATACCCAGAATTTATATTGTTGTTTACAGCAATCACGATATTTTATGAAGAAAAAAGGATCAATTTAAGTTAAAATCTGGACAATCTACAAACATCCACAAATCACAAATAGTTGCGTCCGACTATCCATATAGCAGCTCAATTTTGATCCTATATAGATACTATGGATAACAGGATGCAACTATGTGTGGATGTCTGTAGGTTCTCCAGATTTTAACCTAAATTGGCCCCTATTTCTTCCTATAGACAACCATGAGCTATCCCATTGTGGATGTCTGTAGGCTGTTCAGATTTTAACCTAAATTGATCTCTTTACCTTCCTATGGACAACCATGGGCTATCCCATTGAAGACATCCATGGGCAATCTCAATTAATCTTAAAAGTATATCCACAGGATGTCTTGTTTATCCTCTAAGTATGGCCACTGGTTGTCCTAAGGCTATCAAGTGCTGTGTGGGTTAAGTACCTAAGTAATTTTGTCCCTCTCTTCAAGGGCAAGGGGCTTCTATATTCGGCAGCGCTCTAATGTAAGACCTGCCATTCTCTATTCTAATCCTTTGCGAGACTCTTTCTGCTCATTTTCAAGCTTGCTGAAATACCTATAATAGTTCGATGAAAACATCGTCTTCTAAAACACTGGGGCCTCCCAAAGAAACTAAACATATAACCTAAGAAGTAACTGCAACGAGTGGCATGATGTTGTCAGATGTGTGATACAAAAAATATAGTAATACACGGGCCACAAAAAGCGTCCCAAGTCGTTGTCAGTAACAACTAAGTACTTATAATGAAATATCCTCCACTATTAGCTTCACCATCAACTTCATTTGAGTAACATATATCACAACAAAATGCGGTAACGTATCTCAAAAACGCCTACGTTTCTCATACTACATTCCTATACTATGCCTCATGTGGCTGACAACACGCACGACCCAAATCCAACCCAGCGTAGACGTACCGGCCTGGCGGTATGTTTCCCGGAAGTGGCAGCAATGTCTATCTTCTGTTGGTAAATCAAATCAAGTCAACATTGCAGTCAGTGTTTACAATCTACCACCTTAAAATGGAATTACTCTATACCAAATATTCCTAAATACGTTATTTATTTGCATTCTTTGTAGTTATTATTTTCATTAAACATATCTACTGTTCTGAAAAAGATCCAGTAATCTTTATATTCTTCGTTATTGTATACGCCGTCCAATATCCTAAGAGGATTTTCCACCACTTTTGTGTATTATCTGACAAAATTAATTTAGTTAAAGTAATCCCAATTAATTAAAAGTTTAAATAACTAAATTAATCTTTTTCATACACAATGCAAGTAATTCTAGTGAACTCAGATAAATACAATTACGTAATGTAATTTGTAGCTGCGAATGCTTGCCTTTGGCTACTAATTACTCACTCTCTTTTATATTATGCAGTTTCGTATTATGTTATTTGTGATGAATGACAAAAATAGAAAAACGTGGAACCTAAAAAGCTTTTCATTTTAAGCTCAGTAATTGTTGATATTAGCGAAATGTAAATACATCATATAGCATTTGTTGTACGCCTAAACATATCTTTATGTTTTCCATGTGGAAACTAGACAATTTTATTGAAATGAATAATTGTGTTACATGCATACAAAGAGACTTTTCAGATGGTTCTTAGCTTTGACAAGTCCGTCATTGGATTATTAATTATAATGATTTTGAAATTTTATTGTATTAAAATGTTAGTGGTTACTCGAATATCTGTTTAAATGAGTAACTATAAAGAAATATTAACTATTATAAAGGGTGATTCATAAGGAATGGGTAATATTTTACCTGCAGGTTCTAGAGCGGATAATATTAATTTTTTGCTAATAACTGGGGATCCAATATTAATACTTAATAAGATACAGGGTTATAAATGTTATAAAAATAATGTTGTTATATTGCAGTTATTTTTTCACATATAAACATAGAAGTCGGTACAATTAAGTTTTTTTACGGGAGAAAATTGAATAAGCTATCATTTTTAGTGTATCGCATAGAAGGCGCTACGTAAGCTATCTTGGTAGAATCCATCATAACTTTTGTGTACTTCGTTCATTGCAAATTTTTTATTTAACCATTAAACTTCTTCGGATATTTGGTATTAAAAGTTATTTTTGTTACGAAGAATAGAATATTACATAATAGGTATGCATATTTAGGAGGACTGCAAAAAAGTTAAAAAAATATGGGTACGCAGGATTTCCTAAAATGTAAATATCTCGATGAGGGTGCAGTTTCTGAAGATAAAACAAGTATCCCTTTTTTGTTTAAAAATAATTGTTAAACAAAACATTTGGAATGAGATTATAAATGAATGAAGAACAAAAAAGTTATGATGGATTCTGCTAAACCAAGACAGCTTACATAGCGCCCTCTATGTGATACACCAAAAATGATAGATTATTCGATTTTCTTACGTCAAAAAACCTAATTGTACCTACTTTTATTTTTATGTATGAAAAAATAACTGAAATATAACAACATTACCTACTGAATTATTTTTATAACTTTAACACCCTGTATATTAATATTTGACCCCCCAGTTATTAAGCAAAAAATTATTTTTTTTCCTTATAGAATCTACAGGTAAAATATTACCCATTCCTTATGAATTTTCTCGAAAAACTTTTGTTAAAAGTTATTTTAATTTGACAAGAAATTATGTTGACCTTAAAATAACGACTAAATAATATGTTACCGGATTCTTAATAAATATTTCTATAAAAAAAATTTTATGTTATAGCTTGGTATTCAACAACCTAAATTATTATTTAGGTATTATGCAAATCACAACTTACACACTTTTTATTATGAAAATACCTACTTTCTATATATTGTTGCCCTAATCTGAGCACGCTAATATACTAGTTAGGTAAATACTTTAAAACACTCAAAACAACTATAACTACTACTATAAAACTACTCTTCTATCTAGAAGAGTAGTTGTTTTGATTGATTCTTCAATAATGAGTGTTTTCTGTGTGATTCTTCAATAATGAGTGTTTTAAAACCTAACTAGTATATTAGCGTGCTCATATTAGTGCAACAATATACAGAAAGTATTTTCATAATAAATAGAAAAATGTGTAAGTTGTGATTTGCATAATACCTAAATAATATTCTCTAATCATGATAAAAACAAATAAATAAAAGGTAATTAATTGTAAAAACCTTAATTATTGCTTTATGATTAAACTATATACTAGATCTATTCTTATCTTAAAATAGTTTTTTGTTTTTATGCTCTGGGTAAACTTTGTTTAAAAAACAGTAAATCATTCCTTTGTCATTGTATATAAAAGTTACTTTAATTTATCAAGAAATTATAACAACTTTTAAATAACCACTAAACACTATGTTACCTACGTGATTTTTAGTAAATATTTCTTTGAATAATTTTTTAACCTATGGGATATACACCTATACAAGAGTGGTCCTTAGCTATACTTGACGATATTTTTTTCTTGCAATTTTTTCGGCCTCACCCCCTAAATTTTTCCAATTATTTAAAAAATGAAGTATACAAAATTTTAAACTTGATCGGATAACGCTAACCCGTGCCTCAAGGTAATTAAAATTCACCATCAGACGCAATAACTTTAATCGATATTTTTTTCTTACAATTTTTTCGGCCTCACCCCATAAAGTGGTTCCAATTATTAAAAAATTAAATGTACAAAATTTTTAACTCGATCGGATAACGCTAACCCGTGCCCCAAGGCAACTAAAATTCACCATCAGATGCAATTTTCATCTATTTTCAATAGTATCTCGTGAACTATTGATTAGATGGAAATGTTGTACAATTGGAAGAAAATTTTTTTTTACAAAACGTCATTTCTTTGCATTTTTCTTATACATTTAATAGTTGAATATGAATAATGAAGCTTTGCTTGGCATAAACAGGCACCAGAACATTCATGTTCCCGTTGAAATGCCAGGATACACGTTTTGTGTCCCATGAATTAATCTAATTAGCTTCCCCTTACTGTAAGGGATGTCTTATAGCAACACGGAATCTGTCGCGGTTATCTGCTAGGCGTACGACCTCAACAAAGTCTTTTTCATTGGTCGTTTTTTAACAACAATGATTGCTATCTGCTGCTTCTGCTGCAGCTGAGGCTCCAACTCAGTAAAGAGCGGCACTAAACATCCATACTCTAGCCAGGAATCCTCAAACCAGGAAACTCGTGGTCTCAATACTAACACGTAAGCACTGAACTACTGAGTCGGTTAAGTTTCTTTCACCATTTGCCATTTGATTTTCCATGAACCATTAACCGCTTTATGTTTTCCTTTTCTTCTGATGTGACCAAAAACAGCATAGGATGGAAAGTTCTCGTCAGTAGGGAGATATAGCGAACCTCCAATCGGCTTCAATTGTTCGCAATTATGGTCACGTATTACTGAATTCACCAGTCACGAGTCTTCACGATGCTGCGCGCTGTTAAAAATTTTTCTATTTAGAGATTTTACTAATCAAATTATAGGCAGTAAATTGCCATTTAGCAGACAAGTTTTAAGAGAGTTTATTTCAATTTCAGAGGAGTTAAAATGACAGTTTGTAAAAGCGTTTTGCATATTATTTGCGAAATATTAATATTTTAACAAAAAGTCTGGATATTAACGTGTAATAAACAACATTGTCCAGAGATGGGGATGGCTATACAAAATATTTGAAAGTACAGCTAAAAAAGGAGAGAACTTTTGAGGAAAATTAGATAAACCCTCATTCTTTGGTTGCGTCAACCGAAGAGTGGACAATATAAAACAGTTCAAGTTTCAGGAAAACTATATAGCAAAAAGCGAAGAGACCGATCTGCTAAACGTTGTGCTGATATCAGCAAGGAGCTGATGAGAAAAGCCTTGGAAAGGTTGTGCTGCACTGACAATGCCGGTGGGTTTGGATGTATGTTTGCAGACAGCCTTGGTTTTGGATTTGGGGGTTGTCTAGTTATATGTGGTGTGCGTTTATGGTGTGCGTGTTTGTGCGTGTTACTTCAGTTGTTACCGAAAACATATTTTTTCTTATTTCAAGCAATACAAATTTTAGGCGATCAGTATTATGTAGTGTAGTTATCTAAATATTTCCCTTATTATTTGTTATATTGTTTTACATAAAACTAGATCCCGAGGATCAAAATAAAATCTGTTACTTAGGTTACATAATTAATAAGATAATTATCTATGTATATGCCCACACAGCACAATCGGGATATGGGATGACAAATTGACGTACTTGGATATCCCAGTACGTAAAATAAATAGAGAAATGGATGTACCTTTTAGGATATCCTATTTTAGGACGTCCTCAAGACAGCCCATTTTGGTACGTCCTAGGATATCCTTTTATGGACGTCAATGGGCTATCCTGAATAGGTTCCATTTTGGCATTAACTATGTCGACTAACATCGGGATTAAGAACGGATATCCGATGAAGAGCCCCGAATCTCCTTAAAATGCACCCTAATACTACATCTCTAATATATTTAAATAAAGCGCCGTTTTGATTTCCGGCTGGCCAAACTGGCCAAAACAAATACCCCAAACTCAGTGCCCAAACCGAACACATAGCAACCACGCTTTATTAGTTTTTATTTCTCAAATATTTATACTTAATAATTATTGTTAGTGGCTGTAGGAAAGTTGTATCTTTGTGTTTTATCTGTTTGGTTCAGCTTTATTGGAGTGTCTTCATTTCAGACTATAAAAAGTGAGTACAAATGTATAAAAATATAACATAACTTATTAAACTTCATGTTATGAAAAACTTATTTGATTATGATTAAATATTTAATTAGTTATTAATGTCGTGTTCGAAACCACGAAAATTTAATACGATTTTTTATTCTTTCAGAATGCCAAAGGAAGCTAAAAAAAATGAGGATTTATACGCATTCCCGTATTTTATAATCACTGAGAAACCTACGAAATAAAATATTAATTTGGCTCAAGAATTGAATGCTGAAATTAGCTTGGAGAGAAAATTTGAATCAGTGAAAGTATTCTCACATGTGACAATAAACCTGATGAAATTGAATTTGAGAATGACGATAAATAATGTGCCTACTTAGTTAATAATTTTAAAACCAACTAGCAACCGTGGATGAAAATAAGTAAGTAAATATTGTGCTTTAAGATAATTATTTCAAACGTTTATTACACTTTTAAACGAAAGATATGATACAATATCAGGACGCATACAGGTGGACAGACTGCAATCTTTATCTTGAAACTCTATTTGCCAGAATGTACTTTATGGATTTTAATTTATAATTCGGTAAATTATTATTATTCACTGAGTGCTATAGGTCATACCCGTATCCTTCAATAATTTCTGTTATTTTTATCTTGCCAACTTTTCATATATTTTTTTAATAATAGTGGTTCAAATAATAATAACTATGTTTATTTTAGCTGCACCCATGAATGAGTATAATATGGAAAACGAAGCAGAGAAGCTGTTAAAAGATTATCCGAGAAGTGCAAAAGAGAGAAGCGAGGCAAAGAAGAGAATAGAGAAGTAGGAGTGCGCTACATTCTAAAAATTCGTGTTCGGCTATTATTAAATTTGCAAAAGTAATATAGGTATTTATTTTACATGTTTCTAAAAAGTTTGCTTTTTAACATTAGAAATGTTTTTAAATATTGAATGTGTTTAGCTTATTTCTATTATTAAAATATTGTTATTATTTAGGTAGCACTTAATTCCATACATACAAAATATTTCTGTTTTTTTTATAAAATTGTATTGTCTTTGACGATGGTTAATAAACCGAATCGTAAGAAAATAATATTTTATTTTTTAACTGACCATAAATCCAAGAAATTACGTATAAGTTATAAGGAAAAAATAGGTAAGTGCAAATATTTCAAAAATGTGCATATTTGACAAAAATTCTAAAAAATGTTACAATACAATGTTTTTTAAATTTAAGTATAACATTATTGTCTAAATGTTGGTTGCTATGTAGCATTTTCTTAATTTTTGATGTTTCTTGGTGGAATCCTTTGCCACATGATTTCTTCTAAAACAATGTCCGTAAAATCAACAAAATAATGCAATTATCCAGTATTTTACTCGAAAATAACCTCTATAACCTCCTATAACGTAAAAATCACAGGCGTAGAGGTTATTTTCCATTAAAATACTGGATAATTGTATTAATTTGTTCATTTTACGGACATTGTTGTAGATGAAAACATGTGGCAGAGGATCCCACCAAGAAACAGAAAAATTAAGTTGCCCCTGGATATCTATTTTCAGTCCGTAGGATATCCTGGGACATTTCAGTATGTAGTTTGTACAGCCTATTCGTAATACTTAGGACATCCCGAAATATCCCGGGATGTCCTGGTACGTCCTTAGTACAAATGCCGGTATATCCTTCAGGACGTCCCTCGTACTACTTTTATCTGATACCGAGTTGTGACATTGGGATGACCAAAAGAGTGCCGAAAAGCATACAAACTGGGATATTGGGATATCCATAGGCAAGCCCAAATACTAAATGGGATTTGCCATAGAACGTCCCTCGGACAGCCTTGTGTTGTGTGGGTGTGGCATATGTTTTTAATATAAATGTTATCCCTGAAGTTTTAACTACATTAAACCACATTGAAATATTATTTGATTTTAATTATGTGGAACCCCACATAAATTGGAGACACCGAAGTGATAACATAAATTGATTATTACCCCGACGCCCGAAGACTGATATAAATTAGTCACTTAAGTTGCTGATCCCACAACTCACTTTTATTGATAACCCCGACGTCTCAGTAATTTGACATCAACATAAATTGGTGAGACCGATACGAAGACTATCTGATATATACATACATTGGAAAAGATCCAACTTGCGTAGTTGATGTTTTAGAAGATAAAAACTTTTTCTTTAATTAAAGATTTTAAATATTATACTGGATTTGGATTTTTTAAATACGACATTAGTTATTTTTGGAGATTTGGACCGTTTAATAGAATAACTTAATAGAAGATTACAAGACTGGAATTTACTTTTTGAAATTATCAATTATTGTACATGGTTAGGTAGGTACCCTATATATGCTCCTTTCCATTGTTTTATTTTAAACCAGTCAATCATTCAAATAATTCATTAATTTGATCTACTGTTATTTTTTTAAATATGGCCGTCTCAAACGCAGTTGCACCAACGGATCTTGAAAACCCTATTGTCACTGATCCAGTTGTTGCACAAAATCAATACGTCACATCATTGAAACTTCTCCCCTTCTGGATAGCTAAACCAGAAATATAGTTTTCTGAAGTAGAAGCTCAATTTAACGTTGCACGAATAACTTCTGATCGTAAAAAATATGATTACATAATCGCGAATTTACCGATGGAAGTCGTCAGTAATATTTATGACATTATTATTGCTCCACCCGCCGCTAATCTATATAATTTTTTGAAAAACGCTATCATTGCGTGACTTTCTTCCAGCGAAGAAAAGCGTTTAGATGACCTGTTATCGGGATCACGGATGGGCGATAGGAAACCCTCAGAATTTTACCGTATTATGTCAGGAATTGTCGGTGGCTCTAATATAGTTAGTCAAGCCACTCTAATCAAATTATGGAAACGACATTTACCCAAAACGATTTATATAGCAATTACTGCTTCGGGAAAAACAGAAATAGAGGATATCATTGACATAGCCGACAAGATATGGGAATCTTGTCAGAGTACTGCAATATCCTCGTTCCAATCTAACATTTCTACTGTTACGATTCCGAATTCAATTTCCTCCACAACATTGTCAGATTTATCAAACAAATTTAATGCGTTTTCCGTTGATTTTCAGGCCACTTTAAACAAAATTTTCTTTAAACAAAGTTATCTTGAAACTCAAATATCTGCCTTACAGACTTCTAATCACCAAAGTCGACCTACTACCTCTTTTATTGGACATCAATGTCCCACTTGTCGCAATGGACATCGTTCTCGTTCTAGGTCTTCCAACGGTAACAATAAATTTGATTCTTCTAATAAAACCGTTTTCTGTTATCACCAGGTATGGAAAGATAAAGCTTTGAAATGCAGCGGCCCTTGGTGTTCTTTTTATTACACCCCATTATATAAGAATCATTCTAATTATCAAAAAAACTAATCAACACTAGCACATTATCTGCGGATTCTAGTGATTCTGACAGCAGATCTAGACTTTTCATTTATGACATGTCAAACAAGTTAGATTTTTTAATAGATACTGGTGCAGAATTATCGGTTGTACCTAGGAATTTATTTACTGATTTTAAAAAGAATCCTAATTTAGTCTTAACCGCAGCTAATAATACTATTATTTCTACCTACGGTAAGAAACTTTTAAAAGTCAATTTAGGCCTACGCCACAGTTTTACTTTTATTTTTACTATCACTGACATATATGTTCCTATCTTAGGGGCTGACTTCATAGCACATTTTGGTTTACTTGTAGATTTAAAGAACAAACTCTTGATAGATAACATGACAAGTTTGTCAATTAATTGTTACGTCAAAAAGTTTTCTTTCATCTCTCCCAGATTGTTTTCTGTTGGAAATCAATATACCAAATTGTTGCGCTCTTTTCCTCATCTAATTAGCACACCGGATTACTTTTTGCCTATTAAACATTCCGTGAAACATTATATAGTTACTGAAGGACATTTACCTTTTAGTCGCCCAAGGCGTTTGAACACTATTAAATTTAATATTGCAAAAAGTGAGTTTGATCATAAGGTTGAGTTAGGTATTTGGGAACCTTCTTCTTCGTCTGTTGCATCTCCATTACATATGGTTGCCAAAAAAGATCCCGACGATTGGCGACCTTGTGGTGTTTACAGACAACTAAATGGTATCCCCATACCTGATAGATATCCACTACCACATATTCAGGATTTTAATGCTCAATTATTTGGTTGCTCGTTTTTTATAAGAATGATTTAGTTAGAGCTTATCATCAGATACCTGTTAACGAAACAGATATTTTCAAGACTGCGATTACTACTCCTTTGGTTTGTTCCAATTTAGACGTATGCCTTTTGGTTTAAGAAATGCTGCTCAAATCTTTCAAAGATGTATAAACGAAGTTCTATTACATTTGAAGTTTATTTTCGTTTATTTAGATGGCCTATTAGTCGCAAGTAAAGATCATGTCGAACATTTACAACATTTACAGATCGTTTTCGAACGTTTAGAAAGTTGTGGGATAAATATTAAACCCTCTAAGTGCGTTTTCGGTACAGATCAATTAACATTTTTAGGTCACCACGTCTCTCATAAGGGCATTTTCCCCACTACTGAGCGTGTTGACATTATCAAAGAATTTCCACAACCTA
The DNA here is from genome assembly GCA_936432065.2 of Rutpela maculata. Classification (NCBI taxonomy): domain Eukaryota; kingdom Metazoa; phylum Arthropoda; class Insecta; order Coleoptera; family Cerambycidae; genus Rutpela; species Rutpela maculata. The sequence goes on along the minus strand of OW386287.2, from coordinate 134,048,922 downwards.
CAATAGTTAAACAACTTCAAAGGTTTTTAGGCATGGTTAGTTTCTGTCAGAGATTTATACCTAACCTTGCTGAAATATTCAGCCCTTTACATGCACTAACTACTAAATTGTTACATGACAAAATAAAGATTATAAATACTTGGTCAACGGACTATTCCAATAGTTTTATTAAAGCTAAACAAGCTTTAGTAGATGCTACTGTCCTTGATCACCCTAATTACAATGATGGAGTAACTCTTTCGTTAACAGTTGACTGCTCAAATGTGTCCGTAGGATCAGTTTTAGAGCAAACTTTTAACAGTGTCTCCACTCCTTTGGGTTTCTTTTCTAAAAAGTTAACTGACACTCAAAAGCGTTACTCAGTTTTTGACAGAGAATTTCTCGCCGTCTATTTGTCAATTAGACATTTCAGATATATTTTAGAAGGTCGAGATTTTACCCTTTTCATCGATCATAAACCTTTGGTTTCAACATTGTTTTCTAAAGCGGAGAGAACCCCCAGACAAACTCGTCACTTGGAATACATAGCACAATTTACGAATAACATTAAACACATTCCTGGTGCTCGTAACGTCGTCGCAGATACAATGTCTCGTCTGAACGATTGTTCTTTAATAAATCGAAATTATCTGATGTCTGTTATTAATTCGAATGAATTTAATTTAACGTGTTTGAAAACTGCACAGTCTAAGGATTCAGAACTTACTTCTCTATTACAGTCGCAAGAAAATAAACACAATAAGGTACATTCCTTTTTAAAACAAATTAATATTGCTTCAACAGAGCTTATTTGGCGTGACGTCTCTAATTCTAAATGTCGTCCTTACGTACCCAAAACTTTGCGTCATGTTGTTTTTGACATTTTTCATAACCTAGTTCACGCAGGTATTCGGGCTACTAAAAAATTAATTTCTGATAAATATTTTTGGCCCAGAATGAACTCTGACTGCACATTATGGACCAAAACTTGCAAAACTTGCAGTAGTAGTCGAACCTTCGTACTGAGCGGACGTGTTTAGGGTAGTTGACCAGATCAAGCAAAGATCATAAACCCAACGGGATTTCCAACCATAACTGGGAGTCCCGGCCATAAAGACCAGTGTAAATGAAGTGAAGGGCCCATGTTTCAGTGCGATTAAAGTATAAAAGTTACGCGTAATAAATAAATGTAGTGTTAAGTAAATCAAAGGGCGCAAATAAGGAACAATTACTTAAAGTAAAAAACAAGTGTCGCGTAAATAGTATTCGACGTAATTAGTCGATGAACTTCTTAGTGTCCCAGTATATTATTGAGACTTTCCGAAAACAGACTCTGTTTTTTTTTGTGGGTTATTGGCATATGAAATGTACAATATCTCACAATGACAGTCTGTGATTCCTGTAGTGCTCCAATAAGCAGGAATAAACCTTGCGTGTTTTGTGCTGTCTGCAAAAAACAAGTTCATGCTACCTGTGTTACTGAGGCGGCTGATATTGCCCACCTACTAAATACTGTTAAAGGGCTCTCCTGGAAGTGTGTAGAATGCACCGATAACTGTATGGTTGTTAACCAGGCCGACTTATGTAAGTTACTTGATAATAAGGTTGAAAGTGCATTGTCAGTTCTAAATGAAAAAATAACGGCTCTGAAATCTGACCTATGTAAACCCGCGAGGGAAAATTTACCTGCTGTGAATCAATTTCGGTATTCTGATGTTTTAAAAAATAAGACACAACCAGCTGTTATTATTAAGCCAAAAAACATTGAGCAGCCGATTACGCAGACAAAATCAGATGTTATGCAGCATGTAAACCCTATAGAGTCAGACATTCAACTATCAAAAGTGAAAAACGTTAAAAACGGTGGTTTTCTGATTGGATGTAAAAATAAGGACGACAATGAAAAAGTCAAGAAAATAGTGGAAGAAAAATTATCGGACTCTTATGAAATTCAGGAAATCAACGGCATCAATCCCAGGGTTCGTATTGTTGGACTGACTGACAACTATCGCGAAGATCAACTGGTTACGTACATAAAAAAGTGCAATGCAGATTTATTTTTAAGCAATTCTGAATGTAAAGTTATTAAAATTTTTCCTACCAAAAAAACAAAGACATATTCCAAGTCATACTCCATTGGACAGATTCTCGTATGACAAAGTTACTAAGGCTGGCAATTTATTTATAGGTTATGATAGCTGCAGTGTTTTTGATGCAATTGAGATATACAGATGCTACAAATGTAATGAATTTCATCACTCTGCAAATAATTGTAAAAAAGCATTAGTCTGTCCACTTTGCAGTGAAAGTCACAATGTTAAGCAATGTAAGTCTAAAGTGCTCTGTTGCTCTAACTGTTCCAAATTAAAAGTTAAAAACGGTAATATCGCTACTAATCATGCGGTTTGGGATAAAGATAACTGTACGGCATACACTCAGGCGCGGGATAAACTCAGAAATGATATCCTATTATCAGGTCAATAGCAATCATTGTATCCGACTTTCTCTAATAACAATTTTCCAGTAGCTAATGGTACTCTTGCAAATAGTGAGGAAGCTGCGTGCCTGCGTAAGGTGCATAGTGATTTTGTTGTTTATTATCAAAACACCCGCGGGCTTAGAAGCAAAACAGATAAAATTTTAAACTCTCTGCCTTTACATGAATACTCTGTCATCGCATTAACCGAAACTTGGCTCGATCCTTCCATCAACAGCAGTGAATTGTTTTCCACTAAATACCCCTACGTATATCGCTCCGACAGAGATTTTTCAAGTAGTAATCGCAAAAAAGGTGGTGGAGTTCTAATAGCCGTAAGTGATGTCTTCTCCTCAAGTATTCTCGATTTAAATACACCACAGTTCAATAAGCTATCACTGATCGACGTCGTTGGTGTGAAAATCAGTTCCCATTCACAATCGCTATACATTATCAATATTTATATACCTCCAACCACTGTACACGAGGATTATATGTACCTATTTGAAGCTACTGAAGCACTGGACTGTCTGTATAATAACGATGTGTTAATTGTTGGAGACTTTAATATTTCCTGGTATGCTTCGTACTTACAGGACTCTCAAGCCAATCGGCAAATATTAGTATTAAATAACTTTTTAAATATTTTTAATACGTCGCAACATAATTTTATTCACAATGACAACAACAGAATACTTGATTTGGTTATATATAACAAGGTGTGCACTGTTGAAAAATCCCTTGAACCACTAGTGGCCGAAGACAATCATCATCCAGCGTTAGAAATTTCATTTAGCATTACCCTCAGCACTAATTTAAAGCACAACTTTCCTGTCAATTACAGCAACTGTTACAATTTTAAGAAAGCCAATTTCTTATTGTTGTATGAATCAATTTCTAATATCGACTGGAGTTTTATGTCCACTCTTCATGATGTTGAGGATGCCTGTACCTATTTCTATGATAAGTTATATAGTAGCTTTGATCTTTATGTCCCCAAGTTTGTCTCGCAACATAATAGACGATATCCACCTTGGTTCACATCTGATATAATTAAAAATATTAAACTTAAAGCCAAACTACTAAATAATTTTAAACAGAATAATAACCTTATAACCTTTGATGAATTTAAGCGACTGCGGGCTAAAATAAAACTGAATATTAATATCTCCTACAAGAACTATATACGTTCAGCTGAAAATAATATACAGAGTGATCCAAATAAATTTTGGGCGTACATAAAGAGCAAAAAAGGATCAACCAATATATCTGACAAAATGTTTTACGGTGATAATAAGCTAGATAATCTAACAGATATTTTGAACTCATATGCCGATTTTTTTAGTAAATCATTCACGCCTTCATCTGATCTATCCTCGGACGATGAAGAATTTTTACTTAATTCTCAGTTACACATTAGCGCATTTGAGTTCAACGATGTTCTCGCCGCTTTAAAGCAGATTAAACCCAAGATGACGACTGGTCCTGATGCAGTTCCAGCTTTCTTAGTTAGGGACTGTGCTTATGTTCTCGCCACCCCATTATGTATTTTGTTCAATTTGTGTTTGAAGACTTGTACCTTTCCAAAAATTTGGAAATATTCTAAAGTATGTCCTATTTATAAAAAAGGTGACAGACATGACATAACGAACTTTCGACCAATTTCTATACTGTGTAACTTTAGTAAAGCTCTCGAATTTTTATTACATAACAATATCTATCATCATGTCAGCAATAGACTCTCACCGTAACAGCACGGCTTTATGAAAGGTCGATCTACTACGACGAATTTAACTGTCATAACGCAATTCATTGCTAAATCGATTGACATGCAGGCTCAAACTGATGTCGTGTACACAGACTCCTCCAAGGCATTCGACAGACTTGATCATAACATACTGCTACAAAAGCTTACACTATTCGGACTTTCCCCTTCGCTTATATTACTATTTGTATCATATCTTTCTCACAGGAAACAGTACGTAGTATTTAGTGGTTTCATGCAACATTGCAACTTCAGGGGTTCCCCAAGGATCTGTCCTGGGTCCCCTGCTTTTCAACATATTCATTAATGACATCGTTATTGATATAGATGTGAACTGCCTTCTTTATGCGGACGACTTAAAAATATTTGATGTGGTTAGAAATGTTGAGGACTGTAAAAGAATTCAGCACAATTTGGACAAGATTTCAAATTGGTGCTTATTAAATAAACTACCGCTTAATCCACAAAAGTGTAACGTAATGTCATACACATTAAAAACCTCTACTTTGACATTCAATTATACTCTCGAAGGTACAGCATTGGACCATCCTAATATCTTTCGCGATCTAGGTGTAATTTTTGATAAAAAACTGTCATTTAGTAAGCATATCGAGACGATAGTGTGTGAGGCATACAAATCCTATGGATTTATAGCACGAAACAGCAGAGATTTTGTGGACCCAAACACCATTAAAATGTTATATAACTGTTTTGTGAGATCCAAACTTGAATATGCTGCGATTGTATGGTATCCTCACTATAATGTACACATCGATAATCTCGAAAATGTTCAGCGTAGACTTCTTAAACTGCTGTCTTTTAAAGCGGATGGTGTGTACCCACCTTTAGGCATACCGCAAAATGAACTACTTGAGAAACATTCAACAGTAAGTCTCTTACAACGGCGGGAGTATCACTCACAAACATTTTTATCTAAAATTATTCATTATAAAATCGATTGCCCAGACATTGTGTCTCAATTAAACTTTTGTGTTCCCAGATTATCCTCCCGTGATAACGTAACCTTCTACCTGCCCACAGCGCGTACAAATGTACTTCAACATTCGCCTATATATACAATGTGCAATAATTGCAATCTATTAGGAAGTCGGTTAGATATATTTTCTTGCAGCCTTAGTAACATAAGGGCATTTACTTGGAATAAATGACTTTGTTTTTCTTTCTTTAAATAATTATATTATTATGATTTATATTTGCCTCAACTACTGTTTTAGTCTTTTCTCTTAGTATTTTAATTTTTATATTATACTTATCATACCCTCCTGTTCTGTAATTGGGTATTTCACCTGTAGAACAGTGTAATTTAAATAAATAAATAAATAAATAAATAAGTTGTCAAACTTCTAAGGTCAATCGACATACAAAGACTCCGATAGGAAATTTTAATGTACCTAAAGGTCGTTTCGAACACATTCATATGGATCTTGTAGGACCGTTACCTCCTTCAGAGGGTTATTCTTACATTCTCACCATCGTTGAGCGTTTTACGCGTTGGCCTGAAGCTTACCCCATTTCAGATCGCACTGCCGAGACGATGGCCAAAGTATTGTTTCAAAATTATATATGTCGCTTTGGCGTTCCGGTTCATATCACGACGGACCAGGGAATGCAATTTGAGTCTAAATTGATTCGCGAATTTTCGAAGTTTTTAGGATTTGGAAATGACGTAGAAAATGAGCAAATAATGTTTAAAGCCAAAATTACACTATAAAAATCCAATGTCGCAAAATAAGAACCACCCTACTGTGACAGAGACCCACAAAAAAAGTGGTCTGTGCTGGGGTACTGACCATAGCTATCCCTTGTATTTTGAGCCGCCGAACACGAAACTGACTTTAGTTTTTCCCTAGCATGTCAGGTTTTTTTTAACACCTAAAAAGTGGATCATAATATTGCTTACCCAGCTCATTTAAATCAGACACCAACAGTGATTCAACTTTAAAACTTCACTCTAATAACATTGTGGTGCTTCAGTATTGACCTCATAACTCAAAGAAACCGTAAAACCCCATAGCCGCCGAACACGAAACTGACTTTAGTTTTTCCCTAGCATGTCAGGTTTTTTTTTAACACCTAAAAAGTGGATCATAATATTGCTTACCCAGCTCATTTAAATCAGACACCAACAGTGATTAAACTTTAAAACTTCACCATTGTGGTGCTTCAGTATTGACCTCATAACTCAAAGAAACCGTAAAACTCCATAACCCCCCAACTCCATAACCCTGGGAATTCGATAAAAATAGTGGGGAATTTTGATCGGGAAGTTAATGAGATTATGACCTCGGATCCTCGTGCTTGAACGTCATATATTTACAACCTCATAATCCCATAACATTAGCATTCCATAACCCCGTAACCCTTTAACTCTGAAGATCCAACGGAAAAAAATGGAGATTCTAAGTAGGGTGATTCGTACCATTGTGATATTAGAATCTCCGAATCAAGCACCCAATGGTGCCATAACGCTCCAACAGCAAACCCTTCTATTACATAACCCATAACTGCATAACTTTGGGAATATAATAGGTTCTTGGAATCTTGAAATTGAGTAGCCTGTGATCCTTGAGTTCTTGAACAGCAAAACTTCTAGCCATATAACTCCTTGATTCTGGGTATTCAATAAAAGTAAATTAAAGAATCTTAATTGGGGATTCAGAGAGAACGTACAGTGGACAGTGGAGTATTTTTTCAGGTGATTTCTGTTTAGGTCACTTGTTGATTATTAAAAACACAGTACAAAATACTGAAACTGAGAGAAGAAGACAAGAACTAAAATAAAACGGTATTTCTTATATTTGATAGTCATTATTAATTGAGTATTTTTTTAAGGTAGAAATATGTCTTGTCACAAAGGTTACTAAGAAATCAAATTCACCAGAAGTAAAATTTTTGAGCGGAACAGCCGCGACTTATCAGTTTGTTCAGTCATTTAAATGGAAAAGACAAAACTACACACAAATTATTCGAAGTTGTGACTTGTAATCAGCGCTGCGCCTGGATAACCGAGAAAATTTGGTTTAAACCATAAATTCGATCGGGTTAAGTAGAACTCGTTTCATTTTGATCGACAACTGAAAAACTGTTAAACCTAAAATAAAAGTTTAATCAGGAAATTTTGGTTTAAACTGCCGGCCCATTAAAATACTTGAAGTAAGGAGAACAACTTTCAATGAAATGGAACAAGCGTTCCTACTATTAAACCTTAAGCGAATTATTTACTTCTGAAAATGCAAGCTTCTAGTTTATAAAATGTGTGTTATAAAATATTCAAACATTGAGTGATATTTGGAATTAAAACAAAGGGTTTAATATTCCGTTGAGTTGTGATGATCATACTCAGGCGATAGAACTGCTGCATATATTTGCACATAAATAATAATCACAGACTAGGCTCTGCAATGAGCAATCGAAATCAGAAGCCCGTGAAATTACAACACTTCCAGACGGACCCTTCGTATAGTTCAGGAGATTTAGGAAATTATAGGCCAGTTTGTTATTCATGGAAGAAACTGCTTTAATAAAACAACGAATGCCCCTATTCTAAATCACTTCCCTAAAAATCAATTTGCTTTTGTGTGCTTCAAGTTTATTTACTACGTTTTCAAAGACTATTCTCCAAGAAATCTACTTCATAAAAATAAAGAATAAAATCAATGAATTTAATTAATTTTATTGCAATTAAATTCACGCTTCTATCCAGTTTTTAAACAATAAATTTTGAAAAATGTAAAACAGGCATTTAGAGAAGAGATAGCTGAAGGACTTCGGGTCAATGACCTTTTGGCGATATTAATAAAACACTTTTATGTTAGTGGTCACGCGAAAAGGGACCTTACAGGAAAAAAATATTTGTTTGTTTTTTGAATTAATGAATGTAGAAATGTCCAATGCATCTAAAAATCCAAAAAACAAAAAATCATTTTTTATTCCCTCCAGGTCCCTTTTCGCGTGATCACTCACATAGTATTATTGTAGAGAAGAGTTTATACAAATATACTAGAAGTTAACAATGTTTTCTTCTAAATTGAGATTGTATGCTTAGTCGAGACAGGAGTGTGTTTTAACCTCCCCACAATAAAATTGTGGGAGGTTACTACATTTAGTTCAAAATCGAAAATTGAGATAATATCAAATCTTTACGTTTTGAGGTCCAAGGAACCCAAAAAAGTTGTTTTTAAAAAATGTCTGTCTGTGTGTGTGTGTGTGTGTGTGTGTGTGTGTGTGTGTGTGTGTGTGTGTGTGTGTGTGTGTTTGTATGTATGATAGCACGATAGCGGCGAAACTACTAAAAGGATTTGGATGAAACTTTGCATGAGGGTTTCTTTAGTGCTCCAGAAGATCTGAAAAGGTTTTGGTTGAGATCGGATTACGATTAGTGTCGTTTTGGCACAACAAGTTGCTTATTTTATGATTATTTACAATTTGTAATCGAACCATTGAAAAGCAGTAAAAATTCCAATTTCAACGATATATCACACTTGCACCATTTCGATTTGGTTTCCGTTAAAATAATTAAAAAGAATTCGTTATATGTGCACACATGACAACATCCAAAGGGAAAATGTATTTTGCCATCTGTCAAAAATATTTGGGTTGGTAACCTTTGTGAATGTTCATTTTTGGTTATTTATGGTTATGGTACGTGACGTGACAGCTAACCTGAAAAATATATATTTTTTAAGATTTAAGAATATTACTTAGCTATTATTAAAATTTCTGCCTGGTTCCCGTACTTTCAACTAAAATCTAGTACAACGTAATGTTTATGAAGTTTTAAATACTTTGTCCTAATAAAATAGGACTCTTTGTGTAGGTTGGCAATCTAACCTGTAATTAGCAGTCTATTTTTTTTAATCAACAATTAGGCAATCCAAACCACGTGACTTCCAACTTGTGTATAGTGTTTTTTGTGGATTATGGCAAGGCGTTTTTGATTGTTTTCAAGTAATAAACTTTATTTAATTATGCAGCGTGAGTATTTCAAGAAGTTGATGTTGGAAAATCGAGAGGTAAAAACGATGGAAAGTGTTAGATCGCGGCTGTCCATCTTTGACGTCGTTTCCTTGACAGATCATTTATATGAGGGAAATATTTAGAATTCACGGCGTCTGGTATATGGTAAAAGCTAACCTTGTCACGATTTCCACAATGTCCACAACCCACTACTATGTACATATCAGGCATTTTTTCCAATTATAGCCAATAATATTATCACGAAAAATCTAATAGGACACATTCAACATTTCTTTACAAAAAACTCATATTAAGAACCTTTAAAACGTAAAAATTACATGAAAAAATGCTGCACTGGTCACAATCTAAAAAATAGACATAAGCCCGTGTTTGACCGCCACGCCATATTGAAAAACAATTTTGACAGGTCCTTGGATTGCCTAACATAGAAAAATTATTTGCATGCATTTTTAAAGCCACTCTGTGGCTCCAAGCTAAAAATGCGTATACAGACATTAAAAATGAGAATAAACCTGAAAAACTTAAACATGATGCAGATACAGCGTTACCACATTTGGTAGATTTTTATTTCTTTTTAGTAGAATTTTAAGGATTTTTTGTAAAGTTTGGTAGGTAAAATTTGCTGGTAGATTTCTGATAGTCTATCAGAAATCTACCAGCAAATTTTACCTACCAAACTTTACAAAAATCCTTAAAATTCTACTAAAAAGAAATAAAAATCTACCAAATGTGGTAACGCTGTGCAGATATGTCAATAAGTATATTTCATAATCTAAAAATTAACATTCGTAAAGGTTACCAACCCAAATATTTTTGACAATGTCAAAACTTATTTCAGTTGGTTTTTTAAAGGTAATAATTGTATATAGCCGTATTCGGATATTACGTCTGATTGATGGGACGCGTCACTATCGTTCATTTAATGCAAATCGAGCTAATCGAACTAAATCTGAAACATTCGAATATTACAAAATAAAGGACTCGGACGAAGCTCGACTTGCTCAGATCTTTTTGATCGTGCGGAAAAATTTTAATTTGACGCATGCGTAGTCTGCTTGAACTGTCCATAATACTCTCAAATTTAATGGGCAGGACGAGTCTACGTAGGTCGTAGACTGTGGAAGATATAGGTACATCCTTATATCTATTCCAAGAAGTTCGATTATAAGGAGTGAGACGCCATTATACAACGATAGTCTTTGATTGATGCTTGCACTAGTGACGTCAGCTTAAGGATCCATTGCTCCAACTATACATAAAATATTCATAAAGTTATCAGTCATTCCCTCTCTGCCATCAAACAATTTTAACCTTATAAATTTGCACAAGCTTTTTCGAATTCCTCATTTCTCATGTCAATTTCAATATTTAATAACACTGTAATTTCCATAAAATATATTATAAAAATTTTAGATAATACTCTAAAGCAATTATGTAGTAGAGCTCTTAAACCCTGAACTATTTGACGCAGCAAGATCGAGCTATCTAACAAAAACATTCTTGGAAGAAGAATAATAAAAGAAATAATTGGCTTTTTTGGTGAATGACAAAGCAGTTAGGACAAAACTTAATTCAACAAGTCATTTATCCACAAAGAAAGTCTATCAAACCCCTTAAGAAACTACTAATTAAAAATAACATTGTGAAAGTTGTCATTTAATGAAACAAATTATAATATAATATATTTTCTTATTTACGTTTATTATTTTTCTAAAATATTTTGCGAATGGGAACGTTTATATCCATACAATAATAGAAACTTGTTCGGAAATAAAACTACGTAATTTTGGCATTGCCATATACCAAAACTAATAGAAGTTTTAATAGAGCGACTTCGAAAATGTCCTTTTACATAATTTTTTCGTAAATGTCTAGTGAATAACCATTTTAAATTACACTTTTATAAAAACAACGACCAAATTGCTTTATGTTAACAGGATATGCTTAAAGTTAAAGATAAAAAAAAAATGAATAAAGGAAAGTCATTATTTTCGAAATAACAGAAAAAGCAAAATATTTTATTGTGGCAATTACTAAACTAAACTTCCAATAAAATTTTATTAAAATTAGTTCATAATTAAATAGTTACGTTAAGGTGCCCCTGGTTTCAGTTACACCTAATTTATAGATACATACATTTATTGATCTATCTAATATATTTCAGACCAAAAAAAGCACTGTGTTATAACGTGACGAGAATCTATATCGTTGCTTTTAGATTATAAAATGTAATTAATCAAAAATAGCTAGTAAATCAACATTATCGAAATAAAATAGATACTTGCAATAATTATAACTGCGTGAAATGACTACAGAACATAGTTACTTATTACGTATGCTCGTTTAACTGATTTTATTTACATACACTAAATGTAAAAAATAAACTTTTTAAAAACAAATTTTTATTTTTTCTGTTTCTTATTGGGATGCTCTGCCACATATATTTTCTTCTATACAATGTCCGTGAAATCTACAAAATAATACAATTATCCAGTAGTTTACTGGAAAATAACCTCTACGCCTGTGACTTTTACGTTGATAGCGTTATTACAAATAATGTTCAGTTTGTTAAGTTATTTTAACATCGACAGCCAGGTTGTGCAAACATCTACGGAACAATTCGACACGCATTTATTCTCATTCAATAATATTATAGCTGATTCTTTAATTTTTCTTCTCTTGCTATCTGTCTCTTTTGTTAAAATTTATATTACGTGGGTGAGCCATCCAGACCCTTTAGTATTAGATTGGGTGAGCATAGAGGTTACATTAGGAAGAATGAGATTCAGAAATCGAAGATTTGCGAACACGCGTGGGAGGACGGACATAGAATAAACTGGGACAAAATTTTTAACAAAAGAGACAGATAGCAAGAGAACAAAAATTAAAGAATCAGCTATAATATTATCGAATGACGATAAATGCGTGTCGAATTGTTCCGTAGATGTTTGCAAAACCTGGCTGTCGATGTTAAAAGAAGAACTTAACAAACTGAACATTATTAAAATAACGCTATCAACTAAATATATCAACAGTTCTGTGTAAGCAGTAAGTATCTATGGATACTGAATATGACAAATATATTCTTAAAGCTGTGTATTTAATATACACAGCACACAAACACTTATAATACTTATACACTTTGAGAAAGAAAACAGATTCGGTTTCCGAAACGTCAGCAAAACACGTAATTTTTATATTTTTGTTCTTATTCATTATTTGTCAAAAAAAACACCCTCTAAGTGTTCCCTTGACGTAAAAGTCACAGGCGTAGAGGTTATTTTCCAGTAAAATAATGGATAATTGTATTATTTTGTAGATTTCACGGACATTGTATAGAAGAAAATATATATGGCAGAGCATCCCTATAAGAAACAGAGAAAAAATAAGAAAATGCCACAACCAACATTTAGATAATATTTAAATTTTTATTATTATCTATTACCTATTACCTACCAAAACGAAAAAAATAAAATTAATTGTCTCAAAACTTGTATTTTATTTTATTTACGCGACAAGCTTTTCAGACAACCAATTTTATTTATTTATTTATTTTTTCGTTTTAGTACACCTAAATAATAATAAAAGCTTGTTTTAAAAAAGTTTTTTTTACATTTAATTTTATTTTAAAATTTTTAGATACGTCTTAATAATTATTTTATTTTGTATTTATACTTAAAATAATACCGGATCTTTCGCTGCACGCGTCCTTACTTATAACTGGATCCTTCTCAATTTCTTAGAATACAACGTCTGAGTAAATACACCATGCGATCAAAGAAACAAAACAATTGTAACATTAAAACTAAGAAACACAGTTTTTGGTTATTATATTATCACCAGAACTACACGCGTATGCAAAATTTCATCTCGATTGAACGTCGTTAAGTGGGTTAAAATTGATTTGCAAAAGTGCTAACATACAAACATACAAACTAACTAACTAACAAACAAAGCAAGTTCAATAAAAGCTTGTAATACTAATAATACGTTTACTTTTAAATAATTACATAAAGTTCGTTCGAACCTAAGAAACTAGATATTAATTTGAAATAACAAAACTTTACCTTAACCAGTTACGAAACTTTCCAATTTTTCTTCTCTCCTCCATGTAACGACCATCCAAAAAGCTTTTATTCTAGGTGTTAATTCTTACTGCCCTCATTTTTCTTTCTATAGTATGAAGAAGCAACCATTTGTCAGGATTTCACTAAATATTATGTCAATGAGCTGATGGGTTTCACTTCTTGTTATGCACAACGTCTTTTTTCATATGAATTATTCTACTTCACCTTTCTTTGCTCTATGACAAATCTGACAGCATCACGTCGTCTATCGCTGCTCCCTACTATTACATGAGGTATGGTTTCACCAAAGTCCTTTCCAATCAGTTCCTTGGTGATATTAACCCAACGTTATGGAGGATGTCCTGTTGGTAAATTGTCATTTACCTAAACTATTAACCGTTCTATATTGTCTGTACTCAACGCTCGATGATAAATATCTAGATATATACATATATATCTATTATTTTTGTTTATGATTAAATGGATATATACAAATTAAAGTAAAATACCAGTGGGTGGTGGCGAAAAATGATAAATCGATGGTTTAGAGGACTGGTACAGTAAGCCCATTTTTTCTCATTTTAGGGTTATGAGAGTTCTTATATTTTCTGCAAAAATTCCAGTTTATATGTTTTCTGTTTTCATTTTTGTAGGGTGGTCATCAAGAATGTAAAATATTTATAATCTTACCCAAACCTACATCTCGAAGGGAGCAGTGTACCGTCTATTTGCCTCCCTATCCGTTCATATAATGGATGAGTAAATAAGGTCGTTTATCAGTCTAATTCTTTTGCATTTCGTTGTTGCCGATGTCATCAACAAGGGTTCCATAGTATTATATTTTTTTACTAACTCACACTGACCTATGGATGGTTTTCATTTAGGCGGTCCACAATCATAATCTCCATTTTTCTAATTAAGCCGCAGTCAGAGCTTATTGTTTGAAGATTAACCAGCAGATGTATGAGCTCATAACTTGCTGTAACTAAGGTAGTAGTATCTGTAAATCTCAAGTTCGAAATGACTTTACATTTTTTAATAATACATTCTATTCTATTCCAAATTGTCAAAAAGCTTTACTGTAGTTCACGAAACGAAGGTACTTATGCACATAATATTCTCTTGCCATCTCATTTATTTATACGATGCTGACGCTGAGTTGAAAACTATACAGCATTATTTCATTTAGGTATGACATTAATGTAAAAAATTTGCAGTTACTACAAACATCTACAACAAACAATAACATCAACAGTTATTACATATGTGCCTTACAACAAATACTAAATAAATGTTATTATTATTATTATTATTATTATTATAGACTTAACAGCGGCACACTTTCTCTTCTGTTGGAGCCCGTTCCATAGTTTTCGGGCCCTTCCAGGAACACAGGGATCACAGTGACTCCTAGTCCAGGACTTTTATTAAAATTATTATTATTATTATCTATCATTTCCTTACTATGCAGTAATATGAATATTGAGGTTTCCTAGTCATCGATCTTTTCTCCCATATTTTTGGCGTATTCAGTAAAGCATTGTCATGCTATCCCCACCAAGTAACTTATAAGTAAGGCAACTTTAGTTTTGCTCCAGTGTTCTAGACTATAGAGCTAGACGCTGTTAATATTTTTCACCCACAGTTCCCGTGGGAATGAAACATTGTGTAATAGTAATATTTTTTCAAGAGATAAACTTTATAAACAATATTCTGTCTGATTGAAGTGCAAGGAATAAACATTTATATAAAGTAAAATTATTAAGATTATTTAAAACATATAAAACTTTGCTCAGCTCTGGAGGACTATATAACGCATAATATCAATAGGAATATAAATACGCTATTCAGATTACATATCCACAAACTTTTAAGTTAGAAATTCCAAGTATACCAAAAGCTGAATCGATTTAAGAAACGGTCGAGACATGACAAACTTTTTTCGACTTTTTGGTTCAGAGTATTGTGTTGTAAAATGAATGTCACTGCACTGTAAAAATGTCTACTTTTGTAACATTCCTATTTAAATTTAAGTTTTAAGTTGAATAAGTAAACGTTGAAGTTGAGTGTTGCCGAATGCAAATATCTATTTAACTAAGATTTTGCTTGAAATTAGAACAATTTAGTTAAATGAATATCTGTGCGCCGTTTAGAAGATGGCAAAATAGGAAGTCTGAAACGCCTAACGGAAAATGCACGAGCAAGTCTGTTTAAGATTAAATTAAATCATCGACGTTTTATACAGTTTAGGGAATTCGTCTCAAGGTGATGAAACATTATTTTCGAAACGTTCAAACCATATTGATGTGCATTGAAGACTGTACTACAGTTTATGCAGGACTATCGTATAGTCCTTTAATAATACATTTAACAATTGATGAATAATGATAATCATAATTCCAACCTATCGTATAATGAACATAATCTTATTATAACCAAAACCAAAAATATCTGACCAATCAGCAACTAGCAATTTTCGTAGCCAACGGGCAAGTCCATTATTTCCAAGGGAGAGTCCATGTTTTCGTGTTTGACGTCTAGAACGTCAAACAAATACTATGAACTAACTTTATCTTTTCAAGTTTAAACGATTTAAATAATTAAATCGAGGATAAAGTACAATGCTCACCTTCGGCTAATGTCGCAAATATCACCTGCGAGTAATAGCCAGCTGTAGGGTACTAGCCTACATACTGATACCATCACCATGGATAATATATAATAACAAAACAATTTATTACAAAAATTTATATTTTCAAATTTGAATACAAATATTTCTTTAAAAAGTTTATCTTTATTAATATAGCAACTATAGTGCTATATATTGGTGACCCCGAACGTCTTCACGCATTGTATACCTCCGGAGAGTTAAAGACAGTTGTCAAAAATTAATTATGAAGACTGAAGTTTAATAACTTTTGACAGTGTTGTTAAATAGTTATGCCGAAAGTAATCTCCCATGGACGTTCTAGACAGCTTTTCCAGTCGCGACAAGAATATGGGGCCGAACCAAACTGCTCGTGCTGCTAACTGCTGATGACGGACGACGTCCATAACGAAGACAGCCAGCTAAAGGTCGACCGTTCCATAGATATCTTCGCTAGACACGGATTCCTCAGTCTCTCCATGAAGATAGTACCGAGATACGAATCATACTAGATTTTCAGAAGACTTGTTATTACTTACTCAATTATGTACATATATAGGTAAGTACTCTGCTATATGACTCCCTGCAATGTTAAACCAGCTTATCAATTGTATCAATTTATTAATTATTCACTATTTTAATTGTCTCGCCAGCTTTTCTTTAGCCAAAGCTGCTATAGCTGGTGCGACATCTTTTAGAGAAGCTCAATCCAATTATGATTGCAAACTCATTTCCTATTTTAATTGTCTCGCCAGCTTTTCTTTAGCCAAAGCTGCTATATCTGGTGCGACATCTTTGAGAAAAGCTCAATCCAATTATGATTGCAAACTCATTCACTAATTTTAATTGTCGCGCCAGCTTTTCTTTAGCCAAAGCTGCTATAGCTGGTGCGGCATCTTTGAAAGACGCTCAATCCAAATATGATTGCAAACTTTCATTCACTTAGCACAAGCTTGCTATTTTATTTCAATTTATCAATAACATATAACATACATTTATTCAAAAATAAATGTCCTTGTTTTACGTTATTTTGTCATCTATCAATCAAAACTGACTTTTCTTTTATAAAATGTCATCTTAAATATTGATACCTTGGTAAGTTGGTTTATTTGTTGTAGGAGGGGAGTATATGTAGGGTACTAGCCTACATACTGATACCATCACCATGGATAATATATAATAACAAAACAATTTATTACAAAAATTTATATTTTCAAATTTGAATACAAATATTTCTTTAAAAAGTTTATCTTTATTAATATAGCAACTATAGTGCTATACCAGCATTATACTCTCGCTGAATAATATGCTATTGCCCAATATGATTATTTCATGCACTACCTACCCAATATATAGATACAAATTTCACTTACAGGGGAGTAATTAGACAATACACATAAAATAAACAGTTAACATAATGAGTAACTTATGAAAGGAAATTATGTTGAGAGAAAAGTTAACAAAACACAAAATAACATAACACATTACACATATTAGAAAGCTTCCAAATCAAAGTCAAGGCAATCCAAGGAAAAAACGAGATAACAGATAATACTTTTCTGTATTAAGATGCTCTGCCACATGTATTTTCTTCTAAACATTGTCTGTGAAATCTACAAAATAATACAATTATCCAGGATTTTACTGGAAAGTAACCTCTACGTCTGTGACTTTTATGTCAAAGGAGGAGTTAGAAAGCGTTTTTTAACAAATAATGAATAAGAATAAAAATATAAAAATAACATATTTTGCTGACGTTTCGGAAACCGAATCTGTTTCCTATCTCAAAGCGTATTATAAGAAAGTGTCTGTGTGCTGTGTATATCAAATACACAGCTTTAAAAATCAGAAATCTAACAACAATAAAATTACCTCTAAGCTAGACGTTATGCGTTAATAAAATTTAAAATAAGTAGTATAGTTTTTACGGATTTATCAATAATTAAGAAATATCAGAGTGACTTTAATTGCTGTTACGTTATCCTCATATATTTCACTGTTCAAATTATTAGCTATTTTTAAGTTTTTTACACACGTGAAATAACTCCATTGAGTGTATTTGACTCAACTGTCAGCAAAATAAGAGATTTCTTTTAAACAATATCTTCGGAGATAATTTTATCCCTAAGAAACATCCTTCTACACCTCTTGAGGTTAGAAACTCATCAGTCTCTTAAACTAGCAACCACCAAATTTTCATTGACTCACTATTTTTTTTCCTTTTCCAAGAGATATTTTTGATATTTTACGAGAACTATTGACGTATTTAAAAGTATAAACAAGCAAGACAGTTTTTTCATCTAACTTTACTCCACTATATTAACACTTTTCAAATTGCAACAAATAACCGCCACCAATGATCAGTCAAGACATGCAATACCAACACTACGACTACATACTGGACTACTAACGGCGAGTTGTATCAACTGAGTTTAAGTCAAGTTCAGCTTGATCCAAGATCAAAATCCGTGGTTACGATTGTTGTTACATACTGGACTATTGACGGCGAGTTGTATCAACTGAGTTTAAGTCATGTTCAGCTTGATCCAAGATCAAAATCTAATGTTATAATTGTTACAACAATCGTAACCATGGATTTTGATCTCGGATCAAGCTGAACTTGGCTTTAAATTAGTTGGTACAACTCACCCTAATTCTCACACACTCATACATACTAGAAAATACAGTTTTTAACGGGGTCGTGAGAGTACCCCAACTTCAACCCTCTGTATCTCGGCCAATATTTATCATACAGATGTCAGTAGAAAATCTAAATGAATATATTTGACTCAACTCTCAGCAAAATAATTTTTTTTAAAGCAATATTTTAAATGACGCATTTTCTCTCCTTTATACCCCTAAAAAAATATCGTAAAAACACACTGGAGTTAGGGACTCCCAAAATTTTTCCTTTTCCAAGGAATATTCTTGATATTTTACCCACACTATTGATGTGTTTAAAAAGTATCAAAATAATCAGTCAATACAGTTACTATCAGTTATACATACTCGACTACTAATTCTCACACATTCATTTTAATTAAGGTAGATTATCTAAATTTTAAATATCCATTAATTTTTTCAATAATCCCTGAATGGAAGGTCACCCACTTCTATGGTTTTAGTTGAACTAGAAAGAAGTGGCTGTCTTTTTCAATTAAACTTTCCACAAGGGATCTTGAGCAAAGAGTCGACCACTAGAATTGTTCCCATGTTTGTATCGCGGAAACTAATTTATCAAGGCCCAATCAAATCCTTTGAAAATATTTACTAACATTGCTCAACTTTAAATGACTTTTAAAATCCTATTGCTGCCATGTTTTGGTAATTTCGGAAATGAAAAGAGATTAAAATAGGCATCTCGATTTGATTTAAATAAGCAATGAAATACAGATTATTCATGTATCGTTGATTTCGGTCTTATTTGGGCAACAAATACATTTATCCAAACGACTCAAAGGATTTCTCTAATAGGGATTAGGTATGTTAAAATGATATACTGTGAATTATTGCATGTAGGTAATTTAGAATATTGGTTATAATTTATTTATATTTTATTTTGTGAATAGACTAGTGAAATGGCCCGTGTTACGTTCCGCTTCGTTAAGAATTACTCAAATTTGCTCTACCATATTGGATATTTCAATTCTTGTTATTTATTGGGGATTTTAAGTTGATTTTTATCTATGTGTAATATTTAAAATTCCTAGTATGTCTAGAAACATCATAACATAACATAATACGGTTGACTACTCTATATATTTTTCTACTTTAACACTTGTTTGTATTGCGTATTTGTATACGAAATATCACTCCCCGTCACATTTTTGTTATAATTTTTTTTCTGTGACGACCATGTATATTTTTTAAATATTTTTTTCTTTGACAGTTGTGTTAACTACATGCAAATAGTTATTTACATTACTAGATGCGAAAGTTTACTTTTAGGTGTGAGGTGATTTTTGAATGGTCGAGGCGAAGCCGAGACCTTTCAAAAAACACCAAACACCTGAAAGGGCTTTCGCGTCGTGTAGTGTATTATATTTTTTCTAATACCGAAAGATATTATGGGATTTAATAATTTAAAACTAATTATTTCATGAAATTATTTGACGTTTTTAATGAATTTTATAGTTTAGTAGGCTGTCTGTAAACATTGTTCCATGCCAACGGAACAATTCCCTGTCATCATAATCTATCATCGAGGTTATGTTAAACATTTTAATTTTTGGTGATTTCAAACTAAAATAAACAAATATGTTTGGTGGCTATGAAAATAGGATGCAAGAAGCAGCCAATATTGCTTGTGCCTCGTTTTACCCCAAGAAATTCAAAGTAAGGTATATGCAAACTTATGAAGCGTTAAAATTTGCTTTTTTTTTTAAATTGTCTGTCCTGGTCACGAAAGTTCTACTTTCGTAGCTAGCAACGTCTTAGCAACCAGGTAACTCGAAGGTTTACTTTCGTTATCGCGCGTATAGGCCAGTCCAACACGCTGTCATTTTGCTTTGTTTGTACTACAGCAGCCATCTTTTGTTGGTAAGTTAAGGTTTTTGACAGGCCTAAAGGGCACCATACACGTTCAGTAATCTCATTACCTGAATTTTCGCGTTTTTTCAATCATACTTAATTCAATAATTATAGCTAGATATGCTTTTTTCTTAAATAATGGACATGTAAGGTGTGAAAAATAATGACAGGGAATGACGGGGAAATTTTTAGTAATGATGTTTCTGTAATGATCTGCTGGAATGACATTATTGCTGAACGTGTATGGTGCCCTTTAGGCCTGAGAAAAATCCTAACTTACCAACAAAAGATGGCTGCTGTAGTACAAATAAAGCAAAGTGACAGCGTGTTGGACTGGCCTATTGCTACGGTTGCAAAGGTCACTTATGTATACAGTAGTAGAAAAATATTATTGCCCTCCGTAATTTTTTTTCCATTATTACTTCTCTCGTTTACCAAAGAAAATTATTGTAATCGCAGATACGAAAATTAAAGCCATTTCATTCCGTCGGTCTGTCTGACTGTCTGTCTGTTGGAACTATATCTACAAAACCACTTGATGGAGAAGAATGATATTTGGTAAATAGTTACGCTACTGTCAACAAAGAACTGATATATATTCCCGCTGAAGAATATACAGGGTGGACCCTTTAAAAATAATAATATAAAAAATACGACGGAAAACAGTGATATTTGGCGTATAGCTAACACAACTTTTAAGGAAGAAAAATATGACAAAAATATAGAGGGTGGTCCCTAAAAAATTGAAAATGTGACAGATAACGATAATTTTTCGCATGCAATTAACACAACTGTCAAAAGAAAAAAAACTTAAAAAAAATTAGGCAGAGTGGTCACCCTAACAAAATTCCAAAAAAAAAATGTGATGGAGGACGATAATATTTCGCATGCAATTAACACAACTGTCAAAGAAGAAAAACATGAAAAAATATAGAGGGTGGTCACCTTAAAAAATGTTTAAAAAATGTGACGGAGGATAATAATTTTTCGCATACAATTAATACAATTGTCAAGGAAGAAAATATGAAAAGAAATATACCGGGTAGTCACCGTAAAAAGATTAAAAAAATGTACCAAAGGACGATAATATTTTGCATGCAGAGTTAACACAACTATTAAAGAAGAAAATTTGTGAAAAAACATACAGAGCGATCGTCCTAAAAAATAATAATGAACAAAATGTGATGTGATAATATTTAGCATGTAGTTAACACAAATATTTAAAAAAATATATGAAGAAATGTGACAGATGACAATAATATTTCACATATAGTAAACATAACTGTCAAAGAAAAATATATAGAATATGAACAGGATGGCCACTATAAAATTTAAAAAGATATGGCGGAGAACAGTAATTATTTGCACGCAATAAACCCAAAAATATGAAAAAAATATACATGGTGGTATCTTAAGAAAAAATGTGGCGGAGGACGATTATACTTCGTATGCAAATGACAACTGTAATAGAAGAAATACTACGAAAAAAAAATATAGGTAGGTCGACATATTCCTGTCGAGGGGTGTTGGTGAACCTAATTTGCAATCATTTCAACTCACATGTGTTATGTTCAAAAATTTTGAATTTTTGAGATGTTTAAATTTTTCATTTTTTATTGGATAGTCAAAATTAAATTTAAAAATTACCACACAATGGCACTGATTTTAGTTTTTGTACTTAAATAACTTTTCAACAATGCATTACTAATAGTAAAACGCAAAAAAATACCCAATAGTCCAAAGATCCAACAAGAAATACTTTTTTTAAAATTTTTTTAATTCCTGTTGCAATGACGGTGATTTATTACAAAAATTCATTAATACATTAATCGTACAAATAATGTAAATAACATCTCTTTTTTATTAACTTTCCAACGAGGCAAAATGTAAAAGTGTAAAAAAAACTAGTTCCACGAAAAAATTCAGTAACAGGTGAGCTGGTAGAGCGTATTCATTATTTCAAAGGAGTTTAATGTTGACAATTAAATGAAATAATAGTCTTAATGATAACTAATTTACTTATTATTACAAATCTTCTTCAAAATGAGAACCTCTGTTCCGTATTCAAACACGAAGTCTCTTCCTCACTTCTCATTTGGTCACTCTTGAAGTCAACTTGTTATTCAGTTGCTTCACTGTATCGATTTTATCCTCTGCCTGAATTGTTCTATGGAGTTTACCAGTATTTTGTATACCAACTCCTTCATACGCCCCAAACATGAAAATCCAATGGAGTTTAATCAGGGCATCTCGCAAGCCAAGGAATTGGTCCTCCCCTACCGATCCAATTATTTGGATATTCTTCACCCAGCCACTGTAATATTGTGATCCGAAAATAATAATAATAATTCAAAATTCAATGTTCAAGAATTGAATAACAATGAAAAAACAGAAAGCAGTCAGATAACAAACGTAATTGTGTTTGTGTATAGCGTAGTGCTGCACTAAACTAAATCTAACTGGTTACTGATTTTTGGAATAATGTTAATAGACAGTCCCGATTAATTCTGAAGCTTGAATTTAGCTACTCGTAGTACCTACCTTTAAAAACAAACAAAAGGGGGCTCTCTAAAATATCAAACAATGAACGCGCTCTACCTGCTCACCTGTTACTGAGCTTCTTCATGGAACTAGTTTTTTTGTTCATAACACTTTACCTTGGAAAGCTAATAAAAAAGAGATGTTATTTACATGATTTGTACGTTAACGTATCAATGAATTTTTGTAACATTACCACTTAAAATCGCCTGTTCACAAATAAATTTTTCTTGATTTTCAGCCATTATTATAAAAATAAACTAACAATTTTTATATGTAGGAACAGCTCGTCTAATATATTCAACGTTTCTTTACACACTATCTGGCAGGTCTTGAAGTACTCGAAAATAAGATAACCCACACACAAACGTGTACACGTAATCACACATACTTACCGCAGTCTCAACTCTCTAGAAAATACAGTTTTTAACAGGGTCGTGAGAGTCCCCAACTTCAACCCTCTGTATCTCGGCCAATTTTTATCGTACAGATGTTAGTAGAAAATCTAAATGAATGTATTTGACTCAACTCTCAGCAAAATAATTTTTTTTTGAAAGCAATATTTTAAATGACGCATTTTCATCCCTTTATACCACTGAGAAAATCTCGTAAAAACACATTGGAGTTAGGGACTCCTTAATTTTTTCCTTTTCCAAGGAATACTCTTGATATTTTACCCACACTATTGATGTGTTTAAAAAGTATCAAAATAATCAGTATATACAGTTACTATCAGTTATACATACTCGACTACTAATTGTCACACATTCATTTTAATTACGATAGATTATCTAAATTTTAAATATCCATTAATTTTTTCAAGAAAGATATGGTTCAATAATCTATTAACAGAAGTCACCCACTTCCACGGTTTTAGTTTAACTGGAAAGAAGTCGCTGCCCTTTTCAATTAAACTTTCCACAAGGGATCTTCAGTAAAGAGTCGACCGCAAGAATTGTTCCCATGTTTGTATCGCGGAAACTAATTTATCGAAGCCCAATCAAATCCTTTGAAAATATTTTCTAACAATCCTCAACTTTAAACGACTTTTAAAATCTCATTGCTGATCCTTAATGTTTTGGTAATTTTGAAAATGGACAACAATTAAAATAGTCATCTCGATTTAATTTAGATACCTAAGTAATGAAATACAGATTATTCGTTTGGTCTTATTTAGGCAACAATTACATTTATCCAAATGACTCACATGATTTTTCTAGTACAGATTATGTTAAAATGTAAATTATTACATGTAGGCAATTTAGAATATTGGTTATTATTTATTTATGATAAAATATTTGTATTTTATTCCATAAATAGACTAGTAAAGTGCCCGTGTTCCGGTATGGGGTTTGTTAAGAATGACTCAAATTTAGTCCACCTAATTTATTGGGGGCTTTAAGTTGGTTTCTACCTAGGTGTAAAATTTCAAATTCCTAGTATGTCTGAAAGCATCATAAGATAACATAACATAATATAACATAATATGCCACATTTATTAGAGAACCCCAAAATCTAAAGCAAAAGCTGTACGAAAGAGGGATTGGGTTATACATTTGAAATGCAGACAACGCGTTGACGCCCAAACGTTCATGTGGATATATAGACACAACTCATTATATTGCCATTTGTAGTACAGATTGGCCATTTCTTAATCAAAATTTTAGTTAACAGAGAAAGGTAAACATGACATAGTTCATATATACGGCATAAATATCACTGTTTCCACATTGTGTCTTCTGCTGGAAATCACCTGTTTCTGAATTTCTCTAACCACCAAAAAGCACGGACAGATTTAAATAAAAGTTAAAATTTTTAAATGATTCCTTTTGAAAAAATTGCAAACATATTAGTCTAGCAGATAGCTACATATATGGGGTCTAGGATATAACATGTTGGCATTGCTGTTATATTTTAGCAAGTATTTTATCTTATCTGAGTCAGACGTGCCCCCCTGACCGTTTTGGCGCTAGCCGCCTCAGAGAATATTCAATTGTGGAACAGAGTATAACACTTTGGGGCTTAGTGTTAGTTGAAGAAGGTATCTTGGCGATCAACATTCGATATATGCCAACATTTTGCAATTGGCTAAAATTTGAACATAGTATAACACTTTCTGACCAGGCGAAAAATTTTCGTTGTCAATGTTCATTGCTGGAAAACCATATGCCAACATTTTCTGCTTGTCCATTTTTCAGATTTTTTGGGCAGGAATTGCACTTTTGGCCTAAAAGAGGCTAAAACTGATGCTTTTCAAAAAAAAATGGAATAACAATGAAAAAAACAGAAAGCAGTCAGATAACAAACGTAATTGTGTTTGTGTATAGCGTAGTGCTGCACTAAACTAAATCTAACTGGTTACTGATTTTTGGAATAATGTTAATAGACAGTCCCGACTAATTCCGAAGCTTGAATTTAGCTACTCGTAGTACCTTTAAAAACAGGTAAATGGGGCTCTCTAAAATATCAAACAATGAACGCGCTCTACCTGCTCACCTGTTACTGAACTTCTTCATTTTTCCATAACATTTTACCTCGTTGGAAAGCTAATAAAAAAGCTAATAAAAAAGAGATGTTATTTACATGATTTGTACGTTAACGTATTAATGAATTTTTGTAACCTGGCACCTTCTCAAACTTGTAGTTTTTATACCAAAGAATAGTCTCTGTGAGTGCCAACAACGAAATTACCCTCATTCCCAAACCCCAAACATTCAAATACCGATTATTATGCCAAAAAGGACACAAAAATGACATATTTAGCGAGTAATGACCGAGAAATTATCCTTTTTAACATAACAAAGTATTTGAATGTTTGGTGGTTTTGGCGGTGGTTTGGGGGGCGGACATTGAGAAAAAATGTTGGCACTCATAGAAACTTTTCTTTGGTACAAAAACTACAAGTTTGAGAAGGTGCCAATATATTTTTTTGAAAAGCACCAGTTTTAGCCCGTTTTAGGCCAAAAGTCCAAGTTTTCGGCAAGCAGAAAATGTTAGCATATGGTTTTCCAGCAATGAGCATTGACAACTAAACTTTTCCGCCTGGTCAGAAAGTGTTATACTACGTTCCAATTTTGGCCATAATTGATGTCGCCAGTGCTGCCAATTGCACGAAAAAAAAATGTTGGCAAATATCCAAGCTTCAAAGTGTTATACACTGTTCCACAATTGAATATTTTCTGGGGCGACTAGCGCCAAAACGGTCAGGGGGAGGTTTGACTTACGTAAGATAAAATACTCAGAAAAATATTTGCTAGAACATAACAGCAATGCCAACATGTTATATCCCAGGCCCCATATGTGTAGCTATCTCCTAAATTATATTTAGAGAAAACTGTTCTCCCTGTTTTCATTTAGATTGGCAATACTGTAGATTTTTCACTAAAAGTATGTCAGGTTCCTTTATTGGTGATAATGTCAACTTCATGACATTTCACTCTCTCATGTTTTATTATTTTTTTTTTATTGTAGCAGAGATTACATAGATAAAAAAATGTTGCCTCTTGGCAGATTTTTTTACATTTAAGTAAATAAAATGTATGGGTGCTAAACTTTGGCGCAAATGAGACTTTTAAGGTTAGGTTGTCACTGAGCAGTGTTTCCATTTTCGCTGAACAGTAGGTGTTCATAAATACATATAAGCTTTAAAAACTGTAACTACTTTTATTTTTACTTACTCTGTAGTTGCTACTGTACCAATTAGGAAATGCAACTTAAAACAATTCCTCTTTCATATTTATGGGTCTGAAGTACACCGTGGCATTTAGAAAGCGACATCAAACAAAAAATAAATGTATAAACTAAGAATGTCTGTCTGTGAAAAAGGTTTTAAAGCTGTTCACATTTTTGACCAATTACGTAACACGGCAAAAAAAATATGTAAAAAGCTCCTTTTTTCATTACAGTTTCATATCAAAAATCCCCATTGCTAAAAGAAATATTTTGTTATTAAAAAAAGAACTTTTGATTTCTGCATTTCTAGATGGAGGTAAGTTTGGTTAAACCTTTTTGAGATACCCACCACAGTACAACACTTTTATATATTTAGTTTCAGTTTTTTATTAGTTTTTCATAATTTCTAATTAATGTCTGCCATATTAGATCCGGTATTTAAGTCTTGATTTTTAGACATTGGATTCGTAATTAGCGACCTCATATATCCCTATTTACAACACTCTCATATATCTTCAATTTCTTAGGAATTTTTCATGATCTTTCACCTTATGTCTGCTATATTGATTCCCCATTTTTAATTTTGCATTTTTTAAACCAATTAATTATCAAAACCGCCTTGGATAAAGTTTTCCTGATGAAATGCTAGAATCTTTGGAGGCGTGGTCCTTTAAAATTAATTTTTCGTAGAATTGCTATCATTTTTCAGTTTTTTTCAAATTTGAAGAGCAAGCATGTAGACTTTTATGTTCAAGACACACAGTAAAATGTTTTGGATACATTGATTCTTAGATGCCTGGTTCCTAAATAATAGTATATTATTCTGCGAGCGTATAATGATAGCTATTACTTACGAGGGTGATGTTTACGGTACGAGCCGAAGGCGAGTGTCGTAAACCATCCGAGCGTGTAATAGCCATTATACGCGAGCTGAATACTATACTTTATCTTTGACTTAACTATTTAAATTGTTTAAATTATTTAAAGTTGAAAAAATAAAGTTAGTTCAGAGTCTAAGACGTCAAACACGAGACGTAAACTCTCCCTTGGAAATAATTGACTCACCTGCGCCTGTTGGTTATGAAAATTGCTAATTCCTGATTGGTCAAAGGTCATCATACGTTAGATTGGAATTATGAATATCATTATTCGTTAACTGTTACATGTGTTATGTAAGGATTATTCAGTAGTCTTGGATTAAGCACTTTATACAATTTATGCTCCAGTATAAGTATTTTCTCTACCCTCTTAAAATACTGTGAGAAAAAGTAGGATAAAAGTTTCCTTGGTAATAGCATATGATGATTTTAGAAATTCAAATTATAATAAGCCTTAATAACACGCCAATTTATCTCTTCCAAATACGTATAATAAATGTTTAGATTTATGAATATAAATTAAAATTTTCATTTAATTACTTTTCAATTGGGGCGTACCTTCCTCAGCGTGTAAAATTTTCCCATTCTCTATGTAAATGTTGCGCATATCCTAAACAAACAACATTTTTAAAGGAAAATAATATTCCCTGCAGATAACGCTAATGCCCGGCAGCTAGTCCAAACCTTATTCCCTAATTACTTGCCAACCAGACTTATTGCTGTTGTTATTCATTTGTTTCAAAGTTTGAGAGAGCTGAAGAAAACCCTAGATACTTATTGCTTTAATGGCTCTACTGAGAATTTAACAAACCAGAAATAAGGGAAACTGACTGAGAAATTGACATAATGAATGATATGCACGTTACGGTTGTGCCGCTCCTAAAAGTCTATTAACTAAACCAAACTGAACGCAAAAAATTTGAGAGAAGTGGGAATAAAAATTTATCTAACTGCCCCATTTATTCATACAGTAGCAAGTAGAAAGTCTGATATAGAGGTGAGTTAACTTTGTGTACTGATACATGTTCTCTCTTTATAATTACTTTTTTGTTTTTAAATCAAACGGTAACAGATGATGATACCAGATGATGAATAAATTATGGACCAGTCAAGTTCTATTTTAACTATAAGTAGTCAAATGAATTTTATTTTACCATTTGATATTACTTCTAGTTAACTACTATACGTTTTAGTTCTCTCTAATTTGAAAATAGCTAATTTCTCTGTAGTTCGGTGTCTGCTGAGAAATTTTTTAGAAATGTGTATCAACAACTTACCAAAAGTGGATTTAGATTTAGATAGAGGAATTTTACATTGTAACATGTTTGTTCAAATTTGGACGAAAATCTAAATATTTTTAGGATCAGAATCTTCATATCATCCATTAAAACTTTTGTAGAATTATTTATGATATTTTCAATCTCAGAGCATACCAATTGACTTGTTCCTAATGTTTTCAATGGAAAGCATAGAAATCTATAATAAAAACCCTTAGCAATGTTGTAGTTTTCAGTTAAATAATTTCATCATTCATTATTATTGGATGAATAATTTAATTAGCGATGCCTAGATGACCACTCAGTCTCATGAGTAATCTACAGTAGTGAAGTCGGCAGACAGAAAAATATTCATTTTATATAGTTGGAATTCCGTCTCAAAGAGTTTTCGTTATGGGCAGAGACAAAAAGAATTATCATTTCGATTTCTGAACTGACACGAGACAGTTGAATTCATAGTGGTTTCGTAACAAAAGGTATTAAATCTTTACTTTTGAAAATCCACGTGAATCTGAGTAATCATAGAACAAAGAAGTAATTTTTTCACGTTTAAGTAATATCTTTAAAATTTTATTATGCTTTGATTTTTATGATTTTTACGATTTTTACGTACTCCAATTGTTATGATTTTTGCAGCTTTTACGTACTTTACATTTTTACTTATTTCGATTTTTACGTATAATCCAATAAATAAGCCGGAAAAAAAAAGTAAAATGTGGAAAAGTGGTGAAACAGCACCGATTTGAAAAATTCCTTTTTTCACGTGTTCCCTAGACCCCCAGGAACATTCATCAGCATTGACCCCTACATTAACTCCGAAAATGGGGGTTTGAAGTGCCCCAAAAAGTAGCTGTCATAAAAAAAATTTATAAAATTAATATTTCGCATCGAAAATGGGCTCTGGGAGATTCTTTGGGTCGCTAATTACTAATCCGAGGTCCAAGTTGAGGAATTCCATATTCTAGTATGGAATTCGTACAATTTTTTGATGAAAATTCCACTTTTTCGGGCGGAAATTTAAATATGAATATTCTGTTGCGGAAGTGTGCTCTAGGAGGTTTTTTGGGTCGCTGATCACGATTCCGAGGTCCAAATTGAGCAAGTCCATATTCCAGACTGGAATACGGGCCATGGAATATTCCATTTTTTCAGAAAAAATTTAAATATTAACGTTTTTCCACGAAAATTTGCTCTAGGAGGTTTTTTTGGTCGCTGATCATGATTTGTGGTCCAAATTTAAGAATTCCATATTCCAGACTAGAATACGTGCCATGGAAAATTCCATTTTCTCAGAAAAAAATTAAGTATTAACGTTTTTTCACGAAAATGAATCGATTTGTCCGGCAGAAATATCGGATTAACATTAGGATGAAAGTCACACTGAAGAAGAACCAACAAATCCTGAATTACCAGTTCTCGAATATGATTTAGATTATGATTGATGTAAAGGGAGTAAATTATATAAAAAAATAATAATAAATAATAACTATTTTATCCCACAGAATACCACATTTTTGACCAACACAATAAATGCTATATTTTTTATAAAAATTGTTATCTTTTAATCACTTGAAGGAAGAAAAAAATTGCATGCATTCCTGCAGTGTTTATAAAATTGCCATGTATATTAATTTGAACTGCTCGTAATATTCTTACATAACTTTTTTTTCGTCAAAGTAAAATTGACTTGAAAAATTATTTTATCCATACATAATTTTTTTCTTCAAACTGAAATTCGACACGAAAAATGGCACAAATTCCAGTACAGAATATGGAATTCTCGAAAATCATGATCAGCGACCCAAAAAACCTCCTAGAGCACATTCCCGCAGCGCAATATTCATATTTACAGTCAATAAAAATACATATTACCCGAGAGCTAAAAGGAAAACTTACATCGACGTCGAACTCACCAATTGAAGGGTGAAAAATTAAACACTTTTTATTACTTTGTAATAAAACAGAGCAAATATTACCTCGATCCCCAATAAGCACATAAATTCCCCTCTATTTGGTGCTCTTTGATAAGTTATTTAATGGAATGCAGTGTTTTTTTTGAGGTGAACCAAAAAAACAGCTCTTCAAAATGGTAGACATGATTTTTCGACACTGCATTCCATTCAAAAGATATTTAACTTTTTTTATGCAAAAAGAATTTTCTATTTTTTCAAATTAAATTTTCACCACTTTTTTCTGAATAATGACCACATAGAAAAAAAATTGTAAATATTGTACAACTCTCTAAGAATAGAATTTTTCTTCTCGTAGCAAAATCTGAAGGAAAATGAAGTACTTATAGCCATTTTTCGAAGACCCTTTTTTTTTAAATTGAATATATCAAAAAATAATGCAGATATCGATCTGAAATTTTTATCAGATGTTCTCTCCTTTATAGCACATACTTTAGTCAAATTCCAAATTTTTTAAAAAATATTGCTGAAATTAAATTTTTTTTTCAATATTTCGGTTTTTTTGAATTTATTCCTGATCTAATAAAGCTATCTTAATGTTCGGGGGCTCATTTTATAGTTTATTTTAATACCTATAACTTTCCCATTTGAACTTTCCTCTCAGGTTATTAGCCTTCTATTTAAACGCGAAAAACCGACTTTTCAACATTACATCAGTTGGCAAACTATAAGGGCTTGTTTTGGATGTCCAACCCATCAACTTAAAACAATAAAATCGTGGTTATGTATTTTCGTCACATTTTAATAGTATTTGTGATAATTCGACCGGACTATATATCGTTAGATAGCCACCAAGTTACCGAGCACATGATACTAGGTCCAAGGCTGCCCACATATCGAGGTGAGACCATATAGATCCATAGTTACTCGTTACTGAATTGGTGAGACCTTGTGTTTGTTGCGTACTTGCCAGTTGACAATTTATACAGATACAGTGTGTTTTATTATTCCGAACTTTGGTAAATTGTGCTTTAATTATTTTCTTGTATATTATTTGCATACTTTTATATTATTCCGATTTGTCATTTAACATAATTTCCACTTGTACTTGCATAATTTATTTTTATAACATTTTTATTGGATATTTTTAATATCATTCTTAATTAATTCAAGTAGTATAATTATATCACCTGTAGGAGTCTGTTCTGGGTGGAAAGCAGGCTAGGTAAAATCAGAATTGGCTACAGATAGTGTCTTCTATAATTACCGTTATTATGTAGTTAGCCTCCGTTCTTCCAGAACAGATTGCAAAGTGAGTACATTAATTGAGAGTAACACCATATAACTTGTTTCCTCGTATTTGATATTGAAGTCGCCCCGCTCGTTAGCAGAGCGGACAGAGCTTTCTAATGTCCCTTTTTTCTTTGCTTAGGATTTCTCCTGAACATGAGGGGCCCACAGTGTGGAATTTTCGTAATCTAGGCGGATAAAATACCATTTTGGCAAGTGTACGATATTTTAATAAACATCTTAATTCTTGAAAGCAAAATGATCAAACTTCATGAGTATATACATTTTTTTTTTCAGCAACATTCAAAACACCCAAACAAGTGTCGTAAACTGTCGTGCTTTCTTGTTCACGCTATACCAGATAAGGATAAACTGAATGGACACGCTTCAACTTCTTAGTTGAATACAAGTGTTCCTGCGATTTATATGTGTTTCAGTGACAATATTATTTTAAGGGTATTTGAAGGTAAGTGGCCATATAATTTTTTTTTTTAAAATAGAAGAAGATGAAAGTTTAAGTTTGAGATGACAGGGAAAAATTATATTTTTTAAATAAGTGACTAAACTTTTAATTCATACCTCCTCAGACTACCCTCAACTTCTGATATTCAAAAAAAAAAAAGGTTAGTTTGTGTACTTCTAATATCAGAAAGAAAAAGTTGCGCGAGCTTGCGCCCTCACTGTTTTTTTCTTAATTTCAGAATGAGTGTCGAAATTTCTTGATGGTCAATTTTTGAAATATGGGCCTCCAATCCCAGGCAAAGCAAGTCAGATGTATAATATCTTATATTTTACAAAAGTTAGGTAACCACTTATTCCAAAATAGTATTCTGAGCAGCATTCGTAAGTCAGTGGACCTTGTTTGCAGCAAGATAGGGCAAAGTTGGCAAAGTCGGATAGACAACAGGAGCAATTTACATAATGGTTCTTGGCTTGTTTGTTGCTGCCTGATATTGTTTACCAAACTATACCCTCTACTTCAAAGGAAAATATTACATGCTGCAGGCCCCAAAAAAGATTTGAAGAGTCCACTGGTCCAAACAAGGTCCACTGACTTACTAATGTTGCTCAGAATACCTAACTTTTGTAAAATATAAGACATTATGGTATCTGACTTGCACACGCTTAAAAGTACTGTTTCGAATCAAGAAAATTTTATTCATATATACGCAAATAAATAAATAATTAAGTAAAACAGATAGTTTTGTTTCAAGAAGAAATAAGTTCATATTAAACAAAATTTATTGACGACAATCTTCTATTTCTTGAAACAAAATTATTTGTTTTACTTGAAGAATTTATTTATTTGCGTATATATGAATAAAATTTTTCTTGATTCGAAACAGTATTTTAAAGCGTGCATTGCCTGGGTTTAAAGACCAATTTTCAAAAATTCTGTAATTAAGAAAAAACTAGTGAGAGCGCAACTTTTTCTTTCTGATATTAGAAGTACACAAATTAACCATTTTTTTTTAATATAAGAACTTGAGGGTAGTCTGCGGAGGTACGAATTAAAAGTTTAGTTATTTATTTATAAAATGTAGTTTTTCCATGTTATCACAAGCTTAAACTTTTATCTTCTTTTTTAGTCTTATAGAATAATGTTTCAATAAAAAAACTGTCAACTTACTTTCAAATACCCTTAAAATAATATTTCCACTAAAACATATATAAATCGCAAGGAACACTTGTACTCAACTAAGAAGCTGAAGCGTGTCCATTCAGTTTATGCCTACTTGGTATATACTAAAAAAAAATGTTTTGATTCAAGAATATATTGGTTTATATATACGCAAATAAATAAATTCTTCATATAAAACAAATACTTTTGAGGTAAGTAATCAAAAGCTGGTAGTGAATTAATTATTCTTGAAACAAAACTATTTGTTTTATATGAAGAATATATTTATTTGCGTATATATAAACGAATATATTCTTGAATCAAAACATTTTTTATATTTTATGTATATATGCTTATGAAGTTTGATCATTTTACTTTCAGGAATTAAGATGTTTATTAATATATCGTACCAAAATGGTATTTTGTCCGCCTAGATTACGAAAATTCCACACTGTGGGGCGTTCGAAACTGCTGAAAAGTACATTCACCTCCCTAAAAACATCAGGTGGGGTGAGAATGTAACAATATGAAAATTTTAGCGACCGTCCATATATCTTGCGACGTATTTAAGGGGGGACGGGGTCCACCATGTCCAACATTTTAAAAGTGACATGGTGGGTGGGGGAGGTTACATCTCATACGTCATGTGACAGCAACGTCACTAGCAAATATCTATGATATATCATGATATTTCGATTTCAAATTCGAATTTTTTGAAGTGGTAAAGTACAAATATATTTTAATTTAAATAATGTTGTATGGTGAATACTGAACCTAAATCCATTCAGCTGTTAGACAGATAGGAAGGTAAGAGAACGAACGAACTTTACTCCCAGACGCACATACCCGCACATAAAAAACGAAGATTAAGAAAAACGATTTTTTAAGTATTGCAGACTGATTTGAAAAAAAAGTCACTTTGGAGTCACTATGCGACATTGGTGATATCTCTTCCAACAGCTCAAAGCAACAAGTGATCACACAGACTCTAACTCCAAGATATTCCTTAAAATATGAGCAGCTTCCAATAGTACGATCTTCTGAACTTCTTGAGCTCTCGGTTGACCAGGAGGTTGTTGTAAACTCCGGTCATGGTCATTCTTAACAGTACCGAAGGCTCCTAAAATCAATGACACGATTATGGTCTGCGCATTATACATTCTACTTCCATAAGTATTTGCTCAACAATTCAGTTTGCTTGGGGATCACCTATTCGGGAATGATATATCAGCAAACGGGATTTCTCCTTTTTATTGTGTATGGCGACGTCTAGTTTTTCTCGTGAATTTTCCTGTCAGTTGTAATCGGCATGTGTCACATAAGTGTGACTTGGTATTGGCAACCTTTTCAGGGGCATATTCATAATATTTTTTGGTAGCGATACATTGAAGTGCTTGAACATGACCCAGCTGATATATCTGGCCATGCTGTTGTGTCGGTGAGTGCACTCCGATGTTATCAACGTAGCATATCCCGCCACCACATCACCGACAAGTTCTTCTACCAGGCAGCACAGTCTACACTTGCTGTTAGCAGGCTGTTTCATCATTGATGGTATCTAGCAAAGCTGAGCAAATACGTATGTACTAACTCGGTATTTAAATACTAGAAAGTATTTAAACACCGAGTATTTGAATACTTCTCGCAATAAGTATTTGTATTTTTACTTGAGAATACTTTATTTGAAATATTTACTACTACTTAGTATTTGCGAAAATGATCCTAATCGTATTTATAAATACTAAACTATTTAAATAACTCGGAAATATTTAAATACTTTTAAAGAAGTATTTAAATTCTTTCAGACACTATTTCAATACAAAAGTCTGTCTCGAAGGTGCGTTTACTTTGTTATCTACTTGATTAATTAAAAAATCGTGTGGTGTAGATTTAATGCAAGCTTTATAGAGGGTGTATACCCCAATGTTTTAAAATGTTCAAGGGTGGTTCCAATCTACAAAAACAAAGGTGATAAAAATAAGATACAAAATTATAGACCTGTCTCATTGCAGTGCCACTTTGGCAAAATCTTTGAATACTGTTTCAATATAAGACTGAATTCTTACTTAGAAAAATATAATATACTCTCGAATAGTCAAAATGGTTTCCGAACAAATCGTTCCACGTATACCGCACTCGACCAAGCAATAACACATATACATGAGTCACTAAATAATAAAAATCATATTATGGGGCTCTTCTTTGATATGAGCCGCGCTTTCGATACTGTTGATCACAACCTACTAATAACAAAGCTCTACAATATAGGCATTAGAGGCTCAGCATCGGACTGGGTAAAAACGTACCTCTATGACAGAACCCAACAAGTAGAGATCAACACTACACGCTCAGATATTATCGAAATCACAAAAGGCACCCCGCAAGGATCATGTCTCTCACCAACTTTATTTAATGTATTTATTAATGATCTGCCCGGTAATCTAGAAAAAGATGGTGCCCCGATAATGTATGCGGATGATACAAATGTGATTGTCCCCGGTAAATGTGTGAATGAGATATTTACGAAATCTAATGACTGTATTGCAACGATGTCTAACTGGTGCAAAAGTAACGGTATTAACCTAAACTCTTCAAAATCTATGGCAATGCAGTTCTGCACAAAAAATAAAAACATAAACTCTAGTTTACTGCTGAAAGCAGAAGGGAAATCAATTGCAAACGTTACTAGCACTAAGTTCTTGGGGATATCTATGGACCAAAAACTTACTTGGAGTGTACATATCGAAACTATTGTATCTAAACTTAGCTCTTATTGCTTTATTATTAGAAATACACGGGGGACTGTGTCAAAGGAGGTCCTTAAGCTTTTATATGTTGGTTTAGTTCAGTCAATTATATCTTATGGAATCATTTACTGGGGTCAGGCACATGACGCATCTCAAATTTTTATAATGCAAAAAAAAATTATCAGATATATGTTGGGCTCGCTGTATATATATTCCCTAATAATTCATATGAGAAAACAAAATTATGTACAAACAAGGATATTCACGACTACGACACACGCACCAAAAACGACATGACTTTACAGTTCTCTAGGCTATCTATATGCCAGCAAAATCCTAGATATATAGGTGTTAAGATGTATAATAAATTAGCAAAACTAAAAAAAATCGATAGTAATATGAAAATGTCAAAATTTAAAGCAGAATTAAAAATATTTTTAATCCGTAAATGCTACTATTCTGTAGAAGATTTTTTTAATGATAATGTTACGTCTCAAAATGTTTAATATTGTTGTATTTATCTATGTGGAGTTTATGACTACTATAATATTTATAGATTATTTGTTTTTAATTGTCCATTAACTATGTTTTTTATTGATAATATATATGTACATATATATGTATATATGTTATATAATATTACACGCTATCTTATTGCGACTTAGCCATAATAAACCTTCACAGGTATATCGTATTTCACGACAACAGCTTCTCTTATTAATTGCTTATCTTCAAGATATCATATTACACCTTTGTTTCTCATAACTTGTGCAGACTGCAGAACTGCAATTCCTTTGTTATATATTTTGCTTACTCAGGTTCTGTATGTTATAAATATGACTAAACACGCTTTGTTGAATCAGTTATTAAACTCAGTTAGAATGCAACACTTCTAATTTATTATTATATTCCTTCTCCAAGAGCCAACGTTGGCTCCATTTAACTAAATAAATCTTTTTAAAAAGTCACTCATGTAAACCGTGATCTAACATTGGCGCAGTCGGTAGGATCCGTAAACATCATCAGAACAAGAAGCCTAACTGGTAGTGAAGCGTAAGAGAACAAGGAGAACATCTGCAGAAGGTGCCTAACTAGTGCGTGTACATCTACGAGAACAAGGAGACCTTCCTCACTGGTGGTGGCGGATCCCAATCCCTTGACGGACGAAGAACCTACTCATGGAGATGAAATTAATGTAAGTCATTTTTAAGAATCATCTCGTTATTTTATTTCATTTTACAATTATTATTTATCACAATTATTTACGTGTATTATACCGCTAATACACTCGGCAAACAAAGCCAATTCTGTTATCAAACAAATCCTATACAAGCTACAACGCAACAATTTTAATTTTAAGTTATTTATTTTCGTATTCACGAAACGACTGTGTATTATACAGTTAATACACAATTCATTTACGACGTAACAAAACAAGCTAATTTTAATTTAATTTCCGTATCATACTGCTGATACGTAACCAATTTTAGTTCAAGAATCTCTAAATAAAAAAGCAAAATGCCTGATAGAGCTCAACCAGAGACTGTTCAACCAGTGCCACCGGCACCAGCCGAACAACAACAACAACAACAACCACAACAAATTGAGCCTTACAAGCTCTCTGAAATTTTTTCACTAATACCAGAATTCGATGGCAACGCCATAAATTTACAGACATTCCTAAACTCGTGTTCCTGTGCACAAAGTATGGCAATTCATGACCAAAAAATTCTATTAACCATGCACATCAAAAATAAATTAAAAGGCAGAGCCGCCGAACTTATAAATTCACGCAACCCTAGCACATGGCCAGAAATAAAGGCACTACTAGAAACTCACTTCGGAGACTCCCGAGATTTAACGTCCCTAATTCAGGACCTATAACGAATTCACCAATTACCTAGTGAATCCGCCTTAACATTTGTTTCGCGTTTACAAACGCACAATGCGAAAATGCACGCTGCAGTGCAAAAACAAAATTTAACTTCGGAGCAAAGAACCGCGCAAACAAACCTGATTGAAACTATGACATTAAATAATTTGTTAACGGGTCTAGAACCAAATCTAGGCAGAATAATACGTGCCAGTAACCCTCCTTCTATAATGAATGCGATTATTAGAATTCGTAGAGAGCTACAACTCTCTTATTTTGAACAGCAAAAATTCCCAAAAAATAGCCCAGTCAAAAACCCAGTAATTCAACAAAAGCGACCACAGGGTCCAGATTTGCAACAAAAGTTCTGTTCCTTCTGTAAACGGAATGGACATGTAATAAGCGAATGCCGCACAAGGCAACAGTCTCAAAACTTCCAGAGACCAAGTTTCCAAGGAAACCCAAACTCACAAAATTTTTCTCATCAAAACTTCGCACAACCGAGTAATAATCAATTTAGTCAGAGGACATTCTCTCAAAATAATCAGCCAAACCAATCACAGCAAAACAGGCCCTCAGCCATAAGGTCGAACCCTAATTTTATGCAACAGCGACCATCAGCTATCCAACCTAACCCAAATTTTAATCGCTTTAACCAGCAAAAAGCTCATCATTTGAATTACGAACCTTACGATAATTATACCGATCAATTCAACCGATACAATGACTACTCTTTCGACGATTACCAAAATTACCAAAGTCAAAATGAATCGTACGAAAATTACAATTTTGAAACCAACCAAAATTTCCAGGAGAATTATACTGCTAATTCTCAGAACGAGCAATACGAGGATTATACTGCTAATCCTCAGGATTTTCGTTTAGATCCGGAGTACCCCGCGGATACTCCAACACAACAAATAGACCAATTCGACCAAATATCAAACCAAATACAAACAATGAATCTCAACGACAGTTTCGATCCAATGCTGAACTTTCCAGAACAAACGTTCATGTAAATACGCTTTCTCACACCCTATTAACCGTAAATTCAAAAAATCTTTATTACATCAAAGACGCAACCGGCAAATTTAAAATTTTAATTGACACAGGTGCAGGTATATCAATTTTTAAACCTAAAACAGCTGAAAATTACAGACGTAGATCTCCTGAAAATGTAATCATACAGGGTATCACTGATCAAAAAATTTATATCAACGAATCTGTTCTCATCCCCTTTTCAAATGAGTCACACAAAGTTTATATCTATAATCTAGATATAGATTTTGACGGACTACTAGGCGCAGATTTTCTAGAACATTACGAATGCCAAGTAGACTTTAAAAACAAACAACTAGTCACGAATTTTAAAAACGTACCATTATTTAAAGTCACGGAAGAAACTACAGTAAATTTACCTGTACAACCAACTAGTAACATCAGAAACCAAAACCCAAATTTAAGCAACATCAAAAATTTAATTTCTATCGAACCTCGCATGGAAAAAATCTGTAAATTAAAATGTAATTTGCAAAATACCGAAGCTATACTGTTAGCTCAGGAAAACGAGAAAGTACGCTTACCAAATGCTATTGTCAAAATCAATAACAATGGAGAATTTTTAACCTCAATTATAAATGCGAATGCAATACCAAAAACGGTAAATTTTTCTAACATAAAACTAGAGCCAGTACAAAAATTCAAATCAATTTTCAATTTAAACACTCAAAATTCTGACTCACACCTACAGACGGACAGATCCTTCGAAATTAGGAACGAATTGCGCTTGGATCATCTAAACGAAGAAGAGGCCGAAATAGTAACGCAGCTTTGTTTAGACTTTCAAGATATATTCTATTTGGAAGGAGACAATTTAACTTTTACTAACGAAATTAAGCATTCCATTGACACGAACGATTCAAAACCGGTTTTTACAAAATCATATCGCTACCCTCATATTCATAAAGAGGAAGTCAAAACACAAGTCTCTAATATGCTTGATCAAGGCATCATTAGACCTTCGATTTCTCCCTGGTCCTCTCCAGTTTGGGTTGTACCTAAAAAACTCGACGCCTCCGGTAAACAAAAATGGCGAGTTGTAGTGGACTACAGAAAACTCAACGAACTGACTATTGACGATAAATACCCGCTACCCAATATTTCCGACCTCCTCGATCAATTAGGCAAATGTCAATATTTTACAACTTTGGACTTAGCCTCCGGATTTCACCAAATCGAGATTGATGCGAAAGATATTCAGAAAACTGCTTTCACAGTTGAAAATGGTCATTTTGAATTCGTAAGAATGCCTTTTGGTCTTAAGAATGCTCCATCAACATTTCAAAGAGTGATGGATAACATTTTATTAGGTATCCAAAATGAACGATGTCTCGTCTATATGGACGATATTATTGTTTACTCCCCTACTATTCACGAGCATATTTCTCGATTAACAGAAGTATTCAAAAGATTACAGAAAGCCAATCTCAAAATTCAACCCGACAAATGCGAGTTTCTCCGCAAAGAAGTCGCTTATTTAGGACATCTCATTACAAAGGACGGCGTAAAACCGAATCCTTCGAAAGTTGACGCTATTCTAAATTTCCCTCAACCAAAAAATCAAAAAGAAATTAAATCATTTCTAGGCTTAGCTGGTTATTACAGGCGCTTTATCCCTAATTTCTCCAAGATTACCAAGCCTTTAACAAAACTACTACAAAAAGACATACCATTTCTCTTCGACAATGATTGTGTAAATTCTTTTCAAAATTTGAAACAAACATTAACAACAACTCCGATATTAATTTACCCTAATTTTGATGAACCTTTCGTTCTAACCACTGATGCGAGCGCATTTGCCGTCGGCTCAGTGCTGAGCCAGGGGCCTATTGGCAAAGATTTACCCATTGCCTATGCTTCTAGAACCTTGTGCAGTGCAGAAACTAAGTATTCAACGATTGAACGCGAACTTTTATCGATAGTATGGAGTGTAAAGCACTTTAGACCCTATCTATACGGTAGAAAGTTCAAGCTTGTAACCGACCATAGACCACTCACCTGGCTATTCTCTATAAAAGATCCAGGAAGTAGACTTGCCCGTTGGCGACTCAAATTAGAAGAGTACGACTACGAAATAATTTATAAACCTGGTAAAATCAATAAGAACGCGGATGCACTTTCCAGAATCAAAATTAATCATTTTTCCGAATGTTCCAAATTCTATTCAAAGGTTCTAGCCGCGAACGACGAAGAGTCAGACGACGACGAAAACCCAGACGATAATAACGAAATCACTAACGAACAAATTTCCCAAGAATTTGAAACATTCGCCAACTTATATAAAACAACATCTTTAATTGACTATTCGAAAATCAAAGCCTCGAACAAACAACTTTTGTATCGAGAACATAAAGATATTATAACCTTTTTCCAACAAAACAACTTACAAGACCTACATCACAAAATTATCGAGGACATATTCGAAGAAAACCCCGAATTTCATAACGATAAAATCAATATTGTATCAAGCAAAACAGTCAGACATAGGAGATATTTTATATCATCCCTCTACCTTTTGATATCGAATCTGTAATTGAACATCTATTTAAAAATCAAGATGTTCTAGATCTCTCTAAGACATACTTTGTCGAAAATAACCTAGACCTCCCCATACTCGAAATTCTATCATTCATTTTTGCAGAAGAAGACTTAAAAGTAGTAATTTGTCAAGATATCGTCAGAACTGCCGACGAAGATGAAATTCCAATTATATTGGAGCAAAATCATTTTGGTAAAAATAATCTACACCGCGGAATAAATGAAACGATTCAAAGAATTAGAGAAAAATACACTTGGCAAGGTTTAACTAAAGACGTCGAAAACTTTATAAAAAACTGCGAAACGTGCCAAAAGACTAAAGTATGCCGGAAAAACCTTAACAACCCTCTAGTAGTCACAGAAACCCCAAGAACACCATTCGAAAGAATTAATATCGATTTATTTGAATTCCCAACTCGAAATTACGCTTTAACTATTCGCGACGAGTTAACTAAATTTACACAAGCCTATGCAGTCCCGGACAAATCCGCAAAATCCGTCGTAAATACCTTGTTGTTATACTTTCAACATTACGGTACCCCGCTAAGAATCCATTGCGATTACGGTGGCGAATTTGACAACCGTTTGCTCAAAGATCTCTGCACCCTCTACGACATAAAACTGACGTATTCAAGCGTAGGACATCCCCAATCGAACGGATCCATAGAAAGATTTCATGCTACTCTAGCTGAAATGATAAGAATTCATAAAACTGAAAATCCGAACGAATATCCTTTAACAATTTTACCATATGCAGTAATATGCTATAACAATTCAGTAAATAAAACACACGGTTTCACCCCATACGAACTTGTATTTGGACATACGTCCAACAGACCACCTGAAACTTTGTATAACCAAAAAGAGTTAATAGCCAAATACGTTAGGGATTTAAACAACAGAATATCTCACTACTATAAAATAGCCCGTAGTCGAACGCAAGCTCAAAAGGAGAAAGCGAAAGTTCGCTTTGATAGAAATGTTCCCCAAAAACGACCCGAATACAAAATAGGTGACTTAGTTTACGTAAAAGAATCACAAATCAAAAACAAATTGCAAAACAAATTTAACGGTCCTTTTAAAATAAAAGAAATTTTTCAAAATTCTGCTACCTTATTAAACCTCGAAACGAAACAAGAAACCAAAGTAAATTTTGATAGAATGAAAATTAAATTTATTTTCAGGTTTCTCCTGCTGTTCGGATCAGCACTCTGTCAATACAAAATTATCCCAATCAATAACACCGTTGGTGTATACTACCACCAAGACACGGACATCGTGGTGACAAATGACAAATGGACTCTACTAGTGCATAAAAACATTTCATCCCTCAAACTAGCTTTTGACAAAAATCAAAATATCTTAGACAGAATCCTGTACACTCTCCATAATGGTGATCATAAGTCAATTATTTTTACGAGTGAAATTAAAACAGACTTTAACCTTTTAACACAAATATCCAATTCTATAAAAATGAAATTTGACGAAATCTTTTCAGATACAAAAAGATATAAACGAGGAATACTTAACGGTATCGGTACAATATTCAAATCCATAACTGGTAACCTAGATGCTGAAGATAGCCAGTACTATACTAATTGTATAAATAAACTAAATAATGACGAACATCAATTGGAAAACTTAATCAAAAATCAAATTTCAGTTACAACTTCTGTTATTAAAAACTTCAACTCGACTATACAAAAATTACAAATTGACGAGGAAACCTTTAACAAAGATCTCGAAGAAATAGAACACACAATTCAAACAATGACTCAAGCTATCGAGGCTGCTCACATAAAACTAAAATTTTTATACATTTCCGAACAATTAATGGCAAGCTATTTGTATATCGAAGATAATTTAAACGACATTCTAAATTCAATAACATTTGCCAGACTAGGAATCAT
Organism: Rutpela maculata; assembly: GCA_936432065.2. NCBI lineage: Eukaryota > Metazoa > Arthropoda > Insecta > Coleoptera > Cerambycidae > Rutpela > Rutpela maculata. The sequence goes on along the minus strand of OW386287.2, from coordinate 134,005,147 downwards.
TCACACGTCAATCATAACCCCTAATCATTTGGTAACAGCATTACAAGAAATTTCACAGAGCTTACGAAGGAACAATTTGCCTCTCCCCATTAAATTATCGGCAGTTGCTAAGTATTTGGATATTATTGAATTACAAGCGTTTCAAATGGATTCTAACTTAGTATTTGTTTTAACAATACCACTTGTTGAACCCCAAAATTATAACACCTATCGCCTATATCCTATCCTGATACTTGATAACAGAACTGGTCTACATCACATTTTATCTATTTCACAAAAATATATCGCGAGAGATGATGATTCTTTGATGTACATACCTATACAAAATTTGAAAGAATGCAAACCACTTTATTTTGGAACCAAACTATGTTCGAACCTGTTTGCCTATCCTATCGACCAAAATGCCATATGTGAAGCCAGAATACTAAAACCATTGCCAAAACTTCCAGAGAACTGTCAAACTTCCTTCATTATTAGTCAGGGATACAACGTCCAAGAACTTGAAGACAACACATGGCTAGTGATTAATTCCGAACCACTTCACATTACCATCAACTGTCCGAAGAGAGAATCCATAACAGAGCTAATTAACAAAAATTCCATCATAAAACTACAACCAGGATGTTACGCCTATGCAGGCATTACTCGAATACAAGCCAGTGCTAAAGACTTTTCCGAAATTAAGGACAATTCACATCCAATCCAAATTCCTTTTGAATGCTGCAATCACATGCCCGACAAAATCGAAATCCCAAAATTAAAACCGCTTAAATTAAACAGTCTCGACGTAGAAGATTTAGATATTGCTAAAAACAAACTAGAGCAATATTCCAAAGACCTAGATGACCTCATAAACGAACCTTTTGTGACCAAACATGTATCTTGGTTCACATACTTCATAATCACTCTCATCATCCTATTAGTTCTACTTTACATAACTTGTAAATGCAGAAGAAGAAGATGTGGAGCATTGCGAATCCAACCCTCAACGGATAACCCTCCTTCACCTCCTTCAGAGCGAAGCAGAGTATTTACCAAATTTCCTAGACTGATCCCTCCAAGAAAGCGACCCGGTATTAGACCTCAAGAAGAAGAGGACATCGAGTTAACATAGACTTTCATGTGGAGTTTTACCCTTGTCTATTAATTTAGACTATTGTATTTTATCCCTATTACGTTATGTAATGTTTTATTATCGCTTACCAATTTTAACTTTTACATTATTTTATTATTTTGCTTTGTATTCATTCAACATTGTTTCAATTTATTTTTGCATTATATTCATTTAACGTTTTAACAATTTTCAAAAGTTGCTGCATAACATCAACTTTTTTATTAAGGGGGAAGTTGTTATATAATATTACACGCTATCTTATTGCGACTTAGCCATAATAAACCTTCACAGGTATATCGTATTTCACGATAACAGCTTCTCTTATTAATTGCTTATCTTCAAGATATCATATTACACCTTTGTTTCTCATAACTTGTGCAGACTGCAGAACTGCAATTCCTTTGTTATATATTTTGCTTACTCAGGTTCTGTATGTTATAAATATGACTAAACACGCTTTGTTGAATCAGTTATTAAACTCAGTTAGAATGCAACACTTCTAATTTATTATTATATTCCTTCTCCAAGAGCCAACGTTGGCTCCATTTAACTAAATAAATCTTTTTAAAAAGTCACTCATGTAAACCGTGATCTAACATATATACCACCTGACGATCCCACAATGTTCAACTCTCTGTATGCTGTAACATTAAGAGGAATAATAAAGATTGTATTGTATTAGTATGTTAACACTAATGACCATTATGTAGTATACAGGGTGTCCATAAATTCCGTTGCCGCATTTCAACGGACGAATGGGTACAAAAAAATATTAAAAAAGTTTCTATGAATATAGGTCCATAAATGCTTCCTAAGGGCGCTTGAGCCCTTTGAAGATAGTGCCCATAAAGCAGATTTTATTAAATTTCTTTAGATCCACTTTGAGTCCTGGTATGCATTTTGCTATGTAAACTAGAAGATATCTTAGGCAACCATCGGCAACCTACTTTGATGTCCAGGAACTACCAACAGGCAGGGCACTGAATTTATAAAATATTTTTTTTATACTTAGTATTCGATACTGTTGATATATTAATTCAGAAGGATGTCGTGAAGCTAGTTTAAACATTATTTTAAGGATTCTTTTTCTAATGGTCTAATTGTCGTAGAATAATCCCCTCCCCATTGTATAATTCCATATAAAATCAGTGATGCAAAATAGTTTGTTATCAAATTTTTCCTATCTAAAATTCGAGTTATTTGCTTAAACAGAAACATTAAAGTGCTAATATTTTTTACTAAATTTTGAATCCGAAAGTCCCATTTTTGAAAAGTTATCTTTTGCCAGCCCCGATAATTTCCAGACTGTACGAGATTCTTCTTTTTTTTTGTAGCTTGATTTGTCAAATCCTTTCACCACTGGCCAAGAATTATTTTTACTGCCACTTGTTTTATTGGTCGCTTGTTGTCTTTGTTGTGTCTTTTGTTGTTGGGTATCTTTATCTCTTGCTTGATTATCTTCCTCACTAAGTTCCGAGCTGGCTTTTTCTGATTCTTTTATTTCTTTTAATTCTTGGGGAGTATACAGGGTGTTGTCTGTTAACAGTTTATAAACTAAAATTTTTGCTTCATGTTTTTGTGATCTTGCTATATGTAAGTGCTTTCTAAACGTTTTTTGGCCCTTTCTACCTTCCACACTCAAATCGTTTGCTATAGATATACCATGTTCTTTAAGTTTAAAATTATCTTTATTATTAAAGGAGATAAATTCAAGCAGAATTGGTGAGTTCTGATATTCTCCTATCATGTAAATATTATTAATATGATCTGTGATATTCGTACCAAGCAGATTATTTATTAGTTGTATACTGCTTTGTAATAGATCTGTAAGCTGTTCAGGTTGGTTTTTTTATACAAAAAATCGCAACGTTATTTTTACGACATTTCCTTTCCAGGTAGACGTACTTCTTTCTTAAAATTTCGACTTGTTCGTTGGTGTTTTCTGTTTTATTTGTCAAACTTGCTATTGCTAACTCAATTTTAGTTGCAATTTCTAACGTTTGCTTATTATTTGCCATTATTTGCCAGAAGAAATACGTTGTACAGTTTTAGTTGGTCTTTAGTGGGGTTTCCTAGGTCATCCATATTACTTTACAAAGGAAATATAAATTTGGTCATTGGTGGAATATTGCTTCTAACATGAACAGTTTTTGTTTGAGTTTGTAGTGTACACGATATAACCTTTATCATTATAATAATCCTTATAATTTATAATTAATTAGAGCAATATATAATATTTAACAGTTCGTTTGTTTATTGCTAAATTTTCATGCCTTTATATTTCCTGCTTGCATATAATTAATTCTATGATTGCTACGAGTTTGGTGAATTTTTTTACACAGTAACTCACTTATTTTTGCTATTTACATATAGGTATTTTGGTATTTATATATGTACACACCGCTACAACTCAAACACGTTTATTCAATATTCTGAAAGTATTTAAACACTAGGTTTAAACTATCTAATTACTTTTGTTAATTATTATTTTAATACTTTTATCTTTTGAAAATATTTGCTATTTAAACATTTTCAATTTTTTAAAAGTATTTATTATTTAATATTCAGATGTTCAAAGTATTTACCCAGATCTAGTATCTAATATTTACCGCTTTGTCCTAGGCTGCTATCATTAAACTTTCCGTTTCCTGCTGGTTGATTATTAATGTTAATTTTAATATTAATAATAATATTAGTTATTAGCTAATAATAATTAATATTAGTTATTTCAATGTCGCTATAAATTAGTCGACAAGAAATTGCAATTTAAATGAGTTCCTGGGATAGTTATCATTATATTCTCTATTTTTGATAACATTTTATTACTATAATTAATGACAAAAATAAAAGCTTAATATTCTGCTAATTTATTAAGCTTTTCCATGTCTATGTCAAAACTTCGTGTCCGTAAGTTTACTCCTACCCTCAGTGTTTATTTGTTTCCATAACCCTTGCTCAAGTATTATGTTAAGAATTAGGCCATAATGAAAGACACCTTGACGTGATATGTATCTCACTGTCTCACAATTTCAGAGTTATAAATATTGATCTATAATATATATATTTTGAGGATTTCTTCCTGTTGGGTTACTCCTAGTTGGTTAGTTTTTAAAACACATCTTTTTTTACATAATAGTTTATTTAATACTAATTGTGGTTGACACAGGCTAGTGGCTCACCTCTGTTTCCTTTATTTTTTAACTTATCCATTTGAAATTTGGGGTACATAAACTACCTGTAAAAATGAATTTTTGGACATAAAAATAGTACACTATTTCCGGTTTACCCGTAAATGACGGCAACTTTCGATTTTTAAATGGAACACCCCGTGTATTTTCAAATATTTGGATTCAAGACAACCTTCTGAGTATACCATGAGACTTTCGCGAATTTTTGTATCGATGTTCAGTTTTTTCAAAACATTTTAGGACATTCGTCTGGAATACTTTGGAATACCAAAATTTGTTCTACAGCAGGTAAAGTCCAAGGGAAAAATATAATTTTTCGTATCATTTCATTGCCTCCAAAGTTAATTATATCAGTTTTTTTTGACAAAAACTTTTTTTTTCAAATGGAAAGGTCGTGAACTCAAGTGTTCAAATAAATTATAAATCTTTTTTCTAAATTTATTGATAACCATTTCAAATCTATGCTATTAGTTTTTCTATTTTATTTAATTTATTTAAAAATAAAAAATCACTTTCAAAATAATTTTTATTGATCTTTATAGTTTGCACTAGTACTTATACCTATTAAAAAAGAAAAAAAAAGAACTAAAAGGCTATTATTTACAAGAAGGTAGTTATTCATATTTAATTATTAGACATGATTTTTTTCAATTATGCAAGTGCAAATCGCACAATTATAAGTGTTAAATTCCTGGAAATGGTGAACGGCATTTGAATTTTGCAAATATTATTCAAAATGACCTCCATCACAACCAATATATTTTCTTGCTCACACAATTGTGTTACTCATTACATTCCTTAACATTTGAGGAGTGATGCTCTTAAAAGCTCTTTTTATTCTCAATTCGAGATTCTCGATGGTCATAGCAGAAGTTTTGTAGGCCTGTCAATAGGGTTAGATCAGATGACCTTGCAGGCCACCTTATGAATTCCTAGTTTGAAATAAGTTGTGGGCCATAAGTTCCATTGAGATAATCCATAACAGCGATGCTGGCATGGGGCGGTGCTCAGTCTTGCTAGAAATACAACAATTGGTATTGAGCCAGAGGAACTTTTTGGATTTCTTGCCAAATTTGATTTTGTAAGAATTCGAGATACCTTTGTCCCGTCAGCTTACCTTGAAAGAATATTGGGCCAATGATTCGTGCTCCATAAACACCTGCCCATACATTTATCCCAAATCTTTCTTGAAATCTCCCTTGTCTAACTAATCTTTGATTTGTTTGGTGCATACTGTACATTAACGAGCGGTAATTATGATTTTTCAAAATTCTTCTTACCGCTTCCCTATTTAATCCTAGCCCTGTGCTATTTCTCTAAGAGAGACTGATTGATTGTGGCTGACAGTTCTTAGTACATTAATCTCCAAGTCTTCATTTACAATGAATTCTTGCTTTTGAACACGTAGCTCTCACCGCATTTTTCTCTCTAATTTCTTGAAATAATGATGAGACAGATATCTTCTTTCAAGAAATCTCTGAGCATACATTTGACTGCAAGCACAGAATTTTTTCGACATTCGCCATAAATTAATATCATGTCAGTTTTTTCGTTATTGGTGTAGTTCATGTTAAGAAATATCAATATTGGACACAAATCTTTCGCTAACAATAATTATTTACAAATGTCACCTTTCTATTGTTTTATAATATTGTATCAAAGTGCAAAGGCAACTATGTTAAAGTTCAATAAAAATTATTTTGAAAGTGATTTTTTATGTTTAAATAAATTAAACAAAATAGAAAAACAAATAGCATAGATTTCAAATGGATATCAATGAATTCAGAAAAAAATCTATAATTTATTGAACACTATGAACCACCACCTTCCCATTTGAAAAAAACAAGTTTTCGATAAAAAAGTGATATGTTCAACTTAGATAGTTATTAATGAAATTAAAAGAAAAATTATATTTTTCCCTTGGACTTTACCTGCCGTACAAATTTTCGCGAATGTCTCATGGTATACTCAGAACGTTGTCTTGAATCTAAATATATAAAAATATACAGGGTAAACCGGAAATAGTCTCATACCTCATCCACTTTTACGGTAGTTTATGCACCTTAAATTTCAAAGTTAAAAAATATAGGAAATATAGGAGTGAGTCACTAGCCTGTGTGACCCGGTATTAACACAGTATGTATTTATCTGTTTATTTTGATAAATAACTGTTTCGCAAATTTGTAACTATATTCAGGAACAGAATACACAAGAAAAGTTACTAGAAGATTTAAATATGAAGGATTTTGAAAAAGCAGGTGATTGACAATATAGACAAAAAAATTGAACACGTGATTTTTAGGTTTCCCCTCTATTATTGCTTCTGAAGTAGTTTACACAAACACCAAAACACTTGAATACTATTACACGACGCACATTTCGCCAACCATATTGGCATCATTTGTGTTAAAAGGATTAGACAAATAAAAAAATCGCAATTTCGTGATCCTTGGGGTACATAACTGATTAAACATAGTCTAACAGATGGTAGGAAGCAGTCCCAATCAATTTATCTGATTTGAAGCAATGTTGAGATGAAGATAAAATATTATTTCTTCTCAAACAATCAAAAAGGCAGACATGGAAAGCTTTCTCTATTACTCTTGGTAAACTAATTATAAAATTATTGATTTGTAATTTTATCAACATTTTCTGGACAATTTTTTTAAAGAATAAATGAATAACTTGAACTGAGTAACAATTTTTAAAATATCTGAGGCATCTCTAGGGTAAAAGTTTGGTTTATTAGCTATAGCAAAGGCAGAATAATGTGCTCACTGGTATTCTTAAGAATACAACTTAATAAATCGTCATGCTTAGAATTCAATTTGTTATTTAACAGTATATAATGGCGAATAGCTCTGGAGAAGAGCATCCCAGGAAAAAAAATAGAAAATATCACAAAGAGTTCCATATTCCACTAAATTATATTAATGTATATGTAAATATAGCAACCAAATAAATGGAACGTATGTGTATGTTTGCAATTTCTGTAATTTATTAGAGTGTATGCCAACCTTCTGAAATATATAACTAATTGTTTGATTTCAATTAAGTTATTAATACAATTATTGTACTGATATAATTACATGTTAGAAATAAGAACCAGATTATAAATAAATACATCAATGTCAGTTTAACCCCATAATAAATTCATTCGAAATGTTGAAGCATTTGATCGGCTAAGGAAAAGGAGCAAATGTACACAGTGAGAAGTAAACACCTCCCAACGTAAACACAGAAAAGGCGTTAGTAGTACACAAACAACATGGTAAGTACCTAGACCACTGCACACACTCATCTATCACAGGTGGTTATGATCATTCATTGTCGTTATCAACAGTGACAGTGAGTCCACAAACAGATCTATCATGCCTTTGTTGACGTTTATATGTACGAGTTAAGATTCTCTTTCTATTTTCTCGATAAATAGTCTCAGTTTCGCGTTGCCATAGAGAAAGTACGTAAATGTAGTTTCAAAGGAATTTATTTACCTAAATCATTTTAAGTAAAAAACTGTGTTACTCTCTGTTGAATTAGTTTCTGTCCTCCAGATAAAAACAAGCGAGTCAAGAAAGATGTTTTAGAATATTCAAAGGTTGTAATTAATTGATAATGAGTAGAAGTTGCAGTTGACTGTGGCCACCTGCGAATACGTAATTAATTAAGATATTATTGGAAACAGCTCCATTCAGTCTTATGTGCAGACGCTGAGATTGAACACACCATCTTTCATTTTTCAAATAGATATTCAACTCCCGATTGCAACTTTGATTCATTTCGTAAAGTGTTTTTAAATAATCATTTTAAAAGTAAAATAAAATTAATATACCATCTAATCTACGTACGGTTCGAACCTGATAGACACACTAGTTTATATATTCTGTATTTTGTATGCTTAACGAAAATCTTAGTAACATTTCTCTTTAAAATTATAATAAGATATTACACGCCTCTGTCAATTGTCCTGTATGACGACTATGGCCTAACTTCAATGGGGAATATCCTACCATATTCATTCTAGATTAGAAATAAAAAGAATACAAATGACAAGATCGGCAATTTGCCAGTTGAGCAAAATTTGTCATGAGAGAAATATCTCAAAAAGACCAGACGTCCTAGTTTTCTCCGTCTTTCGTAGAGCTCTGAGATATGGACCATGAGGGAAAAAGAGAGGTGGCTTCTACTTCTTCTTCTTTTAGCGAGGCGACGAAGGGTCCCCGCACTCAGGCCTTGTGGCCCATTGTGCAACCGCTACGGATTTAGGGAATTCCCCCATTCGGACCGGATTCTAACTCAAAGGCCAGAATCCCTCCTATGGGGGCATTCCTTATTTCCTTCAGCACCGGAAAACCTATGCCGAAGTGTTTGTGCCTCAAGTTCATAAGACTAGGGCAAAAAGTTAGGACGTCGATAGAAGTTTCTTCCTCGTCCCCGCAGAACCTGCAATCGGGGTTGTCGACCACCTCTATGGTGTGCAGGTGTTTTCTGAAAGAGCCGTGTCCTGTCAGAAGGCCTACCACGATTCTGACATGTTTCTTGCTTAGTCGCAGGATATGTTGTGCTCGCTTCGGCAAGGGCCCTGAGATAAGGAGTTTCGCTTGCCGGAGTCCTGGGTAGGCGGCCCAGAAGTCAAAGGACTGGGAACGGTCCAATTCTCTATTTACTTCCTGGCACTTGATCTAGGGTAACCGAGAGCCGGCTCCGGACCCGGTAGGGGCCGCTGAGAGCCCCCCCCCTCTGGCCAGAGCGTGTGCCCGCGTCTGCCCGCTCACAGAGAAGTTTAACCCAGTTGGATGGGCCAAGTTCACAGAGAGCCTGTTTACAGTTTTGAACCAGTATTGACTTGGTCCTGACTGATGCAAGTGCCTTGAGGGCCGCTTGACTATCGCTGCATATATGTATATGCTTGTTAAATTATTTCCTGCGGATATTCTCTTGTACGTAGACCAAAATGGCAAATATCTGTCTGGAATACCGGGCGAATTTACCCAGGGCATAAGAAAGTTCAACCTTAGGTCTTTCACCATATATCCCCGCTCCAGCACTTTCCTCATACCTCGATCCATCTGTGAACCAGACGATATCGGCAGACCTTAAAAGTCCTCAGGTGGGTTCCATTCATCCATTTTGGAGTGAGAACCTCAAAGGGTTCTGAGAAGGAGAAGGAAGGTACCATGTCACCACTCCCGGCCTCCAGAAGTGAATAAGTCCTTATCGCGTCGGATAGGACCCTCATGTGACTTAATTCTTCTCCTCCTGTCTTCCACTGACCTCCGCACCTCAGTCTGTAGGCCGCTTTCCGAGCCTCGGCCTCAATCACCAAGTGAAGGAACACAAGGTCCAGAAGGACCTTCTGCAAGAGTCGTGCGTATTGCTCCTGTGACTCCCAAACATGCGAGTCTTTGGAGTTCTGTTAGCCCCTGTTGAGTGTTTAGCCTGTTTACCGTACGCCACCACACAACAGAAGCATAAGTGATTATCGGTCTTACTATCACAGCATAGTACCACATTGTTACCCCATGTTTTGCCATAAGTCCTTCTACATACCCATAGGGTTTTGGTGGCCCTTTGTATTTGTCTCTCTATATGATCTTTCCAGGTCAGTTAGAGTCCAGGATGACACCCAAATACACCTGGAGATCGTTGAGTAGTGTCATAGAGTACTGGTTCGACGAAACCGTCTAGTCTGCGTCTCCTAGTGAAAATAACCAGTTCAGCCTTAGAGGCATCTAAGGCATCTCTCTACGATCTGCACGGCCCTTTGCAAGAGCCCGCTGACCGTATTTGAGAATTTTCCCGAGATGATGATTGCCAGGTCATCTGCGTAACCTGGCGCAAAAAGATCCTCGTCGAGTTTCTGGAGTAGTACATCGAAAACGAGGTTCCATAGCAGAGGGGAGAGGACGCCTCCTTGTGGACAGCCACTCCTTACTAATACCTTTACTGCCGTTTCCTAGTTGGCAGCTATAATTTGCCTTTCCGCCAGCATGGCCCTATCTGATGATGGTGTCATCGATGCCATGGTAGGCAGCCGCGGCGCAGATTGAGTTGAAGGAAGTATTGTCAAATGTTCCTTCGATGTCCAAAAAAGCACCTTTGTGGTGGACGCCTTCTCGATCCTGGAAACGATCGGGTGAAGGGCCGTCTTCACCGACTTCCCAGCCTGGTGAGCGTGTTGCGACGAATGCAGAGGCGTTAAGGTCAGTGCCCCGTCTTTAACAAACCTTTCAACCTCTCTATTGCTTTGTGCAGGAAAGATGTAAGGCTGATTGCTCTGTACGATTTGGCAGTATAGTACGATGTGCGTCCTGCTTTTGGCATGAAAACCATTTTGACGGCTTTACAGGGTACGGAAATATACCCCGTGGTCAGACAGGCTCTCAGCAAGTGATAGACAGGACGAATGAGGGTCTCCGATTCTTCTTGAAGAAGTGCCGTAAACACCCCATCCTGGCTTGAACTTTTGTATGGATCAAAGAAGGAAATATCCTACTTGACTCTTTCCACTGTCACCACCCAATCCGCTGCCATAACAACAGCACGGGGAGATCGATGGGCTGGCATTTCTTCCGTCTCCACTACGGATTCGGGGAAATGAGTTGCTAGTAGATGCTTGAAGCACTCTTCAGTGGTAGTTATTAGTCCACCAGAGGGAAGCCTCAAGTTCTCTGGTCGTAGCTACTAATGCTTTCAATATCTGGGTTTGGAGATGTTTTCTGCAAATTTTCTGGACAGTCCATGGTAGGAACAGGTCGATTTTTCAAGAAATACGTTCCCTAAAAGGATTTTTCCGAATTCTCTAATCAACTCATCAACCGGAGAGAGGAACAACATAGAACGACTGATGATTCATGGAAAACCAGACGGTAAAATGCGAACTTCAAAACGTTGGTCTATATCACTTAGGAGCTGATGGGAAAAGGCTTTGGCGAGATCGTGCTAATTAACAGGCAACCTCGATAGATGGCGTAATACTGTCAGATGTGCCATAACGCTAAAGAGACTTACTAGAGTAATGCATCAATCAAAAAACGGTATTGTTGTTTTATTATTTAATTTTGGAGTTTGGATGGAATTACAAAATTTTGGAACGTATCCTAAATATATCTACTGAAAACGAGTAAATAAACATTAAAATATCGAAGACAATGGACATTATCACAAAATGATTCGAATGACGCTTGGATGTTTTATTCTTTTTATTTGAATGACTTATTAATGTTAATCTTTATTCGCTTTGTCATACGTCATATATCATGGGATAAAGACGTGTGATATGTGTACTTCGGTTACTCTTTCAGCAAATTTACGAAATTAGTGTATATATTGCGCTATTTTATCTAATTGCCATTTTGTGATTTAATGTCGAAATACAGACAAAAGTTGCCGGTCGAAGATAAGAGTGTAGCGTGAAATATTACTCCACTTCAATATGCAAATGTAATCCAAGTCAGCGGTTCGTAACCTTTTTTTTTTATTACGACATCCTGAAACATCATAAATTTTTCCGCGACAATCTTGCATCTAGCAACGAGCATTTTAGAATATAGAAACAAAATAAACCAATGAAATTTATTTACCTTAAAACATTACATGAGAGTGTTCTCGTGTATTACATTAATTAAATATTAAAATTATAATTCACATATTAATACAACTCCAAATGAGGTTTACACATTATATTACAAAACAAAAGTTGTAGACGGAATTGTAATTATTTAATGAAAATATCCTAGAGGATAAACATATTTAATAATAAGCTCATAAGTATTAGTAATTTTTCTGTACGAGTTATTATTGCAGCAAAAGTTATCATCTTCAGATTCTATATGGCCCTGACACTTGCTTTTACCCCCACGAGGTAAAAAGCACCCTAAATATAAGTATTTAATATTTGAAAAAGTATGACCGATTTATTTTTGAAACGTAGGATATTTATGTTTGAAGTCAAAATTAAAAAAATTGAAAATGGCGGCTCCAATATGGCGGATGGAAATATTTTCTAAGTAGTCCCCGCAAATTAGACATTTTAGAAGAAATAATTTATAAAGTAATAATATTTGAGTTGGGTACTCTAAATGAAATAGATACCCGAAATAGATACCCGAAAAGTTCCGCCTTCATTTAGGAGTGGAACATCCTTTTTTTTTTACAAAAGACCACCCCTAACGGGGAGTTGAAGCTGGTTTTTCACTTTTATCTTGTAAACCGTTCGTTGGAAGAGAAAAAAGTGTCGCTAAATCCTCCATAAAAATGTTCTATTAACCTTGTAGCTTATCTTCACCTATTTTGCGCTAACAGCTTTCGTACAGGATAGTTTGGAGCACACAGGTAAAAATCGAACATATTCGAAGTTTCACAGCTAATATCTTAAAACCGGTTACTTTAACGAGAAATATGCTCAGGAATGAATTTATAGACCGGAATTCTCTCTATAAGATGCATGTATAGCGGGTTTTGACGCAAGTGATTTTTATTTATTTTATCTTTTTTTCCACCAAGCTGCATTTTTCAATTTGAGCTCGTTTCCACATCACCCTCGAAGTAGAACTCTCGGTGCGTTTTTTTTTAAGTGGTTTCCCCTGTAGGCCTATTTCACTAAAATTCTGTCCAATTTTACTCTTTACTCGATGAAGAACAGTCTTCATCGACAAACTCTTCTTCAAATTCGGAATTTAAACATCTTTGCCTATGACAATTAGAGCACATTTTTGAGCAGCACAATCCAACCTTAACATAGCTGCATCCTTTTCTTTTTACAGCTGCAGGATATTAGCTGAAAGGTGGAAACTGGTGCTGGTAACTCGGTGGTATAAATGGGTGCTAAGATGTTGCCCACTTTTTTACAACCCCAATCCGTTGGTTCCAAGTTTTCTCCTCGCCAAGATTGAATTTGGAGAAATACCCTCTAAGAATGTTGACGTAATGCCTCAGATGTTGGTGGCAGTTGTTACGTGTTGCGTAAAAATGTCTAATTAATTACCCGTGCTAATGAATTGTAAGTAGGCCTTGCATTATGCTATCTTATGGTGTTGAAACCAGCAAAAAGTTTTTAGGATTTTCGGAAAAAAAAAGGTAAATTAAAAGGAGAGAGAAAAAAGAGCAGTTGCTCTGATATATGGCTTTGGGTGGCAAATGGCGATTGACATTGTGAAATTACAATAATTTGACGTAATTTACAGATATAATTCACACTAGTTAATTAATAGATGGTATGGTTGTTATATTTTGGTGTTTAGTGTAATATTATCTAGTTTTCTCCACGGGGAGGCTAAGAATCTTTGCCGCCGAGCTTGTAAATAACGTCTCCAGATCATTTAGGATGTCGTAATGGTTGGAGGTGAGTTTATTTATTACATTGATCAATTGATGGAAGGTTGCTATTCTTCAAAATCTTCTCTTTTTATGCGTCTTGGTTTTGGATTTAATTTTAGCTTAGAGCTTGAGAGTTGCATGCTTATTTGGGGCACACCACGATACCTTGTAGTATATGAGGAGGTCCTACGGCGCCCTTACATAAGTTTTGCGGATACCTGTACGAGAATTCTGGGAGAGCCTATTATCCCATGGTATTGGTAACCAGATAACGTTCGTGAACCGTTACGTAAACAGAAGCAATCATGCGGCTCCCACGAGAATTTTCACCACCCCGGGAAAAAGGGCAAAGTACCGCCTAGCGGATTTTCTTCATAATTTATCTTGTACATATTTCCTTGGGCGTATGGGCAATGTCATATCGAATATTATTTGTAGTTTAAATAATTAAAGGTTAGGCATGCGTATAGAGATAAGATTCTTAGAGACATAAAATTTTCGTGTTATATTTAGGCAATAAGGATATTATCCATCCAGAAGATTGTGCGTTGTTTCGTTGTTTGTTTTTTAATAATCTCTAGTAAGTTTAACACGTCCAAGAGTTTTCACTCTCGCGGGAGTTCTATCGTGCACGATTGGGAAAATCACTTGTATTTATTACGATAAAATTTGATGACTTGTGCAGGGGGATATATATGTATAAATATACTATTTGAATACTTATTCTAATATATCTCCATATTTTAAGTATCTTTGTGTTTCATTAAGGACCTAGATTAGAGTCAATTTTTGGGATTCGGTTACTCTTATACACTAAAGGCTAAGGGTTTGAATTCCTTGGCGCCCCTCCTCTTTTGCTGTTATAGTAATAGATAAATATTTAATTTGTGATCCCACGTTCGTTTCCACTGTAAGCTAAGCCGAGAGCATCAGCCCAAATTCTGTCCAGTTACATAGGGAGAAATAAAACACGTAACACAGTCTTAGTAGAATCCCGTCAGTACTAGATTGACCGACCAACTTATTGAAAATAATGAACCTTTGATGATTCTCTTTTTTTGGGGCGTTGTATAATGCAAGCGCGAATTGTTCTTATTTGTGAGATTGTTTACCATTTTTTTTACGTTTCACTCAGGGGAGTGTTCTCACTGAAAATAATTTCGGGTGAAATGCGTTTCAAAAGTCGCTGCTGTCTCTCATTAACCCTTTCTTATCGAAGAGAGAATGAGGAATTGAAGCAAGCTGAAAGTTGAAACATGACTCCAAAAATTATAAATACCTGACTGTTTATTTACTTATATTTAATTTTCAAAATATCAGGGTCTGAGAGAGAAGTAAATAAAATGATACAGAAAATGCAAAATAATTTTAAGTATCCTATATATACGTTTAAGGTAATTATTCATGTTTGAAGTTTTTATTGCCGTAATCCTTCCGGGTATATCCTGAGTCCATCTTTATATCTACGTCGGTACTAAACATATTTTACGTGTAATTATAAACACATCTGTGTGAAAAAAAGGGGAAAATAAATAAAAATCAGTTGCGTGAAAACCCGCTATACATGCATTTTATGAGAGAAGTCCGCTCTATAAATTCATTCCTGGGCATTTTTCTCGTTCAAGTAACCAGTTTTAAGATATTCGCTGTGAAACTTCGAATGGGATCGATTTTTACCTGTGCGCTACCTCTGTTCGGAGGCTGTTAGCTCAAGATAGGTCAGGATAAGCTACAAGGTTAATATAACATTTTTTATGCAGAATTTAACGACAAATTTTTTATTTCCTATACTTTTTTCTCTTCCGACGAACAGTTTACAAGATAAACGTGAAAAACCAGCTTTAAGATCCCGTTAGAGGTAGTTTCTTGCAAAAAAGGGACGTCCCATCCCTAAATGGAGGGGGGGAACTTTTCGGCTTTCTATTTCTAACCCTACCTAGAGTACGCATCCCAAATATTATTACTTTATAAATTATTTCTTCTATTCACTGTTTCTTAATCTAATTTGTGTGTACTAAAATCGAGTGTTTTAAACGGACACACAAACTGAGTATCTAGGTGGTATTTGAACAAAAAACAGTACTTTTGAAATAATTTCAATCACTGGACAATTACAATAACAAAATAGCGACATTTTGTTTAAAAAATGTGAAAATGCACATAGTTTCGAGTATAACTTTTTTATTTTTTATGATACAGAAACAAAAATTTCTTTGAAGATTGATTAATTATTATCTTTAATTTTGGTTCCTATAATTTTTTATGAAAGTGTCATAGTTTCTAAAATATTCAACATTTAAACTAAAGACGTCATCCTATAAACGCTTAAATGCCATCTATAAACGTAAGTATCTCCGGAACTACAAATCCTACATAGTTATAAATAAAGGACTATTATTATTATTAAAATAAAACAAACTAATTCTCACGTTATAAGCTTTATGTTTGATGCATGCTAAAATTTAATTATCTTTCACCTCTTTCATCCCCTATAAATTAGCAAGCCCCCACATAATATAGAAACTTTCCCTCGATGCATTTACTATTAAATTGCCAAAATATACAAAATCTAATTCATCTGACATTATTCCGTTAAAACCTCGAGTTACTGTACTATAATATGTGTTTTTCTACTTCTATCTTTAAAATGGCGTTTATCGTATACGTTTTCATGACGCTAAATAATCCTTTAAACACGCTTTCGACAAACCGTGACTTCGTGCATTTTAGTCACAGGCTGAACTTAGCAACGAGATATTAGTCACGGCTGAGGTTAATTCTAGATATTTTAATGGCAAAAATCAAGTTAGTTTTCCGTAATTCTTGTCATCAATCTGTCAAAATAAATCGACGCGTTGTGACAAGAGAAAAGTAATTTTGTATTTTTTGGAAAAAAATGAGCCTAAACGATAGTGAATGTGAAGAAGATGTTTTCATTGGTACTCCGCCCGAAATTACTCAAGCAGCGGCATCGGCAACTGCTAGTTTGCTGCCAGAAAAATCTAAAAATTTTTATTTAGATATTTGCTGTCGTAGAAAAAGTATAGTATGCAACACGTTTTATAAACTTGTTAGTCACTCATTTTATTAAACACTCGCTCCGCTACGCGTCGCTCGCGATTAATAAAACTCGTGACTAAAATGACGTTTATAAAACTTGTTACATAATATACTATAAGGAGTTGATTCAAAATCAAGTTTTTATCCACTTTCTGAATAACTGCTCATATGTTGAGAGGATATGTCCCAAAAGCTATATTTACGGCTGAGAAAGCAGAATGTTGAAGCTATGATTAGGAATAAGTTCCTTCGGTCATATTTGTCTAGCTATGCCACACGTAGCAACAATTTAACAATTGATCTTAGTTCCTGAAAATAGGTATTAGCAATATTTTTTCTACCTATTTATGTATGTGCTAGAGCAAATTGGGTCAAGATGAGTGCAAGCTAATGGTAATATTACTTTTTTTTTCTGTGGGGACATTAAGTTGTTCACCATCTCATCCCACTAATCACTAATTACTAAAAATGTCCCTCCTAGAATGATATAAGCATCATGTTTGTTGCTGTAAGTCGGCGCAAGGCTAGTGTAATCTACTGTTCTTTCCCCTAAAATTAAAAGGGGGTGGGGGCAGGAGGAAAATATTGATCTTATAGACCTGTACTCCCACCTTTCGGTGTTGGGTCCTTTGCCCAATCTATGTCTTTCAATTTCGCCTGCTCATCTTCGCTGAACATTTCGTTATTCCGGATGTTTACTCACTGCATGATGTCTGTGTTCCAGTTGTCTATTATTGGTGAATAATTCACGTTTATAGTCTGTAGTTCCGTGGTAGTATTATCTGATTGTATTTTTCTCTCCTTTACACACCTATTTTTAATATGATCTCCTGTTTAATCTTCCATTAATTCGAACTTATATTTTCCGACCGTGGGTCTGAAGTTGAGCCTATTATACTAATGCTGTATGTTTCCAATGCCGAATGCTAATTGCTTGGTTTTATTATTTATATCATTTCTGTGTCTATTTTTGTAATAAATGTATGTGTAACACCCTTCCCTGTTTTTTCATTTTCTCATTTAAGAGCCAATCTGCTTCTTTGTCTGTTTGTTTTGTTTTCCTTATTAACTTTGTATTGTAATGTATCACATTATGCGTCTTCTTTTCTAATGATAGCCTAGTTAGCTGTATATTCTTTTACCAATCTCTGTCGATTATTTACTGTAACTTTATTCCCTATTCTGCATTGTATGGTTTTCATGACTTGTTGTGCGTCCGTTATTATAACGGTGGTATTTTCTTTTGTTTGTTCGATTTAGGTTATTGTTGTCATGATTGTCATCAATTCTGCAGTATGTAACTTCAGGTTGTCTGCCAGTCCTTTTTTGTGTGTAATCCATGTGCCATTTGTGATTACTCCACATCCACTCCTACCTTCTTTCTATGTATATACTTATATAGTTTTACGTCGTCTTAGTTCTGCGTTACTTTAGGTGTAATGCCTCGGTATACTGGATGCATTCTTTGCTTCAGATTCATTTTCATTGTTTCTATTTTAATTTTTCTCTATTATATTTTTTGTTTACTTTTCTTGTTTTTTTCTTACTTGTTTTTAGTATTGTCCGTCATTTTGGTTTCTCTCTCATCCTTTGTCCCTATTCCTATTAGTTTTGGCAATTCTCCTTTTTCTATTGTATTCGTCTATATGTCGCTTTTGAGTTAGCTTCTTTGTCCGCCTTATAATTTTGACCGGCGCCTCCGGCAATTTCTCGAAGTATTATGTTCTGCTCTATCGTTGAAAATTCGCTTGACTTTTTTGAGCCGCTATGTAATTTTCACCGGCTCCTTCGACAACTTCTCGAATTTCTGCTCTTGCCATCGTTATGGTGGACTTTTTTTCTTTCATTAATTTTTACGTACTTTAGTGCGTTGTTTTATGTTCTGATTTTTGTACTACTTTTATATGTACCACTTAGTGTTTTTCACTTTTAAGTCTATCTCACTGTGTTCCATTATTTTTATTAATATTACTACTCAGATAACACACAGCTTTCATAGAATAATCGTGAATTTTCCGAATAGATTATTCAAAATCAGGTCAATTCCCTCAACTCTCTATATCCCTCCCTGATGCCGCCACGCACTAAAAATGATGCACAGTAATGTAAGATTATTCTTTGATCTTCTTCAAGGTTTCCTATGCGTAACTTTTAGTAACACTATTACACAAAGCCACCTTAATATTTTTTATATATAATTTTATAAAATTAGTAACAGCAATTCAGAAAATTGCAAATATCGCCTAAAGGTCACTTGAAAGTCGCGAGCCGTAATATCTGGTAGTTGCGTGATTTCGCCTGGCTCAGTTTTCTAACTCCATGGATATTACATTTGATTATAAAATGAAATAAAAAATGACCTAAATGAAATGTGATGTAAGTAAATATAAAAGTAACTAAATAAAAACGATTTAACCCTTTGTGGACTGATAAAAACCAACAGGGGATACGACTATAGCCCTTATGAACATTATGATTATCATCAATATACGTAAGGATGTCTAGTTTAAGAGAATTCTTATCTGAGTATAAAAAATTTTTCGTGGTGAAGGTATTGCCTAACAGTTCTACTAACATCATTATCCATTTTTTTTTCCAATGGGCAGTTCGCAATTAAAATATATTTTGCTAGTACCTCATATAGTCTTAATTCTTCGCTACCTAAGGAGCAATGCCTCGGTATACTGGGCGCATTCTTTCCTTCGTTTTAGTTTTCATTGCTTCTGTTTTACTTTTTCTCTATTATATTTTTTGCGTATTTTTCTTTTCTTATTTTCCTTTTATTTGTTTCTAGTATTGTCTGTCATTTTGGTTTCTTTGACATCCTTTATCCCTGTTCCTTTTGATTCAGCAATCCTCTCTTTTTGTATTTTACTAGTCGTTTATGTCGCTTTTCAATTGGGCTCTTGGTCCACCATGTAATTCAGACCGGCACCTCCGGCAATTTCTCTATTTTATCGCTGAAAACTAGCTTGACTTTTTTGAGCCGCTATGTAATTTTCACCGGCTCCTCCGGCAACTTCTCGAATTTCTGCACTTCGTTATCGGTGTGGTCTCTTTCTTCTTTCTTTAATTTTAGGTTCTTTATAAATAATTTAGCCGGTAAAGGAGGATAGTGATGAATTGAACTGTCAATATGATCTGTTACATGCACTGATCACGTACACTTATTACTGTTCTCCTTTCCCGGTTAAGGCATAGAAGAAATACGCTTTTAATATTCCCGGAAAAGATATAATTGCATTCACATTTTGGAGAACATAATATAACATTCTTTGAAAAATGTTAGGAAAGTGATATTCGTGTAATATTTATTATTTATTCTCTTTATATTAAAGAATAGATCTTTTTAATATTCCCAGAGATTTAATTGCATATATATCTTGAAGAAAATTATGCTCATCATATTCGTTGTTAATATATTATGAAGAAATATTCGTGCAATATCGATCAGAACTAATTCTTATAATATATTTGTACAGTAACTAGAGCTTTTAACTTTGGAATAATGTCATATGAAACTGATTTCATTCATTTTTGGCAACTTAATAGTAAATGCACCAAAGAATAGTTTCTATATTATGCGGCGGCTTGCTAATTTATATGAGGTGGATCCCACCCCTTTTCAGAGGGTGGCAACTAAAAAGAAAACAAAAACGTTGGAGCTGAAGAACAATCAGATTTTATGAAGAAATGGTTCTATGCAACTTTTCATATAAATTGATACTCTTTAATTTACAACGACTAGAAAATTAGGATTTTAGCTTTAAAAAGAAGTATTTCAAATAGGTATTCGTCAAATAAATCGAAAGGTATTACATTGAGCGAACACATGCTAGAAACAAATAAGAAAGCTACTAAACTGAGGATGAATTTAATTTTTTTTTCTAATTTCTGTAGAGTTGATGGTTTCGGAGATCTGGAAGTATAAAAGTGGCGTCCGAGCATTTAGAAGTCGAGGTATTTAGTTTAAATGTTAAATATTTTTGAAACTATGGCACTTACGTTAAAAACGCTAATAAATAAAATGAAAGACTATTAATTATTTCTACAGTATCAAAAACAAAGAAGTTTTAACAGTAACAATGTAGTCTTTCAAATTTTTCTAATAAAAACGTCGCCATTTCGTTAATGTAAGTAGTTAGTAAATAAGAAAAAAAATTCCTATATGCTGTTTTTTTTTGTTAACATAGACGCTCTAATTTTTTTTCGTCCACTTACAACGCTTGCTTTAGAAGAAAATTGCATTTTAAACTAGATAAGGATTTTAGAAAAAACGTAACATTTTTATTTCTTTGCAAATATCTCCATTTAATATTAGTTTTAGAGAAAATATGGTAGATATCAAAAACGAGGCTTATAAAATATGAATGAATTTCCTTCATTTGTGCAGGGTTGATAGTTTCAGAAATATTTAATTTTATAGATGGCATCCGACCGTTCTTAGGATGAAGTATTTAGTTTAAAATGTTAATTATCTTAGAAACCGTGACATTTCCATAAAAAATTCTGAGGAACAAAATTAAAGATAATTAATCAGCCTTTAAAATGATTTTTTGTTTGTTTCTACATCACAAAAAATAAAGAAGTTATGACCGATACAATGTGCGTTCTCACATTTTTTTTTAACAAAAATGCTGTTTTTTGATTAATATCAAATAGATGCTCATTTTTTTGTCCGTTTAAGACACTTGTTTTAAAAAAAATCCATCTTCCATATTAGAGCCGCCATTTTGTATTTTCTTATTTTGACCTCAGATTCATTAATCAATGATCCCAAAAACATAACTATCCTACGTTTCAAAATTAATTAGTAATATTTTTAAAAAAGAAATAAAATCTGCTTACATCATTGTTATAAAATATTATTTTGGGTATTCAACAGATAACTTTCAAAGAAACCATTCGTTCCTTTCATATACCATTGATATATATCTAGATGAAAGGAATGAATGGTTTCTTTGAAGGTTATCTGCTGAATATCCAAAATAATATTTTATAAAAATTAGTAATACTTTTTCAAATATTAGATATTTAAATTCAGGGGCAGTTTTCACCCCTCGAGTATAAGAGCAAGTATCCGGACCATATAGAAACTGAAGACTATCTCTTACTACAATAATAACGGTTAAGAAAGAAAAATTATCATTACATATAAAATTATTCCGAAATTTTACATATTTTTTACCTCTAGGTACTGCACAATATAGTATTCCCAGGGCAGATAATTGCATAAATTATGAGGTTGTATGACCTATGACATATTTTTGTCAAATGGTAAATTGTAATAATAAGTTGAGTGATCATGTGAAATATATGCTTATGTCAACAAACAATTCGGATAGGTTCGAATTTTGTAACGGAATTTCTGTCGAAATAATGTTACATCTCCCTTTAACATTATATTTTGTTAATATTTAGTATTTTTTCACTGTTTTGCGACCAGTTTAAAATATTTTGTGAAGTTTTGAGTTATAAAGTGGTATGCCACGGTGTGCGCGAATCTTTAACTTCATATCTGGTAGATAATTGTAATTAAGACATCCAGCGCCGCTGTGGGAAATTTTGATAGGTTTCGACGGTAGAATCGGGGGAGAATTCATCATTTTGACCCGACCTTTGGAGACAGCGGTTTTGTTGGAGATCCTGCTGGTTTTCTGGCTCTGGTGAGATAATTTGTACATATATCCACTTTTATTTCCGTAATCCTTTTAGTTTTCAATTATTTTATGTAGTTATTTTAACTGTATCGATATTTTAAGCTTGAGAATGGGCATATTTTTGCAGAATAATTTTCATAAACCCTGTGTTTTGTTTTAAAAGGTTAAACACATGTTTACCTATTTTTGTATTTATAATTACTTAACGTAGGGGTTAACTAATTATTATCGGCCCATTTGGCATTCTATTTTTATGTATCTCGATTATTTAACGGTGTTTAAATAATTATTATCGACCCATTTGGCAAACTATCCTATCTATAATTGGGTAACGGGAATGTTAGACAATTATAGATTGACCCGTGGTGGTCACCTGTATTCTCTTTTGTGGTTCCTAGATATTTTTTCTGCTGTTTGATTCGTTTTTCTAGTTGAACTACATACTCATGTGGATGCACTAGAGAATACAACTATGCTCAATCACAAAAGTTGACTCAGAAATTCATGGTGGAACTTTCTGGTTTTATGGCACCTTGGCTAGAACCAGGCTCAAATCCGAATCTGTCCAGACTGTCCACAGCTGGGAATATCTCTGGAAGACGTAAGGTGAGTGTTTTTCTTTCTTAATTTCTTTATCTTTGATTAAATCTGTGGAGATTTAAAGCAGTCACCGAACGTTTGTCCAGAGATTCCTACAATTTGGGGTTTCTGTACCAACGAACCATTTTCTTTTCTTTTCGTCCCTTGTGTAGCTTTATTAATGTATTAATTAATTAATATCTTTTTTCTTACCTAAATTGATCATTAATGTAAGTGTTGGTTTACTATATCTTATTCCGGTATAATTATCAAGCGATTTACATGTCACATAATTGCACAAATCATCGACAACTCACCGTAGCCATGATTTTGTCTAACTTCTTAAAGTTAAATTTGAGAAATATTGAATTTTTAACGAAGCCACCAGTATGATTATCTTTTTGGCAATTTTGCCATATTTTAAAATCACATACAAATTTTATCTTTTTGGCAATATTTTTTTATCTCAGAGTAACGTAAAATTTTTAAATTTTTGGCAAGTTTACCTTATCTTTTAAATAACGTAACATTCTTATCTTTTGGCATTATTTTTTTCTTCTTTCAAAAAGTAGATTACCTTTTTATCTCGTTATATCGTGAGTTAATTTTTTGGCCTTTAGCCTTATGAAAGTTATATTGTAATTTTTTTCTGTTTTTTTCTTTATAAAGTTATGCTAATTACATAATATTTACAGCCTAACTTTGTTTTAATTTTTGATTAATATTTTCCTTACAGATTTTCATGTGAACTTCATGTTCAATTTTTTTTTAATACGGAAATATAACTTTTTTGTAGTCAAAATTTATCGTATCTAAAATATGGTTTATTTTAATTTAATATTATCTAGTCATTTTGCAGAGTAATTTTTTCGTAGTTTTGGTCATAAAAATTTTTTTTTGCTTTAACTTAATATCTTGCTATCTTAATTTTTGTTTTTTCCATAACTTACAATTTCTACTTAGTTTAGTCTGATAAAAATTTTCTTTCTAGTAGATTGAGTAGTTTTATCGTAACTTTTTGTATCTGAGTACTGAGTATTATTGTATTTGCTATCGTAATTTCATATTTCTATCTTGCCCAACTGGTTTTAACCACTTATTTTTCCCGTTTTCCCTGGACAAACTGAAGAGGAGTGACCCAGTACAAATCAACATCCATCAGTCTTATGTAAGGAATTTGGTGGCTTAGACAGCATCACCGTTGAGACCGGACAGAGCCTATACTCCAAGCTAGAAGGAGGTTCAGGAGGATCCCAGCTCAACTATACCATACTATACGTCCCTCACTTACCGAACTTTCGGTTTCCAACCCCATAGATCTACTGCAGCTAGCGTTTGTACTGTCATCGCATACGTTTTGTTCAGAAAACTTCTGTAAAAAACCAGTCAAACTTGTCTCTTTAACTTGTAAATTTTTATCATTTCATTCTTAAATTAAATTGTCAATTTCTTGTAGATTTTCTAGTCATTAAGTGATTATCTATTTTTTGTACAGAAATTGTAAACTTTCCTCAAATATTGTTTGTAATATATTGTTCTAATTTTATCGTAGTCTGTTATTATTCTTGCTCACCACAATATTCAAGAATATATTATCTGTCTCTTTACTTTATTGTAACAAGTATTTATTTAAAAATACGCTGGCGTCCCTATGGCCTAATACAACTTAAAAATTTAACTTCACAAAAGCCCACCGACCTGCACCGAGTTAGCAGGAGCTAAGTAAACGCACCACTTGTTTGGGGAAGTGCTATAACCAACAATGTGTCGTTATAATTTTATATCATCATCGGTTAACCTAAGAATTTTGAACTAATGAATTAACTGACCCATCACACCACATTAAGAAATCAAATTTGGAACCGTTGTGTATTACCACCGATTTATACACTGCGTGTAATTGCGGACTGGGCATGTACTTCCACGTAGCGCGAGAGATATAACAACACAGGTAACAGCAAACTCGCCCGTCGCCGGCATAAATTAAAGACTTAAAGAGTCAGCGCTAGGCCACAGAAGCATCCCCGTTGTCAGTTATTACATTTCAGTCAGCTGACACACGCGATGTTGCACTTCTTACTACCTATGCCCAGCCCGCCACTACACACGCTGTATAATAGTTGAAATATATCGAATCCTAGAAAAAAAATTCAATTTAATACACTCTTTTAAGTTGATATTGCAGAGATATTTTAAGTATTGATGTCGGTCATAGGTTTAATAGCTCAAAATAGTGTAAGGTGAGTGTAAACTAGCTTAAATCAAATATCTATCGTATATATTATAAATACAAAAATTTTTCTATAGCCTATACTCTAAAATGTAGAAACATTAAGTTGTTTTTACTTTTTCCTCTTTTATGTACTGACTGATGAAATTTTCATTGGAGTATTATTGCATTCATGTTCAACTTGTAATTTCCCGTCACCACAAAGAATTTGTATCAAATAATTTAAATAAATAGTAGACATTTTAAAGGAGCCCTTAAAAGAGAAATCAAAGGAAAAAATAACATTGGATTTATTATTAATATACCGGGTGTAACAGGATCATGTACACCCCCCTCCCCCCCCTCTTTTCCTTTATTGAAATTGGTATATATGTATATAAAAATTCGAAAAAAACACATGAACTGTTGGTGGCTAATACTAAAAAGCAGTATTATCAAAATAAAATAATAAATTCAGACAATCCGCCTTCAGTTGCATGGAAGGTGGTAGCAGAATTGTCCGGTAAAGTGAAAATTCATAAAAACATAACACTAAAAAATTACGGAGGGTTATGTGAGGATCCGGATCACATAGCCTCCATATTTAGTGAGTATTTCATAAAAGCACCATTAGAGATTGTCAATAATATACCGCCAAATAACGCTCCTATTAAAAATGTACCTTATTTCCACCGATCTATCTTTTTGGAACCCTTTGTAGAAGGAGAGCTAACTAATTTATTAAAATTAAAATTAAAGAATAAACGTTCAGCCGGACCTGACGAGATTCCCTGCGTTATTTTAAAGAAAATGATTTGCGTAATCATACAACCTATTACTTTTTTAGTAAACCTCTCATTTATATCTGGAAAATTTCCAAGTAGCCTAAAAATAGGTAAAGTTGTACCTATATATAAGAAACACGATCCAAATATGGTCGAAAATTATAGACCTGTAACTGTACCGTCGGCTGATTCTGTTTTTACTTTATACCAACGAACTTGATACTTTGACATCTGAGGCCGACTTGATAATGTATGCAGACGACCAGTCTCTGCTGATATCGGATAGATTTGATAATTTATTGGAGCATAAATGCAACGTTTCTTTAAATGAATTTTATAACTGGTACTGTTTTTATAAACAATTTTTAAATGCTGATAAGACTCAACATATGAGATTTCACAACAGACAAAAAAGTTGCCTGGATCTAGACATTAAAATTAATGACAACAGTCTCTCAAATAGTAAAAATGTTAAATTCCTGGGAATAACATTAGATGAGTGTCTCAACTGGAAGGCACACTGTGAGCAATTAATATCAAAATTGAATTCGATCTCTTATTTGATAAGAAGTTTAAAACCAATTCTATCAAAAGATCAACTATTAAATTTATATCATGCACATGTAGGGTCTAGACTAAGGTATGGCGTCGCTTTTTTGGGATACTCCACCTTATCAGCGGATGTTTTTATTGTACAGAAAAGAATTTTAAGAAATATGGCAGGGATTTCCAGTACCAGAGATGTTTTTAGAGATCATAAAGTTTTAACCCTTGTTAGTATTTTAATCTATGAGTTGTGCATATATGTTTACAGTAATAAGGCCAAATTTATCACGAATAAAAAGTTTCATGCTAGAAACACAAGACAAAAAGAAGAATTTCATGTTCCTTATTATAAATATAATATATCGATAAATGCACCCAACTGTCTAGGTCTTAAATTGTTTAATTGTTTATCTGACGACATCAAACAGGCTAAAAATGTAAATAGTTTTAAACTAAAATTAAGACAATATTTATTAAACAATTGTTTTTATACATTAGACGAATTTTTTGTAGCATAATTTTATGCAAAAATGTGACGATTCCTATACATGTCTGTACTGTCTGAAAGGAAAATAAAGGTATTATTATTATTATTATTATTATAGGCGACACTTTTTGACATACAAGTGATTTTTTTTCACTTCCGGTTTCGCCGGAAGTGACACTAACTTTCGATTTTTTAATTTCAAACGTCAATATTTTTTATAATAAAATTTTTATTTTTCCATTTAATGACGGTTCCGATTTATTCTAAATGACTCATGCACTTTAACTTTATTTGCTCATAAATCACGTAATTTAGTATTTTTGACGGGATTTCTATTTTTCTAGCATTACACGGATCATTTAGAATAAATCGGAACCATCATGGCATACTTAAATGGAAAACTAAAAATTATATTATAAAAAATATTGACGTTTGAAATGTCACTTATTTGGTATCGTTGGATTCAGAAAATTATGCAGAATTCAAAAATGCAATGTTCTATTTAAAAATCGAAAGTTAGTGCCACTTCCGGCGAAACTGGAAGTGAAAAAAAAATTACTTGTATGTCAAAAACTACCCCTTTAGACCAGGCAACAAATGATTATAGAGAGAAATTTTAGGGACAGAAAATTTGACTTCGGAACTTTATTTGGACTAGTCTGGAGATGAACATATCAAAATTCCCCACTCCTAGGTGGTGAGCGGTGGGGAGGGGGCACTTTAAAGGTCCCATTTTTGTTTTTTCGCTTATATCTCGGAAACTATGCGTCGTAGCGGCTTGACCATTCTATACAAAATTGAATCTGACTCTATACAAAATT
This sequence comes from Rutpela maculata, assembly GCA_936432065.2. NCBI lineage: Eukaryota > Metazoa > Arthropoda > Insecta > Coleoptera > Cerambycidae > Rutpela > Rutpela maculata. Next base: position 133,977,380 of record OW386287.2, on the reverse strand, counting down.
GAAGCTGACAAAATTTGCTACAAGAATCACTACTTACATTTGTCGATATGTTGTTCTGTTCTCGAGATATCCGCCCTCGAAATTCGGAAATTGCGGAAAACAGAATAACATATCGACAAATGTAAGTAGCAGTAGATTTTTCTAGCAAATTTTATAAAAAATTGTCAAGCCGCTTCCACGCATAGTTTCCGAGATATCAGCGAAAAAACAAAAAATGGGACCTTTAAAGTGCCCCCCTTTCCCCCGCTCTCCACTTAGGAGTGGGAACTTTCGATATATTCATCTCCGGACCAGTCCAAAGAAAGTTCCGAAGTCAAAAATAAAATTCAACGTTTTTAGCCTTTCAAAATATGAGGAATTAGCTTTAATCTATAGTTATCTTTGCTGAAAGCGACCGTAGATTGGATCTATAGAACGCCAACGTACCCATCGCATTATATTGTGTCTCAGAGCACGTATATCATAAGATGCTCTGCATCGCGCGATAGATTGGCGGACTGTTTTAAGCGTTACCACCGGCAAAGTATTGAGTGGTGTAGAAAATGTCCCGCTCTGTGCTGTACAATAGACTGGCAATATACTAAGTACATATATGACTACTAATATTTTGGCACGTGCAATGGAGCTGAAATAAAGAAAAAGTGAAAAATACCAAAGTTGAGTTTTTTCGCGAAACATCGGATTTCGGACAATATACTAAAATGGCTATAACTTTTGAACGGTTTGATTAAAAAAATCAAAATAATATATATTCTTAAAGGAAATTGAATGCTCTACAACTTCTTTTCTTACGACTTTTTCGTGGGAACATTTGAAGAGTTATCTTAACAAATAGAGCAAAAAACGTGGGGCGAAAAAATTGTTCTCCGCAATTTCCGAATTTCTAGGGCGGATATCTCGAGAACAGAACAACATATGTAAGTAGTGATTCTTGTAGCACATTTTCAGCTTCAATTTTGTATAGAACGGCCAAGCCGCTACGACGCATAGATTCCGAGATATAAGCGAAAAACCAAAAAATGGGACCTCCCCCCGCTCACCACCTAGGAGTTGGGGACTTTCGATATGTTCATCTTCAGACTAGTCCAAACAAAGTTCAGAAGTCAAATTTTCTGTCCCTAACATTTCCCTCTACACCCTTTTTTGATCATTCTTTGCCTGGATTACTTATTATGTATATAGGATATCCCAAATTTCAATTAATTATCCTCAAAACTAAAGGAGAAAAGGGGGATGTACCATAATCCTGTTACACTCGGTATACAACAGAGCATATTTTTGGAACTTCCCATACTTAAAATTCAACTTCAAGAACATTATTACTTTCCCTTAAGATAATTTTGTGGAGAGTCGTTACGCGTAAAAAATGAAAAATGCCGAACGAGATCACCAGTGAATAAATTTTCATGCCGTTTTTTACATTTTGCTACGACTCAATCATAAAATGTTTATAAGTCAGAATTTGACGATCTTCGTTTATTTAGTGGAGTCAATGGCGGCCTAAAAACAACAAAAAAAAATGCAATATAATCAGTTTTTACAGTTTAGTACATTAGTTGAGGAAAAATACTACTTTTTAGGCAGTATACTTATATTTTTGAATTTGTTGATTACGAATCTGAAGTCAGAGCAAAAAAATCAAAATGGCGACTCCTATATGGAGAATGGAATGCTTTAAATGAACAAAAAAGCAACTTGAGCTCCTAGGTAATGCTATATATTAACAAACATTAAATAATATTTGGAAATTATTTTTTTAATTACTGGTTAAATACAGCCATAAAATGGCGACATTTTTATCAAGGAAAGGTGAAGACGTAGATTTTTTCGGCCATAACTTCTTTATGTTTGATTCCATAGAAATAAAAACAAATCATATGAAAACTTAATTAACAACCTTTAATATTTATCCTCAACATTATTTTATGGAAGAGTCATAGTTTCTAATATATTTAACATCTAAACTAAATACTTCGTCTCATAAACTTTAAAGATGGCATATCTTTAAAGTTCTATATGTTCGAAACTCTTAATATTACAAAAATTAAAAAAAAATCATTACTAATTTATAAGCTCTCTTTTTGCACTTTACTATTTTTTCGCTAAAACTAATATTAAATGAGATATTTATAAAGGAAACAAAAATTTTACTAGCCTAGACAAATACCTATGTACAATGTTTAAAGGAATTAATCCATCGAAAATACTTCAATTATTGGACATGCATGCGGTGAGCGAAATTTTATAACTATTTTCTTTGTGCTTTTTAGTATTTTCTTGACTTTGAAATGTAATAAAAGTTTGATTGTGATATAGTATCCTCTAGGTAGGGCTAGTTATACAACTAACCCTTACGACCTACTTTCTTTTTTTATTTCTTATTGTTTCATATTAGGCATAACAATTATAATGTTATGGATATCATTAACCTTGTTATCAAAATAATAAACTTTCCAGTGACCTCATTGCTGATAAGTAAATAGTATAAATACTAATCAAATTGCAATTGTAAATCAGTTCTACATTAATCGTTAAATTAAACACATCAATAGAAAGTAAAGTAATTGTGACTAGCTAGTTTAATAAAAGCTCTCAAATAAATTTATTGTGTTTGGCTCCCACCACCCAGCATAATTGGCGCAGTCGGTACTCTTTTTGAAGTTTGGCACTGTTTACCTCAAGACTCGACCAGGAGAATTTTCCAGGAGAATTTCTGCGGACAAGAGATTTGTAGATTGGTGTAATTTGTAGATTGGTCCTAGTAGTCCAAGGATTGAACAAGAAGCCTACAATACTTCAGGGAAAACTAGTAAGTTCCTATTTTACCTTTCCTTTTGGTTTATTAATTGATTGGTGTGGAACTCCAGGAATTATTTCAATTCGCGAGTAACATTTTGACTGTTTATCAGAATAATTACTCATAGATAATTTTGGAATTATTGTAATTCGCGATTGATTATTATTGACTGTTTATCAAAATAACAATCATAATTAAGACTTTTTCGGAAATTTTGACTGTATATCAAAATTTCAATTAAAACTTGACTGTTTATCAAGTTTAATCAGTAGTTAAGAACAAAAATTGAATTTGTTATCTCTTTTCGACCGTAAAAGGTAACTTTCATATTTTTCAAAACTAAAAATGGCTGACGCAGATGTCGCTATTAATTTTCAATACTTTCAAATGCACATTGATGTCATCCCTAGATTTGATGGCAGGGCATCTCTTTTGACAGACTTTGTTTCGTCGTGTGACGAATTACATGCTACATACGGCACAGGAAACAATGAAGTTCAAAATGAATTTGTTTTGAGAGCCATACGTAACAAACTTTATGGACAAGCACAAATTAACGTTTCAGCTCGAAGAGACGCTAAAGATTGGGCAACAATAAAACAAATTTTAATTGATACATTTGGCGACGCAAGGGATTTGCCAACCCTTCAAACAGAATTAATTCATCTAAAATTTAATCCTAAAAAAGACACAATATTCTCATTTGGCAATAAAATTCAAGATTACGAATCCCTGTTGATTTGCAAACTTGAACAATCCAATGACAGTGAAGAGGTTAAAAATGCAATGAACACAGTATTTCAAAGATTAGCATTAGACACATATGTCATTTACTATAATCCCGTAAGTCTTAGGACTAGTACAGGTGAAGTTATCGTCAACGAACAAGCTGAAATTCCAGCCTTCCCGGAATTTAACTCAGATCAAAAACTGACTGTAATTTTATACGACTTTCATGAATTCTTTGATGGAGCTTTAGGATTCGCAGATTTAAGAAAACTTAATTTAAATATTTTCTTTTTACATAAAACACTTTCCAATAATTACTGTTGTTTACCTATCAAATTTAAAACACCATCCTTACTTATCACAATTAATAATGATATGACTAATAAAATATCACATCCAACCATTCAAGAAAGCAAAATACAACAAATTTTTTCCCCAACTTTACCAAATAATTCTCATTCATTAATTCATGGCTTCTCAAATAAAAATTACTCCATTCAAGACACAGTTAATACAGCACCTAATAATATATCATCATTCGAATTATATCATCATAATACCTTTTCCTTTGATCATGAAAATCTAAATCAATTCAATTCTTCCAATATTTCAATTAAAAGACAAAAACCCCATTCTGATAAAATTAACATCCAATCCCTCACCGGAACAAACACTCTAATCAAACCTTGTCGTAAAAACCATGACATTCATCTAAACTCGGAGGACAAATTGACATTTACACATAGTTTTAAACATCGTTGGAAACAGCGATTTAAAAATAAGATAACTGATGCATTAAGCCGAATCAAAATTGAAGAATGCAATACCAATGAGACAACTGACAATACAGATAATACAAGCACTCAACCTCAGGTAGATGATGAACTTGACAAAATAATTGCAAATGTACTAGCAAACGATACAGAACCAGAACCACAACTATTAGAAGAGATGATAGACACAGACGATCAAACACAACATACAGCACAAGAAGATCCAGTTTTCATAATGCCATATACGGAACAACCTGTAAACGCATATAAAAATCAAATAATAATAACGGAATCTAATCATACTCCAAGTGAAATTTGCAATTCAACAACTATTTTCACAAACATTCGACATACAATAACTCTCAGAGCGAACTTAGATGATATCAAAACATTACATTTTCTCAAGCAATTCATATCAATAGATGGAAACACTTGTTTTAAATTTGGAACACCTGCATTAGAAAGAAAAATAAACAGAATATTACGAACATCATTATTATACCACAATTCAACAAAAATACTAATCTCAAATATTTTATTACAAGACATACAAACACCAGAAGAACAACATCAAATTATCGCTTATCACCATCAAGGTAAAACTTGTCACCGTGGAATTAAAGAAACTACAAAATCCATTCAGAAAACATACTATTGGCCAAATATACAAAAAGACGTGACTAATTACATAAATTCTTGTCAAACATGTCTTACTTCCAAATACGACCGAAACCCTCAAAAAATTAAATCAAGACTGACTGAAACACCCGATAAACCTTTTGAAAAAATTCATATCGATGTTTTTCACATAAATCAAGAAGATTTTTGATCCATTTTCAAAATATGGTCAAGCTTATTATTTAGAACATAAAAATAGCATATGCATTATGGAAAATCTTCTCCACTTCTTTTCACATATGGGAATACCTAATAAAATAATTGCAGACAATGGTACCGAATTCAAAAATCAATTGATAACAGATTTTTGTTTATTACACAACATTGCCTTACATTACACAACACCACATCATTTCAACTCCAACTCACCGGTAGAAAGATTTCATTCGACTATAGCAGACTCTATACGCTGTCTTAGAACAGAACAACAAAAACCTATAAAATACTTAATGACACTAGCAGTTATGCAATACAACAACTCAATTCATTCCGTAACACAAATGACACCATTTGAAATAATACACGGACCGAGAACAAATCCTTTTGATTTATCTCCTCAAATTATTATATCTCAATACATCGACAACCACAGAAAGAATTTAGAAAGTATAAATGAAATCACTAAAAAACGAATAGAAAATGCAAAGGACGAAGTTATTCATGACAGAAACAAAAAATTAACAGACCCAACTCCAATTCAACCTAATGATACAATATACATTAAAACTGGTAAACGCGTTGCAAAACACCTACCTAAATTTAAAAAAACGACCGCGTTACAAGATAAAGATATTGCCGTTGCAACAACTTCAGGTGTGCGACATAAAAATCAAGTACAAAAACAAAGAAGAATTACTATTAATTCTGGATCTTTGTTACAGGAACGTAATGATGACATAAGTATTCATCCTACTACTCTTACTCCAAACATTGACCCATCTAGTACAGTCAGATATAACTTTCGACCCCGTACAACACCCGGTAGTCTTTCAAAGTTTAGGAACTGACGTTCGTCTAGTTAGTCATTACCATCAATTCATACACGAATTAGATATAAAACCACTCGTAGACGCTTATTACAATACAATCTTTCACTTAAATAAAAGTTATGAAATAGATACTAAAAAGAATAAAGATAACATTGATTATGCCCTTCTCAATCAAGCTGAAACATTAGAAAAAATAGTAACTAATGAATTTCATAAAGTAATTCCCCGACGACTAAATAGAGTAAAACGAGTTAAAAGAGGCGCAGTTAATTTTGTTGGAAAAATTGAAAAAGCTTTATTTGGAGTAGCAACTGAAGAAGACATTGCTAATTTTGAATCTAAACTTAACACTTTGATGTCAAACGAAAAAACACTTGCAACAGAACTTAATCTTAGAACTTCACTCTTTACAACTTTTGCAAATAAAACAAATGAATTAATGGAAAAAGTACTCTCCAATCGACAAAAACTTAATGAGAATGTTAAATATTTGATGATTAATTACAATACAAATGAACAAAGACAAGTCGTGATACATCAATTTCAACTTTTGTTATACTACTTTCAGCAAATTGAACAAACAATAACTTTCTTAAAACTAGATACAGTCTATCCTTTCCTCTTAACAGATCGAGATATGCAAACAATTATGATTAATTTACGTTTAATATATTCACCAGAACACTTGTTAAAATTCAAACAGCCATATTCATATTTTCAGGCTATAAAACCTTTCTTTCAACAATTCGATTATGTAATTTATGTAATGCTCTTTGTACCCATATTAGCAACAAAAACTTCAATATCGCTTTTCGAAGTAATTCCTGTACCAATTAATAATTTAACCATTATTCCACCCAAACCCTACTTACTAGTCGACTCTACTGACAACTATCAATGGAGTTGTTACGGTCGATTTTCACATTTAATAATGGCCAGAAATTTAGGTACTAATTTTCGTTATTTTCCCAAATTTTATTGTACATTTGAGCCTATTGATACCGTCTCTCGCGAATTAATAGAGTATAACTGGTTGCATAATAACAGTACCTAATGGCTTAATATACTTTGATACAGGTAGTATGGGTGAGTGCGTTCAGATATTCATTAAGAGAGTGCATTGCAAAAACGCCCTTGTAAAGCTTCTACAATGGCCAGTATTGTTGATTAAACCTTCTTTGGTGGGTAGATTTATGAGGGGACGGCTTTCAGAGTATATTATGATAATATTTGTGGATATAAACGAAGTTAGGAAAATCTATTCTAGTTGTGGGGTGCGCCGTGGAGTAGAAATTCTGAACGTACCGAGACGGAAGACAAGAACTTGACATTTTGATAGAGGACATTTTCTTCTTGGTCATTTTTCCTTTTGCTGCTTGAAGATTGAGTCGTCTGAATACGAGTTTTAGCAATATTGTAAGTTTTGCTCCATTTATGGGATTAAGTATTCATCACGACAAGATTAGTTGTATTTTCATTTGGTTTGGAGTATCGTTTTGGGAAATGCAGCTACGGATTTTCCGGATAAAGTCAATTTTCAAAGCACGTGGCATCGTCTGAATGCAAGAGTTTGGAGTGCCATTTTGACGGCAAAGGACCTCTTTCAGCCCACATCACATCTCAGGTACGTCTCTGAAAACCCACTTAAGGTTGAAATAGATTTGTAATTTAGGTTGTTTATTTTATTGCAGGGCTGTTTGTTTGTTTGTTTGTTTGTTTGTCTGTTGATTTTTTTCATTCGTTAGTTGTTCATTGTTGAGTATATTACAAGTATTGGGATCTATTTGTTGGTTTATGGCTATTGGGAGGGATACCTTATGATTTTACTTGGACCTGTTACTGGTATTCCACTTGAGCTTTTATGTCACATCCTACACTTTACGAGGGACTTCCAGCCTGACCTTAGTTTCAACCTCTAGTCCAGATTTTGGTGTCTAGATGGTGGATGATTGACTGACATGTTGTGTATGTATGGTACTGGGGAACTCGGCACGTTACCTTAGACTCTACGTAGATGGTCTACCACCTGCGGCTGTTATCACCCTGAATTACGCTACCCTGGTAGGACGGGAAAAGGTATTCAGACACTACCAAAGGTAAGCGGAATCATATTCTCTATAACGAGGGATCCGGTACATCTACTCAACGTCCACGACCATTCTCAAGGAATATTGATAATATTTTGCTTGTAACGTAAATCTCAGTAACACATTAGATTTCAGTAATATTTGGTACATTTTGTATATCGTTGCTTCACTCACTTAATAGCATTGCCTTATTTCACAAATAAATGTCAATAATTTTAAGTAATTTTATGTTTTAACGTACCTTGGGTCAATTGTAGTTTTTGTCACACTTCTGGCATATGACCTTTTGTACATTTTTAAAGGATTTATTATTTTGTAAGATATTTTGTGTATATTAGGTTAAGCGTGTGGGCCCCACTTATTAGAATATATGGTGACACTTGTACTGCGTACCGAGTTATCGGTGATAATTGTGAAAGATTTTGTACTACGTACCCTGATATTGTATTAAATGTTAAATTAGAACGACGTTGTCTTTTATATCTGACCACCTACACCACCCCAATTATCGAAGCCACCCCCAAGGACCTGAGTAGTCGGCCGTGTGAGACTTCCTCCTCACTAGCTTATTGCAGAGGGGGTACTGCACGTAAAATATTAAAATTTTGTTCAGGGCACAGGGTGACCACCCTACCCTGCGTTCGAGGTTTAGCAGCCTTTGGGGCCCCTTTTAAAGTGGGCCCAGGCCCCTGCAACAGAGTGCTACTGAACCAACAAGATTAGAAGATACCTACTTCATTCAAGACCACCTTCAAAATACCAAGGATTGCTTCGTAGAACTACTTCGCAGAAGAAAAGGGGCAAAAGATGTCTGCAAACTCACAACGGTACATATGAAAACACCCAATGTGGAACATATTGCACCTTACCGACTATATCATAATGATTGATGATATCACTACCTTTGAGTATACATGTCATCCAAAAACTATTTCCTATAAAACACCAATTTACAACACCAAAGTCACATTAGGACCGCATTGTGAATTCTATATAAACAACCAATCTTATGCCTACGAACCTCCACTCTACACGAGTACTTCATATTTGCTACCTAATATTTCAATGGAAACATTTTCTTTTAAAGAAATATCCAGTCCATCTCTCAAAGAATTACATTCAATACAACATAACATTGGACATTTAAAACCAGTTCATGTCAAAAATTTCTCTGTCTCTCCAATATATGATAATCTATGGATTATTCTGCTTCTTGTCATACTTATTCTCATTATTATCCTTTACTTCCGTTGGAAACGAAAACAATATTTTCCGAAATTTAATTTTTTCATCAAGAAGACAACCAAACAACAGACGTTTCATTCAACAAGGACAAAGAAGAAGTCAACATACCGCTGGAACCAATGAAAGCTGACCTCCAACATAAAGGACCCCAGCTTCCATTCTAAGAGGGGAAGAGTTATACAACTAACCCTTACGACCTACTTTCTTTTTTTATTTCTTATTGTTTCATATTAGGCATAACAATTATAATGTTATGGATATCATTAACCTTGTTATCAAAATAATAAACTTTCCAGTGACCTCATTGCTGATAAGTAAATAGTATAAATACTAATCAAATTGCAATTGTAAATCAGTTCTACATTAATCGTTAAATTAAACACATCAATAGAAAGTAAAGTAATTGTGACTAGCTAGTTTAATAAAAGCTCTCAAATAAATTTATTGTGTTTGGCTCCCACGACCCAGCATAATTGGCTAGAGATGCTTAATATTATATATATTAGCATGATCAGACTTGAATCATCAATATATAGAAAGAGTGGTTGTTTTATTGCTTTTCATGCTGAATCTTAGATATGGTAGGTGTATGAAAGAAGTCGACAAGTCACCGTAGGGGGAGTCTTGTCGATCTTCCTTTTTTGGTCAGATTTGCACCAATGGTATATGAAAGAAACGAATGTTTTCTTTGAAAGTTATCTGCTGATTACCCAAAATAATATTTTTTAACAATGGACGTGTATTTCCCAATTATACAACTTTTAAATTGTCATAAAAAAATGCAAAGATTACCGACCGACTCGTTCTCACCGGCCCGCGGTTCAATGCAAAGAAGGGCAGCACCTTTGATGACCGCCTCAACCGAACCAATTATAAAAATGTATATAATTCTTCTTATAAAACTGCAAGCAAATGATGGGCGTAGAGGTTTGAACACAGCATTTCTTTACATGTGTGTTTTTTAATTTAGAACAAAATATTGGCGCTTTTATTGTTGTTTATAATTTATCAGATTTAAATGTGATTTATTAACATTTGTAACCTAAATGAGTAATTATTGCATGACATTGGGAAATAAAGATTAGACGTCTGAGATACGATAACAGAAAACAATTATGTGTATTTTAAGTAGGAAGAAATCTGATTTATTTAACGAATTGCCAATCAGGTATCGAAAACTAAAATATTAGATAAATCTAGAACTTACCAATAAATTATTATATAAATATATTATTATGATATCTGCAATGTTATACTTAATTAATTATCAAAACGGAAAAGTAGTATCATGAAATGATTGAACATTGCGTACAAATAGCTTAGCTCACATAAATAATGTGTTTTGAAAATAAGGAAATGTTGAATAAATTAAATTATAGTAGACATATTTACCAAAGATAATTATCTAAAAGTGACAGTGCAACGATGATATTTACACTGAAATCAGATTAAGTGTACAAGGATACTAAATTTACGCTGTGGTGAGTGGTATTATACCAATTGAATATAACAGTAATAACTATTTTTCGTGGCATCACATATCAGTGAATTGGAACCTCTACTTTAAAAACATTAACTTGTCTGTAAAAACAATACTAAAGGTAGAATTGTTAAAATAAGTGTTAGGAAATAGTTAGATAAGCATGTAGATTAATCATAGGGAGGAAATTCTATGTACTTAGGTAGTTTTAAGAAACTTTTGTGAATGTGAAGATTTAATTATATCGACAAAATGTTTTAATTAAATACAAAGAAAGATCATACAAGAGTTAAGAACATAAAAATTTTGGTGTTGAAAATAAAAAATGACAATCCAATTTTGAAAAATCGATCAATTTACGTCAAATTCGGAAATAAATTGGAAAATGAAGGTAACAGGTAGTGATTATTGAGTAGTCAACGAGATACGTGAAGAAGATTGTTGAAGAGGCGGGGATCAAGAAAAAAATGCTCTGAAGAGTGTCAGCTTTGACAAAAGTAAAAAATATATTAAAGATATTGGAAGTAGAATATATGCAATTCAAACAATATTTGCATTTAGTTATCAAACAGAAGTTAAATATATTAAAGATATTGGAAGTAGGATATATGCAATTCAGATAATATTTGCATTTAGTTATCAAACAGAAGTTAATTGGACAAAAGATATTGGAAGTAGAATACAAGTAATTCAAATAATATTTTCATTTGGTTATGAAACAGAAGTTAAATATACAAAAGGCATTGGAAGCAGAATACAAGCAATTGAAATAATATTTTCACTTGGTTATAAAACAGAATTTAAAAAGATAAAAGGTATTGGAAGTAGAACACAACCAATTCAAATAATATTTTCATCTGGTTATGAAACAGAAGTAAAATAAAGGTATAAATTTCATTAATACATAACAGAAGAGTGACCGATAATGTGAAGTTACAGAAGAGACGACAGATTCAAGCGTGGGGACATTTATAATTACGGAAAGAGTAAGATCTTACAAAATTTATAATAAAAAGTCTCGAGCATAGATAGTTTTATAAATAAGAATTTCACTTTGTAAAATTAAAAAATTTCATTGTTTTGTAGAATTTCCTCCATACACACATATATTGTTCTTTTGTTCTATAAAACTTAGCATTGCCTTATTTTAAAACATCATATTAAATTTGAACCCGCTTCTGGGATTAGAGCAGCTGCTTGCGGGCGGTGTACAGTTGATCATGTTTTGCAAATAGGCATACCAACAGATATTTCGTCTATATAATTCTATTGATAAAGGTAGATTATAATAATTTAAATTTATAAAAAAAATTTATTTTTGTTTTGATAATATTTCACTAAAATAAATTTTCAAGCGAAATATTGTTAAAAAAGGTATAAATCTGAACAATTGGCGCCAAACATGGGGCGAGATATTAAAAGAGGTAAATAGTACAAATATTTGTAAAACAGATATAATTTTCACATTAGAAATTGATGTTGTATGGAATTGCGTTCTGGTAAAGTGACCAATATGGCAGACAACAAGGAACACTCACAAAACACAACAGCCAGCACATCACAACATGAAGAACACACATTAACATAGGAAATGACACCACCACCACCATCAGATATTCACGCAGCAAATCAATCTGGCGACATGATACCTGCATTACCAGACAGGAATATGCTAACACAATTGTTAGAAATGATATCTGGTCTGAAACAAGATTTTCAAGTCACGAACACAAAAATGGAAGCAAATAACACAAAAATAGAAGCAAAACTGGAAGTTATTCAAACAAACAATACAAAATTAGAAACAAGAATAACTCAAAAATTGGATGAGAATAATACAAAGTTATAAACAAAATTAGACATTCAGACGAGAAATGAGAGAAGAAATACAGGGAAAATTGATTCAAATACAGGGGGATATAAGGAAGGAGGTGAGAGAAGAAGTAACCGGCATAATTGATCAAGGGTTTATAGCGTTAAATGAACACGTGCAAGAACAAAATAAGATAATTGAAGTAACATTGAAAGAACAAGATAGAAAGTTAGAAAAACAAATGAGAACGATAGAAGAAATGCCAAAAACCACAACACCTACAACACAATACATAACACGTAAGGAAAACGAGGTATATTTCTATGGAGACTCTCGTATACACCCACAGGTATTTCTCATACGCATAAAGCAGAACTTAAAAAACAGACCACCAAACATTACAGTGAAACAGTACATTCAGGAACGATTGAAAAAAGATTCTGAACTGTGGTATCATTTAATCGAGGGGAAATTTGATTCATTTGAGGGTTTTGAGACTCTATTTATCAAACAGTACTGGGGTGAGTATAATCAAAGGAAGGTACGATCCAATTTATTTAACGGCAAATATAGCGAACAAGAGGGAATTTCGCGCGAAACATATATTATTAAAAAAATTTACAATATAAGATATCTTGAGCCAAAATTTACGGAATATGAAATGGTACGATATTTAGCTAGGCATTTTAGTGATGACATTCATAATGTCATTGTGACACAACGTATAATAACAACTGGACGAACTATGACAATCGTAAGAATGATCGTGGAAATATGCGATATAATAATAATGATAACGACAACATATTCAACAATTATAATAAATACTATAATAACGGTGGAAATCAAAATTACTATGAAAATAGGAACAATAAACCTAACGATCAAAGGGAAAAGTATAACGAGGAAAGAAAACAAACAGGTCAGTTGGGAAGAAAGGCGAAATGTACAACAAAATGATTAGCCAAGAACCTACGCGCACGTTGCAAACTTAAACGTACGAAAAGATGAGACAAAAAACTCCGCATCGGCCTCGGAAATAAATCAAATCAGGACGGTAGCGAAGGTGCAAGATCAACCGTTGTATCGTAATAAAGACAAACTTGATAGGAACAACTTATCAACATATGAGAGAATATATCAACACGGACAATGATAATAGGTTAACGGAAAATACACATATGAACAATTTGCCGTTAATAAAGGTAAAAATTGAAAATATAGAAACCAATGCACTTCTTGATACGGGAGCTGAACTTAGTTTGATTAACGAAAATTTTATAGAAGCACACAAGATAAATTCAATAATAAATTAATTAGAATATCAAAAATAACATTGGTAGACATAAATAACAGAAAAGTTGCGGAATGTGGCAAAATAATGCAATCTAAATTCATCATTCAAGAAGAAGAATTTCAAGGGGAATTTGTGGTCATTCAAAATATGAATTTTAACATGATCATCGGAGAAGATCTACTGACAAAACTTAGGGCTAAAATTGACATGGGAAAGCGTCTCGTGAAACTGGAAGGTACAATGATACCTATTTACAGCAAAATAAATGCGGATATACAGGGTAAAATGATACCTGAATGTGAAAATAAATATGCGGAAAACGGCACATCAACCTAAGATAAAAATGACAAACGAGTCAATATTAATACAGTGGAAATGATGACCACGTATAAAACAAACAGTATGAATGAGCCCGAAGATTTTGACATGATTTGTTCTCCGAAATATGAATTTACGGTTAAAAAGTTATTAATTAAATATAAATCCCTTATAAATTACGAATCGCGGATAGCTACAGGCAATGTCCACAAGTTAATAGTGGATGAAACGAAACCATTTAGATGCAAATCTTATCCAGTGCCATATAATTACAGAGCGCAAGTTAAATTTGAAATTGAAAACATGCTCCATGCAAATATAATAGAATCAGCTAAAACAATTTATATAAACCCATTAGTTATTGTGAAAAAGAAAAAAAAAACAATTCGATTATGTTTAGATGCTCGTATTTTAAATCAAATTACAAAATCTCAGTTCGACGCACCGCAAACTATAGACTCCATGTTAAACAGAATTGGTAAAAACACGATTTTTACAAAACTAGATTTAAAAAATTCATTCTGGCTAATTCCTTTGGATCCAGAATCGCGAAAATATACAGGTTTCAGTGTCGATGGTCACATATACCGTTCCATTTGGGTTACAATCGGCCTCTTCAGCTTTGGTAAGAGCGATGTAAGCCATTCTTGATAAGTACGAAACTTTTTGTTTTTTTTGTTTTCATTACATCGACGACATATTGATTTTTTCTGAAAACATAGAAGATCATATTGAACATTTAGAAATAATATTAGAAGCTCTAGATAGAGCAGAGTTGAAACTAAATTTAGAAAAATGCGAATTTTATCAGCAAAGTGTCAAATATTTGGGGTACAAAGTAGGTCAAAAAGACATAAGCATAGGGAAAGAAAGGGTGGATGAGATAAAAAACTATCCAAGACCCGTCAATTTAAAAACTTTTTTGGGAGTATTAAATTACTATAAAAAATTCATACCACGTTTGTCGGAACTAGAAGTAAATACCAATATGTTTTATATCAAGGATACTTAAACCTTATGAGCGAAGGTATTCAACGAGCGAACGTGAGATGTTAGGCGTTATTTTCGCTTTGAATAAGTTAAAATTTTTCATTACTTTTTCACACTTCATTTTAGAAACTGATCATTCAGCAGCCTCATGACAAATCGCTTCGCAAATAGTAGAATTTATAGATGGTCCTTGTTGATACAAGAATATTCGTTCACAGTCAGGCACAGAGCTGGTAAGGAAATATTACAGCTGATGCACTCACGAGAAACAGAGTATTGAATGAAGATAAACTAAACACATCACATACACAATCGCTTTAAATCTATTATCTCCTATGGAAATACTCTATACACCTGAAATAATATTAGCTAAAACGGACTGACAGATCTACAAAACATACTCCATTCAAACAACACATATAAAGATTACACACTGAAAGACGAGTACATCATAAAAACAATCATGTCAGAAGAGAAATACGTAGTAAACGAGACATTAGCGAAAATAATCGACATACACATTCGGTACGGACATATTGGGATAAGAAAAACATGGCTAATCTACAGAGAAAACTTTTATACACAAAAAGATCTACACATTACAAAACAAACTATTTCAAACTGCCACGAATGTACACTTGCGAACACACAAAAACCATACAAATCACAATACACCATGCAGCACAATCACACATCAAAAATTAGGGTTGATTGCAATAGATTATGTGAGTAATTTGATACCCACCAGACACGGATACAAGCATATACTAATTATAACAGATTTATTTTCGAAATTCATAAAGGCTCATCACACAAAGAAGTGTAATACTAAGACAACAATAGCAATGCTAGAAAGGTATACAGAAACGGTAGGCATGCCAGACAAGATTCTTGCAGATAACGCTACCTATTTCAATAACGCACGGTTCATAAAGTATTGGGAAAATAGGCAGATAAAAGTCATTTTCACAACCATAAGACACGCAAAATCGAATATTGCAGAGAGATATATACAAGAAGTAATCAGGTTTTTACGTATCGCAACAAAATAAAGACATACCGATTGGATATATCATATTCAAAATATAGAAAATTATTTAAATAATGTACCAAGCACAGTTACAGAGATATCACCAATTGCACTCATGTTAGAGGAACATCCAAGCTGTCCTTGGATCCACGAAGACATAATAGACTTAGAAAGGTTAAATAATATGGCTAGAAAACGAATAAAAAACAATTCCGAGAGATTTATAAAGAGGGAACAAAATAGAATAACCAAAAAGGTTAAATTCAAAGATGGGGACCTAGTGATAGTGAAAAGCTTAAGATATACAAGCAGAAAAAAGAAACAATGTGCCAAACTTATGTATACAGCATGGCACACACAAACGATACAGTGCTACTCGTCAAAGAGTTAAATAAATTAAAAAAGGACGAAATAATTGACATACTAGTAAAACAAAAGTTACCTGCTAGTGCAAATAGTGAAGTGCTTGTAAATTTTGTGTCTAATCTGCGCCCAAATAAAGTGGATTTAAATAAACTAAACAATGCCGTGTCATGCGACAATAATAATTGTGACAACACGCCGTGCAAAAACGAAACGTGTGTAAAAATTCATATGGAAATTGAACTATTAAAAAAACTAACATTTAATTTAGAAAAGAGAACGCAGGAACAAGAGGATTTAATATTGTTGTTAAAGCAACAAACAAATCTATTTAATATTAATATCGCTAAAGAAAACTATGCACCATCTACCAATAAAATAGGAGAACAAAAAATAAATAGGTCTACAAGTACTGATACTAACCGAATTGGTAAAAAAACAAAATCCCAACAAAAACCTTACTCAGATGTGTTAAAAACCGGCTCTACAAAAACAGCCACAATCAATGGAATCCCCAAGCAATCGATAACACGAGATTCCCAACAAAAAATAATAACGAATAAATATAATAGAAACCGTTTTAAACCAATTATAGGCAGCGGAAAAAACACCCAAACGGAAGTACAGACAATTCCAAAATTGGGATATCTCTATGTATACCGATGCGGCCCAGAAGTTACCAGTCAAGACTTATTAAAGTGAAACCGAACCGCAAGATGGTGAAGAATGGAATAGAACTGAAACGAGCTCGTCTTTTAAAATATCTTTTCCCATTGAGCGGTACAAGGAAGTGTACAATCTCGACTTATGGCCTGCGGGTGCTGCAGTGAGGCGTTTTACCTTCCACAAAAAGGTAAATTTTCAAGATGCAGCCTCGATACAAACGGACAATTAGAAGAAATCACATATGTTGATGATTGCCAAATTAAAACAGCAAATAATGTAAGTATATTCCATTTGAACATACAAGGCTTTACAAATAAAACTGATCAGCTTTCGCTATTCATTGAGGATAAAAACTACTCGGTAATATGTATTTCTGAACATTTCTTTTATGAAATAAATCTGAATTGCATTAATTTAAACCAATATACCTTGGGCAACTATTTTTGTAGAAACATTGGCAAACGAGGTGGTGTAGCTACATTTGTAAAAAATAATATAAAGTATAAACCTCTTAATCTAGCTCAATTTTGTAGTGAGTTTAATGCGGAATTTTGTGGCGTTGAACTCATTGGCCTAAAAGCCATTGTTGTAACAGTATATAGATCGTGTCTAGCAGATTTTAATAATTTTATAACTAAATTTGAGGAATTACTCATATATTTATCCGGTAAATGCAAAAAGATTATATATCTGGGTGATTTTAATTTACATTTTAAAGGAAGTTCAGCGAACTTGACCGATTTTGAACATCTGATCACATCTTTTGGATTGGACATAACTATCTCGGATTTTACTAGGGCAACCGGTTGTATAGATAATATTTTAACAAACATTGACAGCAATTCTTTTAAAACAGGAATATTGAACCCTGGTCTATCAGATCACTATGGGCAATTTATAACAATAATAGGTGATATTCAACCTGTGACAAAGGCTATCTGGAGAAGAAATATAACTGAGCACGGTATTAAGAAACTGAGAGCATCGTTAATTGACATAGATTGGGGTATTTTTACAGACAAACCTATGATTTAAATTTTTTATCTAACTTTTTAGTGAACACTTATAAATCTTTAATTCATAACTTCTTTCCATTGAAAAAATGTTTTTCTGGCGAAAAGCCTATACATTGGTTCAATGATAATCTACGTAACATGAGAGATACACTATGTGTCATTAAACAAGTCTATAACACAACAAAAGATCCGGTTGACGAAGCAGCTTTCACTTCATATCGAAAAGAATACCGTGATGCAATCTCGAACAATAAAAAAGCGGCTTTTGATAAATTTTTGGACGACTCTGACAGCAAGTCTAGAGACGGATGGAGAATTATTAACAATGAAAAAAATTTCAACTCTATAAAAAATAACACAGAATGTAACATAGATCCGAATGTACTTGTTGACTTTTTTGCTACAGTTGCAGATAATGTTATTAATAATTTACCTCCAAGTAATGAAGATGCGCTCAATTTCTTAAAACATGTCCCGTCGACAGATCTTACGTTCTTTCTTGAACCAGTTACTACTCTTGATGTGGTGGTGGCAGTAAATAGCTTGAAAAACACAAGTAGTCTAGACATTTATGATTTAAATAGCAATATCATTAAAAGTACCATAGATATATTATTATTTACCCGTTAACTACCTTAATAAATTTATGTTTCAGTAAAGGCTCTTTTCCAGATGTCTTTAAGATAGCTAGAGTAGTGCCTATTTTTAAAAAAGGAGATCCTGATAATCCTGATAATCATCGACCTATATCAATTATCCCAGTGTTCGGTAAGATAATTGAGATCATTTTAAAACATCGCTTAACGAAATACTTTGAAAATCATTCAATCATTCACAAGTGCCAATTTCGTTTTAGGAAATCATGTTCTACTGTAGATGCAGTTTGTAAGGTTGTGGGTGACATTTTTGAGGAGGGTAAATACACGGCGATTACGTTAGTAGACCTTAGCAAGGCCTTCGACTGTGTCTCTCACAGCCTTCTCATTAAGAAACTTAGCTATTATGGTGTCAGAGTCCACCACTAAATTTATTAGAATCTTGTCTGCATAATCGTGAAATCTATGTAAAAACTGATAATCAAATGTCGGAATTTAAGATAATGAAACACGGGGTACCCCAAGGCTCTGTACTGGGCCCTCTATTATTTATAATTTTTATCAAAGATCTTTTTTCTATCTCTTTCCAAACAAAACTGTTATGTATGCAGATGATGCAACTTTAATAAATAAAAATGACAATTTAATGGCTCTACAAGCATCTATATATGAAACTCAACATTCTGCAGAACACTGGTATAATAATAACATGTTAAAGTTAAATAGAGATAAAACCCAAAAATTGATTTTTCCACCAACAACGCAATTATCAAAGGCGACATTGTTAAGCTACTTGGAATTGTACTTGATGATAATCTTAAGTGGGATGCTCATATTGTACAGTTAAATAGTAAAATCTCTAGTTATATTTTTCTACTACGTCAACTGAAAAAGTATATAAATGTCAAAACATTGCTATCTGCGTATCATGCTTTAATCCAATCACAGATTATCTACGGGATTGTACTCTGGGGAAATTCCGCTCATGCCTATAAAATATTTATCTTGCAAAAACGATCAATTAGAATAATTGCTGGTGCTAATTATCGGGACCATTGCAAACCTTTGTTCCTCAAATATGGCATAATGCCCTTGCCGAGCTTATATATATATTACTCAGTGCTGGAAATTCATAAAAACAAAAGTACCTTTTCTACACACTCAGACTATCACCATTCAGAGATTAGATCATCAAATGAATTAAAAGCACCTAGATATCGTCTTACAAAATCCGCAAGAAGTTTGCCAGATTTTAAATATAATAAAATACCCGAAAATGGAAAGAACCTGGACTATATCAGATTCAAAACAAGCATTAAAAGACATCTCTTAAAATGCTGTTTTTATTCGGTAGATGAATATATGAGTTTCTCTATGGAAAACTGATCATATTTGATAGCTGTCTCTTTATGGAATATGCTTACACCTATTATTTTATCCCCCTTTTATATTCTGTTGTAAATATAGTGAAATGTCTGTATTTCTTATTAAACATTTGTTTAATTTTAACTCTTTAAAAATCATTTTAATTGTTAGTCTGTAGATAGGCATTTTATATAACTGTAAATTAATGAATGCATTACTTAAGCTAATAGCAGCAACTATGACTTGCTACAAATGTAACTATTTTATATAATGTAGTCAATAAGTTTCTATCTATCTATCTATCTATCTATCCTCTTGAAGGTCCGTACATTATAAATAGAGTACTGAACGCAAATACGTATGAACGCAAACACCTCAAAGAAAACAATATTAGGGGAAAGTTTCATATTGAGTTACTTTACACGTATACGCCATGCCAGAACAATGAACAAACATTTTGATATCATATCTGATTTATAATAGTAAAGAAATAATTTAAAATTTTAAAAATTTATTTAACTTATTTAACTAAGATATTATGATATCTGCAATGTTATACTTAATTAATTATCAAAACGGAAAAGTAGTATCATGAAATGATTGAACATTGCATACAAATAGCTTAGCTCAAAAAAATAATGTGTTTTGAAAATAAGGAAATGTTGAATAAATTAAATCATCGTAGACATATTTACCAAAGATAATTATCTAAAAGTGACAGATTAAGTGTACAAGGATACTAAATTTACGCTGTGGTGAGTGGTATCATACCAATTAAACATAACAGTAAAGGGTACATTGTAATAACTATTTTTCATGGCATCACATATCAGTGAATTCGAACCTCTACTTTAAAAACATTAACTTGTCTTTAAAAACAATATTAAAGGTAGAATTGTTAAAATAAGTGTTAGGAAATAGTTAGATAAGCATGTAGATTAATCATAGGGAGGAAATTCTATGTACTGAGGTAGTTTTAAGAAAATTTTGTGAATGTGGGATTTAATTATATCTACAAAATGTTTTAATTAAATAAAAAGAAAGATCATACAAGAGTTAAGAACGTAAAAAGTTTGGTGTTGAAAATAAAAAATGACAATCCAATTTTGCAAAATCGATCAATTTACGTCAAATTCGAAAATAAATTGTAAAATGAAGGTAACAGGTAGTGATTATTGAGTAGTCAACGAGATACGTGAAGGAGATTATTGAAGAGTCGGGGATCAAGAAAAAAATGCTCTGACAAGTAAAAATATATTAAAGATATTGGAAGTAGAATATATGCAATTCAAACAATATTTGCATTTAGTTATCAAACAGAAGTTAAATATATTAAAGATATTGGAAGTAGGATATATGCAATTCAGATAGTATTTGCATTTAGTTATCAAACAGAAGTTAATTAGACAAAAGATATTGGGAGTAGAATACAACTAATTCAAATAATACTTTCATTTGGTTATGAAACAGAAGTTAAATATACAAAAGGTATTGGAAGCAGAATACAAGCAATTGAAATAATATTTTCACTTGGTTATAAAACAGAAGTTAGAAAAATAAAAGGTATTGGATGTAGAACACAACCAATTCAAATAATATTTTCATCTGGTTATGAAACAGAAGTAGAATAAAGGTATAAATTTCATTAATACATAACAAAAGAGTGACCGATGATGTGCTGTTACAGAAGAGACGACAGATTCAAACGTGGGGGCATTTATAATTACGGAAAGAGTAAGATCTTACAAAATTTACAATAAAAAGTCTCGAGCATAGATAGTTTTATAAATAAGATTTTCACTTTGTAAAATTAAAAAATTTCATTGTTTTGTAGAATTTCCTCCATACACAAATATATTGTTCTTTTGTTCTATAAAACTTAGCATTGCCTTATTTTAAAACATCATATTAAATTGGAATCCGCTTCTGGGATTAGAGCAGCTGCTTGCGGGCGGTGTACAGTTGGATCATGTTTTGCAAATAGGTATACCAACAGATGTTTCGTCCTATTGATAAAGGTAGATTATAATAATTTAAATTTATAAAAAAAAATTATTTTTGTTTTGATAATATTTCACTAAAATAAATTTTCAAGCGAAATATTGTTAAAAAAGGTATAAATCAGAACAATATATTATAAAGCTGTTCCGCAGCAGCTACATTTTCACGACATTCTCCATACATCAAGTGCATATCCGCGAGCCCTAGGTAAGTGTAATCTCGCATAGCGTTCAAAATCTGCGTTTTAAAATACCACACTAAACTATCAACTAACGTTGTTAATAAAGAAAATAAAAATAAAAACTTGGTCCAAAATCCAAAAAGCAACACAAAAAGAACGAACAAGTAAGTAGTGTCTGTACGTAATCAAGAACTTAACGACTTGAACGGTAAGTCAATAAAATAAATTTTAACTGTAAATACGTGGCCCAAAATTCAAAAAGAACAAAAGCAGCATACAAAAACAACGAACGGTGTGTACTTAACGAAGTGCTCACAGAAACTAAAATATTGCACAAGGGAGAGTATAGTTTTCTTCAGATCTACTAAGCACTCAGAAAACGCCGACGTCTTTCACCTTTACAGCACCGCTAAAGACCTTACCTTACCTACTTTTAAAAAGCCATAAAAAAGTGTGATGATTATCAACTTGTGTCCTCGCCGGCGCGCGGTCTCTAACAAAGGAGCGCGACACTTTGTTATAGCCATATTAGCGTATTTGATGGTTAAGGGCGCCGACATAAATGAAGATAAAAAGCCTATTCCAACATTCCAGCAGTTCTCAAACAATATTACTGAAAATTTTCGAAATTTTTGTTTATTTTTTTTTCTAAAACTATGAGCTTTAGACCACATGTTATATAAAGTTTTTTTGTACGTTTAGTCGTTCCCCACCACCAGTTTTCTTTAATGACATGAAACTGATTACACCCTGCATATTAATGAAAAATGGTACTTGAGAATTATTTCTTTTAATCACTTACTAAGTAGAGTAACAAAATGGTGAGATATTTATTTAGAAAATGTGAATTTGAGCATTGCTTCGGTCATAACTTCTTTGTTTTCTATAACTTCTTGTTTCTACAAAAACAAATAAAAGATCATTTGAAAACTTAACTAACAGTCTTTAATTTTTATTTATAAAATTTCTGACGTAAATGCCGCAATTTCTGAGTTATTACACCCTTGAACTAAATACTTCGTCTCACAAACGCTTGGACGCCAACATTAAAATTTTATATCTCTGAAACTATTGATCATACGGAAATTTGAAAAAACATAAATTAATAAGTTTATAAGCTTTCTTTTAGACCCAAAACATTTTTTCACTAGATATGATATTTTTCAAGTTCTTTCATACAAACCGTTTTGAAATATCTGTTTCTGGAGCTAAAGTTGCAATTTTCAAGCCGGTATAACTTAAAAATTAACAATTTATCTAAAAAAAATGTGTAGAATCTTTTTTCTCAACATTTTATTTCCTTTCAGATCCAATAGTTATTTTTTATTAGTTTTATTAAAAAATTATTATAACTATTATTTGTTTAAATAATTAATCATTAATAAGCGCACGAGATAAACTCTACGAGATAAACTAAATTGGTATAAAAAAGACGTTGCAAAAAGTTTCAAATGATTTCATCCTTTTTCGTCTTGTTCGAAGTTAAAACCCTAATCAACTCTCCACTAAATCATTCATTTGAACGTCGCAGTCTTTGGATTTTTCTAATAGCGCAGCGTTCTAAATTGTAAAATATATTTGAAACTACGATTCTTAAACTTTGACATCACCAAGGTTTAATTCCAGTGGCGCACATAGGTATATAAAATTTTACATAAAAAATTTAAATGTACGTTTGTTGTTTCTTACAAAATTAAATCTAAATTAAATGTAATACGAACCCACATTGAGTTTCTCATTTATTATGGAATAATAGAATACATGTAAACATATGTACAACTAAAAATACATGCATATCTTGATAAATCTTTCTAACGACGCACCTGAAATTAAACCCAAAATTCCGATCACTGGACATGACATATATTTTTCAGTTTTTGAACTTTTCTCATGAGTTTATATGCGATTTTGTATATTTTATCATTTTTACTGAGCGAAGTAGCAACTCAATTCACTTGTTAAGAGATAATATATTTCGTCATAGTTTCTGTAGCGAAGACTGTTATTTGGAGATTTACAAACTGAAATATGAACAAAGAAATGGATTGTTAAGTACTACTAAGCCTAAGGAAAGGATTGTTAAACAGATAACAACTGACTCCTTTTTTTGAGCAAATTAGGACTACGTTTCATCTGTAACATAAAAAATTTTGACCTCTCCCTACTGCTCCCAGCTGAAATGTACAGGTTTTTGATTATTTTTGTTAATTAGAGAGCGGCATGTTAGAAAGTATTGTAAAATTTCAACTTTCCAGAACATCTGGAAATTAGTTTTTTGAAGAAACATTTATTCAGTTTTGTATATAGGTATATAGAGGTATGTTTATTTGCCAAATATCTACTGAAATAATAATATTTCCTTAATCAGATATTTTAAAAGAGCCATACTGTTGACGACAGTATTGTTTTCTTAGCCGGTAAATGAAACAGAAAATCAAATTTTATTGGAACTTTCGATCATCGCAATTTAATGATTATAATGGAAAAAGACTATATAAAATCCCATTGGAAAACCCTCCCCGTTTAGATATATTTGTGGAGCCTTAGATTTATTTACCTTCTGTGAAACGACAAGATTTACAGTTTACACAACTGCGTAACCAATTACGTAGCAGGGAAAGCAGAGAACATCACTCTTCAATATTTATTTTCTTACTTATTTGAATATCAATAAGTCATATAGGTGGAAATACTTGCTATAGCTAAAATTTGGCTATTATACTAGTGGATATTTAATAGCACAAGTATTAAGATAAAATCATGCACAAATTTAAATGGTAATTTTTAATGCCAAATATGTATCCAATTACAACTTCTGAAAGGCCACTGACTGTTTCAAAACAATATTCAACTTCAACTTTTGCTCATTTATTTATGCTTCACTTTATAAATTTCAGCTATTTTAAGGTTTGTTTGAGTTTTGTAAAACCAATTCAATAAACGGTAGACGTAAAGTTGTATAGAAGTACATAGCAGACTAACTGAAAGTTATAAACGCGCTCAATATACCTACGAACTGTGAGAACTTTGTCTCGTATTTTCTATTTATTTTACCTTCATCGCCCTTTTCCAGCTGAAAATATTTTTTTATACTCGGAAAATGAAAGCAATAAATTTAAATTACTGTTTATACAATTTTAACCTTGGTTTGCTTTCCCTATAATCGGAAATGGGGGATAATACAAGATTCAAACGTAATATTCAGAAGAGGAAATGTTTAAAGATTCAATTTATTACCACAAAGGATATTAGAAAATAAATTGGTATTTTATGTATTTTATATATATTTAGGACAGTGTCACATTTTTATTACAAAAACCAAGGCTTGCTTAATTTTTGTGGAAACTGAGGAAATCATGTTAGCAATTTTTTCACAAAAATTATTATTATTAATCTTATTTTTCTTATGATTTTATTTCTTCTAATTATGGAATGAAAAATGAAAAGCAACTGAAATGTCACTAAGTAAATTAAGCTCTCTCAGATTAGTGCCTGTGAATGAAAGTACTGTAAAAAAGTGCAATTTAGCGGTGTGATTATGGAACGCCAGAGACAAAATTGAACTTGTGCGTTATAGATATATCGTTAATTTGATATTATCTATAATCAATAAATATTTATTCCATAGTTTAAAGTATATATATTAAATATTTTCAATATGGTTTAACATTTTTAAATACATATCATTTCATATTTTTATAATAATAATGTTGTTCGTTGTTTTTAAAAATCCTTGGTTACATGAGAGGAGATAGGTAGTTAACTTGAAAGAAACTTTATTCTGAGGCAAGTGAGCTACCACACACACTCCCCCGCTAATAAAAAGAAAAGTCAATTAGCTAAACCATCAATGGTAAAACAAACTTTTTTAATAGTGAAGTGACATCATATTTGTCAGCCAATAATAATGCAGGTTTAACTTGACTAATTGACACTAACGATTTTATTTCCTTTAATGAAAGTAATTAATTTATTTGTACCGGACAAAACTTTAAATGAACCTTCGTACAAAGGAGAGAAAGTAGGTTTAAAAGCTAATAATGTAATAGGAAGTTCATCTACCCAATGTGACGTGCTAGTTCTAGCTATTAACGCAGCTTTAAGAGTTCTGTGAAATCGTTCCACCATGTTATTGCCTTGCGGGTAGTAAGAGGTGGTAAGTATTCTATGAATTTTGAAATCTCATTAAATAATTTTGATTCAAATTGAACTCCGTGATATGTAGTGATATGTAATAGTACGCCGAAACTAGGGATTGCATTACCGGTTAACCGTTTAACCGGTTAATTGGTTATTAGGACAAAAAACACATGACGATAATTACCGGTTATTTTAATTTTTTACCAGTTATTTAGGTAAATTCTGAACTTACGATATGTCACGTATTCAACGTTTCTATTTATGTCACTGACTAGTATTCACTAAATACAGAGTGATTGTCCCAACACCGAGCACTTTTAACAATAAATAAATAATATTATAAAAAGTAAACTCCAAACACCCTAAGAAATACAAGATAGACATTGACAATATCTTACGACAGAAAACTGAATATTTCACTGCCGCAAATGTCCTTGGAATACATTTAGAATTATGTTATTACCAATTCTTATTAACTTATTGACGCACCAATATCGATTGAAGAAGGGCATCTTCGGCTGGGGTATTCTATGCACAAATATCAGACGACTAACAGATATAGCTTTGAAAAACTAACCCTTTTAATAGGCTATTTAAAAAAAAAAATATTTTTAGATTAGGTATTTAGTAAATGCCATATTTGAGTTTATGTTTATAATTTTTGTTATTTAAGTGGATATTTTTGTTATTTACAGAATAATTATTTATTTAAATTTGGTTAATTTATATTTTTTCCTTTTGATAAATTAACTCCTATATAAAAAATTCTGTTTGACAGTCACATTTTTGTCACTTTGACAGCGATGAAAAAGGTGCATCGTTTTTAAACACCGAATGACTGTTCCTTAAAAGCAGGTACATGTAGTAGTCGCACGTCACTTTGAAATCTGTACTGTCAGCTATAATTTTTAAGTATTGTGGAAACTATACTGTACAATATGAGTCGTTTTGGGAAAATTATAATTATTTTTAATAAATTATTGTTGTTGTTTGTTCACATATTCTGTCGTTAATTTATCTTGCCAAAAAACACTCGAGCTTTTCTTTTATGAATAAAGGACCCCACACACCATATAGGGGGATTTCTGCCTCCAGTCAAATTCAATCTAACTCACGTAAAAATATTCTTTTGAACCCCATGAACGAATGTTCAAATGCAGCCAGGTCCGAAAAGGTGTTCGTTTCGAGATATGGAGCCCTGAAGATCGTTCCAAATACGTTTTAAAATTGAAACAATTAAATTAAAGTTGGCTTTGATTTTATGGAAATTCAGAACTGCATAATTAATTCTTAAATAACACTATATTTCTTACTCACGTTAATGACACCGTGGGTCTTCAAAGGCTTCGCTGCAGTTTTTTCAATTCAAGAATAAAGTTGTGATACTTTTTTTGAAATAAAAAACTTCTGTTAAGTTCTGTGACTCAAAATCTTATAATGAATTATTGTTCTCCGAACTTTCTAGGATTAGAATTGTTCTTCTTTTATCTGACCTTTCAGAGTGTATCATGTTTTTTATTTTAAATGCCCATTAAATGGGCAATTTAATCAGGTCCATTGATTTTTATTTGAACTGTGATTATGTAATTTTCTGTGGTAATCTTACCTAAACAATTTCGATCAGTAATTCGTGTCCACGTACTCAAAAAATGCCGATATTTAAAAAAAAAATAACACACTCGTTCTTGGATAGTAGGAAATTCAATGAATCAAAACAATGTCATTATTGACAAGTGAAAAAGAAATAAAAAAGTGTGAAATAAAACTTAATATTTCGTTGTTTTACTATTGATTTCTATGAAAACAGCAATAGAATTTAGTCATTAAGACAAGGTAACTGTGGGCGATTTTGGATTTGGAACGATCTTTAGGGCTCCATATCTCGAAACGAAGACCTTTTCGAGCCTGGCTGCATTTGAACATTTGTTCAAAAGAACATTTTTACGTGGGTTAGATTAAGTTTGACTGGAGGCAGAAATTCCCCTATATAGTGTGACATTTGACAAAATCGCTCGACCTCCGGTCTCGCGCTTTTTTCATGTCAGTTTTTCTTATAGAATCACTGATTTGGCAAAATTATTTCGTTACAAAGAGAAATTTATCCGTTAAAAAAATGCTCTTGTGATCTTACTGTTGATAAAAAAACCTATTGTTTGTTCATTATATTAAATATACGTATAAAAAAATGTTTTTTGTTAAATTTTGTACATGAAAAAAGACTATTGCCATTTTCGCCACCCTAATCATTCATTCTAAAAATTACCGGTAAATACCGGTTAACCGGTTATTTATATTTTTATTTACCGATTTACCGGTTATTAAAACTTCCGGTAAATTGCAATCCCTAGCCGAAACGATAAACAAAATTTTGGAATAAAGAGGGTGCAACGGTCTTTGTCGTAATATCAGAAAGAGGATAGGCCTCTGGCCATCTGGTAAACCGTTCGATCACGGTTAGCATATGAGGGCAATTAAAAAAAGGTACTAAATCCATATGAATGTGATCGAATCAGCCTTTAGGTACTTCAAAATGACCTACTGGACTTTTTAATGACGGCTGACTTTAGTAGTCTGACAGTTGACGGATGTTTTAGCCCACAAATTGCAGTCCGAATTCATTTTAGGCCAGAAATAATTACACAGGCACACAAAATAAAAAAAGTGTAAATTTTCTGAACACAAATCCGATATCATGCTTGCTCTATCTGGTCAGGATTTTTTTTAACCACGAAAAGCAGGGGTAAACAGGCCAGAATAGGGTTTAAAATATAAATTAAAGATTTTAAATAAGTAAACCATGTATTCGATGTATTTTTGACCGCTGAACACGATCCCGATGTCAGTTTTGCTCCATCAGGTCACCATTTTTTGTTAACCACGAAAAACAGGTTAAAACAGGCCAGAATTGGGTTAAAAATATAAATTAAGGATTTTAAATAAGTAGACCATGTATTCGATGTTCAGTAATGTATTTTAACGAGATCTGGAACTAGATTATATTTTGATCTTATTTCATTGAAGGTTTCGGGGTAAATTGGGATAAATGGAAGTAAATAGGCAAATCAAGCAGGTAAGAGTCTATAAAATTGGTATTTAGTGGACAAGAGGAATAACATCTCTATTATTGATTTTACGACGAAAAGTCATTCTTTATAAAAAAATCTGCTTGTCGAAGAAATGAATTTACCATATAAAAATCTTAGATCAGATGTACCGGGTGTTAATTAATTAAGAAAACATCAAAATGCCTCAGGAGAGAAGTACCTTTATTTATTATTTTGGACAAAATGTTTATAAAACAAAGTTGTTTTTAATCCAAAATAAAGCCTAAATACAAATTATGAAGTCTAAATTTTGACTTTTACATTTATGTCAACTTATATTTTTTTTCAAACATTAACATAACATAGTAACATTAACTTCAACGATTGTGGAAAAACAATTTATTCTACATGGCCTCCTCCAATCTCAACACATTTCTCCATACTTTAATAAATTCACCATAGACCTTACAAATGGTTGAGGGTACATTCACTTCATTCACCGCGTCTTGTATTCGTGCTTTTAGTGTTTCCCGATCATGCATCTGTATAAACTTTCTGTTTTAAAACACCCCACAGAAAAAAAATCCATTGGTTGTCTGGTAATCTTACAGAAAAATTAATTGGAGCATATCTTCTCTGGCTCCATCTGGCTCCGAAGTGATCTGTCAACCACTGCCGTACCAAAACTGAGGAATGAGCTGGGTAACCGTCTTGCTGCTGCAATGAAGCGTATTTTCAACCCGAATAAACCATTTATATTTTCCAAAAATAAATACGTTTCTGTTGAATTATTTAATAAAGATTACCAGGCTGTGAAAAACAATTATATCACCGCATAAACACACCGCAGCGTAAACCCTGATAGGCCCCCACCAGGCCCAACCATTCTGAAAGTGTATACTGAACCGTGATCTGAAATAGTCCCCATGATTTTAAGCCAGCCAATCAGAATGCTCGGTTTGCCGGGGACAACCTATAAAGCTTGATCACAACTTTTCCATTTTCATTTCATCAGTTCACCGCGGTCCGCCAGAGCGTCGGCACCAGAATAACTCGATCACAATTCTTAATTTTTTCAACTTTATCAATTCATGCAACCTGGATACCCGTAAAACCACTTCAGGCAAATCGCCCAGCAGCTTAAAATCTAGCATTTCGCCAGGGGACCTCGAGGGAATCACTGCAGCAGTAGTCATTCTGTGAAAGTAATGCACGATTTAAATTTCGTTATCCCTGACGGATGTCAGGAATTTTGGCTAAGTTAGGTGTCTAAAAGTTAATATATTTATTTATTTACCCGTACGACTGAATTTAAGTGTTCCTACCTTCTCCCATCCTACCTGAGCTTGGCTATCTCAACCAAGTCTCCACTAGGAGGACAAGCGGCTGAAGAAATAAATAAATAACAGAATGGGCAGAGCCCAACGAGTATTTTCATTTTCCCACAGTGTTTAAAATCAAAGTGCCTCTTGGACAGGACTTAAAGGTAACTTTCCTAGACAATTATACAGGTAGCGGGACCGTCAGTCCGTCACCACCTAGTAAACTAAGTGAACATTAAGAAACACTAACTTTCTAGTGAGTTCATTGCACGAACTAAGAAATTGACTTTGAAATCTAGCTTGCCCTCTTCAAGGGAGAAACACAGTAACGTAGAGTCAGTGCTAGTGTAAGACTTTTCAGCAAGGAGCCCGAGACGCCGCTGCAGAGCTATTATTGTGACATTTCATGTACTTTCCTTTACAGTTTTGTGTCGCAGAGCTCCAGTCTCGCAAAGAAGTGCGATCGCTTGTGCCGCGTGGGTTAATTAATTTACTAGCAGTCACCGGGCCTAAGGAGCCCTGTAGAGGTAAATTTTCGTTGACAAGTAACACAAGCCATCACACTCGCTGCGACACCCAAGCCAGCGTCCAGCGCAATTTTGAATCTCGAAACAAACTGTAAATTAGTTCAAGTTGTAAACAAATTGTGCAATTCTAAACAAACTCTAGACTAACTCTGAAAGCTCAAGCGGCTTAACTCATTTCATGATTTCAAGAAAAGTTCAGCGTACTTTCGAATAATTTCGGCGTTTGAAATCCTATTTCGTGGTACTTTCGAATTTATTCGACGTACCTCTGAAAATCAAAACTATGATTTCTGGACGAGCCTCGCCTCGTCTCGCCTGAAAGCATAAGCGCTGCATTCAGCCAACAACGATTCAACCTTCACTGTGCTTTGAATTTGCTTTCATTGCACTCCTGAAGCTTCAGTTTCGACGCACCTTTGAAAAGTTGCAACCTACGATACGATCCTCTGGACTTCAACAGACACCTTGACAGCAGATTTCAACGTGGATTTCGAATTTGCAAAGCACGTATTTTTAATCTCCAGGACGCACCGTGAAAAATTGCAACCTACGACACGACACTCTGGACTTGACGTTTTTTGGGTTTCCCTCCAGCCACTGCTGCCGGCTTAAACAACGTTTAGCTAGCGGCCAATCAAGTCACCATGTCGACTGCTAGCGGTTCAACAGACACCTTGCCAGCAGATTTCGACGTGGATTTCGAATTTGCCAAGCACGACCCAGCCACGCGTTTCTTTCAGCGGGACTGGACTCCGAGCTTGCCCACAACCGTCGTGTCAAGCCTACGCGAGCAGGATTCACGGGCAACGCAGAGCCAGACTGTCTTGTACATGGATGAACCAGAAGCACGCGCCGGGCCATCTGGGAGACCTGCAGGTCGGACCTCAATTGCGAGGCCGTTCCGCTATAGCCAAAGTGTAAATGGAAGCACAGGTTATAGCCAGATCGGTGCAAAGCAGATGCCGAAAGGTATAGGCTTCGGGAGGGTGGTCCAACAGATGACCGACTCGGGCCACTTCGAAACGACGCCCCGGAAGGAACGAACTCCGGTTGAAGGCGATGCCGACGCTGCGCATGCTCACAGGCTCGTTCAACCAACACAACGACAATCCCCCTTATGTTTCACCCCCGCCGAAGACAGATCTCTGCAGAAAGCAGTCGGTGAGCGACGGCGAGCAGACGTGCCTTCTCCAGGGAACCCGCCAGCAGACGTAAGTTACAATATTTGAACTAAGTTGCGCCTACGTCGATCAATATCCACACGCACCGTCTCCCCGTCATTACCGTGAATAGAGGGGATAGTGGATTAGATACCCGTCGCACTGAAATTAGTGATGGTAAGACCCGGCTCATTTGAGTGAACCGGGTCTTACCAGGTCAATCACTCAAATGACCCGTTCACGAAGATTCGTTCATATGAACGACACGGTGGATACATGGTCAGTCCATTCTGTTGGTTCCACATGTTGGCTCTCGTTCGCCGAGCACCGATCGTGAATATCTTAGTGGAAAATACCTCCGAAATTCCGTGTTCGGTCAGGGGTCCTATTCTCCAGCTTAGGAGAAGTGAATCGAGGTATTTTTTCTCTTTTTATTTCATTATGTTTCCTATTTCTTTCTCTTTCCTTTCTCCCGAAATGATCATTCTCACGACTGAAGAATAGAGGTCCAGGTCATATGAACGATAGGGTCACGGAGAGTGATCGAATCGATCATGGGTCTTTTGGAAGACCCGTTCATTGTGAACAGGCACATCACTAGCTGAAATCAGACAGTTCAGTTCCTCATGAGCCACACCAGCAGCAAGACGTACTACAGGGAGCTCCGGAAATAAGAGTAAGTGAAAGACCGGGAGACAGAAAATAATGGTAAAGTCCGCGATTTCTGACTTGTAAAATATTTTCATCTAAACGTTTCACCTGTAAATAATACAAGTTTTCATTTACCGTTACGCACCGTGTCTTCACATTCTCCCACTCTACCGGCTTACTGAAAGAGGAAAGTCTTTATTAAAACTCGCGACAAGAAACAGTCATGATCGGCTGTTCCACGACTCGAGACGTATCCAGCAGTAAGAAGGAGCTCCGCTAACCGTGCAAGTACCGATTCCCGAAGATTACTCCTACCGTCAACTGTACGTCACCGCTATTCTTAC
This sequence comes from Rutpela maculata, assembly GCA_936432065.2. Taxonomy (NCBI): domain Eukaryota; kingdom Metazoa; phylum Arthropoda; class Insecta; order Coleoptera; family Cerambycidae; genus Rutpela; species Rutpela maculata. Next base: position 133,943,778 of record OW386287.2, on the reverse strand, counting down.
CGTCATACCGCTGCCTCTCACTGCCTGCTGTCAACTGTACGTCACCGCTATTTTTACCGTCATACCACTGCTTCGCTCCTGCCTACCCTAATAACGTCACCGTATCGCATGCTAGCACTTACCGTAATCGTCATCATGTCACAGCCTGGGTTTGCTCTCTTGTGGAAATTATGAATGTACTGTACATATTAAACTAGTTAAGCTATAAATAGTTTCGTTATCACTGTAGCTTATAGGAAATAAGATAACTGGTATTTCGAAATTCTGTGTTTTACTGCTATTTGTATAAAAGTCTAATTTTCCCAATTGACCCACTGTTACTGTTTTCTCCACTGTAGTTATCCAAGCCCTACTGTAACAGGCTGTGTTAAGAGGCTAGTGTGGGACCTTTGCTCCACGTAAAAAAATAGTAAAGGTGGCGCCCGAGCAACCGAACCGTTGCGAAGGTGTCAAAAGTGACTACTTTCCGGCCTCACCGGAAATTACAGCCAAAAAATGTTACGCCTTACTTCTGGTTGCAGAGTGTTTATAAATGGCAATACAAAGTTTTCCAAAAGGTCCAAATAAACATGCTGATTTAAACTTTCTTCTAAAAAATATGGACCAACGATTCGATCATAAAAAATCCCACACCATACTTTCACTTTTTTATAACGTTGACTTCATTTGTGAATGACATTGTTTGGATTTTCAAAAGCCCAATAACAACTGTTTTGTGATGAAACGTGGCCATTGGTACAAAATGTTGCTTCGTCAGTAAAAAAATAACATTCTGTGAAAACTTCTATCTACGAGGTAATTCTCACCGACCCATAAACAAAAATCCAATCGCTTCTCTTCATCTCCATTTTCAAGTGTATGTCTGAACCATGGCTTCAAACGGTCGAACTTTGTTTTCCATATAAATTCTCTGCAAATGACTTTACTTACTTCCAGTCTTTGTGAGCGTTTCCGTAAAGATAATTTCGGATTTTCTATTACTGAATTTATTGCCAAAAGTGTTGCCGCATCGTCTTCATTGTACTTTTTCTTGGGTTTTTTGACATCCAATACAGATCCAGTTTCATTGAGTTTTTTTACAAGTGTGCGCAATCATTGGCGCCATACCGCTGTGTTAGGGAAATTTTGGTGGAAAAGGTTAATTGCATATCGATAAGAGACGTCTCCAATCCCATAACATTTGATCAAATAAATTCTTTCTTGTTTGGTAAACATTTTTTAAATGATCAACAGAACATTACTAAATGCAGGTGTAAGATAGTACTATTCTACACAATGTCACAATGACGTTTGTCAGTTCAATATTATCGACAGCACACTCTGTTTCTTAATTTGAATTCTTATTCATATTAATAAATTCAACGTAAAAAGATAAACACAAAAAGAACATAAAAGTCAAAATACAGACTTCATAATTTGTATTTAGGCTTTATTTTGGATTATAAACAACTTTGTTTCATAAACATTTTGTCCAAAATAATAAATGAAGGTACTTCTCTCTTGAGGCACTTTGATGTTATCTTAATTTACTAACACCCGGTACATCTGATCTAAGATTTTTATATAGTAAATTCATTTTTTCAACAAGCAGATTTTTTTATAAAGAATGACTTTTCGTAGTAAAATCAATAATAGGGATGTTTTTCCTCTTGTCAACTCTATCCGGGGACACACTGTATATAAAAGAAGCTAAGGTCTCAAAAAATATTTTGGCATTAGTCACCCCCATTACCACCCCACCTGTTATTGAAGGGGGTGAAAAAATAAAACTGTGATTTAGCATATGTACAAGAACCAAGGACCTCAACTATTTTTTTTTTACTTCGTCTCCTCAAAAATAAAGTTTTGAATGAAACAGGTGATGTATTAAAGCATTTTTTTTCCACTGCGGCGTCGATTGCTATGATCATTAGCACTCCCTCCTCCATCCATTTAAGACTATTTAGATCATTATAAATGTATTTTATCTTTCATGGACATGGACAACTCATAAAGATATGTTCGACAGTTAATCTTACTCTACAGTTAGGGCATCTTGTACGGCTTTCATCAGTTAATAAATGTATGGACGTCAAGTTCGTAAGTGCAATTTTTAATCGAGTAAGAACTCTCTTAGACTAACCCTTATGTGTGTTTTCGATGTAGTCACGCTTCTCCTATAGGTTGTTTCTACTATAATTCTGACAAAGAAAATTTAGAAACTGTTACACAAGATGCAGTAGAACATATAAATATAAATAGTATATCTGATTTGAAAATAGTCGATTTTTTTCTAGCAAAATTTGAAACATTGAAAAAATATTGAGAAATACGTTAGAAAAATTATATCCATAGACGGTGATAAGATTACATGTAGCTTCATGCGCTCGTCAACAAAGGCTGAAAATATTTATGTCTTTCCGCATATAGAAGATATTTTTGAGATACGACTCGAGGAAGTGTTGAAGAAAATGGAAATAAAAACATCAAGAAGGGGACAATTTAGTTTTAATTAACCATTGTAGCTAGCTTTCTATTTTATTTGTTTATTTAGGATTGAATTTTTATGTTTTTTGTAGATATATTTTGTTAAAACGTCATACAAGTTCCTAGTAAAGAGTTTAACAAGTTTGTGTTCATTACTTATTTATTTCTTAAAAAAAAATGTTATTTTTAAAAAAATATTCTATTTGTTCAAAAAACTGCATATCACGAACATCACATGCTTTTAAATGGCGGTTCTAAGTAACCCCAAATATGGCGTTACTTGGAACACCTATATTTTATTTTTTTTATACATATTCATATAGTTGAAAATTGAATTTTATTTTTGCATATGTTGCTTCTACAGATCATTTGGCTTAGCATGACATTTTTTTCATTGAAAATAATAATGCTCCTTTGAAGATAGAGCAAAAAGTACCTCAAAATCGTATTCAAATTTTCAATATATTATGATTTTTAACGATCTCCATAGCGGACCACGGGTATCTTGCTAGTCTTACTTCAAGAATAAAAAACAATAACAACAAATATGGGTCTTGAAAGAGAAGATCTCCATCTATAAGATCTTAGTATTGAAAAAATGAAAAAATATATTGTAAAAGTTATAGCTGTTGAAAAATTAGTAAATTTAGCATGTATGAGAGGCTGAAATGAATTTTTTTAAATTTGTCTTTCAGTGGGCTGGACTTTACAAAATAAATTTTTGAAATTTTTCTCACCATGCGTATTGTAATTTAATACTATTCTGTAATGTGAAGTCGTTTAATAAAACATTACAAGAATAACAGCTGTTTAATTCAAATAAGTGGCAAATTTCATATCGCGTATATAACTTTATCTATTAATAGAGTTAATAATTTAAAAACACTTAAAAAAAAAAACAAACATATACTTCAATTATATGGTAATATCAACTTTAAAATGTTTCTGGATTTTTGTCATTTAGTCTTGTCAGTCAATAGTTATACTACTTTTTGTGAAACGCGCACGCGCGGACTTTTTGCGCTATCCAAGCGTGCTCGAGTACCGTGCCGTTGAGCTCTTTCTCTTCTTCTCTTTCTTCTTGTACTCTTACCGTTTTCCGAGAAAAATCAAATTAACAAAGTTATTTATAAAAATCCATAATAGTGCACTTAATTTGTTAAATAAAAAAATTTGCACAACGGTTAACTCGGTATATTTTTAGGATTATTATTTCTACCATTTTTGAAAATATTATCTCAAATTTTCAGCTAGTTGAGAATTTCCGAAACAAAAATCTGCATTGGCCTTAAACCACAGTCGTTAATTTAATGTAAAATATTGACTTTTTAGTACAGTACCTAGAGGTAAAAAATATGCAAAACTTCGGAATAATGTCATATTGAACGGATTTCGTTCATTTTTGGCAGTATGATAGTAAATGCTTCACAGAAAAGTTTCTATATTGTGCGGGGGCTTGCTAATTTATAGGGGGTGGTACTTCAAAATTGCGATTTTAGCTTAAAAAAAGGTATTTCCAAACGACTTTCGTCAAGTATCTCGAAAAGTATTAGTTTATCGAAAAAATGTTGCAGACCAATTACAGAAAGTACAAACTGGGAATTAATTATATTTTTTGTTTATTGATGTACGATTAATAATTTCGGAGTTATTTAAGTTTACATTTGGCATCCAAGTGTTCATAAGATAATTATTTAGAGTGAGAGGTAAATATCTCAGAAACTGTGACACCTACGTCAAGGATGCTAATAGGTAAAATAATAGGTTATTAATAAAGCTTTCAACTACTTTTTTATTTGTTTCTGTAGCATAAAAACAAAGAAGTTATGACCGAAGCAATGTGCGTCTACACATTTTCTTAATAACAACGTCGCCATTTTGTTACTGTAGCCAGTGTAGCCAGTAATTAAAAAAAAAAGGAATTTCAAACACTGTTCCTCATTAATATATGGCATGACGTAGATGCTCAAATTTTTTGGTTTGTATACAGCACTTGCTTTAAAAAAAATACAGTTTAAACTATAAAGGTATTTTCGATAAAACGTTATTTTTTTTTCCTTTTCCAAATATCTCAATAAATATTAGTTTTATCGAAAAATGTAAGGTAGAGACCAAAAATAAAGTTCATAAACTGGTAATGAATTTCGCTTGTTTATTTATTTACATAGATTTAATAGTTTCGGAGATATGAAAGTTTATAAATGGTGTCCGAACATTTATAAAACGAAAAATGCAGTTTAAATGTTAAATACCTCAGAAATTGTGACACCTACGTCACGCATGCTAAGAAATGAAATTAAAGACAATTAATTGCGCCTTCAAATTATTTTTTACTCGTTCCTGTAGCATGAGGAATAAAGAAGTTATGTCTGAAAAATGTGCGTATTTATATTTTTTTTATATGAAAAGGTCGGAATTTTGTTACTCTAGTTAGCCTGTAATTTAAAAAAAATTATCTCAAATACAGTTTTTCGTTAAGATGTAGCATTACCTAGATGCTCAAATGTTTTTGCTCATTTAAAGCACTTGCTTTAGAAAAAAATGCATTTTAAACTTTAAAGGTAATTTCGAAACACTTGAATACCAAATATAAACTTAAATATCTCCGAAATTATTAATCCTACATCAATAAACAGAAAATATAATTAATTCTCAGTTTTACTTTCTGTAATTGGTCTGTAACATTTTTTCAATAAAGTAGTACTTTTCGAGATACTTGACAAAAGCTGTTTGGAAACACATTTTTTTTAAGCTAAAATCGCAATTTTGAAGTCGTTATAACTTAAAAACTATCAATTTATGTGAAAAATTGTATAGAAACTTTTCTTCTTAAAATTTGATTTTATTTCAGCTCCAATAAATATATATATTTTTTAAGTGTCACCCCTCGAGAGGGGATGGAATCCACCCCCTATAAATTAGCAAACCCCCGCACAATATAGAAACTTTTCTGTGAAGCATTTACTATTATACTGCCAAAAATGAACGAAGTCCGTTCAATATGACATTACTCCGAAGTTAAAACCTCTAGGTACTGTACTATTTCAGTTTTAGCTGAAAACGGCCGTGTACTGCAAATCTTGCAAAGCGTTAAAGTGATTTTATACGTTTTATTATTTATTAGAACGTAACAAGAGATAACGTATTGCGAGAAAAATCCATAAAAATCACCCGTAAATCTGTGAGAACGCACTACTGCGAAATCATCCCTTAATGATACAGATAGAGAGATTTATTGGGGAAAACATTACACAATGACAAAATATATTACAGTAATTTTCACGTTGTATGTGAAAGCAAAATAATTTAATGTCCCCTCGTTACCGACAAGCGATTTAAGGTTTATAAAACCTGAAATAACCAAGCGTTTCATTTGTTCACACAAAATAAGTATAGATCAGTACATAAGTTTTTCTCACTAAATTAATTCATTCGATTAGTGAACAATATTGATTGTCGTTAATTGTTTATTGTTAATCTATAAGGAATTCTCAGTTAAGTACATAGTGTAAGCCTCTAGTTATGTATATATTAGGAGTTAATGGAGTGAACTATAAATATAAATATATTTTGATACCCACGTCAGTTGTTATACTCTGAGGCTAGCGCCCCCTTCTTTATTCACGTCGGAAATTTATAATACTTTTCCAAAATTATCGAGTAGGCCAGGCGGCAACTGTTTGAAATAAATTCACAGGCACACACAAAAAAGTGGTGTGTCTCTGGGTATTTGTATTTCGACGTGCTGAACACGAATCAGGTGTCCGTTTAGCTCCATTATCTTTAGGTTATTTTTGCGATTTACTAAAAATTGGTGGATGATGTAGTTAAACCCAATAAACATTTATATATGCAATGCATGTTCTTTTCATGTTTCCTGTGCACTTGAATGATATACATTGCCTGTGTTAAGCATATGCTTTTCACATGGAATTTAAATGCAAAGTGACCAGTCCACACATGTTCATGTCATATACATTGCACTATCCGTTTATATATGCAATGCATGGTCTTTTCATGTTCCCATATCCGTTAAGCATATTCTATGCACATGTAATCTACACTGTAAAACATTCCTATGTAATTTTACCCGCAAAGAGACAGGAAAATTTCCATTTAACATGGAGAATTACCCCAAAATATAAGGGAAATAAAAATTTTCCACTCTCTTTGCGGGTAAAATTCCATTACTATTGGAGATAAATTTACTATGGAAAAAAATCCTATCTGGATAAAGGGCAATTTTATTACCCCTTATCCTTTTTTTCCATAGTAAATTTACTCCCAATAGTAATGGAATTTTACCCGCAAAGAGAGTGGAAAATTTTTATTTCCCTTATATTTTGGGGTAATTCTCCATGTTAAATGGAAATTTTCCTGTCTCTTTGCGGGTAAAATTACATGGGAATTTTACACGCAACGATGGTAAATTTACATAATTTTTTACAGTGTAAGTGAAAGATAATTAGGCTATACACTTTCATATTAAATACATTTTATATATGAAATTTTTATTTTAGAAATAAAATACATAAAATAAATATGTGTACTAAATGTATGTATTATTCTTTATTGTCTCCCTCGTTGTCTCTCAATTTCCTTATTGGTTGTTTATTTGCTCTCTGCTTGGCTTTTATGAGCCATTTTTTAATGGCTTCAATAATTACGTTGTCCGTAGCTTGTGCAGTGCTGGCATTTTTTCTTATTGCACCTTGCACCTGTTGACAATGAATACATATAAATAATCAATAGGCATGTAATATATGAATCTTATATTAACTATGAGGATGAATTTTGATACACTAGCAGCAAGCGAGTGACGTAATTCAAACTAGTGGGTTAGAACATTAAAAACATTTAAGTTACATTTCTAGCACAATAATAATAAAGTACACTTGTTTCTACAGCAAATTTATGTCCATCGACAGTATTAAATAATAAATCAGCGTCTTCAAAGACAATAATAAATCAGATATATAACATTTCCGTTTAATAGCAATATTTTTGTGCTACTTGGGAGATATGACCTCGCATGACCTCCATTTTAATATTTTCCAAAATTTCGATTATATGTATGTACATATTCTGTATAAGTAGGTGTGTAATAAGCGAACCTCGGAGCTGGAGCCGGAGCGGAGAGGCGCTCACCAGTGAGCAGCCAATCAAAAGCTATGGGAAAGCATCTGGCGAGCAGCTGGTTGTGTGGGAACCAATTAAAACTACTGTTCTCACGACATCCGGTGAACAGATGGTACACAATCTAAAAATAGATCGATGACTCACGACATCTGGTGAAAGGTGAATGACTTGTCTGGCTGGTGAAACCAAAGGTTAGATTCTCACGACAATCTAAAAATAGATCGATGACTTATGACATCTGGTGAACACGTGTTCGACATCTGCCAGTGATTCACAATCTAAAAATAGATCGATGACTCATAACATCTGGTGAAAGGTGAATGACCTATGCCAATGACCTGTCTGACACACAATCTAAAAATAGATCGATGACGCAAGACATCTGGTGAAAGTTCAGTTTAATTTTTGCCCTCCCACCATGTGCAGCTGTCCACATGTAATAACATTAAGCTTGAAAGGTCACGTTCACACGGGAAGTATTTTGACTGACTAGTTTCTCACAAAATGGGTGGTTTTTGGCTTTTCGTTATATCTGATATAATGAATACCTATGGTCTATACCCATTAAAAATTTCGAAATAATTTCAGTGGAAAAAATAAGCATTTTTCCAATCCCAAATCATGTGTATTAAAATTTACACGATTCCATTGATTGCATCAAAGAAATAATAAATTTTTAAAACAGCCAAAAAATCTTTCTAAACAAAGTGTTTATAAATTATGCATTAAACTTATAAATTAAAAAAAATACCTGTAATTCAGTGCTAATCCAATGTAAAAACAAAAGGTATCCAAGAATACATAAACACTACCACTTCGCACTATTTCACAGTATTTTTATTTCACAAAAATATTCTTAGAAGCACTGAACTGAACTCCAAAACACCCACCACATTGACAAAACACGCTAAGTATTTAATGCACAGTTCACGGTACATTTAAGGTTGCCAAGAAAACATTACTACCACTTCGCACTATTACACAGTATTTTTATTTCACAAAAATATTCTTAGAAGCATTGAATTGAACACAAAACACCCGCCACATTCAAGACGGCGTTTACTTTCTATTCATATTTTAAAAGGATTAATTTAAGTATTTAATAAATAATGTTGCATTTAGCAAAGCATGACGCAATCATTGTAACATCTGAAGTTGACTAATTAGAGCGACCTTCTGCTTGGTTAAAAATTACAGCGTATGAAGTCTTATAGAGATGGCATAAAATAAATGTAAAATTAGCCCAGTAAATAAATATTACTTATTTTTAAGTGATAGTCCATGAAACTAAACTCAAAATAAATCACATATAGTTTTACAAATATTTATTAAAAATTTTACAATTATACAAGTACATAGAAAAGACATTGATTCATAAAAGATGATAAACTGATTAATGTACAGGGTGTTAACAATAAAATATCAATTTTCACAAAAACTTAAATGGTATTACAGAAAATACAAAAACGTGTTAGACAGTACGTAAAAAGCGGATTTCCACACGTGCAGCAAACCAAGGCTTTATTTCCCAATTCCACAGCATAGTCTGTTATGTGTTGAGATATCTGAGAACTTTCGATGTTTGTGTTGTAGTCCGCAACCACATCAAAAAAACAACTCATACACAATGTCTTTGCTTCATTTTCAACCAAATGAATACTAAAATAATTTTGAATTAGACATACATATTGGTAAGCCCAGTTCTGCACAAACTGTAAACTATTAACTTCATGCTTCTTCTCTATTATAGATTCACTGTCTAGTTCTAGTTCTTCAGGAAGAGTATCAATCATATTTACTTTGTTGTATACTCAGAAAGACACAAAATTGCATATGCTTTATATATCGTTTAAGGATATAATAATCTTAGGTGGGGGATGCTCTCCATAGCAACAGATGTTGATGGGAAAACAAGTCCAAACAAGTCTAGACATGTTTAAACTTGTAAAATATGGTAAGATGAACTATTTCAGGGCATGACCACCAGATGGTAACTAGTGGTGGGGGTAATGGAATATATAACTCACGACACATATCTAAGAGTATTAGTCTTCAAAATGTCTGCATCCTTCAGTTTCACCGAATATGTACCTGAACAATATACAGCAAGTGTAGTTGACACACCATCAAGTGAATTCAAAGATAATATTCCAAAAAATGTAGTGATTGGTATACGTCAATTTAAGTTAAATAAATCAGCATGTAAATTTGCTTTGGTGGGACTATCATACAACTCTTCTTTCACCGCCTGTGTAAAGCTGTCAGGAAATAAAGGCGATCAAGTGATTTTCGATGAACCCGATTGGAAGAGGTTTTTATCCCATCAAGGAACAATAATGAATTACCTGTATTACAATGGAAAAACGGATGCAATACATGAAGATAACTTTTCCATAAATTTCGAACAGTTCTCAGATGCTCTAGTAATAAAAATTTCAAAGAAAAATAATTACATATACTTGGGGTATGAATCGATGTGTTGTTTATTTGAAATACAGCCGCTAGTGAACTATAGACTGGAAATGATTAAAAACCAACAATTTGCAAATTACTTCAAGATTCTACAAGATGGACTGCAAAACCAGAGTGGTAATGTTTTTGAAAATGCTTTAAATATAATTAAAGGCAATCCAAACAGCGAAAACGTCTGCATGATTCTGGAATTAATTTATATGTACCCAGATGTCTTTGAAAAGGAATGTAGTACACGATCACAATGAAAAAAGTAACATTTAACGAGAAAAATAATCAAGTTCACCATCTTATAACATGGAGCTATGCATACAATTCATCTAGAAAAATATATTGGGAATTTATGGTGGTGGACAGACTGCGCTTTCACAGAAGAATCAAGGAAGCCTCCTATGTACTTAACCCTATTTTAGATAAAAATCATAGATGTAAAATATTTGATGAAAGATTTGAAATAAAAAACATATAATAAATGAAATTTGTTTTATTTAAGTTTTGCACATACAAATGTTTACATGTTTATACTAATTCATTCTTGTTTATCCAAGAGTTGTGTTTCTTGTCTAGGCCTAACCATTTTATATATAGCTTATCTCCTTTTCTTCTTAAAACTTTCTCAACTAAATAAATATTTGGATATTTAACGCTCTGGAGTTCGTGTTCATAAAAGCCTCCTTCAATTTGTTCTCCTTCTTGATCTTCCAAAATGTAAGTGGTGGGATTTGTATTGCGTACTTTCCATATCTTAAAAACTTCATTTGACCAATTGGGAGTATACCCCTTCGAGAAAGCTTCTCGGTATTTACTTATTCTTACATGTTCACCTTTACTGAATTTCTTTTTACGTGGATCTACAGTCTTTAAATATCCATAGGCATGTTGTAATAAATATTTTTCATCTTTTTCAGTAACGTTTATCGGCTTTCTTTGCGTAGTGCGGTGGATTGCATTATTGTATTGTTTAACTATATCTGGTAAAAGATTTAACCACTTGTAGTTTCCTTGAAAACTAAACTGCCGCCACATTAAATTTTTTAAACTACGATTTGCTCTTTCTACTATACTAGCTTTTAAATTGGAGAAAGTGCTGTAGTGGTTAATTTTAAATTTATTCATTAATTCTCTAAATGGTTTATTGTAAAACTCTCTACCCATATCTGTCTGAAGGTTTTTCGGCTTGATTTTCATTTCTAATAAAATTGTTTGCATCGCGTCTGTTACATCTTTTCCGCTTTTTCTCTTAACTGGCCGAGCCCATACAAATTTACTAAATACATTTATAACAACAAGAATATATCGATTGCCTTTATTGTTTTTAGCATACGGAATCATTTCAACCAGATCAGCTTGAATGAGGTCATTTAGTCCTTTAATAATCACATGTCTTCTTCGAAAATTTTTTCTGGCTGGTTTATGTAATTCATTAACTACTTCTAACTTTATGTTACTCATTCTTCACTAATGGACAGCGAAGTACAATTTCTACAAAAAGCGGTTCTACAGGATCTACTTGTGGAAGCGAAAATGAAAGATTATCTCCTTTACTTAAGTTTTTATTGTCCGGATCATAATTGTCATTGTTTAAAAACATTGTAACGCTATTAGGTAAATTTATGCTTTCAATTATACCTGAAATAGGTATCGTATATGTTACAGTACCATCATCTAACACGTAAAATGTATAAGTTCGAAGATTCTTTGGTATTTTCTGTGCCACACCTCGAATTTGTATGAGACATAGGCTAGATAAAGTACTAGCATCTGTAGGTGCAGTTAAAAACGATGACGTGGGATAAGGTTTAATATTGTACGCAAACATATGTCTACCAAATTTATCTATAGGCATTGTGTTACCTTTACTGGCTAGATTTATACTGAACAGATGATGATATGTGACCATTATTTAATAATATGTAATTCACGCAATTCTGAGACTATTGAGAGGAGTTCCATTTTATGTCCATCATTTCCAGCCATCTGGGAAGCCACTAGAAGCCTTAATCTATCTATTAACTCATTGGGATCATCATAATATACGTAATCGATTTTTTTGTTAGACAAGTCCAGCATTCCACCTCTTGTAGGCTGCTTAAATGATTGAGTTCTAGGACGAATATTACTTTGAGATCTAGTATTTGGAGGTACTGGTTTGGAGAATGATGATGTCCTTTGAAAAGTCTTCGTCATAGATTTCAGTATACCTTTATCTACTAAATATGGTCGAATTATAGTTCTATATTTTTGAGTATTCTTGCTCTGAATTTGCTCGTTAGGATCGAAATTTCTGCGATAGGTATTGGTGCGTTTTAATATATCCATATAATGATCTAATTCTGTCTGATTAAACGCCTTAGGACTTTTCTTAAACAGTAATTCATACAGTCCAACGGTGCCAGGATATACTATATTTTTCACTTTTATGTCTTTACCAACAATCTCTAATTCGGAATCACCTATTTGAAATTTTTCAGTTACATGATCATGTGTTACACCATATATGCGATCATTTGCCGCTTCATCTCCTCGTACGGACTCATCAATATATGTTCTAGGTAAGGGATCGTATGCATCGAGATATTCTTCGTAAGCCTTGGTTTTTGACAATTCTTGCATGTATATGCGACTTCTTTCAACCTCCTCATTAATTAAATCGCTACTATTCTGCTCATCAACAACAGTAGAATTCTGTGCATTAGTTGGATCAAATTGATAAGTATCCTCCAAAAAAGTAAATCCTGTCATAGGTAATGCAGGCATATATTTATTTAAAATATTAACTGGTGATTTTTTAGGTGTAGAGCTGTACCTTTGTTTAGGAGTTTTGGTTTGTTCAGTTTCGTCAGGCTCTTTTTTAAGTACTACCTCAGATTTTATGTTTTGCAAAAATTTTTGTAATGGTTCGGTAATGGGCTTATAACCTTTTTCCAGCTGAGCTTGTGACTGTGCGATATCAGATTTTAGAGACAGATATTTTTGTCTCACTGATTTTCTAGCTTTTATTAGCTCTTTAGCTAATTTTTTATCCATCTTTGCACTGTGAAATATTAACAAACACTGTCTTTCACTCAACGCATTTATGTATTATATATCTTATGGTGTAATGTAGTTATCAAATCCTTTTCTATACCTCCCATTATTTATTGCACAGTCCTTATCTATCACTACAAATCCATATGGTTCTCGCCAGCATAAAGAACAAAGATCTTTGAATTTTTGAAATGACATATCGACACTTACGTGATCATCATAAATATGCTTGAGGTTTGTATTATCCTGATGAAACATAACTATTAAATTAGCATTGTCCCTTATTAATCTTTTCTCAATCGATGAATAGGTCTGACATAGATAAAGACAATCAGTATTCTTATGGCGTCCAAAACAAAAGTAATCTCGCATAATATTTTGATTACAAGAAGCTACATCATCGAAGATAATAATCGAATTGGGTTTGATCTCTTGAGCTGATAAAACATCTTCCCCATCATTAAACTCAAAATAACCTATTTCTTTCATGGGTTTCAATAATTTTCTCAAATATTCATATTTTGGTTGGTACAAGGACTTTGAATATAGGTAAACATTCTCAAATCGGAGTCCATTGGGATGTGAAAGCAACGTAACTAATAAATTTGTTTTTCCACTGCCACTACTACCAACGATCAATGCTCGCTTGGATAAACCTCCAAATAGTTTACCATGCTTTTGATAATTATTTTCCAATGAAGACACGTCCTGGTTAACGATTGGTAACGTAACACTTTGCTTTTCAATCTTCATCGTAAAACTGCATATAAGGAACTGTACCACCAATCATTCATCAACACTATTTATAAGATTGCACATTGTCGAAAAAACCAGTTACATATAGAACCTTCGAGAGGTTATATAATGCTTGTACACAACACACCAACAGTTAATCGTAAACGAAGACGAGCAAAGACAGGGTTAGGCTTTGTCAATAGTCTTATTAATAACCTACCTTTCGAATTACATATACCAGGCTACAACTATTGTGGCCCAGGAACAAAACTATCTAAACGACTTGCGAGAGGTGATACTGGCGTCAACCTATTAGACGAGGCATGTAAGGAGCATGATATCGCATATTCACGTTCTAAGGATTTAACGAGCAGACATCAAGCAGATAAAGTGTTGGCAGAAAAAGCTTATCAGCGATTTAAAGCAAGTGATTCTTCAGTTGGTGAAAAAATTACCGCATTAAGTGTGGCTGGCACTATGAAAGCAAAAACTAAACTTGGAATGGGCTTACGCAGAAAGAAACGCCCCAATCGGAAACATGGTAGGGGAGTGCGTAAGAATACGTTAAGTTTTAATAATGCAGTACAACGAGCGCGACGTGGCATTCAAAGCAGTAATTCTAATAATCTTATTAAAGTCGCCAAACAAGCTTTAACATCAATAGGAACAACAAAACTGTCTTTACCAAAGAAACGGATTATTCCTATACCAAAAACAGGTGGTTTTCTACCTTTCCTTTTACCTATATTTGCAGCATTAGGTGCTTTAGGAAGTATAGGAGGTGGTGCTGCAGGAATTGCAAAAGCCGTTAATGATGCAAAGGCCGCAAAAGAAAAACTCGAGGAAGATAAAAGACACAACATAGCTATGGAGCAGGCTGCAATAGGAAAAGGATTGTACTTACGACCTTACAAGAAAGGCATGGGATTATATCTAGCACCTTTTAAAAAAAACTTCCAATAAAGCTACCTCGCAGAGCATTAACCAATATAGAATTAATGAAATATGCTAAAGATTTACATATTCCAAACTTTCGTGGTGTATTTATGAAAGATGCGTTGCCAATGAAGATAAGAAAAAATGAATGTGGTATAATAAATTTAGATGATTCATCCGGACCTGGCACTCACTGGACAGCATATGTGAAGAAAAAGAACTCAATAATTTATTTCGATAGTTATGGAAACTTAAGACCACCGAAAAAATTAATAAGTTATTTCTATAGCGATAGTAGCTTGAATAAGGTTAATTATAATTATGATCAAATTCAGAAATATAATTCAATTAATTGTGGACAACTATGTCTGAAATTTTTATATAATGAATGTAAATAAAGGAAATGTCTTTATTATGTGTATACCATTGAATTGTGCAACATGTCCCTAACTTTTTCACTCTCGGGAAATTCGTCCATCTTAACAGCTGATTTTAATCCACCTATATATTTGGATGATAATTCCGATTACGTTATCGGTTTAACAAATTTTGAGACTTTTAATGTTATACCAAACATCGACGAAACAAACAACAAATTCACTCAAGGGACTATTACCACGACCATTCCTGTTGGAGCCTATGAAATTAGCGATATTAACAATTATCTGCAAAAAATAATTCACAAGCCTGCTTATATTAATATTGTTCCAAATCGTATTACTTCGACGGTTAAAATAAAGACAAATGTTGACATCGATTTTACATCTGAAAACTCTATAGGACGTCTCTTGGGATTTGAGAAAAGGATTCTTAAAGCTAACGAACTAAACGAATCTGACTTTCCAGTACAAATCATTAAGGTGAATGCTCTGTGTATTGATTGTAATATTGCCACTGGTTCTTATTCTAATGGATTACCTGTTCACATAATACACCAGTTTTTCCCAACCGTTGCTTCAGGCTATAAAATAGTGGAATCGCCTCTAAACATTCTATACTTCCCTGTAAGCGTTAGGACAATCAACTCAATTACTATTAAAATACTCGATCAAGACGGCAATCTTGTCAATTTCCGTAAAGAAACCATCACGGTTAGACTGCATTTAAAAAAGTTATCCTAATGGTGGTCCGCTATAATAAATATCACATTCCAAGTGTAGTGGCTAAGCGCACTTATAAAAGGCGATCTAAAAGCAAACATTTAGCCAGTAATAGGAAGAACGTTAGTCTAGTAACACCTGAGAATAAACTTTTCTTAAAATCTCTCGGTTTTGAATTACTTATATAATGGATATTTTAAATGTTACACAACAACCTCTCATAGATAATTCCGTTTCTAACTATGAGTACCACAACTATCAACCTTTCCTAGCAGGAAAATTTGATTATAATGATGAAATTAGAATTCCAATCCAAGAATTGGATGCTTATACTTTACCATGTAAAAGTCATCTATACTTAGAAGGAAGTCTAACAAAAAACGATGGATCACCAGCTACCAAGTTAAAATTGATAAATAACGCCTTCAGTTATCTCTTTAGAGAAATTCGATACGAGTTAAATGGCGTTGTCATTGATTCAAATCGGAATGTGGGACTAACATCTACTCTTAAGGGCTTTTTATCTTTTAATTCAGGTGAAAGCATTAAACTTCAAAATGCTGGTTGGTTTCCTAAAGCCACCATATTACCGAATAGTAATAAATTTAATGTTTGCATTCCACTTAAAATGTTAATGGGCTTTTTCGAAGATTACAAACAAATTATATTAAATATGAAACAAGAACTGGTCTTAATTCGAAGTAGTAATGATTTAGATGCAGTAACTAGTGTTGATGATACAGAGCAACCTAAAATTAATATTGATAAGATTTATTGGAGAGTACCACATGTTTCTGTGGGAATACCACAGCAGCTGGCTTTAACTAATATTTTAGACAAAAATGGCGAATTATTACTTTCATTTCGAAGTTGGGAACTTGTAGAATATCCCTCACTTTCTCAGACTACAAGACATACTTGGCCTGTGAAAACTACCACGAAGTTAGAAACACCTCGATATGTTGTAGTGGCCTTCCAAACTAATAAAAAGAATAAAGTAACTTCTAATATGAGTACGTTTGATAACTGTAATCTAACAAATATAAGAGTATTTTTAAATTCTGAAAAATATCCTTACAATGATTTATATTTAGACTTTAAAGACGGTAAATGTGCGGCATTATATGAAATGTTCTCAGATTTTCAAGATTCATACTATGAAACCGGAAATGAACCTATATTCACACCTGAAGAATTCAAATCTATTTCGCCTATAACTCACATCGACTGTTCTCGTCAAAAAGAAACTATTCAATCGGGATCTGTCGTTATGCGCATTGAATTCGAAACAAGTGAAAATATTCCCAGTGATACCACAGCATACTGTTTAATTTTGCATGATCGTCTATTCCGGTATAATCCACTAACAAAAATTGTCAGACAGGTCTAGCCTACTTAAGGAACATTGATGTAGGTTGCCGAGTTAGTTTACAATGAACTCTAAGTACAGAAACGCGTTGAGAGAGCATCAGAAAAAAATTAGAGATTTAAAGAAAGCGGTGGAACTATATAGTTTAAAAGTTTTTGTGACACGAAAGTTGGCAAATATAAAAATATGCCATTAATTTTGGATGTACAAGGGTTCAAAGCAGAAAAAAATAAGTTTATTGTTAAGGAACTAGCCGCATATGATGGTCATAAAATAGCTCACTATATTTTCAAGCCACCATATTCTGTAAAATGCCTACCACCTGATTTAGAAAAGCAAGTTAATTGGTTAACAAATAATTACCATGGTATACATTGGAATGAAGGAAACACTCCATACTTCAATTTTGGGAAAATTATCCGAGAGTTAACCGAATATGATGAAGAAATTTATGTAAAAGGAAAAGAAAAAGCTGCATACATAGAAAAGTATTCATTAGCACCAGTATACGAGTTAGAAGAACATCCACCACTCAATTTTTCAGAACCTCGATGTTTCAACCATTTAAAATCTAAATGTATGTGTTCTCTATCAAATGTATTTTATCTTTATGAAAATTTTGTAATGTCATAGAAATAAAACAAATTAAACATATTCCATGTGTTTTATTTTACAAACAAGTTTAAACATGTCTCGGCATGTCTGTAGATATTTACTATGAGTCATCAAACACCTGCATACCATCTGTTGTATGACGTCATGCTTTAATTGATATGTTGAGTTAATTAAAGTTAATTACCATCCAGATGTCATGAATCATCGATCTATTTTTAGATTGTGTACCATCTGTTCACCGGATGTCGAACACGTGTTCATCAGATGTGATCTAGGATACCATGTGGTAAGCAGTTGTTGTCATGGCAACGGCCCCCCTCCCCTACGACTGATTTTATGATATATAATGCTGGGATAAAGCACATTCTTCAGTACTGTATAATTTCTTATACAACAATGAAGTGTGAACACTGTAAGAAAGTTCTTTCAAACAAAAGAAATTTAGTTCGGCATATTCGCCAATATTGTCCAGTGCTAAATAATGGAAAACGTGTGACCTGTGAGCCGTCGAATAAAAAACAAAAGCTTGATAGTATACCTTCTACAAGTGGTGTTAATAGAAAGCAGAGTATTCCTAGCAGAAAACAAAATTCTTCGAGTGGCCCAAAGACTTGTGTATATTGTGGAAGTAACTTTTCATCACCTTTTAACTTACAACGGCATATTAAAAATAATAGATGCCCTGTAGTGAATGATTTGTTTGAAACTGATAGAAAAAAAATAAATCGTCCTATCGTGAGCAGTTTGGGGAATGATGTTGGAAAACTACGTCCTGATAGAATACCTTCTACGAGTGGTATCAACAGAAAGCAGAATTCTTCGAGTGGTTCAAAAACTTGTCAATATTGTGGAAGTAACTTTTTATCAGCTTTTAATTTACAACGGCATATTAATAATAATAGATGCCCTGTCCTAAATGATATGTTTATGATTGATAGAAAAAAAATTAATCGACCTCTTGTATGTAATTTGGAAGATGGCGTTGATAAACTTCATTGCGCATTTAAAAGCAGGATCGGTAGTTACCGTTTTAGCAGCCATAGAAGTCATATCGATTATTCTGATTTTCTGAAAGAAGTTAAACAGAAAGTTTTGAATAAAATTAGTGAATACTTGCAGAAGTACCAGGCCCTTAAGATTAATTTTGAATTATTTGGACTTTATGAAATACCTGAAAAGAAATTATCTGATATTAAGTCATTTAATACTAAGAATAAAATAATCACTATATCAACCGACTTGCATCAGATCTTTGAAGAATTTAGAGAAGAAATGACTGTACAAGCGTCAGAATTCCAAGAGAAGGAGTCAGGATGGACACTGAGGAGTATAATGTTTCTTGATGTAAACATAAATAAGTTTACACCAATGTCGGCTTCATCATATATTAAGTTGCCAAAATTTATAGAATCAAAGAGAGCCGTTTTAAATGTACAAAACAATGATAATGCTTGCTTTGCGTGGTCGATCAATGCAGCCATATTTCCAGCAGAAGGTGATCCAACGAAAACAAGTTCATATCCACATTATGACACTTTACTGAATTTTAGAGGCTTAGAATTCCCTATGAAACTAAAAGATATAACCAAGTTTGAAAAAATGAACAATATCTCCGTTAATGTGTTTGGTCTCGAATCTGAATTCAAGGATGGGAAAACTATTACTGAAGTCGTTGGACCATTACATTTTACATCATGTCGACAAGCCACACACGTTAATTTATTACTTTTGTCAGATGATACAGGTAACAATCATTATTGCCTTATACAAGATTTGTCGAGACTAGTTTCAAAACAAAAATCAAACTATAATGGTCAATTACATATTTGTGATGGATGTCTACAATCGTTTAGAAAAATAAACCAGCTAAGAATGCATCAAGAAAATGACTGTAACCATACATATACGAAACTGCCATCTACAGAATTGAGAATAAATAAATATGGTGAATCTGTGCCTGAAAATATTCTTAAATTCATAAACTTTGAGTATCTGAACACCAGCCTTATTCTTTTGCTTTTTATGTGAAATGCAATTTCGACGATAAATACTCAAAATTTGTGACATATCGAGGACTTGATGCTGCTGAAGTATTCGCTGAGAAGTTGGATGAAACAGCTCTAGACTTATATAATACCCACTTAAAACATGTTAAAAAGATGTTACCTCTGACGGACCAAGAGAAAGCTGAATTTGAAAACGCCACATGTTGCCACATTTGCAAGAAGCCATTCAAGACTTGTGAAACCAGAGTTCGCGACCATTGCCACGTGAGTGGCAAATTCAGAGCTGCGGCTCATTCTGTCTGTAATTTGAACTATAAAGTGTCAAAATTCATACCAGTTTTCTTCCACAATCTAACGAACTATGATAGTCATTTATTTATTAAGAAGTTGGCATGCAAGAAGGAGCGTATTTCAGTGATAGCACAAACCAAAGAGAAGTATATATCATTCTCTAAATCAATCCTTGTGGAAAAATCCCCAAATCCTCAAGAACCAGATACATACCTGAGATTGAAATTTGTGGACTCTTTTCGATTTTTATCCAAATCCCTCGACAAGCTGAGCCAGAGTTTAGAATCTAATCAGTGTACTGAAATTAGGAAATATTTTCAAGATGATGAGAAATTCAGTTTAATCAGACAGAAAGGTGTTTTTCCTTACAATTATGTAGACTCGTTTGAAAAATTGGAAGAAACACAATTACCTTCAAAAGATAAGTTTTACAATGAATTAACAAATGAAGCCATTTCCGACGATGATTACGAGCGAGCTAACAAAGTATGGAATACCTTCAAATGTAAAACGTTGGGAGAGTATGCAGACTTATATCTAAAATCGGACATTTTACTATTAACCGATGTGTTTGAAAATTTTCGGAAAGTGTGTTTGGAACAGTACAAATTAGATCCAGCTCATTATTTGACAGCGCCTTCTTTGAGCTGGGACGCAATGTTACGTCAAACAGGTATTGAACTTGAACTTTTAACCGATGTGGACACTGTGCATTTCTTTAGAAAAGGTATTCGAGGAGGCGTGGCTCAATGTAGTAAAAGAAAGGCTGTGGCAAATAATAAATTTTTACCGAACTATGATTCCACTAAACCAACGTCATACATTATGTACCTAGACGCCACAAATTTATATGGATCCGCAATGGAAAGATACCTGCCCACAGGTGATTTCAGGTGGTTGAGGGAAGAAGAAATCGAAAATTTTGATTGTTCCCTAATTGGAGAAAATTCACCAAAAGGTTATGTTTTAGAAGTGGACTTGGAATATCCATCAGACTTGCACGATGACCATAACGACTTACCATTCTGTCCTGAGAGAATGATTCCTCCCAAAAGTAAAACTGCTAAATTAATTCCAAATTTACGAAACAAATATAAATATACCATTCACTACCAAAATTTGAAACAATGTTTAAAATATGGTATGAAATTAAAGAAAATACATAGGATAATAGAATTTTCCCAATCACCTTGGTTGAAGTCTTATATTGATTTAAACACAAATCTCCGAAATTCTGCTAAAAACGAGTTTGAGAAGGATCTATTCAAGTTGATGGTGAATTCAATTTTTGGCAAAACCATGGAGAACGTTGATAAAAGACAGAACATTAAACTATGCTCCTGCTGGGAAAATAAAAAAGGTGTATTAGGTGCCAGAGCATTAATAGCCTTGCCACATTTTAAATCCTGTTCCGTATTCGATGAAAATTTAGTGGCTGTTCAGTTGGAAAAATTAAAAGTTGTGTATGACAAGCCACTCTACGTAGGCTTTTCCATTTTGGATATTTCCAAGACTATCATATACGAATTTCTATATGGTTACATCAAATCGATGTATGAAGATGACGCAGTCGTTTTATACACAGACACCGACAGCCTAATTTTAGAAATATTTACAGATGATGTGTATGATGACATCAAGAGAAACATTCATTTTTTCGATACTTCAAATTATAATGCAGACAACATCCATAACATACCCAAAACAAAGTCTGTGGTAGGAAAAATGAAGGACGAATACGCTGGAAGACCAATAGAGAGCTTTTATGGTACTGGTGCGAAAGCGTACTGTGTTAAAGCCGATGATGTAACTAAAAAGGCGAAAGGCGTTTCTAAAAGTGTTGTTAAACATCAAATAGATTTTTCAGACTATGTTCAGATTGTTGAAAACGGTGGCTTAATATTCCGTAAAATGTCTATATTTAAATCCACTTTACATACCATTCACACTGAACTTAAAAATAAAGTAGCCCTTTCGTCAGCTGATGATAAAAGGTATGTTATACCTGGTGATGTAAGAACCTTGGCTTGGGGGCATCATCTAATTCCTGATAGTGGTGATAAAAATTTGGACATTTTGCTAAAGTATGCTAGACGCCTGGACATAGAAGAACCTGAAGCAGGATGGGATAGTGTTAATTTAGATGAGTCTGAATCAGAATGTGATAATTTTGATTTCGATTTATTAGATTTGTAATTTATTAGGTTTGTAATTTGTTAGCTTTGTAATTTATATTAAAAACATATATATTATTGTTTACTTATAAATAAAACACATATACATTATTAATTGTTTTTTATTTTTTTCCACCATGGTTTATAATAAATGTAGCATAAATATATGGTAAAATTATTTTATGTAATCCGCATCTTTGAAGGCCCCATTTACACACTTGACATCTGGATTGTGGCTCTGGTGGACCATCCACGTGACTATTCCATTCAGGACGATTGTGGTGTACGAAACAAGGTAATTGAATCATAAGTCTGAAATTGTTTTTATATTCATTTGGTAACTTGACCCACGCGCAAAGAAGTTCCATGGGACCGGCTTTGTCGATCAGATAATTTAATGGAAAATGCCGAAGTTCTTCCTCAGTAAAGTCATATAAATTTTTACCATGCCTGTGTTCTGTTATTAATGCGTTTGCTAGACAGTGTAAACAGCTCAGTTCTGGATCCATATTGTGTGTATAAGTCTGACAATCGACTCAGTAACTAACAGCGAGGAACACAGCACAATGTAGTAGATCAGGTAAGAAACTGTACCTAATTCTAGTTTACAATCTGTTTTTGTACTATCAACACTTAGTGGTGGGGAGCATTTACCGAATAGTTGGTTCCACTTTGTTTCTTTAGTAG
Organism: Rutpela maculata; assembly: GCA_936432065.2. NCBI lineage: Eukaryota > Metazoa > Arthropoda > Insecta > Coleoptera > Cerambycidae > Rutpela > Rutpela maculata. Next base: position 133,920,761 of record OW386287.2, on the reverse strand, counting down.
AGTTATCATTCTGCCTTAGTCGTAGTTTGTACACAGTACTATTTTTAGGTATTGAAGATGTAAGGACTGAGTCATTGATTATTGTGGAAGGTATCATTCGTTTCCATTTTGAAGGCCAACTTTCATTTCTTGTGCCGTTACTATCGAAACAAATAAAGACCTCTTTAGTATTGTGAGATTGTTGTATGTAGAGAATTCCATGCCAAATGGCTTGTAAAACTATAAATTGCGAGGTTATCATCGTAATATCTATAAACATACTAATGTTCTATTAAATTAACATGAATTTATATTCTATTACATATAGGAGAGGGGGGGGGGGGGAGAATGAAAGTACTTTTCTTATAAATTTAATTTATTAAACAATAAGTATAATTTATTTACTAGAGAACCTTTGCTTATTTTTAAACACTTTCTCATCCCAGATCTTCTGTACTTCATGAGGTATATGAATGACTTCTTTCTTCACAATGATCGTGGTAGTTACATTGCAATAATTACGTGTTACATCCAAATCAGGCTGTTTTGTCTCAACACCAGGTAACGTCTTACATGAGTTTCTTTGATGACGTCGCATGTCTTCGTTGCGTATAAAACTTGTACTACAATAACCACACATATGCATAGATGTTGATGGAGTCTCAAGTCCAATATCGGGCAGCGTCTTACATGAGTTTCTTTGATGACGTCGCAGGTCTTCGTTGCGTATAAAACTTGTACTACAATAACCACACATAAACATTTTGATTCGTTGCTGTAGGAAACTAGCACTGCAAATAAATCAGTCAACTCTTCTCTTTATAGCATCAGTATAAATTTGCTTCTGCGCATTGAGATAATGAAAGTTAATTTTGCGCATGCGCTTGCATATTGAATTAATTACCACATACCCATGTCATTCCTATACATCTTAGACGAGTCCAGACTTGTCTAGACAAGTTTAAACCTGTTTAATAGATGGTATTTCAAGTTATATATGTTAGTAGAATCTGAGATGAAATTGTAAATTTTAAGTCAAAATATATTGTTTTATTCCTAGTCTATAAGATTTTTTTTCATTAATATTTGTGTAAGTTGAAATAGCTCAGTCTGAAGTTCCAGAAGTCCTAGGTTCAATCCCTGATTTCGACACATTTTTCTTTAGCAAAGCGAGAAGTCAAAAACTATGCACTTTGTATACATATTGTTGATAACGTAAATAATTTTTGTGATGAAATGCACATCTTGTGAAAAATTGAAAATATCCTGTTATGAGAAACTACAATTAACATGTTGCTATTTTTTTGGTTTAGACACTATTTTTACTTGTATAAATTATACGATAATAATTACTCTCCGAGACCCCACGCTTCTGAGTGCTGTTTTGCATCTTTAAAAAAGAATACAACTTATTAACTGATGCAGTCATCAGACAGCTGCAATTAAGCCGTGAGAAATATACTGGCTAAATATAGTCTACATGTGTTCGATGAATTTTATGGCGTAAACACTTTAGAGAATACTTTGTTTGGGGCAATTGAAAAGCACATTTATTTATGAAAGTATATACCGTGTGTAAGAAATTTGTAGGTACACATATTATTATATTGAATTAATTACCGAAATAATGATCTGGTCGTGAGGACAATAGTTTTGATTGGTTTTACCTTTCATCATAATCTATTTTTAGATGAACACATCATTCACCTTTCACCAGATGTCATGAGTCATCGATCTATTTTTAGATTGTGTGTCAGACAGGTCATTGGCATAGGTCATTCACCTTTCACCAGATGTTATGAGTCATCGATCTATTTTTAGATGTGAATCACTAGCAGATGTCGAACACGTGTTCACCAGATGTTATGAGTCATCGATCTATTTTTAGATTGTGTACCATCTGTTCACCGGATGTCGTGAGAACAGTAGTTTTAATTGGTTCCCACACAACCAGCTGCTCGCCAGATGCTTTCCCATAGCTTTTGATTGGCTGCTCACTGGTGAGCGCCTCTCCGCTCCGGCTCCAGCTCCGAGGTTCTCTTATTACACACCTACTTGTATAACATTTTGTGTTCTAGTTTAAAATAAGACTTATTTGCTGATTTTTGGTTTAAAATTAAAATATTTTAAAGACATTAGTACATTTTTTAGGTTAAATAGGTTATTGACATGTTTTCTTTTTACACAAAATGAGGCAACAGTGACCAAATCGTTTATATATAACAATAGCATTCAACATTATTTGTATAAATTGATTTTGTTAAACCTAAACATCATTGAATCTTTTGGTGAAATTAGCAACGCACGAATGGCAGCGATTATACATGTGGAACTCATCCAAAACGAAGAAAACGTCTTGTCTAACGAGAGATCTAATGGCATATTAATATTACAGGAATTACACAATACACTTGATACTTACTACTTAGAAACGGGCACAACACAATTATTCTTTCAAGGGAAGTTGTTCTTGGGTGGCACTAAAAACTTAAAAACATATAAACAGTATTTTTAATGATAGACGGCTAGACACCATTGCGAATGCGTGTTGCTATCCTTCTTGGCGTACATCCGCGAAATTCAAACTGCTATATCCATGCATGATTAAATTAATAACTGAAACATTACTTGCGGGTGTTTTTTTATATTTGGAAAGAACCTACTAATTTGCAAATATATATTTTTCGACTATATGTTATTCTCTCACGGCAGGCAAATTAATTTATGTATCATAATTCAGATTAATATATACTAAATCGAGTTGTTTTGAATAGGTACCTACATGCTAAAATGAATAAAAAAAATAATTTCAATAAAACTAAATAAATAATCTTAAAAATCGCGGATGTACTGTTCTTTTAATTATAAAAATGTTTTTATGAAATATGCCGATTGCAGTGTGCAGTGCATATCCATCACATTACAAAAAAAGTACTTTACTTTAAGTATATACACTGTATATTCAATGCACATTACAAAATTCATCTACTACTTAGTTATATGCCATGCACATACTTTACACGTTACATAACGTACCTTGCACATTGGAATATGCCTTACATATGTAATGCATTAGTTCTGCACATCCTATGTTTATTAGGAACGAACAACTGATTTTTTTTATCAATTTATTTAACGTCGGCCTATTTCCGCTATCAGGGCCTATTACCGACGCCAGGAGACGAGCTACCCCCAACCTGGAAATTTTGCCGAACCTCTTCTCGTAAGAAGAGTAGGGATATTTTACTTGCCTAACATTTAATAGACACGGGACCGCCTGCTTTACATCCCCTCCGGAGGATGGTATATCCACTACAGGTCTTGAAATTACGTAGCTTCTGCGTATACACTGATATACAAGCCGCTAGAAGGTGGGACGAGATCACTGTGTTTCCCAAGATGGATTTCACCCATCCAAGTACTAACCGCCCTGCATGTTGCTTCACTAGAGTATCGAGATACATACACAGTGAAGACGCATCTACGCTCGCCCCTGAACACCTGATTCGTGTTCAGTACGTCGAAATGTATGCATGTGCACAGGGACACACAAAGACTCAATTGGGTAATCTCCATGCATTTCGACGTGCTGAACACGAATCAGGTGTCCGTTCAGCTCCACCACCCACTATTTTTTTAATGAAGTTTTCATGAGGTTCTTTAAGTTATTTTCGCAATTTACTAAAAATTGGTGCGTGGGTGATGGAGCTAAACGGACAACTGATTCGTATTCAGCACGTAAAAATACATAGGATGTTAGGTTTTGCGTAAAAATTTCTAATTAATTATCCGTGCTAATGAATTTGAAGTAGGCCCTTCATTGTGCTTATCCTCTGGCGTTGAAAATGGCAAACAGTTTTTAGGATTTTCAGAAAAAAAAAAGGTAAATTAAAAGGAGAGAAAAAAAAAAGTTCATATGCTCTAATATATGGCTTTTGGGTGACAAATGGCGATTGACAGTATGAGATTACAATAACTTGACGTAATTTACGGATATAATTCACACTAGTTAATTAATAGATGGTATGGTTGTTTTTTTTTTGGTGTTTAGTGTTATATCATCTAGTTTTCTTTCATGGGGAGGCTAAGAATCTTTGCCGACGAGCTTGTAAATAACGTCTCCAGATCATTTAGAGTGTCATAATGATTGGAGGTGAGTTTATTTATTATATTGATCAATTGATGGAGGGTTGCTATACTTCGAAGTCTCTTCTTTTTAGGCGTTTTTCTTTTTTTTTTGTCTAATAGCCTTATTTATATTAATGTCCTGGCGGAGTCTAGTCGTAGGCTATTGTACCACTCAACCAGGATGGACGGACACACAATAGATAACATCACAACACCCATTCCCTGCGACATTGCCATCTGCCGCAGCTGAGATTCGAACTCAGGAGAGGAGGGCGACCTTGTTGTCTCTCACACAACCGCAGCCTAGCCCACTGCTACCGTCTCGGCAGCACGTGAAAAACGCCACCACACATCCATACCCTAACCAGGATTCAAACCCGAGACCCCGTGTTCGTAAGCCTGACACCTTGAGCACTGTGCCACCGAGCCGGTTTTGGATTTAATTTTAGCTTAGAGCTTGAGAGTTGCATGATTATTTGGGGGGCATACCCCATACCTTGGATAGTATATGAGGAGGTCCTACGTTACCCTTACATAAGCTTTACGGATACATATACAAGAATTCTGGAATAGCCTGTTCACTTAAGGTATTAGTAACCAGATAGCGTTCGTTAACCGTTACGTAAGCAGAAGTAATTGTGTGGCATGTGTTATATGGGTAGAAGACACTTATTCTGGACCCGATATCGGAGTCCTTAGGAAAGTAGGCACCCACGAAAATTTTCATCACTCCAGGAAAGGGATAAGTACCGCCTAGCGGATTTTCCTCATAATTTATCTTGTACATATTTTCTTTGGCGTATGAACAATGTGATATCGAATATTATTTGTAGTTTAATTAATCAAAGTTTAGGCGTGCATATAGAGATAATTTTCCTAGAGACATAAAGTTTTTGTGTTATATTTAGGTAATAAGAATATTATCCATTCAGGACATTGTGCAAGATGTTGGACGTTATTTAGTTATTTGTTTATTAATAATCTCTAGTAAGTTTAACACGTCCAAGAGTCTTCGCTCCCGCGAGAGTTCTATCGTACACGATTCGGAAAATCACTTGTATTTATTACGATAAATTTCGATGACCCGTGCAGGGGGATGTACAGGATGCGCCACTTAAAACTCCCCAGGCTTGTAACTTTCTTATCTTTTAAGCGACGACCGTGTTGGGCACATCAAATTGTAGATATTTTTAAGGCATTTAAACATGTGTAGAGAATGATTTATTCTTTTTTTTATTGTTAAGAAAGAACCCTGTACATGAACTACGTTAATGTTTTTTTTTATAAAGGTTTTAATTAGCTTCAATTTATGTTATTACGTCATATTCGAAATTCTTTTTGGTTTTAGAGAAAAAAATTAAAAACCCTCTGTCCGATTACAAATTGATTTTTTTTTAAATAACTTTGAAAAGAATGTAAATAATAATCTTATGCTTTATTTGTAAAAGACATATCGCAAACAATATTCAACGTAACAAAACAGTAACAAGAAACAAAAGAAATAAATATTTTTAAAAACAAATTTATTAAAATGTTTTTTACAATTAATTATTTTTTATTTATTTGCTTTTACCATGTTTAGAGAATATTATTTAGGTATTATGCAAATCACAACTTACACACTTTTTTATTTATTATAAAAATACCTACTTTCTGTATATTGTTGCCCTAATCTGGGCACGCTAATATACTAGTTAGGTAAATACTTTAAAACACTCACTATTGGAGAACCAATCAAAACAACTACTCTTCTAGCTAATACTGACGAAGTATTGAATTACATGATAGGATTCTTAGCATTTTAAAGAAAAAAAATATATTGAAAATATTTCAATCATTTATTTACATTTAGTCATCAGACTATTTTATATAATATGAAATTATCTACTTTCTGTATATTGGTACCTTAATCGGGTCACGCTAATATACTACTTAGGAAAACACTTTAAAACACTCATTATTGGAAAACCAATCAAAACAATTACTCTTCTAGCTAATACTGACGAAGTATTGAATTACATGATAGGATTCCTGGCATTTTAAGGAAAAAAAAATATATTGAAACTACTTAAATTATTTATTAAAATTCAGTCATTCACAACAATTATTGAACCTTACATTCTATTTCAACTCTAGAAAAGTTGTAAAAGTTTTTTCGAACTCGTTAGTTCTCATCAGTGAGTATAGAAACATTAATTCATTATTTATTTTTTACAATTAATTATTTTTTATTTATTTGCTTTTATCATGTTTAGAGAATATTATTTAGGTATTATGCAAATCACAACTTACACACTTTTTTATTTATTATGAAAATACCTACTTTCTGTATATTGTTGCCCTAATCTGGGCACGCTAATATACTAGTTAGGTTCAATAATTGTTGTGAATGACTGAATTTTAATAAATAATTTAAGCAGTTTCAATATTTTTTTTTCCTTAAAATGCCAGGAATCCTATCATGTAATTCAATACTTCGTCAGTATTAGCTAGAAGAGTAGTTATTTTGATTGGTTTTCCAATAATGAGTGTTTTAAAGTGTTTTCCTAAGTAGTATATTAGCGTGACCCGATTAAGATACCAATATACAGAAAGTAGATAATTTCATATTAAATAAAAAAGTGTGATGACTAAATGTAAATAAATGATTGAAATATTTTCAATATATTTTTTTTTCTTTAAAATGCTAAGAATCCTATCATGTAATTCAATACTTCGTCAGTATTAGCTAGAAGAGTAGTTATTTTGATTGGTTTTCCAATAATGCGTGTTTTAAAGTGTTTTCCTAAGTAGCATATTAGCGTGAACCGATTAAGGTACCAATATACAGAAAGTAGATAATTCCATATTAAATAAAAAAGTGTGATGACTAAATGTAAATAAATGATTGAAATATTTTCAATATTTTTTTTTTCTTTAAAATGCTAAGAATCCTATCATGTAATTCAATACTTCGTCAGTATTAGCTAGAAGAGTAGTTGTTTTGATTGGTTCTCCAATAATGAGTGTTTTAAAGTATTTACCTAACTAGTATATTAGCGTCCCCAGATTAGGGCAACAATATACAGAAAGTAGGTATTTTCATAATAAATAAAAAAGTAATAAAAAAGTGTGTAAGTTGTGATTTGCATAATACCTAAATAATATTATTAAAATGTACTAAATAGGAAATTGCAAAATTTTTATTTTTAAAACTTTTTTATTTTAATAACATAAATTGGAGCTAATTAAAACCTTTATAAGAAAACATTAACACAGTTTATGTACAGGATGAGGTAAAAAAATATTCAAAGAAATTAAGTTCCTTTCTTAACAATTTTTTCAAAAAATTTTTTTTTAATCTCTCTGTATGCATGTTTAAAGGCTTTAAAAATGTCTACAATTTGATGTGCCCAACATGGTAATTGCTTCAAAAATAAAAAAGTTACAACTTAGTTTTAAGTGGCGCACCATGTATATGTATAATATACTATTTGAATACTTATTTTAATATATCGCCAAATTTTAAGTATCTTGGTGTTTCATTAAGGACCGAGATTAGAGTTAATTTTAGGGATTCGATTACTCTTATACGCTGAACATTTGGGCTAAGGGTTAGAATTCCTTGGCTATTGTCCTTTGCTATTGTAGTAATAATCAAATATTTAATTTGTGAATCCATTCTCGTCTCTACTGTAAGCTAAGCCGAGAGGACCAGCCCAAATTCTGTCCGATTACATAGGGAGAAATAAAACACGTAAAAGGGAGTCCCAGAAACATACCACTTTTTTGTGTGCATGTATATGAACTAGATAATCTCTTTGTCACGTTTATTCGTATACATGTTGGACTTTATATACAATTAATGGTATTATTGAACTTTTGAATTTTCTTGATTGAACGATTAACTTTAAGCTTAACCTCTCAAACGTTTTCGTGTGTTAGGTTGAGAACTGAACTTAAAGAACCGAATATAAAGGATCATTAGATCCAATTATGCTGGGTCGTGGGAGCCAAACACAATAAATTTATTTGAGAACGTTTATTAAACTAGCTAGTCACAATTACTTTACTTTCTATTGATGTATTCAATTTGGTGATTAATGTAGAACTGGTTTACAATCGAAAGTTAATTAGTATTTATACTATTTACTTATCATAATGATGTCATGGGATGTTTATATTATTTTTGATAACAAGGTTAATGATATTCGTAACATTATAATTGTTATGCATAATATGAACAAAGAGAATTAAAAAAATGAAAGTAGGTCATGAAGGTTAGGTGTATAACTCTTCCCCTCTTAGAATGGAAGCTGGGGTCCTTTATTTTGGAGGTCAGCTTTCATTGATTCCATCGGTATGTTGACTTCTTCTTTCTTCTTGTTGAATGAGACGTCTGGTGACTTGGTTGTCTTCTTGATGAAAAAATTAAGTTTTGGAAAGGATTGTTTTCGTTTCCAACAGAAGTAAAGGGTAATAATGAGAATAAGTATGACGATAAGTAGAATAATCCATAGATTGTCATATATGGGAGAGACAGAAAAGTTTTTTATATGGACAGGTTTTAGATGTCCGATGTCATGTTGAATTGAATGTAATTCTTTAAGAGAAAAACTGGAAATTTCTTTAAAAGAAAATGTTTCCATTGAAATGTTAGGTAGCAAATATGAAGTACTCGTAAAGAGTGGGGGTTCATATGCATAAGATTGATTATTTAGATAAAATTCACAATGTGGTCCCAAAGTGATTTTGGTGTTGTAAATTATTGTTTTGTAAGAAATGGTTTTTGGATGACATGTGTATTCGAAGGTAGTGATGTCGTCAATCATGACAATATAATCAGTAGGTGCAATGTGTTCCACATGGGGTGTTTTCATATGTACCGTTGAAAGTTTGCAAACATCTTTCGCCTCTTTTCTTCTGCGAAGTAGTTCTACGAAGCACTCCTTGGTGTTTTGTAAATGGTCTTCAATGAAGTAGGTATCTTCTAATCTTGCTGGTTCAATAGCACTCCATTGGTAATTGTCAGTTGAGTCAACTAGTAAGTAGGGTTTGGGTGGAATAATGGTTAAGTTATTAATTGGTACAGGAATTACCTCAAAAAGCGAAATTGAAGTTTTCGTCGCCAATATAGGTACAAAGAGCATTACGTAAATTACATAATCGTATTGTTGAAAGAAAGGTTTTATAGCTTGAAAATACGAATACGGTTGTTTGAATTTTAGCAAATGTTCAGGTGGATATATTAAACGTAAATTAATCATAATTGTCTGCATATCTCGATCTGTTAATAGAAAAGGATAGCCTGTATCTAATTTTAAGAAAGTTATTGTTTGTTCAATTTGCTGAAAGTAGTACAACAAAAGTTGAAATTGGTTTATCACAACTTGTCTTTGTTCATTTGTATTGTAATTAATCATCAGATATTTAACATTTTCATTAAGTTTTTGTTGATTTGATTTAACTTTTTCCATTAGTTCATTTGTTTTATTAGCAAATGTTGAAAATAGTGAAGTTCTAAGGTTGAGTTCTGTTGCAAGTGTTTTTTCATTTGACATTAAAGTATTAAGTTTGGATTCAAAATTAGCAATGTCTTCTTCAGTTGCTACTCCGAATAAAGCTTTTTCTATTTTTCCAACAAAATTAACTGCGCCTCTTTTAACTCGTTTTACTCGTTTTACTCTATTTAGTTTCCTGGGAATTATTTTATGAAATTCATTAGTAACTATTTTTTCTAAAGTTTCAGCTTGATTAAGAAGTGCATAATTAATTTTATCTTTATTCTTTTTGGTGTCTATTTCATAGCTTTTATTTAAGTGAAATATTGTGTTGTAATAAGCGTCTACGAGTGGTTTTATATCTAATTCATGTATGAATTGATGGTAATGACTAATTAGACGAACGTCAAAGCCTAAGTTTTGAAAGACTACCGGGTGTTGTACGGGGTCGAAAGTTATATCTGACTGTATTAGTTTGGTCAATGTTTGGAGTATTAGTAGTAGAATGAGTAGTTGTTTCATCGTTATGTTCCTGTAACAAAGGTTCAGAGTTAGTAGTAGTTAGTCGTTGTTTTTGGACTTGATTTTTATGTCGCACTCCTGAAGTTGTTGCAATAGCAATATCGTTATCGTGTAGTACGGTCGCTTTTTTAAATTTTGGTAAATGTTTAGCAACACGTTTACCGGTTTTAATGTAAATTGTGTCATTAGGTTGTACGGGAATTGGGTCTGATAATTTTTTGTTTCTGTCGTGAATAACTTCGTCTTTTTTATTTTCTATTCTTTTTTTAGTGATTTCATTTATCTTTTCTAAATTCCTTCTGTGGTTGTCAATGTATTGAGAAACAATGATTGGAGGAGATAAATCAAAAGGATTTGTTCTTGGTCCATGTATTATTTCAAATGGTGTCATCTGTGTTACGGAATGAATCGAGTTGTTGTATTGCATGACTGCTAGTGTCATTAAGTACTTTATAGGTTTTTGTTGTTCAGTTCGTAAGCATCGTATAGAGTCTGCTATAGTTGAGTGAAATCGTTCCACTGGTGAATTTGAATTGGAATGATGTGGTGTTGTGAAATGTAATGCAATGTGGTGTAATAAACAAAAATCTGTTATTAATTGATTTTTGAATTCGGTGCCATTATCTGCAATTATTTTGTTAGGTATTCCCATATGTGAAAAGAAGTGGAGAAGATTTTCCATGATGCAAATGCTATTTTTATGTTCTAAGTGATAAGCTTGACCATATTTTGAAAATCAAAAATTGTTAGAAAGTCTTCTTGACTAATGTGAAAAACGTCGATGTGAATTTTTTCAAAAGGTTTATCTGGTGTTTCGGTTAATCTTAATTTAATTTTTTGAGGACTTCTGTCGTATTTGGAAGTAAGACATGTTTGACAAGAATTTATGTAATTAGTCACGTCTTTTTGTATGTTTGGCCAGTAGTATGTTTTCTGAATAGATTTTGTAGTTTCTTTAATTCCACGGTGACAAGTTTTACTTTGATGATGATAAGCAATAATCTGATGTTGCTCTTCTGGTGTTTGTATGTCTTGTAATAAAATATTTGAGATTAGTATTTTTGTTGAATTGTGATATAGTAATGATGTTCGTAATATTCTGTTTATTTTTCTTTCTAATGTAGGTGTTCCAAATTTAAAACAAGTGTTTCCATCTATTGATATAAATTGTTTAAGGAAATGTAATGTTTTAATATTATCTAAGTTCGCTCTGAGAGTTATTGTATGTCGAATGTTTTTAAAAATAGTTGTTGAATTACAAATTTCACTTGGAGTGTGATTGGATTCCGTTATTATTATTTGATTTTTATATGCATTTACAGGTTGTTTCGTGTATGGCATTGTAAAAACTGGATCTTCCTGTGCTGTATGTTGCGTTTGATCGTCTATGTCCATCATTTCTTCCAATAGTTGTGGTTCTGGTTGTGTATCTTCTGCGAGTACTCTTGCAATTACTTCTTCAAGTTCATCATCTACTTGAGGTTGAGTACTAATGTTGTCTGTATTGTCATTTATCTCATTGGTTTTGTCATTTGTCTCATTGGTGTTGCATTCTTCAATTTTGATTCGGCTTAATGCATCTGCCACTTTATTATGTGATCCTGGCTTATACTTTATTATATAGTCATATTCTTCTAATTTTAATTTCCAACGAACTAATTTTGAGTTTGGATCTTTCAAAGAAAATAACCATTGTAACGGTCTGTGGTCTGTATAAATTATAAATTTGTTTCCATATAAATATGGTCTGAATTGTTTTACTGACCATACGATCGATAAAAGTTCCTTTTCAATCGTGGAGTAATTAATTTCGGCGTCATTTAATGTTCTTGATGCAAAGGAAATTGGTTTTCCATTTTGACTGAGATGTGACCCAATGGCAAAGTTGGATGCATCAATTGTTAATTCAAATGATTTGGAAAAGTCTGGGTATGCCAGTATAGGACTGTTAGTTAATAGTTGTTTACATGTTTCAAAGCAATTTATGTAATCTTTAGTAAGGAGAATTTTTGCATTTTTCTTTAAACATTGTGTTAATGGTTTAGTTATTTTTGCAAAATTATTAATGAATTTTCTGTAGTAACCAAGTAATCCTAAAAATGCCTTGATTTCTTTCTGTGTTTTTGGAATAGGATATTTTTCTATCGCTTTTATTTTTTCTGGGTTTGGTTTAATCCCGTTTTTTGTGACTATATGTCCCAGAAAAGAAACCTCTTTACATAAAAATTCTGATTTATCCAATTGTATTTTTAAACGATTTTTCCTAAATGTTTCAAAAACAAGTTTTAGATTTTTAATATGTTCTTCTAATCCGTTAGAAAATACGATTACATCGTCCATATATATGAGACATATTTTGTTTTGCAAGTCTTTAAGTACATTATCCATGCATCTTTGAAATGTTGCTGGTGCATTTTTGAGACCAAATGGCATTCGAATATATTCGTAATGTCCATTTTCAACTGAAAACGCAGTTTTCTGTGTGGAATTAGGGTGCATTTCTATTTGGTGAAATCCAGATGCTAAATCGATAGTTGTGAAATATGAACATCTACCTAGTTTGTCTAAAATTTCAGTGATATTGGGAATTGGATATTTATCCTCTATAGTTTTTTCATTTAATTTTCTGTAATCTATCACCAATCGCCATTTTTTCTTGCCACTAGCATCAGCTTTTTTTGGAACTATCCAAATTGGTGAAGAATAGGGACTTTGAGATGGTCGAATGATATTATTTCCTAGCATTTCTTTGATCTGTTTCTGTACTTCTTCCTTGTGGATGTAAGGATAACGGTAGCTTTTGGTATAAACTGGTGATTCGTCTTTAGTTTTTATTTCATGCTTGACCGAATTTGTAAATGTTAATTTGTCTTCCGGTTTTTGGAATATATCGCTGTATTTTTTACAAAGATGTATCAATTTCTTTTTTTCTTCGTCATTGAGATGTTTCGTTCTTAATAGTGTTTCGATGTCAGATTTCTGCATATTTTGTGTGGGTGTTGTTATTGAATAGTTGTAAACGTCATACTTGTTTAAATTAGTAAATTTAAGTTTGCTGTGATCAAAAGTTATTGGAAATGAATTGTAATTATGGAGTTCAAATGTTAAAGAATTATTTTGAACCGTAGTGATTGTATCAGGAATAAAATATTGTTCATTTGAAATTTCAGGAATGAAAAGATTAGTATTGTTTGGAAGTTTTGTAGGAGATGAAATTTTTTTTTTTTTATTACTTGGAATAATTGATTTTGGAAGTGTTTCTTTTTGATTACATTGGATATTGGTAAACAGCATTGAGAATTATAAAGAATATTTTTATTAAAAGATATATGTAAATTTAACTTTTTTAGATCTTCAAATCCTAGAGCTCCATCGAAATAATCATGAAAATCGAATAATATGATATCTAAAAAGTGTTCTGAATTAAATTCTGGAAAAGCTGGAACATGAGCTTGTTTATTTACATTTACTTCTCCTGTACTGGTTTTAAGTTTACATGGGTTATGGATGATAAATTGTGGACAATATTTTTCAACAATTGATGGTTTAATTATAGTTTTCGTGCTTCCAGTATCTATAAGTAATTTAATTGGGGGGTATTTTAACTGAATATATGGTAATGGTGAAGTTGTTGTTACATTGTAGCATTCTGTTATGTTGGTGAGTTGTCTGGGGATTCCTCTGTAAAATTTAGATTGTCATTAACATTTGCATTTTGCTGTGCTTGACGGATTTCTTCGTCCCAGTCTTCTAAACCTTCGTTGTATTCTTCATTAATAAATCTATTTTCCTCTGCAATGGCTGGATCGATTTCTTCTTCCCAGTCTTCTTCTAAATTCAATTCTTGTGGTGGTCCTTGTTGCAAGTCCATTCTTGCGAATTCTTGGAATGTTTCTTCTAATTGTGTAGGAATTTGTTCTCCTCGTTGGTCGTACTATATGCAATATTGTGGTGTAACATCGGTTTGAACGTGATGCAGTTCTTGTTGTCTTCTGTTGAATGGTCTGTTTACTGTGGAAGTAACCATGGGTGTTGGTCTATAATTTCTTGATTGCAATGTTCTATTTATCGTTGAGGTGTCCATAGGTGCTTGGTAATTATTATTAATGTTTTTTGGTGCCCATACGTTATTACCTGGTTGTTGTTGGTTATTAGTATTAGGTTGCTTGATGAATTGTTTTAGTTGCATTTGTTTATATTGCATTGGGATATATATATTACTGGATGAATTTACAGTAGTTGTATATTTATTAAATTGTTCTTCCCTTGTAACAATTTTAATTGCTTCATTTAACTTAGTAATGTCTTTTGTTCTAATCATTTGTTTTAGATTAAATGGTAAATTTCTAACGTATGTGTCTAATGCTAGTCTTTGAAATACTATGTTCATCGCTTTTTTAACTTCTTCACTGTCATTTGATTGTTCAAGTTTGCAAATCAACAAGGATTCGTAATCGAGAATTTTGTTTCCGAACGAGAAAATTGTGTCTTTTTTAGGGTTAAATTTTAAATGTATTAATTCTGTCTGAAGGGTTGGCAAATCCCTCGCGTCACCAAATGTGTCTATTAAAATTTGTTTTATTGTTGCCCAATCTTTCGCATCTCGTCGAGCTGAAACATTAGTTTGTGCTTGTCCATACAATTTGTTACGTATGGCTCTTAATACAAATTTATTTTGAACTTCATTGGTTCCCGTGCCATATGTAGCTTGTAATTCGTCACACGACGAAATAAAGTCTGTTAAAAGTGATGCCCTGCCATCAAATCTAGGGATGACATCGATATGCATTTTGAAATATTGAAAGTTGATAGCGACATCTGCGTCAGCCATTTTGTTTCAAAAAAATATGAAAGTTACCTTTTACAGTCGAAAAGTAATAACAAATTCAATTTTTGTTCTTAACTATTGATTAAACTTGATAAACAGTCAAGTTTTAATCGAAATTCTGATATACAGTCAAAATTTCCGAAAAAGTCTAAATTATGATTGTTATTTTGATAAGCAGTCAATAATAATCAATCGCGAATTACAATAATTCCAAAACTATCTATGAGTAATTATTTCTGATAAACAGTCAAAAATGTTACTCGCGAATTGAAATAATTCCTGGAGTTCCACACCAATCAATTAAAAAAACCAAAAGGAAGGGTAAAATAGGAACTTACTAGTTTTTCCCTGAAGTATTGTAGGCTTCTTGTTCAATCCTTGGACTACTAGGACCAATCGACAAATAATACCAATCCACAAATCTCTTGTCCGCAGAAATTCTCCTGGAAAATTCTCCTGGTCGAGTCTTCTAGTGAACAGTACCAAACTTCATAAAAGAGTACCGACTGCGCCAATTATGCTGGGTCGTGGGAGCCAAACACAATAAATTTATTTGAGAACGTTTATTAAACTAGCTAGTCACAATTACTTTACTTTCTATTGATGTATTCAATTTGGTGATTAATGTAGAACTGGTTTACAATCGAAAGTTAATTAGTATTTATACTATTTACTTATCATAATGATGTCATGGGATGTTTATATTATTTTTGATAACAAGGTTAATGATATTCGTAACATTATAATTGTTATGCATAATATGAACAAAGAGAATTAAAAAAATGAAAGTAGGTCATGAAGGTTAGGTGTACAACTTAAAGGATCATTAGATCCTCAAGTCTGTTACTCGGAACATCGATCAGAGCACGAAAATTAATGGGAACAATTCCATAAAAGTAATTAAGAAGTGATTAGAGTAAGAAGTAGTGTTTAAAGATAAGACCAGTGCGGCGTAAGAAGGCATATTCTACAGAGCAGTAAGTAATCTACGGTGGGTATAACTTTAACTTTTCTCATCTCTTACAGTACTCCGATCCTTGGTGTCTCATATATAACACAGCCACACAAAAAAAAGTTCTGTGCATCGGAACAAATTATATGGATATGGTGTATTTTTCGACGCTGAATCCGAATCCGTGGTCAAAAAATCTATCGTGTCAATTTTGTTTTTTAGTCAAAAACATCCCTTAAAATGGTGTAAAATCATAAAAATAATGTAATAACTCTTAACGAAGTGTGAAAAATGGTAGATGTTTTGTAGTCAAGAGTAGAGAATATAAATTAGAACCACAGTAAGCTATTTCTAAAAATTGAACCGAAATCCGCCCTTATGGGGGAGTGAAAACTACCGCTTAAACTCAAAAGATGCAGGTGAGTGTAAATAACATGTACAAATGCCAAATTTTTGTATCTCTTAGTGCAAAATATTTTATTCTGGTGCGACAACCAGGCATTACTCTCAAAGAGTAAAGACTCAATCCTATGGAGCACTCATAGGTTTCAAAACGGAAAAATAAAATTCAGGCAGGGTGAACAAATATGGAGTAAATTCATTCCAATCACCATACATGACTAGAGACTACCCTTAAAGGGTGGTAAGAGCTACCTATGGCTGCTATTAAAATTCGGAAAGGGTCAAATACTTGTAGCTCATTGTGCCAAATATATAAATCTGGTACGACAATCACCCAATCTTTTTAATAAGGTTGAAAATCACGTCTATTGGGGTGGGATTAAAAACTACTCCCACATACGGACGGAAACAAATAGACGGAAATTTAGTTAATTTAGGTATATAGCTTACATAGATAGAAAAAAATAGTCACTGAAGAGATAACATCCCATATCTATGACTAAAAAAATAGGAAAAGAAAACCACGGACAAGATATTTTGAAGATAGGAGAGAAAAATCATGAGAAAAGAAAGTATTTGAATTGATGGTCGAAAGTATGATATAAATAGGAAAAAGAATAGCTTTACACAGATTAAAAGATAGATAAGTTGATAAATGTGAATTAAGATAAACAGTTGAATAAGCAGGTATGGTATAATAAATAAAACACAACTGGTTAATTCTTAATGTATGAATTTAATCCATCTTTATCTACCCTGCCTAAAACTACAAATGCCTGAATTTTTGTTCCAGGATATTAGAAGTAATGAAATCCGTCCGTCTGTGGGGGTAGTTTTTACTCCTCCCCCCAAATTGGGATCATTTTCAACCTTATTAAGATTGGGTGGTTTTCGTACCAGATTTGTATATTTGGCACGATGAGCTACAAGTATTTGACCCTTTCCGAATTTTAATAGCATATTTATATGCATCATTTGAGCATGGGAAATTTGGGGGTAGCTGGTAGCTCTTACTACGGGTAGACTCTAGTCATATGTCGGTGGTTGGAAAGAATTCACTCCACATTTGCTCACCCTGCTTTAAACTACATTTTTTCCCCGTTTTGAAATCTATGAAGGGTGGGGGTAGTTCTAACCCTTCATAGAGTTGATTCGCTACCCTTGGAGAGTTCTGGCTGGTTGTCACACCAGAGTCAAATATTTTGCACTAAGATATACAAAAATTTGGCGTTTGCACATGTTATTCACACTCACCTGCGTCTTTTGAGTTTTAGCGGTAGTGTTCACGCCCCATAAGGGCGGATTTCGGTTTAATTTATAGAAATAGCTTACTGTGGCTCGAGTTTATTTAATATTCTCTACTCGACTACAAAGCATCTACCATTTTTCATTAAGAGTTATCACATTATTTGTATGATTTTACACCGTTTTAAGGGATGTTCTTGACTAAAAAACAAAACTGACACGATAGATTTTTTTTGGACCACGGATTCGGATTCAGCGTCGAAAAATACACCATATCCATATAATTTGGTCCGCTGCACAGAACGTTTTTTTCTTTGTGGCTAATTAACTAAACCCCCACTGAGGGTAGATAAGGTCATCTTACGTTCAAGAATGAGCGAGTTGGCGTTCTTATTAAAAATAAATTTAGATCAAAATGAGCGGTGGTGAATGAGTTCATCTACAGTTCATCTGCAAATCTCACATCAGAAATTTTAGTTCCGCCTATAGCTACACCACCCTGGCAGTCCTTCAACACTTGGCGCATCACTATGGATATTAAAGATGATTGGTAATTGATCGTAGAAGCAAAGGTGTCAGGTGAATCTCACGCCATTTTTATCTTTAAAGTCAGAGTTGGTGTCGATTTTCACCGAAGCAGAGTTTCCTTCATACAATCGGTGAATAAACAATAATGAATAGATATCTAATATAATACAGTCCACAGTTTGGTCTTTTCCACATTATAAAAGACCTTACAATGGCCTGTGAAATAAAGGTACTCTTACCATCTGATATATATTTTTTATTCTGCTATATATTTGTTAAAAAGCACTTTCTAACTGTTCCCTTCAACGGTTATGTTTTATCCAACAATTGTTGATAATTTGGACAATTTTCAATGAACTAGGCATTATGTCATGCCCTTTACATTTTCCAACATATGTAAATACATAAAAATAAATCTTCTTTCACAACAAACGCAGATTGACATAATTATAATACTAGAGGTTTTTATAATCATCTACCAAACAATATTAAAGAACTAAATTTTAACGGTTTCAAAAAGTAACCAAACATTTTTTACTTTTAAATTGTTTTTACTACCTTGTTTAATTAGTCCCTTGAGGTAAACCAAAAATAGGCAAAAAACCCAAAAGTTCTGCTACCGGACCGCAAGACGTCTCCCCCCCCATTTTCGAGGGCGGGGAACACGATGGTGACAATATTTTCGGACCTAACCTTCAACCCTAAACTGGAAAAACCACCCCTTTTCGGCAAATATTAATAAACATTTCAATTTTTAAAAAAAATAATGTCCAAGTCCAAAAATATCATGTAAATGGATTTCTTTGTTTAAAAAATTCATGACAATTTTGTTTGAAATTAAACCAAGTTGTCAGGTAGTTGTCAAGTAATTATTAGCTTTTTATAATATTTTTTAAATTTATCATTTTTTTCAATTTTTCAATTTTTTTATTTTGATGAAATATTGGGTTTAAAGTTTTTGGATAATTCTGAACAAGTTTCATTAATAAAATTTTCCGATAAAAAAACGCCGAGCACCGGAAACTCGAAAAAAGTCTCTTGGTTTCGGGTTGGAAGGTAGGTCGGAAAGTATTATCACCATCGTGTTCCCCGCCCTCGAAAACGGAGGTTTGGTCGTAGAACATTTGGGGTAAAAGCTTTACCTCAAGAGACTAAGTTTAGATACACCCTTTCTAACTTTGAAGTCTCATGAAATTTTAACCTTGACACTACAGTCAGGTAAACTTGAAATTTTGTGCCTCTTTTATGTTATATTTTATTTTTTACAATTAATTATTTTTTATTTATTTGCTTTTATCATGATTAGAGAATATTATTTAGGTATTATGCAAATCACAACTTACACACTTTTTTATTTATTATGAATACCTACTTTCTGTATATTGTTGCTCTAATCTGGGCACGCTAATATACTAGTTAGAATGTAAGGTTCAATAATTCTTGTGAATGACTGAATTTCAATAAATAATTTAAGTATCTTCAATATATTTTTTTGCCTTAAAATGCCAGGAATCTTATCATGTAATTCATTACTTCGTCAGTATTAGCTAGAAGAGTAGTTGCTTTGATTGGTTTTCCAATAATGAGTGCTTTAAAGTGTTTTCCTAAGTAGTATATTAGCGTGACCCGATTAAGTTGTCAATATACAGAAAATAGATAATTCCATATTAAATAAAAAAAAGTGTGAATGACTAAGTGTAAATAAATGATCTAAGTATTTTCAATATTTTTTTCTTTAAAATGCTAAGAATCCCATCATGTATTTCAATACTTCGTCAGTATTAGCTAGAAGAGTAGTTGTTTTGATTGGTTTTCAAAAAATGAGTGTTTTAAAGTATTTACCTAACTAGTATATTAGCGTGCCCAGATTAGGGCAACAA
Source organism: Rutpela maculata (assembly GCA_936432065.2). Lineage (NCBI taxonomy): Eukaryota > Metazoa > Arthropoda > Insecta > Coleoptera > Cerambycidae > Rutpela > Rutpela maculata. The sequence continues at coordinate 133,900,817 of OW386287.2, read as the reverse complement.
TATACAGAAAGTAGGTATTTTCATAATAAATAAAAAAGTGTGTAAGTTGTGATTTGCATAATACCTAAATAATATTCTCTAATTATATTTTATATTTATCATAATTTTAAATATTTATATTATAGTTATTATATTTTATATTAAAAATTGCAGTTTTTCTGACAACAAATGTAAATAAAATGTGGTCAAATAAAAAAGTTGTAAGTTGTTGCAAGTTGATGACAATAGTGCGTGGTGGAAAATTCTAGAAAAAAATGTAGAAGTTGTAGCTGATTAGAAGAACCATTTCAAGGATCTTATTCGGATATAAAATACTTTTTTGAATGTAAAATTATTTATATTTAGAAAATAATAATGATTTAAGGCACTACATATTTACATTGATTTATCACTGATAATAGCAACTTTCAGTGAAATGAGAATAACGAATATTCAATAAATTTATGTTTAAAATTTTAAATAAATAATTATACGTACATTGCGGATTGCCGCGATTCGTACATTATTTATTACATTGTAGTCCAAATAACAATTTTGTAAAGAGTTATATTTACTGTATTCGATTTAGCGGGGTACAAAACATGTTTAATAAATTAAAAAAACATTTTTGAATATGAATTATTGTGGAACTACGTTGTGTTATTTTGGAAGTAAAAAATATCGAACATATTTAAATAACTCAATACTTAAAATTTAACTAAAAATTAATTTTCAGCTAGGTAACGTAACTTCAAAATATTCGTCATAAATAATGTTTTGAAGGTTAATCCTAAATAATTAAAATGAAATATTAATCATATTTTGTTTTGACTTTCAAGTAACACACGATCTTTTTGGCAAGTTGCCATATAAAATGTGCGTTTGAATATGCCTAATTTAAACAAACGTTTAAAAACTAAAACCATACTACGCGAAAAACCTTCAACCGACAAGATTGAATTGGAGAATAAGACGTCAGTATCCATCACATTGTTTCCAAGTGACTAGATACAGGGTGTAATTAGTTTTATGTAATTAAAAATACTGCTAATGGGGAACGACTAGACGGACATGAAATTTATATAACTTTTTCTTCGGGACACTTCGAAAAAAAACTGACCTAGGTTAAAACTTTGAAAAATTACCTGCGAAAAGTTTGCGAACCTCTGCCTTCTGTGAGTCAATGATGTATACTAGTAAAAAAAAACGGCTGCCCAAGGAATCACTACTTCCACATCCAGATTCTCTATCCAAGTCACTCACAACGAAAAAACTTTGTGTGGAAATAATTGTTTATGGAACTTTAATAATATAATATTTGAAATCCTCTACCCCAAAAACCAGTAAAACGATACCCCATATCGGTAGTGGAGTGGGGGTGGTGATAGGGGGTGGTAGTGGGGGTGCATGAAGTAAAAAAATATTTTGGTTCTTGTACATACTTACACTAAATCACAATTCTTTTTCATCCCCTTTAGTAAGGGGGTGGGGGTTGGTAATGGGGGTGGCTAATGCCAAAAATTTTTTTGAGACCTTAGCTTCTCTTGTACATACTAAATACCAATTTTATGGACTCTCACCTGCTTGATTTACCCATTTACCCCAAATTTACCCCAATTTACCCCTCAACCCTTCGACGGAACAAGATAAAAATATAATCTAGTTCTAGATCTCGTTAAAGTACATATGTGTACCAAATTTCAAGTCAATATCTTAAACGGTTTCAGAGTAAACGTGCGGACAAAAAAAGTTACAGACAGACCGACAGACAAACAGAAATTTTTTTTTCGCTCAAACTTAAAATCTCGGACGTTTTATGACATTTTAAGCCTATTTGAACAATAAAAATTAAAAAAAATGTTTTTGTCGTTACTATACTCCACTGGACGTGGAAGTAAAATATGTGCGAGTTTACATCTCCCTCACTAGCACAAGAAGTTGAGCTAAAGCAAGCCGATTTAAGTGCCGCTTTTTGTGGTAGACGTGCAGGTATAATTTGGTATGCCAACAAGAACAAAAGTACTAAGCTCCTATACATGAAAGATGGTGGCAGTATTCAATTATGTCGGGTGACAGCTATCTAGTGTCTTCTTACGTTGTTTATTTCTTGTTGTAGATGCAACAACCTTTAAAAAAGGAAATGTAGGTCGCAAAAAAACCTTGATCTCGATTTAGTTCGACGACCGTTACTGATGTAGTCAATATCATAGGTACCTACCATCTGACCAGAAGTTATCAACCTATTTTACTACAACTTCTTTTTATTCTTTTCTACAAAGTTAGGGGCTTTAGATTCCATATTATACAGTGCGTGTAATTTCCGATTGGGCATGTACATTCGCGTAGCGCGAGAGATATGACAACACGGAGCAACAGCAAACTCGCCCGTTGGCGGCATAGATTAAAGAGTCGGCGCTAGATCACTGAAGCATTCCAGTTCTCAGTTATTTTATTTCAGCCACACGCGATGTTGCAATCCTTCCTCCCTATGCCCTGCCCGCCACTACACATAGTGTATAAGATTTTTTTCTTCATCTATTTACTCCTCATTCCAGTTATTTTGGTGAAATGAAACTAATTAAGCCCACATATATACCCAAGTGATTCGTGGGAAATGGACGAATCGATTGACATCAGTGTCATGACATTCAGTGACCATTATGGAGTTACAGGGCACAAACATACAAACAAACAAACATTACACTCAGCCACGTAGCCTTTATCACCCGTGCGTCGTTGGGTAAAAATTAAATGATGATGCATTTTCGTCACTGGCATCCTTCTTTCGTGACGGTTTAAGCACGTTGTTTGAAATATGATGCGTAAGCATTACAAAAATATGTATAGCAAGATGCATTTTAACATAAAAAATGTCTAAAATATAAATTTATCGCGGTGCATCGTAATGCATTGCAATGCCTCAGACATACAGTGTGGCATAGATTGTACGAAACGATCGTTTTTTTAAGCAATTTTTATCCATTTAATAGACCTTCATGATTAGAAAAATATTCGCGATATATTAAGAAAATTAAAATATTTAACAATTTTTACTTTTAATACAAAATTATATAATTTTTTAAATATCATTGCCTCCATTTTACCGCACTACTATGCGATTTGTTTTATCTAAAAGTGAGCTTGAAAATATAGTTTGAAATTCCAAAAGTTGTATTTATAGTGTTCCTTATGAGTGTGGTATACATTATGTATCTTCCAACCTAAAGCTTGACGAATATAGAAATGGAAAATTTGAGAAATAAGAAATTGGGGAACACGCATCATGTGATCCAATTGGACTTTGTGAGGTTTCAAAACTAAAAGAAAACTTAAGAAAGCTATTATTTTATTAAGCGAGGATAAATATATATCCAATTATTCTAGAAATTTTTGCATCAGGTGGTTGCCTATGCCTAGCCCCCAGAGACGAAAATAAAGTATATATATTTTAACAAACACGACTATGAAAATACTGGAAACACTAACAGAAACCTGTATTAAAGAGCCCTTAAAAGTTTAGAAAACAAATAGAGAGGTTTTTCCGAATCGCTGCTTTTAATTTAAATTTTAATTATACAGAGTGCGATGGATAAAATGGCGATTACACAGGCACACACAAAATAAAAAATTTCATGTACTTTTTTACCGACTATCATATCTATACGTATTTTGGGGCACTGAGATCGAATCCGAGATCAGAATTGTCACACACCGTCAATATTTTTATGCAAGCTCAAAAAACCGCTTAGAACAAGCCTGAAACCGGGTAAAAAGTAAATCGAAAGATTAAAAGAGTTGACCCATGTTTCTATACGTATTTTGGGGCGCTGAAACCGAATCCGAGGTCAAAATTTTCTTACCATGTCAGGATTTTGGCATAACCTCAAAAAACACCTTATAAATGGCCAAAAATGCATTTAAAAATAGATTTTAGTGTCTTGTGAACAGCGCCCCAAAATACCTATAGAAACATGAGCCAACTCGTTTAATTTATCAATTTACTTTTTACCCGGTTTCAGGCTTGTTTTTTGAGCTTACATGAAAATATTGACGACATGTGGCAACTTTAACCTCAGATTCGGTTTCAACGTCCCAAAATACGTATAGAAACATGGGTCAACTCGTTTAATCTGTCAATTTATTTGTACCCGGTTTCAGGCTTGTTCTAAGCTGTTTTCTGAGCTTACATGAAAATATTGACAACATATGACAATTCTGACCGCAGATTCGGTTTCAGGCGCCCCAACATACTATAGATATGATAGTCGGTAAAAAAGTACGTGAACTTTTCTACTTTTTGTGTGCCTGTCTTATTAAAGCTGAATAATTCATTAAATTTTGGTTATTTCTTACTGAATTCTCAATTTGGGCTCGGCAATATAAAGAGGTGGTCAATGTAAACCTTACTGTTCCAATAGCCTCATAAATAAAATCGCATGCCGTCAAATCTGGCGATCTTGCTGGCTAAGTAACATTTCTGGATGTGACATAAACGAGGAACAAACGTCTTGTTTATCTTGAAAAATTGGGCTGAAATAACTATTGTCGCACTTTCATTTTCATCCTCAAAAAAGTAAGGATCATTAATATCAGAAGACGATATTGTACGCCATGCTGTAACCTCGGCAGTGTATAAAAGTTTCTCGTTGAGATGGTGGGGATTTTAGAGCAACCAATACCTTGTTTATTCAGAAAACCGTAAATGTGAAACTGTGCTTCATCGGCAATACACAGATTATAAATAAATTCTTGTCTAAAAAAACCAACGATTGATGACAAAAATTTGGGCAGCTGATGTGATCGCGATCTTTCAATTCTTACATCTTGTGGAAATTTAAGTCTTTATGCAAAATTCGTCATAGACTCCTGTCCGAAATATTTAACGAAACTGCATGACGACCTGCAGAACTAAATGGACTATGTTCGAAGACGGTCCTGACTGCCGCTGACTGTTCTGTCCGATGACCTGTTTTCTGGCGTACGTACTCACCCGGGGGCTTTTCTTCAGTTCAGAATCAGATGTCTTAGAGGCATGACCAGATGGCAATAGATTATTACGATTGACGTTGAACCGGCGGGAAAGCCGATTTTTATAAATGCCCGTTTCTATGCATCTCAAGATTGGAGAAGTGTCTGCGCAGAAGCGGACGTCACCTTCAAGATATCGCATCGCCTTCAAAAAATAAAATTCTTTTCCTTATACATTAAAATTCTTTACTTATAATTTTTAAAATAAAGCATTTCAATGAATTATTGCCTTGCTTTTCTATGAGCCTTTTTCTCTGTCGCACCCTGTATAACAATTTATGTAGCAATTTTGTTTTAGTTTATGTATTTTTAGTTGTGAGGCATTTTGCAGCAGTCAAAACTATTCAAAAAGTAACATGCGTTTGATCGATTTGACGCGGAGGTTTCTGTCATTAAATTTTTAAATATTTTTGGAGAAGTGGCAAAATACCAAATAAAGATTAAAAAAATATGAATATATGTCACAAATAAATAATTATTATAGACAATATTCCCTTACTTTCGTTTCACATTTTCGTAAAAAATATTTTAGGAAATTAGAGCTTTTTCATTTGGTTTACTATTATTATCAATCAAGAACTGTTCGGCAATATGTACTTATCCCTATTACATAATTATATATTTTTTATATATTTTCAAAAATAATGCTTTTAAAATATGCAATATATTAATGCTAATTGAAGTTTGTGAAATAAAACAAAAAGAATAACAATAATTTAAGAAATCATCAACATTGAAAAGGTAAATCTAAAAGATCATATTTAACTAAAAGGCAATGTTGAAGATTATATTAATTGTTTCTAATATGAATCTTATGTGCGTGATTTTAATTCATTAATATCATTGACCAGTGAACTTGTAGCATTTGTATTTAAAGATTACCAAAGAAATAAATTAAAGGATTCAGATAAGAGAGTCCTGGAAGACATGCAATTAAAGCATTAACACCACATATTCATCTTCATGGAAGTCCACTCCTTTTGTATTTTCCTAATGTTATATCCTACATGCATAAAATTTACTGCTGTGTTACAACACAACAAGAAATGTATTAAAACTGACAAATGTTGAGCGTTTCTAATGAGTTTTTCCCACACAAAACTTAAATTATGGCCTACATCTTTGGCTAAATATTTTCAGAAAATTTTCTGTTGATGTGAGTTAAATTTGAACTTATATTGAGTCAACGAATTTTCGCCAAAATATGTAAATTTCTTTAATGCATGCTTATTAAACTTTCCTGTATTTCCTTCCGTAGTTGCAAGCTTGCCGTAGAAAAAACATCAGAAGTTTGATAGATGTACGAGTTATTTTTAAAATGTTTTCAAAATTGATCGGACGGGATACGCAACGATATTTTCTTTCATTTAATCAGTCAAAAAGTGACACTACCTCGACCATGGCTTATAGAGAAACCAATTATACATACGTCAATATATGTTGGTTAGCTAATTCATTCATCGATTCAATAGGGTGCATAACAACTCGTTATATCGGCATTCGTCATAGAGAAAGTGCGTATTAGTAATCTGATTGGATTCAAAATAGTCAAGGAGTTAAGATGTATAATTTCCTCTCTGCGAACTTAGGAGAGAAGAAAATTCAGTAAATTTGCAGTTCACAAAAATTACTTACAGCCAGTTTCTCGTACATTCCGCTGTCGAACTAACAGCTATCGCTTCGACAAAGTTATATAACCGATAACTTGCAAGGTGTTTCTGAAAACTGTTTCGATAAATTTCAATCGATAGTAATTCAGCAGTTAAATTGGTTAAACTACTGTACACTAGATGAATTTTCATTGTAGCCAACTTCATGCTATTATTATACTCTTCGCAAATACGAAAACGAAGAGTATATTGCATTTGATCGGCACATTTCTAAATCCGTAAATATCGCTCGCAGACAAAAAATTTTCATATCATTGTGTTAGTGAACGAATTCTGAACAACTTTCAAAATGTCCGTCTGTCCGTCCGTCCGTCCGTCACGTTTCTTGTAAGCACGATAACTCAAGAAAGAAAAATCCGATTGTACTGAAATTTGGACAGTAAGTTAGTGTTAGCTAGAGGAAGAACCTTATTGTTTTTTTAACAAAATAGATTGGTAAATAAAAAAGTTATTAATAATTTAAAATTTAAAAAATATTTTTTAAATTTTTTTATGGTTTGTAATAAATAGAAATGTCATTTCCTATCACTATTTTTTTTTAATTTTATATACATTTTACTAATGTATGTTTCCTAATACACAATAAATCACAATAAATTTACCAATAGTATATATTACACTCATTAACAATTTTAGTAATAAGAAATGGTGGTGTAGTTGCAAGAGTTTTAAGGGTCCCGGGCAAGTTTAATGTTGACATTTTTATTGTTTTTTTTTATGTAATATTTTAATAATTCAGTAATATCTAAAGAATTGAGAAAAAATATTGTTATAAGATTGCAAGGACTACTCATTATTCTTATACGGTGATAGAGATTTTATGTAGCGTTATTTTTTTTATCTATGTTGACAGTGTTTTTTTCTTTCGTTTTGCGAAATCTAACGGAGTATATCTATATAACATATTCCTTTTCCTTTAGTATTTTTTATATTGTCGGTAATACTTATAAAAAAAATGAAATGTACTAGATATTTATTTCCGTATTTTAGTTATTTATAATGATACAAGTTTGTGTATTTCTAAAATTTCACCAGTTGAAAATATGTATTTTGTCATGCCCCGTATATAAATTATATTTTTGCAGTGTTGTATTTCTATATTATTCATTTTGATATTTCATATTTAAATATTTCTATTTTGTCGAGCAATGAATTATTATTATTATTAATGAATATATCATATTACCGTTTTTTCAATTATAATTAAAATAAACATTTAAGACATAAAATATAAAAGGAGTTAGGTAAGGTAAACAATAAATAGCTGAGGAAGTCAAGTATTCAATTTGAATTGACCGCCAAATGATACGAATATATTGACAAATCACAGCTAAACGTAACCGTGACTTTCGATCGTCTAAATACATGTTGATATTGGCGCTAAAGCATGTAAAATGGCATCTACTGTCTAGATATTTGTGTCAGTGTTTTAGCTAGTGATAAAATATTGTAATTTAAAAATTGAACTATTGAGAAATCGTTATATAAATCAATAAAAGTGGCATAACAAAAACAGTTAATTTAAGTGACAGGTTGAAAGAATTATCTACCTTGTGTACCTCACTGTGTTTGTAAAAGTTTCGTGATAAATTTTTTAAATGAAAAATAGCCTCTATCTACTATCCGTTGGTAAGAGTATTGTTTTCTATATATATTGTTATGATCTTTAGTTCGTTTATTGTTGCTTACAGTTATTATCTTTAGCTTTAAGTAATCATTCTTTCTTATAAGACAGGTTATAGGTAGTCAAATATACTTAATAAGTGTATTTTATAAAAATATATACTTAGTGTGGTTTAACGAGAAACTTGTGTACAATACCTTACACCATATTTTTATTAACATAGGTAGTATATCTTTTGCTGGAAAATATAGAAGTAGGTACAAACGAAATCATCGAAAATTCTTAATTCTTGGCCAGAAATCGAAGTATTTTAAATTTGTTAAGTAAATTTTTATTACATTTACTGTAAGCGGTAGTTTCACCAAGATTATATTAAACTATTCTTACGTTAGTTGAGGTTTAATATCATGGGATAACTTTTCAAGAAATATAGATATTGTAGGTAAGCAAATAAACTTAATATATTAATTTATTATCATTATTTTAAGAAAAATACTTTTTTGTATGAAATAAAAGTTACTATTAATTAGTGCGTATTATAAAGTTTATTTGATATTTATATATAATGCCTAAAACAAAGAAGCAGTCGCATAAGAAGCGAAATTCGCAAAATAAAAAAGCCGTGCAAGCTTTACGTGAAAGTCAGGTAAGTGAGGAATCAAGTGAATTCAAAGCAAAAACTATTGTTGAACGAAAGCGTAAGTCAAGACAAAATGAAGAACAGAAAATCCGAGAACAAACTAGTAATACAATGCAACATAAAAAGCGCAGACTTAGTGATGAATATAGACAAAATGAGAATGAAAGAAATGCAAAAGCACGTCAAGATAGAAGAAAAAATGAAGAATACCGTGATAAAGAAAGGGAAAGGAACACTGTAGAACACGAAGAGAGAAGAAAAAATGAAGAATACCGTATTGTGGAAAGGGAAAGGGACAAAGTAGAACACGAGAAGAGAAGAAAAAATGAAGAATACCGTATTGCGGAAAGGGAAAGGAACACTGTAGAATACGAAGAGAGAAGAAAAAATGAAGAATACCGAAATAAAGAAAGAGAAAGGAACACTGCACAACACGAAGAGAGAAGAAAAAATGAAGAATACCGTATTGATGAAAGGGAAAGGGACAAAGTAGAACACGAGAAGAGAAGAAAAAATGAAGAATACCGTATTGTGGAAAGGGAAAGGAACACTGTAGAACACGAAGGGAAAAAAATGAAGAATACCGAAATAAAGAAAGAGAAAGGAACACTGCAGAACACGAAGAGAGAAGAAAAAATGAAGAATACCGTATTGTGGAAAGAGAAAGGAACACTGCAGAACACGAAGAGAGAAGAAAAAATGAAGAATACTGAAATAAAGAAAGGGAAAGGAACACTGTAGAACACGAAGAGAGAAGAAAAAATGAAGAATACCGAAATAAAGAAAGAGAAAGGAACACTGCAGAACACGAAGAGAGAAGAAAAAACGAGGAATATCAAAAAGAAGAAAGGCAAAGGAATACTGCAGAGCGTGAAAAAATAAGAAAAAACGAAGAATATCGAAACGAGGAAAGGGAAAGGGACAGCGTGGAACACCAAAGAAGACAAAATTTGGAATATCGAATTGAAGAACAGGTAAGGAATTCTTTAGAACATTATTTGCATAGATCACAAATTGTACAAATTAATATAGACATCGAAAATAACAATAGACATTTAAGTAATATAGAAATATTTAATGTTATTAAACAAAAAAGTCCTACCTGCGTGTGTGCATGTTGTGGAGGTCTTTTTTTTAATAAATCCATTTCTAAATTAAAGAAAAGTATTATTATATTAAAATATGATTTAGAATTTGCCGATAAGGTTTTCAACATGGCAACAGGTGAAGAAGAATTTTTTTGTTTTACGTGTAGGTCGAATATTATGAAAGGTAAAGTACCAAGAATTTCTCTATACAATATTAATTTTGTTAACGTCCCACATTTATTAAAAAAGTTGACATGTTTAGAAGAAAGATTAGTTAGTCCAAGAATTCCTTTCATGAAAATTACTAGGTTAGGATTCGAGAGACAGTGCGGGTTACAGGGGCAAGTAGTTAATGTTCCTATAGATATAGATACTTTGGTTCAACGACTTCCGCGAGCTTTTGATGAAACATATACTATACAACTAAATTTAAAACGAAAATTGGAATATAGAAGTAGTTACATCTGTGAAACCATTAGGCCTCGCGTAGTTTTAGATGCCGCGGAATATTTAATTACAACGTCCTTGTATATAGAAAAAGGGATCACTATTTCAGAGAACTGGATTCAAGGCCGACAAGCTTTAGAAAATTTCATAATTTTGGAAGAAGATATTGAAAATTTTAATAACTTCAATAAAAATGTGGATGGGGAAAATGTTGATGATATTAATGAAATTAATTTAAATCAAGAAACTCTTTTAGACAATATTCATTTGCAGAATATTACCCTTGCTCCCGGTGAGGGCCATAAACCTTTATCATTGCTATTGGACGAACATGCTGAGGAACTGTCTTTTCCAAAAATAAATAAATACGGATAAATTTAAGCTACGGAGAAATTGCCAAATTTGAAATTCGACACTGCGATAGGAGATGTGTGAGGGTTGATAAATTATTATACACATATAAAAAATTAGAAATTTCCAAAATTCAAAGTGCGATTAATATTTGTTTAAGAAAAAAATCTAATACTGAAAATGTTACTGTCGGGAATCTTTTCAATAACAATTTTATTAACAATTTAGTCCAGCACGATGACGGTTTTCGAGTTTCAAGTAATGTACGAAGTTCACCTGCGTATTGGGAAAAACAGAAGAAAAAAGTTATCGCTATGGTACGTCAGTTTGGTCTACCAACCTTTTTTCATAACTCTTTCAGCAGCCGAAACTCATTGGCCCGAACTTTTAGTCATACTCATGAAAGTATTAGAAAATAAACAAATTTCATTAGAACAGACATCTCAGTTAGAGTTTTCTGAAAAGGCCCGATTAATTCGAAGTTATCCGATGACTTGTGCTAGGTATTTTGATTACAGAATTTACGAGTTGTTGAAATTATGCAAAGGTAAGTCAGGTGTTTTTAGGGACAATTCTGTCGCCCACTATTTCTTTAGAATAGAGGATCAGAAAAGAGAATCTCCACATCTGCATGGTATGTTTTGGCTAAATGATGCTCCTATATTCAACCCCGATAGTACAGAACATTTAGAGACTTGTATTTCTTTTATAAACAAATATATTTCATGTGGTTCCTCTGCCCCTTTTGTTGAAAATTTGGTACCACTTTAAACACATAAACATAACAAAACATGTCAATGCGAGGTGAAGGGCAAAACTATCTGCCGGTTTGGATATTCACTTCCTTCCATGCAAAATACCTGCATTCTTTTACCTCTTCAGAATTTAAAGTCCCATGAAAAATCCGTTCATTCGCAAAATTATTCCAAATTTCTGGACATCTTAAATTCTGCAAACTTACACAATTCTGATTTAACTTTCTCAGATTTTCTAAAAAATGCAGGCTTAACAGTAAATGAATATATGAATGCAATTAGAGCCAGTATTAAGAAACCCAAAATTTTCCTTAAACGTTCATTTAAAGACAGATTCCTAAATTCTTTTAATCCAGAAATTATTTCCCTACATCAAGCTAATATGGACATTCAATATATTTTTGATGCCGTATGCATGTTGCTCGTACATTATTGATTATATTAACAAGTCACAGACTGGAATTTCCAAACTATTAAACGAGGAACTGCAAAATTTAAGAGAGAGAAATTATTCCGTGAAAGACAGATTGCGGGCCGTGGCTAATCAGTTTATTAATTGCAACGAAATTAGCGCGCAACAAGCTGCGTACAATGTTCTCGGGATGCATATGAGTGAAACTAGTGAATCGGAAATTTATATAAATACGGCTCCTATAAATGAACGGGTTAGATTATTAAAGGCGAATAAAGATTTGGGAATGTTAGACTTTGATTTCACAGATGTTTTTGCTTTAGGTCTTTTGGATTACTATGTTAATCGCCCAGATAATTTGGAGGATACATGTTTAGCATGTTTCGCGACCGATTCTACATACACTAAAACTCTTTCCGAACGCAACATCACAGAAAACACTTACACACTAAGAAATAATTTAGGTTTCCTGAAATCACGAAAATTTTCTAAAATAATAAGATTTAGGAAGTATGGGCTTCAGCAAGATCCAAAAAACTATTATCGGGAACATTTAATGTTATATTTAAATTGGCGCAATGAAGAAGCTGAACTACTGAATGTTAATCATGAAAGTAGGTTTAATCAAAATTTTATAACCATTATCAACAACAAGAAATTATTTAACGTTTTTGAGGACACCGATTTAGATAGTATCTTGAATGAACTTGAACACCAACACGATCAACACAACACTAACATTCCAGACATTACCTAAGTGAATCTCGACGAGGAATTTTTACCTTACGCGTTACAAGACATGCAGTAGATATTTTGGCAGAAATCGGCATGCAAGAAGTTCCAGAAATTTTAAGGCATACATTTAACATCAGATTTCAGTCAACAGATGAAGAATTTGCAAAAATAACGCGGTCTTTAAATTTGAAACAACAACAATACCTAAAACATTTTTTACATAACATTCGAATAGGAAACACGATGCATGAATTCATCTTCGGTGGAGCTGGAGTGGACAAATCTACATTAATAAAAGCATTGTACCAATCTCTATTAAGATATTTTAATTCAATTCCTGGCAATAATTCAGACGATGTAAAAATTTTATTAACAGCTCCAACTGGTAAGGCAGCTTTTGGGATTGGTGGTGTAACTTTGCATTCTGCTTTTGCTCTTCCTATCAATCAAACAAGCAGTACTTCACTGATTCCACTTTCTTATGATGTCATAAATACACTAAATACAAAATTGTCCAGTTTACACGTAATATTTATAGACGAGATATCTATGGTTGGTACGATAATGTTTCACAATCTAGATGCCTGGTTAAAACAAATTTTTAAGAGTAGATTACCTTTTGGAGGGATTTCTATTGTAGTATTTGGGGATTTAAAGCAGTTACCCCCCGTTGGTGACAGGTGGGTTTTTCTAAGTTCTTCTCGTGATCCATATAGTGAATTGGTTGGGGAACCACTTTGGTCATTGTTTAAATGTTTCGAGTTGACTGAAATTATGCGCCAAAAAGATGATGTTCCGTTCGCAAATGCCTTAAATAACTTAGCAATCGGTGCAATGTCTAGAAAGGATATAGAAATGAATGCGATCAAGGGAAGGGAAGGATGGTTCAGATTTAGCAGAAGTTCATTTATTTAGTAGCAACGCGGAAGTTGATCATTTTAATAATATTAAATTACTAACATTACATTCGGAAAGTGCCGTTTGCTTAGCTGTAGATTTAGTGAAAGAGAGTTGCACGGAACAGGTCAAAATGAAATTACTAGAAAATATCCAAAAACTGAAAATTTCAGAAACGTCTGGACTTGCTCATAGTTTAACTTGCAAAATAGGAGCGAAGTACATTTTGACAAATAATATAGACACCGATGATGGTTTAGTAAATGGAGCTACAGGTATTCTAAAACATATCACATATGGGGTTTCCAATAAAGAACGGGCTCCGGAAATTTTGTGGATACATTTTTCAGATCTACAGGTCGGACGCGTTACAAGATCAAAATTTCAATTAAATAATAATTTTACACCAACAAAACGCATTGTTCGTAATATTAAGCGCACGAAAAAAAGTAATTTGTCAGTGGAACGCAAGCAATTTCCTTTGGTGGTGGCAGAGGGAATTACTATACATAAAAGTCAGGGTGCGACATATAAAAGTGTTGCAGTTCATTTAAAATCCGGTTTAGCCCGAAATATACCATATGTTGCTTGCAGTAGGGCAACTAGTGCCAGTGGATTATATTTAATAGGTAAATTTCAACCACCCCAGCCACCTAAAAACTGCATTGTATTGTCAGAAATTGATAGATTAAAAAATAGAGCCAATTTAGTACCTACATTTGAATTTTTGGTAAACCGGACGCCAAACGTATTTCAAATCATGTATCACAATGTTCAAAGTTTGCACAAACATTTCAATGATGTCATTTCCGATTACTGTTTTACTTCTTCGGATTTCTTGGCGTTCGTAGAAACATGGACTCTTGCGGAGGACGACTTAAACATTCCCAATTTCACCATTTGCTGTAAGCCAGAAAGTTTAGAGAGAAAACCCTGTGGTATCGTTTGTTACATAAAAAATAACATCTTGAATAATTTCACCCATCTGGAGTCAATTGTAATATTTGATAATGGACAAGTTTTAGAAATTGTAGTAGAACAAATATTTAATTTGATTTTGATTATTACATACAAAGGGCCAAATTTTTCAATAATTAAAGCTGCAAATATTTTAGATAGTATTTTATCAAAATTTACATCTATCAAGATCATTATGCTGGGAGATTTTAATGTGAATTAAAAAAAAAAAAACAGTAATAGCGCAATATCACAAACTTTAATTAAATTTCACTTTCAACCATTACTAGCTCCTCATGAATCCACAACAAATGTGGGGACACAAATCGATTGGTGTTTCTCCAAATTCATTCCGAATTTTTACAATATTGGTGTATATCCAACAGTTTTTAGTTTCCATAATTCTATGTATTTACAATTAAAAAATTCACATAAAAATTTCGAAGCACTTAATTCAGAATATTCTCCAATTTAAGTCACTTCTTTAAGACCAGTCAATAATCAAGGCCAAAAGAATAAGCATAATTTAATACAACCAGTTAAATTTTCAGACTTACGGGCACCTCCTAATTTGAATATTAATTTTTGTATTTCTTCTCCAGTTATCGAAGATAATAACCCTCCAGACAGCAGTTTTGACAATACTTCAGATTTGCAAATATAAGTGGCACCTAAATTAGACAATCATTGTAACGGATGTTATTCAAATTCTGTAGTGCAATGTGTACTACGCTTAGACTATTTAATGCAAATACTGGATAGTTATGCCGTAGATGGGCAGTCCATAGAAGATTTAGTAATGTCAATGTTAAACTTATATAAGCCACATAATAGGAATATGCACTTTAATACCGATATTATTCGACGAGTTGTTTCTGGTCCGGGAACTCCTGACTATACAGTAGATCAGCAACAAGATGCTCAGGAATTTTTTTGCAATTTAATAAATAAAATGTCATCAACTGTTAATCCCCAAATTAAGACTATTTTTGAATTTCAAAATATACAAACTTTAACTTGTACGTCTTGTAATCTTCGGCGTGATAATCAAAATTCGGAATTTTGTATTTTTTTTAACTTTAGCGATCATATTGATAAAACGTCGGTATCCCTTTCATGCCTTTTGGAAACAGCTGATCAATTTTCCTCTAATTGTCAAAACTGTCACAATACCGTAGATTTTTCAAAACAAAATTCTTACAATTTCGAAAATAACCGGTATCTTGTATTAGTATTGTTAAAATACTCGTATAATGTTCGAGGAGAAAGTTTCAAACTCAATATAGATATTTCTAATTTTGACGAAAATAATTTTATCATTAACAATACAGCATTTAAAACTTTAGGCATAATAAATCATCACGGTCATAACATTAATCAAGGTCATTATACGTGTCTAATTAGAAATTATTTTAATTCATGGATTTTATGTGATGATTCTAATATAATCTACAACAAACATATTGACAAATCTTTAAAAAACGCGTACCTACGTAGTTATTTTGGAAAAGATAGAGTAAATTGTTTTATTTACTTACTTTCATTAATTAATAAATTATTATTCAGTACAGGTGAGGTTTGGGAAGGCTAGAAAGGGAGGTTTGGAGCCCTTCACTTAAAAAAAAATAAATTACTTGATTAGATTTCTAGAAATCAAATATGATGACAGTCTACACCTGCTCCACGTCTCCATATATCAAGTTATCGGTATAAAGTCAGGAAGGACTTCAATTTACAAGACAAAAGCAAGATTACTTTTAAAAAATTGCGACGAATGTGCAACAATTATATAAAAGGTGCAATAAACTGCTGCCTGCGAAGAGTATAATGCTCATCTCTATGGTACCTTTTCTAGTTTTTAATGTCATTGTTACTGTCTACTGTCAGATTTCTAATGTTAATATTAGATTAGCATTCGTGAATAATATTAGTAGAAATTCTAGTATTCATTTTAGCATTCACCCTCAATAATTCATATGTAAAAGTTGTTTTGATTTATAAAAACATCGAATCAGAAAGGTATTGCAGATAAAGAAGGATTTCGATGGGTAGTCGATTGAATTTCATCAATCAAGTTTTACTTCCACATTCACTGGAAGTATAGTAACGACAAACAATTTTTTTAAAATTTTTATTGTTCAAATAGGCTTAGAACGTCATGAAATGTCGAGATTTTAAGTTTGAGTGAAAAAAAATATCTGTCTGTCTGTCGGTCTGCTAGTCTGTCAGTCTGTCTGTAAGTCTGTAACTTTTTTTTGTGCGCACGTTTACTCTGGAACCGTTTGAGATATTGACTTGAAATTTGGTACACGTTTGTAATTTAACGATATCTAGAACAAGATTATATTTTCATATTGTTCCGTCGAAAGGTTGGGGGGTAAATTGGGGTAAATTTGGGGTAAATTTGGGGTAAATAGGTAAATCAAGCAGGTAAGAGTTCATAAAATTGTTATTTAGTATATACAAGAGAAGCTAAGGTCTCAAAAAAAACTTTGGCATTAGCCACCCCCATTACCACCCCCACCAAAGGGGATGAAAAAAAATTGTGATTTAGTGTGTGTGTACAAGAACCAGAAACCTCAAAATTTTTTTTACTTTATCCACCCCCCCTACCACCCCCTATCACCACTCCTACCCCACTACCGATGTGGGGTATCGTTTCATGGGTTTTTGAGGTAGAGGATTTCAAATATTATAAACAATTATTTCCACATACAAATTTTTTTCGTTGTGAGTGACTTGGATAGAGAATCTGGATGTGGAAGTAGTGATTCCTTGGGCAGCGGATTTTGCAGTATCCTTGGTAAATCTAAAACGCTCCCTGTTCATTTTCACTATATTCTTCAAATGGATCACTTCTAATTCGAAAATTTCGAAGAACGTCTATTTCCTCAAATACTTCAAACACTTCGTCGTCTGAAGAATCACAAGTGCTTGAATAATTCATTCTAAAATATTTACAGCTTTAATATATTTTAACACGTTTTTTAATTTGTACTTGAATTGGTACTTATCCACTATCTCAAATTATAACTAACAACTGGGTTATATGTATTAAACTAAAGCATAAGTTGGTTGTAACATGTAATAGTAATGTGTCATAAGTTAACCTAACATTTATACGCCAAAACACACCTCTTTTACATTAAAATACAATATATATACTGCGCACGCGCCAGATAGTTATTGAAATAGATATCCCTTTTACATTAAAATACAATATATATACTGCGCACGCGCCAGATAGTTATTGAAATAGATATCCCACCCATATTGACGAGATATCTGTTCGTCAAGTTTATCGAAGCATTAGCACTTGTCGAACGTTTCGGAAAAGTAAATTCTCTACTTCATATATATCATTCATATACAGTATCTCACTACATTGCAAAAAAATATAAGGCAGAAAATACGACGTATTGATTGTTTCGAGATCTGGGTCTGGAGACGTCTGTTATGAATTCCCAGCATCATAATATCCTTAATTCGATCATTATTTGGTGAGGTGATAATACAGAACGATTGATACTTCAAGGAAAATCAGTTGGTAGAAGGCGAAAATGATGTTCCCTAAAACAATAGGCTGATAACACCAAGTAGATGATGGGAAAAAGAGAACGGCGAGGCCTAGTGCCTAACAGCAACCGCCATAGATGACATGATGGTGTCAGATATATCATACAGCAATGGCAACTAGAATGATGTATGATAATAATAATAATTCTAATAATTCTTTATTCTCAATTAATTGTATAAAGGAAAAAATAATACAAGTAATTGTAGAGAGCGTCAGGTTAAGAACAATACATGCACAAAGTTATATAATATACATACAAATATTACATACACAACGATTATTGTATATAACGTCATTGGACAACATATATGTGTATAATACACATAAAACAAAACAAACAGAGTTAAAGGTAACTTAAGTTTAACGTTAATTAAAGAAAAATTCTTCAAGAGTGTAACAGTTTTTATCAATAAGTAAGGTTTTGAACCTTTTTTTGAAAATAGTAATGTTTTGAGAATTATTTATCTCAGTTGGCAAAGCATTGAATATTTTGCAACCGTTAAAATAAATACTTTTTTTGATACCGTGCTGTCGAATGTTGATCAGGTATAAGATTATTTTTAAAAATGTTTGCAAATTTTTATAAACAAAGCAGACCAGTTCATAAATATATGTACCAATTAGTGTTTTAAATCTTTGAATGCTGTTCTGCAGGATTCTCTTTTTGACACCTTAGTTAATATTCGCAGTGCATATTTTTGTAGGGTAAAGACACGTTGAGAGTAACTACTTATTCCCCAATTAATGATACCATATCGCATCTAAGAGTGAAAGTTTGCATAATAAAGACTAATTACGATATTTGAATATGAATCACAAAACGTCCGCCAAGACATTGTGAATAAGAAAAAGTAGAGGAAGGCCTATTATGAAATAAAAACGATGTTCGCCCTTTTTTGAAGAGCGATTTAGGATTCCATCATACAAATTTCAACTTCCAAAATCGGTAATGGAAACAAGACCCTATTATACTCAAAGTCCAGAAGCGCATTTGATGTGTCAAGTTTCAATTCGACCCTGGCTGAACCTGAAATAAGCAGAAAATTTCAGCATGGGCTAGAAAAATGGGTAATTTCGAGTCCACTAAAAATGTGATCATTAATAATAATATAATGTTTATTTTTAAACAATACAAGAATACACTCAAAGAAAATGATAGGTAAATTCAACCAAAAAGAGCATATGAAATCGCGCATATCTAGTTTCATAGTTAAATCAATCAGAAAAGAATAGTCAAACAACTTTATTTGTTTTCGTAAACAAATAGTAGTTTAATAATCATATCTTCTTGTAACAAATTAAATAGTACAATGACATTTTTTTATGTTCACTAACCATTTTCAATTTGGTCTGCAATTAAATAGTACAACGACTTTGTTTTAACCTCCCCACAATAAAATTGTGGGAGGTTACTACAATTAGTCCAAAATCGAAAATTGAGATAACATCAAATCTTTACGTTTTGAGGTCCCAGGAACCCAAAAAAGTTGTTTTTAAAAAATGTCTGTATGTGTGTATGTGTGTGTGTGTGTGTGTGTGTGTGTGTGTGTGCGTAGGTCTTGCAATAATTGTGTGGACACACACCATTCTATAACCATACTTATGTGGCCTTCGCTAATTGTGTGGCCATGCACATGGCCACACAATTTAAAACCTATTTTTACAGCATCTATGTGGCCTCCCCACCCCATATCTGTCGGTTTCTGGAAATGGCCACACAAGTATAGTAAAAATTTGGTGTGTATAATGTCAGTAATTTCACCAAATTGTGTGGCCTTGTACAGTGCTGCCCCCAGCGGAAATATATATTATACTGCTATTATTTCCATTTCTTCGTGTGTATTCAAGATGTGTGTTAAATATGACTTTTACGTGGCCCTAACAGTTTTATTGAATTGTTGGGTGAGTATTTAGTAGGTCGTATTACTATTGATAGAACATTATTAGAAATGAAATAAGATTATATTTTATTGTAACGGACCTTTTTTAATCAAATATTATTGATATTATTTATTTATTCTTTTATTTTCTGCATTTCATCTAGGTAAGCTTTTTCTCTTTTCATAATGATTTGAAGAAAAAAAAGGACTATATCAATATAAATTTGAATATATAGTATGTTCCTGTTTTGTGTAAAGGAGAGGGAAAATTGTCATATTACGTTTTAGAAATTAACTTTATTAGAGGGACACCAACTAGAGGAATAGAAATTTGCTTATAGAAAAAATAAATTCACATAATAAAAAGCAAAATTTAAACTACATCCAAAAAGATAAGAAACATTACATAAACTCAACTTCTTTTGCAGCTAAGTCAAACACTAAGTTTTGTAAAGATGATCAAAATTTTAAAAAGTCGAAATCTTTATTTAAATATATTTTAAAACAATGAAAGGCCTTGGCCAAAAAATGAAAGGATTCGGGAGAATACGATGCTGGAAAGTCGCTTTTGAGAACGTATATCTTAGAGAATCGAGCTCTCTAAACCCACATCCCGAAAGCATCAGTACGCCGTATGTCTACATCCATAACGGTCCATGTCTCAGAGGCATGAAAAAATATGGAGAAAATTAGGGCGTTAGGTAATCTGATCTTAGTACTTTTCATGATATTTCTGCTATACCAAATTTTGCTCAACTGGCACGTTACCGATTTTTCCATCTGTATTTCTCGCCGAATCTCATACTTGCAGTTGCCAGTATTGTCGACAAGGGCTCCAAAGTATATCGTCTTATTTATTACCACACAGTAATACGTAAAATGCCTGTGGTTATCATTTGCTTGATCTAGAATCATAATTTTCGTTTTGTTGTAATTTACCTACACTTAAACCATTATCAGAGCTTATGTTGGAGTCTGTCCAGCAGGTGTATGAACTAATCCTTGCTTGCTGCAACTAAATGGTTCCAAGCTGGAAATTTTGGTTCCTTCTAGAGCCACACCACTCTGCTACCTCAACATACGTCGCAACACATGTTCACTATAGAGGATTTGTGACGCAACGCAGCCCTGGGTGACGCCTTCGCCAACTTTACATTTGTCTGACTTACTGCTGTCTATTTTCACCAAAACGGAGCTTTCTTCATACATCTCATGAACGAAATATACATATAATTCTCTGCACGAGGTATTAAATTGAAGAACATAAAATTTCTAAACGAAACATTTTAGCCATTAAATAATGTGTGTCATTTTTAGTGAGCTATATGCCTCAGAAATCAAATTTGAAATATAGGACCAACGTAGATTTCGAAAATTAAAGTCTTTCAATTCCGTCAGTCTGTCTGTCGCGTGTTTGTCTGCTTGATGGAGATGTAACTAAAAGACTATTTGACTGAGAAAATTAGTATTTCACGGAGAGTTGACACCATTGCCAAGAAAGAAGCCGGCTATACTTTTAATAAACAAAATTCAAGGTAAACACCCTAAAAAAGTAATTAATGGAAAAAAATGTTGCTCAGGACAATATATGGCATGTAGTTAATACAATTGTCTAGGCACAAACCTGCTATAGTTTTAATGAAAATTATACAGGCTGATTGATGATTACCCAAAAAGGGAAAATTAATTGATAAATAAAAGATGCCAAACAAAGAAGGAAGTTTTGTATATATACTTTTAAAGAATTATATTAATTACACAATATTAGAAAATTTACACGTTCATCGATTGATTTTGCTCTACTCTCTTGAGCTATAAGAACCAAAAAAAAGCCCTTACAATATACTGCTATACGTTCTACCTATTTTTTTTCTATCGAGTTTTACTGTTATTACCCTCCGTTTTAAGTAAAATATGTTGAAAAATTAGTACCCTACCTAGAAAACAACCACTGATGGATAACAATGTTACCCCCTATAAATATCAATAATTAAATACCTACCTAACGGGATTTTCATATGCTTATAATATAATTCATGCAAGGCCATTAGGCCATACAAGAAGACATAGTGTGTATTATTGTCCACACAATATACACAAAATTGTGGGGCCTGGCCACACAATTATATTTTTGTAAAAAGTAACATTAATTTTGAGTGTAAGAAAATTTTGAAAATAGAGTTAGAAAGCCCTCGAAATGCTGAGTATTGATTACGTAATAACTTGAAAGACCCCATTTTTTGGCGAAATGTCCAGTGTCCACACAATTATTGCCGCACCTGTATGTGTGTGTGTATGTATGTTAGCACGATACCGGCAAAGCTACTAAATGGATTTGGATGAAACTTTGCGTGAGGGTTTCTTTAGTGCTCCAGAAGATCTGAAAAGGTTTTGGTTGAGATCGGATTACGTTTAGTGCCGTTTTGGCACAACAAGTTGTTTATTTTATGATTACTTACAATTTGTAATTGAACCATTGAAAAGCAGTAAAAATTCCGATTTCAACGATATATCACACTTGCACTTTTTCGATTTGGTTTCCGTGAAATAAATTAAAAAACAAAAATTTCACTTGTTTTGTCCTCAAAGCAGTGCAATGTACAGGGTGATATTCTAATAATGACAGAGGTGTTCAGTGATTTCGGCTGATAACTCGGGAAGATATCGAACTGAAATTTGAAACGTAGGTATAAATATTGTAGATGGACGGATTACGAGTGAATTAATAATACACCTACGTCACATGACGTCACAAATAAGAAAAATTCTTAGAAACTGGTGCAGATATCGACTTAACTATTGGAAACATCCAATTAAAGTTTGAAACGTAGATGGAAATATTGTAGATGGATGGAATACGAGTGAATTAAAAATACACCTACGTTCTGATGACGTCGTAAAAGCATAAAATTCTTATAACAGGTGAACTGATGATGATATCAAAAAAATATTTCTACAAGACGAGTCACAAAATTTTTTTTTTAATTTCCAAGAAATATCAAATTTTCGGAGAAATGTCACTTTTCAGAAAAATGTCAGATTTTTAAAAAATGTCGAATTTTCAGGAAAACGTTAAATTTTCGGAAAAATGTCACTTTTCAGAAAAATGTCAAATTTTCGAAAAAATGTTAAATTTTCAGGGAAATGTCACTTTTCAGAAATATGTCAAATTTTTAGAAAAAACGTCAAATTTTCGAAGAAATGTCACCTTTCAGAAAAATGCCAAATGTTTGAAAATTGTCAAATTTTCGGAGTAATGTCACTTCAGAAAAATGTCAAATTTTCGAAAAATGTCAAATTTTCAGAGAAATGTCACTTTTCTGAAAAATGTCAAAAATTCAGGAAAATGTCAAATTTTCGAAAAAATGTCAAATTTTCGAAGAAATGTCACCTTTCAGAAAAATGTCAAATGTTTGAAAATTGTCAGGCTGTAAGTAAATTTCAGGAAAACGTCAAATTTTCGGAGAAATGTCACTTTTCAGAAAAATGTCAAATTTTCGAAAAAATGTTAAATTTTCAGGGAAATGTCACTTTTCGGAAATTTGTCAAATTTTCAGAAAAATGTCACTTTTCAGAAAAATGTCAAATTTTCGAAAAAACGTCAAATTTTCGAAGAAATGTCACTTTTCAGAAAAATGACAAATGTTTGAAAATTGTCAAATTTTCGGAGTAATGTCACTTCAGAAAAATGTCGAATTTTCGAAAAAATGTCAAATTTTCAGAGAAATGTCACTTTTCAGAAAAATGGCAAAAATTCAGGAAAATGTCAAATTTTCGAAAAACGTCAAATTTTCGAAGAAATGTCACCTTTCAGAAAAATGTCAAATGTTTAAAAATTGTCAAATTTTCGGAGTAGTCACTTCAAAAAAATGTCAAATTTTCGAAAAAATGTCAAAGTTTCGGAGAAATGTCACTTCAAAAAATGTAAAATTTTCGGAAAAATATCACTATTCAGAAAAATATCAAATTTTCAGAAATATGTCAAATTTTATTAAATGGACTCAAAGGAAAATTCCCAAAAAATACTACGGGTCCATTTGTGGTATAAGTTCTCTGCTAGTGTGTTAAAGCGTGCAGACTGTATGCTGAGTATTTTTGACGTGTCAGGTGCATCGAGAGATTACAAGTTTTTTCGACGTTTATAAAGCCCACGGATGGTGTGAGAGGTCATCCTGAACCGCTTACAAGCCCTACAAGTGTAAGCAACCTCACCGGAACGCTTTCGGTCAGTTTTTTCCAATAAAACTTTAAAAGTGACAGTGACATTATATTTTAAAAACTATTTCCGCTACTTCCGGCATCCCGCCGGAAATTCTTCCGGCAACATAACCTAAAAATAGTACTACATAACCTAAAAACAATTTAAGACATTGGTACCAACCTAAACATTTTTCAAAAACCAAATTCCCCAGAGAAACATTGGAACCAAAAATTTGACAGCTATCACTTCCCCGACCGATTGGAGTGGAGTGGACACATTATAATTTTAACCTAGTCTTTAAGCCTGCCTACAGAAGACAGGAGCTACTTTTCTATTTTTCTCCAAGCCAAACCGGACCTACCCCGTCCAGCCTCACACTCGCCACGGCGGTGTTCACCGTGGTTGTCTGGCTGGCCCGGGGCTACGATCCGATGAAGCATATATTTGTATTAAAAACATTGAATAAAATATTAATGTTGTGCAGACTATAAATTTAACACTCAAGTTATTAGGTCCAAATCCCACCGAACGCAAGACCTTTTTTCTGATTTAATACGAAAAAAATATTTCAACTTAATAAATATAATTAAATGAGATCGTTCATATTGTTTAGTGCTCTTTTCGGTTTCAAAGATTCACCGGGTGGGGAGGTTCCAGCCGCTTCCAGTAGCTGCCGATTTTTTTGTTCACCAACTAATTTTTAGTTTGACTTATGCTTTATTGTATGATGAAGTTTTTTTTGGTTATCCAAAATCTCAGTATTGAGACGTCAGACCACCCAAACCAAAGATTAGAGATCGTTTATAAGACCCATCCAAATATATCGATGATCCCGGAGAGAATTTGAACATTGCAATCATGTTATTAATTTTCTATAAATTCATAAGAGTATAAGATAATGCATGATTGATTATTGTCAGTGATTTGTATGTGGCGTCATCTGGGAATAATTTCTGTAATAGACTACGTGGCAAGCAAGCAAATTTTATGGTAATTCTTTTAGAACTTCTAGAAGACGACAATAATATTGGTTTGTCTACCAAGTACAATAATACAGCGAACTAATACTGGGTTAGAATTACAATTCGATAATAGTTAAAAACAAAATATACTATTATCTAGTTTAATTTGACAGAATTCAACAAAATAATAGTCAGACGAAAAAAATAAATAGTCTTATTCACCTATTTTTAAGTTAATGTTTGTTTTGTTGTACGACAACTTTTTATTACTTAAAATAACAATCACCTCTTGTTTAAAAATACCATCAATATAATTTAGTTTAACAAAATTAACGATATTGTTAGTTAACCACTTTTTTTTTTGTTGAATTTACCCATGCTATTTTTTTGAGTGTACGA
The DNA here is from genome assembly GCA_936432065.2 of Rutpela maculata. Taxonomy (NCBI): domain Eukaryota; kingdom Metazoa; phylum Arthropoda; class Insecta; order Coleoptera; family Cerambycidae; genus Rutpela; species Rutpela maculata. Next base: position 133,875,215 of record OW386287.2, on the reverse strand, counting down.
TTAGTATAAAGCATATAATTAAATTTTTTTATAAATTAGTATTAAATATAATTTTATGCAAAAATAAACATGTAGAACCCACGAAAGTACAGATGTACTTGTGTGTAGGTTGAATGTACACATACACACACATACATATTTATACATAATTCACCTAATTATGAAGTATTAAATATTTATCCGAGCTCCCAAGTGATGCCAAATTTATATAATGGTTCAATCATTTCACTAAAGGAACATTGTGCTTGCGCTTGTGACTGATAAAAACATGAAAATATAAACTTAAAACTAGAATTGGAGTAAACATTTCAGTGTACCTAGTATAGATATTATGCATATTTAACAATTTAACATCTAAATATGTTAAAGGAACATAAAAAACGTTTATTTCACTATAACTAAATTTGAACTTTTTATTTTATAGAGTTGATATAGAACGAAATAGTGAATTAGGTAACGCATATAAGCCAGAGTATTGTAATTTTATAAATGGTAAGTATCCTTTGAACCAATTATCTGATGTATAAACATTTGCGGAGTTTCATGTAACCATATTTTCATTTTATATTTTATTAATGAATTTATATGCTTTATTTCAAATGGAAGAAGATCAAATATTCTAGATGCCAGGTATTTATAACTCTCCTATCGTTTTTTTAATCTTTATTCTCTCACTAATGGTATTCTTGTGCCTAGTGCCGTAGCTGTGTGTTTTATATTTTAATTCGTTCTTATGTTTGAATTGGAATAGTAGTATGCTTTGACAGTAAAGCCGCCTGATTTCGAATATTTTGCTTTCTTTATATAAATTATTAGATGAATAGGTATTATATTTTAGGTAATTGTTATTAACTCCTCCCCAACCAATAATGCCATAAGTTAGTTGAGATTGAATACGGGCATAATACAACATACATATCTGTGGTAAGTCTAGAAATTATCTCAAGTATTTATATTTTGAAAATAAAGTACTTATTTTTTTATAGTGTTGTTCACTTACATATCCCATCTAAAATGTTTATCAATTATTATTCCTAAGTATTTAATATATTCGGCTTCTTCAATTTCTATTTTTTTTATTTTTTTCAGGATAAATTTGATTGATATGATGTAAAAGGAAGATAATTAGTTTTTTCGCAATTGATGGTTAGTAAATTTATGTAGAACCAATTCCTTATTAATTTAAATTTTTCCTCAACTACTTGCTTTAACTGGGTCCAGGCTATGTATAATGATTGTGTCATCCGCGAAACTAAGTATTGTTCCTTTATGTTGTAACGTCAACAGATCATTTAAATAGAGGTTAAACAGTATGGGTCCCAAAACTGTACCTTGGGGTACTCCATATTCTACAATTCTTTGTTGGCTTAGTGACTGCTCAATTTGTACATACTGTTTTCTGTTAGAAAGGTAACTCTCCGTTAATTTAAGTGCATTACTACGAAACCCTAAATGTTCTAATTTGTTTAATAATCTAGAATAACTAACCGTGTCAAACGCTTTTTCTAGGTCAACAAATATGCAAATTGTAGGTTCGCTACTATCTAGTTTTTGATATATTTTTTGAGTAACATATGCTATAGCATCCTGTGTTAAGCGACCTTCTTGAAAACCGAGTTGCATATCAGGAATTTTATATTTCATTATGAAATTAGTAATTCGTTTTTTTATAATTTTGTCCAGAACCTTGGTCAGAAAGATGAAATTTATGCCACTTGAAAGAGCTCAATTTCTGAAATGAGTGAATAAGGAGAAATTCCCAAAAAACCGTTATTTCATTCACCACAAGAAAAAATTAAAAAAAGACTAGTACCTCTAAAATTCTTAGGTGAAGAAATAATAATGTCTGTAGTAGATGACTTTCCCTGGAACCAAATTTTGAAATAACAAAAGGAAATTCGGAACGTAAACGAACTTATGGTAAATCCTGGAACCCTCACTGTAGCAATGAGAACTCTATTAAACCCCTATTATGGCGTATTGTAATCAAAGAATATTGTATATGTTTGTATAATTATTGAAAACTATCCAGTACAAGCGTGGTTATTAAAAGCAGAAATATTTATCTTTAGGCTAGAGATACAGTATTTAAATACTATTTATTAATATTCTTTATAAGCATGCATATTTTAAAATTGTTAGACGTTTCAAATATCATTATCATCTAACGTGAATTCGACAATATTTTCTATTGCTTTAGTGACAAAACATCGTATTTGGAAATTGATAAGTAACATTAAAATTGAGTTATATTTAACAGTATGTCACATTGATATAGTTTGGTGGTTAAACTTCGAAACGGCAGCGTCGCGTCATCTGCATAGAATATACGCTTATTGAGTGAGATAATGGAACAGTTGTTTAATTTTGACACGAAATTGTGAAGAATTGGTGAAATGTACAGAGACTTCATGATAAAATTATTTTACACTGTTGTCAAGTACATTGTTAAGAACGCCAGGGCGATCACATGTAATCCCTAAGGGGAACGTGACATCCTGAATGCTGAACTGAATACTAGTGAGGTAACAGTCTGAGTAATTGCTTCTTCTGAATGTGGTAGAACTATAAGTTATGCGGAATGTAAAGTTTGGTTGGCTTAGCGTCCTTTTCATTCTCTCGGTCATATCTGGAAGATTTAAACAATTTTGTTTGACCATTTACGGTCGGTTTTCATTTAAATGTTTATTCAAAGGCGGCTACTCTGCCAAAGAACAGTATTGTCCTTACAACGTGACACATATTACAAACTAATACATTTTATAAGTGGAGATGTGTAAAGGGAAAATATATAAACTATATTATTAACTGTTATCTGCGCATAAAATTCAGATCAAATGAAAGAGAAATGAAAAAATCACTCCATGGTACTGAATTTTTACAGTGAAGTCAAGTATCTAGGAGTACCTGGATAAAAATCCTATCTGGAACTCGCATTTTCAAAGGACACTTACAAAAGAAATCACGGCTATCTCGACGAGCAGTAGGGTGTTTGGTAAGACTTGGAGTCTGAAGCCAAAAATTATACATTGCTCCTACCTTTTAGTTGTCAGAGCCATGGTGAGTACACGTCATGTGTATAGTGGCCGAAAACAGAAGAGAAACTAGCACAATCTCAATGCCAATCAAGCATGACTTTGACTCCCCGTTTGGTGTGCTGATTGAGAGTAGCCAGGAGAGCAGGGTAAGAGCACTGCGGTTGGAGAAAGAGTCAGTCATCTGGTACTCAGATGGGATGGGTCTAAGCTGGACGAAGGGGTATGTGGGGTAGGCCATAGTGGGGCCTAAATGAAATCTATCTAAAGCCCTTGGCAACACCCTTCTTCCAGACATAAATCTATATAAGATCTGTGTGCCCAGAAATGCCTTAACAGAAGCAATCGAAGAGCAAAGATCTATATATATACTTTCAGATAGTCAGGCAGCACTTAAACTTCTCAGGTTCTATAGCTTCGAGTCTAAAATTACCTGGGAATGCAGATAATCCTGAAACAACTGGCAAAAAACAATAAGGTGTTACCTTGGTGTGGGTTCCAGGGCATGAGGGAATAGTAGGCAATGAATTAGCCGACAGCCTTGCGAGAGAAGGGACCGAAGCTCAATTTTTCGGACCCGAACCGTTCTGTGGCTTATCTAAGGAACACATAACGAAGAAGGTTCAAAAATGGGAAAAGGAACAGAAGAAGTCCTAATGGAGGAATATTCCAGGCCAAAGACTTCTCGAACTCGAAAAGTCCAACCTAAGGCTGATCACAGGCCTTCTAACTGGCCATTGCCCCTCGAGATATCATCTCAAAAACATGGGCATGGAAGGACATGATAAATAGAGATACTGTCATGCTGCAACTGAGACTGCGGAACATATATTTTGTGAATGCACGGTATTAATCCGCATTAGGCTAAAGTACCTGGAATCGGCAGAATTAACACCTGAAGACATAGGAAATCTGGCTTTCAGGAAAATCACAAAACTCTTGGTATCCTGGAAAAGGGCCAAGCGACTCCTTAAACAATCTACGATGATTTTTTTACGATTACAGTGTTTCTGTTCTGTACGATTTATGAATAAATAAATTGTTTGAAAAACTTTCGTAGCAAAACTAGCTTTACAGTTTGAAGTATGTTGATGGTCGGAGCTAGTGCCCTAGATGCATTTGTTAAATAATAAAAAGCATTCAAACATTAAAGAGCTTCGCCACCATTTATATAACAGAACAATGGCTAAACAATCTGCAGCTTCTCTTATGGAGCTTGGCAATTTGCCACCCACCAAGGAGCACCAGAATAATACTTCCTGGGAGTATGTCTTCAGGTAAAACTACGTCCAATATATTATAGTACTATAATGTTTTTATTTTTTTTCCAAGGAGCACCAGAATAATACTTCCTGAGAGTATGTCTTCAGGTAAATCTACGTCCAATATATTACAGTATTATAATGTTTTTATTTTTTTTAGGTGCAAGAATGGCTAGGAAATAGATATTCAGCTACTGGCTGGAGTTGAAAACTAATAGACGGTAACATATTTCATTGTCAGTGCATATATAAGTATAAAACATGTACCAGTAGCGATAAACATGCTACAAAACATGGCTTTGAACAAAAGAGGATTTATAGAAACATTTGGTTTTTTATATATTAAGGTTAAGATCTTAAGTAGTCAATTGCACGTGCTTAATGATAAAAGCTTTAAAATAAAGAGAAAAGATGTGAGTTATAAAAAGAATATTCAAAATTGATAAAACAGTATTTCTAGTTTAAAAAATCGTTAAAGAATTGAATTTTCTTTGTTTATTTCTAATGCCTCTGGGGCAGTTATAAAAAAAATTCAAAATGAAATCAATCGTTCCAGAGAAAATAGCCAAAATTTAATAATGTTCACATTTGGGGGGTTGCTGAAAAGTCACCCGACTTTTCAGGACTTTGAGTATGTTGGATTTGAACCCTCAGGGAATATCTATACCAAAAATTATTTCCCTATTATTATTTTCTGGCTTTATGCTAAATATTGCATAGATTGACCGGGACATCTATTTTAATAATAGGCGAAGATGATTTAAAAAATCGGACGAGTTCATCAACTATCGCAATTTGTGGAGTTTCCGTACAGATCAACCGACGAGATTGGGTGGAGAAATTCGAGCTTGGTTTTAAACTTAATATAAATTTATGTAACCAATTTAAAAACGACTTAACAATTTAAAATGGAATCTCCTCTTTATTACAATATATACTTAACATGGATTTCTTGCAAAATGTAAGAAGAAAAGGATGGTATTATCGAGGCACCTCGGCTCTAGCGCGCATCTAGATCTCTGGTTTTCCGTAGTACAGAGAGAGAAATTTCACCTATATAATATTTATTCATATCGTTTTTCTATGCTTCTATTAATTAAGACATTAACTTTAGAAATAGTTACACATATTTGCCGATTAATAAGAGAAAAATTGTATTTTATTTTGCGTGGTGGGGGAACTTCCCCAGCACATTTCAATTTTCTATTTAATTTTTGCTTGAGTGTTATTTATTATGTACATTCTAAGAAATTATCCTTGGTTCTAATGCCACCACAATTTTTGGCCAAAGTTACCAAAGATATACATACTTACAAATATTTGAGGAAGAAAACACAGTATAAAGAGACGATGGTTCACATGGCAGGGGAGAGGCTGCTGTGGGTCACTTCTTTTGATTTAAGGACCATACGTGTTAAGTGACATTTTTACATCAAAGCTTATTCTTGGAGGGGCTGAAATCTTCGGTATGACGTTGTTTCTGAAATAGTTTCCGTAAACACCAAATGCTTGAACACGCTCGAATGCTATTACTCGACGCGCGCTTTCCCAACCATATTGGCTTGGATTCTGGATTCTGGATTATTTGAAGGGATGTAAGCTGGCGCTCACGAGCACTCAAGCCTCATGGGTGGGCTCGTTGTACTACTCTAGTGTATGACCACCGAGCCCTCATTCTTCAAGCCAATCAACACTTGTGATGTACTGGAGGAGAAGGTCCGGTAGGGCGCCACCTATTCTGGGCATACTTACTGGGCCAGATGTCCCCAGTATGGATCCTCTTCCCACATAACACAGTTTGTACTTAGTATGTACTTGTACATACTAACTACAAACTTTTTGCACTTACACAACACAGCTCGGCAGTCACTACCTCCAGATTACACCTTCTACACTTGGGGTAGGTGAAGGTGTTTGTTTAGTATGCAATGTCCTGTTAGCAAATTACTCCTGGACAACTGGAGACAGTATTTGCCTAGCTTACGAATGAATGTGGCCAAAGCCATTCTGCTGTGTCTGCAGCTGCTTAGACCACTCCACCGGTCCGTGTGGCGTTTAATTTTATAATTCTATAACGAACTGCGGACTGAATCCGAGAGTTCTATTGCAAGTTCCGAACCATGTAGAGCGCTATGAGATCCCTTGCGGGCTAAAGCATCCACTTCCTCGTTACCCTGAATTCCATCGTGTCCTTTCACCCAGCGGAGCTGGACACTGTTATTTTATGCGAGCATATCTAGGACTTTTCTAATTTGCAGAACCAGCCCAGAGTTTGTAGTACAATTGTTTAGAGCAAGCAGGGCCGCTCTGTTGTCCGTTGATATGCTTATGTTTTGCCACTGATATTTGCATTCGTGGTTTCTATTACCGCTTGTAGAATTCCTACTAGTTCCGCCTCGAAAATAGTGGTATGTGCACCTAGCGGTATTTTCGAGTGTAGATCTAGTTCTTCCGAGTAGACCCCAGCCCTGATCCACAGTCCATTTTTGAACCATCGGTGTAGATTGGCACGTCCGGCTCATTTCCAGACACGTTTAAACTTACATCGAAGTTCTTGTTAAAATCATATTATAGGGGGCATACGATCGGTCCCTACCCAGAAAAGGAATTTGTATTGTAGCTTCTTCCAGAATGCTATGAATAGGTTCAAAGGAGGAATGCAAAGTATAGTCTCTATTGCAGCTTTAGGCGTCGTTTTTGTCGCGACAGTAAGGCAGTGCCAATCTTTAAACATTTGGCTTTATCTGGAGATGATCGGAACTAAGGTATAGTTAATCAACTATTACTGTCATTATTTCCTAAAATATGTCTCGGTTCGACGGATCGTGACCTAATAATCATAAAGCGGAATATTTGGGATAGGCCCTTTATCACTATTCATATAATTTTTATACTTTGCAATTTTTCAAAAGCATACAACTGTCACTTGTTACATTTATAATTAACCTTATGTTCTTGATATTTATTATCTGATTATTCGGCAATACTCGACTTTTCAGTTCTTCTATTTTTGTAATTGGGTTTTTTTTTGTCGAACGTACTTCAAATTGTTGACCTTAAAACTAATTTTATTCTTTGGGTTACCTAAAAGTTGTTGCAATTCATTTCCCAATGGATGAACAAATTTTAGCATTCAAAGATTCTGCTTAGACTACAGGTAAAATCCGTGGTTCGCATGAAATTGATACAAATTTTGAATTCCGTTCTGTTTGAAGAGCTACGGAAATTTGCATTTCCTAATAATTTATCAACTAAACTTACAGGGTATGCATTTCTTGTAGCCTAACTTAACTAAATCTGTCTTTTTGACAACTCTCTGTTAGTTCAGAGGGACACTTAATGGGCGATGAATCAAGAAATTGAGATCAGCTGTTTTGTTCTGGGAATAAAGGTGTGAGTCATCAGAGATATACCTTACGGTGCTGGGGTCTTTTTTGTATACATTGTGTCCCACTTTTCTCGGTAACACGCTCAATTATTAGTCATCCAAATTCAACCAAATCCTGATTGGTATCAAAGACCTTTACTATATCTTTTTTGTGTAAAAGTCGTATTCGCTTTTTACGATTTCAATACTTTCCTTCGGTAAGCGACGGAAGTAAAAACCCTAGTTAAAATCACCCATTTTCTATTTATAGTGCGGTCGGATAGCATTAAAAATCATAAAAATATTTCAGTGCTGGCGGCGAACGTGCCCTTTTGGATATAGATACTATATATACTAAAGATAAAAAAACGCCCCAGACACCAAAAATTTCGGACTCCCCACCACCGGTGACGTCATGAAATGAAGGGTCGAGAAACCGGTTTTGGGCATAGACTGATCCACTTAACCGCCATATTTTTTAATAAAACCCACTTTTAAATATGCGTTTTATACTAAAACATGATGTCTGTAATGTTTTTTATTTTTTTTTTAATATGGTGGCAAAAATTTGACATTTTATCTGCATATTCGTGTTTGGTATCAATTTTTGTTCATGTGGTCAATACATTCAGTGGTTGGAGTCAAATTTTGTTGAGATGGATCTGTAAAGAGATACTTGCCCCTCCCACTTAAGTCTTCCATCGTTTGAGTCAAGAAAAAAAAACAAAAAAGTCCGTGCAACCATTTTAATAAAAAATTGTTTTACATCTAAAAAAGAAAATATTTACAACTAATAATTTTGAGAACAATGTCCTTCACATGTGCACAATTGCGTACACTAAAGACCGTTTCTGACGCATTTGCACACAGAACACCTTTGTTTGCAGCTACAGGCAATTAGTTCTTCACAACTTTTTGCGACATCGGGAATAGTAGACCACAATGGCTGAAACCCGTCATTAGTTTTTTTTCATCTCCAAGTATCGGGCGAAGGAGTTTGATGGTTTTTTCCAGACAGTGCTTCCATATAAGGGCTTGAAGAGAGGCATTTTGCGTTGGAGGTATATTCTCAATTGGTCTACTTTTTTTAATGAAATGTAATCGTCTACACTCATTAACTGTGTTTAAGTGAGATGTTACATCATACAAAAGAATCACAAATTTTTGCACAGTATGCATGATATCTTCATCTGGGTGTCTTCCCATTAGCAGCTGCTCGAAAGCGGAATTAATATTAAGATCTGCCATCCACATCTTCCAGGCTCCTTTCTTGCCTACTCCACAAAATGAAGACACGGTATCGCAACCTGTTGCAGAATGAAATATCTGCAAGAGCTCCTGTGATAAATGAGAACATAGGTCATGTATGCCTATTAACCCACCATTTTTCCTAGTTCCAAAATCAATCCAAGGTTGTTGAATATTTCCAAAATTTGAAAAGGCAGATACTACAATCTACCGTTCGAATGCTAACGTAGTTGTGGCCATTATCAGTTGCATGCTTAGCATGAAGAACAAGGCGTCCGTCCGCTTCTTCATGCCATGATGGTGAAATAGCTGATAGATCTAACTCTGCTGAAGACGACATTGCTCTTTCCTCAAGCGTACAAATTATTTTTTTTCCTTCAAAATGTTCGTTTATTAGCTGTTCTGCTAAGAAAGTAAACAACTGTTTTTTGTTTTCATCTACTCGTGAAAATTCTTTATATTTTTGTGGAATTATTGTGGAAGGTATAACTCGTATGTGCACTTCTACTCCTCTTGATTGGCATGTCAGCTTTCAAGATTCAGGGCTGTAAATATAGCCACTCAGGCTATTAAATAAATATAAATTTCAGTTTCAAAAGATGTTAATGTTTTTATATTCGAAAATATAATTTTGTTAATTTGTTATTTTTAAATATCCATTGGTTATAATATGTAGATGAGTACGCTACATATACTATCAAATACTAAATCAATTCGTTGTAAATTTTGGAATAGCCGACAAATGATTGTTATAATATTCCAAAAACGTTTTCACATTTCTTGGAACTAGTAAATGGACAATAATTTGCACCGTCCAGTACCAATTTTTGCAGAAACCTCACATGAAACAGGAATACTGATAAATATTTTGGTATTCTGTTTTTACAGCTAAACACTAAAACGCTGCAATTCCACGCTAGACTAAAAATTTTGCAGCTCTGTATGTATACGTAAACACGCTCTAAATACTACAACACATATCTCGGTATATATTTAAGTATATAAAACATTCAATGTTGAATTTTACTAAAAAATATGGTCCTTAAGTAAGTTAGTCTATGCCTATGCATAGTTTTTTGATCCTAAGTTTGATGACGTCATTACTGGTGGTGGGGGGTCCGAAATTTTTGGGGTCTGGGCTGTTTCTCTATTTTTGATATATGTTGAAACTATATCCAAGAGGGTATGTTCGCCACCAGCACTAAAATAGTTTTATGCTATCCGATTCCACTAATTCCTCGAATTTTGTTTCAAGATAAGTGCTAAATTATTGTTAATAATGAGGCCATTCTGAATACAAAATTTTAAGATGATCATATGTTTGGCTTTTGAGACATGATGGATTGAAGTTGTGATATGCGTGATGCTATCAAAAAATACACAGCCCCACAAAAAATGAATACTCATCAGGCATGGCAGAGCAATCAAAATATTCGGGTATTTTTCGACACAGAATTCGTATCTAATATCGACGAATCCGTATATCCATTGATTAATTCAGAAGGACCAAAAACATCCCCTATATAAGGATGAAAATAGGGGAAAATGATGCTATTGAGTTGTAGAGCTTCCATGAACAGAAATATAGTATAAGTCTATTGGCTGAATGCATGAACGAAAGTGTTGACTAGGGCTTACACAGCGTAATTGAGACACACCCTCAAGAGGGTAAAAACTGCCCCAATATTATACAAAACTGCATAAAAGCTCCAATCATTGGCGAAAAAGCTAGAACCCTCTAAGCTTTATTAATATGAATGAATAATAAATCTGTTATGACCTAGTTCACGAAAACAACCCATCACAGGGTGCAGAACTGCCTCTCATCTTGAATTATGAACTTGAGTCAGTGAAAAGATAGTGAATGTACCAGATATTGCATTCTGATTGCAGTAGATCTGGATCTGGAATGATAACCAATATTCCCACAACAGTTTTTTTTTACACACCTATGAAGGAGTGAGAAAACAACGCACATTTATATAAGCGATCTCGCTGTGAGAATATTACATTAAAGTAAAGTCTGTCGCAAGGATAATAAAGGGCGCTCTCCATAAAATGAATGTCCTAATGGTCTGTTTTCAAACTTCAAGGGAATTTTATAAGTAGGTGGGGGTGCGGGGAATATCAGGGACATCACAATTGCTGTATCACATTAGCAAAAATCCTGTAGCAAGGTTTTCAAGAGTGCTCTTTAGGAATGTCATGCCTCGTGATTCTTCCTCATCGCTCTAGAGAAATTCACAGGGGTTAGAGGGTGGAAATCTGAGCAATTTTACAATGATTATATTGTATGGCAAAAAATTCTGACATAATGGTAAGTATCCCTTTCCCGAAGGTCTGCTTTTGTGGATTTTATGAGGGGATGAACATCGGAGCAATCTCGTAATCGCTGCATTACAAAAAAAATACTGATGTAGCAGTTTCCAAGAGTGTTTTTCTCTTATGTTAGGGCCACTTGATTCTTTTTATCTCCCAAATGATCCCGACGGGGTTCAGGGGTGAAGACCCACCAATAAGTTTTTGTTCCGTTTTCTTATCCCATCGTAGGTGTGTCATGAAATAGTTACAAAAGTTCTAGTTATCGACCCACATTCATACCTACTGCAATAAAAATGCGACATCTGGTACATTCACTATTTTTTCCCTGACTCAAGTTCATAATTCAAGATGCACAGATACCCTGCAATGGATTGTTTTCGTGTACTAGGTCGTAACAGATTTATATGGTTCATTCATATTAATAAAGCTTAGAGGGTTCAAGCTTTTTCGTCAGTTATTGGAGCTTTTATGCAGTTTTGTATAATACTGGGGTAGTTTTCACCCTCTTAAGGGTGAGTCACAATTACTTTGTGTAAGCCCTAGTCAACACCTTCGTTCATGCATTCAGCCAATAGACTTATACTATATTTCTGTTCATGAAAGCTCTATAACTCAATAGCATAATTTTTCTCTATTTTCATCCTATTTTCATCCTGAATTAATCAATGGATATACGGATTCGTGATATTAGATATGAATTCTGCGTCGAACAATACTAAGAAATAACTTGATTGCTCTGCCATAGCTGATAAGTATTCATTTTTTATGGGGCTATGTATTTTTTGATATCATCACGCATATCACAACTTCAATCCCTCATATCTCAAAAACCAAACATATGCTCATCTTGAAATTTTGTATGTTCTCATTATTAAAAATAATTTAGCACTTAGGTTGAAACAAAATTCGAGGGCTAGAAAATGGGCGATATTTTGGCCTATTTTTGGGGTCACTCTTTCGTTCTAAAATTTTAATACAACACAAGAAAGATCTACACACATACATATATACATACACATACATATATACATACACATACAGACATACATACATTTTTTATTCGGTATTTGAGTTCAGCTTGTTATGAAATGGATATCCATACATTTTTTACGATGACTATAACAATTTTTGTTCGGTTATAATATACCTATTTGATTGAATCAAATAGGTATAATAACGTTGAAATAAGTAATATGATAGTAAAATATTTGCGCACACTTACTACTTTTTACTTAAGATGAACAATCACAATTATGTTGAAATGATTTAAACTATAGGATGCTGGACGATTTAGGAACTTTTTAAGCGAGTTTAATTTATCTTTTTTATGGTACACAAATAATGAACAGAAAGAAAATTCATGGCCCCAAGAGGTGCCTCGGAAATTACTTATTCCACCAACATTTCTCTGCAAAAAGAAAGGAAACCTCAGTCATTATTAAAACATGCCTTACACCCTGATATTCTCTTCATGCAAACATTGTTGAATAATTTGAAAAATAAACAGAATGCAGAAGTGTTTTAGAAGAGTATCTCTCATTGTTTAGTTTTTAAAAAGGGCTAAAAGCCAGACTTTTATTATCTTTGTTTTAATTAAAAATTAATACATCTGCTATTCCGATTGAAAAAAGATAGAGTACAATTAAATACGTGAGCTTGAATGGATTCTTGTGTCGATAATGATATAAGTACCACTTTTCCGCGTACTCGCATGAGCAGATTGATTTCTCTTACTGCGAGAAAAATTGGTTTTTAAGTGCAATATTCATGTACTTAGTCATGATGATATATTACCTGTTACTGAAAAGTTATTCAAACTTGTTTCAAAGCTCGTTTTCTTTCCAGACCGCCTCCACCTCATATTCATATAAACTATATGCACATATCTATTTCAATTAATTTTTTTTAATAGATCTTTATTGGCTTTCCTATTTTATTCAAGCTTATCCTATACTAACAGTATTCTTTTGATGTGGTCAATCATTAATCAAAACAAGGGTGATACATTTGTTTCCAAACAATTAAACTGGAACTTTTTTTGGTTGAGGGTTAATTTTAGTTAAATACTCCCCAACTAGTTTATCTTAGGTATTGTATTCCTCTTCAGAACCTATCCGTATCTGACAAAAATGTAATTAACTTTGCTGTGATCTATGTATTTATTTATTCTAGTACATGAATTACTTTTAATTCATGTTAGCTTATTTTTACATATACTTTCTTTCAAGTAACAATAATAATAATATGCAGATCTATTATATAATACGCATATTACGTAACAAGAGTTGTAAAAAGCGTATTACTCACGAGTGTATATTTTCACGAGATGTCTACTATACTATACTATACTATACTATACTATACTATACTATACTATACTATACTATACTATACTATACTATACTATACTATACTATACTATACTATACTATACTATACTATACTATACTATACTATACTATACTATACTATACTATACTATACTATACTATACTATACTATACTATACTATACTATACTATACTATACTATACTATACTATACTATACTATACTATACTATACTATACTATACTATACTATACTATACTATACTATACTATACTATACTATACTATACTATACTATACTATACTATACTATACTATACTATACTATACTATACTATACTGTACTGTACTGTACTGTACTGTACTATACTATACTATACTATATGGATATATGTCTGCGTTTTTCCAAATGTGTAACCCCCTTCCGGACAGCCTTGGCTTTGGATTTGGGGGTTGTCTACTATATTTTGGTATGATTCTGTTATACTTTTCCTACAATCAACGTTTATTTCCTTTAAATAAAGACCGTGGATAGGATTACGAAACTTTCGGGTCTCTCTTTCTGTTTCGCAAGGTTGGCACATGAGTGTTTAATTGCTTTACATTTTACTGTTTATAATAGCCCAGTCGATGAAGGTATTTACCCACAAAATTTTGCAAACCAAGTAAACTTTTTTCTAATGAGTTCGTGAAAGTGTATAGAACAATATCTCTAACCACACTTTGTTGGGTTATTTCAAATTCCCCAATCAAGAGGTGTAGTAACCTAGCTCCTGCTAGCTCAGCACAGTAGGTTAAATTTTTTTAGATACACTACGTTTTTTTTTCTTTAGTTGTACTGGGCCTTTTGGACGCCAGCGTATTTCCTTTACAAGGTATTATAAAATTAATATCAAAAATAAATATCTACCAAGGTTAGGTAGCCTGTTCTTGAGTACTGGGAGAGTAGGAATAAGAACACAAAAATAATTAAAAGTTTAACAGTATATTACAAAAAAGAATGGATTTTTTTTTTAAAACAAATATTTACAATTTCTTTACAAGTTGCTTAAAATGTATTGAAAGACAAAATATTGAAAATAACAATTGATAATTGATATATAATAAAATTTAAGGTTAAAATGAAAAAATTATTAAAATAAGTTATGCACAAAAATTTAACAAAGTTGATGGAAATTTGAAAAAAAAATTATGAAAAAATTGAGTAATAAAAATTGCAAAAAATTAGCAAAGTTGACTGGTTTTGTACAATGTTTCTTCTGACCAATAAAAATCTAGACCGTACAGTTTCCAAAAAAAATTCTTACATAACTGCTGCAGCAGGATGGGGCGGGAAGCTTCCAATTGAGGGACGTATGTTTTATGCTGGGATCCCACTATCAATCTCCTTATCTTGGAGTATCAGCTCTGTCCACTCCAACGATGTTGCTGTCCACGACCACCAAATTCCTTTATTAAGATGCAAGATGTGTACTGGGTCTCTCCTCTTCGCTTGGTCCAAGTGTTTACATAAAAAGGGGGAAAAATGATTAAAACCAGTCAGGGAAATATCAATAAAAATAACTTTAAGTTGTGAAGCAACTTCAATATTGAGTAGACTATACTTGATAGCAAACTCCCTAAACTAATTACGTAAACCCAAGAAAAAACTACTATTTGAATCAATGAGAAATTGAAAAAACTAAAATGTACGATAGCAAAATATTACAACAAAATATTTTTATATATGACCAAAACTTTTCAATAAAAATTCTCTGCACAATATTTAATTAGATAATGTATTTTAAACAAAAGATAGTTAAGATTTAAGAAATTTAAGAAATTTCAACTAATTGACTAAGAACAAAGAAAAACAAGAAAGGTATTCAATATTTAATCACACAAAAATTAATAGACCTTACTGGTCTATATCGAAAAAAATAAAAAAAGTGAATTAAATATTTTATAAACTATGCAAAAGTTTGCATCTAAATGACTTTGAATAATTTTACGTCTGTGATTCATACGGCTTCAAAATTTACTTAAAATGGCTTCCTAGAAAGCATTTACGAATAAAAACAATAGCAAAAAAATACACGTTAGTTAATGGCACAAACAGTATGGTTTCTACAATAAAAATCCGTACAAGTAATATGCTGTAAAACATATTACTTGAGTGCACCAGCAAAAAGATAATTCGGGATTTTTTTCTTTATTTATACGAAAAAAAACACAAGAATTCTAGAATGCACCAGCAAAAGATAATTAGGTAATATGAAAAGAAATCGCAAGGATTCTAAACTTCACCCGGAATTTAAAAAAAAGGATCATGCCTGCACACGAGTTGAGTGGTATTTTGTTTACAGATTTAATTTTCACGATGAATAATTCAAGAAAAAAAAAATGAAAACCACTCACCTCGTGTATAGCAGAAAAACTCAACAGCCAAGTCCTTCCTTGCAGGTTCCAGAATAGTCGGCCCGTCCGGCACCCAAGCAGTAAAGTCTAGATCCTCACCGCTTCTCCTTTCACACCTAGAAAAACAAAAAAGACGGCAGATATTTTTCTACACAAAAGATAATTTTAAACGGAATCACCGACCCGTCTAATATTTAGCGTCAACACAAAAATGGACACCGCTGAGTAATGAATATACCCACGTGCCAGTAAATAATTTATGCGGTAAATTATATTTCAATAAGGCAAAGATAAAGAAACTATTTTGTACGGATAATCACTAAAATTTTAAACAACTATTATGCCATTAAACTAATAACTAATCATTAGATTAATATCATAAATTATTAAATTATAATTACTAGAGTCTTCGTACCTGACTTTCTAGGAAAACACAAGGGGGTAAGTTACGAGACCCGATTTTAATACCTCCCCACCGCGCTCTTTTGCATTCCTTCCACCGGGGCGACACAGTCTCGGACAAGCCGTTTTGCTCAAACAGAAGTAGCTAAGTACAGTTTACAAAATGTTAAGCGGCACTTAGACTAGGTGAGCTACCACGTGACAATGGGGAACTTGCCCATTTTTTTTTTATTTCATTAAAGTGTGTATTTATGTATAAAAACACGCCACACCGAATATCAGCTCTTAAATTGCAGTACTTACTTTGTAATAACTATTTAAAGTTGAAATCCTCGCCACTGCTCACGAAAAGCACTGTGACGTCACCGGGTGAAAACCTGTCTCGCGTGGTATTCAACAGATGGCGTTACTTTAGCCATTCACCCTAATTAATAGACTGGGCGGCGGTTCGCTTTGAGAAGTCCGCATATTCGGTCGTAAGTCTTTTGTTTTTTATGTTGGGGAAAAAACGTCGGAAAGCTCAATTAATTCTCTTTACATAAGCTGTCTACAAATTTTTCGAAAAAACCGATAATTATCGAGATATTCGAGGAAATGTAAGAAATTACACGTTTCCCTATTATAATTACCGATTAATTACGGTGACAAAAGGTAGAAATTTTACCGAAAAAAAAAAAAGTCCCAAATCCCGCCCCCTCTAATTCCTTAATTTTTGTCGGAATTCAAAAAATAAAAAAAGGAGTTTTGGCAAATTTAATTATGTTTAAATTAGCTAGAAAAGTATTTTGGCGTAGGAGCCAAGATTAAAAAGTTACCAATTGTAGAAGCTCAAAATTCGCGATTTTTGCCGTACGTGGCCGACATTTCTATAGTTATCTCTGAAACGAAAAAAAAAATCAAAAGTCTGGTGATAGCAAAAAATTCGTATTGGAAAATACTCGTTTGACCTTATTTTTTATTTCGAGCTAACTCCCTCCGTTTCGGAGATATCTGCGAAAAATAGCAAAAAACAGTTTACATTTCGGGGCCGAAAAAATTGCAAAAACGTGCAATCTTGACACGTTCATATTTTTCGAAAAACATCATTGGGACGGCCGTACGATGTCGCGACGTAAACAGGAAGTCTTCCAGATAAACCTGATCGTAAATTGCATGGCGAAATTCGAAAATTCGGCTCGGCACGAACGAATCAAAAGTGACATTTTGTGACATTTCACAATATTGAAGATGTTTTTCCAACGAATTTTAGGTTAGATTGTGTTCACTGCTAGTTGTTTCTGACAAATGAGCATGCGAAAGCAGAATCGGTGTCGCTTGACGCCGTCATTCGACTTTCACCCTCTGACGTCACGTTTCAGAAGTGGGTAAAATCCCAAACTCCCGAAAAAAAACTTTTGAAAATTTTTTTTTATTAAAGTGATACACCCTGCAAATGGGTAGGAAAGGGAAGATATAAGGAAATGAGTTCGTGTGTAGGTAAAATGAGATAGAGGTAACCAATAATTTAGAAAAACCACGGAAATATGTTTAACTCCTGTAAAAGTTATCACCACCCCCGAGAGAACCATCAGACAATCGACCTGTGGTCAGAAAGAAAAAACAAGATAGAAAATATTCTGACCAACACTTATTCTGCGCAACTTCCAGATGCAGGAAGAGCCTCGGTAATAAATATTGTCACGCGGCACAGGCTAACTGGTGAAATCCACTCAGAAAAAAAATGACACTCTCGCATGAGTAAAACAGAAAAGATAGCAATAGGAAAGGAAAGATAATATGTTTTAGGAGAGGATCTCAAAGAATCAGTCTCCACAGACATTGTGGTTGAATGCCTGAGCAACTTTGTAGTATTGCCAGTACTAAAATTGGAAAAGTTTTCAACAGTAAAATTAGACCACGATAGAGATAACGAAGTATCTGCCTATATTTAACAGTGGGAAAACATATCCAGACTATTAAATTAATGAAGCATTGGATATAGCTCCAAGGGCTGAAACTAGGAGTCAGTCTATGACACCCAGGTGACAAAAAAAATGTCAAATATCCTACTAAATAGGATAGTGATAGATACTTATAGGCTAAACATTAACCGCAAAAAGAAAAAAAAGAAATTACACTCAAAAATGATACAACCGAAATTCCGTACCAAAATTTTCAAACGTGCTAATGAACACCCATAATATCGAAACATAAACCCAAAACCTAAATTTATGAACAGAAGGTATCAGGTGCAATGTTGTCCCCAGCATTACCTTACTTAAAAGCAATAAACATCTATTTAATAGTTCACAATGGTTCCACATAATGAATGGGAGAAAAGAAAACTACCTAAATCACTGCTAAGTATTTTACCAATACTCAACTTGATGATTCGCCAACCAAAAGCTATCGGCAAACCTGTCTAACTAAATAATAAAATCGTCATCCAGGGGAAAATATCCTCCGATTTGTTCAGTTAAACTAAATATATGGTATTAAACCACAAACGAGAAAAGATAGATTATTTACCTGACCACGAGAATGTCTGTCCAGACAAGACTGGTAAATAATATTAAACACGAGAAAAAATTAAAAGGTAGCAAGTTTTCGTTACAAAGGCCAAACGCCTGAAACATTCATTGAACTGTTTAATAAGGTAATGTCCCGAACAAAACAACACAAGATTTGAATTATAGAGAGATAGAAGATAGAAAATAGAGAAAGAGAATTTTTGACGATGTTAGTGTCTGGTCTTGTTATGACAATTCAAATGTAAAAATTTATTAAGCCCTATGGCTCGCGAAATATGGTATTTTACATAATACCAACACGAATATGATGTAAGGTAAATTCAATAAGGTAAAAGATAAGATAAAGGTATATTTACGTTTACATATTAATTCGTTAAGACAAAAGATAAGATACGAGATAAGGTAAGATAACATATATTTTACATTTGATCAATTTCACAAGATTACGCAAACATGATTGAAATGGGTTTTCGCGAACGATTGCCCAAGATAACCACTATTACGCAGAACATGATCCCACCCTCAACCCTTGAGTCTAAGAAAAGAAAGGAAAGATATTTAGACTCAGCCGGAAAAAAATGAATGACGTTGTTATGTCATAATTTTGAAATTTCCCAAGCGCAAGAAACATTTCTTACCTGCTTGGTCGATTTCAATTGCTTAATTGCAAACTCCGGAGACGCATGCAGTAAGCAAAAAGTGGCCCGCCCCACAACCCTTGGATAAAAAATTATCCAGCCAGAATATATAAGATAAAGATACAGGAACAAAGATAAGATAAAGGGAAATAAGAAAAGACATTTAATCGGGGATTTCGGAATTAGAATCTTCCGGCTCTGAGTCATCGTCAGAGTCCAAGTTAGTGTGGTCTGGCTTAAGGTCCTTAATATGCCAGTTTCCTACATCATTGCCATCGGTATCTTTAAGGTTATATACTAAATTTGAGATAACTTTTTCGACAATACAAGGTACATATTTAGCTGCCAATTTTTTCGAATAATTCTTAGATTTACTAGATAAGGTATAATTTTTTTTCCACACTCTATCACCCACACGAAATTTAACTGAACGTTTTCGCAAATTATATTGCTTGGTGTTACGAAGATAAGCTTCATGTAACCTTCTGCGAATATCAAGGTATAATTCTGGTAACTCCTGTAAATCATTTACTAATTGATTTTTTTCGGTAATCGAAACGACATTGTCAGCATTTTCTGAAATTTTCCATAATAATCTCCGGTTAGAGGAATGTTTCTGGTAAAGTTTAAAAAGGCAGGAGAGTACCCTGTTACATCATGCGTAGCCAGTCCTATAGCCTGGGCAACTTTATAAATAGATGTGTCCAATGTTTTATGGTTGCCATGAATATAAGCTCGCAAGGTAGTGACTATTATTTTATTAATTCTTTCTGAGTGATTCATTTGTGGGTGGTATAATGCATTGTACAAATTTGTTGTACCTTATAACTCTCCATAAATGTTTGAAATTGTTTACTAGTAAACTGACTTCCGTTGTCGCAACAGAAAATTTGCGGACAACCATATATAAGAAAAACTTGGTTTTCTAAAAATTTAATAATACCTTTTGATGTGGCTTTTGACATAGGATGAACCAGTACATATTTTGTAAACCAGTCTACTACGACTAAGACATATCGATTTCCATTTTTGGAAGTCGGATAAGGTCCTAATAAATCGGCAGAGATAAGTTGGAAGGGAAAATTTATATTTTTATAAGAACCCATTAAACCAGGTCGAGGTAAATTAGTGCTTTTGCTAGCTGCACAGACAGTACATTTTCTCACATAACGATAAACATCTCTACGAAGACCAGGCCAGTAATATAATTCCAAAATACGAGGTAGGGTTTTAGAAATGCCAAAGTGTCCGGCAGTTTCAGCGTCGTGATATAACTTAAAAATTTCAATACGATTAGAGGTAGGCACAACTATTTTCCAATCAGATAAGTTACCAATAACGGGATTATGGTGAAACACATGTTTATATAAGATATTATTTTCGACACGAAAAGCAGAATAAGACTCAGGCTTTTCTTGGACTTTCCTAATTATATCAAGGTACCATTTATCACGTTTGAAAGTCGAAACGTCTAAAACAGCTGTATCTGTTATAGCACGAGATAACGCATCCGCTACAACATTAAGTGAATCCTTCCTGTGTACGATGTCGAAGTCGTACTGAGAAAGTTTCACAACCCATCTAGCGGTTAGATAAATTATGAAGCCAAACTAATGACGCATGATCAGTTTCGACCTTAAAACGGGTACCTTCATTGTATTTTCGGTAGGTTTCAATTCCTGTCAGACAAGCTAATAATTCTTTTTCGCTAGTAGTGTATTTACGGTGACATATGTTTAACATTTTGCTACCATATGCGATGGGGTGTTCAATACCATCACACTCCTGATATAAAATAAAACCTAAAGCAGTATTTGACGCATCACACTGTATAACGAACTGCTTTGAAAAATCGGGACTAGCTAAAATAGGAGCAGTAGTTAACCTATGTTTAATTTCGTGAAAAGCTTTATCAGCTTCAGGAGTCCAAGAAATTGCCTGACCCTTCTTCCTACCATGAATTAGGTCTGTAATAGGGGCACAAAGAGAATAAAAATCTTTGATAAATCTGCGATACCAACCGACAAGACCAACCAATCGTTTAATTTCCGTAGTAGTTCTAGGAACTGGGTAATTAACGATTGCCTCAACCTTGGAAGGATCAGTACGGAGATCGTCACCATCAACGACATATCCCAGATAAGTAAGAGATGAACGGCAAAATTCACTCTTTTTCAAGTTAATCGTAAGATTGGCGGACTTTAGACGTTGAAAAACTTTTTTCAATACTTCGATATGAGTCGCAAAATCTGGCGTGGAGATGATAATATCATCTAGATATACAAAGGCAAAAGGTTCTAATGATGGATCAATTACTTGGTCCATCAACCTAACTATAGTTTTTGGACTATTTGAAAGACCAAAAGGCATTACACAGTATTCAAAAAGTCCTCTACCAGGGACGGCAAAAGCTGTCTTTGGTTGAGAAGAGGGTTCAAGAGGTATTTGGTTAAATGCATGACGTAAATCTATTGAACTGAGATAACGAGCATCTCTCAACTTACTCAAAATATTATCAATTAAAGGATAGGCGTCATCGATAGTTACTTGATTTAATTTCCTACCATCAAAACATACGCGATATTCACCAGGATCCTTTTTAGGTACCAATCACAAGGGACTACACCAAGGAGACTGTGAAGGTTGAATTATTTTAAGTTTTAACATCTCATCAATTTCCTTATTTAAATGTTTCTGCATTGCAGGCGACAAAGGATACTCACGCTGTTTGATAGGTTTACTATCACCAGTGTCGATACAATGTGAAATTAAATGAGTGCGACCAAGCCTATCTGCTGGTGCAATTGTTTCATATTGATTTATAACTGACTGAAGTTCTGCATTTTGACTAACCGAAAGATCAGAAAAAGCTTGAATGGTATTAACTGTACATAAAGTTGAAGTTTGAGAAATGTAAGTTGAGTTGCCAAAATTAAGATTAATTTTAAAAATATTTAAAAAATCTATGCCTAAAATGAGTGTATGCGTTAAAGAAGGTATAACTAAAATTTTAAAAGTTTTCGAAACATTGTTAAGTGTTACCGAAATATTAACATAACCAAACACATCTTGATTTGTACCATCAGCTGTGGTGACACGTAAAGTATTATCATACTGTATAGAAATATTTAAAATTTTTAATAAAGACATGCCAGATGCACCCAATATCGAAGAATTGCTACTGCTATCAACTAGAGCAAGTACTGAACGATTTAAAATATTTGCATAAACATAGGGACGTGAATCGTTAAGTTTTCTAACGAAAACAGGGCTAACACTGTTCGCTAATTTACTCGAAAGATAAAAAATTTTAACAGTCTTTACCCATTTGTCCCAATCAGAACGAGAAGTTTTTACTTTTGCGATTTCTTTCCCTTGCCTTTGCCCTTTCCTTTGCTTGGTTTGGATTGCTGAGAGGTAGAAGGTAGGGGTTCTGCACTTTGTGAAATGGTGGCGGGCCCAGGGTTACGCCACCTTGAGGCAAGTTTTTTTGGAGTGCAATGCGGACATTTTGGTTTATAGACCTTTTTATTGCCACAACCGTAGCAAAAAATATTTTTAGGCTTAATACATTCGTAATATGAGTGCCCAAATGAAGAACAATTCCAACTACGTATCGTTGAGGAAACGGTAGCGATATGAGAATTTAATTTTTTCCTAGGTGCGTGAGAGGTAAAAGGAATTTCGGGAGAATAATTTAAGTCGGGCTCCAGCAAATCAGTCTTATGAGCTGGCGGAGGCTTATATCGGTCAGACCAAATACGCGCCGCCTCTTCCAGTCTTTTACATAACTCTTACAATTCCTCGACAGTCTTGGGTCGCTCCAAGGATAAACCCAAAATATAATATGGGAATAAATTTCTGCGAATTTTATTTACCATAGATAACTCAGTCGGTTTGGTAGGCAATCTATTAAACAAAGGGGGAGGGTCAATAAGGCCGGTTTTCGCCCCCCCTCAAATTTGGCAAAAAGAACAAAGAAAATGTTTTTTAACAGTCTAAGGTCAATTTAGAGTCGATTCGACCAGAAACGGAACCAACCCCACCCTCCTCTTGGGGTCATTTCAAGGTCAAATTATGAAAAAGCCATGAAATAAACTCGCCTTTTCGGAATGAGTAGGCTTATTTTGGGACTTCGATTTAATACATATGTAGGTTTCTGGGTCGCTGATTCCGGATCCGAGGTCAGTTTGTTTACAGTGTGTCCCAGGATAGATGTAACAAGAGGTGTAATGGACCAAAAATTTTGGAATTTTAGAATGGTATTTGGGGATTGAGTACTGCTTGTTGTAAAACTAAAGTATACCAAAGATGACTTGATTTGGTGTTCTACAGGGTGTTTATAAGCAAAGTTGTAAAAATCACCACTAATAAAGTACCTTTATTTTTCAAAATATGAAAAAATTCCACTAAGAAAAGTTATTTAGAATGCAATTTTATAGCTCTATACCTTTCAGGAATATAAAATTATTTTTTGAAATTTCCCATTTTTTGCGAATTAAGAGTTGAATTCATATTTAAAGTTGTGTAGGAGCAAATGTTAATCATCTGCTTTTCTCATAGCCTACTTTTAGCTTCTTCATAACTTTAAATATTAATTTGCAAAAAATAATTTCTATGCAGTTTTAATTGAATGGTTCAAAATAAAATACTTTATTGAAAAAATGGGAAGTTTCAAAAGAATAATTTTATATTCCCTTTTAAAGAGGTATAAAATTGCATTTTAAATAACTTTTCTTAGTGGAATTTTTTCATATTTTGAAAAATAAAGGTACTTTATTAGTGGTGATTTTTACAACTTTGCTTATAAACACCCTGTAGGACACCAAATCAAGTCATTTTTGGTATACTTTAGTTTTACAACAAGCAGTATTCAATCCCCAAATACCATTCCAAAATTTTTGGTCCATTACACCTCTTGTTACATCTATCCTGGGACACACTGTAGACAAACTGACCTCGGATCCGGCATCAGCGACCAAAAAACCTATATATATATATATTAAATCGAAGTCCCAGAATAAGCCTACTCATTCCGAAAAGGCGAGTTTATTTCACGGCTTTTTCATAATTTGTCCTTGAAATGCCTTAAGAGGGGGTGGGGTTGGTTCCGTTTGTGGTCGAATCGACTTTAAATTGACCCTACACTATTAAAAAACATTTTCTTTTTTCTTTTTGCCAAATTTAAGGGGTGCCGAAAACCGGCCTTATTGACCCTCCCCCTTTAACATAGAAGCTATGAAAATTGTGACTCTTTCATGATTTCCTTGAGTACGATTATCGATTTCCCGCAATAAGTCATCTTCGTAAAAATATGGAAGGAAATCCTCCCGTAATTTTTTTACTAAAGTATCCCAATCGGTAAACCTAGTTTTATTAATGCTATACCAAATCCACGCGTCATCCTTAAAAAGATCACATGCAGAAGAAAAAAGATCAGCTTTAGACACTCCACGAGCTTCTCGCAACATGTCATTTTTTTCTAAAAAGGAATTTACTGATTCTTTACTAGAACCACTGAACTGTATGTTCCATTTATAAGGAGCTACATATTTTACTGGAGATCGATTTATTTCCGCAATAGTTCGGGAGATACTAGGACTAGGAGATGAAGTGGAGGTAATAGGTAAAGTTTTGAAAGCTAAATCACCTTCTAAATCCAAGATTTCTAACTGTAAAATTTTCCGTTTTTCTTCCTCAGAATCCTCGTTTTTAATCTCTGCACCCGGCCTGAAATGTGATTTAAACGAGATGAAATTCTTTTGAATGCAGCGTCAGCTTCATGGTGGAGAGCACCATGAAGAAGTTTCCTTTTCTTTTCAACATCACCGGAAGCATCGATACTTCTAATCATCAATTCATATGTTAATTCTTTAGCTTTTAAATGGTTAGGCTCCATCTTGGATTTATAAGTTGACAAAATTTAAGATAAAAATAAAAAAATAAACAAGTCCAAACCGGTCGCACTCTAGTTTTAGGTATTTCGCAAAAATCGAAAAGAGGTATATCAGCAAAAATCGCAAAAATAATAATATAGGTAGCATTGTGTGAAAATTTTCAGTACCAAAAGTTATATCACTAAGTTCACGGTAAATTCCCCGAAAACAAAAAACAAGGTAATAAATTTAAAGATATGTTTAAGTTTAAAGTTTCCTAAAAATCATAAACCGCAAGATATGAGATAGTTATCAAAATACGCAAACTTATAACTATTTAAGGTAAGATAAAAATAAGATAATAATGGCAGAGATTATGGTCAGAAAAAATTATTTTTTTCTTAACTGTTAATTATTCCATACTCTGATACTCAAGAACATTGCCAATACAACTTGAGAACTAAAGAAAAAACCGGGGCCTTGACGTTGGGCGTCAATTGTCTAACCACACTTTGTTGGTTTATTTCAAATTCCCCAATCAAGAGGTGTAGTAACCTAGCTCCTGCTAGCTCAGCACGGGTCAGTAGGTTAAATTTTTTTAGATACACTTAAAAGTTTTTTTTCTTTAGTTGTACTGGGCCTTTTGGACGCCAGCGTATTTCCTTTACAAGATATTATAAAATTAATATTCAAAAATAAATATCTACCAAGATTAGGTAGCCTGTTCTTGAGTACTGGGAGAGTAGGAATAGGAACACAAAAATAATTGAAAGTTTAACAGTATATTACAAAAAAGAATGGATTTTTTTTTAAAACAAATATTTACAATTTCTTTACAAGTTGCTTAAAATGTATTGAAAGACAAAATATTGAAAATAACAATTGATAATTGATATATAATAAAATTTAAGGTTAAAATGAAATGAAATTATTAAAATAAGTTATGCACAAAAATTTAACAAAGTTGATGGAAATTTAAAAAAAAAATTATGAAAAAATTCAGTAACAAAAATTGCAAAAAATTAGCAAAGTTGACTGGTTTTGTACAATGTTTCTTCTGACCAATAAAAATCTAGACCGTACAGTTTCCAAAAAAAATTCTTACATAACTGCTGCAGCAGGAGAATGGAGCGGGAAGCTTCCAATTGAGGGACGTATGTTTAGAGCTGGGATCCCACTATCAATTTCCTTATCTTGGAGTATCAGCTCTGAGCACTCCAACGATGTTGCTGTCCACGACCACCAAATTCTTTTATTAAGATGGAAGATGTGTACTGGGTCTCTCCTCTTCGCTTTGTCCAAGTGTTTACATAAAAAGGGGGAAAAATGATTAAAACCACTCAGGGAAATATCAATAAAAATAACGTTAAGTTGTGAAGCAACTTCAATATTGAGTAGACTACAATACTTGGTAGCAAACTCCCTAAACTAATTACGTAAATCCAAGAAAAAACTACTATTTGAATCAATGAGAAATTGTAAAAACTAAAATGTACGATAGCAAAATATTACAACAAAATATTTTTATATATGACCAAAACTTTTCAATAAAAATTCTCTGCACAAGATTTAATTAGATAATGTATTTTAAACAAAAGATAGTTAAAATTTAAGAAATTTAAGAAATTTCAACTAATTGACTAAGAACAAAGAAAAACAAGAAAGGCATTCAATATTTAATCACACAAAAATTAATAGACCTTACTGGTCTATATCGAAAAAAATAAAAAAAGTGAATTAAATATTTTATAAACTATGCAAAAGTTTGCATCTAAATGACTTTGAATAATTTTACGTCTGTGATTCAGACGGCTTCAAAATTTACTTAAAATGGCTTCCTAGAAAGCATTTACGAATAAAAACAATAGCAAAAAAATACACGTTAGTTAATGGCACAAACAGTATGGTTTCTACAATAAAAATCCGTACAAGTAATATGCTGTAAAACATATTACTTGAGTGCACCAGCAAAAAGATAATTCGGGATTTTTTTCTTTATTTATACGAAAAAAAACACAAGAATTCTAGAATGCACCAGCAAAAAGATAATTAGGTAATATGAAAAGAAATCGCAAGGATTCTAAACTTCATCCGGAATTTAAAAAAAATTACCATGCCTGCACACGAGTTGAGTGGTATTTTGTTTACAGATTTAATTTTCACAATGAAAAATTCAAGAAAAAAAAATGAAAACCACTCACCTCGTGTATAGCAGAAAAATTCAACAGCCAAGTCCTTCCTTGCAGGTTCCAGAATAGTCGGCCCGTCCGGCACCCAAACAGTAAAGTCTAGATCCTCACCGCTTCTCCTTTCACACCTAGAAAAACAAAATAGACGGCAGATATTGTTCTACCCAAAAGATAATTTTAAACGGAATCACCGACCCGTCTAATATTCAGCGTCAACACAAAAACTGCACCGCTGAGTAATGAATATACCCACGTGCCAGTAAATAATTTATGCGGTAAATTATATTTCAATAAGGCAAAGATAAAGAAACTATTTTGTACGGATAATCACTAAAATTTTAAACAACTATTATGCCATTAAACTAATAACTAATCATTAGATTAATATCATAAATTATTAAATTATAATTACTAGAGTCTTCGTACCTGACTTTCTAGGAGAACACAACAAGGAGAAGTAGGTAAGTTACGAGACCCGATTTTAATACCTCCCCACCGCGCTCTTTTGAATTCCTTCCACCGCACAGAGGGCCAGAATCCGAAAAAGCTGGCCAAAAGTCTAAAATTCGAAAGAGGTTTAATTGTATTCAAAGTAATATTTTTGTAGTGAGAAATGTTCAGTTCATTACGTACCGCAAATTCCAATCGTATTGTTGCCCATTTTTACCTGATACACCCTAAGAAACACAACGTTCTGTTAGCGTACAGTTGTGAATAGTTGCTCGCCACATTCGAACGTACTATTCGATATTCCTGTAATTTGTGTAATTTCAAAAAAACATAGTAAAATTTTAGGAAGATAATCTATAAAGTAAGTATTTTATTTTGCATATATTTATTGCTTGTGAAATGTGATACATTCGGTCATAAAATTTTGTTAAACGGGGTTCTACAAAGATAAAGAAATAAAAATTAATGGGTACCTTTTGTTTGAGCTACAAGAAAAGCGCAACGTGTTCCAAGCATGATTCTTTTACTGGTCGATTTCTTATAGTTTTTTCAAATTATAGTACAAAATTTAGAACCCGGTTCAACGCGGTTTGGAAGTAAAGGCCCTCCGCACACGGAGCTACTCATTAGAAACGGTAACTGGTTTGTGACGGAAATATAAACTAATCGCTAACTAGTTAGTAACCGGGCTCCGCACACGAAGCTACTGTCTCTGCCACAAAATTCACATTCAATTGCTCGCTCATCTTGAAATAATCCAAAAGACAATTGTGAACACACAAAAAACTCTGTAATTACTTCCCGAAACTCGGAAACTAGACACAGAAGTGACTGATCACAAACCGATCACCAACTAGTTACTAACTAGTAGCGCCATGTGCTGCACTCGATAGAAAGTCATAGGAAGTGACTATCGAGTGATTGGTTACTAACTACAGTCACCAATCAGTTTCTTTCGAGTAGCCCCGTGTGCGGACGGCCTAATGAGTAGTAATTTGGTCAAGTACGAGGTCTTAAATTGAAAATATACATACGACGCGACGACGGGCCCTCGCTCGGTAACTGCTTCGAGTTACTATTTTAATTTAAACATGTAAAAAAATGTAAAAATTGGCTGCCTCTAGGAGCCACTATTGTTTTTGTGATCGTTTTTCTGACACGGTGCAAAATACAGCAACGCGTTAACTTTGGTTTATAGTGTTGTTTTAGCATACAAATTCCAATTATAAACAATTTTTGAGAAAATTAAAGCATTTTGTTGTGTCAAAAATAATTATTGAAAAATTATTTATTTTTTGGTTGGAATTTATAAAATGCCTAAAAGTATGTAAAATTGAATTTAAATTAATTAGTTAATTAATTTTTTTAAATTTGAATTGAAATTCGTAATCAGCGACCTCGAAAACCCCCGAATACCAATTTTCAATTAAAATGATTGACTTTTCTCAAATGTTTGTCGCCATATTGGAGCCGCCATTTTGCTTTTGAAAAAACTATTACCAAATTCGTATTCAGCTGCCTCGAAAAGCCCCGAATACCAATTTCCAATTAAAATGCCTTACTTTTCTCAAATGTTTGTCGCCATCTTGGAGACGCCATTTTGCTATTGGGGAAACTATTATCAAATTCGTAATCAGCGACCTCGGAAACCCCCGAATACTAATTTCACGTGACAATTTCGGGCGCAAGTTTGGTGTTTCAATAAACTTCATTAATAAATTGAACTATGTTATATACAAAGAATGCATAGTATTGATGAGTTAATTATGATAAAAAGGAACTGTAACGGAATTTCGACAAAAATCCCGTTACATATCCTGAAAAGTTTACATTTCGCTCGGATGCAGAACATAAGAAATAAGTGAAAAAAAAAATTTTTCATCCATTGTTTAAAAATTTTGAAATTAAATTAAGCTAGAAAAAAATAAAAAATACAAATGAATAGATCACATATTTATGAACAAAAAATTTGCTAACAAAATTTATCGTTAAAGCCATGGTTTTCACGGAAAAAAATAGTCAAGTCTAACGTTATATCTCGAATACGCATAACTGTGAAACCGACGCACTGAATTACATGTCACTAAATCACAATTTGTTCAATCTATATGAGCGTTGGTTCATTTAAAATATGGAAATAGTAGCCTTCTGATGCTTTTTTGTTTTAAAAAATACAAGCGAAAGATGGATGGGAAAAATATACTTATATATATATTATCACGCCCGAACACAATCGTCTCAATAAACAATATAGAAAAAAACTGCTGCCCAAGAAATCACTACTTCCACATCCAGATTTTCTATCCAAGTCACTCACAACGAAAAAATGTTGTATGTGGAAATAATTGTTTGTTGAACTTTAATATAATATTTGAAATCCTCTATCCCAAAAACCCATAAAACGATACCCCACATCGGTAGCGGGGTGGGGGTGGGGGTGGATAAAGTAAAAAAATATTTTGAGGTTTCTGGTTCTTGTACACACACTAAATTACATTTTTTTTTTCATCCCTTTTAATAATGGGGGTGGTAATGGGGGTGGCTAATGAAAAAAATTTTTTTGAGACCTTAGCTTCTCATGTATATACTAAATATCAATTTTATGAACTCCTACCCGCTTGATTTACCTATTTACCCCAAATTTACCCCAATTTACCCCCTTCGATGGAACAAGATGAAAATATAATCTAGTTCTAGATCTCGTTAAAGTACATATGTGTACCAAATTTCAACTCAATATCTCAAAGGGTTCCAGAGTAAACGAGCGCACAAAAAAAAGTTACAGACAGACCGACAGACAGAAATTTTTTTTCGCTCAAACTTAAAATCTTGACGTTTCATGACATTCTAAGCCTATTTGAACAATAAAAATTTTTAAACATTTTTTTGTCGTTACTATACTTCCACTGGATGTGGAAGTAAAATAAAAACCCTTCAAAAAAATTCTTTCTTCATTGAGAACTATTGAAAACTATGTACACTTCGTGATTATTATGGTTTATTAAGTTGTAGTAACGAGGATTAAAAAAAAGTACATCTCAAATCATTTTAATTTCCTTGCATGATGATTTTTTTGTATATTTTTCGAATGTTCAAACGCAAAATCGTTTACTTGTATACATATTTTCGAAAATATGATCTCACGATCTCATCCTTATAACTATGAAAATATCTTTGATTGTTTTGAATATAAATTCTGGAACTTTTCCAATACAT
The DNA here is from genome assembly GCA_936432065.2 of Rutpela maculata. NCBI lineage: Eukaryota > Metazoa > Arthropoda > Insecta > Coleoptera > Cerambycidae > Rutpela > Rutpela maculata. Next base: position 133,843,974 of record OW386287.2, on the reverse strand, counting down.
TAACAAATGTATAAGGCATCCATTGGATATAGCTGAAATGTGGATGTAATAAATATAATAGAGTAAAGGCACGTAAAAATTCATGCGAGCCATTCAGCGGCAATATGTGGTGTCTGTGTATGCATTGATAATTATACATTTTCCCTCCATATTCACTATTTATCCTCCCATTCACTAAAAAAAATGTACAAAACGAATAATCAGAAGGAGAAAAAAGCTTTATTTTACTCGATAGAACAGCTAAGAATTATTAGAGGTTCCATAGTATGCATTTAACCGTGCGCTGGCCGCGCAAAATGACAAAGTTATTTCACTATTTGTTTCCAGGAATACCGTGGCTTTAGCGATAAATTTTATTAGGATACTTTTTGTTCAGAAACACGTAGTCTATCCATCTGTATTTTTTTTCCTACCCTGACTTAATTTCAAAATATTGAAAAAATGGATAAAAAAATATTTGTTTTTCACTTTTATTTTATGTTCTGCATCCGAGCGAAATGTAAACATTTCAGGATATTATTCTATACACTTTCAGGAATTCATTAAAAAAAAATTAATCAGTTTACAAATTTTTGTGGGTTTCACTATAAAATGTTCTCTGTCGTCTGGGCTATAACTCCGAAGTTGAGGAATACTAGTATTTCTGGGTAAGTTCTGCAAATTATCAAATTGTATGACGTTTCCGCAAGTACCGAAATTTTAGCAAATACGTTAAAGATCTGACAGTTGTCAAATAAGTGTTAAAGCTTTACGGGTTTAGAGACAGGTGTCAGATAGCAATATGTAAGGTTGGTGGCTAGTTCTAATACTAATTTTAAGAAACTAAAAGTCCTGGAGCGTAAATCGTTCCAAATTAATCACGATACACCTCCCTCAGAGACTTATATGCACGTTGTCACAACATAACTCTATTGGCAGACTAGGTTCACCACCATGTCTCAAAATGTCTCAAAAATTTTGTGCATTTTAACTGAGTGGCAGTCCATTAACAAGCAACATTAAATTGCTAATAAATTTGTTTTGATAGATTGATTGATTGGATACTAATATTACTGGTTCAAATCCTGATGGACGTAACTTTTTTTATTTTATCAGTTCTATATAAAGTATTAAATAGCTGTATATGCGAACTCAAGGTTAGTCGATCAAGTTAGGTTGGGTTTTCCATCTCTTGGTAAAATTAACTGTTGGATCCTTAGTAACTTTGTCAAACATGTGAACCTGTTACTGTTTTGCTAAGATTTATATTACTTTTCTTAAAATTTATATATCTTTTGAAAATGTTGAAATATAGATACTTGATTGTATATCCTTATAAATGGTACTGTTCAGAAAACAATGCTAGCATTTTTTGTTTCTATAACTCAATTTGTTTTTGATTTCCATATCAACAAAAAATAATAACGCTACAAAAAATGATAGCATTGTTTTCTGAACAGTACCATTTATAAGGATATACAATCAAGTATCTATATTTCAACATTTTCAAAAGATAAATCGGACGAAGGACCATTCAGCGTAATGCTGACAAACTGAACTAATACTAATAATTGAATTTGAAATACCTTGTGACCTCGTGTATTAGCGGCACTTCCTGGTGTTCTCTTCTAGTTGGGCCCAACAAACTCCAGGTCTCCAGTATGGGAATATGGCAAGGTACAAAAGACACTCGCGTGGTGATAAATAGCGGTTTTTATTATTTTTTAAGTTGACCGAAAAAATGACTTTTTATATTTTTTTTGTAGCGTTATTATTTTTTGTTGATATGGAAATCAAAAACAAATTCAGTTATAGAAACAAAAAATGCTAGCATTGTTTTCTGAACAGGTACATATTTTTTAAATACCTACTTCGAAAGACTATCTTTATCAAATCTGGTACAATTCCTGATATGCGGAATTTTGCCAGAAATACTAAGTGAGATTCCACAACGAACGGAAACGTAGTACAAACTAATGGAATTTTTCAATTTCCGGAACTTATTCAGAAATACTAGTATTCCACCACTCTAGGTAGGAAGTAAAACGTAATCTATCATTACAAACAGTAATAAGTGCCTCGCAGAAATTAGAACTGTAGTTTACCAGAAAAGAACCTCTCTCACGCCTAATATAATGGAAATCTCCCATGTTAAAAGTTAAATGTATTTTTAAAAGTTTGCTAGTACTCTAGTTATTTTAGACAAAAATATGGCATCTGATCTAACAAAATATATCCTTCATTTTTTTTTTAAATCGATCTATTTTGGTGTTTTAAAGAAAATATTAAAAATCGACAACGAGATCACTACGGCATAAAAAATTATTCAAGTTCAAATTTCACAAATATCGCGCTTTCTATGGCTCGGAGGCCAATCGAGGTTATTATGAAAATGAAATATAATGAAATTCCGCACAAAAATTATCTTTTCCATTTTTTATGTATAACGATTTAGACAAAAATGTGCTTCGAAGTTCCTCGAAAGGCATAATATATATTTTTTTATTTTGATTAAATTTTGGACTCAAGGTTTTTGGACAATTCTGAACAAGTTTCATTAACAAAATTTTCCGATAAAAAAAATGCCTAATATGATTTCTTGATTTTCTCCGCATATTTTGGTATCGCAGGTGGCTTTGCATTTGTAGGAAGCGAATGTTTTTCTGGCCATAAGTAGATCCTAAGTTATTCTATACTTAAGTAAAATTTGATTCAAATTTAAAAAAAAAATAAAAAAGTTGGTCATTTCAAGTGAAACACACTGTAAATATATAACCAATAAATTTTAATGTGAAGATTTAGCAAATATTACTGTATATGACGGTAAATATATATCGATCAGCTAATAATATACACAGAACAAGCACGTATGGACTATATGAAATGGAGCATATTATGCCTTGCGTGGAAACTTCGAAGCACATTTTTGCCTAAACCGTTTGTTGAAGGTACATAAAACGTGTAAGAGATCATTTTTGTGCGCAATTTCATTATCTTTCATTTTCATAATACCTCAATTGGCCTCCGAGACATAGAAAGCGCGATATTCGCAAAGAACCGTTTCTTGTGAACTTTGACCTTGAATAATTTTTTATGCCGTAGTGATCTCGTTGTCGATTTTTAATATTTTCTTTAAAACACCAAAATAAATCGATTTAAAAAAAAAATGAAGGATATATTTTGTTAGATCAGAAACGTCTAATTTCACTGGATTATAGTACAAGAATATAATATGATCATCACGACTTTAATTCGCAAAAAATTTTGAAAAAAAATTGAACTGCCTTCAAAAAGAGTCGCTAAAAATTGTGAAATAAAATTTCACCGTCGCACAGTGGTGCAGGAATTCGAAAACGTGGCATTAAATCGTAAAATGAAATGATTTGAAGACGCTGCTTGATATTGACATTTTGTAGATGTAGTTTGATTATTCCTTTATATTTCTATCTATTGATGAAATAAACGGACTATACGTTGTTGACATATGGCAAGAGGGCATATCAGTGTATCATTTGACCCACTATCTAACTTCAGTCAAGGTCATCTCTCTTACTACCACCTCAATGAAACAGTTGTTGTTAAGTAGTATCTGCGTATGATCGATGCGCTATTGTTAAGGAACTTTTAAGTGGTTAACCTCATTAATATCTATAGTTTTTGGCTTAATTAATATGGGTCCAACATCGTATGTACCGAATATATTACGTTATTTTACTTTGATTGTTTAAGTCCACATTGCGAATTTGATATATTATTATAGATGAACTATTTTAGTTCAAAAATTAAAGTCAAACTAGTGTATACTCGTTAAGATTTGTATTAAATTCCTGAAAATATATTTCATGAATATTTTTGAAACTTGTAGGAAAGTCGAATTAACTTAATTTAATTTCTTTCAGAGACAACATTCCACTAGAAATTGTATTGTTGATTCTTATATATTATGACCTTCTGATTAGGAGAAAAATATTTGCGCCCAAAAATTCCGTGTGCGTCAAAAGTTATATGCACTTTGTGAGGCACTTTCACGGATTTTCTACTTATTTGCTTAATATATCTTGTACTACTTATCGAATAAGAATTTTAAAAACACTGGCTTACTTGAAATAAATTTCTTAAAAAATAGAGACCTGCCCAGTATGTATAGGTTAATCCACCATCTTGGAAAAAACGGTCGAAAAAATCAAACCTTCGATAAGAAGGAGTAATTTCACCAAAGTTAGCAAAAATAAAACTCATCTAAGGTCAAATGTAATGTATCAAACCTGGACACTAGAAGTCCAAGACAAATTAAATTTTTTTAATTCTTCGTCAAGTATCAAAGTGTTTTTTTTTTATTAGAGGTTGTTTTGGGTACTTTGAGGGGATAAAGTTAAATGTTTTTTAATTTTCAATAAAATTGCATATCCTACAATTTTCAAAAATGCATTTTCTGTGACCTTTCTTTTTTTTCATATATTATTATTATTGTGCTTAATAAATTTCTTGTCAAATTAATGAAGTTTAATTTTGTATCAAATTTTTGAAGTTACACGAGACTTTCTATAGTATATTTCATTTTGTTTCAACGAACATTGGATGAAAAAAACGACTCAATTCGAAAATATCTTTAAAATATTTGTAAATCATCATAATCAAATGAAGAGTTGGCAAGGGTTCGATAAACGAAAAAAGAATTTTTGGTGAAGCAGATTTTTTCATCAAGAATAACTCTTTTTCGTAAAATCAAGAATTAAAAAGTGTTTTCTTTTCCGGACTAGATCCGTGACCACACGGTATAGTATTGCTAATATCAATTGATAAAGCGACGTTGATCTTTACCACGGCGGTACTTTGACAGCGGCACAGACCAAACGCGGGTGCTTTGTCTGTCTTTTTTTATGATTTTCCAACTGACTTTAGCAAGAGTTTATATTGTTTTACATTTCAATGCGTCGGTAAAGTAATATGGGTCCCTTGTGTCAAGTTTGTAAGAAAATAAGCTTCCCGGGAGCGTTGTTGGTCTTTCTCATACTTGGTGGGTGGTAGAGGATGACGATTTATTAATATAATTTTTGTTTCAGATTAATATCAAAATCCAATTTTCTCAATCTCAAGTCAGTAGAACATTGTCAAATATCTAGTAAAAAAGTCTAATTTATATTCACATAAAATAAATAACCCATAAAATTACATCTTTTAAAGCAGCAAATAGGTTGTGAAAATATACACTTTCAATCTTCCTGATTTTCTTATTTTCTTTTAAAAAACCCTCTACTCGTATCCCAGTTGTTAGATACATACAAACTTTTTAAAACAGTGTATGGTGTTATAATTCCATATTTTTTATAATCATTTATTTACCTGTGACATATTCATATTTCCTTACTTTTTATTGAGTATTTTGTCACTGTTCTGGAAAAACATTTAAAAATTTTAATGAAAGAAACATCTGCGTCAACATCATCACAAAGTAATTTGGTTCCTTTTTACTACAAGAAGTAAGAAAATAATGTAAATATAATATAATGTCCCACGTGTCTATGAAAATACGTGTTCAGAAGCTGCCACGTTTGCCATATAAATGTTTAAGTTTAACTTAAGTTTTAAGAACGACAAGATAATAGTTTTACAAAAAAATTAAAACAATTGTTTTAAATTTTATTAATGTCCTACAAGTCTGTTATTTTACAATAACCACCCTATTTTGAGATACATTAAATGAAAAATAACGCCCTAGGGCATTATAAAATTATAACACAACCCGAAACAAGTAAATTATGATAGCGTTATTGACAAACAAAATGATTTGCTATGCAACAGCGGCGTTTACAAACAATTTTGATTTTTACTTTCTTCTAAATCAAATCGTTCTGAACATAATAGATGTCAAATTAATAAATCGTAAATGTCAAAAAAAAATCGAATTAAATAACAGACTTGTAGGACATTAAACGTTGAAGGCACCACGGGTGTTATAGGATAATGACGCCCTCGGTCGGCGTACATTCCTTCGCGCCAGAGGCCCTCGGGAAGTACACTGCCGATCTCGGTGCGTTATTATCCTTATAACACCCTCGATACCTTAATAACTATTTTAATTACGCAATAATAATGACAAAGATAACGATAAAAGTAATAATAGCGACGACGACAATGGCATCGAAAAAGACAAAAACAAAGAAAATATCAACGGCAGTGACAGTGCCAGCGGTAACAATAACAATTGTAACAATAATAACACAGACCCACAAAAAAAATAATTTTGGAACTGCTATCGAGACAACTGTATCCCCATGTAATTTTCGACGCTGAATCCGAATTCGAGGTCAAAAAAAAAATCATACACCCCCAAAATCAACTCCTAGCGCTAAAAAACACTCCCTAAACAGGGTAAAAATGACTTAACGCTCCACGAATAGTCTTGAATCTCAATCTCAATAAATCGAATTAAATATAAACATTCAAGTATATAACGCATAAATACAGAGTTAACACTACTTTCCTTTGAAAATCACCCCATGAGTGGGTGAAAACTACCCCGCACACAACAGGAAATTTAAAAAAAACTGCAGTGATTGCAAAAAAGCTTAGGATGCCCAGTTATTTTAGAAACAGTATGTAACTGCATTAGTCTCGATGCGATGCTCAAAAACTACCCCCATAGAGTGGTGGAAACCACCCCTAAATTTAAATTGCAGTTGCTTGGATGACTCCTAAAAAGAATTCCCTGAAAATACTATTACTTATTTATATGGCTTCTAAAAAATTCAGAAAAAACATCTATATAATTTTCTGACTATATAGTTTTTTGACCAGCCGATAGGTGGCGCGTTGACAACTGCATACGAGTGTTGAATGCGGATTAAGTATACGTCAAGTTGGGCTCTTTATTGGGGCGTTCATTGCTTCTGTTATTACCTTTTTTCCCCCCGATTTTCCTTGCAATTTTAATCTAGGGGTGGTTTCCGCCACTCTATAGGGGTAGATTTTGAGCATCGCTTCGGAACTAATGAAGTTACTCACTCTTTCCAAAAAAACTGGGCATCGTAAGCTTTTTTTACAATCACTGCATTTTTTCAAGTTTCCTGTTGTACTCATAGGGGTGGTTTTCAATGGAAAGTAGTATTAACTCTGTGTTTATGCGTTATATACTTGAATGTTTATATTTAATTCGATTCAAGACTATTCGTGGAGCGTCAAGTCATTTTTACCATGTTTTTCAGCGCTAGGGGTTGATTTTGGGGGTGTACGATTGTTTTTGACCTCGGATTCGGATTCAGCGTCGGAAATTACATACGGTTGTCTCGATATCAGTTCCAAATTTTTTTTCTTTTGTAGGGCTGTGTAATTAATCAATGGTTTTATTTCATTATATGTACCATACAAATTAAACATTTAGACAATATTTACAAATTAAAACATACAAAAAAAAATAATTAATATGCACAAATACAGATACGGTAGTTCAGTCGTCTAAGACCTATTCTGTGGTGAATATACTGGTCGCACCGTCTATATATTTATTATATAGACTTTAATTAACACTGGAAATAAATCTAACAATAAAAACTGCTGCCTAAGGAATCACTACTTCCACATACAGATTTCCTATCCGAGTGTCTTACAATTAAAAAAAAATTGATACTATATTTGCACCCTACGATGTGGAAATAATTGTTCATAGAACTTTAGTAATATAATATTTAAACTCGTCTACCCCAAGAACCTATAAAACCATATACCATATCGTTAGTCGGGGTGGGGTGGCGATTTTTGAAACCTTTGGTTCTTGTACACACTAAATCACAATTTTATTTTTTTACCACCTCTAATAATAGTAACGAGGGGGTGGTCAAGGTAGTGTGATAGTGGGGACCATTGATGTAAAATTTTGAGACCTTGGCTATACACTAAATCTCAATTTTATGGATTCTTACTTGGTTGCTTTACCTATTCACCCCCATTTACCCCCAACCTTTCAACGGAATAAGATCAAAATATAATCTAGTCCCAGATATCGTTTGACAGTGTAAAAATAGTGAAGAAATGACACTTGTAGAAATACCAAACTATTCCAAGATTCATTCTACGAACTACATGTTCTCGTGACGATAGTGTCAAGAATAATAAAATAACGTATAAACAATTAGAGAAACTAATTATATTTAAGGATTGTAATACATTCAGTTTTATGAATAATTGCATTAATTTATTGATTTGAATTACTTTTACCTGGCGAAACTAAAAATTTTTTCAAAAACCTAAAACGTGTATGATATGATATTTCAATACATTGTTCCTTTCCGTCTATAAATAAATTACCATTTTAATCGCTGGCTAGACCTGATTTTCATATGAAATTTTATTTCCCCTAACGGCGTCAATACCTTGATCAGATTAAATGAAGTCAGCCCATAGTAAATTTCATATTGGTGTTAGTTATGTTGAGAACAAAACTGGTCATTTTTTTCAAACAGTCAAAATATGAGGTCTTAAATAAATCTCATGGCAGTAGCAGGTGTTTATAAGTAAACTTTTAAAAGTCGCTGAGTTTGATAAACAGTGAAAAGCGCTTGGGACGTATTAATTCAGCATCTGTCGTTATTAATGGTATTTCCCAGTCAACAATATTAGCTTTGATTTATACTTCAAATGAGAAAGTGTCGCTTAATATAAGCCATTGGTAATATTTCCGCTATAATCATCAAATCCACAAAATTTATAATGGAAATATATAAAATTTTCTCGGCAACTTTTTATGGATATTAATCGGTCTCATGGCTTTCAAATGGCCTCGTTTTAACGAGTCGTGACTTTGTATTACCATTATATATATTTTATTAAACTCATCTTTAATTTGGTTTTGTGCTATTTCTGTCACAGTTATTAGACGAGTTTTAAATTAGTATCTCAAAAAATGTCGCAGCTAGAAAATAGATTCCGAAAGAAAATTGAAAATTTCACACTTAAGTGCCTTAATAGAGAGGTCGCGTCACGTAAAATAGCTAAAATCTCAAAAAATGGTTAACGATGAAATCTTTAAGGGTTCTAAATGACATTTTCAAATTGTTTACCTATTAAAAAATCTGTAAAAGTATTTATGCAAAACTTCTCTCTTTTTTCTGTAGGATGACTACCCTGTATATTTTTTTAACTAAAAGTATATCAGGTTATCTCCCTATCAATAGTGTCAACTACAGTCCAAATATTATTTCCATTATTATTATTTTCTATAGTAACCACCCTGTATACATCTTTCATTTATTTTTTCTTTGACAGTCGTCTTAACTACATGTGAAAGTATTATTGTCCTCCGTCACATTTTCTTCATAATTTTTTTATGGTGACCTTCCTGTGTATTCTTCGTTTTTTTTTTATAGTTGCGTTTTTATAGTTGCATGCGAAATATTATGGTCCTTCGTCACATTATTTTCATTATTTTTTTAGGGTCATCACCCTGCATATCTTTCATATTTTTCTTTCTTGACAGTCGCGTCAAATACATGCTAAACATTACACAGGCGCACCAAAAAATTTGCCTGTCTTTCGAACTAGACCAATGTATCCTTATGTATATTGACCCGTTGAATCCAAATCCGAAGTCAGAATTGTCAGATTGATCGTTTTTCATCCCCAACCTCAAAAAGCACCCGTAAAAAGTCGGCTGTTTGCCCTTCACACTTAAATGAGTAGTTAGAATTTTGTTTAACATGTTTACTAAGTTCATAACGAAATAAATTCTCATAACTCCAAACTCCATAACCCCATAACCCGAGGCATCCTTTGTCCAAACGCCATGCTCCGGGCCAATGCATCACCAGGAAATGATTATTTTCATATCTAGTACTCATCAGCTCAAATATGAGTTTCTGCGCGTGAATAGCGCATACAATTCGTGATATCGAGTTCTCTTATTCTCGAAAGACTTGTGCAATGGTCGTGTTTTACGTTTTCGTTTCTTTCAGGTGAATCTCGCGCGAGCATCCAACAGGAATCAGCCATAACATGTTTATCCCACCTGCTTTGATATCGACACTCTACATTCTTGAGGTCGTTTGGTTGAAACTTTCACTCTGTTCTTCAATGAAATCACCAAGATTTTCTTGCAAGTAGTCAATATGAGAGTTCAAGAAATGCAATTTAATATGCATCAAGCAGCAGCCCTATTCACGCGTAGAAGCTCAGATTTGAGCTGATGAATACTAGATATGAAAAGTAAATATTCTCCGGAGATGCACTGATAAAAGCCTGCTTGCCCCAGAACATGACGTTAAAGAATGCCCTGGGTTATAAGGTTATGGAGTTTGAGGTTATGAAGTTACAAGGTACAGAGGTTAAGGGGTTATAGAAGTCTTAACACTCCAAGTTATATGGTTTTTGAAATCAGTTGTGCAAAATTTTTCTTTAATTAGAGTTTTTTGGTTATAAAAGCTTGCACCTCGATTAATAGGGTTATGAAATTGTAGGGTTATGGGGTTATAGTGATATGAGGGAATGGTGTTACGAGGTTATGAAGTAAACATATTAAAAAAAAAATCTTACTTACTCATTTGAATATGAAATTCGAAAAACCGGCTTTTTACGAGTGTTCTTTGAGGTTATGGATGAATAACCAGAAAATCTAACAATTCCAAATTCGTATTCTAATTCAGCGGGTCAAAATATATATGGATACATACCGAACAGACCATTTTTTTTGTGGGCTTTTGTTATCATCCTCCGCTAAATTTTTTAATTATATTTTAGAGTGACCACTATGTATATTTTTCATATTTTCTTGCTTTACAGTTGCAATAAGTGCATGCGAAATATTCTCGTCCTCCGTCACATTTTTTTATTAATTTTAGCTAGGATAGCCACCCTGCAGATTTTCCCTTGATAGTTGTGTCAGCTAAATGTCAAATATTATTGTCCTCTGTCAAATTTTTTTCAATGGGAGGATATCCCAGTTCTTCGTTGGCAGTAGAGTCAACTGCCTACCAAATATTATTCTTCTCCGCCAAGTGTTTTTACAAATACAATGCCAACAGATATCCAGACAGACGGATGGACGGACACAGAGATAGAATCGAATGACTTTAATTTTCGTAATCAATAGTCTGAAACGTGAAAATCCCATGAAATCTCCGAGGGTGACTTTTCATCATTAAAATACTTCCCGGTAACACAGGTCTACAAAACAAAAAAAACTGCTCCAAGAACTAAACCTATCATGCCTTAAGTATTTTTGTGTGCTGAATCCGAGTTATTAATTAAAAAAAATTTTCTACCGCGTAGATTTCGAGTAAATCCCGGTTTTTATTGTCAAAAAACCGTATTTTGACAACTTTTGACGTTTACTCGAAACCTACGCAGTAGAAAATTCTTTAAATTGAAAATCGGTTTCAACAAAAATACTTAAGACATGGTAGACTTGGTCCTTGGAGCAGAACATTTTTTTTGTTGATCTGTGAAGCGAGGGATGTAAAAAAAATAAATTAAATTTGTTTATTTTTTGCTTTTCCAATTCAAAATTACGATTATGACACAAAATAAACTTTTATTTCATTGTTAGACTAAAAATGACAGCAATATATCATATTCAAAGCCTACTGACTAAATTATTTGAAAACGTAATCTTGCAGTAGCCAAACCATAGCCTTTTCACTTTTTCGAAATTGTGACGCAGTTTTAAAAACCAATGATTACCTATCATATTTCGTCGCAACGCAATATGCTATTTAAAAATGTGAGTGTGAAATTTTTTATACAAGTATTGTGAAAATGGCTTTTTGTATCACTTTTACTAATTTTCAAATTTTTATTCCTAAAAACAATCAAAAAATTGAAACACAACTAATCTCGTCATCTAGAATGTCATCACCTTAGGAATCACCTAATCAATATAAAAATATTTATCTTACTCAGATATATAATATATTTATAAACAAATCATATGATGTTTTCATTTGTATATAAATATTCCTGATAATTCCTTTCTCAATCTATAATCATCGTGTTAAAAACCTGTGATATTACATTATTAATATACATAATTCTCTATTTTTGAAAATATACCGGTGTATATGAAAGATATTTATGCTATAAACCACATATAACTGGAAATAGAGTGTTTGTTTTGGTACGTACTAAATCACAGAAATGCATTAAATTCTGAATGAAAAATTACATCCTTATAACTACACTACGTGTGTTCAGAACTTGAGAAAAGAATGGTTTTCTACGCCTGAAATTTAGATAACATATGTGTCTATATCCAACGTAAATTTTTGTTGCTAGTTGCTTTTTTACTTTTTATTGGTCTCAAATTCATCGAAATTCAAATTAAGTGATAGTGGCAGTTTATGAGATAAAATTGTTGACACAGAAACCTATATTCCTAGCTATGTATTTACTACAAATTATTCCAATAAAACCTATTTGTATTGGTATAGTAATTTAATAAGTATAGTAAGTTAAAGGATAGCTCTAACTTACAGTTTCAAAATACTATGTTTAGAACACATCAAAAATTCAATAGAGATTTCATTAATCAATATTTAATTAGAATTTGTATATATATGTCTATTTATTTATTTGTGTTTATTGGTATTTTTCACTTGTGTATATAAGTTACTATTGTATAGCTTTTTGCTGAACGAAAAGTGTTATTATTATTGTTATTATTGTATACAAGCGATATCTGTGGGAATTTTGCATTGAATTTTGTTTGTTAGGTCAAAAATTTGGTAGAAAACAGCAGTGCGGCTTACAAAAATTATGTCAAAAGATGATAAATCGGAACAAAATAACTAGAGTAAACAACTCTTCGTTGGCTTGTTGAACTTTTTTTTATAATTGTTGCACATTCTATAGAATACTCTTTCACAGTTTTCTTGTAAATAATGGTGATTTCTGGACGTTCTAAATTTTGTGATATCAACTTTGTTGGTAAAGCACTCGTTGATAGAATAGAATAGAATGTTTATTGATCCAATAAGAGCATTTCATACATGCTATGCGACAAGTCAGTACATATAAGAGTACACAAAAGAGATATTAAAACACATAAATATATACATGTACCTAGGTATAAAAGTAAAACATACATAAAAGATCATAAAAGTATATACAAAATTCACATAAATATTTAAAATTGTAATGTTAATTTTTCTTTTTTAAACATTTATATCACTATCAATATATTCTTGAACAGAATAAGCACAAATTTTTCAAAAGAAATTTTTTGACATTCTTCTTAAAAGTAAAAACGTTCTTTAAATTTTTGTATATTGAAGGTGAAAATAGTGATATTATATGACACACATGTGGTTATAAAATTTCAGGCCTAAGATATTAGGACTAATTTTATGGAATACATATGCGCCTGCCTCCCCGAAACCTGGCTCGGAGCCAGCCAGGCAACTACGGCGCCTATTGCCGTGGGCAGGTTCCGTTCGGCTTGGCGACAATAATAAAAAACCGCTGCCCAAGGAATCACTACTTCCACATCCAGATTCTCTATCCAAGTCACTCACAACGAAAAACCTCTGTGTGTGGAAATAATTGTTTATGGAACTTTAATAATATAATATTTGAAATCCTCTACCCCAAAAACCCATAAAAGGATACCCCACATCGGTAGTGGGGTAAGGGTGGTGATAAGGGGTAGTAGTAGGGTGGATGAAGTAAAAAAATATTTTGAGGTTTCTGGTTCTTGTTCATACACTAAATCACAATTTTTTCCATCCCCTTTAATAAGGGGGTGGGGGTGGCTAATGCCAAAAATTTTTTTGAGGCCTTAGCTTCTCTTGTACATACCAAATACCAATTTTATGGACTCTTACCTGCTTGATTTACCCATTTACCCTAAATTTACCACAATTTACCCCCCAAGCCTTCGACGGAACAAGACGAAAATATAATCTAGTTCTAGATCTCGTTAAAGTACATATATGTACCAAATTTCAAGTCAATATCTTAAACGGTTTCAGAGTAAACGTGCGCACAAAAAAAAATTACAGACAGACCGACAGACAGAATTTTTTTTTCGCTCAAACTTAAAATCTCGACGTTTCATGACATTTTAAGCCTATTTGAACAATAAAAATTTTTAAATTTTTTTTTGTCGTTACTATACTTCCACTGGATGTAAAAGTAATTAAGAACACAATTTTTCAAAGTTTAAATGATTAATAACTTTTTTATTTACTAATCGATTTTTGTTAATAACAGCTAACCTAATTTACTGTTCAAATTTCAATACAATCGGACTTTTCTTTCTTCAGTTATCGTAATTACAAGAAACGTGACGGACGGACAGACGGATATTTTGAAAGTTGTTCAGAATTCGTTCATTAACACAATGATCTGAATTTTTTTTTCTACTAGCGATTATTTATGGTTTGGAAATGTGCCGATCAGATGCAATATACTCTTCGTTTTTGCGAAGAGCATAAGAATGCTTGACATGAGACAGTGTATCCCATCGTGACATCACGTAGCACGTGTTTCCAAAGCGGGAATATTAATTTGAACAACCAACAACTACTAATTATATGGTAACTTTTTATTTTTAATCCTAGAGGAAAAGTTTCTGAGAAATACGTTCGCTTTCTGTGCTTTTGGGCTTGACCATGGCCTGGATTGAAGCTAACTTTTGATATTTTTATCACTAGTGCCCAATTAACAACTGCGCCAAGTTTCTACGTCCTGTTAATTTGTTGAGTTAAAATTTTCATATTGTATTGAATCTAGGGCTCGCCTCGCTAGGATGCATTTTAGAGGACGATACCCCTCAATTAAGGGCTATACAAAAACGAAAAACAGATTCTTACATAAAATTTTCCTCTACATTCAAATTTGGAATTCATCAATTACTTCGGAATTACGAAATTGGAGAAAGAGGCGGAAAAAATACGAAGATAAATATATTTTATTTCTCACTCAGTATCTCGTACTCTTAGAGATATTGTTCTGAAATTTTATGAACGTGTTCCCCTGGCATTCTTCTTGTGTACTGCGTGAAGCAAAATTACTTAGTCAGGTCATTATTTTTATAAAATATATATAAACCATTATAAAAATAAGAAAAAACAGTATAAAATATAATAAGCGAGAGAGAAAAATGAAGTTTAAAGGTCAAGGAACTTTCTGGAATCGATATTTCTATTCGTTGCTGTTTAGTTTAACCGCAAAAGAATTGCTAAAATGTTCCGCGCCTGCAACACTATTCGAACTGGTATCAGTGATTTAACCATGCCTGCTCCAGACGTACATAGATTATTGTAAATGGAATAATAGTTGCTCAGCAAAAAAATTATTTATGGAAAAAGCACACTAATTTCACAGCCCCACAAAATCTAGTGTATCCGTATGTATTTGGACCCGCTGAAACCGAATCCGAAGTCAGAATTGTCAGATTGGCTCGTTTTCACCCTCAACTCCAAAAAACACCCCCCCAAAAAAATGGTCTGTCCGGCGGACCAGACTAGTGTATCCTTATGTATTTGGACCTGCTGAAACTGAATCCGAAGTCAAAATTGTCAGAGTGGCTCGTTTTTCACCCCCAACCCCAAAAAACACCCTCAAAACAAAAAGAAAGTGGTCTGTCCGGCGGACTATACCAGTGTATCCTTATGTATTTTGACCTGCTGAATCCGGATTCGAAGTTAAAATTGACAGATTGGCTCGTTTTTCACCTCTAACCCCGAAAAACACCCCCCCCCCCCAGAATCTGTCCGGCGGACCGTATCAGTGAATCCTTATGTATTTAAATCCGCTGAAACCGAATCCGAAATCAGAATTGTAAGATTGGCTCGTTTTTCACCCTTAACCACAAAAGACACTCGGCTGACTGTACCAATTCAATTCAATTCAATTCAAAAAGGTTTTATTATAATTAATAATACAAAAGTGCGCCTGAGTCAAGTCCCGATTCAGAGCCGACCACACCACGACGGCGCGCAACGTCGTGTTAAATGGGTGGTCGGGTGAAAGGATTTTAACTCCGGCTTAAACGATAAATGGAGAAGTACAAGGTTAGAACTCCTGTTCTTTGGAACAAAAAACTTAAATCTAACAATTTGGCGAACTATAACTAAAATGAGTTTTAAAAGCACTTAAAAATTACACTAAGGTCTTAGTTTGCACAGCACACGCGCACAGTTTTAAAAATTGGATTATTGATACGGGAAAAGACTTAATGAAAAAACCCGTTCGAGCCAATGACAGTATTCTTCCGATAGTTTACCTGCCTTCGAAAAGATAGGGTGGAGAGAAAGTTGTGATTTAAAAAGTTTGATTTACAAGAAGTTATTGGTCGAGAGGGGATTTTGAAAGGGAACAAAAAGGGACAAAAGAACAAAAATTAACAAAACTAACAAAAAGGTGACTAAAAGAGGGAATAGAGAAGGGGTTTGAGAGTAAAAGGTGGGGAAAGGTAAAGGATGGTGAAATGGAAATTTTGGTATAGTAAAGATTTGGCTAGGGAGGTTGCCCAAAGATAGGCAACGCCTGGTATGGTAATGGGTGTTTCAGGTTGAAAAGTATGGCATTATGCTGTCTGATTCGTGTAATGTCTCGGGTTAGCGGACTGTCGCCCAGTTTGAATTGATAGAATTTTTGCGATGTTTCTTGGACGAAGTGGCGGACTGTACCAGTGTATTCTTATGTATCTTGACCTGCTGAATCCGTATTCGAAATTAGAATTGACAGATTGGCTCGTTTTTCATCCCTAACCCCGAAAAACAACCCCCCGCCCAAATGATCTGTCCCTCGGACCAAACCAGTATATCCCTTATGTATTTAAATCCGCTGAAACCGAATCCGAAGTCAGAATTGTAAGATTGGCTCGTTTTCACCTCCAACCCCAAAAAACACCCCCAAAGCAAAAAGAAAGTGGTCTGTCCGGCAGACTATACCAGTGTATCCTTATATATTTTGATCTGCCGAATCCGTATTCAAAGTTAGAATTGACAGATTGGCTCGTTGTTCACCACTAACCCCGAAAAACACACTCCCCCCAAAAAATGATCTGTCCAGCGGACCATACCAGTGTATCCTTATGTATTTAAATCCGCTGAAAACAAATCTGAAGTCAGAATTGTAAGATTGGCTCGTTTCTCACCACTAACCTCAAAAAACACCCCCAAAACAAAAAAAGTGGTCTGTCCGGAGGACCATACCAGTGTATTCTTACCGAATACATAAGGATACACTGGTATGGTCCGCCGGGCAGACCATTTTGGGGGTTAAGGAAAACGAGCCAATCTGACAATTCTAACTTCGGATTCGGTTTCAGCGAGTCCAAATATATAAGGATACACTGGTATGATCTGCTGGACAGACCACTTTTTTGAGGTTAGGTGTGAAATACGAGAAAATCTGACAATTCCGACTTCAAATTCGGATTCAGCAGGTTAAATTACATTAGGATCTACTGGTATAGTCCGCCGGACAAACCACTTCGTTTTTGTCTTGGGGGTGTTTTTTGGGGTTGGGAGCCAATCTGACAATTCTGAGTTCGGATTCGGTTTCAGCAAGTCCAATTACATAACAATACACTAGTCTGGTCCGCCGGACAGACCATTTTTTGGGGGGTGTGTTTTTTGGGGTTGGGGGTGAAAAACGAGCTAATCTGTCAATTCTAACTTCGAATACGGATTCAGCAGGTCAAAATACACAAGGATACACTGAAAAACGAGCCAATCTAACATTTCTGACTTCGGATTCGGTTTCAGCGTGTCCAAATACATAGCATACACTGGTCTAGTCTGCCAGACAGACCACTTTTTTTTGTTGGGTTGTGTTATTTTGTTTAAATTTCATTATTAGTTCTGAAACATACGTTGTAAGCAGTATATTGAAATATTTTATCTAGATTAGATAAGTGTTTATACATAATATACACATTCAAATGATAGTACAGTAAAGGAACGAATACACGATTTTTTTGCGAATAGCTTAGTGGGCTTGAAATTTGCCAAAAATATTGTCATTTTGAAGTTTTGCTAAATTATTTTAACAAGAGATTATTGAAACTGTCGAAGTTATAATAATTTTCATTATACGTACATGAGCATATAAATTACACGCTACAAATATGCTATACCTATATAATGTTTAAAGAGTCTTCGGTGCAAAAGTTTGATAATGTAAAAAGTGTTTGTTTTGTAATCTGAGCCCCATATTATTGAATAAAACGCCTCTTTTTAAAGAATCAAAAGCCTCCCTATTGTTGCATTTTGTAAGGTCTCGGTACTGTCGTTTTGACACATAATTGTCCGTCATCTATTTCTGACTACAAATATTTTCCCTAATTAAATAATAGGTATACAACACTCAAAGAAATAGTATGGGTAAATTCAACAAAAAAAAATGGTTAACTAACAATATCGTTAATTTTGTTAAACTAAATTATATTGATGGTATTTTTAAACAAAAGGTGATTGTTATTTTAATTAATAAAAAGTTGTCGTACAACAAAACAAACATTAACTTCAAAAATAGATGAATAAGACTATTATTTTTTTCGTCTGACTATTATTTTGTTGAATTCTGTCAAATTAAACTATCTAGTTTAATTAGATAATAGTATATTTTATTTTTAACTATTGTCGAATTGTAATTGGAAACCCAGTAGCAGTTTGCTCTACTATTATAGTTGATAGATAAACCAATATTATTGTAGAGTTAACCCGCAGTTGTGTTTACATAAACATAACATCATTCTGCCATCCACTTTGATGAATTAAGACGTCGCATCAGCGCTTTTGTTTGCAAATAGTATGCGTTAAATCAATCAAAAAAATAGTATATATATTGTTCATTTTGTTAAATTGAAGTATATCTAATAGTATTTTTAAACAAAAGGTGATTGTCACACAACAAAATAAACATTAACTTAAAAAATAGGTGCAAAAGACTATAATTTATTCATCTTACCAATAATTTGTTGAATTTTGTCAAATGAAACTAGATAAATAGTAGACTTTATTTTTAAGTATTATCGAATTGTAATTCTAACCCAGTATTAGTTAGCTGTATTATTGTACTTTGTAGACAAACCAACATCATTGTTGTCTTCTAGAAGTTCTAAAAGGGAATTACCATAAAATTTGCTTGCTTACCACGTAGTCTATTACAGAAATTATTCCTAGATGACGCCACATACAAATCACTGACAATAATCAATCATGCATTATCTTATACTCTTATGAATTTATAGAAAATTAATAACATGATTGCAATGTTCAAATTCTCTCAGGGATCATCGATATATTTGGATAGATCTTATAAACGATCTCTAATCATTGGTTTGGGTCGTCTGATGTCTCAATACTGAAAAAAAAAACAACAAAAAAAACTTCATCATACAATAAAGTGTAGATCATCCTAAAAATTAGTTGGTGAACAAAAAACAAAGTCATTGTACTACTTAATTGTAGACCAAATTGAAAATGATTAGTGAACATAACAGAATGTCATTGTACTATTTAATTTGTTGTTCTACAAGAAGATATGATTATTAAACTACTATTTGTTTACGAAAACAAAGTTGTTGTATGACTATTCTTTTCTGATTGATTTAACTATGAAACTAGATAGGCGCGATTTCATATGCTCTTTTTGGTTGAATTCACCTATCATTTTCTTTGAGTGAATAACACTAATTATTTAGAAAACTTACTTTCATCTTCCATGATTTAAACGACTCAAATTATTTACTGCAGCACACCGTAAAAGGTTCCCTTAACAAAATAAGCTAGCGAAAGCTTCATAAAAATATTTGTTGACCACCTGTAATAGCCACAACAGCTACGTTATTACCAATGTTACAGCGTACGCTTTGTTACTAGCTCTAAAGTGAAAAAATAAAGAATCACAAAAAAATCAAATAATGAGATTTCTTTGAACTTTAAACCACACTTTACTTCCATCTACCACTCTTCTAACTTTAATAACAAACAAGTTTTTCAAGACAACATTGAAATATGTTCATTAAACTGTCGTAAATTAAATCATAAACAGCTACATTTTGCATAGAATATCACATTGCATAGCGAATCACGTTATGATTCATGCTGCATTTTTCGCCTAGCAACTTGCCTAGCAACCGTTTCATCATGAACCATTATGTGATAGGAGGGCGGTTCACTGTGGCTAGTGCGACGACTAGAACGACGCGACGCGGCTTTAAGAATATGACACTAGCCACAGGATATCTGAATATGCCGTCAGTATTTCTGTCCCACATTTGTATGTTTATTAGAGTATAAAACGTGTGTAGTAGGTTGTCGCAGAAAATGTATAGTGTGCAACTCGCACAAAATGGCAATTTTGCACTCGTATGAGCCTCATTTTGTGCTTATGGCATAATATACTATTGTCGTATATTATACCTATTTTACGATGCACCTTACACCTGTTGTTCGACATGTTTAGTTTTTATATTCTTTGTATAAAATATATCGTACGAAAAGAACTTTTCATTTGACTATAGGAAAGATTGAAAGAATATCCTGTCAAAATTTAAGTTCGATATCTCGAATAGCAAGCGGGATATTGTGTGAGAAATAATAAAACACATACTGTCATGTTTCTTGTAATATTTGCAAATAAATGCATTTTTCCCCAATTTCGCAATTCCGAATGAATTGGCGAACTTGAATCCGACAAGAAATGTTACACAAGAATCTGATTTTCATTTTTGTATACCCCTTGTTGATTTCGGAACCGTGGATCCCCAACTATATGCCTTCCTGTATAATGTGTCTGTGGTTACGTCTCTAAAATTGTAACATATTTTTAAACACATATTACCATATTTCACAGTAATAATACTGCGTTTTGTTTATCAGTAAATACTGCAATATGGAGATTGTAACTCGTTATGTTATTGTTACGTCTGACTGAAAATTAATCGAATTTGTATATACCCAACCAAAATGTCAAATGCAAACATTCATCTAAACTGGTCATTGTAATACAGATTGTGTCAACGTACCGCACAATGTATATAAAATTTGTTTGAACTGTAAGGCTCCATAAGGTGAGTTTACGCCAAGCTAATTTTCATTTTATGTGTTAACCGCGATACCCACTATAACAAAATGTTATTTGTTTTCTAAAAAGGGTAAAATTAATTTACGTTCTTGGGAATGCGGAATGCAACGAATAAAAGACGCATTTTTATCAATTTAGCATGTTATGCGAGGGGAGAATGTTATCATTTAGTATTTGAAATATACTTCAGCATTAAGTACTCTAAATTGGTCGGGAATTCCACTGTTATATAAATATGGTTAATAAAAACAATGGTGACAAACTATTTAAGAGCAATATAATACTGAACACCCGGACATTGACTAAGCTAATGATAAAATATTCCAGAGGCATAAAAAGTAAAGATTCTCTCTGGGACTACCTCAGGGATCTGTTCTGAGTTCGATTCTATTTAATCTGTATACTACCGATGCTCATTCTTATTTAGAGGATGTACAAATTATTAAAAAAGAAGTAAAAAAAAAGTTTGATTATTGTGAAGCTGTTTTAGATATAGCTATTTCAAAATTCCAAAATTGGGTCAATAACAACGGATTCAGTATTTCTGAAGACAAGTCCTTTTTCTCCACACAAAACATACCTGATTACTAGGGTGGTTCTTAAATTAGGGTACATTTTTTTTTCTTAATTTTCTTGATCTACTCTATTAAAAAGAAATACTGTAATTTTTTGGGATTTTTTAACTGAGTTTTAGGAGTCGCTACCGCCTCGTAAAGTTTCAAAATTAAAAAAAAAACTGGTTAGGAATTAATAATTAAATTCAGTTACAAAAGAAATTATGTTCATTAAACATGTAATTAATATGTACAACTGTACAACAATTACAATGTTATATATATAAAATAATATAAATGAAAAAGTTGTTAATAAAATACAGTTGAGTTGAGATGAAAGTGTGGGGCAATGTACTGTCCTATTTTATTAACTTAATTGATGATCAATGTCATTTTGATGTTCATTTGATTTATTTTGATAAATATTTTGCAAAAATTTTCGATTATCTTGAAAATTCAAGACTTGGTAGCGATCCCTAAAACATTATTTAAAAATCTGTCTTTTTTAACCTCCCCACAATAAAATTGTGGGAGGTTACTACAATTAGTCCAAAATCGAAAATTGAGATAACATCAAATATTTACGTTTTGAGGTCCCAGGAACCCAAAAAAGTTGTTTTTGAAAAATGTCTGTGTGTGTGTGTGTGTGTGTGTGTGTGTGTGTGTGTGTGTGTGTGTGTGTGTGTGTGTGCGCGTAGGTCTTGCAATAATTGTGTGGACACACACCACTCTATAACCATACTTGTGTGGCCTTTGCTAATTGTGTGGCCATACACATGGCCACACAATTTAAAACCTATTTCTACAGCATCTATGTGGCCTCCCCACCCTATATCTGTCGATTTCTGGAAATGGCCACACAAGTATAGTAAAAATTTGGTGTGTATAATCTCAGAAATTTCACCAAATTGTGTGGCCTTGTACAGTGCTGCCCCCAGCGGAAATATATATTCTACTGCTATTATTTCCATTTCTTCGTGTGTATTCAAGATGTGTGTTAAATATGTCTTTTATGTGGCCCTAATAGTTTTATTGAATTGGTGGGTGAGTATTTAGTAGGTCGTACTACTATTAATAGAACATTATTATAAATGAAATAAGATCATGTTTTATTTGTATAAACGGACTTTTTTTAATCAAATATTATTGATATTATTTATTATTCTTTCATTAACTGCATTTCATCTAGGTAAGCTTTCTCTGTTTTTATAATAATTTGAAGAAAAAAAAAGGAATATATCAATATAAATGTGAATACACAGTATGTTCATGATTTGTGTAACGGAGAGGGAAAATTGTCATATTACGTTTTAGAAATTAACTTTATTAGCTAGAGGATTAGAAATTTGCTTATAAAAAAAATAATATTCACATAATAAAAAGCAAAATTTAAACTACATGATTCCAAAAAGATAAGAAATGTTACATAAACTCAACTTTGTAGATAAGTCAAATACCAAGTTTTGGAAAGATGATCAAAATTTTAAAAAGTCGAAATTTTTATTTAAATATATTTTAAAACAATAAAAGGTTTTGGCAAAAAAATGAAAGGATTCGGGAGAATCCGATGCTGGGATATCGCTTTTGAGAACGTATATCTTAGAGAATCGAGCTCTCTAAACCCACATCCCGAAAGCATCAGTACGCCATATGTCTACATCCATGACGGTCCATCTCTCAGAAGCGTGAAAAAAGATGGAGAAAATTAGGGCGTTAAGGTAACCTGATCTTAGTATGTTAGATTTTTTGACAAAAATTGGATGGGCTTCTTATATACATATTTTCTTTTTCAATTAGCCTATCCTGGACACCACTTATAAAATGGTGCATCACAATCCCGTTTTTTTCTACGACTGTCATTGAAAATAGACTTTTCATCCTCTGAGAACAAAAGTTGCCCACTCAGCCCAAAGAATTTCTCTTTAGAAACGATGTGCTTGAGGTTTAATAATAAAATAATAAATAAAAATTAGTAGTGCTCTTTTGTCAATTTTGCTGCAGTCGTAAAAAATGGTGTGTATATTTCGAACGGAAAGTACGCATGCCAACTTTTCATGATTGCAATATGCAGCAATATTCATGCCTAAGCTGCAATAGACCACTTTCCGCTCTTAATATGCAAATATTCATTATTTGAATAACTATTATTCTATACATTTCTTTCGCTTGGGAATCAGCCGTTATACAGGGTGGGGAACAGTGCTTCGGACTTCGATATTTCGGGTTCTACGATAGCTAGAAATTTTAAAAAAATGCAAGTAAACTAGATAAAAAAGTCTAAAACCAGAAATTGTTTTCGAATATACAGGGCGAGCCAAGACAAAATTACAGGATCAAGTGCCTTTTTTTAAATGGAATGCTATATACCTATATCAGTACATTTTTTGAAGCCTCGTTCTATACTCTATTCATTCCTATATTATTATTGGCTATCTGCCAACCACTTGAATGTAATGAATTTTTATGTTGAAATAATGCCATCTGCAGATGCATATTGAAAAAATCACCAGTCACAATTATGGGTTTTAAGAGAAACATATGTGAATGCTAGTTATAAAACATCTGATTAGTGTTTTTGAATCATTGTTACTTCGTAAAAATGTACGGCCAAAAATTATTTTTCCATTAAGAACTTTTTAAATTGAATTTTATCAATTTTTTTCAAATGGAACACCTGTATATTTTTCGACGATGTGATGAAGAAATGAAAAACGAACATTTTTTGTGAATACTTCCCTAAGGCTAATTGCAACCATTTTTGTTTTATTGAGCAATAAGTATAAAATCCGAGAAAAACTTTAAGAATAGAGTTTTCTTCAAATAATTCATTAGAAAAAATTATAAAAAGTGCTCAGTTTGCTTATTTTGATCGACACACTATGCACTTTTGAAATGAGGTTTCTACTGCTCCTAAAATTGCCGGTGTGATAGATCTAAAAGGAGTTATTATCGTTTCCTTCATATTTTGTACTGTTGTTGGTGTGTCTTTATAAACAATTTCCTTCACATATCCCCATAAAAAGAAATCCATTTTTGTAAGATCTGAGGATCCAGCAGGCCATTTAGCGGGTCCATTTTTTCCAATCCATTGAAATGGGTAGGTATTATTTAAGTGATCTCTAACTAAATTTTAATAATGTTGTGGAGCACCATCTTGCTGAGACCACATCCCATTTCAAATCCTTTCAGGAAGATTTACCAATAATTGTGGCAGATAGTTTTCAAGAAGATGAAGATAAATAGCTCCAGTCAATGTTCCATCAAAAAAATGTAGCCCTATTACATGTTCTCTAATAATTCCTCTCCAAACGTTTATAGACCATTTGTGCTGGTGATCAACTTGCCTAAAAAAGTGAGGATTTTCCGAAGCATAATGATGGAAATTGTGCCTATTAACAAATCCATTTTTATGAAAAGTTGCCTCATCAGTGAATAAAACATTATGAAAGAAGGTGACATCTTGCATTTTTTCTCTGGCCCCATTACAAAACTGTAGACATCTTTGAAAATCGTCATCAGATAATTCCTGGTGCATTTGAATATGATATTCCTACTAACGAGCACACTTCTCTCTGACTAATATGAGGATTCTCAATCGTTGCCAGTACCACAGAAAACGCATTTTCTTCATTCACAACACGTTTTATTCTTTCACTTTTTTTTATATTCGACATTTTCAGTTTCCAGAAATCTATCGAGAAGGTTTTGGAAGCTGCTAACATCAGAAATCTTTCTTCAGAATACCTTTGCTTATAAATTCTACTAACAAGCAAACAATTTCTGTCCGACTACCTCAAAACAAAAGTCATGTCTACCAGTTCCGCTTTATTAAAATTCATTTTGTAAAACTCGAAATATTTTAAATTTAATACAAATGACAACTGACGACTGATAAGTGAGATAAATGTTCATTTGTACAAGACAATTCATACCAAACTGAGCAAAAAAAATTACAAAAAACTATTACAGTAAGAGACCAGTGAAATACTATTTACCCACTTCAATGGATTAGAAGAAATGGTCCCACTAAATGGTCTTATTTCAAAATTGCATAAAGACGTGTGTCAATCAAAATGGGCAACCTGTAGCAAAATATACAGGGTGTTCTATTTGAAAAAATTGAGAAAATTCAATTTAAAAAGTTCTTAATTGAAAAATAATTTTTGGCCACCCTGTACATTTTTAGAAAGTAAAAATGATTCAAAAACAGTAATAGATGTCTCGTAACTGGCATTCGCATAAGTTTCTCTTAAACCCCACAATTGTGACTTTGGTGATTTTTTCAATATATATTTCCAGACGGCATTATTTCAACAAAAAAATTCATTACATCCAAGTGGTTGGGAGATAGTCAATAATAATATAGGAATGAA
Organism: Rutpela maculata; assembly: GCA_936432065.2. Taxonomy (NCBI): domain Eukaryota; kingdom Metazoa; phylum Arthropoda; class Insecta; order Coleoptera; family Cerambycidae; genus Rutpela; species Rutpela maculata. The sequence continues at coordinate 133,818,041 of OW386287.2, read as the reverse complement.
TAGTCTAGAAAGTGGCTTAAAAATTTTTACTGATATACACAGCATTCCATTAAAAAAAAAGGCACTTGATCCTGTAATTTCGTCTTGGCTCGCCCTGCATATTCGAAAATAATTTCCGGTTTTAGACTTTTTTTATCTAGTTTACTTGCAGTGGCGCAGCCAGAAAATTCATCTGGGGGGAGCCAATAGAACCGGCCTCTCCAGAGGATGAGGAAAACTTTTCAGAAAATTGTTGTAAACGGATGTGTATAGATTCCTTTACTAGATAATATTGGCATTAATTACAAAATATTTATTTCAAGGGATAGTTTGAATACTGATAGAGATTACGCGTCTTTATTTTTGGTTCATGGAGGACGGCTTGGGGGGGTCCGGGCCCCATCGCTCCCCCCCCGGCTGCGCCCCTGTTTACTTGTATTTTCTTTTTAATTTCTAGCTATCGTAGAACCCGAGATATCGAAGTCCGACGCACTCTTGCCCCACCCTGTATAACAAAAGCCTTATAGCAATGGGAATAAATCTTTAAACGTAATTTGCCTGAATACTGTGAAATTGAAAGAAATATCGAACATTAGTGTGACAATTGTTTTAAAGAGTATGAATTGTCAAAAACCACAGCATTTTAAATTTTTTTTTGATAAACAATTTATCAATACCCGAAGTTTTACAATTTAAATACAGGCATCCTACTATACACTAATCATAGAATAATGCAATACCTAATATGATATATAATCTATGTGACATTTATTTTAAAATAAAAACATTTCCCTTCTAGCATAACGTAAGTAGTGTAATCCTAAAGTAGCAAAGGGCAGGCGACGAAAAGTGCATAAACATTTACAGATTTTTTTAATATGAAAAACATGTACATGAATTACAGGGTGTGTATTATTGTCCACACAATATACACAGAATTGTGGGGCTTGGCCACACAATTATATTTTTGCAAAAAGTAACATTAATTTTGAGTGTAAGAAAATTTTGAAAACAGAGTTAGAAAGCCCTCGAAATGGTGAGTATTGATTACGTAATAACTTGAAAGACCCCATTATTTGGCGAAATGTCCAGTGTCCACACAATTATTGCCGCACCTGTATGTGTGTGTGTGTGTGTGTGTGTGTGTGCGTGTGTGTGTGTGTGTGTGTGTGTGTGTGTGTGTGTGTGTGTGTGTGTGTGTGTGTGTATGTCTGTTAGCACGATAGCGGCGAAGCCACTAAACGGATTTGGACGAAACTTTGCATGAGGGTTTCTTTAGTGCTCCAGAAGATCTGAAAAGGTTTTGGTTGAGATCGGATTACGTTTGTTGCTGTTTTGGCACAACAAGTTGTTTATTTTATGATTACTTACAATTTGTAATCGAACCATTGAAAAGCAGTAAAAATTCCGATTTCAACGATATATAACACTTGCACTCTTTAGCTTTGGTTTCCGTGAAAAAAATTAAAAACCAAATAACACGCTTCTTGTGTAAAATATATTTTATAGTGGAACCACAGAATACAGTAACTGCACAGAGGCGAAGTCTTTGGCGGTTCCTTTCAGTTTTGATGGCTCGTTTTCTGTGACCTTGCGTACCAGTTGCGTCTACACCACGGTGTATTAAATAGGTGGTCCGGCACTTTCCTATTATAATAATGGCTTCGTAAGTGCATGGTTTCTATTTACTTTAATAGATGGCGCGAGCAATACGGTCCTACAATTACCTGGACATGTGCATCGTATAACTAACATAACCTCAAATTTTAAGGTGTTTTCGTTTATTCTCATATTTAATGTTTGTATAGGCATTTTTAGCTTGGAGCCATACTGGCTCCAAGCAAATATTTAAAAATTCACGCAAATAATTTTTCAATATTGTTGATTAATAAAAATAGACTGCTAATTATAGGTTAGATTCCTAACCTGCAAAAGTGTCTTATTTTATTGTAACAAACTATTTAAAACTTCATACATATTACGTTGAACTTGACTTTGGTTGAAAGTACAGGAACCAGGCAGAAATTTTAATAATAGTTACGTAATACCTGTAAATCTTAAGAAATATATATTTTTGTGGTTAACTGTGACGACACGTGCAATACGGCATGTAGTGTTACATATATTCTTTCAATGTTTTAATTTAGCTACTTAATGTCAGATGTCACTGGACTCTTGTCAAAAACAAGAAGCCGGGAATGTATGCAACACTGTATGTACGTATGCACAGAACCTATAAAATTATCTATCTATGCGTAAGTAATGAGAGAACTTAGTTGAGCCATCTTTTACAATATGTACGAAGTAAGCACTTATTAAGCCACTGTGAGGGTTGTCGTCGCATCACCTATTTAATACACCCTGGTCTACACTGAGAGATATGTTGTTTATTTCTTTTAATAGGTTAGATTTCTAACCTGCAAAATGCGTTTTATTTTATTGTGACAAACTAGATATTGGTCGAAAGTATGGGAACCAGGCAGAAATTTTAATAATAGCTACGTAGTACTTTTAAATTTTAAGAAATATATATATTTTTGAGGCTAGATATGACGTCATGTGCAGATCCCCATTTAAGGATACACTGAAAAGACAGTGTATTTCGAGTTGGATTGAAAAATATTACGATTTGAATTGCTTATAATTGGCGCCTATTTTCAATTGAGTTGTACACTAGGTTTTATTTATGAGAATTTTAATTCTCGGTTAATGTTTTCAATATCCCAAAATGAGTGGAAAGAAAAATTCACAAATCCAAACTTAACACGATAAACATCAACAGTGTCAAGATAAAAGTGAGGTTGATTGTTAAACAATTAAGAAATGGCGATGAGTATACAAATTTGGTTTTGTCGGGAAGGCTGGCCTTCGCCTCTGTATAGTTACTTTACTCTGTGGTCTAACCTAACGTTCAATAGACTAGTGTGTTAAAGCGTGCAGACTGTATGCTGAGTAAATTTGAGTGTCAAGTGCATCGAGATATTACAAGTTTTTTCGACGTTCATAAAGTCCACGGAAGGTGTGAGAAGCCTTCGTGAACCGCTCAGAAGCCCTACAAGTATAAGCAATCTCACCGGAACGTTTTCGGTGAGTTTTTTCCAATAAAACTTTAAAAGTGACATTATATTTTAAAAACTATTTCCGCTACTTCCGCCATCCCGCCGGAAATTCTTCCGGCAACATAAGCTAAAAATAGTGCTACATAACTTAAAAATAATTTAAGACATTGGTACCAACCTAAAATATTTTTTCGAAAACTGTCAAAAACCAAATTCCCCCAGAAAAATTTGACAGCTTACTTCCCCGACCGATTTAGTGAAAAATCGGCCGAGGCCAGAAGATAAAACAAAATATATCATCTGGCAGGGAAGCTGTCCACCAAGAGTTATATGGTTTTTCCAAAAGATGGCCATCCCTACCACCCATTACCAACGAACGGATATTTTCGTTTAGTTGTTTCCCGTATCAATAATCAAAATTATTAAGTGCTCTTGCCTACGAACTTAGTTTTTATAGTGTTGTGTTTATTAACCTCCCCACAATAATTGTGGGAGGTTACTACAATTAATCCAAAATCGAAAATTGAGATAACATCAAATCTTTACGATTTCGAGGTCCCGGAAACCCAAAAAAGTGGTTTGTGACTAATGCCTGTGTGTTAGCACGATAGCTACGAAGCTACTAACCTGATTTGGATGAAACTTTTACATGAGGGTTTCTTTAGTGCTCCAGAAGATCTGAAAAGGTTTTGGTTGAGATCGGATTACGTTTAGTGCCATTTTGGCACAAGTTGTTTATTTTATGATTACTTAGAATTTGTAATTGAACCATTAAAAAGCAGTATAAATTCCAATTTCAACGATATATCACACTTGCACCCTTTCGATTTGGTTTCCGTTAAAAAAATTAAAAATAATTCGTTATATGTGCACATATGACAGCATCCAAAAAATTGGTATTATTGTTAGGGGAAAACGTATTTTGCCATCTGTCAAAAATATTTGGGTTGGTAACCTTTGTGAATGTTAATTTATAGCTTATGGTACGTGACGTCACAGCTAACCTCAAAAATATATATTTCTTAAGATTTAAGAATATTACGTAGCTATTATTAAAATTTCTGCCTGGTTCCCGTACTTTCAACTAAAATCTAGTACAGTGTAATGTTTATGAAGTCCTAAATACTTTGTCCTAATAAAATAGGACTCTTTTTGTGGGTTAGAAATCTAACCTGTAATTAGCAATATATTTTTTTATTAATCAACCATTTTTAGGTCACATGGTTTTGACAATTTTGACATTTTGCTTGAGGGACAACAAAACGCAGTTTGCGTGGTTTTATATATTTTTTTCTGATTTTCTTGAGAAACTGTGTGTGTTTTCGTAATAATGTCATATAGTGAATATTATCCAACCCTTATGGGTGATGTAAAGTGTCGCTACGATGAGAAAATCAAAATAATAGACAATATTGACCCATACACCGTTGGAGTGGAGACTGGAGACCTTTCTGCAGATTTGTCTATTTTACCTTGTGTGTCCGTAATTAATATGGTAAATTACTTAGTATCGACTCACAGCTTCTTCGCGGATCAGCAGTTAAAGGCATACAAATCTTTACAAGCATATAAATATTATGAGGCCGGATTTGTGCAAGAAGTTTGTGCAAGAAAGATAAACTCAAATGTATTCATTGTTATGGGCAAGGCAAGTTTACATTTAAATAACTAAGTGCTAGATTTCAGTGATAAGCTTGTTATATTATCCGTATGTAGTATTCAATAGACTCTGCCAGAAAGTGATTTCTTTACCTTTCTTCTAATCTTTTTTACATTCAAAATAAACCTTATCTCACAATCGCACCTTGTCGCAAAAAAAGATGGTGTTTTATTTTTATTTCACATTTAAAACTGAGATTACTTCATTGTTTACATTGGAATAAAAAGTTTGGTTATCCCTCAGGCAATATGGTCGACTTATCGTGACGTTATCCTAAGATGGTCTATATAGAAAAATTATTTGCATGAGTTTTTTAACTATCTGCTTGGAGTCACTGTGGCTCCAAGCTAAAAATGCGTAGTCAAACATTAAAAATATGAATAAACTTGAAAAACTTAAACATGTTATGTCCCTAAATATATTTCATAACCTAAAAATCAACATTCGTAAAGGTTACCAACCCAAATATTTTTGACAATGTCAAAACTTATTTTAGTTGTTTTTTTTAAGGTAATAATTGTTTATAGCCGTGTTCGGATATTACGTCTGATTGATGGGACACGTCACAATCGTTCATTGCAAATCGAGTTAACTGAGCTAAATCTTAAACGTTCGAATATTACAAAATAAAGGCCTCGGACGAAGCTCGACTTGCTCGACCTTTTTGATTGAGCAGGAGGATTTTAATGTGACGCATGCGTAGTCTGCTTGAACAGTCCATAATGTTATTGACTTGTTGGTTAGAGCGTCATTTGGGCTAAATTCTGTGTTATTATTTTTTTTTTATTATCCAATATTTTACAAAATCTTCGAAACGTTATCTGTTAATACCCTTATAATATCCGGCAATTGATTAACATGCAACATAAACAAACATGAGAGGTTATGTTTTAACAGATTGCTTGTAGTCCGCTTCAGTTCGTTCGATATTTGTTGATGAAATAAATGGCTCCAAAGTCACGTGTAATTTATCTGTTTGCTCAGTGCTCTGATTTCCGATGTAATATCCAAATACAGCTGATAAGGATCCACCGTGTGGGGAGGTTCCAGCCGCTTCCAGTAGCTGCCGATTTTTTATATCATAAAACAAAATAAGAGGGTGTCCCGGGTAAACTTTAAAAGTTAGTTTTTAAGGACCACCCTACTGATTACTCCACTATACGACTGTTACTACCAGTTAAAAAAAAAGTTAAATACCTCGGCGTTATTTTAGACAAAAAACTTACTTGGAAACCTTTTGTCGAACATATAGTTGTGACGTGCAACAAAGGCATTAACTTTTTGCGAACAGTTACAAAAACTTGGTGGTGTGCGGATCAGAAAAAAAGCCTTCTATTTTATCGCATGTACATTAGATCTATCCTGGACTATCCTTTATCGAGTATCCTTCATGGCTCTGCCAGCAATACTTTTGTGAAACGGTTGGATATCGTAGAAAGAAAAGCTATTACAGTCTGTCTAGGAGCCAAGAAATCGACGCCTGTTGAATCATTGCAAGTAGAAGCCCTAGAACCTCGTCTCATACTTAGACGTCAGCTTCTGGCAGGAAAATTCGTACTGAAGTCTTATTGCAAACATTCGTCACTTATTAACAAAGTATGTAAATTAAACACATCTGAACTAATATCTCAATATTGGTTTAAAAAAAATTCTCCTCCTGTAAGCAGTGACTTTCGTGAGACGCAAAATGTTTCCGACATGATGACAAATTTATATCCAAGCAAACCAAAGCATAAATACTTTGATCTGCCGGGCTATTCTCTAACCATTATCCCCAAGTATAATTTTAATCAATCACTTGATAAAATTGTCCTACATACAGCTACGTAAAATTATGAGAATTATACTTTAATATACACCGATGCCTCCAATCGAATATGCTTACCTTACCCCATATAATAACAGATATAGCAAATACAAACTTCCTGATAATTTTTCCGTTTACTCAGCTGAAGCCTATGCCATACTCTCAGCCTTAAAAAACCTACCAGGACACTCTAATAATTTCATAATCATGTCAGATTCACTATTAGTGCTTACATCAATAAAACACAGTTACAATACAAATACACTGCTCAACCCATTCATTATTAAAATTAAAAACAGATTATTCGAATTAAAATTAGCTGGTAAAAAAATAGTTTTCATTTGGATTAAAGCTCGCGCAGAGTTGGAGTATAACGAACGTGTTGACAAGAAAAGCAATAACGATGGAATATCAAGGTTTAATGAAATTTGTTTGAAAGATTGTATATGCACGTGTAAGGAACATCTAAAAAAACAGTCAGAACTATAGCAATCCTACTGTGAGAATCATCCGAATAGATGCACACTTATTCAGCCGAACATTCCATCCAAATCATGACATGAAAATTTACATTTTCCAAGAAAGTACATAACCATAAACAGGACATGCTTGTTATCCATCCTTCCTTGTAAGAATTGGCATTGTACAATCCGATCTCTGCGAACACTGTAATATTGAAGGGAATCTGGAACATATTTTCTTTAGTTGTGGGAAAAACAATAACGAATGCAATCTTTTATACAACATAATAAATAAACACATGCCAGCATCTCTCAATTTACCCTTCTTGTTATCTCTTAACAAACGAGAAATACTTTCATATAATTTTCAATCCATCAAAAATACTACTTTAAAACTGTAAATGAGGTATGAGAACATGTATATGTGTGTATATACATCAGATTTCATCTTCCACCATTATCATATTATATTGTTCCAATTAGCTAGATATCGTAACCTGTGTATTTATCCTTAGTGTACAATTTTCCCTCATTCCGTTTTTCAGTATCGTGTGTGAAATTTTAAAAGCCTCGACGGGCCCCTAGGTGAGAAGAAATTGTGCCCCTGTATTAATTTTAATTTCTTCCTATCCACATTCATTCGTTCTATTCTGTCTTATTAGTTTAGGTATACGTATAATTTTTCTGATATTAAAATTGTGACGGGCTGTATGGAGCTATTCCTAAAGCCAAAATAAACGAAAAAAAAAAAAAGTAAAAAAAGACGCAAAAAAGGCCGAGTATTAGCAGATAGGAGGAGTGGTGTAACATAATTTCCTTTAAACCAAATAAAAATTAGATATAAACATTACTCTCCTAGTAATATTGAACACGTTTGGACTGTGGATTGGGAGCTCTTTCAGAAGAACTAGATCTACTACTCTCGACAATAGCGCTAAATCTACCTAACAGTATATTCCAACCGGAACTAATGAATAGAAATCACAAACACAAAAGTTAATGGTAAAATAGTCAACTGTAGGATAGACTTGGATCTTGCAAATTAGAAAGGCTTTAGATGTGCTCACACAAAATAACAGTGTTCAGCTCTACTGGGTGAAAGGATCCAATGGAATTCAATGTAAGGAGGAAGTGGTGGATCTAGCCCGCAAGGAATCTGAAAGCACCTTGTATGACCCAGAACCTACAATGGCGCTCTTGGATTCAGTCAACACGTCTCTAATAAGGAACTATGCCCGTAAAAGTCTCGCCATGTAGCCTGTGGAGTGGTCTAAACCTGCAGACACAGCAGAATGGCTTTGGCTCATAGACTTAGAAGTTTAAGTCTATGCTTTGGCTACGCTCAGTAGTAAGCTAGGTAAGCACTGACCGGAGATATTTAGGGAAAATTCACAAATCTATGTTGAATTGCTAACATGACACTGTAGACTAAACAAACATCTTCACACACTGGAAGTTACAGATAATCCCAAGTGTCCAAGAGGATACAATTTAGAAGAGAGGATCTATACTGACAGACTTCTGGTCCAGTATGGCTAATATAGGTGGCACCCTGTCGGAACTCCACTGCAAGTTCATCACAAGTGTTAGTTGACCGAAGAACGAGAGGTTTGGTGGATATACCGCTACCTGTGGGGGCAGTACAATGTACTCCTACCCCCTTCAAGCAATCTAGAATCCCTACTCTCATCTTCAGGTTTTTTTTATATAATATTATACTAATAATTGTTGAACATTCTGTAGGATACTCTTCGCAGTTATTTTGAAAATTAGTTAATTCTTACTGCATTTTTAATTACCTCTCGATAATGATTGATTGTTGAAACTCTAGTCAGTATACTAAGTACTAGATTAAATTTTGTAAAATTTTCTCAAAACGTTGCAACCCTCAAAATACACATATTTTCTTGTTACTACTAAAGAAAAAAATCGTACCTACTACTGTATTAGTGAACAACTTTCAAAATGCCCATTATAGAAAGTACCCTATTATTTTTGAACAACATTGATCAGGAAATAAGAAAGATATTAATCGTTTAAATTTTAAGAAATTGTTTTTTTTTAATTTCTGTTTTGTGATTGAATAGAAATCTTGTGAAATATTAATTCTTATCATTATTACACTTTAGACTCGGCTAAAATGGGTTTTTTGATTTTTAATTTTCCCGTAAAACTAATTTTATACATCTTTTATGCCTTTTAATTGCATCATCTAAATTTTATATTAATTGTTTCAAATGTACACCATTAGATGCGTTTTTATTTTAAATTTCATTACTACCACGTCCAGGGGAAGTATAGTAACGACAAAAAAAAATTAAAAATTTTTATTGTTCAAATAGGCTTAGAATGTCATGAAACGCCGAGATTTTAAGTTGGAGTGAAAAAAATTCTGTCTGTCGGTCTGTCTGTAACTTTTTCTTGTGCGCACGTTTACTCTGGAAACGTTTAAGATATTGACTTGAAATTTGGTATACGTATGTATTTTAACGAGATCTGGAACTAGATTATATTTTCATCTTATTCCGTCGTTGGGGGGTAAATTGGGGTAAATGGGTTTAAAGAGGTAAATGAAACAGGTAAGACTCCATAAAATTGGTATTTAGTATATACAAGAGAAGCTAAGGTCTCAAAAAATTTTTTGGTATTAGCCACCCCCATTACCACTCCCACCTCACTATTAAAGGGGATGAGAAAAGATTATGATTTGGTGTGTGTACTGTGTACAAAAATCAGAAACCTCAAAATATTTTTTTACTTCATCCACCCCCCAATACCACCCCCTATCACCACCCCACCCCCACTACCGATGTGGGGTATCGTTTTATCGGTTTTTGGGGTAGAGGATTTCAAATATTATATTATTAAAGTTCCATAAACAATTATTTCCATATACAAAATTTTTTCGTAGTGAGAGACTTGGATAGAAAATCTGGATGTGGAAGTAGTGATTCCTTGGGCAACGGTTTTTTTTTGTAGTAGTAGTTGGTTATTTGTTCCTCTTTTTTTAGTTATCATGCATCATGCTCCGCCCCACTCCATCCAGCATTTGAATTGCAACGGCAGCGTTTAGCGCCGAAGATATCTGGCTGGCTCTGGACACGGATGTTCCGGTGGGATAGTTGTAGTATTAATTTAAAAATAAAAGCTTGTAATAAATATGTTTTGACTTGATTTTAGATTCGAAATCCAAAAGTCGCGGATGTAGTTACTTTATTTTAAATTGACAAGCGTTTCACTAACGTAATTGGCCTCATAAAGTAAACAAGTCGAAAACTAACATTATTTCCAAAAAAAAAATTGCAAAGAGTATCTAACCAAATAATTTACTATTGAAGGTAATGCATTTCTTAGTATTCCTTACCCTACTCTTCTGTTTATAATTGCTCTTTTTGTGCTTTTTGCTAATATTTTAAATTACTGTTGTAAATGTGTCTTTAAATGATAACTAAATTTTTATGCTATACTTTTGTGTTTTTGTTTTCAGTATTTTACCATTGAGTAATTTAAATACTCAGGTTTTTTCAACGGTCCTTTTAGAACTGAAGTCCCAGCGGGCCTGCCCTTGCCAGTCCGCCCCTATGTATTGAATGTCCCAATAATTATTTTCATAATTAGTTATGTCAAATATTTGATAAACGGATTTAAAATTATTAGCAAATGCTTGAGCAATGCATTTCCCCCCATGTATCAGGTTGTCATTTGCTATTGATGGTAAAATATTTTTTACAACATGCAAAATTCCAGAAATCGTTAATATTATGTTGGGTATATAATTACAGCAAGCTATTTTATTGCCTCTCTTAATTATAATCTAGACAACCCTATTCTAAATTGGTTTTCTTAAATAATTTATTATTTTAATAATATCCATAAATGAGTATATGTAGCACAAGCACTCTTTTTTCGCAATTTTACTGTAAACACAAATTGTTTTTCAATTAATGAAATCTGTGAAATAGAAAAAAATAACTGACAAATTATCAGCAGCCCTTGTGCGGATTTGTTAACTTAAACTTAAAGGCAATCGTTGTAAAGGTTGACGAGTTTACGTGATACGAATTTCTATTAACTCCGTTTAAATTGTATTTCAAGAATTTCTTCATTTACACATAGTATCTTATTCCCTAAGAACACGTTTTCGAATACTAGAATTAAAGATGCATGTGTGTACAAATGCTCAATAGAAATAGTGAGTAGACTTTTTATATTGAAATATTTTCAAAAATATATATTTTTAATTCTTTTTCATGTAACAAACGAAATCATTGCTTTACGGTAATATAATCAGCTTGCAGAGTTTTTCAGCTTACTAAAAAGCCTAAAATTTAATTAATAAATATGATGTAAATAACAAGTCATAGACACTGCGGTTATGTCTACGAGTCGCGTGCACGTGACGTCACAAATTTCAGACCTTAGGACAAAAACCGCTGCCCAAGGAATCACTACTTCCACATCCAGATTCTCTATCCAAGTCACTCACAACGAAAAAACTTTGTATGTGAAAATAATTGTTTATGGAACTTTAATAATATAATATTTGAAATCCTCTACCCCAAAAACCCATAAAACGATACCCCACATCGGAAGTGGTAGTGGGGTGGGGGTGGTGGTAGGGGGTGGTAGTGGGGGGTGGATGAAGTAAAAAAATATTTTGAGGTTTCTGGTTCCTGTACATATACTAAATCACATTTTTTTTTCATCCCCTTTAATAAGGAGGTGGGGGTGGTAATGGGGGTGGCTAATGCCAAAAATTTTTTTGAGACCTTAGCTTCTCTTGTATATACTAAATACCAATTTCATGAACTCTTACCTGCTTGATTTACCCCATTTATCCCAAATTTACCCCAATTTACCCCCCAACCCTTCGACGGAACAAGATGAAAATATAATCTAGTTCTAGATCTCGTTAAAGTACATATGTGTACCAAATTTCAAGTCAATATCTTAAACGGTTCCAGAATAAACGTGCGCACAAAAAAGTTACAGACAGACCGACAGACAGACAGACCGACAGACCGACAGACAGACAGAAATTTTTTTTTCGCTCAAACTTAAAATCTCGACGTTTCATGACATTTTAAGCCTATTTGGACAATAAAAATTTTTAAAAATTTTGTCGTTACTATACTTCCACTGGACGTGGAAGTAATAAACCTAAATTTTTAAACTGTGAAATGGCGACTGATTGAACTTATTGTAATATTGGTATATTTGTGTACATTTATCATGCAGAATGACAAGTTTCTAGTGTATTATTAATTGTGGAAATGTGGTAATCCCAAACAATGAAAGTTTTTATAAAATAACCTCAATTTACAACCAAAAGAAGTTAGGGGGTTAAGTAAAAGACTCCAACAGATTTCAAGCATTAAGAATGATTTTGCAGGAGTGTTTCAAACATATTATTAGTGTAAGTTGTTGCACCCTAATGTAAGAATTTGATTTTTAACGTGAGTTTGTATTGTAGAATAAACACGGCCATATTACAAGACGATCCATTTTGTTGGTCATCGTTGGGACACAATAACCTCTTGCATGTGCTGTATATTTTACATTAATTTATATATTAATATAGTATTACTAAACATTAGCAATTATCAAATCTGTTTTTCTAATTTCTAACTGGAAAGTATTCAAATCACCGACTAATATCCGGAAAAAGGGCATATCTGAAAACACGCTCATATTGGAGTTGACGTCACCTATCACTATGTCTCTGCTAGTGCAATGATTCTCACATATAATTCGCGCACTTTGTGGTTATTTTCTAAAATTATTTTACTGTGATATTAAATTATAGTATGTATTTAAGTGTACCATATTTAAAAGGGTTTAAATTTTCAAAAATAAGAAAGTAATAGTCGAGTAATAAGTTCATTGTTGTTTAAAGAATATAATAAACAATAATCGATAGAAACAAAAAGACCATTGGAAGTGCTTATTTGTGTATTTGAATTATTAAAAAATTTCATATCGATAGCTCAATTGGATTTGAAGATATGGCAGTGTAAATGTTAAAAAACACGATTTTTATAATGAATCAATTTCTCAAGTTTTTTCGAAACAGAAAATATCTGTACCACAAGAAATATCATAAATAGCCATTTCTTATGTAGAATTGTTAACTTTATAAAAACTATAAGGTCCGGTCTGGTTCTACGCTGATTTTCTTTTTATCGAGAACGGAAAGATTTGTATGGTCTATTTCGCTCCACTATCAAGTTAATACAAGAGCAACGTCCATGAATGGAATTAATTTAAAATGTACGCTAGCACTGAGGCCTAAAAATAAGAAAAAATCCTTCACACATTGTGTTTTGTATTAAGTAAAGATTCTAGAAATGCTAAAATTATAATTTGCGCAAGAAGCCTATTTGCTTTGTGCTTGTGATAATAATAACTGCTGCTAAAAGAAGCAGTAACGGCTCTCTGTACGGCCTCCGATCTAGGTGCCGGCACTCGATCAGCGATGTTAAGCAACATCGGTCGCGTCCAGCGCTTGGAATGGTGACCCAAGTTCTCGCTGGAGATCTCAGTCCATATGCTGAGCTGTAAAAGCCTGACTGGACTGAGGCGGCTTGGCGAGAGAAAGACATAGGCTGATAACCGTGCCTGGGGGCCCTTATCAACAGACTCGAAGTCTAGGAAGACCATGTTTGGATGGGGAGCCTGAGGTACACAAAAAGGAGTGCTACAATGGACCTTATAGGTCGCAGTGGGGGAAGGCCAATCGCCCGCTCCTTCAGAGTAATCAAATCTAAAAGAAGCAGTGAACAACTCATGGTAAGAGAAATAAAAAGTTTACCCTCTTATCCAATCTAACTGTGGATGTACTATATATTGACGTAAATCAGTATGTGGAATTTTTTCTTTAATTGGAGACCCAGCTGACCATAATGACTAAAAACGCCGATATTTCGAAATCTGTCATAAATGACCCCCTCTATCAGCTCCTTAAAAGTTTCTATCAATGTACCAAATACCCTGTTCACAGTGTGTCTAATGTTTGAAATAATTTACACAGATTAAGCGATATATTAGTTTCAGTTTAAAATACTGTCGAGATGTTTATAATAGGACTACTGAAACGAATGAAAGTGGTGATCGGGCGCTATTGAATGTGAATTCTTATACCTTCAGTCAGACTTAAATTTTTTGTTTCAAAGAAACATTTGTAAAATAACATGGTAAAATACTTCTTATTGAAACTGAGTTATATCCGTCATACAGAGCAATTTCCAGAGTCATATAAACTGTCATTTTTATATGAAATACGTTTTATTGTGATTTTAGAGCAAATTATTATTAAGGTTTTTGATTGAGCACACTAAAAATATCAAGATGTACAAGCTATTGAAACTGTAATATACAGTGTGTGAAAGTTTACGGAGATTAGGAAATATATTCATTAAACTTAACATGTTATTGAAATATGTTTAATAAGATAAAAATTGCTGTCGAGTTCTACCGAATGTGAATACGTATTAAACGCGATAACTTCAGTCAGACGTAAAGTTTTTGTTTTAACTTTGGAACATTTTGTAAAATAGCATGGCAGAATATTTCTTATTGAAACTAGGTGATATCCGTCACACAGAGCGACCTCCAGGGGAGTTTTGTCAGTTTTAATATAATTTTAGAGCTAACTGTTACTAAAAATTTTTTATTATAAATACACAAAACACACAAAATTACGAAAGATATCGAAACTGCAATATACAGTGTGTCAGTGAGGTCCGAACGAACTTGACGTTGATTATAAACTATATGAATTTAACTTTAAAATGTTATTGAAATATGTTTAATAAACCTGGTACTGAACGAATGAAAGCTGCAGTGGAGCATTGTCGAAAAAAATAGCTTAATAAACACGTAACACGTTAGACCCAAAATTTTTGTTTCAACTTTGAAACGTATCCAAAACAGAATAGTAGAATATTCTCTGTTGTAAAATCGGATCATATGCCTCATACGGATGAACGTCAGTCGCTTGTAAACAGTCTTGTTTTACAGAAACCACTTCTTTATTATAACTGTCAAACAAAATGTTCGAAACTGCAATATACAGTGTGTCACTCAGGTTAGAACGAACTTTGCACAGATTAGAAGATACGTGAATTTTATTTTAAGATGTTATTGTGGTATTTTTAAAAAGACTGTCACGAAACAAATGACAGTTTCAGTCGGGCGTTGTCGACTGCGTATATCTGTTTAAGCAAAGATACCGCTGCACAAGGAATCACTACTTGCACATCCAGATTTTCTATCCAAGTCTCTCACAACGCGAAAATTTTGTTTGTGGAAATAATTATTTATCGAACTTTAATAATATAATATTTGAAATCGTCTACCCCAAAAACCCACAAAACGATATCCCACATCGCTAGTGGGTGGGGGTGATGATGGTAGTAGTTTGAGGTTTTTTTTTCTTGTAGACTCACTAAATAATTTTTTTTCATCGCTTTTAATAATGAGGTGGGTAGTAATGGGGGTGACTAATGCCAAAAATTTGTTTGTGACTTCATATCTTCTCTTGTAAATACTATATACAAAGGAGGATGTTAAAAAGTTGCTAATTTTGGCCTAAGCTGAGCAACGGAAAATGAATTCGGTTTTTGATAGCATTTTTCCCGTAGAGTGCGACGATTTATTCGGTTTTACGGAAAAATGGCAAGAAAATGTGGAAAAGTTAAGAAAATGCTTGAGAATTTACAAAGTCCTGTCTGAGATATTCACAAGTTAAACTTTTAACATCTATAATATTTTATTCTGTATTATGGTGGTTTCTTTTAGTATATTTCTCATAGAATATGATGCTCTACTTCGCTTTGCCGAAAAATGTCGGGAAAATGCGGAAAAATTAATAAAATGCCTAAAAATCCACAAATTCCTGTAATATTCAAAATTTAAACCTTTTAAGATTCAGAGCTTGTTCAGGTGGTTTCTTGTAGTAATTTTCTCGTGGGATACGAGGGTCTACTCTCTTTTGCAGGGAAATGTTAGGAAAATGCGAAAAAATTAAGAAAATATTTGAATACTCACAAAATCTAGTCTGCATCATTCTCAAGTGAAACATATTAAAAGCCAACATTATTAACTTGAGATTATAGTGGTTTTATCTCTTAGTAATTATCCAGTAGAATGAGGAGGTTCACTCAGCTTTACGGAAAGGTCCCTGGAAAATCTGGTTAAATCAAGAAAATGAATAAAAACCCACAATATCTAGCTTGCAATACATAAATGAAACCTATTAAGGCTAAATATTGTAAGTTTTTATGCACTTTTTAATTTTTCCGAATTTTCTCGGTGTTTTCCCGCATAGCCGTGTTAACTTTCTCTTTTCACTGAATAAGTACGAGAAACCACTAAAATCTCAAGTTATTAACGTTGATTCCTAATATATTTCATTTAGGAACGACGCGGACTAGATATTGTGAGTCATCGACATTGTCTTGATTTGTCTACATTTTTCCGGCATTTTAACGCAAAACAGAGTAGACCATCGTATTCCAAAGAAAGATAATATGAAAAACTACCTCGATCTTGGTTATATACTCTGCATTTTAAAAGGTTAAAATTCTGATTATATTAGGCTATATTTTGTGAGTTTTCAAGCACCTTTTTAATTTTTACGCATTTTCGCGCAAAAAGAGTTGAGCCTCGTATCTTACGAGAAAAATACTACAAGAAACAATCTTAATCTCTCATAATAAGCTCTGGATCTTAAAAAGTTTAAATTTTGAATATTACAGACTCGAATTTGTAAATTTTTGGGCATTCTATTAATTTTTCCGCATTTCCCTGACATTTTTCTTCAAAGCGAAGTAGAGAATCATATTTTACAAGAAAAATGCTAAAAGAAACCACCATAATCTAAAGTAAAATATATTGAATCTTAAAAGTTTAACTTGTGAATATCTCAGACAGGACTTTCTAAAATTCTCAAGCATTTCCGTAACTTCTCCATATTTTCTCGCCATTTTTTCGCAAAACCAAATACATCATCGCATTCTACATGAAAAATGCTATTAGAAGCCGTGTTCATTATCCGTTGTCCAGCTTAGGCCAAAATTAGCCACTTTTTAACATCCTCCTTTTATGAACTCTTTCCTGCTTGATTTATCTATTTACCCCCATTTACCCCAATTTACCCCCCAACCCTTCAATGGAATAAGATGAAAATAATCTAGTTCCAGATCACGCTAAAATACATACAGGTACCAAATTTCAAGTCAATATCCAGAGTAATCGTGCGCATAAAAAAGTTTCAGATAGACTGACCGACAGGCAGATTTTTTTTTTGCTCAAACTTAAAATCTTGACTTTTCATGACATTCTAAGCCTATTTAAACAATAAAAATGTTCAAAATTTTTTTTGTCGTTACTATACTTCCCCTGGACGTGGAAGTAATAAAGAAAATTGGCCGTGTACTTAATGTTAGTGACAGACTAAACGTGAGTTTGGTCATATTCGAACAAAATATCAATCAAATAGATATTACACTCGGCCACGCCCAAACTTCTATTATTAAGGACATGACTATATTGAGAAGTATAGACACGAAATTGTTTTGTGATTCAAATATGTACAATACAACCCTGTATACAATAATGTCTTTAATAGAACTACATTTAATGATACACACAACAAGCCAATTCAACCGAAAATACTCCACTCTGTACATTATATAGCTAATTTCAATTATTGCATTGCTGTGCTAGTGACGCTTTGCTTTAGCTATAGTTAATTACATTTGAAACAATCTCTGCCGAAAGAAAACGTGTTGTGTTTGTGAAAATAAACGTGTTGCGAATTTCTTTTGAAATGAATGTCACGTAATTAACCTGATTGTTTAGATAGTTTACACGAACCTTTACGTATTCTACCAGAAGTAATTTATAATTTTCGTTCACCGAAATTTGGAGTTAATTGTTAATTTAAATGTGAACGTGTGAAATGTTTAGACATAAAAATTAGATATAACTAATAAATGTATTATACAGGGTGTCCCGTAAATAATGGATAATATTGAAAATGGTAATAGGCCAGGCCATAACCTATCAGAATATCATAACTTGACCTTATTGAAAACCCTACGGTTTTCGAGATATGGGCACTTTTTTCAAATTTTCAAATTTCCTACTATAGGATAGTATTTTTCCTGCCACTACCACAAGGTAAGTATTTTTTTTATTCTTTTTTTTTGGCGAGTATTCTAGGACAGTTGTGCTATCAAACGTGTATAGGAGTTTTTAGATAACGACGACGTATTCTCAAAAAAATAATGTATTTCTTAAATTTCGGTTCCACCAAGATTCCGTCTGCTGACTTTGACCTTTGATAGTGTAAAGAAAAGTGCCAAGCGAAACTTGCCACACATCTTAAAAACTTGCCCACTTATTGTATGCCCATTATTATATTCTAAAATATTTAAAAATTCTGAGGTAAGAGGACGAAGAAAGATCGAAATAAAATAAAAAGTAATTTCACCTGCATTTATTACACATTATTTAAAAAAAAATAGTCAAACAACTTATAATAAATGTTCGAATTGCTCTCCTCTAGCCCTGATGCAGGCTCTGCACCTTTTAATAAAAGAACGTTTTAAATGGCGTGAATATCCGGATCGGCTGATTTCTTCAGCCGCTACTCCGATGCGCTCATGCAATTCATTCAAGGATTGAACAGGTCGGAAGTACACTTTTTCCTTCATGCATCCCCAGTAAAAAAAATCTAAAGGATTTAGGTCTGGTGACCTGGGTGGCCACAGAATTGGAGCTAAACGACCGATTCATCTTGCCGGATATTTCAAGTTTTGGTATGTTCTCACCACTCTCCAATAATGTGCAGGGCATCCGTCGTTCTGTAACCACATTATCTGCCTCGGGGATAAGTCTTCCAGTAAGATCGGTAAGTCATTTTGAAGGAATTCCAAATAATTATTTGACGTTAATGTTGGTGGTAGTTCAAATGGGCCTACCACTTGACCATTTAGAATGCCTGTCCACAAATTTACTTTAAATTGGTATTGTGACCGATCCTCCCTCATCAAGTGGGGATTTTCCAACTGCCAACTATGCAGATTATGTAAATTTACAAAGCCATCTCTTCTGTACGATGATTCGTCAGACCACAAAATTTTATTGAAAAAATCTGGATCCTCTCTTATCATCCGGAGCATTCGCCGGCAAAATACCACTCTCAAGGGATAATCTCTGGGTAGTAGAGTTTGCACTCGTTGTACATGGAAAGGATGGAGTTGGTACCGTTTTAAAATCCTATGCACCGTTGTTTTAGATACGCCAGTGCGTCGTGATATGGTACGTACAGAAGTAGATGGATCTTCGTTAATTTCATCAAGCACTTCGTCGTCGAAATCTTGACGAGGTCTTCCTTCACTGGCACCACCAATACCACGGAGACTAGAAATCCTTCCCTCGCAGTACGCGTTGTGCACTCTAATAAATACACGATAGTCAGGATGGCGTGCGTTCGGGTACCTTTCTCGATAACGCACAGCGCATGCACTGGCGTTGCCTCGACATTCGCCGTAAATAGTATGCATATTAGCATACTCAAGTTGTGTATACTGTATACGAGGCATTGTTGTTCTCAACAAATTCAAAAAAATGTTAAGTCGTTATTATCGACAAACAAACAAAGTCTGAATCGGTAACACCAGACGTACAAAATGACATGTGTCACATGCAATTAAAAACTAGGCTTACTTGTTAAAAATTTTAAATTGATAAATTTAGCTCCTCCACTATTCAGCTATATCTTTCTTTCTAACTGGAAGAATCAGAATTTTTAAACAATTTAGAATATAATATTAAGTGACCAAGTTTTTAAGATAAGTGGCAAATTTCGCTTGGCACTTTTCTTTTCACCATCAAAGGTCAAAGTCAGCAGACGGAATTTTGGTGGAACCGAAATTTAAGAAATACATTATTTTTTTGAGAATACGTCGTCGTTATCTAAATACTCCTATACACGTTTGGTAGCACAACTGTTCTAGAATACACGCCAAAAAAATAAATAAAAAAATCCTTACCTTGTGGCAGTGACATGCAAAATACTATTCTAGAGTAGAAATTTTCAAAATTTCAGAAAAGTGCCCATATCTCGAAAACCGTAAGGTTTTCAATAAGGTCAAATTATGATATTCTGATAGGTTATGGCCTGGCCTATTACCATTTTCAAAATTATCCATTATTTACGGGACACCCTGTATACGTTTATATTTTAATGTAAATAGTCCAGTCTGTATGTCCTGATATAATTAGTGGAAATGAAAATGAATTTGACAAATGCCGCTTTGAGGGCCTGTAGGGGATCTATCCTGAGAATGTATACAAGTTTCTGGCCTCTGATATTCCGGTGGAAATGCCGCCATTTTGATAAAATGGTTGAGTTTTGTTTTTCTAAATATCTCACTTCCTGTCAAAGTTATGAAAAAAATACACAGTTTTGTAGAGCTTGAAATTCTCCACAATTTTGATTCCTTTACTTTTTTCATAATATTAATTATTTCACGAGAAAGGTAAAAATGAATGGGTTGAAAAATGTTTTTCTTCTATTTCGCATCTTTGTTAAGGCAAAAGGGGAAGCTCGTAGATAATTATCCATGAGAAGCCAACATCAGTGAGAAGACCTTCAAAGACACACATACACTTATTTAGTAACGGCAACTAAGCAGATTTCCTTATGCGACTCATTCGAAGCCGCTGGCGAGGATATCGATCTTCTTATTTTACTAACTGGACCTGTGCAGCATACCACAAACTTGTATTTCCGAAAACCTGCGAAAGGAAAAAATCATGAAAAACTTTACTCTGCGGCAAGCTTACAACATAAATCAATGTCTGTCAATATATTCTTCCTTCCTGTCTTCAGTAGATATGACGCTATAGTGCGGGCTGATATGTTAAAATATTGACTCCCTCTCAGACGATGTGCTAAAGTTGGTCTGTTTGTTTTGCAAGATACACACGGTGGCCTACAACCAAATTTAAATCAAAGTTGTTGCCACTCGGAATTTTTTTTAACACATTTTTACATGTATATAGAACCAATTTCCATGATATTTAAAATCATTGATACAAGAAATTTTTTTTACAAGTATTTCACTTTTTTTGTTCAATGACAGCCACACAAAAAAAGTGGTCTAGCCTGCGGACCAGGCTAGTGTGTCCTTATGTATGTGGACCCGCTGAAACCGAATAAGTCAGAATTGTCAAATTGGCTCGTTTTTCACCCCAACCCTAAAGAAACACTCCAAAAAATGATCTGTCCGGCGGACCATACTAGTGTATCCTTATGTATTTGGACCCTCTGAAACAGAATCAGAAGTCGGAATTGTCAGATTCGCTCGATTTTCACCCTTGACCCTAAAAAACATCCCCAAAACAAAAAAAAAGTGGTCTGGACTTCGGACCAGACCAGTGTATCCTTATGTATTTGGACCCGCTGAAACCAAATCCGAAGTCAGAATTATCAGATTGGCTTGTTTTTCAGTTTTACAGACCAATGTATCTTTACCAAATACATAAAGGATACACTGATATGGTCCGCCAGACAGACCACCCCTAACCCCAAAGGGTTAGGGGTGAAAAATGAGCCAAATAAATAAGGATGCACTGGTCTGGTCCGAAGTTTGGGGGTGTTTTTTTAGAGTTAGACAATTCTGTCTTCGGATTCTGTTTCAGAGGATCCAAATACATAAAGAAGATAAATTAGTATGATCCGTCGGAGAGACCATTTTTTTTGTGGTTGGGTGTGGAAAACGAGCCAATCTGACAATTCTGACTTTGGATTCGGTTTCAGCGGGTCCAAATACATGAGGAGTTTAATTGTTTACATAGTTGCTCCGTAATTGTTTTTATTTTACTTTAACATCGGGGGTATAGTGGGTAATCGTAAAAAAATATATTTTTTTCTCAGATGGGCTTAGAATGTCACGAAATGCTAAGATTTTAAATTTAAGGGAAAAAAAATTTATGTCTGTCGGTCGGTCGGTCGTCTGTAACGTTTTTGTGCGTACGATTACTCTGGAACGGTGTACGATAATGCCTTAAAATTTGGTACACCTATATGTTATAGCGAGATCTGGAACTAGACTTTCATTTGATCTTATTCCGTTGAAGGCTTGAGAGGTAAGGTAAAGCAGACAAATAAGAGTAAATAAAATTGGGATTTAGCGTATGTACGAGAAGTCAACGTCTCAAAATTTCTTTGGCAATAGCCACCTTCATTACCTCCACCACCCTATTTTTAAAGAGGGCGAAAAAATAAATTTGTGATTTATTGCGTGTACAAAAACCAAAGGCCTCAAACTTTTTGTTGCCATCAACCACCCCCACAGGAAATTTAGATTTGGAAGTAGTGGTTCCTTAAAGCAACGTCTTTTTTCTCAGTTGTTTTGGATATTTTTAGTTTAAGAAAAAATAGATATTTTAATTTCGAATTACGATAAATTTCCATCAACATCACTTCTTTTCACGTATTTACTGTAGTTTTCTTTGAAGTGCCAACGCCAACTTGACATCAAATTATAATGAAAAAGGGACAGTTGATCAATTTTGAAAATTGTTGTTAATTTGTTTGACACGTCGAATATAAGTACAATTTCTGTGACAAAATAAAAGATCTTTTAAGTGCGCCAGCTAATAATTGACGATATTGGTGGCATCGGCAGCTAGAAATACAGGTAAAAAAAAGCACACGAATACGAAAATGTGGATACCAAATCAAATTTTCCACCGGAAGCTCGATAAAAAAAAATAGCGCCAATCTCCGAATTTTTTAACCGACTTCTCAGTTCGACCTGTATGTATGTCGGTAATAATTTTTTTTTAGCCGAGAATTTGGCGAAATCGCCAGTGATAATTTAATTTATGATGTTAATAATTCAAAATGGTGAATCAAATATAGCTACGACAATTGCAAGATTTTTGCAGCTTTACATGAAATTTGACCCATAGCGAGTTCAGGATTCTTGGACAATGAGCCTAATACTAAAGCTTCAAAAGTCACAACGACGAAAATTTTATTGTGCAGAAGCAAAATAAAGAGGCCACTAAAACAATTAGTTGTATTTAAAGTGTTAGGAATACGTATTTAATTATTAATTAGGAAGTTATTAAGCATTTTATTTCATATATATCATTACATGTTATGTTGGTTATGTTAAAAAAATTTCAGAATAATAAATATAACGGTAATATTAAACATTAAACATTACATATTATAAAACAAGTTTATGCATATCGTCAAACTGCAACCCACTTTTCAATCTGTTTTAGGAGGCACGAAAACACTTATTTCACGCCCCTTTTCCTTTCTTCAGACTGACGGGAAAACATTTATAAATTTTTCTCCCTGTAACTCATCGTAACATAAAAACTCTTGAAACGAAATATGTTTTCACCGAGGTTTTCGCTTCGGTTCCTTGTTTTACAAATGTAGTCATTTTTAAAAGTCATATTATGTCAGTTATGCTAGAGACATGGATATAAATTATTTCCGTATTTCATGTGAATTTTTGATGGACAGATTGTATATTTCTACTACGGCAAGCATAATATCGGTTGAATAAAAACATATAAAATTCTGTTATTGCCAAGAAAGATATATTGTAATATGTAAGGAATTTAATAAATGTGGTGATGGTTGAGGTCTACAATATCCACATCCCTCCGATGGCTAAAGTAATCTTAAATCGATTCCCTGTTTTTTATGCTAGTTGTAATTTATGAATATACTTATGTGGAATTTCATAAGATATATATTTGAAAGTATTTTTTATGTCTCAATCAATTGTCTTCTAGATAGTGTTATTTCTATCAAATGTTACAGAAAATCCTAAAAGATTTACAAACGATTTTGACTATAACACAGCCACACAAAAAAAAAGTTCTGTGCAGCGAACCAAATTATATAGATATGGTGTATTTTTCGACGCTGAATCCGAATCCGTGGTCCAAAAAAAATCTATCGTGTCAGTTTTGCTTTCTAGTCAAAAACATTTTTTAAAAGGGTGTAAAATCATAGAAATGATGTAATAACTCTTAATGAAGTATGAAAAATGGTAGATGTTTTGTAGTCGAGAGTAGAGAATATAAATTCGAACTACAGTAAGCTATTTCTATAAATTAAACCAAAATCCCCTCTTATGGGGCGTGAGAACTACTGCTAAAACTCAAAAGATTTAACTCTGGTGCGACAACCAGCCATTACTCTCAAAAGAGAATCAACCCCATGGACGGTTAAAACTACCCCCACTCCTCATAAGTTTCAAAACTGGAAAAAAAGTGAGGCTTTTGTAGTTTTAAGCAGGGTGAACAAATATGGAGTGAATTCGTTCCAACCACCGGCACATGACTAGAGTAAGAGCTACCCTCATCTGGCTGCTGGTTTCCGGGTCTTCTTCCGCATAGACTTGGTTGAGTGCTTGACGTTTCGACCATCTTGTCGTGGTCTTCTTCTGAAGCGAAGTGAGCTCTGCTGGACTGAGCTCCTCTATTTATACAGGTTTTCATGGCCCTAAAAACACTTACGGACAACGCCAACGTAACAGTTCTGCCAGCGGACAAAGGAAATGCCACTGTACTAATGGATAGAGCAGATT
This sequence comes from Rutpela maculata, assembly GCA_936432065.2. Taxonomy (NCBI): domain Eukaryota; kingdom Metazoa; phylum Arthropoda; class Insecta; order Coleoptera; family Cerambycidae; genus Rutpela; species Rutpela maculata. The sequence goes on along the minus strand of OW386287.2, from coordinate 133,793,439 downwards.
ACCAGCAGAAAGTACTAAACCTGTTAGAAGACCAAGTTTACGTCCAAATCACACGAAATCCAACAAGGACCATCGAAAAACAGGTAACAAAGGCGATCAAGGAATCATGCATACCAATAGAGCACCAGAAGAAACTGATACCATCAGAATCGAGGACACCACAATTCTACTGCCCACCCAAGATCCACAAAGCAGGAGTTCCGTTACGACCCATTGTAAGTGCAGTGAATTCACCAACCCATGCGCTAGCAAGATATTTAGCAGACATTCTCAAAGCATTTATTGGACAAACAGAACACCATATCAGGAATTCACACCATTTCATACAAGAGCTGAAGAACATCACAGTGGACCAAGAAGATATACTAGTTAGTTTTGACATAACATCACTCTTCACAAATATACCAGTTAATGAGGCGTTAGAATTAGCTCGGGAAGAATTGCAGAACAACGGTTTGGACACCACCTTAGCAGACCTGATGCAGCTTTGTGTCAACTTCAATGGAAGTCTATATACACAAAAAGATGGAGCAGCAATGGGTTCACCTTTATCACCAGTACTCGCTAACTTATCTATGGAAGTTTTTGAAAGATACGCTTTGGACAACTACCAATTGAAACCAAAATGTTGGTTTAGATATGTGGACGACACTTTCATTATATGGCAACATGGCTGTAAGGAACTGGAGAATTTCAAAGACTACCTAAACAGCTTACATCATAAGATCAAATTTACCATGGAAATAGAAACAGAGAACCAACTTCCATTTTTAGACGTCCTCGTGTTCAAGAAGGACAATGGAGGATTAGGACACAAGGTATACAGAAAACCGACGCACACCGATAGATACCTGCACGCCAATTCTCACCGTCACCTAGCACAAAAACAGGCCGTCGTTAACACACTAGTACATAGAGCAAAGCAAATTTGCGAGTCAGAACATCTGCAAGAAGAATATTGGGCCTTAAAAACATCACTACAGAAAAATGGATACAAACCGAAGGACATAGACAACGCAATAAAGAGGCAAGATACAACCAGAACAGAAGAAGAAAAAGAAGAAAAGAAATACACGACAATCGGAAGAGTTTTGGAGAAAAAGAACGTCAAAGTAATATATAATGCAGAAGGTGGCACAAAATTTTCCCAAATACCAAGGTCCAGAAGAACTAGAAACACCAGGAGTATATAGCATCCCATGTTCCTGCGGACAAGTTTACATCGGAGAGACTAAACGACGTATAAACACTAGACTCAGAGAACACATTAGAAATACAAAAAAGGGAAATTCTACAAAATCAGCAGTTGCCGAACATTCAGAAGAAACCGGCCATTTGATAAAATTCGACAAAACAAAGAAATTAGCCAACACCAAGAATTATTGGCCAAGAAGATACAGAGAAACCATTGAAATAAATAAACATCCGAATAACTATAACCGTGACAACGGACTACAACTACCAATAACGTGGAAGTCAATGTTCCGCATGAGCAATGATCCGCAACACGCCTCCTGAAAACCTGCATAAATAGAGGAGCTCAGTCCAGCAGAGCTCACTTCGCTTCAGAAGAAGACCGCGACAAGATGGTCGAAACGTCAAGCACTCGACCAAGTCTACGCGGAAGAAGACCCGGAAACCAGCAGCCAGATCACCAGCTCCGCGAAAGCCTTAGCACCAAGTGTAACGGCCCCTTGTGGCCATTACATCATATTCATTTATTGACCTAAATAACTATGAATGAAGATCGCAGGGATCTCTAATATCAAAACGTTTAATCAAGTTAACTTTATTTCAATAGCTCGGATATTAGTATGTTTTCCATCTCGTGAGGGCGTAAACTGTCACTTTTGGTTAACGATATCGGTATAAATTTTAAAACCGCTCTCTCTAGTTCAAGATCTCGACCAATATACACGTATTGGCAAACACTCCGCCAAATAAATTTTACAATCACTTAAATGGATTAATTAAGTAAGTTAATTGTTTGTTAATTATGATTTTCGTTATATTCTAAACAAAGTTATTTTATTTTAGATACAGATTGGATTTATATATAATTTATATATAATTTTTTTGAAATTCTGAAATTTAAGAATTGTGGAGAAATTAAAAGTTATGGAGTAAAATCGATTTAAAATCTATGAAATTTATGTTTTATGAGTAATGATTTATAACTATATCTTCACATCTTAACAATTTTAAAATTTCACGTTTTCATTTACGATGAAACTTCGGACGTAGAAACGATTCTGGTTATCGCCATTTTAAAAAACAAAAAAAAAACCTCTTATGATCGTCGAACATTGATGGACATCATTATTTCTTTATAAATGGGAATGGGAAGTTAATCTCACAATTAAACTAAACTGGAACGATTATTATATCACCATTGGGACGTATCGAGGTATTAAGAAGAAATAAAATGTTACTATTTTTGTATGGAAGCCATTACGGGCAGGTCAATGACATAAAGGATACCGAATGTGAAGCCAAGCGGTCAGGTGACGTTAGCTGGGGAATTTTGTTTCCTGTCGACAGTGGAAACCCATGTAATGTGCAGTCTGCTACCTTCTCGACAAGCAGGGAAGTGTCAAATTTCCACCTGACATCCATAAACATCACGTTTGATTTGGAGGATCCCTCGAATTAAGACCGTACAAACGTCTTGATCTTAAGATAAGTTAACTTTCTATTAATCATTTACTACCCTTCCAACAAGCTTTACGGTTGTTTTATAGCGACAGCTGCTTTAAGCAGGATATAAAGTTGAAAGTAAACAAAGTGCTGTAGAGCCAGTTTACTATTAAGTTGCATAGTTTGTAAATGTTTTAGCCAGTATCTCCTTTAACGTGTCGTGTATTATACTATTATAGCGATTACTGCCATATGCAGGATATAAATTAAATGTAAACAATGCTATAATAATATTTTGTGTCTTCAACTAGAGAGCCATTGACGAATCCAGATCGTGGGTGTATTTTATCGTTGTGTATATGGTTTTTGACCTTTGGGGTCGTGTACACTAGTGATCTGGATTGTTTTTAAAAATTTTAGTAGTGTTTTGGCCTTGCGGTCGGTACTAGGGGGTATTTCATTCGGATTATCGTTTAGGATAATTTGGCCTGGTGGCCCGGATGATTGACCTACAGTGTGGCGTGGTATTAGTCAGAAATTGATATTATCGTGGTCTCGTACCAAATTTGTTATCATGCTGCACATATTTTGGCCATGTGGTCGTGTACTGTATAGTAGTGTATAGTATAATCAGTACGTTTTCTTTATCGTGTAAATATTGTGAAGGTCCAAAGTACAGCTGTGCTTAATTCCTTTCGTGTAACATTTTAGCGTATCCCGTGTACATATGATATTTTTATTACGTAAATTACCGTTATAGTTAACGTTATACTTATTGTTTGCCTAATATAGGTTAGTTCTACGTTATATTTTTAGTGATAGAATTTTTTGGAGTCATAGGAGTATGTAAAATTTATGGTGTTTTAGTGGTAAACAAGTTTTATTAATCAGCTACTAGGTTGTGATTTTTTTAGTAGTGTTTTGGCCTAAGTACGATAAATTTCATAACGTAACTTCTGTTATTCCAGTAAAGTTGATCACCAGGTGAGGTTACACCTTTTTACCATAATTTTGTTTGCTAGTTTCACAAAATAATTAACAGTGAACCTTTACAGAGTAATGTCAATATTTATAGTGGTAGGAAGTTTGCTTTTGTTTGTTATTTAGTTGGGAATTTGTCTCTATTTACCTCAACTTTGACGAGTAGTTCACTATAAATATTTGACCTTGCCGTATGTAAAATTTCCCTAAAAGTTTTGTTATTGTTGGCCCTATGCCTAATAACATTTTTTTTTGATTACCATTTTTTCTTGGAGAACTATTTTGTAAACTTGTAATAAAATTTAAATTTTTGTCTATCGTTTGTTAATCAAATCATTGGAGGATTTCAACTTTGAACTTCAAGTTTTGTAACATAGCCTGGGCAATTTAAATTATTTCAGATCTAATTGGCCGAATTTTTACTGGGATTTTGATTATTGACCACTAAGCTAGGTCGTTATTTCCTGTTTTCATAGTTTATGACATTGTTTATTGCTAATCTCATCCGTGATTCTAAATTGGGAATATCGTCTACTAACCTCAAAATTTTGTCTGTATATAATAGTTTTTTTGAATTTAATGCCGCGAAATTGGCAAGTACTAACCATTGATCATTAACTAACCTGTTAAGTCACACTGTTGGCTACTATTAAATTTGTTATTAAACAGTTGTCATTTTAAAATTTTGTTGTTTCTTTAACGTGTTTGTTGTATCGTACCTTTCCTTTCTGGCTCGTCTTTTGAGCCTGGCGCCCAAGGTAACTCTTGTAATTTTTGCTTTCGAAAACCAAATTCTCTGACCAACAAAAAAAAAAGAAAAAAATAGGAGTATGTAAAATTTATGGTGTTTTAGTGGTAAACAAGTTTTATTAATCAGCTACTAGGTTGTGATTTTTTTAGTAGTGTTTTGGCCTAAGTACGATAAATTTCATAACGTAACTTCTGTTATTCCAGTAAAGTTGATCACCAGGTGAGGTTACACCTTTTTACTATAATTTTGTTTGCTAGTTTCACAAAATAATTAACAGTGAACCTTTACAGAGTAATGTCAATATTTATAGTGGTAGGAAGTTTGCTTTTGTTTGTTATTTAGTTGGGAATTTGTCTCTATTTACCTCAACTTTGACGAGTAGTTCACTATAAATATTTGACCTTGCCGTATGTAAAATTTCCCTAAAAGTTTTGTTATTGTTGGCCTTATGCCTAATAACATTTTTTTTTGATTACCATTTTTTCTTGGAGAACTATTTTGTAAACTTGCAATAAAATTTAAATTTTTGTCTATCGTTTGTTAATCAAATCATTGGAGGATTTCAACTTTGAACTTCAAGTTTTGTAACATAGCCTGGGCAATTTAAATTATTTCAGATCTAATTGGCCGAATTTTTACTGGGATTTTGATTATTGACCACTAGGCTAGGTCGTTATTTCCTGTTTTCATAGTTTATGACATTGTTTATTGCTAATCTCATCCGTGATTCTAAATTGGGAATATCGTCTACTAACCTCAAAATTTTGTCTGTATATAATAGTTTTTTTGAATTTAATGCCGCGAAATTGGCAAGTACTAACCATTGATCATTAACTAACCTGTTAAGTCACACTGTTGGCTACTATTAAATTTGTTATTAAACAGTTGTCATTTTAAAATTTTGTTGTTTCTTTAACGTATTTGTTGCATCGTACCTTTCCTTTCTGGCTCGTCTTTTGAGCCTGGCGCCCAAGGTAACTCTTGTAATTTTTGCTTTCGAAAACCAAATTCTCTGACCAACAAAAAAAAAGAAAAAAAAGGAAATTTTTTATTTTTTTCAAAATTTTTTTAAAGAATTTTTTTAACTTAAATCACTCTTGGCCTCATTGGGACTATCGCTTACGCTTACCCATGGCCCTTGCCTCCTAAAAAACTGGCTAGCCGAGCCTAATTTGTTTTGGGTAACAGGTTATAATTGTGTGTGTTTGAACAATTTAAGTGTCCAAACAAATTAGTTTTGTGTCATACAAGTAATATTAATTGTCTAATAAATACTATAAATTAAATCGTAAGTGATGATGTTAGTTTGGGCTTATCCCATTTAATTTTGTGGTAAATCTCCTTAGGCAAGAACTCAACCATCCAAGAGTTTTTAAATATTACCCTGTAGAAAGGTAACATACTACACAAGATAGCTACCCCCATGTGTGCTATTAAAATTCGGAAAGGGTCAAATACATGTAGCTCATCGTGCCAAATATACAAATTTGGTACAACAACCACCCAATCTTAATAAGGTTGAAAATTACACCTATTGGGGGAGGGGTAAAAACAAAAATTCAGACATTTGTAGTTTTAGGCAGGGTAGATAAAAATGGAGTAAATTCATACATTAAGCATTAACCAGGTGGGTTTTATTTATTATATCATATCTGGTTATTCAACTGTTTATCTTAACATTTTCAACTTATCTATCTTTTAATCTGTGTAAAGCTATTCTTTTTCCTATTTATGTCATATTTTCGACCATGGATCCAAATACTTTCTTTTCTTATAATTTTTCTATCTTATCTTCAAAATATCTTTTCCGTGGTTTTCTTTTCCTATTTTTTTAGTTATAGATATAGGATGTTATCTCTTCAGTGACCATTTTTTTCTATCTATGTAAGCTATATACCTAAATTAACTATATTTCCGTCTATCTATTTCCGTCCGTATGTGAGGGGTAATTTTTACCCCCCATCCCAATAGGGGTGATTTTCAATCTTATTAAAAAGATTGGATGGTTGTCGTACCAGATTTATATATTTGGCACAATGAGCTACAAGCATTTGACTCTTTTCGAATTTTAATAGTACCCATATGTAACATTTGAGCATGGGGGTAGCTCTTACCACCCTTTGAGGGTAGTCTTTAGTCATGTATTGGTGGTTGAAATGAATTTACTCCATATTTGTTCACCCTGCCTGAATTTTTTTTCCGTTTTGAAACCTATGATGGTGGGGGTAGTTTTAACCCTCCCTAGGAATGAGTCTCTACCCTTTGAGAGTAATAGCTGGTTGTCGCGCCAGAGTCAAATATTTTGCACTCAGAGATACAAAAATTTTTCCTTTGTACATGTTATTTACACTCACCCGCGTCTTTTGAGTTTTAGCGGTAGTTTTCTCTCCCCCATAAGGGCGGATTTCGGTTTAATTTATAGAAATAGCTTACTGTGGCTCAAATTTATATTCTCTACTCTCGACTACAAAAAATCTACCATTTTTCGCATTTCATTAAGAGTTAATACATTATTTCTATGATTTTACACCATTTTAAGGGATGTTATTGCCTAAAAAACAAAATTGACATGATAGATTTTTTTTACCACTGATTCGGATTCAGCGTCGAAAAATATGGTGTATTTTTCGACCATATAATTTGGTCCGCTGCACAGAACTTTTTTTTTATGTGGCTATGTAATTAAAGAGATTGCAATTTTAGAATAAAAGCTCTTTAAGTCATTTGAAATCAAGAAATAAATAATCATCGGGGTTGAGAGACGCCACCTCTATAAAAAAAAAACTATAGAAATGAAACGAATAAGCAACAGTATAGCTTTTTCGTTACATCTTGAATTACGGTAGTTTACATCCTTTCTGAAGGTGTTACTTAATAACATTTATAGGGCATGAGGTTCAAACTCTAAGTGTGCAACACGATTTACCAATCATAAAAATGTAAATCCGGTTAGTTTCTCTCTGTTTTTCCAGCAACCCCGTGGGGGTGGTTTTCAAGCATATCGTCGAACATAGTCTAGTTTCTTCTCTCTTCGACACAACGCAGGTGTTTCGAATTTTTACAGAAGTCACTTAACTTTTTATAGTTAAATCTTACATGGGGGTAGTTTTCACACCCTCTAAGGGTTGACAGTGTAAGATGTCCATGGCACGCAAGTTTCTGGTTCTATTTTGGAGTACTACGCAATTTCAGCCAATCATAGCATCCATGAAAATAGAAATCCTGTTGGATTTTACGTTTTTTCTTGTTTTTCTCGTGTCCTTTGAACTTGAGGGTGGTTGTTCTCAACCCTATAGGGGCAGTTTATGAAGATTACGTCGGACCTGTTGTAGTTTCTTAACACTTTAACAAAACTTAGACATTTCGAGCTTTTTCAGCAGTCATTGCTGTTTTGGATCGATTTTTTTATATAAGGGGGCTAGTTTTCGCCCCTCTCTGGGGGTGTGTTTCATATCTATTGTACGTACGCTGCTGTTTAACCTCAGTTTGTATAATTCGTTTGATTAAGAAGTAACAACTATTCTCGTAGCTTAATCTTCTTTTTATCCTATTTCAGGGGTGTTTTTTGGCTCTAGCTAAAAAAATCGTATACCCCGATTTTTTTTGACACCGGATTCGGATTCAGCGACCGAAAATACATGGGGATACATGGGTCTTCGCTGCTTTGAACTTTTTTTTTGTGGGGCTGTGTTATTAATACTTTACGATTTACAGGCGCCAGACAGATGACAAGGACCCCGCACAAATTCTTATATGAAAATAGCTTCCGTTAAATTGGCTGGATTTTTGATATGTTCTATATTTTGGGCCCCTGATCAAGAGTTCCCAAACCACCAAGGTTTCAAGATAGAGCCAGTTGAAGTTTGGATTATGAGGAATTCGCCGTACATCGGACATTATTCAAATGATGCCCTTATTCTTGGGTCTAGAGAGTTTCGGTTGGCCTACAGTGAGGGAAAACCTGTTCAGTGTCATGCACCAACTTGTCAGATGACATCACATCGGGTTATTCCATGTCACGTGCAGTCATATCAGGTCATTCTCTGTTATTGAGACAATTAGTCAATGCTAGGAGTAATTGTAGAGTGAGTAGGAGAGAGATAGAGAGTGAGAGAGAGTGAGAGAGAAAGAGAGAGAGAGAGAGAGAGAGAGAGAGAGAGAGAGAGAGAGAGAGAGAGAGAGAAGAGATGTACTATTATACGGTACTCAACTCTATTTGATACTCATTCACGGTACTCTGAAGGTACTCTATGGTACGTGGAATTCAATTCAACGGTAATATTAAGTATCGACTCCGTAGTGTGTGCAGATGCTTGAGCCTATCCATCATTTGATGCTTAACTCGGTTTGACTGTTATGTTAGATGTTGACTTTGCTCGGTGGCTATCTGTTGTTTAGGGTTTTTTTCTTTGGTTGTCGATTTGTTTGTATCTACTGGTTGTTTGTGTCCTTTTCAGGGTCGAGTGTTGGATGTTGGATGTTGTTTGGTTTGATGTGTTTGATTGGATTTCTTGTACTTGGGTTGTAGCGTGCACTCGTGCACGGTTTTTCTGGTTGCTTTTGTGTTTGAGGTTGGTTTGTCGTGCAGGGTTGGGGTTGGGGTTGGGGGGTGGCCTGTAGTGATGGTGGGGAAAGAAGCTATTTAACATGTTGTGATAGGGTTGGGTTAGTAGTTTTGACCATACGGTTCTTTTCGTGGCGTGCTGTTTGTTTTTAATTTTTTTTGGTATTGTTTTTTTTGGTGTTTTGTTTTTTTTTTTAGGATTTTTGTGTTTTTTTTTAGGTTTTTTTTTAGATTTTCGTATTTTTTGGTGGTATTTTTTTTTCAGCTTGCCTGGTTAGTTTACATTGTAATTTGCTTCAAGGGTAGGGTTGGTGGTTGCGGGTGTTAGGTAAGAAGGTTGAAAACACATTCGGTTATGGTAAGTAGTTTTTCGAAGGGATCTTTGCATTGTCTTATTTTTATGATTAGTTTGTTGAGTCTGTCTATAAGGTTTTTTATATTGATTTGTTTAAGAATGTGTAAGAGTTCGCTGATCGGGTTGGTTGATTCGTCATTAAAGTTTTCATTGTCAGGGTACTCGTCATTGTTAGTGTGGTCGTTCTGCTTTTGGTTATTATTTGTATTGTGTGGCCATATAGGGGTAATCTGTTTCAGAGGCTATAGGGGGAAATTCAGTGTAATTGAATACGGTTGGACTGTCGTTGAATTTTAGTTTTGTTTTGTTGGGCAGATTTGCTGTTGGTTGGCTGATATTTTGCTGTCTCCTTGTCAATGCTTGTCTGTAGATTGGGCACTCTCTGTAGCTTGCAGGGTGAGGTCCGTCACAGTTTGTGCATTTGCACGACGCTGCGACGCACCTTGCACCGTCGTGCGATTCCCCGCATCTCACACATCGTGGGATGCGGTTGCACAGCTGCGAGGAATGCCTAAATCTCTGACACCTATGACACTGCGACACCGCCGGTCTGATGTACTCCTCCACCGTAACTCTAAGGGAGCAGAGTACAGTGAGGGAGCGCACCAGATCGGCTACGTCCTTGGAGACAGTTAGCAGTATTATTGAGGTTGGTTTTTTAGTTCCACTGCGCGTGGACATGATTCTTGAAAGGTTAATAGTATTAATTTTATAACTAGTCAAGTCGTGGAGGATATTTTCGTTAGGGATGTCTGTTGGAATGTACTTGATGACAAGTTTAACTGGTTTGAGTTGCACTGGGTTGAAGGAATGAAATTCAATATTTTTTCGCTTTAGGCTGTCCAGAATCGTTGTGTAGTCCGTGATTGAGCGGGGGTAACATGAGAGTGAATTGGTATTATATTTGAATAATGGGATTCGTGCTGTAATGTTCTTAATTTGTTGGATTAAGTTGACATGGTTGTCTGTGTATATCGATATTACTGGTGGGCGTGCATTGTTTAGGGTAGTTTTCGGTATGTTTTGTGGTTCCGGGGTGGGCGGAGAAGTTGCAGATTCTGGGGTGTCTGAATGTGTTGTTGAATTATCTGATGATTCAGTTTCAACGGGTGATATGGGTGGGGTTGTTTTTTTAAGGTTTTGTTTGTGTCTCTTGTCCGGATTTTTCGTATTGCTAGTATTGCTGCTGATGCTAGTGTCCGGTTTTTTTCTCTTACTCTGAGTTTGTTTGGGGTTGGAGTCTGTTTGTAGATATATAGGAATTTGGTATGATAGATTGATGTTGTCTTTTGGGGCAGAAGTAATGTTTTTTGATAATTGCAGAATTTTGTCAAGTTGTGCTGATAGTGATGAAGGGGTGGTTTCTTCGTTGGGGATGATTTGTATTTCTGGAGATAAATAAATTGAATGTGAACTTGATTCGGTGACTGCCATTCTGGGCCCATGGTTTGACGAAAAGGTCAATGTTGTGTTGAGCAGTGTATTTGTACTTGTTAATGTTATATTGGTTGGAGTTGTTGTAAATGTTAATTTGGGGCCAAATTCGGGATCGTAATTGTCCTCATTTAAGTGGACATATAGAAATTGTTTTGCTGAAGGTCGGAATACGTTTTTTGTATATCTATATTTTTTGCGTGAATTTTTATATAGGAATGTGTTTTTAGTCGGATTAGATTTCTTAGGATCGTAAGGTGGAAATGGTATGTTAGATGGGGATGGGGTAGGAATATTTGATTTATAATTACCCTGCTGGTCTGGTATTTCTTCGGCTAGTGCCTGGTATTTGTTTGTCAGAGCCGGATAGTCTTGTATTGCAAGCTCGCTTTCTACGTTTTCTGCCCATGTTTCGAGGTGGCTTGACTTTATGCGCTGCCTTGATCTGTGTGTGAGAAGCGAAGTTGTTTCTTCGTCTTTATGTTTATGCTTGGTCATGTATCGCTACGAAACCGTAGTAAACACCTGAACACGTCGAAGGTTGCTTGCCACTGATGATATGAATATTAAGTATCGAGCAATATTCTGAAGCTTATGTATAACTTAAGACTCGACGGGTCGTAGTGAATCCTTTCTCCCGTCCCTAATCATATCCTGCGCATCTCTCCGTTACTTGCTCTGTCGTAGCCTATGCGTGTGTCTCCCTTTTCGTGACCAACGAAATCCACGACCAACTCTCGATCGCTCTCCCTCCAACACACATAAGCTTCAGAATTTTGCTCGATACTTAATATTACCGTGGATTATTCTTCAAGACCACGTGCCATAGAGTACCTTCAGAGTACCGTGAATCAAATGGAGTTGAGTATCCCGAAATACGGTAGAGTGCCATACTTAGCTTCAGAATGCTGCTCGATGTTCGATAGTACCGTAGATTGTTCTTGATTACCACCAAGTACCGTAGAGTAGCTCTCTCTCTCTCTCTCTCTCTCTCTCTCTGTCTCTCTCACTCTCTCCTACTCACTGTACAGTTACTCCTAGCGTTGACTAATTGTCCCAATAACAAGGAATGACCTGATGTGACTGCATGTGACATGGAATGACTCGATGTGACGTTATCTGGCAAGTTGGTGCATGACACTGAATAATCATTGACAGGTTTTCTCCAATTGTAGGCCAACCAATACTCTCCAGACCCAAGAACAAGGGCATCATTTGAATAATGTTCGATGTACGGCCAATACCTCATAATCCCAACTTTAACTGCCTCTATCTTGAAACGCTGGTGGTTTGGGACCTCCGACCCATTGACACATTTGATCAGGGGCCCAAAATATAGAACATATCAAAAATCTAACTAATTTAACGGGAGATACTTTTATATAAGAATGTGTGCGGGTCCTTTATGTTTACTACAGATTTTTGCGATTATCTCTATCCCCGTTGTTCCTACGTATAGCAGTAATATATCAGTAATTACTTATTATCAATATTGTAGATTATAAAATTTCTTAAAATCTTTGTTTAAACAATTCTCTTCCACGGCCAACTTTTTTAGTCAATTTTTGCAATCTACAATTTTGATAATAACTAATTAGTACGAACAACGGGGACAGCGACAAGCGTAAAAATCTGCTGTGATGCACAAATATACTTTCTGGCGGCTGTAAATTTTAAAGCATTAACAATGGAGAAAAAATGACGGCAGTAACGGCAATGACATTTTTGTGGAGAGCATTAGTTAATGATTCTGGCAGCCCCCCTATGCTATAAGAAAAGAAAATTTCCTGTAGAAATAATAATTCACGGGCATACCTCGTTTTTTGCTGTACAGACTGCATTCATTTTCTGAAACAAAAAACAAAGGTGACGGAAGTAAAATTAAGTCAAATCTTTACTTTACACCACTATAAAAATTACTACTAACTTCTGTACCTCCATTAGTAAAAGATAGACCAGCTAAAGATGAATATCAATCATGGAAGAAGAAGACGAAATGTTAATTACAAACTTTTAATTCTTGAATCATACTAATCATTTTTCCTTTAAGTTTATTAGTAAGGTAGAGGTCTGCTAGGCGACGGACGTGCTTTTTGTGATGCTTTCGCTAATGTGTGCATGCGTTCGGCTAAAACCTTGAATTTTGTCAGAGTGGTGTTAAACTAAAGTGGGAAATATTCTGCATAAATTAATACATAACAATAGTATGTTATCAAATTGACATTTAATTAATACCGGTGAGGTGTTCAGATATTCGCTTGAAACCGTTCATTTCATAAACAAGTAACTAAAACACATGATGACAACTGACAAGCTATCAAATATCGAAGAGACCATCATCGTATATAATGATGATCAATGGAAATAGCCGATAACAGGGATAAGATAAGTCCTTACATTTTTCATTTGTAATAATGCTTTCTTTACAGGTTAAATATTTTTACTTTATTTTATTTACTTATTGCTAGCTTCAAATGTTTTTAGATAAATACGCTCTGACGCGTTTGTCCCCTAAAAGGCCAAACAGCTGCTAAGTTATGATATGGTAAGGCAATAAATTAACAGCAAAGTAGGACAATAAATGCTTTATGTCAACCTTGAATGTTGAATCTAAACTAGACCCAAATTAATCGGTGGCATACTATTAGTTTACTAGTATGCCGCGCCAGGACTGAATTTCTTACAGCGCATCAGTGGACGTACACGCGGGAGAAAAGGCGTAAAGCAAACAGCAAAACACCATACAGTATCTGGAGTAGCTCTCTACTACAGCACGAAGACTTACAGAAGAAATAGAGAAACAACTGACAGGAGAAGGATTAGACTGGACATCAATGGGTTCAAAAATAAAAATTATGATAAGAAAAACGTTAAAAAGGGAGGCCGATAAGATAGGGAAAAAATAACAAATACGCACAGCTAAAAAAGATTAAGGCTACAGACAAATAACAAGCGGAGTGGAACATAAACGAAAAACTAAAAGAAGCACGGAAAGAAAAAAGAGAGGCGAAGAGAAATCCCAACGAGGAAAAATGTAGAGCATTCTTTGAAAACAAAGAAACACTTCCGATAGGACAATAACTAAATCAAACCTTGAGATATCTAAAAAATTATAGAAGAAACTATAATACTCACAAGAGAAGATACATACCACTGCAACATTGGACCAAGAACTTTGAGGAAGAAGAGAATGCCACGAAAGAAAGAACAGAATTAAGAAAAGGAACGAGCCGCTGGTCTTTGGATAAGCCACCATCAAAGGACCAACTGCTAGAAATAATAGCTAGTGCTAGAAAAAATATCACACCTGGAGTAGACAAAATAAAGAACGGATTAATACACTACGGACCGGAAAAGCTAAAGGAGCAAACCCTAGAAACTATCACCAGTGTGGATAGGAACCACACCTCTGCCTAAGGAATGGGACACGACCATACAAATACCCCTCCCCAGAATCAATTGACCGCAGAGTATAGATAACTACACAAGAATAGAATCTCTGTAGCATAGGATACAGATACTATGCATAATTCCTGCTCGAGCAACTAAAGAAGTACATCGGACCACCAGACTGCCAAACAGCATTCATCATAAGCAGACCCACGACGGTTATATGTATACCATCAGAAAAATCCTGGAAGAAAAATAGAGAGAAGGAACAAAACTACACATAGTCAGTCGCTACATGAGGCCATGGTCAACGCCCTATGTAACAAAGGAGTACCGCACTATCTAATGAACAAGATAATAAAGGCCTGCCTTCACAAAAGCACTGCCATACAATGGTTCGAACAAATGACAGAAACCAAACAAAAGAACTTAGGATTCAAGCAAGGATGCCCCTATCCCCCAACTATTCACTACGGCCCTAGACCAAGTAATACAAAGCTCAGCTCAATAAGGGAAACACCAAATACCAACACATTGTCAACTTCCTATAAAACATGAAGCTGCATCTGGGCATACTTGGACTGAAAACAAACTTCAAGGAAAGTCTAATAATAGTGCGAGATCCGTCAAACAAAATACAAAAAAGGTGACTACCCTCTAAATCTAATTAATGATTCACTAAACAACAGTGAAAAATGTTTGGCTATATTTCTTGATTTGGCTAAGGCTTTTAATACTGTTCCACACAACATATTATTAAACAGAGCAGAGTTCATGGGTATAAGGGAGAATGTTTTAAACATTTTAAAAAGTTATCTTGAAGATAGAACACAATTTGTAAAAATTAACGAAACCCTGAGCAATCCTCTTATAATTAAAACAGACATTCCACAGGATACGGTACTTGGTCCAATACTTTCTCTAATCTACATTGATCAAATTACTAGAATAAATAACAATGCCAGTATAATATCGTTTGCAGATGACACTGTACTTGTATTTAATGCATGGGAAAAAGTTTACAAAATTGCTTCCGCTGGACTAAGTATCGTAAACTGTGGGTTAGATAATAGTCTCTTAACCCTAAATCACAAAAAAACTAAATTCATGACTTTCTCTGTTTCAAGTGCTACCCAGAGTGATACTAATAATATTATAAATACATAATCCAGAATGCTTAGAAAATTAATTAATCGATTGTCATTGTACAAAAAAAATAGCTATATGGTGGAAGATCTTATGCATTTAGGTATCATTCTTGATAGATACTTGAAATGGAAATCTCATATCGAATATTTAAACAGTCGTATTAGGAAATGTGTCTATCTTTTTTATAAACTGAGAGAATACCTTAATACCTTAATACCTTAATACCTTAATACCTTAATACCTTAATACCTTAATACCCAAACACTAAAAATTGTTTATAAAGCCTTAGTCGAACCCGTAATAAAATATGGAATAATTGTATTGGGAGGTTTGTATGAGTCTTCGCTAACTCTGTTAAATGTTACACAAAACACGATATTATCGTTATGTTAAAAAAAAATAAGCGGTATCCTACAAATTAATTATATTTAGAAAATAACATTTTCAATATTCGATTATTATACATACAATCCTCAATTATATTTATACATACACATAAAAATAAATTTCAACAAATGCCACAATCATATATTACACGTGCGGTAAGTCTTGAAAATTTAATCACTAGAAAATTTGAAAAAACACGCTGTCAACATTTTATTATCCATCTCGGGCCCAAACTTTATAATTTAGTACCTAGAGATGTTAGAAATATTAAACGTATACCACATTTTAAAAGAAAAGCTACTGAATTTACATAAAAAAATAGAAATCGTAGCTTTCTGTTTAATAACTTGTAGTTGGTGAGTCTTTTGTGTGATTTTCTTGTTCTCACCAATTGATTTCTGTTCACACATTTTATATTTAATATATGTATATATCCTGGAACACAACACAAACTGGTTGCAGTTTAGCTTGTTCCAGATTATTTTTTTGTATACACTTGATATTCTATTTATTCTGTAATACTTATGGATTGCAATAAACTTACTCTAAGAGCAATGAACAAATTGAAATAACTAGATACTTATCTGACGAACTATCTGAAAAGAAGACAAACTGTAATGGATGGAATTAAAACGGCATACCGAGTTACAGTGTCAATTATACCTTTCATCGAGAAAAACAATCATTGGGCTTGACCAAGCGGCTGTACATAGCCATCATACTGCCAATAATAACAAATGGAGTTAAAAACGCGGCAACGACAAAAGCTGAGAACAGCTGAAGGAGACATCATCCAACTATTCCCAAAAACAAGACGAAAACAGCTATATAAAACATCAACATTACTAGGAGGGAGGACAATTACAAAAAGAGAAATGCACCAATAAAGTATTGGTTACGTCCAAAGAAGGGACCCAATACATCTACTGAAGAAAGCGCTAATACTGAACAGCAACAAACTAAAAATAGGAAGACCATCCTAAACGTGGAGAACAACAATCGAGGGGATCAAACTAGAAAGAAAATCGAGGAAAAAAATGAATACCACAATGAAAAGACAACGATATACAACGTGATCTACCATGACATGCGGAAAATTTAACAGTAGGTTGTCCCTACCGAAAGGAGTTAAAAAATGAAAAATTAAAAAAAATTACCAAAAAAATTACCTTATTTTTTTTTAGAAATGCGCCGCCAATGACTTTAACTAATCTAACGTAATGCGGTACAACCACATCACTTTATCAGACTTGGGATTGACAGTACTGACAGCAAAGCTGGATAAGATAGAAGTGACTTTTTGGTTTTAATCAAATCACACTACAAAAATAGCGAAATAAATCGAGATAAACCGAAGACATTGACCCCATGCTGAAATAACAAGCAGATATATGAGATATTTAATTAAAAAGGTCAATGACTTTTTAGGGGTTTACACACGATGCAGCGGTAGAGAGCCAGCCTTGTCGGTATGCTTTGAACTCGTTCGTAAAAATGAACTGGTCCGTTGGAATTCCAATTATCTTCAAAGCGTACCGACAATGTTTTCTCCCTGCCGCTGGATCGTGTTTTTGATCTCACCGGCCGGCTTCACTTTTTATGCCAATTAAGGAAATGTAAACAACTCGAATACATTCTTTCACAAGTAAGTTCGTCGATCTATTCAGGAGTAGGTCAGGACTTACTCAACATCAGTAGTGTATCTTCGCAAATTTACTAATAAATTGAAATACTAAATTACCTCAGAATCCTCTAAAATTTTGCAGGGGCTTTCCCACATTGAAGACTAGTACACCATTTTATTTTCCGCATTTCTTAGTAGATCACGCTGTATGCTCTACCAGAATCAGAAACGGAGAAATCATAGAAGAAGAAGAAGGAGATTTTTAGACGCAGAAACACAAAAAGAGGAGCGATGCAATGTGGCAACACATTTCACAAACACCAACACTGCTTATCCCACACCCCTGTACCATGCGTCATGTGGATCTCGCTGCTGACAACAAGCATGACCCAAATCCAAACTAACGTAGACGTAACCGGCCCAACAATATATCCTACCGTATGCTGGTAAATCACTCAAGTTTTGGAGAATACTCTTGGTAACTTCAGAATCGGAAGGCTAATAGCTAATAGGTAATCGACATATATAGAAAAATGAAGATGTTGCTATACAAAAATTTAATTGAAATCTGGATATGGGGCGCATATTTCTTACGATTTTTAAGATAGTTTTATGTATTTATACACTTTTCAGTAAATTAAAGTTCTATTTGATTTGGAGACTTTTATATACTACTTGAAACAGTAATTGTTTTCTTAAATAATTTATTGACTTTAAACTCTTCTCAAATAATGTTTATGAGAAGGTTATTTTTACCTTTTTGTTTTCAATTACTATATTTCCGCGTCTAAAATTACACATTTATAAATACGCTTTGAGAACATTTGTTTTTCCAATTATTAGATCTCATGAGAAATTAGGTACCATTTTTAAGCACACGTAAAAGATATTAACCTGTTCAAATTCAATAAATTTGTATATACCTAGATATTAAAGTGACACGCCCCAACTTGGAGAAATGACACGCAAGTTAAACTAGTTAGGTAGTAAAGCGGTGAAAGCAGTGTCGCACAAGGATGAAAATTAGTGCATGCCACCAAACTGTGCCTAAATAAATAATATCACAATTATTATTTATTATTATACGTTTCTCAATGTTATACTTGTAGGGTGTAGTAAATAGTGCATATTATGGAATTTCACAATAAATACACTTTTAATAATGCGAAATAAAATTAGTTTGAATTGCAAAATACATATTCGTGCACATTGCTAAAAATAAGAAACAAAGAATCATGCAAGGAATAACTAAGGAAATGGTAAACCTTAGCAATTTTACCAGAAAAACATTACGCTTACATTTTAATTAAAACAAAAATATAAAATTATGGTATTTTACAATAAATACAGAAATATTTTCAGACAGACAGGGACTGTACGTACATGCTCTGAACATGTCTGTGCATTTTTGGTGCAGAAACGGACAGACATTATTCAGTCAACGATTAAGTATGTCCGTTTCTGTATGTAGCTTATACTCGCCCCTTGTACATGTAGGTATATTTATTGATTGTTATTTTATGTTAACAATTGTACTACTCCAACGTGAAAAATGACATGTGATCATCAAGAGCTCTAGAGATGCTTGATTGGCTTCTGATGAGCTGTCAAGTAGGTGGATGGAGTGGTACGTGATATAAATATACACATCCGGAAAGTGTTGGTTTTGGTGTTGCATTAGTTTCAACGACTTAACCGCTTAACCGACCGCCTACAATAAAGGCGTCTACCAGTACTCTAGCAGAGGCAAAGAGTGACACGCCCCATCAAGGCAATTGTGAACATCATTGCTTGCTTTGCTCTCGCTTGCTCTTATTACCATACCAAAACCAGCACTTTCCGATTTTGTATATGGTTTGCTCATTCCCCTGTAACATCTCACGTCAGAGAAAGCTAGCTCAGCTGGGAGATATCTGACACATCACGTGTGCAAATTCGTTGAATTTATTGCCTAGCTACAGGCGCTTATTTACCCCTAGAGAGTATCAACAAACTCAAAGTAGAGTGTAGTGGATGTGACGTAAGAGAAAGCTGCGCCAAAATGAAGCATGCGCAACTTTCATATGCAAACTATGTATGTTTAGATGATGAATTAGTAGGTAACCCACCGATGGGTTTTATACCATCTCGAACTGATTATAGAAGAATGATCTTTAAACCTGACCATTATTAGTTGCAAGCAAACCACGTTTTCAGAACGAAGTTTGCGGTTCGAATTGTTTGGATTTAAAATTTATGAGAATATGATATAAAGAGTGATTGCTTTTTGATAATGATTTATATGTGACGCCATCTAGAAATTACTACGGGTCATGCATAAAATCACCAATGATTTTGTCGACATCATAGAATAGTGAGAATACAGCCACATATGTGTGTACACGTGTGTCCAGAGTACGTAGGAATGGACCGTTGTATCCGTTTATATTTTTTATCATTATAAACTGCTATTAAATACATGAATTGTAAAATAACTTCTGATTTCACTGTAACTAAAGATATTTATTATTATATATAGACTATAGCTTAGGGGCGCCAGTGCGCGAAGGGACACGAGAGGCATGAGTTCAAAACCTACTAATTTTATCTTCCGACAGCCGACGAGTGACGTTTACCGTTTAACATTGATCTCTTGGAAAATAAAATGTACAATGAAATTATTTATTTGTAATTTGATTATTTTATTTTGATACTATACTGTAGCAACATTTTACAGAATCATTTATAGGATTATATTATAGCAGAGTTCATAAGCAAGAAATCGCGATATTTCGCCACTACTTGCTTACGATCCTATTGGATATAATTTTTGTTTGTCAATCTCTTATTATTATTATTATACGTTTATGTTTAGTTCAGTAGAAAATATATTGCAATTTTTTTTTTCTTGCAAATTTTTTTATTGATATTTTATATTTTTATGTATGCGCCCACGAACCCACTTTTTGAAGACAATATAATTTTAAATCAAATATCCAACATTTAATTTGAAGCTGTTTGGCCTTGAAAAATTCAAAATTTTCGCCTGCGACATATTTTAAAGCTCGCAACTCTGCCTGTGAATAGAGGGTGCAAATATATAATTAGCCTAGGAACGCGCCAATTCTTAATCTGACCCTGAGTAGGGGCATTTTAGCCTTCCAATCTCATCCCAATCAATAACAATATGAGATAGTGGCTTAACGCTTCCTGAAACGCAGCTTCGTGCAATCTCACAACACGAAGTGAACCTAGCAAAGCTGCCTTTTACATTGTGGCCGCCGACGCCATGCAAACTGATCTACAGACGGGAATAGTATACAATTCCTTAAAAAAAGACGGTCTGACACCACCAGTACAGAAAATTATCAAGACCTCCAATTTAATTTCAAAACCCGGACAAATTTTACTAAATTTGAACAGGAAGTCTTTGTATTTATCTCGTTTCTGGATTTATTTCGTTGTACATTTCTCTCTGCTGTTCAAAAAAACTAGATAACATACATTTTCTTTTCAATTAAATCCAGAAGCACTATGTCTGGCTTGGTGGCATGCTGCTTTCGGGATGTTGGTAACGAGTAATTCCAATATATTCTGCACTTGCTTTACTCTACGACTGTCTCGATTTTATGGAACACGTACGGTACCATGATGGCTTGTCGTGCCTAGTATGGTAATGGAGCACCCTGACATGCCATTATTATTTGCATTATTATTATTTTGTATTATTATTATTATTATTATTATTATTTCCACGGGTCTCTCTGATTTATTCACGCTGCCGGATCCTGAGACCAGAGCACATGTGTTTGGCTATGACGTGGAAAGAGCTCTTGTGCTGATGTTGTGCCCAAAATTACATCTTTCTGCATCTGAGTGAGGTGGGTCGTTCATACACTTAGTTCCTCTATATAGTCTATGTAATGAAGGCAAAAACAGTGTAAATATTTCGGGCAATGACAATATTACCTAACCCCCCGTTTTCGAGGGTGCTGAACACGATGGAAGTTGTGGGAGAAGCTTTTGGCCGCCGCAACCTCCTGAAACGGCCGAAAACCACCCCTTTTATGGGAATCCTTTTATGTTCTCATATATAAACGAGTCTGGGAAGTGATTTATCTACGGGTTATATATACTTGAAAGAACAAGGAAGGGGGTTATAGGTTAAGTGGAATCTAGACAGCAGGCCTAGGGATTTGATTAAACCCTCCCGAGGAAAATATTTTTTCAAATGATTCAGTTCAAATGCTTATCCCTCGTTTTCGGTGTCGATGATCACGGGAAAAATATTCATTTTTAGCTCCAACTCCTCCTCATCCCTCAAATGGGCAGAAACCACCACAAAGCATGCTATCCAGGATTTACAGGTTTTTCGGCACATGATCATTATTCCTGTGCATATTCTTTAATTTTTCACGGAAGAGAAGGTACCGACCTCGGGGGTTGTTTCAACCCTTCCCAGTGGTGTAAAATTCGTTAATTATATTTTGATAGTGATCAGTGCCTGCGAAAACATGGGGCGTATTGACGATTCAAAGTGTAATTAATGATTTTTACACCTCTTGGAAGGGTTGAAGCAACCTCTGAGGTCGCTACCACCTTCTCTTTCGTGAAAAATGAAGGGATATGCACAGGAATACAGATCATATGCCAAAAAAGCCAAAAAACCTGTAAATTCTGGATAGCATGCTTTCTGGTGAGTGAGGAGTGGTTTCTGCCCTTTTGAGAGATGGGAGCTAAACATAAATATTTTTCCCGTGATCAGCGACACCGAAAATGGGGGATAAGCGTTTGAACAGAATCATTTGAAAAAAAAGATTTTCCACCTCCCGGGAGGAGTGGAAAATTTTAATCAACTCCCTAGACCTGCTGTCTGGATTCCACTTACTCTATAACCCCCTTCCCTGTTATTTCAAATATATATAACT
This sequence comes from Rutpela maculata, assembly GCA_936432065.2. NCBI lineage: Eukaryota > Metazoa > Arthropoda > Insecta > Coleoptera > Cerambycidae > Rutpela > Rutpela maculata. The sequence goes on along the minus strand of OW386287.2, from coordinate 133,771,260 downwards.
CGTCGATAAATCACTCCCCAGACCCGTTTATATATGAAAATATAAAGGGATCCCCATAGAAAGGGTGGTTTTTGGACGTTTCAGGGAGTTGCGGCGATCAAAAACTTCTCCCACTTCCATCGTGTTCAGCACCCTCAAAAACTGGGGGGAAAGGTAATCTCGTTTTTGCACGAAATATTTACAAAAAACTCGTCAAATAATGCTTCATTACATAGACTAATATGTTCTTTTAGGTTTCTATACATTATTCGTTCGCCGATATAACGTAGGTATTATTTTAACCTTTTTACTATTATTATTATTGATTAGAACTTACATATTAGAACTTATATATCATAGTATAACAGAGTGGGTAATTCTTGCTATCTTTATGTCTTTTTATTTTCAAAGACAACCTTTTTCGAAGTTATTTCAAGACGACACTGGGTGAGTATATTTTAATATGCGCTTGTAGGCAAGAGAGAGATAATTAAAAGCAGTCGCTCAAATGCTAGGTGATACATATATCTCAGCAGAATTCACAATTACCATCACTATTTTATATTGCTCCTTCTATTAAACTTAGGTAAATGAAGTTCAATTTTACTCAAATAGAATAAAATGTAAACATATTACAAGCTATACTGACAATCACTATGAGCTAAACTTTCATAATAGTTTATTAACAACCTCTTTTCTAAAAATGTCTCAAAACAACATAAAGTAAATAAGTCAAATTTACTAATACTAAATACCGACTCAGTGGCGCAGTTAAGTACTGCGCCACTGAGTTGGTGTTAGGTATATGACCATGGGGTCCCAGGTTCGAATCCCGACTAGGATAGGGATATTTAGTGGCGTTTTTCACTTGTTTCTGCGATAGTAGCAGTAATTGCATCGCGGCTGTGTGAGAAACAACACGGTCCTGATTGAGTGATGGAATAGCATTAGCTAAACTCCGCCAGGACGTTAATATAAATGAGGCGTAAAAAAAAAATTAATATCAAACATATTGTATTTTCTTTAAATATAATAGTTAAAAGCTATTTTACTGTATGTGTGTAAATTTTAAAGATTATAGAAAGCAATTATGTAAATCTGACAAAAAAAAAGATTTGTTCAAAAAAGAAGTGTTTGGCTGTGAAAAAGCAATTTGATCTGTTAATGTCAAGATAATATATTAAACAATATTGTATTGTTGTATACTTCTTCTCAGACGTGTTGTGATACATGTATTATTCTAGTTGGATTCCGTCTACTGTATAACACGACTGCCGGTATCATGCCATCAGTCTCGATTGATGCAAGGCGGTTGGCCTTACAAAGCTCCTTCCTATCAGCTCCTTGATGACATCAGCCTAACGATATGAAAGGCGTTCACTTCGCCTTTGATCTTCTCTTTTTCTCAGTTCTATCAATCGTTCAGCATCTCGGTTGAAGTGGCCTCAAAAATTAGAGGATTTGGGAGAATGCGATGTAAAGCGCCGCTTTTGGGGACGTATTTTTTGAATAATCGAGTAATTAATGCGATGGGAAGCCCAGGAGATTTGCAGTAAACGTCTTATATCCACATCTCAAAAGCATCAACACCCCGGTTCTGTCGGACCATCGATATATAAGATACTTCCTGGAATGGAACCGATCGGAACCCGTCTCGCACAGGAATTCCAGGCCCACTGACTGGATCTCTTACACAAGAGAAAGCCTACAGCCTACAGCCCTACAGTTGCAGACTGCCATTAACTCCGCGTTTGAAAGTCACTGCCCCTTGCAAATAAGCAAAGGAGAAAATAGCGCACAACGGTAGAACAAACTAAGTGGGTTGCGTAAAGAAACACGTAAGCTGCTCAACAGAGCAACACGCTCTAAAGTACCTGCTGACTGGGAGATCTATACTACCCAGAGAAGGTATAAAAGCTTGATAAACAAGCAGATAAGAGATATTGATGGCTTTCCCCGGAACCATTTAGGTGCTACCGGCAGTAGCTAGAACCCATCATCACGACTTGATTATATTAGGGTCCCAGATGTCCCACAAATAATGACCGTGAAACAATCGTGTATATTATCGGCGCTCATTTCCCAGGGTCAGAGATTTGTGAAACAAAGCCCTCGTCAACGGAACTCAGATCAAAGGCAGCTGTCGCAGACTGGAAGATGGCGTCGAAGGTGAAAACACGCAATAAGTTGAGACAGGCCATATGGATAATTGACCCATTCAAATCGCCGGAACCTGATGGTATCTATCCGGCTCCAATACAAAGGGCCGCGGAGGTACTATCGGGACACCTTAGAAATTCTGCCCTTCATTAGATCATTGTTAGAGCTGAAGAGGCGCTCAAGCAAAAAGAACTGTCATTGGTGGCATCCTTGGATATAGAAGGATCGCTCAATAACTCGACCTTCGATTCTCTCTGTCAAGTAGTTGCTTACCACGGCGTGGACGGCACCTTAATCTTTCTCTTATGGGCACGAGTCTGTTTTACCTGTACAGTAAGGTACCAAACTGCAATGAAAGAACCTCGCAGAAGCTATAGCGAGGAAAGCCTGCGCATCCCTATGAGTGTGAAGTGTCTCCCCGTCTATTAGTTTACTATTCTGTGTCGCGGAGGTTTGGAATAGTATACAGATGGATCAAAAACTCAGGATGGAACTAGTGCTAGTGTATATCGACGCCACTTGGTAAATATCGTAGTGTATTCCAGGCTGAGAAAAATGCCATTTTACTGTGTGCAAGCGAAAACCTCAAAATATGTTTCGTCAATAAGCACATTTATATGTGTAGCGTTAGCCAGGCGGCCTTAAGACTGGGCTATGGCACAGTACGACTATTGGGTTCAAGCTTCTGGAATGAGACAGTCGAGGCTCCATATAAAGGAGCCTTCGACTGACATTACTGTGAAGTGGCTACTTGGGCTCATTAGAGAACGATTGAGATGTTAGGCCTGACAACAGGACACTGTCCTCTGAACAAGCACCTACATGTGATGCGGTTGAAAGATGATCCTACATGTTGGATGTGTGGAGAGGAGGATGAATCATTACTCACATTCTATGCCATTGTGAACCAATAGGAGCATGAAGGTATATGTATCTCGAAAGGCAGTTTCTGTAGCCGGAGGAACTACGGGATCTACCCTAGAAAGAACTGCTCCCCTTCGTGGAGAGCACTGGTCTTTTCTGGGAAATCCTAAATGTCGCGGACGTACAATGGGCCAGTAGGCCTGAGTATTGCCTGTTCAACAGGCTCGCTTGCTGCAAGTAAAGTGGTATCACTTGCCAATATCAAGTTAGAAATATTGACTCAGCATATAGCCACTCCACCCTTGCAGTCCCCAGCACACGTTGCATCACGTGTTGACTGTAGATGTTAAACGGGATTTGTGACAGCCCTGTTTGACACTTTGCCAACTTTACATTTGTCGGAGAAAGCGTTATCTACTTTTACCAAAGCAGAGTTTTCGGAATAGGTATTAATAACTGGGAAAAATAGTTCAACAAACGCACTCATACCAAAAACTTTTTTTGTATTTTTTTTACAAGTAAGTTTATATTTCCGGAATGCGATTTCAATTGTTTTTCTAACATGGTTTTTAGAAAATACATGTAACTGTCTATAACTTTTATTTAAAAACTATTTTACGTATACCATGTGTATTTATACAGGATGTTCAGTTATAAAAAAAAAAACAAGTAAAGTTCATATGCGGATACGAAATGTGGATTTAAACTGCTTTTCTGACATGATTTTTGGAAAATACATGTAATTGTCTATAACTTATTTTTTAACTTTTTCACGTGAGTCAAAATAACAAAGTTAAATGGAGTTCCAATGTTTGCGTACCCTGTACAGGTTTTTTTTTATACTTCGATATTTAGAATATTTTCGCCATTGAACAAAATCTCAATTTAATGAAATTATCTCACTCTTAGTAAATAAGTACCTACCTGTTTGTTTCTAACTGCAACTTTTTTTATTTATTATATATTTATATTTCAATTTATTTATTATATTTTAACTCATACTTAGTAAAGTTAAACAGTTTTTCAATTCATTATAAGGCTATACATTCTCCCAGAAATAAGGATTTATAATTTTAATAAATTCCTTTAATGCACCACTACAAAGGTATTTGCAGTAAAATAAGGAATAATTATTGTCAAAGCATTTACCCATCTGTGCATGGTGCAATTTATTCATAAAGCTCACTATAGAAACGTCAGGACAAGTTATTTATCTGTCACGTCGAGAAATCATAAAGATAATGGTTTCTAGAGAGGTAGACATTTTAAAGGCAATCAACATCTAATATAGCAGGAACAAGGGATTTATTGTTGTGCGATATATATTTGAAGACATTTCTCTCGTACTTTCGAATCGTCTTTTGCAATGCCTGAATTAAATTATATTTTCCATTACACAAGGATGCCATTCAGTTTGTATTTAGAAAAATGTTTTATTTAGCGCGAGTAAATTTTATTTTATATTTTATTACTTTTTAGTATGTAACTATATTTTCGTTTAAAATTGAAATGTATATTGTATGTATCGAACGAAACTGTGCGGGATACTGGATCTTAATAAAAGCCATATTAATACTTAATGGGGGGTATTCTGGGGTCCAATAATTTCAATTTAACCTAGTTTGCAGATTATTTACAGACAATAATCTCTTTCTATGGATCTTCACTTTGTACGCGGTGTTGTGAATCTCGGAGGTCTAGAATAGTACACAGACGATTCGAAGACTCAGGAAGAAACCGGTGCTGGCGTACGTGGGTGCAAACCGAGGTCTTTTATAGGTATAGGAGCCACTTGGTAAGTACCCTAATGTATTCCAGGCCGAAATACACGCCATTCTCCTGTATGCTAGCGAAAACTTCATAGTTCGTTAATATTAAGAAAAATAGAGGAAATAAATTATAATATTTTGCACCAGAGGGCTACTTTTAAGAAACCAAAGAGTTCTCAAGGCTTAAAAACCATCCCTAATGCGCCCTGCTGCCGTTTTTCGCATTTTTCCTCCAAATAGTTGGTCTCCCACAACATTTTATACTTACTGGTAATATTCTACATAAAATTTACTACAAATAATGTCTTATGCATATTTCCGATAGGCGCAGTAGATTTCGAACAATCGGTGAGCGCCTCGCATATTCTCAATATACAGGATATTTCAATGGTATTACGACCAACTTCGAAGGGGGATTCCTCTCGCCAAGAAAAACAAAATACAAGTTTTCCTAAAATGCTTCCTAAGCGCTCTACGATGATCAAGAAATTCGATGATTCTTTAATTACTTCCACATCCACGAAGTGGAGTGGACGTGTAGTAATATTTAAATTTTGTTGCCCAAATAGGCTTAGAATATCATGAAATGTAGAGATATTGAGGTAAATAGGTAAAGCAAGCAAGTAAGTTCATAAAATAGAGATTTAGTGTATATACGAGAAGCTAAGGTCTCAAAATTTTTATCATTATCACTCTCACCCTATTATTGTTGGGGTAGAAGGAAATGTAATTTAGAATGTGTACAAGAGTCAAAGGCCTCAACAATTTTGTTGCGTTATCCACCCCGAGGTGGCATACTTTTTTATGGGTTCTTGAGGTAGATGACTTCGAATATTATATTATTAAAGTTGTATGAAAAATTATTTTCACATAGTGGAGTGCAAATATAGTATCAAGCCCTTTTATAAGAGACTTGGACAGGAAATCTGGATGTGGAAGTAGTGATTCCCTAGGCAGCGATTTTTTACTCGAGAATAGAGAAGGAGAACAAAAAGTTTTAATTACAGAGTGTATCCAAATCAACAAAACAAAAGAATGCCCGGCTGAAAATAACTTACTTCTACGATTGTGCTGAAAGTCAAATTTTCTACCTTCAAAATGACTGCAGAAAATATCACTTTGCCGCAGCCGTGCGGCAAAGATTTTGCCACACGCCTTTATTATATCTTCACACCGGAATAAAATTATGTGTTTACCTTAAAGAATTTTATATTACTTACTGGTAATAACAATTAAATTCTATAAATTTATATTAATTACACATGAATTGATTTTCTAAATTCAGAATGACTGCGGAAAATGTCACTTTAAATAAAATCTGATAGGCAAGAAATTTAAAATTTTGGAATGACTTTAAAAAAGGGGAATAACTTCACAACCGTAGAAAAAATAGTATGTAACACACATGTGGCAAGCTTTATTGCGAAACTCGTATGATAGGAACACTCGCTGCGCTCGTGTTTTTACTTTCATACATCGTTTTGCAATGAAGCCCTTCCCACACTTGTATTACAATCTACTATTTATGTTAAATTATGTTGGACATGATGCCTTTTTCGCTGATAGGGCAATCGTGCACTTGAAAAGCACCTGACGTTTCCGGCTTTTTGACAGAAAGGTCACTCAATTTTTAAAAACCCTGTACATTATTTTTCTAAGACTGAGCCACTGGCGTCTCGTTGAATTAATTTAATTCGAAAGCAAAAAATTACTTTATTTTCGTTTACTTTCTAAAAGAAAACTTAAAATATTTCATTAATTACAGTAATTAATTAGACTTGTTAATTGAACACACTCTGTGTAAATTTGACTTTTTGTAGTCCGGTGTTTGTCTGTTTAGATTTGATGATTCGGAGAAAACTGAACTGAACTCTAAAGCAACTTTAAGTGCGTTTTTAACTATCCGTATTTATATTAAAATTTACTAGTTCTGGAATTTTCTCGATATGCACTCGAGCAGAATAGGAAAGATCTCGATGTGAAACGATTCGAACGGAAGCATGGGCGGAGAACGGAAACATTTCTGAGTTACTTTAAAATTAAAAATTAAATATTTAATGACTTTTGTGACGGTTAATATTTTGTAAATGGAATATAATAATTATTTGTTAAATTTTGATCATTAGATTATTCAAAAATTAATAATTTTCAAAATGTCCCTTGACACTATAACCCCAACCCACCCTAACTTCGACGCCACTGGTTAGTCTTTGATGAAACTTTTCATCCACAGCTATTATGAAAACTTTTCTCTGACAAGTTCGAAGTCGGTACTTTCAACCGTCACTGAGTAATTAAAAAAATCTCTTTTAAGTTATACTTTCAAGGGATCGTAGAGTGCTTGAGAAGTATTTTAGGGAAAAAAATGGTTTTTCTTGTTTTCCTGGCGAAGGAAATCACCTTTTGCTGTACAATTTCCGTAAATTATACTATGCTTGTAGACACTACTTTGATAGAAGTATGTGAAACGCTCGCCAGATGGATTGCTTATTTTTCGAAAACAATCACACTTCTCTTCTGCATAGGACCTGCATATAATGAAGTTGAAAGATGAACCTACTTGTCGGATGTGTGGAGTGGAGGATGAAACGAGCGGTCATATTCTATGCACTTGAATTGTCAAGGTAGTGGTCTTTTCGAGGAAATCCTAAATGCCGCGAATGTACAATGAGCCGATAGGCCGGAGTACTGTGGATCTTCGGATATACTCGCGTTTCTAATAATAATTATACCCATGTGAGAGCTTGCGTTCTTCAATGAACTGAAAGCTACACTGACCGTAACTTAACTACCGAGACACCGACAGGGTCATTCTTGCTGAATAGACCAAGAAGAGGCGCCAGGCTAAGAAAAACGCAGACACAAATACGTACACGCACGTACACACACTTACTTACCAAAGTTATTAATTTTTTAAATTTATAAATTTCTTAATTTTTATGTTCGGTAATTAAATAGAAACGAGTTCGAAAAAACTTGTACAACTTTTCTAGAGTTGAAATAGAATGTAAGGTTCAATAATTGTTGTGAATGACTGGATTTTAATAAATAATTTAAGTAGTTTCAATATATTTTTTTTCCTTAAAATGCCAGGAATCCTATCATGTAATTCAATACTCCGTCAGTATTAGCTAGGAGAGTAGTTGTTTTGATTGGTTTTCCAATAATGAGTGTTTTAAAGTGTTTTCCTAAGTAGTATATTAGCGTGACCCGATTAAGGTACCAATATATCATATTAAATAAAAAAGTGTGAAGACTAAATGTAAATAAATGATTGAAATATTTTCAATATATATATATATATATATTTTTTTTCTTTAAAATGCTAAGAATCCTATCATGTAATTCAATACTTCGTCAGTATTAGCTGGAAGAGTGGTTGTTTTGATTGGTTCTCCAATAATGAGTGTTTTAAAGTATTTACCTAACTAGTATATTAGCGTGCCCAGATTAGGGCAGCAATATACAGAAAGTAGGTATTTTCATAATAAATAAAAAAGTGTGTAAGTTGTGATTTGCATAATACCTAAATAATATTCTCTAAACATTAAATAGAAGTTTTGTGAAATGTTATCTCCTATCATTATTTTTTATTTACTTTACTAATATACTTACAATTCATAAATAATATAATATCCAACCGTCGATATGATTTTCATCTTGATAAATTATATATTATAGAAGTTTACGTTTAATATACTAATAAATAGTTGTGGTGTAGTGGTTACACTTATGACTCTTAATCGAAGGGTCACGGGTTCAATATACAAATAGGTTGGATGTAGACAACACTAACTCCGACAAATGTAAAGTTGATCCCAGATACTTTTTTCTTGTTTGATTTTAGACTCACTAACCGAGTTGGTGCCATAAAATTAAAAACGCCTAAAACCAGCATTATTTACAAAAAGAAACAGCGAAGAGTTTCCTATATAGTTAATACAGCACATGCCCTGCTTTCTCTAGTTTAGCACTTACACCAGAGAACGCTAATTTTATGTCCACAGTGCATGCGGTTGTGCACCTATGCCGCATACACTGGGTAGACAACAATGCCGAAAAATGGTAGAAAAATGATTAGTACAAGTCTCTCGTATCAGCCAAGTCCTATTTCTATTATTCTTACTACTCACATTCTCCCCGGAACGTCTGTCCGGCGGTCGGTATGGACTGACTCTCTCTGGTTGTGGCTTGGACGAATTTTAAAACAAATTAACAGTTGTAGAGTGGGAGAGCTCCAATTCGTCTGCGCATCTACTTGATGACGATGATGGACTTGTAATTATTTTCGGATACGGATTCTTGCTCGACTTAGAGAATCTTCTATCAAACTTATTTGGTTGTTGCTGGGCACCTCTTGTTCGAGGTGGCGGTCGGTACGGACAGATTCTTCATTTGGACAGGTGGGCAACTGGTCAAGTGCGCGGTATTCCGGTGGCTTACGTAACCGCCAAGGACCCGCAAAAAAATAAAGGTTTTTTAAACAATTAAATTAATATACAATAAAAATATCTTTTGCGTATTTCTGATGTAAGAAATGGGCATGGATTGGTGCTGGTCAAAGAAGTTACCCAGTAGCAGAATGCATTCCAGTCCGGGCCTGTCCACCAGAGGTGTAGTGGGGGAAATGACCAGACATGTTGCGTGAAAATAAACAGTGATGTCATATGAATATTTACGAGACGAAGTGTTCTGATTATAAAAATCTTCCTGTGGATTAATTTCAACTTATTTTGGCGGTTGACGTCACGGCTGAGGAGTTACTGCTGCGCAACTATTGACGCGGACCGACTGGGGCTTGTCAAAATGCGCTTCGTTACATTATTATACAGCTTTTATCTATTTGGTATTGTTATTTTTCTCTCTTTTCTATATTAAATAGCATTCATGACTGGGACAAGATTACTTACCGTCAAATACTCTCATCTAGTGATGACAGGAATAGTTTGACATGTGTTCATAACATACAGCATATAGATTTATTTATTAATATTACTAATATAATATAAACAAATATACGTATGTTGACCACTCCTTATAAGCCCAGTAACTTGCGTGAAAATAAACATTTTTTTATATCCCGATACGAATTTGTTTATTTTATTAACTTTATACCCGTATAAGCCCGTGGTTCGCTTATACGTAAAGGGATTATGTGTACCTATATAATTCTGGAGGTTAAATATAATATATCCTTTTTATATACGAAAAGCGAATGTATGCCTATAAAGTACAATGAAATTACAGATATAAATTCTGTGCTGAAACCCTCATGAAATAGAACCTCTTCCGTCTTGTTGTAATATGTGTTCTTACGTTTCATTATTTTTTAGAGACCGTCTGCTTCAATGTAACGACAGTAATTTTTAAGAGTAAGTGGGACAGTTATCATTTGCCCTTTAAAAGTATTTTAATTAATTTCCTTGAATATATGAGTTAATAGATGCTTGTCTTCACTTGCATTGAGCATATAATTACAGGCATATTTTATTCGAATTCCTTCCTATATAGTTACAAATGCCGGTAAGGTATAAAAATGTTAATTCATACATGTGTATGAAACTGTTTTTATAGAAAGCAAGTTTTAAGAAATAATAATAATAATAAATGAACCGCCTTCAGAAAATTGCTAAAAATTGAAATAGAATCTCACCATCGCAAGGTGGGACCAAAACTCGCTAATAAATCTTTCTTGACAATGTATGAAAAGAAACTGTTATAAATATTATATTTATTATTTTTATGGTTCCGACTAAAATGGAAACCCTATTTTGCGAAAGTGTCCTCTCTGTCCGTCCGTCCGTCCCTCCGCACTATTTCTACGAAACTATTGAAACAACTGAGCTGAAATTCAGAAAAATTTTAAGTTGGAAATCAAAAAAGCAGTAAATGCTATAATAAAAACTTTTATTTACTAGGTGGTACCTGATTTCAGAATGCCCACACAAATATGTGTTCTATTGCAGGTTATTCCTTCCTAAAAAACCGCTGCCCAAGGAACCACTACTTCTACATCCAGATTTTCTATCCAAGTCACTCACAACGAAAAAAAATCGTATGTGAAAATAATTGTTTATGGAACTAATAATATAGTATTTGAAATCCTCTACCACAAAAACCCATAAAATGATATGAAATTTTCATGTCTCTTCACGACTCGCGTCGTAAAGCAAAAAATTACGACCAATATGAAAAATTTTAAAATTTTAAAAGTTCGCAAAATATTAGATACAGAAAACAAAAAAGTGCAAAAGGCGCATACAAACATAAAACAAATTTCTAGGAAAAAGAAGATAAAATTGCCAAGGGCTGTTTTTACTATAATGGCAAAATATTTTTCCGCACGGTGCTGCAATTTAACTTGAGACATGAGCACCGAGGGAGCCATAAGAAAAATATAGTTTTATGTCGGAAGACGAAATTTGAATTTTTTCAAAATTATGAAAAATGCCACTTATCCCATAAAAATCCTCATGAGGATAACTGCATAGGGAAAGTTCAGGAGCGGAGCTGAGATAAGCTACCTTTTTGGGTTATATACTGTTAGTATGTTCTTGCGAAAAAGTCTCATATAATTAGTATAATACCCTCGGTTGACAAGTTCTTATGAATGATATAATCACTATATATACGGGGCTATTTATAAAGCTAGTCAGTAGAAAATTTATATCGTCAGTCCAAGTCAAATTGCGCTCGCATTTTTCTAGGATGTGAATTAATTTATACCAAGTTGATTGAAATAAACAATACTCTTGTGAACTGATATTTAAATAATTCTATGTATTTAATCTACAACTCTTATATACTAAGTCTGTCCTTATATTTACCCATAAGCACAAAAATATATTAAACATAATACAACATGGTCACAGTACAAACATAATTTAAGTGTGATAATACCTCATATCAGGTATACAATTACCCAAATGTTTGTAATTTACTACGGCCTAAATTTTATAATTTGTTACTATTTTAAATTATATAACAACATAAATTTATTATGTCGTAAAGTATCTGAACATTTAAAAAATAATAAATTTGGCTTTGTGAGATTATTAGCAGGTGGTTAAAGAAAAAAATAAACTATCTTACATAAAACTTTTTTCTTTCGCGTGTTATTCACATGCTATTACACTTATAGATAGATATGTATATGTATGTGTGTATGAATAAAAATATAATAGTATTTAACATCATTTAAAGTCATTGGTACACACATTGACTAGATATATATAGTCCCTCTAAAGAGGGGAATAATAACATATTCATATACCGTTTTTATTTTCAAAGTGATTGTACAATATACCTAATATATGGTATGTGTAATTATTATTATTTGTGAAAAATGCAAGAAAGGACTCCCCCACAAACCTTATGGAAATTGTCTCTCAGTCGAATTATCTGAAATTTGGATATGTTGTAGCTACAACATATACTTACCTTTGATTTGATACCTATGTTTGATTTGATTTGATTTTTGATTTGATTGCTATTATTACTCTCAATTGTATGGTGATTGAAATACACCTGCTTTAAAAGAGGCGCCCGCCATTGTCATGTTCGGTAGCCAGATTCTTACATATTATTAGATAAGTTCTTTGCAGATATTTACTGTATACTTTGAATATACACAATAAATGGTATTATTTGAACTCTTGCATTTTCTTGATTGAATGGCTAACCTCTCGGGAGCTTTTGTGTGTTAGGTTGACAACTTAATGTATGGAATCCTCATAATGTCCACACGTTTGTCATTAAGGACATCGAACAAATCACAGAAGCTCAAAGCAGGAACTCAATGAAAGTAATTAGGAGATTAACAAGTGGTAGATCTATAAAACGTGATTGGAGATAAGACAAGTGCATCGTAAGAAGTCGGAGACTTTGGAGTGGACAGTAAGCAATCTACGGTAGGTACGAATTTATACTCTTCTCTCCCGGTCCTAGGTCGTCTCCTAGAACTCAACCGAATTTCGCTGGGAGTAGAAGTTAGCTATCTTAAGTCGTAATAAATAAATAAATAGTGTCACGTCCTTCAAGAAAAGGATGAGTTTATTATGACAAATCAACAAATGATGCTATTAGAAATTTGAATGTTGAAATCTATAAGGCATTGGACAACAAAGAAAAATGTCTTGCAGTTTTTCTTGATCTACAGAAAGCTTTTGTTAGCTATGAAAAGCTGCTTACAACTCTTGAACAGTACTGTCTTCATCTATAAAACAGACAGAAAAGAGCACATACTGATACTTGCAGTGACTCATGTACTACTGAGTTCGGAGTGCCGCAAGGAACTAACGTAGGCACAGTCTCATTTATTTTATATATTAACTCCATTTTCGAGATTTCCACGTGTGATCAAATATTTTCCTATGCTGACGATACAGCAGTTATGTACAAAGTCGCTTCCTGGAAAGCATTAAAAGATAAAGTTGAAAAGGACTTAATTTTATTTAAGAACTGGTTCGATAGAAAATTACTCACAATAAATATAAAACAACTCAATATTTTCCTACTGCAATGTATGCAAATGGATTGCTCAAATTCAAGTCGCTCAAAATTGGGAAGTCGCAGCATATTCAGGTAACAAATAATGATATAAAATACCTTGAAGTAATCCTGGATTCTCACTTAAGATGGGATACATCAAATCGATAACAAATAAAATTAGATGTACAATATTTAAATTAAAACAACTTAAAAAATACTTACCTATATCTCAATTTAGATCGATAGAATCATACTTATGGAATAATTGCATGGGGGAGGCTCTAAACTGCCACATGTGCATTTTAGAGACAATACAAAAGAAATTTTTAAAAATACCACTAGGCAAAAGCGATTTGTATTCATCTAACCTTCCCTTTAAAGATACCTTTAAAGATAGCAATGTTGCTGACCTAAGACAATTATATATTTTTAAATGCGTCCTAGAATCTTATCAGCTATAATATCCCAAGGACGTTGATAATACGAAATAATTTTATCACAGTTTCCGAAAGCACTTGCTTGGTAATATCCCGACGCCGGAGGCGGAGGGATATTACCTAAAAGCAACGTGCTTGAGGAAGTTGTGATAAAATTATGAGCTATTTATCAACGTTCGAGGAGTATTCGCATAGAAAATTTTTTGCAATCTATTTTATTTATTTGTTCAAAATTATTTATTAAAAACATAATTATTAAAAGAGCAATTTGTAAACTTAAATGTAGATTAAGTATTATGTATTATTTGGTGTGTTTTCCTCCATTATTATATTCATGAAATCATTATTTGCAGTTCCAAATCGATATTGTCAAAAAATTAATTTTAAATTATTGAACTGTCATTACTGTCAAACTGGGTGACATAAGTGAAAAGATCCCTCAGGGATCTTTTCAGTGTAATTCTGTTCTGATTTGGTTGTTTCAGCACACGTGATTAGAAATGAACGAATTTAATAGGATTGCTATTTGAGCTAAAAATTTTCTGAAAAATACCACAATAATAACTTCCACTTATAAAACCAGAAAAAACGGTGAAAATAATCATGCATGTACCAAAAATGAATACAATCGCAGCACAACGTAGCTGGATTTTCCTTGGTCCAAGATGTTTCAATGTACTCCCAGAGGATATTAAATCTCTGCAGACGCCTCAAACTAGAGCAAAAAAGTACTTAATGGCATACAGAAAAGAAACAGTGCTCAAATTGACTTAAAGAATCAAAATCTGATATAATTGATGAAGGTTATAAGATTTAACAATAAACAAATCTCAGTAATTTGCAGTTAAAGGATACGTCTTTAATACATTTATATCGTTTCTTATTATCTTAATTATCGATCATAGAAAATTATATATTATACCCACATGATACTTATTATCGCATGTAGATATATTTCTTATATTTTTATTTATAGTTTTATAATCATGTTGGTTCTCTATACTTTCATTCTTTAGATTTGTGTTAATTATATATACTTTTATATGCTTCACTTGGTCACGGTCAGATGATTTTAAACCATCTTGTGTTTAGTTTATTTACGTTATTGTATCCATGAGTTCTAATGTATGTATGGATGTTCTTTTGTAATAAATTATTATTATCATTATATCATTATAATCACACTATGGTCTGTATAAGAAGCTAAAGTGTCTTCTTATCTAGTATCCACCCCTGAAATATTGTCTGTAATTACCAATCACCCTGTACATAGCTTACGGCTTTGAAATAGTCAATATGCCATTTGTACCTATAGAAGAATATGCACTTGATAATATCACCCCCATATATAAAACAATTAATAAAAAAATGTAGACAAAATTATTAACATTTCTTTTCTTTCCATAGAATATATTACCACATTTTAATATATTAATTCTGTAAACATCCCAATAAACAACTCGTTCAATTTAATTCGGTTTATTGAAAATCATTTACCATACCGATATCGAATGATATGCAGCAATGGCTAAATTACAAAATTTAAAACAAACAGACCGTGAATTAGAAATAAACAAATAGACATATCTGTTTACGCGTTTTAACTGTGACATTTGAAATTCAATCACAATATCGAATTCCAATGAATATGATAAATTTTAAATTTTTTAACAAAACGGCAGCGATTTAAAGAGGCGATAGGTTATTTAAACTTTGATCGACCAGGAAATAATACGTGAGATTAGTGTATTACTCACTAAACGAATGAACTGGCAAAGGTACATCTCCGCGGTCATTCAACATACAAAAATGAAAACAAAAGAATATAATATTATGAAATTCAGGATTTTTAATTATGTAAAGTTTAATAATTATATAAATTTTATCCGCATCGACGAGGGTACGATGCAGCCGGATTCAGGTTTGTTGCAATCATTCCAACGCTTTTTTGCATTTTTGGCATTAGGATTGGTATTTAGGTATTTTGCAGAAGTAGTTGATACCGAATATTGGGTAAATAAAACACCTAGATTAAGTGATGCCGTTTAATTATAGTCTATTAAGTTCGTATGCTTCACAAAGGAGAGTAAAAATACTACTAAGTTATATTATATTCTGAAACAACTATATAGCAATTTTAAAGTCCTACATTCTGTTAACTATAAACATTCAATAAATGATGTCATTCAGTTACATTGTAGAATCGAATGATTTTTGTTTATGATTCGTGGAATCCAACACTCCCACTAAAAAATTAATCGATTATTTAAAAAAAAAATAAAAAGTTTTCACGGCATTAAATCTGGGTAGAAGTTTATGGTCCAACATTTGCTGCATGGAAATGGGGAAAACCCAGTTAAAAACCCATTCAGACCATTTTTATACTCTTTGTCAATCCAGCCCAACCGTTCTTCGAAGTTCCAGGAACCGAGGACCTGGTAGTGGTTTGGTAAACACATCGGCAATCTGTTCACCTGTTGGAATATATTCAAGTATTACTGTTTTTTGTACAACTTGTTCTCTTGAAAAATGATATTTAATGTCGATGTGTTTTGGCCTTTTGTGACATGTAGGATTATTGGCAATACTTATACAACCAGTGTTGTCCTCATATATTGTTAGAGACTCTGAAATTTTTCTAAGAACTCTTTCTAAATTTTGCCAAAGTTCATGATTATTTTTATTTTGGTATCTACTTTAAATATTGACAGCTGTCGACAAATCTGGTCGAGTACACATCATGGCATACATTAAACATCCAATCAGTCTCCTTGACGGAGCTTCATAATTTATTTCGGAATTTAAGGCTATATAATTTAAGTTCACATTCAAATGCGTGCTGACAGGTTTACAGTCAATCATATTGAATTTAGTTGACACTGTTTTTCATTTTTAATGGTAAACACCCATCTACAACCTATTATATTTTATTTGGGGGTTTTGGTACTAGAGACCAAGTGTTATTAGTTTTAAGCGAATTTAATTCGTCCTTTATTGCTTGCCCCCACTTAAGATGATCCCTACTATCTTTAATTTCATTAAAATTGTTAGGTATATTTATTTTTATTGCACTAGCATACATTAATTGCATACTTAATTCATCAAAAACATAATTGAGTTTATCATTATAATTAGGTCTAGGACGTTTTTGAAGCCGTTCGCTTTTGCTAATTTCTAGTTTGTTATTTTTACAGTAGATAAGGATTCATTATTTTGCACATCAAGCTTATTATCTGCTTTGGTTAAGACAGATTTACTTTCACCAAACTCATTATCTGCTTTGGTTAAGACAGATTTATTTTTACCAAACTCATTATCTGCTTTGGTTAAGACAGATTTATTTTTATTGAGCAGTGGCACCAGTTTAACTGCTTTGGTTAAGTCAGCTTTATTATGAATTTTATTTATTTCTGGTGACTGAGAGGTTTCCATTGTCCCAGCTTAATTTGCCTTGGTTAGGTCAATTTTATTTATATGTTGTGGGATTACTAATTTTTCTTCTGAGGCAGAGTTATTAGTTTGTGTTGTTTGTGTTGGATTGACCTCTTTATATTTTAAAGGCGGTCGAGATATTTTATAGTTTATTTCGTCAATTATAACATCCCGAGCTTTAATAAATTTCTCGGTTTCATCGACCCATATCTTCTAACAATTAGTTTCATAGCCAACAAGAATACCTTTATATGATTTTGAATCTAATTTACTGTCCCGTGTTTTATTTTAAAATACACGGTGGAGCCAAAAACTTTTAAATATTTTATTACAGGTTTTTTTATTATGCCATAGCTCGTACGGAGTTTTGTCCGTTTGTAAGCCTCTGGTAGGTGAACGATTTATGAGATATGCTGCAGTTAAAACAGCTCCAGAAAACTTTGGATAAATCTGCTGTAACAATTGGGGTTCGGGCCATTTCAGTGATTGTTCTATTCATACGTTCAGCTACTGAATTTTGCTGTGGTGTATAGCTAATGGTAAGATGATATGTTATGCCTCGTTGTGCACAAAAATCCTTAAATTCGTTCGATAAATATTCTCCCCCATTGTCGCAATAAAGATTAGCACTTTTAGAATTAAAATGTGCTTCACTTGCCACAAAATCCTTAAAATTATTGAGGAAATCAGATTTATATGTTATTAAATAAACAACTGTATAATGTGTAAAGTCATTTTGTAAGGATTCTGTTGATTAAACATGTTGAAGTTAAAACTGCCTCACCCCAAAATGATTTATTTAAATCAGCACTGCTGATCATTGCACGACCTTTTTCTGTGAACGTTCTTATCATTCTTTCTGCTACACCATTTTGTGCTGGAGTGTTGTGGTACTGTTATATTTCATAATCCCATTCTGTACACAAAAATCTCTAAATTCATTTGAGAGATATTCACCCCCATTATCACAATATAAATGAACTATTTTCAGATTGAAATGCGCCTGACTTTTTGCGACAAAATCATTGTAAACTGCAAAAACTTCAGATTTGAGAGTAATAAGATAAGTTACTGTATAATGTGTGCATGAATCAATAAATATGACAAAATAATTTTTGTTGTCATATGTTAAAACCTTTAACATAATTGGACCACACACATCGCTATGAATAATAAATAACGGTCTTTTAATAAAATTCCTGTCTTTACATCGTTGGTCATTTCATTTTTTTTTAATTCAAGAAATTTTGTTTTTCCAATGTAACCTAAACGTTCGTGCCAAATTTTATATTTTGACGATGGTATATTATTAAATACCAAATGACTTTGATTCGGAATATCCTTTTTATTAATTTTAAAAGTAACAGCTATTAAGTCATTTAAAGACTTACCTATTAAGAGAGTCTTACCACCCTTTTGTATTTCAACTCCACCAGTTTCATTAAATATTACTGACATCCCAGCTTGTTGAATCCGACGGATAGATAATGGATTGTATGGCACCTCAGCGCTGTACAGAACATCTTCTAGAACACCTTCTTCTCCCAAGTTTGTGATTACAGGGGATACTTTTTTGTTGCCATAATGAACACGTCATTTTTTTTTTGAAATGGAAATTTTTAACGGGGGCACTAAATCCACCATTTCCTTGAAAATTCCATGTGTGTTGACGAGATAATCTGAGGGACCACTGTCCAGCAAGGAAATTATTTCATCTCTCGTGGGTTGAGTGTCAAAGTTTCCTGCCATAAATGCAAAGCTTCTCCCACTGTTGGAAGTAGTTTGCACTGTTTGAATTGTTCGTGGTCTTCCTGGTTATCACCTTTATTTTGTATCATCCTTTTATATTAGAAACAATCGCTTTTCATGTTATTCTTTCTGCCACAGTGGTTACATTTTATGTTTGAGAACCTTTTATTTGATTTATTTCCATAATTTTATGATTTGTACTGACGACTTCTATTTTGTGGTTGGTTGAAGTTTCCATTCCATGGCTTACGTGAAGTTCTCCAATTTGTTCTGGTTTGTTGATTGTTTTTGTCCAAAGTTTGTTTTGGCAGTCTTGACGTGTAGCACTTTTAAACTTGTTGTATTTATATTTTTTAGGTTAACTTCCTGGTCCAATAGACGGGTTTTAACAAATGCAAGAGTTATGTTTTCTTCTGCTAACGTCTCCAATGTTGTAATTACGCCATTATAGTCGGCTGGCAAGGTTAATAACAAATGAGCAATTTTATCAGTCTCGATTAATTGGGCACCAGCTGATAAAAGCTCAATCATAAAATCTTCAAATAGAGTGAAGTGGGTTATTAAAGGACGGTCACCTTTAAATTTCATCTCCAATATATTTTTTTTATTGCGAGTTGAGATGGAAGGCTCTTACGTTCGTAAAGAGTGTCAAGTTGTTGCACAATTTCTTTAATGTAATGTGCTCCTCTGCAAAACTGAGCAATGAATCACACAGGTATTATATTATTGCCGTTCGTTCGGCTTTAGCCCACTCGTCATCAACCATCTCAGGAGGATCTACATCAATCGATGCTTCCAAATGCTGTATCTTTGTCCGTTAAGGCACTATGTTTTTAGTTTTGAATGTTTCCATTTGATTGTCACATATGCAATTAACCACTTAAGAGCAACTCACTGAAATTGTCTGTTACTTTCACTAGTCTATTTTTTATTTAGTTTTATTTGTCTACTTTGATTTTTAATTTAATTAGTTTACACGTTACCTGGGACCATAACCTAAAGGTATGGGTAAATAAAACACCTAGATTAAGTGATGCCGTTTAATTATAGTCTATTAAGTTCGTATGCTTCACAAAGGAGAGTAAAAATACTACTAAGTTATATTATATTCTGAAACAACTATATAGCTCTACATCAGCAATTTTAAAGTCCTTCATTCTGTTAACTATAAACATTCAATAAATGATGTCATTCAGTTACATTGTAGAATCGAATGATTTTTGTTTATGATTCGTGGAATCCAACAAATATAATTTCAAAAATTTGAATTTAAAATGGTGAGTCCAATATGGCTGCCATAATTTCAATATTTTGCAGATTTAAATAAAATTTGATATATAGAGATTTCAGGATTCTCTGATAACAAGCCTGACATTAATTTTTAAAAATGCAAAACAATGGATATGTTATTTTACTGTGTACAAGTTAAATATAGTGGCCACTAAGAAGGGTGAAAAAAAAAAAAAAATTGGACCGCCTTCAAAATAACCTGTAAAAAATATTTACGCAAGACTTCCTTCTCTATTTTAGCGACACTATTTTTTGAAAGATTTGCTCTTATGTGTGTTATATTTAGGCTGGATTTTCACAAAATCGACTACTGCAGGAGTACTAGCGGGCCGACGCCTGACAGCACTTCTTTTGTTTCTGCGAAAGTCATGTTCCACCAAATGACCGGCAGCATACATTTTTAACAATATTAAGTAATAATCCACTGGTAACAAATTTTTTAGCTTTAAATATTTCTGTCAATTGACCACATTTTAATTACATATTTATATTAATGACAGGATCACGCCGGTCTACAATGAGAGTGGCATTTTTCATCATCCTGTAATGCCTATAAAGAAGTATTTCAGCTTTAAGCACACTTTTTTTAACATAGTTGAAATCCTACTGCCAACCGTTGTTCCGCTAACGAAGTGGAAGGAGTTTGTCTTGTGGATAAGTTACATTAAAATAATAGCAAAAAAGGTAAAACAAGTTTAAATGAATATAGCAAATAAAAGTGTCGCTGGCTCCCCTACTATGTAGCACTTTTCATTTATTTATTATCTTTTCTGTAGGAATGCTACCTTGTATATTTTTTTGAATTAAAAGTGTATCCGGTTTTCTTCCTGGCAATAGTGACAACTACATTTAATATATTAATTTCCTCTATCGTTTCTTAATTAGCTATTTTTTAGAGCGACCATCCTGTATACTTTTCACTAAAAGTATGTCAGTTTTCATCCTTGGTAAATGTGTCAACTACAATTCGAATATTATTTCCCCCACAATTATTTTTTATAGTTACCACCCTGCATATTTCTCATTTTTTCCCTGACAGTGGTGTTAACTAGTTTTTTACGGTGGCTACCCTGTATATTTTTCATACTTTTCTTCGTCCTGCTATTGCATGCGAAAGATTACACTGGCCCACAAAAAAAAAGTTATTTGAACTGGACCTCTGAATATCTTTACTATTCTTTCCCGCTGATTACGAATCTGAAGTCAGAATGGGGGGGTTAATGTGCATATTACAGAGAAAAACCCGAAAAACTGTCAAAAAATGCGTTTTTTATGGTTTTTTGGGTGGTAAAATATGCATGTGGCGTGTTCGGCTAGGGTGCATGTATTTTTCTTATGTTGTTTGCCCCACTGACCTCGAATCTATTATTATAACCCAGGGCTAATAGGCTCATTTAACAATTTTTTATTTTAGATATTCTGAAAGAGCTTAGTGAGTATAGTAAGTATGCCAAAAATTAGAATTTACTGACGCCGCCTTCATGTATAAAAAAATTATTAAATTCGGCGCGCTTAAAAATGCTCGGGATAACCATGTAGTCGAGTTGTGACGTCAGATGGCTGAACCGCCCAGTGAACACGGCTGTGAAGGCAAGTTAGTAGAGTAAAATCTGGAAGTAAAGTCGCTTAGTTTTCGAGAAAAAAAAACCGGCGTAGAACCAAACCAGACTTAGTGGGATTCTTTAGTAAGATAATCGTGTACACGAAATCATTTTTTACATTTTTTGGTGGTGGAGAACTTTTTTATTTCGGAAAAACTCAAAAAAATAGATTTTTAATGAAATATGTTTTTTAACGTCTCCACCGCTATATCTCTGAAAATATTTGTGCTATCAAGCGCTTCGAACAACGTCCCACGTGAACCCGATTTATTTTTTTTTAAGTTGGAAAAATAATAGGAAACTCAAACTTGTTATTTTCAGTAGCGTAATTTTAGACAATCGAAAAAAAAATTTATTTATGAAAATTTGTATATACATGCTGCGTACAAATTGAAGCCAATAGTCGAAAAAAGTTTTTAGGATAAAAATTTTTCATGTTCCGTTCATAGTATTGAGTCAGCGATTTTTTTTAACGGGAAAAAGTATTCTTGCGCGCTCGGCTGTAGCAAGCCTGCCGACTGCAACGATCTGACGGTCCCGGTCGGGGTGTATGTAGGTAGTAGTTTAACTTATATCAAGAGATACAAAACCAGTAGTGATCAAAAGCATCTAGGGGATCAATATTATTGTTCAATATTTCATATATTGTATTGATCATATGTTGTTAATATTAAGAAATTGGACAATAACTATAAAATAGTCTCCTCTTAATAATAAAAAGACAGGTAGGTAGATATAAATACCTAATCTATAAATATCAATCAGTGTTACTAACTACCCACCTAATTAGTAAGTTTATTAGACATTTTTAAATGAATGAAAGTAAAAACGTACGCATAAAATGAGTTTTATTGTTGAAATAAATTTTTTATTTGGATAGATAAATATGTAGCATGTAGTTTTAGGCCTTCCTTAAAACAAGCACATTTTCGATTGTCACAATTTTTATCCGAACAATGAATACTTAATGATTTTCGGCAACCGCCACTTCTACGCGAGTAATCTGACGACCAACCCTGCATGCGAGGTGTATTAATTGCGTCCCAATGTCGCATTTAGCGCTGATAAAAAAAATCACTGTTGCCGCACGATACATTTTAGGAAAAATATATTGTTTCAAAAACTTTTGTGATTATTAGGCTTTATTTTCTTCGCTGCATGTAAGTATGTAAATATTTTCAAAAATAAAAAAGTTTATCGATCGGTGAAGATTTCAGTGCATAAAATATATATTTTTAGTTTATCTGATTTTTAGAGAAATGAAAGTGCGAATTGTGCCCAAACCGTTTATATTGGTAAAAGCGCTACAGTGTGTGCTTTAATTTGACACAAAACAAATTTCGGTACCTTTAACAGTTTTAAAGATATGGCGGTGGAAACAAAAAAAACAATTTTATTTAAAAATACATTTTTTTTTCACTTTTTATTGATTTAAAAAAGTTCGAGACCACAAAAAAATGTCGTAAAATATGATTTCATATACCCGGTGACATACTCAAAGGAATCTAACATGTTTGACCTGGTTCTACGCCAAAAAAAAACGACACGACGAAATCGCTGCTCTAATATAGGTATAGGCGCACGCCAAGTGACGTCACTCTACGGACTGTTGGCCGGCCGAGCGTGTTTCTATTCAAATGCGAATATCTCTGTGGCTATTGATTCAATTGAGCTGAAATTTTTTTCTGAGGTTATTGGTTTGTTATACTTTAAAATGAGGAAGAAAAAGTAGGAAACTGCCATATCACTAAATGACCCTATTGTCAAAATATTGAGGAAAATAAAAAAAAACATAAAAAATCACGTCTTTCACGGATACTATGTTTTTTTTATGGATATCACGTTTTTTTTTTTTCATGAATACATAGCGTGTTACGATGGCCTGCGTACACCCGTTTTGAGTAATTTTTCCCGATGATCACAAATGTTGAGTCAAATTTGAAGGTTAGTGATGAAAATACTGAGAAAAATTTAAAAAACTGTCAAAAATCGGTTTTTTCATGGATGCCGCGTTTTTTCATGAACGCATAGCGTGTTCCAATGGTCTGCATATACCTTTATCGAGCAATTTTTTCCGCTGATCACGAATCTGGAGTCAAATTTTGGGGTCAGTGATGAAAACACTGAGAAACATTAAAAAAAAACTGTCAAAAATCTGTTTTTTTTTCAGGATACCCAATCATTGTGCGCCATATATAGTATTTCAATTTTGTATGGGTTTTCGTTTTCAAACGAACTGTATGTCGTCGTTTCGTTCCTTTTGGTTTCACTTCTCTTTGTAGAATCCAGGAATAATCTGCTAACATGTTGACATCCCATTCACGCTGAAATCGACGTTCAAAGTCTTTTAAATCTTGGTGGAATCTTTCTCCTTGCTCTTCGCCGAAGTCGCCGTTATTTTCTGGAAACTCATTCAGGTGTGAATCGAGAAAGTGCAATTTCAATCAAACTCATCATACAACCTAACTTTTCATAATTCTTTATCATTTTTCATACAATGTTTCTGTAGTCTGGATCTTTGGTATTACCTAGAAATTTTGTGGACACGTCTTTAAAACTTAACCATGCGGCCTTTTCTACTTCATTCATAGAATCAACGAATTTTATTTAGGGACCAAGTCCCTAAATAAAGTTCGAATCTCAGGTCCAACGAAGATACCTTCATTCAATTTAGCTCTCCGCTCTCCGCCAACAGGAACAGATTCCTTTTCACTCCCAAAAGACTTTCCACAAATGTTACATTTTATCGAAATCGAGAAGCAAGTTTCCGTAAATATTACAAAAAAGACTCTGAATTACTATACTGCACGAATGTTAAAGGACTTGTAGGCGAATTGAAGCCTGGCCTTTATAAACCTGAAGACTGGAGGTTGAAGATTGACTCTTCAAAGCGAAGTCTGAAGGCGGTTCTCCTTCATAATACAAATAAATTTGCTCCCTTACCATTAGCACATTCGACTGTATTGAAAGAAGAATATGAGAAGTTGGAAATGCTCCTAAAAAAATTAAATTATGAAGATCATAAATGGCTTATTTGTGGAGATTTCAAAATTTTTTCAATATAATTGGGCAGCAAGCTGGTTTCACAAAATACCCTTATTACTTGTGCATGTTCGATAGCAGGGACAGATTAAATCATTACAAAGAGAAGGTGTGGGAACCCAGAACGTCTTTCGTCCCTGGATTCAACAATATTATAAATGAACTGCTTGTTAACACTTCTAAAATTTTCATTCCTCCCTTGCACATTAAGTTTGGGCTAATGAAACAATTTGCGAAAGCTCTTAACAAAGATGGTCAATGCTTTAAATATTTGAGTCATTTGATGAGTCACAAATCTGATGATAAATTGAAGGAAGGTATCTTCGTTGGGCCTGAGATTCGAACTTTATTTAGGGACCAAGAATTCGTTGGTTCTATGAATGAAGTAGAAAAGGCGGCATGGTTATGTTTTAAAGACGTGTCCAGAAAATTTCTCGGTAATACCAAAGATCCAGACTACAGAAACGTTGTATGAAAAATGATAAAGAATTACGGAAAGTTAAGTTGTATGATGAGTTTGATTGAAATTGCGCTTTCTCGATTCACACCTGGATGAGTTTCCAGAAAATAACGGCGACTTCAGCGAAGAGCAAGGAGAAAGATTCCACCAAGATTTAAAAGACTTTGAACGTCGATTTCAGGGTAAATGGGATGTCAACATGTTAGCAGATTACTGCTGGATGCTGCAAAGAGAAGTGAAACCAAAATGAACGAAACGATCGGTTGAAGATAAGCGCGTTCGAAAACGAAAAATTGAAATACTATATATCGCGCACAATGATTGGGTATCCTGAAAAAAACAGATTTTTGATAGTTTTTTTGATTTTTCTCAGTGTTTTCATCACTGACCCCAAAATTTGACTCCAGATTCGTGATCAGCGGAAAAAATTACTTGATAAAGGTATATGCAGACCATTGGAACACGCTATGCGTTCATGAGAAAACGTGACATCCATGAAAAAAAACCGATTTTTGACAGTTTTTAAAAATTTTCTCAGTATTTTCATCACTGACCTTCAAATTTGACTCAAAATTTGTGATCGGCGGGAAAAATTACTCAAAACAGGTGTACGCAGGCCATCGTAACACGCTATGTATTCATGAAAAAATAAACGTGATATCCATAAAAAAAACATAGTATCCAGGAAAGACGCGATTTTTTATGGTTTTTTTAATTTTCCTCAACATTTTGACAATTAACCCTGGGTTCTGATAATATATTCGAGGTCAGTGGGGCAAAAAATCTAAGAAAAATACATGCACCCTAGCCGAACACGCCACATGCATATTTTACCACCCAAAAAATCATAAAAAACGCATTTTTTGACAGTTTTTCGGGTTTTCTCTGTAATATGCGCCCCATTCTGACTTCAGATTCGTAATCAGAGGGAAAAAATACTAATGAAAAGTATATTCAGAGGTCCAGTTCAAATAACTTTTTTTTTGTGGGCCTGTGTTATCGTACCTACTTCGTCGCACTTTTTAATTTCTTTTTGGATGGCCACCTTGCCTATTTCTTTCATATATTTCTTGTTTAAAAGTTGTGTTAACTACATGCGAAATGTGATTGCTCTTCGTCACAGTTTTTGATTATTTTGTTATGGTGACCACCCCGTATATTTTTCATATTTTACTTCCTCGTGTGTTAGCTACATGCTAAATACTATTGACTTCCGTCACATTTTCTTCCCTTAATTATATTTTTTATAGAGTCCACCCTGTACATTTTCAACGGAAGTATATCCCGTTCTTCGATGGTAGTAGCGTCAACTACCTACCAAATATAATTCTTCTCCGTCAAGTAGTTTTGCAGCTATAGCTCCAACAGTCAGTCAGGCAGACAGACAGACAGACAGACAGACAGACAGACAGACAGACAGACAGACAGACAGACAGACAGACAGACAGACAGACAGACAGACAGACAGACAGACAGACAGACAGACAGACAGACAGACAGACAGACAGACAGACAGACAGACAGACAGACAGACAGACAGACAGACAGACAGACAGACAGACAGACAGACAGACAGACAGACAGACAGACAGACAGACAGACAGACAGACAGACAGACAGACAGACAGACAGACAGACAGACAGACAGACAGACAGACAGACAGACAGACAGACAGACAGACAGACAGACAGACAGACAGACAGACAGACAGACAGACAGACAGACAGACAGACAGACAGACAGACAGACAGACAGACAGACAGACAGACAGACAGACAGACAGACAGACAGACAGACAGACAGACAGACAGACAGACAGACAGACAGACAGACAGGCAGGCAGGCAGACAGGCAGGCAGGCAGGCAGGCAGGCAAGTTTTGAAATGTGAAAATCCGTAGAAATCTCGAAGGGCGATTTTTTAACGATTACAATACCTCCCTTCGGTAAGCGAGGGAAGTGAAAGGTCGTTCAAAATTATGAAACAAAATTTCACCGTTGCCTAATTAATTGAATCTTATTAACTAATAACGATATTGGAGTAAAAATAAGCAAATAACGAATTAATTTTCAACCAACTTCAATATGGATATTAGGCAATAAAGTTCAATTACTTAAGTGAGCGACAGTGAAATTTTATTTTAGTGACCTTTTTCATTTTTTCATGTTCAAATTTTATTTCAAAATTTTTTAAAATTTCTGTACGGTGTGGACAATTTAACTGAAACAAATTTTGTAACTTGGATATAGAGTATTTTTGCAAAAGAAATTAAAATACACCAATTTTACTTTTTCACTGGCTATATTTCAGCGGTACCTTTCTTTTCACCCGAAGTGGTACAATAACCCTTAACTATTTTTGAAACGTAAGAGCATATGAAGTGACAGATCGTTTGAAAGGTAATTTTGAGCGAAATAAAATGCATTTTTTATTTTCTAAATATTTAAATGGGTCAGGTGAAGAAAAAAAGAATAACTTACATTTCCGGTTAAACACATTGATGTATAAGATTTACAAAATATGCACCATATCCTCCTTGGCAGAAAAACAACCCATTCCTTACATTTTGTAACATATGCGATGAGATTAGCCTAATTTCATAACCAATACGTTGCTGCAGGTTCTCAATGTTGTCTCTTGAGATATTCCCATAAAAAGAAGTCGAGTGGAGTAAGGTCCGGAAATCCGCCGGCCACTTAATTGAACCTCTTCGTCCAATCCCTCTCTTTGAGAAAATTTCAACTAAACACTGACTAATGGTCATGGCCTAGAGGGATGGAGAACTCTCTTTCTCCAGTTAATTTGGATTTAACTGTTTGAAAAGAAAGCCGTAAAATATGGACCGAAATTTTCTTGTAGAAAGGTAATATAATATGTTGGTTCATTAAGACTATTATTGAAGAATATTGTCCTATTACTCGATAGCCAATTATCCCAGCCCACATTTACTTTTTGGAGACGCCGAGTATGGTTTCCAGCATCGAATGAGAGTTGTCGTCAGCCTAATAACAACAGTTCTGCCGATTAAATTCGTCATGTAAAGTGAAAGATTAACTACTAAAAAAGTTCATCACTTGTTCACAAAATTCAATTAAATCCTTATGCATCCGCGTCTTGTAAGGATGCATTTGTGCATTTTTGAGCGTTTTTAGGAAAGTAGTATGACTGATAATGCTGTCGCTGGCCAGTTGTTGCCGAGCTTAAGTTACTTGATTCTTCGAATAATTCAACACGTTCAACTTAGCATCGCCACCAACAAAGGGTTGCCGTCCTCAAGGCACATGAAATAATGGGATATTTGAGAATAAATTGACAGTAGGAAAAAATCTCGATGATTTAGAGCTTTTTTATCATCAGAAATGGATTTAGCATACCAAAATACATATCAAATGATTGTTACAGTCTATTTTTACATTTAGTAATTGCAGGAATTTTATGTACTAATTTCGTATTTGCCCAAATTTTATTGTGCATTTGAGCAAAATAGATATTTCCTTCAGCTCCAAAACGAGTATAATTGGTTGCCTAATAGCGCTACCTGATGTTTTACTTCGGCCATTAAATGTGCTGCTGGCACAGAAAGCCAGCCGAACAAGGTAAGCAATAGTGTCCAGCTCCGTTGGGTGAAAGGACATGACGGAATTCAGGGTAACGAAGAAGCGGACGCTTTAGCCCGCAAGCGATCTGAGATCGCCCTGCATGGTCCAGAACCTGCAATAGCGCTCTCAGATTCAGTCCACAGTACCCTGCTAAAAAACTATTCACTCAAACGCCATGCGGACTGTTGGGGTGGTCTGAGCAGCTGCAGACATAGCAGAATGGCTTTGGCCACACCCAGTCGTAAGCTAGGCAAACACTGTCTCCAGATGTCCAGGAGTAATCTGCGTATTTATGTAGGATTGCTAACAGGACACTGGAGACTAAACAAACACCTCCATACACTGGAAGTTATAGACAACCCCAAGTATAGGAGGTGTAACCTGGATGACGAGACCGCCGAGCATGTGATCTGTCATTGCCCTGCTCTCTCAACGAAAAGAGGATCCATACTGGGGGACTTCTGGCCCAGTATGGCCAGTATAGGTGGCGTCTCACCTGGTCTTCTCCTCAAATACATCACAAGTGTTGGTTGGCTTGAGGAATGAGAGGCTCGGTGGACATGCCACCACTTACGGGGGCAGCACAATGGGCCCGCTTATGAGGCCTGAGTGCACGTGAGCGTAAGCTCACCCCCCGCCAAACTATCCAGATCCAGATCCAGCCGAACAAGGTGCGTTCGGTATTCTTTAAGGAAGCGTGTTGCAAACCGCCTCGGTAAAGCTTCCACAATGGCCAGTATTGTTAATTAAATTTTCTGTGTGTAGACTTATGAAAGGACGGCCTTTGGAGGATATTATGATAATATTTGTGGTAGAGAACGAAGTTAGGTAAATCCATTCAGGGTTGTGGGATACACCGAAGGGGAAATTCTGAACGTACCGATGAAAGTTACAGGAACTTGACATTTCGTCATTTCCTTTTTGCTGGCTTGAAAATTGAGTCGTGCGAGTATACGCTTTAGCATATTGTAAGTTTTGCTCCATTTATGTGATTTAGTATTCAGCGCGACAAATTAGTCGTATTTCCATTTTGGTATTTGAGTATCGTTTTTTGGGGAGATACAACTACGGATTTCCGGATTTAATCAATTTTCTGAAGCACGTGGCATCTTTCGAAGGCAAGACTTCGGAGTGCCATTTAACAGCAAAGGAACTCTTTCAGCCCACATCACATCTCAGGTACGTCTCTGAACCTCATTTAATGTTGAAATAGATTGATAATGCAGGTTATTTATTTTATTTCAGGGCTGTGTGTTGGTTAAGTTACGAGTATTGGGATGTATTTGTTAGTTTATGGCTATTTGGATTTATCACCTTATGATTTTACTTGGATCTGTTATTCTGTTTTATTTGGATCTGTTACTTGCCTTCTACTTGAACTTTTATGTCACGTTTTACACTTTACGAGGAACTTCCGGTCTGACTCAGGTTTCAAGTTCTAGTCCAGATGTTTAGATTTTGGATTATTGTCTGTCATCTTGTGCTTGTATGGTACTGGGGATCTCGTCACGTTACCTTAGACTTCACGTAGATTGTCTACCACCTGCGGCTATTATCACCTAGAATTACGCTACCCTAGTAGGACGGGAAAAGGTATTCAGACACTACCAAAGGTAAGCGGAATCATATTCTTTTAACGAGGGATCCGGTACATCAACACAAGTCCACGGGACAGTAAAATAAATTTCAAGTAATATTTGTAATATTTTGCTAGTAACATAACAGGAACATTTTAGATTTCAGTAATATTTGATATATTTTGTGTATCGTTACTATCGTTACTTCACTAATAGACTGGCGGTACATGACCAGTCAGGTGCAACGTTTTTAAAATGCATGCCAATCATATATATGAATGAAATTACCATGAATATGCCAGAAATGCAAATTTTAGGCAGTCGTCGCGTGCACAAGGGGGTGCAAATCGGTTTTTTTTTGTGTCTTTTTTTGGGTTTTATTTTTTTATTTTTTTTAATGGATGCCAATAGTGCCAAACGAAAAACCTTGAAAAAAAATCCAAAATCAAAATCATCCAAAATCAAGAACACCAAAAAATTTTACGATTTAATGTGCACTTTAACAGTTGTTTTGGGCGCGGAAACTGCATGCCAATGAATTTCCGCTGGATTCTTTTTCACGGCTTTTCGTTTGGCATTATTGGCATCCATTAAAAAAAATAAAAAAATAAAACCCAAAAAAAAGACACAAAAAATACCGATTTGCACCCCCTTGTGCACGCGACGACTGCCTAAAATTTGCATTTCTGGCATATTCATGGTAATTTCATTCATATATATGATTGGCATGCATTTTAAAAACGTTGCACCTGACTGGTCATGTACCGCCAGTCTATAACTGAATAGCTTTGCCTTAAATAGATTTCAATAATTTTAAGCAATTTATGTTTTACCGTACCTTGGGTCACATGTATTTTTTTGTCACGCTTCTTGTATATGACCTCTTCGTATATTTATTAGTTTGTAAGATTTTGTGTATATTAGGTTAAGCGTGTGGGCCCCACTTATTAGTACACATTTTGAAATTAGTATTGTGATATATTGTACTATGTACTCTGCTAGTTTTATTAAATATTTAATTAGAATGATGTCGTCTTTTATATTTGACCACCTGCACCACCCCAATTATCGAAACCACCCCCAAGGATCTGACTAGTCGGCCATGTGCACGTTAAACATTAAAATTTTGTTCAGGGCATAGGGTGACTACCCTACCCTGCGTTCGCTGTTTAGCAGCCTTTGGAGCTCCCTTTTATAAGTGGGCCTAGGCCCGGTAACATGATATGTCTGGTCATCAGCTCAGAAATTTTTTTTGTGTGCCGGTGTTATATAATAACGCCGGCATACCTCATCCACTTAGATCAGTATAAAATTAAGTTTTGATTTCCTAATTAACTTCAGGCAATTTAGCAATATTGCAAATACCGCAATAATATTTTGGGGACTTATAAGGTCATAAGGTCATTGTGACAGTGCGCGGAAGATATGACCATTGGTTGAGCATTGAAAGTAAAGTAAGTACTAATTTTTGTAATTAGCATAAGTTTAATTAGGGCCCATCTTTTTATTATACTATCTTCATTTAAATAAATATTGTATTTTTGTAAACTCTCTCTTCAATTATCTACTGCTGTACTGCCTAGTGCGTACATGACTTTGAGAAAGTGTATACGTAACAATATAGTGGACACCATTGGCGATGAATAAACATCAAAATGCCGAACACTACATTCAAAATACCATACTTGACGCGGGTATTGCCAACCAATTTGGCATCATCTGAATAAATCTGATTAAGTTAAGTTATGCTACTGTCGAACGCTTAGATCAGCTTCAAATATTTTTTGTCAAAAGTACTTCTTATAGCCAAATTTACGTAAATTATAAAAAATATATTTCACTAGATTTTCATTTGCCTATAAGTAGACACACGTTTTAAAATAGGGGGACAATAATAAATTAATCTTTGAATACATTACCAATGAGTAGACAATAATAATATTCTAAACCGAATGCATACTACACTAATCTCAGTTAACCCGAATATTCCACTTAAAAATTCGTTGACAAAAGAAAGGATAAGCGATAATCTTCTCGTGGCTTAAATCAGAAAGAAGCAATTAATTAGTGTTGAAAGATGTTTAATTTCAATTTAAATTGCACCGCATTCAGTTATAACTATTAATAAGTAGCTGTATTATATTC
The DNA here is from genome assembly GCA_936432065.2 of Rutpela maculata. Taxonomy (NCBI): domain Eukaryota; kingdom Metazoa; phylum Arthropoda; class Insecta; order Coleoptera; family Cerambycidae; genus Rutpela; species Rutpela maculata. The sequence continues at coordinate 133,738,666 of OW386287.2, read as the reverse complement.
GTGATTTTTTTACTGATTGCGGACATCTATACCCTAAATTCGAAAATATAAGAAAAGTTTGTCTTTGTACATTCACATTTCTGAATTACCTTTACTTTTTGAAGGTTCGGAGTTATTCCGGGTCAAGAATTAAAAAAAGAAATTGGTTTATCCAGCTCAGATACTGAGTAAATTTGTGAAGAATTCGTTCTGTTAAATACTTCTTTTAGAGCTTAGATGGGTTGAATTCTATGTGTATAAATGTATTTATTTAATTGAGATTATTCACATATTCTTGTATAATACTTGCTTCATTCAAACCATAATTACTTTACGCAAAAATGACAATATATTATACAAAACACAGTGTCAGGAACATTTCCTGTATTTGTTATACTTTATGAAAGTAGATTTTAATTTTATTTTAGAGACCTAGAGTATAACACTAATTGCTGAATAGATAATATACATTTCATCATAAAAATTTCAATATACAAAAATATTTTATTTGTTTTAATACACTATTAACTGCATGATACTATCTGCAAAGGCGAAATGAAATAATAACAAAAAAGATAGGAAAAAAAGACTTCTATAATTTCACGTTTTAGATTAAGTCTATGTGACAGATCAAACTTAAACATATAATTTGTAATTGGTACACCTTTGATGAAGCGGTGAAAATTTAATTATACTAATACGAGTCATTAGGAGGCGGAAGATATGAGATTGCATAATAATATACAGTGTGACCCACTTAAAATGGGAGCGCCAATGATTGATTGGTTGATTGATGGTACCAAGATACCGCTGGGCCGGCTGCGTATACGCTTGGTTGTATTATGGTCATGCTTGTTGTCAGCAGCAAAGGCCACATAACGCCAAGATTAGTAGAGTATAAGGTTCTCTTGTATTCAGCTTTTAGGCGAAAAGTGAGTGCGGTGACGAAAAGTCAGACTATCCTTGTTCTTCGAACGCGCAGTAACGGTGCAATTATCTCTTTCTAGAAGGAAGGTCCGTACTGGTCGAAGTATACTATGACCTGTAGTGTTATATTCTACAACTTATCCTGATTACCACCATGCAAAACGGTGACTCAAAATATGAGGTAATTACTCCCTACCTCATGCGGGTAATCGCGAGCTCGTTCCAGTTACTAGATTTTTGCTTAATTATTAACATTACACAAATTCTTACAATATTTTGAATCAAGCTCTGCATCTGGTGTGATTTCACACCAGCTGCTCATTGGCTAATGACATATTTTGGTGGAGATCGTGAGTTACGAGGCAACTTTATGCTCTAAAAATTTTGACATAACGCATGGTTCAAAAGTGTGGGATAGGCAGGGTAGGTGTTTGTGAAATGCGTTGCCGCATTGTGTGCTATACGGAGTGTTTATGCCCCTATTTTTTTGTATTTCTGCTTCTACTGATTTTTTTCTTCTTCTGAGTTGATTTATCCACTTTTGATTCTGGTAAAGCATATATCGTTGCGATTTCTTCGTGGTATTCATTTCTTTTACCTTCTGGTAGTCTGGTGGTCTTCCGATGCAGTGTTATTCTCCTGTAATCATCTATACTCTGTGGCGAGTTGATTTTGGGAAGGGGTACTTTTATGGTCGTGTTCCATTCCGTAGGCAGATGTGAGGTTTATATTCACACTCTGCTGATGATTTCTAGGGTTTGAACCTTTAGCTTTTCCGGTCCGTAGTGCATTAACTCGTTTATTTTGTCTACTCCAGGTGCGGATTTCTTCTCGCTCTAGCTATTACATCTAGCAGTTGATTCTTTGATGGTGGCCCGTTTCTTTTATTAGTTCTGTTTGTTCTTTTGTTGCATTCCCTTCTTCATCCAGATTCTCAGTTCAATTGCAGTGGTATGTATCTTCTCTTGTGGATATTATTGTTTCTTCTATAGTTTTTCGGATATCTGAAGGTTTGATTTAGTCGTTGTCCTATTTGAAGTGTTTCTATGTTTTCAAAGAAGGCATTTCTCCTCGTCGTGGTTTCTCTGTGCCAATCTTTTTTCTTTCAATGCTTCTTTTAATTTTTCATTTATGTTCAAGGTGTGGTGTTGTTTATCTGTAGCCTTTATCTTTTTTAGATTGTTATTTTTTTCCATTTCTTGACGGGCTATTAAGTGTCCCGTCCCTTTTTAACGTTTTCCTTACCGAAGTTTTTAGTTAGAGAGCTATTTCAGGTACTATATGTTGTTTCCTTTGCATATTTTTTCTTCTTTTATTTCCAATTTTCCGTATAGGATTTTGTGGTCTGCATTGACTGCTGTCCTTTTTGCTTTAATGTTCTTGATCCTTTTTCTTATCTCTCTAAATACCAGGATATGACCTATATGTGAGATTGAGCTTCGATTAAACCAAATCTCAAGACAGGTTTGACTTTTGCTCCACGTGTTTTGTATTTTTAAGTCAAAAATGTGTGCTAGGTTTTTCAGTGCGTTTCCATTTTCGTTAGACCACGTGCTCAGTAAAGTTTTTCCAATGATGCTTTTATCTTTGCCCGTTTGGCCGTCTTTTTCTATATGTGCGTTAAATTATCCTAATATTATGATGGCCATTTTTCTTTTTTCGTCTCTTCTGATTTCTTAGGTTAGCTGCCTAAATAACCTTCCTGCCCCCTTGTCTGAGGGTATTTTTATTTTTTTCTAACCAACACAAAGATTATTTATTTCACATAAAGAAAAAAATATTTTAAACTATCAAAAATTTAATTTAGTGCTTAATAATTGCATAAATGCTGAAAAATGGAGATTATTAAAAAAGTACAGAACCGACATTATAATGTAATTTTTCGTATAGGTATGTTTGGTCATATAAATGCCAAATAGCCCCCTGAACCGAACCTACTTCTTCAGCGTCGGCATCGCTTTACTTCCCTGTATATCGACATATTGTGAACTACCTCACAGGCATTAAAGACAGATATTTCTTAAATTCTGACTTAAAGTCGACTTTAAAGTCGGAATTTAAGAAAAGAAAAATATTGTGGTCCTTCTACTCTTTCAAATAAATTACACGTGTAAGAATTTGCCAAAATATATCACACAGTTGTCAAAGAGGATCGAAAATTATGCCAAGGATAATGTTTGATCTCTACAATTAAACATTTTATGAGATTCACTTTAAGAAAAAAGCGCATAACGCTACATTTAGAGATATTTAAAGACACGTTATTCAATGTAGGTACACTAGGTAAAGTTAATAATTTGCTTTCCTAGCATTTATACTATGTGTATAAGTAGGGTGTATATTAAATAATAATGATACCAATATAGATATTTGGAGAGATACCAGGAGTAACAAATATATTAACAGATTATTGACCGCTACTTCTTTATGTCTTCACGATTTGAAAAAGTACTGCAAATTTTTTGACAAACCGAAATTGTCTAATTTATAAAGCAATATACCGAGAATCAGTCGGTTAGGGCTTTAGACAAGTCAGTATACAGGGTGATTTACCACGGCATGTGGAAAATTTAACACTAGGTTTTCCCAAGAAGGAGTTGAAAAAATGAAAAATTAAAAAATATGACCAACAAAAATTGCCTTATTTTTTGTAGGAATGCGCCGTCTTCAACCAATCTGACGTAACGGAGTTCAACCACATCACTTCCCCTCCCCCTTTATCAAACTTGGGACTGACAGAAAAGCTGGCGAGGGTAGAAGTGACTTTTTGGTTTTAATAACACTACAAGAATAGCGAAAATTAAAATAATTTTTGTAGATTACAGAACAAAAAAAAACTTAAAAGTAATGGAAAGTCAAAGAAAATGTTACTTTAAATGCACTGTTCTAAGCGCCGAAGGGCGTATTGAACATCAATCTACGAATACAATTTAAAATTTAATTTTAGTAGGGCTAATGTCTTCCGACATATTGACCCTATGCCAGTGAACTCTACAATAACAAGTAGGATTTTTACTTAATGAAAAACACCACACTTGGCCGTGCTTTGTACCTGCCGCGGCGTTCGACCGAAAGCAAGAAATGCTTCACTTTGAGGACGCGCCAGCTTAACTCTTTATGCCAATTAAGGAAATGTAAATATCTTCGATATGTTATTTCTCAAGTAAGGTCACTACCCTATTACTGACCTGAGACAACTAAAGATAACATATAAACTATTGAAAGAATTAAAGGTAGCCAAACTCCATGGTTCAGTAGCGTATCTTTGCAAGTTTTAATGCAACTAAAATTACTAAATTACCTCGGATCACTCTAAAATCTTGCAGGGGCTTTCCCACATTGACGATTAGTACACTATTTTATTTTCCGCATGTCATGGTAAATCACGCTGTATGTAATATCCACCTGCAGATTGGAATCAAAAGCTATACATTGTGTTGTGATGTGATGTTAGACAAAAAATTAGAAAAGCGTACAATAATATTTGATGATAGTAATAGGCATACCACTTTCAATTTACCTTTTCTCATTTTTCCTATATAGGTATTAATGACAAGACTTTCTGGGAAGAAGGATATGTAGATTTCTTAGCAAGGTCGCAATTATAGTATGTGGTGTTAAAAACCGGCGTGCAGTTTTTTAACCGGACAAACAGTGTCTTTGAGTTAAAATGTTTTAGCACTCTTACTCAATTGCAGTGATTTGCTTTAATATAAGCTGTCGGTATTATATAACGTCAAATTATTTGGCATGCTGTTGTTGTTAAATTGTTAAAAAATTGCCATGACTGTTTGGAATATTTTTTTAAGCTGCTTTCGATACCACTAAAATATTAATTACAAGAGTTATTTATACGAATTTTAATTCTTTGCCTCATAATTTAATATTCTTATTGCGCGATAGGGTCGCTATATCGTTTATAATCCCTGGAAGCTTTAAATTTAAGGCGGATAAGAGTAACACGAAACCAAACAGGGTAAATGCGTCTATGTTTATTGCTTTTGTGACAAAAGCGTTGTAGTTCGTATAGTTTTGTATAGAAAGAATTATAAAAAATTTCTATTTTGGTATAATTATTTTAAAAAATCCAATTAATATGAATTAAATTCTCATTTAAATCTTTAATATCCACATATATGAAATTGAAGAAATATGTTATCAATATTCGTCTATTGTTTTTTACCTCCGTAAGTCCGAAATATACCTCAATTGCAGAATAATAATTATTTTCTGTTATCGGTGTTCGAATGCTTTCTCCACGACACAATTACTTTCACATCCACGTTACTCTAAGAATGTCATGAAATTTCGATTTTAAGTTTGAGCGCAGATAAAATTACTGTTTGTCTCTCCGTTGGTCTTCAATCGGAGAGAGAACAATATAAAATGGCTGATAGTGCAGGTAAAATCAGGTGGAAAAAAGGTGAAGAGGACGACCTCCAAAACGTTGTTCTGATGTCATTAAAGAGCTGACAGGAAAAAATGAAGCTGTACGTCTTTTTTTGTGAGAGGGGAAATCATCATGGACACCCGTCGCTTAAAGTCTATCACGAACGGGTAGTGCTGGACTCCAACCAGCTAAAACCCCTCCCTCTGTTCTGTGTTTCCTGTTGGCCAGGGACTGCTTTCGCTTTTCATCGGACCCACAGGTCATTTAAGATTGTCGATGTTAATTGGCGTTTCTCCATGGGTTCAGACCTTTCTTTCCTCCTCTTCCTTCTTTTTGATAATGCGGGTTATTCCCTCCTCCAAACTTCTCAAGTTCTCTTCCGTTTCTAGCATCCTCCCTACCATATCTTCCGGAGAAAATAACGACGCCCCACCGTCTCGTCTCTCTTCTCTCCATCTGTTGTCATTCTTGCCAATAACATTTAAGTACTCCATGAAGCACCCATGTCCGTTTAGGGCTTGGGTGAGGTAATAACCTACCTCACCATGCCTCCGTTCCATCAACGCTCTGATGTTCGGGATGCGGCGTCTCGTCCACCTTCCCTTGACTGCAGTGTCCCACCGCCTCTGCCATCTTTGAAACAGCCTGTCCCTGGCCTCTGCCCTCCCGGCTCCTTCAACGATTTCCAGCCGTTCTTTGGCCATCAAATCCAACGCCGCCTCGTACGAAATTAAAGTCGTACGTCTAACAAGCAACAACGACAGATGGCGTGATGCTGTCGAAGGTGCTATCTATATACCAAATAGGGACCAATCAGAACATTGTATGAATCACAAGACGCCTGTAAAGACGTTGTGAAGTAGAAAAAAATTATATCGATAACACGTCATGTCAACAAAAAAAGGCTGCGCTTTTGATAACCATCTGATTTTATGTTTTTTGACATGCTGAAACCGATTCTGATACTAAAAAAAATGTATCGTATCAGTTTTTGTCTACCACCGCTTTTATCCTCTAAAATGGCAAAATAGTCTTGTCATAAGGTCCTCATCTAACTTTTCTGAAGTATTTTAACGCGCTGGGGCCAATTTTGGACAATTTTTTTTCTGTGATATCAGTTTTCATCTACCATCCCCTAAAAAGGGGATGGTAGATGAAGATTCTGATCTAACTTTTCTGAAGCCAAATTTGGACAAAAAATTTTTCTATCGTGTCAGTTTTTCTCTACCACCCCTTTTATCCCCTAAAAGGGAAAAAAGGTTTTGTCCTAGGGTTCTGATCTAACTTTTCTGAAGTATTTTGATACGCCGAAGCCAATTTTAGGCAAAAAAATCTGTCGTGTCAGTTTCACTTGGCCACTCCTAGGAGATAAAAGGGGGTGGTAGAGAGAAACTGACACGATAGAAATTTTTTTTGTCCAAAATTGGCTTCAGTGCCTCCAAATACTCCAGAAGAGTTAGATCAAAACCTTAGGTCAAGACCTTTTTGGCCTTTCTTAGGGGATAAAAACTGACAAAAACTGATGCGATAGATTTTTTTTATATCAGAATCGGTTTCAGCATGTCAAAAAGATGTTTTGATCAAAAGTGCAGCCCCTTTTTTGTTGACCTGTGTAATCAATAATTAGTTAAAACTAATGGGTGCACGGTTACTGACTGGTCTTTGTTTTCGTCATTTTTACAATTGATAAATGCATCTTCCGCTTCTTAAATTACATCCAATTCTTGTCTAGATGATTGAGTAGTTGGTTCATTAATTGCATTGGTGGTGGGGATTGAGTTTATTGCTACTAGAAGTTTTTTGTTCAATATATCCTTATAGGTATAGGAAATTTCTTGAATTGTTACAATCGCCTAAATATGATATATTTTTATTCCTTTTGCCTGTTTTAATGCTTTTTTTGTGGCGCTGTGGAACTAGTCCAATCAGCCAGGTTTGAATGCTTTCAATAAGGTCTTTCTTTCTTTCCTGTCCTGGAGGAACAAATAATAATTTATAAATGTATGTGCCTTTGAACTGTTTTCGATTTTACACAATTAGAAAAAACAATACATTTAAAGTTTTCTTTATTTCAGTAAGTAATTGATTATATACTCTATTTGTTAAATTGTTTAATTTATGCTGCCTTTAGCAACTTCTTGATGTTATCATTAAAATGAAATTATAGGCTGAGAGCCAGACCCAAAACAATTCTCTGAATTTACTAAGCCTGGTTTTTTGCCAGTTGATTACAGTAGTTGTGTACACTAACATACTGCGGTCAGTCGAAATCGAGAAGAGGTGTCTCAGGTACGCCATCAAAGGTGCCATAATTACGGAGGTAATAAAATGAATTTACTAAGGCTGAAAATCGTTATGCAAATTAGATATTGAATATAAATAACAGTTATGTCAGTCAGTCAGTTGAATGTGGGGACGGAGCTGGTCAGTCAGCCCCAATGTATGTACAAAAAATAAATAACGTGCAATTCATTTACTAAACTTCAAAATCTTTGTAAAGGTATTAAATGGTATATTAACCATAAATAAAATAGTCAGTCAACCATTTTGTGGGATAACGCCCGTCAGTCAGCGAAACAAAAAAAAAAAGAAAATTCGTGCGCGCGATCGGTGTGGCAGGCGGCGACTCGCTCTTTTCCTTATTATTACTTAACGAACTATTAAGTAACTTTATTTTAAAGTGTAATTGACAGCAATGTTAATAATATACATTTTTTAAATAATTAAAGACAAACTGAATTTTTGCCAGTTGTTAGGACCTAATTAGAGGAGTATTTTCTCAAAAGTCCCCGCCCCTCCCCCTTGCACTTAATCCCCCACCTGCACTTAAACATCCATTTTGCAAGCCTTTTATGTATCGTTCATATCTCCGTCATTAGTTATTCTAATGTTATAAATTTTATGCCGTGTTATTTCTTAATATCTACTCTTTAAAAAAGCTATTATAACATTTTTCTGTAAACATAATACTTTAACGAAAATTCGCTAAAATATGCAAAATTTTCGCTTTGTATTTGAATTTTTTTGTGGTTTTTAGGGCACAACATTTTGATTTGGAATAATATTGCAAAACATTTTAAATAAAAGTTGTAGTGCAGTTTTCAACCTCTCAAACGATATACGTGCTTCTACTGTTGGGGGGATCGGGAACACGTACAGACTGCAACAAATTAGTGGGTGTCCGCCACGCCTTTACGTAGGGGCATGCGATGCCACTTGCTTGCGTGAAACAAGTAGTTATTCCAAGTGAGAAAGTTTGGATCTGAAAGTAGAACCGATTATATATTATAACATCTAATGACACTATAGGCCTTAATAAGAATATAAACTTTTTACAAATGTATTTATGATCAAAACAGGTTTCTTTGTTATGTTAAGTATCTGCCAGTTCTGGTTCGAGGGAGCTTTGCTCCTAACCTCAAAATCTAAGATGGCTCCATTATTCACCACCTGTGGACCCGTCGTGACCCAGACTGGCAACCGGCAGCTGTGGAGTTTAATAAACTGTTACTAATTTGAGTAATAGAAATCAATGTCATCCACAGCATCAGGGACCTCCCACCCACCACTAGTTAATTTCATCTTTTTATTTTTTTTATCTACATTTTCTTATTTTGTGTTTTACTTTAAAAAATAATTCATAAAATAGTACATATTTACAAATCTTTAGTTTACCTATAGATTACTATTTACATTATATAGATGCTTAATTATCATTTATTATGTCTTGATCATCGTCCACTATTGGTGCGTTGTGACACGAATATCCACTGCAGTGCTCGCACATAGCTGAACAAAGTAAACCCGATTTTCTGCATCCACAATAATTCCCACAAGCACATGACACCAAACGCAAAATATTATTTGGCGCAAAAGGTTTCAAAGAAGTCACTGGTTGGAGAACTTTTTCTCTCCTTCATTTTCCCTTACAGGCTCCAGCTTCCATCCCCATTCAGTAGCTATTGCCTAACCATTTCTGGACTTGCCAGTAAACTCTTAGTATGTGCTGACATGCCTCGGTTGTTGGAGGTAATTTTGCCAGATCTAAATTTGATCGCAAATTTGATTTCTTTGCCAGACTCATAAATTTGAAGTGACGAGCTTCATTCAAGTTTGTATATCTATTGATCCAATATAGTCCAAGTATAAATCTTTCTCCCTTAATTTATAATTGTTCTTTTGATATATTTTCTTGCAAAAATATTGAAGCTTGTTGCTAAGCTTCCACTGAAAATTTCACCATTTCAACGGCTTTTATCTTTCCTAAACCATAAAAGCATGACGTAGTATCACATCCGGTCATTGCATGCACAAACAAGAGACTTCTTCTGATTTTGTGCTGTTCGATCAAATTTTCAATGTTGTAAAATACTTTTGTTGGATCCTTGCCACCGTTTTGCTTACAAAAATGAATTTTCTTTTTCCCTGGAGCTAGGGCCACTAGTAAAGTCAACAAATCTGCAACTTTTTTGATATAATCAACTTCGAGAACGGTTTCAAACACTAATTAAGATATATCATGGGAATCCCAATCTTGAGACATCCCTACACTGCTTGTGTATGTAGGTTCTCTATTGTGAGGTTGTTTTGCCGGCCACTAGAGGAAAGTCCAGGAATTTCCGATGGTATATGTATGCTAAGCACGTATGTAGTATATTTAAACAGAAAAATTGTACTAAAATTGAAAGGGGAGTACTGACGTTCTGGCCAGCCTTCCATTGTACTGCAAATAGTATAATTGTACTAGCGGCGGTAACGCTATTATTTGAATTAAGAGTAACGATGAATGAGCTTGCAATTTTATGTTTAAGGGAGGGTATGGAGGCAAGCACAAGGTGGAGGGGCGGGGACTTTTGAGAAAATACTCCTCTAATTAGCTCCTAAGAACTGGCAAAAATTCAGCTTGTCTCTAATTTCTTCCGACATGTAGTCATTTTTGGATTTCATTGCCTGCGCAAATGATACGGTTGGGGACTGAGCGCCAGAGCAATGTTCATGTTACAAGGCCTTTGTCTCACTTCCTATGCATTTTATAAAAAAATGCTCCAAATGAAAAAAATTTCTTCATTTCATTAGCTACAGCTTACTCTTTACAGTATGCAGTTATTTTGAATAATAAAAAAGTTACCTCGATCCACACTTTTTCGTTGTAAATTGCACAAAAATCACAACTTCTCGATTCATATTTATTTATTTTTCAGTCATATCATAACAAATATTATTTTTGCATACACCGTTGGAAAGCGAAATATTAAAATATCAAGTTTTTACATCAAAGAATGACAGATATATAGGAGTGGGAAGATTAAAAATGTGAATATAGTATTTTTCGTACAAAAGTTAAAAAATTTGTGTTTAATTTGGAAGCGCAAGGGAGAGGGCGGAGACTTTTCGGAAAACCTCCAAGTGAGTTATAACAACTGGCAAAAATTCAGCCTGTCTCTAATTACTTCCGACATATGGTCATTTTAGCCCTTCATTGCTTGGGATGTCCTATCTATATATTAAATATGCTTTTTCTGAAATCGATCGGCAATGTCTACATTTTTTGCGCGATTTCAGATCGAAAAATGCACAATTCCAGTATTTTAGTCCGTTGCTAAGAAACTATCAGAAAACAGACAGAAAAAGATCCGTTGACAAGCAACGATCATATATATATATATATATATATATATATATATATATATATATATATATATATATATATATATATATATATATATATATATATATATATATATATATATATATATATATATATATATATATATATATATATATATATATATATATATATATATATATATATATATATATATATATATATATTAGACAGTAAATAAATACACGCAGACAAACCAACTCATATTAAAATTGCATTTATTAGTAAGCAGTTAGAATGTAATGCATTAATACAAATTCCTTAATTTACAGTAATACTGATTGTGATTTCAGAAAAAATAGTATGTTTATTTCGGTGCGAAAGCACATTCCCGGACTTCGATGCTTGCATCGTCGTTCGGGAGTGTATTGCTTTCACACCTAAATACACAAAACCGCTGCCCAAGGAATCACTACTTCCACATCCAGATTCTCTATCCAAGTCACTCACAACGAAAAAACTTTGTATGTGAAAATAATTGTTTATGGAACTTTAATAATATAATATTTGAAATCTTCTACCCCAAAAACCCATAAAACGATACACCACATCGGTAGTGGGGTGGTGATAGGGGGGTGGTAGTGGGGGGTGGACGAAGTAAAAAAATATTTTGAGGTTTCTGGTTCCTGTACATACACTAAATCACAATTTCTTTTCATCCCCTTTAATAAGGGGGTGGGGGTGGCTAATGCCAATTTTATTTTTGAGACCTTAGCTTCTCTTGTATATACTAAATACCAATTTCGTGGACTCTTACCTGCTTGATTTACCCATTTACCCCAAATTTACCCCAATTTACACCCCAACCCTTCGACGGAACAAGATGAAAATATAATCTAGTTCTAGATCTCGTTAAAGTACATATGTGTACCAAATTTCAAGTCAATATCTTAAACGGTTCCAGAGTAAACGTGCGCACAAAAAAAGCTAGAGACAGACAGACAGACAGACAGACCGACAGACAGACCGACAGACAGAATTTTTTTTTTCGCTCAAACTTAAAATCTCGACGTTTCATGACATTTTAAGCCTATTTGGACAATAAAAATTTTTAAAATTTTTTTTGTCGTTACTATACTTCCACTGGACGTGGAAGTAATATACTATTTTACAACGTGCACAATGTCCGTCAAGAATCGAACAAGTGAGTAGCATTAAATTATCAATTCACACATTTTGTAATAATATTGTAAAAAGAAAGTGAAATATACTCCCACATTTGTCTATCGACATAGACATAGAAATGAGAAGAATAATAAAAATTATAATACAAATCAAGTTTATTCATCTTTTATTACCTAAGGAAAATCTTTGTGTACATTTTCCAGTGGAGTTTTAAATCATTGCTTTCCATTTAGATCATTGCGTGTCCAGCAGAGAAACAGAATGACAACAATTTGTCATTTTATAAAATGTGACAGACAAGCATTTACCAAAATGAATGCTCAAATACCGTTGTTTTCAATTCTAACGGTGTTACGAATTGTGACAGTTATAAATTTGTACTATTTCCTGTTAAGATAGACTTTTCCCAAAGCGGATGCACATTAAATTATTATTTGAGCAAAAACCAAAAATTAATTTATATTCGTATGAAAGTGGCGTAATAATAGCCGGGGAGCCTATAGAAACTAAAAGTGCCCTATAACCTCGCGAACACACAAAAACTGAAGTCGTATTCTTATGTTACATGACCTGCCGAATTCGAATATGAAGGTGGCGATTCGACTCGGAATTGTGAAATCGAAAAAAAAATAGCACTTTTTTACTAAATTTCTTGGAAATACAGTATTTTATATTTCTCATTCCATAATTTTGTTTTCAACTACTGACTCGGCTTGAAAATTTGGACACATATATTCTGAAATATGATGAATCGATTGCCATACACAAAATTGTAGTAAACATAAAATATCTAGTACAAAATAATTATTTTCATTCCAAATTACATGAATTCTCAGTGGCTTCATTAAAAAAGTCTGTATTGAGGAAATGTTTTATTGTTAAAGATAGAGTAGTAGCATAACCGAGTGAAATGTAGTTTAAAGTCTGTATTAATTTTTGAAAAACAAAAATCTTTGTTTATAACAGCTTGGTGGTCATAGAAGTGTAATAAGTTTGACTCTTTTATACGCCGCATTAAATCGTGCGTTACGTTGCAACAGACTCAAAGACGGAGGAGCTGTAAAGAATAAAAAAAATGTGTATTAATTATGTATTTATTGTAATCGACTGGTTAAAATTTAAATAACTTACGTTGAACAGTTCTAAAGATCTTCTATATTATATAGAAAAATAGTCCACTTTTTAAAGAGATTTTAACCAACCGAATAAGCATTAAGTAACGTTTTTGTCAACCACTCCGAAATTTTAAAATAAAATATGAAAAAAATTTCAAAAAAGTATTATTCACCTCGAATACATATTTTCCAAAATATAATGGATTAAAACTTGGTATTGCACATTTTTCAATATAACTTAGCAGATCTTCAAAACTGCTCTACGTAACTTATTCTTTTAGCGGTTGGTTTACATAGACACATGATTTTTTCAATTTTATTTGGTCCTCCGTTTTTGAAATATTCAAGGTTAAAGTGGTTAAAGAGCTCCATATATTGAATTGTCTAAGTGCTCAATACATTTGAATCGTATATAGCTAGATAATAAAATTCTCCACAAGGACACAAGAAATACATTTTTATTATTCGAGGTATATACACTTGCCTTCGCATAAACTACTTAAAACAAATATATATATATATATATATATATATATATATATATATATATATATATATATATATATATATATGCAGTGTCGGTGAGAGGTAAACTCTCATATGGTCAGATGCTACTATACGTCGGACAAATGTCACTGACGTATAGCGACTTGCCTTTTTGCAAGTACCAAGAGCGGCGACCTCTAGCCTTAGTGGGCTATACTCACTGTTTATGAAATCGGATTTGAAGGAAGCAACTACTCAGCGGGCAAATACCCCGACCTGCATTGAATTACACCTTCAAATCGTGATCAGTAACCAACTATCATTTGTCTGTTCCTAACCAGACATATACCGGTTTCGAACTTATTATGTTCTCATCAGTATGCCATAGGTCATGGAACAGACAAATGATAGTGGTCAACTTGCTAGTCTTATACAAACTGAATCAAATGGAGTGTCGGTGAGAGGTAAACTCTCATAATGATAGTAAACGTAGTAAAATTTAATAAAAGTTCTTTGACAGTTAGATACAAGATGGCGCCATCATAGGTTCCTGTGGTGTTTTTTTGCTATACATCACATGGCTGTTTCTGAAAACATGAAGCAGAATGGTGTCAGTGTTAATCTTTTAATTATCTAGCAATCAATTAACAATGAAACCAATAGATTACATAAACATCATAAGCAATTGTTGCTCATTTCTAATAGTACGATAGTGAAAATGTCTGTACAGAAGTTCACCAATTTTAAATTATAACCTCAGCTTACTAGTAAGTTAACAATTATAATATTATAATTAAATTTTACTAATTTTCATTATCTAATTGTAGCCTTGAAAAAGAAAATAAACATTTTCGAAAGCTCGGCATAGTAAATAAGAGTTTTACTTCATCGCCCACTTGTCCGAAGCCCTACTAAATTTAGATTGTTAGATTGTTAGATTTGCTAAAATCGAATTACAGCGTTTCGTAGTAATATGTGATTATTACACTTAACGCGCCAGACTTGCAATTTGTTGTAGTCTGGTCAATTTCCTTATTTTTAAATAAGGATGTATAGAGGGTTGCTTCAGAGAGAAATTTACGTTTAGTAAATATATATATATATATATATATATATATATATATATATATATATATATATATATATATATATATATATATATATATATATATATATTTACTAAACGTAAATTTCTCTCTGAAGCAACCCTCTATACATCCTTATTTAAAAATAAGGAAATTGACCAGACTACAACAAATTGCAAGTCTGGCGCGTTAAGTGTAATAATCACATATTACTACGAAACGCTGTAATTCGATTTTAGCAAACACCGACCGAAAGACTTATTCCTAAATTAAAGGAACTCTCGTGTCAGCCACTGCACACCACTTGCAGACTGCAGTTTCGAGCTGTTGGCTCTCATCAGTGCAAGGTAGGCATGCAGTGACTGGCAACGAGATTTCGGGTGACATGGTACATGTTCACAATCTTAAGATTGCAACATGCAAAATAAATCGAAGGCGCCATCTCGCGGTCGCTGTTCACTACAATCGAATTGGTTCGCCTGAGATGGGCAGCAAATGTTCAAAAATATGCTTCTAGAAGGCAGAGTATTTACTAAACGTAAATTTCTCTCTGAAGCAACCCTCTATACATCCTTATTTAAAAATAAGGAAATTGACCAGACTACAACAAATTGCAAGTCTGGCGCGTTAAGTGTAATAATCACATATTACTACGAAACGCTGTAATTCGATTTTAGCAAACACCGACCGAAAGACTTATTCCTAAATTAAAGGAACTCTCGTGTCAGCCACTGCACACCACTTGCAGACTGCAGTTTCGAGCTGTTGGCTCTCATCAGTGCAAGGTAGGCATGCAGTGACTGGCAACGAGATTTCGGGTGACATGGTACATGTTCACAATCTTAAGATTGCAACATGCAAAATAAATCGAAGGCGCCATCTCGCGGTCGCTGTTCACTACAATCGAATTGGTTCGCCTGAGATGGGCAGCAAATGTTCAAAAATATGCTTCTAGAAGGCAGAGTATTTACTAAACGTAAATTTCTCTCTGAAGCAACCCTCTATACATCCTTATTTAAAAATAAGGAAATTGACCAGACTACAACAAATTGCAAGTCTGGCGCGTTAAGTGTAATAATCACATATTACTACGAAACGCTGTAATTCGATTTTAGCAAACATCGACCGAAAGACTTATTCCTAAATTAAAGGAACTCTCGTGTCAGCCACTGCACACCACTTGCAGACTGCAGTTTCGAGCTGTTGGCTTTCATCAGTGCAAGGTAGGCATGCAGTGACTGGCAACGAGATTTCGGGTGACATGGTACATGTTCACAATCTTAAGATTGCAACATGCAAAATAAATCGAAGGCGCCATCTCGCGGTCGCTGTTCACTACAATCGAATTGGTTCGCCTGAGATGGGCAGCAAATGTTCAAAAATATGCTTCTAGAAGGCAGAGTATTTACTAAACGTAAATTTCTCTCTGAAGCAACCCTCTATACATCCTTATTTAAAAATAAGGAAATTGACCAGACTACAACAAATTGCAAGTCTGGCGCGTTAAGTGTAATAATCACATATTACTACGAAACGCTGTAATTCAATTTTAGCAAACACCGACCGAAAGACTTATTCCTAAATTAAAGGAACTCTCGTGTCAGCCACTGCACACCACTTGCAGACTGCAGTTTCGAGCTGTTGGCTCTCATCAGTGCAAGGTAGGCATGCAGTGACTGGCAACGAGATTTCGGGTGACATGGTACATGTTCACAATCTTAAGATTGCAACATGCAAAATAAATCGAAGGCGCCATCTCGCGGTCGCTGTTCACTACAATCGAATTGGTTCGCCTGAGATGGACAGCAAATGTTCAAAAATATGCTTCTAGAAGGCAGAGTATTTACTAAACGTAAATTTCTCTCTGAAGCAACCCTCTATACATCCTTATTTAAAAATAAGGAAATTGACCAGACTACAACAAATTGCAAGTCTGGCGCGTTAAGTGTAATAATCACATATTACTACTACTAAATAAGGATGTATAGAGGGTTGCTTCAGAGAGAAATTTACGTTTAGTAAATACTCTGCCTTCTAGAAGCATATTTTTGAACATATATATATATATATATATATATATATATATATATATATATATATATATATATATATGAAGTATTTGTATTTGCAAAGGTATGGATTCACATTTATTGTCATCATGATGGCAGTTATCTTTCCGTTTTTCTTGTGTCATTGAAATTCAATAAGTTTTGGTATTTTTACCTGAACTAAGTAGGCTGCTCTGTAAATGGAGCATTGTAAATATGCTCTCAGAACATGACAACGAAATATGCTTACCGTAGAACGTAAGTTTCTAAAAGTAATACATATTTAAAAGGCGAAATTTTAAATTAATACACATATTGGCAATTATATAACTGTTACTTCTGTACATAGCTTAGGTATGCCGTTTTTACAGGTGTTATCCACGTTGCTTTTAGGTAATATCCCTCCGTCTACGGCGTCGGGATATTACCAAGCCAATGCTTTCGGAAACTGTGATAAAATTATTTCGTATTATCAACGTCCTTGGGATATTATTGCTGAGAAGATAACATCGTCATAGAATGCGCAGAGACCGATATCGTCACCGTGAGCTCGTTACCTAGGCTATTTTTACAACTGCATGGTCGTCGCACTGTCTGCTACAATTAATATTTAAATAAAAAATGGATGGAACCGTGACGTATGTTATCTCCTCTAAGTAATTCCACTCTACTTATACGGATAATCACAAACTAGTTGAAAATAAACCTATCTATTTTTTGTTATTTTTAACAATATTTACAATTACATAAAAAACTAACAGTAGTAAACTAAACACTTTGTACTCACAATAAACGTAATAAAATAAGAATCATCTGTTGCCGCTACAGTTATAGTTTGCGCACCAGAGCAGTGTTCGTGTTACAAGGCTCTTTTTCTCAATTACTATGCATTTTATAAAAAAATACTTGAAATAAAAAAATGCACATTTCATTAGCTACAACTTACTCGCTTACAATATGTAGTTATTTTGGAAAATAAAAAAGTTAATTCGATCCACTCCATTTCGCTGTAAATTACACAAAAGTGGCAACTCTTCCAATAATATTTATTTATTTTTCAGT
This sequence comes from Rutpela maculata, assembly GCA_936432065.2. Taxonomy (NCBI): domain Eukaryota; kingdom Metazoa; phylum Arthropoda; class Insecta; order Coleoptera; family Cerambycidae; genus Rutpela; species Rutpela maculata. Next base: position 133,720,784 of record OW386287.2, on the reverse strand, counting down.
GATATTAAAACAAATATTATTTTTGCAAACACCATTGGAAAGGTAAAGGCTTGAGTAGTGTAATACCAAAATATCAAGTTTTTACGACCACAAATGACAGATATTGATTGATTTTTCAACCTCCCCCACCCAAATTTTTAATTAAAAAAATCGGCAGCTATTGGAAGCGGCTGGAACCTCCCCACCCGGTGAATCTTTGAAGTCGAAAAGAGCACTAAACAATATGAACGATCTCATTTAATTATATTTATTAAGTTGAAATATTTTTTTCGTATTAAATCAGAAAAAACGTCTTGCGTTCGGTGGGATTTTGACCTAAGAACTTGAGTGTTAAATTTATAGTCTGCACAACATTAATATTTTATTCAATGTTTTTAATACAAATATATGCTTCATCGGATCGTAGCCCGAGGCCAGCCAGACAACCACGGTGAACACCGCCGTGGCGAGTGTGAGGCTGGACGGGGTAGGTCCGGTTTGGCTTGGAGAAAAATAGAAAAGTAGCTCCTGTCTTCTGTAGGCAGGCTTAAAGACTAGGTTAAAATTATAATGTGTCCACATGGACCTAAAATTAATATAAAAATAAACACAATTCTATAAAAACGTCCGTAGGCAAGAGCACTTAATAATTTTGATTATTGATACGGGAAACAACTAAACGAAAAAACCTCTTCGTTGGTAATGGGATGGATGGCAGGGATGGCCATCTTTGGAAAAAACCATATAACTCTTGATGGACAGTTTCCCTGCCAGATGTAGCCAGGGTAGTGTTCATGGTGGCTCGTTTAAGTTTGAGTTGGTATATTTTGTTTTATCTTTTGGCCTCGACCAATTTTTCACTAAATCGGTCGGGGAAGTGATAGCTGTCAAATTTTTAGTTCCAATGTTTCTCTGGGGAATTTGGTTTTTGAAAAATGTTTAGGTTGGTACCAATGTCTTAAATTGTTTTTAGGTTATGTAGTACTATTATTAGGTTATGTTACCGGAAGAATTTCCGGCGAGATGCCGGAAGTAGTGGAAATAGTTTTTAAAATTTAATGTCACTGTCACTTTTAAAGTTTTATTGGAAAAAACTCACCGAAAGCGTTCCGGTGGGGATGCTTACACTTGTAGGGCTTGTAAGCGGTTCAGGATGGCCTCTCACACCATCCGTGGGCTTTATAAACGTCGAAAAAACTTGTAATCTCTCGATGCACTTGACACGTCAAAAATACTCAGCCTACAGTCTGCACGCTTTAACACACTAGCAGAGAACTTATACCACAAATGGACCCGTAGTACTTTTTGGGAATTTTCCTTTGAGTCCATTTAATAAAATTTGACATTTTTCTGAAAATTTGACATTTTTCTGAAGTTATATTTTTCCGAAAATTTGACATTTTTCTGAAGTGACATTTTTTCGAAAATTTGACATTTTTCTGAAGTGACATTACTCCGAAAATTTGACAATTTTCAAACATTTGACATTTTTCTGAAAGGTGACATTTCTTCGAAAATTGACGTTTTTTCGAAAATTTGACATTTTTCTGAAAAGTTACATTTTTCCGAAAATTTGACATTTTCCTGAATTTTTGACATTTTTCTGAAAAGTGACATTTCTCTGAAAATTTGACATTTTTTCGAAAATTTGACATTTTTCTGAAGTGACATTACTCCAAAAATTTGACAATTTTCAAACATTTGGCATTTTTCTGAAAGATGGCATTTCTTCGAAAATTTGACGTTTTTTCGAAAATTTGACATTTTTCTGAAAAGTGACATTTTTCTGAAAATTTGACATTTCTGAAAGTGACATTTCCCTGAAAATTTGACTTTTTTCTGAAAGGTGACATTTTTCTGAAAGGTGACATTTCTTCGAAAATTTGACGTTTTTTCGAAAATTTGACATTTTCCTGAATTTTTGACATTTTTCTGAAAAGTGACATTTCTCTGAAAATTTGACATTTTTTCGAAAATTTGACATTTTTCTAAAGTGACATTACTCCGAAAATTTGACAATTTTCAAACATTTGGCATTTTTCTGAAAGGTGACATTTCTTCGAAAATTTGACGTTTTTTCGAAAATGACATTTTTCTGAAAAGTGACATTTTTCTTAAAATTTGACATATTTCTGAAAAGTGACATTTCCCTGAAAATTTAATATTTTTTCGAAAATTTGACATTTTTCTGAAAAGTGACATTTCTCCGAAAATTTGACGTTTTCCTGAAAATTTGACATTTTCTTAAAAATCTGACATTTTTCTGAAAAGTGACATTTCTCCGAAAATTTTATATTTCTTGGAAACTTAAAAACAAAAAAAAATTTCGTGACTCGTCTTGTAGAAATATTTTTTTGATATCATCAGTTCGCCTGTTATAAGAATTTTATGCTTTTACGACGTCATCAGAACGTAGGTGTATTTTTAATTCACTCGTATTCATTCCACCCATCTACAATATTTCCACCTACGTTTCAAACTTTAATTGGATGTTTCCAGTTAAGTCGATATCTGCACCAGTTTCTAAGAATTTTTCTTATTTGTGACGTCATGTGACGTAGGTGTATTATTAATTCACTCGTAATCTGTCCGTCTACAATATTTATACCCACGTTTCAAATTTCAGTTCGATATCTTCAACCGTTCCCGAGTTATCAGCCGAAATCACTGAACACCTCTGTCATTATTAGAATATCACCCTGTACATTGCACTGCTTTGAGAACAAAACAAGTGAAATTTTTGTTTTTTAATTTTTTTCACGGAAACCAAATCGAAAAAGTGCAAGTGTGATATATCGTTGAAATCGGAATTTTTACTGCTTTTCTATGGTTCAATTACAAATTGCGAGTAATCATAAAATAAACAACTTGTTGTGCCAAAACGGCACTAAACGTAATCCGATCTCAACCAAAACCTTTTCAGATCTTCTGGAGCACTAAAGAAACCCTCATGCAAAGTTTCATCCAAATCCGTTTAGTAGCTTCGCCGCTATCGTGCTAACATACATACACACACACACACACACACACACACACACACACACACACACACACACACACACACACACACACACACACACACACACACACACACACACACACACACACACACACACACACACACACACACACATACATACACACAGACATTTTTCAAAAACAATTTTTTTGGGTTCCTGGGACCTCAAAACGTAAAGATTTGATGTTATCTCAATTTTCGATTTTGGACTAATTGTAGTAACCTCCCACAATTTTATTGTGGGGAGGTTAAAATATGTTACTGAGGCGTTTTTACATAAAAATTAACTGTCTGTTATATGGCATATTGTTAGGTTTGTATGTACTACTAACGGAAAAAATTGGGTGTCTGGGAGGTTTTCATACATCGGGGAACCAACCGTGACCCCGGAAGAAATAGCCAGAGCTCCCATTGACCGTACACTCGCCTCTTGGAGAGAGTACGGCTGGGTTTCTGGCACCACAACCCATAAGGAAAAAAGAATGGACAATTTTTTTTTTTTGCAAAATCGTCGATTAAATTGACACTTTCAATTTTTTTGCATCAGTAAAATGCCGTAAATTTTAGGGTTAGGCTAAAAATAATAAAGACAGCTAGCTAGAGATATTTATAAGTGGACTCTGGATACAGAATTTAAACGAAGTCGGTCAATTGGTTTCTACAGTAATCTGCAAAGTGCAATAGTCACTAAATGTTTAAAAAAATGTGATTAAAATGTGTTTTAACCGCCTTCCATGTCACCTCAATGACCCTCTTAAGTCTAGATCTAGATTTGTCTGAGTAAAGACGGGGCCCTACAGTTTATGGTGGAATCCGAACCACTTCTTGGGGAAAATTTCCTATGAAAAATGTTTTCGCTGTGTGGGGCTCGAACCCACTTCGCTAGGTATGCTCAGAGTGCAAGCTAGACGCGCTAACCCACTGAGCCACCGACCCGCTCGATACAGAACCTTTATTATTTTATCTGGTTATAGGTAGGCAATGGAAGATATATTTACATCGGTTTAAAATTCAAGTCAAGTCAAGGGGCGAGCTTAGAGGCGACTTCAATGTGAATATCAGTCGATATTCCGTTGAAGCAACGTCGAGCGCGGTTAGTACTTGGAAGGGTCACCCATCTGGGGAAATACAGCGTTCTCGTCCCACCTTCTAGCGGCTTGTATATCAGTGTATACGCGGAAGTTACGTAATTTCAGACGAGGATTACGTAGTGGATATACCATCCTTCGGAGGGGATGTAAATCAGGCGGTCCCTTGTCTATTAAATGTTAGGCAAGTAAAAGATCCCTACTGTTATTAAGGGAAGAGGTTCGGCAAAATTTCCAGGTTGGGGGTAGCTCGTCTCCTGGCGTCGGTGATAGGCCTTGGTAGCGGAAATAGGCCGACGTTAAATAGTTAAAAAAAAAAAAGTCAAGTCAAGAGTGGGACGATTTAATTTATTTTTTATTTATTTAAAAAGTTTCCAGTTATACATAAAGTACCGTTTTATATTAGTATGATGTCATGCTACTGAATCCACTTATCAGAAGATCCGGCAGCGACGTACTGTACACAGTCCCCATAAGAAAATAACACACAGGCAACTGCGTTCTTTTGTCTTTCCTACCTTTGTATCCTTACCGCATGACCGTTGCTAGGCAACGAAACGCAATATTAATATTCCACATCACATGCCAGCCAAAAATTCAACAACATGTAATCCGATCCTACGTACCCCAATTCTCCACTTTTCTAATGAATTTTTATAAAAAAAAATTACGATTATAATTTTAATTTTGTAAAATTAATAAAAATTTATATTTTTAAATTTATTTCGAGGTTTGGCCCCGGAGTCTCTGGACTCCTCCAGGCCGACACTGCTTATATGCCCGTATTCTGTTAATATTGTGTTTATTTATTTTGCCTACACGGTGACTTTACGGTTTTTACAGAAAATACTGTAATATATTTTGTTTCAACTTGCATACATGGCACTGTTAATGCCTAGTGATCACACTCCACAAGATGTTTATGGAGTATTAGTCGAAACATTTGCATTTTCGTTCTTTCTCTACCGTGTGCACTGATGAGCATGGGAAGGCGAAACGCGTCTGCCTCTGTTGTGAAATGAATGGGCTTCAACCAGCTCCTAACACTTTCAATTCTATGGTTTGCTGCACCGAAAAGTGCAAATTATAACCAGACTTAAAAATTAGAACAGTCTAGTGCGTCAAATATAGTACGCTAGCTATTTACATCCATTGCATTCGAAATAGTCGAACTTTGTAAAACATTTACTTCTGAATACTCTTTACCATCTTGCATAGATGGCACCGTTAATGCCTAGTGGTCATACTTCACAAGAAATTTAAGGAGTATTGGTTGAAGCGTTTGCATTTTCGTTCTCCATCGCGGGTTTTTCGACTCGTATTATTAAGATGATACAGTCATATATATATATATATATATATATATATATATATATATATATATATATATATATATATATATATATATATATATATATATATATATATTTATTATGTTTCCCACTATTTTTGTGTGGAAAAACGATAATAAATTTTATTTTTATTTGTTTAGCATGAGTGTCTGTTCTTGCATACTCACTCCTCTCAGGGTTAAAGTAGGTTCAAAGAAACAAATCAGGAATTTTACGATCAATAAAACACTGTAATTGAGAATAGATTTGATTTTATTAAATTTACTGGAATATGGTTGTTTTGCAAGAATTTTTACAGTGATAAATTATACAAAAATGAATGTTGGGCGCCGTTAAAAACATATAATTATTTAAAAATCTGACATGAAATTTGTTTACAAAAAGAAAAAGGAAAACTCTGATGTGGTTTTATTCTTACGTACTAGTGAGACTTTTTACCTTAACATCCGATCGGTAGCTACCGCGCGACCGCAAACACCAAGACGTGGAGAGAAATCCGCTTCTAGTTGTCGTTGCTAACTTGGCTGCAGTGTTGACAAGCGACAGTACAGCTGATGTGATATGGACGATCCTTCTGTTTCGTTCTTGTTTTGTTGCAAATAAAACTTCTCTGGATACTGGATTTTTGTTAAAACGATGCACTATTTCGTTGCACTTAAATTTGTGCCGAGGTGAGTACCAATTTATATTTTCGAAGACGACTTTTACATGTAGGGAAACTGCCCTTGTTTACAATTTTCAATTTTACTAAATTTAAGATTTATTTTCTCAATTCTCGTTTTCATATAACCAAGGAAACTATTTTTGAGTCATTACAATACTCTTACTTTGATTTGAATACTAAATATATTTACTTTACTTCAAAATTTCAATTTTCTTCTTTTAAATATTTTTAGGTTATGTCTTCCGCTAAAAATTTGCGTGCGGTTAGTTTCGTAGTTGAATAATGACTGAATTGTAAATTCTGGCTTTCTATTGGGCCAAAATGAAGTATTTGACAGGACTTTACGCCTTGATTCTTTTGAAAAGAAAAATTTAATTTATGAATTTACTTTTTCTAGCTTTATGTTTTATTAAATGTTTATTTTACTACTTGAGTTTTATTTCTCATGCTTTTCTGAGTATTCTGATATGCAATACATATTGATTTATGCCTCAATTGCAATTTTTCATGGTTATGTGAACTCGGACATATTTTAACAATTTCCAGCCTTAATACCTAATTTTAGCTACCAAACCATATTCCTGCTTATAATTTAAAGTACATTTAACATTTATTAACACAATTTCAACACCTTACTCTATTATTCTTACTAATACTGAACTATGCATTTTAGCATGTCGTTTGAGGAGAAACTTGTCACCCCCTACAAAATACTACATGATGTGTTGGACAAAACTACACTAAATCTATGGACCTAGCCAAACTCTGTAACAACAAAGTGAAATACTCTAAGAAAAAACCTTTTTACAAACTATTTTACACAATTTTAAGAAAAGTTCATCTGACAGCTATGTGATTTTCTCACTGTGGGCCCCATTTGAAGTTTAATTAAAGGGAACTTACGTCGTAGAGTAAGTATAAACCATATTGTTTCTGTTTTGACACATTTTATCCTATTACGATAGGTATTTTTATGAAATACCTGTGAAGTTTGGTTCCAAGCGTAACCTCCCGTTTAAACTTTTTGTTATTTTCTACCCTGCTTATGTAGTCCTTTTATTATAAGTTTGTGCTTGTTTAAGCTTACAAATTATCACCTTTTTAATTGTTTATTGTTAAATTTATGATTACACTTTTTATTTATTGATAAATTTTTATTATTTTTAGGTTCAAACCACCCTCTCATGTGTGTCAAGAGTTCCTGTTGGTTTGCCACCATTTGGCTTTGTACAAAAGTTTATTTAAGCATCGTTGCACTTTAACGATACCTTGTTTTGATGTTATTCACAAATAAAGTCTTCCAATGTACAGGTATGCACTATTTTCTTACTGCTAGATATATTGATAAATTTATTTACAATTCAAACACTTATTACTAAATTCAACTGCAGTGCTTTATTCTAACGACATAAACCTGCCTTCAGCATGTGATTGGAGTGCCTCTGCATCTCACAAGCACTCGTGCATAAAGTAACCACCATCAGTGGCGTTTCTGAGTTTTATTTGATATAGATTACTAATTTTATTGTTTAAAGTGAATTGTTCCAATATATTATATTGTTTGGGGAGAATATTGCGACATTTCCCCCTTAAATAATAAATTTTGACACGTGTGAAAAATTTATTAGTTCTGTCAAAGTTGCGATATTCGAACCAAACAGATACACGTGCTTTTACGTACTTGATATGATTCATTTAACCAGGGTCATATGGGTAGAGCAATCCTACGTGGAATTTCCCCCTTGATTTGTTGTGAATGTTTCGTAATGTTTCAGTGTTTTTTCTTTCAATTAAACGTCTAATAATATTAAATTTACCTATTACAAAACTAATAATAACGATTTTATTTCCCATTACAGTTTTAACATTTATTCTGTACCCTTTTGAAAATATTTTCTTTTTTGTTTCAGGAACTGATTCGTCTCCTTCCCCTTTGGACATCAACTTGTGGATCTTCTCTGATACCTCATCTTGTGATTTTTTAAATTTTACCTTTTTAGTATATGTTTTTGATTTAGTCAATTTACCTTTTTCTTTATTAATATCTAGTGATTTTATACAATTTGTTCTAGCACTTTCAATTATGTTTGATTTTATCATATTTGAAATTTCATCTTGTACTTGACTACGATGTTTAAATGGAATGGGATAAGTTTTACTTTTAAAAGGCTTATTTTCATCTACTTCTAACTTGTGTACATACCCTTGAGCTACCCTTGGCTCATAATTAATTAGTGAAATATATTTTTGTAACAGTTTTTGTACTATTTTATCATACTTGGAGAGACAGTTTATCAGGAGTTCTTCGGACTTAACAAAACTCGTATTAACTACATATGTGGTACCTTCCACCATATGCTTACCGCAATTATTTATTAATTCATTGGCCTTTTCGCCTATATTTAAATCGGGATCATTGCCCATTACCGCATTTACTTTGGGAACTTTGCCCATTACCGCATTTATATTGGGATCTTTGCCCTTTACCGCATTTATTTTGGGATCTTTGCCCATTAATTCATTCATATTAAAGATGGGTATTCTTTCACCCTCTATTAACAATATTTTTTCTCCCAAGTCTATTTTAGCCCTGATCTCCGATAAAACGTCCTCTCCTAAAACAATATCATAATTCATGTTCGTCACAATAATAAAATCCCCCTTAAATTCTTGATTTTGAAACTTGAAAGTAGTGCTCAAAACTTTATTTGATTCCATGAACCTTTTCCCATTTAAACTTACCAATTTGATTTTTGCTATGTTTATACAATTATTTATGTTATTATTAAAATGTTTATTAAATACCTTTTCATCAATTAAACTTATTTCAGACCCTGTGTTAACTAGCGTTTTTAACGTGATATTATTTATTTTAATGTTTACTATAGGCAATTGACTAACCTTGATATTTTTTATTTCATTTTCCGTATCAGTTCCGATGTACTCTCGCGGGTGTTCATAATTATGCATGTTTAAAAACTTCCTATCTAAAAATCCTGGTCCTGTGACCTGGTATTAATTTGCGCAACAGTCTCTATCCTGTTTACATCTTTCTGCGCGTTTTCAACTATTGTACTCCCCCTTTGAATGTTAGTGTTTGCCACTTGCGCAAATGTTCGATTTCCCCCTTTTGACTCATCATAATTTTGTCTCCTGTCTTCCCACTGTACCTGTCTCCTTGGCATTTGTTGATTATTATTTTCCCTGCTATTTACATTGTTACCTTGTTCCCTGTAAATTTGATTTTCATTGTAACCTCGTCTTTGATTATTGTCATATCTATTAGTGTTTCCCTCATATCTACCATAATTATTGCCGTTATATCTCTCTTGATAATTCCTGTTTTGATACCCCCCTTGATTGTTAAAATTTGACCTATTTTGATTTGCTCCTTGACTATTAAAATTATATCTATTTTGATTTCCCCCTTGATCATTAAAACTTTTATTTTGGTAAAATTCACCCCCTCTGTTAAATCTGTTTCCATTATCATACCTATTATTTTGATTTTCGTTTCTACTTATGTTCTGGTAGACATTTTGATTATTATTATCGTCTATTTCCCTCAAATACTCAATTAAGTTATCTAAAGTGTTAATTCTTTGTGTGATTATTACATTTTGAATGATTGACGAAAAATGTCTCGCAATATATTTAACAATTTCACCCTCCGTAAATTTCGGTTCTAAATGGATCACGTTATAAATCTTTCTTAAAACATAGTTTTCCCTTGATAATCCTTGTCTTTCATTATACTTCCCACTAAACAAATTTTGCCTGACCTTTTGCTGGGTAAAATCACTCCAATATTGTTTCATTAATAGCTCTTCAAATTCATCTATACTCTGAAATCTACTTTCAATCATGGAATACCAATACTCGCTTTCTCCCTTTAACATGGTCTGTATATTGGATTTTAAATTTGCTCCCCGTGGTAACGTGTTCATGTGTTGTCTGAGTCTTGTAATAAATACTTTGGGATGGATACGATTATCCCCGTAGAAAAAGAATGTTGTCTTATTGCATATGTTTGTGTATGTGGGTGTATGTGTTTGTTTTTGTGTTTGTGTTTGTGTTCCCTCTCTTAATAGCCGCGTATTCTGTAAAACTAAACTCTCCTGTTCTTTTATTTTATTAGCCAAATTTTCCCCTTGTTTTTTGATTTTGTTTTCCAATTCAATAACCGAATCATCTACCCTATTTTCTACCTGTCTTGAAATCTCTGCCCTTAATTCCGACCTTACCTCGCTTACCTTATCGTTTACCTCACAACTAATAGTTTCTCCAATTCTTTCCCATCTGTTTTCCCAGCTTTCTACTTGACTTTTTAGTTCTGCCGTGGTCTCTTCTATTTTTCTTAACTTTTCATCCATTCTCTTGCTTAAATTTTCCTCAAGCACGTTGATTCTCTCTCCAATATTTTGTACCATTTCTTCTCTGTTTTGCTGCATTTGTTCATTTATTTGTCCCAAGTTCTGCGCTACCTCCTCTCTATTTTGTTGCATTTGTTGGTTTATTTGTACGTTCATGCCTGCTACCATGTCCATCAATTTTTGTAACATGTTAGGGTCTTGTTGTGTGGCCCCAACTTGTTCTGTGTCCCCAATTTGTTCTTCTTGCTGTGAAGATGAACCAGCTTCTTGTTCTTGACCTGACATATTGACTTTCTTACCTGACCTTAATTTCATGTATGTTTAAGTGAATTTCTCACAACTATTGTCAGAACTAATAAACCTTTTAATGAATTTCTTGTTAAACCTTTTATATAACAATTGGAACTTTAAAAATTTGTAAATTATTTTATATTGATTGTTTTCCTGATTGTAAAAAAAATTTTAGTAATCTTATATTTGCCCCACGTTCAGGCCGACATATATTTATTATGTTTCCCACTATTTTTGTGTGGAAAAACGATAATAAATTTTATTTTTATTTGTTTAGCATGAGTGTCTGTTCTTGCAGACTCACTCCTCTCAGGGTTAAAGTAGGTTCAAAGAAACAAATCAGGAATTTTACGATCAATAAAACACTGTAATTGAGAATAGATTTGATTTTATTAAATTTACTGGAATATGGTTGTTTTGCAAGAATTTTTACAGTGATAAATTATACAAAAATGAATGTTGGGCGCCGTTAAAAACATATAATTATTTAAAAATCTGACATGAAATTTGTTTACAAAAAGAAAAAGGAAAACTCTGATGTGGTTTTATTCTTACGTACTAGTGAGACTTTTTACCTTAACATCCGATCGGTAGCTACCGCGCGACCGCAAACACCAAGACGTGGAGAGAAATCCGCTTCTAGTTGTCGTTGCTAACTTGGCTGCAGTGTTGACAAGCGACAGTACAGCTGATGTGATATGGACGATCCTTCTGTTTCGTTCTTGTTTTGTTGCAAATAAAACTTCTCTGGATACTGGATTTTTGTTAAAACGATGCACTATTTCGTTGCACTTAAATTTGTGCCGAGGTGAGTACCAATTTATATTTTCGAAGACGACTTTTACATGTAGGGAAACTGCCCTTGTTTACAATTTTCAATTTTACTAAATTTAAGATTTATTTTCTCAATTCTCGTTTTCATATAACCAAGGAAACTATTTTTGAGTCATTACAATACTCTTACTTTGATTTGAATACTAAATACATTTACTTTACTTCAAAATTTCAATTTTCTTCTTTTAAATATTTTTAGGTTATGTCTTCCGCTAAAAATTTGCGTGCGGTTAGTTTCGTAGTTGAATAATGACTGAATTGTAAATTCTGGCTTTCTATTGGGCCAAAATGAAGTATTTGACAGGACTTTACGCCTTGATTCTTTTGAAAAGAAAAATTTAATTTATGAATTTACTTTTTCTAGCTTTATGTTTTATTAAATGTTTATTTTACTACTTGAGTTTTATTTCTCATGCTTTTCTGAGTATTCTGATATGCAATACATATTGATTTATGCCTCAATTGCAATTTTTCATGGTTATGTGAACTCGGACATATTTTAACAATTTCCAGCCTTAATACCTAATTTTAGCTACCAAACCATATTCCTGCTTATAATTTAAAGTACATTTAACATTTATTAACACAATTTCAACACCTTACTCTATTATTCTTACTAATACTGAACTATGTATTTTAGCATGTCGTTTGAGGAGAAACTTGTCACCCCCTACAAAATACTACATGATGTGTTGGACAAAACTACACTAAATCTATGGACCTAGCCAAACTCTGTAACAACAAAGTGAAATACTCTAAGAAAAAACCTTTTTACAAACTATTTTACACAATTTTAAGAAAAGTTCATCTGACAGCTATGTGATTTTCTCACTGTGGGCCCCATTTGAAGTTTAATTAAAGGGAACTTACGTCGTAGAGTAAGTATAAACCATATTGTTTCTGTTTTGACACATTTTATCCTATTACGATAGGTATTTTTATGAAATACCTGTGAAGTTTGGTTCCAAGCGTAACCTCCCATTTAAACTTTTTGTTATTTTCTACCCTGCTTATGTAGTCCTTTTATTATAAGTTTGTGCTTGTTTAAGCTTACAAATTATCACCTTTTTAATTGTTTATTGTTAAATTTATGATTACACTTTTTATTTATTGATAAATTTTTATTATTTTTAGGTTCAAACCACCCTCTCATGTGTGTCAAGAGTTCCTGTTGGTTTGCCACCATTTGGCTTTGTACAAAAGTTTATTTAAGAATCGTTGCACTTTAACGATACCTTGTTTTGATGTTATTCACAAATAAAGTCTTCCAATGTACAGGTATGCACTATTTTCTTACTGCTAGATATATTGATAAATTTATTTAGAATTCAAACACTTATTACTAAATTCAACTGCAGTGCTTTATTCTAACGACATAAACCTGCCTTCAGCATGTGATTGGAGTGCCTCTGCATCTCACAAGCACTCGTGCATAAAGTAATCACCATCAGTGGCGTTTCTGAGTTTTATTTGATATAGATTACTAATTTTATTGTTTAAAGTGAATTGTTCCAATATATTATATTGTTTGGGGAGAATATTGCGACAATATATATATATATATATATATATATATATATATATATATAATGAAGGATAGTCACGTCCGACTAGTTAAAGAACAATCTAAATTTAGTAGGGCTTCGGACAAGTCTTGTCCGAAGCCCTACTAAATTTAGATTGTTATATATATATATATATATATATATAACTGCCAATTTCTAGCAGTAGTCAACGAGGAGTGCTCAATATCCCTACATATCATATCCGGCATCCCCCAAGAGTCCGCCCTTGGTCCCATCTTTTTAACCTATATACTAATGACATACTAACCCCAACTGACCACCGTACGACAGTTTGTTTATAGGCCGGCGATACAGCAATACTCATTACGTCAAAAAATCCCATCATTATGACTGATCTCTTGCAACAGCAAATGGACACTGTTATCAATTTTTATTCCGACTGGGGTCTCAAAAACAATCATAGTAAAACACAGGCAATATGCTTTACAAAAAATAAATTCAAACAAACCACTATACGCCTCAACGTCGGCGGACGAGACGTTCAGTGGCTAGACTGCCTAGATTACCTTAGCCATAAATTCACCTTCAGTCAACATGTTAAAAATATCACTAACAAATGCTGGAAACGCACAGCAATCCTTTTTCTCATATTGAAAACATCACCACCTCAAGGTACCACCAATTTTTAAGTCATATTTACGCTCAATATTCACATATGCCTCCCTCATCTGGTTTCCCCCCATAACACTAGCCAGACAAAGATCCCTGCAAAAAATTCAAAATAAAATCTTGAGAGTTGCGAACTAGTACCTTAAATACTGCCCCATTTCCACTCTGCATCAGATCTCTGGCACACCCATGTTAAGTGATTTTATATATAAAATATTGTTACCAAATCTGGCCACAACACTGGTTAAGTCAAGCAACTCTACCCTCACCAACCCTCTTACTCCCAAATTCTATGAAGCCCCCAAACACCCCTCCCTTAATTATATTTACACCCCTACTCCTGATTAGGTAAAAATTGTAATCAAACACAAAAAAAAAACGAAATGTATACTAATTTGATTTGAGAAAAAATACAAAAAATATAAGAAATACAAAAACAAAAAAAATAGAATAAAAAACAAATATAAAAACAAAAAACTATAAAAATAAAAAAAATACTTTAAACACCTTAAGCAAAAATAAAAAATACACGAAACTAAAAAAAGCCATACCACAATCAAAACAACTAAAAACAAATAAAAAACTGAACTATTATGTAATTGTTACACATTCTATAGGATACTCTTCGCAGTTTTTTGTACATAATGTTAGTTTTAGACATTTTTAGTTTTATAGTACAAATTTAGTTGGTAAAAGAAAAAAAACCGTACCAAACCCCATTTGGGTTTCCAACACGGGACCCTTGGATTCCGAGTCAAAATCGTAAGAACTACACCACCATCTTACACGTAAAAAAAATGTAAATTTTTACATTATAGGACAGGAGCTAAAATCATATTTTCACGGTTGTATATTACATTATGAAATGTATATTTGTAAAATATATAAATATCACTCCACCAGATTTTCACCGGATTTCTAGTCAATTACAAAAACATAAAAATCAAAAAATTTTTTTTTCAAATTTAAATCATTAATAACATTTTTATTTAACGATCGATTTTGTTCAAAAACATTTGGGTTCTTCCTCTAGCTAACACTAACTTACTGTCCAAATTTCAGTACAATCGGATTTTTATTTCTTGAGTTATAGTGCTTACAAGAAACGTGACGGACAGACGGATATTTTGAAAGTTATTCAGAATTCATTCAATAACACAATGATTTGAAAATTTTTTGTCTGCGAGCGATATTTACGGTTTTAGAAATGTGCCGATCAAATGCAGTATACTCTTCGTTTTCGTATTTGCGAAGAGTATAATAATCAGCCAAACTCTATCAGCCCAAACCAGGACACCGCTATACCTATTTTATAATTAACCCAAAGTAAGCATCTTCGATGGAGAGCCTTAGCTGAAATAGCACACACTACGAGTAGTCCAGTCGATGAAGGTATTTACCCACAAAAAGTTGCAAACTGTGTAAACTTTTTTTTTAATGAGTTCGTGAAAGTGTGTAGAATAATATTCTGAAAAGTTTACATTTCGCTCGGATGCAGAACAAAGAAAAATGTGAAAAAATTTTTTTTTCATCCATTTTTTCAAAATTTTCAAATTAGGTCGAGCTAGGAAAAAACAAAAAGTACAGATGGATAGATCAGGTATTTATGAACAAAAAATGTGCTTACAAAATTTATCGCTACAGCCACGGTTTTTCCGGAAAAAAATAGTCAAGTGTAACGTTACAACTCGAAGCGAGATAGATGCGTGCGCGCGCTTGAATACGCATGACTGTGACACCGACTCATTAAATTATATGTCACTAAATCAGAATTTGTTCAATCTATATGAGTGTTGGTTCATTTAAAAGATGGAAATTGTAGCTTTTTGATGCTTTTTTGTTTTAAACAAAACAAGCAAGGGATGGATGGGAAAAATATACTTATGTATATACCGTGCGTGTAATTTCCCATTAAGCATGTACATTCACGTATCGCGATAGATATGACAACACAGCTGCCGTAAATTCCTCCGTCAAGCGGAGGCACTGAGCTCTGTTATTTCATTTCAGCCAGCTGGCACGCGCGATGTTGTAATTTTACTCCCTATGCCTAGCGTTCCGCTACACGCACGGTATATTATCACGCCAGAACTCAATCGTCGCAATAAAAAATATAGAAAAAAATAAAAGCCCTTCAAAAAATTCTTCCTTCATTGAGAACTATTAAAAAGTATGTACACTTCATGATTATTATGGTTTATTAAGTTTATAACGACACTTTGTTGGTGGTTAGCATTTTCCCAAACAAGAGGTGTAGTTACCTAGCTCCTGCTAGCTCAGTGCAGGTCTGTGGGTTATATATATATATTTTTTTGGTGAATTTAAAATTTTCCAAGTTGTACTGGGCCTGAAGGACGCCAGCGTATTTTTAAATAAATAATCGTTACAAGGAGGGAGAGAGAAAGATAACATATTCTTGAATATAATAACGAGTAGGAATAAAAACACAATAAAAATTTGAACAATATATTACAACAAATTTATAGAAATTTACAATTTCTTTACAAGATGATTAAAATTTAATTAAAGATAAACTGTAGACAATAAAAATTGACAATTGAGATACAAAAATAATTTGAAATGGTAACAGAAATTAAGGAAAATAAATGTTTCAAAAATTGAACAAATTTGACTGGTTTTTACATTTTATTCTTCTGACCAGAAATTGTGAGACAGTACAGTTTCCAAAAATCTTACGTAACTTGGCTGTAGCAGGACTATGGGGCTGGAAGTTACCGATGTTTCGGATTATGAGAGACGTATGTTGAACCGGGATCCCAAAGTCTCCTTTTAGCTTGGAGTATGGCTCTGTCCACTCGCAACGATGCCGCTTCCCACGACCACTAAATTCCTTTTATATGAAAGATAACAGCAAATGTGTACTGGGTCACTCCTCTTCTCTTGGTCCAGGTATTTTACATAAAAAATGGGGAAAGATAAATAATTAAAACCAGTCGGGCAAGGTAGAAAAAATTAAATTACGATAAAAAAATCAATTCGATAATAAGTACCATGTACTCAGATACAAAATTCAGATAAAACTAATTTAGCAACTACAAAATTTTTATTACTACACTAAGCTAAGTAGAAATTGTAAGTTAAAAGATGAAAAAAATAACAAGATATTACGTTAGAAAAAATTATTTGACCAAAACTACAATAAATTTTACTCTGCAAAATGACTAGATAATGTTAAATTAAAATAAACCATATTTTTTGTATGATCGATTTTTAACTACAAAAAAAAATAATATTTTCGTGACAAAAAAATTTAAACATGAAATTTACACGAAAATCGGTAAGAAGAAATGTCCATCAAAAATTAGACAAAGTTAGGCTTTACTAAATATTAAATATTATGTGATTAGCATAATCTCATGAAGAAAGAAAAAAAACAGACAAAATTTACAAAATAGCCTTTTAAGCCAAAGCCAAGAAAATTTACTCAATAATAAAAAGGTAATCTACTTTAAAAATTACTGCCAAAAGATAAGATAATCTACGTTACTTTTAGGTAAAAGATAGCAAAAAGATAAAATTTTACGTGATTTTTGTAAGGCAAAAAAAAACATCCAAAAAGATAAGAAATTACTGTGGTTTGTTAAAAAAATTACGATATTTTCTCAGATGTTACTCTAAGAAATCAGACAAAAATTATAACAGGTGGGGTAATGGAACTTGTGCATTTTCGTGACACTTAAATCACTAAGATAAATATATTTAAACTTGGTGTGGACAGATAGACAGGTAAAAATATTAGATAATTAAAAGATATTTATTTATTTATCAGCAGCTAACTGGAATAAGATAAAAAACCGACACTTTCATTAATGACCAATTTAGGTAGGACAAAAGATAGCGATATAATCGATTCATTAATGAAAGTTACACGAAACACAGAAGAAAGGAAATGGTTGGTTGGTTCAAAAACCCCAAATTCTAGGAATCTCTGGACAAACGCTCGGTGAGTGCTTTATATCTCTATAAATTTAATCAAAAGATAATCAAGAAAAAACACTCACCTTACGTCCTCCAGAGGTATCCCAGCTGTGAACTTTCTGGACAGATTTAGCTTTGAGCCTGGTTCCAGCCTAGGTACCATTTAACCAAAAAATTTCAACCTTGATTCCTGGACCAACTACATGTGCTCGTGCACAGTATATTCTCTAGTGCTTCACACACCAGGATGTAGTTCACCTAGAAAATGCATAAAAAAGCAAAAAAATAT
Source organism: Rutpela maculata (assembly GCA_936432065.2). NCBI lineage: Eukaryota > Metazoa > Arthropoda > Insecta > Coleoptera > Cerambycidae > Rutpela > Rutpela maculata. The sequence continues at coordinate 133,702,761 of OW386287.2, read as the reverse complement.
CTAGGAAACACAAAAGAGAATATAATGACCTCTACGGGTCAATCTATGATTGTCTAACCTCTATGTTACACAATCAGAGATATAAGATAGTGCCAAATGGGCCGATAATGATTATTTAAAACTGATTAAATAATCCAAAACATAAAGAAAGAGTGCCAAATGGGCCGATAATAATAATTAATTAACCGTTAAGTCAATCAATTATCGATACGATAATAGGCGTTTAACCTTTTAAACGAAACATACGGTTTAATAAACTATTCAAAAAAATATGTCCACCCACAAGCTTAAAATATACCTACAATTAAATTAATTACATAAAATAATTGAAAAGTAAAAGGATTAAATAGATAAAAAGGGAAATAAATGCACAAAGACCATACCTTCCTGTGTTATATCAAACCAGCAGGATCTGAGAACCGACCACTCTGTTCCAGAGTTGGATCAAAGATAATCCGTTTTCCCCTCGATTTTACCGTCAAACATGTAGTAACAAAATTCCTCATTACGGCGCTAATTGTCCTAATTACACCCACGTACCAGAGATAAGGTTAAAGGTGTCCGTACACTGCAGTGTGTCACTTCATAATTCGAAACTTCACAATACTTTTAAAATTGATCGCGAAACAGCGAACAATTAATAAAACATAATGTTTACAGGAAGCTGCAACGGGATTTCGACAAAAATTCCGTTACAAGTTGTAGTAACGTGGATTCAAAAAAAGTACATATATATATATATATATATATATATATATATATATATATATATATATATATATATATATATTTATCAAGAAAATCATCAAGCAATTAAATGAAAATGATTTGAGATGTACTTTTTTTGAAAGTACATCTCAAATCATTTTCATTTAATTGCTTGATGATTTTCTTGATAAATATATATATATATATATATATATATATATATATATATATATATATAGTACATCTCAAATCATTTTCATTTAATTGCTTGATGATTTTCTTGATAAATATATATATATATATATATATATATATATATATATATATATATATATATATATATATATATATATATATATATATATATTTATCAAGAAAATCATCAAGCAATTAAATGAAAATGATTTGAGATGTACTTTTTTTGAATCCACGTTACTACAACTTGTAACGGAATTTTTGTCGAAATCCCGTTGCAGCTCCCTGTAAACATTATGTTTTATTAATTGTTCGCTGTTTCGCGATCAATTTTAAAAGTATTGTGAAGTTTCGAATTATGAAGTGACATACTGCAGTGTACGGACACCTTTAACCTTATCTCTGGTACGTGGGTGTAATTAGGACAATTAGCGCCGTAATGAGGAATTTTGTTACTACATGTTTGACGGTAAAATCGAGGGGAAAACGGATTATCTTTGATCCAACTCTGGAACAGAGTGGTCGGTTCTCAGATCCTGCTGGTTTGATATAACACAGGAAGGTATGGTCTTTGTGCATTTATTTCCCTTTTTATCTATTTAATCCTTTTACTTTTCAATTATTTTATGTAAGTAATTTAATTGTAGGTATATTTTAAGCTTGTGGGTGGACATATTTTTTTGAATAGTTTATTAAACCGTATGTTTCGTTTAAAAGGTTAAACGCCTATTATCGTATCGATAATTGATTGACTTAACGGTTAATTAATTATTATTATCGGCCCATTTGGCACTCTTTCTTTATGTTTTGGATTATTTAATCAGTTTTAAATAATCATTATCGGCCCATTTGGCACTATCTTATATCTCTGATTGTGTAACATAGAGGTTAGACAATCATAGATTGACCCGTAGAGGTCATTATATTCTCTTTTGTGTTTCCTAGATATTTTTTTGCTTTTTTATGCATTTTCTAGGTGAACTACATCCTGGTGTGTGAAGCACTAGAGAATATACTATGCACGAGCACATGTAGTTGGTCCAGGAATCAAGGTTGAAATTTTTTGGTTAAATGGTACCTAGGCTGGAACCAGGCTCAAAGCTAAATCTGTCCAGAAAGTTCACAGCTGGGATACCTCTGGAGGACGTAAGGTGAGTGTTTTTTCTTGATTATCTTTTGATTAAATTTATAGAGATATAAAGCACTCACCGAGCGTTTGTCCAGAGATTCCTAGAATTTGGGGGTTTTGAACCAACCAACCAACCATTTCCTTTCTTCTGTGTTTCGTGTAACTTTCATTAATGAATCGATTATATCGCTATCTTTTGTCCTACCTAAATTGGTCATTAATGAAAGTGTCGGTTTTTTATCTTATTCCAGTTAGCTGCTGATAAATAAATAAATATCTTTTAATTATCTAATATTTTTACCTGTCTATCTGTCCACACCAAGTTTAAATATATTTATCTTAGTGATTTAAGTGTCACGAAAATGCACAAGTTCCATTACCCCACCTGTTATAATTTTTGTCTGATTTCTTAGAGTAACATCTGAGAAAATATCGTAATTTTTTATATATATATATATATATATATATATATATATATATATATATATATATATATATATATATATATATATATATATATATATATTGGAGGCTGTAACTTGCCGAGAAATTGACCCATTGGAACAAAAAATAAAATATCACTATTTCGGAAAAAATGTGTGTATACTTTTCAAATGTTCAAACACAAATTCGTTTACTTTTATGCATTTTTTCGAAAATATGATTAATCATATCATGATAAGAAATTGCGATTGTCACGATCTTATCCTTATAACTAGGAAAATATCTTTGATTGTTTTGAATATAAATTCTGGAACTTTTCCAGTACATTAACAAATATATAAGGAATTCAATGGATATAGCTAAAATGTGGATAGGTGTAACTGTAATAAATACAATACAGTAAAGGCACGTAAAAATTCATGCCAGCGATTCAGCGGCTATGTGTGGTGGCTGTGTATGCCTTCATAATTATATATTTTCCCTCCAGACTCACTATTTATCCTCTTAGTCACTAAAAAAAAATGTTAAAAATGTGTAATCAGAAAGAGAAAAAGCTTTATTTTACTTGTTAGAGTTAACCGCGCGCTTGGCCGAGCAGAGTAACAAAGTTACTTTACTATTTTCTTCCGGGAAAACCGTGGCTTTAGCGATAAATTTTATTAGAACATTTTTTGTTCAGAGACACGTGGTCTAACCACTTGTATTTTTTGTTTTTTTCTAGCCTGACTTAATTTAAAAATTGTGAAAAAATTGTTAAAATAATTTTTTTTTTCACTTTTTTTATGTTCTGCATCCGAGAGGAATGTAAACTTTTCAGGATATTATTCTATACACTTTCACGAACTCATTAAAAAAAAATTATTCAGTTTGCAACTTTTTGTGGGTTTAACTATAAAATGATCTCTGTCGTCTGGACTAGAGGAATTTTCGTTCTTCCTTTACCGTGTGGCACTGATGAACCTGGGAAGGCGAAACGCGTCTGCTTCGCATTTGGCTCCAACCAGCTACTAACACTTTCAATACATCTCTTCAGTAAGCGAAGGAAGTAAAAACAATTATATCAGAATAAATTAAATTACATCTTTATGGTAATAGTTTAGTGTTAAACAACAATTAATTGTTGATTGTGTATGATTATAGTTTTGTTTAAAAATTATTACAATGTAGTTAAAATGTTTCACACATGAAAATGGAGCTCTAATTAACATTCTCTGTTTACATTATAACTTATAACAGAATTATTGAACATGTTTATTATTTATATTTATTCAGTTTGTTGTCATTATTATTATTATTTAACATTGTTTTAATTAATGGATTTGTGGATATTCTATTGTGATAAACTAATGTTAATAATTATAATACTTTATTAGTTAGAATTCCATTGTATTTAATAAAAAATCGGTAAAAGTATTTATTGAAAACTTCCCTGTCTATTTAGTATTCTTCATTTATTCATGATATTTTCTGTAAGATGACTACTCTGTATACTTTTTTACCTAAAAGTATATCAGGTTTTGTTCCTGGTCACTGGTAAGGATACACTAGTGTTTGTTGTCCGCCGGACAGACCACTTTTATTTTTTGTTTTGAGGGTGTTTTTTGGGCTTGGGGGTCAATTCTGACTTCATATTCTGTTTCATCGGGTCCAAATACATAAGAACACTGGTATGGTACACCGGACAGATCATTTTCTTTGTGGGGGTGGGGTGTTTTCTGGGGTTAGGGATGAAAACGAATAAATCTGACAATTCTGACTTCGGATTCGGATCCAGCGGATCAAAATACATAAGAATACACTGGTATGGTCTGCCGGGCGACCACTTTTTTTGGAAGGGTTGGTGAAAAACGAGCCATTCTTACAATTTTGAGATTCGGTTTCAGCGGATCCAAATACATAAGGATACACTGGTCTGGTCCGCCGGACAGACCATTTTTTGGGAGGGTGCTTTTTTGGGGTTAAGGGTGAAAAGAGAGCCAATCTGGACATAAGGATTTACTTTTCTTGTCCGCCAGACAGACCACTCTTTTTTTTGTGGGGCTGTGTTATCCGTCACATTTTTCATATTTTTATAGGGTGACCACCCTGTCTGTATATATTCTTTATATTTCTCTCTGTCACATTTTTTATATATTTTTTAGAACGGCCACTCTCTATGTTTTTCATATTTTTCTTCTCCTTCAACTACTTACATGCGAAATGTTGTCGTCCTCTGCAACATTGTTTTATTCTTTTTTAAGATGACCAACCTGCATATATTTTTTTTCATATTTAGTTCAACGACAAATGTGTTAATTGCAAATATTATCGTCCTCTGTAAAAATTTCAGATTTAATTTAGGGTGACCATTCTGTATATTTTTTCATATTTTTTTTGACAGTTGTATTAACTGATGTCCTCAGTCACATTTAAAAAAAATTTATGGTGACCACTCGTTTTTTTTTATATTTTTCTTCTTTGACAGTTTTGTTAATTGCATGCAAAAAATTCCGTCACGTTTTTTTATATTTTTTTGGGACGACTACCATGTAATTGTTTTTATATTTTTATTCTTTGACAGTTCTGATAACTGCATGTTAAATATTTTTGTCCTCTGTCACCTTTTAAAAAAAATTAGTGTATGTATAATTTTTGTATGTTTTTTTCTTTGACAGATGTGTTAATTGCATGCAAAAAATTATCATCCTCCGTTACGTTTTTAATTTTTTTTATTTTAGAGTGACCATATTTTTCTCATATTCTTCTTTGATAATTGTGTTAACTACATGTCAAATATTGCTGTCTTTCGTCATATTTTTCCACACTATATTTTTCAACGGAAGTGTATCCCAGTTCTTCCTTCGTTGGCAGTGGCGTCAATTACCTACCAAATATTTTTCTTCTCCGTCAATGGGTTTTGTAGATACAGCACCAACAGTCAGGCAGCCTGACGGAATTAAATCTACATACTCTGAAACGTGAAAATCCGGAGAAATCTCGGAGGGTGATTTTTTCACGATTACAATACTTCCCTTCGGTAAGCGAAGGAAGTAAAAATCAGTAATAAAGTGAGCAGTATTTAAAAAAATTGTAACATAAACAAATAAAAGTAATCAGTAAAATAATAAATAAGGGACCATGATGATTAAAAGACAAATTATTTTAAGAGCAGCTAGTGATAAATTGTTACTTTATCATGTACGCGATTCTAGTTAAATTAATATATGTAGTTCAGTGTTATGGTGCCTTTTATCTTTTATTAATTTATATTTCTAATTTATATATCTGTTTCATATATATCTAATGTAGAAATCATCTAAATTATAAATCTTGTGAATTATCTCTACGGTATATAAATTAATATGTACTAAAAACTGTCACCGAGATATTTTTCCTACACCGTATTTTGTTAGAGAACACGCTAGAAAAGCGTGCTTTGTTCCGGAATTACAACCAACCTATTGTCTTACTGCTATGTATCAGAATGCAACACTGAGTTTGCAACCTAATATTGTAGATTAACGGACCCTATTCAGGATAAGAACAAACAGAGATGTTGCCTCGCACACAGTATTCAATACGCCAAGTAATTACGTGTTTAATGCTTGCTGTAAGAGTCTTTGTCCCATATTTCTTATTAAACTACCGGAATTTAAATCCGCAATAGAAAACGTTGACATTTGTACATACATTATTGTCATATGTAACTACTTATATGCTTACCAAGTTGCTAATAAAAAATATTTTTTCAACAGTTAATTTTTTTGTAATATTATGCTATATTAGTATTAGAAAGAAAAAGTGGATTTTCCTTAGATATATAGACTCAAATAAATAAGATAAGATCTGCGAAGGGGTTTGTAAAAGTTTTATATTTAGAATCTTTTATCTGCCAGCTTCTGAAATGCTGAAGCTGATGCCAAAAAAAAATTAAGGCCTTTGGTTCTTGTACACAAGCTAAATCATAATTTTATTTTTTTATCCCCTTTAATAGTGGGGTGGGAATGGTAATGGATATAATGGTAATATGAAAAAAAATTACTGGGTGGTCACCCTAAAAAATAATTTAAAAAATGTGCTGGAGGATGATAATATTTCGCCTGCAGTTAACACAACTGTCAAGAAAGAAGAACATGAAAAAAATAATCAAAAATAAAAAAAAAATCAAAAATATGTGATGGAGGGCAATAATATTTCGCATGCAGTTAACACAACTATCAAAGAAAAACAGGAATAAAATATACAGAGGGTGGTCACGCTAAAAAGTTAATGAAAAATGTGATGGAGTGAAGGTACTTGTATACTAATAAGAGCGTAACTGGTGGTGGATTTAATAAATTAAAACGCGATAGAGATAGAGTAAAAAGATTTGGCAACATTGTATTAAATACGATATATCTCGTATATCGTCATATACTAATCTGCGAGTCACCGCTTGTTAATTTTGCAAAATGTATTTTCAGTTAGATTAAGTTAGAAATAGATAATAACCTTAAATAATAATACAACATATTTAAAAATGTCAGAACAACTAAAATATAAAAGCAAGTTCATTTAAAAAAGTTCCCTAAAAAACAATTCAGATTAAAAAAAAAATTAGAAATAATAAACCCGATTCTAACCTTTCAACAATGCCAAGATCACGTTTGCGAAGGAGCTTGGTAAAAATCTAAAATGTTTGAAATACTCATTAATTATTTCTTTGGAAGAAATAAAAAGTGAAAAACATTGTGGCTTACTTTCAATTTGGAATGTCTTTTTGCAAAAATTGCTCATTCGTTTCAGTTGTGCATACAGGAAAAGCTCGTGAAATAAACGAATATAAACAAAATTCTGCAACTCCAAAAACAAATTAAAAAATACAACACAATGATATTAGTACTATTAATATTATATTTTTAAAAAATTTAAATATTCGCGCCATCTTCGAAATATGCAGCATTGCAAATAAATTCCTACAGCTGCTTTATTTATACATAACAAAAGGACTTCCATACTAGACGGACGATATTTTCAGGGTTTTAGCAGTGTTAATAAGAAACTACCTAATGTTATGCTAGTTTTTGAAAGATATTTCTAAAAATTTGTGGTATTAAGAGCGAAAATTAACTCCTAGCGCGCATTCGAGCTTCACTATGTCAAGTAAGGCATATTTGTCAAACTTTTCGAATCGATTACTCCGAAACTACACGGACGATTTTATTTTTATTGAAAATTCAAGTGTAAAACCACTTTATTTATTAGTATACTAAATTATATTTAAAGCTATAAAAGTTCATTTTAATATACAAGTACCTTAACATAACTATCAAGAAAGAAAAATATGGAAAATAGGGTGGTTACTTTAAAAAATCATTAATTAAGAAGCTATGGTAGAAATAATATTTGAACTGTAGTTGAGACAATCATCGAGGAGGGAACCCGGGAGGAAACCTGACACTTCTAGTAAAAAATATGCAGGTTGTTCAAAAGTGACAATCTATATATTATTCAATAAAATTGTCAGGTTTCCTCCTCGATAATTGTCTCAACTACAATTCAAATATTATTTCTACCATAGCTTCTTCTCTAAAGAGAAAATAAAAACTACAGAGAAAAATTATATTTCAAGTATAGTCATCACTATTGCCAGGAAAAATCTGATATAATTTCAATAAAAAAATATACATGGTGGAAGTCCAACAGAAAAAATAAATCATAAATAAATGATGCCAAACAAAGAGGTAAGTTTTGTGAAAATGTTTGTATAGCATTTTTTATTCATTACCATAGACATATGTTTTACGTACAAAAAGTAATGAAAAACAGCCGTAGAAAATATAAAATAATTAATCAAAGTAAAAACAAAAAAAATATTATATTTATTAAAATTAAAAAAAAAAAAAATCGGAAACCTAACTGCGGAAAAGAAAAATCAATCTACAAGTCGTAATTTCACTACTAAGGCTAGTTTACTCACTACATTCCAACTATGGTGCTGTTCTTGTGGATAAATAGATGATTTTATGTTAGTCTACGGGGCTCCAACTACAGTCACTGAATATTAAAATTTTTATTCCAGCGGCAATTGTATTTAGCTCCTTTTAGTTCGAATTTAATTTCTTACCTTTCTTGAAATTTTTCAAAATTAAGAAGCTTCTTTGTACACTTGAACTATTATTATTATCGAATTTAAGTTTAGGTTAGGTTAGGTTAGGTTAGGTTAGGTTAGGTTAGCTAGTACAGTACTTTTAAGTCCTTTTGTTAGCTAGTATATAGTTAGGTTAGTACACTTAAGTTTAGAGTAAAGCAAGATTATTAATTTATATATTATATATATATATATATAAAAAAATTCTTAGTGTTTAACAAAGTGTTTAGTGTTTTGTGTATATTTGATTTGGGAATCACATTTCGCTACGAAAAAAAAAACAGAACAAAAAAATTTGGATTATGAGGCGTTCCTAGTTGAAATTTATTTTGACCAAAATGGCTCTAGCTCCCTTACTAAGTATTCTCGGACACATTGTTCAAATGTTACGGCTTCGATAGTCGATCCGTGGAGAAAGCAGAATGTATTATAATCTAAAACGAAATTTAAAACTGAAAACATGAATTAAATGATTTACACGGGCTAGTCATGTCTTGGCGGAATCCTCTATGATCTTCTGGTATTTCTGGTACTTTTCGGAGCTCCTGGTCCAAAAAAACCCGCGGGTCGAAGAAGTTACTAGTAACTTCTTTTCATATTTTTGCAAAAACAATCACCACCTAAAGTTAATGACATAAATGTCTGAACACACTGTAAAGCAATATATAATTATAATTTCATAGAACAATGTTCCTAAGCGACCTCAAAAACATAAGATTAGCCTAGTCAGCTCTTTGGCGCAGATTAGTTATTTTTGTGGGTTTGTGATATTTCTGGCACCAGAAAACAAGAAGACAACAGCAACTTTAAGATCTCATAACTCAGTAACTAAAAGTAGGCTCAACTTGAAACTTAAAAGGAATTAATGGCTTACCATATATATCATTTAGGACAAAAATTAAGTCAAGTTCAAGGGCTACGATTTTTGAAGTCTTTTTGCGGCCACTCTTTAGTGTTAAATAAAAAACCGCTGCCCAAGGAATCTCTACTTCCACATCCAGATTTTCTATCCAAGTCACTCACAACGAAAAAATTTTGTATGTGGAAATAATTGTTTATGGAACTTTAATAATATAATATCCTCTACCCCAAAAACCCATAAAACGATATCCCACATCGGTAGTGGGGTGGGGGTGGTGATAGGGGGGTGGTAGTGGGGGTGGATGAAGCAAAAAAATATTTTGAGGTTTCTGGTTCTTGTACACACACTAAATCACATTTTTTTTTCATGCCCTTTAATAATGAGGTGGGAGTGGTAATGGGGGTGGCTAATGCCAAAAATTTTTTTGAGACCTTAGCTTCTCTTGTATATACTAAACACCAATTTTATGGACTCCTACCTGCTTGATTTACCTATTTACCCCAAATTTACCCCAATTTACCCCTTCGAAGGAACAAGATGAAAATTCCGTTAAAGTACATATGTGTACCAAATTTCAAGTCAATATCTTAAACGGTTCCAGAGTAAACACGTGCGCACAAAAAAGTTACAGACCGACAGACAGACAGAAAATATTTTTTTTCTCTCAAACTTAAAATCTCCACGTTCTAAGGTTATTTGAACAATAAAAATTTTTCTTGTCATTACTATACTTCAACTTGATGTGGAAATAAAAGGACCCTTACCGTTTTGTCGTGTTATCAACGGTTTACAAGATATTTGCATTTGAACTTTTCGCAAAGATGGCGACTAATGCCAACCTCCGCCGAATCCGCCAACTTAACAAAATATTCAAGAGGAACCCCCGAAAACTTGAAAAAAGAAAAATTGACTTACGTTATTTTTGCAAAAAAAAGTTCCTACTTATTGTACTAAAAAACGTTTGAAGATGTGTAGTTGCCCCCGATTGTGTTTTTGTTCATCTCTAAGTACTTTATCTCTTAGAAATAGCTGCTGCTACTAAAATGGTTGAAACTTTCATGTTCAAGATTATGATACAAACGTTTCTTGCATTCTATTATCCTCCAAAAATACAGCTTAGTGATTACTGGCTGTAGCTACGCTCAAGATTCAAATGATCTAAAGTCCGCAATAGAGTTAATTTTTGCTTCCTCCTACTCTTCCAAACATCGCATAGATAGAATACAAATCCATTACAATCTCAGCTGACTTGTTGCTTCCGTCAGGTTGAAGGGTGAGATGGGAATTTCATCATCATCATTTTTCTAATACCATTAATAAGATATTAGAGCATCGTGTATATGTGGTCTCTAATTATATCAGGTATAAAAAGATATGAATTCCGATTTGTAGAAATTAAGATTGTTAATGTGATTCAGTCGACTAAAAAATTTAAGATATTACATTATTTTATATGCTGTATAACACTGATTGCCACTTAAATTTTTACAAAAGTACGAATTAAATCTATTGTGAAACAATAAAGATTTATCGAGTTAGTTAAATATCGTGTTCTGACAAACTGTTTAAATTTAGTTTTTATATTGCAGAAGAAGCTGTTGCTATCCCACTGCCATTATTAAGTGAGCACATTGCGAAGTCGCATCAAATTCTGAGCCTTATGTAGAGTTCGTGCTGTTTCATCGTGTGTCGTTTGAAAGAGAATATTGCTTAGTCTCATATATCAATTTATTTTTTGAAACAGAATCAATAGTGGACGGTATTTAAAGGATTGAGGAACATTTGACCACTTGGCTTGTGGGGAGTAAAACTTCTAGACTTGTTTTTCTTAGTCAACGCCTGTTTCAGGGGCGTAGCAAAGGGGGGTATGCAACTTTGGGCAACTTTGTCAGACTTACCAAAAGTTGGAATTATTTTGGATTTCTCTCCCCCCCTCGCTTATCAATTTTTTTGAGGAATTATCATTTATTTATTTACAGAGTTGGCTTCTTAAGTTTATGATGTTGGCAAATCTGAAAAAAAGTGGCTCGCTACGCATCTGGTCTCTTTTGCTTTTTCGTTGCTGCTACATGTATCTAATGAAAAATATTCATCTTTGAATACGCATACGCATTCACTTTTAAAGGTGTTCACAACAGATTCACATACATTTTCTTTACTTGGTGAGATTAATGAAGTATTTTACTCTCGAATTAATAATTTCACTCACTACAACGATGCCATGTTATTCTACTTTTTTAGAAAAATAAATACATTTGCACTGATCAAGTATAAAAAAATGTATTTTCGCAGATTTGACCGTTGCTTCATTTTGAATGTCAATCAAGACCGTGCCATATCTAATAATAACCTTTTTCGTTCATGCACAAATTAATTCACTCAATATTTTGGCCTAAATTTTGTTACTCGGGGTTTTTGGGATCGCTGATCACGAATCTGAAGTCAGAATTTAATAATTTCTAAATCCAAGATGGCAGATCCAATATGGCAGATGCTAAAATCCAGAAATTTATCCAAATTTTAAGATTGTGGTCCAAAACTTATTACTTGGGGGTTTTTGGGGTCGTTTGAGTGAACTAATTTGTGCATAAACGAAGGCGAAAAAGGTATTTTTAGCACTTTTAGGTTAAGTTTTCTCGAAATCCTGACGTGATGGCGCAAAACGGACTACGGCATCGTGTTCAGCACGTCAAAAACCTTTGGGGTACGGTAATGGAATCCCATTGGTCGGACATTTTTTTTTGTAAACATGTGTAAACTATGCTTGGATAGATAATTAAAAGTTAAAACACCCTGTAGAATAATTTTAGAATATGTCACTCTTAATCTTCAATAATTTTTGTCTTCGACATTTTTTCCAATTTCAAGCGGTTGAGGAAATATTAATCGACCACACACTACAGACTCACTCCGTAGATGAAAAATTTTTCAATAAATATTTATAACCTATGTCTAACATAAAACTGCAAGAGAATTTTTTGTTGGATTAGACTTACTTAGAGTAGGTAAAGGTGAACGAGGAAGTGTTTATTACAACAATATGTGTTAAGGGAACAATATAATTTTAAAGTAACACAAGGGATAACCCCTACAGACCTTATAGTTATGGCTGTGGTCTTTCTCATTACGCTGGCCTTTGTACCTGTTTTCTTATGAAAGTTCTAGTAACTCTAACTATTAAATTATTTTAGCAACAATACGTAAAAATAGATTAAAGCGACCCCTAGAGGTATAGTAGTCATGTACTTGCTAACAAAAGTTGTCATCTAATGCAATTATTAAAAGCTTGTGGTTAAAAAACCTTTTCCAGATGTTATTTTGCTATAATACAGTTTCAGTACCTAACTCGTATACAACACACATAATTTGACTACATAAATATAGAATAAAAAAAAATAGATTCAAGTTATATTCATATTCACCTACATACATATGTGTCAAAAACGTATGCTGAAATACATACAATACAGTATCGAAAAATGTTGGTTTTGGGATGGCAATAAGAGCAAGCGAGAGCAGCAAAAAGAAAAAATGTTACAGACCAATTACAGAAAGTACAAACTGGGAATTAATTATATTTTTTGTTTATTGATGTAGGATTAATAATTTCGGAGATATTTAAGTTTATATTTGGTATCCAAGTGTTTCGAAATTACCTTTAAAGTTTAAAATGCATTTTTTTCTAAAGCAAGTGCTTTAAATGAGCATTTGAGCATCTAGGTAATGCTACCTCTTAACGAAAAACTGTATTTGAGATAATTTTTTTAAATTACCGGCTAATTAGAGTAACAAAATGGCGACCATTTTATATAAAAAAATATAAATACGCATATTTTTCCGTCATAACTTCCTTATTTCTCATGCTACAGGAACGAGTAATAAATCATTTGAAAGCGCAATTAATTATCTTTAATTTCATTTTTTAGCATGCGTGGCGAGGGTGTCACAATTTCTGAGATATTTAACATTTAAGCTGCATTCTTCGTCTTATAAACGTTCGGATGCCATTTGCAAACGTTCATATCTCCGAAACTATTAACTCTATGTAAATAAATAAACAAGCGAAATTCATTATCAGTTTATGAGCTTTATTTTTGGTCTCTACCCATTTTTCAATAAAACTAATATTTATTGAGATATTTGGAAAAGGAAAAAAAATTACGTTTTATCGAAAATACCTTTGTAGTTTAAACTGTATTTGTTTCTAAAGCAAGTGCTGTATACACACCAAAAAAATTGAGCATCTACGTCATGCTATATTAATGAGAAACAGTGTTTGAAATTCCTTTTTTTTATTACTGGCTAATTACAGCAACAAAATGGCGACGTTGTTATTAAAAAAATGTATAGACGCACATTGCCTCGGTCATAACTTCTTTGTTTTTTATGCTACAGAAACAAATAAAAAAACAGTTGAAAGCTTAATTAATAACCTATTATTCTACCTATTAGCATCCTTGACGTAGGTGTTACAGTTTTTGATATTTTTAACTCTCACTCTAAATAATTATCTTATGAACACTTTTACGCCAAATGTAAACTTAAATATCTCCGAAATTATTAATCCTACATCAATAAACAAAAAATATAATTAATTTCCAGTTTGTACTTTCTGTAATTGGTCTGTAACATTTTTTCGATAAAGTAATACTTTTCGAGATACTTGACAAAAGCCGTTTGGAAATGCCTTTTTTTTAAGCTAAAATTGCAATTTTGAAGTCGTTATAACTTAAAAATTATCAATTTATGTGAAAAATTGCATAGAACCTTTTCTTCTTAAAATTTGATTCTACTTCAGCTCCAATAAATATGTATATATTTTTTAAGTACCACCCCCTGAGAGGGGGTGGCATCCACCCCCTATAAATTAGCAAGCCTCCGCACAATATAGAAACTTTTCTATGAAGCATTTACTATTATACTGCCAAAAATGAACAAAATCCGTTCAATATGACATTATTCCGAAGTTTTGCATATTTTTTACCTCTAGGTACTGTACTACCATAAATTAAAATATCGTTTTGGTTATAGGGATTTGAAAGGATGTTGATCAATAATATTTTATTAGTTTTTCAATAAAAGAATGCCTAATATGACTCTTTTCTTAGTAAAAATGCACCCCAATGACTGAAATAAGTTTTGTTTTACTTAAAAGAGAAGTAGATAAGGGTCTTTCATATCGATCCAAGTTTGGTTAAAATTAGATTACTAATAAGTAAGCTACGAAGGTGTTACCGTGAAAAGTGGGACGCACTGTATAACTGAGTGTTAAACAAATGATGGTGATGGTAGAAGAGGGTCATACCACCTTCAGCAGAAATATGAAAATTACGAAAAAATTTACTTAACACCTTTATCCGCTTGCCCATCATGAAGTGCACCTAATTGTAGTGTTTTGGAATTTTCTCTGCACTCGAAAATGGCATAATCATATTTCGATAATTTAGAAAAGTTATTGCTGCCCTTCATTACTAAATTGTTTTCTTTAATTTATACAAATTCTTCCGTTCAAAACAATATTTCTCACTTCGTATCATTTCTGTTGTGATTTTGCTTCAATTACCTAGGACATGACAGAAGATTTACATCTAACGTAAATCCGAATATAACGAGAACATTGGAATATAATGGGATTTAAAAATATAAAAAGCTGAACAATTGGACATATTTATTTATAAATAAAATTTGGAGGATACATAGGAAAGGGGAGCAGGCAAACTCTATTACCCTTCCTTACAAATTTTACTCAAAGCAGGCAAGCTCGGTAAGTAAATAATTATGAGTGGGTCGAAAAGATACATAAAATGGAAAGTAAAAGTTGAGCGTGCTAATTAGAATATTAAAATTTCCAACTTTTGCATAACTTTTTCTAATTGCTCCATGTCCTATTAGTGTAAGCAAATCGTATTATCTCTGAAAGAGTACGTGTTCTGCTCAGACAAAGTAGTCTCGAGATGCTTGTTAATTTCAGTGAACTCCAGGAGAACATTCGTCTAAGTCAGCCGCTTTGCGTTCCCTTAAAAACCAAGTAATCAAATTAAAACAAAAAGAGAACGTCTTTCTTAAATCCCCATCTTGGTGTAGTTTAAATGGTTTACTTATTTCAAGGACTACCTAACGGTGACCTCCAGTAAATTATATTTTCTAAGGGAAATTAGTATCGCTATTGTACCAAGCAATAATGCTTATAGATAATCCTGCAGCTAATTTCAGTTAACTGTTGAAGGTATATAATCTTTGTCGATGAAGATATGATATAGAAATGGGTATTTAAATCTACAGATAAGTCACAAATAGGTTGCAGAAGACTTTATTGAAGAATAAAATAGGCGTACATTTACGGTAAATGGTAAAGAAAATTCAACAAGTGCTTCCCTCAAACAACGACCCCATCCCTAGACTACTAGCCAAAGGTGTTTACCAATTGGAGTGCTCGTGTGGTAAGAGTTACATCGGACAGACAGAGCGTTGTATCCAGCGCAGAATCAAGGAACATTAGAGAAACACAAGACTAGGGTATAAGGATAAGTTGGCAGTGGCAGAACATATTGCTCAGAATGACAGCTCTAAAATCGACAACGAGAAGAACAAAAAAATTATAGAAATATGCGCTTTTACCCAAGGATAATTAAAGAATCGCTAGAAATTATGAAAAACAAGGAAAACTTCAATAGAGTACATAACGACTAAGTAAAACATGGAGACTGACTTTGCCAAGCACCAGTGATTTAAACAGTCACGGTCAACGAATGAGCAGCGAAGCGAAACAGCGCCAAGGTATATAACGAGGAGCAGAACACAACGACTTCAGTCTTTAGCTTAAGACACTGACAGCATGTGTCAGCTTAACGTGAAGTCAAATTCGACAACCACGGCAATACCTGGAAGAAACCACCAACAACCATTTTATTGTTGTTATATTGTTGTGTTATTAAGCAAAAGAAGTAAAACTTTTATATTTATTGTTTCCAATTCTGTCCTGGCTCCACCCTATCCAGTCCTCCAACTAGAAGCTAACTCCTACCATAGGTACCCGGGAAGGACAGTTGTTTATCTATATGCTTAAAGTAATTTTCTCTCAATGACTGACTCATCGTCACACACCCTAAACCACTGGGCCTAAAAATCTAAAAGATTATCGCATATGTTAGTTTCCATATCCCTAAACACGATGTAAATAGAAAAATCGTACTCTTTATGGGAATAGCTCGAAACCTCTTATCCGAGGGTTTTTACGACTGCTGATTTCGGTTTTGATATCAGATTCGGTTTACATCATCGGACAAATCCTGCTTTTTTATAAAACAACTCTAGGCTTGATATTTGGGGATTTTGAGAGTTGTTGTGTTTAATTTTGTTACGAGATTTGTGATATATCATGACGAAAAATAATAAATTAAATAAAAAATACCTAAACACCATTTATCACTGAATAAAATTAGTGCTAAACGTCCATCGAGTAGAAGGTAAAAAAATTCAGTGACAAGCGGATGAAGGAAAGGATCGTTGAATATACTTCTAGATGATCTGTGTTGAGATTTATTACATTCATGCTAATAGATAATGGCATAGAGCATGCCGATGGAAAAAATCCAAATCCGATAATAGAGCTTGAAAATTGTTTGCCGTGGTGACATATACTACCCTTAGGGTGACGAGCAGTACTCGGTTAATCAAAACGTTGCAGCCAGCGGGGAGACAAATTGATTCTAGATGGTCTAAGTAAGAGTCCAAATTTGAAGAATAAATATCAATTTGTTTATTTATAAGCGACCAAAACACAAAAACTAACGTATCTCGGTCCAAAATGCAAGTAGAGCATTATTATTATTATCATTTTTTAAGTATAGGTTCTTTCAGCTACTTTCGTAATTCATTTACCGTTATTGGTTTGATAAAAAAAATCCAGTTATTTAAATTTGTTTCCAAGAAAACGGTTTAAATGAAGAATTGTTTTTCTTAATACAATTTGACAGATATCAGAAAGTTTATTTGTAGGTCTAGTTTTATTCGAAAGTTTACTACGAATATTTAGATATTTTCATTTTGCGATGCGATTACTAGGACCAGATGTAAGAAGAGAAATAGTAGAAAAAATTAATTTTGCAACATAAATTGTTTTAATTTTATAGGAAGTAATGGTCAGATTTAACACAAAACTTCTCAACAAATTCAAATCATAAAATCGCCTCAGAGACAATTACTTATTACCATTTTTGATGCTTAATTTTGTTCCACTATATGTATTTGTGTCAGTTGTAATGGCACAGACCTCATGCTGGATTACTGATATAGTTTTATGTCGAAAACTATATTAGTAACCAGTACGTATACTGTAATTCCATTGTTTTGTCGATAGTATTTTTTTTTATTATTAGAAAACGCGAGCACGATCCGAAGATCTGCAGTACTCAGGCCTATCGGCCCATTGCACGTTCGCGATGTTTAAGATCAAGATCCCCTAGAAAAAACCAATGCTCTCCACGAAGGAGAGCAGCCCTTTCTAGGGTAGATCCCGTAATTCTTCCTACTGTAGAAACCGCCTTATGAAATACCTATACCTTGACACTCCTATTGGTGCACAATGGCATAGGATATGAGTGATGGTTTCATCCTCCACTCCACACATCCTACAAGTAGGATCATCTTTCAACTGCATTGTATGCAGGTGCTTGTTCAGAGGACAGCGTCCTATTACCAGGCCTACCATCCGTCTCAATCACTCTCTATCGAGCTCTATCAGCCACTTTACGGTGGAGTCAGTCGAGGGCCCCTTTACATGGAGCCTCGACTGCCTCATTCCGGGGGCCTGAGCCAAATAGTTGTTGAATTGTGCCGTAGCCCAGTTTTGCAGCTCTGATTGTATCAGACTTCTTGACTGACCGAAGGCTGGCTCGGAGCCAGGGAAAGGAGTTTTTGCTCTTTCACCCGCCAAACGGTCTGCTTCTTCGTTGCCCTCGACTCCATTGTGTCCGGGCACCCATATAAGTTTAACTGAGTTGAGTTCACACAGCTCAGTCAGGATGTTTCGACAGTTCAGCACCAGATTAGAGGACACCTTGTTTGATGCAAGAGCCCTCAAAGCTGCCTGACTGTCGCTACATATATAAATGTGCTTATTAACGAAACCTCTTTTGAGGTTTTCGCTTGCACAGAGTAAAATGGCATATATCTTAGCCTGAAATACACTAGGATACTTACCAAATGGCGCCGATATACGAGCCTTTGGCTTGCATCCGTGTACCCCAGCACCGGTTCCCTTCTGAGTCTTCGATCCGTTTGTGTACCATTCCAGACCTCCGGGACTCAGAAGATTCATTTTATCGCGTTCCCAGTCGTCTCGACTAGGGAATATGAATATAAATAGAATAGTGAACTTATAGACGGGGAGATACCGGTCCTCCTCTGACTGAGCAACGAATTGGTCCTTTATAGGTAGAGCTAAAGCCTTTGTGTGCCCCAGCCCTTGCCCCGTTGCATTCCACATCCCACCGTTAAGCAGTTTATTTGCTGCTTTCATAGCTTCCAGTTCCATTTCGACATGCAAGAGAGTGAGTCCCAGAATGGTCTCCATTGCAGCCGTTGGTGTGATCCTGATTGCTCCTGTAATTCCTACCCAAGCTAGCCTTTGAACTTGACATAGGCGAGCCCTAATTATGGAGCGCTCCAGGGAGCGCCACCACACAAGAGCCGCATATGTTATGAGGGGTTTCACCATAACGGTGTACATCTAGAGGGTGGTCCTTGGATTTATTCCCCACTTATGACCGAAGATACGCTTACACATCCATGGGGATGCGCAGGCTTTCCTCGCTTGAGTTTCCACGTGATCCTTCCATGACAGTTTGGAGTTACAGTTACACCCAGGTACCTCACTGTATGGAAAAGACACAGACGTGTGCCCATGAGAGAAGGAAGCTGAAAATCGCTTATTTTTCTCCTTTTAGTGAACAGCATTAGCTCTGTTTTGCGAGGGTTGACCGAGAGTCTGTGTTTGTTACATCATAACTGAACTCTATTAAGAGCCCTTTTGATGAGCTCTGCAATAGTCCTTCAAATCGGCCTCTTATCAGTATAGCCAGATCGTCTGTATATGCTTGCCCATAGTAGCCTGCTTCGCTCAATTCGACCAGTAGCCCGTCAAGCATGAGGTTCCACAATAGCGGGGACAATACCCCACCCTGCGAACAACCTCGGCCCGGCTTGGCCCTAACCGAAACGTTGCGAAGCGTGATTTCAATGTTACGAGTGCTCACCATGGACGACATCCACTTAATTATGGTGCCGTCTACGCCGCGGTCCGCTACTGCTTGACAGAGTGAATCGGTTAGGTTGTTGAATGCTCCTTCGATATCCAAGAATGCTACCAATGCCAGTTCTTTCTGCTCTAGCACCTTCTCAGCTCTAACAACGATCTGATGAAGGGGCGTCTCTGCAGATTTATCGGCTTGGTATGCATGTTGATTGGGATGAATTGGTGATGACACCAATAGCCCATCTGTTATATACCTTTCTATTAGCCTTTCCAATATCTTCAAAAGGAAGGAAGTCAAGCTTATCGGTCTAAATGCCTTGGTCTGGTCATATATGGTACGACCTGTCTTTGGTATAAAGACCACTTTTACCTATCTCCAGGACACAGGTATGTATCCCAGAACTAGGCAGGATCTAAGCAGATGATACAGGTGTCTCAATAGTACTCCGCGCCCTTTTATATAAGAGCCGGGTATATACCATCAGGTCCCGGTGATTTAAATGGGTCAAATGTCGATATGGCCCATCTCAATTTTTCGTATGTTATCACCTCCGACGCCTTCTTCCAGTTTGCGGCAGTTGCATCCGATCTGAGTTCCGTCACCGGGGGCTTAGTTTCACAAATCTCTGACCCTGGGAAATGAGCGTCGAGAAGATACTCAATTATCTCACGTCATTACTTGTGTAAGACCCGTCTGGGAACCTGATATAATCAAGCTGTGATAATGGGCTCCTTGAGAGATTTTGCGTGGTCTAGCTACTGCTGATAGGTCTTCGATGATTCCACAGAAGGCCTTCCAGCTCTTTCTTTTCTGCTCTTTCTTTTCTGCTCGTTTATCAAGCTTTTATACCTTCGCTGGGCAGATTTGTAGATTTCCCAGTCAGTCGGTACTTTAGAGCGTGTTGCTCACTTGAGCAGCTTACGCGTTTCTTTACGCAACCCACTTAGTTCTTTATTCCACCATGAGGCGCTATTTTCTCCTTTGCTTATTTGCAAGGGACAGTTATTTTCAAACGCGGAGTTAATGGCAGTCTGCAGCTGTGGAGCTACTGCTTCCACCTCTTGTATAAGAGATCCAGCCGGTAGACCTGGGATTCCTGTACGTGACGGATTCCGGTCGGTTCTCTTCCAGGACGAATCTTATATATCGATGGTCCGATAAAGAGAGTTCCGATAGAACCCTCCAGTCCATAACTCCAGCGATGTGGATGCCAGGGTTAAGTTAATCACTTCTTGTCTTACTTGGATTACAAACGTAGGGGCACTGCTTCTGTTTGCAATCCCCAGGTCAGAAGCGTACAGAAATTCAAGTAGCGCCGTGCCTCTCAGGTTGACGTCTGAACTGCCCCACATTGTGTGATGGGCATTGGCATCACATCCGAGAACCAACGGCAACTGATTTTCCTTTGCAAATTATGTTAATTTCTTGAACTCCTCCGATGGGGGTAGATATGCCGAACAGACGATTAAATCTTCCGACCTACCTTCCTTCGTCGAACTCACCCTAACTGCAACCAGATCTCAGGAACAGAAATTTGGCATTAGACATGTATGAAGATTTTTTACTTACGTACACGCAGGTTTCGGGTCTGTCTTCTGTAGTGCAATAGAAGACATTCCCATTTCTTCGGTCCAGTCGTTGAAGAGCTCATGGAGCCCATGGTTCCGGGATGAGGATGACATCCGTTTGCATCGCAGACAGCTGAGGACCAATTAGACTGGTTGCCGCCGCGCTGCGATGCAAGTTGATCTGTAAGAAATATAAGACTGAAGCAGGGAGGAGCTCTCTCCCACTTTCAGCGATTGAGGGGGCCCCTTGTAGAGCCTCCAGTGATTTCTGTTACCTTCTTCTTCTTTTAGCGGGGCGACTGAGAGTCGCCGTACTCAGGCCTTGTGGCCTATTGTGCTACCGCTACGAATTTAGTGAATTCCCCCATCCAGGCCGCATTCTAACCCAAAAGCCAAAACCCTTCCTATAGGGGCATTCCTTATTTCCTCCGGCACCGGAAAATGTTTGTGCCTCAAGTACATAAGACTAGGGCAGGAAGTAAGGACGTGGATGGAAGTCTCCTCCTCGTCTCCGCAGAACCTGCAGTCGGGGTTGTCAATCACCCCCATAGTGTGCAGGTGTTTTCTGAAAGAGCCGTGTCCAGTCAAAAGACCTACCACGGTTCTGACCTGTTTCCTGTTTAGTCGCAGGATTTGTTCTGCTCGCTTCGGCAAGGGCCCCGAGATCAGAAGCCTCGCTTGCCGGAGTCCTGGGTAGGAGGCCCAGAAGTCAAGGAACTGGGACCGTGTCCAGTCTTCTACTGACTTCTTGGCATTTGAACTAGGGTAACCGAGAGCCGGCTCCAGACCCAGTAGGGGGTCCATATTCATATGTGTCCCACGGATAAGCGAGAAAAGAGGTTCGTCCTCACAGAGCCCGCTTGTGTGGGTAAGGCTACATACTGTGGGAGGTCACCCAATTTCCCACAGGTATCGTTAAAGGTAACCATCACCCTGGTACCATACAGCCCTCGTCACGATGGCTTGCACCTTTGCTTGGGGAATGTTTATTGACTTTCCGGTCTAGAACCACCGAGTGGTGTTAAAGCAGTGCCACCTCGTGCAGGTTGTGATTCATCAACACGGGCGGACAATCCTGGACGGTGGGAGGCTAGGACTTAAACCCACATAACACTGCCCGCACCCAGCATGCACCCGCATACACTAAGCGCAAACAGCTTGCACTCAGTATGCACAAGCACACACCAAGCACAGACCGTGCCACACGGGAGGCGCTGAAATGATTCATGTAAGTGACGCTTTATGTACCAAATACTTGTTGCCATTTTCAACGGGTCGTTATTTTTCATAACGTCCCTAGGGAAATAAAGTAAATTTGGGAAAATGTTCTCTTTTGTATAACAAATATTACATGTTTTGACTTTTCTGGAAGTAAATCCAGACAAGCCTTACTTGCTATATCTTCTATATCCGACATTATTTTCAAAAATGTGAAAATTCATAGTAATGCTCTCGTTATGGATGTCTCTTTCTTTCACATGGTCACCTTAACACGGCATATTTCACACATCAGGGGGGGAGGTGGGGGCACGTGCCGCCGTATCTCCCCCCCCTAGATCAGCCACTGAAACCTGACTCAAATAATTATAATTTTCCACTAGTTTTCTAAAGTTTTTTTTCTAGTTTAATGAATATAATATGCACCACGATATGCACCGCGGGTCGTACAGTGCGATTTTTTGGACACGAATACTTGCAAACCTCGGCCCTACGGGCCTCGGCTTGCAAACTGTATTATCTGTATTCAAAAAAAGTGCATTAACGACCCATGTTAGTCATCGAGATGAACGGAAATATCCTGCCAAATTATTATGCGTTAAAAGTGATTTCTATGCTTCGTGCTTCAAATTTTCTAATATTAATCAAATAGTATTAATAAGATATAATATTTAGATCTGCATATTCGTTGAACTAACCTAATGTGACAGAAACGTTTAGAATCAATTGTACAAAGGTACAGGATCCTTAAATGAAAACTGTACAAATTTATCTAACGAATTATAAGAAATGAGACTTTAAAATGACAAAGAAAAATGATGATATTGAACCGAATTTTTCCATAAGGAATATCTTTCAGGAAAAGTATATATTTAAATGTAAAGTAACCTGTAAAGAATTGGTGTAATAGATAGATATACTTGTGAATCGAATCGAAGTCATTTTGCAATTCAGGCGCTAGCTTAGATTTGTGCATTCATGGAGTGTAGGTACGATGCACATAGACATTTTACTGTTGATTGTATTGAAAACAATTGGAAAGAAAATCATGTTATCATCAGTGTCATGTTTCATTGTGTGTACATCCTTTGTTTCTTAAATAACCATTTGATGAATGAAAGTGTTCTTATAATTTCATTACTGAAAATGATAAAAAATCTCCTAAAGCATACAATTTTCAAAAAGTGATATCTGAGAAATAGATGAAAAATATATTAATTTCATTATAAAAATATTCTCTTAATGTGCGAGGTGTAACACTTAAGCTGGAAACCAGACTATAATTGTTAATATTTCATGATAGAAAAAATATTTTTAAGATTATTGTTACTCGTAATAGTATACCTTCTGACCCATAAATGATTAAAAGAAAAATTCAGTGTATTTGTGACATACGAAAATATTATTTCAGCATAAGAGTAAACTCTAATATAAGCAAGCTGTCAGCAACAAAAATACAACCAAATGAAAAAGATACTTGAAATCGCAAATTAAATCTGGATATATATTTTGGATCTAAAATTGAGTGAAAGGTTATTTTCTAATGTTTCATAATTCTTGATGAATTATTAAGATTATTTTCAGAAATTAAATAGATATTCAGCTACGAAACCAGACCGGAAACCATGGCCATTTAATGAGAGTTTAATTTTTGAAACTAATCGTTTTATGAACAGTCCTAAGGGTACTTTGTGGGGACAATATGGCCCTGGGCCTCGTAACATAGCGGCACCAAATGCACCTCTCTAGATATGAATATCATATACAGTATGTCTCATTTTTCATTTATCGAATTACAGGCTTTGAAGCGGTATCAACGAACTTCAAAATATCTTTTTTGCATAAAACGAAACGAAGTCATATTAGGCATTTTTTTATTGAAAAACGAATACAATATTATTGATCAGCATGCTTTAGAACCTTTTATCCAAATTTTAATTACATTTTGATTTAGGGATTTCGAATTGCGACCCCCTTAAAACTATGTTTTTCAAATGTTAAATAATTAATAACTTGGAAACGAATCACAAACTGTGTGCAGTATGTGCACAGTCAAAACGCCTCTACGCTTGCCCACATATATTAATGATGTATAGGTTCATCTCCAAGCTGGAAACGAATTGTGAAACTATGTGCAGTAAGTGCACAGTCAAAACGCCTCTACGCTTACCCACATATATTTATGATGTATGTATAGGTCCATCTCCAAGCTTTTGAAAATTTTGTACAATGTTTAAAACCTTTATAACATTTAAAAGTATATTCTGTTAATTTTGCAACATATCTAGAACTCACAAATTTGTTATAGGTTTGGTATTGCTTTAGTAAATGAATTTTCGCTATTATATAACATTTTTTTGAGAAGTGGCTATAATTATTTCATTGACTTGTTTTATTCAGATATAACTGAAATCTATTAAATACACACATATTTCAGTATTTTTATTTAAATGAAAAAAACACTTCAGGCATTCAGTGCAAGTCTCACTAGCGCCTGTGAATTGCCACTCGTGATTAACATTGGAGATTCCTGATTATTTAGTGTGCAGAGAAGTACAAGTGCGTGTGTAAGAGAGGAGCTGAATTTGCTATTGACTTTAAAATCATATTGATAATATAATTATGGCAATCTTTATTGTCAAACAAGAGAAATATAAAATTTTTCTCATTCAGTTTTTCTTTCTGAAGGTGATTACTAAAAAAAATATACCGTGTGGCTCAGCCGATAGGGACACTCTTTTAACTTTTTAATGGGCGAATGGATTTTTTTAAAATTTAGTGTAGTGATATGGGATGAAATTTCCAATTATATGATTTAAAGAACCAAAATGGCCGACTTCCGGTTTCGATGCAATTTACATGAAAATCAAATTTTTAAATGGAACAACCTGTATATTTTTGCATATTTGGATCCTGCTGGCCAAAATACATATATTATTTTGATTTTCAAAAAATATTAAAAAAAAATTATTATCATTGTTATTTATTTAAGTAGGTAATTATAAATTTAGTACAAAGGGAAGGTAGATATTTTCTTCGTAATTTAAAGGTCTAATTAAATAAAAGGTTGTCCCATAGGAATTCCAAAAAAAAAATAGTTTTCGTTAAAAATCTAATATCGTTAAAGAATAAATCGTGTTTAATGTTACTATCTGAAGAGATAATATTTTAAAAGTACTTTCAGACTGATTTTTAATAATTTTGGCAAAATCGCGGCCTTCTATGATTAAAACTAAAAATTAAAAAACCTATATTTTTTGAAAATTAAAGTAATATTTGAGGGTCAGATCATATGTGTTTTGGCCAGTAGCATCCAAATATGCAAAAATATACCGATTGTAGCATTTAAAAATTTGATTTTCATGTCAATTGCATCGAAACTGGAAGTCGGCCATACTGGTTCTCTACATCATGTAATTGAAAAATTCATCCATATCACTGCACCAAATTTGAAAAAAATCCATTAGCCCGTTCAAAAGTTACAAGAGTGTCCCTATCAGCTGAGGCACCCGGTATGAGAAACTATAAGTACACAGCTTGTATATAAAATATTAGATATCTTGTCTTTCCAACGTACATAATTTCGATAACTGAGTGATTATATTATAAAGTTGCTCTGTGCAACTTGCATGAGAAAAAATTTGACGAAAACTATCAGTAATTTGAAATGCACGCGTATGCATTTTACGAGAAAAGTTTTGAGTTGTCATTAGTAGTTTGACTAAGAGGGAATCGGACCAAAAATAGTATGATAATACGGGCACTTATGGTGTAAGTAACTTAGATGGCAAGTGTTATACCACTGTTGGTCCAGTTCCCTATTAGCCTATCTACTGTCATTGCCATTTCAATCTGTCACCAAACGCAATTAGTTTTAATATTTACAGCAAT
The DNA here is from genome assembly GCA_936432065.2 of Rutpela maculata. Lineage (NCBI taxonomy): Eukaryota > Metazoa > Arthropoda > Insecta > Coleoptera > Cerambycidae > Rutpela > Rutpela maculata. The sequence goes on along the minus strand of OW386287.2, from coordinate 133,676,381 downwards.
AGCAAAGAAAAATCGTCAGTATATTAGGACAGATAAAAAGCAAACCTTATATTTTTTTAAATCATAGTTTTGACAAACTTTTTGTCTTATTGTAAAAACTTCTGCCGTTTGGTTTCTTACGGGAATACGGAAACAGAATTTTTTAAATGAAACACCCATTTTTAAACATTTATATTTGACTCTTAATTCTCCATTCAGGTAAATAGTAATTTTAAGCTTACAATGCGGCATTAACATGTTATTCGACTTTTTCCGAAAAAAAAAAAAAAAAAATGCATTTGCAGTGGTCAAAAGTCCGTCGGTGTTGCGTCGCTTTCAATGTTAGTTAAGACTATGTACTAAATTCCAGATCATTCAAAACCTTTTAAAAAACCTTTTTAAACTGTTACAACTAAATTTTCTTAAAGACCCTAAATATTCTTACTTAAAATGTTTTATTACCTACTTGGTGATATCTCAGAGTGAGTGTATGAGAAGTATTCAAGTCGATTTAAAACTCTACCAATTTCTCATGATTAATTATAATGAGATAAACGATGCATAATTATTCAAATTAATAAATTATTTTATTGATTGAGTTGAACTGATTGAAAATGATTTTCAACTTTTTCTGTTATTGGGTTTTGGGATAGGTAAGAGAAAATCCTGATTGTTTTGGTTTTATGTTATTCACAAACAAGGGTATGTTTCCTAATAATGGAACTGTGAAGAAACATAACTTTCATTATTATGCCACTGAAAAGGCCCATTTTATCAGAATCATTGATCATCAACATAAATGGTCAATGTTTAGGGAGGCATAATTGGAAACCGTATTATAGAATCACATTTTTTCGGAGGCACACTTCTGGAAAACAATATTTAAAGGGCATAGCAGGATAAGCATGCGTTAGATGCCCCCGCACCAATGGGGTCGAGATTTTGAGCATAAGTTGACAGTAGTGTTAGATGAAATTTCCCAAAGTATTATTTTTGGAAAATCATTTTTACGGGAGTTATGGGGGTGAAAAGAGAAATGGAAAAAAAATTCTCAAAAACGCATAAACCGATTTTCATGCAAAACATATATGTTATGGCTTTTGATGGCACAAACGTAGGAAAAAATTATTGAGTCCATTTTTCGGGAAGAAGTGGTGACAAAATTTTTTCAAAATAAAAATAATTTTTTTTAGGGGATGTTCTCGAGGCATACAGATCATTTCCTTACAAATAAATGCTTATATGCCCCTTTAAAACATATCCAATTTTCAAAGCGGTCGGAAGGGTACAACGTATTCAAAATTGATAATCACTGGCGTACTGCGACCGTACATTGGGGTTTTTCGTAGTTAGTAGTCCCAAAAACGCCTAGAGCCTATCAAAGTTGACCAATACAAATAATTTTTTTTTTAATTTCTAAACGATCCCTCACGAGCTTTTTTGATAAAAATTACTCTGCGTTAATAGAAGTTGGTTTATAGTCCGTTGAATTAAAGTGCTAATAAAAAAGTTGAAAAAAAGATTAGAGTGGGAAATGATCGGCTCATTTTTCGGATTTTCATGTATTTTTTAATGTGCAAAAAATGTAGTACATTATTTATCGTATGCAATATCAATAGTGCTTAAAATTTTATCGAAAATTTTTTCGAAGGCGTGTTGCCTGGTAATATAAAGAGTGCAAATTGGCAGTTTATTATCTGATTAAATCCCGACCGCTTTAGCGGGAGGAATTTAATCTTTGATAATAAATTGCCAATTTGCACGAGGGCAACTTAGCTCGAGAAAAAATTTTTAGATAAAATTTAAAGCACAAGTGGTATTTGAGGAGAATATTTCACGAATAAATAATTCATTAAGTACATCTTCAATATTATGTTTTCTCATTAATTGCCTTCAGACGTTTTCTTGTCACTTTTTAGAGTTTACTGACCTTTATTTTCAATTTCCTCATTAATTTGATATACAGAAATATTTCCAAACCGACTCATATTGTCAAAACAGCAAATCTGAAACAAACGCAGTAGAAACAACGGAGATTCGCTATATTTTAAAATAATCTAGAGACATTTCTATGGCAACTAGTAAATAAAACGAGTTGAAACCATATAGACTGGCTTAACACCTTTCAGGCGTTTCTGAGGTGCAATATGACGAGGAACGGTAGAGAGAGCACTACTTTATTCCCGATATCCCGCCTATTTATTACTATACACTCATGGTTCCGAGATTGACATAGAGAGCGCCATCTAGCGCTACCGCTACTAGAGTTATATTCCATAATAATTGTTCATTGATTCATATTTACGTATTTAATCCTTATTTTTAACTTACGAAGTTTACAAATTATGTTGAGGTTTGCATCGTTAGGCAGAGTGAATTTTAAATACAACAAATTAAAATATTGCACAGCTTTGATTCAACTAGTTACTTCTTGATAGATTACCGTATGTAAGTAGGTACCTAGACCTAGGTACATTTTTAGTTTGTTTCCAGAGCGAATGTGTTTACTTGACATTTATAATAAATGATTTGCTTAACTTTGTAACTACATACAACATTATTGAGCTATTGAAAGCTGTGCTTGACTTGTTCCTGTATTATGAGCTAGGTATATTAAGTTCAATCTTTGTATATTATTGTTACCCGATTGAAAAGTAGGCAAACTGAAATAGTTACAGATAGGCAAGGGTTATAGCCTATATATTTCAGACAGGCTTCTCTTTGGAACTGACGATTGTTTACTATATATGTGGTGTGTTTATGTTTGCTAGTACATAATACAATATTACAATTTACAAGGTAAGTTAACAATTAGTAATAAGCTAGAGAAGATATTTATAGATAAAATTTAGTTGCCCTATTGCGAAAAATATTTCACGAAACAAAACGTCAAAAAATTACCGCAGTATTTGCCGCTGCAGCGACATAAAAAATTAGAGCGATAAATTTTGCATGTTGGTACTGTCAAAAGCCGATCTAGCTTGAATTACCACTAATAATGACATTTGATTGGTGCAATGTTGTGAAAAAACGGGCTCTCATTGGCTATAGCGTTAATGAGTGAAATAATCGCGAAAAACTGCCTGTAACTCAGAAAATTAGCAAGTTACAAAAAAAATTCCAAGAGATAAAAAATGTTTAGAAGACCTCAATGCATACATTTGGGTTTTTTCAAACTTTTAAATTATATATTTTTAAAGCGCTACAATTTCAAAGAAAGGGATAGTTTTTCATGTTTTTCCGGAAAGACTCGGTGAAAACGCACTTTACAGAAAAGTTGCAAATAAAAAAAGTCTTGTATTTAGATGATACATTTACCTGAATTTTTTCAGATTTTTTGTCAACTTTTACATTTCGCCTCCCCCACTTTCATGAATGTTTGAATGGCCATCTCGAAAAATATGCATTTTTCGAAAAAATTCACAAGAGTAAAAACATCTTATTTTGGGCAAAAAAATGTAGATATATTGTTTTTTTTTTTTCATTTTTGACCTAATCCTACAAGTTACGAAACCCGTGATAATTTCCTACTCTAATCTTTTTTTTTAGCTTTTGTATTAACGTCATTACAAACACATTGCATAAGGTTTCATCAAAATTCATTCAGTAGCACTCAAATTAGAGGTGAACCCCCCCCCCCCCCCGTTGACTGGACTATAACCAACTTCTATTAATGCAGAGTAATTTTTATCAAAAAAGTTCGTAGGGGATCGTTTAGAAATTAAAAAAAAAAAATTATTTGTATTGGCCAACTTTGATAGGCTCTAGGCGTTTTTGGGACTACTATCTACGAAAAACTCCAATGTATGCCCGCAGTACGCCAGTGATTATCAATTTTGAATACGTTGTACCCTTCCGATCCGTTTGAAAATTGGATATATTTTAAAGGGGCATATAAGCATTTATTTGTAAGGAAATGATGGGTGTGCCTCGAGAACGTCTCCGTAAAAAAAATTAAACATATATCTTTTTCATGAAAATCGGTTTATGCGTTCTTGAGAAAAAATTGTTTTTCCATTTTTCTTTTCACCCTCATAACTCCCGTAAAAATGATTTTCCAAAAATAATATTTTGGGAAATTTCAACTAACACTACTGTCAACTTGTCCTCAAAATCTCGACCCGATTGGTGCGGGGGCAGCTAACACATGCTTATCTTGCTATGCCCTTTCTTTTGCAATAATTTCCAAGAACTCATTGACAACTTACCGTTAACTTTTATTAAGAAAAAAGTGGTTTCAACAGGATCCTATTGTATACTATAGTCTTACGGTCAGAACGCATTTAAATAAGGAATTCCTGACAATTGGCAGAGGAGGCCCAGTCACGTGGCCACCTAGGTCTTCAAAACTAACGTCATTAGATTTTGTTTAAGTGGATACGTTAAAGAAATTGTTTAGTGGACTAGAGCCACTACTAGAGATAATATGATGTACATGAAATATATTCAATTCAATCGATTCTACCATACTTAGGAATGTTAGTTCAGGGTTTAAAAGGAGAATTAATCCATGCTCTTAGGCGAATAGAATGCATAACGAATATTTATTGTGATGTTGTTACTATCGTTTTGTTGATATTATAATTATGATGTTTTTTATTTCTTTTCATCTATTTTAATTCTCTTAATAAACTAATTGAATCGGATTTTAAGTAATTTTAGAATATGCCACTTTTCATCTCCCACCATTTTTTTCTGATACGTTTTTCTAAGTTTCAAACGGATGAGGAGATATTGACCGTCCACACAATATTGGTTCACTCTGTATATATATATATATATATATATATATATATATATATATATATATATATATATATATATATATATATATATATATATATATATATATATATATATATATCTATATATGCATGGTAATGTCAGGATTTTATGGAACACAAAAGCACTTTTACAGTCACCTCGGATACAATTTCTGGTCCTGATTGGGGTCAGTTAAACATCCACGACACTTTACGCCGTGGCACATTAATAATATTTTATTGCCATATTCCACTTTGAAGAATTATGAATACTGAATCGAACAAACGTTACAAAACATCTGACTGAAAGAATTATTATAATTTATTTTTCGCCTTAAATAAACTCATATAACCACCATTTAATGTTTATATGTCAGCGAGCTTTTATGAATTCACTTAATTCAAAGATAATAGCAGTTACGTTATGTTGATTTATTTGATTTAATCTTACATTTAATAGTTACCTGCAATGCGGCCATAACTTATGCCAATATGTCTCTTTCTAAATGCTTAATGTTGGAGTGAACCTCTGAATTAAAGGAGTAATATCTTACCGCATGTCAAATAACTTTGCGCTGGGTGGTTTGTTCAACTAAAGCAAGGTGAAGAATTTTATGAGTCGACTCTAGGTACATTGTCTCTGCAAACTTTACCTATATCTTCGCAGCGATATTTATGGATTTCTAGGGAAATTTTATCATATTTATCTTATAGATAGCTTTCTATATCAATGAAAGTTTTATTATAATTTTAAGGCTAATGGGTACTTGGAGTACGTGGAATAGAACTTGGCTGTTTATTGTTACCTTTTAAAAGAAAAGTCCCACTTAAAATGAACTAGATGCAAACAATATACTCTTAGACAGTAAACAACATATTTTTCACCAGTAACATACTGTTATATCATAGTTCAACATTTTATAGGATACTCCTCGATGGTGTGAATTAATTACTTCCACATCCAGTGGAAGTATAGTAACGACAAAAAAAATTTAAAAAATTTTTATTGTTCAAATAGGCTTAGAATGTCACGAAACGTCGAGATTTTAAGTTTGAGAGAAAAAAATTTTTCTGTCTGTCGGTCTGTCTGTCTGTCTGTCTGTCGGTCTGTCTGTCTGTCGGTCTGTCTGTCTGTAACTTTTTTGTGCGCACGTTTACTCTAGAACCGTTTGAGATATTGACTTGAAATTTGGTATACATATGTACTTTAACGAGATCTAGAACTAGATTATATTTTCATCTTGTTCCGACGAAGGGTTGGGGGGTAAATTGGGGTAAATTTGGGGAAAATAGGTAAATCAAGCAGGTAAGAGTCCATAAAATTGGTATTTAGTATATACAAGAGAAGCTAAGGTCTCAAAAAAAATTTTGGCATTAACCACCCCCCTTACCACCCCCACCTCATTATTAAAGGGGATGAAAAAAAATTGTGATTTAGTGTGTGTACAAGAACCAGAAACCTCAAAATGTTTTTTTACTTCCACTACCACCCTTTATCACCACCCCCACCCCGCTACCGATGTGGGGTATCGTTTTATGGGTTTTTGGGGTAGAGAATTTCAAATATTATATTATTAAAGTTCCATAAACAATTATTTCCACATACAAAAATTTTTTCGTTGTGAGTGACTTGGAAAAGAATCTGGATGTGGAAGTAGTGATTCCTTGGGCAGCGGTTTTTTTATATACAATTGAAATATTTGTAATTTTAATCATCTCTCTTGATCTGCTTTAACTATAAAAGTTTGTATGCATTATCACAAAGGAAAAAGGACAACTTCAAGAATATTTGAGGGTATTGAGGACTATTTGAATTATGCAAAAATATTATAATTGATATTTTTGAAAAAATGTAAGATATCGTAAGCTGCTAAAAATTATGTAGCTCTTATGAGAATAGATCTGGTTAGAGATAGAGGCAGTTATAGTTATTAAGGTACCAAGGGTGTTATAAGGATAATAACGCACTGAGGTCGGCAGTGTACAATTCCGAGGGCCTCTGGCCCGAGGGAATGTACGTCGACCGAGGGCGTCATTATCCTATAACACCCGTGGCGCCTTCAACGTTTAATGTCCTGCAAGTCTGTTATTTAATTCGAATTTTTTTTTGACATTTACGATTTATTAATTTGACATCTATTATGTTCAGAACGATTTGATTTAAAAGAGAGTAAAAATCAAAATTGTTTGTAAACGCTGCCGTTGCATAGCAACGCATTTTGTTTGTCAATAGCGCTATCATAATTTGCTTGTTTTGGGTTGTATTATAATTTTATAATGCCCTAGGGCGTTATAGATATTCATAACGCCCTAGGGCGTTATTTTTCATTTAATGTATCTCAAAATAGGGTGGTTATTGTAAAATAACAGACATGTAGGACATTAATATACTTAATATACATAACTGTACATTAATCGTAAAAGGAGAATAGAGATCAACTGAATTGTCAATATCGGCACATGTCACTGAGTGACGTTCATTTAATAAACCTTGTAAACATTATTTTGAATCACGCCCCCTCCAAATTTAACCGCCAATAGGATCTGTTGCAAGCAATGATCACGTGGATTTATTACTATCCTCGTTTTCTGGCTAATAGTCGAATAAATAGTATATTCTGTATCTAGTAATAAAAGCAATACTTTCCCGGACGACGAAGTAAATTGTTGAACGAGGCGTTAGCCGAGGCCAACAAGCATTGAAGTTCGGGAATGTGCCTTTATTACGAGGTACACATATTATTTTTTTCTGAAATCGCAATCAATGTTATTATAAATATATAAAAAAAATATATACATATTAAAATGTATATAAAAAACAGTCCGGGAAAGTTAACTTTCCCAACCGAGGCGGGCAAAGTAACTTTCCCGGACTGTTTTCTGATAGTTACTTGGCAACGGATTAAAATACTAGAATATCGTATTTTGGGATCTGAAATTGCTCTGTATGTTATCAAGATGCTACAGTAAAGTTTTGTACAATCTGGATGTGGAGCGTTTTTTTTTTTGGAAATTAAGTTTTAATTTTGAAAAACGTTGTTTTTCTACCGTTTTTCTTTATTACATCGGGTTCTGTTCATCAGATCAATCCAAACAAAAAACCAAATGTTTGTAAATAAATTATGAATAACACTTCAAATCCGATCTACCGTTTTGCTTTTCGCAAAAAAAAACTACCAAAATTTCTAATTTTACATAAAACGAAATTACTAAAGAAATAAACATTATTTTTAATGAAACTTGGTGAAGCTATAGATCCTGTAGGTATAAACTATTATGAAAAATTACAAATAAAAATGTGTATTATTTTCCTTAAAAAAAGAGATTATTTAAAAAATTTTCAGCTTCATAAAAAACTGCCATTTGGTCACACCAAGACTAGTTTTCTTAAATTGTAGCTGTTTAAACGTGCTTTAAAATAGCGATAAATATCATTTTTTTCCTATTATCTTAAAGTTACATTTCGTGCATTTTGGAAAATGCATTTTTTTGTAATGCATTTTTTTATTCGAAGAAATATATCCAGCTAAATACATTTGTCACCAGTTAAAAGCGTTTCAAAATACAAACAATTAAAAAAATTAGACCCATCTTCATTAATTAGAAGCTCGGATATCGTATCTTTTGCATTTCATGCATTTATTTCTGCACATATACATATTTTGAGCTGAAATTGGTAGTGGCCTATACTTTAATAGCTGGCCATACATTAGAAGTATAATTGGCAGTATTTGAATGACAGGCTTGGACTGCTATTCTATTACTTTCACAGGCGAATACGTTGATAAACCACTAACACAAATAGCACAATGAAGGGCCAACATTTTTATTAAGTCTGTCCCAATTCAAGAATGCTAGTTGATGGTAAAATACCTCCGTTAATACTTTTAAGTTTATCAAATCCGTGGCATTCTAACTCGTCTGAAGTTTCGATGAACGCAGTTGTACTTTTGTGGTAAAACGTGAGTTGTATGTTGGTTGTAGAGGAAACATATATGAATATAAGTATATTTGAAGTATGATAATAAGTTATAGAACAAACTTAGCTGCTTTTGCGGCAGTAAGTGTCATGGTTTTAGCAATATTACGAAGAATGAAAAATCGTACTAAATGGAGGAAGAAGTAGATAGCCAAAAGAGAAATCTTAATTTACCCTTATCACAAGAATTAAGAGAAAACGACCCTCTTGATTTTAACTACAAGCGTAAACAAACGGACGAAGGCTATGCCGATCGACAATCAATAACTAACATTACCGTTGACGTGTAAACCTGATCAGTCCGCAATAGTAAACTGTAGCGGGTAAAGAATGTTGTCAACCCACTCACTAACCGTATTTCTAGCGGGATAATTCCGTAACATTCAAATCCTTCCAACTATACTGTTAATATATGGCCAGCTAATGTGTGAGATCTTTAGTGAAAATACAAAATAAATTTTAATCGTCCATATATCTACAATTATGCAGGCATATACGCACTCGTTCATCAAAACCGGTGACTGTCACTACAAGAATATTTCCCCCACTCCCGTTACCAAGGCTTCGAGATTCTAGGAAAACGTGCGGAGATGATACCCTTGCATTTTATTTACTCATCTAGAGTGCTCAAATGCATTTCTATTTTCGATTTGGAGTATGCAGTGTACAATGAGGTTACAACGCCATTTTGCTCTTTTGAAATCGATATCATACGCCTTCCCACTTATGTATTAACGCAGATCTGATGGTTTAAAAAATTCATGTTTTGATTTCTCTGCTATAATTCATCGAATCCGCAAATGTTTCACTGCCATAGCTCAATGGATAAAGTGAGAATTCCAATGTGGAAATCTGCGGTTCAAATCCTGAACATATAAAGTTTTTTTTATTTTAAAATAATATAAAAAATTTATTTCTGTGACGGTTGTAAAGCACGTTCAGAAATCTACAATTTAAGAAAGAACATGTTCTAGTTTTTTGTATAAAGCTTCAGAAATCTCTTTCTTTAGAGAAAATAATAAATATTTTTATTTGTATTTTTCATAATAGTTTACTAGATGTAAAGACCTATAATTTGACCAAGTTTCATTAAAAAGATTAATTATTTTTTTAGTAATTTCCGTTTATTTAAAATTAGAAATATTCTTAGTTTTAATTTTTTTGCAAAAAAACGAAATGACAGATAGATCTGATTTGGAATTATGTAGTTTTATTTATAATTTATTTACAAATATTTTGGTTTGTTTGTTTGGCTGATCTGGTGAACAGAACCCTAGAGATACAAAAACAAAACCAGACAAAAACACGTTATTCAGAATTAAAACTTAATTTCTAAGAAATCCGTGAGTGCATTGAAAACAACTTAAGTTGTCTTACACTATTCGCTTTAGAAAGGTCAAATTGTTAATTTGTGTTCTGACGTTTAAACTAATTTTGAAATTTATTTGTTTAAATATGGAAACCGAGGACTGTCGTAGAAAAAAGATTGTATGAAACTCATGCATAAAGGGCCTTATTTTCACTCATGGGATTGTCACACTCACCTACGGCTCGTGTGTCAAACTTTCCATTGGTGAAAAAAAAATACCACTTTATGCACTTGTTGCATAGATATTAATAAATTCAAAGTATTCAATAATACCTTTAGATGTTTCTGCAGTTTAGTCTTATTTTGAATTTCTATTCAATTTTTAGGACGCATATTGTTACTTTGAACCTAAGACATATATCGTTGGATATGGCTTTTGATACACAATTAGTCCAGTGTTTGACGGTAAAAATAGGGTATTATCTCAGAATTCTTTCATTTTGATGAAAATTTGTAATTAAGCTCATCTAACCTTCCTCTTCAAAAGTTATATGTTCCTGATGTGTGCTTTTTGTTTTTTGGGGGAGAAAAAATTTAAAAATATAGATTTAAGTGTTACATAGATTGAAATCATGTTTAAATATGTAGAATAAACATTATTTCATGTCCTGGAATGTAATTTATCATATGTTATAACGTTTCAACGACGAAATGACGAAATTAAAAAAAATAGTTTTCAACAGCTTGAAATGTTTTAATGTTACATTTATAATGAATTGAAATCCCGTCACTGTTTATAATACAATTTATGATTTATTGCAACGTTTCATCCATTACAAACCGGCATCGTGATAAAATTGACGACCATATTTACTTGAAATTAAAAACTGAAATTATTGAATGAGTTTAAAGGAGAAAAATAATTATTTTATTTACATAATAATAGCATGTTTTATTATTGAAAACCTATCGATCATCAGAAGAACTATCATCGCTATCGACCTCCTCCTCTTGGTCTGTAATTAGAGGACAATTTTGACAGTTGTCACTGGAGCATGTTCCGTATGTTGCGTTACAAAAAAGTCCAACGGCGGCAGCTACAAGCTCCATCGCATCCTTTTTTGCAATTACAGAATATCATTTTGAGTTCTTCCGGTGCAGGCATATCCAACATTTTGATTCGTAGTAAAAACCCTTCATTATTAATTCATCCCCAATCAGGTATATAACTCATTGCATGATGTTGTTACCTTTTTGCATGGGAAATTTGTACTTACTAACCTTCTACGATACTAGGTACCTCAAATAAAACTTAACAGGGCAACTTAAGAAGAACAAGTTGTATTCAAAAAAACCCACATGCATTACTTAGAGTATAATTTATAAAAGTTGTTTGCGCGTATGTTAAAAATAAGAATTATACCTATCGGAGAATTCTATTGCAGCTCTAAGCACATTAGTTGGCATAGCTGATGCGTGATGCGCATACGCTAACCGGTGCGAAAACAACGAAGACCGGGAGTTGATTATCATATTAGCACGTGGTGACAAAGAATGTAAAGTTTGCATTATATGGTAGTTAGTGGTAAAAAGGGAAATTTTATTTAATTATTTGATTAACATTGTAATATCCGTGAACTTGTTGTATCCAGGAAAGTCCTCTCTATCCTTTTCCTCCTTTTCTTACAACAGTACAGCGATTACCAGGAAAATAAAAGATACAATCCAAACGGTGAGTTTTTTAATTTTATTTTACTTTTATTATAAAAATTTAGATTCATAACAAAAACATTTTAGGTCCTGATTCGATTAGTGTAGGAATTTAAGACGGTTAAATTCAAGATTGTATACATTTCTTTGTCACAAGCTAGCTCGGTGGTTCGGCAGAAAATTATAAAATTAACGTCAGCGGGGCGTTACTTAAATTTAGTATAATATTCGGTATATTATAAACCAGCGGATTTGTGAGACGGTAAATCACAAGTGGTTTATTTAATATTACTTACGTATATGTTATTTCATATAAATGACATAGTACTGGTAATTTTTGCTATGAGGTATAATCCTACAAGAAACCTTTTAAGAAGTTTTTTCTGTTGGATTGTTTTTGTATAGTGTTTTGATTTATTACCATTTATTATCATTTATTAATAGTTAAATACGAAAGGTGTGCGTATCAGCTATTCTGGCAATTTGTGGATTGCGTCGCAAAATTTGCTTGTTTACATTTTGCTTTAGGTACCTGCCTTTCAACAGAAAATTTGTTTTCAGCCTAGATAGTATAATTACTGTAGATTGACAAATCACGGCTGCATTTTAACGTTCTAGAAAAAACATATTGCAATACTTATAATACTTAGCATTTTTGTTTTGTTTCTTGAGGCATTAAAAACTTGTTTTTTTTTGATATTGTTGTTTCTACCTTGGTTTGAAGTACTTTTTTTAAGAAGTAAACACTTAGGTGCTTATTTTAAATCTGAAATTTATCACTTCTAGATTTGAGTAAAAAACTTAATGATCCTATTTGCCTAAATCAGTTTAAGACTTTATATACTACTATAGATGAAACTCGCAGGGAATTACTCAACGTTCTAGATGAAATTGTACAGTGGAATTTTGAGGTGGACGATAATTTGAGCAATATGTTGTCATATACGGGTAGTGGCAGCTGGTATCCCAAAAGGGAGAATTGTCCCGGGTGCTAGTACATCAGGTGCAACTGTCAATAATAATATTAATAATAATAATAATAATAATGCGGATGCTGTAAATATGGGACGGAGTCTTCCCAGACTTTTTAAAATTGAATTACCACAACTATCAGGGGAAATTCGCGAATGGGAAACATTCTACTCCATTTTTAAGAGTTTAATTCATGACAATGAAAGTTTAAACAATGTGAACAAGGTTCATTATTTAGTGGGGAGTCTTAAAGGTCCGGCTTTAAGTATTTGTTCGGGGCTAGCGCCAACCGGTGAAAATTATGAAATTATTTGGCGAGCGTTAATCGATAAATATCAGGATAAGAGGGCTTTGGCTAATAATTATTTAAATCAGATAATCGAGTTTAAGGCAATACAGGGAGAGTCATCCAAGAATTTGGATATACTTTTAGAGAAATTTGACTTGGCGGTAAGGGCACTTAAAAAATTGGAGATAGCTGACCTTTCCGATTCTATTCTGATTCATTAGGCTTTATCGAAGTTAGATTCGGAGATGGTTAAACAATTTGAAATGTCTAGGCGGGGTTCAGCAGTACCTACCTACGAAGAAGTTATTAAGTTTGTTAAAGACCAATCAAAAATATTAAGTCTAAATCGGAAAACGGTAACTAATAAAAGTGTTTATGTCGATAATACGAAACCACGTTCCCCAAATCTTTTGTAGTGAGTAATGGTTATAGGGAAGCTAAAGCTGGTAATAAAAATACTTGTATTTAAATCGTTGTGAAAAATTCAAACGATTACCTCCAACAAAACGGTATGAGATTGTAAGGGATAGCAACTGGTGTTATAATTGTTTATCTGCTAATCACGAGGTACGTGCTTGTCCCTCAGAACGGACTTGTACGGAATGTGTTAAAAAGCATCACATATTACTTCATACTGGTAAATGGGCTACAGAAAAAGGTCCAAGGGTAACTACTGAACAAGAGAGTTTCAGTAATGAAATAATTGTACAGGATGGTGCGTCTACTTCTAGTACGAAGGGCGAAGCTCACCAAGCTTTTAGCAATTTGTGTTCCACTTCAGTTCATAATGTTCAACATGGCAGCACCGTTTTACTATCGATGGCGGTAGTAAATGTTGTCAATAGTCCAATAAAGAATCAGACGGCGAGATTTCTTTTGGATAGCGGAAGTCAAGCTAATTTACTTCCGGTTAAATGTTGTAAAAAATTAGGAATTAGAATTTCGAAATTCTATTCATCGGTACAAGGGCTTGGTAAAAGTTCATAACCTGTTAAAGGATTTGATAATTGGTTCTCGTCACAATTCGGATATAAAATATTCAATTAAGACTTTGTTAGTAGATAAAATTTCGGAGAAATTACCCAGAGTACAGATGGATACAAGTACATTTTGCATCTTAGAGGTGTTCAGTTAGCAGATGACACTTATTTTGAATCACAGGAAATTGATGGCATTCTGGAGGCAGAAATATCCTTTAGCAGCCCCTTGTAATGGGTTCAGGTTGGATATCAAGGTCAATGAAAGAGCCGCTTGCGTTTGAAATCACATTAGGTTATGTCGTAATGGGAAAAGCGTCAGAACTTATCTCCCGTCAGTTGTTCAAACATTTGTTACATTAACGGGTGACTTAGCTATTGAACGGCTGTTGAGCAAATTTTGCGAAAATGAGGAGGTGCCGCACTCAATACCCCTGGATCCTGAGGAGTTAGAATGCGAAAAAATGTATTTAGAGACTTATAGTAGGGATGTTACAGGATATACGGTAGCATTACCTTTTAAAGGTTCTCCAAAAAATTTAGGGGATTCCAGAGTAGGTGCTCAGGGTCCATTAATATCGCTAGAATGAAAGTTAGCAAAGTATCCCGCATTGCGGTTAGAGTAGAACAAGGTTATGCAAGATTTTATTGATCAGGGACATATGCGAAAGGTAATACCGGGAAACTTTGATGAATTATCATTTTATATTCCTTATCATGCGGTTTTGAAATCCGAAAGTACCAGTACTCCAGTACGAGTAGTGTTTGATGCTAGTGCGCCTTCAGATAGCGATGTGTCCTTAAATGATTTGTTGTACGGGGGGGGGCTAAGCTACAAACGGATATTTGTACCTTGTTAATTAATTTCAGGTTGTTTAAAGTAGCAATAACAGCTGATATTCGCCAAATGTATCGGCAAATAAATATTGTAGAGGATCATTGTAAGTTTCAGCGGATATTGTGGAGATTTTGCGTGAGGAAGGGGAAAAATATCCTTTAGCAGCCAAGGTGGCTGAGGGAGATTTATATGTGGATGATATTGTCTCGAGTGTATCCACACTTGAAGAGGCTTATCTGTTGTATACGGAATTAATGAATTTATTTGCAGCAGGAAAGTTTGAACTGACCAAATGATCGACAAATTTATTAGCTCTTTTGGAACATATACCAACTAAAAAAAAGGTTAGCAAAAACTGTTGTTTCCAAAACTGATAGCAACATTTTGGGAATGCAGTGGAATCCGGAAGAAGATTTATTAAGTTTTAGACTAGTAATTCCGGATGCTAAATGCACTAAAAGAATTAAGTTGTCGGCGATTGCAAGGTGTTACGATCCGATCGGTTTGATCGGCACGTTCATTCTTTATTTAAAGTTACTTGTTAAAGAATTATGGATGGTACGAGGAACCACCTTTACATATTTGTCGGTTATGGTCTAAGTTGCTCGACGAGTGGTCGGAACTTAGTAAAATTTTAATTCCACATCATGTACTGTCTGAGGAAAATCAACCCGTCATGTTGTTGGCTTTTGCTGACGCAAACATGGATGGTTACGGCGCGGTAGTCTATTTGCGAACTACCACTACCACGGGAAAAGTAGTGAGTACTTTAGCGTGTGCGAAATCTAAAGTATCGCCATTCAAAGTAGTTACGATTCCCAGATTAGAACTTTGCGCAGCGGTGCTGTTGTCAAGGTTGATCAGGCATGTAACAGATACTTGTGGTAAGAGAATTTTCATTTCTAAAATACTTGCCTTTTCGGACTCGACTACCGTTCTTCAGTGGTTGAATGCATCCTATTGGAAAGATATATTTGTGGCTAATCGAGTTACTCAAATTCGAGAAAACTTACCAGAAGCTTCGTGGCAACACTTGGAAGGTACTAGTAATCCAGCGGATTGTCTGTCAAGGGGACTTGTTCCTTCTCAGATGGTTAAGAATTCTTGGTGTTTGTCCGGGCCAGACTGGATAGTTCTCGAGGATTCGTCAGAGGGAGAATCGCTTATTTTGGCCACCATTACCGAGATGAACAATCATCCTTTGCATGATTTTATTTTACGGTGTTCTTCGTGAACATTAATATTACGTACAACGGTGTGGGTAATTCGGTTTTTAAAATTAATGCCACTTGGAGAATATATTTCGGCGGCGGACTTCGGACAAAAATCTTCGGCGAAATTACGTAGATTACGGCCTTTTGTTAAGGACGGGCTCCTCAGGGTGGGGGTAGATTAGCTAATGCACGAATGAATTTTGAGCAGCGGCATCCTTTGATTTTACCGGCAAAAGATCCATTAGTAACCAGATTGGTGAATTATTATCATCAGATTAACTTGCACACGGATCCTCATTTATTGGACGCGTTAATTAGACATCAATTTTGGACAATTGCTGGGCGTGGTTTAATCGGAGTAGAGTTCATGCGTGTAATTATTGTTTTCGTGCAAGGCCGTCAGCTCCAAATCCAAATGGCAGATTTGCCTGCATATCGGGTGCAGCAGTCTAAAGCCTTCCTTCATACAGGTGTCGATTATTTTGGGCCAATAAATATTACGTTAGGACGTAAAAGAGGTGCTTCAGTTCAGATAGCATGTGTGTGCTTATTTGTATGTATGAGTGTAAAAGCAGTTCATCTGGAACTAGTGAGTTCTTTATCAACGCCTCATTTTATGCAAGCAATTAAAAGATTTTTATCTCGTCGGGGACCTTGCAGTGTTTTATATTCGGATCAGGGGACAAATTTTATAGGCGCCAAAAGATTATTGTCAGAACTTTATACGTTTTTGTGTTACAAGGAATTTAATGATAAATTATTAATGGAATTAGCTCTTCAGGGGATTGAGTGGAGGTTGAATCTGCATCAGCCCCGCATATGGGAGGCATTTGGGAAAGTAACGTTAAATCAGCGAAGTCGGGTTGTGGGAGACCAAGTATTAACGTATGAAGAATGTTCTATACTTTTAACCCAAGTCGAATCCTTGTTAAATTCTCGTCCGTTGTGTAGATTATCAGCAGATCCTTCTGCACCAACGGCATTGATCCCGGCTCATTTTTTAACATTATCATCTTTGAAAGGTTTGCCCGCAGAAGATGTAACAGAACTTAAAGTTAGTAGGTTAGATCGTTTTTAGTTAATTGATAGGTTGGTTCAAGATTTTTGGAGGCGATGGCACCTAGAGTACCTCACTACTCTACAGGTTAGGAAAAAATGGGATAAAAAAATCTCCTAATATAAAAGTAGGTGCTGTAGTAGTCTTAAAAATTGAGAATTCACCGCCCCTTCATTGGCCGTTAGCACTTATAACGGAGGTGCATCCTGGCAAACATGGCACTGTTCGAATTGTTACTATAAAGACCAGCAAAGATATCTTTACTAGACCGATAGTAAAAGTATGTCCTTTGCCTACGCAGTAGGTTTAGATGTTTTTTTTTAATATTTCCTTTTTTTTTGTTATTTTTTTACGAAGTACTGTCTTAACAAGGAAAAATTAATTGGGGTAATTTTGAATATTTATGATAGTAAAATTTTATTTTAAAAATGGGTGTTTAAATTATTCATATCCCAGCTAGACTGCAGCTTGTGGTCAATCCTAGCGTATAGTAAATTGGGAAATTAGGTTTAGGATTGGTCAATCTCCAAATTATTGTTTCTTTGGGATCATTAATTACACAGCCACACAAAAAAAAATTTGTTTCTGATCTGGGGGTCTGACTATGTTTACCATATGTTTTTGGGATCGCTGAACCCGAATTCGAGGTTTATTTAACCCCATCACATCAGGATTTTGCCATAACCTCAAAAAACCCATAATTTAAGTTATTAAATGCATATAACTCTAAGAATGAAGTTGTAATCTGAAAACCCAAGCTCTTAAACCCCATAACAACATAACCCACTTAACCCCATAACCTCATAACCCAGTTAATCCCATAACCCTGAGAATTAAGTTGTAATCTGAAATTGATTCACAGCCACACATAAAAAAAGTGGCCTGGCTTGCAGACCAGATCAGTGTATCCTTATGTATTTAACCCGCTGAAACCAAATCCGAAATCAGAATTGTCAAATTGTTCGTTTTTCACCCCTAGCCCCAAGAAAACACTCACCCAAAAAGTGGTCTGGCCTGCGGACCATACCAGTTTATGCTTATGTATTTGGACTCTCTGAAACCGAATCTGAAGTCAGAATTGTTAGAATCGCTCGTTTTTCACCCCTAAACCCTAAAAAACACTCTCAATCCAAAAAAATAGTTATCTCGCCTACGGACCAGATCAGAGTATTTGGTCCCGCTGAAACCGGTCCGGCGGACCAGACCATTGTATGCTTATGTATTTGAACCCTCTGAAACCGAATCCGAAGTCAGAATTGTCAGATTCGCTCGCTTTTCACCCCTACCCCAAAAAACTCCCCTAAAACAAAAGAAAATGTGGTCTGACCTAAGGACTAGGTCAGTGTATCCTTATGAATTTGGACCCACTGAAACCGAATCCGAAGTCAGAATTGTCAGATTCGCTCGTTTTTCAACCCCACGCCCAAAAACACCCTTAAAACAAGAAAAATGTGGTATGACCCAAGGACTAGATCAGTGTATCCTTATGTATTTGGACCCGCCAAAAACATATGGTAAACATAGTCAGACCCCCAGATCAGAAACAATTTTTTTTTGTGTGGCTGTGTTATTTTTGTTGTGCTCATATTTTCCTCCCATTCAGTTGCAAAACCATTTTGCAGAGTATTTTAAGGGCTACAATGCTTGTAAAGTGGAACTTCCTTGAACTCTTCGTATTTGAGATTTTTGAGTTCAAAGGGCTCGGGGAAGGTGGTCCTCGCATTCAAATGCAAATTTATGACGCTGTTATCTCAATTAATTTTTATCCTAGAGAAATTAAAAAATATATAAATATAATTTTCAGCAAAAGAAAAACTTAATTTTTGCGCTCTAGTATTTTTTACGTATCTTCTTTAGTTTTTGAATTACTGTGAAAAAATTAAAATTTTTTAAGAAATTTCAAAAATCATTTCAAATTTGAATCAATTATTTTTTCAAATCTAGGCATCCCAAACTGATCAAACTTCTAGAACATGTTGTTAGTACTTAAATAAAGTAAATTGTAAATGGATTAAGTTCGATTTCAATTCTTGTGGTGAAGCCATTGCTTCTATTGCTGACTTTTTCACTGAAAAAATGAGACAACCATTTTATTTTCATCATAACTCCGTTAGTTTTTATGCTAAAGCTCATTTTAAAGATCTCCTCACGTACTCTTAAAAATGTCATATGTTTTCCTCCAAAAATTTTCCGTTTTTTCGTTATTTAACGTTGAAAGGCTCGAATTCAGTTTTCAGCGACCAAAAAGTCACCTTCAATCAGCCATAACTCGGTTCGTATTACATCTACAGAAATAAGAAAAAAAGCCAATCGATTTATTATTTTATAAGCTTTATGTTTGCTTATAATAATTTTTTTGATAAAACGTAAGGTATTCGAGTTATTCGTTCTAAAACATTAATTTTTTAGATGAAAAATCAATATTTTCGATCACGATTAATTCAAAAAGTATTGACTCATCGAAAAACTTCATAGGACATTTTTTGCTTAGAATTTATTCTCCTATCGATGCTGTGGTTATTTTGAATGTAATAATTTCCACTCCCGAGAAGGGGTGGCATCCATCCCCAGTGCAAGAGCGCACGTCGGAACAATATAACTTTTGTTCCTTGTGACACTCCCTAATTACTGTCCAAATTTTACGTCAATCGGTTTTGTATGAAAGAATTCTGAGTGAAAAACCGTCAAACACTGGACTAAATGGCGACGTGACAGAAATAATTTCTCTCGTTCATGTTGCATAAGCATGATAGCTTTGAAGTATAACTAAAAGTTAAACGACTTACCTTAAGGAAGTTCAATCTTCAATTATGCGAGATGGCCCCATCCGAAGAGATCACATTGTAGTTTATGTTTGTCTGCTCTTATCGGCGTATTGTTTATATGAAAAATAAATAAACCGATTTATAGCAGCATCCCTAGGCCCAGTGTCACTCCATGGTCACCTCAGTATGTTTCCCTCTCAGATCGCGGAGGGTGGGTGTGTTCTTTTCAGATGGGGCTATCTCGTATAATTGAGGACTGAACTTCCTTAAGATAAGTCGTTTAACCTCTAATTATACTTCGATGGGCCCCGTTCTCGAGATCCCACTATAGACGGCTAAAGATTTGTGACGCAATCTGAGAGACTCACACATTTTGTTTAAATAATATGTACTTTGCATTGTTAGATTTACACTCTATTCCGCCGTACTTCTAATATTTTAAATATTTAGACCTCTTTTGAAAAAGAAGTGAAAATTTGACAGGTGCTGCGTGACGTAGAAAAGATCTGTGGTCACATTTCTTAAGATAAAACCCTTTATTTTCCTCTTAGATGCGGTTAGTTATTGATCATGCCTTGCTAGCGTAATATGACAATTTTATAATGCATTTACACCGATGTTATGAATAGGTTTGGTTTATCGTGAAAATTTGTACCATTTATTTTGGGTTGACATTTTTCGATGGTTTTTATGATATGTGTAATCTTAAAATGCGAGTTTTCAAATGAATAATGTTGATTAATTTGATTTTTGGCAGAGTTTGAATTCTATGACTTGAAGTTGATCGCTAGTAAAACGACCAATATTTGTAAGTTTGGTAAGTCATGTAATATTAGTTATAGTGTATTTAGATGAGCTTCTATCTAAATCGAATTTCGTGTCCCGTTGTACTTTCGAAGAAGGCCCTCATTACAAATACCTCTTGTACAAATGCACCTTTACAGTAGTTTCACCATTTTTATATATATTGTTTGTTCTATTGTTTTTGCGTGCTGCTGGCTGGAGAAAAAATAACAATTTTTTATTTTTGAAAATCCCCATTTGTAGGTGTGATTGGAGGATATTAGCGTGATTAGAAGTTAGACTAACAGTATTAGTAAATAATAGGTATTTTCTTGTTTTTTCATATTAAATGTTAATAATCATGAAAGCAAATTTTTAAATACTAGATGAGACCATATAATTGTATTCTTGGGGAAGGAAGACCACCGAGAACCTGGAAAATGGTGTGGAAGAAGCCATGGAAGCCAAAGGACTTCAAGATGGAGATTGGCAAAATAGAAACTATTGGAGGTTGAGACGGCATAGGCAGTAGAAACCTCGCTTTATATATTAGCGGAGCGGATCTGGTTTTGAAATGAAACCAACTTTTTTAAAATTTTTTTGTTTTGTCAATTCGGTCACACGCGTTCTCTTTTATTATGTTATCAACTTAGTTCAGCTTAATCACACGGGGTGGCGGAGGAATTCGCATTTAAAATTCGCAGAAACACGTTTTTCCACGATAACTTTGTTATTATTGACCTGACGAAAAAAAGTAAAATCAAAATTTTAAGATCTCCCGGAAGCGAATAATCTGGTAACGGTAGACGGTAACTTTTCGTGAAAATTTTTTTGAAAATACTCGTTTTTTTGCCCTAACACTAATGCAGAAAAAAGTAATTCTTTAATTTTTTTACGAAAAAAAGAAGTTAGGGAGATGAGATTTTTTTGAGGTAGGTGAAATAGATAAGAATTGATGGAGCCGGAGAATTGGGGGAGGGGAGCGAGGTAGGGAAAGGAAAATTATTCAACCTTCTCGAACTTTTTCCCTGTCGTGCGATTTTCAAAAACCAAAATGGAATTTGTTCATTATTACGACTAATATTTGATTGAATCATTGTTTTTATTTTTTTTATATAAACAAACTTGTGGGAGGGGAAAAACCTTTTGCATTTTTTTAAATGCGTTTTTGAGTACGAAGGAAATTGCTCAGAAGAGAAATTTTTTTACAGGTAAGTGAGATTTTTTTATCTTTAATTTAAAAAAAAATTATCGCAATCCAAGCAATAGGAAGGGAGAGAGGGGGCATAATGCGTTTGCGGGAATAAAGGGTTAAAGAAAAGGGATAGGGACTTCTGAGCTTAATATTTGGATATATAAATCTTTTTTCCATCTTAATATTTTATCAGTCTACCCTCCATCAAATATTAAACTTATTATAAATAATTATTTAACACCATCACGACTTTTCGCGGCGCATTTCTCTAGTTTTAGGCGTGTATTGGATATATCAAACAATTATTTTTCTGCTTAACTCGCTCTAACTCAAAAACGGCACAATGTGTTAATATGTAGGTCAAATTTTAGTAAGTGTACAAAGCATTATTTTTTTTCTAAAATTTGCATTCTCAAATATAACATGCGGGAAACTTTTTTATCCTTCGAAATAGATATCAAGTGTATCGAGAAGTGACAAAGATAAAAGATGGACGTAACTGTTTTATTTGAAACTTCTTTTTCTAGAATTAAGAGTTTTCGAGAAAACTGCAATTAATTGTCGTGGAATCTAATCTAAGTTAATTGCAGTACCTAGCCAACACATTTGCAGTTTTCCCAAAAACTGTTAATTCTAGAAAAAAAGTTTCAAATAAAAAAGTTACGTCAATCTTTTATCTTCGTTACCTCTCGATACACTTTCGGTATCTATTTCGAAAGATAAAAAAGTTTCCCGCATGTTACATTTGAGAATGCAAATTTTCGACATAGAGTTAGAAAAAAATAATGCTTTGTACACTTATTAAAATTTGACCTACATATTACGTTGACAAATATATATTGATAACACGATAAAAATTTCAGAGTAATCCATTGTACCCTTTTTGAGTTAGAGCGAGTAAAGCGGAAAAATAATTGCTTGATATATTAGAGCGGGAGCTAAGTGGCTTTTTCGACAGCTCATCGTTTTATGAACTTTGAGATATTTTAATGGTTTAATGGATAATAACGATTCATAAAATCGACTTCTAGCGGGGCACCTCCTGTCAGGAGCACTGTTTAAAAATCAGTGAAATCATGTCATCGTTACAAGGCTCATTTTTTTTGTGTGTACACCTTTTATGTTTAGAATGAATAAAATAAGATCGCCAGAAAGTGTGGGCCGTCATGAGGCGCAGCCAGAAAGGTAATAATGATACAATACATCTGAGGCACGGTACGGAGTCAAGTTAGCAAAAAGTGTTAAATTCCTGTATATTTAAGAGCCTATGGTACTTTTGTTGACACTAAGAATTTTACGGGGAGGCTATTCTATTATTGAAGGAGCTTATATTTACGTTTTAAAATGGAGCCAGAACTTGTAACGATGAGTTTAGAGTTCTGAGATGAAATATGCGAAAAAAAATTCAATTTTCTTCAAAAATACTAAACATTTTTTTTCTGGCTAGCCTTACTGACGAGAGTTTCTTTCTGAGAATTTTTTTCTGTGTTCAAAACATTTAAATAAACATGCTTAGCCTAAAAAAAGCTTGTAACGATCACTTGATATAACTCCGTTTTTTTACCTCTTTGACCTTTCTGGTTGCGCCCTTGATGGCCCACACTTTCTGGCGATCTTATTTTATTCATTCAAAACATAAAATGTGTACACACAAAAAAAATTGGCTTTGTGACGATGATATAATTTCACTGATTTTTATATCTTGAACTATGGCCAACTCGACGGGCTAACATATGCCAGAAGTCTATTTTGTCGTTATTTAAGTTCGATAGAATTAATCAGCGCATATAAAACGCTTGTAACGATGAGTGTCCGAAAAAGCCACTTAGCTCCCGTACCATATCCAATACACACCTAAAACTAGAGAAATGCGCCGCGAAAAGTCGTGACGGTGTAAAATAATTATTTATAATAAGTTTAATATTTGATGGAGGGTAGACTGATAAAATATTAAGATGAAAAAAAGATTTATATATCCGAATATTAAGCTCAGAAGTCCCTATCCCTTTTCCTTAACCTTTTATTCCCGCAAACGCATTATGCCCCCTCCCTCCCTTCCTATTGCTTGGATTGCGATAATTTCTTTTTTAAATTAAAGATAAAAAAATCTCACTTACCTGTAAAAAAAATTCTCTTCTCAGCACTTTCCTTCATACTCAAAAAGGCATTTAAAAAAATGCAAAAGGTTTTTCCCCTTCCACAAGTTTGTTTATTTGAAAAAAATAAAAACAATGATTCAGTCAAATATTAGACGTAATAACGAACAAATTCCATTTTGGTTTTTGGAAATCGCAACGACAGGGAAAAAAGTTCGAGAAGGTAGAATAATTTTCCTTTCCTACCTCCCTCTCCTTCCCTAATTGGCCCATCACCCCAATCCTCCGGCTCCATCAATTCTTATCTATTTCACCTGCCTCAAACTGCTTTTTTCCTAAAAAAATTAAAAAATTACTTTTTTGTGTACTAGTGTTAGGGCAAAAAACGAGTATTTTCAAAAAAAATTTTCACGAAAAGTTACCGTCTGATTATGCGCTTCCGCGAGATCTTCAACTTTTAATTTCACTTTTCACTTTTTTCGTCAGGCCAATAATAATAAAGTTATCGTGGAAAAACGTGTTTTTGCGAATTTTAAATGCGAATTCATCCGCCACCCCGTGTGATTAAGCTGAACTAAGTTGATAACATGATAAAAGAGAACGCGTGTAACCGAATTGTCAAAAAAAAAAAAATTAAAAAAGTTGCTTTCAAAACTCCTCTTCTTCTCTATATATATATATATATATATATATATATATATATATATATATATATATATATATATAATATATATATAATATATATATATATATATATATATATATATATATATATATATATATATATATATATATATATATATATATATATATAATTGTATTGTTGGTATATATCTGTCAAACAGAGTGAATATTCCAATGTCAAATAGTTGGTCAGTAAGATATAATATACTTTTTCCAAATATAATTTTAATTATTTTTTTTCGTATATTTTCTAATGGCATCATATAAGTTTCCAGCCTAATCCCAACTTATTATTAAACAATTTATAATGGATTCAGCAAGCACTTCGTAAACAGTGATTAGATGTTCAGTTTATGGAATGGGCTTCAGTTTTTTTAATTTGAAAACTAGTACAACATGATTAATGTGATGATGCCACTTCAAGTTTTAATCAATGATAACATGAAGGTATTTAATTTTATCTCTTGATGATATTTCAAAATTATTATTATCGTCTATAATAGTTAATTTATTAAAATTTGGTCGATTTATGTTATAGGATTTAAAGAGTGAATAGAATTTAAAGAGTAAATATAATTTATGGTCAACAGTTTATTGTCAAATTTTCTTTTAATAGGTTTCAGATCCTCCTCAACAGTATTTTTTAGTGCTGTCCTGCTGTTCATCGTCGAAAATTAAAAAGAAATAACAAGCTTCGAAGTTTCTTATCAACACGGCACCAACACTAGAGCGCAGTGAAACTCGGCCACACTCTTGGTATTAACACTATTAATTTTCAAAACGGTAGCTATGCATAATGGCGATCAATTCAAGGTGGCGCATGGCGATACCTTGCTGCCTATTTCTCAAAATTCGCCCATCGCAATAACAGCCCGAATCTCCTAGAAATAAAAATACTACAGCATGATATTCTCCCATATGTTATCACCTTATTGGGCGACACCAACCAGGCAAACGAGAATACAGAACGATTAATTTTTAAAGCTTTTTCAAACAATTTGTATATTATAATTTCTCCAAGAAATAATTATAAACAATACATAACTTTGTTCAGAGCAATATTAAACTGACAAAAACTGATTAATGAAGATCGCTGTCGTAAAAGCTCCTCCACACCTATATTATGGAAGAATTACCACATTACCACATATAACATATATAATGTTCGAACTTTCGAAGATATTTTACTTTATAATTTTTCGAAGAGGTTATTATGCAGGATTCCTCGCATAACGTTGAATTTCTGGTGCATTTAATAAGTATTATTGGTATAAATCTTATAGTGGCTATTCGTTACAACCTGTCACGTAGCGACTTCTTGTGGCGAACGGCTCCTGAAAAGCTCTTTCCCTGTCAAAGCTGAAGTTTATAAAAATACCTTAATTATCTTATCTTGATCTTATTGGCCATTATTTTTCTATTTCTAATGTTTAATAAGGAAAATCGAGTCAAATGGGTAATGGTAAATCAATAATTCAAATGTCTTGAAAGAATGAGTGTCCACAACTAAGAAAAATTCCCATGAAAATCAATCAATCGTGCGAACACTTTGTTACTGATATATTTTATTCGTTATTAAGAGATTAATAAAATATGTAAATATAAAAGAGTATCGACGTTGCGCGCTCATAGTTAAAACATGACGAGAATAACGAGAAATCGAAGATTTCTCATTATTTTTAGTTATTCTCGTCATGTTTAACTATGATAACATATAATAGGAATATTTTAGAATGCGTCTAAAGTTATAGCACTAATTAATGTTATAAATGTAATCAATGAATGGAAAAAATATACATGTATTTAATATTATTTTTCTGAATTATGTTTCTTATTGGGATGCTCTGGTACATATATTTTCTTCTAAACAATGTCCGTGAAATCTACAAAATAATACAATTATCCAGTATTTTACTGGAAAATAACCTCAACGCCTGTGACTTTTGCGTCAAAGGAGCAGTTAGAGAGTGTTTTTTTTTTGAGAAACAATGAATAAGAACAAAAATATAAAAATAACGTATTTTGCTGACGTTTCGGAAACCGAATCTGTTTCCTTTCTCAAAGCGTATTATAAGTATTTGTGTGCTTAAATACACAGCTTCAAGAATATATTTGTTATATTTAGTATCCATATTATTATTATGGATAGCTGATAGATAGGTGATATTTAGCTGATAATCTTCATATATGTTATATTTAATAATAATAAAAGGAATCACCTAATCTTTACAAATACCTAATGTTGATCTTACTTCTGATCACGGTAAAAATATTAATAAGGCTAGTTAATGACAACATTGAAATATAATAATACGTCATTGTTTAAGAAAGTTTAATAGGAAAACCTCCCCCTTATGAGAAAATCACTATCAATTAAAAAAATATAGTAGTACCTCTAGCCCCTATCTAGTGGATATTTCATAGGATGATTAAATACATACACATTTGTTACATTTCAAATTTTAAGAATGATTAAAAAGTAAAACAAAAAAGTTCGCTCAGCAGCACGTTTCTATATAATTAAAGTGTTCCGTTCTAGCATCAAGGCCACCAAAAAGTTGTACAAATTTTTCATCTTCATCTGAAATTTTTGTGATGGCACATAAACCATTTAAAATAATTACTATTAAAAAATAATCTGAAAATTATTTTTATGTAGCATTGAAATTGACATTGGAATATTCACTCTGTTTGACAGATATATACCAACAATGTGAATATTCCAATGTCAATTTCAATGCTACATAAAAATAATTTTCAGATTATTTTTTAATAGTAATTATTTTAAATGGTTTATGTGCCATCACAAAAATTTCAGATGAAGATGAAAAATTTGTACAACTTTTTGGTGGCCTTGACGCTAGAACGGAACACTTTAATTATATAGAAACGTGCTGCTGAGCGAACTTTTTTGTTTTACTTTTTAATCATTCTTAAAATTTGAAATGTACCAAATGTGTATGTATTTAATCATCCTATGAAATATCCACTAGATAGGGGCTAGAGGTACTACTATATTTTTTTAATTGATAGTGATTTTCTCATAAGGGGGAGGTTTTCCTATTAAACTTTCTTAAACAATGACGTATTATTATATTTCAATGTTGTCATTAACTAGCCTTATTAATAGTTTACCGTGATCAGAAGTAAGATCAACATTAGGTATTTGTAAAGATTAGGTGATTCCTTTTATTATTATTAAATATTACATATATGAAGATTATCAGCTAAATATCACCTATCTATCAGCTATTCATAATAATAATATGGATACTAAATATAACAAATATATTCTTGAAGCTGTGTATTTAAGCACACAAATACTTATAATACGCTTTGAGAAAGGAAACAGATTCGGTTTCCGAAACGTCAGCAAAATACGTTATTTTTATATTTTTGTTCTTATTCATTGTTTCTCAAAAAAAACACTCTCTAACTGCTCCTTTGACGCAAAAGTCACAGGCGTTGAGGTTATTTTCCAGTAAAATACTGGATAATTGTATTATTTTGTAGATTTCACGGACATTGTTTTGAAGAAAATATATGTACCAGAGCATCCCAATAAGAAACATAATTCAGAAAAATAATATTAAACACATGTATATTTTTTCCATTCATTGATTACATTTATAACATTAATTAGTGCTATAACTTTAGACGCATTCTAAAATATTCCTATTATATGTTATCATAGTTAAACATGACGAGAATAACTAAAAATAATGAGAAATCTTCGATTTCTCGTTATTCTCGTCATGTTTTAACTATGAGCGCGCAACGTCGATACTCTTTTATATTTACATATTTTATTAATCTCTTAATAACGAATAAAATATATCAGTAACAAAGTGTTCGCACGATTGATTGATTTTCATGGGAATTTTTCTTAGTTGTGGACACTCATTCTTTCAAGACATTTGAACTATTGATTTACCATTACCCATTTGACTCGATTTTCCTTATTAAACATTAGAAATAGAAAAATAATGACCAATAAGATCAAGATAAGATAATTAAGGTATTTTTATAAACTTCAACTTTGACAGGGAAAGAGCTTTGCAGGAGCCGTTCGCCACAAGAAGTCGCTACGTGACAGGTTGTAACGAATAGCCACTATAAGATTTATACCAATAATACTTATTAAATGCACCAGAAATTCAACGTTATGCGAGGAATCCTGCATAATAACCTCTTCGAAAAATTATAAAGTAAAATATCTTCGAAAGTTCGAACATTATATATGTTATATGTGGTAATGTGGTAATTCTTCCATAGTATAGGTGTGGAGGAGCTTTTACGACAGCGATCTTCATTAATCAGTTTTTGTCAGTTTAATATTGCTCTGAACAAAGTTATGTATTGTTTATAATTATTTCTTGGAGAAATTATAATATACAAATTGTTTGAAAAAGCTTTAAAAATTAATCGTTCTGTATTCTCGTTTGCCTGGTTGGTGTCGCCCAATAAGGTGATAACACATGGGAGAATATCATGCTGTAGTATTTTTATTTCTAGGAGATTCGGGCTGTTATTGCGATGGGCGAATTTTGAGAAATAGGCAGCAAGATATCGCCATGCGCCACCTTGAATTGATCGCCATTATGCATAGCTACCGTTTTGAAAATTAATAGTGTTAATACCAAGAGTGTGGCCGAGTTTCACTGCGCTCTAGTGTTGGTGCCGTGTTGATAAGAAACTTCGAAGCTTGTTATTTCTTTTTAATTTTCGACGATGAACAGCAGGACAGCACTAAAAAATACTGTTGAGGAGGATCTGAAACATATTAAAAGAAAATTTGACAATAAACTGTTGACCATAAATTATATTTACTCTTTAAATTCTATTCACTCTTTAAATCCTATAACATAAATCGACCAAATTTTAATAAATTAACTATTATAGACGATAATAATAATTTTGAAATATCATCAAGAGATAAAATTAAATACCTTCATGTTATCATTGATTAAAACTTGAAGTGGCATCATCACATTAATCATGTTGTACTAGTTTTCAAATTAAAAAAACTGAAGCCCATTCCATAAACTGAACATCTAATCACTGTTTACGAAGTGCTTGCTGAATCCATTATAAATTGTGGAATAATAAGTTGGGATTAGGCTGGAAACTTATATGATGCCATTAGAAAATATACGAAAAAAAATAATTAAAATTATATTTGGAAAAAGTATATTATATCTAACTGACCAACTATTTCTTGAAACCAAGGTGTTAGATATAAGTCAAATCTATTGTTATAACATGCTAATACACCAGCATGAAAATAAAAGCATCAGTGAAGATACTGCACATTACTATAACACAAGATCTGTAGCAAAAAAAATAAGAACTCTCAAACTGCAAAAATCTATTGCACAAAAATTCTTTGATTACCAAGGCATTAAATTATTTAACTTGTTACCGATAGAATATAAGGAAATTATAAAAAAAATTATAAAAACTGGCTAGTTGAGCAAGGAAGGGTTTTATTCGAAAAATTATAAAGTAAAATATTTCGACTAAGAATTGATAAATCCCTAGCAGTTAAAAAAAAGTATGTGAAAAGTATATAAGCTCCTACAAAGGGCTTTCCACGAAAGTAATTTCTATTATTTATATTCAGCCTTAAAATAGTATGTTTTTGTATGCTACTTATCCTAAAAACCGCTGCCCAAGGAATCACTACTTCCACATCCAGATTTTCTATCCAAGTCACTCACAACGAAAAAAATTTGTATGTGGAAATAATTTTATGGAACTTTAATAATATAATATTTGAAATCCTCTACCCCAAAAAACCATAAAATGATACCCCACATCGGTAAAGGGATGGGGGTGGTAGGAGGGGTGGTAGTGGGGGTGGATGAAGTAAAAAAATATTTTGAGGTTTCTGGTTCTTGTGCATACACTAAATCACAATTTTTTTTTCATCCCCTTTAATAATGGGTGGGGGTGGTAATGGGGGTGGCTAATGCCAAAATTCTTTTTGAGACCCTAGCTTCTCTTGTATATACTAAATATCAATTTTATGAACTCTTACTTGCTTGATTTACCTATTTACCCCAAATTTACCCCAATTTACCCCCCACCCCCAACCCTTCGACGGAACAAGATGAAAATCTATTTCTAGATCTCGTTAAAGTACATATGTGTACCAAATTTCAAGTCAATATCTCACACGGTTTCAGAGTAAACGTGCGCACAAAAAAAAGTTAGACAGACAGACAGAAAATTTTTTTTCACTCAAACTTAAAATCTCGACGTTTCATGACATTCTAAGCCTATTTGAACAATAAAAATTTTTAAAAATTTTTTTGTCGTTACTATACTTCCACTGGATGTGGAAGTGAAAGTAGTTTTACTTCACAATCTGAAAATGAAGTTGTTATATACACTGTAAGTTTTAAATTTACATAAATATTTGTAACATAACCTATAGGCATAAAAACGTCTTTTTAAATATATTGTATGCTTTGTATTTACACTTACTAGAAAAAATTTTGTCTGAAGAATGTGACGTCAAATTACCAAATAAGAATTGGGGTATTCATAACAGTATTGAAAGTAGAAGCTTAATGTTTACATAAGGCAGAACAGCATGATAAATTAATTACAACATGTTTTAAGACGGTAAGTGCTTTTTAAATAGTATTTGTTTTCAAATGATAATTTAGTTTTTCAAGTAATTATTTGTGTAATTTCTATTTTCAGGTTGGGTTTGGTCTCAGGTTTGGTCCTACAATAGAGGTAATTTTTTGCATAAGGATATTAAGTTAACATCAATCAGTAAACCAATCACTGTAGAATGTTCTAAAAATTGACTCTACAACGCTTGCTTAGGTGAACCAAGTACAAATTATTATCAAAGTGTTCATTCTGATGTGCAATTAAAGTCAACTCATGTTGGGGCATAGAAAATGCTCAGTAATTTTGGAGAAAGAACTATTTGTAAACATTGTGTAAATCTTGTTCTTATAATATTGCAACCCTTTTCCGGGACGCCCAGTACTGTTGTTACAAATAAATTTGTATATTTTACAAAACTTTTATTTTCTTACCATACCTATATGAATCTGAAACTGGTGAATATTTGTTCCTTTACATAAATGAAATTGCTATTTAGTTGTGAATATAAGCAGCACTATATGCAGCAAAGCAAATTCATGTACCTATATACAGGTTTTTGTAGGACGTTAAAGCTCGCGCCATCTACTAAATTAAATAGAAAGCATGCACTTATGAAGCCATTATTATCATAGGAGAGTGCCGTATGTCGGACCACCTATTTAATACACCCTGTTCCAGGTATACAGCTGGGTTTGCTACGTCCACGCTGGGTTGGACTAAGATCATGCTTGTTGCCAGCAGCGAGAGCCACATGGCGCATGGTAAAGGAATGTGGGATGGGAGGTGTAGGTATCTGTGAGATGCGTTACCGCATTGTGTCGTGAGGGAGCGTTTAAGTTCCGTTTTGTGTTTTTGGTTCTGGACTTCTGCCTTTTCTTGGTCTTCATGTGAAATATGTTGCCGCGTTGTGTCGTGATATGGAGTGTTTATGCTCCTCTTTTTGTGTTTCTGCTTCTTCGAGTCTTCTTTTTCTGAGTCTTCCGATTCCTCGGTTTCCGATACTAGGTTGGATTTGGGTCATGCTTGTTTCCAGCAGCGAGAGCCACATGACGCATGGTACAGGAGTGGGAGGTGGGCAGTGTAGGTGTTTTTGAAATGGGTTGCCGCATTGTGTTCCTGATATTTAATGTTTATGCTCCTCTTTTTTGTGTTTCTGCTTCTACAGATTTTTTTGTCCTTCTGAGTCTTCTGATTCCTCCTTTCCTGGTTCTGGTAGAGTATATATCTGCATGTATTTGTGAAATTCGTGGCCGCATTGTGTCACAGTGTGGAGTGTTTATCCTCCTCCTCCTTTTATATTTCTGCTTCTACAAATCTTCTTCTTCTTCTTCTATGTATTCTGATTCCTCGGTTTCTGGTTCTGGTAGGATATATATCGCTGTGATTTCTTGGTGGAATTCCTTTTTTCTCCTCGCTTTTCTTTCCCAGTATGTTTGGTCCTTTCCTAGTTTGTTCATGATCCTATCGGTTGTTGTTTTCCACGTGTAACCTGGTCTCCCTGTTTTTAGTGTAGAATTTTTCACTTATCATTTTGACCTGATAACCTCATTTGATAATTTACTTAAGAAATATTATGAAATCAGATTTACAACACTATATTGTAACACCAACAATGCCAAAAAATATGCAATACCACAAAACACACTCCTATTAAACTAGACACCAGCAAAAAGTCCAGATCAATATCACTTCTCTCTCATCCCCTCCATTGCCCTCCCCTTTTGATCCGCTCTACCGCACCACACCAAAAACATTGCACCTAGTTCTGGATCATGTACAAAACGAATCACCACTCACAAAATCGTCAATCACACGTCCCGAGGTATGCATCACCCCTCAAACACCCATCACTTACCTAACTCAAAACTGTATCCTTCGCACCCTGTATTCAGACCAAGTGATGTTTTTTCCTTCCAACGATGGCCCAGCGCTCCACACAGACAGTTCCCGTCGCCGTCGAACCCGCGTACCAGTAGCCAATGTGTCCTCGCTCCCACGCTCCGCAGTGGATACATCATTCTTGTGCTTTCCGGGGAGCTACTACCTCCCGTCTACCCCCTGCTTGTCACTATTACGGTCCTAACCTTTTTAAACTTTTTAATAAACTTCCTCAGTCCCACCAGAGCCGCACCAGGAGTATAAACAATTTGTATGTTTCCATAGCATGGATGAGGCTTTCCAAATTCCAATGGCACCGAAACCAAGCCAATGGGCACCAACTCCATCCAAATTCCCATTATATTCTTAAATTGATTCAATTCCACACGGTGCACTGTCACCCTGATGGGGCACGCCCCTGGCCCGACTCATATGTAAATTTGCTAGAAAGAATTGTTTATTGACTTATTTTTAAGTTATTACACTTGACAACGTGCGTAATTTCGACCTGAAAACCCTCACTTGATATTTTACCTAAGAGAATATTATGACCATATACTTTTGATTATTACGGGTTCAATTTATATTAAATTCACCTGAGTATTTTTAATAATTATGAAAAAAGATTATTTGAAGGTTAACAAAAGAAATTTATATGCCCATACTTCACAGACAGATCAAATTCATTTGAATATTTTTATAATGGTTAAAAAAATAATTTACAGATTTACAGAGGGATATCATGCCATGATTTAATTTATTGTCATTAACTTGTCGATAAATGTCGACTCTTCAAGGTGATGGGCCTAAACACTTCAAAGGTTATAAATATACTTGTCTGGGAAGATACTTAAAAACGAAAAAGGAGGTACTTATCTTTCTTTTGCCTGTCTTGGGTTGTTTATTTATTTACGCTCATTTCGTTTCTTAATACACAGCACTGGTCACTAAACTGTATTAGTTGTTTTCAAATATTAATTATATTTCAACTTTGTTCTTTTGATATGTGGTATCAATTTACGTGGAAATTCTTGGGCTACAATTCACCTAAGTTTTATCAAATTTGACGAGTTTTTCGCGGCAATTTTACGATTATAGTGGGAGTGTTTCAGGCACCCAATCTTTCGCTTCGAAGGCACAACCGACTATAATACACACTGAACATGTTAAATAAAAAATCAAAACACTGCTCTTATTGTGGTCCCTATAGCCAAACGCTTTACTACCTGGCATTAGGTCACTGGTCTGCGGCACATTCCACAGTTCAGTGACCGAACTGCGTTAGCCTTCACACAATCAGCTGGGAATAAGAAAGTTCACATGTGTATTCATGAGCGTCGTAGATATTTTAAATCAAAATTTAATAATTTTTTTCTTCCAAAATGATAAACGTTGTGAAAAAACTATAGAAACAAAGTTGTAGTAAATTAAATTTCGTATAAAAAAAATGAGTGGCGGCATATGTGTACCTTTTTTCGTTTTGGCAATATGTGGGTTTAAATTCGATGAATTTGCGTGGTAATATATTTTGCACGCTTCCTTTGCACAATCCATAAAAGATAGACTGCTCTTATTGATTTTTTTGTAGAGATACTCTAATTTTCTTTGAAGTCTTTTAAAAAATTTTGTGTTCACTTTTTAATGGGTAAAATTTTAAATTGGTCATTTTTAGAGACGTTCAAAAGGTTACATTCAAATTCCTTAAGCTGGGAGCTTAAACGTATATTTCTGGACTAATCACACTGGACTAATATGGGGGTGTCCAGTTAGGGTCCCTGGGAATATTGTGCAAAAACGGCTAACTTTATAAAAAACTTTCTTAACAAATCTTTCAATGCTTTATCTCTACTACAACGTAAAATTATTTTCAATTATACAAGGTGTCACAAAAACGAGTTACACAAGTAAGTATAACGTTTTTGAATGGAACATCCTGCATTTTTTTGGCGCCAGTTAGCCTCCTGTATTACATCCTAAAATATTTTGCTAATCGGATGCAGCGTTGCCAAGCTATGATTTTTTCCTGTTTTTTTTTTTTTTGGCAATTTACAAACATTTTTTGATTGCCATATCCCGGCGGTTTATTAATTGTTTTTTCTAAAAATATAGGACGTTATTTGATAATGATGTATTTGCTGAAAAACGTTCTTGAAATAAATTATTATTATACCGGGTGTTCAAAATATTTTTTTACATTTCTTGATATTTAATTATTACTTTTGTCAATTTTTTTAAATCATATGCCTATAATTTTTTTACATGTGTGAATAAAGCATACAGTTCCCCACATTATAATATCATACACTTTTTTTTCAAACGGTTTTTGGGATAAGATTATTTCAAATAATTTTTGCGTAAATTAAAGTACTCTCTATTTTAGCATTAAACTCTAGTATGGGTTTGGTTTTTTGTTTTACATTTTTTCAATTTTTTTAAATATGATGCCTATAATTTTTTTACAAGAATGATGAATAGCGCATGCAATTTCTCACATTTTGATATCATACACTTTCTTTTAACAACTATGAACGGATTTTGAGAAATAATTTTTTTCAAGATAATGAAACCAGCCTAACAATTGCTTGAAATGTCCATCCACCATTATGACCCATGTAATACTGAAGTCTCTTGATAAATAAACGCCTTAGATTGTATAACATTTATACGATTGAAACACTGACGAATCCTTTCCATCATACCTTCTCGAATCATTGGTTCTACATTATAAACGTCTGACTTCACAATTCCCCAAAGGAAAAAATCCATTGAAGTCAAGGTCGGCCGCCATGCCATAATTTAATAAAATAATAAATTAGATATAATTTAACAGTTTATTAAAATATCAGACTTTCTCTTCCGATCCACCTTTCAGGAAACTGATTACTAATAACTTAACGAATATTTCTACTAAAATGATATTCTTCATTTTCTCCAATTTGGTTTTGAGCCTATTGGCCAAAATTGAAACTACGATTTAAATCCACATCCAAAGGCTCGATGCAGCTGTACTCGATAGGGGTGAAACTTATTTTTACGAAGACATAGGGAAACACTAGATTTATTGACGTCTAAATCCTCATTTAACTCCAGAACACTTGCCGTAGGATTTTCGATTACCCCTAAATCATTTTCTCCACTTATACATACCTTAATACATTTCGTCGTCTCGCCTTCTTTTTATATGCAACACGTTCAAAACGTTCTTTCAAATTTTCTAGAGACCGCACATGGGGACACCTCATTCACCTCAATAACGTACACCATATATCAAATCTTGTTGACAATAATTATAATTCATATATTTAAATATTTCTCAACAATATTAATTCAACTTAATCACGATAATCTTAAACACCTTAGAGAAATGTCATAAAGTGAAAAACAAACGCAAAACAAAAGACTGGACACCCTGTATGTGTTCAATTATTATTCTGGATTGTCCTAAGTCATTTCTATGAAATCTTTCTCAAATTGCGAGGTGTTGTTAGACGGTAGTCCTCTAAAATTTTCTTCAAGTTATTTATGTCTAGTGTAAAGTGAGCAAAAGATTTTTTTTTACTTTCTTTGGCGAAGGCGCCGCGTAAAATCTGTCGAATTTGATCTCAAAAATTAATCATTCAAAACGGTTAATTCAATATGGATGCAGATTTACATGAAATTTGATTATGGACATTTCAGGTTTTTCTGATAACGAACCTGACGTTAAACCTTAAAAATTTAAAAT
This sequence comes from Rutpela maculata, assembly GCA_936432065.2. NCBI lineage: Eukaryota > Metazoa > Arthropoda > Insecta > Coleoptera > Cerambycidae > Rutpela > Rutpela maculata. Next base: position 133,639,542 of record OW386287.2, on the reverse strand, counting down.
GAATGATATGTTCCTTTACCGTATAGAAGCTAAATGAAGAGATCACTAAAAAGGGTAAAAAAATTGTTGGAAAAAAATTTAACCGCCTTTCAAAAAAAGTCACTAAAAGTTATGACACATATTTTCACCGTCGCCATTTAACTGAACTTTATTACCTAATATCGATATTGAGGTAGGTAAAAAATAAACAAATAACGAATTCTAAAAGATTTTTAGAAGGTAATTAGGTTCAATTAACTAGGCGACGCGCGACGTGACGGTGAAATTTTATTTCATAATATTTGGCGACCATTTTAAAGGCGTTTAATTTTTTTTTTTAGGAATTCACGTAATTCCTCACATCTGTTTAGGACACCCATATAATACAGAAACTAAAAAGGTGAACTCCAAAAGTTTTAGTGTTAAGATATGTGTTAGAAAAGTGTATCGAATCGATAGTGACAAATACAGCAGAGTGGCAGAGTAGTCATCTAGGTAAGTAGAAACTATTCTTACTTCTTATCTATTCGAGGATTCAAGTCCTAAGTCGTCTTTTAAGACTTATGACGAATTGCTCTGGAGTGGCAAAGAACTCTAAACATTGCAAAATTGGTACCCTAAATATTAGAAAATATTGTTTAGGTTTTATGCAAATCACAACTTCCACACTTTTTTATTTAATTATTAGAAAATGACATTATAAGATTTATAGATAACTTAAAAAACCGCTGCCCAAGGAATCACTACTTCCACATCCAGATTTTTTATCTAAGTCACTCACAACGAAAAAATTTTGTATGTGGAAATAATTGTTTATGGAACATTAATAATATAATATTTGAAATCCTCTACCCTAAAAACCCATAAATTGATACCTCACATCGGTAGCGGGGTGGGGGTGGTGATAGGGGGTAGTAGTGGGGGTGGATGAAGTAAAAAAACATTTCGAGGCTTCTGGTTCTTGTACACACCCTAAATCACAACTTTTTTTCATCCCCTTTAATAATGGGTGGGAGTGGCTAATGCCAAAATTTTTTTTGAGACATCAGCTTCTCTTGTATATACTAAATGCTAATTTTATGGACTCTTACCTGCTTGATTTACCTATTTTCCCCAAATTTACCCCAATTTTACCCCCAACCCTTCGACGGAACAAGATGAAAATATAATTTAGTTCTAGATCTCGTTAAAGTACATATGTGTACCAAATTTCAAGTCAATATCTCAAACGGTTCCAGAGTAATCGTGCGCACAAAAAAAGTTACAGACAGACCGACAGACAGAAATTTTTTTTCGCTCAAACTTAAAATCTCGACGTTTCGTGACAATCTAAGCCTATTTGAACAATAAAAATTTTTTAAAATTTTTTTGTCGTTACTATACTTCCACTGGATGTGGAAGTAAAATTGAATATAATTAATTTTTTTTTTTAAAACCAGTCACCCTTCTCTGTGGCTCCGACCCTCACAGAGGAGAGCTGGTAGTACCGGCAGCCACTCCCCACACCCGTGTGGTAAGTGACTACTGGGTCTGGGAATCGTGTGCCCTGAGCAGACGTAATGAACCGAGAATGACGGCCTTCTGCATTCTGCCGGCTAAGACCTCTGCCGAATTTCGGCATGCCGGTATGATCTTAAGTTCCGAAAGCAGTGTGTGTCTCGTTCCACCGAGGGCTCCTATAATCAGTACTACTATCTTAACAGTATGGTCTGGATACAGTCTGCGGAGTTCGAAGAGCAGATCTCGATATTTTGTCCGTTTTTCCTCCTCCTTCAAGACAATGTTGTTCTCCGCGGGAGCCGAGAACTCCACGACAAACATTGTCTTGAGTTGATGGTCGAGGAGGACTACGTCAGGCTTGTTGGCTTGTATTTGCCTGACGGTGGGAAAAGAGTAGTTCCAATAAACTTCTCCTTTCCCACAACGGACTCAATATCCCCCGGAGCGCAAGGCAGCACTGGTGTTTCGTCTATTCCATACGAGTGCCTTAAATGGTAATAAAGCACTCGTAATGCTCCGTCGTGCCTCTGGATATAGGCCGAACCCGCATATGTCGGACAAGCCGACAACAAATGCATTAAAGTTTCTGACGCCCTGCGGCAGGCCCTGCAGCTGACATCAGGGACCTCTATACCCATGACACGACTTCGATAAACGAGAGTGTTAAATACACCATCCTGGCAAGCCATTATGAATCCCTCGGTATCAGACTTCAGCCCGGCTGACCTTAAGAAGGCAAAGGTCAGCCTTTCGGATAAGCCAAGGTTTTCTATATTTTTATAGAAAACTCCATGCATTGGCTTATCTGTGTGAAGCTGCAGAAAGATGTTGTGTTCTGCAGCTTTAATTTGGGCTTTTCGTCGAGCAGGTTTGAACTCGGTGACAGAGTCGCTATTTACCCGCTCGATGTCGAAGGAGAGACCAAGTTCATCGGCTGCTCTCTGTGCTGCCTTAAACAAAAACGCTCCTACCCCTGCATTTTCATGGTCCCGGACCATGCAGAGGAGGAGATCCGAACTCCTCATAATCTTACAGGCTCCATCCAGAACCATCCTGTTATGGAGACTCTCCGAACTCAAGAGTCCACGGCCTCCCCGATATAACCGTGGAACGGACGATTTAGGATGCAAACTCCTATTGAGATGCATCTTTTTGTGGGTTCCTACGTCGAGTTGACGCAACTCCTCTCGGCTCCATTTCATCACTCTAAAGGAGTAGAGAAGGATCGGAACGGCAAGCATGTTGGTAGCAGACACCTTGTTCTTCCCCGACAGTTCTGAAGACCAGATCTGTCGAAGTCGGTGCTGATACTTGCCGCGGAGAGCGTTTTTCACTACACTCACTTCTTGGGTGGAGCGTTGCTCGACACCCAAGTAAGTGTACGACTCTCCGGCATCTAGATGATGTAAGATGCTTCCGTCTACGAGCTGCGCGTCCTCTCCGTAGCCCCCGCATCGTCCTCTCTTGAGATGGACCAGTGCACATTTGTCCAACCCGAACTCCATACCGACAGCCTGCGTGTACTCCTGTTCCACCCTAAGGGACTGGTGTAGTTCCCTTTTTCCGGAGGCATAAAGTTTAAGGTCATCCATATAAAACAAATGGGTGACCTTATGCCTCCTATCGCCGGGGGTACCGCAGTTGTATCCTCGGGTTTCCCGGAGCGAAACGGATAATGGCAGTAGTGAGATGCAAAACAGAAGGGGGCTGAGGGAGTCTCCCTGAAATACTCCCCTTCTGAATGATACCGGCTCCCTCTGGACTCTATCGTTACCGGATGTTATAGTAAAGCGAGTCCTCCAGAGCGGCATCAGTTCTTCAATACATCTCACTACGGGACCGGGTACCGCAAGACATTGGAGCAAGTGTAAAATAAGTTCATGAGATGTCATGTCAAATGCCTTGTGGTAGTCGATCCAGGCCATAGAGAGGTTCCGCTTATTCTGCACGGAGTCCTGCGTGACAAATCTGTCAATCAGCAGGTTCTCCTTGCAGCCAGCGACACCTCTCTTCGACCCTCGTTGCTCATATATCCGTTCGTAAACTGGTTCAACTGCGTGGAGCACCCGCATGTACAAAATGCGTGTAAACAACACTTTGTAACATGCGTTTAAACAGGTTATCGGGCGGTAGTTCTTTGGGTTAGACAAATCTCCGTTCTTGAGGATCAGCACTGTCCGCCCCTCAACAACCCAAGAAGGAATTTGCTGCTCCCCATTTAGCCAGGCATTAAAAATTCTGGCCAAATGGTGGTGGGTACTCAACTTTTTCCACCAAAAGTTATTTATCCCATCGGGACCTGGAGCAGCAAAGTTCTTAGAGCCCTCAAGAGCTCTTCGAACCTCTTCTGGGGTTATTGGTTGGCACACCTCGTGTGGCTGCCGAAACCTTTGGCAAAAGGTTTCAAAGTGTGCCAGGGCTGGAGAGTCTCTGTTGAGTGGAAGCTTCTCTTCGTACAACGTTTTTCAGAAGTTTTCCACCTGATCTGCAGTCTTATTATTATTATTATTATTATTTTTTTTTAGCTAGCTAAAAACCAGTCACCCTTCTCTGTGGCTCCGACCCTCATAGAGGGGAGCTGGTAGTACCGGTAGCCACTCCCCACGCCCGTGGGGCGAGTGACTACTGGGTCCGTGAATTGTGTGCCCTGAGCAGACGTAATGAACCGAGAAGGACGGCCTTCTGCATTCTGCCGGCTAAGACCTCTGCCGAGTTTCGGCATGCCGGTATGATCTTAAGTTCCGAAAGCAGTGTGTGTCTCGTTCCACCGAGGGCTCCTATAATCAGTACCACTATCTTAACAGTATGGTCTGGAAACAGTCTGCGGAGTTCGAAGAGCAGATCTCGATATTTTGTCCGTTTTTCCTCCTCCTTCAAGACAATGTTGTTCTCCGCGGGAGCCGAGAACTCCACGACGAACATTGTCTTGAGTTGATGGTCGAGGAGTACTACGTCAGGCTTGTTGGCTTGTATTTACCTGACGGTGGGAAAAGAGTAGTTCCAATAAATTAGACACTTCTCATTTCCCACAACGGACTCAATATCCCCCGTAGCGTAAGGCAGCACTGGTGTTTCGTCTATCGCATACGAGTGCCTTAAATGGTAGTAAAGCACTCGTAATGCTCCGTCGTGCCTTTGGATATAGGCCGAGACTGCATATGTCGGGCAAGCCGACAGCAAGTGCATAAGAGTCTCTGGCGCCCTGCGGCAGGCCCTGCAGCTGACATCAGGGACCTCTATACCCATGACACGACTACGATAGACGAGGGTGTTAAATACACCATCCTGGCAAGCCATTATGAATCCCTCGGTCTCAGACTTCAGCCCGGCTGACCTTAAGAAGGCAAAGGTCAGCCTTTCGGATAAGCCAAGGTTTTCTATATTTTTATAGAAAACTCCATGCATTGGCTTATCCGTGTGAAGCTGCAGAAAGTTGTTGTGTTCTGCAGCTTTAATTTGGGCTTTTCGCCGAGCAGGTTCCAACTCGGTGACAGAGTCGCGATTTACCCGCTCGACGTCGAAGGAGAGACCAAGTTCATCGGCTGCTCTCTGTGCTGCCTTAAACAGAAAGGCTCCTACCTCTGCATTTTCATGGTCTCGGACCATGCAGAGGAGGGGATCCGAACTCCTGATGACCTTACAGGCTCCATCCAAAACCATCCTATTATGGAGACTCTCCAAACTCAAGAGTCCACGGCCTCCCCGATGTCGTGGGAGGTATAGCCGTGGAACAGACGATTTAGGATGCAAACTCCTATTGAGATGCATCTTCTTGCGGGTTCCTACGTCGAGTTGACGCAACTCTTCTTGAGTCCATTTCACTACTCCAAAGAAGTAGAGAAGGATCGGAACGGCAAGCATGTTGGTAGCAGACACCTTGTTCTTCCCGACAGCTCTGAAGACCAGATCTGTCGGAGTCGGTGCTGATACTTGCCGCGGAGAGCGTTTTTCACTACACTCACTTCTTGGGTGGAGCGTTGCTCGACAGCCAAGTAAGTGTATGACTCTCCGGCATCTAGATGATGTAAGATGCTTCCGTCCACGAGCTGAGCGTCCTCTCCGTAGTTCCCGCATCGTCCTCTCTTGAGATGGACCAGTGCACATTTGTCTAACCCGAACTCCATGCCGACAGCCTGCGTGTACTCCTGTACCACCCTGAGGGACTGGTGTAGGTCCCTCTCTCCGGAGGCATAAAGTTTAAGGTCATCCATATAAAACAGATGGTGACCTTATGCCTCCTATCGCCAGGGGTACCGCAGTTGTATCCACGGGTTCTCCGGAGCGAAACGGATAATGGCAGTAGTGAGATGCAAAATAGAAGGGGACTGAGGGAGTCTCCCTGAAATACTCCCCTTCTGAATGTTACCGACTCCGTCTGGACTCTATCATTACCCGATGTAATGGTAAAGCGAGTCCTCCAGAGCGGCATCAGTTCTTCGATGCATCTCACTACGGGACCAGGTACCGCAAGACATCGGAGCAAATGTACAATAAGCTCATGCGATGTCATGTCAAATGCCTTGCGGTAGTCGATCCAGGCCATGGAGAGGTTACGTTTATACTGCATGGAGTCCTGCGTGACACACCTGTCAATCAGCAGGTTCTCCTTGCAGCCAGCGACACCTCTCTTTGACCCTCGTTGCTCATATATCCGCTCGTAAACCGGTTCAACTGCGTGGAGCACTCGCATGTACAAGATGCGCGTAAACACCTTGTAACATGCGTTTAAACAGGTTATCGGCCGGTAGTTCTTTGGGTTTGACAAATCTCCGTTCTTCGGGATCAGCACTGTCCGCCCCTCGACAACCCAAGAAGGAATTTGCTGCTCCCCATTTAGCCATGAATTGAAAATTCTGGCTAAATGGTGGTGGGTACTGGATAATTTTTTCCACCAAAAGTTATTGATCCCGTCGGGACCTGGAGCAGCAAAGTTCTTAGAGCCCTCAAGAGCTCTTCGAACCTCTTCTGGGGTTATCGGTTGGCACACCTGTTGGGCTTGCTGAAACCTTTGACAAAAGGTTTCAAAGTGTGCCAGGGCTGGAGAGTCTCTGTTGAGTGGAAGCTTCTGTTCGTACAACGTTTTCCAGAAGTTTTCCACCTGATCTGCAGTCGGCGGATTTTCATTATTATTATTATTATTATTATTATTATTATTATTATTATTATTATTTTTTTTTTGTTAAAAACCAGTCACCCTTCTCTGTGGCTCCGACCCTCACAGAGAGGTGCTGGTAGTACCGGCAGCCACTCCCCACACCCGTGGGGTAAGTGACTACTGGGTCCGGGAATCGTGTGCCCTGAGCAGACGTAATGAACCGAGGATGACGGCCTTCTGCATTCTGCCGGCTAAGACCTCTGCCGAATTTCGGCATGCCGGTATGATCTTAAGTTCTGAAAGCAGTGTGTGTCTCGTTCCACCGAGGGCTCCTATAATCAGTACCACTATCTTAACAGTATGGTCTGGATACAGTCTGCGGAGTTCGAAGAGCAGATCTCGATATTTTGTCCGTTTTTCCTCCTCCTTCAAGACAATGTTGTTCTCCGCGGGAGCCGAGAACTCCACGACAAACATTGTCTTGTGTTGATGGTCGAGGAGTACTACGTCAGGCTTGTTGGCTTGTATTTGCCTGACGGTGGGAAAAGAGTAGTTCCAATAAATTAGACACTTCTCATTTCCCACAACGGACTCAATATCCCCCGGAGCGTAAGGCAGCACTGGTGTCTCGTCTATCCCATACGAGTGCCTTTATTATTATTATTATTATTATTATTATTATTATTAATATTATTATTATTATTATTATTAATATTATTATTATTATTATTATTTTTTTTTTTTTTTTTTTTTTTTTTTTTTTTTTTTTTTTTTTTTGTTAAAAACCAGTCACCCTTCTCTGTGGCTCCGACCCTCACAGAGGGGAGCTGGTGGTACCAGCAGCCACTCCCCACACCCGTGGGGTAAGTGACTACTGGGTCCGGGAATCGTGTGCCCTGAGCAGACGTAATGAACCGAGGATGACGGCCTTCTGCATTCTGCCGGCTAAGACCTCTGCCGAATTTCGGCATGCCGGTATGATCTTAAGTTCCGAAAGCAGTGTGTGTCTCGTTCCACCAAGGGCTCCTATAATCAGTACCACTATCTTAACAGTATGGTCTGGATACAGTCTGCGGAGTTCGAAGAGCAGATCTCGATATTTTGTCCGTTTTTCCTCCTCCTTCAAGACAATGTTGTTCTCCGCGGGAGCCGAGAACTCCACGACAAACATTGTCTTGAGTTGATGGTCGAGGAGTACTACGTCAGGCTTGTTGGCTTGTATTTGCCTGACGGTGGGAAAAGAGTAGTTCCAATAAATTAGACACTTCTCATTTCCCACAACGGACTCAATATCCCCCGGAGCGTAAGGCAGCACTGGTGTTTCGTCTATCCCATACGAGTGCCTTAAATGGTAATAAAGCACTCGTAATGCTCCGTCGTGCCTTTGGATATAGGCCGAGACTGCATATGTCGGGCAAGCCGACAGCAAGTGCATAAGAGTCTCTGGCGCCCTGCGGCAGGCCCTGCAGCTGACATCAGGGACCTCTATACCCATGACACGACTACGATAGACGAGGGTGTTAAATACACCATCCTGGCAAGCCATTATGAATCCCTCGGTCTCAGACTTCAGCCCGGCTGACCTTAAGAAAGCAAAGGTCAGCCTTTCGGATAAGCCAAGGTTCTCTATATTTTTATAGAAAACTCCGTGCATTGGCTTATCCGTGTGAAGCTGCAGAAAGATGTTGTGTTCCGCAGCTTTAATTTGGGCTTTTCGTCGAGCAGGTTCCAACTCGGTGACAGAGTCGGGATTTACCCGCTCGACGTCGAAGGAGAGACCAAGTTCATCGGCTGCTCTCTGTGCTGCCTTAAACAAAAATGCTCCTATTCCTGCACTTTCATGGTCCCGGACCATGCAGAGGAGGGGATCCGAACTCCTGATGACCTTACAGGCTCCATCCAGAACCATCCTATTATGGAGACTCTCCAAACTCAAGAGTCCACGGCCTCCCCGATGTCGTGGGAGGTATAACCGTGGAACGGACGATTTAGGATGCAAACTCCTATTGAGATGCATCTTCTTGCGGGTTCCTACGTCGAGTTGACGCAACTCTTCTCGACTCCACTTCACTACCCCAAAGGAGTAGAGAAGGATCGGAACGGCAAGCATATTGGTAGCAGACTTGCCGCGGAGAGCGTTTTTCACTACACTCACTTCTTGGGTGGAGCGTTGCTCGACACCCAAGTAAGTGTACGACTCTCCGGCATCTAGATGATGTAAGATGCTTCCGTCCACGAGCTGCGCGTCCTCTCCGTAGTCCCCGCATCGTCCTCTCTTGAGATGGACCAGTGCACATTTGTCTAACCCGAACTCCATACCGACAGCCTGCGTGTACTCCTGTACCACCCTGAGGGACTGGTGTAGGTCCCTCTCTCCGGAGGCATAAAGTTTAAGGTCATCCATATAAAACAGATGGGTGACCTTATGCCTCCTGTCGCCGGGGGTACCGCAGTTGTAGCCACGGGTTTTCCGGAGCGAAACGGATAATGGCAGTAGTGAGATGCAAAACAGAAGGGGGCTGAGGGAGTCTCCCTGAAATACTCCCCTTCTGAAATATACCGGCTCCGTCTGGACTCTATCGTTACCCGATGTTATGGTAAAGCGAGTCCTCCAGAGCGGCATCAGTTCTTCGATACATCTCACTACGGGACCGGGCACCGCAAGACATTGGAGCAAGTGTACAATGAGCTCGTGTGATGTCATGTCAAATGCCTTGCGGTAATCGATCCAGGCCATGGAGAGGTTACGCTTATACTGCACGGAGTCCTGCGTGACACACCTGTCAATCAGCAGGTTCTCCTTGCAGCCAGCGACACCTCTCTTTGACCCTCGTTGCTCATATATCCGCTCGTAAACCGGTTCAACTGCATGGAGCACCCGCATGTACAAAATGCGTGTAAACACCTTGTAGCATGCGTTTAAACAGGTTACCGGCCGGTAGTTCTTTGGGTCAGACAAATCTCCGTTCTTCGGGATCAGCACTGTCCGCCCCTCGACAACCCAAGAAGGAATTATTATATTATTATTATTATTATTATTATTATTATTATTATTATTTTTAGCTAGCTAAAAACCAGTCACCCTTCTCTGTGGCTCCGACCCTCACAGAGGGGAGCTGGTAGTACCGGTAGCCACTCCCCATGCCCGTGGGGTGAGTGACTACTGGGTCCGGGAATCGTGTGCCCTGAGCAGACGTAATGAACCGAGAATGACGGCCTTCTGCATTCTGCCGGCTAAGGCCTCTGCCGAATTTCGGCATGCCGGTATGATCTTAAGTTCCGAAAGCAGTGTGTGTCTCGTTCCACCGAGGGCTCCTATAATCAGTACCACTATCTTAACAGTATGGTCTGGATACAGTCTGCGGAGTTCGAAGAGCAGATCTCGATATTTTGTCCGTTTTTCCTCCTCCTTCAAGACAATGTTGTTCTCCGCGGGAGCCGAGAACTCCACGACGAACATTGTCTTGAGTTGATGGTCGAGGAGTACTACGTCAGGCTTGTTGGCTTGTATTTGCCTGAAGGTGGGAAAAGAGTAGTTCCAATGAATTAGACACTTCTCATTTCCCACAACGGACTCAATATCCCCCGTAGCGTAAGGCAGCACTGGTGTTTCGTCTATCCCATACGAGTGCCTTAAATGGTAATAAAGCACTTGTAATGCTCCGTCGTGTCATTGTTCAATGTGATTCCTGTAACTGACATGATGATTGGTACTATTATTACTTTTTCTTGTTGCCATAGTTCTTTTATTTCGATTGCTATTGGTGTGTATTTATCTATCTTTTCTTGTTCTTTTTGTATGATGTTTGCGTCATTAGGTATGGCTATATCTATCAGGAATGTTTTCTTTTCTGTTTTGTTGACTAGTGTGATGTCTGGTCTATTATTGCAGGAAATTGTTTTGTCTGTATGTAACGTTCTATCCCAATATATAATTTATATTCCTTATTTTCGAGTATGGTTTCTGGTGTGTATTTGTAGTATGGTGTATGTGTTTGTATGAGTTGATGTTTAAGTGCAAGTTCTTGATGTATTATCTTTGCTGCTGTGTTGTGTCTATCTGTATAATCTGTTCCGGCGAATAATTTGCATCCACCTGTTATATGTTCTATTGTTTCTCTGTATTGATGGCATTTTCTACATATGTCTGTGTCTATGTTTTCTTTTATTATATATTTCCTATAGTTTTTGGTAGCTATTACACTATCCTATTATTATTATTATTATATTTTTTTTTTTTCCTTCTCCAAATGGGTTATCAACTTAGTGGGGTTGAGTTTACCAATCACTAAATTGTGGTGTTGATTCGACAGTTAACATCCGCGGATTCCACTTTGGTGTTTAGGCTGAGATATGTTCTGGCAAGTTTAGTGTCTTCCTCACTATCCTACACGTTTCTAAAATCACTGACTTTTGCATGGTTGTGAGTATGCCTTTTTCTGTGATATTAATTTTTTCTAGGTTTGTCCTTAAGTTGTTCGTTGTTAGCCCAGTAGCTGAAATGACTAATGGAATGGTAAGAACCGATCTTAATTTATACAGTTTTATTATTATTATTATTATTATTATTTTTTTTTTTTTTTTTTTTTTTTTTGTAAAAGCCAGTCACCCTTTAAACTGTGTGGCTCCGACACTCACAGAGGGGAGCTGGTAGTACCGGTAGCCACTCCCCACGTCCGTGGGGTGAGTGACTACTGGGTCCGCGAATCGTGTGCCCTGAGCAGACGTAATGAACCGAGGATGACGGCCTTCTGCATTCTGCCGGCTAAGATCTCCGCCGAATTTCGGCATGCCGGTATGATCTTAAGTTCAGAAAGCAGTGTGTGTCTCGTTCCACCGAGGGCTCCTATAATCAGTACCACTATCTTAACAGTATGGTCTGGATAGAGTCTGCGGAGTTCGAAGAGCAAATCTCGATATTTTGTCCGTTTTTCCTCCTCCTTCAAGACAATGTTGTTCTCCGCGGGAGCCGAGAACTCCACGACAAACATTGTCTTGAGTTGGTGGTCGAGGAGGACTATGTCAGGCTTGTTGGCTTGTATTTGCCTAACTGTGGGAAAAGAGTAGTTCCAATAAATTAGACACTTCTCATTTCCCACAACGGACTCAATATCCCCCGGAGCATAAGGCAGCACTGGTGTCTCGTCTATCCCATACGAGTGCCTTAAGTGATAATAAAGCACTCGTAATGCTCCGTCGTGCCTCTGGATATAGGCCGAGACTGCATATGTCGGACAGGCCGACAACAAGTGCATTAGAGTCTCTGGCGCCCTGCGGCAGGCCCTGCAGCTGACATCAGGGACCTCTATACCCATGACACGACTTCGATAAACGAGAGTGTTAAATACACCATCCTGGCAAGCCATTATGAATCCCTCGGTCTCAGACTTCAGCCCGGCTGACCTTAAGAAGGCAAAGGTCAGCCTTTCGGATAAGCCAAGATCTTCTATATTTTTATAGAAGACTCCATGCATTGGCTTATCCGTATGAAGCTGCAGAAAGATGTCGTGTTCTGCAGCTTTAATTTGGGCTTTTCGCCGAGCAGGTTCCAACTCGGTGACAGAGTCGCGATTTACCCGCTCGACGTCGAAGGAGAGACCAAGTTCATCGGCTGCTCTCTGTGCTGCCTTAAACAAAAACGCTCCTACCCCTGCATTTTCATGGTCTCGGACCATGCAGAGGAGGGGATCCGAACTCCTGATAATCTTACAGGCTCCATCTAGAACCATCCTGTTATGGAGACTCTCCAAACTCAAGAGTCCACGGCCTCCCCGATGTCGTGGGAGGTATAACCGTGGAACGGACGATTTAGGATGCAAACTCCTATTGAGATGCATCTTCTTGCGGGTTCCTACGTCGAGTTGACGCAACTCCTCTCGGTTCCATTTCACCACTCCAAAGGAGTGGAGAAGGATCGGAACGGCAAGCATGTTGGTAGCAGACACCTTGTTCTTCCCCGACAGTTCTGAAGACCAAATCTGTCGGAGTCGGTGCTGATACTTGCCGCGGAGAGCGTTTTTCACTACACTCACTTCTTGGGTGGAGCGTTGCTCGACACCCAAGTAAGTGTACGACTCTCCGGCATCTAGATGATGTAAGATGCTTCCGTCTACGAGCTGCGCGTCCTCTCCGTAGTCCCCGCATCGTCCTCTCTTGAGATGGACCAGTGCACATTTGTCCAACCCGAACTCCATACCGACAGCCTGCGTGTACTCCTGTACCACCCTAAGGGACTGGTGTAGGTCCCTCTCTCCGGAGGCATAAAGTTTAAGGTCATCCATATAAAACAAATGGGTGACCTTATGCCTCCTATCGCCGGGGGTACCGCAGTTGTATCCACGGGTTTTCCGGAGCGAAACGGATAATGGCAGTAGTGAGATGCAAAACAGAAGGGGGCTAAGGGAGTCTCCCTGAAATACTCCCCTTCTGAACGATACCGGCTCCGTCTGGACTCTATCGTTACCGGATGTTATAGTAAAGCGAGTCCTCCAGAGCGGCATCAGTTCTTCAATACATCTCACTACGGGACCGGGTACCGCAAGACATTGGAGCAAGTGTAAAATAAGCTCATGAGATGTCATGTCAAATGCCTTGCGGTAGTCGATCCAGGCCATGGAGAGTTTCCGCTTATACTGCACGGAGTCCTGCGTGACACATCTGTCAATCAGCAGGTTCTCCTTGCAGCCAGCGACACCTCTCTTCGACCCTCGTTGCTCATGTATCCGTTCGTAAACCGGTTCAACTGCGTGGAGCACCCGCATGTACAAAATGCGTGTAAACACTTTGTAACATGCGTTTAAACAGGTTATCGGGCGGTAGTTCTTTGGGTTAGACAAATCTCCGTTCTTGGGGATCAGCACTGTCCGCCCCTCAACAACCCAAGAAGGAATTTGCTGCTCCCCATTTAGCCAGGCATTAAAAATTCTGGCCAAATGGTGGTGGGTACTCGATAACTTTTTCCACCAAAAGTTATTTATCCCGTCGGGACCTGGAGCAGCAAAGTTCTTAGAGCCCTCAAGAGCTCTTCGAACCTCTTCTGGGGTTATTGGTTGGCACACCTCGTGTGGTTGGCGAAACCTTTGGCTAAAGGTTTCAAAGTGTGCCAGGGCTGGAGAGTCTCTGTTGAGTGGAAGCTTCTGTTCGTACAACGTTTTCCAGAAGTTTTCCACCTGATCTGCAGTCGGCGGATTTTCAGCAACACGCTGAGGCGGTTCGAATAGGCGCGAGGGCTTTTTGCGGAAAAGTTGATTTTCCGCTAGCCCCCTCGCCCGCCTCACTAGTGACTTCTTACAAGACACTAGCATCCGTATCCTGTCGAGGCAGTGCTGTTTGGTGGTTTGCAGCACTGCCCCATTAAGTGTGTGATGGACGCGTCTTAAGTTGGCAGCTACTCGCCGCACTTTAGGCGTGAAAGGCCTATTGGCTGCCATATAGTCCATCACACATTGGATACGGGATGCGTGTTGCCTCGCCGACCGGATCTTGGCTTCCATCTTCTGTATGCGCCGTCCCGCTCTTTCTTGTGGAGAGGTAGTATTTCGCCTCTCCACTTGAGACAAGCGTTGAGCGGCAGCATACACGGCACAATTTATGTGCCAGATGTCAGCCTCTTCTGGTAGCGCTGCACGAAGTTCTGCATCCACTCTGGCCAGATCTTGTGGCCCGGGGGGTTTTATGTTGTGCAACCCCCGTCTGGTACTGAGACCCTCTGGTGTTGGTGGAACGGTGGGAACCGCTTCCTCAACCGGTTCGTTCGGTGGCTGTTCGGCCACCTCATTCACTGGCTGAGGAGCGGCTCTGACATAGCCTCTAGCACGAAGGTGGGATACATAATCACGTAGGTTCTGAGGTGTGAAGGCGTCATGTTCTGGGTGGTTTTCACACCACAGAGCATGCATTCGCGCCATGTACCCCCTTCGGCCGGGTTCACTACTTTCATAACAGTGCATCAGGTCGTCTCTCAGTTCATCTGTCCATTCAAAGCGTCCTTGGTTATAGCGGTCGTCATCAATGGGCATCCTTCCCTGTTGGGCCCCACCACCTTGCCCTTGACCCCTATCCGCACGGGGTCGATCGTGGGGGCCCTGTCTTCGGCCAACTGGAACCGGAGGATCGGGCTTGTGGGTGGTTAGCCCAACAAGCCCACGACCGACACCAGAGGGGAAAGCGCTTTCCCCTCCCGGGTGCGCTAGGGCTGCCGGTTCGGTTTTGCACCCCCATTATTATTATTATTATTTTTATTATTATTATTATTATTATTATTATTATTATTATTATTATTAATATAATAATAATAAAATGAAAACCAACTTAACCTGAACAACTAACATACACATCTTTTTTAAAACTTTTAACTTAACGACAGAGCAACTGCGATGAATGAACATGAATCCCATATTCAACAGGCAAGTCACTTTCTTTGCTTTTAAACAATTAAACAAGCAAATGAATATTTCTTTAAAATAAAATCTAAAAATATGCTGAAGATTAAATCCGTACAAGATAAATATTTACACAAGTTCAATAAATAAACTACAAAATTGCGGCATAGTAAGAATAAATCCGGTGCTCCTCGTGAAAAGAGCAGACGCTCGCTTCTTCCTCCGACAATATTAGCACGAATATTAAAAACTCATAACTCACAAGTAGACAGTTTATCAATGTTAAATATTCGCTTAAGTTATGCCCTCTTTCCATTGTAGTTAACTGTGCACATTTTTCACCTCATGTACTAAATTATTTCTTGTACCTTTCCACAATCTACTCAAGGATATGCTTGGTGAAAATTAATGATGCTCAAATGTTATAAAAGAATAAAAATTCATGCATTTCTTTAAAGAAAAGGAGGATTTTTCTATTGAAAAACGTTAATTTAACATGTTATTTGCCTTTCATCAAAATTCGAATTCAGCTGGAGGCGAGAAGGTTATTTATTTTCACCATCATTCATTAATAAAAAAACTGGGTGAAAATAAAGTTGGTTGCATATCGATCGTAATTGTTATCTGATATTTGTCTGTCTGAAACCCAGTGTTTTTGTGATGAACGTCTATGGTAAAAGTAAATCAGCAAGTAATTTAATTACCTTTAGAATTATTATACAGGATTATTAAAAATCATTATTTTGGGTATTTAGGAAGCATTCGTTTTTTTCATATACTATTGATCCAAATCTGATCACATTAGTATATCAATAAGATGTGTCCCCTACAAGACATCTTGTCAACTTCTTTCGTATACTTAATATCTAACATTCACCATGAAAAACAAGAAAATAACGATTCTTTCTATATATTGATGATCTAAGTGTGATCACTCTAGTATATAACAAGAAACCTTCCTTACGAGACATCCTATCTTGTATTTCTGGCCCTACCTAGCAGATACTCCAACATAAGCAAACATTTCTTACATTTCAAAGCCAAGAACTACCAAAAAGCACAAAGTAAATTGGTATAAAATTTCAGTCACCGCATACACGTCTTAATAAATATAATATTTCTATCTACTTTCGACTGATTAAACCATGCTAAAAGTTAACATACTAACAATAATACCTAAAATAATATTTTTTAATAATAATGTAAGCAGAAATACAAGACATTTATTTTTTAATTTTATACAGGATTGATAATATAAAAGAATTGTAGATAAAATGTCGTTATTCCTCTTGGTTTCCCAATTCTACGATTAGGATCTGCATTTTGAATGATATTACTACCATTACTAGAAACGCAGTGTGCTTGAAAGTACTGCTGGTGAATAGTGATGTGTCGTTCATGAACGATCCGTTCACAATGAACGGGTCTTCCAAAAGACCCGTGAACGATTCGATCACTCTCCGTGACCCTATCTTTCATTTGACCTGACTGAACACCTTCTGAACACGGAATTTCGGACGTATTTTCTACTAAGATATTCACGATCGGTGTGCGGTGAACGAGAACCAACATAATGAACTGACAACTGACCATTTACCCACCGAGGTGCCACCGTGTCGTTCACGTGAACGAATCTTCGTGAACGGGTTATTTGAGTGATTGACCTGATAAGAGCAGAGTCTTACCATCACTACTGGTGAAGGGAACTTGTAAGGGTTTCGAGCTTCAGGCTTCCGTCAGCGCAAAGCAGACTCGAACACCTTTGACGCCGCAGGTTCCTTTTGCTCTTACTAAAGTCGAGCAATGCAATGTCAGTGACTTGTAAATAATGTGAGTGGGTCCCTCCAGCGGCATTTGCAACAAATACTTTATAGAAGCCTCGGCTATGCAAATATTATCAAAGAAGTAATAATATAGAGGAATGGTAGATAAAATATGAAGTTTTGTCTTATTCCTCTTGGTTTTCTAATTCTACGATTAGGATGTGCGAGTTAAGCCGCGTGGCCGACTTAACGTGTTAAAAAATATATATAATTGTTAAAAAATGTTACCTTGCAGCTAGGAGTGTTGCCGCCTTTGCTACCAGTTTGTTTCTTATAAGCAACATCGTGAACGTTATTCTGGAGGGCTCATTGTTCGGTGCCATCAGTGGGAAAACCTTTTCACATGCGTCTATGAATGTTGACAGTTTGGTAGTTTGTCCATCAAATGTGGATATTAATTCCAGGTAGTTCCGAACCGAAATTTGTGGTAAAGCCATGGTAGTTTCTTCTCTTGCAGGGGTTGTTAAAACTATTTTTCTGTCGGTTGGAAGGTTGGTGAATTAATTCACAGGTTCATCAATAACGTTCATTAAAGAAGCGTTAGTATTTTATTTCACTCGTTTCAGAAACGTCGTTTTATTGTAAGCTCTGTATTCATGGTTACTCAGACCGAGGGAGAGTTGGCGTGCAAAGTACGGCCTTGCTCTAGTGCGAGTCTCTGAATATTATGTCTACGGATTTGGATTTTAGATTTTGTTTAACTTATTCTAGATGGAAAGCAGTTATATTAGATTTTAATTTCTTGCAATACTCCTAAAATCATAGAAATAAAATTAAATTAGAATATGAGTTTCCAATGCCAGTATGAAAATTCTAAAGCAATAATGGTATTTGTTTATTGAATTCTTGGAAGGAAAGGTAAGGTGGGAAAAAGTGGATTGATCAATATTACTTACAAAATTAGAGTTGTAATTAAAGTTGACTTCATTGGTGAATTTTTATTCTTCGGTTAAGTTATCCTCAATTGACTGATGGCCTCGCTATGGGTCTATAATGGACTTGCGAAATGTTCGAATAATGCCTTAATCGTAGGTATGAACAAAAGTTTTGATTTTTGAGAACTTTTGGGCATTAATCCATTTGCGACTGCGCCAGTTAAGCCGCGTGGTCGATTTAATGTGTTAAAAAAAACATAATTGTTAAAAAATATTATAAAGCTTTTATTAAAAATGGAACTTGATAACATTGATAATAATTAAACTGAATAAAAATTATGTTATCTATGCGAGAATTAGACACGAAGGGAAGAGATGATCTCTGGTAGCTTAGGAGCTTATGGGTTGAGATGGGTGATATAGCGTTTTGGTAGTCTTATCTCGGCAGCTGTCTAGCTTAACTTGCGTTCTGAATGATATGACTATCATTACTAGAAACGCAGTGTGCTTGCAACAAATGCTGGTGAAGGGAACTTTGTTCCCTTCGGCAGATGTCCAGAGTCATTTGCGTAACAGTATCGAGCTTTTGGCTCTCATCAGCGCAAAGCAGATTCGGACACCGACGCTGTGGGCTCTTTTTGCTCTTAATAAAGTCGAGCAATACAAAGTCAGTGACTTGTAAATAATATGAGTGGGTCCCTCCAACGGCACTTACAGCAAACACTTTATAAAAGCCTTGACTAGGCAAATATTACTAAAGAAGTAATAATATAGAGGAATGCTAGATAAAATATGCAATTTTGCCGTAAATTCTTGATTTCCAAATTCTGCCATTAGGATGTAAATTTTGAATGATATTATCATCATTACTAGAAAAGCAGTGTGCTTGCAACAAATGCTAGTGAAGAGCTCTGTTTAAATTAAAGGAGTGACTCGGCTTCGGCGAGTGTCCAGAGTCATTTGCGTACCGGATTCGAGCTTTTTGCTCTCGGATCTGCAGCTATTTATCTATCTATACTCGTAATAAATGGCTGTGGCTGCAAAGCAATTCACACAACACCAATGTATCAGATCTGCAGCGAAGCACAAATTTTCACCATGCTAACGGCTGTATATCGTAAAATATTAGGAGTGGAGAAAAATAGTTTAAACATAAATAAATGGTAATAATACATAATTTATTTTCCTTAACAGACAATACAAAATTGCATAGGAATAGTCAATAGCAACTACAAGTAAAAAAATCGGCAGCTACTGGAAGCGGCTGGAACCTCCCCACCCGGTGAATCTTTGAAGTCGAAAAGAGCACTAAACAATATGAACCATCTCAATTAATTATATTTATTAAGTTGAAATATTTTCTTCGTATTAAATCAGAAAAAAAGTCTTGCGTTCGATGGGATTTTGACCTAAGAACTTGAGTGTTAAATTTATAGTCTGCACAACATTAATATTTTATTCAATGTTTTTAATACAAATATATGCTTCATCGGATCGTAGCCCGGGGCCAGCCAGACAACCACGGTGAACACCGCCGTGGCGAGTGTGAGGCTGGACGGGGTAGGTCCGGTTTGGCTTGGAGAAAAATAGAAAAGTAGCTCCTGTCTTCTGTAGGCAGGCTTAAAGACTAGGTTAAAATTATAATGTGTCCAGATGGACCTAAAATTAATATAAAAATAAACACAATTCTATAAAAACGTTCGTAGGCAAGAGCACTTAATAATTTTGATTATTGATACGGGAAACAACTAAACGAAAAAACCTCTTCGTTGGTAATGGGATGGATGGCAGGGATGGCCATTTTTGGAAAAAACCATATAACTCTTGGTGGACAGTTTCCCTGCCAGATGTAGCCAGGGTAGTGTTCATGGTGGCTCGTTTAAGTTTGAGTTGGTATATTTTGTTTTATCTTTTGGCCTCGACCAATTTTTCACTAAATCGGTCGGGGAAGTGATAGCTGTTAAATTTTTAGTTCCAATGTTTCTCTGGGGAATTTGGTTTTTGAAAAATGTTTAGGTTGGTACCAATGTCTTAAATTGTTTTTAGGTTATGTAGTACTATTTTTAGGTTATGTTACCGGAAGAATTTCCGGCGGGATGCCGGAAGTAGCGGAAATAGTTTTTAAAATTTAATGTCACTGTCACTTTTAAAGTTTTATTGGAAAAATCTCACCGAAAGCGTTCCGGTGGGGTTGCTTACACTTGTAGGGCTTGTAAGCGGTTCAGGATGGCCTCTCACACCATCCGTTTGCTTTATAAACGTCGAAAAAACTTGTAATCTCTCGATGCACTTGACACGTCAAAAATACTCAGCATACAGTCTGCACGCTTTAACAAACTAGTATTTTTTGGGAATTTTCCTTTGAGTCCATTTAATAAAATTTGGCATTTTTCTGAAAAGTTGTATTTTTCCGAAAATTTGACATTTTTCTGAAGTGACATTTTTTCGAAAATTTGACATTTTTCTGAAGTGACATTACTCCGAAAATTTGACAATTTTCAAACATTTGACATTTTTCTGAAAAGTGACATTTCTTCGAAAATTGACGTTTTTTCGAAAATTTGACATTTTTCTGAAAAGTGACATTTTTCCGAAAATTTGACATTTTCCTGAATTTTTGACATTTTTCTGAAAAGTGACATTTCTCTGAAAATTTGACATTTTTTTCGAAAATTTGACATTTTTCTGAAGTGACATTACTCCAAA